>JARWKJ010000016.1:5067138-7999638 GCA_029959095.1 Rhinichthys osculus
TGACGCAACATGTCTCGTGACCCATCGAGCCGCCCGCTCCGAGGGAAAACACACGGGCTGTGAGCGCCGGCCCCCGTGAGCCCAGATGGTCTGATCCGGAGGAGTTTGAGGAAGCGGGAGGCAGTAGCGGCGTCTCTTTCTCTCTCTCTCTCTCTCTCTCCCTCCCTCAGCTATTGATTCACTCCAGCCCTGCACAGTTTCAGTGAAATATGAAACGCCTGCCTGCCAAGCTGCCATCAATCGTGAGTAACATTAACAACAATATCAGAAAGGACAGGGAAATACTGCACGCTCCAGATGTCCTGCATCACCGCAGCTTCTGCCAAACACCCGGGAGAGAGGGAGGGGGAACGGGAACGGGATCAGGACGTGACACACGATTCAAACCTGCACCTCTGTGAGAGCAGCACCTCACAAAACCTGTCAAAAACACACTCAGGTCACATGTCACTGCACAATCAACTGAAAGACATGGAAATTATAGGCTACTTTGCAGAAAGAACATGAAACCTATTGTTAGGACTTCTATGATTTTTGGCATTGTTCTCACAATTTGAGCTGGATCATGACATAACATAGACACTGTTATTGAATTGAGCTGAATAATGACTCTAGAGTTGATTTAAAGCTGAAACTGAATTTGTTTAATAATTTAGGAATATTACAACACTGTTCTTTTTCTGTTTATTAATCTGTATTGTATAAAGCGCTATATATCTAAATATGACTTGACTTTACATTAAGACTGAGATTTTCACGATAATTAAACATTCTCAATACTGAAACCTAAAATACACTTAATATTAATACTGATTTGCACTGACTTTTGGATGAGAAAAAAAAACTTGAACAAAATTGAGCTGAATAATGATACTATTTTCTTCTCTATAGAAGCTTTATAACTGAAACTGAATTTGTTTCATAATTAATAAACTTTACACCCTATAGAAATAAATGTGACTGCATTGAGACTGAGATTTTCATGAATATTATAATATAAAAAGACATTATCGTTTAAGGTTTTCACTAGCTCATTTTAATGGCCCTGCTGTGTGACAATTTTGCCTTTAAAAGTCCAAATATTCAGTGGATCTTTCAAAAAATATGATTAAAAAGGAAACACTTTACCTAGAGCCTTTATATATGATGCATTATAAAAGTATTTTGAACGCATTAATAATGCTTTGTAATGCATTGTATGATCTCATGAATAATTGTAACCACAATTATACATTATAATACTTATCTACTCATTGAACACCTTTAGAAAGTATAATGCATTAAAACATGACAAACAACCAATTTCAAATGTAACAAGGAAAAATTGTGCAAAAAATGCATTTTACAGTAACTTTGGTTACAATTATTTATAAAAAGATAGAATGCATTATAACATAAATTATAAATACCTTTATAATGCATCATACATAAAGGCTTTAAGTGAAGTGTTTCCAAAAATGCATGAATGAATCGTTCACAATAAGATCAATAACATGCATTTATTAAAATCGATAGGGTGAATTTACATATAATGCAGACTTAAACAGCAACGAAAAATATATTATTTTTTTTATGTAAAAAAGTATTTTTTTGTATTACAGAAAGGAAACTCGAATACTAATTCCCACTGAGAACAATTACAAAATGACTGAAAAATCAGATCACATTATGATAAATAATGAAAAGTTGGGGCAAATGTGCCAAATTGTCATGATGAAAACTATTATCACGACGCCAAAAAGACTGAAATATAATTTTTCAAAATATAATTCTCTTAATTTTGTGGTGAAACGTGATTCAGCCAAAATCCCTTTTACAACCTTTCCAGCATAAATCAGATTTTTAAATATAGAACAAAACCTTTTTGTTTTTGCACAGTAAACGATATCACAGTAGAAATGGCTTGTTTACCTGGATAAGCTCCTCTGAGTTCAACTTCACACAGATCAATAAGGCTTGCCTGTCCGTACGAGGTCACTGCTTGACCTATAATTCAATATAACAGGGGCTTCCACAAAAACACTATTTGCTTTATCAGCAACACAGAAGAGATTGCGCGGCCCATAGTGAGCACCCAAGGGCAGCGGGTGAACCGTAAAAACGGCACTATCTGCTCACACAGGAGATTGCATGAACCGCTATCGCTCACAGCAACCTTGAGAGATGCTCGTGTTGCCATAGGAATGGGTCACTGCCATAGTGAGCGCACAGGTAGAAAAGAGTCTTTATTCGCACACCAGAAGAAAACAACACCACAAAGCTCTTAAACCCTCAATCTGCAGAGATCCGACATGGAAAACAACCATTTATGAGATCGGCTAATAACGGACACGGTGTGTGTTCACACCTGGCATGTTTGGTTTGATTAAAACGAACCCTGGTGCGATTGCTCTGTTAGTGCGGTTCATTTGAATAAGTGTGTGAACGCTGCCATCTGAACCCTGGTGCACCAAACAAGAGGACCGAGACGCTGAAAACATGAGTCTCGTCCGCTTCCAAGCAAACTCTGGTGATATATGAACGCAACATGGACCAAAGATATCTAAACGAACCAAAAACAGGACATGATGTCACATGAGACCCTAAAAAGGACAGAATAATCACGAATACCTGTTTTTTCTCGTCATAGTCGTGATGTTTCCCATCACAGTTCGGTACAGCATCAGAACCACGTCTCCTCGCAGCAGATCTTCGTTTGTGTGTGTGACGGAGGGATTCCTGACGCTGTTTTGACTCCTTTACACATCTTATAAGCTCTTCACGAGTTCTCAGCTGGTCAACATACCACGACGAGCGCATTTATCCCAGAACACAGCATTGTTGTGGATGTTTCGGTAAGTTCCATCATGAAATATACATAATAAAAGGCTGTGAACATATCCCTACGTCTTTAGGTTCGGTATCTTTAGGCTCTGTCTTAAAATGCCAATGTGAACACTAAGTGGACCAAAACTAAATGTTTTTGGGGTTTTTTGGTCCGGACCAAATGAACCAAGCAATCCGAACTACAAGTGTGAACACCTTAGACTAGCATGGTCCAGTGATGGTTTGGTGCTGGTTTACCATCAAAACCATTAGTGAGGCTGTTCTAGGAAAGGCGGTTGACAAAGGCAGTGTTAGTTACTTTCTTCTATAAACAAGATTCAAAATGAACACTTACCAAGTTGCCAAGAGTGTCAAAGCCACATTTATTGTTGGAATTTCATGATACTATTGACAGAATTTGAAAGCTTTCAAATCAAAAGTAACAAAGCACAAATGCGATTTATTGATGCGCTACAAATAATGTTTAGTGAAGTTTTTTTTTTCATGGATCAACTGAAAACAGCAAAGACTAAAAGATCAATTCTTGGGATTTAAGAACCAATATTGGTTCATCAAAATGAGAATCGATTAAAATCGAGAAATCTATATTTTTTAACCCAGCCACAACTATCAGCTTCTTTTTGAACTCAATTCAAGGAGAAGAGCCTGAACAGAGACACTTTTGAGACAAGAGTTTTGAGAAAAAGAAGCTATCGGTCGCCCATCTGTCATGGACAGCCACCACAGGACTGGACTCACTAATGAGATCTCCTGATAATGATCTCCATCATTTTATCATGGGATTCAACTGGCCGTCTCCCGTTTCTCAGATGTTTCTCTTGAGGAAAAACATGCCTCATCCAGAGTTTCAGAAGAGATCTCAACAATATTCTCACATCTGTCAACATGAACTCAAAGATTTCTAATCAGATGCTCACAAGAGTAAATGATCTGAGCTGCTATATTTGATAGCTCTATGCTTTTACTCTTATTTGGGGTTATTTTTATTTTCCTATGAAATTTTACAAGAAACATCTGAAACAACAGTCATACTTAACTGAGAAATTAAACTTGCAATTGCAAGAATTTTTTTTTTAAAGTTGCAATTAGCTTTTCTTATGGTTTTATTACATGACGGAAACAAGCTTCCACAGAAATATAAGCAGGATATGTTTTTATGAGATTTACTCATGCTCATTTGAGGAAAGTCCCGTAAGGAGCCCTGAACATCATACATAATTCAGCACAGCACATCCGACACGCTGCGTGGACATACGGATGGAGATGCCACACATGGGCCATCGGGAACACAGGAGGAGACGATCGGGAATCCCACTGGAAAACCACAAACCTTCTCAACCATCATTAGAATCACTCAAACTCAACTCGCAGGATCATTTGCTTTCAAAAAAGTTATAGAGTTACTTAATTTGATACTGAACAATTTCAATAAAATAATTCAGTACAATCAAAATGTGCTAATATTTGTGTGTGCTGTGTATTTTGATTGATAGACAAGATTTTCTTTTCTTAGAGCATTGGTATTTTTTATAGCCGATATTTTTTTCCTCATTTTAAGCATAAACCAGTAGGTTTGATATCATATATATAAAAATTCTTAAAGCAACACTATAAAAAAAAAATCATATGATCAATAGCTTATGACAACATGCAGTATGTTTTTACATTACAAGATTTCAGTATGGGTTTTTTTCTCTCAAGCTTATTAAATTGAAAATTTCACTTAAAAATGCTTTTTGCATCTATGAAATACTACGGGGTTGCAGTTCTTGTGAGGTCGCTAGGTTTCAAATTTACTTATTATAAAGATTCTATTTATTTTAATTTTTAGGTCTACGTTTTTTGAATTTTTTTTATTTTTTATATGCTCTACTTAACTGTATGTGTACTTTTGATGTATCTGTGAAGCACTTTGGTCAACATTCGTGTTGTTAAAACGTGCTATAGAAATAAACTTCGACCTTGCCTTGACATAAAAATAAGTTAAAAAAATTAAGTTATACAAGATTCAACTCTCAATTTAAGGCAGCAATTGCGATCTCTTTTTTAGGGTGAGGATGCATTTACTTGTGATGCAAAATGATAGAGAATAAGTCTTGTTTTATAAGAAAATAAAGTTTATAATTAAAACAAGAACAAATTTCTGCCAAAGGGTTCAAAAAATAAACTTAATTTAAAGGGAAAACAAGTTTTTTTTTCTTACAAATTTTAAGCATAAACTTAATTTGGATATCAAATCTCTAAACATTCATAAATAAATAAACATTTGCTTGAGATGCAAAGTGACATAAGATTAAAAAGTGTTGTTTTCTGAGAAATCCTTTACAATAAAGCGAGTTTATCCTTAAAACAAGAACAAATATCCACAAATTGGGTTAGAAAATAAACCTGATTCAAAAGGAAAAGAAGATGATTTTTTTTCTGACTTGATATGCAGATATTTTAAGCAATTGGCATTTGGCACATTGTTTTGATAAACTTATCCAGAAAATCCAGAATCGTGATTTACGATTTTTTGGATATGTGTAAATATAAAAATAAAATAAAAAATACAAAGGAAGAAATACTTTTTCCAGCTGTGCTTTTCAAATGAGAAGCATTATATGCCGCATGGAGGGTGTTCCAAAATGATTCCTTGTCAATTAGGATGCTTATTGCTGCCTATATAGACAGCAGACAGTTAGGGAGCTCACTAGGATTTGAAACAGAGCCGCTATTCATTTTCATATCATATACAAGAGAAGATCTCATTTATCATGTTAACCATTCGCTCTGCCCTCAAAGTTCATGTTTAGCTAACGAGCCAATCCATTAATTCGGCCCGAACGGCGAAAGATAGAGGGCGAAAATCAAAATAAATCGCTTGGCCTTTTGTGCTTCTCACGTATTAAGCTGCAAATAACCTCAATTGACACCATAATAGGATTCATTCATCACTCTGGGCCATGAAGTGCTCATTAGAAACATTGTGCAGACTGTTAATCTGCCCATTAATAAAGCCAATCACAACTTATCAAATTAATCTCTTCATCAAGGCGTCTCCTTGCGGGAAATTCCCCAGAATAAAAGTTTGTCATCATCAATGTGCATAAAATGGAGAATGAATATTGATGTTACTGGATTTGGAGAATTATGCGCAGAGGCTCTACATGCAAACAGATTTAAACAAATATATTCAAGAATTCTAGACAATTTGCATTTGTTGTGAACTCCCCGGTGAGACTCAGCAGTGTGAAACACAACTCTTAATTAAAGAGGAAAAGCAATTCTTCAAAAGTCTGTCTCAGGTAAAAATCACGGTTTAACACTGAATGTTATTTACATATGGGCAAAACTACAAAAAAAACCTAAGACAGTGAGATTTCACAACACATGACAGCAAAAGCATTGTTCAGCCAAAAATTAAAACTATGTCATGATTTACATGATTAAACCCACATTTTGTTGTTTTTTACGTGGAACACGAAAGGAGAAGTTCAGTGCTTTTTTTCGTACAGTGAAATGGTTCTTGTTTGTGGTTTCCTCACTTAAAGGGTTAGTTCACCCAAAAATGAAAATTATGTCATTAATGACTCACCCTCATATCGGTCCAAGCCCGTAAGACCTCCGTTCATCTTCGGAGCACAGTTTAAGATATTTTAGATTTAGTCCGAGAGCTTTCTGTCCCTCCATTGAAAATGTATGTACGGTATACTGTCCTTGTCCAGAAAGGAAATAAAGACATCATCAAAGTAGTCCATGTGACATCAGTGGGTTAGTTAGAATGTTTTGAAGCATCGAAAATACATTTTGGTCCAAAAATAACAAAAACTACGAGTTTATTCAGCATTGTATTGTCTTCCGGTTCTGTTGTGGATCCGCGTTCAGTGACGTTGCTAACGTAAGACGCTGCTGACGTGTTCTGGTGTACCAGACAGATAACACGTCAGTTAACATGGATAACACGTAAATGATGTCTTTATTTCCTTACGGGCTTGGACCGACATGAGGGTGAGTCATTAATGACATAATTTTCACTAAATTAACCCTTTAAAGCCTTTTCTGACTTTTATTATTATTGTCTGATTCGGAATATAATGTATGTATAGTTGTATGCACTACATTTTAAAAACATTTTTTGGTTTGCAGCACCAATATAACAATAAACAGCAATATGTATTTTTTTTTACTAAAAATCCTTTTTTTCAATATTCTTTAATTAGAAATTTCTAAAGAAATTTACTTCAAACAGAAATGTTTTGTAACATTTTTAAATTAAATGAGTTAAATTAAGTCTTAAATGACCGTAAAGAGTTGTGAGGACATCATATATGTCAGATCTGCGTCATGCGCTTCAGGTCTTAAAGCAGCACTAAGTAGGAATTCCGTTTTTGTCAAACAGCGACCCCTAGAGTCGCTGTGGAGTACTTGTACTGTCGTGAATAGCACTCACGCAGAGATGGCTCGCACTCACGGCCGGATCCCCTCCCCCTGTACACCGGTACCTGTTCAGTAGGATGGACGCTGTAACGAGTGGAAATAAGGTATGGCCCCTTTAAGAGCTGCGCGTTATTTCTGTTTGATGCTCATTTTATCAGAATTTTATCAGATCTGTTTTTTGCCGTAAAGCAATTCGTTACCTCGCGAGACCTGATATCACACGACGATACTTCCTAACACTGAGGACGGCGGCCCGCCGGCCCAAAGTTGCAAGGGTGGTTTTGCAGCTCACAGGCACCAGGGGGGTGCGAGACGACCACCATTCAACACGAAATCAGTAATATAAACATTACAATGACTCCAAAGCTGTTCGGTTAAGGTAAAAAAGTTACTTAGTTCACATTTAAAGTGACAGCAGCCTAATTGTAACAGTCACCAGCTGGAGTGCCCTTGACAGCTACCAGAGGGCACTCCACATCAGACTATTGTCATTCCCTCACAAACTACATTTCCCATAACTCACTGCCCGGACTCATCATCCCTGATTGCATCCACCTGCGTCTCATTACCTTATCAGTCTCATCCTATTTAAACCATGTACACTCATTCATTCCCTGCGAAGTCTTGTATGTTGTCTCACTGCATTTCTGAGTGTGTTTGTATCCTGTTTCTCCCGTGTCCTGGTTCTCTTGATTCTCTGCATGTTCCCTCGGATATCTCTCTTTGCCTCCGCCCTAATCTGTTATGGTTTGTATTGTTTGTTTGTGTATGACCTTTGCCTTTTATCTGGATTACATCTTTGGATTACCCTGTTCAATAAATCCTGCATTTGGATCCTCAACCTTCGTGTCTCGGAGCAGTTCGTGACACTAATAAACCTGCTGCTGTGATGTCTGTCATTAATGTAAATCAAAGAACAAAATACAGAGAAAATCACTCAGTGTTCTTGACTAAATAACCTTTGTAGCTTTAATAAGGATTACTCTATATAAAATGTATAATTTATGCAGTGAAAACGGTGAAGTGTTTGCTAAATTTATTCAATTTCTGTTTATTTTCTACCTGTTAGATCAAATATTTAAAATAAATGTATTTATGTTGTCTACAATCATTTGGTGATTAACTGTAAAATTATTACAGTATAAAAATATATTATAAATATATAAAAAAAATTGGTGAAAATTAATTGCGATTAATTACAGAAAAATGTGTGATTAATTAGTTCATTTTTTATCGATTGACCTCCGGAGCTCGCATTTGAAGGCTGCATACGGCATATATATATATATATATATATATATATGGGACAGAAATTAATATGTTTGAGTGAAGACAAAAATAAATCAGTTGACAACTGGACATGTTTGGACTGATTCACAGAAATGAATCAAACTTACAATGTGTTTTTCCACGGAAGTTGCTACTAAGTTCCTGGCAGCCGTGTATCTCGACTCTCCTCCAGACACACACTCCAGTCATCGTTATTCCTCTCGGCCCTTCACACCTCCGTTTAAAAATCGATCGCAAAAACACACAACAGCAACAGAATATTGGAAAGGTGTTTGATTGCCTCAGAGCACTGACCTGGAATTAATTTGAAACTAATTAACAGAACAACAGTCTGAAGCTCAGGGGACATGTCTTCACCCGTCTGTTAGTGATGCTGTGATGGTTCAGGAGTTTCTAGAGGAACTACAGAGGAGTAACCTCAACTTTGTGCTGACTTTGGCATTCAGGACCGTAATGAACAGTAAGAAAACACAGAGACGTTGAGTCAGCAGAGAGCGTTCAAATCACCACAAATAGTATGACCTCAACATACAGTACATTAGAGACAAACTACATATATGCACACACACTACATATATTTATATACACAGACAAACTTCGTATGTAATGACCTCAAAAGGAGAGTCTGCTAAATGCATCTAAAACTACATCTAAAACTATTTAAAATAAGTCAAAAAGCAGTGTTTTTTTGTTTCAAAGCTTTGAATTGGAGATCTTTATCACCACAGATCAATCTCTCGAATGGATCAATGCTCAATTTCTGGGCTTTATCAGAGATGAAAATGACAATGTTGACATTGACAGGCATCAATCTGATGGAACAAATCAAAACTCAAAGCCTGAAATCAGGTGCACCTGAGACCTGTGAGTGACATGTCCTGAAACGCCACCGGGAGACACTGAAGGGCAGATCGATGCCAATAATGAGTCTCAAGGTCAAGAGGGAGTCACAGACCAATCAGATTTTAATTACTTCTTCAGCAGATTAAACACTCTTTGGGAAATCTGCCCGTTTGTTTGACGGACAGGAGCATGTAAGACGTCTTCTGAGGGTTTGAAAAGAGTTAAGTCACTTTCACAAACCATGTTTTTCCTCCATGCACCAGTCACTGGATTTGCAGCACAGCATTAACTCTAGCATGTAATCGTCCTTAGACTGCAACTACACTTATAGAGAGATTCACTAGATTGCCAGCAACATTCACCTGAAATACAAGAATGATGTATGAGACTTGTGCCATTTAAATCAAATACATAACAAAGAACTCATGTGACAAGACTCGCGTGTCCTCAGATTGCAGGCGTTTTGCATTTTATGCTTGGTTTTGGGGGGGATCTCAATGAGGTTCATCCTCGTGTTACGCAGCACGTTTGAGCTTCAGCAAGAACCAATGAGGTTCATCCTCGTGTTACGCAGCACGTTTGAGCTTCAGCAAGAACCAATGAGGTTCATCCTCGTGTTACGCAGCACGTTTGAGCTTCAGCAAGAACCAATGAGGTTCATCCTCGTGTTACGCAGCACGTTTGAACTTCTACAAGAACCAATGAGGTTCATCCTCGTGTTACGCAGCACGTTTGAGCTTCAGCAAGAACCAATGAGGTTCATTCTCGTGTTACGCAGCACGTTTGAGCTTCAGCAAGAACCAATGAGGTTCATTCTTGTGTTACGCAGCACGTTTGAGCTTCAGCAAGAACCAATGAGGTTCATCCTCGTGTTACGCAGCACGTTTGAGCTTCAGCAAGAACCAATGAGGTTCATTCTCGTGTTACGCAGCACGTTTGAGCTTCAGCAAGAACCAATGAGGTTCATCCTAGTGTTACGCAGCACGTTTGAACTTCTGCAAGAACCAATGAGGTTCATCCTCGTGTTACGCAGCACGTTTGAGCTTCAGCAAGAACCAATGAGGTTTGTTCTCGCGCGTCAAGCAGGTTCGATAGAGCTTCTGTTTATGTTCGCTAATCAGTGTTTCCATGTGAATAAAAGACTAAATTGAATCTGTTCATCATATAAAGCGATCGAGTCTCTTCAGAAAATTTGGACTGCTGAACCCCTCAATTCATATGGATTAGTTTTACGATCTCTTTATGAACTTTTTGAAGCGTCAAATTGGTAGTTACATAGCTGTCAATTGAGGGACAGAAACCTCTCAGTCTCAGATTTCATAAAAAAAATCTTCATTTGTGTTTCGAAGATGAAAGAAAGTCTGGGTTTGGAACGACATGAGGGTGAGTAATTCATGACAGAATTTTCATTTTAGGGTGAACTAAGTCCAACCCTTTAAATATGATCTTATTTGGACATGATTCATCCTACCATGCCACAATCCCCCTCTGCTGATGCCAGTAAAACCCTGAGAGATCATTCTGTTACAGTGTTGGAAAATGCCTATTATCTAAACTAAAATGGATATGAAACACTAACTAAAATACATAAGTTTAAATACTACAGTTTAATACTTAAACAAATCCAAATGACAACTGAAAATATAAAATAAAAGCTCATTAAAAATTTGAATAGATACTACAATAGTATAGTGAAGTAACACTGCTCTGTTAGACAGAAAAGAAAGTGATTCCTTACCAAACCACTCTTCAGTCATTTTCTTATTCTGACATAATTTTTCACCCTGATGTTGAACTCATATGGGTTTGAGTAAATGATTGATGATTTTTAGGTGAACTGTTCCTTTAAAACATGAGCTGATATAATGGAATATTGATGCAATGATGGTCAGTCATATTCAGTTAACACACACATACGGACGGAGGGCGTGAGCAGGAAATGAGCTCATCTCTCAGAGGCATTAACCCTTTTGTCATTCCACACTAATCGCTCTCCACCCATTAGCTCAACCACACAAATAAAGTCACATCAAAATCATGACAAACAACTCAGATCTATGGTATAATTGCATGTGCAGTGTAAAATAAATAAACAAATACCATTAAGATGCTACAGGCAAAGCATTGTTTTTTCAAGCACTCAATTTTGGGTTATTTTGCTTCCATTATGTGTCTTCACGTGCAACTACGTTTCAGACTAGTGGAAAGAAAGCATCCACAAAACACATTTAAGTGTTTATTTTATTACACTTGATCTATTTGCATATGTAGATTTCTATGACAATACGTATCTTTAAAGGTTCAGCAGCTTCAGCAGCTTCACATTCATCAAACTTTACACTTTTATTCCTATCTATAGTGTCTATTGACAGTAATTTCTGATTTATGGAGTAATAAAAAGAGAGATCCAAAATCCCCTCTAATATGTCAACAAAATCAAACAATCATTTTGAACCTGGCTTTATGCAATGTTCAAATTTCTGCTCTAGACATTTATGCAAACAAGTGCATATTTAATTAGATATGCATCATTTGCATATTTAAACATAATATTTCAGACAACTTGTAATACTAGTGCTGTCAAATCGATTAATCGCATCTGACGTGAAAGTTGTTGTTTACATAATATACTGTATGTGTGTATATATATATATTATTATATTTATATATATTAGGCTATATATATACACTCATCTAAAGAATTATTAGGAACACCTGTTCAATTTCTTGTTAATGCAATTATCTAATCAACCAATCACATGGCAGTTGCTTCAATGCATTTAGGGGTGTGGTCCTGGTCAAGACAATCTCCTGAACTCCAAACTGAATGTCAGAATGGGAAAGAAAGGTGATTTAAGCCATTTTGAGTGTGGCATGTTTGTTGGTGTCAGACGGGCCGGTCTGAGTATTTCACAATCTGCTCAGTTACTGAGATTTTCACACACAACCATTTCTAGGGTTTACAAAGAATGGTGTGAAAAGGGAAAAACATCCAGTATGCGGCAGTCCTGTGGGCGAAAATGCCTTGTTGATGCTAGAGGTCAGAGGAGAATGGGCCGACTGATTCAATCTGATAGAAGAGCAACTTTGACTGAAATAACCACTCGTTACAACCGAGGTATGCAGCAAAGCATTTGTGAAGCCACAACACACAAAACCTTGAGGCAGATGGGCTACAACAGCAGAAGACCCCACCGGGTACCACTCATCTCCACTACAAATAGGAAAAAGAGGCTACAATTTGCAAGAGCTCACCAAAATTGAACAGTTGAAGACTGGAAAAATGTTGCCTGGTCTGATGAGTCTCGATTTCTGTTGAGACATTCAGATGGTAGAGTCAGATTTTGGCGTAAACAGAATGAGAACATGGATCCATCATGTCTTGTTACCACTGTGCAGGCTGGTGGTGGTGGTGTAATGGTGTGGGGGATGTTTTCCTGGCACACTTTAGGCCCCTTAGTGCCAATTGGGCATCGTTTAAATGCCACGGCCTACCTGAGCATTGTTTCTGACCATGTCCATCCCTTTATGGCCACCATGTACCCATCCTCTGATGGCTACTTCCAGCAGGATAATGCACCATGTCACAAAGCTCGAATCATTTCAAATTGGTTTCTTGAACATGACAATGAGTTCACTGTACTAAAATGGCCCCCACAGTCACCAGATCTCAACCCAATAGAGCATCTTTGGGATGTGGTGGAACGGGAGCTTCGTGCCCTGGATGTGCATCCCACAAATCTCCATCAACTGCAAGATGCTATCCTATCAATATGGGCTAACATTTCTAAAGAATGCTTTCAGCACCTTGTTGAATCAATGCCACGTAGAATTAAGGCAGTTCTGAAGGCGAAAGGGGGTCAAACACAGTATTAGTATGGTGTTCCTAATAATCCTTTAGGTGAGTGTATATATATATATATATATATATATATGTGTGTGTGTGTGTGTGTATGCACAGACACGCGCGCACACACACACACACACACTCACACTGTGACGACCTGTGTCTTTCTCGTGTGTCCCAATTTTGCTCCGTCCCTTTTGAGCCACGGGGCGTAACACACACAAATACACACATATTATGTAAACAAAAACTTTTATGTTAGATGCGATTAATCACAATTAATTTGACAGCACTAAATACAACACATTTGTCTTAATGTACTGTGATTAATCAACTGGGGAAAGTATGGTGATATCCATTACCTTTTTTTCACCGGCTCGACAACAGAACCGGAAGACAATACAATGCTGAATTGAAGTCGTAGGTTTTGTTATTTTTGGACCAAAATGTATTTTCGATGCTTTAAAACATTCTAACTAACCCACTGATGTCACATGGACTACTTTGATGATGTCTTTATTTCCTTTCTGGACAAGGACAGTATACCGTACATACATTTTCGATGGAGGGACAGAAAGCTCTCGGACTAAATCTAAAATATCTTAAACTGTGTTCCGAAAATGAACGGAGGTCTTACGGGCTTGGACCGACATGAGGGAGAGTCATTAATGACATAATTTTCATTTTTGGGTGAACAAACCTTTAATTGGTCAATGGTAAAAGCCCTCATGGTGGTGACAACATGCTAAATTATAGAGGGCTTTATTAAGAGCGGTTCACGTCCGGAGCACAACCCATGGAGTCTCTGTTCTCCGCTCTGAATCCTGGGAGAGAGAGAATCACAAATCCCAGCTGTCATGCAACTCAACACTCAGAGACAGTAACGCTTTCTCCACCAACACCTCACCATGATCAGGCACGAGAACTGACTCACAGAGGGCATGTCGAACACTTCAGATCTCAGAGACAGAGTCGCTCTGAGTTTGCATTATTCATGAACGAACAGCGTGTTTAGCACGGACCAACATTCCTGAGCTTGACATTTCCAGAGTGCTTTGCATATTTCCGTCGGGCAGGAATCTGTCCTTGCATATCACACTCTAATGACCGAAATGGTCATTTTGATAGCTGGGATTGGGGAGGGGGGGAATATCCCACCGTATTCATCAGTATGAGCTAATTACAGCACGCTAATATAGACACCAGCTGCTGCTCAACATCTCATCAACAACAGCAATCAGCGCACGGCTCAGTCTGGATTATACGGTACCCGACCCTACGGCACGACTCCAAGGTCAAGAGCTAAACTTGCTCTGTTACATCAGTGCTACACAACTGCTTCTGTGCCACCACCCAGATTATATATTAGACATCAAGCAGCAACACAAAGCTCAAAAAGTGACAAAATGTCCTCAAAAATATAAATATCCTTAATATATAATGTAAAATATAAATGTCCTTAATATAAATATAAATATTTTATATATAAATAACATATTTTTCTTAAATATATACATGCATGTGTGTGTATTTATATATACAAAATAAAATTTAATTTAATTTAATTTAATTTAATTTAATTTAATTTAATTTAATTTAATTTAATTTAATTTAATTTAATTTAATTTAATTTAATTTAATTTAATTTAATTTAATTAGGGCTGTGCAAAGACAAATCGCGATTAATCGCATCCAAAATAAAAGTTTTGTGTTCACATAATATATGTGTGTATAATTATTTTGTATATATAAATACACACATATGCATGTATATATTTTAGAAATATGTGCATGTATATACTGTGTATATATATATATATATATATATATATATATAATTTATATTATATATAAATAAAAATATTTTATATATAAATAACATTTTTCTTAAATATATACATGCATGTCTATTTATATATATACAAAATAATTATACACAGTACACATTATGTAAACACAAACTTTTATTTTGGATGCGATCAATCGCTGCGCAGCCCTAAATATAATATAATATATTTTATACTGATGAGAATCAAAATAAATAAAATAAAATAAAATCTCCACAAGAACTCATTTACCTCCAAAAATATCTTAAGAGCTAAGACACTAAGGCACATACTGTATCAAACACGGCGTGAACACCTTAAAGACATCTGCACAAATTACGAAAGAACCACACGGGGCGACTCCATTCCCACACGGGGCGACTCCATTCCCACACGGGGCGACTCCATTCCCATCAAATGCTGCTTCTGAACCCATCACTGGCACTCATCCTGAAACGAGCTCCGCAGGCCTCCGCACATCTGCATTTGCATTTTAATATCTCAGCAATATTTGATCTACTATACATCCTCGAAGGGCTATTAAGGAAGGTTAATTAACGTACGAATTATACGACTCATTTTTTTAACGAGATGAAGGGTCTTAACCCACGCTGGCAGTGGCACGGCGAGCTTTACGTGGGTGGGTCACGAGGGCCAGCGGGGATTACGCACAAAACGCAGGCGCTTCGGTCCTCATACCTTCACATGCAAGACTGAGCCGCTGTGATTGAGAACCATGTAGCGTCAATTAACACTGACAGATTGGCTGAGGATCCACACACACAAACACACAGCTGGCAATGCTGGAAGGCAGATGCACATTAATACTATAAATAAATAGAAGGGCGATATTGATTGAACAATTGTGCTGGGAATATAAAATGATGATTGTCTATTAAGACTAGTTGCATGATCCTTTCTTTGTTTGAAGTTTAAGGAGAGCCAAATTCTGTGAATCAGTCAAACTGTCAGTGAATCGATTTAAAACTCTGATTCAATTATTCATTTGCATAATTTTTCATGCATTAATTGATTTAGTAAGATACACATAGTGGAATATTGCCGTGTATGACTATGTATAGATACCTTTGCATATAAATGAAAATGTAATGATTAATTTAAATAAATTAAATATTCTTTTCAGTCCACCGGATGCAGGCCGTATCCAGATCTGATGAAGGACCTGCGCCTGGACGCGACGACAACGCAGTCCTGAAGTGTCAAAGTCTCACCCTGTGAAGGCCTCCTTCCCTTTACCTCTGTACAGGTAATCGTTGTCGGGATAGTTTCGGTTCACGTGGCTACACCGAAGCGATAAATTCTGTATTATAAATTAGCCTAACCCTAACACAGCCACGTCCAAGTGATCTGAGGGCGCGGGCGCGGGCGCGGGCGCGGGCGCTTCGGTCTGCGCAAGCGCCGGAAAAGCGCCGGAAGTGATCTCTCGCGTGGTTGCGAAAAAAATTCAACGTTGTCTGTTGATATATCGAAATCGTCTTCCATTGCGATTTCCTGTATATCTAAATATGTTTAGATCTTCACAGTGAAAGGTAACACTTCCGAAATCTCTGTGTAAACAATGAGTGACGTACACGCGCGAGAGATCACTTGCGCAGACCGAAGCGGCCGCTCCCTCAGATCACTTGGACGTGGCTGTGGTTACAAGAGGTAAAAACGATATAAATACTGTTGGTTTTCTCACACAAACCGCTCGTTTCGTGTCTGAGGCCATCAATCTGTACTTACATTTACGAGTCATTAAATCATGTTTAATTTGGACTTCTCTGTGCATGCTCTTTGAGGTGGTGACCATAGACCTGCATTATATGACTGACAGACAAGAACGGTTTGACCTAAAAATATCAAAATTGAAACTACTGCGGAAACAAAGACACCTACATCTTGGATGCCCTTGAAGTAAGCTAAAACATATAAAAAAATTTTTTCAAAGTGAACTATCCCTTTAATACGCAAGTGCACGCCATCAGCGTTCTCACAGGTTCGAGTTTTTAAAGTTTGCGTAGAGAGAACCTAAGAGTTTTCTGTTAAAACGGTGTCATGTTAGCGGCCCCTAAGTTAATAACTAATGATCGTTGCGACGGAAGTGAATCAATCAAAACTAACATTAGCTGGAAAATAACTTTATTCTAGAGCTGCCATAAAGCCAAAACAATCTCTGTTACTTTAATTTCCTATTATCACTGTCAAGTCAAGTCAAGTCATCTTCATTTATATAGCGCTTTTAACAATGGATTGTTTCAAAGCAGCTTTACAGAGATAAACATTTAATTTAAGGTAACAGATTGTTTTGGCGTTATAGCGGTTCTTGAATAATGTTACTTCCAGCTAAAGTTAACTGTAAAGCAGCTTTGGAACAATCTACGCTGTTAAAAGCGCTATACTGTATAAATAAAGATTACTTGACTTGACTTGACTTGAAACACGCCTTGATTATTATTTTAACTCACTTTTTTCTTACCGAATTTTATTTTTGGCAAATATTCTCAATCATGGTTATTTTAACTCATTCTTTCTTGTTGTAATTTACTTCTTGAAATAAATATTCTGAGTCATCTGGATTATTTTAACTCACTTGGTTTCTTACTGTATTGTGTTTCTTGGAATAAACATTCTGACTCTCATTGATTATTTTAACTAAATGTTTTCATACTGTATTTTGTTGTTGGCAAATATTGCTGAATCTACTGGACAATAAGTGTTTCATAGAAAAGCATCCTTTAAATAAAAAAAAGTAAATGCATAAATATTGAGATACATATCGAATATCATTTAAAAAAAAGTCAGAGAAATATTTTTATATCTTTAAAATCTCCCATTCCTACAGAGATATTTAAAATAGTATTGAAACGGTACACAAACATGTATCCAGGGGAACTCATTCCCACAATGCCCTCAAAAGGATAAGAAGTGAATGCTGCTGTCATTGTGTTTTTCCAGACTGTATAAGGGTCAATGCTGAATGTTCTTTTGGAGGTCAGGATCGGGAGATGCGACCTCCGGGAAAGACCAGCGTTCAAGGCTAGCGGTCGATATCCTACTCCTGTCCTGGCAAACGAGGGGAAAATGAAAATGAAGTGGCATTTGAGGTCAGATGCAATCTGGCGGGAACATCTTGAAGTGATTTTAGATACGCTGCAGTATAACATGACCTTCGAGCCCCTGTGGAGCATTCTCACAGCGCACAGACAGACTCACTGCCAGACCTCAGGAAGAACAGAGAATTAATACTCACAGACACATCAGATTTACACATTGTAAATGGAGCAAAATAAATATTGTTTGTCTCATATCAAAGTCTTATTAATGAGAGTCTGTGCACAAGACGTTGCTCTAGGGGAGAAAGATTTTAGTGCTCTAGAATTTCAGAAGAGATCTTATTAATGTGTCAAACTATGCTCAGATACCTCAAAAGTCTGATGGCAGAGGTCTCAATATTATGGAACCTTGTTTACGACACATAATAAAACAATTTAAAAGATAATTGAAACATTTTATCTCGCAATTCTGACTTTTTTTCTTGCAACTGAGAGTTTATATCACACTAGTAAGATAAAAAAAAATCAGAATTGCAAGATAAAAAGTCGTAATTAACTTTTTTATTCAGTGGCGTAAACAAGCGTCCATACAAAATGAACCTCATTTCAACAAAACGGTCAAAATATTCAATTTAAGAAGTAAAATACAAATAATCAAAGCGTGCTTTTCATTAAATGAGGAATATTTGTGTAACATATTTAATAATATTGATTTATTTTTTTATGAATGTTTAATCTGTTAATGTTTTATATTTTACTCCTGTACAGCATTTTTGTCAACTCTTATGTTGTTTTAAATTGTGCTTTATATAAATAAAGTAACATATTTATACCACCTCTGATAACTGCAGAAATTATAATGCAGAAACCTTGCATTTTCTGTGAAGCAGTTTTGAAGCAATATGCATTATGAAAAGTGGCGCTATAAAAATGAATGTGAATTGAATCAACATAACAATAAATAGTCATAAACAGCAATACTCACCTATATATTTTTACTAAAACATTTGAAAAGTGTCAGAACTTTCATTAACACTTCAAGTGAATCAAATCTGAGTTTTGAATGAATTCACTGAAATGGACAGCTTGAACTTATTCATAATCAAACTTATCAAGCCTAATGACATTAAAATTAATGGCCACATAATAGGTTTGGTAAAGTCATCACAATATGCTATTGTATATAGCAACATTTATAAAAAAAAAAGATAAAATAATTGAGAATATATCATGAATATTTGATGCATCACCCAAACGACACTAGTGTGGCCGATGAATGCAGAGGATGTGATGTCATACTCGTGTGCAGTTCTTTGGGGAGCTGAATGCATTTGTTAAAGTCCGGACACAAAGGCTTTATCCCGAAGACTGTACTTGTTGCGTATCCATGGTGACTGGAGACATTAAGGGGAACACAAAAACCATACGCGACATAATCATGACTCGGGGGAAGAGAGCGACAAATGTGCCCGCGACCACCCACTGCATTTACAGCAGCGCATCGACGGGTAAAGAGAAAGTACAGAGTCAATGTAAGATGCATGTTGAAGATCTGAGTTCTGAGACGTCTCTTACATTACACTGAACAAACTACACCATGCACGAATCGAATCCACCATCTTAAATTGACAAAAGATTATGTATTTTACTTTTTGCAATATACAGGGTTTCAGACCACAACAAAAATCAATTAAGGAGTCATTGGGCTCCTATAAGAAAAAATAGGCACCAAATTACTAAGAATAAACAACCAATCAGATTTGAGGAACAAGTTTACAGTTTATGTCAAGTTTAGACTTATAACCAGGTGCCAGTGTTTTTCACCTATCTATTCCCTCTGATTTTAGGGATAACTTATGTGTAGGTTTAGAGCTAAAGTTTCAGACAGGAATGTAGTTCCAGGATCAACAAAATTTGTATCTTACTTGACAAAATCACGGTGACCCACAGACTTATGGTATCATAGCCAAGCATCACTTGGCTATTGAGAGTAGTTTGGCCTCCTCAATGCATCCCATAAACGCTGATATGTCTTGCACACACCCGGTCCATTTTACTTCATTAGTAATATATGAGAATCTAAACATTCAAATCGAATTAAACTGAATAGAACATTTTTTTAATCGAATCATTCTGAATCTAATCAAAAATCTATGAATGGTGTATCGAATCGATTCGCTGTCTACCAAACATTCACATCCCTATTCCCTATTTTCTTCTGAACAACAGACCTCAATCATCTCACGTGTCTTCATGTTGAGTTTATGAGCTCTTCTCAAATGATCTGAGCTTTTCTCCACGTTCCTTTTAAAGCTCTATACTCTTTCTGTAAGACAACTGACTCATGTGTATCCGCTTTTAATTTCTCTTTAATTTTACGAGAAGCATCTGAGACAAAGTTTACACTTAACCTAAATGAAACATAAATGAGGAGGACTCAATGTTCTACAAAAATGAATCCTCGTTTGTAGGATTCTCCAAACCATCAGGACCTCCTCATGTGTAATCTTCCTCTGAACCGCTGTCTTCAAACTTTCTAATAATTCCAGCTCATGATAGGAGCGTTAAGCAGCTTAGAGGAGGAGACGGCAGCACACATAACCAGCGGGTGCCCGTATTATGCTTTTTCAGTTATTGCCTTTCATGTAATGTGTAATATAGCTGTTTGAGAATGTAAAAGCTCTGCAAAGTTTCAAACTTCCTTCCTGCTCGAACCTACATAGGTTTGTAATTTGCATAATGCTCGCCTCTAATCCTGCCCGTGAACGTCGTCTACTTTGACCGCCAAGCACTGTCGTTGTAGCTGAGTCCTGGAAGAGTTTGGTTCGTGTTGTCGACATGTTGAGAAGAAGTTGTTTTCTGTGCTACAAGAACAGATCCACTTTGCATGCACTTCTAAACGATGAGGACGAATCACCAAGCGGTCTACTAACTCACGGCATCATAACTGACCTCGAGCACTTATGAGTGTGATATCAGAAGCATGCAGTACATAAGGCCCCACTGTAAATGTAGACGAGTGATCAGGAAAAGTCATTCTCACACGCTGGTGCACGCTGACATCATGCGCTTGGCTTTGAAACGATGACCTCTTTGAGCACTTCTCCGACTGATTTAAATGTCAACCTGACAAATGTGGCACTTCCTGGATTGAACCGCTCTTTTCCTTGAAAAGAGGTAAGTCATTTAGCAGATGCTTTCATCCAGAGTGATCAACGACCAAGGTTTTCAAACAGGGGTCCGGGGACCCCCAGGAGGACGCAAGGGAATTCTGCGAGGTCCGTGGAAAATTTGAGTAAAAATAAATACATAAAAAAAAAAAAAAAATGGAAATCCAATATCGCTCCATCTAATTTTTTTAAAATAATTCTGATACCAACTGCTACTCCATTTTAAAGGGATACTCCACTTTTTTGGGAAATAGGCTCATTTTATAACTCCCCCAGAGTTAAACTGTTGAGTTTTACCGTTTTTGAATCCATGCCTGCTGCTCTCATGGTACGGCAGTAAAGTTTCTTGATTATTACTTGAGAATGAGAGTATAGTTCCTAGCCATATCAGCCTAGAAAATCACAACTTTACATTTTCCGTCGGTCTTAGTGCACGATGTAACTACAGGAGAGTCAAGTTTTAAATAGGAAAAATATCGAAACTCTTTGTCATTTTTTTTTTAGAAATGCTAATGGTCTTGTCCACTTCAATGATGTATGCTAAGCTATGCTAAAAGTGGTACCGCCAGAACCGGAGATCGGCTGAATGGATTCAAAAACGGTAAAACTCAACAGTTTAACTCTGGGGGAGTTGTAAAATGAGCCTATTTCCCAAAAAAGTGGAGTATCCCTTTAAATGCTACAACTCAATTAATAAAAAGGGCACTTGGGAGCATCGTTACAAACCATGAAATAGCATATGAAGCAAATGGGGCTAACGAAGGCCACAAGTCCAAACCAGTCAACATAAATGAGCTGAAGACACTGCTAGTGTCCTGATTCTCTATGACGAACATTACTCACAGCAAATGCTTGTTTCATTTGATCCAAAAGCAAAAAATCGGGGCCAAAATTGCATTGTGTTCCTTGGAAGGAAAACATGTCATCTGTCTGGCAGTTCCTGAAAAACTTTTATCCGGGACCGTTTGCAGCGTTTGAAAAAGACATTTGTGTGTTTGGCTGGATTGAATCACTCCACACACACCATCTCAAAGATAATTGGCAAGCATCTGGATGGATGGATGATAGCCAAGAGCTACACCAACCAACCTCCCCACACTAACGCAAACAAATTATGGATGAGGGGCGAATGGCGATATGACAATCTCATCACATTTACTCAGCGTTTCACACTTCATTATAAGCTAATGGAGGAAGAAGAAAACAGATGACAGCCCATTAAAATTGTCATTTACTATCTGAAATGAGGAATCCACCATGCAGCAATGCTGATTTTCTATCCTGGAAATGTTGTGTAAGGTTTCAGATTTCTGTCAAGTTTTCCGTGTGGAACAGCTGAGCTGGCGAGCGATTAGGAGGAGCTGACGTCCTGATAATGCAGTCGGTTTGGTCACATGTCTGTCAGACGCATGCTGATTCACCGAGGCGGCAGAAACCGTAACAGACAGATTCTCACCGGAAGTCTCTCAGGCTGATCTTTGACTGTGTGTTTGGAGTGTTTTCTGGCCTTTTCCCAGAAAGACTTCTTTAATTCATGTTCTTGATCTTACTGTGAATGATTAATCCGTGCACTTTATTTCAAATCAAAATCTTGTCTTTTTTAATCCTTTATCTGATCAACCCCTGATGGCTGAAATCAATGTTCACCTCATAACAAAAATACAACAGAACACAGAAAGTCACCACAGACTTTGATCCACTTATGTTAAGGATTCATTTCCGAATACCATTGAGCTGGATTATAAGATTTATATAAGAATATATTAATCAGCAAAGAAGAAAATACAAGATGTTTGTCTTGAAATTAAGGCTGAAGCTTTTCCCTCAAACACAAAAAGAAAAATAGATGATTTGTGGTGGCAACAACGAGCCCATTCCACAAATAACTGGGGAGCCTTTAACATGATGAAAGACGACATTTATTAAATTAATTCCACATGCTGACACCAAACAAATGAAAGTGGAGAACGTGCCAGACTCTAATTCAGCCGAGAATAAATAATGAACTTCTTGCACACGGAGAAAAGACAGGAAGAGACAGGAGGCTGGAATTTATGATTAGAAAATTACAATTTCTTTTGTGACACCTTCAGTCGATCATGCATTCAGGAATTTTACAGCTGTGAGCCTGACAACGGGATCCAAAAATAAAAAGAGTTCACAGGAATTTATAATGAATTAATTTCCTCTATTGTAAGTCACTGTTGATAAAAACGTCTGCTAATTGCATACATAAATGTAAATGTAATTCTGCTAATATATTTTGATATGTAGAGCTTAAATTGCATTATTTTATCCACTTCAGTTAGTCTAATGACTATATATATATATATATATTACACTATATACAGTATAAGTCTGCAAAATGCATAAATAAATTTAAATGTAATTTGCATGCATATACACACACACACACACACACACACATACATATATTATATATACACATTTAAATTACATTTATTTATGCATCTTTTTTTCTAAGTGACTTACAATAGAAGAAAATAATTCATTATAAATGTGTCATTCCAGTGAACTGTTTAAAAATGTAATTTACTGAATATAAATCCCACATGTGTTATGCATGCATGTTATTCTATGCTTTTACATTTTTCTTCCTGTATTACTAGCACTTCTCATGTTATTGCCTCCTTAAGATAAATGGCTTGATGTATTCCTCCATTTTTAAGTCGCGTCTGCTAAATGGATAAATGTAAATTTGAATCTAAAGGAGTGCAATCCTTCTCCACAGATGAGAAGACATTAAAACAGGCATCATAGCCAAACGCACAAGCGTGCATCTCTTTCCTCTCCAGCGCGCTCACAATGACAAGCATTTCGAGTCTCACAATAAACACATTCTAACTGAAGGCACCAAATCCCTCCGGGGCTTCACGCCATTTTGAGGGCCCGGCATTCCTTCAGCTGTGAACCACTCGATCCCAGAAAGTTATTTAAAATTCAGCCGTGTCCCGGTGCGGCAGGGTCTCCATTAGCAGTCTGGGAGCGCAGCGGGGGGCTGGAAGAGGACGAATGAGCTGATGTGGAGGAGGACAGAATCTCTGCTTCACATTTCTGTCGTTTAAAAAAAAAAAAAAAGGAGCTTAAAATTAGAACTTGTTTTGAAGATTCTTATCACAAAAAATTATCATAACAATAGTCCACATGAAGTCTTCAAGAGTCACATTATGCTTTGTCTGCAAACGACATCATACGACTTCAGAAGAGTTGAATATACAGTGCATGAGTGTTACGGGTATTTCTGGAGCTTGACAGTCATGGTTGTGACTTGTGAAATGTTGTTGTATGGAAAAGAGCTGCATGAAGATTCAAAAAGTTGACCTTCAGTAGTGCAAGAAAAAAAGATTTTAGAACAACATGAGGGTGCGAATATTGACAGAGTTAAACATTTTGAGATCAGCTATTCAAGCTACTGTATCATATTTGGTACGCATATTTCTCAAATTGATCAACATGATCAAAACAGCTGAAAGACCTGTTGCACACAATCTACAACATGCCTTCTGTCTGATTGATATTTTATACTTTTGAGCAAGTAAAAGGTATAATTTTAGTATAATTGTAAAATCTCCACCCTCGGGTCATGGTTCACGTGTCTTAATCTTTACTGATTTTTATAAAGTAAACGTAAGAATAAATTTGATATTGTTAGTAAAAATCTCAAGATGAAAGCAACTTGATTATCCATACATAATTTTTAGAAAATGTATGTTCAAATATTAGTATCAGATATGATATGGAGGAAGGTTTATTGTTTCATCTTTCAATCATCATTGTATTGCATTGCATTATAGGTTTTAAAACTACAGAGCTTAATCAAAAAAATTAAGCATTTCAATATCTTGAAACAAAAACATATCATTGGCAGATATATGGTGACGACTGATATTTATATGCATGAAGAATTCTTCTATAAAGATCTCATTGATTTACAATTACAAGCTATCAGAACTTCATCTTTTTGGCAATATAAATATCAGCATCTGCACCAAATTGCATATATTTGGGACTCTGGATAAAATTAAGCTGTTTTTCCCTCCATATTATCACTATATCATGAGTTATAAAAGACATAAAAGATCATTAACAACAAAACATTTAGTTCTGATAAAAAAGTTCTGAAAAATAAGAAGTTCTGATCATTTTTTTAATCCTGCAGACTATATAAAATGTAAAATGTTATTTATTATTAATCTGAATAACAATTTTTTTTTTAAATCGGTTGAATGAATGATTCAATGACTCACTCGTTTCATTACTGGATGAATCAGCGTTTTTTGAACGACTCTTTTGAATGATTGATTCAACGACAAATACATTTTTTAACAGTCACTTGTCGCCACCTACTGGTGTAACAATGTAATTGATACAATCGTAATTTGAAGCCCCAAATTACTTTCAAAAGATGATTTACTCTATTTTGATCGCTTCCGTAGACATCAGTGTTTATATCCGAACAATAAACTTTTATAATGTTGATGTTGAAAAGGCTGTTTCAACGGCAATGCAAACGCAGATCTGAATTGTGTGATTTTGTCAAAGATTTAATAGACACAGGCGAATCGTTGTCATTTTGGAATGAGATTGCGTGGGTGTTTGAATCGAGATCGCGATCTTTTAACGATTAATCGAAGATTTGATCAATGCTACCAGCAAGATCAGATACAGTATGGTGTTCAGATGAGCACATCTGACATAGAGGTCACCAAACTTGACCTTTGTGAAGTCATTAAGAGGCTGATGTTGATGGCAGGTCACTCTGAAACGAGTCCAGTAGATGATGATGTGGCATCAAGCTATAAATAAATCTGAGTGCTGTGGAGATGCACACAAGATACTCGGCTCATTCATACGACTCGCCTGCAGTCGGATCACACAGAAAACAATGAGATCTTCTGTAAGCGAGGATCTCATCCAGCTCATGCTACACATTAAAGAAGATAATCCTATTTTTGAGAATCATGATTTTTCTTTTTACATTATAGCAGTATTATTCCCACATTTTCTCCTAAAATGATCATACTGTCATGTGAAAGGACATTTTACTTTTGTGATTTTTAATTCTCATAATTTTGTTTAATAGTCATTCCTACAAAAAATAAAAGACAGTGCAACAAACACCACAATCCATTAATGTTTTAATAATTAAATAATGCATCATTACTGCTGTTGTGACATGAGACATCACTGAAATAGAATGAATAAAGATGAAAAGAATAAAAAATGTCTTTATTTTATTCTTTATGCTGTGAAATATGAACAATAAACTTTTTTGTGAGATCGACACATTAATGTCCTTCACACACACAGAATGCAATAAAATTGTGCATGTCCAAGTCAAAATCCTGTTGAGACAAACTTTAGCGTGACAGTAACGTTAAGATCCATGCATAAACACGTGCATATGAAAAGCACACTAAACCGGCTGTTTCTTCAACTAAGACACTGACGACCCCTGAAAAAACTTTCACTAATTTGTCAACTAGCAATGTCCAACAGCGGACAAATATGAATCACATTCTATATTTTTTAGATAATATATTGTGATAATAATGACAAAATGACCTTTTAATCATTTTTGGAATAAAAAGACTCCGGCAGCTTAATTTCACAATAAATCACATTTTTATTCCATTAGCATAACTTGGCGAAATAACATCTTGATTTGAAATGCAATATAATATTCTGCAAATTAAATCTTCCTTGACCTCTTTGGCTCTGGGACAAGAGTAAAGCAGTACAATCAACAGACAAAGGGCATCTGAAAGGTAGCAAGCATTTCTGATATACACTGAAAAAAATGGTTTAGGATTTACTTTGAAACTATTTTCACTAAGATATTGCTAGAAATTTTCACAAATAATTACAAAGAAATTAGTACATTTTTGAAAACGAACGCCTGAAATATTTTCTTGTACAACATACTTCAAATATCTGTTTTATTTACAACTAACAAATATTTTTTTTTACAGTGTAGTTTGAATAAACAAAAGTCCCGTTCGTTTAAAAGAAACACCCACATGCATCCAGCGCTGCCTCAAAGGGCCACAATCAGAGAGACCAGCAGGGGTTTATGGAAAAACTGTCAGTTATACATGAAGACGCATCCAACAGACTCACGCGCAAACACACACACACAGACAGACAGACAGACAGACAGACAGACAGACAGACAGACAGACAGACAGACAGAGAGAGAGAGAGAGAGAGAGAGAGAGAGAGAATCAGGACATTTCTAGGGAGGTCAAATACTTTCTGCTTTCTCAGACACACACTTCATGCTCAACAGGAAACCGTCCCTTTCCTTCTGAGATTCTTTACATGTTTCCCCAGCGGCGGCAACCATTTATAGCCAACGGACCGAACCAGTTCCCATGAAGAGAACGCTTTGAATGCTACAAATCTTATCATTTCAACAAACTGCACGGAGACATCATTTTCATGGACAAACAAGCTCAAAATAATCACCATTAATGGATATTGCCAAGATACGATTCCAAGAAATACTGCAGAGAATTTTTTTTTTTACTTCTTATATATGACTATTTGTTTAATTTTAAATTAATATATAATAAGTTATAGAATTTATTATATTATTATATATTTTTATTTGTTACATATTATATAAATAAATAAATAGAAGAAAATAACATTTGCTACATTTGATATTTTCTATAGAAAATGTTTGTCTATGCAAAACTTGCTGCCACTATGCATATTTGATCTTTCTTAGCACAAGTTCCTATTGTGCATGATTCTTTATGTTATTCCAAAGAAAAACAAGACTTCTTTTGCATAATCTTTCTTTAAAATATTTATAAATGACTTGCTCCGCCTTTTTCTGCTGACATCATCAGTCCCTCTAAACACCCGCTTTTCAAGTCCAATCAAACCCTGATGGATAAAATCCATCCCATCCTACTTCAGTCTCACTGAAGATCCTGTTTCATGTCAGGTTTCAGAAGTAGAATGGGTTGTGAATGTCAAGAGGGCTTTTTGTTCAAGTATGAGCAACAGTAACGGCCTTAGCGAACATGACTAATGAATATTTTGAACTAGTAAAAGTAAAAACTCCTCACTCTATGTCACTCACTCATTAGTTTCAGAGACTCCAGGCATTAAACATGCAGCACAACGAGGCCTCGTTTAGCTGACGGAGCGTCCCGTAACATGACACGTAGGAAAAAAGCCCAACTAGACATCTGCAAACCTCTGCAAACTGTTGAATTTTACATTTATTCAGTCAAGGTTGTTGTTTTGCATCCGCTGTATTTTTTATGCATGCGTAAAGCATGTTGTTAAATGGATACGGGGTTGTAAAGAGAGAGCCTGTCGATGAGAAAGTGAAGGGCTTCCTGTGGGTCTCTAGGGAGGAACACAGAAACACACACACACACGCTCATCCAGGCCTAACCAGATGTGACGGCTGACCACGGCAGTGAAAAGACAAGAGATGCAGCGATCCAAGACACCCGAGCACCAGCGCTCAGCGTTATATAAAGATCTCACATGCTCCAGTTCAAGATCAAGTTTGTCATTTATTGATGTGCAGATAGTTTCTGGAGTTTAAAGTCACCATGAAATCAAAATTGACGATTCGTACGTAGTTTTTATGGAATATTGCTGCATTTATTATACATGATTTATCAGTGCACATCATTGTTTTTTAATTGATGTGCCTCGTAATCTTGAGTCAAAATAACTTCCCCTCCCTCTTGCAGCTCATCTCTTCTCTGATGATGTGTTGACTGGCGCGAGGGCGGGGCAACCTGTCACTCACATGAGATCCACCAATAGCAAACCACAACCATTCAAGCCCCACCCATTTTTTCAAGCTCGAGAAGCCATTTCACTTGGATATACGTCACAATGGGGAAAAAAAGACGATCATAACTTCCGTTTCATGACGACTTTAATGTTCAGAGAGTCATCGGTACTTTGACTTCCTGAAGAGTGAAACGGTGATTGTTTACATGCCCATCAAATTCCATTTAACGGCCATATTCGGGCTGAAGTATTAGCTAAAACGCTCAGCAATGGCCGTTTGGTGGAAATGATGGTGTCTCTGTTTAGAACCAATTTGACAGGCTTGCTTCTGGTGTAGGTCAAATTACATTTACATACAGTTTATCCAAAGCGTCTTACATTGCATCCAAGGTTTACATTTTATCAGTGCATTTCCTAGGAATCAAACCACCACAAACCACTCAAACTACTGTTTGAGCCACAGAAATACAGATTGCAAATTAACTTGAAGAATACAAAAAAACATGAAAATAATCAACAAACAAACAACTTATGTATTGATGGGACATGTAGCACTAAAACAAAGCTTCGATGACTGCCTGAATACAAAATGGTTATAATTTTGAGAAATTTGGTTTTAAAGTTCGTCTTTTTTTAGAATATAGAAAACCTACATAATCGTATGTCAATGTCTTTCAAATAATACTCTGGAAAACATGGTTCTAGAAAAATCACCAATAAACACAATCAGTAATGGCTGTAACAGTGAAAAAGGGCCTCAAATGTATTAAAATAATATTTGATGTTCCTGTTCAACGTTCCCTCCAATATCACTCGAGGGCCTGTTTCCAAAGCCAATGGCATAATGTAGGGACGGGTCGGTGCCTCGGCGCAATGAAGAAATGGAGAACAATGAAGCATCTCTCAAATGATCACAACTGACACTTCAACCCCAGAGACCTACACCATCGCCTCAAATAGCAACATCCAAACAGCACATCCCAGCATGCACTACTCCAATGACAGTCAAAACGCAGTGAAATCCATTAAGCTACAGACAGCACACAACTACACCAAACACGTCATATAACATCTCACGACAGTTACATTAACTGTGTCTTCCAACACTCCCAAGGGTTATGAAAGTCAAACGGTTGTATTTTCGCTTACCTCGTCAAAGCCGCTGTCTTCTTTCTTGAAGGCTTGAGGGGGAGAGAAAGAAAAGTAATATCAGACTTTCATTTTACTGACTATTGGACAGTGAATAAAAGAATGAAATAATCAAAAAGTGGCTCTTTAATGCATTCTGCACATGAACATGAAAAACCAATAAGAAAGGCTGTAATTGGCTGAAATAGTTTTCCAGCCACAGCCGTAGGTCATTAAGAGGAAAGGGTGAAGAGCAAGTCCACATTACATTTAATCCCAAAATCAAGTGAAAGAAATTAGAAAATATATTTTCCATAAAGAAAATGAAGCCTTGTTTTACTATAAACTATAGTATAAACTTTATAAAAGTTTATACATTATTACAATATATATATATGCTTCATTTCATAAAAATATAATTTATTTTGATTTGGGGGTGAAATGTGTCCTGTTTTGTGAGATTCACCCACACGTGTGAGATAAACCACATCAGCATCTGCTAACAACTCCAATAAAGCCTGGAAACCACAGAGAAAGGTTTTATCTATTGAAGGATGAACATTTAAACCGATACGCTCATAGCAAACATCGACTTTTATAACATCATGCAATGAAGGAAAGAGAAACTGGAGACCATTTGGGATGAAATGGCCACTGGGAGCAGAGAATGGATTCTTGGTAATAAAGCTTTCCTCTCAGATCTAATGAGAATATATGTACTTGTAAATACTGGATGACAGTTGTTTTATCTTTTTAACTGTTGTGGTAAAGATCTCTCTTGTGTCTAGCACATGGGGAGAATTGATCAATAAACCAATTTATGATCAAACAAACTACATATTATACCCATACTGAGATGTAAAAGTGTTTTGAGATACTGTTGATAACCACATAAAGAACTCTACAGTCTATGACGCAAAACACTGCACTGCAATAAACATTAAAAAAACATTTTTTTTAGAACAGGTTTTCATGCTTGAATGTTCAATAAACATTATTTTTCACATATTCTCTATTGTTGCAGCTCCTCTCTTCCCAGTCTGTCAGTAACGCTCTGTTTAGTTCCTGTCTCTATGAAGCCCCTCCTTCTGAAAAGCACACTGTGCTCTGATTGGTCGGCTGGACCAGTGTGTAGTGATTGGTCAAGAGCTTTGAGCGAGCGTATATGTGAAATGTCCCGCCCCTTACCATAACCACGAGGCTCAACACCGGCCCCGCCCCTTTATTTTACACATTAATATAATTTTATAATTTAAATAAGGAATATTGTGACGTGTTTGTTCCCGGAAGAAAACTTAAGACTACAATGGAGGCGTTTCAGGGAGTTCAGAAACAGTGACACTGATATAGAGAATAACTCCCGCTGGAGTGGACTTGTAACTTTGCAGACCTTTTTCATGCTCAAACAGCAACATTTAATACACACTAAAGAATGCTGAAAAAGTCTAACTAAATGCTTTGCAGCACAGACTTAAGTTTAGTCTCTTTTTAAACAAGACACTTGGCAGATTGGTGAAAAAAGTGAACTTAGAATTTATTGAATTTTAAGTTGATTGTTAGGAAAAAAACATAAATTAAATAAATATTTCCCAAAACAAGTTTTACTCTACTACTGCAAGAAAAATCAAAGCCATAAATCTAAACAAGTTGTGTTCCAAATTTGAGATTGATATCTAAAAAAAAGAAGAGCTTTTAGTAAGATTTTATTTTATAGATGAAATTTGTTTCCCATTATTTTCTAATGAGGTCATTTTTGATTGTGAGGAGCACAAGTGTGACTATTTTTCAGGACCATTTAACCATTTGAAATCATGTCCATGATATTTTTTGTGTGTGTGTGTGTGTGTGTGTGTACACAGCAAGAGCTAAAACCTTTACCAAGTTTCGTACCATTCCAATGAATAAAAAAATTAATAAAAAATTAAATAAATTATTAAAAAAAAAATTCCATTCAAAAATAAAAGAAGTATTTTAAACATTTTAAAAATACTAGCATCGCATGTCTTCTTTTTATAACCATACAAAAATATATTGTGGTAATCAACATTATGCGCATCAACAAAACGTTCTTTTAAAATATAAAATAATGCGTTCAGATCTGTGCTCATGACATCACGCAGATAATAGACACAGATCTCCTTCATGTGGCTGCTTAATAAACCCTCCCACAGTTAGATTATTTGACTGAAGCACAGTCATGCACACAGTATCACTGTTAAATGAGCCGAGCGTCTCTCTTGCATGTCCCTCCCAAAATTATTTATTCATGTCACTGTTGTTGTTTCAAGGCGACGAGCCGTTAAATTGCACCATTCTCAGAGGAAAACTGAGACTGAAACTGCAGAACTATTACAGATTTCACTTCAGGGGGAAAAACAACAAGGAAAAACATAAGTAATAGGCTAGGTTATGATTTAATTATATGCCACCTGTGTGACTGTGACATTCCTGCACGATCAGCATGAAAGCAGCTTCACTGTCTTGGTGAGCAGATTAACTTCAATGAAGAAAAAAAAAATACATTCGGAGTCTCAAAATATCCGTCCCACACATTCAAAAGAAAAAAGAAAAAAACTTTCTAAAGGCTTCATGGAACAGGGTGTCTAAAAACAGTCTACTGGCAGCCTGATGAAAAGATAATAATGCAAAATGAGCGATGGGCCGGATGAGACATCCCAACTTCAAACATACAAAGACACTCACATAGACGCCAAGAACATCCGCACTGAGCTAAATGAGGAGACAACACGCCAAAAATGAGTAGTTGTAAAAAATACAAAGATTATTGAAGTACGTTTAACAAGAAAATACTTTGTTCATGTTTAATTCAATGTCACTTGCCGTTCATTATTTATGAAATTTACTAGCAATTGCTGAGTGAAAATTGTTTCTACAAGGAATGTTTATTTTCAGTGTATAAGACAGCATTAATAAGTGAGTGAATTTTAACGCTCTACATACGCTACGACTCCATGAGACTCAACTCACAACTGATTTAAATATGTTGATTAATGACATGATACTCACATGCATAAAAATAAAATAGTCAACTACTTTTATTGCTACCTTACGGTACAGAACTAAATAAGTACCTACATATATATATATATATATATATATATATATATACACACACACACACACATGCATGCTATATGTATATATATATATATATATATATATATATATATATATGTGTGTGTGTGTGTGTGTGTGTGTGTGTATATATATATATATATATATATAACACTTTACTTTGTATATATATAAATGTTTTATATATAAATCATTTATTAATTCATTCATTTAAAAAGTGAATGATTAATTGAATGAGTCATAGATTATTTAAACTAATATCTAATATACACACTGCTTATTGTATATAAAAATGTTTGATAAAAATATTTAAATAAATATTGATTAATGAATTAATTTTTATTTTAAAAGTGAATGATTCATTGAATGACTCATAGTTAAAATGTAAAGTATAAGGCTTAACTTTATGAGAAAACATCATTTCTTTTCATTTTGAGGTGCAATGCGACATGACTTCAACTATTGCCTTCTTTGTGAATGTAGCAGAAGAAGTTGTCTCCGCAGGCAGCATGATTAACTCGATTTTGGAACGGGGCCCATATGAATTACTCCGGTGCAAAGACACAATCATCAGCCCATCACTTCCGCTCTTACTGTCCTTTAACAGAACAGATGAACGTAGCACAACCATGATGAGACACACGACTGGTGAAGTCAGCGTCTCGAGGATACAAAAGCCCCTAGGCAGCATCTTTAACCGCCACTGCAACAGAACAGCCTTTATGACACTGACAGGAGACAATCAGAATCTCAAATCAAACCGCAAAGGGACCAGCTTAGTGCCCTAAAGAGTGCTCATCGTAACTGGTGGTGACATACAATAAGCCATAAAAGTAGCTTTGATTGCTCAAGTCTCTATTTGAGGTCATATTGAAATGTGACATTAGGTGAAACATCTGATGATCAAAAGACTGAACCTTCATGTTCTGTTGTCTAAGAGAGACCAAAGATCAAATATCTATAATTTTTTTTGTTTAAACGTGAAGTTGATGCATCATAGCTTTTCCACATTCTTATGAGAATTGACACATTTTAGTTTAGGATTTTCAAACAGAAGCAACATTATGATATCAAATAACAGTAAATGCCTGCTTTATTGTAAACCAAAAGCTTCAATAATATCTGTCAACAAGGTTTTGATGAAATCAGGGAATAAATAACTTACAGATAACAGGACATTGGTGTAAAGCAAAAGTCTCCATTTGATCTGCTCAAGTAATGAGATCTTATGATTCTTATGCACAATCTAAAATCAAAGACCTTTACAGATGAAGGTCTCTGCGAGTTTATCAGACGGACACTGACAATGAATCACAATGCAGGACAGCAATGAAAAGAGTTTATGAGATCACACTGATCGATCACACACATTGATCACATGTGAACCTCTGACAGAAGATCACAAACAATCAGATACTGGTGCATCTGCAGATTAAGCAGATGTCTATTCTGCAGCCCTTTAACGCTCATATTCTATTCAATTCTATTCTGCTGGTTTGTGAAGAGCTCAGCCGCATCATGAACAACATCTGCACAAGCACAGTTGTTTCGTTTGCGTTTCTTTTACCGTACAAAAGCGTCGCTTGAAGCATAAAAACGGTCATTTACAGTGAAAACAAACTTTCCAAGGACTGTCCTGCAGAAATGATGAGCTCGTGTACAATAAAAGCGATGGATGATGGACACTCACCGATGCGACTGAAGCTCTCCGACAAAGTTCTTCTTAATTTCTTCATTTTGCCGATTTTTTCGGCAGGTTGAGCCGCTGGCATTAAATCACACATGAGTTTGAAATCAGGGAGTAAATTAGACGCGTAGATAACAGTTGTGTGCAAACACTATATCCTTCTGTATTAAATATGCATTTCCAAAGTCTAATGACTACATATCTGGAGACAATGTAATCCGCAATAATGTGACGAGGCGAGGGAAACTTCAGGACAACGTCTCTAAACGCCGCGGTTTTCCTCTGGAAATGTGGATGTCATTTTTTGGGATTCTCTCCTTTCGTTTGGCGAGAGTGCGGATAAAACCCTGAGCTAGCCCCGCCCCCGCGAGACAGCTATTGGCCGTCGAACGGACGTCTCGCTTTTAACTGGCTGCATTAACTGTCAATCATATGTAGAGCTCCGCCTTGCCTTATAATAAGAGCCAGGCGTCTTCAGGACATTTAGACATTTACATTTGTATAGTTCGTAAATTGCTTTTAATGACCCAAATATTCCGTACATTCTATAATTCATTATTCAGCGAGGAAAAGTTAAAATTATTAAATGCACTCATTTGTTTTTGATTATGCGTTTTATAATCAAGTTCTCTTTAATGTTGTTTTAATATTGCCATTTAATACTATTACATACAGTACCCGTCAAAAGGTTAAAAACATTACTATTTTTAATGTTTTGGAAAGTCTGTTATGCTTATTAAGCTTGCATTTATTCAATAAAAAATACAGAAAAAAACACTAATATTTAGAAATATTACTATATTAATAGTATAATATATATTAAAATAGACAATATTATATTAACTGTTTTAATATATTTTAAAATATAATTTACTTCTGTGGTGCAAAGCAGAATTTTCAGCATCATTACTCCAGTCTTCAGTGTCAAATGATCCTTCAGAAATCTTTCTAATATGCTGATTTATTATCAATGTTGGAAACAGTTGTGGTGCTTCATATTTTTTGGAACCTGTGATAGTTTTTTCAAGATTGATAAATAAAAAGTTAAAAAAAGAAAAGCATTTATTCAAAATATAAATATTTTCTAACAATATAAATCTGTACTATCACTTTTTTTAACAATTTAACACATCCTTGCTTCATAAAAGTTTTTTTTAAAAGAAAAAAAAAATTACTGACCCAAAACATTTGGATGTAGTGTATATTGTTACAAAAGATTTCTATTTTGAATAAATGCTGTTGTTTTTTTTAAACTTTAAAAATAAATATTAAGCAGCACAACTGTTTCCAACATTGATAATAAATCAGTAGCCTATATTAGAATGATTTCTGAAGGATCATGTGACACTGAAGACTGGAGTAATGATGCTGAAAATTCAGCTTTGATCACAGAAATAAATTATATTTTAAAGTAAAATAGAAAACCATTATTTCAAATTGTAATAATATTTCAGAATATCAGTTTTTTTCTGTATATTTGAACCAAATAAATGCAGGCTTGATGAGCATTAGAGACTTCCAAACTTTTGACCGGTACTGTATATAAAAAAAATCCTTACCATTTGATATACCAAAGTATCACCGTATGACATACCTGTAGTCACATTGTTTTATAAGTGGAGTATTACATTTAAAAAAAATAATAACAACACTTTACATGTTACTTTACAGATTTAAACACAATTTTACATCGCAATAATAAAAAAATGTCATGATACTATCACAAAGCAAAAAAGCTTCAATTTCTTAATTCCAAATAAAACTTGATTTTGAAGTGAAATATGACCAGTGCATGGTTTCATATATACCCACGAATGTGTCATTGACTGTGTCTGTTATAACCATAGGTTTAGAGAACGTCTCTCTCTGAGCCGAATGGAAATGCAGTGAGAATGTGGGAGGTTGAGATTCTACAGGACAGTCAAGTCTAATATAAACATTCCTTCATCAAGTTCACAGTCAGTGCAATCACACGCCTTGCTCTCCTGATTTCTGCTGCACAACTCATCACAAACCTGTTAGTCAAACACAGCTCACAACCCTTTTTACCTCCATAATCTAACGTATCTGCGAGCAAAACGAGCCTTACTCCATTGTGTAAAGTGTCTCTATTTCACAGGTGGTTGAAAATGTCAGCATCCTCCTGCATCATTGGGATAGCAATGATGAATTATTCAGGAACGTTATAAGACAGTAAATAGGGTCAGTGTTGATTTCATGTTGACTTAAATCTTTCATGCAACTGCTGTGCTCGACTCGTTCTGCTCAGCGTCTTTAAAATGCAGCCGATGAGCGAGATCTACACAGCAAATTCCCATGGATGAGCTTTGCAGAGTCTGCCCAAACATTTGCATTTCCCTGCTGGATTTTGTTCCTGTGCAGTCTAATGAATGTAGCGGGCACACGTTTCGCTGTTTTTCTAATTACAGCACAGAATGAACCGCATAACTAATGTGCTTGTCGATTGTTAACGCAGCACTGTAGAACAGGTGGCATGAAATAAGAGAGAAGAATGAATTGAGTTATTAAAAGTAGTGCGAAAGAATCATCATCATATACGGCTGTGTTGCAGCTCGTGGTTTAGTATGGAGATCAGGAGCCGTTGTGACTGATGGAACGACTAGGACATGAAACTACTTCCTCCAGGCAGCGAAAGGGATGTGATGCGAATTTCACTTAACTCGTCTGTCCTACTAACTAATCGTCAGTTTCCGTGATTTAGAGATTTAAACCAAACAAGCACTAGTATTTCTTTAAAAGCAGAAGCTTGTTTTTTATTAGAACATGTTTTAATAAGAACACACAGTATAAATATAAGTCATTCACAGAGTGCTTTAAAAAGACGCTTCCTGATTGATCACAACTGAATCAGGATGTGGAAATAATTAAGTGAAAAATGAAAACTGTCATTATTTAAATCACCCTCGTATCGTTTCAAACCCATATGTTGTTATTTTTTGTATCTGGAAATTTTCACAATAGTTCATAGTGACAAAAAGAAAGCATCATAACAGTAGTTCATATGATGCATGCACTATACTCCAAGTCTTCTGAATTAATTTGATGCTTTGTGAATTTTCATTGAATAAAACTCACAGCAAGTATCATATGACTCCAGAAGACTTCAGAACCGCATACTAGTATACCAGTCGTACTATGTTTACCATATCTTTCTATGGCAGAAATAGTAAGAGTAGTATGATAGTATGCGCTTTGAATTCATCAGCAATATAAAAATAGCATACGCATCATTTGGACTGCCTTCATGGCATATTTATTGTCCTTCTTATCATTTTGAAAGTTATAGTCAGTATGAACTGTTGTTCTTGCAGAAAAGAGTTGCATGAAGATTCTTGGAAATTGTGCATCAATGAAATACAGGTTTGATTGACGCGGGGGGACGGGAGTAAATAATGACAGACTTTCCATTTTTGGTGAACTAGTCCTTAAACTCACTATAAGAAAAGAAAGAAACAAAAAAAATTCACTCTATTTTGGCCATTTTCATCAGTTGCTTCTAAAGCAATTTAAATGTGATTCTGTTGTGTTTAGAGCAAAAAAAAAAAAGTAAATAGAAATATAGTGGAACCGCATACTAGTATACTACTCTTACTATTTCTGCCACAAAGATATGGTAAAAGTAGTACGAGTAGTATACTAGTATGCGGTTCTGAATTCAGCAGGTGTCAAATCAGAGCAGAGAGAGATAACTAACCAATGGAAGGGCTGACAAGGTTAATCTCAGTTTCGGCTGCTATCCAGCTTCATCTAACCTAAAGTGATTTGACGTGTCTCAAAAGAGCAAAGCAAAGCATCTGGTGAAGTGTTTCCTGGACGTCCAATCCCTCGGTTTTACTCGTTCTCGAACTTGCTGTAAGGGTGGTCGGAGTCTGGGATGAGACCTAGAAAGAAGGACGAGAGATATTATTATTTACATTCAGCAGATGCTTTTACCAAACTCGACTCACAACAACAGGGCCATATGCAATTAGTCACTAAAACAATCACATGTGGGGATCTACAACTGGTTCTTAATCATAACACAGCACATTTTCAGTCAGTGACGCTTCCTTTAACCGCCTGTTGCTCCAGGGCACTGAAGCTTGATTTTGTGTAGAAGTAGCAGAAATAAATTTCACAGAGATCTATTCTACTCACACACGTTGCTCTGAGTTTGTTTGCACAAGGGCAGATGGGAGAGGAAAAGCCTCTGAAACTTTCACCTCCCTGATGGTTAGGAGGTGCAGCAGGTTTTCGGAGGACGTGACGCGGTTTAAGCGGACGACCGCAGCTCATCCGTAACCTTGGGTCGATTCGGGCGTGTGCACGTCTGAGAGCCGCGGGTCCGACACCTCTGATGGACACGTGACATACAGGGTCCAAAACGGCCAGATATGTTTCTTACCAGCTACAAAACTATTTAATATTTTTATAAAAAAAAAAAAAAAAGGATACGGTTTGCATGCATTTGATTAAATCGCTTAAGTCACTTTCATCTTAAAATTTGATTTCAGAGAAGACACTACTTGTGTAACTAACAAATATCACCATACTTTTCTCAGTCAATTAATCACAGTACATCAAGACAATTGGTTTGTAATGAAATGTTATGTTTATATATGCAAATAATGCATCATCTAACTGAATATGTAGTTATTTGCATACATTTCTAGAACAGAAATTTGGAATAAAGCCAGATTCAAAAGTTTCAAATCGCTGACATATTAGAGTTAGAGGGATTTTGGATATCTCCTTTTATCGTTCAATAAATCAGAAAATACTTTAATCTTTTTTAGAACGTTTGGTGCATGTAAAGCTGCAAAAGTGGAGATTTCTGACTCAATGCAGGAGAAAAAAACTGCACTGGCATTGAAATCTACAAATGTAAATAGATAAAGTGCAATAAAATACACTTAAATGTCTATTTAGGGTGTTTTCACTATAGTCTTAAAGAAGACATGTTATAGAAGCAAAATAGCCTAAAATCTCAAAACTGACCAGTGTAAGAAAAAACACTGGTTTCACCTGTACTGTCTTTGCCTTACACAAACAAAAAATAAGGTTACAAGCTAATTGGCCACAGTCAGCTACCAGCGAGTGTTTGTTTTGGACTCTGTTCCTGTGCAATTGTATTAAGAGTGTGATACACGGCAGAATCTCACACTGAACGTCCTTTCGAGGGCAGACGCTAGTGTGTGTGTCCATGTGTGAGAGCAGCAGGGTCGGAGACACCCGTTCCCTGACGTACAGACTGCTGAGAGCAGGAGAAACACAAAGGAGGCCTCCATCCATCATGCTGTCATGTCGTCCATACACACATACACACACGGTGCACCACAGGACACAGCAGAGCCAATGAGGACACGGCCCAGAAACCATCAGTCATAATAGAGCAGCATCACCACACACTCAGACAATGACATCAATGACTTCTATTTTGAACTGAATAAGCAAAGTTTCCAAAAATGATTTTTAGTTTGCACTGCAGCAGGTTGTGGAAACAGTTATGGTTTCTGAGATCATAGTCTCTATTACCTAAAGCAGGCAATCTTCAATTTCTGCAAAAAATTTAAATTCAAAATAAAACAAATTTTATTCGTTGGGTGAATCTCACAAAAACAGCCAAGAACCCCAACAAAAATATAAAATTACATTATGCATGAGCATTATTTGAGATGAAATGTAACCCGGACACAAACTCTAATGTTCAGAAAACTATTAATTTAAAGCATTAAAAATTAATTATTTATTTCTCTAGTTAAATGTCAATTTAAACATTTACGAACACATTTTTTAAATTAAAAAGTGTATTTGTAAACAGTAGATAATGGACTATTAACTAACATGAATAATTGAAAATGGATTATTAAATGTTATATAAAAAATATATTACTCTGTAGTGACTGTGACATACATAATTCACCTTTGGGTTAAATGTAGTTCTATACATTGTTGGTGATAAATGCAGTACTTTGTTCTTAGCGTTTTGTTCCTCATAACTGTTCAGGGATCGTGGTCCCTTTAAATGTTCTGTATGGGTGATGACGTAGGACGCTTGTCAGCGCCATTGGTTGGCTGTTAGTTTTGTCATACGAAATAAACGACACACGTATTTGTGTGCTCAAAGTGAGAAGTTGTCTCTTGCTAGTTACTGCAATTTCCACACTGGTGACCCCGACATTAGTCTGCTGGACGTATCCAGAGACACGACACGACAATGACCGCGAACGCTGTCACCCTCAAACTCCCCGAATTCTGGGAATCGTCGGCATCTGCATGGTTCGCACAGACTGAAGCGCAGTTCGCGCTGCGTGAGATCACCGCGGATACAACAAAATACTACTACGTAGTGTCGGCTCTCGGTAATTCAACGGCATCCAGAGTGGTGAGCCTTCTAACAAATCCTCCGGAAAACGAGAAATATGCAGCACTCAAAGCCCACCTGTTGAAAACGTTCGGACTGTCGGACGCTGAGAGAGCCGGCAGGCTTTTCTCCCTTCAAGGACTGGGTGACAGCAAACCGTCCGAGCTCATGGACCGCATGCTGGATCTTTTGGGAGAGCACAGACCCGATTTTCTGTTCATCCAGCTTTTCCTGCGTCAGCTGCCTTCACAAGTGAGAGCTGCATTAGCCAACACCACAATCACTGACTGTCGGAGACTGGCTGAGGAAGCTGATAAATTTTTCCTGGCGAGTCACGGACATTGTGCGGACGCGCTTTTTCCCGCGCACATCGCTTCGGTGACACGTGACGACTCCACCTTCGTCGCGGCAACCACTTCTCGGCGGCAGTTGTCTTCTGGCCCCCAACAACTTCCAGGCTTATGTTTCTACCATGCTAAGTTTGGAACCAAGGCTAACAAATGTCGCTCACCATGCAGTTTCGGCGGGTCGGGAAACGCCGGGGCCGGCGCTCAGTAGTGGCCATGAGCGTCGGCCGCGTAGGCAGGCTGCTTTTCATCCACGACAGCATCTCTGGACGGCGTTTTCTGTGCGACACAGGAGCACAGAGGAGCGTCCTGCCTGCATCCCGTTTGGACATGGTGACCGACAGCCACGGCCCTCCTATGGAAGCTGCAAATGGTAGCCCCATCCGCACATATGGAACGAGGTACATCGAACTGTGTTTAGGAGGACAGCACTTCGGCTGGAACTTTGTTACCGCAAAGGTTGCCGTTCCCCTCCTCGGCGCTGATTTTTTGTGTGCACATGGACTGTTGGTGGATGTAAAGAATCGCCGTCTGATTGACGCTGTCACGTTTTGCTCTTATACATGCACGCTCAGCGGGACTGACTCCATACGGCTGTCTAGCATGCTTTCAGCTTCTGATGATTTCCACCGTCTGCTTGCCAGTTTCCCAGCCCTCACTCAGCCCACTTTCTCTGCATCAGCCGTGAAGCATGGTGTGGAGCACCATCTCGCCACCACTGGTCCACCCGTCTACGCCCGCGCTCGGCGCCTCGACCCAACCAAGCTTGCCGTTGCAAAGGCTGAGTTTGCGAACATGGAACGCCTGGGAATAGTTCGCCGATCCGACAGCCCATGGGCATCGCCCCTCCACATCGTCCCCAAACCTGGTGGCGGCTGGCGCCCGTGTGGCGACTACCGGCGGCTTAATGAGGCAACGGCGCCTGACCGATACCCAGTCCCGAACATACAGGATTTTTCAGCACACCTGTCTGGCAAGGTGATTTTTTCCAAGGTCGACCTCGTTCGTGGATATCATCAGGTGCCGGTACATCCACTGGACATCCCCAAAACGGCAGTGATCACGCCGTTTGGTCTGTTTGAGTTCCTGCGTATGCCGTTCGGCCTTAAAAATGCCGCCCAAACTTTTCAACGCCTCATGGACTCTGTTTTGCGGGACCTGCCTTTTCTTTTTGTGTACTTGGATGACATTCTAGTAGCGAGCACGTCCAAGTCTCAGCACCTGGCGCACCTCCAAACCCTTTTTGAGCGACTTAGCCAACATGGATTGATTGTCAACCCCGCCAAGTGCCAGTTCGGCCTCTCCACCATTGACTTCCTTGGACACAGAGTCACTAAGGACGGGGCGGTCCCTCTCCCATCAAAGGTGGAGGCAGTCACACAGTTCCCACGCCCGCTCACTGTCAAATCCCTGCAGGAGTTCCTCGGCATGGTGAATTTTTACCACCGCTTCATTCCTCGAGCTGCTCTGCTCATGCGGCCTTTGCACGAGGCCTTGAAAGGTAAACCACAGCACGTTGTGGACTGGACTGAGAGTAGAGACAGGGCTTTTGCCGCCACTAAGGCAGCCCTAGCGAACGCCACCATGTTGGCACATCCTTCTCCAACAGCCCCCATCGCCATCACCTCGGATGCCTCAGACTATGCTGTCGGTGCTGTCTACGAGCAGTGGGTAGGCGGTGCCTGGCAGCCGCTGGCTTTCTTTAGCCGTCAGCTGCGCCCCTGTGAGCGGAAGTACAGCACTTTCGACCGGGAGCTGCTGGGTCTCTACCTCGCCATCCGACATTTCCGTTCCCTGCTGGAAGGCCGACACTTCACTGCGTTTGTGGATCACAAGCCGTTGACTTTTGCCATGGCCAAGGTGGCTGAACCGTGGTCCGCCCGCCAGCAACGTCATCTGTCCTACATTTCAGAGTTCACCACGGACTTGCAGCACGTTGCTGGTAAGACCAACCACGTGGCTGACTGCTTATCACGGGCTGTGGTGGGGGCAGTCCACCTGGGCTTAGATTACAACCGCATGGCGGCCGCTCAGGCCACAGACCCGGACGTGCAACTCCTGAGGACCTCGACTACAGGTCTGCAGATCGAGGATGTAGTTTTTGGCGATGCCGGCACCACGCTCCTGTGTGACATCTCCACAGGTAGTCCTCGGCCAGTCGTTCCCTCGGGATGGAGACGACAAGTTTTTGACGCCATCCATGGTCTCTCCCACCCAGGTTCGAAAGCGTCACAGAGACTGGTTGCAGCTAAGTTTGTTTGGCACGGCCTCAAGAAGGACGTTAGGGATTGGGCTAACATCTGTGTTGAGTGCCAACGGGCCAAAGTCCACCGCCACACTAAAGCCCCGTTAGGTTTGTTCCCGGTTCCGGAGAGACGTTTTGACCATGTAAACGTGGACCTGGTCGGTCCTCTGCCCTCCTCTCACGGTTTCACATATCTGTTCACCATGGTTGACAGGACCACCCGCTGGCCCGAGGTTGTGCCTTTGACGTCAATGGCATCTGTCGAGATGACACGGGCATTTATTAGCACCTGGGTTGCCCGTTTCGGCACTCCTTCGGACATTTCCTCTGACCGAGGCGCGCAGTTCACGTCTGAGCTGTGGGACGCTGTCGCACAGAGCCTCGGAGTGAAACTCCACCGCACGACCGCATATCACCCGCAGGCTAACGGACTCTGTGAACGTTTTCATAGGTCAATGAAGGCTGCCCTGCGTGCCAGCCTCAAAGACAGCAACTGGGTCGACAAGCTCCCATGGGTGTTGCTGGGCATCAGGACTGCGCCAAAGGAGGACCTTCAGTCCTCATCCGCGGAGCTTGTTTATGGACAGCCACTGCGAGTACCGGGGGAGTTTGTCCCTAGTGCCACGGTTCCCTGGTCTGCTACTTTCCAGCGGTCTACTCTACTGGACAATGCAAGGCTTTTCGCACCTGTCCCTACTTCACATCACGGCCTCCCTCAGTCACACATCCCCGCTGGACTTCAGACGGCTGACTACGTTTTCATTCGCCACGATGCTCACAGGGGACCGCTACGTCCGCCCTATGAGGGCCCATTCCGGGTCCTGGAGACGGGGGACAAACATTTTGTGGTGGACAGAGGCGGCAAACCGGAGCGACTTTCTATCGACCGCCTCAAACCGGCTCATTTGGACGTAGCCAGGCCCATCAACCTGGCCCAGCCCCCACGCCGCGGACGGCCTCCTGCTCTGCCTCCACCCCTTGCTCCTAAACCTCCTACACTCCATGCCCCACACCCGGGTCTTGACGGGACACCGGCTGCAGTGAGGTTTCCTCAACCTCCAGTACAGCGCAGCCGTTGTGGTCGGTTGATACGCCCACCTCCCCGTTGACAGTTTGGTTCTTCGGATACAGTGAATTCTGGGGGGACGTGTGTAGTGACTGTGACATACATAATTCACCTTTGGGTTAAATGTAGTTCTATACATTGTTGGTGATAAATGCAGTACTTTGTTCTTAGCGTTTTGTTCCTCATAACTGTTCAGGGATCGTGGTCCCTTTAAATGTTCTGTATGGGTGATGACGTAGGACGCTTGTCAGCGCCATTGGTTGGCTGTTAGTTTTGTCATACGAAATAAACGACACACGTATTTGTGTGCTCAAAGTGAGAAGTTGTCTCTTGCTAGTTACTGCAATTTCCACAACTCACTGTTAGATACTAATGTTAACAAATGAAACCTTATTGTAAAGTGTTAACAGAAAACCGCAGCACAGTTGTAGGATATGAAACCTTGAATAAAATCATAAGACATAAATCTTCTACAAACTGCTTCATAAAATCCATGACTGGAACGTCTGAAAGCCCAACACTGGACATGAGGGTCACATCTAACTGCTCAGGATCTGTTCATCAGCAGTTATTCAGCACATTACCGACCGCAGAGGAGGAGCCTGTCGTGCAGCGAGAACACGATGATCTCCAGTTGGAGTGGGAATGAGGAGACGGTCTTGTCATGGTGTGAGCGTGCTCTCACAGCCTTTGATCTTCTCTTCACGGTGAACACATCTTCACCGCCTCCCAGAGAATGTCAAACAGTGGCACTGCAGTCACATGAACGCATCTGCAGGCTGTTTGTCGCCATTTGGACCTAGTTTTTAAAGTGCCCCATTATGCTATTTTAAAGGTAACTAATTTAGTTTTGGAGTCTCCTACAATAGGTTTACATTCATCCGAGGTCAAAAAACACTTTCATTTTCTCATAATATACATTGCAGCATAACCGTTTCTCTCAAAGTATCTGAAACGGTTTGATAAAGCATACAGTCTTTCTAAATCCCTCCTTTCCGCGAGCCTGCTCTGCTCTGATTGGTCAGATGGCCCAGTCTGCTGTGATTGGTCTACTCCGCTCTGATTGGTCAGATGGCTCAGTCTGCTGTGATTGGTCTACTCCGCTCTGATTGGTCAGATGGCCCGATTGGTTTACTCCGCTCTTATTGGTCAGATGGCCCAGTCTGTTGTGATTGGTTTACTCTGCTCTGATTGGTCAGATGGCCCAGTCTGCTGTGATTGGTGTACTCCGCTCTGATTGGTCAGATGGCTCAGTCTGCTGTGATTGGTCTACTCCGCTCTGATTGGTCAGATGGCCCGATTGGTTTACTCCGCTCTTATTGGTCAGATGGCCCAGTCTGTTGTGATTGGTCTACTCTGCTCTGATTGGTCAGATGGCCCAGTCTGTTGTGATTGGTCTACTCCGCTCTGATTGGTCAGATGGCCCAGTCTGTTGTGATTGGTCTACTCCGCTCTGATTGGTCAGATGGCCCAGTCTGCTGTGATTGGTCTACTCCGCTCTGATTGGTCAGATGGCCCAGTCTGTTGTGATTGGTCAGATGGCCCAGTCTGTTGTGATTGGTGTACTCCGCTCTGATTGGTCAGATGGCCCAGTCTGTTGTGATTGGTCAGATGGCCCAGTCTGTTGTGATTGGTCTACTCCGCTCTGATTGGTCAGATGGCCCAGTCTGCTGTGATTGGTGTACTCCGCTCTGATTGGTCAGATGGCCCAGTCTGTTGTGATTGGTCAGATGGCCCAGTCTGCTGTGATTGGTCTACTCCGCTCTGATTGGTCAGATGGCCCAGTCTGCTGTGATTGGTGTACTCTGCTCTGATTGGTCAGATGGCCCAGTCTGTTGTGATTGGTCTACTCTGCTCTGATTGGTCAGATGGCCCAGTCTGTTGTGATTGGTCTACTCCGCTCTGATTGGTCAGATGGCCCAGTCTGTTGTGATTGGTCTACTCCGCTCTGATTGGTCAGATGGCCCAGTCTGCTGTGATTGGTGTACTCCGCTCTGATTGGTCAGATGGCCCAGTCTGTTGTGATTGGTCAGATGGCCCAGTCTGTTGTGATTGGTGTACTCCGCTCTGATTGGTCAGATGGCCCAGTCTGTTGTGATTGGTCAGATGGCCCAGTCTGTTGTGATTGGTCTACTCCGCTCTGATTGGTCAGATGGCCCAGTCTGCTGTGATTGGTGTACTCCGCTCTGATTGGTCAGATGGCCCAGTCTGTTGTGATTGGTCTACTCCGCTCTGATTGGTCAGATGGCCCAGTCTGCTGTGATTGGTGTATTCCGCTCTGATTGGTCAGATGGCCCAGTCTGTTGTGATTGGTTTACTCTGCTCTGATTGGTCAGATGGCCCAGTTTGTTTGTGATTGGTTTACTCCGCTCTGATTGGTCAGATGGCCTAGTCTGTTGTGATTGGTCTACTCCGCTGATTGGTCAGATGGCCCAGTCTGTTGTGATTGGTCTACTCCGCTCTGATTGGTCAGATGGCCCAGTCTGTAGTGATTGGTCTACTCCGCTCTGATTGGTCAGATGGCCCAGTCTGCTGTGATTGGTCTACTCCGCTGATTGGTCAGATGGCCCAGTCTGTTGTGATTGGTCTACTCCGCTCTGATTGGTCAGATGGCCCAGTCTGTAGTGATTGGTCTACTCCGCTCTGATTAGTCAGATGGCCCAGTCTGCTGTGATTGGTCTACCGCTTACTGCATGTGTCGGAAATGAAACAGCCATTACTATATATGGATTTCAGTTTCGGATCTTCCTCAGCACTTGATGGTGTCGGTTTTACTGCATCAATCTCATTCTTTTGAAGTGCAAGTAAGGTGCATTTGCTTCAGTAGCGTCTTCTCGACACTAATAACACAAACAAAACTCTTCCAGGGCTCAGCTACAACTACAGTGTTTGACGTTGTTTTTGGGTTGCCAATTAAGACCATAGGCAAGCATTATGCATATTTGTTATAAACCTATGTAGGTTTGAGCAGGAAGTAAGACTAGAATTACTGACGACTCAGATCTTGCCTATTAGTTCAGAATCGGTTCTTTCTTTTTTTGAGACATGTAGCACACGGCGGGTAGCACTCGTCTCAGTTACTAGGTCGCTATAAAAGCAAAACTATGGACCAGAATCAGAAGATTTGGATCGACTCACCGAAGCAAAAATTTGCAAAGATGATAGAAAGAAAGAATAAAAACAATTAACCACTCAGACCACTGGAATGCACAAGAGCACAATTGAAAGATTGAACGAAAAATGAAAGAAAAACAAATAGATAACAGTAACACACAGTATTTCAAATAAATGATAAACGCAGTGAAAATTTCCCAACATCAATTTCCGGAAATAAACCTCAGATTCTCAATTTCAAGTTCAATGTCTTGTTTTTTTTAAATTCCAAAAAAAATTACCGAGTGGGAATGTTCATCAAAAATGAACAAAGTTCAGTCCATGAAGAGAAAAAGTGGGAAAAATTAATTTAGTCTTCAGGGAAATCCAGGAAAACTTGAAAAACGCAATGTATGCAGTTCTGCCCTACCCAATCAGAAAACTCTTTTTCTCACAACTCTTTTTACTCTGTTTCCAGGTACGAAACGATGAGTGGCTCGCCAGTCCAAACCAGGGATAAGAATCCACAGCCAGGACAGGATTCAGGATCACAGCAGCAATTTTCCAGACACTCACAAAAGAGAAAAAATAAAACACAAGAAACAAAAAAGAAAAAACCCGGCCAAGGAGAAATATAAATCAGAGACTATCAAAAGTAGCTTCTCAAAGGAACATATTTTGATCTCGTCAGTGTCTTTTCTTCTTGTCGCGTTCAGATTCACAACACACTCTTCTCAAAGCGTGAGCTTTTTAAAGAATTAATATTTCATAAATCTACTTCTCAATTTGCTAATAATCTAATGCTGGATTATTAAACAGTTTGTTCTCACTCAAATCACTCAATCGCATCTGGTCTCACTCTCGTGTAGTTCGCAATCTCTCTTGTCACTCATACATTTCTGCTTGTACACGATCTTCTGGAAACTTTCCAACAGGGGGGCGGAGCTAACCTTTCACCTCACCAATCTGGAATCAGTTCAGGAACTTTTTCTTTTGGATCTTTTGGAATTATTTATAATAAAATAAATAAATTGTACTTCATGTTCTTTTCTTGCTATTAGTTTTATAGCGATATAAATAAAAAACCTGCGTTAAAGACAATAACTCAAGCTTTGAAACTAGCAGATCTTTTACATTTACAAACGAGAAAGCAAAACTGGGGCATTTGATATAATAAAATAGAAGTTTGTTTCCATGTAGCTTTACATTATTTCTTCTGAAAGAAATGCTCTCTGCTGTTTCCTCTTATTCAGGTCATTTTCATCGTTCTTCTTCAGTGGCATGAACCCACACGTCCAGCTTCCTTCAGCTTCTCTCAAGGTCACGTGTATTTCCGCAGGTTCGTCCTCCTGCCCTCCGTCTCGCTCTGAACGCTGTGGCTCTGGTGACTGACCCTGGTTCTCGCTTTCTCTCGCTTTCACGCACGGCAGGAGCTGTGATCTGAGGCGCCAAATACATTTACATTTCACCTTATTCCTCTGCAGCGCTGGGACAGGACCCGGGGCTTTGCCACCACATAAATTACGGCTCTTCTCGGCTCTCCACTAGTGCTAATTAGCACAGAGTTAATCAAGCGTGAGTCAACCAGCCAGCCAGGTTTATATTAGGAACCAAAGAGGTGTAAAACAAAAGAAGAAGATCTGGAGAATTGAATCTCTCTCCTCAAACCCTCTTTTTTGCATCTGCGCTTTTAAACTTTATAAGGCAAGACACTATAGGTGAATAGGGTGGACAAAAAAAAAAGACCAGAAATGATTAAACATTGAATGAAGCCAGGTTCAAAATTATTGTTTGATTTTGTTCGACATGATAGAGTTAAAGGTTTTTGCAAAGGGGATTTTGGATATATCTTTTTATCACTTCATAAATCAGAAAATACTGTCCACAGCCAGAAAACAAATCATTTTTATCATGTTTTAGAAACTGGAAGAACAGGTTGGTGTCTATGTCCATCTGGTAAAAGCTAATCAGGCCATAATTCATAAGTAATGGGTAAAATAATTATGAGTAATTAGTACCACTATCCTAGAAAGGCAATCAGTAACTTTTAGCATTTGGATTCCTATCACTTCTACAACACATTCATAATCTCTACTCTTCCTCTGCTGAGGCGCCACATCACGTTCAGCCACATAAGCATTGATCACAAATCAATCGTTTGAAAAACGGCATATGCTGAATCAAGCATTACTGAGACCTACACAAGGAACCAGATCAATATAGACAACCAGAGCTGACATGATGACCTGTGTGAAAACAACTCCATATAATGTCCTGTAATCAGAACACAACACTACAACTGAAGACGCATTAGCTACGTTGACCCAATAATGAAACTAAGAAGTTGTTGCAGAATTGAGCGTCAGTGCAGCAGTTCGATCTGAATCTCACCCACAATTATTGGTGCAATTATCTCCGGCAAATTCCTCCACAGCGGCCTGAATACATTAGCTAGTGAACAAACACACGGGCCACGACCTCTGCTGACCGTCTGCTCACGCTCAGTAAAGTGTGCGACGTCTGTGCGACTATTAGTTAGGACAAACTGACTGAATTTGTTCCTCATGATCATAAAAACCTTCTGCACTAAAAGCTTCTGCTTGATAAATATGAACTGTGCATATGTATACAATACCGTTCAAAAGTTTGGGGTCAGAAACAGTAAAGATATGTCACAAAAGATTTATATTTTTAAAAAATGCTGTTCTTTTGAACTTTCAATTCATCGAAGAATCCTGAAAGAAACAATGCACCATGGTTTCTGCAAAAATATGAAGCAGCACGACTGTTTTCAACATTGATGATAATAAGGAATGTTTCTTGAGCAGCAAATCAGCATATTAGAATGATTTCTGAAGGATCATGTGACACTGAAGACTAATGATGCTGAAAATTCAGTTTTGCGTCACAGGAATGACATTCTAAAGTATATGAATATAGAAAACAGTTATTTCAGCTTATCATATTTTACAATATTACTGTAATTTTGATCAAATAATAGTGAGCATAAGAGACTTAAAAAAATCTTAATGACCCCAAACGTTTCAACAGAAGTGTATGAATTTCTTGTAAAACAAAATTGTATTTCTAGTTTGTATGTTTTGAAGCATACAGTGCAGTAAAAGCAGGCATACATGTATTCCCATAGTTTTATTTGTGCTATTTCGTAACTCTGCTATTTTTATAAAATGGAGAAAAGAGTAAGTAGACTGTGAATGACATTAACGACAGAAGATCAGGACTGATGTGACTCACCATACTTCTTGCGGATTTCATCATGCTTCGTCTTCCTCTCCACCTTCCTGCAATAGACAGTAACCAGAGATTAGTAACTGGTTTTGACAGACTGGTCTAGGTTATGCATATTTTTCCAACTTCTACTGAGTTAAATACTGAATTTCTGCGAACCAACAAAACTAATAGTCAGTCCTTCCAGAAAAACGCTGAGTTTTTTGTGATTGTTGCGGGCAAAAATCCTTTATTATGCGGCCTGTTTTCTTAAAAAATGCGATGGAATATGCGGGATATTTATGCAATTTTATGCGATGAAATTGCGGCAACTTGCAAAAACTGCGGCTTGATGAAAAAAAAAAGAAAAAGTGATTCCCCAATACCCTGTTCTCACTAGGCTCCTACCTTAATGTAAACAGTCATTGTTATTACTTCCTATGATAAGCAAGCATATACATCACAGAAAGTGCTGGGAATATTTCAGTTCTCATCTTGTTTTATTTCAGACCTTAATAAACACATCAAACTTACAAAACATTGATGAGTCAAACGAGTTCTGTAGCTTTACAAAAGGAATATGCTACAACTTCTGTAAAAATGAATAAATAAAATATAAGTGTGCTCCTGTTTTACAGCTTTTCGATGATGTTCACGTCGCGTAATTACGTCACTTCATAATGTTCCCATGGCAACAGGGGGAAATGGCATTTTTCAACTTTCTGCTAAGATATATGTGACTTTTTTGCAACGAAAATGCAAATGAGGATTATGAAATCATGCAAGCCCCGCATATTTTGCACGGAAATCGGCAATTTATGCGACGAAAGTGCGGCGTATTTGAAAAAATGCGGCCCCTGCATAAATATGCGGACTTTGGCTGATTATGCACTAAATCATGCGATCGCATAATCCCGTTTTTCTGGAGGGACTGAATAGTCATTGGCCTCATTTGACTTGTTTTGAGCTGTATTTTGTTGCAAAATCATCTATGACTGGGTAGAAACTAGTTAAAGTCAGCATGAAACGGAAGTTGCGATTGACTTTTCCTGCCTATTGTGACATACTGTATATCTGAGAGAAACGGCTTCTCAAACAAGAAAAAATGTAGGGCGGGACTTTTTTGTGCATGGGGAATTGATTGGATGGTTGTGGTTTGCTATTGGTGGATCTCATGTGAGTGACAGGTTGTCCCGCCAGTAAACACATCATCAGAGAAGAGATGTTGCTGCAAGAGGTAGGGGAAGTTATTTTGATTAAACATCACAAGGTGCATGAACAAATAAATAAGATGATGTGCACTGATAAATCATTTATAATAAACACTGCAATTTTCGATAAATTGACACTTTGATTTCATGATTCAAGAGCATGAAATCTTGATATTTAGGAGATAATCCAAAATTGAAATGTTCATATTTCTTATCCAGACTATGTAATGTAGTTGTGCATGTATTGCTATTTATTTTTAATACTGTGTTGGTCACCACTGTCCAATATAATAACCTGAAATAGTTTGCACAAGAAAAAACATTCAAACTCATAACCTGGATTCAATTTCAGCTGCAAAAACTGCAGAACTGAAAACGTGAAAACACGGCAAGTCCTAAAGAGCAGCACATGGGATGCAGAAGGTGATTCATGCCGAGTTCATGTCTTTGTTTAAGCCCATCCATTCCTTCACAGGCCCGCGGTGGGGCGTCGTAAATACGAGCAGCAGTGTGTTTTATGGGTGTGTGACACACTGAACGACACCACTCGCTCCCCGTACATCATTCATTCTCTCAACACTCCATAAAGAAGATGGGCCGAGCCGGAGCCTGGTCTCCATACGAACCCGCCGTCGCTTCATATCTGCACAAAAGTGCCGTATAAATCAGCCGGAGCTTTATGAGCAGCTGATCTGTGAACAATCACCGGAGTTGTTAGCCATCTGTTGCTGCAAACACAACCCTGCACAAAGCACCACAAGAATGACTCCACCGGTTGCTGTTTAACATGTGTGTGTGCGTATCTACTGAGAGAACCCAATCAGATCAGATTTCCACATTAAACTGGAGTGCCAAATGCTTAGACCAACAGCGATTAAAAACTAAAAGGGTCTTAATCAAAAGAAAATGTTACTCTACCAAAAGTTTGGGGTCGGTAAGATTTTTAAATGTTTTTGAAAGAAGTCTCACCAAGGCTGCATTTATTTGATCAAAAATACAATAAAATTGTGAAATATCATTGCAATGTTAAGCAACTATTTTTATTGAAATATATTTTCAAATGTAATTTATTCCTGTGATGCAAAGTTGAATTTATTATTATTACTATCAATACTATTATTATTATTATCAATATTATTACTTTAGTCTTCAGTGTCACATGATCCTTCAGAAATAATTCTTATATGCTGATTTGTAGCTCAAGAAAAAAAATCTTATTTTAATCATTGAAAATCATGATTTTTGATCAATGAAATAAAATCTTACTGACCCTAAACATCTCAATTTGAAATGTATTTATTCAAATTAAACTTGAAACACCAGTCGCAACTAATTCTACTTACACAATGTGATATTTTTGTGCGAAGAATATTCAAAGAGAAAAATACTTTTATGGTACGTTTACGGCAGACAACATAAAATATGCAACAACAACAAAAAAAGAGACAAATATTAATAAACCTAACCATTGCTAATCAAAGGTTTTTCCTTTTTTAAAAAATAAATAAATAACCGATTTACTCCAAAAACATATATGTTCAATCGTCAAGCCGTACAAATCTATAAGACTCCCAGAATGCACTTGCTACTGTTTGCAATAATCATTCTAAACGATAAGTACTGAAGAAACACTGTTGTGACAGACAAAGAAAAAACAAAACAAAAAACTGAACAAAAGCACATTTGTACATCAGATGCATCACACACAATCCGTCAAGACCCTGCAGAGATATCTGATCTTGGTTAATCTGAGCTCTCGAGTTCAAAAGGAGATTTCTGTTCCCCCTCGAGTGCCTGACACAGAAATGACCTTGTTAGTACAGCACAGCTGCTGAAAGACCCTACAGACATATTTACACACAACACACGTAATGAACCGATTGAGCCACACACACACATTATGTGAACGAATCCACTATAACAGGTGCCTGCCTGATCTGAGGTCTGAGATTTACTTACCGCTCATCTGCTCGCTGTCTGATCTCTTCTCTTCGACGGGCAAACTGCTCATCATCACGGTCAAAACTGAAAATAAACCAACATATAAATCACAATCACCACACTAATTTAATATAAGAGAGATTAGCATAAAATATGCAAAAATAATAATTCAATATCATGAAAATAATGTTGCAATGCAAACTAATCGTAATGTTTCTAAATAAGCTTATTTTTTATGCTAAATAAATTCTTATCTCTTTAATTTGAGGTTGGGGTGAAATATAACCTGGGCATGTTGTTGTTGACCAATGAAGCTTATTTTAATCATATTTATTAACCAGTAACAAAAGAGAGAATTCATAGCTCAAATTCACCTCCAGTCCTTGTCGACAGTTTTACAGTGACAACGAGATCAGCTTGAACAGATGTTAACAGATTTTATGAAATGGATTGTAATTGTGATTGGATGAGCATTTAAATATTACTTACAAAGCACCAAATGGTTTAGCTCCTCAGTACTTAAGTGAGCTCTCAACGCGTTATAGTCCTTCACGTCTATTGTAATCTCAAAATTCTGCCCAGTTGATAATACCCATCAAAATCGACTGCAGACGGTAGATCCTTCTCATATTTAGCACCCGAACACACACTCTGTCAGTTTAAAGGGGTCCTATTATGCTTTTTCACTTTTTCAACTTTAGTTAGTGTGTAATGTTGCTGTTTGAGCATAAAAAAGATCTGCAAGGTTACAAAGCTCAGTCCACTCCAAAGGGAGACATTTTATTATACAGAATCCACTTTTCAAGAACTACAACGAACGACTCGTTTGGACTACAACGAGTTTATTCCGGATTTTATGAAGTCACAATGGGATAATTTCAATAATTTCCGCCCAGGGAATATGCAAAAAAGGGACGAGGCCTGGCTGAACTGCATTAGAGAACCGTGTTGTCGCTGTCAAAGAGACGCTGTTTTGTACACCCCGTTTCCAAAACTCATTTGTTTGACCTTCCTAAGGCTGACAAACTTAGAGGGTTAAAACCTATTTTAAACACTGTTCTTGAACATTAAAACCTCAACGTTTATCTGTGCGCTGTACATTTTATGGAGAACAGCTTGTTTTCTGTAGATTTTGTAAGCTCTCGCTTTTGTAACACAAAATTACAAAAAACATACAACTCTGAAACGTCCTTGCAAAGTCTTGCAAAGCCTCTTGTTCGTTAACATTGTCAGGGTCTGAATCGGCTCGAATTGGTTTGAAATTGAAGCCATTATTATTTACACTAGAGAAGAACTCGCAGTTCTGAAGGGACAGGACCAAACACAACACACTGGGCCAGCTAACCAATCACTAGGGCTGGTCCGAATACCATTTTTTTGAGCTTCGAAGCTTCGGTAGTAATGAACATCGAATATTCGAAGCTTCGGAATCTCTATATATCTGTCTGTCCATTTGCATTTTGATTATTTCGAGAACCGTTCATCCAAACGACTTCACAAGGGAGTGCAGTGTCGTATTTGGTGCAATATAGATAGACAGGCGACACGTTCAGAATTAATAAACTTTGAATAAACTACAGAACAGCGCGAGCGCCTCACGCGAGCAGAGCTTATATGCTCCGAGAATGGACACTGCACTAGTGGTATAAAACACACACAGGTCTGTTAACTTAAGCAATATTTTTAATAAGGTAGTCTAATATTTTTCTCACTAACAAATTACTGATAAAGTAGGGTAGATTTAAATAAAGAACCGGCGCGCCTCACGCAAGCAGGGCTTATATGCTCCGAGAACGGACACTGCGCTAGTGATATAAAACACACACACGTCTTTTAACGTAAGCAATATTTTTAATAAGGTAGTCTTTTTTCTCACTGACAAAGTAGGGTAGATTTAAAAAAACAAAACAAAAAACGAAATTTAAATATAGAAAAACGAAAAATAAACGTGACGTCCTAGTAAAATCTCAAAGTCTCCTATATTAAGCTGTAGATTAATTTAGATTGATAAGGGTGAAAAGGATAATACATTTTGTTTCTATTATTCTATGTTCCAGAATGTCCAAGCAACGCAGCTTAACCCAAAATACAAGCTCAGGCATGCACTTCTGTCCATACAAACTCCACTGTTCTGTGCTCTAGTCAGAGAATACTCCCATTGCAGGAACACGTTTAGTAGTCCAAGAAGAAGCAAATATATTTATTAAGTAGATATAACGAAGTTATATGTTAAGTATTATATTTCACCAGATGTTATAGTGTAAAACATATTCAAGCGCGAATGAGAACCGTTTCGAGGGGGATGCCAGGTGTGCAAAAAAAAAAAGAATATTCGAATGTCACATTTTCAAATCGAATACCAACACACCGAACGAATATTCGAATATCCGGGTCCAGCCCTACCAATCACAGATCATTTCATATTTCGGAAGGAGGGGCTTCATGGGAAACGGCGTGTTTGAGCCAGACTGGGGAGAAAGGTGCTGCAAAAATGTAAAATATGTGAAAAACATATTCTATTACACCCGAAAAACAAAATCAAGACTTTGTAAAAGGGCATAATAGGACCCCTTTAAAATAGACTAAAAACACATCTCTTTAACCTGGCAAACACATAACACGTTAACACATTTCTATAATTCAAATCCTTTAAAAGGTTTGTTAGGCTGCGTAAATTAGATCAACCGGAACCGGGAAAACTTCCCATAACACCCGGTGTACTTGCTACATCGAAAGAAGAATGGCCTCAACGCTAATATTAGTCTGTCTGTCTCATCCTTATCCCGAGGTTACCGTAGTCAGCCACATCCGGGTCGTATCAGATCAGACGGTGGACCTGCACTTGGACGCAACCTCAACAAAGCCCTGAATGTCAGCAGAGACCGTGTCTACTAGAACAATCCCCTGCGAAGGACTCGGCACAGATCCTCAGCAGAGAACGCAAGAACCAGACAAGTCCTGACCTCTCCACAGACCTATGACCAGTTTCGGCTCCATACCAGCGTGATCAGGATCTTCAAGCAGAAGGAACTGGATGAAATATTTTGAATTGCCGATCTACAATCTGATTCTGACTTGTGATCCAGCCTAAATGACACCGTGTTCGTTCATTCGCCAGAGGAGAACTTACTTAACCCACACACTTAGAGAAGAGGCTTACTTAGTTGGGGACACACTTAATCTTCAGCAATATTACTGATTTGACTGCACTGACGCTATTGGATGAGAACTCAATTTAGCTGGATGATGACATCACTGTTTTCTGCAGAGCTGCTTTATAGCTGAATTGATCTCATTTCATAATTGATGTACTTTACACAGTTATTGAACTGAAATGAATCATCACTGAACTGATTTCAATTGAATAATGACTGTTTACTATTGTCTTTTTAGAGCTGCTTTACAACAGAGTTGAATTCTGTTTGCATCACTGAATCATTATTTTCCTGTTTATCACTGTAAAGCTGCTTTAAAACAATCTGAATGTTATGAAGCGCTTTATAAATAAAGGTGACTTTACTTGACTTAAAGCTGCTGTAAAATGCAAATAAACATTAAATAATAATTCAACTAGTCGTGATGTTGCTTGACAAGTATTGTGAGCTGAAGTTACACTTATAAACAAAATTATATGGCAGACGAATGATTAATTGTAATTACTATTATAAATAAATGTATCAATTATTAAAAAGGTGTCTTGTTTCATTCTGCTGGTGTTTTAAAAGCAATAAGCGAGTCAAGGGCCGCGTGTAAAAGTGATCTTACCACGGTAAAGGGTTTTTATGCACCCCAAATTTTCATTCATTTAAATAAATATTAGATTAAAAAATAAAATAAAATAAAATAAAAATGTTGCCTTGGCAACTAACTGAAATAAAAAAAAACTTTAGGTTGACATACTAACATTCTTAAAAATAAAATCAAATAACTAAACAGAAACATTAAAAAAAGCAAAACAAAATTAAAAGCAAACTAGAAAACCAAAAAAGATATTTAAAATGAATAAAAATGACAAAAATCCATGATAAAATTACTAAAATGTCAACTTAAATTAAAAGCAAACCGAAAAACATAAAAATACAAGATAATTTAAAGCATTATTAAATTCTATAATAGTATATTAACAAGTACCCAGACTTCACAAGACATCAAAATGGCAGCTATATTTATCTGAGAGAATATAGAGGTGAATTCATGTTGTGATAGTATTTTACTGTCATCAACAACAAAACTGCACATGGATTAATTTAGCCTGTATGATGGCCGGTCGGAAGTAGAGATGTTAAAGCCATGTCAAAAGCTGACACTTTTCCTGAGATCTTGTTAAACACGTCTTTAAGAGACTTGCTTTAAAAGCAGTTTCGGCTGTATGAACATCGCCACTGCAAATAATCATTCCTCAGACCAAGAACATGAACAACTAGTACTAGAATCTGACATTTACAGTAATTCTGCGGAGAATCAGCAGCTTCAGGACAATCGCCTTTAGGTCATCACTGAAACTGAAATACAGAAACTCCAGGCACAGGAATTCCCCCTTGGATGATCAACCACAACTAAACATCCTTTACTCAGAAAGAGAACAAAAAATGTAACTGATGTGTAGTCTTTCTGTGAGTCTCAATACCACAAAGCATTACTACATTCATGCCAAGCTCACATGAGCGAATGGAGCTGAATATGTGTTAATAAGAGGTAGAGGAAGTGCTCGCTGCTTCTTTGAGTAATACACGTCTGTTTTCATCACATGAGATGTGTGATTGACACGAGGCCAGTAAGCAGATGGACGGCTTGCCAAATGAAATCATCTCTGATTGACTGACTGACACACACACACACAGTCATGCCCTATACAACCCGTCAAATACTGGCTTCTTTAAAAATCATCTCTGTGGGGACAACATCCATTCTTAAATAAATATATCTAATAGAAAATGTAATTCATTAACCCTATAAAGCTACTGTATCCTATTTGATACACAAGTTTCTCTAAATGATCAACATGATCAAAACTTTGCTCAAAAAAATTGTTTTACGCAATCTACAAAATGCTTTTTGCCGTCTGACTGATGCTTTATACTTTTTTAGCAGGTAAAAGGCCTTTTAGTATCATTGTTAAAAACATCCACCTTCAGGTCAAGCTTCATGTGTCTTTTTCTTGTGAAATCTTTACTGATTTTTATAAAGAGTAAGAATAACTTTAATATTCTTGGTAATACTTCAAGATGAACACTTACTGAAGCACTTAATTATTCATACATAAATCATGTTCAAATGTAAGTATCTATTAAGATCCATCAGGGTTTTAAGGAACGTTTCTTTGTTCATCACTCAATCATCATTATATTGCATTGCATTTTATGTTTTGCCCATCACAGTATAAAATACAGAGCATTTAAATATCATATTACCAAAACATATTATTGGTCTGATTGATTTACATTACAAGATAGAATTTTATCTCGTGGGCATCTGCACTAAATTGCATATTTTTGAGCAGTTTGGGCACCTCTTTTGTCTGAAGGTTCAATAAACTGTTTTATGTTTTAAAAAAAATAGATATGGCAGGCTTTACAGGGTTAATATTTTAACACAGAACGCATCAAAGCTCTGAGTTGGAAGTGAAACCTGGTATTGTGAATGTGACTATTTAAAGAAAAGAGGCACTGATGCTCGTATGAAGGACTGTATAAGGCGTCTTCTGTTAACTCATGAGTGTTTAAAGTGTGAGTGAAGTCTGTCACCTTGATGAGCGTCTGCGTTTACAGCAGCAGCAGCAGCAGCACACAGCGATCGCCAGCAGCAGCGTTCCCAACACCACGGCCATCGCGATGATCAGAGCCTCGAAGTTCACTGGCACAACACAAAACAACAGCAAATCACAACACTGAACTTCATCCACACTGGCTCAAACAGATCTACTGAAGCACTGTGTGTGTGTGTGTGTGTGTGTGTGTGTGTGTGTGTGTGTGTGTGTGTGTGTGTGTGTGTGTGTGTGTGTCACTACTGACATCTGCTGGACATTTCCCCACAGTGCAAAAGCAGGATCGTTCTCATGATTGACGAGATGCGCAGTTGTTGTCATTGTTATCATGTGAGCATGAGCAATGTGATTCATCATAGAAAACTTAAAGCAATAGGTTACGCAACAATGACATAATTTACGCAACTTATTTACGACCTGGACATTCTGATCTCATCTGATATGATTTAAATTCAACATCATCAGTGTCATTTTAGGTAATTCACCGTATCTTCTCTTGTGTTCTGTTCGATTTCTGTGTACACCCCTTATGGACTGGGTCAAATTGACCCTAATTGGACTCAATACAATTCCTCAAATCACACTATGAAAAACAACAAAGATTTAGATACAAACTGTAAACTTTTAATATCAACATTTGTCAAACATTACAAAAACATTATATCTGAAAATATGATTTATGAAAATGTTTTTAAAAGTTTTACATGTTATGCTTTGAACATCGTAAATGAACAAAAAAAATTGCTGTATAATGAAAATTTTTCATTTTCCTAAGTTAACTTTACCTAGTTTCCTAAGACCTATTTTCCTAGTTTCATTATTCACTCACTGGGAAGTGAGAAACCAAACATAACAAAAACATACATCAAATAAATGTTTTTTATTTATTTTTGGCTCTGTGAAGCTGCCTTTAAAAATCCTACATAAAAGTTTTGTTTAAAAACTAGGTATTTTAGATATTTTGAATATTGAAATGAGAGCTTATTTTACTATCTGTGTCTGACAAAGATTTTCATCTGTAATTTGCAAATAATTCTGAACACTGTAATTTTAGCTTTTTCAAGTGTGTTTGGTTAGGGTTAGAGCACTTTTAGATACACTTGCACGTTACAACTGGAGTTGAAGTGCCCTGACATACAGAAAATAAATGTTTTTATTTTGTATCTGTACAGTTGCTTTTGAATGGCAGCCTATGAGGGTCAAATTGACCCGCGAACATCACGAACGTAACAGTAATTTTGTTTGTATATGTCAAAACACATCAGCATGTTGAAACTTTGCATGCATGTTCATCATGATAAATGAGAAAAAGTCACAAAATATCAAGAAAAAAAACAAAGGTTAACCAGTATTTCCAACAACTTGAAAATCGAAACGGGTCAAATTGACCCGCAACATAACACAAGGGTTAAGATAAGTGATAAGTGGTTTTGTAACCCTGAAACTGACTTGAAACTGAGCTGCTTCATGACACTCAAGAGAAATATTTGAGACTTTCAGTGTAGACGTGAGACACTAAGTAAGGGAGAATATAAAGCCATGCCTTTCATCATCGAGAAATAAAACTCAACATCATTTTTAGTTTGTGATGACAGTCTGAATGTACATTTTCACACGCATTACATTGACTATTTACCAAAAAATAAATAAAAGAACAGGTAAATATTGATTTGAGTTTCAATTATTTATGATCTATACTTGTAGAGACTACAGAGATACAAAACTACTAAAACCCCTAAAGGGACATAATGAAGGAAAAAAATACGAGATGGCGGAACAATTATTTTTAAATGCTTTTGCGTTCCCCAAGAAACTTTGCGTCCGCTCGCAAAGAACACAAAAGTTCGAATGCAAGTTCGAGCGAATGCAAAAGATTTGTGAGGGAAAGCAAAGGTTTTTCGAGCGAACACAACGTTTTTCAGGAGAACAAAAACATTGAAATATATTTTTATTCATCACCATGTCCCTTTGGGGGCTCAGTAAAAAACAACATTTCTGTTAAAGTTTGTAATGTCTTTGTGGTGTTTTTAATATGCTTTCATACAAACCATGTGCAAATTCATAAGTCAACAGCATTGCTGAGTATTTTCTCCTTAAAACTGCAGTGAACCAAAGACAGTCGCAAAAACACGGTTTGAAATCGCTGGTGTTTCTGACGTCACAAACTACCTTGTAACCAATCACATAACGAGGGGGGCGGGCTTTAGCATATCATTAACTGCCGTGAAGCAAGGGAGTCTCGAGAGAAGCCAGGTTATCCCTGTGCATTTTTCTGTTGATATGAAAAATCGTGTACATTTAGCAATATAGCGGGAGTATGATGTATATTACGATGTTAAGATTAGGGTTTCTCCACTGACGTTCTGAGTTGTTTAAAGCGTTTCTAAGATGCTGATTGTTAGAAGGCGTCTGACTCTGAGATGGCGAATGGGAACATGGTTTGCGTAAACATTAGCAACAGATTATAAGCTGTTTGATAACATAGTCAAGCAAAAGGCTAATCATATTAATTACCGTTATGTGTCCGACGTTGTAGAGAGCGATACATAAAACTCATCACCATTCTGATAAATCGACTTGTAGACGAGCCTGAATAATTCACTCTTCCACTTCTTCTTCTGAATCAGTTTCTGGTTTAAACGTATACGGCTGAATTAAAGCAGATTTTCCAACTTGCCATTGTGTGGTGTTTACTACAGTAAACTCCCGGGGCCTATACCATGAAGCCGGTTTAGGTGGCTACTAGGTATGTTTCAGTTTAGTTTGAGCCAACCCTGGGGTTTTAGGCACCATGAAAGTGGTTTGGCTTTTAGCAGTGTTCATCGCCATAGTAACTTACGCTACACGGCTAACCTGGTCCGGGGCAGGTTATGTTCCAGGTAAGAGGTTGCAAACCGAACTTGGACCAATCAGCTGTGAGCAAAGTGACACATGTCTGACGCAATAAAGTCACTCCACCTGTTTCTACTCCAAATTAAAGGTCACTACATAGCAAATCATTTTTAAAGACAAAATCATCTGGCTTTTAGTAATGCTTATTTAGAATAATAAAGTTGTATGATTTAGAAATTATTTATGTAATTATTATACCCTTAATCGATCACACATGTACAATTTTAGTTCATCAAATATTATTACGCAGATTTTGAAATGAATAAATATATAAAGGTAATACGCTTTAGAATCAATAGATGAAGCTATAAAATGACTACATGTGAGATTAAATGTTCAATTATCTCTATACCTTTATCAACTGTATAAACTTCACAACTTTTACTTGCACTGATATACAGTAGCGAGACTTTTTCTTTTAGTTGTCCTCTTTCATAGACAGCTATTTTCTTCTTGCTGTGTAAATTTGTTTAAATTCTTAATATTTTAATACTTTTATTTAATAAGTGAATTGCGCTGCTTCTCTCGCGAGAAATGAATTTCAGTGAGTTTTGAATGAGTATCACTCTTTCTCATTTATTTATAAATGAATTTCACTGTATATAGTCTGAAGTATGAAAGAAATGTATGTAGATTTTTAGAATAACTAATTTCTACATTAAACACAACAATACGCCATCGCATTTGCGACTCTCCTATGATTAAAGGCGACACTTCCGGTTTTCTTCCCACCGGAGCCTCGCTTTCGATTTCAAAATGGCGACTGCGTGAATTCTGCGTATTCTGAGCTGGTGTGAGTGAGTGGAGGCGGAGACTAATTTGCATATTCATGGATATAATTATTAAAACAAGGGTGTAGAGTTGCATTCAAGCTATTTTAAAGCATGAAAAAAAATTCACAGGAAAAAAAAGTTTAAATATGTAATTTTGGTGATCAAAGATGAATTTTAAGGGATAAGATTATTGACTACAGGGGGACTTTAAATTACATTAAGCTGAAATAAAATTAAATATAAATATTAAATGGAAACCGTAAAACTAAACAAAAATGAGAAATGTTGCCATGGCAAATGAAATACATTTAAGTTGAAGTACTACAATTACTAACTGAAATAAGAATACATTTAATTATAGAAATAATTTTTTTTTTTAAATAAAAATAATAATAATAATAATGACAAAACAACATAACAAAATTACTACTAAAAACTAAATGAAAATTAGAAATGTTGCCTTGGGGAATAGAAATATTTTTATATTAATAGAAATATATAGAAATATTTAATAAAAAAAATAATAATAAAAATAATAATAATAATGACAAAACAACATAACAAAATTACTACTAAAAACTAAATGAAAATTAGAAATGTTGCCTTGGGGAATAGAAATATTTTTATATTAATAGAAATATATAGAAATATTTAATAAAAAAAAATAAAAAAAATAATAATAATAATAATAATGACAAAACAACATAACAAATTTACTACTAAAAACTAAATGAAAATTAGAAATGTTGCCTTGGCATCTAACTGAAATAAGTTTAACTTGAAGTGCTAAAACAAACAAAATTCTCAGAATTCTTTTTTTTTTTTGTATTTAGTATTAATATTTAACTATAATGAATAATTCTAACACGTATAATATCAGTGGTAGGAAACAGAAGATCGCTCATTTATTTTGTGTTGCCCTGGACATAGGTCATTATTCAGGAATATTTAACCACTGAATACCACGACTGACCCATCAGAATCAAGTATCAAGAGATCTGCATAATAAGTGAATTTAATGTCCTCAGGACTTGTAAAGAGTGCCATCATGACATTATAAAATTCCCCCTGTCTTTTAAAGGAAGTTGAACTAAGGGACTTTCAGCCCTGAACGCAAATCTCACTTCATGAATGTGAAAGTATTGCTTCCATCGTCTCAACAGCTGGCTGTGTAATAGAAATCATCATGTATATTGTGCATCTTAAAGCTATTAGTTGCATGATAGAACATGAACACACATCTAACTTACCCCAGCAAACACCCCAGCGGGCCTGAGAGAGTTTACACACCGACGCCGGAGGGATCACATACGACACGGGATAATCTGTGCAGCTGTTGTTGGTCTGGCACCACAAACACTGTTGGCAAAAACATTTATTATAATAAGTATTATAATTATTAAAGGCCTCATTCTGCAGAGGAGACACTATTTTAGTGGAAACACAGCAGCTCAAACATTATCATCAATGCATTTGATGCTGTTTTGTTCACTAAAACATTCATTCTGTTCGATCAAATGACACGAATCAGTCTGATATCAACATTTCAAAAGATAAAACGAAAGTATAATCATCTTATAATTATTATACAAGTACAGACACCAAACTGAAACAAATTGTAACTGTTTTGATGATAATTTTTATTACCATGGTTCTATACAAACGTAAGGTTAAAGCATGGATGCATCAATAAATCAGCACAAACACAAGCACATATCAATGCATTTGATGAATTGTATGTTTAGTAGTGTTAGTTGGTTTGTGTCTCTTTAAAATACTCATGACACAAGTCAGTCTTTGTGTAAATAATAGAGTTATAATTAATAAAACTGGAGTGTCTGAGCAGATTAGTCTGATATACCCTTTTATATAAATACTTCCCTGAATTACAATATACATTTTTGAAACGTTCAGATGGCAGTGCAAAAAAGGAATGATCAAGCTAATAAAAAGTAAATGAGCAGTATATGGTCTTACCGAAACATTGGCGAGGCAGGTATCACAGGAAGTCAGAGTATTGCATGCTGGGGTGAGAATAAAAGCATATCAGAACAAAACACTGACATAAAAAGACTTTCACTCTGAGATTAAAGAGCTGAAACTCACAGGCAGAGATCATTAAGCATAACTAACTTATGCTTAACTTTGTTAAAGGGATAGTTCATTCTTCTGCTGCACAAAAGAAGATATTTTAAAGAATGTTGGTTGTTCCAGAGTCCAGACAATTGACAGCAGCCATTGACTTCCATAGTATTTTTTTCTTACTATGGAAGTCAACTGTTTGGTTGAATGGTTCCCAACATTATTTAAAATATCTTATTTTGTGTTCAACAGAAGAAAGAAACTAATACAGGTTTGGGGAAATTTAGGGTAAGTACATAATGACAGAGTTTTCATTTTTGGGTGAACTATCCCTTTAAAGCTACCATCCATACGGACATCTAAGGAGGCCCATTTCCTCCAGATGAGAAAAAAAAATCATGCTTTGGTAAATCCTAATTATTGACTATATGACTTTTTATATCACAATTTTGACTTTTTATGTCATATTTATGACTATTTATGTCATAAATATGATCTACCAAAGCATGATATGATGTATTATGTGGCAGAAATGGGCTTCCTTAAAAATCACATACTGGATTACCAATCATAAATGGCATAAAATATACTATATATATAATAACACAACTTACAAATAAAAAACAAGTCCTTCAAAAATATTTATTTTTCCATTGACATTCACAAAATATGTAACTTACTTCAACTTAGGCTGTGTGTTATTCATAAAAGTCCTTTTAGTGTTTTTTTTATATATTGATGACTAACACCACGGACGTTAAAAATAGTAACAGTTTTATATTAAATATATCATATAAATTATAAAAAATATTGTAATATGTATATATTAATTATAGACATACTATAATAATAATAAATATTTTTATATATATTAATATATTTACAAGACTTTATATTACAAGCATTTTCAGACTGACTATTTCAGACTATAGAGATATAGACTAAGAAGTAAGACACAGGCAAGTAAAAACATACGTTTGTGAACAGGTGGAGGAGTTGTAGGTTTAGCTGTAGTTGTTGCTGTCACAGTAGCGCTGAATGCGACACACAACAGCAGGAAGACCGACATCGACCCAAAGACTCGGGATTCATCCATACTGTGGATGATTTAAAGGTTTGTACAGCAGAAGAGTGTTGAATTGTATTTGAGCTCTGAAATCTTCCGTTCGACGAAGTGGAAATCTCAAAAACTCTCCTCAAAACGCAAATGAAACAATTCATCAAATGACAAAACACGGAAGCACAACAACCCAGCTGACGCATTTGTATTTTCAAAATAAAAGTCCTTTAAAAACTCCATAAATGGAAGTATAATCATCATATAATTATCATAAACGTACAGACACCAAACAAACCCAAATTTATTTAAAAAAAAACAATCATGGTGTATGTTATTATAACTTTATACCTTTAACCATATTTTTCGGCAGATTGATTTTTATTACCATGGTTTTGCTGCAAATAGCATGGTTAAAAAACAGTAGTTGCAACAACAGTACATTTGTGGTTACTGTGGGTTTACTACAAATACCATAGGTTACTGTACTATTGTTGGTATAGTACAACTATGATTATTCTCATTTATTGCAGGAACCAATTACTCATTAGAATTAGAAATTGATGCATTGGTGTATTGATTCAGTCCTAGCCAGAATCTAAACATTGAATGTTTGCAACAAAAGAAAACATGTATGAGGAGGAAGCGTTAAGAGAGGAAATGGGTTAAAATGTGAGAGTGAGTCACTGCTGAGCACATGATGAAATTAACTTTGCATAATAATACTAATAAAAATGCTAAGAATAACACAATTAGTTTTTGAGGAATGTGACATCATTCCGGCAAAGTAAAAAAAATGAAAGCAATTGTAACTGTAAAAAAACTGTAATAGCCTTACATTTAATGTAATTATACAGTAAAATGATGTTAATTATATATACCTTCTTAGTATTTCAGTAGGCTACATTAGGGTTTTATGTTAGGCTGCATCTTATGTTGTTAAATTAATGTTCATTGAATTATTTTAGTGTCATGTTTCCAACCACTATGGTGTTTTGTATTTGTGTGTATGACACTGTGTGCATTTTCTATCTAGTATTAACCTGAGCTTGTGGAAAAGCTAATGACTTTAAATCATCACATGTTTTTTCTCTATACCACCAGTGTTATTATGGTGGATGGATTTAAGTCAAGTCACATTTATTTATAGCGCTTTTTACAATACATATTGTTTCAAAGCAGCTTTACAGAGATAACAGGAAAATAATGCAAAAAAGTTTGTTTCCAGAAGAAAATAGCATCACAGTCCAGCTTAAGTAAGTTCAGTGATGTTTGATTTTTGTTTTTAAAAAAAGGTATTAATTTAGTTAATTTATATACTGTATATATAGCCGCTCTGGACTAGACCTAAACCATGATGTCATCGTCCAGCTCAGTTCAGTTCTTGTATAATAGTGTCAATGCAGGCAGATCAATATTATTGTTGAATATTAAATTAAATGTAAATGTTAAATATATAGATGTCAGTATATTAAAAGTACAAACAGATTTTAGTAGCAACATGGGTTAGCTAATTCAGCAGAAAAGGGCTGTCGGAATTACCTATTTTAACTACAGTTAGGCCTACACGTTGTTCTGTAAATATGTTTACATTTTTACTGTATTTTTACAGAATTATTATTTATATAGCAAGACCTGATAACAACCTTGTGTTCCTTGAATGCAATGTAGTCAAGATGTTGGAGCAAGAACGTCATGGAACAGCATTACGAAACATGCCAGACCTCCAGTTTTGACTTCCCTTTCAAACAGAAAAAGACACAAAAATCCCCAGCAGGCAGCATCTGTCCACTGTGCAGTGTCGTCCCTCAGGCTGGCGTGTCTCATGGCTCTGGACGCAGCGATTGGGCTCTTTACTGTGATGACTGGTGAGTGAGATTTTGGTATATCTGCCCTGATCTGTATCTGTCAAAATCAAATCAAAATCCGATTATGATGCAAAGATCATTTTCTCTGAATATTATCTCAATTCTAACCATGCATTTCATTCTTACATGCTCTCTCTCCACACATCAATCATTAAATAAAATTTAACACATAAATAATACAGTATATGTTAATGTTCACTAAACGCATGTGACTGTATTTAAGCATGTGCTCTATGAATGCAGACTCAGACACTTAATAACTTCCCTTTTCTATATTCGACTGTGTTGTGAAATGCTCTTGTCACAATGCAAGACTGATCAGAAGTGTTTTTTTTTAGATACACGTGAAGACCATAAAAGCAGTGTGTTTAATATTCTCATTAGGACAAACACTCTGACAGAAGTCATTTATTATAATGCAGTTTCAATGAGCAAATTTTGGCAATGAGATGTGAAATATTATCAGTCTTCATTTGCATCTGTTAAGTCATGCATATCTCTAAATTGGTTTAACAGAATTACTTATAACACTTTACAATAAGGTTAGTTAATGCATCAGCAATACACGTTAGTGTTTATTATTATGTGTTGATAAAAAAATAGTTCATCGTTCATGTTAAGATCCATGAAATAATAATAATAACTGATACAACTTTGACACTTTATGATAAGGTTATACATTAGTTAACTAACATGACAATGAAAAATACTTCTAAAGCATCTATTAATCTTAGTTAATGTTAATTTAAACATTTACTAATACATGATTAAAATCATTTTAATCATATTATTTAGTGGACCTGAGCTGACATGAACTAACAATGAACAGTTGTATTTTTATTAATTAAAGCTAACAAAGATTAAAAAACACTGTAGCAAATATATTACTCATAGTTAATATTAGTGAATGCGTTTAATAATGTTAACTAAGTGGACCTTATAAGTGTTTCCATTTTTGGTATTAATCAGTAAATGTTGAAATTTAAAGTTAACATTTTAGTTTAGGGTCTCATTCTCACTATGCTTATGAGCATGCATATTACTATATTGGCTGTTTATTAATACTTATAATGCACGTATCAATATTCTGCATGACCATACATTCTTAATCCTACCCAATTTTTACCCAAAACCTAAACTCAACAACTACCTTACTAAATATTAATAAGCAGTAATTAGGAGTTTATTGAGGCAAAAGTTGTATTTGATAGTTAAATGTGAGAACTGGACCCTAATCTAAAGGTGGACCATTAAAATGAACTAAGATAACTAAATGCTGCAGAAGTATCCTTTTTGTTAGTTTCATGTTAACTGTCTGATGTATAGTATACTAATGTTAACAAATGGAAGCTTGTTGTAAAGTGTTACTGAATTATTTTACAGAAATATATATAGCCTTCTTTTTTATGGTTGTGTAAACCGTTTCTTCTCTGTTTCAGCATGCCTGTGGAGGGCGACACCTGCTGTCTCCCTTTCTGCCCCGGGGAGAGTGTTTGTCCTGAAGGGATCGTGCCTCGTGCTGCCCTGCTCCTTCAGCCCGGTTCCCAGCGCAACGCGGATGGAGGTTCGGCTCACGAGAACCCCGACTTCCTACTTCATGAAGCTGAGACCGACGGTGTTCAGCACTCACCGCGGGGACGCGATTCATTCAGACTTTAGAGAGCGCACGTCCCTCGCGGGGAACCTCAGCTCCGGGGACTGCTCCATCAACATCCACAGAATCAGGACAGAAGACCAGAACACATATGAACTGCAGATGAGGGAGCTGGGTCAAAGGTCATGGGCTGTGGGCACCAAAATCAACGTCAGCGTCACTGGTATGCTAATGTTGTAACTTGTAGGCTACTAACCTGAAGCAAATACAACTAAACCCGTTTTTTTTAAAAAAGGGTTTAAAAATGTTGTTTAGGAAATTATAAATGTTAGTTGACTGAAAAAAAAAAAAATTACAAAACCTACAGCAAATAACAAATTATTTGAGTACGTTGCTAAGCAACAGTTTAAAGGGATAGTTCACTTTGAAATATTTTTTTTATAGTTTTAGCTTACCTCAAGGACATCCAAAATGTAGGTGTCTTTGTTTCCGCAGTAGTTTCAATTTTGATATTTTTAGGTCAAACCGTTCTTGTCTGTCAGTCATATAATGCAGGTCTATGGTCAGTCACCCCCTTAAAGAGCATGCACAGAGAAGTCCAAATTAAACATGATTTAATGACTCGTAAATGTAAGTACACATTGATGGCCTAAGACACGAAACGAGCGGTTTGTGTGAGAAACCGAACAGTATTTATATCGTTTTTACCTCTTGTAACGCACAGACCGAAGCGCCCGCGCCCTCAGATCACTTGGACGTGGCTGTGTTTACAAGAGGTAAAAACGATATAAATACTGTTCATTTTCTCACACATACCGCTCGTTTTGTGTCTTAGGCCATCAATGTGTACTTACATTTACGAGTCATTAAATCATGTTTAATTTGGACTTCTCTGTGCATGCTCTTTGAGGTGGTGACCATAGACCTGCATTATATGACTGACAGACAAGAACGGTTTGACCTTAAAATATCAAAATGGAGACTTCTGCGGAAACAAAGACACCTACATCTTGGATGCCCTTGAGGTAAGCTAAAACATATCAAAAATTTATTTCAAAGTGAACTATCCCTTTAAGTAGCCTAACTAAAACTGAAATATAAATATAGGCTATAAAAAATCACAAAAAACACACAACAAATTACTTAAATTCAAAATATTATTAAACACTATATAGATAGCCTATATTTTAATAATAATAGTGACAAACAAACAACAAAATTTCTACAAGTTTAACTAAAATGAAAGCAAAAAATATTTGAATAAATTCAAAATATTAATAAAAAACTATATAGACATGTTTAAAAGTAAGTAATAAAAATGACAAAAACACAAAAAAATCCAAAACTAACTAAAAATTAAAATGAAACATATTTATAGATTTTTTTTTTAAATGACAAAAACACACAACAAAAAATATTATAACTTTATCTAACAATAAAATGGAAATTATAAGAATAAAAACTAATTCAAAGTAACAATAAAACATTTTTAAATGACAATGGAAAACATAAAAATAAAACAATGAATTAAACTCATTCAAAATATAAATAAAAACTATAAAAGTATATTAAAGGTGCAGTACGCGATTTCTGAGAAATGCTGTCGAAAGTGAATCGGAACCAGCACCAAAACACAAAACACACTTGTAGCCAATCAGCAGTAAGGGGCGTGTCCACTCATGAGGGGGAGGTGCTGTGCTACACAGCTTTTTGGGGCGGAGCTATCAAGATAGGGGTGTGATCCTTTTGGGTAGGGGCATATTTGTTTTGGTGATTTCAAATATCAACAGCGTTTCTCAGAAATCGCTTACTGCACATTTAATGATGTTCATGTGATTTTACATCTAATAACACAGAATAATGTGTGAATCATGTGTCTCATCATCAGATACGCCAGAGCCGCCTGAGGTCACTGACCCGGGGCCCGTGAAGCAGGGTCAGTGGGTCATGTTGAACTGTTCAGTGAGGCTCAGCTGCCCGTCCGAACGCCCCCATCTGCTGTGGAAGTGGGAGCGAGGCGATCAGGGCGGGAGCAGCGTTCACGGAGACACGGAGCTGCAGCGTGACCCGGGTCACTTACCGGTAATGTGGACCTCACTGTCCTTCATTGTCCCGCAACACACAAACCCCAGAGTGCGATGTGAGGTGGACTATCTGAAGAACAGGAGATCTTCAGCCACCCGAGAGATCCTCGTTCACTGTAAGATGTCAAAGATCATTATTCACTAATCACAAACAAGCAGAAAAGCCATGGAAATTCAGTGGTTATGTACAACTTAAATTCAAACCAATGCTGCATATTTGAAAAAGTTGTGTTTTAGTTGCAAAAAAGTCCATTTTAAATGGTATAACAACATCCAAAGTGCCAAACCTTTTTTACTTCAAGGCCCATCATTGTCAGAGACTTCTGCTAATTCTGTTGTAATTACAAAGCTGCTCAATTTCAAACATTTTATTTGTAAAAACTAGGGGTGGCCATTTAGTTTAATTAAATATTAGCCTATATATTATATTTATAATAATAATATTTAATTAAAAAATTCCAGAATATTAAAGTTTATAATAAAGTTTACACGTTTTATTGTCAACAGATTTTCTAGTCATTTTGTTACTTTTTTATTATTTCAATGATTTTTTTTATATATATATATATATATATATATATAGTTATTTATTTGGCTACACATAGCAATTTCTAAGCACTGATAAAATATTTTAGAACTTGACATATGAATTAGAAAATTTCACATTCATTATAAAAAAGTCTATGTCTTAAAATTTCACTAATTTCCATGACTTTTCCTGGTCTATAAATCACACTTTTAGAAATTCCCTCATATATCTAGATTTTCTGTGAGAATTGTGTTTCTGAGCTATAATTAAAATAAGAAATATGATACTGTAAAGTTGAGTCCGAGGATGAAGAAGATTGACAAAGTAATTCAAATATATACGTTGTTTATCAATCAAATAGACTCGGGTAATCCAATAGTGGTGAAACACAACAATTGGATTCAATATACAAGATGACAAACTGAATGCTAACAGGTGGGATCTAATTAATGAGTAACCAAGGAGACTGATTGGCGGGAACAAAGGAAAACAGGAAACGGCTAACATAAGATGAGCAAATTAAAAGTCCTTGAAAATGAAACTAAGACAGACTTAACTGAAAGTAATTGTGACAGATCCCAGCTTACATCTTGATTTTCAGTAGTTTTCACTTATTTCAAAGTTTGTTTTGTTTTATTTTAAATCATCTTGAGGCCCCCTGGTTGAGAACCCCCGATCTAACGCAGTTCTAAACGTTTCTGGTCTCCTCACAGTTCCTCCCAAAGACGTCTCCATTCAGGTCCTCACGACGTCTGTCCGGGTCGGAGGAACTGCTCTGCTGAGTTGTTCCTGTAAGGCCGACCCGCCGGCATTTGAATTCCAGTGGTCAACCGTTCAGTCGGGAAACACGGTGATCCTCCCCAAACGCACTTCCACCGTCCGCATCTACAACGTGACCCGAGACACACGCGCTCAGTGCACCGTTGCCAACAGACTGGGACGGGCGGCGTCTCGCCTCACGGGCCTCAATGTGCAATGTGAGTCAACAGCCTCCTGCCTCCTGCTTTAGTAGTTTACACACTTATTTCATTCGTTCTGTCATTATTTGTTCTTTATTTGCTGGTTCCAATCCAGCATCTGTGGAATACAAAAGGAAACTTTTTTTTGTTGAGAACTTGAAGAAAAAAATAAAGAATTTAAAAACAAATAAAATAAGAATTTAAAGACATTTTTAAGATATAAAAATATGTCTATATAGTATTTTTTTTAGTTTTAGTTTTATTTTAGTACATACATTTAAACTAAATTAAAATGAAAAATGTTGGCAACTAGTTGAAATAAAAAAAATTAAGTTGTTTATATTTTATTTTATTCCAGTTAATGTTTATTTTATTACAAGTTAAGATTTTTTTTTAATGGTTCTAGTTTTTTGTTTGTTTTGTTAGCTATAATAATAACCCTGCCATAGAAACCTGTAAAACATGATACAAAATGACACTGCATTCTTCTGCTTCTGTATTCTGTCCTCTATAGTGCTGTTTTGTTTGTCTCATGTTGTACATGTCCACCATTCTCGTCCCTGCAGACGCTCCTGTGATTCTGTCCAACTCGTCATGTGATTGGGACGGGACGCTGCTGTCCTGCTTCTGTGCCGTGGACTCTAACCCTCGTCCCGCTGTCACCTGGAGTGTGAACGGGACTCACCTGCCGGACACATATAATGCTTCTTTTTCTTATTTCAACCATATACTGACGGCGACTCTCAGTGGATTCGCAGACGCTCCTCTGCCGGTGGAATGTTACGCAATCAACTCACTGGGAAACGACTCTCACGTACTGTGTGAGGCTCATGATGGTACGCTACAGCTGAACAATGACATTTAGATGATTATAGTTCAGACAAATATGAAGATTTCAAACCCCTATATTATATTTCTGTGGAATCTTTGTTTGCAATGATTCTGTAACTGATCCATTAATCCTGAAGATTCGCAATGAGAACACTTCCTTCTGCACGTCCTTCTGTTTTAAACTATTAAATATAATACTTGGTAATAAAATTATGCTTTTATCTGCCAATAATAGTTTTTATACTATTAAATATAATAATTGATAATATAATGATGCTTCTAGAGTGTAGTAAAAACAGCTCTGTTTAACACAAATTTACTGTTTAAATCCATTCTACAGATTTTTCCAAAAATCACAGTAGCACCTCATTGCAGTACACGAGATCCAGGGGGCGGAGTTGGATCCAGATCTAAGGGGTGGAGATGGGTAGGATTTGGGGTGGAGTTAGGGATCAGGGGGTGGAGATGGGTAGGATTAGGGGTGGAGTTAGGGATCAGGGGGTAGAGATGGGTAGGTTTAGGGGTGGAGTTAGGGATCAGGGGGTGGAGATGGGTAGGATTAGGGGTGGAGTTAGGGATCAGGGGGTAGAGATGGGTAGGTTTAGGGGTGGGGTTAGGGATCAGGGGGTAGAGATGGGTAGGATTAGGGGTGGAGTTAGGGATCAGGGGGTGGAGATGGGTAGGTTTAGGGGTGGGGTTAGGGATCAGGGGGTGGAGATGGGTAGGATTAGGGGTGGGGTTAGGGATCAGGGGGTGGAGATGGGTAGGTTTAGGGGTGGGGTTAGGGATCAGGGGGTGGAGATGGGTAGGTTTAGGGGTGGGGTTAGGGATCAGGGGGTGGAGATGGGTAGGTTTAGGGGTGGGGTTAGGGATCAGGGGGTGGAGATGGGTAGGATTAGGGGTGGGGTTAGGGATCAGGGGGTGGAGATGGGTAGGTTTAGGGGTGGGGTTAGGGATCAGAGGGTGGAGATGGGTAGGTTTAGGGGTGGGGGTTAGGGATCAGGGGGTGGAGATTGGTAGGTTTAGGTCAGGGGTAGGCAAGTTCGGTCCTAGAGAGCCGCTGTCCTGCAGAGTTTGGCTCCAACACTGAAAAAAACCTCTCCTGCCCATAGCCTTAGTAATCCTGAAGACATTGATTAGCTTGTTCAGGTGTGTTTGATTAGGGTTGGAACTAAATTCTGCAGGACAGCGGCTCTCTAGGACCGAACTTGCCTACCCCTGGTTTAGGTATATGTAAGGTGGGAGATCCACCTTCAGATCCAACTCCTCCCCCTGGATTTCGTGTTCTGCAGTGAGGACCATCTCAAAAATCAGGACAGGAAATTAAACAAAAAAGACTAGAAAAGACTAGAAAAGTCATGAAAGTATTTGTGGTAATGGTGTAAAACCTGAAGAACATTCAGTAATGGAAACTTCTGGAATTTCATTATTTTACTTATTTATAATGATTTTATTTTATTATACTTTTAATTAAATATTAATTTATATCAGTGCTGTCAAATCGATTTATCGCATCTAACATCAAAGTTTTTGTTAAAATAATATATGTGTATATATACTATATATATGTGTGTGTGTGTGCGTGTTTGTGTATATAAACATATACACGCATACATATATATCAAGCGTAGTGTCAGTTCTGGCAGGTCACGTTAGTCAAGACTCTCAGCTGATCTACGTCTACCTATAGGAATAGGACGCCTATCACTGTATACATATATAAGCTCTTCAGTGTTATCAGTAGCTGTCGCGTTTCTCAGGAGCCGAATACCCTCCTCCCTCCCCAGCTCCTCCTCTCGTCAGTCAGGATTTGGCATTCTGATTTCCCTTGAATCAGAATAAATTCTCGAATTATGTTGTACTTTAAAATCTTGAATTAAATATATTTGCATGCATTCATGCTGGTTCTGTTCTGTTTACCCTAAGGGGGGTTATTGCTGCTCTTATCCATGCTAGGCTTCATGAAGCGCAGGGAGTTCTCGCCCAGAACAAAACCACACCGCCAATCCAAACTGTATGCTAGTTGTCAATCGTATTTGACGATAGTGGTCCTGACAGAAATATGTGTATATGTGTGTGGATATACAGTATACACACACACAAATATAATATAATAATATATACACACACATATATGTAAAAGAAAAAAAATTGACAGCACTATAATTTATAATATTTACATAAATGTTTAAATATTTAATTTCTAATTTAAAAAACAAAGTTTGCATATTCATTACATGTGCATTATAATGAGGAAGTTTTTTTTTTCCACAGGTCATCTGAAATGGATTCTTATACCAGCAGCATGTGCTGTGTTTTTCCTTCTGCTGCTGAGTCTTCTGATATTTTACTGCTGTTGCTGCACAAACAGACAGTAAGATCCTTCTCACTAATGTTTTATCATGTGCTTATGTCATTAACAATTCAGTTTCATGTTTGACAAATCTCATCTGACTACATTAAGTGTAAATAACATCTGAGCTCTTTTCTTGTTGAAAAGGGGACGTGTCATGGCCTACAGACCTCCTGCAATACATCCAGAGAGTCTCGGCATCTATCAGGAGCGCATGCCGCTCTACATTAACTGCAGTGAGGTCACACACATCTACACCAACGGCAGTTACCAGCTCATCTATCAGAACAGCACTCCACTTTTCGTACGAAGCAAACAGGTAAAAAGCGATGATGAAGATTGGTATGTTTTGAGTCAAGACAATTGTTAGGGACAGGGCCTAAGTGAAGCGACGCATAAATTCTGTATTTGATTTTTATTATTATTATTATTTGAAAATGTATTCCTACAAGTCCAAAAGCGCATTTATTGAGTTTTTTTATTAACATTATAAGTGAAAGTCATATGGGGGGAAAATATGTCACCAATCTGAGAGGTATCACAACAGCAAAATGCCATCTGTATTTATAAAAGGCATGTGTGTATTAATGATGAATTTGATTTTGAAATGCAGCCGTCTCTGTGTTGCAGATGCATAAGAGACAAAGACGAGCAGCCAGGCGACAGCGAGAGCCGCGGGAAAGACCAACCGCCATCACAATAGACTCTGACACGGCCATCTATGTGGAGGTCATATGATCACAACCTCGTCAATGAATCCTCAAATAACAGAAGAAATCTTCCCTGTCTGTGTTTATATAACCATACCTCTGCGTTTTCACTGAGAGCTGAGCCGGTGCTGGTGCTGTTGTTTCTGTATCACCAGCCTCCAGAAATAAAGAAATTAAAAACAATGTCTTTGGCATCTCAAGCTACAGTTTGAAGAATATGAAGAAATGCATGTGTGTGAATATTGTTTGTTAGGCTGTTTGCAAAATCATTGAACAGACAAAATGTGGCTTTACTATGTGTGTTTTAATCGCCATTCAATTGAACAGCCAATCAGTGATTTGCAATTCAGTCTAAAGTCAATTCATGTTATTTTCATGAACACTGACTGAGCTATGGAAAGTCACATTCGAGAGTGTCTAAAGATTTTCCTTTGACATGTGCTTTAAAATTAAGTCATTAGTGAAAATTCTTTGCATCATTGAAAAGTCAGTATATTTCAAAGGTGGTATTTGTACATTCCAAGGACAATATATTCATAAAATGATACAAGACAAATGAGTCATGAACTGAAAGTATTTTAGGTCATTCCTGAGGACAATAGAAAAATCAAAGTATAGAGTTTATTGAAAACACAAACATGCAGGCTGAGATTGGAACAGGGAAATGGGCAAAAGGTTAAATAGTTTGAACACTAAGATTGATCTTGTCATGCAACCGAGAAAAAGGGGAACATTGTTTGCCTGGTAAGTGCTAGACTTGTCAGATGGCATTTCAAAGAAAACCTTAAAGCTGTGCAGGTGGAAAATTACAACATCCAGGCCTATTAAAAACAAGCACCAAAGAAAGGGTATTGATCAACATTTCAGTTTCTCATTTTGTGCTCATAGCAGTGAGAAAGGGAAAAGACTGATTGACATAGAGACTTTATGCACGACAGCTCTCAGTTTGTAAATTAAAGCATTTTGTTTTAGATTTTGTTTTTGTTTAGATTTTTGATAACCTCCATATATTTTTTTTCGGAATGTTTTGCAATTAAAACGGACCTTTTTTTATTTTATTTTTTATTGCAGATAGAACAAGTAACCAACATAGCATACAATATTACAAAACAAGGAAAAACATTAATTGGTAGCAGGGGATTCAAAAATAATATCAAAATATTTTAAACATGTTAATGACTTTTTGTTCTTTAACAATTTCAGAGAAGATAATTATGAAGCAATCAAATTATAATTTAAACAACTTAAATATTGGGGATGAGTTATAAATATAAATATTTTTGCTTATGGATATACAATTTTGCCAACAGTACAAATAAATTAACAATGTATTCAAGACCTTTGTTAACATTGTTTTCATAATACACAATAATACATTAAAGAAAAATAGTATTTAATTTTTACTAAATTAAAGGTAAATTCTGCCAATTCCTTCCAGAAATTTTGGATAATCTTGCATTCAAAAAAGCAAATGCGTTAACACCTCTTTCCCACTTTTACAAAAAGAACATAAATCGTCAATATCAGAGAATCTTGCAATTAATGATTTAACAGGGTAAATAGTATGCAAACTTTTAAAATGTATTTATCTGGTTTTATTATTAATGCAATATTTTAAGGGGATTAACCAAGCAGTCTTCCAATTAATATTATCAATAATAGATTTCCAAAAAAATCCTCTATAGGTACTATTTTATTTTGTATGTGAAATATTGTACAAATATGTTTATTATTGCATTTTTTTATGAATCAATTCAATGCCGTTTAATATTAATTTAGGATTTATCATTTATGTGGGGTTAAATTAAAACGGACCTTTATTTTACCATCTTTACCACTGATGAAGCGTCGCTCTGCCTGTGATACGGTGATCCGACGGTCGGCGGAAGTGATGTCACGTGTTGTGAATTGAGAGGGAGTTTGTATGCGTGAGTGGTCGTGAAACAGTCTCTACACAAGCTACAATAAGCCACATAACTGAGGTCTGCAGACTTTGGACTTCGGTACAGTGTTCTTGATTTAATTCAATTGAGTGTCTGAATGTTTTCAGCCCTGTTTCTATCGCTTTAATGACCGCTGTAATGCAGCTCCATTGTTCGCTAACAGGGCGCTGTGAAATTATGAAGCATGCTAGTTAACTTAACTAGTCGCTTTAATGGTCGAATACTAGCTAAACCACACCGAGACACTGTTGACAATCATTTGGTCCAGATGCGAGCTGATGACGCACTCAGTCTCGTATTTATGAATGACAGCTAGTCTAACAGATACTCAGTGTAAACAAAATATATTAATGTGTTGCTAAATGTTTTCAAGTCTGTCTCGTTTAGATAATTATTGAGTTGATCTCTTAAATAAATTAGTATTTTTATGAGGCCAAAACACTCAAATATTTGAGTAGACTATAATGAAATAAATCGTAGGTTAGATTACAGCCAATTGTGAACAGAAATGCTCATATTTTAAATATTAATGCTGTTATTGTCACTTTTGTATGTATCTGACCATAGTTACCACAATATTTATAAATCTTTTGTAGATTAAAAACTGCTTGCTAGAAATGATTTGATTTGTGATCAAATCCTTCTTTTGAGTCGATTCACAGATCGAGTGCTATAATGTTCACTATTAATGAAATACTTCTTTTGTTGTACAGTGTTTTCAGATTTTATGAGACCAGAGACCAGTGTTTAATTTGACGAACATGCCTGAAATCAAACTTAAGCATATCGTGTCTTGCAGCAGTGAGGACAATGTAAGTATACATTTTCTATATAACTTTTTTTAAATTAATTTTTAATTAATACCTTTTATATTTAATCACAATAATCTACTAACAAGAGAAGACTGTATATGAGGACAGAGAGAAGTCTATTGAAACAGATCATTTGAAATGATTCACAGAAATGAATGAACTCTGTTTTTAATACTGAAGTTTAAATGCGAGACTATTAAACACACTCACAAGATAAGGAAGAATGAAGCTAGTCTAATAACATGATGTTAATGACCAAATAAAAGTGTTGTTTATTCATGAGACTTGTTCAATCCTTCTGCGCAGACTCACAAGGCAGACAACCTCTTGAGCTCTGACACGTACAGAAAATGGAAAGCTGCAAGACCTGGAGAGAAGCAAGTTTCAGTCATTCTTCAAGTATGGCTTTTCTGTTATATTAATTTATTAATATTCTGTTTATTAATATTTTTAATGATTTATTATTTGAAAAAAACATATACAAATATTTATTTTTAAGATAAGAACTGAACATCACTTGCACTTATTTTAATATTTTTTATTATTAAATACATTTTTGTCTCTGTTGTTTCTCCAGTTGGAAAAGGAAGAGCAAATTCACAGCATAGACATTGGAAATGAAGGCTCTGCTTTCATTGAGGTCCTTGTTGGACACTCCACGTCAGTCAAAGATCAAGACTTTGAGGTGCGTCTTAAAGTTACAAGCTTTAAAAGCATCAAACAGTTTAAATGGCATTATCTTAGAATACATTTATTTATTATCCAGTTAAGTTCAGATAATACACATAACTTCAATAAAAGCACCTTTACAGGAAATTGTTAATGTTTATAATATCTTAATATCGTCATGCCTAATAGTTGCATTTAGCAGATGAGAGCTGGACGATAATATAGTTTATATTTTGAGACAATATAAACAATCAAGCAGTTCAGATTTTCTGTATATGATATATTACTTGACATGAGTATACTGTATGTAATGCGGATAAAGATCGTATAGGTGATAATATAGTTACATTTTGTGAAGAAAAAAAATATCTTTCACTTTTGAACACCTAATGCTCTCCCATAGTAGATCAACTAGTGAGTACAATATGTATAATTCATATTTATTTGTGACACCCATTATTTTTTTGCTCTTATAATTACCAACACATTCAACATAATAGCTGCATAGACAATACATCTCCTATACACACATGTAAATAACATCTTTTAGTTGTGAGTGTTATTTTAGTATTAATGACTAGTATAGATTTTATTAATAATCATTTTTGTTTTTACTTTTAGTTTTTTTAGGCTGTGTTAAAAAAACAGAGGGTGCATATGCTTGGACTCTGTCCCTGACTATGTACATTTAAAACGTTTTTAATATTGTATTATTATTTTTTTTTAAATTTGCATGGAACCTCAAATTTGTGACCTTCTGGGTTTGTCCTATTTGATGCACCATTACAATATTTAAATGCTAAATCAAATCTGACTAAACCTACATTTTGGGTGAAATATACTCAAATATACTTGCATTTTTGTTTTGCAATATAACGTGACAATATATTTTTACACCCCTAAAATATAGCAGCAAAGGCATTTGTAATTTACATTTACATTACATGTATTCATATAGCAGATGCTTTTATCTTAATTTTAATTAAAATTTTAAATCAGTTAACCTTTATTTTAGATCAAGTAACATTTTATTGGTTTTAGTTAACTATAATAGTAAACTATTTTTGTATATCTACTTATTTTTTTAACATTCCATATCTTCTATCCATGTTAAGTTATGTTTCTTACTTCCTTAAAGGATTAGTTAGCTTCAGAATGAAAATCTCCTGATAATTTACTCACTCCCACGTCATTCAGTCGGAAAAAAATTAAGGTTTTTGAGGAAAACATTCCAGGATTTTTCTCCATATTGTGGACTTCAATGGGGTACAACAGTTTCAATGCAGCTTCAAAGTGCTCTACAGCAGCCTTTCTCAAAGTGGGTGCCGCACACTGGGGTGCCCCCTGACTGTGTCAGGGGTGCCCCCAAAAATTATGTAGGCAAAAAAAAAAAAAGATTCTGACATTTCATATATAAATATATTTGAATTAACATAAATACATTCTTCTTCTTTTTAAACATATGAACGTATTAATAAAATTGTAAATTCATTTTAGATAAATATATATATATAAAATTAACCATAAAAATCCGTCTCACAAGACATGCACAACTTGACGCAAGTGACGCAACCCATAGCAACACGTTATAGCAACAACACCTCAGACTGACAGAAACGTAAAAATAAACGTGAATTTAGGCCACTTTAGTTTTGTACACATTGTCATGTTAATTATAAGCAAATAAAAAAAAATGTATTGACCACAATATTATCATTGATATATTTTTGAGAAGGGCACTTTTGATTAATTTTGAAATAGGGCAGGGGCTCGAGCACCCAAGATCTTTCTCCCTCTCTCGTTGTGGATTATTTTTTGTGTGTGTATGTGTATGTGGGTGTGTGTGCATGCGCATGGCACGGATGAAAACAAGCACTATATGGAAAAACATTCCTGCTTATCTCTGGTGCATTTTTTAACATGCATCTTTTTCTTATCATATTGTATATATATATTTTTCATGTCTGCCCCTTTTTATGTTATTTTAACTGCATCCTGCACTTCATTTTAGTTCTCCTGGTCTGGATTTGTTGGTGGGTTCTTGTATTGGGCGGTCCAGCTCTTACGGTTTTATGGCATTTGTGTCTCTAATTATTTTGTGAATTACTTTGCAAACCTGTGTTTTTAAAGGTGCTATAAAGTTGTTATTATTATTGTTATTGTTATTTACAGTTCGTATTATGCTCTGTTCATTACTGTTCTGTCTAAATAAACAGGACATTTGCATTTACATTTGGGTTATGCAGTGTTTTTTAATTATATTTTACACTGGGGTGCCTTGAGATTTTATGGACTTTTGAAAGGTGCCCTGACTGAAAAAAGTTTGAGAAAGGCTGCTCTACAGGATCCCAGCCGAGGAATAAGGGTCTTATCTAGCCAAATGATCTAGTGATCTAGTGGGAAAAAACAAACGTTTATGTACTTTTTAACCACAATGCTCATCTTACACTAGCCCTGCAATGCGCCTAGCATTACGTAATCTCATTGAAGGGTTACGGGTAACCCTATTGAAGTCCACTATATGGAGAAAAATTCTGGAATATTTTCCTCAAAAACCTTAATTTCTTTTCGACGGAAGAAAGAAAGACATGAACATCTTGGATGACGTAAATTATCAGGACATTTTAATTCTGAAGTGAACTAATCCTTTAAGCACACCTGGGGTATAAAACTGATTCTGAAGAATGTGTAATTTTCAAGGCTGTTGAAGTTAATGTGTCTTTCTTGCGATCTGTTGTAGGTTCTGTTGGTCACGTCATCCTTCATGTCACCCACAGAGAGCCGTAACGGCTCAAACACAAACCGAGTGCGCTTCTTCGGACCCAACCAGCTGGTGAAGGCCACGGCGCAGGAGAAGTGGGACTGCGTGAAGGTGGTGTGCAGTCAGCCTTACAGCAAGGTGAGCACTGACATTGTTTTCTCTTATGTCCATTCAAACACATATGCACCTGACACGACACAAGAGTGTGAATCGTGAGCCTTTTTTCTCTGTTCGTGTGTAGTCGATAGCATATGGAATCACCTTTATAAAGCTGCATTCTCCTCCAGACGGTAATGATGTTCCCATCACGACTCCACCGGTGAGTGCTGTTCCTCCACAGCTCGTGTTCAGTGTCCTGCTGTTTGACGGCTCTTGAGATCTGTTGTCTCTCTTCCTGACAGAAACTAACTAAACTTGGTCAGTTCCGTGTTAAAGACGAATCCCCTTCTTCTGGTTCAAATATCCAGCCGGGAAGTCTGTTCTTTAGCAGAGAGAGCACTGCTAAATCCAGCACAGGACTGAAAGGTAATGCATATTACAGTATTAATGTAAATCGTTTGATGAATCCCATAGGCTACATAAATGGTCGAACCTTTATCAATACCTTTGCTGGTATTAGGCCTGTCACGACTCCCAAACATGAATTGTGCTGAATACAGATAATTGCGATTGACAATTTAATTCTATTTGGTTCTTGACCGTGCAAGGCTAAAGCTATTTTGTTATGTTTTACTTTCAATCACATGAAATATAATAATAAAAGTTATTAAAAGTAGTCCCATATGATTTACTTCAATGCTGAGAAAAAAAAAAATGTTTCTGAGACATGATGCATAGAGGTTAGGAGGTTTCTTTAAATGCTTAAATTTCCCTTATTTAGATGGAAAAATGTGATTTTAAATTAAACTGAAACTGCACAATTGTTGCAGTCATTTCGAAATAATTGCGATTTGATCAAATAACCGCGATCAATAATCAATTAATCAATAATCGTGACAGGCCTAGCTGCCATATTTTGGGGGTGTAACAATATATCTTGTCACAATATATTGCAAAACAAAAATGCAACTATGTATCATGTATAGTTCACCCAAAAGGAAAGTTTAGACAGATTTAATTCAGCATCAAATATGATAAACCCAGATATCAAAGCACACATTTGAGATTCCATGTTTATTAATTAAAAATAAAATAAAATATAGCTGCGAGCAGCGATTACGGGCCCAAGCCGGTGGCACCGCAACCCCGGTGCCTTTAGTTACCTAAAGGCACCAGGGTGGCGGTGCCGCCGGCTTGGGCCCTTCATCGCTGCTCGCAGCTATATTTATATATATATATATATATATATATTTATATATATATATATATAAAGCCGGTGGCACCGCCACCCTGGTGCCTTTAGGGTTATTGTGCACGACGTGACACAAAATATCTGCTTGCTATCTGCCGAACGGCTCTGGTAGTTTCGCTTCAGCACTGATGATGTTGTAGAAATAGTGCGCTCTGGTTGTTCTGGATTATTCGGGATTTTTTATTTTATACAGAAATAAATTCTTTATAATTCAGATGAGAATAAAGTTAGTGTTGATTAAAATGAAGGAAAACAAATATATTGATCTGAAATATAGCACATTAATTTAAAATTTATTTAGGTTCAATTACCAAACATACAATCTTAATTTAATTTAAAGCAAACAATACATTTAAAATATATGGGTTGTATGCACATTTTTTTTAATAAAAAAAATATATATCCAAAAAGACAAGGCCTTAAACTTGAACAAGGGTTAAACTCTTGTCGCTGTAAGAGACACAAATGATTCAGCATTTTAAAACGAATCGATTTACTCGAGTCAATGACCAATCCATAAACATCCACTGTCTCATTCATGCAAGCCTATGTAAACAAAAAAAACACAGCCACTGTCCAAAGTGGCAATTATATGATAACGGACACAGCAATGCATCATGTTAAGGTCATCATGTTTGTAGCATGATCCAGGGGATTAAAACGTACAAAATATATTTCAGGCCTAGTGGAGTTGGTAACTAATAATAGTAGATGTGTAAAGTTGCATAAAATGGAAATACTCACTAATGCAAGAAAAAACTACCTCAAAAAACTGTTATCTGTGTTGTTGTTCAGTCACTCCAGTTGGAATTTTCACCCCAAAATGGCGGCCGCGCTACCGAAGCGGTTAGCTGTTACCAAAAAAGCATCAGAGCTTCGCCTCTTGTTCTTCTTTACTCTTTGGTGACAGTGGCTGCACTGGCATTCATAACGGTGCGCGTCCGACAAGCGAGCAAAACAGAGCGAACTTTTTTTCATTTCTACTTCCATAGAAATTCATTCGAGCGCACTGCGAGCGCCACCACTATAAATATCCGTGCGGACGTCCTTACTTTACTTTCACTTTTAACTTAGCGATTTAAAAGCCCCCCGGCGGTGTTACACGTCAAATAACCGGTGAGAAAATGTTCTCGGAGTCACATAGGCTACCTAATATATTTAAATACACTAGGCCTACCTGATTTTGAACACAAGAGGGCAGTATAGCCCTATGTATTACTTGATATATTTATTTTTTGACTGAATAGTGAATCCTGGCTGTTTTTAAACTTTTACATTATTCTTAAATTGAAAACAAGAATAAAATGGGTTTAGTTCTGTTATTTCTATAATTGTATCTAGAAATAAATGGTGTATAATTAAATTTTTAAAAGATATGAGGCTTTTAGTGTTTATTTTTTTGACATGATTTTAATCCCTCGCCATAGCAAAACAATTTGAGATATTCAATAGATATTCACAATTATGCTTCTTTAATGTATTTTCATCATGTTAAAAAAGTTTGGTTGGAATAGAATAAACCACTTAAGAGGAGTGGGTAAAAATGTAGAGGCTGGTTTTGCAAAACATTCACATTCAGACCAAAATCCCACTTCCTTTTGGGCTGGCTTAAAGTTGTTTGGCCCGATGAGATCTATATACCGAGTTTCATAATATTACATGCAAGTGTGTTTGATTTATGGACCAAATTTTCAGACCAAGTTTATGGACCAAGTTAATTTAATTAATAAACTAATTATATAAAACTATTTTCAATGCACTACAATTAATTTGGTTATATGCCTTTACTTATTAATAAAACCTATTTAAAAAATACAAGGCGTAAGCCATTTATTTTCCTTTTTAATGCAGGCAAAACCACACAGCAGTGAAATGGTTAATCTAGCCCCCCTCCCCCTCCCCCTCCCCCTCCCCACACTCACAGACACACACACAGAGACGTAGGCTCAGAGAGAGACACATAAAATGACAATTTTCAAACCAAAATATCTAACTTCCTGTTGGTCGTAGCTAATTACGGTAAATTAGAAAGTTGTCCGGCTCGAAGAGTACAATATACATATCGAGTTTTGTTACTGTAGATAAAACTAACCCCCCCACTTTTGTCAAAAGCATTTAGAAAGTGACACACTTCCTGCTGCCAGTTGGTGGCGCTATAACTTTGACTCACAATAGTTACATCCATCTGATTGGCCTCTTACCACGAACACACTGCTGAAGTTTCATTAAGATCAGTTAATGTATGCAGAAGTTATAACACTTCGTGTTTCTCTTTTCTCGCCATAAATTCGTTTCCTCGCCACGGCCAAACCGTTCGAGATATCAAAAATCCGTCCGCAATTTAGCATCTTCAATGTGTTGTCCTCAAGCTGACCGAGTTTGGCGGTAAACGGATGCAATCTCTAGGAGAAGTACTTCAAATTCCTGAGCAAGCGTTCTCCAAACAACCCATAATAGCCGACTTCCTGTTGGGCTGGCGTAAAACTTGACCGAGGGTAGGTTGTTCGGCCCGATGAGATCTGTATGTGTATTGAGTTTCAGATTAATTCATGCAAGCGTGTTTGATCTATGGACCAAGTTTTGGGGACCCCGTTCAAGGGGGCGCTGTTGAGCCCCCTTGCCACGCCCGGATACCAGCTTCAGCCCGGGCCTGATGGCTGTGGGCGCTGACCTGTGTGCAAAGTTTCAAGAGTTTTCAAGCACGTTAAGGGCCCCAAAAGCCCCTGAAACCTTGAACACCATTAAAATTATAGTCAAATTCCCCAACCCCCCCACACACAGAGACAGAGGGAGAAAATTCTCCTGAAAATCATATTCAAACCAAAATATCTGACTTTGTGTTGTTCGGAGCTAATGACTGTCAATTAGAAAGTTGTCCGGCTCGAGGAGACGAATATCCATACCGATTTTTGTTACTGTAGGTAAAACTAATACCCCATTTTTGTCAAAAGGTGGCGCTACTGAGTCCCTGCACCACGCCCGTTCCTGAAACTTTGCACATGTCTACTGGCTAATATATGTGACATGTCTGTCGAGTTTCATGCAATTTCAAGCATGCTAAGAGTCTCAAAAGCATCAAAAAAGAATTTTAAAGTTTGATGTGTTGCCACGGCAACAGTATCAAAGATATCAAGAATCCATTCACAGGTCTACATATGGCGTATGTTTACATTATACAGATGAAGTTTGAAGCAAATTGGGTTAAAATAAGAGGGTGATTTCGAAGCATTTTGAAAGTGACACACTTCCTGCTGCCAGTTGGTGGCGCTATAACTTTGACTCACAAAAGTCACATCCATGTGATCGGCCTCTTACAACGAACACACTGCTGAAGTTTCATCAAGATCAGTTAATGTATGCAGAAGTTATAACACACTTCCTGTTTCACGTTTCTCGCCATAATTTAGTTTCCTCGCCACGGCCAAACCGTTCGAGATATCAAAAATCCCCTCGCAATTTTTCATCCTCAATGTCTTGACTTCATGCTGACCGAGTTTCGTGGCATTTCTTTGAATTCTCTAGGAGAAGTACTTTAAATTCCATTGCATGCGTTTTACAAACAACCCTAAATAGCCGACTTCCTGTTGGGCTGGGGTAAAAAGTAAGAGCATGAAGTATATATGAACAGATGAGATCTATATGTGTACCGAGTTTCATATTCTTACATAAAAGCGTGTTTGATTTATGGACCATGTTTTCGGACCCCGTTCCAGGGGGCGCTGTCGAGCCCCCCTGCCACGCCCGGGTACCATCTTCAGCCCGGCCCTGATGGCCGCGGGTTCTGACATGTGTGCAAAGTTTCAGGAGTTTTTGAGCATGTTAAGGCCTCCAAAAGTGTCCAAAAGGTAGCAGAAAAATAATAAGAATAATAATAATAATAATAATAATAAATAATCCTAAGGAAAACAATAGGGCCTTCGCCCTTTGGGCTTGGGCCCTAATTATTTAATAAAATAAAATATTTAAACCTTCATAAATCTTTATATAGTCTGACTCAAAAAACAGTTTTATATATAGTTTATAGTTGTGTGTGTATAAATATATATATATCTCTATTTCATTTTTTATTTTTTAGCTCTATTTTGTCTTTGTTTAAAGTATCTTGAGAGTATTGTATCTTGAGATCAGTATCGTGTCTCAAATCAAATCATGGCATAGTGTATTATATTGTGTGCAAATGGTCCAATATTCAGTTGGGGGGGTTGGGTGTTACATTTATTTTATTATATTCAATGTTACCTTTCATAATAAAATAATTTTTGATTTCCTTCCAAGACAGATTTTATCCATGCTTGGTGAATGTTCATTTTGGGTCCTGTGTGCGCAGAAGTAAATGTAATAACCGACACAGAATCATTATTACCTGTTTGTCTTGATCAGTGTCTCCTCAGAATGACAGGTTGAGTTACGCCACTGCTGCTCTGAAATCCGACGGTTCGTCCACACAGTCGTCTTCCAGCACACAACAGGTACTGACCCGTATGTTCAGATCAGAACTAGGGATGGAGCGAGTTATCAGTTATTTTTTGTTGTTTTTCTATTTAGTTGTGCGACTACTCTTTGTGGGCAGTAAGATTTTACTTTTGAAAATAATTATTTTATTCAGCAAAGAATCCTGAAAAAAATGGATCACGGTTTCCACAAAAATATGAAGCAGCACAACTGTTTTCAACAATGATAATAAGACATTTTTCTATTCAGCATAATAGCAAATCACCATATTAGAATGAATTCTGAAGGATCATGTGACACTGAAGACTGGAGTAATGATGCTGAAAATTCAGCTTTGATCACAGGAATAAATTACATTTTAAAATATATTTTTACATAGAAAGTAGCAATTTTAACTTATATTTATATTTCACTCTATTTTTGATCAAGTAAAAACATTTGACTTTTTTACTTTTTTGAACTTCTCTCAAAAACATTAACATATCTCTACCAACCATAAACCTTTGAACACCACAGTGTTTCTCTCTTCAGGTGTGGAGCCCTATATAACTGTATTCCTGTTCTCTAACTAATGAGGAGCCCATTTTACTTCCTTATTAAATTAGCCGCTCCACATATGGTCCCCATAAATCATCTCTCCGATGCGAACACAGTTCCGGATGCTATTGTCTTTGTGCTGAAGTGGCAGATATTTTGTAGTCGCCTGCAATGAATTATTGACCTTTTATAGCGTTCCAGAATTATATCCTTTATAATAACTGGATCTGGAGAAACTGAATCTTAGCAGGATCTGAGATGAAGATGCTCCACCTGCTGTAGGACATCAGCGCTTATCAAACGCTCCCCTTTGAAAATATTAAAGTCACCATGAAATCGAAATTGACTTTTCTTATTTTTTATGGAATATCGCAGTATTTATTAAAAATAATTGATCCATGCACATCATTATTTATTTAGATTCATGTACATCATAATCTTTAATCAAAATAACTTCCCCGCCCACTTGCAAGGTCTTCTCTTCTCTGATGACCTGTTTATTGGCATGAGGGCGGGGAAAGCTGTCACTCACAAGATCCACCAATAGCAAACCACAACCATCCAATCAATTCCCCAAGGACAAAATCAAGCCCCGCCCTACATTTTTTTTCTGATCCGAGAAGCTGTTTCACTGCGATATACGTCACAATAGGGAAGAAAAGACTATCGCAACTTCCATTTCATGCTGACTTTAAAAACTCTGAAAATGAAAAGAAACAGTTCTCTTAAAAATAAAACATTTATTTTCTGCCGTCATGTTGTTTCAATCCTGTATGAATGATGGTTGAGAGGATGGTGATTGTACTTGTCAAGCTCCAAAGAGCACGTCAGAGTAAAAGAAAGTCTGTTCTTAGAGAACCACTGTTTGATGTGTTTCCTGTTGTGTTTTTTAAAGGCTCCTGTGAAGAGGAAGTTCGAGTTCAGTAAAGAGCGTCTGGAAGCCACCGGTCCACCGCCCAAAAAGCCCAGTTCATCTGCCTCTTCTGAACCAAACTCTACCACTCCAAAATCTAAAGCAAGAACCAGTGCAACTGCAAGTCCCATCACCACCGGTAAATAACAAGATTATGTCATATTCATTGAACACATGAAGTCAATGGTTCTCAGAAAGTAGGAGTGTCCAGGGATTAAAATAATAATAATTAAAACAAATTTTTGGATTGAAGAAGTTTTAAAAAGCTGAATGTTCTTCAGGGATTTTGCTCTTTTAAACCAATGATTCGCCATGACTTTTCCAGTCATTTCTGGTTTTACTGTATCAGGATTATTATTTTTTTGGTTTATTGTATATAAAATAAAAAATGCTATAAGATTTTAATAATTTCCATGACTTTTCCAGGACTAAAAATCATACTTTTAAAATGAGTCTTCCTCATATATCCAGGTTTTTCAACACTGAGAGAATCCTGTTTATTCAAAGAGAAAAATCTATTTACAGGAGGTGAATTAAAATAAGAAATATATATTACACCAGCGTGCATCATATTTGCTGAATCTAATCCAATACTTGTTTCCTACTAGTTTTGGGATGCTGATTCCAAAAATAGAATATCATACTTTCTCACAAAACATGATGTGCGTTTGTAGCACTTTTGCTTTCTACAACCATTTGTGAGGTGAATAAGCCTTGTATTATCCCTTAATCACCAGAAATGCCACAGACATGATTCCTCTGAGCCAGGTTACAACTATTCAATCAGTTTTCAGCTGATTTTGTTACATTCATGACATTTGTCTATTTTAAGGTTCAGCCTTTTGCAAATCATCTGTATTTTTTTCAAGATGCAGGGCTGTGCTATATTATATAATATATAAATATATGGGTAATGCTAACAGTAAGCCATACATTTGTTATTATTAATTAATATTCTTTATTAATGTAAACATTAGTTAAACAAATACTACTGTTCATTGTTAGTTCATGTCAAGTCCATTAAATAATATGAACAGAAATCTTTTGATTTTAATAATCTATTAATAAATGTTGAAATTATCAGTTAATGCATGCTTTAGAAGTATTTTTCATTGTTTACTAATGAAGTTAACTAATGTTTTTTAGTTAACTAATGAAGTTAACTAACAAATAGAACCTTATTGTGTTAACAATGTATGAAATAGATATTTTTTTTGTTGTTTTAGTAGTTTATTTAAATGTTTGTTTTATCTACTTTTCAACCATCATCTCGAGGCTTCCTTTTTAAAGCAACACTAAGTAAGATTTTTTACCTTAAAATAATGTTTCCAAAATCGTTTCAGTGGTTCATTAAGTCGTAACAGGGTGAAAGGCACTTCTGGATTCACTGTGCGGTCCTGTATCTGCTATAACCACGCTATGTAAGATTGCCAGATCGGGTCGCGTTTCTGTAGTTCTAATGAGACATAAGAAAACTACAATTTGACTTGCTTTACGTCAAGCGTTACAATAGTCATTATTTTGTTTTTCTTCGTTTCTGATGTCGCAATACATCATACTTTCATGAAATCATGCAACATACTCTACCTTGTCTGTGGACATCATTCATTCCAAAGCCGGCGCTGGATAAACAGCGAGCGTGCGTGCGAAAGTCGGCTGCGCTAGGCTAAATTATTTACGACAGCGGTAATGGACAATTCCGCTCCCAACCTGTAGGGCGACCGCAGAGGAAAAGTTACTTGGTGTTGCTTTAAGAGCCACTGCACAAACTAAATTTCTCGATGGTATCAAATCTTGAATTCTTCTCCAGGCCAAAAGACACCAGACAAGAGAGAGAGTCCTAAATCCAAGCCAGAGCCCAAGCCAAAACCCAAACCTAAGCCCAAGTCATCAGAACCGGTTGCTTTCAACCGTATCATGGAGGGAGTCGTCTTTGTCCTGAGTGGCTTCCAGAACCCCTTCCGCGGAGAGCTGCGGGACAAAGCCCTGGCCATGGGAGGCCGATACAAACCCGACTGGACTTCAGACTCCACACACCTCATGTAAGGAGCCCACCCATTAGTGTCATGAAGCGTTCAGAGCCTCATGATATGTGTCAGCATTCAGAGACGCCTCGTGCTTGTTGTTCAGAGCTTTTTGTCTCTCTCCTGCAGCTGTGCGTTTGCCAACACACCCAAGTACAGTCAGGTGAAAGCAGCTGGAGGCATTATCATCAGGAAAGAGTGGGTGATGGACTGTCACAAAGCAAAGCAGAAGCTTTCCTTCAAACGGTGAGACGAACTGCCGCATAGAGTCAGAGAGCTTTCGTTTTGGTTTGTCATTTATTAGTAGCAGTCAACAGACGTGAGGTCAGATTATGGAACATTTGCTATAGCGAATATTAATTTAGCTAATTTTGCACTGCATGTTTAAAGGTGCAGTCTGTAAGAATGACAACTAGTGGTCGAAATGGGTACTGCAGTCCAATTAAAAATATCAGAGGTCGTCGTTTCTCCCGCCGCCTGCTCCTCAGACTTGACGGCGCTCGCTCGGGTTGCCAGTTTGAGCACACGCAACAGGAACGATGGCAAATTGGCAACGTGCAGTATCACAGACCATAACAAAAACAAACATTCCAGCCTGGAAACGCACATTTCAAAGTAAAATAACTGGCTGTAGAAGTGTTTTTCAGAGAAGTGTGTATGTGAACTTAGCATGTTTCCTCAATATATGCAAACATATTATGGTATTTTATGCTTTAGTAGAGTGAAAAAGTTACATTCAGCACCTTTAAATGGCTCCATCATTCGGACCAGTGTTGTTGTAGTTTTAAACTAAAACTAGTAAAATTAAGGTTTTTTGTTTATTTCAAATAAGCTGAGATAAAATATTAATATTAAATTAAAATCTTAGACTAAAACTAGAAATGTTGTCTTGACAACTAACTGAATAACTAAAGTGAAAGTACTGAAATCGCTCAAACAAAACTTGAAATAAAAATAAATGAAAGGTAAAAAGAAATATTTAAAACAAAGTAACATTCACAATACAGTAGCAAAATTACTAAAACTTGAAGTATGAAAATATGAATTAAAAGCTAATTCAAAACTAAAGTATTAAAAAAGTTAAATGATTCATTATTAATAAATACTACTATACTAGTATATAAATAATATTAAAATAACAGATTCTGACTTGAATGAGGTGGACTGAATGTTCAGTGTTTTTCTGACAGCGAGTGTAGAAAACTAAATTATGACTATATTGTGCAAGAACCTCCTAAATTACCTATAGGGAACTAGACTATAGTACTACACCGATCGATCTGGCCCTATTATCGGATTTATATTGAGTTTGTGAGATTTGCCAGTCGAGGCACCCAGATGACTCAAGCGAGATGGAGATGCACGAGCTCTGATGATGTGCTGCTCATTACTTTACAGACGGTGATGGTCTCTTTAATGACCCTTCTGATTGTGCAGTCCGTTCAAAGCGTGCAGCGATGTGAAGCAAAAAGTGTTCTGAATAATGAATGACTTGGTTACTAAAGTTACTCTCATAGAAAAGGGCAACCAAGGTCCAATGTCTTTGAAACGCTGCTGCTGAAGATTTGATCTCTGCAGATTGGTGATTATTTGTGGATAATCATACAAATCATGTTTATTTCAGATTTGACATTCCTTCTGTTGTGTGACATTTGTGCTCCGGTGTTTCTGCAGGCGGGCTTGTGTTGAAAAAGCTAAAGATGACAAACTAAACAGCCATGGCTGTGTTCAGGCAATTAAATAAATGAACCGCTGCATTTGTTGGCTAGTCTGTGTAATATTGTACTGGTCCCTCACCCTATCAAATATTCACAATTATTTTGAATATAAATTATGCAACATTATCAATATTGCAATAATTTATGTGATGTAGTTTTCATTTTTCATTATAGATGAAAAATAAGTTGTAATAATTGATTTACTTGCAAACTATTTACTGCTGTCAAATCGATTAATCGTGATTAAACGCCTCTAACAATATATATATATATATATATATATATACACGTGTGTTTGTGTATCTGTGTGTGTATATATTATGTATATGTATGTATGTGTGTGTATATATATATATATATTTATATATAAATAAATATATATATATATATACATTAGGGGTGTGCGATATCACGGTTTTTGATCGTGGACGATTAAAATGTCTCCACGATCTGCTTTTGAAGAAATATCGTAGTATCGTGCATTTTATCAGTTGCAGTTCTGGCGCCGAGCTCCGTCTCAACATACAACAAATGTTAACGCAGAGGAACGGGACACTGCAGTTCACAGAAGTTCATTATTTGCATGTGCTTTAAAGCCTTGCTGGTTAAACATGTAATTCACGTGCTGATGCGCTGTTCTGACGTGTGCTTTCTGAGCGCAAACACCCGAAGCACACGGGCACTAAAAGCCTGTCTAACAGCGTCTGTTTACTGGACTACGTTATAAGTTATCTTTCGAGTCTTATTGTGCTAATATTGTCAAATACACACAAGGTTTACATAAACAAAGTTGGTTATGTCTAAAGTGAAAGCAAACAGAAAAAAACCCAGAGAAAATCTGCTTGTCAAATGCGTGTATATTAGACGCGTAGCGTGCAGCTCTAATGGTGTGTTCACACCGAACGCGAATAGAGCGTCAAATACGCGTCTATCGCGTTTAGTTAGACGCTTGAACATTCGCTCGAGTTCAAATTTTTCAACTTGCGTGGAAGACATTCGCGGCAAACGCGTCGCCCAATTCGCGTCATTCGCAACGCCCGGCGCGAATGATGCGTCTATTCGCGTCTTTGCATTGACTTTGTATGTAATCAACTCGCCCAAATAATTAAATTCGCGTTCGGTGTGAACACACCATAACGGTACTGATCCACTTGTCCGTGCGACACTTCAGTCGCGCCGCACTCCACTTTATTCCTATGGGTGACGTCACGCGACTTTAACGCGCCCCCAAAGCATCCCGGGAAGGCGGCGCTTCATTTGGAAAAATGCTGCGCGTCAAAAAGCTGGCCGATGCCCAGCTTTATGCAAATGAATCCGTCAAACGCGACGCGTCTATCCAATAGAAGTAGTCTCTCGAGGGCCTTTGTTCTAGACTGGCCGCTGGGTCAAAACCACGCCCATAGCGGTAAACTTGAGGAACGCGCATCAACTTACAAATGTGGAGAGGGTGCGACACCACGCTTCAGTTGTGTCGCAAAAGTGGATCAGTACCGTCAAGCCTTGTTTATACTCGACGCGTCCGCAAGAGCGCGAAGTGCGCGTGGCAAAAATGACGTCATTGCTGTGTGGGCAAGACCCCATTTCGCCTGGCGGTGTGCACGGCACTTTTTGTAACATCGCGCGCGGCGCCGCATCCGAAGATTAACGACTTCGAGCCGAATCTGGCCGAACTGGTATGTCTGTACCATAGACTGTAAAAAAAGATGGACGACGCCCCTTCGCTCTTTTCCATTGGAGAGAACTGAAGCCGCCAGCGTCCCGATATGGCGCTGACATATTGGAACTTGAGTCTGCGCAGTAGCGTTTTCGGGACCAGTCATGCGCAGTTGTGAGCAGGAAGTAAAGCCGCGAAATCAAGGCCCCGCCCCCACTCTCGCTGAATCAATCGTAAGCACACGCCCCTGCACTTTTCTTAAGTGGCCTTGTCTGCTCCGTTCCTCTCCAATGATGTCTGCTGATTGCAGTACCTTGTTAAAATAAGGTAAATACAACTACTAATCACATAGTCAACATTATGAAAAAAAGTCCGTTGGTACTTCAGTGACTACTTCGCACAGAGAAGCTGTCAATCACAGCTGTCAATCATGATGTCACAGCACCGTTTTTATATTATCAAATAACTAACTAAAAACTAACTTATTTTAAAAACAAACACTTGAAATTACATCAACGTGATAGAAACTACACTAAATGACAGAAACTATCTTTAGAAAAAAGATATGTGAAGTGTAATTTAATTATTTAGTTGGTCTCACGAATAACATGGGGAGGCGGGGCTTATGACATATACTAGGACCGGCCTCTGGGGGGCGATCGAGACGTTTTGGCTTCACTTTTGAAGGCTTGTGCAGCACGCTTGGTCTGTACCACCATGTTTATGATCCTTCTATACACAGAGACATTTGCATTGATGGGCGACCATAAAAGCCTCTCATTTTGTGAATAGGAACACATTTACATTAAGCACCCAGTTTGCACTTGTCTAAAGTAACTGCTTACATTTACAAAATAAGCCTACAATAGCAGAAGTATGAAATTGAAATTAAGGTTTAAACACTCTTCAATAAGGCTTCAGTTGTTTACTAGTTTACATGCAGTGAAAGTGCAATAAACCTACTGCATTTATTACTCTTTTTATATGAATCAGAAATTAATAAACTACTAATAAATGGCAAACTACTTCTTCACTGCTGATTCCTGGTGGTTTAGAGGAGAATTACTCCGAGTCGCCCCCTGTCGTTTCACAGAATAGCACAACGGCGAGCGCGTCAAGTATAAACGCCTCGTCCATATGGAGAGGTCCGCGCGCAGTCAGCGGAGACTCGCGCTCGTGCGGACGCGTCGAGTATAAACAAGGCTTTAAAGCGACAGTAGCCAGTTAGTAAACAAGCTGCCTCTTGTCCTTAAAGAGATAGTTCACCCAAAAATAAAAATTCTGCCATTATTTACTCACTCTAATGTTGTTCCAAACCTGTATTAATTTCTGTCTTCTGTTGAAAATAAAAGTTATTTGGAAGAATGTGGCTAACCAAACAGTTGCTGGTCCCCATTGACTTCCATTGTAGGAAAACATATACTATGGAAGTCACTGGAGTACAGCAACTGTTTTTTTTTTAGCCACATTCTTCCAAATAACCTTTATTTTCAACAGAAGAAAGAAACTTATTCGGGTTTAAAACAACTTGAGAGAGTAAATGATGACAATTAAAATGTTTGGGAGAACTATCCCTTTAATGTTAATAAAACAACAAAACACAAAGAGGAAATCACTCACTGCTCTTGACTGAGAACTTTAGTAGTAGCTTTAATAATAATCAATGTATAATTTATACAGTAAAGTCTATGTTGTGTTTTATTTTCGTATTTGTTCATTTAGCCTAATTACTTTCTTCAATGCTACTGTTAAGTACCCCTACTGTAGCTGAAAAAATAAAGCACTGTTTATTTCATTTGTATATTAAGTTGTGTATGCTTAATGTGTATCTTTGTTCCTAATTCTTAATAACAAAAAAAAATAATGATAAAGATTTTTATCTTCGCCACTTTGCCCTAAATGTCTGCCATTCGTTTTTCTTTTGTTACCTATAAGGCTTTTTTTTAAATAGGGACATTAGTTTGGCTGTAATGCTCAGTCACTTGCAAAATAGTAAAACCAACATGAAAAAGAATCGTGATAAAATCGTTAATCGTGATTTTCCTGAAAAAAATCGTGATATGATATTTTTGCCATATCGCCCACCCCTAATATACATATAAATATACACACACACACACATACATATAGTGTATATGTGTGTGTGTGTGTGGAATTTTTAGATTAATGCGATTAATCAATTTGACAGCCCTATGTATATTTGACACGTGTATGTATAAGATTGTCAAAACGGCTGTATTATATAATTATATTGATGTTTTTTTTTTAACCATGTTGCATATTGCCCAGTCCTAGAGATTATCATAAATGCTGCTTGATAAAAGGCTAGTGTTAAGTCCAGCGCAGAGTGCGCTTTGTGTGTTTATTCGTTTAGCAGTCGTCTCGTCTGTTATCGTCGATTGGTTTAGTGGGAGGCAGCTGTGTTGTTCTGTGCCTGGCTCTCCATTGTGTCTGCTTTGAGTGCCCACCTCAGATTATGTATTCTGTATTTAAAAGCTGCATCTGCCATGGGTAATTAAAGCAGCCACTTCCTTTGAAGATGAGGAGGGTGTATCTGTCCATGTACGTCTCTCACGCTATCGAACACAGATCAGCTCGGTTGTGTGTCCTTGCACAAACCTGTTTTTTTTTTTTTTTCAGCAGTGATACAGGTGGAATGGGAAGTGCAGGAAGAAGCGTATTTCTATCCTGCTCACAGAAGCTTAATCTAAAAACTGAGATAAACAATGGTCGTCTACACACAAGTGGATGTATTTTTATGTTCTTCATGTACCAATAAAGGAATATTTCACCTAAAACTTGGAATTTTTTACAATTGATCAAATTATTGTATCCTTTTCCATGAACCAAGATGAGATGTTGGGCAGAATCCCCAAGCTGCTCTTATCAACAATGAAAGTGGATGGTGATTTTCTGTTTTATACTGCAGTGGACTGTATAATAAATGATGTAACTTATAACAATAGTCCATATGACTCATGTGCTATAATAATATTATGACGCTTTTTTTCCATTTTGATTGGAAAAGAGCGCTCTGGACATTCTGCTAAACATCTCCTTTTGTGTATCACAATAGAAAGTCATGCACATTTGAAACAATGTGAAAAATTATGACAAATTTCTTTTTTGGATGGATTATTCCTTTAATGGAGCAAATGTGCAAAATGGAAAAGTACAGAATGAATAAATAAAATAAATGCCAGGTCTGATTTGCTTGTGTATCTCTTGGTAGTGATGTGATTAAGGATTTTTTTCCAATCACAGTCCTGTTTACTTTCCCTAGTAAAGTATTCAAACTTATTTCAGCTTCTGTACTTGATGTTTGGACAGCAGACATTCCCATCCAGTTCCAGTAATACTCAGTCTGCTGTTTCTCATTGTGTTTTTCAGGTATCTCATGGATGGAGCCGAGTCCAGTTCAGAGAGTGAAGCAGAACAGGATGAGAGTGAGGAGGAAACGCAGAAAACGGTAATTGCTTTTATGTTTTATGAAACATGTCTTAAGAAACATGAAAACCCGTCTTAATGCAGTCCTCCCATTATGGTCTTTATGTGTGAATAAAAAGAGCAACATAACCTTGGTGCGGCGTGCTGTTGCCATAGAGACATCCTCCTCAGATTTGTTGACTTTGTGACATGCATTGACTCGAAAGCAGGAAACACATCAGTGATATTAATCCGAAACCAATTGCATAAGCATCGTTTTTCTCATGCCTCCCTAGAAAACACCAGAAAAGAGGCATGTGACCCCCAAAAAGCAGCCGATTAAGGAAGAAGACGACTATGGTGGCTCAACGGATGCGGAAGGCCCAGGTAAAGACAGAATAAAATTGAGTAAAATAGAAAGTCAACATGAAATCAAAAATGACAAATGCAGGGTCTTTTTTTCTTTCTTTTTTTCTTGTGCTTATTTCACATTGAAAACAAAAGGCTACTGCATTCTTGTCTGATGCAAGGGGAGGGACATTCTTATAATAGAGAGCTTTTGATTGGACAAAAATATGTGTAGTGCAACAAGTCACAACACACTGAATATCCTGTTACACTTGAAAACGCTGAAAAGTAAAATGGGTTGTTAATGGCATATCTTGTTGACTTTAATGCTACAGTATTATGGGTTTTGGAATTGGTTTCCGCAACTGGTTTTACAGGATCAGTTAGATTAGATGTGCTGTAGTGTGTGTGTCTGCTTTGATGGATGTCCATGTCTTTCTTGCAGCTCGAGAGATTTCATACAAATCTGTAGAACTCCTCTAAATTGGTAGTTGAAGAGTGACTGGTTCGTGTATGGGTAGTCAAAGAATAATGTTAAAATGTACTTTTCTCATTTTAACTCAATGGACATTTATTAGTATATCATTTTTCACATTAGTTACATATCATTTCGAAGCAGCTTTATAGAAAATGCATGTCTACATTATAATTTAGAGTGATCAGTTATCAGAGGTGACTGTCCAAGTTGATGAACAGATTGAATTTAGGCTTTTATTCACATAAATAATCAGCAAGCATAAACAGAAGCTCAGCCGTACTTGCTTAACGCATGAGAACAAACCTCATTGGTTCTTGTAGAAGCTCAAACATGCTGCGCAACACGAGAATAAACCTCATTGGTTCTAAAAGCCTAAATTCAATCTTTTCAAATAAAACAATCGATTCTCTTCAAAAAATTTGGACAAACCGATCAATTCATATGGGTTGGTTTTACAATCTCTTCATTCACTTTTTGAAGTGTAGTTGCGTAGCTGTCAATGGAGGGACAGAAAGCTCTCAGATTTCATTCAAATACCTTAATTTGTGTTCTGAAGATGAATGAAAGGGTTTATTCACACCAGGAAAGTCCGATAGGTCACTTGCTTTGGTCCGGACCAAATAAGTATATTTTTTTTTTGGTACGGTACGCTTTCACACGGATCTTTTTGCAAGTGAACCAAAATTTGTAAACAAAACCACACGTGTGCTAAGGTCGTCCATTCATTGGACAAGGATTCTCAAGTAGGGAAATCAGGAAGTGCAAAAAAGGCTTAACGTAAATTAATGCAGCATCATCCTTGAATTGTAACTATCGTTACATTATATGAACTGCAAATACTTTTTTTTTTGCATCCATGCGCGATTAGACTAAAGAGAACGCTCTGTATGTGAATGTCCTGATGCACACACTCCATTCATTCCATTCCAATGATGCACACACACGACGCGCAGAAAGACGCGCAACAGATGTAATGTAGTAGGCTACAACAGATCACTTTCCCATAACGCAACTCCGACTACGGAAGCCTGTTAACTCAAAGGCGCAGTGCTTTCTTGCAATTGGGTCGGTTCATGTTCACACTGTAAACGAACCGTACCAGAGTTCGTTTGGAACCGTACCGAGACCACCTCTTCAGCTGGGTCTCGGTTCGGTTGTTTGGTCCGCACCCGAGTTCGATTGCTGTATTCACACCCGCACAAAAGGTCCGCACCAAGGGGGGAAACAAACTAGAGTTCGATTCAATCGAACCAAACAAGGCAGGTGTGAATACACCCAAAGTCTTGCGTGTTTGGAACGACATGAGGGTGAGTAAATAATAACAGAATTTTTATTTTTGGATGAACTAACCCTTTAACAACAACAGCACTGGTTTACACACAAGTCAATAAAGCGGCACTGTAGCAAAGCTGTTCTCCACTTTTGACATAAAAACCTAAAAGGATGTGCACAATCCATTGAAAAAACAGACATGACGTCAATAAAGTCATTTACATACAAGTCAGGGTAATGGGTGATAATGTAGTTGCTTCAATTTCCCTTTGCTTAAACCTCTAATGACCTTTCACCCTAATAAACGAGGGGCATTTGAACGCCTACATGAACTTACACGTTCTCGCCTTTTTAAGCAGAATCAGTGTAAGATGATGCAGGTAAACCGAGACAGTCATGTACGTACAAGAGAAGGCGTTTCATTGTTCGTTCACAGCAATGATGTGTCAACCGTGCTCTTCTTCGTCATTTTCAGAAGCTCAGCTGCCCGAACCTGGCAGAACAGGCGTGTCAACTACATGCATGCCTGAGGCTCATGCCCTCATCGAAAATCGTTAATATGTCAACCTGCCCCGTCACTCAGGGAGGGGGAGAGGCCGGGTTAATGAAGTGCGTGTAAAGCAGCACTCCAATCAATCAGGAAAAATAAAAAAATGAAGAGAGCAGTAGGATTGGAGAGGCTGGAAGTGCGTTACAGACAATTGCCCGGAGCATTCGCAGAGAGGAGACTTGGGCATGTTTCTCATTTCTATGTAAATCGAGGGGCCACATGAGCTGGCGTGAGCAAACCTCGCTCTTCATCTTCATGCAACTTAAAACCTATGAGAGAAGAAAATGGTGAATCATTGTCCATTTTCATGAACATCATTAGGGCTGAGTGGTTGGACGGCGTACTGTGCAAATGGTGCAGATGTTTCAGCAGGTAGAGATTTTGATCTCGCATTTATACCACAGCTGGATATACCAGCACAGTTGTATTGAGAAAATGCAGAGCGGCGCAAACAAGGCAATGCGAGGAGATGCTTTTAGCCACAATAATGTGCTTTATTACTGGACCTTTGTGAGGGTTTTCTTTTAGTCTCAAAGGTTTTATAATGTGAATCTGTTTTTACACTGATATTCATTTGTTTTGCTTTGTCTATCACGTTCCAAAAAAAGAGAGTAACTCTTTTAAACAAGGTCCCATTAGTTAACGTTAGTTAATGCGCTAACAATGAGCAATACATTTGTTAGTGTGTAATCTTTGTTCATTTTAGTTAATGAAAACACAACTCTTCATTGTTAGCTCATGTCTGCTCAGGTCCATTAAATAATACCGTATTAACAGATACAACTTTTGATTTTAGTAATGTATTCATAAATGTTGAAATTAACTGAGATTAATAAATGCTTTTAAAGTATTTTTCATTGTTAGTTCATGGTAACTATTGTAGTTAACAAATTGAACCTTATTTTAAAGTCATACTTAGAAAAATATCTTTTACTTGTAAAGCATTTAATTTTCTGGACTATCGAAATAATAAAAATAATACTGTGAATTTGTGAAAATTTTAGCCTTTAATGTCTACTCCTACTGATTCATGTTTTTTGATGCTCATTCACAGAGGATGACGTGTCTGGCATGGACACTGAAGATGAGCTGAACAGGTAAGATATTTATTGCGTTACAAATATTGCCCAAATGTAGTCTTAAGGTTTTTTTTGAAAAGATGAATCTTAAACATTTTAGTTTTATTTTCGAGTAGCTAAACTTGGCTTTCGCCATGAATATAGCCATAGATGCTGACATGGCGTTAACAAAAAAAAAAAAAAACGAATACATTGCCATCATGTGTTAATAAAGGATCATAATTGTCTTTGGATGTTCTCATTATTCAGGCTTTTAGATAATGTTGTCTAAATTCATCTGTGGTCCAAAGAATTGTGCAAAGTTTTACATACACTACATGTCAAAAGTTTGGGTCAGTAGGATAAAAAAAAAAAAAAAAAAAAAGGTTTTGACAGAAGACTCTTTTGCTCACCATGTCTGTATTTTATTAAAAATACAGTAAAAACTGTGATTTTTGTCAAATGTATTTATTAATATTAGTTTGCTGATTTCAATCGGAATATTTTTTTAAATATAATTTTTTTCCTGTGATGCAAAGCTGAATTTTCAGCATCAGTGTCACATGATCCTTCAGAAATCATTCTAATATGATGATTTGCTGCTCAAGAAACATTTCTCATTATCAATGTTGAAAACAGTTGTGCAGCTTCACATTTTAATGGAAACAGTGATACAATAAATGTGTTTTCTGTCACTTTTGATCAATTTAAAGCATCATTGCAAAAAGTATTTCTTTCCAAAAAAAAGACCATGCTAAAAATGACCTAATTATTTAATAAACACAAATACATGGGCCAGCCCTGTACATGCTTATTTATTAAATATTTTGGCTAATTTGATGATGCAGAATCTCCACTGGTTAAAACATTTCTACTGTTGTGCCGTATCATATTTGCCACCTATCAGACATTTATGTTGGACTGTCATAAAGTTCATTATCGTCAGATGTATGATGCTCCTGTGTTCGGCTGTTTTAGGGTGGAGATGGAGAGCAGGAAGAAAAAAGCAGCAAAGGAGAGCCCAGGAAAGGTGAAGGATGAAGATCCGTACGGCGGCTCTACAGATGAGAACACGGATGCGGAGGAAGAGGAGGATAAACCCATCCCTGAACTGCCAGGTTTGACGCCTCCCGGTTCACCCTGACGTAGAAGTCTTGAGCATCAACAACAGCATCTCTTTATTGAATCCTCTTTATTTTTGCTCCTTCAGACTTCCTAAAAGGGAAGCGCTTCTATCTCTACGGCAAGTTCCCTGACAACCAGAAAAGGCAACTTCAGCGCTACATCATCGCCTTTAACGGGTATGAGACAGACGTGCACTCAGATTAGTGCACGAGCGTAAAGCGTCTGTAATCTATTTAAAGTGCTTTTGAGCGTCAGCAGCGCTTCTGAGAGGCTGTAGGTGGAGCGTGACTGATGAAATGATCTGATCTGTTTGATTCCTCAGAGCTGTTGAAGACTATATGAGCGAGAAGGTCCAGTTTGTCATCACCAGCGAGGGATGGGACGAATCTTTTGAGGATGTGAGTCTTCCTTATTTCTTTTTGAAGCAGAACAAGTCACCTGGTGGTGTCAAGTCACCTTTATTTCTATAGTGCTTTATACAATACAGATTGTTTCAAAGCAGCTTCACGGTTTTTGCAGTTCAATGTTGATTCAGTTCAGTTCAATAACTGTGTAAAGTTGATTAATTGTGGAAAAAAAAGCTAAGAAGACAATAGTGTCGTTATTCAGCTTGAGTCTGTTCAGTGTAGATTCAATTTAGTTCAATAGCATAATGCTGTCTTTGCTAGATATTTGAAAGTATTACATGCATGAAGTTGTCAAGAAAGTGGTAACTTTCTATGCTGTGTGTACATTTTTCTACTGCAAATTGCACTTTGTGACTGTAAAATTATTTAAAGAACCAGTATTAAAAAAATCAATGGACGTTTCCAGTCATTTATAATTGAAAAAATAGAAAAGAACCACCGCTCATCCGTCAAAAAAGTCTTGTAGAGAGGTGCTGCTACATTAAATCATCATGGAAAATTGTAAAAATACAGCAGCCGCACACTCAAACACTGTGCAAGATCAATTTATTAGCAAGCTTTCGGTCTTGCGACAATCTTCAGGCCTGAGTGTATTTTTACAATTTTCAGTCATTTATAATTCAATTCATTGGTCTCTCTGGCTTTACTTGGCAACCACCAGTAACAAGTGGCTTCATAGGCTAGTCAGGCTTTGCAAGAGATTGTCACTCCACCCAGGCTTTTTCATATGGTCATGCTTTAATAGACTGCATTTGAAAGGCTTTGAGAAAGTCTTGACCCACAGCACATTCACGTGATATTCTCATAGTAATGAAAACCCTCTGCTCTCGCAACTCTTAAAATGTCACGAATCAAGGTCCTTTCTTCTTTTTCATCCTCTTTTACTCTCTGTTCTGTTCTGTCTTTTTATAGGCCTTGATGGAAAATGGAAGTCTGAGCTTTGTGAAGCCGTCCTGGATTTTCGCCATCAATGACAGGCAGAAGATGTTACCGTACCAGCCCTACACTGTAGTCCCTTAAGAGATTTTTAATCGGCGTCCTGCTCTTTGAGAGCATGTCCATCAATCCCAGGCTTGACCTGAGTAGACCTTGGTTGTCTTGGGGAAATAAATGAAAAGTTTGTCATCGTTTACTCACCCTCATGTCGTTCCAAACCTATATGACTGTCTCTCGATCACTGTTCATCTTTTTTGTTTCGCAACGAGACATTCTGTTAAACATCTTTTCTGTTCCATGCAAGAAAGTCATACAGGTTTGGAAGGACCTATGAATGAGTAAATTATGTATCATTTTTGGGGATGAACTTTAATGGGCTCTATCTGTCACAGGTCTTTGTTTTGATTTTGAAAAAGCGGACAAATGGCAGATACCAACCCGCCAACCCGGAGATGAAAGACTCTGATCCATATTCATGATCCGTTTTACCAGCCATCCGAAAGCTGTTTATTAGGTGTTACATTTTAATTACTAAAGACTGAACCTGAAGTCCCTTTTGAATCTGACTTATGCAGATTTATACTCATTTAATATGAATGTTCACATTTATGGTCAATTATTGATTATCTGATCCATATTCATATTTGTTGCCCTCATTACTTTGCTAGGAACTTTTTAACATCTGTAGGTGTGGTCTTCAGAACTATTATTACAATAATATTGCTTATGTTTAGAGCCCTTTGATGAATAATCAAACAACCATATTTAAGAAAAAAAGCACATGAAATAAATATTGCTGTAAAAACACTGTTTTGTTACATTTATTGCATTGTGAACTCTCATAGTTTTAATGTTTGTTTTTGTGTTTTAAATGCATTTTATTTTCGATTCCCTTAAATGTGTGTCTCAATTTGTATCTATTTTGTTTATTAATGTAATTAATATTTTGAAGTTCCAGTTTGAAGCAGTTGCAGAATAAAAATAGAAAACTTTTGCTGTTTGGAAGATTTTTATAGTGAGTGATTTCATGTTTTTCTAGGTTGGTTCTGCTCTAAAATATTTTACTAGTTAGATATTTGTCTTTGTAAAGTGCAATATGCACATAAGCCACTGTACAAATTAGTTGAGGGTCTTATTAGAAACCTTTGTAAGTAAATATTTATGTCTAATAATTTAGAAATAAATAATAAGCTTGATACAATCCGTATAATAAAGGTTATTTATTGGCATTGATCGTTCCATGAAGATCCTTAAACATTCACAGAACGTTTCCATACTACAAAAGTTTCTTTAGCGGAAACGTGTTCTTTAGATTTTTCAAAATTCTTCACACTAAGGAAAAAAAATGTTCATGAAGTGCAAATGGAAATTGTTTGCTGCTGATCTTAGCTGGTTTAAAGTAATTTTAAATTTTAAAAACATCCTTATTAGTTTGGTGTCTGTCCCAGAAAACCTCATATTAGGCTGTCTTGTGTCAGCTGGGATTCATCAAACAGAAATCTGAATTGTACAGACGGTCTTGTCACTGTCCTTGAGGCGTTTTGAGTATTTTCTTCTTTTAACTGGGTGTCTCATTTCTGTCCCTCACTAAAGAAAGCCTGTCTCCATCTTTCACTTGTGTCCTTGTGTCTTGACTAAATGGCAGAATTGCACTCAGCAGAAAAACCATGGATTGACACTATCTTTTTTGGCCTATTTTTTGTTGAATTTCTTTTTTTCCCTTCACTCAAGTCTTTGTCTTTCGAACACACACAAACACACACTTCACTCATTTGTTCTCTTATTCCTGGAAACATGAAAACATTAGCGCTTCTGTATGCATCATTTCTGCCACTGCCAGTCTCATATCTGTCCGTCAGTCTTTCATTCTCTACTCTTCTCTTTTCCCGCCTTAATTTAAAATGTGGTCACCTGTGCGTTTTTCAACGGCTCTGACCTCGAGCTGATCAGCTGAGCTAATCAAATCAAACATTTTAAACAAATTAAATTATCACAGTTTATTTTGATTTAAACGGACAATCGATGAAAATAAATAAATGCTATTAGGTTTTTTTATTTTGTTTTTTGGCCGGCACCGCTGGTCCAGGCTGTCATGAGGAGAACTAACCGCTTGAGTTATTGGCTCTTAAGCGCTTTATGGCTCGTTAGCTTAAAATGTGTTGTCACCATCAACGGCTCATATACAATCAAAAAATTTAAACAAAGTTTAAACAGTTTATTTAGATTTGAACTGACAATCAATGCAAATTAATAAACGTTATTAGTTTATCGCACCTTCTGTTCCCGTCATGAGGAGAATTAAGCTGCTTGAGTTATTATGGATCTTTATTTAGATACGTCTTAGCACTATTTCTTTTATAACTGTTAATGTAAATGGATATAAATCGGATGAATAACAGCAGGAGCGGTTGGCTGGGCGGGAGGAGGCGCGCGCCTGAGGAACAGAAGATCAGGTGCATCTGCTGCAATGTGCAGGATTACTTCATCTGCTGCTTCTCAATCATATCTTTATTCTGATTCTCCCTCCACTAATATGAAAGCAATATCTTCTGTTTCATTGTAGGACTGTTGAGATGCGTGTGAAGCTCCTGCTGAATGACAGTAAGTCACTTTATCTTATTAGGCTATTCTTCATGTTTTTCTCGTTCTGCGCGTTTTGAGTACGGGGCATGTTGTCACAAGATGTGTAACTCAACTTCGGATTTTGTATGTTGGATTTAAACTCTTAAATTAGAGTGATTTCTGTCCTAAAAACAAATTTCTGTCCTTTTGTAATAGTATCAGTTGAGTATCAAGTGAGCAATAAAATACAAGACAAAAAGTCAGGACAGGGGGTTTTATGTTTAAAAGATCGGGGCGAGTTGTCACGTGTCATATGTTAGGCTATTTTCAGTCAATAGATTTATTACAATGCAATAGCGAAAACAATAGTTTGTTACGTGTTACATCATGATGTGTCATGAATTTTGTCTTTCGTAGTCGCTTTACTCGTTAAATTTAGCTGAAAAGTCTATAATAAGCAGGTTGGCATTGTAACAACATGCCCCACTATTGGGGTCAGTGTACAGCAAACTGTATTTAAGAATAAACACCCTAAGAAATATTCACTGGAGTAAAATAAAAAGTGTCACTTTGCCCTGCATGGTCTCCTCTATCTCCAATTATTGCATAGATGTTGGCACCTTTTTTTTAATGTTTCAATTTCACTGATAAAAATCGTCAAACCTCATAATTAATATTGTCACTTATGAAGTTAATTATTTCTACACTTTCTTTGTGTCTGTGATTCAAAATTCTATGTTTTTTTTTATTTATTTCTTGTTCATAAACAAAATGTATGTTCTACAGAAAAGTAGCCTATACGGTTGGGTCTAAAGTCTGAGACCCTGCTTTAAATGTTTTTAATTTAATCCAAAGGTTTTCATTACTAACAAACAACACATTTGAGTAGAAGGTTTAAATGAAAACCGAAATGAATGCGAGAATCTCTCCAAAGGGGATCTTAAGGGTCCTTCATTGGAGAAAGAAAATCTGTACGAAGAGCCATCTGATCAATGAGACTCAATTTTACATTTGATTAGTCACATAAAAAATAGTAAAAAATCCAAAATATTGTGAGCTGTGACCACCCTTTCAGTTGTAAATATTTTATTATTTTACCTTCTTTTCTCCTTTTGCAGTTTGTCTTGGATTAATGATGCAAATTTCAATAGCTTTCCTAAGCAAAAAGAAAACCCTTCCCTCATTTGGCTCTTGATCACTTGTCTGGTGCTCTACATTTGTAGAGGTTTGTGCGCATCCCTGTGGCCCTGATCAGAGGAGATGTCAAATAACAAAACAAAAACATGGCGCATTAAATGCAAACAGAGCTTAAAGCTTAAAAAAGCTCAAAAAGCTGCTAATTTTCGATGCAACAATGGCGCATCTGGACAATCACTGACTCTCTAATGCTGCAGGATTTCAGTTCTGTAGTTCATCTGCTACTCGCATATACGTGTACAGATGCAATAATCAGTTGTCTATATATATATTTTTATTTGTGGTTCTATAGGAACTATTTCATGCACATTATGTGTCAAAGTTTATAGTTACAACTACACACCATTCATCTATTAAACTTTATGAAAGATCTTTGTTGTTCAATAACTAGTGCTAAAATATGTATCTGAAGTTGAGCTCTGCGGTGGTTAATGAAGCCGTCAAGGCATTGGGAATGAGTGACACATTCCCCTGCGGCAGATGAGAAACCTTATTACTGGCTATCTCTGACCCGTTAAAGATTCATCTGAGCTCCCCATGGGCCTTGAGCAACGGCACGCTCAAACACTCCTCATCTCATGAAACCTGCCAAGATCCTCTTCATATTGCAGCCTGTTTTTAGGGTCATTACGTTAAACATGAAATCACTCTGTTTGAGTTCTGCACATTCCTGGTCTTAAAGGGATAGTTCACCCAAAAATGTAAATTCTGTCATTAATTACTCACCCTCACGTCGTTCCAAACCTGAAGACTTTCGTTCTTCTTGGGAACACAAATGAAGATCTTTTTGATGAAATTGAGAGCTTTCTGTCCCTCCATTGACAGCCACGCAACTACCACTTTGATGCTTCAAAAAGTTCATAAAATTAATCCGAATTGAGTGGTTTAGTCCACATTTTCTGAAGAGACTCGACCGTTTATGAAGAACAAATTGAATTTAGGCTTTTATATTCACATGTAAACATTCATCAACTCACACATCAGGGGCACGTTCAAGTTCCAAACGGTGCGCAACGTTTTGCTGCGGTTTCCGGGTTGAACGTAATGTTTCCTGGAAACGGCGTGCACCGGTGTGCAACGGGGTTTGAGATGCGTTTTCTCTTGTTTGGTGGGTGTGTCAGAATTGCAGTCCAATCAGCAGCAACATGTATATAAAGCACGCGGTATTAAAGTGAACTCGCACAATGGGTTCAAGGAAAGTAATTTACAAATGTGTTCAATGCAGCTCGGTATACGCAACAACTGAGGATATTAGAAGACATGTTTGTCTTAAGTTTTATTGTAAAAATATAGGATATCAACATAATAATGATGTAGTTGTTTATATTTTTAGCTTCAATGCAAATGTATGACATTTGGTATAGAAATAAACATGGTAATTAAGTGCTTTTCCTAAAAATGAGAAAGAAAATACAGGGTATTAAAACAGTATGAACTACAAATAAAGTCAGTATGTGAGGATAAATAGATGTTTTAGTCTGAATTAGGCAGGCCCGGCCCTAACCAATTTGGTGCCCAAGGCAAGATTTTCAGTGGCGCCCCCGCGCCCCCTTGCATCGCAGTACAGTAGTTTGCTCTGTTAGTGTACGTATTCTCACAATAAACTTAATAGCTTTGTTTTAGACATTCTTTTATTTAACTAAAACAATAGCACATTCAAAATACTAATTATAGTTATAATAATTATTGTAAAAAATACAATAAAATGAAATAATATAAATGAGAAACCTCATTTTAAACACATGATAAATAGACTATAGTGAAAGATAAATACATGATGTAGGCTATAGTGTATAATATACAATGAATTTTATAGATACAAATTATATTAGTAATTCATATATTAGTAATAATTTAAATTTTATTGTCATTACAATGAAATTCTAATTAGCAGAATGCAAAAGAATCAGTAAACTGCAGTATAATATTGCATGTGGGAATGCTAAGTTATGCTCTAACATTAATGATGTGCACTTTAACACAGCCACAGGTGTAAATTTTAACATGATAAACACACTTTATAGACAATATGAGCTGTAACACAGTTAACAGCTGGCGTTACAACTATGGAATTATTATTATGATTATTAATGGTATTTTGATTGATTATTACAAGCTGGGAAAACGTGAGATAATGATGTCAATGAAATGAACATTAATACACCTGCTGATTAGATCTAATATTTACACATTTGTCCGAGGAAGGTACTCATATTTCCATAATAATAGCGCTAGGCTTATCTGTTAAAACCATTGACTGTTAATATTTTGGTTAGAACTAGCAGATAGCGCTGGTTATTTATAGATTAGCTAACCATGTATGCTAATGACTAATGGCATTATTGATCATCGTTCTGTAACATCAAAATAATATTATTATTTAACATCATCTTTACTGTAACATTACCTTTGTCTTTGTCGCGTTTTTCCTCCCCTGGGCACCAGATAATTTGGGGGGCTTTGACATATTCACTTTTTTTGACGCAATAAAAAAGAAAACCGAATGGTGGGTAAAAGAAGTCTGATTGGTGGAGGTGGTTTCCCATCCTGCTTTGTGGCGCCTCATGTTTTGTTCTGCACCGTGAACTAATGCTGCGTCCCAATTCGCCTACTTATACTACGCCCTAAAAGTATGTACTCTTTTTGTGAAGAAAAAGTACATACTTTTGAGTGTCTAGCAAAAGAGTAGGCAAGCTTTGGGACATACTACTTCGTCATATTTAATGGACAGATCTGTCGTGTGCATCCTGTCACCGTAAACTGCCCTGTCAATCATCTCGTCACAGTTAAAATCCTCCATTCAATCTAATATAACTTCTTACCATTTCGGAGAGAATTGTTGTCGCACGTTCATCTGCCAGTCGTGGGTCTTTCATGAGGAGACTCTCCTCATGTGTTTGGAATTTGAATATAATAATGCATTTAAAAGTGAATGGCTAAACGTATCTTTGCAGAAGTTCACAATGCTGCTGCAGATGCAATATAATGTGGACAACATTGAATAAATACATTTTCGTCAGGTTAGATACTGACAATTAATCACTCAAACCCCTTTGTCTAAACCTCTCTACATAACCGTCGGACTCGCGCGTGCGTCATCCATGTCTGTAGTTTTTGAACACTTTTCACTCGTGTTTGTAGTTCTAACCGAATCCTCGTCCAGCGCGCGATGGGTTGTGGGCAATATCAGCCGTTAGAGTGCGCAGCGATCTGCACTTTCGGATTCTGACCGGATATAGTAGACCATCCGGGTCTCTTTGGGACACTCATTTCAACATACTATGATTTGGGACGTACTAATTCTATTTTCGAATACTATTTAGGACGGATAGTATGCGAATTGGGACGCAGCATTAGTGTATACACTCACCGGCCACTTTATTAGGTACACCTGTCCAACTGCTCGTTAACACTTAATTTCTAAGCAGCCAATCACATGGCGGCAACTCAGTGCATTTAGGCATGTAGACATGGTCAAGACAATCTCCTGCAGTTCAAACCGAGCATCAGTATGGGGAAGAAAGGTGATTTGAGTGACTTTGAACGTGGCATGATTGTTGGTGCCAGAAGGGCTGGTCTGAGTATTTCAGAAACTGCTAATCTACTGGGATTTTCACGCACAACCATCTCTAGGGTTTACAGAGAATGGTCCGAAAAAGAAAAAACATCCAGTGAGCAGCAGTTCTGTGGGCGGAAATGCCTTGTTGATGCCAGAGGTCAGAGGAGAATGGCCAGACTGGTTCGAGCTGATAGAAGGGCAACAGTGACTGAAATAACCACTCGTTACAACCGAGGTATGCAGCAAAGCATTTGTGAAGCTACAACACGCACAACCTTGAGGCGGATGGGCTACAACAGCAGAAGACTCCACCGGGTACCAATCATCTCCACTACAAATAGGAAAAAGAGGCTACAATTTGCAAGAGCTCACCAAAATTGAACAGTTGAAGACTGGAAAAATGTTGCCTGGTCTGATGAGTCTCGATTTCTGTTGAGACATTCAGATGTTAGAGTCAGAATTTGGCGTAAACAGAATGAGAACATGGAACCATCATGCCTTGTTACCACTGTGCAGGCTGGTGGTGGTGGTGTAATGGTGTGGGGGATGTTTTCCTGGCACACTTTAGGCCCCTTAGTGCCAATTGGGCATCGTTTAAATGCCACGGCCTACCTGAGCATTGTTTCTGACCATGTCCATCCCTTTATGGCCACCATGTACCCATCCTCTGATGGCTACTTCCACCATGTCACAAAGCTCTAATCATTTCAAATTGGTTTCTTGAACATGACAATGAGTTCACTGTACTAAAATGGCCTCCACAGTCACCAGATCTCAACCCAATAGAGCATCTTTGGGATGTGGTGGAACGGGAGATTCGCATCATGGATGTGCAGCCGACAAATCTGCGGCAACTGTGTGATGCCATCATGTCAATATGGACCAAACTCCCTGAGGAATGCTTCCAGCACCTTGTTGAATCTATGCCACGAAGAATTGAGGCAGTTCTGAAGGCAAAAGGGGGTCCAACCCGTTACTAGCATGGGGTACCTAATAAAGTGGCCGGTGAGTGTATGTGTGATCCCTTCAACTCCCCCTGGTCACGTTAAAGTAAGAATTTATTAGAAAAATTTGATTACAAAAAACAAACAAGTCAAAGCCATGTAAAGCCCATTATTGCTCCACTCGTTGCAGTGTTAAAGTCCCACTCCGATCATATTTTGAGCTATTTTTAAACATTCCCAGTGGTCTTTAAATTATGATTATGCCATTTTTAGCTAAAATCACAAAACCTGTGCTGTTTTCTGGGACCTTGCTTCAACAGAGCGGCAGTAGCTCATTAGCAATTCGCCTCTGCGTTGTGGGCGGAGCCGTTGGCACGGAGACAACCCTCCCCCTGCCCGTTGCTGAGAGCTCTGTCTCTCCCGCTAGCTTACATCCCCAATACCGGTGGGGCAACAGTATTATATACACGTTAATTATTATTATCCGAAGTTAATCAAAGTTATCACCGATCACCGATCATTATTTTACTCCAAGACGTCGCGTGTGGAGACGCCCAGTGGAGTTACTACGTCACAACTCCAGTCTATTTTAGCCTGCATTTTAGCGTCTGCTACTGATTCACAGCCATTTGAATGTAGAAATACTCAGAAATACAACTTTGAGATTATTTTTCTTAAGATATGTCCTCTAACATCAGAAAAATGCCACAAGAACATGTTAACACCTAGAAAAACATTATTTTCATCGGAGTGGGTCTTTAATGAAGTACAATAAAAGCGGAAAGTTCCTTACGCGGCTCTGCCCCCCCCCCCCACCCCCCCCCCCAGGGTATAAGGCGCCGGCGCCCTTAGAATTTGCCTATAGTGCCTATGCCACGGGCCGGCCCTGGAATTAGGTAAGATGTGTGCTTCCATTTCACTTTCAGCAATCCCTTCACTCGACTGGGATGCTCTCTTGTGTTCTGGACGGTAAGTGCAGTAACTGTAACATCGGCCATATTTTGTAGTATTAAACACATATTTATACTGACTTCATCAGGCTCTGAAAATTCTTCATAAAGAACACAAAGAATGGCCTTCTCAGCTGCCATAGTTGCAACTCTTGCGTCATCAGAACAGTGTGTTCAACGCATCACCGTTTCTGTTTAAAAAATGTTGTGCAACGTTTTGTCGGGGCTGAATGCAGGCCAGTTGTGGTAAACGGAAGCTCAAGCATGTTCGCATGGCGTGCGAGAACCAATGAGGTTCATTCTCGTGTTTCGCAGCACGTTTGAACTTCTCAAGAACCAATGAGGTTCATTCTCGTGTTTCGCAGCACGTTTGAACTTCTCAAGAACCAATGAGGTTCATTCTCGTGTTTCGCAGCACGTTTGAACTTCTCAAGAACCAATGAGGTTCATTCTTGTTACACAGTATGTTTGAGCTTCAGCGAGAACCAATGACGTTCATTCTCATTAGGCTTGCTATGATAGTCAGTTTTACCGGTGTTCAGAAGCAACACTGGTTACACGACTTGCCCACCGCGGCACCGCCCCCCACCGTCGATTCGATTTTTTTAAATTATATATATATATATAAAATCATTTAGTTCAGTTAGAGAACAGACACTATTAAATCGTGAGCTGAACGAGAGTCGCAGCACAGATCAGCAACAGGAGTCAGGTTTCATTCATCACGAGAGTGAGTAGCCGACTGACAAGGTGACTGCGGAATATTTGGTGTCAAAGCGAAATGTAAAAGCGCCTATTTAAGCGAATTTGTTTTGTTGTGTTTTTCATTACGAATTATAGGCTAATGAACTCACCATTCAAGTAATAAACAATAAATATTTGAAAACGAAACTAAAATGTGCACGTGTCAACAGGGCGCGGAGTGAGCAGAACAGCTAAACTAAAATGTGCACATTTTAGTTTCGTTTTCCAATTAGCGCCAATTCGGGGCACAACAACAACACAGTGCTTTTCCGCACTATTATGAATGCCTGTGCAAACGCGCACATTTTACATTTGCCTTTAAATTAGCGATTTAAAAGCCCCCGCCGGTGATACCGGTATTACCAGTGTTGTCACACGTCAATTAACCGGTGGGAAAATATCCTCACCGTCACAACCCTAATTCTCATGTTTCCCAGCACGTTTGGGCTTCAGCAAGAATCGATGAAGTTGTTCTCCCGCGTCATGTTCGGTTGAGCTTCTGTTTAAGTTCACTGATCAATGTTTAAATGTAAATAAAAGCCTTAATTCAATATGTTCATCATAAAGCTCAATTCATATGACCTCATTCATTTACGATCTCTTTATGATCTTTTGAAGCATCAAAGTGGTAGTTGCATCGCTGTCAATGGAGGGACAGAAAGCTCTCAGATTTAATCAAAAAAGATCTTCATTTGGGTTCTGAATATGAACTAAAGTCTTACGGGTTTGGAACGACATGAGGGTGAGTAATTAATGACAGAATTTTCATGTTTGGGCGGAGTATCCCTTTAATGTGAAGGATTGTCTTCACCATTGTTTCATGCAAATTCTCTATCTCTGAAACGACTTCAGCTGACGCCTGTCATACAGAGACAAGTTTCAACATCCAATCAATTAGTTCAAATCAAGTTCTGACCTACACAATTTCTTTCTCATTGAATATCCCGTTTCATTGTAAGATGATTTCTATGACAATTATGCACATTTTCCTCCTAATTGTAATTTTCCAATTACCTACTCATTACCATTTTTGGTCATGTGAACTGCATCAGGCATGCAGGATTTTGGTTCGTTTTTCGTAATATTGCAGATGTGTGATGGGGTGGGGTTTTTTTTCAGTATCAGTAATACCGTATAATGAGAGAGCTTTTGCATTGACAAAAGCGGTTTTGTTGTAATCATTAATAATTTTATGTAAATTGTAAAGTATGCATTATGCTAGTGATTTCTATACAGTAAAACATATTTTATGAATATTAAATGAATTTGGGGTGACCTACTGTAGGAGAAAGTGTGCACTGTGCTTGATTGTCATTAAAATAATATCACAATGCAAAAAAATATAAATATTTTTCCAACTCAGTTTCCTTTTTATTTGAAGTGCAACATGGTATGTTTTCATGAGGATTGAGACGTAGCGATTAAAACTGATCATCAGCTGCATACATTTTTAGGAGATAGAGGTGATTATTAGATTAGGAAGCAATTATTCCACTGCAGAATCAAACTGCATGCAGAGCTATTAATTTTTGAGTGCATACATTCATTAGCTAATACTTAATTATCACACATGCATCATTTTCTCATCAGTGATCAGTGTTTGTGTCTCTGTAATGACAGATTCATCAACGCTCAAATGAAATACAGATACGAGAGCTCTCATTAGTGTGTATTGTCCTGAGTGATTCCTAATTAACAGGCGTGAGGATGAGAACAGAAGCTAAGATAGATTCCCTTTTGTGGGAATGTGTCGAGTGCCGCTTTCCCTTTAATCAGGGTCGGACCGGCCGCACAGCTGCAGCCTCGTTTGCATAATTCGTTTAAACGAACTGCTGCCCTAAGAAACATCTTAACGTTGGGATGATGGTCTCAGTGAACCTGAAAAGATTTGTTGTGCTATTTGAAGCTGCATAAATTGCTTTGTACAGTTGTTTGCCCGTGGTGTCGTTGTGACTGATTTTAGAGCATTGTTACTGTCTGTTGTGCACTAAAGTGTTTAATATGTTTCTTTGAATCTTTTTTACACTGAAGTTTGTAAGGCCGTCTAATTCGATCCAATGCCGGTATTCGATTAGAGGTAAAGGTTTACCCATCCACCCTCCTTTGTGTGTATGTTATCCATCTAAAAACCGTATTACCTTTTGTTTTACTTATTTGGAAATAGGACACTTGTACCAGTTGCACTTGTAGACATTTCAAATAATACTAAACACATGTATAAAACTGTATGATAGTTGTTCAAATTAAACCCATATAGATTCTTATGTGAGTTTGGGTGATCTCTGCAAGAGTGGGGGATGCAGGGAAGAAGTGTGTGTGTGAGAGAGTTCAAATATTAATTTGCCAAGGTCCTTCGTCTCATAGACCAGTGGTCAGGTCTATCTCTTCAACCAGTTTTTCCAGTCTTACAAGTTTTTACTGTGAGCTGAACGGTGAATGAACAACCATGAAATGCCTCAAATGCGATCAAGTGCTTTCAAGGCAACTGTGTTTTTGGTTCAATAGTTTCAATAGACTATTAGATTAAAATCCTGCTGTTACATGACTCATGCGTGACTGTTCTGTATGAAACTGCAGTCGTGCTGGCTTTACCTCACTATGGCTTTGCATTTGTTTCCTTGAGAAAAGCTCTTGATGCCACAGAGCAGACTGCCAATGCAATTAGTCCCCACGTTGGGCGCCACTTTCACTGAAGTGCTTGGAAAATGGCAAGTAATGAGAAGTTGCGTTGCAATGCACCGAAGGCCTGATCGTGCATGTGTGTGCGTGCTGGGAAAAGAATTTAAAGGGATAGTTCACCCAAAAATGAAAATTATGTCATTATTTACTCACCCTCATGTCGTTCCAAACCCGTAAGACCATTCATCTTCAGAACACAAATGAAGATTTTTTTGTGATGAAATCTGAGAGCTTTTTGTCCCTCCATTGACAGCTACGCAACCACCACTTTGACGCTTCAAAAAGTTCATAAAGAGATCGTAAAACTAATCCTTATGAATTAAGCGGTTTTGTTGTAAACATTGATAAGCGAACATAAAAAGAAGCTCAACCAAACTTGCTTAACGCGTGAGAACAAACTTTACTTAACGTAACTTTACTTTTCATTTATTACTTAAAGCTCACTTGAAGTTCTTTGATACTACATCAAAAACTACTAGCCTAACTGATAGAGTTCAAACATTATTAAAAACAAGTGAACAGTCAGTAATAAAATAAGAACAAATATACAAATTACAAGCAGAGATGAATACTAAATAACAAAGTTACAAAGTCTAACGGTAGTATTCAGGGACAAAAATCAATAATTAAGCCTAAATGTAAAATAACACTTTTTGTTCACTGTAGAAATTAATAGTTACATCTTTGTTAAAGCTGTATTTTGTTGTTTTATTAACATTAATGATACAGACAACAGGTATATTAGGTTTGTGCTTTGAAACTGACTGCACGGACCGAAAAAACTGACAAACAAACATCCAGTTTCTTTCTCAACTGTTCACTCATGACATAACCGAGAGAATACTTACCGAGACGGGTATTTAGAGATGATTTTGTGTTTATGTGTCCGTTCGAGGTCAAGGAAACGCGAAAGATGAATCAATTCGGTGTTCGAGCTCTATCTGAAATGCCTCTTCTTCTGCGTTTAAAGTAGTTTGAATGTGTAAATTGGCAAGACAAAACACGTCCAAATTATAAACTTTCACTCTATGATGGTTAGATTTAGCAGTTAATCCGCAAATCACATGCAAGGCGTGGGGCAGCTGGTCCATACGGATCACGGATCAACTGCGATCCCTTGCACCCCTAGTAATTAATGACAGAATTTTCATTTTTGGGTGAACTAACCCAGAAATTGCATTCAAGTTTTCATGCTTTAAAGTCCCCATTAATTCAAAATTGACCATACTTACTTTGTTTGCCTAAATTGATCGTTTTGTGGTGAACAATTCATCCATGCAAGTCAATCCACACAAAAAAATGTTTTGGCTTCGTAATCTTTAATCAAAATCTGAAATTTCCCCTCCCCTCTGCATTGGAGGACCTTCCCTGATGACGTAGGTTTGACGGTTTGGGTGTCTGCTTAACATCCGTAACCACGGCCCTCCAACTGACAGTAGACAGGCTGAATGACAACACCTACTTTTCTAGATCCAATCAGGTGCTAGTTGGAAAAAAAGCCACGCCCACTATTTTGCCTCATTTAGTATTCCGTTTCTCTCAGAAATACATCACAACACTGGAGAAAACTTCCGGTTCACGGGGACTTTAACTAAATAAACAGTTGCAGTTTAAAAGAATGTTGTTTGTTTGCCAGTGATTCAATAACATAATATTCAATAGGCAGTGAATCACCAGTAATGGGAAGCAGAAAACACAATATTTTGTATGCAGTTGATTATAATTAACCAGTTACTTAATATAAAAGAAATGAGTAATATTGTTCAGTCTTAGAAAAGTAAAAATAGAGCACAATGTACTGTGTTGATATAAAGGAATTTTCCATATCGAATTTTCACAGGTATTTTAGGTAGCCTATTTTTAATCGTGCATTGGATTGTGTTAAAGTAAATGTCCATAAACTTTTTGGCAGGACATTACCAGTACCTCTTAGGTTTTTTTCTTTTCTTACAGTGTATATTGTTAATTTAGTGGATCAAGTGGATGTTTGTGTTTCTCTAACAGCTTATTGATGAGGTGTTGATGTATTAAACCAGTTACACATGTGCCCATGGGAAATATCCGGTTAAGGGCTTTGCAAAATGGTTAATGAATAAATAATGACACAATTGTAATTTTTGGCTGAACTATTCCTTGAATAGTTTTAACGTCCTTCATGTCTTCCCAGGTGCCCAGAGGAGCTGCATAATGCCTCTTCTCGACGTAACTGAAGACAACTTCTCCATCGCTTCCCCAACCCAGAATTCATCTCCAGCTTTTTCCTCCATGGCGTTTTCCTCCGTCAGTCCATCCCTGTCCTCGTTTCTCCCACATTCAAACTGCTCCGTGGCTCCATCTCCCTCCTCACCGCCGTATAACTTCTACGCTGTGTTGTTGGTGTTGCTGATTTTTTGCGTGGTGTTCGGTAACGTGCTGGTGTGTGTGGCCGTGTCCCGTGAGAAAGCGCTGCAGACCACCACCAATTACCTCATTGTGTCACTGGCCGTGTCGGACATGCTCTTGGCCACACTGGTGATGCCCTGGGGTGTCTATCTGGAGGTCAGTAGACATACTAATTGGTCAATTTAGTTGGTAATTACATGTAGTTGCAACCCTGATAAGCACATAAGTAGTGCCCAATGGAATCTGTTTATATGTTTCCAAAATTCAATTTTTTTCCCCTTTTTTTCATTTTTCTGGATTCCATTTTAGTTATCGAAAAGCATGTCTAAAATTTAATTATACAATTTAACAACAATTTATTAAAAGATTAATAAAAACTAGGCTATATTTTCAGGGCCCTATGAAATCAGTTCTAAGAAATCAAAAATAAGTTCTGTGTTTTCCATTTAAAATGTTCTTTATAAAACATTTTCATGGCTTAATTAGATTGAAATAATCAAAAATCATGTATAATCAATTGAATTCCTAAAACTATTAATAATTAAACTTTAGAAAAACTAAACAATTTAACTTTTTTTAAATAGTAGAATAAAAAACTTCAACTTTTCTGAATTTATGATTTAATTTATTATCAAAAATGGTGGTATTAGCAAATGAAGGCATGAAACATGAACCATTTAATTAAACTTTTAAAATGTTACAAAATGAAAATACATTTTATTTGGGGGGGGGGGGGGGGGGGGTTGGCAAACAAAGTGCTGCACAACTGTTACTGTTAAAATTAAAACATGGGGGGAAGAACTTGATATTACTTGAAAAAAGTTTTCATATTTTAACTATCATTACATTGAGAAGGTAATATATGGTAATATATTTATTTATTTTATTTATATATATCAAGTTGTAGTGAAGAATTTTTATGACATTCACATTTTCAATTTCGCTGATATCATTGTGCCCTGTATAAGAACAAAACAAACCGTGATTGGTCACTGTACACGTCAGTCAGACGGTCTCCAGCTTTCTAAGTGGCATAAGCTGATTTTATGCTGATATTTCAAAAAGCACTGACGAGAACATATGTGTTTGTACAGGTTGTGGGTGAATGGAGGTTCAGTCGGATCCACTGTGACATTCTGCTCACCCTGGACGTCATGATGTGCACTGCCAGCATCCTCAACTTATGTGCCATCAGCATCGATAGGTGACCCATTCATTCACTGTCGCATTTACTCAAACAGCCAAAGCGATGCATGAATGAAATCCTTTTTTAGAATAAAAATAATGATTCTAATTATTTCCTAATCTGTTTTGCCTCAGCGTTTGTTTGTAGCTATGCTTGACCTGAATTTATCTTTGGTTTAAACGCACTCCAGGCAATTACATGCCAGCAAGGCAGAGGAGATTATAAATTATAAATCCTGCAGTGTGTTAGAGGCACTTTTTTCCCTTGCGGAGAATTTTAGCGAATGCTGCTCCTCATTAAACCGGCTCTGGAAATGTGCTGGAAAATTGGAAGTACATTAAAGTCGATGTGCATGAATAACTTATAGGCCTATAGAAACGAGCTGCAGGTAATGTGGTTCACTGCTCAGCATTGTGGATTATACTTGGCCGTTATATAAGCGTAAAGCATCATTACTGTACCTGAGAATGTGGAAAAAAAGAAAACTGCCCCTCTTATTCAAATTCACATTTTCAATTTCATCCATTACATACAGTATATTCAGAAGTGGTTTAAGTTTTGACTAATCACGGTATTTCTACATGAAAAGGCTTAAACGAGAGGACAGTGGTGCTATTCTTACACAAAACACAAAAAAAGGGCTTTAAATTAGTTTCTGAAAGACTGTCTTTCATTTGATGCACAACCTTTAGAACAGACACCTCAAACTTTTCAATAAATGAATCTGCTCGTGTTGTAGTTAAAAGACATTTCTATAGTGTTCGGCAGACTTTTAAAGATATGCTCTGGTCGTTATTGTGTCTTGGGTTTTATTCTCTCAAATAAGGCGACTTAAAATGAAATGCACTCCACTCCTCTGTTTGTTTCCTTCATTCTGATCGATGTTATTGATGTGTACAGATTGACAAATGTAATAGAGGGTTCATCATATTGATTGAAGCGCTGTGGCTGTATTGAGAATAACATACTGCCTTACTACTCTTACTCCTCCTTCAATATATAGCACGTGTATCATGCATATACGTACATTTTCATTATACTTTGAAAACCTGAGTGACCTGCTTCATTAAAATATGCAGCAGACAACAGTATACAGAAAACTGTGTCCCATAATGCAATGCATTTGACCTGACCTTACATTTTCTGGGTAATGAACAGAAGTAACGTCACCTGCTATGCTGTGTTAATTGCGTAAAATATTTTTAATGTGTTAAACTGAAAAAAATGTATTGACAGCCCTCATGTATTATTAAAGGAATTAACGTAAAGGATTATTAGGAACACATACTAATACTAATACTAATACTGTGTTTGACCCCCTTTCGCCTTCAGAACTGCCTTGATTCTACGTGGCATTGATTAAACAAGGTGCTGAAAGCATTCTTTAGAAATGTTGGCCCATATTGAAAGGATAGCATCTTGCAGTTGATGGAGATTTGTGGGATGCACATCCAGGGCATGAAGCTCCCGTTCCACCACATCCCAAAGATGCTCTATTGGGTTGAGATCTGGTGATTATGGGGGCCATTTTAGTACAGTGAACTCATTGTCATGTTCAAGAAACCAATTTGAAATGATTCGAGCTTTGTGACATGGTGCATTATCCTGCTGGAAGTAGCCATCAGAGGATGGGTACATGGTGGCCATAAAGGGATGGACATGGTCAGAAACAATGCTCAGGTAGGCCGTGGCATTTAAACGATGCCCAATTGGCACTAAGGGGCCTAAAGTGTGCCAAGAAAACATCCCCCACACTATTACACCACCACCACCAGCCTGTACAGTGGTAACAAGGCATGATGGTTCCATGTTCTCATTCTGTTTACCCCAAATTCTGACTCTACCATCTGAATGTCTCAACAGAAATCAAGACTCATCAGACCAGGCAACATTTTTCCAGTCTTCAACTGTCCAATGTTGGTGAGCTCTTGCAAATTGTAGCCTCTTTTTCCTATTTGTAGTGGAGATGAGTGGTACCCGATGGGGTCTTCTGCTGTTGTAGCCCATCCGCCTCAAGGTTGTGCGTGTTGTGGCTTCACAAATGCTTTGCTGCATACCTCGGTTGTAACGAGTGGTTATTTCAGTCAAAGTTGCTCTTCTATCAGCTTGAATCAGTCGGCCCATTCTCCTCTGACCTCTAGCATCAACAAGGCATTTTCGCCCACAGGACTGCCACATACTGGATGTTTTTCCCTTTTCACACCATTCTTTGTAAACCCTAGAAATGGTTGTGCGTGAAAATCCCAGTAACTGAGCAGATTGTGAATACTCAGACCGGCCTGTCTGGCACCAACAACCATGCCACGCTCAAAATTGCTTAAATCACCTTTCTTTCCCATTCTGACATTCAGTTTGGAGTTCAGGAGATTGTCTTGACAAGATTGTCTCCACACCCCTAAATGCATTGAAGCAACTGCCATGTGATTGGTTGATAGATAATTGCATTAATGAGAAATTGAACAGGTGTTCCTAATAATCCTTTAGATGAGTGTTTAATATAAAAATGCTAAATTACTGTCTTTGTTGATAATTGGACGACTCTCAATGTAGAGTGCAACTGCTTGCAATGTTGCATAATAGAAACAGTTTTAGTATTCAGTAGTATTCCCGTCTGAACATAGCCTGACTGTCTGTCTTGTATGTAATCAATGTGACGTAATATTTTATTTGGTACACCTGTAATTTGAAAACACGTCTGCATTTCACTTCAACAGCAATATGTTGCACATTCATCTAAACGTGTCGTGTGTCGATGTGCAGGTACACGGCTGTGGCCATGCCGCTACTCTACAACACGCGCTACAGCTCCAGAAGACGGGTCGCTCTGATGATCGCTATCGTCTGGTTCCTGTCCTTTGCCATTTCCTGCCCGCTGCTGTTTGGTCTCAATAACACAGGTACAAAACACTTACATGGACATTGTAACTAGTTTATGAGAAAACTGTATTGATAGAATCGTAGGGCCTTGTTTTTTTTTATATGTACACTCAACATCAAAAGAATGTCCTTAAAGTCACTCAAAACTCATATGATCTTCTGTGAGTCTCAAAAGGAGAATCTTCATGCAATTCTTTGACATATAGCAACAGTTCACTGTAAAAAAGATGGCTTAAAAACAACCCAATTTTTTCTGTTTTGTCATTTTAGCAGTTTTAAATGCTCATCTAGTGTTATTATAGGTATAGCTATTACTATATTGCTGGGTTAAAATTTTAAATCATTTGCAGAATGACTACTGTAACAACACAGGCAACAGTAATAATCAAAAGGAAAACATTTATTAACAAGCAAGAAAACCCCCAAATTGACAAAAAAATGGACGTATGAGTGAGGAAAAGGTGCAGAAAAGACAGTTAAATACAGCTTATTCCGTTAAACAAATTGTCTTTGAAAAGTTTAATATTGAATAACTTACATTTAACTCTTTCCCCGCCAGCGTTTTTGAAAAGTTGCCAGCCACCGCCAGCATTTTTGATAATTTTCACAAAAGTTTCATGGCCCCCAAAATATTTTGTTGTATGAATATCTGAATATCTTCAATATGTGAAAGGATAAATAAAGCATCTGCTTTTAAAAGAAAAGAAGCTCATTTTATTCTAGCTTCATGCATTATTTTTTTATCAACACTTGAATGTGGGTAAGTTTAATTAAAAAAGCAACATTTTGAGCAAAAAGCTGGGGAAATCACGTTTTTGTCAAAGACTACGTCTGGATCGGATTCAGAAAGATGATCAAAACATCAAAAGTCCATCAACATTCTCAACCAAGCATTTGTGTTGAAAAAATTTACCTGGGTGTTTTAGTGTTCAATGTCACCATGTCAGTCGTGCTGATTTGATGTAATGTCCCCTGAATGAAGAGCTGAAATTCTTTTAAAACAGTGAAACCGTCATCACTGCACAACCTGTCGAGTTTAATATAAAATTTCTCTTCCTCCGGCTCTCTAGTTCCGTCCTATGAGCCTGACCTCTGTCTGAGTTTTCATGAACTTCATTGGTTGAAACAGCAGAGTTGTGACGAAGCGGACGCTGAGGCAGACTCCATATGCAGATGTTTATTTGAATCCATAGAAAACAGATCAGAATCGGTAGGCAGATAGCATAAACTTGAAACAGGCTGAGGTAACTCACAAAGAGGCAGTCCAATCCAAACAATGGTACAAAGGGATAATCCAAGAGGCATAAACAGTATAAAGCTGGCAAGGGTCGTACACAAGATAAACATGACAAAGACAAGATAACGCTCGGTAGCACAGGTAGACTGGCAATACTTCGCAATGACCTACTAACTTGGCCATGCTTTAAAGTCATACAAACAGGAAGTAACCAGTGAAGCAGAGGGCGAGGAACACAGTCAGAACTCGGGAGAGGGCTCCCTCTGCTGGCGTGACGTTACAGAATCCCTCCTCTAGGAGCGACCCCTGGCGCTCGACGAGGGCGACCCCGTGGTCGTGGTGCTGGACGATCGGGTCTGGCTCGATGAAAGTCTCTGATTAACGATGGATCCAAGATGTCATGGGTTGTCACCCAAGATCTCTCCTCAGGTCCGTACCCGTCCCAGTCCACCAAATTTTGGAGCTGACCCCCTCTCCTTCTTGAGTCCAACAACTCCTTTACCGCATAAGCAGGGGATCCATCAATGTCCAGCGGTGGAGGTGGCTCCGAGTTCTCAATGTTGGGGTCAGCACCCGGGTGAGCCGGTTTCAGGAGGGAAACATGGAAAGATGGAGAGATTCGATAATTTATAGGAAGCTCCAACTGATATGTGACCTCATTTATTTGTCTTATAATTTTAAATGGGCCTACATACCTTGGGCTTAATTTCTTGCTAGGTAGCCGCAACTTGAGGTCCCGTGTGGAGAGCCAAACCCTTTGTCCAAGCTGGTATGGGGGGTGTGGACGACGTCGTCTATTGGCCTGGATCTCCTGGTTCCTGACAGCCCTTTGCAGACGTACATGTGAAGCATTCCACACCCTCTCACTACGACGAATCCAGTCATCGACTGCAGGTACCATGGATGGTTCTCCAGACCATGGAAACATGGGGGGTTGGTATCCAAGCACGCATTGAAATGGAGTGATATCAGTAGATGAATGTTTTAAAGAATTCTGTGCGTACTCAGCCCATGGTAAAAACTCTGACCAACGATGCTGATCATAACCACAGTACGACCGTAAATATCTACCAACCTCTTGATTTAATCTTTCCACTTGACCATTCGACTGGGGATGATATCCCGAGGTCAAGCTAACATTGATGTCTAGCTGCCTGCAAAAGGCTCGCCATACTTGTGAGGTGAATTGTGTTCCTCTATCCGAAACAATGTCTTCGGGTATTCCATAAACTCTGAAGACATGTTGGAACAGAGCTTGCGCGGTTTCCATGGCCGTGGGAAGGCCCTTCATGGGTATAAGCCGACAGGATTTAGAGAAGCGGTCAATGATAACTAGGACAGTCGTAAATTCATTTGATGGAGGGAGATCAGTAACAAAGTCTATAGAAAGATGTGACCAAGGTCGTTGTGGAATGGGCAATGGCTGTAATAAACCAGAGGGTAATTGTTTAGGTGTCTTTGACTGGGCGCAGATCGAGCAGGACTTGACATAGATGGCCACATCTTTAAACATAGATGGCCACCAGAATTAATTCTGTGTGAGACCAAGAGTCCTTGAGATGCCAGGATGACCTGAACAGAGTGATGTATGGACCCATTGAATGACTCTGGTACGAAGCTTTGTAGGAACATACTGCTTGTTGGGGGGACAACCCTTCGGAGTAGGTTCATTCTGTTGTTCTCCTTGAATTTCCTCCATCAAATCCCATGTAATGGGAGCAATAATCACAGATGGTGACAGAATGAATTCTGGTGTGGATTCTGCTTGGGGATGATCATGACGCCTGGATAAGGCATCAGCCTTACTGTTTTTACTGCCAGGTCTGTAAGTTACCGTAAATTGAAATCTTGTGAAGAAAAGTGACCAACGCGCTTGTCGTGGATTAAGTCTCTTGGCACTCTTGACATATTCCAGATTCTTATGGTCCGTGATAACCTGGAATGGGAGAGTGGACCCCTCCAACCAATGTCGCCATTCCTCTATTGCGGCTTTCATGGAAAGAAGTTCCTTGTTGCCGACATCATAGTTGTGTTCTGCGTCTGTGAGCTTTCTTGAAAAGTATGCGCAAGGGTAAAGCTTGCCCGGCTGTCCATTGCGTTGAGATAGCACTGCACCAATACCATTGTCCGAAGCGTCAACTTCTATTATAAACTGCAGGTTGGGATCTGGATGCTTGAGGATGGGTGCAGTTGTGAAACTGTTCTTGAGCTTAATGAAAGACTGTGTGGCATTTTCAGTCCATTTTAATTTTGAAGGTTTACCCTTCAGCATGGAAGTCAGTGGAGCTGCAGTGATACTATAATTACGGATAAAGCGTCGATAGAAGTTGGCAAATCCTAAGAAACGTTGAAGTTCCTTGATTGTGGTTGGTTGGGGCCATTCAGTGACTGCAGTAATCTTTGAATTGTCCATTTCTACACCCTGATGGCTGATGTTATATCCCAGGAAAGAGGTACGCTTGACATGGAACTCACACTTCTCAGCTTTTACATAAAGTTGATTCTTTAGTAGTCTGGCTAGCACAGTCTTGACATGATTTTGATGTTCACCTTCAGACTTGGAATAAATAAGAATATCGTCAATGTATGCAACCACATACTCGTTCAGAATGTCCTTGAAGATCTCATTGATAAAAGACTGGAAGACTGCCTGTGCATTGACGAGACCATATGGCATGACCTGGTATTCGTAGTGCCCCCTAGTGGTCAGAAATGCCGTCTTCCACTCATCCCCCTCCTTGATTCTGATGAGGTTGTAGGCACTCCTGAGGTCTAACTTGGTGTAAATTGTTGCCTCTCGGAGCTGTTCTAGGGCAGAAGGTACCAATGGTAATGGATAACTGAATTTAACGGTGACATTGTTCAAACCTCTGTAGTCAATGCAAGGCCGTGATCCCCCATCCTTCTTTTCCACGAAGAAAAAGCCTGCAGCCGCCGGAGAAGTAGATGGTCGAATGAAGCCGGAACTGAGAGCTTCTTCAATGTATTCCTCCATGGCCTGAGATTCTGGGCGTGATAGAGGATAAACTTTGCTTTTGGTGCGCATTACATTGGATAAAAGGTCAATAGCACAATCCCAGGGACGATGCGGTGGAAGAATGGTCGCTTTAATTTTGCTAAAGACTCCTTGATATTCTTGATAACATGATGGAATGGTGACAACTTTGGAATCAGGACTTTCAATACTTGTAGTACAACACGGCTTGGTAACTATGGTGGTTAGACAGTGTGTACTGCAGAATTGTGACCATTGCTTAACTTCACCCTGACGCCAAGAGATGATTGGATCGTGCATTGATAACCATGGGTATCCTAGAATGATTTCATGACGTGGGGAATCAATCACGTAGAATGAAATGGTTTCCAAATGATATGGTCCTACTTGAAGTTGCATGGGTAGAGTTTGTTGGTTGATGCCATCTCCAATAGGCTTATTGTTAACAGCGTTGATCCTGAGTGGTGGATCACAGGGTTGCGTGGGAATGTTGAACTTCTTGATGAGGTCTTGGTGAATTAAATTTAGAGCTGATCCAGAGTCAATCAACGCTGAGGAATCAACACAGTCATTTTCAATGGTAATCTTGACACGGATAGTGGGGAATTTAGTGGTAAAGGGAGGAAATTGGTCAACACTCACCCGGCTTACACGTGTTGTAGTCCTCTGGGCCTTATGTGGACATACAGCATTGATGTGGCCTGCCTCCCCACAATAAAAACACAAACGTTGTATCAGCCGTCGTGATTTCTCCTCCAAAGAAAGCTTGGTAACTCCTAGTTGCATTGGTTCGGTACTGGATTGATCAGTAGGTAGCACAGGATTGGGTATTTGAAAAGATTGACTTATCGGAGTGATTCCCTGTGATGATGATTTGGATTTAGCAGGACTATTACGCATAAGGTTATCAATCTTGAAGCCAGTGTCACATACTCTGAGAATGACTGGTTCTCTCCCTTGCATGCAAGTTCCGCTTGTAACTCAACATTAAGACTTCGTTGAAACATGGCTTTGAGCGCAACATCATTCCAACCACTCTGAGCAGCAATCGTTCTAAACTCAATAGCAAAATCAGCGGCTGATCTGCGACCTTGATTCAATTGCAGGAGTTGTGTAGAAACGTCCATGCCCCCCGCCGGATATTCAAATACTTCTCTGATTTGTTGAATAAAATATGTATATGATCTTTGAATCCCGCTGTCAGTCTCCCAGACCGCTGCTGCCCAATCAATAGCCTTACCAGATAACAGTCATTAAAAAAGCACATTTCTTCTCATCAGAGTCAAAATCATCCCTTTGATGTCTGAAAAAGATTTCTACTTGCCGGAGAAACCCCTTGCATTGCTCTGCTGAACCATCAAACTTGTCAGGTAATGCAAAATGTGCCTTCTTGGATGAAGGAGGTGGTAAAGAATGGAGATATTGCGTGAGGTAATCATTAGCAGCCTGCACCTTACCCAGCTGGTCTTGATATCCCTTGAGGAGGTCGTTTTGGAAAGCTATAGTTGTCTGTAGATTAGCCATTTCTGCTGGAGTCATCGGAGGCGAAGTATTATGTGACGAAGCGGACGCTGAGGCAGACTCCATATGCAGATGTTTATTTGAATCCATAAAAAACAGATCAGAATCGGTAGGCAGATAGCATAAACTTGAAACAGGCTGAGGTAACTCACAAAGAGGCAGTCCAATCCAAACAATGGTACAAAGGGATAATCCAAGAGGCATAAACAGTATAAAGCTGGCAAGGGTCGTACACAAGATAAACATGACAAAGACAAGATAACGCTCGGTAGCACAGGTAGACTGGCAATACTTCGCAATGACCTACTAACCTGGCCATGCTTTAAAGTCATACAAACAGGAAGTAACCAGTGAAGCAGAGGGCGAGGAACACAGTCAGAACTCGGGAGAGGGCTCCCTCTGCTGGCGTGACGTTACAAGAGTGAACTTTTGTGCTGATTTCCATCCAAAGGGACGTGGCTGGATTCATGCACTTGTAATGAGGTTTCCCTCCGTGCATAATTATCATTTCTGGACTCCAGGCAATATGTGTGTTTTCCTTTGTGTTAAAGCTCATGTGACTGTGTTTGATAGGATGTGATAAGGATTTGGAAAAAAAGAGCAAATCCCAATATCCCTCCAAAGAACACAGCCTCCGGGCAATCCCTAAAAAATTAATTTTTAGCTCAGTGGGAATCATTACAGATGGGTCACAGGAGCTGTAAATTATTATGCATTTATTTTTAGTCATTTTTTCAGATTGTGTGCCGATACTAAATTCTGTTTCATTGGTAAAATACATTGCACATCACCTCTTTTCTCACAGTGTCTGAAATGGTACGAATAAGGATCCGGTCTCTCGAGACCCCTCCTTTCCAAGAGCCTACTCTGCTCTGATTGGTCAGATGGCTCAGCCTGTTTTGATTGGTTAACCTTTTACAGCTCGTGTCAGAAATAAAACGCCCTTTACCATGTATGGATTTCAATCCCGGAGGCTTCCTCTGCATTTGACACACCGTTATACGAACGTTAACGATAGCGTCAGTTTTACCGAAAATTTCTCATTTTTGTTTAGTTTAAAGGTGCTCTATGTATTTTTTAGCGGCCTCTAGCGGTGATGTTTCAGATTGCAACAAGAGGGCTCGTGCTCGTGTTCGTGCTCGATCTCAAGAGCAAGCATTCACTACCGGCCACACGGACGTTACAATAATAGGCTACTTTTATCAGCTTGACGTTGAACTAATGCTCCATGCTCGTACCATGATAACGTTACATTGACTGCATTTAGCCGACATCTGATGTTATCTAGCATAAGGCATTTCACTAACTATTTGTGTATCTTTCACAATCAGCAATGTCAACGTAGGTGAATGTATAATATGATAACGAAAACGGTGAACTATACTGAACAATGTCAGTGTAACAGTAAGACAGTAGGAAGTAACATTACTGTACTGAACGTGTCTGGAAATGTTTATTATAAACAATATGATAGTAGTGGGATGAGTAACGTTAGACAGTAGATCTAGTACATAAAATAAGTTACATCCTAAAGCACCTACTTTTTGTTATCCTGGAACAGTCTTTTGTATTCATTTCATGTCTCATGTAGTTTACCTTGCTATTTCATTAGAGTTTACTAATAATTCAAACGCTCTGCCGATGTTGATCCGTGTTTTCGTCCTGAGTCGATCAGAATCACGTTTGGCCTGACGAGCTTCAGCAGATAAAACTTTTTTTTGTTTTTTATATTTATGTGGAGTTTGTTTGTGTTGGAGTGTGTGTTGTGCTGGAGGCAGGTCGTTTTGGGGTGTTATCAGACTCCATGTCGTCAGCTGCAGTGCCGTCGGTCGCATAGACTGTATATAAGGAGAGAGGCTCGGGAGCGCGCATGCACGTCACATCTGATGGATTTCGCGGTAAATCCGACCCGGAGACTTCACATATAAATATGAATACTGGCCTTCAGAGGTAATAGCAAAACCTGACAAGTGGATCATTGTAATGTGTGATTACAACCCCTTCACACACAGGCAATAAGAAAAGGATTCATTTTAGAAGAAAAGCTACATAGAGCACCTTTAAGTTGAAGTACTAAAATAACTAAAACCAAAATAAACTAAAACATAATAAAACCAATACAGATTACATTTTTTTTTTTAAACTAATAATGACAGGCACAAACAAAATGGAGAATATAAAAATAAAATGTAGTTCAAACAATTATCAAAAACTATAATACTAAATCAGTGATATTAAAATAACAGCTGTTCAAAGAAATAAAGCAGAACGTTTAGTTGAACTCCATTAGTTCAGCTTAGTTATGCTTAAAGTCTCCTTTTTTGGGCTTTAAGTGTGAATGTGTTTGCCTTACTGTTATTTATAAGCTAGTGTGCTCCTAAATAATCAATGACAAAATTCGCATTTAGAAGATATAAGCCTTCAAAACTTTCAGTCTCTCACTTCTGCCAATATAGATCAATGATTTTGATGACATCAATCTGCACTTCAGCTTCTCAATAGATTTTCTGTCCAATCAAATGCTCTCTAGAATCTGAAGCTCCGCTCCCTATTATAAATAGATGCTGAAGCTGCAGATAAAATTGGTCACTTGTTGACACATTTACTATTTTCTACATGGTGAATTGCACATTGTGAACTATTCAGACAGTGTAAATATGCTTTCCATTGGGGTGAATGAAGTCTGGTTTCACGTTAGTGTCACGTAAACCCCCGCAGCTCGGGTCCAGAGACACGATAGCACAGAACGGATCATAAGCGCGAGTCAGCGCAGACCAGAAAACGTATAGAACCTATTTGAATTCTGCACAGAATGTTATATTTTAAAGCGATATGGAGGAGATTACAAGAAGTAACGGTTAGAGATTAGGAGAAAACTGCGGCTTTACCGAGCTCAGACCGCTTTGGCTAAGCTGTGATATAAACTTAACACATATTGGCTATTTTATAAAATAGGAGGAGCTGTTCGATGTGTCCCGCCATGTCTTCCTGTTTCAGTGGAAATTACTTAAACACATTGAATAATGCTGCACGTTTCAAGGCACTTCAGTGGGCCTTTAATGTAATATGTAGCGATTGCAGCTCCTCAGTATTGAGAAGCCTCCACTTATCCACTGTTTGTGTCATTATTTAAAGTTAGTGCTTGTGTACATATATACGTATATATGCTCCTGAATTTCAATAAGCAAGCTCCTCTTCAGCTCAAGTGGCATCTGCGCTTGCATACAGAGCCCTTCACATATTGTCCCAGCACATGGTGCTTAAACAACAAAAACAGAAAAAATATGCAGCGTTCATCAAACATGACACGTTTGAGCGCTGTGAAATTATGTTAGCAAGAACCATTGAGTCAAGGTCTAAAAGTTTCTTTAAAGAGAACCTATAATGCTTTTTTTGTGTGTGTACATTTTCAGTTTTTCTTTCAGTGTGTAACGTTGCTGTTGAAGCATGAAAAATGTCTTCAAAGTTACAAAGCGCAAGGCCACTCAAAAGGGAGTTATTCTCTGTATCAGTGCGCACTGTTTCTGAACTCCAGGAACGAACACGTCACAATAATCCTCATTTATAATAATAATAATAATTATAATAATTCGTTACATTTATATAGCGCTTTTTCTGGGACCTCAAAGCGGTTCACATATAGAAGGGGGGTTCTCCTCAACCACCACCAATGTGCAGCATCCACCTGGATGATGCGACGGCAGCCATAGTGCGCCAGAACGCCCACCACACACCAGCTTACTGGTGGAGAGGAGACAGATGAAGCCAATTAGTATATAGGGATGATTAGGAGGCCATGATGGACAGAGGCCAAGGGGGAAATTTGGCCAGGATGCCGGGGTTACACCCCTACTCTTTTTCCAAGGACATCCTGGGATTTTTAATGACCACAGAGAGTCAGGACCTCGGTTTAACGTCTCATCCGAAGGACGGTGCTCTTTGACAGTATAGTGTCCCCGTCACTATACTGGGGCGTTAGGACCCACACAGACCACAGGGTAGCGCCCCATGCTGGCCTCACTAACACCTCTTCCAGCAGCAACCTGGTTTTCTCAGGAGGTCTCCCATCCAGGTACTAAACAGGCTTATATAATTCCCACACAAGGCATATGCAGAATAACGGGGCGGGGCCTGGTTGAGTTAGTCAGTAGTGGTTACGGTAAGAGGTGTGACATTTCCCAAAGACACTCGAAGCGTTTGACCAATCACAACACACTGGTCCAGCTGACCAATCAGAGCATTAGTGACGCTTTTCTGAAGGAGGGCCTAGACAGAAACTAAACAGAGTGATACTGACATTTAACATTCCTTAAGAAGTTTGATTTTGATGTAAACTGCATGTTTGCATGAGATTCACTCCTGTCCTTTCTGTCTTTCATATCAGCCAGTCAAGAAGGGAGAGACTGCAGCTTTGCCGACCCTGCTTTCGTGGTCTACTCTTCGGTTGCTTCCTTTTACGTGCCCTTCATTGTGACCGTGATGGTGTATGTGCAGATCTGCGTGGTCCTGCGCAGACGGGGCAGACGCACCGCACCTTCACGCAGACACGGCCTCCATCCAGAGCCCAGAGATGGACAGAGATCTCGCAAGGTGTGCTGGGAATATCCTTTCACTAGAATTTTACTAAGCCCTAACCTTAGCAGTCCTTCAATATTTGCTTACATCCTTTGGTCTAGCAAACAAAATTTGGCTGAAATTTCAGCAATTTTCATCACATTGCATAGAGAATGCCATGTCAATAGGTGCCATCAAAAGTTTTGAAATTGTAAATAATGGTGCACTACCAAGACTTCCTTTCAAAATAGTAGTCCACAAAACAATTCACTCATGAACACAACAAAATTAATACATTTATTCTGTAAGGATTTGAGGTGTTTCAGTAAATGTATTCATAATGAAAATTTTCAGTAAGGGTCTTTCGGTTCAGTACGTATAAATATTATAATATTTATAAATAAATACAGTTTTGTTTCGAACTTCTCTGTGTGCGCAACGTAATTTCAAACTCTGAGTTTCCCTCCTAGGATGAGACAATATCATTTATATCAATATACTTTGATGTTGCGAACACATCTGAAAAATAAAGAAGGACGCAGAGTGAGTTGCTGCCATATAAGTGCATGATCCAAGTGGTCTTAAACATGCGCTTCAAACTAAATCATAAATCTACTGTCAGATGCGCGTGTTGTTTAATGGCTTTGAGACGCTGTTTCCTCAGCGCACAACTTACTTCTTACAGTTGAATACTTACCTGCAAATGTTACAAATTCACGCAAAGAATTACCCTGACAGCAAGCTAGTCTACGTTTAACTTCACAGATTTCAATGAACGAGTGCTGGCATGAGCATGTGAATCAAATCGAAGGAGTGTAATATTCTAACCTTATTCTAAAATATTTTGCATCCAACAACACCATAAACTGCAGTGTGTTGCTGCCAGTTGCAGCAATATTGACAGATATTTTATTTAAAGACAGATATAGTTTGTTCAGTAAACAACTGGTTTGTTTTTTTCCCTGCTGTACTAAACCATGCCTTCAAAACTGAGAAATGTACCGGATCATCATTTTTATGTGTTCAGTTACACCCCTAGCAATGCAGCAAATCGATATAAAGTGCACAGTAGCATCTATATTGTAACAAAAGATTTCTATTTCAAATAAATCCTGTTCTTTTAAACTTTGTATATCAGTTTCCATAAGAATATGTAGCTCCTGAACTGTTTCCAACATTGATAATAATAAATGTTTCATCATATTAGAATGATTTCTGGAGGATCGTATGACACTGAAGACTGGAGTAATGATGCTGAAATTTAAGCTTTGATCACAGGAATAAATTACATTTGAAAAAATATAAAAATGTTCAAAATTAAAATAAAACAGTTATTTTAAATTGTAGTAATATTCCTGTGTTTTTTATCAAATCAACGCAGTCTTGGTGAGCATAATGGTAAATTGCACACCAACGCGTTACCCAGATTACCCGTTCATTGTTTTTCGCGTATATTCGCGTCTTTGCATTGACTTTGTATGTAATCTACTTGCGCAAATAATTAAATTAGCTTTTGGTGTGCACACACCATAAGAGACTTCTTTCAAAAACATTCAAAAGTCTTTCCAACCCAAAACCTTTGAACTAGATATAACATGCCTTTTGATTAGAATTAAAATGATTAACTAGTGACTGCAATCTGTCACATTGTTTCATTGTTTTCTCTCTCTTGTTGTTTGTCAGAATAAGTGTACTCATCCTGAAGATGTGAAATTGTGCACTTTAATATTAAAGCCTCCTCCAGCGGCTCCGCAACGCAAGAAAGTGGTAAAACACTACAGCTATTCGTACTGTCCCTCTCACATTCAGTCACTTATTAAGCGTGAACGTCTGTGTGAATCATGTTCTCTGTGACAGACGCTGGTGAAAGAGGCCGTGGTTCATCCTCTGGACGTGGAACCCATGTGTTTTCTGAGTCAGGACAGAGAGCCGTCTCCACAGCAATCGCAGCGACCTGGACATGCTAAAATCTCCCTGTCGGTGTCTGTGGCGCCCAGTCCCACGCGTCCCACACGGCCCTGCTCCACGCTCTCGGTCCCCGGCCTGCGCAGGGCCGCCCTGCAGGAAAGCGTGAACGGCCCCCACGGATGGAGGGAGAGAAACGCAGACAGAGAGAAAGGAGCCGTGGCGAAGGAGAGAGTGAGAGGAAGACTGTCACAGCAGAAAGAGAGAAAGGCGACACAGATGCTCGCCATCGTTTTAGGTGAGAGGTTAAATTAAATTACTATATGATCCTGGTGACTGTCCTGGTAGCAGGACACTTGGCACGTTTTTTTATTGCCTTTTCCCCTATCACATATTTTAGCAATTGTCATAAATTAGATATATTTCTAGAGCTTATCTCAAAATTTAAAAAAAAAAAACTTAGACCATGGAAATGGTATACTGGGCTCAGTTTTTTTTATTATCAGTTTCAAATTTAGTACACAACTTGGTTTGACAAGTTGATTTTCTAGTCCAAATTATTTAGTAAAATATACATTTTGTATCAAATTTAAAAGGTTTTGTTTATTACATTTGCAGCTTTTTTACACTTACATTTTTTAAAATCTGATCGGTGTCTTTAAAAAAAGAGGCCATCCTCAGGTCTGTATTCCAAAGCATTCATGAATTACAGCCATTTAAGTCCAGATCTAAGCTCAACAAGAGGGGGGTCACAGTTTAATTAAATTAATATGTAGTCCACGTTTGCTGTGCGCTTCACTTTTGAGTAATCTCTAAGTTGAGAATCTAACCAGGGTGCAGAAATGTATTTTTTGGGGCTGAAACGATGTTGACAGCAGATTAAAGAGTAAGGAGTAAGTTTAAAATCGTCAACTACACCAGAGATTCGCAGATCTTCCTGCAGTTTTCTATCAAAAAAAGACTTGAGTGAATCATTTAGGCTGATTTTTTTTTTTTTTTTTAACTATGGTCTGAAACCATATCACAGCAAAAGTTGACAAAATGAGATTTAAGTCATTGTTATTTAAGTATTATATAGTTTAAATTAATATTGGGAATTACCTTTAATTGTTCAGTTTTGAAAGTGCTTTTGTGATTTTTTTGTTTTGCTTTTTAATGTCACTATTTAGGTATCACTATCATTTATTTATTATTTTAGGTCAGTTTATATTTCCAGTATATATATCCAGCTTCAACTCTAAATTTCTAAATTACTTTAACCTTAAGTTTTTTCATCTACTATTTATGTTATTTTATTTCAGCTTTATTTTAGTTAACTTATATGTTTTACTAGTTTTTATTTGAGTTAATGATAATAACCCTGATTTGAGTCCACTTTCATGTCTCCACATTGAAATATCTCATGTTGGCAAATAAAACTGGCTTCTTATTGTCTGATTAAAACATCTTTCTACTACGGACTCCATTTGGAGTCGAGAAGCATTTCCGGCTGGTTTGCAGTTGCTGCACATGCTGGTGAACATAAGTGCTGGTGAACTATGTGATTTTAGGTCTCTTTGTTCTTTTAGGTTTGACATTTAAGCAGCAGCACTTTTGACATAATAAATATTAATTATTCAACAGATAGTTCAAATCCTCTAATTTGATTGGACGAGAGGTATTCAAAGAGTGCTGATAGTCAGTATTTCTTCAACAGCACTTTATCACGTACAGATTTATTAGACTTCAGATGAACGCCACAATTGTGCAGTATTTTTTATAGGCACCTTCTCACTCCTACACTGTAAAAAAACATATTTGTCGACGTCGTAAATCAAACAAAGATGAATGATTAATGATTATAAAAAATACCAGTCTAGTATTTCTGCTTCAAAATTTCACAATTTATTCAATGTGTTACTTGCCATTTCTTTGTATTATTTGTGAAATTTACTAGCAATTTTTAAGTGAAAATTGTTTAGAAGTAAATCCAACAAAAAAAAAATCTTAGTTTTTTGGGAGTATGTTTTAAAATAAAAATTGTATTAAATGTTTTAAAAGAATTATTTTAAAAGAAAGTTATGTTATTCCAACACTATCTCTTGGTAATTTTATACGTTTTGATGAATTGGTGGCAAATTTGTATGAATCCGTAACATCTCACTCATGCGTTTTCTGAGAGTGACGATTAGATGAATATGTAAATATGTACTGCAATAACAAAATAAACACACTACAAAAATGACAGTATGAGAAAACAGCCATTAAGAAAGCATCTGATCATAGCGATGAATATATTTGCAACAGCACTGGAATTCATCAGCATCATGTCGACAGAAGAGGTCATTAAAATTACACTGTTATGATAGTTTGATTATAAAGTATATTTGAGATATAGATCTGGCTATGTTAGACTTTAGTTTGAATTAGTCCTTTTTCTTTGCCTGACACATTGACATTACAGTATAGAATAGCTCTTTCAGCATTATCCTGAAATGGATATTGTATAAGCAATCATTTCATGTGTCATAGAATGGAAGAGGGAGTCTCGGGAGTGTGTGAAAACGTGTGAAATCCTTTTGATTTTCCAAGTGAAACCGGCCCGAATCTTTCACATAAAAGTCGGTCTACAGGCTTTCGGTGACGGTCTTGTCCTTTTAAGTTTCGTTGCAAGCTGTTTACACATTTCCAATACAAAAAGCGATTCATACAAGGAAATTCTTACACGCATCCCCTTTAAAAGGAGAGGTTGAACTATAGGTGATTTTTTTTTAGCAGATGTTTTTAACCAGGGTAGCTTACAAATGCGAAGTAGTTTTCGCTCCTTGATGTTTGTGTTTTTTGCAGGTGTCTTCATCATATGCTGGCTTCCCTTCTTCCTCACACACGTGCTGAAAGCTCACTGCGGCAGCTGCTGCATCTCTCCGTCGCTTTACAGCGCTGTCACATGGCTGGGTTACCTCAACAGCGCTGTCAACCCCGTCATCTACACCACCTTCAACATCGAGTTCCGCAAGGCCTTCATTAAAATCCTGCACTGCTGACAGACAGGGGACTTTACTGAACAAGAGAAGCTTGTGACAAACAAGGGAAACATTTGAAGCTCAGTATGTAACGATAACACAGATCAAGAAACACAGTGACAGCAAAGACGAGACATTTGACAGGGGAAATAGTCTTTGTTTGTGGAACTGATTCTCTGAAACGGTTGCAATCGGCAAAGGATGTGTTTTTATAGCAGTACGTCATTCAAAAGTTCATTTGCTCACTCTTGCGTCCAAACCCATATTATTTTAGTTCTTCTGTGAAACGCAAACAAAGATGTTGTACTCAATGGGGACACGCTATGACTTGTTTAATTGAACATGATCATACATGAGGTTTCAGTGCTTCTGTGGAGACAAAATAAATTGGGGTCTGTTCCTCACGAAAAGGATTTCAGAAGACTTTGGAAGTATTGATATGAGACTATTTTATGATAAATTAAAGTACATACTTCCATTGTTTCAAAAACAGAAGCTCAAACATTCTCCTAACCATCTCCATTTGTGTTTCACTGAAGAAAGAAACTCATACGGGTTTGGAAGGGTGAGTACATGATGACAGAATGTTGATTTATGGATGAATTATCCCTTTAAATCATGTTTTATCCTTGGAGTAGGTAAACGATGCTGAAAATTATCACAAACTGCACAATTTAAAGATACATTTTAATGGATTTTAAATGATACTGAAAATGTCAGTTTGTTTTTTAATCTCTAACCAGTTCAATCATCTTTAAATATTTAAACATGTTTTGAAGTTAAATAATTCAGTGGAATCTCTAGTATATCTCATTAGCTGATGCTAATGTAAAATATGCTCATGCTCACTATCCAGAAGAAATAAACACACTTATCATTTTGTATCTATGAGAATGTGTGTTCTAACATAATATCACACAGAAGATCTGAATCTGTACTGTATGCTGTAAATAACATGAGATAAATGTTCAATATTGAGTCCACTGAGATTTTTGTCCCCTACCACATGACTTGAAAATGTGCAAATATATAAAAAAAAAAAAAAAAAAACTTCCAATTATATACACATCATCTATTAAAGGGCTCATTTCATATCGAATTAAATCTGTTTTAGTTAAATTTAATCTGATTTTGGTGTAAAAAAAAAAAAAAGCGTTCACAATATGTAGCAGTTTTATTTTATCATTGAGAAATTATTATAGCAATTGTAGCTTTTTTGTTGTTGTAAATTTGTTGTTTTTGTCATATTTATTAGTGTTTTTTTTAGTTTGTCAATATAGTTCTAGTATTTTAGTACATCAAGTTAAACTAAATGAACATTCATTTTATTTCAAGTAACGGAAATGTTTAGTAGTTGTATGATATATAGACCAATTTCAAAGGAGGCTGGTGACGCTTGAAACTCCTGTTTCTTATTTGTTTGCCTTCCCTTGGCTTGTCCTTTAGTGTAATCTGACGTCGTAACTGAGTTAGTTTAATCTTGTTTTCAATCTAACTGCTCCCATTACAGATTGCACGTCTCCTGTTGACTTCCAGCACCTTACACGGTGGAATCCTGTAATGTGATCGGGCAGGTAAAAACCCTCCTGGGGTGAAACAGGATTCACAGCCTTAAACCACACGAACACATACACTCACATGCGCACATTTTCCATATCAAACGGCTCATGTTTATTATGTCTGTTTAGTATACCAATCTGCAAAGCCCTACAGGTAGATACAACCAATGCAAAGTATAGATGATGCTAACATGATTTTTTTCCTCCCCTCAGTCATCCTGATCAGTAACCTGCGGAGGTACGTGCTGAGTCACTGGCTTTGTGTTGTTTTGTGACCCATCAGTCGCAGTATAACTTACCCTCAGTCGCTCAACTCTGACCCCGTCTAACAATAATCAGCATGCATTTTTCATCAGCCTTGGCAACTGCTATCCATTACAGCCGAACCACTCTTCATAAAAATTCCTGAGCAGCGTTAGACACCAGCTGAAGGTTTAGACTGAATGCCAGCGGATGAAATGCTGTTGAAATAGAGGAAGTGAAGGACAAGAGAGCAACTCTGGGACACAATGAAACACGGCGAGCATCTCAGAGGAATGAATGGATGGTGGATGCAGCGAGCGGCACCTCTGCTGTTGTTCTTTTGACACTCATCCAAGGTTTCTGGACTTTCATTATTGCTTGCGTTTCCAAGTGTCATCTATTATTGGAGGCACTAGAAGAATGGCCTCATTTCTATGAACGCATGAGCCGACACAAACTATGGCTTTTGTTCAGGTAAGAACAATAGTCTCTTAGTATTTGTGACCATTCATCATAATGTCTTGAAGAAACTGGCGCTGAGTTTACATTAGCTGAACAGCAATGACATTTAATGTGTGGTGGCGGAGTGTGTAAATGCTAAATAGTCTTTCATATCCTGTTTAATGTACAGAGGAAACGGACACAGTGACAGTTGCTCAACCAGTGGCATGAGTTAATGTCAAATGTTAATGTGAAACAGGGTCATGATATTTTGTTGCAGTGTTATTTTAGTATAATTGACTATTAAAGTTTGTATTAATATATATATATATATATATATATATATATAGAGAGAGAGAGAGAGAGAGAGAGAGAGAGAGAGAGAAAATTCGGTTTTCATTTTAATTCTGTTTAACGTTTTAGTAATTCTGTTTTGTTTTTGTCATTTTTTATAAGTTCTTTATGTCTATATAGTTTTTTTTTTTTTTTTTACTTTTAGTTATTTTAGTACATAAAGTTAAACTAGATGAAAATAACAAATACTGCCTTGGCAACTAGCTCAAATAAAAGTTTTTTTTAATAAATATTTTACTTTATTTCAAGCAACGGATATTGGTTCTATGTTTTTAGTTTTAGTTAACTATAACAGCTATTTTTGTAGCTTTCTGAATGATCTTAATTTAATGTTGCAGAAATTCTGCTTCCTTTTTGCTTTATATTTGATCTTTTTCATTGTCTGGGTAACAAAATTGTCAATAATGCTGATAGTCAGATGCACGCTGAACCGAAGTGACCATCATGAACAAAATTCTCCCCATGCATGTTTTTTTTATTCAATATTTTGGCTTGTTAGGACTTTTAACTAAATATACCTTGTTTAAAGTCTTCTGATAGACAGGGTTCCTACGCAGTTTGGAAAAGTATGGAATTTGATTTGAGTAATTTCCAGGTCTGGATAAGTATTAAAAAAGTATGGAAAAATACGTTTCAAGAATATTGCCCCTATTCAGTTTTCTAAACTATAAAATTAAGAATTTCTAAAAAATGAGTATTTTCATGGCAAAAGTTTAGTGATTGTTTAGTTGAACATGACTGAATGAATTCAAGACGCACAAGGTCTTTACCATAAACAAGTTTCTTTTCAACTTCACTAAAAGAAAAGTGTGTGTTTGTCACTCAAACCAACAACAGATAAAGGAACAAATGATTATCTAAATCAGACTGTACTTCGCTGTTTGGTGATCGTGACTCATCAACCCACATTTACAGTTTCAAACTGATGTGTCAGAGAAATGAAAAAAAGAGAAAATAAAACAAAGTATTACAGATGACTGTACTATATACCAAATATAATGCTGCTGGTAATGCTGTATGAACCATTTATGTTAAATATGGTCTGAAAAATCTACAGATAGGTTTGGAAATTTGAAATGTGTAGGAACACTGGCTAGAATTCTGTCGGTTCAAAAAAACTTCTGTCCAGGCCTAGTGATAAGTGACATGATTAACTTTTGACATTTTCTTATGTTTAGGGTTTCTATAAAATCAGCCCTGCAAAAGACAACCAGGAGCCTTTGCCATCCTTCCCAACATGTCCTCCTCCATCCACTGGGATTCCTCCAGATCTGCTGTCCACCTGCCCGAAGCTTTTAAACACAGCTCTTCCTCTTCTCACGGCTCCAGTAATGACAGAAGTTTCTCTCACCTTGATACCTGGAACTACATCAAAAAGCCTGGTTGTCCAGAATCCCACAGATGTGTCTCCGCAGCCGACAGAGCTCCCTCTATACGGAACAGAAAGTGCGTCCATACAGTTTCCTCTCCCTCTTGTTACGCTGTACACGTCCACACATCCACGGATCTCTCCTGGTTGTGTCCAGCTGCTGGGAGTCTCTGAATTGGCTCCCTACACACTGTCGACACTCATGCCACATTTGCCCCGATTACCACCACCTGACAGCGGCTCCTCACCCCTCACAGACCCTAGAGCCTCCTCCAAAGAAGAAGAGATCATCTTACAGGAAGGAGGCATTAACATTAGTGTTTCTAAGAACTCCTCTACAGACGGGGCAGGTGAGGTGATGGATGGATGGATGGATGGATTGATAGATATGTAGGTAGGTAGGTAGGTAGGATGGATGGATGGATGAATGGTTGGTTGATTGGTTGATAGACAGACTTATTGATTGATTGATTGGTTGATGGATGGATGGTTAGATAGATGGATGGATAGATATAGATAGGTAGATAGATAGGTTGGTTGATTGGTTGAATGATTGATAGACGGACTTATAAATTGATTGATTGGTTGATTGGTTGGTTGATGGATGGATGAATGGATGGATAGATAGATAGATAGATAGATAGATAGATAGATAGATAGATAGATAGATAGATAGATAGATAGATAGATAGATAGATAGATAGATGGATGGATGGATGGATAGATAGATAGATAGATAGATAGATAGATAGATAGATAGATAGATAGATAGATAGATAGATAGATAGATAGATAGATGGATGGATGGATGGATGGATGGATGGATGGATGGATAGATAGATGTGTTTTACATATTTTTAATTCCCTTCTGTTTTCTTATCACAGATGTATCTGGGTTCAGACTCTGTCCATCATGTCCATCACGTCTGGCTTTAATTACAACCCTCATCCCCACCTTCATCATCCTCACCGTCTGCATTGCCATTATAGGTACATGTGCTCTCAGTAATCTCAGTGATCTGGTAGAATCAAATCAATATAAATCTATTTACAGTGATTAAATCATGAAAACAATCAGATAACGCAATACTTTTCCTCTTTAGTGAAGTTTGTGGGTTTCCCAACCAAAGCGCGAGACATCCCTGCTGGCGGCTCACAGAACTGCACCATCACACCGGCGCCCTTCTATTCGGTGAAATTTCCAGCCAATGACACCGTCAACATTTCCTCAGGTACCATCAGAGATATATTAAGAGATCTGCTGTGCAGATTTGATTTCATTATGATGTCACATGATCTCTTCCTGTCAAAGTGAACTTGGTCTTTGTCGCCCAGATTGCTCCACAGCAATGAATGCTGGGTCTCATGGGATGCGTATTGTTGGTGGTACGGAGGCTGCGAAGGACCAGTGGGGGTGGCAGACCAGTTTACACTGGCGTGGCAAACACGTGTGTGGAGGATCCATCATTACTTCTCACTGGGTCGTCACTGCCGCACACTGCTTTGTACAGTGAGTATGAGACAACAGAGAGAAAATATAAACTTTATTATCGACCAGCTCTAATCTGCTAAATGCGACTATAAGGTGTGAAGATATTAAAAAATGATAAACATTTACATCATGATTTTCTGTAAAGCTGAAACCATGTGTATTGTGAAAAGCGCTATACAAATGCATTTGGACTTTTTCCATTGCTGTGTTTGTGTTGTTTGTCAGATATGATATGATGCTGGAGTCTGATTGGATCGTGGTTGTTGATACTGTCAGTGTCTCGGATTCGTCTCAGGGCAAACGCTACAACACACTGCAAATACACCCACACCCACGATTCTCAGGGAACGACAACGACTACGACCTGTGTCTGCTGCGCACGCAGACTGAGATGGAGATGGGAGGTATGTTCACTCGAGCATGCTTGGATGCTCACTGGGAAACGCGAAGCTAACGGTATCTTGCTATTATTGCGTCCTTGTATGGGAGCTAAAGTTATAACCTCAGGTGGCGAAACGTTTTATCGTGTTTTCTGGTAATGTTTCTCTTTTTCTGCATTATATGAAAGCATTTATCTAACTTGGCGACATTACACCTTGAATGAAGTATCAGTAAAACTACAGAGGGAGGGGACGGGATAAGGAGGAGGGAGGGTCTAGCTAGCCTCCGTTTTGTTTGACAATACTTCGAACGTCAACAAGAAGTGACGTCACCCAACATCGCTTAGAGCACCTTCAAGAGCAATGAGTGATTTTCTCTTTGTCTTTTGATTTGTATGATTAACATTAATGACACAGACGGCAGCAGGTATATTAGGCTATTACATAATAGGTAGGTGTTAGGTGTTACATAACTCAGACAAAGATAAGACAAAACAGGAGTGTCAGGGCTCTGTCACAAAGCCAAGAAATAAACTGGACAGAAGTGACAGAACCCTGACATATACTGTTACACATGCGACTTATTTCCCAACTGTTTATGTTCACTTAAGACATAACCGACGGTGTTTAAGCGAATACTCACCATGCCGGACATTTTTTCTGTGTGTTTTTAACCGTTTATGCACGAACCCAAAGCTCAAAGTTCACTTGGCTTGTCCGCGTGCACAGAAAGCCTTTTGGAGAACAGTGTCTCTTTCGCGGCTTAATGCAGTTTTAATAATTCTTTTATTATCGAGCACGTCCTGCAGTTTAGCAACAGTAGACTGTATTTTATGACAATCACTGATATAGCTGGTTTGGATTAAGTTTGAGCTTTTAGGGAGAAAAGAAAGCACACCGCTGTGAAGGAAAGAAATTCACTGATCGCACAGCCCTCGTTTCTTGCTGTCATTGCAGTGTCTCCGCTCTCTGTAAAGACCTTGCAAATTTATTGTCCTTTTCAGACACCTGTAGACCTGCCAGACCCGTGAATGTAGTGAAGCAATATTAGCTGCGCATAGAAAATTATTTCCCGAGTTTTGCGTCATCTGATTGTTTTGTCTGATTGATAATGATATAAATATGTGTGCGCGTGTGTGTATATTTATTTATTTATTTATTATTGTTACTATTTACATATATATAAATAATATATATACATATTAAAATATTATTCTTTTTGTTTATCTTCGTATGAACATACATAATGTGTTTTGTGACTGAATCAGAGAGTAAGAAATACTCTTTTCTGATCTTGATATTTGTTAACATTTCAAAGCAAATGAAAGATTCCTTTCTTACCTCTAGTTGAAAAGTATCAATAAAAGAGGATCTGTTTTTGTATTATAATGTATAGATAGGTAGAATGTATTAAAAAAACAATAAGAATACAATCTAGTAAAATTAGGTGCAAATGTCATGTTGACTTTAAGTGATATTAATGCAGATGGTTTCTCCTCTGTAATTCAGAACAGATGTGTTGACTGTTGTTTAGATGGAGTGAGACCCGTGTGTTTACCACGTCTGAGCGAGTCTTTTCCTCCTGATTCCCCATGCTGGGTCACAGGTTGGGGTTACACTCAGGAAGGAGGTGAGATCATGTTTCTGAAGCGTTTACAGGCCTCCCGAACTCTCCTCAAGGTGTCTTTCACTCTCTCATACAGGGTCGGTGTCCTCACACTTGAGACAGGCTTTAGTTCAGGTTATCGATCAGTCCATATGCTTACAGTCCAACGTGTACGGCTCCCAACTCACTCCCAGAATGCTTTGTGCTGGCGTTATGGAGGGAGGAGTGGACTCCTGTCAGGTATACACATCCATTAACATGATAGATTGCTCAAAAATGACAATTCAGTCATCATTTACTCACCCTCATGTCGTTCCAAACCTGCATGACTTTCTTTTTTCTCCTGTGGAACACAAAAGGTAAAAAAAAAATGCACATCATTATTTCAAGTCCAATAACAATGAGGAACAGATTCACTAAAAGTCAGATCTGTTTCATATTGACCTGCAGTAGTTGAGCTCATGAGGGAAAATGACATAAAACCAGTGAGTGATTGATGACAGTATTGTACATTTTCTGTGAAATGTTTTGATACACTGAACAGTGAACACTTTACAATAAAGTCTCATTTGTTAACAGTTAATTCATTACCATTAAAGCTGCTGTAGGTAACTTTTGAAAAAAAAATATTGTTTACATATTTGTTAAAACTGTCATTATGTCCTGACAGTAGAATATGAGACAGATAATCTGTGTAAAAATCAAGCTCCTCTGGCTCCTCCCAGTGGTCCTATTGCCATTTGCAGAAATACACGCTCCCAGTCAGAAACAACCAATCAGAGCCAGGAGGAATGTCTTAGCAGTGTCAATCACGCTCGTGTACGCGCTGATCACACCCCTCTCTTGCACAGCGCGAGCCGTCGTTCAAACTCAAGATTGCCGGCGAGCTGCAGCTGTGCTTATGACGGAGAAACAACCTAAACTGCCAATTCTCGAGTGACACCTGCTCATAAAACAAAGAGGTAAAAGGAAGAAGACCGATGACGATAAACAAGCGAAAAAGAAAGAATTACACAGAGCCCATTGATTCGGTGTCAAAACTCTAGCCGCATAACATGTAGATAAAATGTCACGCACTCTGCTAAGCAACAATTGAAACCTGCTAATTCACTGGCTTGTCATGTTGCTGAAATAATGTACTAGCACACCTTATCTAGCATTATATATCGCTAGAATAATTACTTACATACTGTAACGTTATTTACCGTTATATTTACGTTATCTTACTAGCTATTTATAACTTATAGAAAGAGTGCAGCGTTACATGTATTGCAAAATACATAATGATTTGAGGACCAAGTTTGTAGTCAAAGTATGGGCAGGCCATAGTCAATGTAAAGCATTTTGTTGACGTTTAGTCCTTATTAGTGAATGTGCCATATAACTTTGTATCCGCTGTTATCGGTGGGCCTGTTTACTAGCCTGCGCGTTCACGACAGGCTCCGCTGTGGAGGATGAGCTGTGGAGGGAGGGCTGTAGCGCAGCAGAGAGCAAGGGGGCTGGGACCTGTAAATTGTGCTTGTTTAAATTTTTAGGCTAAGTCAACATTTTCTCAAAACTCCCTACTGCAGCTTTAACTAACAATGAGTAAAAAATAAAACATTACTTGAAGTTAATTAAACATTAACTGAAATAAAATTTGTACTTATTTTATTTCAGCTAGAAGGCAACATTTTTCATTAATAAAAACTATATAGACATTTAAACAAAATTACTAAAACTTTTCTTACTAAAGCAGAAAATATCAAATAAAACCTAATTCAAGAAAAAAAATGTTAATAGTATCAATACTAATATAACACTGACTGTTGTGAACATTTAATAAAAATACAACTGTTTATTGTTAGTCATAACTCTTGTCTTGTTTATGCTTTTTTTGTTTAAGATCTTTTATTTTGATATGTATTTTCTGTTCCCATTGTTCCTGTGTTTCACTCCCTGTGTTTGCCTCTCTTGTTTTGTTTCCATAGTTACTCTTGTTTGTTTCTATAGTGAATAATTACCCTCACCTGTCCCTATCCTGTGTTTATACCCCTGTGTTTCAGTAGTCTGTTATTGTCTTTACATCCCCATGTAATGCTGTTGCATTTTTTATCATTATCCTTAGGTTAGGTTTGGTTTCTTGCTTGGATTTTAGCATTCCTGTTTGGATTTATGTTTCCTGTATGGATTATTGGCAACTTCTTTGCTGTTTTGGACCTTTGTTTGTGTGTTTTCTTCAATAAAACTGCTGCTCTTATATTTTCATCTCTCTTCCCTGCCCCTGCGTAACACAGTTCATGTCAACTCATGTCCATTTAACAATATTAACAGATACAACTTTTGATTTCAATAATGTATTAATGTTGAATTTAAATACGATTAATAAATGCTTTAGAAGTATTTTTCATGTTAGTTCATGTTAACAAATAGAGCCTTATTGTTAAGTGTTACCAATATTTCCTTGAAGGATCCTGTGTGTGTGTGTGTTTGTTATATGGTGTGTTGTGTAATTGTTCTCCAGGGTGACAGCGGAGGTCCTCTCGTGTGTAAGACTGAAGCTGGTGATTGGAGGTTGGCTGGTGTGGTGAGTTGGGGAGAAGGATGTGGAAGACGCAATAAACCAGGCGTCTACACCAGAATCACTCAGCTTCTCCAGTGGCTGGATCAATACATCAGTGTAAACACAAACAACACCAACAGCATCATCATTCAGTTTGAGGAATGTTACGGGTTCAACTTAAGCTTTGACCTAAAATCAAATTTGCTGTAATGCATTGTAATGTAATTCAATGGAAGTCTATGGGGCAAAACACTGCATAATACACAGAAGTAAAACCACAGGACTTTATGCAATCGAATTGATGAACTTTGTAGCATTGACACTAAATGGAATCAGTACTGATCAATCTGTATTGTATAAAAGCACTATGAAATTAAAGGTGACATGACATTGTTTACACTTTACACCCGCCTACTTTTTCAGCAGCGTTAGTTCCGGAAGTATTTTTTTTTATTCATTTCTCCCGTGGGGATTGCAAAAAACTGAGTGACTGTAAAATAAACCAACCAAACTCCTGACATGACTTTATAAAACCAGTACCTTTTATTTGATATGTACAACAAAACACCTCCAACAAAAAAGACTGTTTACGGTACACACAGACTTTCACTGATTTGAACTTGTAACATTCCTTTAAACCAATGTGCATGTATATAAAGTCCGAAACCCATTAACATTTATTTCATTTCATTTCAGGATAAAAATGAAGAGGCATTCTCAGTGGCCACCATAAACGATAATAACTTTTGAAAATTCAGTATTGTTATACATACAGATTGTACAGAGTCTTAATCTTACAAAAGATAATTTAAAACCTTGAATAGAAGCAGATCATCTGTAATATAGGCTGCAATAAAAGATCATTACATCCAGACCGCCTCATGCTGATTTAATATGACTGACTGGAGTCACGTAAGCTCAGAAAAGGGCGTGTGAGAACAATACATAAATAAAAATGATGTTGGGAGATATGAATGGAATGTGGGACGTAGTAAATTCAGCTGACTCACTCTGACAGTTGTCTCTTCGTGATGATGTTGTTTCTATAGCTGTATGAATCTGAATCTGATCACATATCATGTGGATTGACCTGTGGAAACTCTGGACAAAGACTTAAAGCTCATAAATGAACTGGAACTTGCGCTCATAGTGGCTGGTAAAAAGCTTTTTTTTGTTCATTTAATCTTCTAGACAGCTCATGAATATTAATTAGTGTGCTGCTGTTGTTGCTTGGTATCACAGCTGGAACCCTCAGAGACTCATTGATATTTTTGAGCCGTGACTCCAGACACTCTGTGTTTCATGATAATTGAATATTTTTGTACATCACCCACTTCCCTACAAAGAACCTGAAAGTGCAGGTATAGAGGCGGACAGCAGCTGCTTTGACCTTTACAAGCGTATTTCCAGGTAAGCTCTCTGACTCTGATAGTCTCTAAAGTTTTATTTGGTTACTTCAAAAACCTGTAAATATATGTCTGTAGTTTACTCTGGTTATGTGAATAACATTAATTGTCGCCTACTATAATTGTAAATTGTTTTCTGTTAAATGTTGCTTTGATGCCTTTTAGAATTGTATTTTTAACTCTTAGTTATTATAGTATAATTTAATTGATTGAAACGTTGCAATTTTCCTACTTTTGAACCCCAGCAAACACCAAATATTATCTTAACTGTTTGGTTTATTTTGGGAATCCGTTTATAAGATTAGGAACATTCTTTTAAAGGGATAGTCCACCCAAAAGTATAAACTCTCATTATTTACACAAAAGATATGTTGAAGAATGTTGGTAAACAGTTTTGGACAGAAATAGAGACACATAAAGTCTGCTTAAAGTCTGCAGGAGCATTTCTCACAACATTTGACAAAAAAAGTTAGCTAAAACTTGTGCAAAGATGTTGATACTTGAGGAGATAGTTCACCCAAAAATTTAAATTCTGTCATTAATTGTTCATCCTCATGTTGTTCCAAACCCATAAGACTTTTGTTCATCTCCAGAACACAAATGCAAATCTTTTTGAGGAAATCTGAGAGCTTTCCGTCCCTCCATTGACAGCTACGCAACTACCACTTTGACGCTACAAAAAGTTTATAGAGAGATCGTAAAACTAATCCATATGAATTGAGCGGTTTAGTCCAAAATTTTCTGAAGAGACTCAATCGCTTTATACGATGAATGAACAGATAGAATTTAGGCTTTTATACAAATATAAACATTGATCAGCGAACATAAACAGAAGCTCGATTAGTTTTACAATCTCTTTAACTTTCTAAAGCATCAAAGTGGGCGCGCAGCTGTCAATGAAGGGACAGAAATCTCTCAGATTTCATCAATAAGATCTTAATTCATATATATATATATATATATATATATATATATATATATATATATATATATATATATTTTTTTTTTACTAGTTTCTGTTTTCTATGTTGTCAGAGAGGGAGGTTTTTGTGACACCCTAATAAAATATTCAACAGAACGTTCACTAATGGTTATTTTGTTTAGAGACTATTTTTCTCTCGTAAGTTGACTCGGCGTCCCACCGCCAAGTGGCAGCGCTGCACACACGAGCTTGCTGCGCATGCGCGAACAAGTCAAGGTTCCTCTTCAGTGCCCGTGATCACTTTTAGGAATCGACATTACTATCTATACTGCAAATTAGCACATTTATAAAGCGATCCCATGCATGAGCTATTCACGACTCTTGCCAAATAATACGCGCCCCTACTATCTGCAGTGATCCCGGAAGGAGGCGTGCACTCGCTCTTTTACAGTTACAAGGTGTTTACACGGCTACAGTTTGACGACCCAAGTTCCTTCAGTGATCTGAGACTCGTCATACCGGTTTAAGGTGGAGACTCCATCGTGCACACAGAAGTAAAATGAGTGTAGCCCTTTTAAACAGACTGAAGCCTGCAGTGAGCACTGCGATCCGCCTGTGGAACTGCAAAGCACCGGTGATCGCTCTCAGAGGCCCGGCGTCAGTGAGACTCTACAGCGGACTGATGGAGCCCGGGGCCCCGCTCTTCAGACAGGTGATGCTGCTCTGTTCTGATGCTCTGCAAATTAGTTTAAGTTGTTTATTCATGTGACATGAGGAGAAACAAGTGTATGTTTTTGTATTTAATGGTGCTCTGCTCACTGTGTGTAGATACGGAACTGCTAAAATGACAAGGGAAAGTTAATTTTTACAGGACATCATCTCATACAATCAATAACCAGAGGGATTTACAGAGGTGTGATAAAGACAACGTGAAATACAGACACATAAAGACTTATTAAAGTCTGCAGGAGCTTATCTCGCATCATGTGACCTAAAGTTTTCTAAAACAATAAATCTGCAGTAGATGTTGATATTTTATGTGATTCTGAACACCTGACCTGTGTGAGCTTGAGCAGAACTGGCATGCGTCCACTAAAATAAGTGTGAAAACATATTTATGACTACTGTATGAATGAAATGAAATGCAAGTATATTTTGTCTATTTTGTATGTTGTGTATTTTTACCCAATACAGTTAAACCTTGGTAACACTTTATAATAAGGTTCCACTTGTTAACATAGCCTACATGAGTTACATGACAAATACTTCAAAAGCATGTATTAATCTTAATGTTAATTCCAACATTTACTATACATTATTAAAACCAAAAGTTTTTTTTCTTATTATTTAATGGACCTGAGTTATAACATGAACTATCAAGGAACGGTTGTATTTTTTATTAACTAATGTTAACAAAGATTAATAAATACTGTAACAAAATATAAATTGCTTTTTGCTTACATTTTTAGATAATAATAATTATTGCATTCATTGACTAATACCTTATTGTATAGTGTTACCGTTACTTCTGTAAAAGCTCTCTTTCGGCTGCTGCTTTATATCGTTATATCAGTGGTGGAAAATATCAAATTAGATCAAAGAAGTTTTACTATGGAATTTTGTGAGAAAATATGTTACCCTGTTGATTTTTTGTGTGTGTGTGAGCTGCATGTAACGATTAAACAGATACACGGTAGCCGTAGTTTGCAGATGAAAGCAAATGTGAATGGAATGTTACTGGACACACACATTCAGCTGACTCACTCTGACAGTCCTGATGATGATGTTGTTGTTCCTGTAGTTGTTTGAATCTGAAAGCAGCACGTACACATACCTGCTGGCCGACACAGACACCCGCGAGGCCGTACTGATCGACCCCGTGCTGGAAACAGTGGACAGAGACCTGCAGCTCATCGATCAACTGGGACTTAAACTCATAGTGGCCGGTGAATCTATCTATCTATCTATCGTTCTATCCAGGGCCTTAAACTAACTTTTTTGCCACAGCCGCCAATGGCCGGAGCCACGAAACGCAACAAATGGCAACTAAATTTTAGATACAAGTGAAAATTCACAATTCTCCAATTTTGAGACCACAGCTAAAACTACTAGCCTAACTAATGTAAATTTAAAACAATATTAAAGACAAGTAAACAGTCAGTAATAAAATAAGAACAAATAATCTAATTACTAGCAAAAGCACAGAGAAATACTATATAAGAAAGATACAAATGAGGGGAAAAAACAGCTTTTCAGGTTTTTCAGGTAGGTCTGACAGTAGTTTTCAGGTACAGAAATTGAATAAAGTAAGCAAATGTTAAATAACACTGCATAGTCTTCACTGTATAAATTAAGCATCCTTATTAATCTTTATTAAAGTTACAAAAGTTATTCAGTCTAGACCAGTGAGAGATTTTTTTCTCAAGCGCAAGAAGACGTGAAAGAGCTCAGTTTAGTATTCGCATGCTGTCTGAGACACACTTTCTGGGCGCGCACTTTGGATGTTTGCGCACACAAAACTTTCTACACAGTGTGTGAGTAATGTAATGAGCTCCTTTTTCCATCAACCGTCCTGAGCACCGTTGATCTCATTCTCCATGCATTGTTAGAATTCACAAAAATGTTACCGGCCAACTGGCGAGTCACCATTTCATATACTCGCAAACGGCGATTTTGACTCGCATTTGGAGCTTGGCCAGTGTTCATTTTAGGCCCTGGTTCTATCTTTCATTTATGAAATAGATGCAAAAATGACTGAAAAACTACTGTCAGTTTGATGATGCCTGTCTGTGCATGTTCTCTACCAGTGAACACTCACTGTCACGCGGATCACATCACTGGCACTGGACTGCTGAAGAAGAAGGTGTTTGGACTGAAGAGTTGCATCTCCAAGCACAGCGGAGCCACTGCGGATACACTTCTCTCAGAGGGAGACCGGATCACCTTCGGAAAACATGTATGAAGGATTGCGCCTGACCAGGGCTATTCAATACATTTTAATATCCATACCGTTTCAAAAACAAAATCCTGACTGGGCCATTTACAGTATGTTTATTTATATTAAATAATATATAATAATATCACCTATACAATATAAAAATATAATTTAATATTGCAAGTGATCAGGGCAATGCGCTAAAGCTTACAATCCACTCAGATTTCCAAACAGGATCATGAACAGTTCATTTACAGTTAGTTTATTTATGATAGTTCATCTATTTGAATGACAGTGTGAAGAAAAACACAAAGGCTGTGTTGATGTTTTACAGCGTTGTTATCATGCTTATCATAGTCAGTGAGAGTTGAACAGGTTATATAATAAATAAAGTGCTGATAGGATTATTACTCTATTCCGAACTTTGGCTTTTGGTCCGTTTCAGTGTCTAACCGTGCGAGAGACCCCGGGACACACGGATGGATGTTTGACGTACGTCACTGGAGATCAGAGAATGGCTTTCACTGGTGACGCCATCCTCATCCGAGGCTGCGGACGGACAGACTTTCAGCAAGGTGACGGAAGCGTTAGGATTACAGAAATACAGTATTGATTGAGCGAATCTCCAATTGTGGAGCTGTTAAAGAGGTTATTATGCCCTTTTATAGAGTCTTGATTTTGTCTTTGGGCTCTAGAAGAATATGTTTTCATCCCTTAATGTTCAGTAAACACAGTATTTTTCATATATTTGACATTGTGGCTCAACTTCTCTTCCCAGTTTGTCAGTATCGCTCTATCTCTATGAAGCCCCTCCTTCTGAAAAGCTCAATATACTCTGATTGGTTGGCTGGAACGTTGTGTTGTGATTGGTCAGTTGTTTTGGAAATGTCCTGCCCCTTACCATAACCACAAGTTTCAACCAAGGGGATAATCCATCGACTGGAAGTTGAAGCCGGCCGGGTGCCGCCATCTTGTAGCAGAACTTCACTTGCGTTAACATTTCCATTGACTCCCATTTATTTTGGCGTCACTTTGACAGCGAATAACTTTACATCTGAGGCGTTTAAAGACTCCATTTGTCCATTATTTATTTCTAAAGAAACACGACAATGTATAAAGGGCTCCATTACCTTCTATGTTACATTATGGCCCCGTAGAAACAGATTTAGTAAAAATAGGCTACCGATTGCATCATAACCACTCGACTCTCTGTCGCGCTGTACAGAAATTACCGTACAGACAGGAGGAGAAGCTCGCAGGCAATCGGGGGGACGTCCCGTCAAGGGAGAAGCCCATAGATAATGAGTCCATAAAAGCAACGGGATACTTACTCCTGCTCACTCACGCCAAAGAACTCTTTGCTCAAGTTCCCCGTCTCTGCAAGATTAATGTTGGCAATTTTCACGCACAGCTACTAGAAGATTTACGTCTGTCAGACAGGTTGCTCACGTCATCAAGCTTAGTTTGAGTCGGTTTGAGTCTGCGCGTCAGGAACGGAAGTGCTCAAAAATCGCTAAAAATGGGGTTCAACTGTCTCAACTGAGTTCCAATGAGATGGCTCTGGACACTTCTTATACTGTCTATGGTTTCAACACACTACTAACTAACTCAACCAGGCCCCGCCCCTTTATTTGCATATGCCTTGGGCTGAAATTAATAAAATTAGGAATATTGTGATGTGTTTATACCTGGAAAAAAACTCAAGACTACAATGGAGGCGTTTCAGAGAGTTCAGAAACAGTGACACTGATATAGAGAATAACTCCCGCTGGGAGGGACTTTGTGCTTTGTAACTTTGCAGACCTCAAACAGCAACATCACACACTAAAGAAAGATGAAAATGTAAAAACAGCATTATAGGTCATAACAATATTTTCATACCGTTTTTCTTTAAATGTACCCAAGGAAGAATAAGATTTAATCTTTTACATTTAAATGCGCCAATATAACAACACTGTCATAAATGCCAAATATGTACCTACGTTGATTGTGAAGGTGGTCAAGTGACATACTGTTTAGAAAATGTAATACCCAAATGAAAAGCAGAATAAGATCTATGAAATTCATGTGAAAAAAAATGTAGAGTAAATTTAATGGTGAATATTTAGTGAATATTCACAATATCACCTAGCCCTAATAGTTTGTAGACTTTTCCCTGTGCTCATGTTGCCTTTGTTTTTGTAGTACTTCAAATGGCCACATGATGGCGAGACAGTAAAGCTCCTCTTCTGTCTTCACTCAGGTTGTCCAAAGAGATTGTACGAGTCCATCCATAAGAAGATTTTCACCCTGCCTGCACATTGTTTCATCTACCCCGCACACGACTACAAGGGTACGTCATTTACAGCATTAAACTGTGTGTTAAAGTCATTTTACCACGGGGAACTAAAGTCTAAAACCACTTTTAACTGTATTATGGACACTGCTGCTTTTAGAGTCCATTGAGTAATCTGATAATAGACACCAATGTTAAACAATTAAACAACTATTTACTAAGGTTTGTAGTAGTACTAGGGATATTTGACTTTCTCTTTGTTGTTTTGTGCATTATTTCTTCTCCTGTTTGTTTTGATCTACTCTGAACGCTGAAGGTCAGACTGTGTCCACCGTAGATGAGGAAAAGAAGTTTAATCCACGGCTGACAAAGACACTGGACGAGTTTGTGAACATCATGAACAACCTCAATCTCCCCAAACCTAAGAAAATAGGTAGAGTATCAGTTTATTTATGCTGCATGTACAGGTACAACACACTGTTAGTACCGTTACACCGTTTTATATGCGCATTATATAAATATATATATACTTTATATATAAAAATATAATATAATTGAAATATTATTACAATTTAAAATAAATGTTTTCTATTTGAATATAATTACAATGTACATAAAAAAGAATTGGACAAAATTTAAGTCCAGAATGCAAAAGTTAAAAAGCCTTTATTGTGAAATGGGGAAAATACTAATACTAATTATGCTAATGCTAAAAAATGCTATTTTTTTCATGTTTTTTTCTATTTGATTTCTATTACCTCTTCTGGCTTAATCCTTTTAGTTTTTTTATTCAAAATGTATCATCACTATGGGATATATGTTAAAATGTCAATTGTAATGTTGACTACAATGTAACAGTGGTGTTCAAAACTCAATAAAATACTAATTATAAAAAGCCTTTATTGTTTTAAGGGCTAAAACACTAAAACACCAACGCGTATCGGCCCAACGGAATAGCGGTAACAACATGAATAGTGAAATATTGGGTCTATTGCATTCAAAAACTAGTCATCATTTACGAAGAGCAATACACTGTCCATATTGAGGCACAACAGTTACAAAAAGGGTGAAAGGTCAAAATCTTCATGGAGACCTGGATGACTAGTGGCCCTCAAGGAATAAATCCAATATGTCTCCCTCTGTTGACTAGTTGATGACTAGGTTTTGAATGCAATAGACCCAATTGCCATTTTTTCTACATGTTGTTTTAGAACCATCTTGACTATGAATTAAGAATTATTATGTGTAACTAGCTTATTAATATTTATTGACTTTTGGTGCATATTGTGTGGAGTACACTGGATGTTTGTAGTGGTGTCCTTTTTCCTCTCATTTGGTCTTGTATTTGTATGGTTTAACCTCTGGCATTGAACTATTGCCTCTAGTGGACAAGAAGTTGTGTTGCAAGCGCCAGAGTGGCACACCTGAAATCAATGCAATTATAAGTATGACTTAGCCTGGGAAAACCCAGACAACTTCTGGCAAATTTAGATTTGCTCTGAAAGTTAGTCTGGCAAAGAGCTCATTCAAGCCCATTTCCAATCCGCCGAAATCGAGGCACCAATCAGAAATGTTGGGGCGGGCTTTACACGATGACGACAGCGCTGGGATTTTGAAGCAGATTTTGTAGCCTACATTACATAGATGGATGCCGCCGTCGAACATCACTCGTTCGAATCAGCTATCGCGTCTGTTTTAAGCGATTTGAACGTTTCCCTTTTGTTAAAAACCGAGCAAAGAACAACACTCGGAGATGTTTCTCCGCCGCTCTGCGTACGTCATCTCCTTCATCGCTCTGATTGGGTTTAGGTCTATCCGCGACGTCCGTTGGCGACGCCCCTCTGGAAATGATTTGTCTATGACGCTTTGCCAGACCATAACTCAGTTACAACTGAGAATGGTCTGGTTTTAACCAGGCTAAGTATGACTTGATTCTGTCTTGTTTGTTACCAACACCCTGATGAAGGCCGGTGGGCCGATACGCGTTGGTGTTTTAATGTTTTAGCCCTTAAAACAATAAAGGCTTTTAAACTTTTGCATCCTACTGACTGAGTGCCTGGACTTGGATTTTTTCCAATTCTTTTTTATGAACATTTAACCCTTCCAAGAGCACCAGAGGATACAAGGGACACCAGCAGCGCTCCAGCTCCCCTTTGTCTATAATTACAATGTAACTGTGATCAAAGCTACATTTTCAGACTCCAGTCTTCAGTGTCACATGATCTTTCAGAAATCATTCTAATATGCTGATTTGCTGGATCATGTGACACTGAAGACTGGAGTAATGATGCTGAAAATTCAGCTTTGATCACAGGAATAGATTACATTTTATAAATGTATTCAAATAGAAAACAGCTATTTTAAATTGTAATAATATTTCACAATATTTCTGTTTTTTTAATCAAACATAAAGCTTAATAATCTTAATAATTCCAAGCTTTTCAAATATCTCAGAGGAATAGTTCACCAGAAAACAACAATTCACCCTCATGTCATTCCACACATATATGATGTTATTATTCTGTGTAACATAGAATAAAAACATAGAACAGTAACATCTGTGTATAACATAAATTGAATTATTTATGTTACACAGAATAATAACATCATATAGGTGTGGAATGACATGAGGGTGAATTGTTGTTTTCTGGTGAACTATTCCTCTGAGATATTTGAAAAGCTTGGAATTATTAATATTTCACAATATTTCTGTTTTTTTTTTTATCAAACATAAAGCTTAATAATTCCAAGCTTTTTAAATATCTCAGAGGAATAGTTCACCAGAAAACAACAATTCACCCTCATGTCATTCCACACCTATATGATGTTATTATTCTGTGTAACATAAATAATTCAACATCTGTGACCACGACTGACACTATATTCCAAGTCATATGATATTTTGTGTGATGAACAGACGCAGATTTCAGTGCTCAATCACTTTTTCACACACTCAAAGTGGCATGTTGTTTTTTCTAAAACATCTGTTATGGTGTCAAACCCGATTCTTCTTTTGTCTGCTACGACAATAAAGTAATTCGGATTTGAGCAACATGCAAATGAGTAAATGTTGACGAATTTATTTTCTGGGTAAACTATCCCTTCAAAGTTGCCATAGGGGTCCGTTATAATGGAATGAGTGAAAACATATGGTATCTATCAGTCATTAAAGTCATTATGACTAAGGTGGTTGGGTCAAGTTTGACGGGGTGTGTCGTTTTGCTCATATCGAGTGTGTTTGAAGCTTGTTTGATGGGAAATGAGGACTAAAATTGTGTTCTTTTAACATTATTGTAATAACTAAAAGGCCTCATGTTTTGTTTTTAAACCCACAGATATATCAGTGCCTGCGAACATGGTGTGTGGACTTCATGATATTTGAATGTGAAAGCAGACAGGAACTTTTTAGGCGTCTTATTTGAATTTTACAGTGCATATTAATATAAATTACATTCAGTGAGATGAAATTAGTATTTAATCATTCCTGTGATTCAGGGTAAGCGGAGCAAGATGAACCAGAACAATGAAATATCAAATAATTACATTTTCATTATGGTCGGTATTTGTTTTTGTTGATTTTTATTTCTTCTTCTGGATTTCAAACAATACTTTGGCCTTACCTGTGTGCTGAATCATATAATATCTCATTCAGAGAAATGATGGTCTGCTTGTTTCAGCATCCTTTATTTAAATGCTCTAAATAATCAAGTGCTGCATCTCTCATTTGTAATGTGAAAGGTTATAGTACAACTCATCTTATGATATATTTAGTGATAAAACTCTAAAATGTATATATTTAATCTGTTTTTAATAAATGTTTGTTCAATCCACAGCTGTGTCATGCACAGTTTTTTGGCTCTTTGGGGGGTTTTGTCACTTATACAAACGCCCTGGATGTTGCATTTCCACAAATGCCTTTACCGTCAGGACAGACGAGAAAAACGACTTGATTTGCAAGTGAAATGGGCTGAAAGTTCATGCACAGCCTGAAAGTCTCGTCTTCAAAACAGTGTCATTTGCATTAGTATATCAGTGCTTCACACTCAGATTACTGTGATGCTGTTAGTTTGATCTTCTGACTTTCAGTCTTTTCAGAGTATTCAGGTGTAGGACGTCCAGACAGGTGATGTTTCTGATCACCCACTCTGCGTCATTGACGTGTAAATGTGGACAATTGTGTGGGTTTCCGGGCTGTTTTTGCAGTGTAGGTTCAATTAATGTTCTTTTTGGAGGCAGTTTTAAATTTCATAGTAGATCAAGCTCTTATGAAAGGTTGTTTCCACGACGGAATAAAAATAAAAGTAATTGTGACTTTAATTGCGACATCTAATGTATCTCATTTTTCAATTATCTCACAGTTCTTACTTTTTTCAGAATTGTGATATATAAACTCACATTACGTGAAAAAAGTACGAATTAGAAAATCACAATTACCTTTTTTAGTTTTATTCTGTTGCAGAAACTAGGGAAAAAAATGAATTCAGAGAAAAAAGTCAGAATTACGAGATATAAACTCCATGGTAAAGAAAAAAAACTGAATTCTGAGGAAAAAAAGGCACAATTCTGAGATGTAAAGTCGAAATTCTGAGGAAAAAAAGTCTGAATTGCGAGATGTCGCAAGTATAAGTTCCTAACTTGCATTTGTGAGATATAAACTCGCAATTGTGAGGAAAAAAGTCTTAATTGTGCGATTAAAAACTCGCATGTACCTTCTGTTTTTTTTTTTATTCGTGGTGAAAACACGCTTTCATAGAACTGAAATCTGTTTGTTTCATTGTCCTGGGTGGGTGTGGCATAACACTGGCTCAGCCAATAGTGTGCATTTGGGGCGGAGCTATCTCTGTGACTTGACTAATGGCAGGCAGGGACAGTATTTTAACTGACAGCAATGACTATTTTAGCAGTTCTGTTTTAGTGCTACACACTTGACCTCTAAACGAGCGAGTGTTGTGCAGTTACCTGCGTTATATCAAGCTTACAGCACTCAACACTCTTATAGTGACCTTTATGCAGAAGCAGCTCAATGCCAGGAAGCCAACAGATGTGCTTCGGCAGGAAAATAACAAGCCTTTTATTGTGTGACAGTGGGGTGTGTGAATAATAGTGAAACAAAGACTGTCACATAAAGGCAGTCACTAAATTCTTGATAGTCTCGCCTGCGTTTGCCAAATGAGGTTCTTTTGCTGCAAGGTATAAGATTTGAATGTCTGTGACAGTATGTTGTGTGCAGGAGGAAGACACTTTAGTGCACAAAAGAGCCAGCTGTCCGTTCAGTGTCCGTGTCTTACTGCCCTCCATCTGTTCTGTGTTTTGTCTCAGCTTTTATACGCATCTCACCCTCTTTCTTTCTGTCTGTGTGGCACTGAGACTAATATCATGCACACTTACGCTTGAGATTTATGACCCCAGCAGTCGCTCTGGACTCTGACTGTCGTGATGTGAAAGTCACGCTGTCTTTGTCACGTCCCTCAGAAGTGAACTGAGCAACGATTAGGGGTCATTCCTCATACGCAGTACCTTTTAAACAATTTATGAGAAATCTGCTCAGGTCAAACTCACCTCATCTGTATTAATTAACATCATTACCTCAAATTATTTTTCATATTTTCAGAAAGGATCAAACTTTGTGTGATTTGATCGGACGGAATGTGTGAACGTTTTAAAGAGAGACAAACCAACTAACTCTTGAATATTATATTTCAATATTTTATCCAATTTAATAAGACAAATATAATTCAATTAAAAAGTAAATACATAATCTAATAAACAAACTTATCACAGATGGGCTAAATTTGCTTCTTAACACTTTATTTAAGCTTTTTATTAAATATTTATTATTGTAAAGTTGTGCCTGGAGTGTAAAACGAATGTACGCGTTCATGATGCAATGAAACATATACTGAATTGTGCGGACATCATTTTTGGCCAAGTGGTCATACCAATCTTGCACTCATTATCCCAGCAATAAATCACAATGTGGCAGATATTAGCTATATTAGATGTTGGTGTTTTAGTGAAACTGACCAGATGGAAGGAGCTGTCCTCTGCAACCAAGGGTTTGCCATATTGTTCAAATGGCAAACCCTGGTCAATCGGTGTTCGACATTGCTCATGTGCAGGGTGTGAATGGTCACAATGTCCACAGAAAGACCATCCAGAATGGAAAGTGCGACTGCTCAAGGAAGACAAGAGAGCATTTTGACCGGAGGATGAAAATCACCTGAATGTGGGACCACTTCAAAACAGCTTCTAAAGACCTGAACGAGACATCCAACCTCTAATTTCATCCTGAGGATGTGTACCAGTAAAGAAACCATTTATTAGTTTTATCTACTGCAAAAAAAACACCTTGCATTTGCCATCATAAGGATTGGAGTGTGGAAGATTGGAGCCGTGTTCTGCAGTCCAAATTTAGCAACCTAGCGATGGACGGTGTTAGATATGTTTGTGGTAGACGAATGGAGTGTTTTGATACCAAATGCGTGCGTGGTGAGGGGAAACAATGGTATTTGGGGCGCATGTCTGCAGCAGGTGTTGGAAGGATCTATAATGTTGTTGCTTGCACTTTGAAAATGGACCAATACTTGGGAATCCTGCTGAACACAATGTATGGAGAATGTGTAATTTTCCAACATGATAATCCCAAACACACTGTACATGCAACAAAGTTGTGTGCAATGACAGTGTTCATGCTCAGCATTTTGAAGTCTTCAAGTGGCCTCCTCAGTCTCCTGACCTTAAAGCCGTTGAAAACCTTTCGAAAATAATAAACCATGGTGTCATGCAGGTCTTCCAATGAAGCTCAACTTTGGGAAGAACTTGAAGATTGGAAAGAAGTTAAGAAATGACACATGCACAGTTTAGTGAGTCAACTCAGGATAATGGCTGCTGTAATCAAAAACAAGGGAGAACCAACACAATATTAATAACTGATTACATTGTAGTCAATGTGCTTTATTGCCTGTGCGCTTTTTTTTTTTTTTTTATGCCTTTTTTGCACAACAAGTTTGCCTTATACCAGTAATTTTTCCTTATGTAGGCTATATAAATAATTGTCATTTTAATACCTTATCCAAGTTTAGTGTATAGTTCTTCCAATCCAAATATAACATAGGCCTAGTCATATTTTGATTGTTTAATAGAATCTAAAGTGTCATTAAAAGCACTGTTGCTTCACCTGTTGACGGTCACATTCAGCTGACATTATGGGCTGTGCTTCAAACCCTAGTGAGTCGACTATATAGACAACGGGATTGAGCGTCACGTGCGTGTGCAGCCAGTGAACTCCAACGCGCCGCCCACACGCTGTTTACGTAGGCGTCACATTAGGTTTGAGACGCGGCCAGAGACTCGCCGAAACTCTCTCTCTCTCTCTCTACAACGGCTGAGTGAAAGTTGGAAATCCCGCTGGTCATATCGTATCTTGTTGTTACGGGAAAAGCCTGTTTAAATCCCCCAGCACGGAGTTTATTCATCACTGTTGTTTCGATATTTTGTCGTTTTTTTTATAACCCAGGACCGTTGAGGGATTTGACGCGGAAGTTCTGGACAGGTATGAATCGGTACAATTCACGTATAGTTAGCCTATATGAATTTATCAAAAGAATTGGGGAGATTAATTTTCGCTCGAAATTACGTATTAAGTCATACTTTAGATTTAGAGATTTAAATTCTTGAGAGAAGCATTGATTGACAGGGATCAAGTAACGTTAGGCAGTGTGTGTGTTTGTTTGAAATAGTGGAGAACCTGAATGACAGTTTCAGGAGAGGCATGAAATATGTTCACGTTACTAGCTAACGTTAACTTACCATGAAATAAAATGAAATATGGCACTACCATGCTTTCACATTGAAGTGAATTTAGAGTAAATATTATGTAACACAAGTGTGATTTGTATAAATGTCATTTGCTGTCATTATTAGGCTATGTATAAACCAGCATTATATCCGCTGTACAAGAGGGGATTTCAAACTGGATCACAGGAAAAAGTTTAGAGAAAAAAAAAAAAATATATATATATATAAGAAATAAATGATTTGATTACAACAAATAAGAAATTATTGAAATACATTTTAAAATTGATAAAAGTAAATACAAATTATTCTGATAAATAAAACATAACAGTACATTAGTGAGTAGGAAAAAAAACTTTATAATTTAACAATAGAAACTAAATATTTATTTTCTAAAGAATATTTTAGACTTATTTATTATATTATCATTATATTATTATTTCATAGTGTAAGTTAAATATATAGCTGCCTTTTAAATATTAGAATGGGGGTCCCTTTCACGAGGATGATCATATTTGAGGGTCCACGGCATCTAAAGATTGAAAACCCCTGAGAATAAACAGTATCACAAACTCTACAATTCAGTCCATCACAACTCTTTCTTTGAATATCTAAATGAACTATCTATCAGTGAGTCAAGGCTACTTCAGGGCCTGTGTGTGAGGTCAATCTCAATGAACACTGACCTCATCAGTGTGTTGGTCACTGATATCTCTTTGTTTGGTTTATGATAAACTACAGCAAACATGTTTGTTACGCTCACAGACAAAAGTGATGACAACATATGCAGGGAAGACGGCTCATATCTGAGTAAACATCCAGCTCATCTGATCATCTGGGCGTCCTGCGCCGTTCAGCTGTATTTCGTGAGTGTTTCACTGAAGTATGTTGAGTTGCACCTGTAATTATAACGAGGCGTGTTGAACGTTAATGTTGTATTTGTTGTTTAGTTTGAGCAGTCGGCGTGAGGAATGCTGTCCTGAGACCAGCTTTACGCCAGAAACGGCGTTGTACAGGTAAGATATACCAAATGCAAATGCATCTGTAATAATGATAATCTACTTTAATAAACAAGTTAAAATTTTACAGTTTAAAAATTGATTTAAAATGTTTAAAAACAATGTAAAAAATGATTTTGTGAATAAAACTGATTATTGAAGTATGAAAGAAAATACTATTTCAGTGTTTCTACTTCAAAATTTCACATTTAATTTAATGTGGTAGTCGTTTCTTTGGAATTATCTATATTTAGTGAAAATTGTTTAGAAGTAAATCCTACACCAATTTTTTTTCAGTGTATCTGCAGAAAACAAACTATGCATTTGTATTATCAGATTTCTTTTTGGCATGTACCATGATAGTGCTATTGTATTTCAGGTACCTCGGAGTACAATGTAATTTATCATTTGCGGATGGTAATACATGATATTTGGGCATTTACCATGGCAGTATTGTTGTATTTTTTAATGAAGCTTGGGGTACATTTCATTTTTTTTGGACAAAAACCATGATAATACCTTAATATTTGGACATTAGCCATTTTAGTATCACGATAGTCTGTGTGTGTTCACACTTGTTGTTCGGTTTGCTTGGTTTGTTTGGTTCGGACCAAAGAATAAAAAATAAAACATTTAGTCCTGGTCCACTTAGCGTTCACATTGGCATTTTAACACCGAACCTAAAGATACCGAACTTAAAGGCATAAGGATATGTTCACAATCACAACCTGATTGGCTGGCTTTTATTACGTGTATGTCATGATGTATTTTGACCAGCTGAGAAATTGTGAAGAGCTTATGTGTAAAGGAGTCAAAATAGCGTCAGGAAGTCAGGAATCCCTCCGTCACACAAACTAAGATCTGCTGCGAGGAGACGTGGTTCTAATGCTGTACCGAACTGTAATAAGCAACATCACGACTATGACGAGAAAAAACAGGTATTTTTAAGGTTTCATGTGACATCATGTCCTGTTTTTGTTTCGTTTAGATATCTTTGGTCCATGTTGCGTTCATATATCACCAGAGTTCGCTTGGAAGCGGAGGAGACTCATGTTTTCAGCGTCTCGGTCCTCTTGTTTGGTGCACCAGGGTTCAGATGGCAGCGTTCACACTTATTCAAATGAACCGCACTAACAGAGCAATCGCACCAGGGTTCGTTTTAATCAAACCAAACATGCCAAGTGTGAACACACCCTTAAACTACCAAGTAAAAAGATGTAGAATTTCCAGTTGGAAGTATTAATTCAGTAGCATGGAATTACACTTTGTTTGTTGAGGCTCTACATAAAACCCTAATATGTTTACGAGCGGTTTAATTCATATTAATGAATTAATGAACTAAATCCATAAAATGATCCCATGATGGGTACCCCAAAAAGGTTCTATATGAAGTGCCTGACAGAAGCTTTTAAGGTTCTTTATAGCAGCTTTCCTCGTGCTCCACAGTAAAGGTTTTTCTTCTGGGTTTTTATCTAAACTGGTTTTACAAGAAGATTTGGTGGAGCGCAACCGAGTCGTGTCGTATGAATATTGGGTTTTGTGGCAGGATGCGGAAGATATTCTGTTGACATACAGATTCTTCTGTCCGATGCCAAACACAATACGGACGGCGCACACACAACACTGACACTATTTGCTGTAAAGAAGCAGAAGGAATGTGCATGGGTTAGTGGCGAGTTACTGCCGAGTCAAGGAGAAATGATTAGTAAGTCAGTGTGAAGAACAGAGTCGGACTCGTCAGTGAGAGCCAGCGGTGTTAGTAATGACCAGGAGGGGCGCGTTATATAACAGGATGTTTATGCCACATTTTATCTCTTCTGCCACTCCTCTGCAATTAGAAATTATTATTCACTCATTACACCCGTTTGTTTCTCCCACGCTATTGTACCTGTTGCTCTTATCTCCCACTTTCACTCTTGGGTTTTTTTTGTTTCTTTTGTAAGTGTATCACAGTGACCCAGAACTTTCCCATCTGCATTTTCACTTTATTGTTTCTGGACTTCAAACCTTACATGAATACTGCTCACTCCTCTAAGTTGGATTTTAGATAAAGGGCAGATAAGATTGTGTTTTAGGCTTGTTGGCGTTAACCAAACTAGACTTAACACCCAGGACAAATCTTGCTACAGGACAACATCTTGGTTTTTATAACACCTAGTGAGCTGTCTGCATAGGCAGCATTTTATGGTAAGATATTTTATGTTAAAATAAAATGCCTTCTTTTAGCCCAAGAGCAGATGAGATTTTATATTATTTTACATATTTATATTGTATATTATGCTGCCTTATAAGACGCTTTCTTTTAGCAAAAGAGCAGATAAAACTTTATTATATTATTTATTAGTAGTAGTAGTATTAGTATTGTTGTAATTATTTTATTATTTATATATTAGTATTATTATTATATTTTATATTATGCTGCTTTAGAAGATGCATTCTTTTAGCCAAAGAGTAGAAAAGATTTTGTATTATTTTATATATTATTTTGTATATATTTGTATTTTATATTATGCTGACTTATAAAACACCTTTCAGCCAAAGAGCAGATAAGTTTTTATTTTATGTTAATATATTTATATATATATATATATATATATATATATACACAGTGCATACAGTATACATTAATTCTTTACTATATTATTATTGAATTATATAGTATTTAATATTATGTTGCCTTATAAGATGCCTTCTTTTTGCCAAATTAAATTATTTGTATATTATTTTATATTTATATTTTATATTATGCTGCCTTACAAGATGCCTCATTTTAGCCAAAGAGCAGATAGAATTTTATTTTATAATATTTTGTACATGATAATTATTTAATATTATTATCTTATATTTATATTTTATATTAGGCTGCCATCTAAGACTTTTAGTTAAATTGTAAGGCATGTATCCTTTGCAGAGAAGGCAGTCCTATACAGTACATGTAGTAAATATACATACTAAAAAACCTGCTTTTGTCATGAAGGGCTAAGCTAAATTCGTGTTTAAACAAGCTATTGTGTGTGTCTGCTTTAGTGAGGCTGTGGATAATCTAGGACTCCAGTCTCTCTCTCTCTCTCTGTGGAAATATGAAACCGGCCTGTGACATTTCAGAAGCCACTTCCTCCTCCAGAACTCTCTGTGTGCCAGTCTGTGTTTGGAACTCCTCATATCGGAGTTTTATATTTATCCTTGTGGCTCCAGTTCTCTGAATCCTAATAAGGCTTTGGCATGGGCAGGACTGATGGACAGGGCAGAGAGAGGGTGGGAAAGGGTTTGGACAATGGCGTACCGAGAGTCTGTTCCCACACTCAGCTTTGTCAGATGTGACGTTAAGAGCGTAAGAGGGCGATACGGGGTGGAGAGAACTAAAGCTCACAGACCGGCAAATACAAAAGCTTCAATGAACACACAGAGCCCATTTACAGTGAACTGTGGCCTTGTTGTATGGTATTGTGTAAAAAAAACACCTGAACAAGCTACAATGACATTGATCTAGTGTCTTTCATTTGTGCTTTCATCTTCACAGCCTTTTCTGTGGTTTGTTGAAAGACATCTCACCTGAGAATTAAGAGATGTTATGTAAGACGTTTTGCTGATTAATCTAATTAAGAAACATCCATTACACAACATAAGCTGGTTACCAGTCATGCGCATCTTTTTAGGACAGGATTTCACTTTTACCATGGTCAATGCATGTTAGCTTGAGCATCTGTCATTTGACCCTTGTTTGCAGCCTCCCATGATCCGGACTGAATTACTGTAAATGTCATATACCTCCAAACTTAACTGGTCTCCACTCCTGTTTAATTAGACATGCCCAGACACAATATGGATACACAGAGGAGCCAGTGGGAGCCTGTCCGAAAATCCCCGTGGATCATGCGAGTGGCTTTGGAGCAAAGCCCCGCCTCTTCAGGGGCGGAGTCAGACACAGAGGGCAGCAGCACAGAGAGCGAACAGGTAAATGTTATGCTGCCTTCCATTTCAAATGTATATTTTGTATTATACTGTCTTCTAAAATGCCTTCTTTTATCCAAAGAGCAGATAAAAGTTTATAAGTATATTAGGGCTGTCAAACGATTAATCGCGATTAATCGCATCCAAAATAAAAGTTTGTGTTTACATACTATATGTGTGTGTACTGTGTATAATTATTTTTAATACATAAATACCACACATGCATGTGTATTTAAGAAATATTTTTATGTATATACTGTATGTATATACTATATATACATGTGTGCATTTATATACAAAATAATTATACACAGTACACACACATATATTATGTAAACACAAACTTTTATTTTGGATGCGATTAATCGTGATTAATCGTTTGACAGCCCTAAATATATATATATATATATATAATTTTATTATTATATGATATTTTATCTTAACCAAAGAGTAGATACGTTTTACATTATTTTACATATTATTTTTTTATATTTGTATTTTAGGAAACACTTTATTTTAAGGTGACGTACTTACACATTACTACATGTACTTACTATTGTAATAATAGTAAATTATGCATAATTACAAGTAACTAGCCCTAACTCTATAGTTATGTATTTAATTAATATTACTACTCAGTAAAGTACAATGTAACTACGTCACCTTCAAATAAAGTGGAACCATAATTTATATTATGCTGCTTTCTGCCTACTCTTAGCCAAAAAGGAGATACGATTTTATATTATGTTATGTATTATTTTTCGTATTTGAATTTTATATTATGCAGCCTTCTAAGATGCCTTCTTTTAGCTGAAGAGCAGATAAGATTTTATTTCACATTTTATATATGATCATTATTCAGCATTGTTCAAATAGACAGTCCTGCAACTTTCAACCACATCGGTCTCTCATTCTTCACTTTACCAGTATCGGGTCAAACAAGCAGACAGAGACCCTGCGAAGCTCTTGACGTCACCCTCGCTGGTGCAGCAGCGCATCACAGAGCTCGACCAGCAGAGGGAGGAGCTGAAGATTGAGGTGAGCGGAGAACAGGTGTGTTCTCACCAACAACAGCTCAGCGTGCAGTGAAAGTGACCCGTGTGTTTGCTCTTCTGCAGCTGCAGCTGGAGGTGGCCCTGCTGAGAGGGGAACTGCAGGCAGAGCAGGAGCGACTGCGCAGACACACAGATCACCTGCAGGTGTTGCAAGAGAAGGACAGGCAAAGAAAGGGCCAGCGCTTGGCCAACAGACAGAAGGTCTGTATTTGATGTGTTCACAGCTTGATTTACAGATGACGCGTTTCATAAAAAGCTTCATTTGTGTTTGAGCTGAAAACGTGCTTTCCTTCAGGATCGTGTTCAGCTGGAGGAGCAGCGTCTGAAGGTGGAGAAGATGAAGATGAAGTGTGAGGAAATGGAGAAACAGATTCCCTCACAGCCAGAAGACCAGCGGGAGCAAATGCTGCTTCAGCTGCAAAAGGTGATGACAAACTAGGGGTGGTCGATAATATGCTAATTTGCTGCTCAGTTATTATTAATTATTATTGGTGTTCAATTATTAAAGGTGACCTGTTATGCAAAATTCACTTTTATATCGTTTTTGAACATATTTATGTGTTACCACCCTATTGTGATAAAAATCCATCCACTCTGTTATTTTTCCCATAAATCTGAAACAGTGTCTCAAAATGAGCCAGTTTGACGTCACCCTATTAGCTTAGCCCCTCCCCTAAATGAGCTGTACGCAGTCCGCCATGTTTATCACCTCGCCACAGCATTTAACAGCAGCATTCAAATAAGAAATGTATTCTTATTAAAGCTACTATTCGATCGTTTGGTTTATATAACTAGCATATATAGCAGTAGATATTGTATAGTACGCTGCTTTTACTTTAATACACAGATCTAATTTACACATGCGATTTCTTTACTTGCTGTTTACGTTCACAGACATAACCTACTGTGTTTATGTGCACTTTGTCAAATACACACAAGGTTATGTCAAAAACACACAGTTTAAGTGAAATAAGACATAAAAGAGAAATTAGTTTAATACTCGCGGGATGTGCCTTCTGTGCCAGTGCTTCGGATGTGTGTGATATCAGAAGTTTTAAAACTGATATGGCTTTGAATAATAAAAAACTAACAAATAAAAAGCTTTCATTATGACAAAGAACTGCAATGTCACATGAGCGTGACCGCGATAGAGATGGTGATCAAAACCAAACAAATGTTTTGTTAGTTTTTGAGCTGTACAGGCTCCGCCCTCTTCTGGAAAGCGGGGTGGGCAGAAGTATCTCATTTGCATTTAAAGATACATGCACAAAAACAACATGCTTTTCCTCCCACTCAAAAATGGTGCATTTACAACATGGTATAATAAATGATCTGTGGGGTATTTTGAGCTGAAACTTCACAGACACATTTTGGCGACACTTGAGACTTTTATTACATCTTGTAAAAAGGGGCATAATAGGTCCCCTTTAATAGTGGCTTTTATTATCAATACTGAAAACTGCGTAATATTTTTTGTAAAAATCAGGATTTTTTTTCAGGATTTTTTGATGAATAGAAAGTTCGAAAAGAACATATTTTATTTGAAGTAGAAACTTTGGTAACATTATAAATGTCTTTACTAGCACTGCTGAATTCAAATATTAATTTCTTTGAAAAAATAAATACTTACTTTCCACAAAAATATGAAGCAGTGCAACTTTTTTCAACATTGATAATAATAAGAAAAGTTTATTAGCAGCATATCAGCATATTAGAATAGGTCTGTTTGACCTGCGTAGACTGACCGGTGTATGACATCAAAGTACCGCCAGAGCGATTTAAAAATCATATGGATTTGTGTACTTTGGTGTCATACACCAGTCAGTCTGCGCAGCGCCACTTCAAGTCAAACACACTTAAAGATTTCTGAAGGATCATGTGACACTGACTTCTGACTCAACCAGTCATTTGAGTCTGACTGACTGAGCAATGACAGATGGGAAGAGTGTTGTTTTAAAGCTATAAGTCAGTATTTTTGCAATTAATTTTGGTGCAGAGAAACAAAAGCATAAAAATCTCTACTGACAGATTTATGCTGCATGCGTTGTCATGAACGGTGACTTGCTCCCTTATGATTTTGAAGAATTTTGTCTGTATGTGTTTTGTATTCAGGACAAGGATGCGCTGGAAGCCACAGTGCGAACTTTTGAAGACATGGAGTTTCACATTCTTGAGCTGGAAAGCGGAATAGAAGATGAGCGAGAAGGAGAGAATGGAGAAAGTGAAACGGTCATAGAGCGAGAGATAACCAGAGTACAGCACATGCACAACGCATCTCAGGTGAGTTTATCTGACAGAAGTTTCAGTCTAGTTTAACTAGATTACCAATAACTCATCATGAACACGATCATTTACCATGTTTTATACTCCTGTCTTGTAGAAACTATTGAATGCTTCTCATTTTATTTGCTTAACAGTTCATGTTTATTACTATACGAGCAGCACATCACACTTAGTGCTGCACAGTTCATGCCAAATCAGAGTTGTGAGTCAAGTGGAAGTTAATGGAACTTAGTGTGTCTTCACTACACGTCAATGTTTTAAAAATTGGACACTCTCGTTGACTGCTATGTCATCAGTAGAGGCAGACTGCCACACTGAGCATGGGTGTGAGTATTGCTCACGCTGACAGACCAAACACAGTCACATGATGCAGTAAACAAGGTAATTACATCAGTGGCCACAAAAGAGAGGGACTAGACTGACTGAGAGAGATACATTGAATTGAATCGGGTTACATGGAGTTCTTTGGTGACTGTCTGCAGTGTTGCTCCTATTAGTTGCTTTAATCCATATAATTCATAATTAATAATATAAATATATTGCACATAAACAATGTTTAAAAATAATCATTTGAATAGCATTCATTACAATTTAAATGCAAACAATATTATAATATAATTATATATTGCACATAAAAATATTTTAAAATATGAATTTAATATGAAATTACATTTTATTATAATGTTTGCATTTTAATTGTAATTAACGCTATTAAAATTAATATTTTTAAATATAATATTTTACAGTTTTACTTTTTTTACTGTACTCACATGATCCTTCAGAAATCATTCTAATATGATGATTTGATGCTCAAGAAACATTTATGATTATTATCAATGTTGAAAACAGTTTTTTACATTTTTATTTCAGGATTCTTTGATGAATAGAAAGTTCAAAAGAACAGCATTGATCTGAAATAGAAAGCTTTTGTAACATTAAACACTACCCTTCAAAAGTTTGGGGTCAGTAAGAATTTAAATTTTATTTTTGGGGGAAATAAATCAAATAAATCAATACTTTTATTCATCAAGGATGAGTTAAATTGATCAAAAGTTACAGTAAAGACATTTATAATGTTAGAAAAGATTCTATTTTAAATAAATGCTGTTCTTTTTGAACTTCGTTTTCAACATTGAAAAAAATAATGAATGTTTTTTGAGCATAAAATCAGCATATTAGAATGATTTCTGAAGGATCATGTGACACTGAAGACTGGAGTAATGATGCTGAAAATTCACAGGAACATTTTACAAATTCAGCTTTCATCAGAGGAATAAATTACATTGTAAAACATATTAAAATATAAAACAGTAATTTTAAATTGTCATAATATTTCACAATATTACTGTTTTTTTTTTTAAATCAAATAAATGCAGCCTTGGTGAGCAGAAGAGACTTCTTTTAAAAAAAGAAGATGGGGGGGTAAAATAGCAGGTTGTCCATTAACTGTACACGTGTTACATCCGCATCAGGAGCGTCTAGTGTCCATTGAGTATAATAGGAGTGATCTAGTTTTGTCACTCACGTCGTGCCAGCGCTCAAGGTGAGAGTGTCAGAGCAGTGCATAAGTGCTCATTGACTCAGCTGCTCCGTGTGACAGATCTCTGACCCTGACCTGTCAGCTCAATGTGCCGGGTGGGCGGCACCACGCCGACTTTCCTCTCTCTCTATGAGTATAAGCCATCAGTGCCACACAAACCAAACCACGGTTCATGAGTCCTTAACACACCAGACCGAGGCTTATTGCTGAATGTGTAAGTTTCATATGAAGTTTCTGTTCATGCTGAAAATGTTTTAATGATCACGTCGCTGTCTTGCAGGAACGAGTCCAGCAACTAGAAAAACAGCTCAAGGAAATGGAACAAGAAAAGGATAAAGCTTTGAATTCCCTCAGGCAAGAGAGAAAAGAGCTGCGCCACAGGTCTCAGAGGGTAAGACGTCCTACACGCTTCTTCTTCAGTAACACGACAAAACTAGGGCTTTACATGTTCTAAAAACTTGTGTGAAAACTCCTATCTCTGTGATCTTCTGGTCTGGTTTGGGTTTCCTCCTTCAATGCACGTCTGTGGGATTTTTTCACCTATTTTATGGTGCAGCAGGTGAAAATGGTAAAGTACCAAAACACCTCTCATCAACCAGTGCTATTATAAACAAAACTAAAAATACAAAAAAAACATTTACGTGAGTTGCAATAAATTAAATGTTTACAAAAAGAAAATAGAATATAACAGAATATATTTTATTTTTTCAAATTTCAAATTTTCAAATTTCGTTTAGTTTCATTTGAGGTATTAAAATTGCTAAAGCTTAAAGTCGTCATGAAATCAAAATTGACCCTATTTACTTTGTTAGCACATATTACTAATCTTGTGGTGAACAATTAATCCGTGCAAGTTAATACACAGAAAAAAATAGTTTGTCGTGGTAATCTTTAATCAAAATCTGAAAAGTTACTTCCGATCTGGAATGGCGTTCCTTCTCTGATGACGTCAGTTTGACGGCTTCCGGTTCACAGGGACTTTAAACAGAAATAGAAATGTATAAAAATGTAATATTAGTTTTTCATTTAATATTAACATTTAACAATAAAAAACAATAACACTTTACAAAATGTCTCATTTATTAAAGGTAGGGTATGGGATTTGCATAACGGCCGGCAGATTTTGAAAATACACAACTCAAAAGGTCCTACCTTCTTTCCTCCAATGCTGGCCCTGACTCCACCCATTCGAAGAACATGGACGCGCAATCATGCATCTGCAAAAACTCAGATGTGCGGGATTGCACTTACTCTCTCTCTCTCTGTACCGGGGCGATTTGCACTTACTGTGACTGGGTGACGAGCTTTGAGTATGCGCTCGAAGGGGACACGTGCGCGAGGGGGTGGGGGGAGGGGGGTATGGTACGACCGTTTGATTGATTTTCTGTCCAATGATTCTAGGTGGTCTTGGAAATGATTGGCTGGAGTTTTTCGAATCCTGCCCGTTCCACAGATGATTAAATTGCTTAATTTTCATTTCAGTGCTTCTAACTCAGTGGCTGTAAGTGGGTTAGGAATAGGATTTCAAGTGATTTTGAAAAAAATTTCAAAAAAGAAAATCACATACCCCACCTTTAACATTAGTTCATATTTACTTGCATGAGCAATACATTTGTACAGCCTTTATTAACCTTTGTTAATGTTAGTTATTAAAAATGTTCATGTTAGTTCATGGTGCATCAACCAATGTTAAGAGATACAACTTTTGATCTTAAAAATGCCATTTAGTCTGCCATTTTAAGAGCTGTCTCACTAGCAAAATCCTTCCAGTGCACTGAAACTTAAACCCCCTAAAAATCCCACAATGCACCATGAAAACCAGGGAGCATCGATGCTCACTATGTTCCCTTACTGTAAATTCTGAAGCACGAAATATAAATTACGCGAGCCAACTCAATACATGACACGCGTTAGATGTTTTAATAAACTAACCCATTATTTAATTATATTTCAGCATAAACATACGTCACTATACACGCAATGGACCTAATCTAACTACATTTATAATAAATTTATGGCTGAAATATTTCAGGGATATGTAACAATCAAAGTATTTATCATATCATAATATACTTTTGTCAGAAAGATACCAGTAGTGATGTTGTACATCGAGGATGTTTCAATGTCACCGGAAATATAGCCATTAGTGTCCTAATGTGTAGTGAGTCGGGGTCCTAACTGTCCTTATCAGTGCCTGAATTTGTGAACACGATTAACTGATTCACGAGCTCGGGAGCTGATTGAGACGAACACGTATTGTTCATTGTTAGTTCATGTAAACTAATGTAGCTAACTAATTTTATTACGCGGCTCTGTGGTATCCTTGATTCTGATTGGTCAATCAATCACACCATCTAGCGGTATGTTATTATAGCAACCAGTAAGAACTGATCACACAAGCTCATCCGGGTAACTGAAGTCAGCGCTAAATGCTTGCTAGGAACGTTTTTTCCTCGTGGAAGTTTTGCGTTTGGTGAGCTAATAAAATATTAAAACTCAAATCAGATATAGTTATTTAATTATGTCATCCGGAAATCTCAGACTCGCTCTCTCGCGTTTCATACGAACGCAGCTGCTGCTATTTTGCAATGATTGTTTTGTACACTGAAATGGATTATAAGATACAAAGATTTTAAAACAGTTTCGTCTAAAATCAATATCTCGTATCCTTATAATTATTTATGTGGTGAAATGCCATGTAATAAGTGCCATTACTGTACCATATCACTTAAATGTCCATCTAGTTTGAACTTGCCGCTTGTTAGCAACTGCTTTCTTTACAAAAGCCTTGCGTTTAAAGAGCTAATAAAATATTTCAAATCAAGTCAATATTTCGTGTCTAATTATGTGGCAAGTAGCCATATAATAAGCGGGATAATGTACATCCGCTTCGGGGTCCTGATCACCGTGTCGGGGTTTATTCTGCGATAACAACCGGCTGGATAAACATTATCCCTTACTTAACAAATGGAACCTTATTGTATTATATTATTATCTATTATATTGTTACCAAAAAACGAATTAAAATAACTAAAGCAGAAAAATTATGAAAATATAACAATAAAAACTCATCCAAAAATATTAATAAATACAGTTACAATACTAAAATAACACTGTACTCAAGAGGAAGAGGACAGCACACACACTCAGCTTTAATGCTAGCGTTAAGTTATGTTATAGTGATTATAGTTACACTAAAGTCAAGGATAAAGTAGGTGGAGGAATGAATTACTGATAGGGAAGAGAGAGTCCGAGAGGGCAGGATTCCCAGAGAAGGGAAGGACCACAGGAAGTGTGAGAGGACAGAGCGATAGAAAGCAGATATCCTACAAAACTCAACACACGTCTGGTGAGTGTTTCTGTCTGTATACTTCAAGAGATGTGTATCTGCTCTGTAAAAATCAAATTCTGGCACGCAGATTTGACAGATCAGGAAAGATAGGGAATGTGGAGAGGGATCTTTACAGAAGACAGGATTGAGAATAAAGCAGCTTTTAACTGGTAACATGACGGACTGTCTTAACTGAGTTATGACTGATTTGTCTGTATGTACGGTCTGTAGGAAATAAAGACAGGAATGTGTTCCTCGCAGTCGCTCATGTGTCTGTGAGTCAGAGGCTGCGATCAAGAGCTGTCTGCTGGACCTTCTTGAATTATTGACTAAACAATTGGTTTTTCCGCCTGTGTAAAATGTGTTCTGCTAATAATGACCGATATTAGGAAAAAACTGGCTTTTCCAATTACAGGAAATGAATATTTTAAGTAAAGATAGTTTGATCTCCCATGGCACTTTGTAAACGAGTGTCTGTGAGTCAGAGGGTGGGATTGATGCTTAACTTAAAGCTGCAGTACTGTTTAACTCTTTTACTACTCTGAATAGTATTAAGTCATAATAAATCACTAGGACAAGTACTTATAGTAACTCTCAAGGCCCTGATAGTGATATACTCACGGAAAAGTTCTTCTTGGTTGTTCGCTTAGTCATTTTTAGTAAAAAAAAAAAAGGTTAGCTTTTTTATATTGTATTTTATTTCTGTTAACTTATTTTAATTGTATTTTTAGTTTTGTTTAACAATAACAGCAGTGGTTGATGAGTTGTGCTGTTACTTTACTAAGTGATCAGACGCACCATTTTCACCTGCTGCACCATTAAACAGCTGAAAAAATCTCACAGAATTTCACACAAAAGACGGGAAGAAAACCCCTGAAATCACTCAGATTGTCCTGACAATTAAGGAAATGATATTTTAAAGAGCCATAGGAAGTTCCTAAAATGCATTATTTATTAAAAATTCATAATTCTCTTCTGGGTTTTATGATTACAAACTGAACAGCTGCCTTCTAAGATGCCTTCTTTGCATGTATCCATTATGGAGCAGGACGTCCCATAATGCAGGGCTTCACAAACTTTTTTGTCAGATGAACTCCTTTGACCTAAAATATTTTCTTGAAGCCCCCTCTGAAATTTTAAGTTAATATTTAAATAATTTAACAACACATTTGCATGTGCACAGTTCTCTAATGGGAGTTATTGGTCACATGACTACCTGCATGTCATGTGATAAATAACTCCCATTAGAGAACCAAGAACATGCAAATGTGTTGTTAAATTATTCAAATAACAACAATTACAATATTTAATGTTTTTTTATGTGTTTTTACTCATTTTAATTTTATACGGTTATTATTTGATGTCTATTTTTTGAGTTGATGAAAAGCAAAAAATAATTCCTAAAGTGTAATTTAAATGATTGTTTTACCCAATATTTGTGTGTCTTGTGTATTTTTATGCTCATAACATTTACAACAACAACATTCTAATGCCAAACTCTATTGAAATCAGTTGTGAATGCTCTGTTTCTATGACACACAGCTTTTAACTATGTAGACAGCATGGCAGTGCACTAGGTTTTAGAACAGAGCCTCTTTCCTGTATAAATGTAGTATAATGGCTTATTGTGATCATTTATGTTTTGGTTATTTGCTGTCTTAATAACTTCAGTTATTATTGTCTTGTAGCCTAAGTTTTTTGTTTAATATTGTACCTCTTCATGTGACTAATATAACAGCATTGGTCAGGATGTATCTGTCACTCATATGCTAAACATCAAGGACATTTGCCTTTGTAGATTTTGAAAGAGAAGAAGCCTCTCACTGATTGGTCCAACATCACTGGATCCACCCCCTGCATGATGTCACTCAGCCCTCTGACCATTCACAAAGCAGCACAGGTACACTGTGAATGTGCATTAGATGGTTTGACATCTAGACCTTTAGTGATTCATGAGTTTGCTGCGGTCAGCACATTGAATGTGTTCAAAACCATGTTCCTAGGAATCATCGAAGGATACGTCCAGCTTACCCCGCAGACGGAGCTCGCATAGGAAAGTCTCAGATAGACCTCTCTCTGCGCAAGGTGAGCAAACCAATCAGGTGAAAGCAACTTTAACGCTTTGAGATTTATTGCAATGATGCTTGAACAGAAATATCTGGTGTGAGGAAATGCAGTTTAACTGGCGCTCAGACTGTAAGTAGGTCAGACAGAAACACAATTGTGCAAGAGGATGAATGCACAGACAACAGGCAGCATGCAAAACGAGAAAACAAAGTACAACAGCCAAACGTCATGACAGTCCTGCATGTCGTGGCTTATTAGCTGTGAAAAGCTTTTGTCAGTGTTTTTTCGTTAAGGTGTGTCTGTGTTGCTGACACATACTGGAAAAGCGAGTGGAGCCACTGCAACTGCACACAGTTGTGCTTTTGTTTGTCTATAATAATCCTGACAGTCGTTTATCTCATGAAGGAATTGATCAAACAAAGCAACTCTATGGAACAGTGTCTGTGTGCGAAGGTTCATGTGCACCTTCTTTACATAAATTAGTCTGTAAGTTACACTTTATTTTAAAGTATTTGCAGTGTACTTACCCAAAGTACTGGTAATATAAGGTAACAGCATGGGTTCAGTTTAGGTTTAGGAGTAGGTTCAGGGTTAGTACCTAGTTATAACCCAGTTATTGTAATTGCTATAATAAGTATATTGTATGTACATGCAGAGCAGGACTGTAAAATAAAGCGCTACCTGAAATCTTATGAGTTAATGATTGAATTATGGGATGTGACTTTATTTTATTGCACTTCCTGATTTGATTTGATTCCACCTTTTTATACATTGAAATGTTGCAGTTGCCAAAGTGAACGTTGCTTAGGTAAACCCTAAGATATGGGGAGAAAATGTTCCCACAAAGACGGCAATATCCAAAATCCTTGTACTTTTGGGGACATTTTTTTTGTCCCTATGAGGAAAACATTTTATAAATCATAATAAATTATGTTTTTTGAAAATGTAAAAATGTAGAAAGTTTTCTGTGATGGGTAGGTTTAGGGGTAGGGTTAGTGTAGGGGGATAGAATATACAGTTTGTACAGCATACAAATCATTATGTCTATGGAAAGTCCCTGTAAAACATGAAAACACAACGCATGTGTCTGTGTGTGTGTGTGTTGCATACAGGTCAGGATACCGCTGTGTGTTTGAGGCTTTGAGCCATAGTAAAACTAATTTGCTGCAAACTACTAGACAATAAAACACCTATTAAGAGTGATTGAACCTCATTTCATAACTCTTCTTGCTTCTGTTTGATATATTGCTTGTGGTTTTTCCTTCCATGAAATCATGTGACCTCAAAACATTTTTTTATTTTTTTATTTAGAATATAAAAAACTTTTTTTAAAGATTTTAAAAGATGGGTAAAATCTCATTGTCAGTACTGTACGGCAACGTTTTGACGTTTATAATGGTTCCTGGTATTTATTTTTTTATACATAAAAACATATAAACTTTTAGTTTTCTGAGTTTTTATTGCTCTTGCTGTATTTGTTTATTTTATTGAATGCGCTTTGGGTTTGAGAAAAGCGCATTATAAATAAAATGTATTATTAAGGCAAGGGTTAACAGAACGGTACATTTTAAATATACAGAAATAACAAACAAAATAAATGTAATATGATACGTACAATACAAGAAGGTTACCGTAGTTAAGTCAAAAGACCACAGTGGTTACAGCATGAAGACATGAAAAAAATAGATAAACTAAATAAAAAATTATAACAAATGTACAGAAATACGATATAGAAATCTAATTTATCATTATTGGTAAATCATAATCTCTCAATGTATAATGTTCACCAGCTCACCTAATCACACATTAAATGTTGGAACTGTGTCCAGTTTCCACCTTTGGAGAATCAGTCTCTTTGCAATAACTCCATAGTTTATGTTATTTTTAAAGGTGATTCTAATTATTGTATTAAGTTTTACTTTTTTTTAAAAAAAGTATTATTTTTAAGATGTTTATTAGCCAGAAGCGTCTAATAAATGATTGAATGTAAATGTAATTTGTCCCGTTGCTTTCATATGGCAGTGTTGGTGCGAATGACTCCAGACAGACCAACCTCAGAGGCTCTGTCGCCTCGCCTTCCTCATCACACCCACAGACTGAGTAATGGACATTATAATGGGCTGAGATCAGCGCAGACCGATGGGAACGGCTCTCATGCGCCATGCAACAGCGCCAACACCTCCCGCGCGCCCAGGTGAGTGGCACAGAACAGCAGCCTGGCTTTGTGTTCCTATCATAATACTGAATAATCTGTACAGTAAGCTCTAACAGGTGTGTGTTTACATGGGTGTGAGAAACCTTTTATTTGAGCCGTATGAATCTGAAGTGTTTGTGAGTAAACATTAAACTTACTGCGTGTGGGTGAATTCTGTGAACTTTATACCCTGGCCTGGAACATAATAGGAGAATTTTTAATGCAGCTTAATTATTAGTGCTTTATTTATGGAGCTAGAAATGTGTCTTTATTACATGCGAGTAAATAAATGATCTGAGAGAGAGAAAAAAAAGTTTGAGAGAAAAAGTTATCACACTGATAGCAAAAAAGCATTTCATGAGCATTTCATTTCAACAATGGTGTAATGATTCTGTTCGACTCCCAAGACAAGACGATGCTCACCTGACTGGCTAATAGGAACGTTCCAATAGGAAAAAAAGAACGTCAATTTTCACAGCTAAAGCAAAATCCTGACACGACTCACGAGAGCAAAAATTGCATCGAGAGCAAAGAAAAGCGTTTTGAGAGAAACACTTTTTTTTTTTTAGAGAAAATGTTTTCACACTGATAGCAAAAAATATATATTTGAGATTTTTTTCAAAGTATTTTGAGAGAGATTTTTTTTTCTCAGAAATAATTTTCACATTTTCAAATTTATATTTTTTTATGTTCTATGAGAAAATACTTTCTCTCAACTTTTTTTAGTCTCAAATATTATTTTTTGCTATTGGTATGAAAACTTTTTCTCTCAAATATTATTTTTTCTCTCATGAAATGCTTTTTTGCTATCAGTGTGATAACTTTTTCTCAAACTTTTTTTCTTCTCTCAAATCATTTATTTTCTTGCATGTAATAAAGACACATTTCTAGCTCCATATTTATTAAGCACTATTTTAATGTAGCTTGTTTCCATACAACAACAATTTATTGTCCATGACCAGGACTGTCGAATTTCAAAGGACAAAATACACCATAACAGTACCATAAAAACAGTCCATATGACTCGTGTCTTCTAGTCTTCTGTTCTGAGTCAAAGGATTTGTGTGAGAAACAGACCTAAATTAAGTAAATCGCATACTAGTGTGTCATTAGTTCATGACGCATGTAAACCAATAAATGACATCAAACCTGGCACAAAATTTCATTGCTTGGCCAGAAGGGAAGATGTTTAGACTATAATGGCTTTAATTTAATTTAATTTAATTTATCTATCTCTATATTATAATTTAGTATGTATTATATACTATATTATGCCCCGAAATATATATGAAGTTGTGTATTTAAGTATATCTAACTTTATTTGCATACATTCAGTACACTCATGTAAAGCAATATATATATATATGGTAACACTTTACAATAAGGTTCATTAGTTAACATTAGTTAATGTATTAACTAACATGTACTAACAATGAGCAATACATTTGTTACTGTATTTATTAATCTTTGTTAATGTTAGTTAATAAAAATCCAGCTGTTCATCGTTTGTTTCTGTTAGTTCACAGTGCATTAACTAATGTTAACAAATACAACCTTTGATTTTAATAATGTATTGGTAATTGTTGAAATTAATATTAACTAAGATTAATAAATGCTGTAGAAGTATTGTTCATTCTTAGTCCATGTTAACTAAGGTAGTTAACTAATGTTAACCAATGAACCTTATTGTAAAGTGTTACCATATATATATCTGGTAACACTTTATAATAAGTATACAGTAACAAAGCACTTATAAATAATTTGCAAACTATTAGTTTATGGTTAATTAATAGTTTGTAAACTGTAGTTAATACATAAGTAGACTGTACAATCATTGTCACTGTAATTAACAAAGTCTTATTGTTTAATTAGCTCATATGTAAAGAGTTAGATAATGCTTTGTTAACAACTTATTAAGCATAAATAGTTCTCACTTCAGATTAGGTCACGGAATATGGGAAAATGTAATTAATTACGTGCCTTTATTGGACATTAATTGCATTAGTATTAAGAGTTCCTTAAAATGTCAAATGCAAAACACGTGACCTTTCACCTTTACAGCCCTCAGAACCTCTTGGATTTGGTGGAGATCGAAAGGAAACTCCGAGAGGCCAAAGCAGAGCGGGAACGTCTGCTGAAAGAGAGAGTGAGTTACTGACCCGACACAACCACAACAACACTGATCACTGCAAATCATACAAAACCGTAAAATACATCATCATCAGTGTTAAAGAGCTCACAAGAGACTTGTGTTTGTTTGTTTTTCTAATATCATTTCAACAAAATCACAATAATTCTCATGCTGACTCTCGTCTTCAGCTGTGCATATGATCACATGACTTATTTTTAGACCAACAGCGCAATTGTTCGTGCAGCAGTTCCATAAACATTTACCTTTGCATTTACTCATTTCATCCAATAGGCCTGTCACAATTATTGATTGATCAAGGTTATTCGCTGAAATCTGAATTATGTGAGATTATGTAATGAAGTGAAAGTTACTATTGGATGTTGCTGACTAAATTTGGCCAGTTCATATGTTGTTTTTCCACCAATGAAAATATTTCCAAAGGAATCCAAACTAACTCAGTCTGACGGCAGTTTCTCTTCTCCGTTTGTGTGGATGCAGGAGGAGCGTCAGCGGCTGTTAGCTGAGCAACACAGACAGAAGGAGCAGCAATCTTTAAAAATACACTCGGATACATCAAAACTAGAGCCACTTGCTGAGGAGCGGCTGCAGATGAACTCACCGCACAGGACGCCCGAGGTACGTCTGATGATCGACACTACTGAAATAAAATACACATTCTGACATCATTTACTCACCCTCATATATTTTCTTACTTTCGTGAAACACAAATGGAGATGAGGCAGAATATCCATGATTTCGTTTTACATATGAAGAGTTTGGTTCCAAAACGCAATAAATCCATTTAGATAAATTTGAGTAAAAATGTGTTTTCTTTACCAAGAAAGTAGAAAGATGAAAACCACTATTTTCTGTTTCAAACTTTCACATAGCATTTGTAGGTCATAATAAAAAAATCAAAAAAAAATCCAGGTTTTGATTTTCAAAGATTTATTATAAAAACAGATTATTTTTTCCCCCAAAATGCAATAAATCCATTAAAAAAAAAAAAAAAATCAAAATGCAATTAATCCATTGAATCAATATAAAAGTTTTTTTTTTTTCATATTGAAACTGTTGAAAATACACAACAAAGTAAGTTTATTAGTATAATATTTTTATTAAGAACTGTAAAGATTGAAAACATTTTTCCTCCTCCCGAGTGCCTCATCTTCTTAATCTCCTCACATAAATGATTCGATTTCGATGCCTTACGTTTCTTACCCACTGCAGAAACAACCACAGGTTCATCAATGCCGTCAAAATGATTAATTTTTTTGTTTGTTTGTTGATCGAAAAGTACAAAATAGATAAGAAAAACTAGAACGCCGGGTGTATTTAAGGCGCTGCCGTTACTGTTTACATTGCGTGGAATGGTGCGTTGTGATTGGTTGAGAGCGGATATATCGCATTCTGCAGAGAAGGGAGACTCGCGTTTGTCACGGTTTGGAAAGAAAGGGAGAAAACATGACAGAATAACACGGCGGATATCGCATTTTACTTAAAATTAAACATTGACTTTTCAATACCAACCAGATACTAGTGATGTATGTCTCGAGACCGGTCTTGGTCTCGAGACCGGTCTCGGTCTTGTCACGGCCTTGACGGTCTTTGGTCTCGGTCTTGTCTTGGTCTCGGACCTCTCGGTCTTGTCTAGGTCTCGCTGTCTCAGACCGACATAGTGGTCAGGGGATTGAGCAATACAAGACTACAATATCCACGACGATATCCGCAACGTATTGAAGCGCGCGTCCGAGTGAAGACAGTGCGGTGCGCGCGAGCCACGCGAGAAAACACTGTATCCGCGCCACTGATCGCAGCGGCAACGAGCACTTTGATCACTTGATTTAAAAAACACATATCATGTACAGTTTTTGATATATTAATATTTAGTAAAACACATATCAGTGACATGATGGGTTTTACCTTCATCAGGAGATTTTGGGTAACTGCACAACCACAACTGACAGATGACTTTGAGCGCACCGCCAACGGTGTGTGTGTGTGTGTGTGTGTGTGTGTAGCCATAGCGACAAAAACGACCAACTTTCGGATCCTGCACTTAAGCCTATAATTTCGTTTTAAAATATATAATTATGTATTTAAAAGTTGCAGAATGGATTCATTTGGAGACTTCGAAATCAGCAGAGATAGGCAGGCAAATGCAAAACAACATTTGACAAGTTATTGCTTAGCTTCAACACTAATGTTTTTTCCCCTCCGGTCTCGACTTGGTCTCGGTCTCGACTTGGTCTGTCTTGGTCTTGGTCTTGTCTTGGTCTCGATACCATCTGGTCTTGGTAGTGTCTTGGTCTCGGTTTAGGCGGTCTCGACTACAAGTCTACCAGATACAATACTGATTTTTGCAGTAACAAATTTTTTTTTTTTAATGGCGTTTATCGCGTTTTGGAACCAAACTCTTCATATATTGAAAGTGGACAGTGATTTGTTCTGTCAAACTCAAAGTCTGACTCATACATATATACTTATATTATAAGTCTTCTAAAGTCACATGATGCTTTGTCAAGTATAGCACAGATTGCAGTAATAAACAGGAAGATAACCATGTTAATGTTGCAAAATTAATTATGAAGCAAATTCGATTTCAGTAAAGTAGCTCTACAGAAGCCAACAGTTTCATTAGGGCTGGTTCACACAGAACACGTTCTTGCTTTGAAAACCACTAGACGCGGGGAATGGGGAAACCACAAGGTCTCGAGATGCATCTTTTAAAAGTTGAACTTATTTTAACTTGAGTGTCGCGTATTTAGAGCACTGTCATGCGCGAGACGCTGCAAAAGACATAAGACGTGAGCGCAACGGTCAAACACGTCCGTCTAGCGCGTGTTTACAGAAAAAATAATGGAAAAGTAGCGGAGTAGAATGGAAAAATGCGTTCTGTGTGAACAGCCTCTTATTCAGCTCAAGTCGGATTTAATGTCGATTCAGTTCAATAATAGTGTCAATGTTGCATTGGGGTCCATCAACTGTTTGGTTACTGACATTCTTCAAAATATCTTCTTTTGTGTTCAACAGAAGAAAGAAACTCATACAGGTTTGAAATAACTTAAAAGTGAACTTAATAAAGTGAACTATTCCTTTAAGAGTACTCTGTTTAATATGCTTTATATTATTTTTAAATCCATTTCTGTTGAATCTGTAGAATGTCCCCCCAAAATCAGCACAGGAAATGGTGCGTGTTTCCATCTGAGCATTTTTATTTCAGCTGTGCTTATATCTTGTTTATTTCCTCTACTCTGTACAGCAGGGTGTCCCGCTTTCTCTGACGGCGAACTTTGACCTGCGCGCTCACGTGGAGTCTCTGGGTCATAACGTGACAGGGTGCATGGGAGTTAATCTGTCTCCCCGGCGGTGTGGCGGCTTTCTAACCAAGCGCGGAGGTCGAGTGAAGACGTGGAGGAGGAGGTGGTTTATCTTTGATCTGGACCACCAAAGACTGGCATACTACACCGGTGAGGAAAAGAGAATATATTACAACAATGCATCCATTAACACAGTGTTTTCCAGAGGGGGTTCATGAGTTGATGAAAAGCTAATAATTATTAAATCCCAACGTTACATTATAATAAACAAATAGGGCTGCATTTGGAAATTTACATTCAGATTTGCATCAATTTCCAACAGTTCAGCATTTCACCAATATTCGCCAAAATAAAAGCTCAAGGATTTGACATTAAAAAAGAAACAAAACAATAAAAATATATATATTTTATCTGTTTACTTGCATGTGATAGTTTTTTTTTTCATATTCATTTTTATGTAAGTTTTAGTAATTTTGATGTTTGTTTTTGAAATTGTATTAGTTGTTGTTATTTCGTTTTTATTCATTTTTATTTCAATTTTATTTTTTACTTATTTTAGTACATCAAGTTAAAGTAGATAAAAATGAGAAATGTTGCTTTGGCAACTAGCTGAAATAAAATAAGATAAATTTTATGATTTATTTTATTTCAGTTATTGTTTGTTTTATTAGTAGTAACAATTTTTTGTATAGTTTTAGTTGACTATCATAACCCTGAATGTGACCTTTAACCGACATCAGAGAACCGTGAACATGCAAATTTGTACTTAAATTATTGAAATATTGACAATCTTGCAAGAAAAACATTTGACATCTCTACAGGGTTTGGCTGACAAAAGGTTTGGGAATTAACACGTCACACTAAAAGTATTCCCAGTGTATAGTACACTTCAGCTGAAATCTGATGGATATCTGCTGCTTTCTCATTGAAATCTCAATGTTCTTTTCGTTGTTTTCTCAGAACTGGATGAGAAGAAACTCAAAGGGGTCATTTACTTTCAGGCCATCGAGGAGGTTTATTACGATCATCTACGAACAGCTACATCAGTGAGTTCATACGCCTCCTCATATGGAGGAAAAACTGACCACAGACTGAAATGATAGACACAAAACTGCAACATTAAAGGTCATTGCACACCGAGTTCGAAATTCTCGTCCGAAATTTCCGCACGTTAAAAAATAAATACGACCTCGTGTTTTGTCAATCACATATGGAAGCTTGTTTCCGCCACTGAATAAAAAAATATATATATAGAAAATTTTTGACTTTTTATCTCACAATTGCGAGATATGAAGTCAGAATTGTGAGAAATAAATTAGCAATTGCAAGATATAAAGTCGCAATTCTGAGAAATAAAGTCGCAATTGCGAGATATAAAGACAGAATTGCGACTTTTTATCTCACAATTCTGACTTTACAAGACGCAATTGCGATTTTATGTCACGCAATTCTGACTTTATATCTCGCAATTCTGACTTTATATCTCGCAATTCTGACTTTATATCTCGCAATTCTGACTTTATATCACGCAATTGTAAGAAATAAAGTCAGAATTGCGAGATGTAAACTCGCAGTTGTGAGAAAAAAAGTCAGAATTGTGAGATAAAAAGTTGCAATTACCTTTTTTATTTTTCATTCAGTGGCGGAAACAAGCTTCCATAATCACGTCCTCCGAAACTTTCGTCCGTCATAAAAAAAGTGTTTTTCGCAACCGTAGCAAGCATTTTGAATGATGTTTTGACAATTCAGAGCCGCCGAATCACGAATACGAAAAAACGCATACGGAAATTTCGGACTCAGTGTGCGAGGACCTTGACCCTAACTAATTAGCAGAGCAACCCATGGTCATATTTTGTACAACCACAGTTTATCAGTGTTTCTGACACATTTCTGTATTTCCCATGCTGACTGTGTTTTTGTCATTCTCAGTCTCCACGGCCCAGTCTCACCTTCTGTGTGAAAACATACGAGCGGCTCTTTTTCCTCGTGGCCCACAGCGCCGAAGCCATGAGAATCTGGATGGATGTTATTGTGACTGCGACAGATGAACACACCAGATACTGATGAACACTAGAAATGATGCTGAACAGATGATGAAGCCTGCAGATGAGATCGCTCAGGGACTTTAAAGGATGCCACAACACAAGATGAATATGAATGTTAGCGGAGCAGAGGACATTGGTATACGGTGTACGAACACTCATAAACAGACGATCCGTGCTGAAATTGACCTTCAGTGGGTTTGTGTTCTTCTGCCATCTGCTGTTACACTAACAGAGCACATCACACACCGCACTCACGTGTTATGTTTCTTACATATTATTTATTATTGTTACATATCAATTTTTGTCATGTTTTGCTATTGAAAGTTTGGGGTAAAAATCCTGCAAAGTGTTAATAAACATTTACATTCCAAACAATGTGTCAGGACCTTATGTGACCTTAGAATAAAGCTGTCCAACAGCTTTTTGTTATTTTTAGCAGCCAAAGAAAAATAAAATACATAAATAAACAAATACATTACATTCAAATAAATTTAAACCTAAAGGAAAAACAAGTTTGATTTGAAAAAATAATATGAAAATGCATCTTCTAGTGACTAAAATGGGCTTATAAAATGTTTGAGTCTTCAAATATATAGTTCACTTAAAATGAAACTTTTTGTTTAAATAAATAGAGCTAAAGGGAAAACTAGGTTTATATATATATATATATAAAATAAAAACCTAGTTTTCCCCTTAGCTCTATTTATTATATAGGCTATATCAAAATGCATCTTCACTTTTGAAAATATAAAATGTTACTATTTTAAATGTATTATCAATGTTGGAAACAGTTGTGCTGCTTAAATATTTTTTATAACCTGTAATACTTTTTTCAGAATTTTTTGATGAATCGAAAGTTAAAAAAGAACAGCATTTATTTAAAACATAAATCTTTTGTGACAATATACACTAATGTTTAAAAGTTTGGGGTCAGAAATGTTTTCTTTTTTTGAAAGAAATGTATACTTTTACTCAGAAAGGATGTTAAATTGATAAAAAGTGATAGTAAAGATGTATGTTGATAGAAAAGATTTCTATTTCGAATAAATGCTGTTCTTTTTTAGCTTTTTATTCATCAAAGAATCTTGAAAAAAGTATCACAAGTTACAAAAAAAATATTAAGCAGCACAACTGTTTCCAACATTGATAATAATCATATTAGAATGATTTCTGAAGGATCATGTGACACTGAAGACTGGAGTAATGATGCTGAAAATTCAGCTTTGATAACAGAAATAAATGACATTTTAAAGTATATTAAAATACAAAACCATTATTTTAAATTGTAATAATATTTCACAAATATTACTGGGTTTTTTTCTATATTTTTGATCAAGTTAACACAGGCTTGATGAGCATAAGAGACTTCTTTCAAAAACATTAAAAATAGTAATGTTTCCAGACTTTTGACCAGTACTGTATATTATAATATATATGCATATATATATATTAGACTTAAAGGAAAAATAAGTTTGACAAAAAATATCAAAATACATATTCTAATAAGATTAAGATGGAGGGGGCTTATAAAATGTTTCAACAAATTAAAATAAATCCTTGAAAATAGTTCACTTAAAATGAAACTTTTGTTCATGATTGACCCTTCTGACCCAAAAAAAGTTGTTATAATCAACTCGCGACTCTTTTACATGCAACAATAGTGACCGCAAGAAAGTTCCATAAACGAGTCAATAAAGCATTTGCACTAAAAACACTCAAATGTATCGTGCGCTGTAATTATAATAAGTTAAATAAATAAAAAATCGCCATGTATGCAATCATGCCATGTCATGATGTGATTTTGTGTCGTTGTTTTTCAGAGAGAAGAATAAAACGATGATGATAAACGGAATGTTTATTTATGATCTGACTGAATCTTTTAAATCCGATTCGTTGATCGTTATAAGCGTTTGGCAGATTGAATCTCGGCTGCTTTCAGTTCTGCATCGACCATTAATTATAATATTTCTATCTGATGAAGATGAGGGTGACCAGCTCGCTGTATGTGGGCGATCTGGAGCCGGACGTGAATGAAGCCATGCTGTTCGAGCGCTTCAGGTCTGTCGGTTCGGTTCAGTCAGTCCGAGTCTGTCGAGATAAAGTCACGTGCCGCTCGCTCGGATACGCCTATGTGAACTTCGAGCAAACCACTGATGGTGAGATGATTGAGAAGATCACCATAACAATATTAATCAACTGCATGACCACTGTGATTTCATACGTTTTCTGTGAAATATTTTGTAACTTAACGTTACCTAAGCAAGCAAGAAAAAAAGTCTTATGTCACTCCAGTGAATGTCAATTTCTGTATAGGCCTAATTTATGCTTTTTTGAATTTAGTATTTTTTCTATGTCATTACATTGTTTAGAGCATGAGAAACAATATTTCATTCATATGTTATGCTATGTCTTCTGTAGTGGACACCAGGACTCAGTTAGGCTATTTTAAAAATAAAAAGGCATGAAATTACATCTCTTTTTTAGCCAAACTTTGTATAAAGATGATTCTCAACTATGTTATGAAAGATATAATGGAATGAATTGATATAGCTAACTTACCATTATGCACTCAAATAAATTAAGCCTTTTAAGATTTACGCATTGAATAACCCTTATGACATGTATTTTAATTTAATAATTGATTAAGGATTGTTCAATTATTCAATTAAAAATATGTAAGGATTGTTCAGTTAAAAAAAAATAGTTTTTTCAATTCAATTTCTGGAAAAAAAAAAGTATGAGAATGAAGTGATTTTTTTCTTGAAACAAGAACAAATATCTGCCAATGGGGTCAGAAAAATAAACTTCAATTCAAAGGGAAAGCAAGATTATTTTTCAGACCCGCATTGCCGGATATTTTTTCTCATTTTAAGCATAAACTCACTTCATTTTGATATCAAATATCTAAACAACCTTAAAATAATATACATTTATTTAATATGCAAAATGACATATAAGATAAGTCTTGTTTTCTAAAAAAAAAAGGGATTATATAAAAACAAATATCTGCCAATGGGATGAGAAAAATAAACTTAATTCAAAGAGAAAACAAGATTATTTTTCTGCATGCACTGGCAGATTATTTTAAAAGCAAAAACATTAATTTTATACATCAAGCTTGCATGTTATGTTCTTGTTCATCTCAAGTCAATTTATCGATTTAAGAATTTGTAGATATTTATACCTCTGACTAATTTTTTGCAGTGAATATGGGACAAGCTGTTACATTTCTGATTGACACTTGTTTATTGATTTGGGAGGAATCAATAAACAAAAAGCATTTGAAAATCTGCACTTAAAATGATCCAATTATTCAAGAAATTCCTACTCACATGTGCTTCATTGTAACGTTGGATCTCCTTCGCATCGTATAGCCGAACGAGCCTTGGATACCATGAACTTTGACCTCATGCAGGGCAAGCCAATGCGTCTAATGTGGTGTCAGCGAAACCCTTCCCTGAGGAAGAGTGGCGTGGGAAACGTCTTCATCAAGAACCTGCAGAAATCCATTGACAGCGAGGGCCTGTTTGACATCTTCTCATCATTTGGAAACATCTTGTCCTGTAAAGTAAGTAACGTTCTCCACCTCCAGCTCTTATATGAGATAAATATCCAGCGCAGGAGAATCTGAAGCACGTTTCTTTTCATTAAGGTGTCTTGCGATGAAAACGGATCGAAGGGCTTTGGATATGTGCATTTTGAGACGCGTGAAGCTGCTGAAAAAGCCATCGAGAAATTAAACGGCATGTTGATCAACGAGCTGAAAGTGTAAGTCGTGACTAAACGCATCGATTTCATCATGTTGAGTCTTGTAAGGTTAAAGAGTACCTGAAAAACTTAGGTAAAAGTACAGATACCTTACAGCAAAAATGACTGGAAGTTACAAGTCACCAATTCCAATACAACTTGACTTGAGTAAAGTATCTGATTTTAACAGTAAGTAAGTATTTTACTCGTAGCCTACTGTAAAATAAAAGATGCACTCAACACCTATAGACAAGGAGAGCAATTACATGTTTTTTTTGTAAAGTCGAAATAAAACTGAAAACCTCAATATTGCAATAAATCAAGGTCTGTTAAACGTCTACAAAATCTTAAATCTCAGTTAAGCTCAAAAAGGGCATAAGTAAACCCATATTATTCAAAAAGGCCTTCTATATAATATTAATAAAATAATGTTAATTATAATTAAAGCCTAAAAAGTCAATGCCTACATGCACTGGACGTCATGTCCTCATCTCAAATATGAAACTCCTGCAACTAGCTGATAATGCACTCACAAACAGACAAGTTTGGGTGAACAAGGGAAAGCACACAAGATATATTACCTTCATCGCCCTGTAGATGGGGATATCGCTTCTTTTGTAACAAATAAACCTCAGATGCAAAATGTAGTTGGTAATTGCAATACTCATTACAAATGTGTGTTGGAGTAAAGAATACAAATACTTATTCAAAAATGTAGTCGAGTAGAGAGTAAAAGTAAGTTATTCAGTCAATGTACAAAGTAGCCAAAAAGATACTGAAGTACACTTACATTTAGTTTAATTTGTCGCACCTTTAAGGTTCGTCGGCCACTTCAAATCGCAAAAGGAGCGCGAGGCTGAAATGCAGGAGAGAGCAAAAGAGTTCACAAACATTTACATCAAGAACTTTGGAGCTGATGTGGATTCCAAGACACTGACTGAGATATTCAGCAAATTCGGTGAGGATTTGTTTTATGGAAGTGTAGATGAAATTTTTTTTTATCTTGTTCTGTTGCGTCTTTGACACTTTTTATTTTATTTTATTTTTCTTTTAGGCCCAACCTTGAGCGTCCGGGTCATGACGGATGAGAGGGGAAACTCTCGAGGATTTGGTTTTGTCAGCTTTGAGAAACACAATGATGCCAAGCAGGTGAGAGATGAAACAGAGGCCGAAAGAGTGTAGTGAACCAGACGAGGGAAAAGAGTGATCTGTATGTTTGAGTGTTTGTTGATTTAAAACACTCCATCACAAGGCTATTTTATTCTTTCAACCAACAGCAAAACACATGCATATAATTATGAATATTATGGGCTGCAAAGGATCCTATTGGCAGCATTTTTCTGGTTCTCTGCTTTAAACTTCACAATTTTTAGAAGCCAATGCTACTTTTTTCAAATTTTGTCTCCTATTTAAACACAAGACCCCCATAAGTTGTGTCCCAAATGGCACTTAATGATGATGTTTTGTCGCCTTCCCTTTCTGCTACATAGTTCTATTTTATTGTTATTAATATGCTTTTAGTGCTGTCAAATCGATTAATCGCATCTAACATAAACGTTTTTGTTTACATAATGTGTGTGTACTGTATATATTATTATATTTGTATATGTTATATATTTCTGTGTGTGTATATACTGTATACATACACACATACTGTATATATAATATAGATATATATAAATATAATATATACACACACATATTATGTAAAAAAAACATTTTGTAAGATATTAATATTAATTATTTAATTTTTTTCATTTGAGTTAATCTGTAGAATCTGCACTACATGGGTCTGTCCATAAAAAATAAAATAAAAATATATATATACAGGTTTTTTTTTATTTTTTTTATTTTTTATTGAGAATATCAAACCACTTATCCTCTGTAGGGTCAGGGGTCACATGCAAGAGTATATACTCTTGCATGTGACCCCTGACCCTACAGAGGATAAGTGGTTTGATATTCTCAATGAAAAAAAACAAACAAACAAAAAAACCTGGAGGGAGACAGAATCGTACTGGAACGGGACTGAATGACTACAAAATGTAAAGTTTGCGGGAAGAAATATAACTTATATCTGGAGTTTTTTTTTTGCAAGTGAGAGTAAATACCTGGTCACATTTATTCTAAAACTACTATAACCGTCATGTTTTCATAGCTCACACAATGCTGCACTTACTCATGATTTCTCTCAACACAGGGACAGGAGAGCTGTCAGTCAATAAAAAATAAATAAAAAAAAGTAACTTGTGTAAATTTCTTGCAAAAGAAACTCAGATATCTAAAAGTAATGCGTTACTTTACTAGTAATCTGATTACATAACTCAAGTTACTTGTAATGCATAACCCCTAACACTGATTATAAGTGGACCTCAGGGAGAGATAAATAAGAGAATTGTGTGATATAACCCCAAGGCCGTGGACGAGTTGAACAGGACGGAGCTGAACGGCAGACACATGTACGTGGGCCGAGCTCAGAAGAGAAGAGAACGTCAGGTGGAACTGAAGCGACGCTTTGAGCAGTTAAAACAGGAGCACATCATGCGCTATCAGGTACCAGTGACGCCTCTGAAACCTCACGCATTTATTACGCACATTAAAGGGCCATGCTTGCACACCAAGGAAGATTTATAACGATAACTATGCTTTCACAATTGCTCTAATTCTAAGAGAGTAGGGAAGTGCACACCATGACTCTAACAATAATGTCACAGAAGAACGAAATTGTTGTTGGAATCACTTTCAGAACGATTTTTTTCAGTTGATAAACGATAAAAACATTTACAGCCAATCAGAATCCACCTTTAAAGAAATTCAGCATTTAAAGTGGCAGACAACAACACTGCAGTGCGTGCTTATAATAAACACGTTATAATCCGCTGGTGTGGACACTAATATAGTTATTGTTATGGTTATAGTCAGGGTTCTAAATTAACACCCGCCAACCCGCCAAATGCGGGTTAAAATTCATTTTGGCGGGTGTTAATAAAAACTTACTAGCCAGTTTGGCCGGTGATGCATAAGGTTCTGTTCTCGGTCATTTATCCCCCTGGCAGTACTTCCTACATTTCCCATAAACACTGTGCCGTAATGCTACGTGATGACGTTTCATACGCCCATTGGCTGCGCGCAGTTTGCAGTGAAACCAGCGCGAGAAATGATTATTGATCATGGAAACAAACGGAGCGTACGCGTCCGTCCACCAGAAAACACAAGGAAGATGAAGAACGAGCCAGAGCAGGGAGCAGACTGAAAGAGGAGGAAGCTAGTAAAGTAGCTAAAGTAAAAGGTTAAGATTAAACTAAATGCGGCGGTGGTTGGGACAGACTTCTGGGTTTAAATTTAAATGTCGTTTAACGAGAGATAGCCTACGTAATTTTTTTTTAAGTTTAAGGTTTTTGTCATTATTTCTTACAAGCTTATACATTAGGCAATAGCTTATACACAACAAGCTTACTATATATCTTAAGGTTTTCTTTTAGTTGAAAACATTAAACAATATGTGTAAACAAAATATATAAACAACAAAAGCATTTAAGCTCAGGCAGCGCAAACGGGGAAAAAACGAAAAAAAAAAAAGCAGACTGCGCAGTTATCGTACAGAACGTAGTCAGCATACTCGAGTCAGCATATGATTATCGTGTTTATATTGTTTCACGTTCATGTTGAGAAAAACAATAATATCCACATGCTCGAGTGAGAAAACGCGCTGCGCTGACACAAAGCTGAAGTAACAGCACTTTGCGTTTTCTGTTCTTAAACCTGTCTCCCTCAACGAAACTTAAAGGAAGCATATGTCAAAATCATTTTGCTACCAGAAGATATCGGGGTACAGCTGCTGACCTGCAGTCGTTAATGCAGTGATGGACAGCTGCTTCCTCAGTCGACTGCTGTTTCTTTGGATTTCATGTGATTTCTCATTGTGGTGGTGATATTATGATAATAATTAATAATTGATTAAACGTAATTCCATTTTGTAATAGGCTATCCTTTTCATCTAAGTAATTCCAAACTTCGCGAGGCAGACAACGACATTATGTGATCAAAAACACAATCCACTTGTTAAATGCTCCACCCAGTGCATTTAATTATAACTGCGAAAAAGAATTGAAGAAAAAAAGTATTAGTATTAGTATTTTCTTTTTTTAATAATAATTACAGAGCGAAAATTCGAATATTCGTGCACATCCCTAATAGAGATAGATCCCAAACTTGAAATGAAATGTTTGCACTTTCTGTCTTGTATTGTACTTTATATGTGTTTTTCATGCCAACAATGTTAATAAAATTATCAAATGCATTCAGTGGTACTCATAATTTCTCTTATTTTCACTGGAAAAATTTTTGCTAGTGGAAATTCTAAATGGCTGGTAACTTTAGAAAGTTACCAGCCAGATTGGCTGGTGATCAAAAAAGTTAATTTAGAACCCTGGTTATAGTTATTGTTAAAGGTGCATTGCGCAACATTTCGTGTTAAAAATACCCGTTTTTCTAACCCATACATGCTTAAACAATTGCCTGATGGGCTGAATGAGCCCTTCTCTGATCACTGCGATTGCCTCTATAATCCTGTACAGTAAAATAAATAATAGGGATTAGGGACGGAACGTGAGCCTTTGGTTACTTATGAACAGCTCGTGCAAGCGTGCGTATGCGTGTGGTCCATGAGCGTGCACACCTCTGGTTGCAGTTTCGCTTGTCGCCTGAGGGGGGCATAGTTCTGCAAAAACTCAGAGACTTGCACAATGCACCTTTAAAATAATGATTATTACAGTTAGTGTTATAGATAGCTTTATAGTTATTGTTGTATTTATGGTTATAGTTATCATTATTTTTATTGTTAATAATCGTTATAATCATTGTTGGTTATCATTATAGTTATGATTAGAGTTATCATTATAGTTAATTGTAAAGTTATAATTATAGTTAGTTATTGCTATAGTTATTGTTGTATTTATTTTGTATATTATTTTTATTGAGGTTTTCAAACATCAAAAACAAAAACGAAAAAAAAAAAAAAACCAGACAAAAAGACCCTTCATAAAACAGAATCTGTGCAATGTGTAAAATGAAACAAAAGTAATATAAAAAAGGATGACATACACAAAGTCAACCTCTGTTACAAAGTGTAATCACAATAGCTACATAAAAGTGATTATTACAGATCAGGAAAACATAAATAAATAATTAGTCCTTCTGATTTGACAAAAAAGTAAAAACTGGTTCCCACATCTTATCGAATATTGCAGGGTTATTGTTGTATTTGTTATAGTTATCTTTGGGTATTATAGTTATTGTTAGAGTTATCATTAGAGTAATCGTTATAGTTCTTAGATTTATCATAGTTTTTGTTAAAGTTATCATTATAGTAGGGTAATAGTTATAGTATTGTTATAGCAATCATTATAGTTATTGTTAAAGTTATAATTATAGTTCTTATTATAGTTGTCGGTCTTGTGAATGGGTCTTAACACGCTTTGATCATCCTGACAGGGAGTGAATCTGTACATCAAGAACCTGAGCGACAGCGTAGACAGCGATCTTCTCCTCAAAGAGTTCTCGCCATACGGGAACATCACCAGCGCTAAGGTAGGAATTAATTTTTCATCATAAAGAAATAGTAAATGCAAATAAAACAGCAGCCAAAGATCCAGGATTGTGTTTTTTTTTTCCATTCAGGTGATGACAGACGGCGGCCGCAGTCAAGGCTTCGGGTTCGTTTGCTTCTCCAGTCCTGAGGAGGCCACCAGAGCCATTACTGAGATGAACTGCCGCATCATCGACTCCAAGCCCATATACGTCTCTCTCGCCCAGAGGAAGAAGGAGCGGCAGGCCCACCTCATCCACCAATACATGATGAGAAGAGCAAGCTTCCATAGACAGCAGCTGCAGCCGTTTGACACCAATCCACACGCTGAGCACTACTTACCCTCACAGGTCGAGATTCACATCAAATACTCTCATCGTAATACAGAGTGTGGAGAAAAGCACATGTGACGGGCTTTATTACATGCTTGATCCGTATGTTTCACAGGATCAGAATCACTCTTCATACCACATCACCCAACCTCAACCCGGCACTCAGTGGGACGCACAGAACATTAGCCCTCAGTGTGAGCAGATAACACACAACATGCTTTATTTAGATCAGGGTTTCACAAACTGGGGTTCTTGATCGGATCGGACAAATGTAAAACCCAAAAAAATCTAAAACACAAAAATGTATTAAATCATAAAATAAAAAATAAAGATAAATTAAACCATTCAAATTAAAACTCTTACTAAAGTGAAAAGTACACTGCGTAACTTTTTTTAGTTCAAAATTAACTAAATTTAAATAATAATTTAATAATCACTTTTAATTTTAATCATACAAATTAACAAAATTAAATAAATAGATAATTTTAAATAAAAACAATCAAAATAAAAACACTAGTACACAATTTTATGTATATACCTGCATGTCATTTCAGCATTATCCAATGTCAGAGAGCTGTAAACATGTGATTTTTTTTATATTAACTTAAAATCTTAAACCGCCCAACTCAGACACTTTTATTCCAGAGCTTTCCAGTGGTAAATAGGACTAGATATGGCGTTCATGTCCAATTTTAAATTAGGAAACTCATATTTATGATAATGCCAATAGCACATTAGAGAGAAAACACATAAAGTGACCAGGGTAGGGTTGCACCACCAACCATTCACACCACTTAAATTGAAACGTAAAGTCCACTTTAGAGGCTTAGTAACTACTAGCTAGTTTGTAACTAACTCTGTACTTTATTCCATTGCACCATTTGTTCTTAATGCAGAACGTAGCTAAGTAGGTCGTAAGCTCTCCGTAAAGTAATGCGTAGTTGCAAAATATGACATTTACCCTAAATGATCCTCAATTACCCTTCAAATACGTGAGCAGAAGTTGTTTTAAGTCTGTGAATTTCAGTTTATCCTTCACTTTAACCTCTTTTGCCTCACGTAACTAACGGTAAATATAAGTTTCCATTAAATACAATACTACTTAATCATAAGTAGGCATTTTTATATGTAAATAACATTCGGAAACTGTATTTGAAATTAATAAAGATCAATAAATCAATACGGACATGAGGAATTACCTTTATTTGTTACATTTAGATCATGTTGAAGAGCCTCTAACAAAGTAATCTATTCACATAATGTTCTCTCTCTTAAAATGTAAGCAAGTGTAAATGTCAGCATTGTCATATGTGTCTAGAAAACTGAAGTCTGTCAGGTAAAACAAGAGCTTATTGATGCTGTTCTGTCAGTCTACTATTTATTCCAACCGTTTCTCCTGATCAGAGGCTTCCATAATAACTATATAGTTTATTATGTGTAAAGTTACGCTTCAACAAAGTTTTATGATGCAACCCAAATAATATTTAGTAGTGCGTAAGTGTCCATTTACATCAAAACAAGGCTATTTTGTAGCTGATGGCACAGCTGGGGCAATCACCCCTGCTGTAAACACCCATTAAAGTTCTTGGAGTCTTTACTAAAGAGCTGATGACTTGAATCAGGTGTGTTTGATTAGGGAGACATCTCAAATGTGCAGTGCTAGGGGTCCTTCCCTTCAGGACCAGGATTGGGAACCAGTGAGCTAGAGCTTCTGATGGATTTCTTTATCATCTGTCTCCCTCACAGCCAGTCTCACTCACTGGACGCCCAGCACAGCAGTGAACGGAGAACTGCAACACACGTACACACCTGTAGATAACAACCATCACGAGTTCACAAGCGCACCGCAGGAGCAATGGGCTGTGCAACAGGTGCACGTCATCTCACTAAACGAGTCGCTTAAAAAGAGCGATATATAAATGATTAATTCACTCACTCTTTCACTCACTCAGTCTTTCACTCACTCACTCACTCTTTCTCTCACTCACTCTTTCATTCACTCACTCTTTCATTTACTCAATCTTTCATTCACTCACTCTTTCACTCACTCACTCTTTCTCTCACTCACTCACTCTTTCACTCACTCTTTCACTCACTCACTCTTTCACTCACTCACTCTTTCTCTCACTCACTCTTTCTCTCACTCACTCTTTCTCTCACTCACTCACTTTCTCACTCTTTCACTCACTCACTCACTCTTTCTCTCACTCACTCTTTCTCTCACTCACTCACTCTTTCATTTACTCACTCTTTCATTCACTCACTCTTTCATTTACTCACTCTTTCACTCACTCACTCACTCTTTCACTCACTCACTCACTCACTCTTTCACTCACTCACTCACTCTTTCACTCACTCACTCACTCACTCTTTCACTCACTCACTCACTTTTTCACTCACTCACTTTTTCACTCACTCACTCACTCACTCTTTCTCTCACTCACTCACTCTTTCACTCACTCACTCACTCACTCTTTCTCTCACTCACTCTTTCACTCACTCACTCTTTCACTCACTCACTCACTCACTCTTTCACTCTTTCACTCACTCACTCACTCACTCACTTTTTCACTCACTCACTCTTTCACTCACTCACTCTTTCACTCACTCACTCACTCTTTCTCTCACTCACTCTTTCACTCACTCACTCACTCACTCACTCTTTCACTCACTCACTCTTTCACTCACTCACTCACTCACTCTTTCTCTCACTCACTCTTTCACTCACTCACTCACTCACTCACTTTTTCACTCACTCACTCACTCTTTCACTCACTCACTCACTCTTTCACTCACTCACTCTTTCACTCACTCACTCACTCACTCACTCACTTTTTCACTCACTTTTTCACTCACTATTTCACTCACTCACTCACTTTTTCACTCACTCACTCACTCTTTCACTCACTCACTCTTTCACTCACTCACTCACTCACTCTTTCTCTCACTCACTCTTTCACTCACTCTTTCACTCACTCACTCACTCACTCACTCACTCTTTCACTCACTCACTCACTCACTCTTTCACTCACTCACTCACTCACTCTTTCACTCACTCACTCTTTCACTCACTCACTCACTCACTCTTTCACTCACTCCTTCACTCACTCACTCTCATAAAATAAATAAATATTTTTTTAAACGCAAGCCATCAAAATAAAACATTTACTAAAAACAAAGTCATACAAAAATAAAATTAAAAGAAACTTTTATTTTTATTTTTTATCAAAACTTATTGTACATGTTCTCGTCCGCATTAAGGTCCAGGAGTCTCTGACCATGTCCAGCTCTCCGGAAAACCTCAAACAGATTCTGAGCAAGTTCATTTCTGTTTTATTGTGGCTTGTCTATCTTTTCAAAGTCTTGTTTGATTTGTGTCCATGTCTTTTGAGCACATATCTCCATTCTTCCCCAGTTCACAGCCTCTTCCCACTCGTCCAGGACATGGTAGGGCCCTTGGCGAATACGATCACTGAAATGCTGTTAGAGATTGATGAATCTGAACTGATTCAGTTGCTGCACTGCTATGAATCTTTGTGCATGAAGGTTTGTTCCCGTTAGTTTGGCTTTGGTTGCTTTGATGTATGATTTGTTTCTGTAGTGTGTAATTCTTGTGTGTGTTCAGGTGAATGAAGCACTTGCTGTTTATCAATCTTATCAGCCAATGGACGCGACACCGATGTCCTTCACCAGCCCTGTTATTCTCACTGCCTGAGACAGATATCAATGCAATGACCACAGCGTGTTTATTCATTTTAAAAATGAATCTGCATTTAAATTTTTGTAATGTTTCTTTTAATAAATTTAACAATTTAATTTCAATTAAAAAATATTGTTCTGCAACAATATAAATAAATATATTTGCATTTCTTTCAATGTCAATTAAAAAATGTGTCATGCAACAATATAAATACATATTTTTGCAGGTTTGTTCGTTTTTCCAAGGCTTTTTTATTTTAAATGTTTTCTATTTTTTATTTTAAGTTTAAAATACCAATGCTACATTTAATTTTCCACATTAAAATCAAAGTTGAGTCAATGCAGATGTAACCTGTATGAGAAGTGTCAAATAATAAAGATTATGAATATATTACAGTTTAGCAAGAGAAAAATAGAAAAACTAACAGATAAGCATATCATAAATGAGCTGGGGTTTTTTTATTGAAAGAAAGGAGCTAAAAACAAGGAGGCAAGAAGCATAAAGATATTTTGGTAAATTGATATGACATTTAAATGTTCACCCAAAAATAATTAAAATTCTGTCCTCATTTATTTACCATCAATATGTTCTAAACCTGTATGAGTTTCTTTCTTCTGTTGAACTATCCCTTTTTAATGCATTTGGCATGACTGCTTCATGACTGGACACATTCCCTGGGAAACAAACACATGACCTTGACATTCACCTCTTATTTATGGACACCCATTTCGGTCACATAAGAAAAAGTAAATCATAATTACCATGTAAATGGTAATTATGAAGAAATTATAACACAGTACGTCATGATTATAAGATGAAAAGTAGAAATTAAGTCATTACAAAAAGTCTAAATTATGACAAAAAAACCCTTGGTTTCACAGACAAGGCTTCAGCCTAGTCACCGAGTAAAATGCATGTTTGAGCTGTTCTAACCTAAAGTAACTTGCGCCGACATATTTTAAAATATATTAGTGCCATTGTTTTGTCTCAAGATGCACACCAGTAACTTTTTTTTCTATGGCATGTTTATAAAAGCTACTTAAATGTCCTAATTCAACTAAAGCTTAATCTAATCAACCAGGCCATAAGTTCATAATTATGACATTAAATAATAATTGAGATTTTTTAATCATAATTGAGATTTTTTTAAATCTCATAATTACGATTTAGTGTCATAGTATGACATCATTTCGACGTTATCTCATCATGCCCATATTTTATGTTATAGCTATGACTTTTTTATGTCATAATTAAGATTTAGCAAAGCATGATTTTTTTCTAATGTGGCGGAAATGTGCTTCAATACACTTTTATTCTATCAGGTCATTGACTCTTATTTTGCTCTTACGTAAAAAATATAAAAGAAGCTCACGCAACTTCCGGCGAGGACGCCTTCTTATCTGAGCCGTACTTCCGCTTCTCTCCCCCTACCTTGTGCGGTGCGAGAGAGAGCGCGTGTGCCACAGAGCCTCGGCACACTCATCTTATATAAAAAATCAAAAATACAAAAAAAAATCACAAAACAAGAAAAAAATACAAACAAAAAATCTACTTTTATTGCCGAGTACCTCGGTGAAGCAGGATCAGCGGACAGATTTGAGAAGTTTATTATTAAGGCAGCACCGCAGTAGGCCTGAGGAGATTTTAATCATCTTATCATCGATACCGCGAACACGTCGACGCTAAATCGGTACCAAACGCGTTTTAATTAGTCTTCAAGACTGTTCTTTAAGGGTATTTATCGTGTTAAAGCGTTTTCGATAGGTAAGTTAAACCGAGGAGATTGGAGCTCGTGCGTCGCCATTACTAAGCTCGTCAGTTTTTCCAGGTGTTTCGGTAGATCGCTCTTTTGTCGTACGGAAGAAAGATGAACCCTAGCGCTCCAAGTTACCCTATGGCCTCCCTGTATGTGGGTGATTTGCACCAGGATGTCACCGAGGCCATGCTTTACGAGAAGTTCAGCCCTGCCGGGCCCATTCTGTCCATTCGGGTGTGCAGGGACATGATGACCCGCCGCTCTCTCGGTTACGCCTACGTCAACTTCCAGCAACCCGCTGACGGTAAGCTAACGCTCCCGGTTCATTTCTAACACGATGTTTTAAATTGCATTTAGATGTCCAGCTAGTTAAGAATCACGGACACGTGCAGCACGTGACCGTCCTCCGGTTCGAATTTTAAGTTCAATGTTTATTAACGATTCATACACGTTTGTATTAGGACTGATGAATGTCGTAGTTGCCGTTACTGAGGCCAAGAGAAGTAACGTTATCTTATCCCAGGACATTAACGTTAACCTCACGAACAAACATCCCCACATTTGTGTTTTAGGAATCATGTCCTTGTACATATTTTGTTGTGTGTACCGGAAGCTTCAAGACAAATGCAATGTGTAATTAATCTCATTCTGATTCTGAAAAAAAAAAAACTTGTTTGTGTGGTTTGAAATATGGATTTGGTCCCTGTATTCATAATTCAATTTAATGACGACACAACCAATGTACAAAATTGGTGAAATGAGTAGGCTACTTGTTTTACACATTATGTACTCTGACTAGCGCTAGAGGGCGCTACACAACCCATGTTAGTAAGTCCAAAATACATATAGATGTATGTTTATAGTACCAGCAGTCTAGCAATAATTGTTTTTGCTGTTAAAGTTTGTTGGTCATAACTTAATGCTAATATTTAATGACCTGTTTCAGCTGAGCGTGCCTTGGACACAATGAACTTTGACGTGATTAAGGGACGACCCGTCCGCATCATGTGGTCCCAGCGAGACCCCTCACTGCGCAAGAGTGGTGTGGGCAACATCTTCATCAAGAACTTGGACAAGTCCATCGACAACAAGGCCCTTTATGACACATTCTCTGCCTTCGGAAACATCCTGTCCTGCAAGGTAATAAACGTGTGTTTGCGGTGATGTGCATGTTTCTGGTGTTTGGTGCTTGTGCTCAGTGCTGGTGTTCTCTTCCTGAAGGTGGTTTGCGATGAGAACGGCTCTAAAGGATACGGCTTTGTTCACTTTGAGACCCATGAGGCCGCAGAAAGAGCCATTGAGAAAATGAACGGCATGTTGCTCAATGACCGCAAAGTGTAAGTGTGCATTTGAATTAACTACATTGTACTAAATTGTCGGTTTGGAGTGAAGTGTGCTAATTCTGTTTCAAGCATGATTCATACTAATTTAAGAAACATTTTTTTAAAGTTACTTGAAGATATTAGTATTTATCATGTAAAATTAAAAGGTTTTATAACTGTTCATTGAAGTGTTAATGTTATGGTTATTTAAAAACGTATTACTCTTGAGTTTGTCATGAATATAGTCTTAAATAAATTCACATATTCAGGATAATTATGGTAACTTATTGCATCTTAAAGGTTCGTCGGTCGCTTCAAGTCTCGCAAGGAGCGCGAGGCTGAGATGGGCGCCCGTGCCAAAGAGTTCACCAATGTTTACATCAAGAACTTCGGAGAGGATATGGATGACGAGAAGCTGAGGGAGATATTCAACAAATATGGTGGGTATTTTGCTGCTAGTAAAAGCCTGTTCAGTCCAAGAATGATAGCTATAAAGAATATTATAACTATATTCGCATCAACACCAGTGAACAATGTCGTTCTGTGTATAAGGGTGTGCTGTCGTCTTTAAAGCGGGATGGATTCTGATTGGCTGTCAATGTTTTTTATTGTTCATCAGCTGGGAAAAGTAGTTCTTAAAGTGATTTCAATTACTTTGTTTCTCTCTGGAGTTATATTTGTAGTTGTGGACTCTGTTGTTTTATATTTAGAATGATTTTACAACTGCATCTTTATCATTATAGTTATTGTCCTTTGTAAATAGGCCTGCTTTTGACCTTATTGCACGAATCAGATCTTTGAAGTGTTCGGCTGTCATTACAGGTCCAGCACTGAGCATTCGCGTCATGACCGATGAGAGCGGCAAATCTAAAGGCTTTGGCTTTGTCAGCTTTGAGAGGCATGAGGACGCCCAGAGGGTGAGTAGAAACAGATTAATATCATTTTGTAATCCTCACTACTGTGACAAAGTGTTGTATCCTGATGCGTTTCCTCTGATCATCAGGCTGTGGATGAGATGAATGGAAAAGAGATGAACGGAAAGCAGGTTTACGTGGGTCGTGCGCAGAAGAAGGGCGAACGTCAGACAGAGCTCAAGCGCAAGTTTGAGCAAATGAAGCAGGACCGCATGACTCGCTACCAGGTAAAAAATGACCCGTGTTTGGCTGATATGAATATTTAGATGATGCAAATTAGGGTGGTGAAGTTCTTAATGGGTCATTGATGCTTGTCCTTGAACTTTGAATTCATCTTGTTTTTAACAGGGAGTAAATCTCTACGTGAAAAATCTGGATGACGGCTTGGATGACGAACGCCTGCGTAAAGAATTCGCACCATTCGGCACCATTACCAGTGCTAAGGTACAAACAAATCCAATAAATTGCCATAAGCTTTATTACTTTTAAAGTCTCCACTTTCAATTTGTCAATTTTAAATTGAACCATGAAATCTGTCTCAAATCATTGGTTTTCCTCAAGGTTTGTTTGGATGATTGACGTAAATTCCCTCGCAAGCATCAGAATTGATGGCTGTTGAATCTTTTGTGATCCACTCAGGTGATGATGGAAGGTGGCCGCAGTAAGGGTTTTGGGTTCGTCTGCTTCTCTTCCCCTGAAGAAGCCACTAAGGCTGTGACTGAAATGAATGGCCGCATCGTCGCCACCAAGCCCCTGTACGTCGCGCTGGCCCAGCGGAAAGAAGAGCGCCAGGCTCACCTCACCAGCCAATACATGCAGAGGATGGCCAGTGTCAGAGCCGTACCGAACCCCGTCATCAACCCCTACCAGCCCGCACCACCATCTGGATACTTCATGGCAGCCATTCCACAGGTCAGATAACACTCTTCTATTAAAGGTGTGGTCACATTCACCATTGTTCAAATAAATTGACAGCAACTGTTCGAGTTGGTCATTAGAATTTATCATGTTGACCAATGAAAAGCTGCTTGGTTAGAAAGCATGAACTGCGAATTCAAATTTTGTTCAGCTATAAAGCAGCTCTACCGAAGAAAATTGTCATTATTCAGCCCAATTCATTTCAAGTTTTGTTTTCAATAAATAGTGTCAGTGCAGTTATAAATTCTTTGGTTGGTGGAAACCATAATGTACATTTTGAAAATCACTGGGAACATATCTACACACTCGCTGTCGAATAGGCCACTCCAGACTTAGCCATGTCTTTGTTAATGGGTGAAGATCCTCCTTTATGCACCTATTGCCAGAGTCCTTTATCACTGTTCTGATGGACTGTGATTGCTTGAACTGTTACGACTTTTTACTTTTCACTCTTATGAAAATATTTTTAATGAAGATCAGATTTAGTTGTAGAATATTAATTATTTTTTTCAAAGATGCACTTTAAAAGCCTTTAATAAACATGGCATTAAGCTATAAACAATGTCTGTGCAGTCAAATCTATAATTTTAATGAATATTAAGCGTCAACTGGGCAAGAAAATAGACAATTGAACTTTTTTCTGTGAAGTTTTGCTAATTTCTTCACTTTAACATGAATCATGAAGTGACAATTCAGAACCGTTTCTGTTATTCCTCATTGATTCACATTCCCTTCTTTTGTGTGATTGACAGGCTCAGAATCGTGCTGCGTACTATCCCACCAGTCAGCTCGCACAGCTCCGCCCCAGTCCTCGCTGGGCCACTCAGGGTGTCCGCCCACAGCGTGAGTAGCTCCTCCCCCTTTTTTCTCCCGTTATACTTATACTGTAAACCGTAACGGTTCACTTCATTGTTTTTTGTTTCTCGTTTCCATTGTAGATTTCCAGAATATGCCCAATGCTATCAGGCAATCTGCACCCCGTCCACAAACCTTCGGTGCCGTGCGTCCCACCTCCCAGGTCCCCCGAATGATCCCCTCACAGCGCATGGGTGAGTGATGAACCTTGCTGTTATACATGCAAGTGCATTACTCTAGTTCATTGATCCTGAGTGTCCTCTTTCTTCCTGGCAGCGTCTCAGGCGATGGGACCTCGTCCTTCTGGGGCAGGTGCCGCTACTGGTACCGCTCAGGTGAGAGGAGTGGCACAGTACAAGTATGCACCTGGAGTCCGCAACCCGCAGCAGCACATGCCCAATCAGCCACATGTTCCCATGCAGCAGGTATGAGTTTTACTTTTGATGGCACTTGTTGTTGATTCCCCAAAATATATGTCTGCTATTTAAATATGCACTTGTGATGCACTTGTGGAAGTGTCGAATGTTGGACTCTTCATGCACTCAACTGACACTTCAATTACGTAGCCAAATCAGGCTATGATGCTGGATCATAAAATAACCTTATACAATTCATTCACTAGACTTGAGTATAGTGCGTCATTTGGAAGAAACAATTAAACTTGTAAATGTAACCTATTATTGCACAGCTCTATATATAAAGTAGGATCTATATTATATCCAACATTATCCATATAAATACACTGAAAATAAATGGTGTACTATTTTTACTTTGTAATTATTTGTGAAATTTACTAGAAGTTTTCTAAGGATCGGCAAGTAACATTGAATTATATGTGAAAATTAAGTAGAAATAGTATTTGCTTGTAAAATGTACTCCAATAATCTGTTTTATTAACTGCTTTGAACAATCGTTTTACACAAATGATACTATTTAGCAAACCTCAATTGCCTGATTTTGAATTGTCACAAAATGTAACTATTATCTGCTATTAAGTAGTGTCCAACTTAATTTGCAATACCCAACTTTACAAGGTGAACATCACAGCATGTTATCTTGCAGAAGTGTTTTCAGTTTTTTTCTAATGTTAATATATTTGACTTCTCTTCAGCCTGCGGTCCACGTTCAAGGTCAGGAGCCACTGACTGCGTCCATGTTAGCTGCCGCCCCTCCACAAGAACAGAAGCAGATGCTGGGTGAGTGGTTTGATCTGTCTTGCTCCTGTTTTGCCTTCCTTAATTGATTAGATAAATTAAATGTAAATGTTTATTTCAAAATATCTCATACATGCTGCTCTCCCCCGCCACAGGTGAGCGTCTGTTCCCGCTCATCCAGAACATGCATCCCAGTCTGGCTGGAAAGATCACTGGTATGCTGTTGGAGATCGACAATTCAGAACTGCTCCACATGCTGGAGTCTCCGGAGTCTCTGAGGTCAAAGGTCAGTGGTCATGTGATCTTTTCTTTTTGTTTTTCAAGTTATTGGATTTGTCCTGATATTGGGGATATCATCACTGCTCCTAGTGAAAATGTACATAAAAACTATCAAGATGTATGAAACGGACAAAAACAGTATCTTTTTTATTTCTGTTACAAATATTCATGTCACTGAAGTACTGGGAGTCTGAGATAAAAGTTTATAGTTCGGATATAAACACTGCTGTCTATGAAAGCTATCAAAATAGAGTAAAGGTCCCATTTAGGAAGTAACATGGTGCTTCATATAGGGGTGCACGATTCAGAAAATGTCACGATTCAAAACAGATTTTGTCTCAGGATTCGATTCAAAAACGATTCTCGATTCAAAAAACGATTCGCAGTATATAAATGTAGTTTACTTTTTCCTATGTGATTGATTGCAGTAGACACAATTTAAAAGAAAAAAACAACAACAACAAATTAAATGTAGTTTGATATTACTTTGTCTTCATACAAAAATAAAAACTTTTGCAACTAAAAAGTGCAAAGTGCCACGCTTTGGCCAGCTTTCAAATACATTTAATTCAAGCTTAAATAAAAAGCTTTTACATTTAGCTTTAAAGTGCTGTAGTCAGATCAAACAAACAATTATGCTAAATGTGGTTTAAGGACTACTTCAGCTACCAGGTTGACTGTTGAAATGTGAACTCGACTGGGCACATTGAACTTCCTAAAAATATATACTAATGTCATAGAACCCTTGCGCAATTATTTTAAATGGATTTTAAAAAGCCACTGCTACTGGAAACATCTATGGTTAGATTGATTGTTTAGATCCAGTGAAGTCGTTCATAGGCGTAATTTGCGGGTATCTCCAGTTAACTAGCAGAGCATTCATTTAGTTCGCTATTAAATAAGAGATCTGTTGTTTTTTAAATCATACTGAGCGACAGTTGTTCTCTTGTGGCTCGCGCGCTTCAATCTATCGCCGTTGTGGAGACTCTGGTGAAATCACAAAATAAAATGCACACAAACGTGATGAACATATTCGGTTTTGATGAGAGAGAAAAAACTATACGAGTGCGGTTTAGAACCCGTAACCTCTGACACGCTTGGCAAAAGATCTACAGAACTCAAACATAAGATCTGCGGATCGATGCATTTATTCACGGGTTGAGCAGAGAGGCTGCACAGTTTGACCAGCGGGCGGCAAGAACTTGCAATGTAACTATTTATCAGACCGGCCCTCGCGGCCTCGAAACACTACCGGACCACCGGTAAGAGTCCCGACTCACCCGATTGCCACTCCGCCCGTGTACGCCATTAAAAAAAAAATGTATGAATCGATTTTTGGAATTCTATGAATCGATTCTGAATCGGTAAAGATTGAATCCCGATTCAAATGTGAATAGATTTTTTTGCACACCCCTAGCTTCATATAACGATTACATCATAAAGCCACCAGATGGTGACAAGTGACTTAATAGTCTGTTCAGAAACGTAGGAGAATGGTGATCTCTGTTTGAAACAATAAAAAAAAGCGTGATTCTCAATGTATGCAGAATCAAGCGGGTCTAGTGTGTAATCGCTGTTACATGTATTCCAGGTGGATGAAGCAGTAGCGGTGCTGCAGGCTCACCAGGCCAAGGAAGCTGCCCAGAAATCAGTCCCCAGCACTGCTGTGCCGGCCGTCTAACACAAGGTGAGAGAAGATGGGTTTTGCTAATTCATGATGATTTTATGCATTAATTTTCTCTGCTTGACATTGTTTGAATACACATTTTCTGATTTATGTTTATTTCCAGAATGAACCTCTCTGGCCCTGACTTCACCAAGAAGGACGCATTAAAAAAGAGAATAAATATAGAAAAACCAGAAACTCAAAACAGAAAAAAACCCTACAATGATTACATCCAAATATTTTGCCAGGTTGAGAGAGCTCTTGACCTTGATTTATAATTAAAAATGTACAAAAAAACAGAAAACTTTTAATTTCGAAAATTCCAAAACATTCCTTTCTTTTTATTCCTCTTAATTGAATGCTCATTGTCAATTGTGTTCTTGCAGTTGATAGCTGAACATTTGGAAAAGTACATTGGATTAAACTGCTTGAATAAATAAAACTTTAAACATTTATTGTTTGTTTTGTTATTTTAATAATTTGACTTGTGCTAAAAATCTTTGGAATGGATGAGTTAAAGCAGTTGCTTTCATTCTCAGAAATGCTCATTACTCTTTTTAAAGGGACATGCAAACATTTGAAAAAATGTGTAAGCTTGGCATACTGAATGCTGTGAAATTCATTTAGTGATTTCAGAGTTCACCAACTGTAAGGTCTCTGCCTCTGGAGATCACTGGGTTAATGCCCTGAAGGACGCGAGGATGGTATTGGTGAGACTGGGGTCAGTTGTAATGCAATCAATGTCTTCAGTCACAAGCCTGAGTGACAATGTTTGGCACATGATCAAACGAGTTTTCCACTATTGGAGAACTGTTGAGGTTCTTGGGGTCTAGTTAAATATATCAATTGCAGATGTTGCATTCAATTCACATTTAGATGTATAGCGCTTTATCATTTCAAAGCAACTTTACAGAAAATGCATGCTTCTACATTACAATTTAGAGTGATCTGAACCAAAGGTGACCGTCTAAAGTTATGTGTTTTAGACATACAAATCACACAGCTAAATGTTTTAATTTAAAAGAAATTTAAGGCAGAAACAATGAGCACATTGAACTAATGATGAATGCATGTTTAACAATTATCACAGGAAATTGGTGCATGTTGCATTGGATTATTGTATTTTTTTCCCTGAATGTATACATAAAAATGGTAGTTCACTTAAATTTCTTTGATTATTCTGTTGTAACACACTTTTCAGTTTTTTGCCATCGACTTATAGTTGTTGAAATGGTATCTAAAAATATAATTTATATAGATCAGTGATTGGTACCTATTATTAGATACTATAGTACTTATTTATTGGATATTTGTAAGTCGTACCTAGCTATTAAATAGATACTAGCATTTTAACTAGCATTTAATTCATACTACTACATTATATAGCCTTCTTGTACTTGCATATTAAATAGATTTTTAGTACTTAACTTATTCATTAGATAATATACATTTATTAGATCAGTACGTATTCCAAATGTTAATAGTAAGATTTTTAGTACATTAGTCATTGCAAGAAGAGTAAAAAAAAAAAAAGCAGTTGTGACAGATGTCATAATTTCGACTTTTTGCCTTAATTTTAACTGTCATCATAATTGTAATTTAACAAAGCATTTTTGTCGAATGTGGCGGAAATAGGCTTCATAGGGAACAGCTTGTGAAGGCCGTGGTCAGTGTGGCGTGCCGTTCTTTAAGCGCGCGACCTTTGCGAGTGACTGTTCAACTATATTTAGTCAGGTTTAAAGCCTCGGCATCACACATCTTATTGGTGAGTTGTAAACAATTATTATTACTTAGCTGAAGTTTGTTTTTGTGTTTCTGAACGTTAATGTGAACGTCAGCATTCCCAAGCTAAGTTAAATGTTTGGTGGTGTTGTTCATGGTTTGCTTGCGTTCTTCGTAACTTAAGTTAACGGCAGTGTTGTTGATTAAAAGTGAGCAGCATTTAGCAGAACCATCACAAATATTCGACATATCACGCATTCCGTATATGAGTATTATGTTCTATAGGATTATTGGGCTTGAAACAAAACCTTTAATTTACATTTTTTTTTTACCTGATAATTTCATAATTAACTTATCTTATACTGACTGCAGGAAAACAGGTTATTTGGGTTCACCAATCGAAGAAAAACGAAACGATCTCGACCTGGCCTTCAACTTTACAGCTCAGTCATTCTTATGACCGTCATAAAAGCTGAAATATAAATAGATTCGAGGTGCTGTCACTGAGGAACATGAATCACGTCCTGTTGATAAGACTTCTGTTGTGTGGAATATGAAGGTGAAAAATTGTGGCATTTGACCTGAAATAGTTGAACTACCACACAGTAGGCAGACAGGCAACTGTTTTCTCAATTATCGCGTTCAAGATGATGTTAAACCTCTTGTTCTGTTGCAATAGTTTTAGGTCAAGGCTGTAGAAAGTCATCCAGTAAATGTCACATGTGAATTTAAGTTCATACGTCTTTACATTTACAGCAGGTTTATGCTGCTCTAAAGGTTTATTTGTCCTTCCAATAAATGTTTAAGTGCCAAACGATCACAAAATGTTGACTTGTACGCAATATGAGGTACAGTATTTACATGGAGGATCGACTAATCCACAGAAAGCTGCAGGTTCAGAAGGGGTCTCATCATGGGTACTTTAAGGATAGACTATAGTGTTCTCCCAGAAATGAAAATGATGTCATTAATTAATTACTCACTCTCACGTCGTTCCAAACCTGCAATACTTTCGTTCATCTTCAGAACACAAATAAAGATATTTTTGATGAAATCTGAGAGATTTCTGTCCCCCCCATTGACAGCTACGCAACTACCACTTTGACGCTTCAAAAAGTTCATAAAGAGATCATAAAACTGATTTGAATTGAGCGGTTAGTTAAAATCTTCTGAAGAGACTCAATTGCTTCACAAACAGAAGCTCAACCAAACCTCTTCCAGAAGCTCAAACGTGCTGCGTAACACGAGAATGAACCTCATTGGTTCTCGCACGTCATGCAAACATGCTTGAGCTTCCGTTTACCACAACTGATGTGTGAGTTGATGAAGTCAACAACTAGAGAGCATTTTAACATATTGCATCTGTGTGTTTTCTTAGCTGCACAGCTAGTAATTGGAAAGCGCTCTAGAGGGTTGTCCTGCCAGCACAGAAGATAATCGAAGAAAAACTACTACTACCAGAGGACATCTATAGATCACGCTCTCTGATGAAAACTATCATCATCTGTAAGAACCACACACACACACCCATGCCATCATTTTTAAACTACTCCCTTCTGGTAGATGTTACAATTCATTTATAGACTGAGGAATAGTTTTATTCCCAGAACTACTGATGCTCTGAACCATCTTTGACTTTTTAAGTGTCTACCTTTTATTTGTTTGGCAAAGATACCTGTTACCTGTTCAGAGATAATATGAGATATTAAGATGTATACAAATTAATTTACATCTCCACACAAAGAAAAAGCAACTTTATGGACACGTGAGAACATTGAAAAGTGTTTTTTACCCATGAGAACAACTTGCATCATGCATGACCAACAAAATGGTCTGATGAGATAAAATCATTCAGTTGGCCATGCAAGAAGTTTGTGTCCATAAAGAAGATCTTTATCTAGAATGCCTTGCAAAAGTTAAAGTTCAAATGTGTGTTCCAGTTGGCTCTGGAACATTTTCATGTTGTGTTGTCTACAGAAGTGATTTCAAACCCTGTTCCTGGAGTTCCACCAACACTGCACATGCTGGACGTGTCCCTAATCAAACACACCTCAAACACTTTCACACTGTGTACTATTGAGGACCTCCAGGAACACAGTTGGGACACACTGTTTTATATATATATATATTAGGTATACTATGGCTGAGAAATTACCCCCAAAAGATAATTTAAAGTCATTATTGTGTTAAATGAGAAAAGCATCAAATAGACATTACAAAAAGTAGCTTTAGAACAAAATATATTTTATTTGATTCAACATTTATTACACACAAACTTTTAGGCTTCAATGGCCATGAAGGTGAGTACATGATGACAGAATTTCCATTTTTGGGTGATCTATACCTTTAATGTTTTTTTTTATTAATATGGAAATATGAAGTAATTTTTTTAATTGAAATTATATTCTAAATAAATAAGAAAGTAAAACTGCCAGTGGGTGGCAGTAAATGTCTTAATGAGTAAGTTATTGTCTGAGTCCGAAGGTACTTATTTTGAATAAGTAATTCACGACCGCTAAAAAAGTATTTTCTTTATAGTATAGGTGGGTGTAGAATGAATTTAATCTGGACATACTATATCCGGCCATGTGGTCATTATCATGTGACCTACCACGTCGCTTCACTGCCATTCATAAATCCTCTCTCTTGGCTTTATGGTATAGTAAAGTGTCCACCGCACACTTCAGAATCTCGGAATAAGTAATCCGGGTACTTTTCACATGCTGTTGTTTGCCTACTATATAGGGAAGCTTGCGATTTTGGATGCAGACATTGAGTCATTCATTCATTCGATTCGTTCAAATGGCTGATTCGTTCAGGAATTAAGTATATGGCTCTCTTTATGAATGGGCCATTGAAACATTGTTTCACCCAATTGATTCACTCAAAACGTGGATTCATTCAGAAACTAAACCCTGCTGTGTGTTGCTCGGAGACGCACAACAGTTCTGCTCTGACTTTATAGGTAATATTTTTTGTTGACAAAATGTAGCAAAAGCAAACAATATTATGTCTAAAATATAACAGTATTAACTTATTTTTTATCGAACTGTTGTCTAAAATCAATGTCACATGTGCACTCGTGCTATTTGGGACAAAAACATCGCTAGTTACTCGTGTGATATTGATTAACTATATAATGATAAGACAGAAACATTTTTTGCCCTGATATCTTGAATTTTAGGGTCATTCTAACTGCATTCTTAGGCTTTATCATGCAGTGGGTTTTTGTTGCCCCACAGGCCTAATATATATAGGCAATATATGTCTGCTCAAAAGAGTTCTATCAATATAAAATCCTTAAAAAACTGACGCCATGAATAAAAATCAACACTTCATATTCAATAAATATGAGCTCATAAACACCACATTTATAATATTAAAGAATTAGCAAAATGTTGTTTAAATATAGTTCTAGATTTGAGTATAGCATTTTCTTTTTTCTTGTTTCATTTGTCTGGCATAAGGAATTTCACTATCATGCTGATGATAAGATGGTGTCCTCAGTGTCTGTCTCAGACTGTCTCGACCTTCAATAAACATGGCCTTATCAAACACATTTACAACCCGTGATTCAATCACTATGATTCAGACACTGATTTGTGTGTTCTTGACTCTTTATTTTTTCTCAGGATGTTCATGTACAGTGTAAACCACAAAACAACAACATCAAGAGGTGGAATATATCTGCCATTCTGTTTAATTTCATAAGGAATATAATTCATTTGGAATTATGACAAATATAAGATGATTTATCTGATGTTGTTCCTGCCAAAAACCATGAGAGAAATTTACACGAAGAACAAATGTTATGAAACTATATCCTTTAAGTGGCTTTGGTGAGTGTCTGTGGGAAACATAAATATTCATAATGGAAATTTAAGTGGAGTCGCACAAGTAGCTACTTGTTGATTTGATTGAAAGCAATATAGTAATTAGCTTATCTGGTTAAGTTCTCTGTGCTAGGCACTGCAGAGATAGTAAAACAGGGCAAGTATCACATGACTGTGAGACACAGAAAAACATGTCAATGGTAGCGGGAATTTCTCAAGAGAGTGATAAACGGTCTTTGGTGGAAAACTTTTTACTGATTCTGACTGGCAAATGTTCCACAATGTTGATTAATTTTCTTTGTAGACTCAGCTTCATTGATCACATTACCACCGTGTTTGTGCATTCATTTAAATATAATTCAAGTGTTTGATCACTTCAATTTTTCATTATTTGACAATCAGTCAAAAGTCATTTTATCTGACTGATTTTTTTATGTTTTCTGCAGAGTCTGAAAACAGTAAAAAGCAAACAAATAAAATTGGATGTAGTATAGATGGAAAAGGAATCAGCTTTAACAAAATCTCCGTGTTGCACTTAAGAACAGTCCTTACTGTGGTAAAATCACTGTAATGCTTATTGTTTATTGAAACCTATGACAGCATTGAGACACCAACGTTCAATAAACCGATCAATGCTGTAAAAAATAATTCTTTAATGAAGCAAATAGCAATATGGTTTTATAATGACTTTGAATGTGACATTCAAGCACAATTTAGATTCAAAACGGTGTTTATTAAATTGTACTTTTGCAAACAAATAATCACCCACCCAATCATATATATAAAAAAATTATAATAATATAATGAAATATATGGGATTTATAATGTTCTTGCTAAAAATGTGTTTTAATGACCATCAATAGAAAAAATGCATTTTGCCTCATAATGGTGACATATTATCTACGAGTGGGTGCTAACCAGCTAGCCAACCTTGAGACCTTGGTAGTACAAGGTCAATATAACGGAAGAGAAAAACCCACACAGCTTGAAAATCTTTATTATATAAATACAATTCTGTTAAAGACCTTCAGGCATTGGATTTTCTCCAATAAATTGAATATTTCACACCAAAAAAATGATAATTTACTCACACTCCAATTCCAAACCTTTCTTTCTTCTGTGGAACACAAATCAATATATTTTGAAGAACTTTGGGATCCAATGTTGGGGGACAAAAAACAGACATTTTTCAAAAGTTTAATTTTTCTTTTTTGTGTGTGTGTTCCACAGAAGAAAGAAAACGATGACAGAATCGGTGAGCTGTCTCTTTAATGTCTGTGTGAGCTTCTAATCTTTAATAGCTAATGAAGTAACAGTCATCCTTCCCGTTCTCAAGGGTCAATAACCTTTTACTTCTCTCTGTTCTAGATTCGACTGTTTGTAGGTTTATAGGCGTAACGTCTGTAATGATAGGGACCATATAACTTGAGGAGTCCTTGGTCGCTTGGTACAGCCTGGTGTAATGACTTCAGCAGAGATAATATTGCCTCACCTAGAGTATATCCCAGCCTACAGTGGGTTTGTATTTAAGAGGCCTTATCTGCATTTACCCAATTGCTAAACAGCACAGGGCAGTTGTTTTGTTCACAGCAAATGTAGATTGACAGGTCAAGGTTCAGGAGTTAAACCACATGAATGCTTGTTATAAATAGGAGCCGTGTCAGTGACAGATGTGAGTCTCTCGCAGCTTCAGTCTACATGCGGTTCGAGTGTTAGACACTGTGGCTTTGAGTTCTGGAAGATACCACGCATCTGCGCCATCTGATCAGTGACAACATGGATTGCGAATGTGATTGTTCAGACTACAGTAACGGACAGGCGAACGCCATCCTCTTTAACATCCTCAGCCGAGGCGAGTCGACTCAGAACGAGATGAACTACAAGCGGGTTCCTCAGTCATGCCACTGCGAGAAACGGAGGAACGTATGTCTGAAAACACCCAACGAGACGTGTCAGGTTGCTTTGGATGTGCTGGTCAAGACGATGCACTTCATGAAGAGTTTGCCGGCGTTCCAGCAACTACCACCCAAAGACCAGCTATCTCTGTTGCAGAACGGCTGGGCGCCACTTTTCATTCTGGGGCTGGCCCAGGACAGAGTTCGCTTCGAGGTTGATGACACGCCGGCACCCAGCATGCTGGAAAGAATTCTTCTCAACAACCAGGAGATGATGAACTGTGATCAAGAGCAGCCCACGATGGCCGGCGTGCAAACCCTTAAAGCGTGCCTCGTGAAGTTCTGGAGTCTGGATTTAAGCCCAAAGGAGTACGCTTATCTCAAAGGCACCGTCATATTCAATCCAGGTATGTTTTCCAAAATCAAAACTGTGTTGCACAAACTATTTAAACTGCCTATATTTTTTATATTTGTTTAATTGCATCTTTTTATGAAAGACGCCACTGATGTCTCTATGAAATTGATTATTTTCTCAATTTTAGCCATTAATTATAGCCAGTCATATATATAAATATATATATTTAGTTATTAAAACAAAATATATGTAGTTATTTATATATCATTTATTTTTCTTTTTTACCCTAAAGTATTGCTTTTAGCCACAGAGTTTATAATATACTCACCCAATATTTTCCATCTGCAGATGTTCCAGGCCTGAAGGCATCTCTGTTCATTGAGGGTTTGCAATATGAAGCTCAGCATGCCCTGAAGGAGGTCCTGGTGCCTCTTCATCCAGAGGATAAAGGGCGATTTGCTCGAATCCTCCTCACCGCATCCACTTTAAAGACCATCACTCCGAGCCTCATCACTGAGCTCTTCTTTCGGCCGGTCATTGGTCAGACAGATCTTCTGGACTTGCTGATTGACATGCTGTTCACAAGATAGTGAACCAAAGACTCACGTACTGCTTGAATTTGGACTTTCAAAAGAACATTGTTTTCTCCAGTGCTGGTGGGAAAACTGAGGTCCAAGCATTGGATGAAAATCATACTTCGTTACGCCTGAAAAAGTTACAGACTTTAGCACATCTTTATTGTTTACACAGTTTAATGAAATTACTGCACCTTTGTAATGGTATTTAGGTCACAAGTATGTGATTTATGTCTTAGTATTGATTGCTGTTGTTGTTTTTTTGCCTTTTGATAGAAGCACCGTTGCAGCTTATGGGATGGATTTTAAAACTACAAAGTATTTCTTGATAAAACTGTAGAAAGCATCTCTGCGCCTAAGGGGGGTTCATGTATTGTCTCTGTGAGAAAGCTAGGTTAAATCTAAGGAAAACATTTGTATGTTCATAATTATACTGCAATTAAATATTTTTATACATTTTGTATTATCACTCTGAGTCTAGTGTTTGCCATATACTTTTAAATCGCTTTTATAAATACTTTTTTGTACAAATTGGAACAATTATGACAATCACATTTTCATAAGAGAAACCCTAAAACATTTGAATCACTGCACATCAGCCCCATAAAATTATTTGAAGACTTAAATTATATTTAAAATGGCTAAGTAACTTGCAATGCGACTTTCCATTTCCATTCCATTTCCGGTGAGATGAATAATGAACACCACTCTTTTAAACATGCTATTTAACAATGTGGAATATTTTTAGTTTTGCATCCTATTTAGTGATTAGTAATCTAGTATTTAATTCCAATTTTAATCTGTCAAAGCTTATTTGCAAACAATAGTTTCTGCAGCCTCATGCTTTGCTAGTGTTATACAGCTTCATTTGTGAAAATGGTCAAATTGCGCAATTGGAATATAAAAAGTTGTGCCTGCTGTTACGTGTAACCAGAGGAAGTCTCGGGCCTCGTTGACACTGTCAGTGAAATGTGACCCAATTCCTATATATTTTTTTCTTCTTCTAATATGTGACAGATCGGATTCGGATGTGTTCTATGACCGTGTACACTGGGAAAAAAACGCATGCATTTGGATATTTCGAGATCGTTTACAGACCTCGTTCATATGTGTAAATTAATCAGATATGTGCCAATGCGACTTGTCATGTAGCCTAAACAGGCAGATCGGTTTTTCTGAGGCCTTAGGCTACGTCTCCGTGGTTTAATGACGAGAGAAACCCCGACGCGCATCTGCAAAGACGCGGATGGCCCGACGTACGTAACTTCGTGTCGTCGTAGGAGAGGAATGTGGACACACATTGACACAACATATCAAAGGTTGGCTCGCTCATCCTAAAATTTCGGACCCACTGCTCCTCGTTAAAGCCCCCCACGATCTCATGAAAGTGCGTATCTATAGCACGAATTTTATTTATCGTGCCATATACGCCAAAAATAGTTTTTGCGTGCATATGATATGCAAGGCAAGGCAAGTTTATTTATATAGCACATTTCATACACAATTGTAATTCAAAGTGCTTTACATAGAAGAAATTTAAAAAAAAAAAATCTGAAGAAATAACAATAATTAAAACAGTTTAGAATAAAGAAATTAAAATAATCAAAAGAAATAAGAATAATTAAAACAGTTTAGAATAATATATATATATATATATATATATATATATATATAATACAGTACAAACAGTCAGACGAACAGTGGCACAGTGCTCATTCAGTAAATGCATAGCTAAACAGATGTGTTTTGAGTCTGGATTTGAATGTGACTACTGTAGGAGCACATCTGATCTCCTCTGGAAGCTGGTTCCAGCTGCGGCTGGCATAATAGCTAAAAGCAGACTCTCCATGCTTAGAGTGAACCCTTGGTATTTCTAGCTGATGTGATCCTAATGATCTGAGTGATCTGTTAGGTTTATATTCAGTGAGCATATCTGCAATGTATTTGGGTCCTAGGCCATTATATACCAGTAATAATACTTTAAAATCAATCCTAAATGTAACTGGGAGCCAGTGTAAAGACCTGAGGACTGGTGTGATGTGTTTATATTTTCTGGTCCTGCTCAGAATCCTGGCAGCAGCGTTCTGTATGAGCTGCAACTGTCTGGCGTGTAATACGCACGCACTCCACACCCCTAATCCAACCCAAGGGTTTAGTGCGTATCATGCACAATAACTGAAGCATGCGCAGGCTGCAATGATGGCCCTTTTCGTCCGCCTCAAAATCATGGTGATGTTTGGCGAACTTCGCATATCGCAAAGCTAGCATCAAGCCTATTTCTCGTTCGTCCATCTGTGCAAGAACCCCCTTTAAGCATGAGCGATGTTTCAGATAGTAGGCTATGTCAAGTGTAAACACATGAATCGGATATGGGTCACAATTGAAAGAACGTGTAAAAAAACGGACGGTAAAAAAAAATCGGATATAGGCTAGGCAACAAATCAGAATTGGGCATCAAGACCAGCAGTGTAACCAAGGCCATGCAGGGTCAGTGGCACAAAGGTAGATGCAGCGTTTGCACAGCACATTTGTTTTTATAGCAGATGATTGCTCAAGTGACTTACAAGAAATTCTATTCAGTCGCTTTAGTGATGTCAGGATATAAATTGAGCTGCAATATATTAGAAAAACAGGCCCAAACCTAGAGTACCTCTCACCACGGGCACTAACTATACTGCAAAGCACACAATGTATATTTCAAGTTTTTTGTTTCCGTTTTTTAAAACCATGTACAACTGTTTGCAGTTCAAAAAAATTTCAAACATTGCATGTTTACAAATGAAAATAAAAATGATTAATTTGCATTATTTTAATTAAATCTGTGTTAGAATTCACATTTCATTGCATAGGATAGTGTGACTTTAGCATGCATGGACAAAAGTTATGCACATTTTATGCATTTAGAGTATGCACACATGCAATATACAATATATGCCTGGACAAAAAAGTTGCTGTTTGGATTTATATAGGCAAATGCTTAAGAGTCTATGACTGGATCATTATTGCAGTGGTTATTATGTTTCTATCATGTTATATGTTTGGCAACAGTTCTTCTAACCCTAATTGATGGAGTGTGTAGCTTTTCATTTCTTAAACAACCAAGTAGGAAGACACATCATGGGCATATTCCAGGATGACAATGTCATGATTCATCAGGCTCAAATTGTGAAAGAATGGTTGGAAAGAACTTTTGCCAAACATATAACATGCTAGAAACATAATCTCTGCAATAATGATCCAACCATTGACTCTTAAACCAATGACAACGCACACACACGATCTCGAATCACCCAGTGCCTAGCGGCTCTAGGTTCAGGTTCCTCTGTCATGATAATGTGTGCAATGCTACCCTCTGGTGACGATTAAGGCCCACACAAACAAAAAAGCTGTTTTACATACATTTCTACACATACAATGTGGAATACTACCTATGCCAACTTTTTTTTATTTTTTTTAAATATAGTATATGCAACAATGCATTATAGAAAGAGAACCATTTGAAATAGAAGTCTGTTACATTGCAATCACATGTCTACATGTCGGGCATGTCTTGGGGCATGTCTTCCACCATGACATCCATTTATCTCGGAAATAAAATGGTTATTTGGATTTTAAGTCTTATCTTTCATAAACATCTGAACTTTTGCCATTCTGACCAAACAATTAGCTAAGAAAGATGTTCATGCTGTGTCATTGTGTATCACACATTTTCCCACTGTGTTCTTGTCACGCCATTAATGGGGTCTGAAATGTTTTACAATCCAAAAGCAATACAACAAAATGCTAGCACACACATTTAGCTTCCATGTTAAAAAAAGAAAATTAGTAAATTCTTCCTATTAACCCTTAAAACTGTATTTCATAAATCATGAAAGTAGCTTAGTAAATCAGAGTATCTCTTTTATAGTAGGCGGCATAGTGTCAAAAAGAGGACAGTTGAAAGGGGAATTTTCTCTGGAGTTTGCCCCTCCTCCGCAAAGTACAACTCCAACAAACACTAGGATTTTATTTCCTTTCTATTGTCAAACCAGCCAAACAAGTTCATAGCACAGTGACCTGAGGGAAACAGAGGGAGGAGGCGTACACCAATGCAATCTTCCGAGAAAAATGCTCTAACACGTTTGAGTGTAAATATGTTATACATGATACAGGACTAGATTTGTTTTCTAAAACAACACCGCTCACTTTAATAGGTAAAATGGAGCATATAGTTTAAATTAATACAACAATGAGTAAATACAAAAAATGAGGGGAAATTCCCTTTTTATTTCAATATAAAAAAAGTTACCAAAAAACTACATCTATACAAGGTATATAAAAATTCCACCATACAGATGTGGGTGTATCATCTGACAGTGAACAGTCCCAAAACAACATTAAATTGCATTAAAACGTTTAAACAAAGAACAGTTGTTCATCCAAGGCAACATTGAAGGACGGGCTAACAGAGCAAAGCAGTCCGATGAACAGCAACTGATTGAAGTCTCTTTGTTGCTATTAATCAGTGCTCAATACAGGCATATTAATAGATACATCACCACTTAGGACGACAGCAGACTTGTCTCCGAAAGTATAATTAGATCCAATACTTAAATACCCTTTGATGCCAATGTTTTGTTGAGGAAACTTGTCCATTATGTAACTATCTATCTCCATGGCTTCTGGCGAGGGTAGTAGGGAACCATCAAGTGCAACATTTCTTTTGCAACAGGCTCCTTTGTTGAACATTACACTCTGTAGGAACATGACAAAAACTGTGCCTAAATGGACAACAGCAGTCTTCGGGCATTCAGACAAACACAAACTGTCCTTAGCATAATAACTGCTTTCACTGAAATATAAGAGGAGCACAAGGACAGTAGAAGAACACTAGTTAGGCAGTAGTAATTGAGAGCGAACAGCTGGCGTGTTAGCGCAATAGCGGAGCCCCCGATGAATCTGTGGCCGAGCTCGAGTAGTAATCTGTGAAGGAAAAGAACATGTTGGTATTTACAAGCGGTTTGAAGTTGGTGTATAACATGCTAAGAGCAACTCTGCATGCAACAAATGTTTTGTATAAAGGTACAGTCGCATGTAGTGTTGCTAGGTGAAATTTAGTGTGCACAATCCAGTAGTTTCAATGGGAGTCGGCACAATGATGGACTTCCTGTGGCAAAATTTAATCGGGTTCGAGTTTGGTGCACTTTGATACGTGAATTCAGAGTCGATCAATAGCAAGCCTCTTGATTTGGCAGTGACCTCTATGTTGGGGGAGTTTCGTAATTTCGCAACAAAGCAAAATGAAACATCCACAACGGACGGGCGCTCGTTCTGGCAGTTATTTACTCTAGTTTTATATAAAACTACACATCAATATCATAAATTGATTCCATTTTGTTTATTCATTTACTTAGGATGTTTACTTCGTCATCATTATTACTTCATGGTATTTTGTCACATCTGGTCCCGCTTTCTTTCGCCTACAAAATTTTGCAGAGCAACATTAAATGTGACGGCACCGTAATCTCAATTGACTGCACTTTTCTCAATAATCAATACTGGATTACAATTTTAAGGATTTTCTTTTTTCAATACATAGTTTTGTATAGTTTGTAAAGAGACACCGCACTTTTTTACACATCTTTTGCATAGAAAGATTCCATAGCGCAACAATTCCACAGAAAAGTGAGACCCCTAGACATGTTACAGAATGAGAGCACCACCATTATGTGTGGAATGGTAGATGTGATTCGATATGGAGGAATACTGGATAAACTCCTTGGAGGCGAGCTAAGACCCCTCGAGAACTTTTGTAAAACGAGGTGAGAAGCTTCAGTGTTCACTGTCAAAAGCTTTAGGCTCAGCAACTACAGTTTATGGAGAATGGGTGGGTGGGTGAGGACATTATTCTTGAGGGGGAGGGGTGAAGATCAAAGGCAGGAATGCCCATTTGAAAGTAGAGAATGAGAAACATTTAGAATTGGAACCATTACAATAGGGCATTGAGAAAAGAATACCCCATCCTCGGGGTGCAATTCCACCATGTTCATATCCCAACGCGTAAATTAAGTAAATTATCTTTTCACATCAAGCCAGCTAAAGGCTAATTCAACGGCGACAGTCGCCAGATTACAGTGTCACTTTTCAGACATTCCAAGACCCAAAAAACACTGATTCAACATGTTCAATTGGCCAAAAAAATGGAAACAGACACCGACATGGGTTACACATTGATCCGACAAAACAAGCTAAATGTGTCAGTTGCCTTCGTCAGTATCTGTGCAATGTGAATTGGCCTCAACATGGGGGCTGTACTAGAACAGACACAATAAGGAGAACGAAGAATGTTGACACTTACTTTTCCCGCTTTGGCCTCTCATATTTCGGGCAAGCTCATCCGACGGTGTCAACTCTGACACTAGCACCTCGGGATCCCCTGCAGGGAAAGACAAATATGATCAAAAGACATTCAAACATCATCGTTCCCTACTGACAGCCTTACAAACAGAACTACCATCACTCACCGTCACTAAAGGTAAAGGTCATGGTCTCATTCCCACTGTCGGGCAGCGTTCCATCCCTCCTCCCGTTAGTATGCTGTATTGCATCATGCGATTTATAGTCTTTGCTTTTGTAACCTTTTGAGGACTTGTTGCGGGTGCTGATGCGTATGACACCGTGCACAAGCCGACACTCTGCTTCCTGCTCCTCCAAGTTGTAGTCCTGAGCAATGCTGTTGATCAGATCGCTGATCTCATTGGTTTTACGAGAGAAGGACACATCAGACGTGCATTTTGCCAGCTGCTCAATCTGGTGCATTTTATAAAGTTCTAGAAGCTTTTTAGTGATAAGCGAGTCGATATCAGTGCCGCCATCATCCAGGTCATCTAGATCCAAATCCTCTCGAGAGTAGATACTGGTATTACTGATAGGCCGCTGGTTGTCACCCTTCCCCGCTGTCCTGGTCCGTCGTGGATGTGCTTCTGAGTTGGCAGGGTAGTCCACCTTCTTGCCAGCAAGGTAGACGTCGCCATACCTGAAGCTGCCAGAGCTTGGTAGCTTTGGCTTGCTGGATTCAAAAGTTACACCACACGTGGGGTTGGTCAGTGCCAATCCATTGGGCTTCCCGGGTTCTGGCTCAGGTTTTAAAGTGTTGTCAGTGGAGCTCTCATTGGGTGGCAAGCAAGGTTTGCGTGACCCATAAAGCCCACAGGTGAGAATGCAGCACAGCAGAGCTTTGCAACCACTCCAGCCGAGGGAGGCACACGAGCCACAGGCTTGAGTGCCCTGAGGAGAGTCTGCAGATCCTGGTATAAAGCCCAGGGTTTCCGAGCCTCGTCCATTGGCGTAGTGTGGATGGGTTTTACGGGTGAACTGCGAGTCTATGCTACGAGGTTGCTTGCTGTAGTTCTCCTTGCAGGTCTCTTGACTTGTGCTGCTGTCCCTGGAGTATGTGCGGTTTTGCCTGTAGCCATCAGCCCTGGAACGGCTTGAGCTATGAGGACGTGTCTTGTGATGTGTTCCTGTGCTGTGGCCAGGCATAACTCACCACATTCAGGACCTGCAGGAATGTGGACATTAATGCATCAAGATTGATCAGAGCTGAGAGAGTTCACAAAACATTGATTCTTATGCATGTTTCAAACATCTCACTTAAAAAGAGCCAATATTATCAGGTTGCAGAATTCACACTGCACACAGAAAAAGCGCAGCTCAATCATACTCATACATGTAAAGATGAGCTGAGCCCATTTTTTGCTGAACATTGCATGCATGATTTAAATACAGCATTATCAACATCTTTTGCGATTTAAAAAAAACGCATGTCGCAGTAAAATGCATGTACTTATTAATCAGAAAATCTAATTGAATCCAGGCAATTTAAGCAGTTTACAACATCACTTTAGATTTACGACATTTTCAGATTTGGCCATTTAATTACGACTTCTATATTAATGTGGTCTTTCTCCTCACTTTAAGTAAATTTCATGACCGTTAAATTTGTAGTTCTCAATCAGGTTTTTAATAGCCTAAACATTCTTGTCATTTATGGCTGAACAAATAAATACTCGTGTATGCTGTTACTCTTTAGATGAAAGATATGTGAAACAGGCCTTGTTATACAGTATTTAAAAGATATGTTCAAAGCAGAAACAACAACAAAATCACTGTAAACAATGCCTGCAAAGGAAAATGACGAATGTTATTTAGTGAATATACATAAACATAAAAGTGTTAAACAGGCCTTGAATTCTTCATTCTAGGTTCATTGCACAATTTTACTTCCTCAACCCTGGAGATATAACAGAAATTCAACAACCGTGCAATGGTGAAATCAAATAATGAAAGAAAATACTTTCTAAATTATAAACCAATCACTAAATTATATTGAAAAATATACGATTGGCCATATGCGTCAAACTACCATGCAGTGGACATGTTCATACTGTGTCTGTGTCTACAACTAAGTGTTAAAAGGCATTCCAAACATGTGAACAGCAAACTGATCTGTATCTAGATACCATAGAATGGTTGTTTATCTATACAAGCCAGGAAAATGTGAACATGGTTCGGAGAAGTTATATCAGCACAACCATTTCAAGATATTATTATTACACATGAAAAAAAGCTAATCTTGAGCTACATCTTATGTAGCGCTTGCTTAGCATGTTTACATTTATGAAAGAGGGTTTTCTTTGGTGGGCAGGAATTACTCGATCATCAAGTTATTCATTTTAACATGTGTTTTTAAATACACTCCCTGGTGACTTCACCTTTCATGGTCTGTGTTTGGCTTGAGGTTTGCGTTCTTTGTCAAGAGTGATGTGTGTTTGATGAATATGGTCACCGATTCTCAGAAAGCAACATGCCAGTCAAAAAATTCCAGAAATAGATGATAAGTATTGTCATTTGTCATTAACCTTTGACAGATGATCTATAAAGTGGATGGGAATGGAATGTATAGACATTTCTGCTTATTTGCTTCTGGTCATTGTCAGTGGTGAACATAGAGTTAAGTCGGATGTAAAGCAGGCCTGTAAGTGTGCTCTGGCTAGTCACAAACACTTTATTTGAGTATTTTAACAGATGGAATATATGTACTACTGCCTTTATTGGCAAAATGCAATTTGTCTGTCAAGTACAATATTAAATGCTTCATTGTTTAGTCTTCAGCGTCTCTAACTGTTCTCGTATGCCATGGCAGTAAAAGAACAATATTTATCAACTTCACAGAAATATGTATGGCTAATCTATCATCATTTGATACATCCTTTACACCCACTGCAAGCGCCACACTAGAACGCGTCCACTAGGTTCCATTGATTGCGAGCGTTCTAGTGAGTCGCTCGGCGTCGTTCGCAGAGCAGATGGTTTGTCAAAGTGTCAGACACTTACCGCATAGGCTCGGATGAAATCCTCAATTGTTTTGAACGCAACTTCTAGTCGTTCAAGATCGCGGAAGTAGCCGAGTGTGAAATATGTTCCCTTTGACTCCTTAAAACTTCCACTTCAGCGACCTTTGTTTTGATTCATTGACTGAAAATGGGTCAAACGTTTCGATTTCGATGTCGCGCAACACGCGCTTTCAGATTCTGGTCATACTAAAGCTTTGATCGGTAAGATTCGTTCCTTCGCCCCGCCGTGCCGTATTTTACCTGCGGCTACAGGTAAATCCAACGCCCACTTACAGGTAAGCAATGACGTCAGGCCTTTAAACGGATGTTGCGTAAACCTCCTAAATACCCTTTGTTCCATGACTTTTGCTTTCCTTTTAATCAAGTAAAAACCTGACTATAATATTGTCAGCGTTTATACGGTAGGCTATAGTGTGGAAAAAGTATGTTCTTGGTTAATTTGTGTATGTTCTTATAAGAGAAAATGAATTCAAACATTCACTTCATAATATTACAAGTGTCATTCATTCTTGACTATAGCTCCAAATAAACAAATCTGAGGTATTTGTCATGCACCAAACTCAAAAATACATTTGTAACAGGTCAATTTCTCTTGATCTAATATCCATTATTTGCATTTGCATAAGGGACTTGCAGTGCTTATCTAGATGTTAAATGTGAGTAACAGTCTATTAAAATAAAAATATATATGCAATTTCAATAATATTAGAAAAGAAATAGAAAATGTGTTCCTGAGGGTTGAAACAGGTCCTGAACTAAATAATTCCCACAGTCATTGAAATACTGAAATTCCCAAATCTAAAAATGTCTTGAAACAAATAGAAATCTTAAAAAGTAATAGAAAGTTTGGCTTTCTGGTTATGCTCAGTCTGAAGTATTTCCCCTTGAGAAGATGATTTAACAAAAATCCTTATCAAATACTCATGAATAACTGAAATTGTCATGGTAATTAATTGGTCAAAAGCAGAGGGAACTCCAAATTGAATGTACATGTATAAGTATAAATATTCTCTGTCGAATGATGCATAGAAATAAATGCTCTAAAAAATGATATAAATGCAGACACACTACAGGTTCATTGACACTGCTTCACATAGCAACAGAAACATTTTAGTTTCCTTTGAGTGGACAACGTTTTAATGTTATGGTACATAACTGTATGCACACACACCAGAGGTGTTCCCCCCCCCCCCCCCCCAAACATGCTGTAAAATATTGCTTTGCCAAAAGTGTAGACACATATTAATATGGGCTGTCTGGTCTTGATCAATTGCAGTCATTAGTTCCAGGCTCTAGCAAGCACACATGCACACGGAGAGATTCACATGCTCGCAGAGAACATTAGACTCCAAATCCTTCATTGTGCCCCATTTCCTCCAATACACCCCTTCATTTCCCTCCTTTCCTCAACCGTAGCGAAATATTGAGGACACAATCTGTAGCAGCGAATGCTGTGGGCCGCGCCAACTAATGTGATGGAGTGCAGCGTTTCAATCTGCTGAACAGGTTATGAAATATAATGGAGAGTATAATTCAGTCAGATAGGGTTAGATGCACATGAGAAGTCATTCAGTGCGTCTTCAGATCTCCTTTTATAAACCCCAGAAAGTTAGGCAAGACAACAATAGACTGATCATTCAGATGATGTTTTGAGCTCATCAATGAATTTTTTTTAGATATCTTAGTAAATATTTAAAAAGTATAATTCCAGCATGTTTCTGGATCAACATCTTTGTTCATCCTGGAACAAGATTCCAATCAACCAATCAGATTTGAAGGACAAGTTTACAGTTTATGTCAAGTTTAGGCTTACAACCAGGGTTAGGTGCTTCTACATCAGTGTTATTCACCTCTTGTTTCCCTCAGATTTTTTTATGGATAAGTTATGGGTTAGTTTAGAGGTAGGGATAGAGTTAGGACTACCGTATATTTTCAGACAGGGATGTTGTTCCAGGATTAACAAAGTATTTCGATCCAGGAACATGTCTTACTTGGCAAAATCACGGAGCCAAGATGTAAATGTAGGGTGTTGTGGCTTTTAGTCCATGTTGGTTAATGCTACTGTAATCCTACACATTAACACAGTAGATAAAGTATATGCTTTAACAATTTCTCCTTGTGGAATACAGACCAAAAATTGCGTTGACTGGTGGATGTTGTCCAATCTAATGTATATTGTATTAGCCTACGTCATGCATATATTGTAATTACATAAGCCATCAGCCAGCCATCTCTCTAGTTAATGGTATCTGCTGACCACTAGTCTCAATGACATGATTTCCTTGATTTGGTCTATTTAGAAAAAAGTCCACTTTGCTACAGACTGAAATATATTTCTATTAAAAATGGGTTCATTGTGCAGTTCTTTGCAGTCCAGTTATAGTGTCACATCCGATGGAATCTGTGTGATACGGGAGTCAGAAGGGATGTGCCCCAAATGTGGGTCCATTCGAGGCTGACCCTGCCGAATGTTTGGAACACGCCCCAGTCGTGGGTCGGAGTCAATTTCGTAACGATAATGATACCCCTCCAGCACATTTTGGCATGCTTCATGTATGTCTGTGATCCATTTCTTGATACCCTTTCTGTTGAGGTAGACGACGAATAGAAAGACCATGCCAACGAATCCCAGCACTAATCCAAGGAACACGTAGGAAGTATGTAGGGACAAGTCTGTAATCTCTTCGTGCGGTTTACCGTAACACCCCAATGCCTCTGCAGTGAGAACCCGCAAAGACACTTCACGCAGCGCTGCGGGGTATTCGCAATACAGCCGGTCTGCATCGCCCACCCTGACCTTTGAACTGTTTAGCCAGTTCGCAAACTCTTGTGCTTCACACGTGCACACGTAAGGATTCTGACCCAACATCAGACGGACCCGACCGAGTCGCTCCAACTCGTAAAGACCCTCGTCGCTGATAGTTCTAAATGCATTTCTGCTCAAGTCCAGCTCCAAAAGTTGTTCAATACCAGAGAAAGTGCTGTTGTAGACGGCCACCAGAGAGTTGTTGTTCAGATGGAGATGCTGCAGGTTTGGCAGAGGAGAGAACATCCCCGGGGGTAAGAGGACAAGGTGGTTGTCCGACAGGTCAAGGCGCAGCAGATTTGTGAGCTCGCCCCAGCGCAGGGCAGTGATGAGGTCAGTCAGAGATGTGTAGTTGTAGAGAGACGAGCGAAGGCTGAGCTCCTGCAGGGGGCTTCCAGGCACGGAGAACGCCTCTGGATGGATGAGCACCAGCTGGTTGTTGTTCAGGATTAGAGAACGCAGCATGTGCAGTGAGGAGAACGCATGCGATCCAACCTCCATAATGCTGACAAAAGAATGGAAAAAGTTTTTTAAATGGATTTTCCATTTTTTAAATGATTTTTAGAAGATTCTAAATGGTGGAATATACAAAAATGAAAGAGCATGACTAAATCTATATTACTTTCAGAATAGATAGATTGACAGACAGACAGGTCAATCGACAGACAGATAGATCGATAGATTATATAGATCAATCGACAGATAGACAGACAGACAGTTAGATAGATCGATAGATAGATAGATAGATAGATAGATAGATAGATAGATAGATAGATAGATAGATACACAGACAGACAGACAGACAGACAGATAGATAGATAGATAGATAGATAGATAGATAGATAGATAGATAGATAGATAGATAGATACACAGACAGATAGATAGATACACAGACAGACAGACAGACAGACAGACAGACAGATAGATAGATAGATAGATAGATAGATAGATAGATAGATAGATAGATAGATAGATAGATAGATAGATAGATAGATAGATAGATAGATAGAGAGATAGATAGACAGACAGACATACAGACAGACAGACAGAAGATAGATATTTACTGACCATATCTTTTCTTACCCATTATTCATCAGGTTCAGGTGTGTGACGTTCTGCAGTCCGTTGAACGCGCTGTGCTCGAGTCTGTGAATCGTGTTTCCAGTGATGATCAGGCTGATCGTGTCGCTCGGGATCGCCGCGGGGACTCGGAACAGCGCGGCAGACGCGCAGCGCACCGTATGTTCAATATCAGAACACTCGCAGCGCGACGGACACAACGCGACGCATGAGGAGACGCACAGCATCGCGCAGACAAGCGTCAGCGACAAAGCCAGCAGCATCATCCAAACTCTCACACTCGCAGACCGGAGCATCTGATCACCGTCTGCACGGGCTGCGCTCTTCAGTGGAAGTGCACATGCTGTAGTACAACAACACACAGGACTGACTGTCCCCCTCACTCTAGGAGATCATTACTAACTCATTACTTTACCCAGAAACACCTCCTGATCATGGCTATAAGCGGGTGGGTGGAGCTGCATATACTCTACACATCCATCCAGTCAGAGTACTGAGGATAGTATATACAGGTCCTTCTCAAAAAATTAGCATATTGTGATAAAGTTAATTATTTTCCATAATGTAATGATAAAAATTAAACTTTCATATATTTTAGATTCATTGCACACCAACTGAAATATTTCAGGTCTTTTATTGTTTTAATACTGATGATTTTGGCATACAGCTCATGAAAACCCAAAATTCATGTCTCAATAAATTAGCATATTTTGTAACAGACTTTGATGTGTTAATTCTTCTAATTTGTTTTTATATACTTTTTTGATAGTCCTGTTAGTTTAAATTAGGTTTCGGAAATGCATTTAGGTCGTATTAAGGAGGGACTTTTATTTTGACGGGTTTTGTGGTCTACGGGGCAATACGGGTAAAAGGAAGTGAGGGGAGAGCACGCGGTTGATAGAAGGAAAGCAAAGGGAGTGCACGCAGTTGTAGGAGTTGTGCAGGCTATTAATGTTTAACGGTGATAAGCACCCCCCGGAAAAGGCATAAGGTCTGTATTAACATTTGTTTATGGTTTATTGTTATTTATGTATTTTGCTATATGTTATTGATAGTGTAACTGAGAGAGAGTTTGTACGAGTCGTTAATGCGAGCTTTTGTATTTCCTTTGTTCAGCTCTTACGGTGATTTATGAGGTGATATTTGCAGTGAAAACGGACTCAATAAACTTCATCAACATCAGTAAAGTTTTGTCCATCATTCGGGAGGGGTCTGCTACAGTAAGAGCTTCACCTTCGCTGGTTCGGATCTCCACCGCACGTGCTTGTGAAGGGGGCAACGTGACGATCGTTAACGGAGTGCAGCTCGATGGAATCAGCGTGATGGTCTTTGAAACGCGATAAAAGTGAGTTGACTATGGAAATTGATACTGAAGATCCAGATTCTGAAAGTCTGCTTCAGACGGAGGCAGAAAGTATAAAGGAAAAGCATGGAGAAGGATCAGTTAAATGTAAAGAGAAAAATGCTTCTGAACTTCAGTGTCATTCACAAGACAGTACAGGATTGCCTCGACGCTCAGAACGTCCACATATTCCTTCAGAGAAAATGCTTGCTTACCAGAAAGATGAGTGCTGTAAGAAAGAAAAAAGGATTATCACTTTGTATGAGCAATGGAAAGTAGCAGCTCGTAAAGCAAGACATGATTTAAAATCAGACATCTCTGATGAGCAGCTCGCTGAAATTGCTGACTCACTGGAGGATAAAAAGAACTGTATTATGAAAATCTTTAGTGAGATAAGGGAACATAGTACACCCGCTACTGATTTAAGACGTAAAATTGATGCATGTGAAGCCGTGACCAATGACGTCGTCAAAATTGTGCTGGAAAGGTTGGCAACAGTAGATGGCGATTTTGATGCAGAGCAGGAAAAGAGCCGTCTGCATGAACTTTTAGCCCATAGTTATGCCCATTCCATATACGGGTCCAGTGCTTCGCAAACGAGTGTCAGCGGCCAATCTAAATCTTCTTGTACAAGCAAGCGTGCAGATGCTGCGGCAGAGCTGGCTGCGAAAGAAGCTGAATACAAGATGATGCAAACGGAAAGACAACAAAGGGAAAAAATGAGAGCTCAAGAAGAGCAGCTCAGACAAGAGCTAGAGACTCAAAGGTTTGAATTAGAACGGCTACAGGTAGAAAAGGACATAGAGATCGCTCGAGCCAGAGTAAAATCGTATGAAGAAGAAATAAAGCAAGAGACTAAGGGTCAGTCAATGCAGTATGAACAAGAAAGTCAGAAAAGGAAAATCTTCTCTGCGACAGAACAACAATACAATGTTATCCAGTCAACGACTCTCAGTGAAGTGTCTCAGCTTGCTCAGGCAGTTCAGGATAGCATAGCGATCAACAGGTTACCCACACCAGAGCCGTCAGTGTTCAATGGAGACCCAATTCAGTTTGTAGACTGGAAAGCCTCATTTATGTCACTTATAGATCGAAAAGGCATCTCTGCAGCTGATAAACTCTATTATTTGAAAAAGTATGTCAGTGGTTCAGCACACCGATATCTTGAAGGCACTTTTTATAGAAGTGATGAAGAAGCTTACAAAGATGCTTGGATTAAGCTTAACCAACGATATGGCCAGCCCTTCGTCATTCAAAGAGCATACCGTGAAAAGCTGTCTAAGTGGCATAGAATACAGTCCAAAGATGCAGAAGGTTTGAGAATATTTTCAGACTTCTTAAATGCATGTCTACAAGCCATACCGCATGTTAAAGGCCTGGAAATATTGAACGATTGTGAGGAGAACCAAAAGCTGGTCCAGAAACTTCCTGACTGGGCAGCCTCCAGGTGGAACCGCCAGGTCACAACAGCGCTTATGGACGGTAAGGATTTTCCAAGCTTTCAAGACTTTGTAAAGTTCCTATCAACAGAAGCAGAGATAATGTGTAATCCTATCACTTCCTTACACGCTCTTCATTCACGTGAGTCACCTCCGGAGAGAAGAGTCTCTAATGAAGTTAAAAGAAACAAGGCTATTGTTTATAAGACGCAGACAATAGTAGATGGTGATAAACAGACAGTGGCTAAAACTCAGTTAAAACCGTCATGCATGCTGTGCCAAGATGACAACCATCAACTCAATAAGTGTCCAAAATTCATGGAGAAGTCTCTGAAAGACAGAAGGTCATATGTCAAAGATAACAAACTCTGTTTTGGATGTATGAAACCAGGTCACTTTGCTAAGGAATGTCGTCGTCGCCACACATGTGATGTATGCAAATTGAGACATCCCACAAGTCTTCATGACTACAACTATGAGTATTATGGAAACCGAAAGCAACCATCGGTAAGCAATGAGCGTGCACATGAGAGTGAGATTACATATGCCACGTCACTTAACGTCACAAGAGAAGGTCGTTCAGTCATTACATCTATGATTGTACCTGTATGGGTGTCGTGCATCGAAAATCCATCCAATGAACAGCTTGTCTACGCTTTGCTGGACACTCAGAGTGACACCACTTTCATTGATGAAGGAGTGAGTAAAGTATTGCAAGTGGATGCTCATCCAATTAAGCTCAAACTTACTACTTTGATGGGAGACAGTATGATCATTAATAGCAAAAGGATATCTGATCTTCAAGTGAGAGGGTATAATTCGTCAGTACACATCAATCTGCCTCCATTATACACCAAAGAGTGTATTCCTGTCAATCGTGACCACATACCAACGCAGGAAACCGCAAAGAACTGGAGTCACTTGAGGGTAATCACAAAGGAAATGTCACCTCTTCTCGGCTGTGAAGTAGGTTTACTAATTGGATACAATTGCCCCAGAGTGCTAGCTCCCAGAGAAGTCATTCTAGGTAAAGATGATGAACCCTATGCTATTTTAACTGACTTAGGTTGGAGTATTGTTGGCAGCTCCACACCAGGCATTCATGAATCCACAGCAATTGGTCTTTGTCACAGAATAGCCACAAAGGAGATTCCAGCTTTGACACCTGTGGATGCCATACGTGCGCTCGAGGCTGACTTTAAAGATGTCACTGTAGGTGATAAGACAATTTCACAGAATGATATTGTGTTTTTGGACAAACTCAAAGGCGGCATAAAGAGAAATGCTCAAGGACATTATGAAATGCCACTTCCGTTTAAACAACGTCCATACTTACCAGATAACAGAGAGCTTGCCAAAGTCAGATTCAATCACTTGAACAAAAAGTTCTGTAAAGATGAGAAATACAAGGCAGACTACATTGCGTACATGAATGATATCATTGAAAGAGGTGATGTAGAAACAGTGATTGATGATGGAGCTGATGGTGAAAAGTGGTACATACCTCATCATGGCATTTACCATCCGAAAAAGCCAGACAAGCTACGTGTTGTGTTTGATTGTTCCGCTAAATTCAAAGGCACAAGTCTCAACGAACATTTGTTACCAGGGCCAGACATGATAAACAATCTCACAGGAGTCCTTGTCAGGTTCAGAAAACACCCTATAGCTGTAACATGTGATATTGAAAAAATGTTTCACCAATTTCATGTTCAGGAAAATGACAGAGACTACTTGCGCTTCTTATGGTGGCAGAACGGAGACACAAATTCACCGCTTCAAGATTACCGTATGAAAGTTCATCTCTTCGGTGCGGTTTCTTCGCCTGGGTGCGCAAATTATGGACTAAGATATTTAGCCAGTGAGCATTGTCAGTCACACTCATTAGCCGCCCAGTTCATCATAAGAGACTTTTACGTTGATGATGGAGTCACAAGCGTAGAGACAGTGGAACAGGCTATTCAGCTAACAAAAGAGACACGAGAGTTGTGTGCAAAAGGAGGTCTTCGACTTCACAAATTTGTGTCTAATGACAACACTGTGCTGCAGAGCATACCAGCATCAGAACGTGCCGTGAACTTTGAGACCAAGGATCTTACCTTCAATGACATGCCACTCGAGAGAGCTTTGGGTATTCACTGGAACATACAGAGTGATAGCTTCAAATTCCACATCCCATTAAAAGGTCAACCTACAACACGTCGTGGCATATTGTCAACTGTTGCCTCCATATATGATCCTTTGGGCTTTGTAGCTCCTTACGTTCTCAATGGTAAGAGGATCTTACAAGAAATGTGTCGCAAGGGTACAAGCTGGGATGATCCACTGTCTCTTGCTCTCAGCCCATGGTGGGAGAAATGGCAAAATGACTTTGTCAATCTGGAAAAGGTTGACATACCACGATGTTATGTACCTGCTAATTTCGGCAAAATTGTGAAGACAGAGATACATCATTTCTCTGATGCAAGTTCCTGTGGTTACGGTCAGTGTTCGTATCTGAGAATGATCAGTGAGAAGGATGAGATTCATTGCACTTTCCTCATTGGTAAAGCCCGGGTTACTCCTGTAAAAATCACTACAATACCAAGATTAGAGTTGACGGCAGCTGTGGTATCAGTCAAAATGAGCAATATGCTCAGAGAAGAGCTTGACCTCACCAATGTCGATGAATTCTTTTGGACTGACTCAAAAGTGGTTTTGGGATACATAAATAATGATGCTCGTCGTTTTCATACGTTTGTAGCCAACAGAGTTCAAAGGATACGTCAAAGCACAGCACCAAAACAATGGCTGTACGTCCCAACGGATGATAACCCGGCAGACAATGCCTCAAGAGGTAGAACAATACATGAATTGCTCTCATCTAACTGGTTCTCAGGTCCGTCGTTCTTGTGGAAGAAGGAAATACAAAGTGTAGATGTTGTACCAGAACTTCCAGTAGGTGATCCAGAAGTTAGAAAGGTTCAGACGTTTCAAACTGAAGCCACAGAAAGTAAAGATCTTGTAGACCATTTGTCTAAGTTTTCTTCCTGGTCTAATACTGTGAAGGCCATTGCACGTCTTCTGAGAAGGATCAAGAAGGATAAGTCTAATTCACCAGCATCTGTGAGTGAACAAGAACGTGCAAGAAGCTTGATTCTAAAAGGAGTGCAGAAACAAGTTTATCAGAAAGAAATGGATGTCCTGACTCAAGGTAAACAACTTCCAGGTCATAACAGACTTCATCATCTAGACACCTTCATAGATACAGATGGTTTGATTAAGGTGGGAGGAAGATTAAGTCACTCGTCATGCACTCATGCGTTCAAGCACCCACTGATTCTTCCCAAAGAGCATCATGTAACTAAGCTGATAATTGCACACTATCATGAAAGTGTTAAGCATCAAGGGAAAGGTTTCACGATTAATGCTATCAGATCTTCAGGTTATTGGATACCTGGAATGAACAGAGCTGTCACATCTTACATTCACAACTGTGTACCTTGTAGAAAGTTGAGAAAATCTGTTGAAGGACAACGGATGAGTGATCTTCCTGCAGAACGTGTAGAGTCTTCCCCACCGTTTGTGTATTGTGGTATGGATTGCTTTGGTCCTTTCATGACTACAGAAGGAAGAAAACAGCACAAAAGGTATGGTCTGCTTCTAACTTGCTTTTGTTCAAGAGCCGTTCATATAGAAATGTTGGAGGATATGTCCACGGATGCTTTCATCAACAGTTTACGATGCTTCATTGCTATCAGAGGCACAGTACGGCAGATCAGATGCGACCAAGGTACCAATTTCGTCGGTGCTAAGAACGAACTTAACTCCGCATTACAGCAACTTGATCCAGAAAGGCTTACTGCTTTTCTTGCAGATAAACAGTGTGATTTTGTTTTGAATCCCCCTCATTCCAGTCATGCAGGTGGTGTATGGGAGCGTCAAATCAAAACTGTAAGGAGTGTTCTTAATGCTACAGCTTCCCTTGCATCAGGCAGGCTCAGTGATGCTTCACTGCGCACTTTGTTTTATGAAGCCATGGCAATAGTTAATAGTCGTCCTCTTACAGTGGATAATCTGAACGACCCCAAGAGCTTAGAACCACTTACACCTAACCATTTGATTACTATGAAAGCCACCACAGTCCTACCACCACCAGGAAAGTTCATGAGAGAAGACATCTATGGGAAAAAGAGATGGAGACGGGTACAGTACCTTACTGAGCAATTCTGGAGTAGATGGAAAAAGGAGTATCTCCACAACATTGCTACTAGACAATGCTGGCATGCTCCAAAAAGGAACTTTCAGATTGGTGATGTTGTCATGGATACGGATGAGAACCTTCCAAGGAATGTATGGAGACTAGGTCGGATCATAGACACTGTAACTAGCCAAGATGGGTTAGTAAGGAAAGTCACATTGACACTTGGTGATAAAACACTGAACAAGAAAGGAGAACGATTGAACAAGGTCTCTGTAGTAGAGAGGCCAGCTCAGAAGTTGGTCTTATTATTGGAATCGGAGTGAACACCTCTTCAAAAAGGACTTTACATACATACACACACAAAGGTCTTTATAAGTGCAAAGTGATATTACTTATGCTTGAAAATTATGCATGTCGATATTACATTTATAATTTGGTGGGAGTGTAACAGACTTTGATGTGTTAATTCTTCTAATTTGTTTTTATATACTTTTTTGATAGTCCTGTTAGTTTAAATTAGGTTTCGGAAATGCATTTAGGTCGTATTAAGGAGGGACTTTTATTTTGACGGGTTTTGTGGTCTACGGGGCAATACGGGTAAAAGGAAGTGAGGGGAGAGCACGCGGTTGATAGAAGGAAAGCAAAGGGAGTGCACGCAGTTGTAGGAGTTGTGCAGGCTATTAATGTTTAACGGTGATAAGCACCCCCCGGAAAAGGCATAAGGTCTGTATTAACATTTGTTTATGGTTTATTGTTATTTATGTATTTTGCTATATGTTATTGATAGTGTAACTGAGAGAGAGTTTGTACGAGTCGTTAATGCGAGCTTTTGTATTTCCTTTGTTCAGCTCTTACGGTGATTTATGAGGTGATATTTGCAGTGAAAACGGACTCAATAAACTTCATCAACATCAGTAAAGTTTTGTCCATCATTCGGGAGGGGTCTGCTACATATTTCATCCGACCAATAAAAGAAGTGTTTTTAATATACAAAAAAAAAAGTCAACCTTCAAATAATTATGTTCAGTTATGCACTCAGTCAATACTTGGTCGGGAATCCTTTTGCAGAAATGACTGCTTCAATGCGGCGTGGCATGGAGGCAATCAGCCTGTGGCACTGCTGAGGTGTTATGGAGGCCCAGGATGCTTCGATAGCGGCCTTAAGCTCATCCAGAGTGTTGGGTCTTGCGTCTCTCAACTTTCTCTTCACAATATCCCACAGATTCTCTATGGGGTTCAGGTCAGGAGAGTTGGCAGGCCAATTGAGCACAGTAATACCATGGTCAGTAAACCATTTACCAGTGGTTTTGGCACTGTGAGCAGGTGCCAGGTCGTGCTGAAAAACTAAATCTTCATCTCCATAAAGCTTTTCAGCAGTTGGAAGCATGAAGTGTTCCAAAATCTCCTGATAGCTAGCTGCATTGACCCTGCCCTTGATAAAACACAGTGCACCAACACCAGCAGCTGACATGGCACCCCAGACCATCACTGACTATGGGTACTTGACACTGGACTTCAGGCATTTTGGCATTTCCTTCTCCCCAGTCTTCCTCCAGACTCTGGCACCTTGATTTCCGAATGACATGCAAAATTTGAGCAACAGTCCAGTGCTGCTTCTCTGTAGCCCAGGTCAGGCGCTTCTGCCGCTGTTTCTGGTTCAAAAGTGGCTTGACCTGGGGAATGCGGCACCTGTAGCCCATTTCCTGCACACGCCTGTGCACGGTGGCTCTGGATGTTTCTACTCCAGACTCAGTCCACTGCTTCCGCAGGTCCCCCAAGGTCTGGAATCGGTCCTTCTCCACAATCTTCCTCAGGGTCCCGTCACCTCTTCTTGTTGTGCAGCGTTTTTGCCACACTTTTTCCTTCCCACAGACTTCCCACTGAGGTGCCTTGATACAGCACTCTGGGAACAGCCTATTTGTTCAGAAATTTCTTTCTGTCTTACCCTCTTGCTTGAGGGTGTCAATGATGGCCTTCTGGACAGCAGTCAGGTCGCAGTCTTACCCATGATTGCGGTTTTGAGTAATGAAACAGGCTGGGAGTTTTTAAAAGCCTCAGGAATCTTTTGCAGGTGTTTAGAGTTAATTAGTTGATTCAGATGATTAGGTTAATAGCTTGTTTAGAGACCCTTTCCATGATATGCTAATTTTTTGAGACAGGAATTTTGGGTTTTCATGAGCTGTATGCCAAAATCATCAGTATTAAAACAATAAAAGACCTGAAATATTTCAGTTGGTGTGCAATGAATCTAAAATATATGAAAGTTTAATTTTTATCATTACATTATGGAAAATAATGAACTTTATCACAATATGCTAATTTTTTTAGAAGGACCTGTACTGTGACCATAAAGAACATTTGTAGAGCAGTTTTCTGTCTGATTATGTAAATGAATTGCACTGATTTCTTTCTGTCCTTTGTCATACATTAAATTCCCAAAATAAATAGCAGATGCACACCCTCTACAATCAAAACATTTGAAAGAAAAAAAGTTTGTTGGCTTTGAAATGCTGAAATAATAGGTGTAGTGCTGAAGATGAAGACAGTCAGTGTTTGTTTGTGGTTAGTGGATCATGTTAATAGTTCATGTGATTCTCTACACCTGTGATTCCCCTATTTGAGGAGAAATTACCTCATACATTCAGTAAAAACACTTTAAACATCATGAAGAAAAATGACCCTATATTGAAGAGAAAAAATCCAGAACTAGATGTATTGTTTGGACATTTTTAGCAAACATGTACTTGCTATCTTTCTTTTCAACAATTGACCCTTGCCTTTATATTTTGATAAGTGTATCTTAAGTTTCAAAATACCTTTTGAGGTCATTGTATAAAAATGAGGACAAACATTATGGATTTACATTTGTATTTGGTCATATAATATAAATGAAAACATAAAAAAACATAAGGAATGAACCAAATATACAAACTCCCATTAAATAATAATAATAATAATAATGTAAACATCCTGGATCAATTAAAATAACTGATGAAAAAATTGACATATTTTTGATGCACCACAAAATTCAAATAGTTCTAAGAATGAGGCAAAATAAAATTACGAGAAGTCATATGCTTAGATCTTAATTCTAATAACCTTCCTCATTATAGTTTGTGGATTCACTTTTCCCAACAGTCTTGACAGGAAATTGTCATCTTGCTTCATTCAGACCAATCCATGTATGCAATTATATTACAAATATATCAAATGCAAAAGCTTATGTAAGCAGTAATGGAAAAGGTCCCTGTAATTCACTTACAATGTCACTAATAGTCTGCGTGTCACTAGATGCAAAGAGGTCTCTGTATTCCCAACCAGTCAGACTGAATCTCCAAACAGAAGCAATGTAATGTCGTACAGACGCATGATTAAAGTTCAGGTTCAGATTTGCTTCTTGTAGCCGTGGCTCATAATGATCCTGAGGTGCCCAGTACGACCGTTAAACATCTCTCTCTGTGTTTGATGCTCCTGTCATCCAACCTCCGTCATCGCAGGTTGACAGCAAGGGCGATGGTGACTATGACCCCACAAATCATCAGGAAAGGCAGCCAGGTCTTCAGGAACCCCACAAAGCTACAGGACAACAAGGAACAGAGCGCTTCAAATTAGCCATTTTAGCATCATGTCACCCGTAGCTTGATTTTAAAGACACTTAATATTCAGCAATATTGTCAATTTGACTGCACTGAAACTATCGGATGAGAAGAAAATTTGAATAATGACGCTATTGTGTTCTGTTGAGCTGCTTTAAACAGTAGCTGAATTGACGAACCTTTCAACATCAACAGTTATTGAACTGAATTGAATCAACATTGAAATGAATTAAGCTAAAAAATATCACTACTTCTTTGAAGTTTGCATCATTGAAGGTTATTTTCCTGTTTATTACCGTGAAGCTGCTTAAAAATCTGTATTGTACAAAGCGCTATGTAAAGGTGACTTGACTCATGTAGATAAAAACATCACCCTTTTAGAGAAACAGGGTTTAGTTTAACCAAAAATGTAAATTATGTCATCATTTACTCTCCTTCATGTCATTCCAAATGCATATCTAAGGCAGAATGTCAAAGCGTGACACGAGGGTGAGAAAACAATGGCAGAATTTTCATTTTTTGAGAATAGTCTCACGCAGAAGCTTACAATCCACCTCTCTCTCTCTCTCCCAGAAACCCTTATTTTGTGTGTCCTGGTGTCCTCTACATCACAACACTGAGAGTCCCAGGTGGAAGACTGGTGACATATAAGGGGAAACACGGTGGCCGACTGCGATGAATCATTCAGTCAAAAGTAAGGACACACTGACTTCTAAATTCTAAGGCAGTATTGCATGGGTCCTTCACAGAGAAGGCAATCAGAATTTATTGAGCTCAGTGAAACAATCAAACCCAACACTGCAGATGCAATGTGGGAATTCATTGCATTTACATGAGTAATATGTTTGAGTATATTTAACCTAAAAGCATGCTAACATCAAACTATCACAATCAATTGTGTTTCCCATGCAGTTTTGTTTTAGAAGTGCACTTTACTTCTTATGTATAGCACCATGGCCTAAAATTAACACTCACCAAGAGCCAAATGCGAATAAAAACTGACGTTGGTGAGTATACGAAACAGTGTCAATAGGCTAGTTGCACGTGGCCGCCATTTTGGATTTTTGATCAGCGAGTGTGCGGTTGGACACTTCCGGTTTCGCTTTACGCCCGGTGCAGGGAGCCGGAGAAAGCCGAAAATGATCTCTTATAGTTGTTTATAGAATCAATTATATCATTTAAAATACTACTAAGATATATATTACTATCACATGAGCAAATGGCAATTAAATGCACGGATGCAAAGTCAGATTAATGAATGAAATACAACTGTTCATGCACGAACAGAAGATTGTCTTGGTCTCATGCTGCATATGCAATGAGAATTATGCCTTCTGTAAACATTGAGTTACAACTACGGTTATATTTGATTATATCAGCAGACCTGATTTTGCGGGACACGGAGAGAACTTGCTATTATTATAGGTACTAGGTGAATAAATATAGATTTTATATTAGATGTCTTTTTGCAGTGATATATATGCTTTAAATTGCTAATGATGGCGCTGACCGGCGCTGTGAACCTCACTAATAATATAAAACTCATTTTAACAGCATGGGTCTATTCAGTCTAAATAATTAAGTGAAAATAATAATCCAATCGCTAAAAAACACATTTCCGAATAAGCACATACATTCCATTAGGAAAGACTAGAGATTAAATGCGTTCTTACCGGATTCAGTGCATCTTGAATTTATATTTTTTGTCTGATGGCAGCTGCGAGTAGGGGCTTCTCATTCATTATGTGTCTAGACACATCTCCTTTTTTAGGGTCACCTGTAACTGGTTTTTACCATGTTTTTTCTCCCATTCCTTATACGAACAAGACGCTTTTTCTTCTCGGGAGGCCAGATACATTTTTCTGTTTTTTTTTGTCTGTGTGTGTGGGGGTTTCTCAGTGTTTGTTTTCCCTCTCTGACTAGAACCAATAAATACGGCTGGTGCGCATGTTCAGTGTTTTATTATTAACATTTTTTATTGTAGAATTGTCATTTAAAGGACGATGAAATAAAATGATGCAGACGAAATTAAAATGCGGGACACTGCTTATGACTTGCGGGACGTGGGACAAAGCTTCAAATTTCGGGACTGGTCACCAACGGGGAATGCATGAAAAGCTGACTTCTTTGTTTTAACGTGTTTCATAACGAGAAACAGTGAAGTGCTGAGGCTGTCACCTCTGAAAGGCAAGTCGCCTCCCTTGAATTTTAAAAACACTCATGTGCATCAAAAGCATCTGTCATCAGAGGGTGACAAAAACACCCGGGTCTGTTGTCGGCATTACTTTATTTGGTAACATTATTATTGCTCTAACTGTTTGTATTTTAGTATGTCATACTAAATAATGCATATAATTTTCAGCGTATTTCACCTGTGCGTTTCTATGCGTTCTATTACTGCATTTATTTTGTGCAAGTGAGATGAGTAAAGATCATCTTAAATCATAAATATTTCATAAATCATTATCTGTTTTTTTTTTTTATAAGCAGCACATACAGTATTTGCTGTAAAATATACACAAACTTATAGCTAGGCCTATATTAAATTGTTTGTGTTAACTAACGTTACAGTTAAAAATGTAAATTACTCGCAATTATTACGATTTTTTTCGCCGTCATTTTTATCTATAAAGATAATTGATGCAAAGAAAGCATGTAAGGAAAATATGTGTTGATAATATTGATCGAGCAACTGATGTAAGTAAGTGAAAATATATGAAAATAGAAATGGAGAAAATAGTAGGCCTATTTATGGAGATAAATAAGACAGGGCAAACGTGTGAATGTTCAGGCGGTATTGTATGCAAACAAATATAACCGTAGTTGTAACTCAATGTTTACAGAAGGCATAATTCTCATTGCATATGCAGCATGAGACCAAGACAATCTTCTGTTCGTGCATGAACAGTTGTATTTCATTCATTAATCTGACTTTGCATCCGTGCATTTAATTGCCATTTGCTCATGTGATAGTAATATATATCTTAGTAGTATTTTAAATGATATAATTGATTCTATAAACAACTATAGGAGATCATTTTCGGCTTTCTCCGGCTCCCTGCACCGGGCGTAAAGCGAAACCGGAAGTGTCCAACCGCACACTCGCTGATCAAAAATCCAAAATGGCGGCCACGTGCAACTAGCCTATTGCCAGTTTGCCGGTAACATTTTTATGAATTCTAACAATGCAATATTGTGAGAACATGACGTGAAATGATACTCGGGACAGTCGATTGGCCAGTGCTGCATCGCCACAATATTTAAGCCTTGCCAGCAGCTCATTTAAATATTCAAGCACAAGAAGACGCTAAAAGCAACTCAATTCGTAACTCGTGTGCTGTGGAAAGTTTAAACATCCGTGGTGCGCGCTCAGAAAGCTGTGTCTCAGACAGCGTGCGATACTGAATTGAGCTCTCTTTCACGTCTTCTTGCGCTTGAACAGACATGTTCAAACAAAATGATGTCAAAATGCCTGTCTTCTTGGCAAGCATCCTCATATAAATAGTCAGTTATGTCTTAAGTGAACAAACAGTTGAGCAAGAAAATGCATGCGTTTCAGTATATTGGATCAGTGCATTCGCTCTTAAAGCGACAGCGCCTAATATTCCTGCTGCAGTCGGGGTTTTTAATGTTAATCAAACAACGAAAGACAAAGAAAAATCACTCACTGCTCCAGACTGAATAACTTGTGTAACTTTAATAAGGATTAATGTATGTTTCATTGCTAGTAAATCATTTTTTTTTTTTAATTATAATAATTCGATAACATTGATTATTGAATTTCTTAAGTCACTGGCCATTAACAGGAATGGCAAAAACAGAAAAAACTGTTTAGTCCCACAGAAGGATATAAACAGCGACTAAGTGTTTAGAACAGCCATTGTAATCTCGCCAGCCTCTCTTCATCAGTACAACGCTGTTTTAAACAGCACAGCTAAACTTTTCAGAAGCGTTAGTCACTCACTTTTGGCAGGAAGAAATAATAATCAGACAATGTATATTTTTTACCATTATATAAATGAAAGTTGTGATAAACCGGGAGTAGTGACAGATCTTTTCTTCTGTATTGTGATGTAGGGTGAGACTTGGTTCAATGCATTGGTCATTGATTGGATGATGAAATGTGGGTGTGGCACTCAAAAGTGCAGGCAGATCTGAATCATAGACTGTAAAAAATATGGACAAAGCGTCTGTGACGTCACCCATAGACTTTCTGAAGAACGGTTTTGAGGCTGTTTATGGGGGGTATGGGCGGTGCCATCTTGGAAAATCTTACGATATTTCAAATACAAATGTTCAGAAAGGATACAGAGCTGGTATGATGTGTTGTGTCAGATCATGGCCGAGACGTCAAATTTCTGGAATTCCACTCGGCGCAGCCCGTTATCAGCTGTCAATCACGCGCTTATTTTTCATACATTTTATATCTAAATACGATCTAAACTACCGAGTTAGAAAAAATTCACCCCCCTCACAGTTGTCAGGCACTCGGGACCTATCCAAAAATACAATAAAAGTCCATGGGACCAACATGTAAACATATAAATTAATGCTGTGAAAACGGACATTTTAACATGCGGTCTATGGATATTTGCTCCCTTTTGGGACCTCCCTCTAGCGGATTTTCGATGTATTGCAGTTTTTCGCACTTCCGGGTAGGCTTCATTTTTCAGATTAGAATGTTGCCGCTTGATCTGAATACAAGCTTGCAGTGGATTGTAAAAAAGGGGCGGGGTTTAAGCAGACTAAATGATTGGAGAAGACCAGCATACGTCAATAGAGAGAAGTCTGTCCTCTCACTGAAAGATCTAGTTATGATATTCTGATTTAACATTTCCAGGGTCAAAAAAACGGATGAATCGTCCACAATAAGATCAATAACATGCATTTAGAAAATAGATTTACATTTCCCGCTGGCCCGGCATCTCACCTGACATGTTTGCTGTGGATGAAGGACAGTAAGCAGAGTTTGACCATGTTCCACGAGGAGCAGTTGTCGTAGCGCATGAGGTTCAGAGCCATGGCCACATGAGAGTGGCAGTTATCACAACACAGATTGTGCTGCAATGCGGTGAGGACGTCACAAACAAGCAAAACAGTAAAGAACGTCAGTGAAAAACAGAGATATTACGAAGTCCCAGTGTTTGTGTAATATAATTGGGTTGCAAAATTCATTTTTAACAAAACTTCTGTTAAGACTATCAAAATAGAACATACAAATAAATATATCGATTTATTAGACAAATACAATTTTATAATAATAATGATTATAATTATATTGTAATAAAATATAAAAATAGACAAATGTCACATTTAAGCCTTATTAATAAATATATTAAAATGACAATAAAATATATGGTAAATTGTTGAATGTATATAAATGTCACAATATATGCATTGTGTAAATCTCATGAAAATAACTCCAGTTCACATTTCACCAGATGTCAAATGACGTCATTCACGACAATAACGAGTATATATTACAGTAGAGATCTGACCATTCTAGTTTTGTATTCCTCAGACGCCTCGTGCACGGCCATATCCCAGGCGTTTGCTCCACCGCCATACACTTTATTCTTATCCAGCCTCCAGTACCTGAAACAACAAGCATTAAATCCACATTTTAAATTTAAATGTATCCAAATGAATATTTTGTATCAATTATAGTTTATAGTCATGGCTTAACATTAACTTTTTTTGCTCACCTGCCACTATAGGTAGTGGTTTTACTAGCCACTCAGTATTTTCACTGGCCACAATTGATACCATGTAGAAAAACTGCCATATATATATTTTTTATATTATCTCATAATTTGGCAGCAGGCATATTAGGCTGCTGTCACTTTAAGACCTGATGCACTGATCCATTATACTGTTACACATGCGTTTTCTTTCCAAACCGTTCACTTAAAAAAATCGAAAAAACGAAAAATTGATATTTTTGACAACACTACAGTACATTGCATTTAGTTTATTATTTCAGATGTCTTTTTAATAGACCACTATTGAAACCTGTATTATGTATAAAATTCACCCTGCCAGAGTGAGTGCGTTACACGCTACCGCTGAAATACACCAGCATTTGGCTAATGTCAAGCCCCGTAGTTTGACGGGGTAAATGTTTGACGGGGTAAAATAAAATGTATTATTAGTTTGAACGATTATGCTTAGTGAGAAAATATGTTTGATGTAGGACCAAATCTTTCCAATGTTTAAGTCTCATGTGTGCAGATGATAATTCTGATGATATCACATTCACTAGGGTTTTAAACTCACTTTGTTGGTTTTCCAAACGCCATGTTGTCCTCCTGTATAAAATATAAATGAAAGTAGTTAGTGCATCAGTGCAGTCAAGCTAAAGTCAGCAGAATCATCAGAAATAAACTCACTGATACGAAGTAAGGACCAGCGAAATCCCTGATCACACCGGTGGATGTGCATATGCCCATGTGCCCTATGAATGGCAGGAACCAGCTGCAGAGACCAAACAAAAAACACATCAACACAGAAATCCTCATCAATGTGTATAATTGCAGCTTTTTGGTACGTTTCTCTAATAAAATACAGATATGTATGGAAGCCTATTTCCGCGACATAAGAAAAAAGAAAATCATGCTATGGTAAATCATAATTGGCATAACATTTCATAATTTTGATTCAAAAAGTCCAAATTATGGCATAAAAAGTCCATTATCAAATACTAATTCATAATTATGACATTAGAAGTCCAAATTATGACACACTAAATCGAAATTATGACATACTAATAATTTTGACTTTTTAATGACATAATTATGAGACTAAATCATAATGAGATAATAAAAGTACAGATTATGACATACTGAGTCACAATTGAGTTTAAAAAGTCGAAATTGAACTTTCTATAACCTTTTATGTCTTATATTTGACTGTTTTGTGTCATAATTACGGCTTTTTACTTCAGAATTTCGACTTTCATGACATCATTTCCACTTTTTAAGTCATACTTTTGATTTAGTATATGTCATAATAATTTCGACGTTTTAAACGAAGCATGACTGTGATTGACTTGTACAAAACCATGATTTTGTTTCGTATGTGTTGGAAACGGGGTTCCATAGATGTGTGTGAGGATTATAGGAGCTCAGTCGAGACAATATGACAGAAAGCGCTGACAGTAATATTGACAGACACAGTCGCGTTTACTGTGAGAAGAATGTGTTGGTGTTCCGCACGTAATCCGTCAGAACATCTCCGGTCGCTACTCACGTCAGAACCGGAATCGGTGTCCAGACGATGCAGTGCGGATAACGGCTCATTTCTTTGTCGATTTTCTCGAAACCTCCGTGGAAGTGTTTCATCGTGTCGATCTCGGTAACATCCGCCATCACAGTCTACGCGGTGACGTCATTGTGACGTCGGCGCCGTAGTGGTTCTCATTAGGTTATAATATCATTATCAACATACTATATTATAATATAATATAATAGTTTTTTTCAGTAACACTTTACTTAAAGCGTTCATATGTGTTGCATTATAAAAATATTTTAATACATTAATTATGCCTTGTAAATGAATGCACCTTATAATGCATTGTATGGTCTCATCATGAATAATTGTAACCACAATTATAATACATTATAATACTTATGTTACGCCTTTAGAAAGTATAATGCTTTAAAACACATGACAAACATACAATCTCAGACGCCACAAGGAATCTGCAAATATTGTATAATAATATGCATTTCAACTTTGGTTACAATTATTTATGAAAAAGATGTAATGCATTATAACATACATTATGAATACCTTCATAATGCATTATACATTATACATAAAGGCTTTAAATAAAGTGTTACTGGTTTTTCTTTTTGTTAGAAAAAATTAAGAAAAAGCAGTACAACAAATACTACCATGATTACATATTTTGTTTCTTGTTTTGCTTCACAGAGTAAGAATAGGATATAAAGTATTACGGTTTCATACACCTTGTCTCATTTTGTAAATGTTGGAGTACCTTTTATATGTCTGCAGAACATTTACTAAAAAAACTCGGGAATAAAAAAGTATTACGGTAATGAGAATTTAGGGTGTATGCACTTAACTGTCTACGGTGCAAAAAATATTGTCTTAAAAATAGGTCTTATAATTTCTTCCCATGTACAAATCTGTGTAAAGACAAACCCAGGGCTTCATGCATTAAATCACAGCAGTATAAGAGCAGATGTGGCTTGTATAAGGGAGAAACATCCTCTCCAATCATTGCATTCATCCATATTGTAGTGTGACGTCTGGGTTGCCATACGACTAATGGTACTATTCTCACAGTGTAAAAAGTGGAGCACAGGACACTGGCCAATATATGAGGGGATTTGGGGTTGGGATGTGTTCTCCATTATCCCAGTAAAGCAAGACACATTTCTTACACTACAGCAATGTGGATTGTGTTACATACTACTACAACTTACTACATATCATTTTGGGTAAAAAAGTGTTTTAATGGTAACACCACGTTAACATGCATTAATTAACATTAACTAACAATGAGCAATACATTTGCTAAATGTTTTATTAATCTTTGTTTATGTTAGGTAAAAACACAACTGTTCGTTGTTAGTTCATGTCAGCTCACGTCCATTAAATAACATTTACAGATACAACATTAGATTAGTAAATCTTGAAATTAACATTAACTAAGATTAATAAATGCTTCAGAATTAGTTTTCCTTGTTAGTTCATGTTAAGTAATGTAGAAAACTAATGGAATTTTAACTTTTGTAAGTGCATCAAAATAGAAATGCAATGGAAGGTTGCAAATGTAGTAGGTCACAGTTTACATACTACTCAATATATATAGGCAACTATAGTAGTATGCTATTCTGAACACAACTATGGCCTTGCAACCCATCTGGCCCAGATGCACGTTACACCTTCCTCATTACTGTATGTAGGTCAGGTGGCCTTTAGAGGACCCGTGTTTTCTCCACTGTTTGTGGCACAACATGACAGGAAATTAATTATACTTTAGGGAAAAAAAAAACTATTCAGCAAAAAAACAGACTTTGACTAATTGTGTTTAGGGAAAGTGAATGTAAAAACTTCATCAAAGTAGCACACAGGGATTTGGCGGCGAGTGTATTTGCGTCAATTCAGAGCATCCAATCAGTTGCGAGACGAGAAGCACGTCTGCACTGGAAGGTGCATCATGGGATTGTTCAGTGATCATAAACAATCAGCTTGAGCTTGAAATTACACTTTATCCTTAGTGAAATGAAAATGTTTCCAAACGAAATCCATCAGTTGCATGGGTTATTTTAGGTGTAGGCCTAAATATATGATTAACACAAAAGTAGGACATTTAATGTAACAATCAGTAAATTAATAAAATCACACATAATATCTGTAAATAAATTAATTTTATTTGAGACATGACTGGAGTAGCTGTGCAGCGTGTTTGTCTGGCGCTTCTAGTGTCGACGGCTCCACTGACTCTAATGAGAGCGATCTAGTTTGTCTCCGTCGCATTATAACCATGTTTTAAAAAGCCAATAAAGTACGTTTAAGTCAAATAATATGTTTTCCTTTTTGGAAAAAACTCCACCAAGGATCATGACAGTAACAACAGAAATGTTATTTATTTTTTACATCTTGCACTAAACTGTACTAAAATCTCAAAAGAAAATTAACACAGTGAAACAAAGAACAACAACACATATCCCAAAATAGACCCAATTGTTTCTTTTAACTGCAGTTAAATCTCTTCTTCTCATAGCAAGTTATAATCTTTGTGATAAGTCTCTTATTCTTGGTTTATCATCTCTTTTCAGGATCATCAATGAAGATGAAAGGGCAACAGTCAGACGTCCTGCTTGTGCCGATGAAGAAAAAGGTAAAAAAAAATTATAATAATAAATCCTTCCAAGATATCTGACAAAAAGCATTATCATGAACAACAAACATTTTCAGTCCCAGCAAACCACGACTTGATGAACATTCAGAATGCGGGTCTGGGCCGAACATAAACACCATTTATTATTCCAAAAGAAAGTGCTGCAGACCTATAAACATATAATAACACTCAGTTTACTGCCCTCTGGTGCTCATAAAGATGATTAAGTTCATTGGGAAAAGAAACAAAATGAGAACAGTGTCCAATAGCAAGCCCCACAAATTAAAGACCCAAGCGCTTTGAGACTTTGGAAACAAGCTTTAATCTGACGGTGTGCCAACACTCTTCTAGCGCGCACTTTTTAAAATGATTTGACTTTGACTTCACTTGGATTGTGCGATTGTGTTCCCCACTTCTCCAAACGTCTGCATAGTGCGGTGCGGCAAACATTCATTCACTCGGCATCATGTTGAAGAACTGAAATTGCAAAGGAAATATCTAAGGTGCTTTGCCGCCTTCTCAAATGCGGGACGGGTGTGTTCTAGCTAGAGCGGCACTGAACCTGGCCCTCTGAGCTGTCGTCCTCATCCGAGCCCTCGGCTCCTCTGCTGCTCAGGCCTGTGATGCGGTAGCCCATGTTCAACAGCATCACCTCCAGCGGATCCGCATTCATGCGCCGTTGGTTGGCTTGGGCCGCACTCTCCATGTCCTCCACCACCCGACAGTTCTCATTCTCCGACTGACGGTCGGCCACGCAGGATAGACAGAAGGGAAAAGTTACTTTTGGTGCAATCAACAGTCTGCTGATGTACTTTATCATTCTTTGTCTCGCCTCAAGATACATTCGATTAGTGCTGAACGATGTTGGAAAAAACTGACATTGCAATATTTTGAATAGCTCTATTTGGAAAGAATGAATCATTCTAGAGCAGGGCTTTTCAATCTTTCAGATGCCACAGACCCCCCGAAATATGATGATTCGTATTGGAGAACCCCCATCCTAAAATTTAAAAGAGAGCTTTATATTTGTATGTAAAAAGATCCAACTAACAGAGTGAAAAAAAAATGATATTATAAATGTATAAACTATTTAGTTTCTATTAGCCTACTTCATTGCGTTGCAGATGTGAGTAAGATGTATTTTATACATGCGTTTATTTTTTATATAAAAAAATCAATTGAATCAAATGCATGAATATGGGCTTATTTATTTATTTAAATAATATTTCATTTATTTTAATCAATTTATTTATTTAGTAAGTTTCATCTTATTTTTATTTATTTGTTTTTACACTGATTTTCTTATTATTTATTTAAATTCAATTGTATTTATTGTAGGGCTGTCAAATGATTAGTCCAGTAATAACATCCAAAATAGAAGTTTTTTTTACATAATATATGTGGGTGCACTATCTATAATTATTTTGTATATATACATATAAATACACACACATGCATGTATATTTAAGAAAAAAATTATTTATATATAAAATATTTATATTTATATATAATATAAATTATATATAAATCTATATACAGTATATACATGAAAATATTTCTTAAATATACATGCATGTGTGTGTATTTATATATATAAAATAATTATACACAGTGCACCCACATATATTATGTAAAAAAAACTTTTATTTTGGATGTGATTAATCACGATTAATCATTTGACAGCCCTAATTTATTGTAATCAAATATATTAATTTATTTTACTTTAATAAATTGTATTTATTTAAAGAATTTTTTTAATTCCAATACATTTTAGTTAGTTGGATCAATCGTATTTTTTAAGAAAATCAATGTTAGCAATCATTTATTCATCAGTCATAATGACACGCGCCACTGATGTGACAAACGTGGCATTGGAGGCGGTCGTACCTCCGGTCTCGGGTTCCACAGCCGCACTACGGGATCGATGCCGCTGGTGGCCAGGAAGCAGTAGCTGGGGTGTGGCTGTAGGCAGTTCACTATAGACTCGTCCCCCTGTAAGATCCGCACCAGGTTCGTTGTCTCTTTGTTCCAGATGAAAAATGACCCATCATCTGAACCGCTCACAATGTACTGGCCTTTACTGTAGAGCGACAACCAAACAAGTCATGTGCTGATGTCTTATATTCAGATCCTCGTTTAGCAACAGATATGACATGCATTATAGGCATGGACAAGAGATTTACATTAAAGGGGGAATTAACAAAAACTGTCAAAAATGACAGCGCTTTGCGTCATCTGGCAGACTTTTGCTGACAATGAAACTGGGATATCTGGGTGCAGGTAACGCGGAGAAAGAGAATACATTGTTTTAATATACTACCAACACTGTAACAATATAAACCTGGTTAAAAATCAGCAAACTTGCCATTTAATGCATTTGGCAAATGCTTTTATCCGAGTGACTTACAATGCATTCAACATTGCATGTATTGCCTGAGAATCAACCCTGGTGTTCCAAGTGCTGTGCTTCACTGTTTGAGCTACAGGTACCATTTTTTCACAAGTAGATTCAAAATGTGTAACGCAAGAAGAAAAATGACAGTAAAAAATCTAGTTCAAATAATCAAGGCGTGCTACTGAAGTTTAAATGAGAGATGCCATTAAAACATCTTTAAATCGTGAATCTAGTGTACTGAAACATTCTTAAGGAAAATCATCACAAAATTATTATTAATATGTATTAAATATATCACCCAGCCCTAGTTCATAATTCATTAGAGGGGAATAAGGCGTCAGTAAACTGACCTTCCAAAGAAGTTTGCTTCCTTAATGTCAGTGGTCGTGTTGCAGTGGCCACAATAGCGATGCTTGTAGTCGAAGCTTCGCTCTCTGAGAACGATCTCATCCTCCGGGATGGACTCTTTCCGGCTGAAATTATGAAAGCGGATGGAGCTGTTCCCCTTTTTGTCGTCAGCTAGATCAGATGCATGACAAATATCCAGAATCCTTATTAAAATGCATCCACAAACAAAATACAATATCCAAGACAGACGAGACAAGAACCTACAGGAGGAGTCTGTTTTTGAGAAGAGGGCAGCCTTGATGTCTTTGTCGAGTGCGTCACAAGCGCTGCTGTGCGCCTGGTCTGGAAACTTGCCCTTGAAGTCATCTAGACACTCCAGGGCCTCGGCGATGTACTTGAGCTCAAAGAGGCAGCGCGCTAAGCGGAAGTGCGCCTTCAGGTGGCCTGGGTTCAGGGACAAGGCCTTAAGACAGTCTCGCAGCGCGTCATAGTGATCACCGTCCCTGTCAGAGACGAGAGGAAAGACACGTGATGCTCTTCACATTAAAACAAGAATTAAAACACTGATTATTAAAGCAAAACCGTTGGTTTTTTTTCATGCACTGGTCAATTTGAGACTTTGGCCTATTTTGCTTCCATAACACGTCTTCTTTCAGACTAGTGGAAAGAAATCGACCAAAATACACTTGAGTGTTTATTTTATTGGACTATTTATTTGCATCTGTAGATTTCATAGACAAAAATCTCCATTCTGTTCTGGAAAGGTGCATATTTAATTAGAAAATGTATATATTTGAACATCAAATTTCTGAAAACTTGTAATACAAAACAATTGGCATAATGTACTTTAATTAATCAACTGGGGAAAGAATGGTAATATTGATGAGTTAAAATCACCTTTCACCTGTGGTGTCTTGCCTTAAAGCACAAATACTGTGGATGTAATTAAACATATATAAACTTGGCATGCGCCGTATGCATCTTCTTCAACCTGAGATGTGCTGTTTCCAAAGTCAAAATAATCAAAATGTGATGTTTTTTTTAACCAAATCATGCCGCACTTCTTGCATCAAACCATTTATCATACCATTTTCGTTTCATGTATGCAGCAGCACGGTTTCCGTACAGCATAGCGTTTTGACTGGCTTCATGGAGGCCTAGACTGTAGAGCTGAATGGCTTGAGTCCACTGCTGCTGCGCGAACGCTTCATTAGCCTGTTGCTTGATCCTCTCCAGATAAGGAGGAAGATCACTGGAGCCACTGATGCAGAGACACGAATACAGACAGCAACAATTACAGCAACTCAAACTAGTCTGTGACAAATGAATGGGAAATAATATAAACAGGACAGCGACAGAATCAATAGCCATGTTTCCAACCACCTATTTTTATGCGAATTTTGGGATAAAACGAAACTAAATGGAAACACCAAAATGTGCATAAAATCCAAAAATGTATCATAAAAAACGTATGCACTCAATTGAGGCGGATCATTTTTTTTTTATCCGATAAGACCACGATGGAAACACATTTACCAAATAAATTTCCTCAATGCACAACAGAAACTCACATGATGTTAAAGTGATTGGATAACTGGACTAACCAGTGGACCAATCGCTTTGCAAATCATCTCAAATGTTGGTTTGGTCATTCTGAAATGCCTGAGCAAAAGTCTATCATCAAAATGATTTGGTTTAATTTCCTCCCAGAACTTTCCCAAACACCAGACATCCGAATGCAAGATAACATGACAGTATTTATTGAAGCGCAAGTAATTTATGATGTTAGTAAAAAGAGACACCGTGGCATCCCCGATTGCAGCAGTTTACAATTTCCCAGGAACGATCTAGTCTAGAGGTAAGCGAGACAGTCAGACGTTGAATTCGCAACTATGGTTGGAAACATAATTAAAGATGCAGTTGGCATAACACACATGAATCAATGTTACCTGGTCAATTTAGCCAGTTTAAGGCGGCTTGCAGGAAGATGAATCCCATTGGACACACCGTTGGTGGTTTTTCCATTTTGTACCTCTGCCAGTAGATGCCCATCATGAACAACAATTAATCAAGAGTAGACCAGTACAACACAAGGTTACTTCTTATTTTTTTTTATATTTATATATATACACTACCGTTCAAAAGTTTGGGGTCAGTGAGAATTTTATTTTTATTTTTTGGAGGAAAGAAATCAATACTTTTATTTATCAAGGAATAATTAATTTGATCGAAAGTGACAGTAAAGACATTTATAATGTTACAAAAGTCTTTTGAACTTCCTATTCATCAAAGAATCCTAAAAAAAAAAAACAACATTGATAATAATAATAAATGTTTCTTGAGCATCAAATCCTCATATTATACTGATTTGTGAAGGATCATTTGACACTGAAGACACTGACACTGGTGATGCTGAAAATTCAGCTTTGATCACAGGAATAAATTACACTTTACTATATATTCACACAGAAAACAGCTGATTTACACTGGAATAATATTTAATACTATAACTGATTTTTGTTGTATTTTTAATCAAATAAGCGCAGCCATGGTTAGCAGAAGAGAATTCTTTTAAAAGTATTTAAAATCGTACCAACCCCAAACTTTTGAACGGTAGTGTATATATAAATTGTTATCGATCCTAACAATTGGTTTTAAGATTGTGTTGTGAGACTAGTTCTTCCTCGAGATTCAATGTTTTAATAGATTTTCTCATTTAAACTTCAGTAGTAAAAAGTTTTAGAGCCTGTAAGTTTGATACATTTCTGTGAAATAATTAAATTAATCAATGAATCTGCTTTATCACTGCAAATGTTAACAAGTTTAAAAGATGGTTCCTTTGACTGCAAAAAGCAAATGCAGAAATAGAAAGATTTTTTTATATGTCCATTATTTTTTTTGTTATATTATCAAGTCAAGCCATATTTCTGTACTTTTTACAATACAAATTGTTTCAAAGCAACTTCACAGTAATAAACAGAAAATAACAGTATTAATGTTGCAAAGTTCTTAATTATGAAATTAATTTCAGCTGTAAATAAGCTTTAAAAAGAGTCATTATTCAACTCAATTTAGTTCAAAGTTGCGCAACCCTAGTAATTATTCATTATGATCCTAAATGCACTAAATACAGTAGTCAACATTTGAAGTGGATCAAAACCTTTCATCAAAGTTATACATGAAATTTGAACAATACCCGTTCTTGTCTTAGGACAACTTTGATGAACTTTTTTGATCTACTTCAAATGTTGACTACTGTGCTTGATTCCAAGACCGCATTCACAGCTTACCTGGTGATGGGTGGCACTTTTTGGGCAGCAGAAAAGTGTACGGTCTCTGTTTGAACGTCAGATCAAATAAATATACCTGCAAACAGGAAGCAGTGATGCGTAACTGTGCATAAAACATCTTTAGTGCTGCACACTGGCGACTGAGAGTCAATAACTATCATCAGCAATCCTCACTAGTTAATCACCTGTTCTCCACCCATGTTTACCAGCAGTTCAGTACCGTCGGGACTGAATGTAACATAGGTTGCCACCAGAACTCGTAATCTGTTATTATAGTCAGGAAGCTTCACAGGTAAGTGACCTGCAAACGGAGATAAATATCTGTAAAAGCAGGTTTTTCCAACACAGAAGTTCCATCCGGGAGCAACGCAATGATACGGACTACAAACCTGCGACATAGTATTGTCCAGCACCATCCGGTATCGATTTCCGTTTGTCGCAAAATGTATGAACACCAGCTGAGGTACTTTGACTCATAGACTTCCTAGAAGGTAGACAAGAATGTAACATTACACCATAAAGAAAACATCCCTGAAATATAATCATAAGAGGAACATGAATCTTTAACCAAGAATTCTAGTTATTCTAGTACTGATATTACTGCAATTAATATCAAGAACATTTATTTTTTAAATTTTACTTAATTAAATTAGTTTAGGCTAGGTTTGTTATAAATGTTGTTTATAATGAATGCCAATATAATATGTTTTATACCTATATTTTCTATATATAATTGATAAAAAAAAAACTATATTAGGTTTTATACCTATCCCTCAAAAATGCAACTTATTTTCTGGAAAATAGAGTAATTTGAAAAAGTATTTCAAGAAATATTCCACCCAAAAATGTTAATTTTGTCATTGTTTACTCACCCTCAAGTTGTTTTTGCGAAAAGGAATGATAATCTGCCACGTCTCAAATCTCATTTGTTGCCGCGCTTTTCAAATTTTCAATTCTAATAACATCAAACCTGCTGCAATAAGTCTAAACTAACAGCTTGATTGATAACAGCAGAGGTGAATGAGATGTGAGAGGGGAAGATTGTTAACAAATAATGTCTGTCTGTTCCTTGGATCATTTTTGGAGCTAAACAATCTTATTTTTGTATGGACATTCTGCCTCACATATCAGTTTGTTTTCTAATTATTCTTTTAATGATACAAATAAAAATCACCTGTGATTGTGGATCATTCTGATGTCATAGAGCCGGACAAAAGGCCCGTTAGCTCCCACGGCCATGTAGTTGTTGTCACGAGGGTTGATCGCCAGACATTTGGCTTCTACAAGCTGCCCGCAATACTCCGTCAGATCTATTAACACCTCGGAGCGTTTACTGCTCTCTCGCAGATCATACTGCCTGGGGACAAGGGAAATAAAAGGGTTAACAGACTTGAAAATGTAAAGCGAGAATCTGCTGGAGAATGTGTGGCTCGAATGAAGCCAATCATAGCCATATATTCTGGGAATGCTCTAAAGTTAAAAAATATTGGCAAGAAATCCATAAGAGTTTAGAGAGTATATTTATGGAACCCATCCAATTTAGTTTATTAACTCTATACTTGGGTCTTCCAAACTTAAATCAGAAGATAAATCTGATAAATATTTAATGAGAATTCTGTTGATAGCTTGCAAAAAAGCTATAACTAGAAAGTGGTTGAAACCTGAAACACCGGGAATTAACGATTGGCTGGGAATTGTGTATGAAATTTACACAATGGAGAGGTTAACAATGAATCTTCGGCTACAGTCCGAGAAATGTATCAAGCTATGGAGAAAATGGATAGACTACATTCTCCTGCACTTAGACCAGACCTAGTGTAGAAATTTTGAAAAATGTTAAGAAAAGAAGGGAAATCTTAAGAATTATTGAATAAGAGATACGAAGGATATGGAATGAAAGAAGTAAATAATGATAGGAATAAAAATAAATACCCATATTGGGAATGAGAGTACTTCTGGATTAAAATGCATCATCCTCAAATGTTTTCTTTTGTATATAGTTAATAAAAAAAATTTGAAAACGGATCGGATCTGGTACCCAAACTACAGGCAGAGTAATAAATATATAACTATATCTGAATTTACAAAAAAGCTGTAATATTGGGTTGGCTGACATTGCCTTGCAACATACTCTATTGTTACTACAATTGATGACTTTTATGTCCCTTTTTTTCTTTCTCTTATAATTTTGGATGTAATATCTGTTTCACAAAATATGTTTTGCTGTTTTTTTGTTTTTTAGCCAATATACCCAATTGTTGAGTGCCTTGACTAAGATTCCAGGTACCATCCAATTGTAAGGAATTACTGTAATAAAAAAAATAAAAATAAAAAAGTAAAGCGAGCATTGATGGTCTATATATGGCAGATTGGAAAAGGAAAGAAAATTACTACATTTTAGTGTCAGATTAACTTTCCCTTTTGTAACAATCGTTTACAACAAGTGTACAGGTCCATCCATACAGAATTAGTTTTTGCATTCCACTGCGCTACTTTTACATTGTTTTATATATATATATAAACACAAGCTAGATGAATGTGTTTGACCGTTTGCTGATGTAGAGGAATTACATAATGTACTATAAGCGGAGTAAAAACGTATATCCCTTAGAAATGTCCTGCTCAAGTCGCCCTACAATATTCACAATTGACCTTTTTTTGACCGTGAAATGACACTATTGTGACAACACTTTCAGACACTATATTTTCCTACTGTTCATGTGTCCTCTACATGCAGAGCATTAAAGACAGCGAGGCAGTCAGCTTTGGCATTAGCCAGAGACCTGCTGTGTTCTTTCATACCCAAACATCATTCAGTGCCAGGGCATTTGCATGCTCCCCGATGGGCGACACTACCCTGCAGCCAACACAACATCTGGAGATGCAGTTTTCAAGGGCATATAAGCTGCTTCCCATGAGCCTATTTAACTTCAAGGAGAACATATATGATTAAACTTCAGCTGGAGGCTTGTGCCCATGCCCTCGAGATTCAACACGGCTAACAGCACGTCAGCCAGTGCTGTCAACTCTCGCAAGACAGATAAGTAACCGCAGCTTCAAAAACAAGCCCAATATCATTATATTATTTATACGGTAATCAATGAATGAGCCTGCAGCATATTAAACTGAAACCTCTCGGAGTTTGAAAACCAAAAACAGGAGTCATTTTACAAAAACCATCAAGTATTGCACGCTCTATCCTCTGATCAGTGACCTGTGAGCAGAATATGTGCAGATATGGAAAAGGAGAAAAGACAAGCGCACTAAGGGGGAGTTGTAATATAGCCACATATTTATAATAAAAAAAATATGTATGGAAAACCATATGTATCTACTGTTAGCATTATTACTTTAAATTTTTTTTTTAAGTCTGTAGTGATTAATACATTATAGAAAATTAGTTTAATTTAATTAAATTAAATCCCTCTCCTCCCCTGCACCGTCCATCATCTCCCATGTTTCCTCTCCATCATGAACATCTCTGTTGGTTGGCATTATTTGTGAAAATGTACACAAGTCTATTTCCATCTACTAACTATCATTGCTTGGATTACAACGTCAGATGCCTGCGCGTTGAATGCAATTTTTCTTCAATGAGGGGGAGGAGGGGGCGGGATGTGCGAGGACGAATTACGCTACGTCACTTTCATTCCTGCACTGACTGACTATTAGCTGTGAGCAGGAGTGTTGATCAATGTATTGGAAAAAACAGCTACCATTAATGTACAGAAACAAAGTTGCTAAAAAGCAACCATATTTTTTCAAATAAGCCCAAGAAACCGCAACCCACGACTCCTGATTATTTTTAATGCGACTTGCAAAAAAAGTTTGTGACTTTTTTAAATGTTCTTTCCACTTTTGTGTGCAGCATCAGGGTTATTATTGTTAACTTAAACTAAAACCATCAAAAACATTTCCATTACTTGAAATAAAATAAACAGTGACAGATATAAAATAAAAACTTTTTATTTCAGTTAGTTGCTATGGCAAAAATAACTCAATTTACTAAAATTAAAAGAATAATAATAAAAAAATATATGCATAAACATTTAAAAACACTAACAAAAAAATAAAAAATAAAATAAAATAACTAAAATTTTATCTAAAATGAATATAAAAATAAAAACAATAATAGTATATTAATGATACTAAAATAACACTGGTATCCATTAGACCTGGGATTCCCAAACTTAGACATTTACCCCAAAGATTAAGTTAATATTTCAGTAATTTCACGACACATTCACGTTTCTCAGATGTTGCCGATAATAATTATAATATATTATAATAATAATAAAATATGAGTTGTAGTAATAGTGGTATGGTTTAACTCTATAAAAATGAAGACAAATATAATACTGTTGTAAATTACAATTGTTCTGTAAAAAAAAAAAAAAAAAATAGATAACTATAATACTGAAATGCTTTGCGTGCTTCACTCTGAAACATGTAGCGCATCAGCCTATACAGTTATTTAATCACATTGCAGCCTTTGATTTGATAATTGCACTGAGCTTTATCCTGATTATCATGCAGCCCCATTTATTTATTTTCATTTTTTATTCAATGCAATTATTTGCATGTATCAATTCACGAACTCAAGCACGTCTGAGGCACAGACTTCAACTCGCCCTACCTAATGATGCCGTCCTCAGCTGCGCTCCAGAAGGTGTTGGGCCACATGGGAGCCGTTGCGATCCGTTTGACACGGTTAGTGTGGTCTGAGAACATGTGAATGGTCTCCTTCGCCGTCAAGTCGTGCACGTGCACCTTAGTATCGGCGGCTCCTGTGATCAAGATTCGGTCGTCGGAGTGAGGGAGGAACTGCAAACACACACGTTCATTAAGAATACACATTTTGGCCTATTTACAAGACCCTGTGTGAAAAATCAGAAACTCGACGTGGGCTTCACCTTGACTGAGAAGATGTTAGCTGCATGTCCTGTGTGCATAGTGATGAGCTTCCTGTGCCGGAAGGGATCCCAGATGATGGCATGCTGATCATCTGAACCTGAGGCCAGGAGACTAGAAAGGAACAAGCCGAATGAGTTTATGAAGAGACACTGTGAAATGCAGCAAACTGGGTTTTACAACAGAACTTACTCTCCTTTCTCATTCCACTCCAGACAGTTGACACAGCCAGAGTGACCCTGAAAACAGAGACAATAATTCAGCGCTAAAATATATTAGCAATCCTAATATATACAACATGGCTCATGTTATGTATGAGCGCAGCATTACTCATTTCACACATGAAGAGGTGTTACATTGAATCTTAAAGATACAGCAGCAAAAACAGACTGTTGAGTTGTAAGGGTGTATATATATATATTCAAGAATTAACAATAAAATAAATTGTTTTTGTATTTTTAGTACTATTTTCAAGTCACCATGAAATCAAACTGCATCAAAATCGACAATTCTTATAAAAATGGAATATTGCAGTATTTATTAAAAATGATTTATCCCTGCACAAACAACAAATTCTTGCAGTAACATCTCTTCTCTGATGATGCGTTTACTGACACGAGGGCGGGACAACCTGTCACTCACATGAGATCAACCAATAGCAAACCATAACAAAAATCCCGCCCTAAATTCTTGATCCAGAAGCTGTTTCACTCAGATATAGTTCACTATAAAATGAAAAGTAAGTCATCATTTACTCTGTTGTTCTAATGCCGGATGCCCTTCTTTCTTTTATGGATCACAAAAGGAGATTTTTTTTTAAATGTTCAGCTCCTGCTTGTTCATACAATGGCAGTGAATTGCAACCGGCAATACATACGCAACACAAAATACAACGCCTAGAAATCCCAAAAAAGAATCAGTGTATTTTCTTCACAGAGTTAAATATCTCCGAACCGGAACTCTTGTTTGTCTGATGACAGTCAGAATGACAGTTGACAGATGTGAACGCGATTACTTCTTGTTGCGATGAACGCAATGGACATATTCACCTCAGAGAAGAAGTTCCCACAACTTGTGTGCTTTTTCTGGGCGAGATGGAGTGAACTGCAGCGCTAACAGAGTCACACGAACAGCTCAGCACAGAAGACCAACGGCCGAGGTCAGGATTTTCATTAAATATATTAAATTTGGGTTTGTTTTTCACCAAACCCTATCGTATTCCAGAACACTTGGAATATACGGCACGTGTCGTATGGCATCATTCTGTGATACTTTTGCGTCTTTTTAAAAAAAGCTTGATGCTGGTTGCTATTCACTGCCATTATATGGACGAGCGTGAACTGACCTTTTTTTATTTTTTTTTATTATCCTTTTGTGGTTCTTAAAAGAAAGAAGAGCAAATTCTTACTTAATTTTCATTTTAGGATGATCTGTCCCTTTAAGCATTTTCTTTATAGTGGCTTTCTAGGGGAAACATTCAATTTTGTTTATCTGCATTCATTCTCTGGGTGCATATGCTTGCCTGCATACTGTAGTGTGCATTATCATTAAGATGTATGCCGAGTTTGGTCTCTCGTTTACACTGTCAGTGAAATGTGACCCAATTCCGATTTTTTACTCATATGCGACACAGATCGGATGTGTTCTTCTATGACAATGTAAACAGAAAAAAAATGCATGCATTCGGATATTTCGAGATCGGTTTCAGGCCTCGCTCATATGTGGAAATTAATCAGATATAAATCAGATATGTGCCAATGCGATTGTCATGTAAACAGGCAGATCGGATTTTCTGAGGCATTAGGCTACGTCTCCGCGGTTTAATGACGAGAGAAACCCCGACGCGCATCTGCAAAGGGACGGATGGCCCGACAAAACATTGTGTTGTCATAGGAGATGAACGTGGACACACGTTGACACAACATATCAAAGGTTGGCTTGCTCATCCTAAAATTTCAGACCCACTGCACCTCGTTAAAGCCCGCCACAATCTCATGAAAGTGCGTATATTGCAATATTTTTTTTTTTTCGTGCCATTTACGCCAAAAATAGTTTTTTCGTGCATGATACGCACTTTATGGCGTTCAATACGCACGTTTACAGTGCGTATCATATGCAAGCAAAAACTATTTTTGGCGTAGCCTATAAATGGCACGAGAAATAAAATTCGTGCTAAAGTCACTTTCATGAGATCGTGTTGTATGTTCCCACCAGTCCTGAGATCTCGTCCGTCCATCTGTGCAAGAAGACCCCTTTAAACATGCGCGATGTTTCAGTCAAGTGTAAACACATGACTCGGATATGTTTCACAATTTAAAGAACGTGTAAACGGACGGTCCAAAAAATCGAATATAGGCAACAAATCAGAATTGGGCATCAAGACCAGCAGTGTAAACGAGGCCATGTCTCAGTAGATTAGTACTTAGTGCAAACCTGTTAAAAAATAACTGGCCTTGCATTTTTAAAAGTTCTTTTCACTTTTGTGTGCAGAATGCATCAGGGTTATTATCGTTAACTAAAATTAAAACCATCAAAAACCATTTTTGATACTTGAAATCAAATTAAATATATATAAAAAAACTTAAACTTTTATTTTTCAGAGGAAAGCCTTGCCTTTGTTTTGCCCTTTAGGTGGGCGCTGTGTAATGTGTGTATGACGTCACGTGAAAAATCGGAATCAACACATAATCATTCATAAATCACCTGTAGTTCGGCCTCCAGCCCCAGACGCTTTATAAACGGGTCGGTCACATGATAGTGTCTCTGGAAGTCCAGCGCTCTCTTCTCCTGCACACACGGATCGACATACATTACAAGTGCTTGAAGCCATTTGTCCTGCATTTCTTTATAAAACTGGGTTCAAACTGTCTCCTTTGGCGCTCCACATTAACAAAACAACAACATGGAATAACATGAGGGTGAGTAAATAATGAGGGGATTTTTCTTTTTGGATGAAATATTGCTTTAAATATTTATAATTTCTCTTCTACTTTTAAAAGATAAAGATGTTTCCTCACCCTGATCTGCCTGTGCAGAAGATCACTGGTGACGTTCCGCAGGGACATGGTCTCACAGCACGTCATGGAGCGTCGCCTCAGAGTGTTGCATCCAGGTGCCAAAGATCTCTGATCATCTGTGCAACTCAAGCCTCTCGGAGAGGCAGAGCTTCTGTAACGGTAAACAAGACCAGAACAGCAGCTGGTCATGCCATTTTTCACTTTTTGCAGTCTTGGACCTGCCTACTCAAGTTAGTTAGAGCTCGATAATTTAAACTGTCATTCTGTCGCATCTCATTTGTTTTCAATACATACACCGGTCAAAAGTTTGGAATAATTAAGATTGTTTTGATGGTTTTGAAAGAAGTCTCTTAAATGCTCACCAAGGCTGCATTCATTTAAAAAAAGAAAATGTGAAATATTAATACAATTTAAACTGGCTGTTTGTTTTGTATTTTAATATATTTATCAAATGTTCCTTCAGAAATCATTCTAATATGCTGATTTGCCACTCAATTAATATCAGCTCTTAGTTATTAAAAATTGTTCTTCATTATAATGCCTTTACTGTCACTTTTGATCAGCTAATATATATCTTAGCCCAAACTTCTGAGTGTTATTGTTTTACAGTTTCCACAAAAATATGAAGCACCACAACTGTTTTCAACATTAATGAAAATAATAAGAAATGTTTCTTGAGCAGAAAATCAGCATGTTAAAATGATTTCTGCAGGATCATGTGACACTGAAGACTGGAGTAATGATGCTGAAATTCAGCTTTGTTTCACAGGAATATATTACATTTTAGACAACAACAGTTCTTTCAAATTGTAATTATATTTCACAATGATATAAAACTTAATAATTCAAAACGCTTGACCAATACTGTATGTATGAGATCTGAATACTGCCTTGCCTTTATTATTTGAAAATTCACAGTACGTTTCTGTGTCAGATCTGCGTTTAAACGTCACTTAAATAACAGTGCAATCCAAAATCTGGGTGCATTATTAAAGCATTCCACACCATATGTTTATAGTGACATACGTGCTGTGCTATTTAACTGTGTAGTTTATCAAGAAGGCCATATACCAATAACCACAGCCATAATAAATTAGTTTATAGGAAATAAATGTATTAACCTGAAATAATTTGACTGTCAGCTGATATGACGCTTTCACCAAAACATAAACAACAGTCAGTAGCATTAGCCGACTAGCGACACATTTAAACTAAATATTTATATAAATACAAACACTTCTGGCAGCAGTGAAAATATGTTAGTGGTTATTTAATCACAGTGTGTTTACAACAAAATGTATTTAAAAATAAAAAAGAGCATTTAAACCCCACATGTGCAATATCGTCTTACCTGAGAGTCTGTCTGGCCTTATTCTGCGCAGCTCGATAAATTACGCTTAAACCTGAACAGTGCTTCCAGTAATTAATTTCAATACTTTAATTAGGCAATGAATAACACTGTCACCTAATAAATGACTAGTTGTGATAAAGCATCGGTGAGATTTTGAAGCCACATTACTAACGAGTTCTTTGACTGAGCGCTGACAGCCCGCGTTGCCAAATCCACTGAAATGCAGCAAAGCGCTTGTTTTATTTAGAGAAACGACATAATGATTGGCTATATGCGATTTTGTTATTATACTTTACTTTTACTTTTTAATTGTTTTATTATTATTTAATTTATATTTATGTAATTGTACTTGTGTTATATTCACCTGGATTGTTTAAAAAAATGTTCAAATACATTATTCTGAAACCTTTCAAAACGTGTCAAACGATTACATGCTCTTCAGATGATTTAATTCACAGCGATTGCATTATAGTTATGTTTTTAATGAGAATAATCCTCAAATGTGTTTGGTATGTTTATTGACAAACGCATACTAAACTAATAAATATCTGGCAACACTAAAATGTTCTCAAAGCATTTCCTGTTTTAACAGAACGTAAAATTACAGAATACAAGTCACTAGATATAGGCTGGTCATTGTAGGTTGAATGCATATCTTTGTATTATAGGAAAACATCTGGATGGATTATGTGAAGTATGTAGAATATCTGTAGTTCATGTATTATTTGAATGTGTGAAAAGAAAGAATTAAATGGAAAATCTGAGGAAAATTGGTGTAACCACCTTTTCCACAGCCACTCTTCTTGGACCCAAGGAGAAAATATCTGAAACATTACAATATGTTCTGGAATTTTTAAAGACTAAGGATTAAAGGATTTGGGTTTTGTTTTTTCACAATAATAAGTAGATTTAAAAGTCCTGTTGACGGTGGTAATGAGCCGAATGGTATTCAATCTGCCATCATAAAATGTACTGAGAAGTAGCATATATGCCTCATGAATTAATTTTAGATACAAATCACTGCACACATACATTGCATGACATAATTTGTTTAATTTACCAGCAACATAAATCTTTGTCGACAAGCAAAATATGTATCAATTAAAAGAAATATATTTGTTAGTAGTAACCAACACGTAATGGTAATATTTGTATGTTACAGAGAACAGCAGTAGATGAGGCACAGTGGTATCAAGCAATCTTCCCAGAAAGAGCTTCACATAATCTGGTCAGTACTTCTTGATCTGGGACACTTCATTCAGGTAGGCAATAAACAGCTTGGTTCCCTCGATGTAGTTGTATCTGAAAAATAAAAATAAAACAACAAATGAAGGCTATCTGCATAAAGAAAAGGACTCCAGCAGACTAAAGAAGATCTAGTTACCTGCTTATCTTCTCGTTCTGTGAATGAAGGCCGTCGTCAAAGCCTCCGATGGGAAGCATAATGATGCTCTTGCCTGTTACATCCTGAAATGTTCTGGCAATGGGAATCGTGCCTCCCTCACGGATCAAGTCAGGCTCTGTGCCAAAAACTACAGGAGAGAAGTACGTCGTGACGTCATTACTCCCTTCATCATTATATATTTTTAAATGCACAACTGTTTACAGTATTTTTCCCCTTGCACTTTCTCCATAAAAAAAATTCAACAAGTTCTCATTTGCTTATAACGGCAACAGTATTTTAAAAATCCAAACAAAAGACAAAAGTTAAAGACTGTAAAAGACTGTTAAAGAGCAGATGTCACTGCTTCACAATTTCTTTGTGGAGAAAACAAATGACGTTTTTACACCTAGAATATCCTCTCATTCCCATCAGAATAGAAGTGAAAATTAGGGATTGTACAGCACAGGACCTGTCTTGACCGCTGCTTTTCCGGCTTCAAATAATGGATGGGTGGGATCAGCCAGCCAAGGTTTGGCTCCAATAACCATGGTAACGTTGAGTTTATTGGGACTCTTGCGTTTAGCAAACACTGATCGTAAATATTCTGTCACCTAGGGTTGAAAAGATCCTCTTTAGCTCTAAATGATAGTGTGAACAGTTTGGATTTACATCTTAAAATGAGATTTATCTGCTTTCACCTGTTTTTCAACCGTGGCTGGATCCATTTTAGGTACCTGGCGAATGGAGAACTTAGCTATGACCTTGGCCGGTATGACAGTCTTGGTGCCAGTTGAAGAGAAAGCGCCCTGTATGCCGTGGATAGACACGGTTGGGTGACGCCATCGATGAGCGAGTAACTCAACCTGACGGGATTAAAGAACAATAGAATGAATTTTTTAATTAAAACACTTAGAGTTATACAAGAGTTTCCTATCACAAAGCTCTCGTATGACTCAAAAAAACTTGGAATTAAAGAGTAAATTATGACATTTTTAATTTTTGGGTGAACTATGCCTTAAAGTCACCATGAAATCAAAATTGACAATTCTAATTTTTTTTAGGGAATACTGCAGTGTTTATTATAAATGATTTGTCAGTGCACATCATTATTATTATTTTTATTCATGCGCCTCGTAATCTTGAATCAAAATAACATCCCCTCCCTCTTGCAGCAACATCTCTTCTCTGATGATGTGTTTACTGGCATGAGGGCGGGGCGACCTGTCACTCACATGAGATCCACCAATAGCAAACCACAACCATCCAGTCAATTCCCAATGGGCAAAATCAAGCCCCGCCCTACATTTGTTCTCGTTTGAGAAGCCGTTTAACTCAGATTTACATCACAAAAAGGAAGAAAAGTCTATCGCAACTTCCATTTCATGCCGTCTTTAAAAACTGCCATCTTTTTCCTTGCCTTGTTAGAATACATCAGCTTGTCCATCCCGATGTCTTTCTTGAAGCTCTCCATGTCAAACTCAATGTCTTGATACATCTTCCATTCCTCATCGGAAAGATGTGCGACTGCTTCCCTAATGCCGGGAATGAGGATCTCCCCACTAGGGCTGATGAGTTTGTCTGTGTAAAAAAAACAAAATTGATAATGATCCTTGATAACTGATGATTGATAATGAGCTGGTAAAATACTAAAGAGCCGAATGTGTTAATAAGCACCTAAGATGCCGATCAGGTCTGTCATTGGTTCTATTACTGTTCCTCCATAAACTCCAGAGTGCAAATCCTTCCTGGGTCCCTCCACCTATACCACCATTAAGAAACAAACACGTGTAAGGAACATTGCTATTAATTAAAAATTATCCATTAATCAAAAATACTTCAGATCATAAATGAAACAAAGCAACTGACAGGATGCAGACAAACTTAATATATTATGTTGCAAGCAGTGTTGGGTAAGTTACTCTAAAAAAGTAATTAATTACTAGGTAGTTATTACATCTTCACCAGTGTCATTAGATTACTGTACTAATTACTCTCTCTAAAAAGTATTGCACTAATTAATTAATTCAAATAAATAATATAAAAGTCAATTGCATGAATTATTCTCGAACTGACTAAAGTATAAGAGAGAAGGTTACGTTAAAAAAATGCATTTTAACATCAGTCATTCAATTTTGATGTTAAAACCACTATTGTTTTTAAATAGAATTATTCTATAATCTATACAATATTTAATGCAAGTACATCAGAAGTAACTGTAATTAAATTACAGAAAAATTAAGAGTTATCCCTTACTTTACTTTTCAAGGGAAAAATAATTAAATTATTGAGTTACACCCAACACTGGTTGCATGTCAGTACTGGTTAACTTATGATTTGTTTTCTTGATATTTGTGACTTTTTCTCATGCAAAGTTTCGACACTGTGTTGTGGAATATGCGTATACAATTTCTATTTGTGGGACAATTCGACCCAAATTTTTCATAGTTGTTAAATCCCGTTTTAAAAATCCTAAGCTCTCGTGCTTGTTTGTTTTTTTGTAATGTGTGAGAACTATTAATGTTAAACATTTTTACCATTTTTTTTTTCATAGTGCGATTTTTGGCGAATTGCTTTGAATCCAATTAAGGTAAATATGATCCGCACCATAACAATCGTACCCAGATTTTTTTACATTATACAAGGCTTAAGCCACATACACATGTATAAAATATGATTTGATATTTTTATATATATATATATATATATTATATATTTTAGATAAAAACTAAAAATATCTACACATGAAGAGCATCTGAATGGTTTAATCTCAGTACCTGGGCAAAGAAGTAGCAGTTGCCTCTGGTTCCGTAAGTCAGCGCGGGTCGTTTGCTGAGCCAGACACAGTCAGAGATGATGATATAATCTACATCTGAGAAGAATTTGTCTTTCTGGGCCTCAATCATATCATCTAGGCCATTAGAGCCAGTCTCTTCCATTCCCTCAATGATGAATTTAACATTGACAGGCAGCTCCTGTAGGGCACAGTTTGAACTTCAAACTCTGGACAAAAAGTCGATAGCAACATGTTGCATTTGAAGAATTATAACATTTCATTTCATTTCAACCTGTCTTACAATGTTAAGGGCCTTGTAGACCTCTACCGTGTGGATCCAGGCCAACACTGGTGCTTTGTTATCAGAAGCTCCTCTTCCATATAGATTTCCTAGGAGTAAACTATACATATTATCTGATTTTCTTGCAGGTCAAAAACATTTGAAATCACCATGAAATAAAAATTTACAATTTTGTTTAAGGAAATATTGCGGTATTTACTATAAATAATGTATCCATGGACATCATTATTATTATTTTTCAATTCATATTAATCAAAGTAACTCCTCCCTCTTGCAGCAACATCTCTTCTCTGATGATGTGTTTACTGGCGGCGCAACCTGTCACTCACATGAGATCCACCAATAGCAAACCACAAACTAATCAATTCCCAATGGACAAAATCAAGCCCCGCCCTACATTTGTTCTTGTTCCATAAGCTGTTTCACTCGGATATACGTCACAATAGGGAAGAAAAGATTATCGCAACTTCCATTTCATGACAACTGTAAAAGTAAATATTTCATTCACAATTACTAGCAAACGTTTGGCAAAATTAATCACAGCTATGAAGCATATAGCTAAAGTGATTATTTGAGTTTTGAGAAAGCAAGACTTTTAAACGTCGAAGCTAAAAACTTTAAATTGAAGTAACAGGTGACAGGGTTACCTTTGATATCAGTCAGCTCATAAGGCTCTGTTGCCCATCCGTCTTCTTTCTTGGCTGGCTGGACGTCCACGTGACCGTATACACAAACAGTGCGTTTACTGGGATCACTACCAAACTGAGCTGTGACCACTTTTGGCAGGGCAATTGTGCTTCCGTTGGGTAACTGCAAAAGAGATGACCTGAAGGCTTAACTTTGATGGTTCTATTTCGTTCATCCAGAGAGTTACACACGTAACTCTCGTTTTAAGTAATGAATAGTCGAGCTGTCCTAAATGAAGACACTAAAGTTCATTGAGCATGAGTGTGTGTGTATGCATGATCTCACCGGCTGCGTTCCGACGTCGATCATTTGCACGGTTCCTCCAATGAGCCGGAGTTTTTCTGCAGTCATGTCCATCATTCTGTGCAAGTCAGGTCGCTTTGTAACATCACTGGAGTCGCTCTCCACAGCGACCCACTTTCTCAGTGTCTACAACAGACACAATAGTTTTTACAGGTGGCATTTCATATATGGATTATAAATAGGCCATACAATGTTTCTGAAAATACTCCATATGTTGTGTGTGTGTACAACAGTTATTACCCTATTAACAATAATTATATTATTCATTTTTAAACTTGATTGAATAGGCCTATATATATATATATCACATTAAGTTTAACACACATTAAGTAAAAAGTAAAAAAAAAAAAAAATGTATATATACACATATTAAGTTTAAAACACACACACACACACACACACACACACACACACACACACACACACACACACACACATACACACACACACTCACACACTATTGTTCACATAAATATCATCTAACATTTCTGGAAACACTCCATGTGCCCAACAGTTATAGGAAGTTATGCTACTTGTTTAATTTTAATATCAATTCTGCATCCTGTTTGTTACATTCAAATTTAGAATCTCAGCAAAAATATTTTTCTTTCATCAACATTCTTTGCTGACCACATTAAATCTTCAAAGAAAAGAGTCCTGGCAATTCTGTGTCTTCTTATCTGGAGTTTAAATAACTTAATCTGCTACAATCTGCAACAGACTGTGTGTTGCATTCCTGAAGAGATAAGATGCATCAATAAAGAGACACATAGAGCATCAAAAGATGGATGCTGTCTTTCTGAGCTTTCTTAGCTCACAGTTTGGACACAAGATCACCAGTTATCATATGCAATGTTTAAATTAATGAACAACTATAACATCCCAACCAAGAAATACCTCGATAAATTCCTCTTCATGGGTGTTGACATATTGCGCCAACTCCTCAAATTTGAAGGAAGACGCTCCTGTCCACAGAAGGAAACAGACTAAACTAATGCTGTTCATCTGTGGAGAGCAAACAGAGTCATCAGCAGAAGACTGACATACTGGCAGAATATTCTTACTCCCAGAATAAGAAATAAAATGTTTTTAAGAGAAATTAATTGACCTACCGTCTCAAGACGATTTGCTTACAAGGAGGTCCAAAGAGCTCAGCGCAGTCCAGTGCTCTGTCCAGATGAGGCGGTGTTAAATAGTTTTCATCATAGGGAACCTCCCGTCGAGATAAGGTCACTGAAGTCTCCTTTGCATGGAAAAAAACAGCCTATAGCTGCCAAAATGAGTTTTCTTGCTGGCAAACACAATCCCTAAAGCAAGGCTGAATAAACCCCTCACGCTGAGTTCAGTATGGAAGCAGATCAACTACATTCCAAAGCTCAAACACTTATAGACAAGTGACTCTGTTGAAAGGACAAACATCAATACTTCACTAGATAACCTGACATCTCTTTGTATGCTGGAAGATTAGTTGAAGTTGGGCCTTGAGTATTTCAATGATGCAGAGATTTGAAGTTGGAAGCTTATGCAGTGTTTAAAATGAGATTCTCAGAACGTTCTGGCAAGGTTCTCTCAAAGTTATGAACAAACGTTCTTCCAGTAATGATAATAAAGTGATCTGGTCTTTAAAAAAGTTCTCAAAACGTTAGCACAGCAGTATTTATACGTCGTTCTTGGCACATTTTTTCCTGAAACGTTTTAGTTGAACATCTGTCTACTTGTTTCAGAATGTAAATCAAAAGTGACATTCCAATAATGTTTGCAAAGTGTTCAAATGGAATGTTTTCTTAACGTTCTTTCCAAAAAATGGATGTTTAAACGTCAAGATGTTTTTTTCCAAAACTTAATAGGAACATCAGCCAAATGTTCTTAGACCATGTTTTTTGTTAGCTGGGATGGTTGTTGTGGTGTTCCAGTGTTCTAGGGAGCTGCTAAAAAATATTGCCAATGCATTTTTTTATGTGGTTGCTGAAAAGTTGCATTTTCTTGATAATCCTGGAAAAACCTTAAGCCTAATTAGTCAAGTAGGCTAAGTCATAGTACATAGAAAACCTTGGTCAAACTAACATAATGAGCATGTTGACCATTGGAATCTGGTTTTAATAGATGCAGGTCATGCCGAGACCATACCAATCCTGTCCACCATTTTAATTTTCTTTCATAAAACTAGTTTTTCACGCTTCTAGGCCGTTTGTCCGATTTTCACCAAATTGAGACAGATCATCTCCAGACCATGCCGGCAAAAAGTTATGGATTTTATGTTGATAGACAAAACAATTTTCGTATACCCCATCAACGAATTTGATGGCATAATGACAAACTGCATCTGAGACTGTATCTCCAAAGCAATCTCACAGCAAATTCGTACGTATTTTATGCAGTAGCACCTCATTGCAGTACACGAGATCCAGGGGGCAGAGTTGGATCCAGATATAAGGGGTGGAGATGGGTAGGATTAGGGGTGGGGTTAGGGATCAGGGGGTGGAGATTGGTAGGATTAGGGGTGGGGTTAGGGATCAGGGGGTGGAGATTGGTAGGATTAGGGGTGGGGTTAGGGATCAGGGGGCGGAGATGGGTAGGATTAGGGGTGGGGTTAGGGATCAGGGGGCGGAGATGGGTAGGATTAGGTATATGTAAGGTGGGAGAAGTTGTATCTGGATCTAACTCCTCCCCCTGGATTTCCTGTTCTGCAGTGAGGACCATCTCATTTTATGGGGGCTTACTTGTACGACCTCACTTGTTTTCGTAGATTTGTCTAGACCCCAGTGATGGGTAGGTTTGGGTTAGGGATGGTCCTTCCTGATGATGTTTTTTGAAAAAAATTATGAATTGTACGAATTAGCCACCTCGTACAATACGTACAAATTTCCGTGAGATTGGGTTGGCATCTCTGGAAATATTTGACAAATTGACACCAAACTTTATGCGTGTTGGCTAATTCGCCTTTGGCTAAGCCACACCCCTAGAATGTAGATTGACCAATCACAGCGCAGCCAAGAACGAGCTCCCACAGTGGTCCAACACTTTTTCACAGCGCTCCATTGACTTTAACACAGGCGTCTCATATTTTTGGTCTCGGCAGGCTATTACCGTCGTAGTTTTATAAAAAAAATATGGTTAAACGTTGTGCCTGGGGCATTTGTAACACAGATACGCGTTTCCCAAACAGGTTGGAGGGGGGTGTCCGTTTTTTTCCCTTCCCAAACCGAAGTCAAATCCTGACAAGTGTCGTCTAGCACACGCTGCTAATAAATACAACAGTATACTTGCCTAGTCCGTTTGCTTCGTAATAACGATTATAGAAGTGAATAGAGACCTAGCGTTACCCAGCTTTGCATGAACAGTGTTGCTCCTTGATATTGTTAGTCCCAGCCTCCGTCTAGATTAGTAGGATATGCGGTGGTTCATTTTTTGACTGTGACCGGTAGACTTTTGGCAAATTTTGAGACAAATTTGAAAAAATGTAAAAATTTGAAAAAAAATTCATTTTTTTTTTTGAAAAACAAACCATTAAATGGCACTTTCTGGCAAATAGTGGCAAAAATCTTACATTGGCAAATAGTGGGGGAGTGGGGGGGGGGGGGGGGGGGGGCATGTCATGGGGGGACACATTTCACCCTTGAAATGTTTTCAATCAGTTATGTCGCTTCACTGCCATTCATAAATCCTCTCTCTTGGCCTCATGAGATATAAAGTGTCCATCGAATGCACACTTCAGAATCATGCCAGGTCATCCGTACTCTTTGAGTAGCCTGTGAATTGGGAAATACCTTTTTGTCACATAGGGCCTACTGTTTTTCGCCTTTAGGCCTACTGTAATATCGGATGCAGCCATTGTATTCATGGTCATCTACTGCTATTAGTTTCAAACTAGTAAACTAATGTAACCTACCGTATATGATTTCACTGCTAGGACTAAAAGTTTGATTTCAAAATGCAAATAAACTTTGATGTGGAACTGATTTAGCAGAATGATTTAAGCCATTTGAACTTTAAACACAGGGGTCCTTATTAGGCGATCAACAATGAACTTTTCTTTAATTGTGTTGACAGGTTCAACATGCAATTAATTCAGAGCATGCAGAATATTTCCGTTCCTTTTAACTTGTGCATCCTCTGCCAGCATGTTAGATGAGGTAAGTGAACGCTCCAGTGTGCAAAATATACACCAATAATAACTTGCATTTTTGCAAGCATACTCAGGCTGTGGTCATACCACTAAACAGCAAATCCTGCATGTGTTGCATATATATGAGTGGGGGTTTCAGAGCATTTTTTATTCTTATGAGATTAAATATGAGTAAATAGGTTAGTTCAGTATTTCTGGAATTCTGACCCCTGAAAGTTGGATTAGTCAAGAAAGAGATAGAGCAGATTTAACATCAAGGTCCTTAAAAAACGTATGCAAAAGACAGTTTCAGAGGAATACCACAAGATGGGGCCCTTGAAAATGTGATTTTAGGCTTGAAGTTGTCAGATAATAATCATCTACAGTCCAGCTTTTATTACGTTATGCCCTTTTATACTACAATAAGGTGACCTGGTGTATCAGCAGAAGATATTTCTTTTATTTCTCATTATATAAATATATTTGTTTTATTACAGTACCAGTCAAAGGTTTGGAATATGTTTTTGACAGAAGTCTCTTCTGCTCACTAAGGCTTTTTTTATTTGATGAAAAATACAGTAAAAACAGTAATATGTTAAAATGTAATTTATTCCTGTGACTGAGGGTGAATTTTCAGCATTACTCCAGTCTTCAGTCAGTGTCACATGATCCTTCAGAAATCACTAGGTGGCGATGTCGACTCTTAACAAATTCATCCTCATTCTTTTTGGTTAAAACTATGGAAATGTTTATTACTCATACTCATACTTCATCATACACAGACATTTTAGGTATGGCTTACCTAAAGTACAGTGTACAGCATACAGTATATCATAAAACAAATGGGATGTCTCAACTAATTACCTTATTTTTATTTATTTTTATTTCAGAAGATGTTTTAGTCTGATGATTTGGGCCAAAAGTGTTTGCATGTTTAAAGCTTCAAAGTCACAGCGCTTGGCTTTTTTTCCTAGAAGGATCCTAGAAGAAAATAGATGTCAGAATTTATATTGAAAGGTTATGCAAAATAAAAATAAAATAAAAAAGCAGACTCACCTGGTTCAACCACATTCCGTTTCCCCATCAGACCCACAAAAGTCTGGAATTTCTGCCCTGGAAGTCATTTGTGTGATGATCAGAAAACACATGATCAGATTTGATTCATACATGATTCAGCATGAGCAGTCACTTTTACTTTTGAAAAAAACCTTATAGCAACATTCACTTAAATACACAGATTATAGGATAAGTGCAAAAAAAAAAATCAAACTAAGCAGTTCTGAGGAATTTGATTAGGAAAACTCGCCAAAATCCACTTACGTCTCCGTGTTATCTGTGATTTTGCTGTGAGGAGAAAGCAAACCTGATGTCAACATAATTATTTAATAATACACATTTAAAACATACACACACACATATATAACCATACATATATTTACCAGATGATCTTTTCCCCATTAGACCGTAAGCCTGTTGTAGTACAGGAGTTCGGCTGACCTTTTCCAACAGTGTCTGTAGCTCCGACTCCAGCAAATTTACCTTCAGATGATATAATTACTTAAATAATGCAACCAACTGATAATCTTTCATTAGAGACTGTTGTTACATAATCATATATTCATATAATTGAATATTTCATATGCAAATGATATCACTTCTATATTCCATAACTAACAACAATGCAAGAGTGAAATCACTCACCTCGTCCGGGTACCTGTCATTCATCCAGTTATCCTCATCAGGATTGAAGTTCTGGCACAAAATATCTGTCAAAGCAGACACCAGCAGAAGAATCAGCAGCAAGATCTTCATGATGCACCGATGTTGTTGCAGTTCAGTTCAGTTGACGGATTACCAGTGACCAGACAATAATCACTAGTCTGATGCCAAACAGAAACCCAGTATATTCAGACTGGAACTAAATAACCTGAGCATTGCCTGTGATGATCCCTTTACTCAGATGTGGTCAGGAGCTCTGTTTAAATATGGATGGTGAAACGGGCACATGATGAATCAGGTGGCAATTATAAATTATTAAAAGAAAATTGCTGCTTCACTGGATTATCCCTGTGAGATTCATCCACCATCGATTCCAGCTATTATTCTAATGATTCTGCATTTGACCTCTGATCGACTCCTGGTTCAGATCCTTTGAGATGCTTGATTCATTTGAAGGAGTCTCAAAATTAGACAACTTTACTTCATGACACTACATGGTTTTCTTCACTCACTCATTCCACTGATGATTGATTTCTGTAAATCTATCTTGCACGTGCTTGTCTGTAATGTTCTTATTTATTAATTAATTACATTAATAATTACATTTGTATGTGCATGCTGTACAATAAGCAAGAAAAAGAAAAAGTATGTAAAAAATAACCATATGTGATATGATGGGAAAACAATCTGTATGATGAAATGTAAAAGTGTTGTTGTTAACTAAAATTATAAATAGAAATATTAGATGAAAAACTTAAATTTAAAAATGATGCCTGTGGAACAAATTTTAAATACGAAGTTGAAGTACTAAAGTTATTAAAACTACAACTTAAATAAAAAAATAAATTAATGCTAAACTAAATTTAAAAAAGCACAAAAATACTTAAACTTAAATTGAAAACTTAAAATATAAAAATATAATTCAAAATTTTAATAAATACTATAGTATATAGGCCTAAGAAAACGTAATTAATAATAATAATAAAAAAAGTAGTAAAGATGCCCACAAGGAAATAACATAAAAGTCTCTGAAATGGATGCCCGATTAAATAAAAGGAAATAGTCGTTGCTGTTCTTTCCACTCCAGTATTTGAACCATGATTTTTTTTTTTTTTTTTTTTTTTTTGTATTTGAACCATGATTTGAACGTATGGTTATTATTTTGCGTAGTAATCTGCTACGTCTCGTCTCTTATTGGCCATTTGAAAGTGTCACTCAAACCTGACAGGCCTCCGTAGGTCACGCCCCCGCGTTTATCTATATGAGGAAGAACTTGAATAAAAGTGAAACAATGTAGCACAGTTTCAGGACCGGGCACTTTTAAGAACAGCTCAATAGTTCACACGCGTTTATAAACAAATAAATGCCCGTTTTGAATTGAGAATCATGTATTATTGTCGATTACTGCTGATTTATTTTTATCTGTTATATTTATGCTTTGCGTTTCGCGTAAATGCAACGACTCCTCCGAGAAATGCGAAATCGTGTGATAATCTGGAGCACATAGACTCTGTAGAGCAGAACACGGGTAACACTAGATCCAGAGGAAGGTCCAGTGAAGGTCTCGGGGGGTTTGAACCGGGTGATCCTGCTCCTGCCTTCCAGGTTCAAACTCTGGATGGAGTGTTTATTTACAATCCCCAGAATGAGTCGAGGCGCGCGCTCATCGTGCACGCGTTCACTAATAAGTCCGCGTTTGTGGAGTGTCTGTGGACGTGGAGCGAGTCTCTGTCGGACCTGCTGGAGTATCTGCCGTCCAACACCGAGGTCCTGCTCCTGTCCCTGGATGAGACTGCACTGATGGACTCGCTCTGGATGAGGGAACAGGTGTACAGAGCCGCTGCACACAGGTACTGACACGGGAGGAGGGATAAACACAAACACACACACACACACACACACACACACACACACACACACACACACACACACACACAGACCGGGCTATTGTTCAGTATCAGAGGACCGTTATATTAGGCTACCATCTGATACTATCACTGTACATGTGCAGTGTTTGCTAATGTATTTATTTCAAAAAGTATGATTTAATAGTGTAGCATTCTTTACATTACTTTGGAGAACCATTTCAATATTAGTATGCGAATATGTAAACATTCAATAGATAGATTTCTAAAGACAGACAGACCAAGCTTTTTTAATTCTTACATTTATTTATTTATCTATCCATCCATCCATCCATCCTTTCTTAATTCCATCCATCCATCCATCCATCCATCTTTCATTCCTTACTTCCTTCCATTCAAATTTCCATCCATCCATCCATTTTTCTTTCAATCCTTCCATCCTTCCTTCCAAAAAGTACTAGGTTTTATTATGATTTTAGGACGTAATACACGTTATTAGTTTGGAAAAGGATATATAGGGCATATAATCAAAATACCACGGTATTACCATCTGACACCACGACTGTAGCACTGTACCACTACAGTAAGCAAAAATAGTCATTTAAGGCATTCATAAATTAACATTAAGATTTTCTTGTTAGAGGAAAAGAGATCTTGTCCAGGCTGCATTTCTCTCCTACGCCCGTGTTCACGCTGGGAAACTGGATACCCAGAGTTCTGTACTCATGGGGGTGCGGTGGTCACAACTGCGGCCTCGCTCAGGTGCTTTTCTCCTCTCCAGGTGAGTGTGGATGTCTTGATGGGATCACATGGCTTGGTTGTTGTTGTACTATGTTGTCATACTGGGGGTGTCATTTCTTAAAAATTCATTAGATTACTGATACAATCTGGAATTGCAGACTGGAGCATACCGCTGATCGCCAAGCGTCTGAATGCCCGATATGACTGGCTGAATGGTCGCTGGGGTGCAGATCCATACAGACTGCTGGATGCAGGGGATGGCTGTGAACCTGTGACGTCTGTCAAAGGTGCTGTCGCTTGGGTGTCTGAGGGTGGCTGCTCTTTTTTCAAAAAGGTGAGCTATATGAGCAATGCAACATGGATGTTTGTTTGTTCAAGACACAAGATACGGCCCGATTAACAATGTTTTTGAATGTTTAAGATAAAAAACATGGCTGAATCCAATGCTACTGGGGTGCTGGTGTATGCCTTGCCCGGGAATCCCATACAGGACATGAATTGCTCAGGAGACGAATGTTCCACCTCGCTCAACATACCTGCGTCTATGGTTCATATTGAACCCTCTGTCATTCAAGCCCTACGGTGAGCAAATACTTTATAGCCCATGACTGGGCACATAGTTACAGAGAGATGGATTGTTTGTTCTTCTTTTACCGCTGGGTTAACATAATCATGAATTTTTAAATTCCATATTTTTAATCGCTTTTTTTCTGGCTTTGTAATTAATCTCAGTACTCCGATTTTGATATTTCACTCTGTACATTTGTAATCTCAGGGTTAATCTCAGTGTTGTAAAAAATGTTTTTGTTCATTAAAATTAAGCTGAAAGAAAATTAAATAACACTGGTTCTTATTTGCAAATTGGAAATGCTGTAATGTACTTCCACCAATAAATAACATTGTTTATTCTTCACCGCAATTAATTAATGTGCCATCATGTTAGATAATGCAACCAAACAGTGTGTTAAATTTTCTGTGCCTTTAACCCAGGGTAACCTAAGGTTAAAAATAGTTGAAAAGTCTTATACATATCGAGTCTTATACAAATATCTGTGTGAATTTGCAGCCTCTACTATGCCTTAATTGTGTCATTTAAAGTCTAATCAGTGTTTTTTTTAATGATGTGGATTGTTTGCAATAGAAAGGGCCGTCCTGTGAATGTAACATTCCAGATCACACCCTCACCAAACTTCTTCTTTGGGATCGACCAGAAGGGGGCGCTGTCTGAGATGGGCTGGTTTCTCTACCCAACCTTTAGATTCATGGCCTGGCAGGCTCAGTGGTAAGATCTGTTGGGCGAAATATTTAGATCCATCCATTGTCAAATGTTTTTTGGAGTTGTTGTGCGATGCTGATAATCTTAACTTTGCCAAGTATTGGCCTGTCCTAAAATCCATCTCACATTTATGTGATCCTGTAGGTTCACATTCAAAGAGGCTTTGCAGGAGCAGCTAAGTCGGCCTGCCTTAATAGTACCTGTGTTTGAGCGTCATCTGATGCAGGGAGAGACGGGCGCTCAGGCTGTGGTGGATCTTCCTGGAGGTTTGAGATGCTACTAATAATGTGAAGCTACCAATGCAGGCCTGTCATTCAAAACTAGACATCAGAACTTTTTCCCTGCTTTTCTTTATAGACATTTCAAAATATGATGTTCTGGAGTTGGACGCCTCCCTGTCCTGTCCCGGTCGCAGGGACGAGACATGTGCTCACTGGGATCACACTGTACAGCTGTACATATGCTGCGATCACACCAGCCCCTACTGCAACCTGGAGCTCGGGCGCTGGATAACGGCCTTCCGCAGGTACTTGAACTGAATCTTTGCTATTCTTTCAACACCATCATTTTGGACCATTTTTGAATTAGTCTTAGTCGGTGTGCTACTATTTGAAAATGTTTGTGACTATCTTTACAGAGGCACAGGTCATTGGCTGACGGATGTGTCCCCTTTGATTCCCCTGCTAAATACCAATAAGTGTTCCTTCAGTATGAAGACTGCGCCATGGGCGATGCCATGGATGACGTCTCTAAATCTGCGCTTTAGTCACAGCAACCAGACAGGTCAGAACATTGTACTACAGGTCATTAAAGCATTCAGTGTGGCAACTTTGTGCAAGGTCTTTAAATCAAGTGATGTTTTGGTGGTTTTTGGTGGATGTGTAAAGTCAGTTCATCACATTAACTATTTTCCACTAATGCTTCACAAACACAAAGTGATGCAATTTTTGTTGTTGTTCTCATTGTGAACAGTATACACTACTGTTTAAAGTTTGGGATCAGTAAGATTTTTTTTTTTTTAAAGGAAATGAATATATTATAAACTAAAGCATTAAATCAAAGTGACAGCAAAGACATTTATAATGTTACAAAGGATTTGTGTTTCAAATAAGTGCTGTTCTTTTAAACGTCCTATTCATCAAAGAATCCTGACAAAAATATATCATGGTTTCCACAAAAATATGAAGCAGCACAACTGTTTTCAACATTGATAATAATAAGAAATATTTCTTGAGCAGCAAATCAGCATATTATAAATATTCTGAAGGATCATGTGACACTGAAGACTGGAGTAATGATGCTGAAAATTCAGCTCTTGACATCACAGGAATAAATTACATTGTAAAATTTAAAAAGAGAACAGTTCTTTTAAAGTCCCCCTGTAGTCATTTTATCCCATGTTTAGTCATTTTAACTCATCTCATTTTATCCCTTAACTCACGCAATATCCTGTGGATATTGCGTGAATGAGGGGTGGTTGGGTAGATATTGTGTTTTGCGGTAGGTGGTATGCCATACGGAACCGTTGTCCACTGAAACTGCATATTAACGCACCAGTGGGGCTCGACAGCCTTAGTCAACGGGTTGGCGCGTATGGTTGGGTCGCGGAGAGATTGTGATATTGTGGTTAGGTCTCAGCAGCAGGAGGGATGTAGAGGTCAGTAAGCTGGGCTGGGTTGAGTGGGGGACGGAGGGGGGTGACTCTGGGACGCCAGAGTCACTGTCGAGCCCTCTTGAGGTGTCGTGGGCTAGTCGACGAAACACTGAGGATGGAAGGTGCCCACTTGAAGACCCTAGAGATGTCCCCTACTCGGTTCAATCCAGACGGTTGTCGTGCTGGTCCTGTAGTTGCAGCCGTCGCGTGCGCTAACGTGCCAAGTACACTGCTGCCGTTAACGCCGGACAGAAGGGGAGTCACACTACCTTATGGAAAGAAGCGTAAATGGATGGAGAAGCATAGTTTACTGTAAAGCTACGTCTTAGTGTTGCTTATCTTGGCGAAAGCCGAGTACAAATCAGCATGAAGTTTTAACATCTACTCTCGTGTAATGGAAATCATGAAGATCTGGATACATCCAGTGACTGCGGTGAATAGTGCTGCTGGCAACCAGGGAAAGACCTTGTGACAGCCTGGAGAGACAGCTGACAGGAGGAAAGAGACCCCAATGGGGCTGGTAAGGGTTAGCTACCCTTGTCGGCAGTATCCAGCTCCGTGTTTACAGGATGCTGGAGACACCCGCCCAAGGCTTCTGAGAAATTAAAGAGAAAAATACCCCTAGAGTCTGCGAGAGCGGGGGCGGAAGATGACTCAATGTTGGACAACATGGTTAACGACTTAGGAATGGAAACGGATATGAGTATGGAGAGTAAGACTAGTTCAAGATCTGCAGTAAGTAAAGTCATTGAACTCCAAGTTTGTGTCTGTGGCTGGAGCAAGGTGACAACGGTCAGGGGTTTGAAGGTTCATCAAGGGAAAATGAAATGCTTGAGGGAGAAGGGACAAGGGCCTCGCATTGATCAGTACTTCTTACGAAGTCAGTCAAGTCAGTCGAATGAAATCCAGCGACAGGAAGCAAACCACAGCTCGCAGGATATCAGCACCCCTGTCATTGACGAAAGGAGGGCTTGCACAGTTAGTGATGAACATATTCATACTTGTGAACCCGGTCAGGCTAACCAGCATAAGAGAGAAAAGAACCTCAACGGGCATAGGCCTGGAGTAAGATGGCCAAGAGCTTGTGAGAAAACTGCATGGGACACGGTAAACACAGATCTATGCTTTGCATTGGAAAGATTAACTGGTACAGTTGAAAAGAAGCTGGATAAATTTGGGGACATCATTTACGCATATGGAAGTGAGAGGTTTGGTGTGGAAAAAAGGAAGGAAAAAGTACAAACTACTCCTGGAATGTCTAGACGGCAGCAGAAAATTGAAGGGTTAGTTAGAGAAAGGAGACAGCTGAGGAAGCAATGGAAAAGAGCAGAACAAAGTCAGAAGGAGGGACTCAATCTCTTACAAAGGGCCATAAAAGATAAGCTGGCAACATTACGCAGAGCTGAGCGCCTACGGAAACGCTACAAAAAGAAGGAACGTGCGAGGGCTAATTTCTATAAAGACCCATTCAAATTCGTAAAGAAGTTATTCGACAGTGAGAAGAATGGCACTTTAAAAACATCTAGGATTGAGCTAGAGAGATATTTGGAGGACACGCATACAGATGCAAAAAGGCATGAGCCTATGTCAATTCCATCAGACATACCACCTATCAACCCACCAGAATACCAAATGGAGGTCTGTGCACCTAAGTGGAAAGAGGTAGAGCAGGCTGTGAGAAAGGCAAGGGCTTCATCAGCTCCAGGGCCCAATGGAGTTCCGTACAGAGTGTACAAGAGTGCTTCAGGAGTTCTGCGAATTCTGTGGAAATTGATGAAAGTGGCATGGGAAAAACAGGTTGTACCTAGAGCATGGCGCAGAGCAGGTGGAGTCTTTATACCTAAAGAAAAAGATGCTACAAGCATCAGTCAGTTTCGTCCTATTTCACTATTAAACGTTGAGGGTAAGATTTTCTTCAGCATTATTGCCCAGAGATTGTCCACCTACCTGTTAAAGAATGGCTTTATTGACACCTCAGTTCAAAAAGCGGGTATTCCAGGGTTCTCAGGATGCTTAGAACACATCAATGTTATCTGGCAACGAATTCAGTCAGCTAAAAAGGAGAGGAAGGAGCTCCTTGTGACATTCCTGGATTTGGCTAATGCATATGGTTCAGTGCCACATGAGCTTCTTTGGGCAGCATTTGATTTTTTCAGAGTACCAATGTCAATAACAAAGTTAGTGAAAGCCTATTTTGGAGATTTGCAATTCAGTTTCTCAACTCCAAAATTCAGCACTGCATGGCAATGCCTAGAGGTTGGAATAATGGCAGGATGCACCATTTCTCCACTGGCTTTTACCATGGCGATGGAAGTAATCATGAGGGCATCAAGATGGGTAGTAGGAGGAGAGCGCTTGGCTTCTGGGATGCGACTACCACCAATCAGAGCATACATGGATGACATGACAACCATGACTACAACAGTAGCCTGCACTAATCGGTTATTGGGGAAGTTAACAGATAATATTGAATGGGCACGAATGAAATTTAAGCCCTCTAAATCAAGGAGCATCTCGATAGTTAAAGGAAAGGTAGTAGATAAAACATTCTTCATTAATGGTGAGGCAATACCAACAGTTTCTGAGAAGCCAGTGAAGAGTCTTGGGAGATGGTACGATGGGGATCTAAAGGACACAGTTCGGGTGGGAGAAGTTAGACGACAAGCAGTGGAAGGGTTGAAGAGCATAAACAGCTGTGCTCTACCTGGCAAACTAAAACTCTGGTGCTTTCAGTTTGGTCTACTGCCGAGGTTGCTGTGGCCACTGACCGTGTACGAGGTTTCTTTGACAACAGTGGAGAAGCTGGAAGCGTTGGTAAGTTCATACATCAGGAAATGGTTGGGAGTTCCACGCTGCCTCAGCAGAGTAGGACTTTATAGTAAAGGAATATTGCAGCTGCCAGTCTCTGCTTTAACCGAGGAGTTCAAGTGTGCTAAGGTCAGACTGGAAATGACCTTAGTAGAGTCACGCGACAAATGTGTAAGGGAGGCAGCCCCTGTGTTAAAAACTGGTAGAAAGTGGTCAGCAAAGAAATCTGTAGTAGAGGCAAAGGCTGCCCTTCAAATTAGGGATATCGTGGGACAGGTACAGCATGGAAGAGGGGGTTTTGGGCTCAGTTTAGCTCTTCCTAAATGGCACAAGGCAGGCCCAGCTCAAAGGAGGAAGCTGGTAGTCAACGAGATGCGACAGCAGGAGGAGAGGATGAGGTGTATAAAGGCCATTTCACAGGCCAAGCAGGGAGAGTGGATGAGATGGGAGAGTGTGGAACAACGTAAGATGGGCTGGCAAGACCTTTGGTCAATGGAAGAGAGTAGGATCAGTTTCCTTATTAGGTCAACATATGATGTTCTCCCATCACCGCAGAACCTAAACCTCTGGGTAGGAGAGGATCCCTCTTGTCCTTTGTGTTCATCACCTGCCACATTAAGGCACATTTTGACAGGATGTAAGGTGGCTCTTAGCCAAGGTCGGTTTACTTGGCGCCATGACCAAGTACTACGATGTTTGGCTTTAGCATTAGAAGGCAAGCGTAACATGACCAATAAGTTGCCACCTGTTCTAGCAAAACATTACACGCAGAAGACAATATTCCTCCGCCCAGGCGAGCAACCACCAAGAAAAGGTGTTAACACCAATTCTCGCCCAGGACAACTGGAAGCTGCTAGGGACTGGAAGATGCTGGCTGATCTTGACCAACGGCTTATTTTTCCACCTGAGATTGCCACCACTAACCTACGACCAGATATTGTTTTGTGGTCTGGATCAGCACGCATTGTTCAACTGATAGAGTTAACAGTGCCATGGGAGGATGCGGTAGATGAGGCATATGAGAGGAAGAAACTGCGGTATGCTCATCTGGCCACTGAAGCAGAACAGCGAGGATGGAGAGTCCAGGTTTATCCAGTGGAAGTGGGTTGTCGAGGTTTTGTGGCACACTCTACAACCCGGTTCCTCAGAGACGTCGGATTCAGTGGCCAAGAGTTGCGTCGCACAGTAAAGAACTTATCTGAAGCAGCAGAAAGGAGCAGCAACTGGCTGTGGTTGAGACGGAAAGATTCTAGCTGGCTGTGTACAGGCCGCCACGCTACGGTTTCGTAGAGTTCTTGAAAACTTGAAGAGTCTGTTGGTTTGTTTGTATACGTTCCTGTGGATATTGCGTGAATGAGGGGTGGTTGGGTAGATATTGTGTTTTGCGGTAGGTGGTATGCCATACGGAACCGTTGTCCACTGAAACTGCATATTAACGCACCAGTGGGGCTCGACAGCCTTAGTCAACGGGTTGGCGCGTATGGTTGGGTCGCGGAGAGATTGTGATATTGTGGTTAGGTCTCAGCAGCAGGAGGGATGTAGAGGTCAGTAAGCTGGGCTGGGTTGAGTGGGGGACGGAGGGGGGTGACTCTGGGACGCCAGAGTCACTGTCGAGCCCTCTTGAGGTGTCGTGGGCTAGTCGACGAAACACTGAGGATGGAAGGTGCCCACTTGAAGACCCTAGAGATGTCCCCTACTCGGTTCAATCCAGACGGTTGTCGTGCTGGTCCTGTAGTTGCAGCCGTCGCGTGCGCTAACGTGCCAAGTACACTGCTGCCGTTAACGCCGGACAGAAGGGGAGTCACACTACCTTATGGAAAGAAGCGTAAATGGATGGAGAAGCATAGTTTACTGTAAAGCTACGTCTTAGTGTTGCTTATCTTGGCGAAAGCCGAGTACAAATCAGCATGAAGTTTTAACATCTACTCTCGTGTAATGGAAATCATGATCACCAAAATTACATATTTAAACGTTTTTTCCTTGAAATTCTTTTATCATGTCTTAAAATATCTTGAAAGTAACTCTACACCCTTTCCTCATTTAGTATAAGCGGTTCTATGAATATGCAAATGAGCCCCGCCTCCACTCACTCACACCAGCTCAGAGATCCACTGGTTGAGGTTACAAGGTAGTTTGTGACGTCAGAAACACCAGCGATTTCAAACCGCGTTTTTGAGACTGTTTCAGCAATGGGGTTGACTTATGAATTTGCACATGGTTTGTCTTTAAGCATATTAAAAACACAACATAGACATATAAACAACATTAAAAACTTGATTTTCACCACTGGGGGACTTTAAATTGAAATAATGTTTCAAAATATTGCTGTTTTTCCTGTATTATTAATTGAATAAATGCAGCCTTGGTGAGCATAAAGGCCCGATATACTTAAAGTAAAATCGAAGAATGAAGTGATGTGACATCATTTTCATTTAGAACAAAATCAGGCCTAAACAAAGTTCGTTTCGGGAGTTCAAAGCAGTTTGCCAAAGTGAACTTTCCGTAAAAGTTCGCTCTGGCTGGTAATTACCATTGAGCTACTATTGGTCCCTGGCGATGATGTAATAGGTGGGTGTGGCTCTGAGGCTCCACCTTCTTTGACGTAGAAATCGTCTCCAGAACATAAGATTAAATATTTGCAAACACACCCAATATAGGAAAGAACATCTGGAAGACTAATTTATTGTATGCAGCTGTAAAAGCTGTTACTCACCCACACATGTTCTATCAAGTCATCCTCAAAGGAACCATGTACCTTACAGATAACTTCAGCGCAGTCTGTTACTCCAGCTTCCTGCACACTTGTAGTTTATACAGTCAGCTTAAATAAGCTTATAAGTATTTGAATGTATTTAAAGGTCATTAAATGTTGCTCGTTGCTCTATTTTTAGTGCACTTGCAACAAATCATAAATACACTATGTTTGGAAGATGCATTTAGGGCGGGGCTTCCCAAAATACGTCAATGCAACTTCAGTTACTGTAGTAATAAACCTAGTTAAGTAGTTTGCAGAGGGATGAGGGACATCTGTTATGAATATTGACACCATCTGCGATTGTCTTCACAGGTAATTACTCTGAGAGCTTGTACCCTTTCAAGGTAACGTCACTCTTCTCTGGTGGGACGTTTGACAAAGACTATAACAGCAGATACCAAGAGATCAAGTTCAGTCTTCCAGCTTCAACAAAGAAGGTGATGATAAATTATTATTACTATTATTATTTATAATAATAATAATACCAACAATAATACAAATTTTATAATAAAAAAATTAAAAGTAACATTTTATTGAAAAAAATGTATAAAGTAAAACCTTTCCATGAATTTAAAGTGTTTTGTGTTGGAATGTCAGGTGGAGTTATACAGCATTATCACGGCTCACGGATCTGACGAGAACTTCTGCGGTGAATTTTGTGTGACATCGCACCACTTCCTGATCAACAGAGCCATCAATAACACACTCATATTTGAGTCAGCTGGTTAGTAGGACCAGGGTGACTGGATGGTTGGACTGTGACACTTGATAACATTTTATCACATGAATTAAAGTGATGTGCTCACACTGTGCCAGTGAGTAAAACAGATGTGCATTTCTGGGCAGGATCACCCCTGGGCTGTGCCATGCGGGTGCCTGAAGGGGGAGTGCCCAATGAACATGGCACCTGGTTGTACGGTCGTGGAGGCTGGTGCGACGGGCTCCAGGTGGATCCGTGGAGGACCGACATCACTTCCCAGGTACAATAAATTGGAGCAGAACAGAATGCAGAAACATTAAATATGATGAGGTCTTGTAACAACAATGACTGTGTTTACATTTGCACCAATAATGGGATTATTTCATTGATTTAATCAGAGTACATGACAAGATTTTACATGACACGAGCAAACCTCTTCACTCCTGTTTACGTTCAATTTTCATTATTCTGATTATTCGCCAAGAATTGTGGTTATTTTTACCTCCGTTGTTCACATACCCCAATGCACAGCACAGATAATGACGTCTCATACTGTAGGTGTGTTACTGGCCACTGTTTCAATCTACTTGCGTCAAATGCAAAACATACAGACTAATGTTTTCAACCATCAAAATACTACATTATATTAATGTTGCACAACTTGAACTCAGTTTCTTCAGCACCCCAAAAATATGATGCCTTCTTTACCGCACTGTTTATGAATAAGCACATGACAATGTTGTCCATGTATGTCACAAGCACATGCACACAGAGTGGAATATATACGATTAAATGTTTACATGCCTGTTTATTGTGATTTAAGATCAGCATACGCCACATATTTTACTACTATAATGGTTGCTGCGATTAGGAGCTTAATCACATCAATGTGTTCAAAGTATTGTTTACATTAGGTAAATTATATTGCCTGAATGTCATTGTAGTCACATTATTAGGGTGCATGTAAACGTATTCAGTGCAACGTGTTACTGTTTATTAGTTTCTTAGTGCAACTATAAAACAGGTCAGGCTGTTCTAATGATTTATGCGGTGCATGATTAATGATTTAAACGCATTTTGTTCTTTTCACAGCTGGATATGAGTGGAACCAATTCTGTCCTTTACTTTGGACTCTATGAGGGACGTAACCCAAATCCAAAGACTGACCCAGGGTACATTATTATGTACTCCTATCTAGTGTTTTATAAATGATTTTACAGATCTGCAAATGTATTCTTTTTTTTATTTTTTTTTATTCTCACTTGAATCTGAATTTTTTTTGACAGCATTGATCCTTAATTTTCTTTCATTCAGAATCATTTTTCTTTCAATGATTCATGTTAATTTTAGTATTTCCTCATGCTGCTCTTTTTTTAACCAAAAAGTTATTTATGTTTATTTGCGATCTGAGATTATTAAAAATATCAAACTTTTACAACAATGACTACTGAGAGTAGACACTGGATGGGATTTAAAAAAACGAATAAATTGAGAGATATTTTGGTAACACTTTACAATAAGGTTCATTGGTTAACTACTTTAGTTAACATGAACTAAGAATTAACAAGACTTCTACAGCATTTATTAATCTTTGTTAATGTTAAAGGTGCTGTATGTAACTTTCTCACTACTAAAGCATAAAAATACCATAATATGTTTGCATATGTTGAGGAAACATGAGAAGTTCACATACTCGTTTCTCTGAAAAACACTTCTACAGCCAGTTATTTTACTTTGAAATGTGCGTTTCCAGGCTGAAATGTTTGTTATTGTTTTGTGATACTGCACGTTGCCAATTTGCCAATTTTTATTGTCCATTGCGCTCGTTCCTGTTGCGTGTGCTCAAACTGGCAACCCAAACGAGCGCCGTCCAGTCTGAGGAGCAAGTGTTACTAATACATTATTAAAATCAAATGTTGTATGTCTTAACATTAGTTAATGCACTGTGAACTAACATGAACAAACAATCACCAGCTGTATTTGTATTAACTAACATTAACAAAGATGAATAAATACTGTAACAATTGTTCGTTCATGTTAGTTAATACATCAACTACTGTTAATGAATGAGACCTGATTGTAAAGTGTTACCTGTATTTTAATAAATTGTTTGTCTTGAGAGACACACATCAGTCTCACTGAGGTCATTTATTTGTATTAGCCTGACTTGTGCAAAACCTGAGTTGCCTATGTAGGCAGCATTTTAAGGCATCATATGTGCTCCCAATGCAAAGGCTGTTCCAGGAAGTATGATTATGCTGTTTTCTAAAATACTGTACCTTCATTTGGTCCTCCTTTTTGAAGAAGAAATCCCATAATGCATTCCAAAGAGCTCAGTAATAAGAGAAGAATCCTTAAAGGTCCAGTGTGTGATTTTTAGCGACATCTAGTGGTTCGGTTGCGAGCTTACACTAAGGGCTCAGCCCACTGCTCACCCCTCCCTTTCGAAGAAGCTACGGTGGCTAAAACGGGACAAACATCGTCGTCTGAGACAGCAGAGAATAGCCAGCGTAAACCAAGTTTCTGTACCACAGTCCATTATAAACCACATCATGGATAAAGTTTCAAGTGAGGATCAAGGGTCTTAATACATAATATAATAATAGTGATCAGCTGATTGTCTCACGAACGTAACCAGCACATTTCTCCCCACATAGCAAACCCATAATACAGCGAGGGAGAAGAACCACATGAAACTATGCAACTATATATTTTTTCTAACAGGGTAGTAAAAGTTTAGCTGGCTAATATGAGCTGTTACTGTGGCTGAGCGGGTTAAAGCGTTAAGCCTTGTTTAAACTCGACGCGTCCGCATGAGCCCAAAGGTGCGTGCGGCAAAAATGACGTGATTGTAACAGCGCGCGCGCCTCCGCATCCCCTAGACACACTTACTACACACAATAGGCTTTTTTTTCTCTGATTTTGGAAACTCGATCGTCTTAAAATGCTTCCAAGATCGACGGGTTGGTGATTCCTGTAACTGTTTTACGGCCAATGACAAGAGTAGCCTACTAATCAGCTGTCTCACGAACTTAACCAGCACATTTATCTCCACATAGCAAAGCCATAACACAGCGAGGGAGAAGAATTAAGTTACATGAAACAATCCAACTACATATTTACACCACTGACAAGGGAAAAGTCACTACTCACGGTGTTTATGACTAGCTTCTTCTAGCTTCCTGCGGCTTCTCTTTCAAGGTAGTGACGAAACGCGCTCTAGTAACGTTGTTTGTTCGCGTTCGGCTACTGTAGAAACATGACGTCACAATATGGAGACCTTCATAGAAGGGTCTATGTAGATATAAATGCCTCATTCTAAGGTAATAAAAACATTACGGTTTATTAAGTAAGTTCTTTATACACCACTGAACACATAGTTATGGATTTCATATTGCATTTCTGTTAATAAATACTCAAAAATGTTACACACTGCACCTTTAATTTTAAAGTTAAATCTAAAAGTATCAAGCAAGTTGCTGCCTATCTAAAGTGTTAGAAGGTATAGTTGCAGATATCAGGGCAGCTTATAGGTTTTGGAACAGTGTTTCACATAATGTTTAGTAAAATAACTGTATTTGTCCCCTGTCATTCTTCTAAAGTCTTGGTAATCTCTGTATAATGCACGGAATACATTGTATGCTTTTGGGCTGTTTCAGATGAAAGATGATCAACTTGGAAACAATCGTGGCAATTTTTTTGGTCGTGGCTCATGTGAGAGAGGCTCAAAGACGACAAAGATAGCCTGTGAAATTTAGGATGACAAAGTGTGTTTGCTGCTACGACCCCGTCTACTGATTAGCTAGTGATAATGCAACATATTGATCAATACGACATGTCTCTAAAACTTAAATACCATGATGGAGGTGAAAAGAGCTAAAAGGAATAGTTGCACAAAAAACACTATTCATCTTGCTCTATTTGTTTACCACTAGCGGATGCTGATGACGTTTTATTCTTCTACTAACTAAAGATTTTAGGTGTCTTCATCGTAGTCTACATACATGTCTATTAGATCCATGTCGTACAGTGTGATTTGTAATGATCTTAGAAGATTGTTGAAATCGCAGTCTGTCGAAGGTATACAGAGATTCTTCATTAAAGTGTTTCATCTAAAGTTTTTTTTTTCTGTTTGACAATTATATGCAATTAGGCAAGTCTCCAGTAGCTTTTAACTTAAAGTGGAAGGAAGACCTGGAAATCTTGATCTTCATTCTTGAGAAAATTGCTTTTGACTTTCAAGGAGCTTTTAAGTATTATTCTGAGGACTGACCCATTGTGACAGTCTCTGAGTCACAGAGGTCATCCTTGCTCTATAATTGAAGTGTTGTACTTCTAATGCTGGTTGCACATAAATTAGAGCAGAACAGAAAATGCACTTTTTTATGTCATGGACATATTTATATATACGGTGCTTAACCTGCATATAGTGTGCTGTACAGTAGCCACATTTTTTAAATTATCAATTCAGGATAAGAGATCTGTGACGTAAATAACAGCTAATAAAAGTTGTATGTGTCAAGTTGCAATAAAAAAGGTGACAGATGACTAGTGTTTTCAGTCGCCCTCCTCGATTTAAAATTTAAGAAGTCATTTTAAATATACTGTGACCAAAACTGCACCAATATGGTAAGTCATATTTTTCTGTAGCTGAATGTAAGCAATACAAGACGGCTGCAACCCCTTCAGCCGTTACTTATTCACGATACAGCACTTGCCTCGAGTACCTTATTGCTTTTATAAAACGGTTTCCACACAATACAAATATTAAAGTTAAAAAATATGTATTAGTGCAACTTTCATCAAGTAAAATCACTAAAAGCCTTCCTTCCGCTAGAAAAAAAATAGTCCCTGACCGTGAACAGCAACAAAGTTCCAATGTGTAATATTGGTAATATGCATGAAAGCTCAAATAAAAACAACATAGGAACTGCAGTGTTGCGCAGTGATAAATAGAACCGTTGGGTGAAGCCAACCGTTGGGTAAAGCTGTGCTTTATCATGAACAAAGCACAGCTATTGACCAATCAGAATCAAGGATTGGAACTAACCGTTTTATAAATATTAATATATAATAGTTATATTGCTTGTTTTTTCATTTTTAAAGAAAAAGTCTCAGCACGTATTGCTATTTTTTGGGATGTTCATTGGTTTCCTCTTTGTTCAGCAACTCAGAAGTGTTAGATTCGACCTTCTAGCCAGAGCACGTGCGACTCCACATGCTCTTTCCTCTCAAGCCAAAAGTCATGCATGGAAAAAGAATGGTATGTTCATTATAACTTACTCATATTTTGAGTAAGTTATAACTCAAAATATGAAAATATAACGCCAAAATATGGCTCAGTGGTTCATGTGGGTTGTTTACAAACCGGAAGGTTGGTGGTTCAATCCTCGGTTCCACCTGACCAAGTGTCGAGGTGTCCATGAGCAAGACACCTAACCCCAGCTGCTCCCGACGAGCTGGATGGCGCCTTGCATGGCTGCCGTCGCCCGTCGGTGTATGAATGAGAGAGTGAATGGGTGAATGTGAGGCAAATTGTAAAGTGCTTTGGTGGCCATTGGGTCTGTGAAAGCGCTATATAAATGCAGTCCATTTACCATTTACCATTTGAGTCATAATGGCATTGTATTTACAGTACCACTCAAAAGTTTGGACACGGTCTCAAATTTATTTCTTGTATTCTGCAACTTTAAGAAGGCAAAAATAGTTAAAACTTTTGTTTTATAAAGAAATTAATTTGTATGCACAATTTATATTTGTTACATTTGTCTACAAAACTCATTTCAAGCATTTAAGCAGAAGCCTTTTGATAAATTTTTTTTGGTAATATTAGAAAGATACAGTAAACTACCGTTCAAAAGTTTGGTGTCACTAAGATTTTGTAATGTTTTTGAAAGAAGTCTCTTCTGCTCAACAAGGCTGCATTAATTTGATCAACAATACAGTAAAATCAGTAATAATGTGAAATATTATTATTATTATTTTAAATAACTGTTTTCTATTGTAATAAATGTTAAAATGTAATTTATGTGATCAAAGCTGAATTTTCAGCATTACTCCAGTCTTCAGTGTCACATCCTTCAGAAATCATTCTGCTGATTTGCTGCTCTTGAACTTTATATTTATCAATGTTCAAAACAGTTGTGCTGTCTATTGAAAATATATTTTTTAATCAAATTAATTAATCCTTGAAACCCCTTGAAATCCTTGAATCAGTGAAACCCCAAACTTTTGCTTGAATTTCTCAGATGAGCTGTCACAGTCCCTGTATTCCCGTGTGTGTGTGCTGTGTTGGATCATGACGAGGCCTGAGAATCTGCTAAAAGCTCCAGCATGTTCGTGCCACCTGGGCTAAACACTGTAACCTGGTGTCGTACATGAGCTCGCAGAGCTCCAACTTCCCCACCGTGGGACTCAACGTCAGCGAGGGCTGATCTCAGCTGTACCGGAAGACCATCCGTGCCTCTCGGTACCTCCATGCCCACCACCTCCAGGACGCCGACTGGTTCCTACGACAACCAGTTCAACTGGTTGAACTACTACGACAACCAGTTCCAACTGGTTCCTACTGGTTCCGACGACACATTTGTGGTGGTTGAAAACCTGAGATACCTACTTTCCCAGCATGACACAGATGAGCCTGTTTATTTCGGGCACGGGTTCCGGACGCTTGTTCGTCAGGGTTACATGAGCGGAGGAGCCGGATACGTTCTGAGCCGAGAGGCTCTCAGGAGATTTGTGCAAGGTTTTGACACGGGACGCTGTAAGCATTTCAGCTCCGTGGAGGACATGGCCTTGGGGAGGTGCATGGAGACCATGGGAGTGAAGGCCGGGGATTCAAGAGATCCAAACAAACGAGAACCATTTAATCCTTTTACACCGGTAAACCTTCTCATTTCCCCAATGAGTGGAAAACAGGCCTGGAGCTACAGTTACTACAAAACAAAACGGGTGAGAGCAGCTGGCAGGTTTTCATTGAAAATATTTGTGAGTCATTCTACAGTTAAAGCTAGGTTCCGCCCTCCTTGGTTACTGTTGCTAACACCGCATAACACCGGGCTTGATGAAACAAAAGACAATAGAGTGCAACAGCCCGCCCACTTTTTCCATTGGTTTTGGAAGTATTTTTTCCATGCATTTCTCCCATAGGGATTTCAAAAAAGTCTTTGTTAAAGCGTTATGATGAGCCATGGACCAAGCCAATCAGCTACGAGGTGAATGATAATAACACTGCATAATAACACTAACTTTGATTCGAAGCAAAACATTTTTTTAAATCGGACAAAAATACAAAGGACTGAGTACTTAACGGTTTTAGTGAAGGAAAAAACTACAGCTTAATGAAATTTAAAACGGTGGAGAAATATGGAGAAACGGTGGCGTGCACCTGAGACTCATCTCTCTGTAGGCGAGGGCGTGGTTAGCTGGTACCCTCTTACGTCACAGGGCACCACAACATCCAATAGGAAAATTCAACTGCAGTAGCCACCGTTCAACCTGAAGAGGGCAGCACTCAGACGTTTTTAGACCATATATTGTAGAATTAAAACGCTTTATACCCAAATGTCAAAATAAATTACTTGATTCAATCAACAGCATTAGTAAAGCTCCAATCTTACAGATCATTAACTAAAAAAAAAGTTGTTTTAGGGTTTAGTTACCCTTTAAGCATGATTATTTTAAAACTAAGTTGCGGTCTGACAGCTTTAACAGAAGAAAATACTATCAATTAACAACCTTGCAGCTCACAGTAGATCTGTCTTTAAAGGTTTAAAAGTTATCGTTAAAAATCAATTTCCTTATGGAGAAAATGAATGGAGTTTTCAATTGATGTACGTGAACAGGATCATTTTCAGTCAAATCAGCAGAAAATGTGCTGTCATATTCAGACATTTTACAGTTAAGTGTGGCAAAGCAAAACTTATATTAGCCATTTATCATTAAAAAAATGCAATTGCTCAGGAACGTGAATAAAAACTGCAGACTGTGAATCAGAATCCTTTACCATATTTTTGAATATTTAATGTAAAATTCAATTTAAACCTACCCGGAAACAGAGACAGACTTGCAGTAGAAAACATGCTTTGGAAAAAAAAATCACACCCTTTTTTTCTTGTTAAATATATCCTGTTTCACTCAGATATACATCAGATTGCAGAACATAAAAGTCCTTTTTGTTATTTTGATAAAGCATAAGCATAAACACTTGCTAACATTAAAATTACTTTATGTAAATAATTTTTTAATATATTTTATTTTAACTTATAATTTCAGTTTGCAGTTACAATTACTGTACAACAAATGTTCTTTTTCTATTTTTTACTGTTTTAAATCTGTAAAAACATCTCTTTTCTCAGCATCATAATAGAGCAATATTTCATGCTCTAAGAAAATGTTACAATTAAAGTGATTGTAAATATTAATACGATTCCCACTATAGTTAAAATGTGTTTTAAAACAAATATGGATGTCTAAGACTTGTGTACATTGAAGTATAACTTTTGCATAATGACCCTTTTGCATTGTATTGTCCAAGATTAGTCAAAAATGAATAATTTTTCTCTTTTTCCAGGGCCCTGACTGCCGTGCGGTTTTTGTGATATCGTTTTATTATGTGAAACCTGCAGACATGTACACGCTGGAGAATTTTGCACATCACCTGCGACCATTTGGATACAAGTACAGATTCAACACTAATCCTGAAACATAACAGCACCAGTCAGTTCATACCACAATACAAATACAATAGGCGAAAATAAAAAAACACAAATATGTTTAATGTGACCAAAAAATGAGAACATTTGATGGAAAAAGATTACAGATTGTTTTACTATATGAATATTTGTCCATCGCCCATAAAGAAATAATGCTCAAAATAATGTCTAATCCTCACTGCATTAGACTACAACATATCAAATTACTTTGACTTTTTCTGAGTCTTTAGTCTTATATAACTTTTGATATTTTGCTATATAATGCAGTCTCATTCTGACATTTTAAGTGTGACATTTTTGTGGCAAATACATGCATTTATTTAATTGTTCAAGTTTTAGTTATTTAAAATGTTCACAGTTAAATATTAAAAGCTAAAATATTTTAAATAATAACTTGCCCCCATAGCTTTATTTCTTTTTTCTTTTTTCTTTTTTTTTTTAGTATCCCATCCTTTTGCATCAGTTTCAGTGCTCTAATGATAAGACTTACATTTTCGCACAGGATTTTCTGCAGATCTGTTCACTATCAAATCGGTTTTTGTTGCCATTGCAACCTCCAAACCAGAACTGAGCACATGAATTGGCCTTAGGATCAAAATACCATTTAACAACATACTCTCGACACGGACCAGGATCCAGAGGCTCCAGGCACCCCTCTTCTGTGAGAGAGAGAAAATTGAAAGATTAAGATGGTTCTTTTGTTTACAGAATTTAGTTTACAGCTGTATGGGCGTTTACCTGCAGTAAAATCGTTCTGTATGAGCAGCGGCGGGTCAGTTGGTCTGCGTGTCGGGTCAGTCCAGTATGTGCCCTTATGTGGCCGGTCCAAAGACGTGAGAGAGAAATCTGGGAGGCGGTTCAGGTCATCCCTTTCCAAATATGGTGTTATGGTCCCGATAATGTCCATGTCGTCTGATTTAGGATCATAGGGGAACACGCCAACCTCTCCAAGTCCATCTGGCTGATTGATACAGTGTAATATTAATATCTATTGATAACTAGAGTACATACAGTACTTGCATAATAACAGTAAGCGTCAAATATCAAGCCATTATTATAGCCTTAAGATCTCCTTTTTTGTCGTCTAATACAGTCCTGCAGTTTAACAAATTATTTTATTTTCAGTTTAACAATAATAACAAATTATTATATAGTCATAAAAATTGCATGCATAATAATAATTAGAAAAACATCATAATAAAATTAAATACATTTATAGTCAAGAAATGTTACACTGATTGGATTTTTTTTTTTTTCAAATTTGGTTATGTATTTTTTGTTTGTTTCATCAGTCATAAAAATTGCTTGTGTAATAATAATTAGAAAAAAATGTATAACAAAAAATTATAATAAAAAATAAATGTATAATGAATGTCACACTGCTGGAATTTTATGTACTTAAAAAAAAATTATTTTAGTTTTATTCAGAAATTCTGCACTGGAGTTCAGCAATGAAAATGCATCCAACAGCAGCTCTTAAAACAAATATGGCGGCTTTAGATGCGTCATGAGTTTTTAATTAAAGGTCTTGTTGACTGAATTGTGTGTCACTTTACCTTAAAACTGGAGGTAGTGCTGAATATTGATCCATCAATGTTCTCACAGACCTTTTGGAGCAATTTACTTTCCACTTCTAGACCACAGAGACAGAAAACATGAATTTAAGGCATTCAGTTTATATTATATATGTTTGAGGGTTTTTAAAGGTTAAGTGTATTATTTTTGTTTATGCTTTCTTCTGTCAGTTCTATGTCCAAATAAAGCCCTTCAATGGGATTGTTCAAAATGTAAATGCTGACAGAATTTTTTCTTCCACACAGATATATGTTTACTAATTTTGCTAAGTAAGACAAGAATCAACATAATTGTTGATCTTGGAACAACATTCCTGTCCAAAAATGTAGTCCCAACCCTATAACACTGATGTAGAAGCACCTAACCGTGGTTGTAAGCCTAAACTTGACGTAACCTTGTCCCTCAAATCTGATTGGTTGATTGGAATGTTATTCCAGGATCAACAAAAATGTTGACCCAGAAACATGTTGAACTTGGTGAAATCATGCACATTCACCCCACATACCCCTAACCCTACACAATAAACACTATTAAATACCCTTTAATTCCACTTTTCTAGTATTTTCTTAATTTTTATTTAAAAATAGAGGCTACTCTGAGCTGATATGTGATGGGAAAAGGGAGAAGAATGAGTTCGGAAAGAGGCAGATTCGAACTCGGGTCGATCGTGTCAGAAGTTACCGCCTTTCTTTTGTTATAATTTAGAAGTTACCGCTTTTTTTTTTTTCTGACCGAACCAGACATTGGTGTGCGGGGTTAGTGTAAATAGCCTTTTGCCAACAAAGACATAAACACTCCATTTTGGGTGAACTATCCATTTTTAATTGTGTGAAATGAATGCATTGCGACGTACCAGGAAGCATTCTGAAGTCTTCTATGGAAAACACATGCTCCTCAGTGGGCGGGGATGCTATTGACTTCAGCTCCTCCTTAAAATCATCATAAATCGGGTCACTTTGATTTACCACTCCTATAGCGAACATGGTGATATTGGCTGAATGAGCCTCTCTGACCGCATCCTCCAGCTTCACCGTGTCACGGTGGTCCGTCTGGCCATCCGTAATAACCACCGCCACTTTCTTCACACCAGGGCGAGCAAAGCGGAAGATCTCATTGGCCTTTCTGATGCCACTACCTGTGTAAGTGCCCTCTCCAATATAGGGCATCCTGCGCACAGCTGCTTTCACTCCATCACGAGTTAACCTGTCTTGTATCCTTGTGACCACCAGGTTAATGTGGCTGTAGAGAACGACCCCTACACGTGTCACCTCCGGACTGACTGACACGCGGTCGATCAAGGTATTCACAAAGTCTTTAATGACTTCAAAGTTATCCGGGCCGACACTCTCAGAGCTGTCAATCACAAACACCAGCTCAAGAGGTTTTACTCTGCATATCCGGCCACAACCTGAGAATCCAGAATAAATCATCCAATATAGTTTTGGTGCAATTCATTACAAAGCATTCAAATTTAGAAAAAGATCTGCCATTTGTTTACTTACCACAAATAGATCTGATTAGAGTGATTATTTCTTCTCTCTGCAAAACATAAATCTTTTTACTGAGTTAAAACTTCAAATGAAAAAAATGAATACAATATAAATGATCATTTCAGCTTTATAAATACACACTGTAAAAATTTTGTTTTTTGAAGTTGTAAACCGTATTATTATTATAGTATGTTTTACAAGAAAATAGCCAAAGTTTATTTATATAGCACCATTTATATAGCAACAGCTGACCAATGTGCTTTACACTACATCATAAGACATAAAACAAGACAAAACAAAAAACCATGGCAACATCATATATGAAAGGCATATAAAAATAGGTTTTTTGCAAAGACTTAAGAGGAAGGAACGGTGCGGATCTAATCTGGATAGACGGACTGTTCCGACTGTTTTGTTGTCCCAAATTTGAGGTATTGTAGGACTAATAAATTAGAGAGGTAGGAATGCGCCACGTTATTCAAATATTTACTGAAGGTGATGTAATTGAGGATGGTGCATCGGTCTACCATCGGGAGGGCCAAAAAAGATAATCTTGGTTTTATTTTCATTTAGATTTAAAACGTTAGCAGACATCCACTTTTTAATATTGTTTAAGCAATCCAGCAAAGGCTGAAGTGAATTTTTTCCAGATCGTTTGAGGGGAACATAAATTTATGTGTCTCCTGCGTAACAATGGAATGATACATCATGTTTCGGATCCCTAAGGGAAAAAAGGGTAGGGGCTCAGGATGAAGCCCTGAGGCACTCTCCAACAGAGGTTTGCAGCTGAGGACTCCGATTAGCCAAAACTGAGAGAATTTACGATCTTTCAAAAAGGAGCTGAACCAGTTTAATACAGTTCATTTCAACCCCACATCATGTTCAATTCGAGAAATAAGGATATCATGGTCCAGCATGTCGAATGCAGAGCTGAGGTCTAGGAGCACTAATATACAGTAACAGTCACCAGCATCAGTTTTCAAATAAATGTAATTTAAACCTTCAGTAAAGAGTGTGCAGAGCTCTGAAGCCAGACTGAAACCTCTCATAGATAGAATTTAGATGAAGATAGGAAATAAGTTGACATAAACCAACATTTTCGAGAACTTTCTAAATTAAAGGTAGATTTGAAATGGGCCTCTGGTTTTCAAGTATGGTGAGGTTATGCAACAAATACATAACATATGGCAGTTTAGAACTGTCATTTCGTTAGGTGCAAAACACTTTTACAGTATATATAATAATTTATGTAAAAAAAATATTTTGGACCTTTAATGGCAAGGTAGAAAATGAATTCTTTCATCTGTGCACATACCGTGAGACCAGGATCTCCTTTTGTTCCTGAATTACCCTGTGATTGTAAGAAGCAGCAATGTTCAGGGTGTTAAAAATACAGATGTTGATTATAGTGTTGTCAGCTTTCTCAAAGCTCGACGATTAAAAAGCAAGCATGAAGAGTTTTTCAACTAATCAACATTTCCTCAGTTCTTCTCACCGGTGGTCCTGTAAATCCTGATTCTCCAGGGTTTCCTCTGTCCCCTTTGCGTCCATGTGCTCCAGGTAACCCACGATCCCCCTATAAACAGAACAGTTACATTATAAAAACATGATCTAATGCACCATTTTTGTAATTGCATATAAGCATCATTTTTGGAGTTTGTGGAAAAGAGCATTTGATGATGACATTTTTATTTTGGGAAGAAGGATTCCTTTCATGCTAACTGTATGAAATATGAATGCATGACTGTGGCTATAAGACTCCTCACCTTCTGTCCCGGCAGACCCTCTCCAGTGGACCCTCTTGGCCCCTGTATACCCTGATATCCAGGCTCACCCTGTACAAAACAGAATGAAGTGCATGTGAATTCAACAGTTTCAGTATTTCACAACTGTACAACACACTGTAATGTGTTCAGGAATACTGTATTCTGCTGATATGCCTCAGATTCCTGTCACCTTTGGTCCTTGTATGCCCTCTCCTGGTATACCTGGAGGACCAGCTGGACCAGTCTGACCAATGGAGCCCTGCAGACCACAAACACACTTCTGAGCAAACCTGAAAAGAATCACATTCTGCTTCAAAAACATTAAGCCTATTTTTAGGACCATTTAGGAAGGACCAAGATTTATGAATTTCATCTGAACATATCTACAAACACAAATCTAATGACTCGTCCAACAGTGTATTTTGACATCCCTGAGTGTTGATTATGTGTATATGTATTTAGTCTCAGCCTCACACCCATGGACCATTGGCTGAATGTCTGAAGCATATGGCACACAAAATGGGAAACACTTCAAAGTCGTCATCTGATTGGTTGAGATCTCCAGTATTTCCAGGAAACGTGTACGTCGCGATTTTTTAACGGTCCACCTGGAAGCAAAGCCGTCGTAATGCCAAACCCCCTCAAAGAAGAAAGCTGTCGTGTTTACAACTCGCTGGAAACGCAGTTCACCGCACCATTGTTGCTCCAGTAAACTTGCACGACATTCTTGAACGAATTGCATGCTGGTCTATATAACTCTCCATTTTCATGCACCTAAACGTGATGCTGAACACAGCGAAGTGTGATTGGTCGCTTTACATCTCGGTCAGACATCCTCTTGTCACTGCTATGGAGTCTGAAGATGGCTATGCAAAACTAATATGTATTCTACATACAATATATGTAGTTTAAAATATATTTCCCACCTTTGGGCCCACCTGACCAAGACCTGGTGCTCCATCAGGCCCTGGGCGACCTGGAGGGCCTCGATCCCCCTGTGACCGAAAATATCAATTAATCAAATGCTCTAATAGAATATATTTTTGTAATGATTCAAATTTTTATATTTCCTAAAGAAAATGGGAGCGATGCAATCAATCACCTTACCTTTGGTCCAGGTAAACCTGTACCCTCTGGCCCAGTCTCTCCTGTAAGACCTGGAAGACCTTGTGTCCCCTACAGATCACAATGAGCAACACATATATATAGTCTGTTATAATTCAATTTGGTATGTCAGATTAAATACAAACTGTACTGTAACTATCTATGAGTTGCATGAATAATGTTTTTTATTTACAGGTAGGCCGGGATAGCCTTCTCCCTTTAGCCCTGGAGGTCCAATGGGTCCTCGTAACCCTATTTCACCCTAAAGACAGACAAAATTGATGATCTGAATCACAAAAGAACAGTGTAGATTTCAGCTGGGAAGTCACTCCTACCTTCGGCCCTGCAATGCCTATCCCTGTTTCTCCAGCAAGTCCTGGTGGACCAACTGGCCCTGGATCTCCCTACAGGAAGATGAACATGGAATGAGATCTCCTGATATGGAAACACATACACATACAGTAGCTCCCAAAAAATGTAAGCCACAATAAAAATGTATCAGTCATTTTTTAAAAGAAAGCAAGAATTTGGAATGGAAGTAAATTAACCTTTTGTCCCAGTGTGTTTAAATGCAGAAATGTGAAACTAACGTTTTTGTTAATTTTCATGAATTATTCATGAACTGAAATTGTTTATTATTAAGTCAATCTTTCTGGAGTGGAATAATTTTCAAGATGTTTCAATGTTTAATGCCTGACCATGTATACGTCTCTTGTAAGTCACTGTGATTTTGCCAAGTAAGGCATGTTCCTGGATCAACATTCCTGTCCAAATACTTAGTCCGACTCCTAACCCTATCCCTATACCCCTAACCCTACCCATAACATGTCCCTAAAATCAGAGGTGAATAAGAATGGTGTTGATAGAAGCCCTTAAGCCTTTTTGTAAGTCTAAACTTGACATTAACTGTAAACCTATCAGTCAAATCTCATTGGTTGATTGGAATGTTGTTCCAGGATGATCTCACATTAACCGTCCATTGTGTCTTATATCGTGACCATGATTTTTGCTTTTTATTTTATTTTATTTTACAGATAAAGCTTGATTTCTTTAACGTACCTTAGCTCCGGGTATGCCTCTTCCTGAAGGCCCAGGAACACCTGGAAGTCCAACATTCCCTGGGTTTCCCTATTTTAATTGAACGACACTGTAGCTCAAAGAACATTCAGAGAACAGCGGCAGTGACACAGGGCTTTTCTTGACATAGTATTTTGTGTTTGTTAACATGAAGATGTCAAATGAGTTGTTTTCACCTTTCCCCCTATTGGCCCAACTGGTCCCATTGGCCCTGGTTGGCCTCTGGAGCCCCTCTCCCCCCGATCCCCCTGTTGAAGGAAGATACAACCTATTTAATACATAAAATTATATCTTTTTTAATATAATAATTTTAGTAGGCATGACACCTTCTCTCCTGGTTGGCCTCTTCCAGGAGGTCCGTCTTGTCCTTTGGGTCCTGGTAGGCCTAAATTACCCTAAAATCAACAAGATATCATATAGTATATTACAAGATATGCCCACTAAATGTTATGGATATAAAGTTATCCACCACTAACATGCTATTACGGGCACCTTTGGTCCCATGGTCCCATCTTCACCTGGTACACCTGGTTCACCTTGTAAACCTTGGAATCCAAGTTCACCCTACGGCATCAACCCAAACACAACTCTGATTTCATGATTTGCTACTTTATTCGTTTTTTTTAGGTCGTGTCACAACAGTTTAGTTGAAGCGACAACCTACTTTGGGTCCTGGTTCTCCGATTCCTCTTTCTCCAGTGGCTCCAGGATCTCCAGGGAATCCCTGTTCTCCCTAAGAGCAAACAAAACAAAATTATATATCCTTCAAAAGTTTGGAATAATTACGTTTCTTTTTTCCGAAAGAAGCCTCTTGTTCACCAATGTTGAATTTATTTGAAATACAGTAAAAACAGTAATATTGTGAAATACTATTCAATTTTCAAATAGCTGTTTTTTATTTTAAAATATTTTAAAATATAATTTATTCCTGTGATCAAAGCTGAATTTTCAGCATCATTACTCCAGTCTTCAGTGTCACATGATCTTTCAGAATCATTCTAATATGCAGATTTGCTGCTCAAGAAACATTTCTGATTATTATCAATGTTGAAAACAGCTGCGCTGCTTCATATTTTTGTAGAAATCATGATTTTTTGTCAGGATTCTTTGAAGAAATAAAAGAACAGCATTTATTTAAATAGATTTTTTTTTGTAACAATATAACTGTCTTTAATCTCATTTGATTATTTTAATGTATCTTTGCTGGAAAAAAAAGTATAAATTTCTTCCTTTCTAAAAAAAAAAAAAAAAAAATTCGAATAGAAGTGCAGTCTTACCTTTGTACCCATAAATCCTATCCCAGGATTCCCTCTCTGACCAGGAGGACCAGCTGGTCCCTGATTCCCCTTTCGATATTAAGATGGAGGCGACAGTTGAATGTTTCCAATTGTTTCGAAAAGTAATAGCACACTTCTCAACATGCATGATCATATTGCATATAAATATAGAACAAACAGTGTTTATTACGTAGACTTAGGGATTTGTTTAAATCACTAGAGAACATGAAGCTTGCCTATAGCACCACTAGTACAGAAATATTGGTATAAATAAAAAAGCTAAACCAGAAAAATAACATAACAAAATACTTTCTCTCCTTGAATTCCCCCGCCAGGCATTCCTATTGGTCCAGGTGATCCAGAAGGTCCCGCGTTGCCCTAAGAGGATGGATATAAGGGCTAAATTTAAGCAAAATGGCTATTTATATGGCCAACGAAAATCTCACACAACTGCACCGTACCTTTTCACCTCTGACTCCATAACCTGGGGGTCCACGTCCACCAGTAGGGCCGACATAGCCACGGTCACCCTAGGACACAAACACAAAACGAATTAAAAAAGTGATATTTCAATATCTTTATTCACACGAACATTAAAGGGAAAGAATAACATAGAGGTATGCATTCATTTTAGATGATTTTCAATGTGAACTCTTAAAAATAAAGGTTCTTTATTGGGCTCTAAGTTTCCATATAGAATCTTTAACATCCATGGAATCTTTCCTTTTATCCAAAGGTTCTTTATAGTGAAAAAAGGTTCTTTAAAATGTTCTTCAAGAAAAAATTGTTATTTTAAGAACTGTTTACTGAATTGTTCTATGAGGAACCCAAAATGATTAATCTATGGCATCATGTCAGCCCCCCCCCCCCCCCCCCCCCCCCACCCCCTTAGGAAACTTTACTTTTAAGAGTGTCTATTTTATTGACATTACTATCTTTATTTACTTTCACTATTGAAAAGAGCAGGATTTGTTTTTCACAGAAGTAAGAACGACTTACAGGTTTGGAAGTTGGAACAATTTAAGTGTGAGTAAATTTAATACGTTTTCTTTCAGAAAAGGTCAGGGAAATATATCGAAAAGGGAATGACCTAAAAAAGAAGCAGGAACAGCAACTGTCTCTGCTCACCTTTGGGCCAGGGAGTCCCTCGCCTGGAGCTCCTGGGTTCCCCTGTGATCCTGGTAAACCCGGAGGACCCTTCATTGATGCATGTATCATTATCTCATTATAATCTATAGATGCATGTTTTAAAGTCATACAAGAGGCTGTTTATACTTACAGATAGACCTGGCTGACCAATGCCAACCTGACCTAGAGGACCTGGTCTTCCGGGGTTTCCTTTGTCGCCCTAAAAGAAATCATTTGTAATATAAATGTCTTTACTTTTCCTTTTGATCAATTTAATGCATCCTTGCTGAATAATAATCTTACTGACCCTAAACTTTTGATTGGTAGTATATGTTTCCACTGCTTTTTTTGAGTAATATGAACTGAGAGAAGTCGTGTTGAGAACAACCAGCTGAAAAGTTTACCTTTGGTCCAGGGAATCCAATCCCAATATCTCCCGGCGGGCCAGACGCACCAGCCGGCCCTCGGTCCCCCTAGGAACAACCTGAAGGTCAGTCATTTATTTGGATGTCATTTTCGTATAAATTTAAAAGTTCACATAAATTTAAAGCTGATACTGTATATTTGCTGCAAAATGCCATAAACCTCAGTCATCTCGAAGATGCATGTCACATTGCAACTTTTGGCTTAATATACAAAACATCCTATTAGCGTGAGGAATGGTGAAAGGGTTCAGTACACACTCTGATCACCCAACGCATTCACTAGTGTATGTTCCAAATGACATTTACAGAGCATAAAGGCACCCCTTGTGTCTGACAGTTTAAGAGTTTTTGCATTTGAATGTGCTATTATATATTTGTCAGATTTTCAAAGCACTCTTTGTTAGAACTTCCAGACCAAACGTGAGAGGCAAAATCTGCATTTAAACATGGAAAGATCACTACAATGTGAATTCTTTACCACCCAGATTTATGTCTCTATTTAAAGCACAAATATCAGTTATAGTCATTTCCTTTGAAAGAAATGGAAGATATGATCATACTTTGGGTCCTCCTTGACCCTCTTGCCCCTGGTCCCCTGGAGGCCCTTTCAGACCCTGGTAAAATAATGAAGAAAAATGTTAAAATTGGTCTTGCACTCTCATGCATTAATTTTTTAATCATTTAATTTTTTTTAAACAATTAATCAGCCATATGCCTATAATAAACCATAAGTTGATATGGCACTTTTAGGCATCTGTTGATGCCTGTTAAACTGTGCAAATGTTGGTTCTGAAGGACCAGTCAATCTGAGCTATTCAGTCTCTTCACTAATCCCACAGTACAAAGTCATCCTCGGAAAAAGAATAATATCCTGCAAGCCTGGATTCACTCCTTTACATGTGTAGATTAGCATAGGATTACGAGCGATCTGCCGATCACATTCCATAAGTGCAGAGCGGGGAAACAGCCGGCCTGCCATGATCACTGCGTTTATGTGATGAAACAACATGTGATAAGACTAATGCATTTAGTTTTAATTCTATTTCTATCTATATTCACTTTTTCACTTTAAAAATTATAAATCACTGAATAATTTTTGTCTGAAATCACCCTTACACAATTCACTCCTTAAATGGTGCTGTTATATACACACTTCTTAAAGGGGTCATATAATGGTACATGCACTTTTACAAGTTGATTGTACTGAAATGTGTGTTGGCAGTGCCTGTACACAACCATCATATAATGATAAAAATCCATCCAGTGTTTTTGTTTTAATCTCCTTATATGTTTTCCCCTGCCTCAAATTGAGCCGTTCGTTTTTGTGACGTCAATTAAACGGACGCCCCTCCCACGATTGTTGATTGACAGGAGTGTTTCAACACAGACCCGCCCTCGCTCGTCCTGTCAATCATAGTCTGTGCGGACCGGCGCGGTCATTGTTGATATGCTGGAGCACTGTCTATGAGCAGAATGGCGTCTAAGCGATTGTGGTGTTCTGTTCTTGGGTGTAATAACGAACACAGCAGTCATTTTAATGTTCCTAAATCCGAACCGCTGAAGACGCAGTGGCTGAGTTTGTTTTCGAAGGGAATATTCCCCACGAGCAACGTCAATGCTCTCATGTTTGCGCGAATCATTTCTTCACACCAGACTGCTTTATAAACGAGGATCAGTATAAAGCTGGATTTGCTAAGAAGCTGCTCGAATAAAGGAAGAAGCTGCCATGAATAAAGGATTGGTACCAGATATTCGTGTTCCTGCTGAATCTCCAGAAGAACTGAAGTGAGTGTAACGTTTTATTAAACTTTATATTAATATTTATATCTTTGCAAATCGCTAGCTGCACGCTTCACAATGAATGCGTCTAAGGTTTACACTTAGGGTACATTACAGCATGTTTTCTATGTACGACGTTCTCAATATAATTCATAATCCCACGTTTATACTGAACAACGCGTTATGGTTATTGTGTTATTGTGTTACAATCGGTGTACGCACAGAACAGAGGGGCGGAGTCAGCAAAGCTCGTTATCATTTAAAGTCATATGCACTGAAACGGCGTGCTGAAAACAGAGCTGTTTTTGACCAGGTAAAATAAGTGTTTTCTTACAATACTAATGAGAATTTTTAATTAAAGTATATTACAAACTTTTAATTTAGACCCTAAAGAATCATATTAGCTTGTACAAAAATGGCATTATATGACCCCTTTAAAAGTAAAAAAAAATGCTTTTGTTCACAGGTAATGTTTTTCAACAGTGGCATAATTATTTAACATTATACATTATACTACTAGCCTGGGAAAACCCAGACAACTTCCGGCAAATTTAGATTTGCTCTGAAAGTTAGTCTGGCAAAGAGCTCATTCAAGCCCATTTCCAATCCGTCGAAATCGAGGCACCAATCAGAAGCGTTGGGGCGGGCTTTACACGATGACGACAGCGCTGGGATTTTGAAGCAGATTTTGTAGCCTACATTACAAAGATGGATGCCGCCGTCGAACATCACTCCTTCGAATCAGCTATCGCGTCTGTTTTAAGCGATTTGAACGTTTCCTTTTAGTTAAAAACTGAGCAAAGAACAACACACGGAGATGTTTCTCCGCCGCTCTGCATACGTCATCTCCTTCATCGCTCTGATTGGGTTTAGGTCTATCCGCGACGTCCGTTGGCGACGCCCCTCTGGAAATGATTTGTCTATGACGCTTTGCCATACCATAACTCAGTTACAACTGAGAATGGTCTGGTTTTAACCAGGCTATTATACTACTACTACTGTTATATAAATGCTATTTATTTATTTGTGTTTATAGTAATATGATTGTATGGATGAAATACACAATTATCATTTGTTTCATGTGTTCAGAAAAATACAGGCTAAAATGAATAAGACCACCCAACTATTAATAATGTGTTTCATAAATACACAAATTCATGAAAAAGTATAAATTAAATTGAAGACTGTATGAGTTCCATGCATACATGTATTAATTCATAAAATAATTAATTTGAGGAGTTTTTAAGAATTCGTTTTTTTCCAAATATAAATTGGAGCTTTAAGTGTGTTCCACTGTTAAATATTATGCATGCCATAAAGGAATCTTTACTTAAGAGTCTCACAGAATTAAATTAAATAATTATCATCATCGAATTATAAAAATACAAATACAGTTCATGTTATGCATCATGAATTTAGCTGAAAACTGAAATGTGGCATGTAATATGTCATATGTAAAGATATGTTTGTACTGTGCCTGCTCTCCTCTGGGGCCCCTCGGTCCTGGAGGCCCTTCAGTGCCCTGTGAAATGACACATAAAACTTTGATCAATCATACGTGGCATATTTCAGAGCAATAGTAATTCGTAGAACAACAGAGAAGACTTACTTTATGTCCCTTTTGCCCTGGTGGTCCACAGTTACCTTGATCCCCCTAAAACATGACTCAAGACTTCAGTTATTGTGGATCAGAATGTGTGAGAACAGTGAAAGTAGCATTAATTAAGCTGAGCAGTTACTCTGTCCAGTCAAGCCACAAGTACACTCTTAAAATAAAGGTTCAAAAAGGATGTTTTCACAGCGATGTCATAAGAAATAACCAAATCCCCAAATAACCTTTCAGTGAACAGTTCTTAAAAGTGGATGGAACATCTTAATAATCTAAATAAATTTGTTTCCACTATAAAGAACCGTTTGTGCAATGAAATGGGTTCCATGGATGTTAAATCTTCTTGGAACCATCAAAGCCAATAACCTTTATTTTTTAGAGTGCTTTTTAATTTGCATGCAAATGATTTTGCGATCTTAGTAGACAGTCTTGTGGCTGGTTAGGACAATGCATGGAACTATAAACAAATGAATCGCAACAACCCAAATGCATATGCAAAAGATAAAACCCAGATGTTTTACCTTATCACCTTTGAACCCAGATCTTCCCTGTGGATGAGGAACCAGGAACAAGAACCGTGTTGGTCAGAGAGTCAGTAGTGAGACAAAATGTATAAACTGACCCTATGAGAATGTGATGTACCTCTGGACCATTAATTCCTGGAAGACCAGGTGCTCCTGTTTCCCCCTGTAAAATCAGTCAAAGCAGTGCATCAACAACAATAAACTACAGATCTAATCATCATAATTCCTTTAAACACATATGGTAATATTTTCACTCTCACCCTTGAGCCTTTTGTACCAGGCGGTCCTTCATAACCTTGGTCTCCTTTTTTACCCTAAACAAAATAGAGTTTTCTTCATGAACGGCACAAGTGAAGGAATATGGCCTCAATTCCATCCCAGCAATACTCACAGAAGCTCCTGGAAGACCTCGATCACCTTTCTCACACGAACACACCGGTGGTCGTGGGCACTGGCAAGACAAATATCAGGTAGTTTGCAATCAGCATTGTTCAAGTCCAGTTATTGATGGTGTGATATGGCTTTGCTTAAAGGGATAGTTCACCCAAAAATGAAAATTTCATCATCATTTACTCACCCTCCAAACCTGTATGAGTTTCTTTCTTCTGTTGAACACAAAAGATGTTACTTTAAAGAATGTTGGTAACCAGACAGTTGACGGTAGCCATTGACTTCCATAGTATTTTTTTTCTCTTACAGGTTTGGAACAACTTGAGGGTGAGTAAGTGATGACAAAATTTTCATTTTTGGGTGAACTATCCCTTTAACCATGTCAGGTCAAATGTATTTGTATAGCACTTTTCACAGTCCACATTGTTGCAAATCATGATGTTAATGTTTATAATACATTACTATTTTTATGCCATATTTTCAGATTAAGCAGATTAGAGCTGGACAATAATATAGTTCACAATTTGCGACGACAAGCAATCAAACAGTTGAGATTTTCAGCTTGATTGCTTGGGCATGTACTTGTACTGTAAGTCAATAAAGTTGGACACACTTATACATGGGTTGGACAATGAAACTGAAACACTGGTAATATAGTGTTGGAGATTTCATGCCTATATAAGCCTGGTGGCCAATCTCCACTGATTTACATTCATCAGTAAGAGCCGAGTGTGAAGGTTGAATTAGCAGAGCAATAGCACAGCTGTACATAAACTATTGCAATCCACACAACATAATGCGAGACATATCAGAGTTCAAAAGAGGACCAACTGTTGGTGCACGTCTCTGGTTCATCAGTGATCAGGACAGCAAGTCTTTGTGTATCGAGAGGTGTAATATCCAGAGTCATGTCGACGTAAACCACAGGACGAACCACATCCAACAGGAGTAACTGCCGACGCAAGAGGAAGCTTCTGACAGAGATGTGCAGGTACTAACCCGGATTGTATCCAAAAAACATAAAAGCACAGCTGCCCAACTCACTGCAGAATTAAATGCGCACCTTGAAATTTCCACCAAAGCTGTTTGTCAGGAGCTCCACAGAGTCAATATTCATGGTCGGGCTGCTATAGCCAAACCTGTAGTCACTCGTGCCAATGCCAAATTCAGGTTTCATTGGTGCCAACAGTGTAAATCTTGGGCTGTGGATAATGTGAAACATGTATTGCTCTCTGATGAGTCCACCTTCATTATCTTTCCCACATCCGTGTGAGTTACGGTGTGGAGAAACCCTAAAGAGTCTGAACCCCCGGACTGTTTCTTCTCAGAGTGAAGCACGGGTGGATCAGTGATGGTTTGAGCTGCAATATCATGACAATCCTGACTGTGTTTGATGGACACGTCACTGCCGAGGACTACCGAACCCTTCTGGAGGATCATGAGCACCTGATGTTCAAACCGTGTAATGTAATGCACCAACACACACAGCAAGACTTGTGACAAAAGGGTTTGATGAAGATGAAAGTGACGTTGAACATCTCCCATGGTCTGCACAGTCACCAGATCTGAATATTGTTGAGGTGTTCTGGAGGAGCGAGTCAGAAAACATTATTTTTCCTCCACCAGCATCATATAGTGACATGGACGCTGTTCTGGAAGAGGAACGGCTCAAAATCCCTTTGGTCACTGTGAAGCACTTGTATCTGTTATTCCCAAGATGAATTGATGCTGTATTGGCCACAAAAGGACTAAAAAGGCCCTCACCATACTAATAAATTATTGTGTTCTAAAACCAGGTGTTTCAGTTTCATTGACCAACCTCTGTATATCCAACTTTATATAAAGAGCTGGGCAATAATATATTTACATTTTGAGACAAAATGAAATCAGGCAGTTGAGATTTGCTATATTTTCGCTTTGATTGAGTGCCGTGAGTTTGCTGCATGGATGCCGATAAAACTGGATATAATATTTAGCCATCTTTATATAGAGAGCTGTATGATTATACAGTTTACATGTTTGTGTCAATATAAACAATCACAGAGCAGAGATTTGCTATTGATTTTCACAAGTGTATCTGGGTAAAGTTGGACATCGCAGTTGTATATTTCATTATTAGTTATTCATTTAATCCATTTGAGTTATTAATTCATTATGAGGGGATATTGAGAATTATGAAACCTGTGTGGTTTTGTAGCTTAATGCCATTTGGTTAGGCTATTTTCCTCTAATGCAATGACATTCAGACTTTTATGACTAAAGTGTCTGAATACTTTCAGGGTCACTCTTCTTGATATTTCAGTACTTACTTCATTCTTTGCAATTATTTCCTGAAAAAAAAAATGAAAAGAGAAATAATTAGAATACAAATCTATAACTACCAAAACAAGTCTAATTTATCGCCAAATTCCGTGCATGACATGGGCAGCACTATTATGCATTTCTAAGAGACCCGATCACAGACAGTGCTTGACATTTCCCGAGCGGCAGACCCTTCCTTCTGTGTTTATTGGGAAAATCCCTCACACACTGATTTGATTCACCCACTGATGTGTGAACCGCATGCTTCAGGACAGAAGACCAAAAACTAGCTACTGTATTTGGATCTCAAATCCTCACCAATAGAAACTTTTAGAGCATCCATTCTCTGACCCAAAATAACAGCAACATTCCCTTTAGGCTGTAAAAAAGAAAGATTGAGTTTTTTCTTGCATCAAAACTAAATGAATGGGTAGCATCCCTTACGAAATCATTATTCAAGTGTTCTATTAGTATACTTCTTTTAAACTAAAAATAAGAAAGTATACTTTCAGTCTACATTTTATATACTTCTCAGAAATATACTTAAAATTACACTTAAGTGTACTTGACTTATACTGAGAGAAAAGTCCAAGTATATTTGGCCTGTACCTGTACTTGCTTGCAGTTGTGTTAACTCTTTTGATTGAGTATAGCGTGTTAAATATACCTTTTTTTACCTAGTTTTTCATATACAATCTTATGAAATGTACATTGTTTGAACATATTGATTAGAATATTGTGATAATACAGATATGTTTCTAATTCTGAGTATCTGAATTCTGTGTAGGCTAGTCCACTGGTAGTGTACATAGGAATTTATTTTAATTCTACTTTACTCTTTCCCCACCATTGACTGAATTTTCCAGCTATCCATGTTTTTACTGTTATACGGTTAGGGGCGCTATGACATCTTCCACTACAGAATCTCCGGATCAAAACACAGCAGAAGAAGAAGATGAAACAAGCGATAGAAGATTGCTCACCCAAATGTAAAATAACGTGATCATCAAACATTAAACAGCGTGTAAATCAAAACTGCGTAATGTTACCAAATGAAATGAAGCATAACCCATGAAGAGAAAACGACTGTGAAGCTTTGGGGGTGTTGGACTCGATCTACTCCATCTGTGTTTTGATCATCGTTCTGAATCAAGGCGTATTGACAAAAATGTGATTTTCTCAACTTTTTTGTTTAAAATGTTGCCTTTCTTTATGAAACTTAACTTACCAACATTCAAGTGTTGATAAAAAAAGGATGCATGAAGCTAATAACATGATTTTAAAATTAAAGTACAGTTAAAGGTATTTTTCAAGTATACTTGCAGTATAAACTACAACACTAGTAGTTTACTGAGAGTACACTTCAGTGTGTACTAAAAAACTAAAAAATGTAGGCTACTTGTATTAAAATAGTAAACTACTAGTATACTTATAAGTTCACTTGTAGTAGGCCTACATATGCATTACAAATGAGAAACCTTTTGTACTTAAAGTTTACTACTGTTACACTTATAGTACACTTAAACGTATACTTTTATATACTAAAAGTGGGCCAATTTAGTCCTAAGCAGTATTGAAATAGTCCACTTACAAGTTTACTACAAGTGCACATTGATATTAGTATACTTACTACATAAAGTATACTTAAAAAATATACTTAAACATTACTTAAGTAAAATTTGAATATCGTGCAAAAGTTCATTTATTTCAGTAATTCGACTTCAAAGGTGAAACTAATCTATTATATATCTAATGCACACATATGCATTAGAAGAATAATTAGTTGCTAATCTGCTATGTGATTTCTTATTGACCCAAGTCCCAGGTGTGTGTTTATCAGCATTTTACATAATCTTTAAACATGTCTATTCATAATTTAGAGTTAGAATTATCCTAAACTGTTATGTTTAATATGGTTTTTAATTTACATGCATGGTTTTAAATGACCTTTTTAAATGAACTGGTGTGACTGAGTGACCATGAGCAAAGATGGCAGCTTGCAGATCACATACAAGTTAGCTAGTTAGCATTAGCTGGTAGTCTGCTAGGTCATAAAATAAATTTACTGAGTTTTTTCTCTTCTTTTAACAAATTTGCTCTCCACAGGTCTAAGTCTTAATAATTGATCAAAGTAAAACTGAAATTAAAAAAATATATAATACAAATAGTTTGAAATATATGGTAATTACGATAGTTCCGGTCCTTCATTCTGATTGGTTGTGCCATTACTCTACTACAAACATACACCTGTGACCTCATTAAAATAAATATTTTTATGGACTAACCAGCAATAAGCCCCGTGGTTTACAGTGAATTTAGAACAGCTAAAGGGCGTTGCATGATTATATGTAATTTTCAATGAAATACATTAAGTTTTAATTATATATATATATATATATATATATAATTATACTGTATATATATTATTTTAATATTTAAAAAAAACTTTAATAATAAATAATAATACATTATAATCATATTTTCACACTTCATTCTGTTGCATAATGTAATTTTTGTGTTTTTTCAATGAAGCCCATGGAATCATGGTTTGATTCAAAATGCTAAGAAATTTTGTATCTCAATAGTAACCGAAGTGGCGTAGGTATAAAATATTTGAAAAGTTCTGGAAAAATATATAGAAAAGAATTCAATTAGAAGTGCTGATACCTTCAGTTTCTCAATTCACTATTGATCGTTTTTGTTTATTGTATCATTTAATTGTGCTATTAGTATGCATCTTTCGCTCCCATTTTTTTAAATCAATCCTTTATTTGCATATTTATGCTATGGTTGATCATGATGATGTCTGATCTTGCTAAAGCTAGAGAGGCTGACAGATGAACTGAACATCTCACGAGCTGCTGCAGGAGCCGTTCTTCCAGTTTGGGGTCAGTGAGGCTGTGGGAGTATTGCTGGGATGGACTGCTCGCTACCAACCGCAGCTTGGCACTGTCCTTCGCCAGGTTTGATAAGCCTATGGTGAAGATCTTAATTTTGTGGCCTTTGGCCTCAGCGACCGCCGCCATGATGTCAGGATTCCTCGGATGGTCGATGCCGTCGGTCATGAGCAGGGCCACCCGAACGCTCTGCTCCTTGGTCTCGCTGGTGAAGAGCTGGGTGGCGTTGGATATGGCATATGTCGAATACGTTCCCTGACCGATGTAGATGGCGTCTGCTGATCTACTCAGGAAGACGTCAAAGTCCTGCCAGTCTGTGAAGCGTTGGTCGATGTGCACTGAACTGCTGTAGTAGAGGAGCGCCAGACGAGTCTTCAGATGCCAGTCAGAAACCTGCATCTGAGCCACACGCCTGCTGAAGGAGCGCACGAATGCTTTCTCTCGGTCGAACAGAAAGCTCTTCGCACTCTCTGAGCTGTCCAGGATGAATGCGATCTCGAGAGGACATACTAGCTCTGAAACGAGAGAGGGAACTAGCCATAAACTCTTTAAGCACACATACAAATAAAGGTTCTTATTGGCAAAGTTCAATGAAGATCCTTTAACATCCATGGAGCCTTTCCATTACACAAAAGGCTCTTTAGATTATTAAAATGTAGTTCATGCTGACAAAAAAAATTACTAAAAAGTTCTTTAAGAGATTGGTTCTTCAATGACATCATCACTTAACCCAATAAAGCCTGACATACGGAATAATATATATATATACAGTCTATTGAACCTTTTTAGACAAAATCTAATAAAAAAGTTTGCATATGTTTTGTTGAGTATACGTAAGGCTTTTACGGCTCATATAGAATGAGATTATTGAGCTCATTCTCAAGGAGGAAAAACACATCTACATTTTATTCAGAAACAGATCAAAAATATGCAATTTGGTACAGATGCTGGTATTTGTTTGGGGACAAAAAGTATGTAATACTAATATGATAGCTTGTAGTGTAAATCAATGAGATTTTTAACAGTATAACCGACTATTACATAAAATGTAGATGATATTTCAATGCTTAGTTTTATGATCAAAGCTAGTTTTTATTGTGGGGGGGAAAACATACTGCAATAATGATGATTGAGAGATGAACTACGTTCTTCAAAAGCCTGATGGATTATATATTTGATATAAACACGATTTTTTTACTCAGGTAAACCTAAGTTTCTTCAGTCCAACAAACGTTTATCTTGAAATATTACCAACTGTATACGTTATTATACGTTTTCTTAAAAAAATTGTTAAAGATTTCTGAGCAAAAAAACACGTGAACCACAGGTGGACTTTTTTCAATCATACTAAAAGCTACTTTAGAAACGACCAATCAGACGACAGAAGGCAGTGGAGATAGTGTGGAACAGGATTTTCAGCAAAGTTTTGATCATATTTATTGATCATTTAGAGAACTTAGAAATTTGTGAATCAAAATATGACAGCTTTATAGAGATAAGAGTGATGGGATCCAAACGCATCAGACCACTAGCGAAATGCGAAAATAATTTAATTTGGTCTATTTTTGTAATTAGATCAATTTTTTTTCCAAATTATATTATCCGCATAACAATTTTGAGTGATAGGTGAATTATCTTTTGGACCCACTATACATCTTTTCTCATGAGAACAGTCTCCATTTAATCTCATTGTTGTCTTGGAGAAACAATTGAGATAGTAAAGATATCTAACTTTTACTTTTGTACATGCAAAGACTTAGTCAACACAATAAATGATGCACTGGAACTGAAGAAAACGCTAATGCATTTACCATTGTCCTGTTTTGTGGTGAGGTTGTTCGGTGTTTCTCCAGACTGTCTTCTGTTCTGGCATCTGGCCGCAGGTACAAGCAGCCAAAGCAACAAGCTCAGAAAAAACACTCTGGCCATGCTTTCATTCATGCCTGACCTAAGACAGTCGAATAAAAAAATTCTGTGCATCTTAAAAATCTGTTTATGGTGCATAATTATCGCATGCATTATACAAAGCCCAAGTGGCTAAAAATATGGAGCTAATAATATGACAAAATGATTTGAATTTGAATTGTGTAAATTTGAATTATTTGCAAGTGTAATCTAACAAAACTGAATTTTAAATAGTTCTGAATTTGAATTTTTTTGGAACGAATATTGAACATCTGAAATTTAACAAACTGAAAGGTTTTTATGGCTGAATTTTATGGACATGTATTTTCAAACAGCTAGTTTTTGTGTTCTGAATTCAAATACTGCAAAATTTCAGTTTAAAAAAATACGGATTCAAGTTTTCAAGATGAAGAAATTCGGAACGTCAAATTCAGTTTTCTCAAATTCAATATCAAAAATTCAATGTCAAAAATTCAGGTCTTACAGAAAGTAGGTCACAGGGAAGAGTAGATGATCTCGGAAAAGTCGAACAGAGCATTTTGGCCAATTAGGGACTGCAGAAGTTTTCCAGTGCGAACGTGGTGGTTCAAGAGGTTGCCGCTCTCTGACTCTGATCATGAATCGCCCGGAGGTAAGTTAAACATGAATGATTTTGTGTTTGTTAGGTAAGCGTTCTCAGCACGTGATACATTTGTCTAAGCGGTCTCTGGTGTTTGTTTTAAAGTATATTTTGTGTAATATTTTGTGTAAAATTGATTAGAACGCCACCGTGTCTACTACACAGACAGGATGCGAGCTGCGCGAGCAAAACAAAAATGTATTAGTGCAACTTTCATTAAGTAAAATCACCAAAAGCCTTCAACCAAACTGAGATGACCCGGTTTTATACATAATGCCTACATAATGCAATTGTCCTTTCAATATTAAAGTCTTCTCTCCTGACTGATGACTGACTCAGTAATAAAGACGGTCTTTGCCGCCATCTAACATTACAGGCGAAATATTTTAACTTATGCTGCTGCTCACGGCCAGGGACTATTTTTTTTCCAGCGGAAGGTTGAATTCTTTTGGTGATTTTACTTAATGAAAGTTGCACTAATACATTTTGTTTTGCTTTATTATGATTATTGAGTGGCAATCGCTTTAGAAAAGCAATACACGGTACTCAAGGCTAGTGCTGTCTTGTGAATAAGTCACGTCTGAAGGGGTTGCACTTGCAAGCACTCTGGTTCGCATCGTATTCACGATACAGCACCATAGCACACCCTCTCGTACCTTATGCTTACATGTACGACGCAATCTAGACCGGACGCGAGCGGTGCGACGCGACCAGTGAAATCCCCAACAGCACACGATTACCCATCCTATTTCTGACCTAGTCCCAGCTCTTTACAACAGTCGCTTCAAGCACTGTGTTGCGCCGCTCGCGTCCTGTCTGTGTAGTAGACACGGTGGCGTTCTAATCAATTTTACACAAAATATTACACAAAATATACTTTAAAACAAACACCAGAGACCGCTTAGACAAATGTATCACGTGCTGAGAACGCTTACCTAACAAACACAAAATCATTCATGTTTAACTTACCTCCGGGCGATTCATGATCAGAGTCAGAGAGTCAGGCTTGTCATGTATCTGGCTTTTTATTCTTGGATAAGAATGGTGAAGACCCCCATACTGAGATATAATTTAAGTTTTCTTATTGTGGAAAAAGCATTTTCTGTGATTGACCAGATTCTAGCAATAACAAAGATAACTGATGGATCCTTTATTATAATACGTTATGGTACAACACAACTACAGTGCAATGCAAATAGTAAATATAACATAAAGTGAGAAGTAATAGTAAATAGTTTAGTCAATAAAATAAACAAATAGTATACAGTAAATAAAATAGTAATGATTAGTATAATTATATAATATCATAAGTACAATAATACAATCATAAAAATATTGATAATAGCATAGTTTATTAATAATACTATAATAATAGCAAGAGAATAAGAAATATCAATTACAGAATATACACAATAAAAAATAAGTTAAATAGTGACTTTAATATTTAACTCTTTTTGTTAAATTTCAGTTTTATTGATCAGTATAACAGAAGTAGCTTCAGTCAACAAACATACAGCAGGATACAATGTTAAAATAGCCTAAATATAAAGTTATGAAACTTCACTTTGCCCTCAGCCAAAATGATTTGCCAGGGAACAATTTATAGATTAATGAGACCAAAGATCGCCCGTTAGATATACACAAGACGAATTATATCTCATGTTTAACCACTAGACTACAGACATCCGAGTCAGCGGCAAAACTTCAGAAGCACTGGCCGAGGTACGGCTGTTCCAGGCGGGGTAGACGAGCGCTGAGCGCATCTTACAACTCCGAAAACGTCAGATCAAATTTTTAAATAGGCGCTATCTTTATAAACAAACCACATATTTGAGCTTTAAACAACTACATTGTCGACTGAAAAACTATTTAAACTACATTTCGTGACACAATAACAGTAGTATTTTTAAATTTATCCTCTGAAGGTTACTATTACTAATTAAATCATGACCAAATACAACCAAAAACAAACGTTCAGTCTTGCTTGTGAAAGGTAATTCCTCGAAAGCTGTTTTCAACTGTGTGGCGATGTGTACAGCGCCAAACAGCGCACAAAACATGCATTTTTCTCAATTCCCTGTATGAGAGGTATGGGAAAGTTGCCATCCCCAACCATAGACTGTGTCCCCAACATGGCGGCGCCGTTGACGTACGCTCCAGCGGCCAATAGGGCGTCTATGTTTTTATTATGTCTATGTCTTGAACCACCACGTTCGCACTGGAAAACTTCTGCAGTCCCTAATTGGCCAAAATGCTCTGTTCGACTTTTCCGAGATCATCTACTCTTCCCTGTGACCTACTTTCTGTAAGACCTGAATTTTTGACATTGAATTTTTGACATTGAATTTGAGAAAACTGAATTTGACGTTCCGAATTTCTTCATCTTGAAAACTTGAATCCGTATTTTTTTAAACTGAAATTTTGCAGTATTTGAATTCAGAACACAAAAACTAGCTGTTTGAAAATACATGTCCATAAAATTCAGCCATAAAAACCTTTCAGTTTGTTAAATTTCAGATGTTCAATATTCGTTCCAAAAAAATTCAAATTCAGAACTATTTAAAATTCAGTTTTGTTAGATTACACTTGCAAATAATTCAAATTTACACAATTCAAATTCAAATCATTTTGTCATATTATTAGCTCCATACTAAAAATAATAAATGCACAAAGAGTGTCCCTTTCTTGTTGTTTGAATACACACTTTTTAGATGTTCAAACAAAGCAGAGCATGGTCCTCAGATATTCCTAAACAAACATAATAATGTCTAATAAATCAAGTGTAATGAATCAGAACGTGTGCATCAAAACACATTTTAAACAAAGACCGATTTAAATCCACAAATACATGCAACAGTGTTAAATGTGTATTTTTAACATTTATGATCAATTTTTAGTTTTGTTATGATGAGGGTTTACGCAGGAACATATTAGAACAATGATATTAAAAAGGATAAAGCACTTACCTTGCCTGTTATGCAAATATAGGGAGTATTCTCATGCTCATGTCTTCTGTGTGGAGAACTTTCTGTTCTGACTGAGTCACTTCAGTTCTGCACTGAACATCAGCCCAACATCACAGACCCAACAATCTGATGCCTGACTGAACACACGCGCGCGCCCACGCGCACACACACTCTCGAAAGGACAGGACATCCATCCAATATTTGTAACCATCTAATAATTTTTATTTTATTTTATTTTAATTGTTAAATATGTTATTAAATATGTATTTATAGCATATCTGTTGTATTATGGTATAAAAAATAGATTTGATTCGATTTTTGTGATTTAATGTGCACGTGTTAAACAGGAATTCATATTTTCTGCTGTTGATATCTGTTTTGGAGATGAATGCTGAGAGATTGTTTGGAGGATAATAACATTTCCCCCAAAAGCTTCTGATTTCTTGACAACAATTCACAAAAATGAGTGAAATCTGGAAAACATTCAGGAACCTCCTGAGATATCTGACTCATCTCAAGGATATGGCTTCACCCTTATTTTTCCACATAACATCCACATACACATCCTCATATTGTTTTTTAAAAAAAAAACTAAATAAACATGGGTTGAGGGACCTCTTCTGTGGATGCATGAAGTATTAGCTATAACATATCTCAGAACTACAGAATAAACATTCCAAGAACAAGGAGATAGGGACAAGAGACGACTTGTCTCTTTCCCCCCCGAATTGCTTAAGATTATTACAGTTTTTCTGAATTGCTAAAACATTGTCCACACTTATTTCTAATGATGTCACCAAACCAACTGTACATAATACAAGTCAGTTCAGAGTGCCAGCATTTTCTCAAAATGTAGCACTGAATGTTGATACCAACAATGGATGGAAACAATATAAGAGGGAGAGAAGGAAGAGTGCATGTAAGAGGTGGTGAAGGAGGAAGACGAGAAAGAGCAAGGTGTTGTAAAGGCTGGATCTGGCTTTAGGGGTTTTCCCTAAGCCTGGGATTCACATTGCCTGTGATTTGGAGAAACTCCTCCGGCCGGACCAACATAAAGACATGATGCAGAAGCAGAATAAAATCTCTCTCACTGTCCTTGATTTTGTAGTTGCACAACTCTTCTGTGTGTACATGCTTTTCATTTAGAGTTTTTTTTCACGGTAAGCTTTTTGGCTTTCGCAGTTGGGTCACTGTATTTTCACAGTATGCAAGTGCTGAATATACAGACATTCAATCCTATACAATATTCAGTACAATACTATACTTGCAGTGCATACAGTATACAATTTATTCACCTCACACAATTAAGTTGTCATTACTATACTTGTTTACTTTGTTACAATATAGGCTACTTTTTTTTTTCGTGCTTTGGATTCTGTGTTATCCATTTTTTTATGTAGTGTCTAATGAATGATCTGTAGTGTTTATAATATTGACTCGCTGTTTGTATGACCTGAAAGCATTTGATTTTGAGCACAAATAAAAGGGTTTTGAGGCAATTGTTTCATTTTGCCAGAAGAGTCAGAGGTTCTCTGGATGTGGGTTGAACAATTGGTTTTATGTTTAAGGTTTTGAGAAAGTGAGTGATGGTTTCAAGAAATGTGTTTTAGCAATTCAGAAAAACTGTAGGCTAATACATTTCCACTTTTCATGAATAGGCTAAACCTTAATTTCAACTGTAGAGGGCAGTAAAGTTTTAAACTAGAGCTCTAACTGTTCCATAACCTTTGGAAGCTCATTTCTGTTCGTAAATCCTAATTATGACTACGAGATAGTCATAATAATGAAGAAAAAACAACAACACATTATATGAGATAAAAAGTCATAGCCTATTTATGAGATTAAAAGTCATAACTACAAAAAAAAAATACTTTTAATTTCACAATGAATTTGTATCTCTTAATTTCCCCATACTAGTATGTCTTAATTTAAACCGTTATGTTAACCTTATCTTATAAATTACTTTATGACTTTTTAATGTGTCGGAAATTAGCTCCCGCTAATCTGTATTTATATTAGGCAGGCTTTATTTTTTTTTTATTTTTTATTTTTTTTTAGATTAATTTGTTTAGCTTGGTTATTTGCCTTGGAGCCTTGAGATTTTTGAATGAGCTTATTAAGATTAGATCGCTGTCGCAGATGTCTGTTATATTCATTAGATGCCGTGGGACTTTTATTTTGTCAGCTTCTGTCACACTGTTTACAATCTGCACTGCTTCCTACTTCCCGCGACCCAAACAAACTTCAGCATGTTTGCACGTCAAATGTAAGTTTATATTTATCAAACGCTTATGAACACAGCTGTCATTTATTTATATCTCAACGCATGGTTTATTCTGTGTCTTTATAAGGGGCTGTGTCTGTCATTACCTGTTTCCGGTGTAGAAAAGGTTGTATTGGTAGTTTAGCTGTAGCTGACCGGCTAACTCGCAGTTATTGAAATCAAGTACATTAAATCACATTTAACTTTTCACTTGTTTATCAAATAAGTTTAACTATATCATATTTACATATTATCACGAAGAGTTAGAATCATGAGATGTAGAATGGATCTTATTAATGTTTTTATTTTAACTGTTTACTTTGGCTTTAACAATCCACTTGAACTTTGGTAATGTCTTGGTAATATTTGTTTTCATTACCTTTAGCTTCATGTGCAACTTTATTTTTTTTAACCCTTTGATGTATGAGTTATTAAATCACAAAGAGAAACACATTCTTAATGTCTAGTTTTACAATGTGTAACCATAACGCCTATAATAATAATAATAACAAAACAATAATAATACATTATATTTATATTATTATAATATTATTATTACATGATTTATTTTATTATGACGTTTGGTTACATAATAACAATGCAATTTATAATAATAATAACTAATAATTTATTGTGATTTATGTATTATTGTGATTTATGAAATCAAAAGTTACACTGAACTTCAATAGATGATATAGGCTAACTCTCTCTATATACATACATATGTATTGATATATGTATCCATATACTTCTTTAAATATATAAATTAATCCAAGTACAACTGAAACGGGTGAGGTGTATAAGTGCTTTATTATTTTGCAGGTATCAGCACTGAAGAAGCCACTGTCCTGCCATGTCGAGTGGCTATAAGCCAGATATCCTGTGGTCCCCCCATCACGCAGACCGTTATGTGATCTGTGACAATGAACTCAGTCTGTATCGGATCGGACCCGCAGGAAGCTCAGAAACCAAAGCTGGCGCCCTTCCGTTATCCGAGGAGACGGCGGCCACGCTGCTGGCCATCAACTCCGACACCCCGTATATGAAATGTGTGGCTTGGTATCCCAAACATGAGCCGGAGTGTTTGCTGGCGGTGGGACAGGCCAATGGCCGAGTCGCCCTGACCAGTCTGGGACAGAGCCTCAACTCTAAATGTAAGGAGCTGATGGGTAAGGAGTTTGTGCCCAAGCACGCCCGACAATGCAACACGCTTGCGTGGAACCCGGTGGACAGTAATTGGTTGGCGGCTGGTTTGGATAAACATCGGGCTGATTTTTCTGTTCTGATATGGGACATCAGCAGTAAGTTTTCCCCCGAAGCAGTGCCCGCCGAGAAGGTTCGCATGTCCGGGGACTCAGACTCTGGGCCAGTGGTGACCAAACCGCTGTACGAGCTGGGTCAGAACGACGCCTGTCTTTCTCTTTGTTGGCTTCCGCGTGAGCATCAGAAGTTGCTCTTGGCCGGGATGCACAGGAATCTGGCCATCTTTGACCTGCGCAACACCAGCCAGAAGACGTTTGTGAACACCAAGGCCATCCAGGGCGTGACAGTGGACCCTCACTTTCAGGATCGTGTGGCATCCTTCTACGAAGGCCAGGTGGCAATCTGGGATTTGCGCAAATTTGAGAAACCAGTCTTCACTTTGACCGAGCAGCCCAAACCTTTGACTAAAGTGGCTTGGTGTCCCACTCGTATGGGTCTGCTAGCAACGCTCACTCGGGACAGCAACATCATCCGGCTGTACGACATGCAGCACACGCCCATGCCGTTCGGCGACGAGGTGGAGCCCACCATCATCGAGCGCAGCGTGCAGCCTTGCAGCGAGAGCATCATCAGCAGCTTCGCCTGGCATCCGTCGGCACAGAACCGCATGGTGGTGGTGTCGCCCAACCGGGTCATGAACGACTTCACCGTCTTCGAGCGCATTTCGCTGGCCTGGAGCTCCACCACTTCGCTGATGTGGGCGTGTGGGCGGCACCTCTACGAGTGCGCAGAGGACGCCGGACAGGGCTCAGCCGCTGCTGAAAAGGACATCGCCACTAAGATGAGGGAGCGAGCGCAGTCCCGCTATGGCCACGACACCGTCCAGGTGTGGCGGAACCACTTGCTGGCCGGAGGAGACGACCCGCAGTTGAGGTCGCTCTGGTACACACTCCATTATATCCTTCACTGCAACCCTGTGGCATTACAGGGGACCTTTGAACCTTTCAAATATGTCAAAGTTATTGTTGAATGTCATGAAAAATTTCTTGTTGTTTCTAGATGTTTTGCTACTTTTTTACTTTATTATTATTATATGGTTTATTGTGACTTTTTATTACATATAATATATTATAAATGATATATTATACATATAATATAAATTATACTTAATATAATTAGTATTAATATGTAATATATATGTAATACTATATATATATATATATATATATATAAATCATAATACATTTATTATTAATAAGCATATATGATAAACATTTTATTCAAATCAAAATAAGTACATGATATAGAATAACACTATATATTCCAGACTAGCTTGATAAATCACCATATAAATTTACTTGCTTCAAATAAAATTATAAATATCTTTAATGATTTGATGGCACTAAACTATCTTGAATGTAGTGATCAATTCTTCCTCAAAAATGCTCATTGTATCACACATATCTTAAACAAAACTAAACAAAATGCGGATATGTGCACATTGTTTCCCAGAAGTTGCGTAGAAGCTATAAAAAGACTTTTCAGTCATTCTTTCTGAAGCATCTGAGAATGAGACTTGACATTGTTAAACAACAAGAAATCAGCATGAAATTCTATTTACAAATGTCTTTTAAATTCTTATGAATTCATTATCTGTTAATCCCTTGAGTGATTAGTTAATTTTTGGTCTGGTTCTATTTGATATCTCTATATTTCCTATGCAAGTTTTACTTATGAAGCAGTACACTGAAAACGTGGAACAGAAGCAACAGAGCAATAAACAGTCGCTCATCTACTCAGGCATCAAAAACATTGTCAAGTCCAGCTCTGGTAAGTGCCAATAACTCAATAGTCAATCACATTTATTGTGAACCTAATAGTGATTGTTGTAGAGATGAGCAAAACGTCTTTTTCTGATACAGTGAAAGTATTTCTCATTGACATCTGCTAAATGCCTCATACGCCCTTCGTGGTATCTGTCAGTGGAGGCCCTCTCATGAAATGTCACCTTCTCCCTCTCCTCTGTCAGGCACTACAGAGACACGGCGGTGCTGGTCGGGTTCAGACAGGCAGACCGATGTACCGCGGTACCACAGCGAGGAGCGCAGTCTGGCCCTGCAGTTGTGTGGCTGGATTAGCCGAGGGCCTGACAACGATGTTGAACCCTTCCTGAAGTCTCTGGAGCAGGAGGGCGAGTGGGAGAGAGCGGCTGCCGTCGCCCTCTTTAACCTGGACATCCGACGGGCCATTCAGATTCTTCATAAAGGAGCTTCCTCAGAGAAAGGTACAGGACTGGACTGGAGGAACATTGTCCAGACAGTGACTGGGGGCCTTCTCGAGGACCCCCTATAACCCCTATTAATAGTTTTCAGTCACGTGACTGGCCTAGAGCCCATAAGGGCAAAACATCCATCCAAACAGGCCTGCCTGAGAAAGAAAAACTAAAATATGTGAAACAAAATGCACGATTTGGGCACTTGAGTCATATACGGCACCTGCTGCAGTATTTCAGTCACTAAAAACATAGGGACATGCTAAAAGGCTTAACATGAAAAACACTGTAACACTTCCTTTTACAGTCCTGTTACCCATGTACTTACTATGTACTTATTATAGTAATTATAAGTACTGGGTAATAACTAGGTACTAACCCTGAACCTACCCCTAACCCATGTACTTACCTTATATTAGCCAGTACTTTCAGGTAAGTACACTGTAAGTACACGTAAGTACTGTACTGTAAAAGGAAGCGTTACCAAAAACACTTAAAGTGCCTTAATGTACTGAAAAGTGCCTTAATGTACTATGCATTATACACTTTGATGATGCATGCATACTATATACAAGTAGATGAGTGCCATGTTAGTGCTACTTCCAAAAGATTTCGCCATTTTGACCAATATTGCAAATGTGTGCAATTTTTGCTACTGTTTTTTACTTCTTTAGTGTTCACACTAACACTCCACTCTGCAACTTTACATGCATCAAAATATGATGCACAATAAAAAGATGAATAACTATATAGAAAGTTGGAGAAAATGCCTTTATTTACTGATAATGATATTTAATTAATCTCATGATATTACTATTGGTATTACTACATGATATCAGGGAGTCATGTAAATTTAAGATGCTATCTGAATAATTTGAATTGCTTTTTCATCTAGAAAAAATAGATGTCAGTGTTTCCCTGAGGGATTTACAGGAAGTCTGTTCTCTCCTTTGTGCTCGCATGAATGCAAAGTTATCATAAGGACTCTGTAAAATCCAGGCTAGTCAGAATGGTGTACGGTACGCCATCAGCTGCCTGTTTGCTATCAAAAGCGTTTCTTATATACTTAATAAAATGACAAAAGCATGACAATGATATTTTGTTAATATTAAATGCCCTGAAGCTGCATATACATATGGCATATGGGGCTGTTTGCTTAAATTTCATTATTGCCTGTTTGTTTGGGTTTTAAGTATAATTGGTTTTGGCTCAGGGGTTTTAGAAAACAAATATGATCTTTATAAAGGGTGTGGTTTTTCACACATACTACCACCACTTTTGTCTTTTGTCTTTGCAGTGTTTTGTTTGCACTCATGCAAACAGCATATGATGGAACACAAAAGAAGATGTTTTACAGGATGTCTACAGAGCTCTTTTGCATACAATTGAACCACATATTAACCAGTGGGCTGAAAAGCTGCTTCTTGAATATGTGAGAGTACAAAATGAGGTGGAGAGGGAGGATTTCAGCAAACAACGACCTAAATTTCAGTCTATAATACATCAGGGATATTATCGTTAACTAATACTATTAAAACATTCTGTTTATTTAAATAACTCTGATATAAAATAAAACTATTAGTTGAAAAAAATGTTGCCGTGGCAAAAAACTGAAATAAGGTAAAGTTGAAGCACTAAAATTATTAACAAATAAATAAATAAATAACTAAAACCAAACTAAACCTAAAACTTAAATGGCAGTATTAAAAAAAAGAAAAAAAAAGACACAACGAAATTACTAAAATGAACATGAAAACTAAAAATATAAAAATAAAAGCTAATTCAAAATATTAGTAAAACTTATAATAAAGCCATAATAAAAACTAAAACAACACTGTATCATATAAAGCTATCATATGGCTTCAGAAAAAGTGGACAAGTCATATGGATTATTTTTATGATGTTTTTCTTTTGTTTTTTAATAATTTTGGACCTTGGCAACCCCATGCTTTTGTTGTATGGAAGATCAATTTGAAGATTCATCATAAGAAATAAATAAATTTGGAGTTGTTTCAGTATTCTTCCTTTATTCTCTAATCAGGTGATCTGAATCTGAACGTGGTGGCCATGGCTCTGTCGGGCTACACCGATGAGAAGAACTCCCTGTGGAGAGAGATGTGCAGCTCTCTCAGACTCCAGCTGAAGAAGCCGTACCTGTGCATCATGTTTGCCTTCCTCACCAGTGAACCCGGCGCGTATGACGGGGTCTTGGTATGTTAAAAGAAAAAACTAGGCAGAGTATTGAGCTTAAAGTAATATTTAAATATGCATTTAAAATATGCAACTATCTCATTGTTTTGAATTGCTGAATATCCAGGCTCTTTATTTTACAGTATGAGAGTCGTGTTGCTGTCAGGGACAGGGTGGCCTTTGCATGCATGTTTCTAAATGACGCTCAGGTAAGGCCCGTTCACCCCTCTGTTCCACTGTGCCACTGGTGTGCTGTATGTAATATACTTTCATTTTTTTTCCTCCCTTAAGTTGCCTCGTTACATAGACAAGCTGACCAATGAGATGAAGGAGGCTGGTAACCTGGAGGGAATCCTGCTTACAGGACTAACCAAAGATGGAGTCGATCTCATGGAGAGTTATGTAGACCGAACCGGAGACGTGCAGACGGCCAGTTTCTGCATGCTCAAGGTAACCGAACATCCAGAAACCGAACATGATAAAGATGATCTGCCCTCAGATGGATGTTTGGTATTACATATACTACCATTCTCTTATGATCACCAGTGCTGGATTTGTTTGATCAAAAATACTGTAAAAATTATTTAAAATAACTGTTTTAAAGCATTTTAAAATGTAATGTATTCCTGTGATGGCAAAGCTGAATTTTCAGCATCAATTCCAGTCTTCAGTGTCACATGATCCTTCAGAAATCCTTCTAATATGCTGATTTGCTGCTCAAGAAACATTTCTGATTATTATCAATGTTATAAACATTGCTGTATCATATTTTTTGTGGAAACCATGATTTTTCCCCAAGATTCTTTGATTAATAGAAAGTTAAAAAATCTGCATTTATTTGAATCTGGCATTTTTGTAACATAAATGTCGGTACTGCTAGTTTTGAGATATTTTTGCATCCTCAAAATATCCTACCTTAAACTTTTGAACAGTAGTGAATATTACAACATAAACAAAAAGTTAAAGGACAAGTTCGGTATTTTACACTTAAATAGAACGGTTAAGATAAAAATTTGGACAGATGCTGCTGTCCCGAGAAATTTCGGTTTCTGTGGTTGCACCTCCCCCACCTCTACAATGGTTGCATAGGTGCACAGAAACAATCCTTCCTAAAACGCATTAAACTTTAGTTTACAAAGACGTGAAACTCACTGAGTGGTCTGGGGTGTTCACTGATATGCTCACACAAAAATCGCTGCAAAAGATGCTTTCCAACAGGTTTTATCATAGTTTTTGAACAACTCCATTTGACTTGACTTGGACAAAAACTATGATAAAACCTGTTGGAAAGCATCTTTTGCAGCGATTTTTGTGTGAGCATATCAGTGAACACCCCAGACCACTCGGTGTGTTTAACGTCTTTGTAAACTAAAGTTTAATGCGTTTTAGGAAGGATTGTTTCTGTGCACCTATGCAACCATTGTAGAGGTGGGGGAGGTGCAACCACAGAAACCGAAATTTCTCGGGACAGCAGCATCTGTCCAAATTTTTATCTTAACCGTTCTATGTCATCAGAAACGATCTTGAAACAGGGCTTTAAGTGTAAAATACCGAACTTGTCCTTTAAATGCAAATAAAATAAATTCAGATGTTGATTAGATTGCAGGACAGTACGGAGCCCCTAAGGGGACTTGGTGGTGGAAAAAATATGAGATGGGAGGAAAAGTAATAAGTCAATGCTTTTACGTTCTCTCGCAAAATGTTTGCGTTCCCCGAGAAACTTTTGCATTCGCTTTGTGTTCTTTGCGAGTTAACACAGTTTCTTGGGGGAACACAAAACATTTGTGAGAAAACGGAAAAGCCTTGCCAAAAGTTCCTCCCATCTCATATTTTTTTCGTCACCATGTCCCTTTAGAGCCTCCGTAGGACAGACTGAATGTAACTGTTGGAAAACTGCTGTGCATTCACAAAAGTTGTGGTGAGTTGGTAAAAGGTTTGTGCATCTGGTGTTTGTCCTGGTAGGGCTCCCCAGGAGAGGTACTGAAGGACCCTCGGGTGCAGTGCTGGATCGAGAACTATCGCAACCTGTTGGACGCCTGGAGGTTTTGGCATAAACGGGCTGAATTTGACATTCATAGGAGCAAACTGGATCCCAGCTCAAAACCACTTGCACAGGCTAGAATCATATTTTTTCTACAAGCTGTTAAGTTTTGATTAAGCATGCATGATACGATCACTGACCAATGTATCAGTCAGTGTTTTTTTTTAATGATCAATCTGATTTAGCTAATGCTGTTATTTTTGTGATGCTTTTTTACTATCAAATAAAATTGTAGAACACATTTTTTTATATGGTAGGGACTTAAAAAAAAAATTCTGAGCCATAACATAAAAATAATTATCAGTGAATTGCTAGCATGAAATATAATTTTCGGTTGCATCCTTCAGCTTAAATTTTGTCTTTTGGCAAAAATCTATTTTTTATGTGTTCTGATCTGTGCAGGTGTTTGTGAGCTGTAACTTCTGCGGTAAGTCTATATCATACAGCTGCTCGGCGATACCACATCAGGGCCGTGGATTCAGTCAGTATGGGGTCAGCGGTTCGCCCACCAAGTCAAAGGTCACCAGTTGCCCTGGCTGTCGTAAACCACTTCCACGCTGTGCCCTCTGCTTAATGAACATGGGCACCCCTGTGTCCAGCTGCCCAGGTAACAGACGGATCATTTAAAGTTCCTCTTGATAAATGATGATATAATGCCCACATGTGTTCAGCTCATTGTGAGTCTCATCCATCTTATCAGCAAAAGCAGATGAGAAAGCCGATCTCACACGAGACAAAAAACTTGCACAGTTCAACAACTGGTTTACCTGGTGCCACAACTGCCGGCATGGTGGTCATGCGGGTCACATGCTCAGCTGGTTCAGGTAAGAGTCAAATTCACCCATATTATGCCATTTATTTGATGGCATTACAAATACAAATACACTACTGTTCAAAATTGAGTTGAGTTTGGGTTAGTAAGATTGTTTTTAAATTCAGCAATAGCCCTATTTGGATGGTAATTGTTTCTCATGAGGGAAGACATTATTAATATTTACAGGGGTTAGTCAGTGTTATTGCTGTCCGAATCCAGAATGTCAGTGTTTTTCTCCCACCACTTGTGTGAAAATACCCAGCCGAATTACCTACTGTTTCTTGTCAATCACCAAGGTCGTGTGGTAATTTAATTCCTGTTCTAATCCACATCTCTGAATTTATTAGAGGATCAATCTAAAAATCGTTTTGTAAATCCTTTTTGACCACTGCTAAGCAACATATGGTAACTGTTGCACTTCGATGTAATTTGCATGAATTTTAAAGATGTACACTTTTATTACTGAAATGCTGGAAAGTATTTACAAGAACAATATTTCATTACTGCTCCACTACATTTGTTCTCCACTACAAGAATAAAATGAGAATAAAAGCATGTAAACATTTGAAATGGGCCATTATTATGGCAGCAACACGTATGCAATACAATTTAAAAATATTTTATTATATACAATTATGAACATAAACCAAGTAGACAAGTCGATTGTTTACCTTATTTAAATAAGAGGTTGCATTAACTTATTTCTGCTATTTACCATTTCAAATATGTATAACACATCAGTTTTCCTGTTTTAAATAGGATATTTAAATGATCAAATAATAAATGGGATATTGTTTTCCTATTATTAAATTAAATATAAATATATTTATATTATTCCAAGCATATGTGAGCATTGTTTTCCCAGGTTCGTAGGATCACATCGTTCCTTCACCGTGAAAAAAATTGCCATACGAATGCATGAGTTTTATTACTGAGGTGCCATGTAATTTTTTTTGTCCACTTGAGAAATAATTTCCGTCCATATAGGGCTAATGATGCATTAAATGTATCAAATGTGACCGTAAAGACTTTCACATCAAAAGTTATTTTTCAAATAAATGCTGTTCTTTTGAACTTTCACATTTTCCAAGCATATTAGAATGATTTCTGAAGGATCATGTGACACCGAAGACTGGAGTAATGATGCTGAAAATTCAGCTTTGATCACAGGAATACAATTTTCTAAATATATTAAAATAGAAGAGAGTTATTTTAAATTGTAATAATATTTTTCTGCATTTTTGATCAAATAAATGCAACCATGGTCATCAAAATAGACTTCTTTCAAAAACGTAAAAAAATCGTACCGACCCTAAACTTTTGAACGGTTGTAGTGTATAGTATGGAGTACAACATTTTAAAAGTAATATTGTATATTCTTTCCTTTCAGAGATCACAGTGAGTGTCCCGTGTCGGCCTGCACCTGTAAATGCATGCAGCTGGACACCACAGGCAACCTGGTGCCTTCTGATAGTGTATAAAGGCCTGTCTGCCTTCGTTTTCCAAGTTAAATCTGCCATGTTACTAGAAGCCAGCTACCAACACTAGTACTGTAAGTGATGAGGGAAAATATCTCACGGTTTCAGGAGGACGAGCATACGTGTCTTTCTGAAGTGATCTGTACACCTCACTTGCATTGATGTCAACGACAGGTGTTCTATTGTCACAGGAACCAAAGCAGTTAGACTGTTAGGATTATGTTACCCATGATTAACTCACCCACCCACGGGCAGTTGTGCTTCCTGAGAAAAGTGTCCATATGAATGTCTGACCAAAGCATTTGTGATTCAGGAGCAGGAATTTCTATGAATAAAACTATTTCAGTATTGAGTTTAGAGACAGGAAAAGGGATATTACAATAATTTCAACATGATGAGTTTGAATACATGTGAGAAATGTTTTGTTGATGTCTTATAGAAAGTGCTTTCACGTGGTCCATCACTACTTCCATTACTTGCCTTTGAAAAATTCATATTTCTTTAAAAGGAACCACCATCGTAGAGGTGTTGTACATCAGGTTAAGGGAAGCCCAGGTCAAGAGAAATGATTCTCACTGGAAAGTACTAAAAATAAAATTCAGTTTGTTTTTAAAAAATTGCTTTTAACAAATAACACAGTGATTTTGGTTGTTTAAAATGTGTACTTTTAACATTAGTTCTGGCTAAGTGTTGCATTTTTGGATCTGAAGGTAATGTAAAATGCTGTTTTGTAGTTCTTACCTTAATTTATTGCACAATCAATGCAACAACTAAACATCCTAACTATTTAAATGATTGTCTTTATTTTTGGAAAAACAAAAAAGAACTTCCATTGAGGACTAATGTTATTAAAACACTTTTCTGAAGGAGTTTTGAATGAAGTCTTTTTTTGTTCTTCAATGTGATTTTATACCGATTTTCAGTGTAATGAACCACGATGCATTAGCAGTAATTAAGAAATTAATTGTTCAGATCAAGTTCCAAATCTGACTGTAAGAACATGTCTGAGTTAAAGCTCACCCCAAAATCAAAGGACAAAATAAGCCTATTTTAAGGATTCCAGTTTTTGTGGATTGTGACATTTTCAAGACAATAAAGCCATTGAAACCTTTTTTAGTCCTAAGACAGACAATTTGCAATTTGAGACATGGGACTCGAGACTTTCCTATAGTTTTCCTGCATAGATTTTTTGAAAATAATGTGTAATATATGGTAAAATATGGTCTGTGGTTAACATTAGTCTCACGTTTTGTTCTGCAACATAAATTGCAGTCATACCTCTAATTCAGATTTGAGTTATGGCTGTAATTTATGGTGTAGAACAAAACAAAAAGAAATTCTTGAAGGAACCCATGACAACATAGCCTTCCCTTGGAGACTTTGGTTGAAAAATGTGCTCTGTCATGACTCATGAGAACTAATATAATTGTCCTATCAATGCCATCATACTGAGCTTCAGACCCATGGCTGTTTTGAGTCTGAACAAGAACTCAAATGAGATGTGAGTTTAGGAAGAGAAAGCTGGTGTTCGGTTAGGAATGATTAATTAACTGTGCCCTTTCTCACACAATTTACATACAACAATTTCATCTGTGTATGGACTACTTTCATGATGTTTTTGTCATTTTTGGAGCTCAACAAATGGAGTCTTTTCAATGGAAAATATCAGCATATGGGAAACTATTCCTTTAAGATCATGTCTAGATATCTCATTCTCAAATAATGATTTCCAGAATGTAAACAAGACTCATACACTTTCTCTGTTCAAAAAAAAGAGGCAACATAAAAACATTCCACAGCTCCAAAGCAGAATGCTTATTTTTCCATGCAACACTAAACCCCGCCCCGGCAGGAAATGCAGTGATCTCATTGGCTCTTCGCGGAAAGAAGGAACGCATAAGCCAATAGTGATCAAACAGCGCTGGTCTCTGCTCCAATCAGAAGCAGCACTCACGCGTCTTCCGCCCGCCCACTGCCTTTACTGCAACATCTGTCAGCTCAGGAGGACTGGAGAGTTTGGTCCTGCTTCTGAACTTTGCGTCCGATTTGTTTCAGAGTTTTACAGGCAGTGACAATTTAATACGCGCACAATAGATTAAGAGGAAGCAAAGTTTAAAAATAGACCAGCTTTTCGCATGAACGCGTTTTCAGTTCTCGTTCTGGAGTTTATTGTGTCTCGTGCGCATTTACGCACCAAGTGCAATAGTAAGTCTAGACTTCAGCCTGTTTCTGCCAGTGTCCCCCTGAGATGGAGTGATGAGAGATCTCTTTCATTCTTTCAAGACACAGCAGAAGTCCTTCATCATCATTCCCATCCTCATCCTCACAACATGAAGCAGATCACCAAGCCCATCAGGATCCCATCAGAGAATCACTTTATAACAGCAGGGAAAGGTACGTTTTATTTATTTGGCAAGTTTTGAAAACGTGTCAGCAGCATCTTATTTTGTAAATGCATAATGCATTTTTAGTTTTTAACCTCTTCTAACTTTAGTTTCTAACACTTTACTATGAGGTTGAATTTGTTAACATTAATTAACTGTCTTGAACTAACAAGGAACAATAGGGGACCTGAGACCCAGACCAACATCACATTTCTGTGGTCATCACAGATCTCAAGACCTCGATATGTGTGTGTGTGTGTTAATGTACAGTATGTTTTCGTACGTTTTATTGTAATTCTTGCATTTCAAGTTCTTGTTTTTGTCATCCAGCCATAAATTATGAGTATATCAATTGAAAATTATATAAAATTATTATAGCAGAACAGTTTATCACACCATTTTGCGAAGTATCATATATTTTAATTTCATAATCATTGCGCTGCTCCCTGGAAATCTGATTCTGGTTAGTTGAGGTTTTCAGCATTGAGCTATTTTCATAATAATGACACTAAACCTCATAATTGACCGTCCCAGTCAATCATTTTCCTATATCTGTGCTTCATGTCTCTTGTATAATCATTATTTCATGTTCATTTATTTGTTTATTTGACAAGTAGCCATATAATAAGCGGGATATTATACAATCAGATGATTATCATCAGAAAATAAATCAATATTTTGGTGAGGGGCTAATGCTGATTCATAAAGACTGTGGTCTCTAAAAAAGTTTTATTTTTCCATAATAACCAGCTGACAGCAGATTAACCACAATGCACCTCTGAACATGTTCCCTCAGGTGACGTGCACTTCTCTTTAATGTAATTCTATAGTCACATTTACTATGTTCGGAATAGCATACTACCATACTATCCTGGTATGCAGAATATATATACTTTGCACAGTATTTTTTGTATGGATGAAATATCCGAATAACCTACAATGTTTGCTGAAATGTCGAGGAATTCTGTATCCCACAATGCAATGTTCTAAACTTGACCTTCTGTTTCAAGTATGATAAGTATGAACTGGAAGCGACTTCAGTCTTGACCTTTACAGCTGATCTATATCTTGATTTCGTATTTAATCAGTCTGACAAATGTTCATATATTTTTACAATTATTTTAATATATTACAATATTGAAGATTTTTTGTTCTTAGATAATAATAAACGCACATCACTCACTGAATTAAACATGACACATCTGACAATGTAGCACGCTTTTTTTTTTAAACATTACTTTGTTTTATAGTACATACACACTAATTGGTATAGTAAGTAGTGTTATATAGCTAATGCACAGTAGTTAGTAAGCCAGTATTCCATTCTGAACATGGCCTTTGTGTTTCAATTGTTCACAAGTGTTTCATTGTGCGTAAGTTCACGTCGTAAGCAGAGAATTTTAAAAACAACGTTCTTATATGAGTAAACTACTATTGTCCAACCGTTGTGGCCTGGCAGGCTGTAGCGCTTAAGACAGCTCTCTATCTCTCGTCCTCATGGAGTGCCTGATGCTTGTGTAGATTTGCATTTGAAACGCTTCTCCTTCACACAAAGACCTTGCAGCTGCCTCGCTGCAATCTGCAAGTGAATGTAGTGTAGCCGTCCCCCAAACAAGTGCATTGAGAAAAGGTGTGTGTTCTCGGCTGAAAATGTTTCGGAGCTGATGTTATCATTCAGGCCGCTTCAGAGTTTGAGGCCTGTACCCTACTGTAACCAGCCATGCCGCGACACGTCTTCTCATGTCATGAGTGTCGCTTGCAATGGTGTTTATTTTTTGTACATTGTTGTAAAACAATGAGCAGGGAGTAAACCGACAGTGCCATTTTGTTGGCTCTTTTGCATAGGCTTTGACATTTGTGTTTGCAGAGCTGGAGCAGAGAGCAAACACACGTAGGAATCGCTCTGTGGGCTGCATGCAAGCGGGTTGTTTTGAATTTCAGCTGTTGGTGCATGTGTGTACATGCATGTGGGTTTCACTGTGAGCAGTTTCACTTCGTTTCATTTCCTCCTGAGTGTCCTCTGACTGTAACCTTTATGTGAGAACAGTCATTTATGTATTATATAATACATTATACATTATATATAAGAGCATTGCATTTTGGGATCCAGAAATTGCAGGTTATTCATCCATACAAAACGTATACTGTATATATATATATATATATGCAAGACAATACAATACGATATATGCATTTTTTACAAAACAAAAGTTATCAGTTGATAAAGTCATTTATTGACAGTGTTAAGTGCATTCAGTTCTGCATTGCAATTATATTATATTAGTTATATATTATATTAAAATTGTCATTAAATTTCTTTATATGTATACTATTCTTTCCATTAATTATATTTAAAGCTGCAGTCTGTAACTTTTTTGGGTTAAAAATTATCCAAAATAAATTTTTGAGCAAGTATAACCAGCCAGTGTTCAAAACTCTCTGCTTGCCTTAGCTCGATTCAAAGCGGTAAGCTTGTAATAATGTTTTTAACTCCAGTGGTACTGGTGGATTTCCACAGGAGATTCGAGCATGTCTTTGAGTCATTACGTCACATCTGTACACATAAAGAAGAGTCTCGGCTAGTAGGCTATATTGAGTCATTACGTCACATCTGTACACATAAAGAAGAGTCTCGGCTAGTAGGCTATATTGAGTCATTACGTCACATCTGTACACATAAAGAAGAGTCTCGGCTAGTAGGCTATATTGAGTCATTACGTCACATCTGTACACATAAAGAAGAGTCTCGGCTATAGGCTATATTGAGTCATTACGTCACATCTGTACACATAAAGAAGAGTCTCGGCTAGTAGGCTATATTGAGTCATTACGTCACATCTGTACACATAAAGAAGAGTCTCGGCTAGTAGGCTATATTGAGTCATTACGTCACATCTGTACACATAAAGAAGAGTCTCGGCTAGTAGACTATATTGAGTCATTACGTCACATCTGTACACATAAAGAAGAGTCTCGGCTAGTAGGCTATATTGAGTCATTACGTCACATCTGTACACATAAAGAAGAGTCTCGGCTAGTAGGCTATATTGAGTCATTACGTCACATCTGTACACATAAAGAAGAGTCTCGGCTAGTAGGCTATATTGAGTCATTACGTCACATCTGTACACATAAAGAAGAGTCTCGGCTAGTAGGCTATATTGAGTCATTACGTCACATCTGTACACATAAAGAAGAGTCTCGGCTAGTAGGCTATATTGAGTCATTACGTCACATCTGTACACATAAAGAAGAGTCTCGGCTAGTAGGCTATATCGAGTGTGAGGATGCTGGAGGTGGAGATTTATAGCCTTTTCTCACAGCACTTGATATAATTAAACTTATTAATTTGATGGCGGATCCAGAAAGGTTCAAACGACGATCACCAGTGACAACAGATTCACCCGCTGTAAAATGCAAAAGACTTCGGAGTGGCTACAGAAAACAAGAGACTGCAACCGGCCCCATGCAAAAACAAGGATAAATATCGGAAGGGCATTAAATGTAGTCACGCAATGCTGATGTTGAACATTAACAATTTGAGAACAAAGTATCATTTTTGCACGGTTTTACGTGATATGATAAGCGATCATTAGATTTAATCAGCGCGATTTACTGGAATGCTTTTTTTCCCTTAGTCGGTCAGAACAAAAGTGGATGTTACTTACATGTTCAGGTGACATTTTCCAGTGAAAATTATGTTGGTCACACTTCCAAAAAGAATAATCTGTGATTCTGAATGCCAGTATCGACACCGGTGCCGCGACTGACAGCTGCACATTCTCCTCAAACATTGTGTTCATCCGCGGTGTGCCGTGTCGAGGCACAACTCACGTAAAGTTGATAATTCCGCGAATAACTGCAATTGCAGATTTCAAACAGAGATGGCGACAAAGAGGAAAAACTGCGGACTGCAGCTTTAATAATATTATAATTCAATAGGATTTTAAAATTAGTTATTTTCTTTATTATTTTATGAGATTTATATTATTATTATGTTTATTATCAGTTTTGTTTATTAAACCCATCCTGCACCTACAGTTTAATTTATGTTTGTGCCATAGAACCAGAGAGATTTTTGGCTGATGGATCATAAAATGGGCTAAAAAATAAAATAATAATCCCATAGACTTGTACTGAAGGAGGGACACTGAGCCATATCTATCAATCTTTTAGGCCTATAAGCAGACTAGTAACTATAACATTAGTTATAGTTAAACACGAGTCAAATTTTCTTCAGAAAATATAAATATTAAGTTTCTGTTGTTTCCATTCCATCTTAAATACAATCTGTTTTTGTTCTGTTTCAGTACCGCTATGACATTGCAGGCAAATGCTCATCAGTTTCCAGTGACACCCACCAACTTCCTCTCTGTCACCATAATGCAGTAATTTCTCATGTCACTGTCCACTGCATACATAATCATAAACACCTCTGTTTTTTCTCACAAGCACGATCAGCCAGTCGGCAGCCGCTCTCATTGGACAAGCTGCCTGAGCAGTACCTGATTGGACAGTGGCCACGAGAGCCGTACCAACCCCAGCCATCCTGTATGAGTGATAAAGCCACACAGGTCAGTCAACGTTACATGCAATTTACTTCACAGTATAGTCCCCTAAAATAAAGAGTCACTTAAAATGCCTGAAAATCCATTGCATTAAACCACGAAATATCAAACAAGTTGCATCTGCAAACCATTGAAATGTGACCTATTTTTATGAACTAACTTCATCTCATTTTCACATCACATCTCAAAGTGTGAAATCGTGTTCACAACCAATTTTAGGTCCTTAATCAAATGTGTTTCCAAATTAAATAGGATATTAAACAATACAACATGTTCATTTTATCCATCAGGAAATGATTTAGTAAAAAGTGGATGTTACGTTCCACGTGTATTTGTGTGTGTTTCTGCTGCTCTCTGTGTTACATAAAATGGAGCCAGGTGGTTATGAGAGTTGAAAAATAAGAGGCCAATGACATAAATAGAGCAGGAAAGTCATTGCAGAGATGGTGCAAATCAATACATTTTTAATGAAAGATTAAAAAAACAATTTGTGTGTTTCTTTTTAAATATATTGTGCACCAATGAATTGTGCATGATGATTCATCACACTTGAACATACAGGGCTTTTCTTAGAACTACTTTTTTCATCATTTTGACTTATTAATACTAATTAATGTCATACTAATGTTTCACAAAAACAAAGTGACCAAAAATTCAATTAAATTCAATTCAACTTTTATTCGCCATGTATACATATACTAGGAATTTGATTTGGTCTTCTCCATGCTGGCAACACACAGTAAAACAGAAAGACAAGAAAACAAGGACAAACAAAGACATTATGAGCAATAAGTTAATATGAATGTAAATTAGTGTTGTGTTAAATAAAAAACAGAGTGCAATGTATTCCAGGTTTAAAAGTCATTTAGGAGGGCTATTGCTTGTGGTAAAAAACTGTGGCAAAACTAATTTTGAATTTAATTTCTATGGGTTTATCACTTAACACGTTTTTATGAAAGTGGCATTAACAGAGTGGACGTGTCTCTGTGTGTGTATATATATATATATATATATAAATATGTATGCATAATGATAAGCCAAAACATTCTGACCAGTCACAGGTGAAGTGAATATCGTTGATCATCTCCTAACAAGGCCACATATTAAGGTCCGGGTAGAATGTTACAGACTGGTGACTGGGTCAGAGAATCTCTGAAACGGCAAGGCTCGTGGGTTGATCCCGGTCAGCAGTGGTGAATTAACCAACAGTGGTCTGAGGAGACACAAACCACAAACCGGCAACAGGGTGTTGGGCGCCCAAGACGAAGGCTAACCCGTCTGGTCCGAGCCAACGGAGGGTTTACTGTGGCACAAGTCACACAACATTTGAATGATGGTTATGTGAGGAATGTGTCACAACACACAGTGCATCACATTCTGCTGCGTATGGGGCTGTGTAGCCGCTGACCAATCAGAGTCTGGAAGCACCTACAATGGCAACTGGACCTTGGAGCAGTGGAAGAAGGTGCGCTGTTTTCCTGGGGAAGTGATGCACCAGGATGGGATGACGGTGGAGGGAGTGTGATGCTCTGGTCAGTGTTCTGCTGGGAAACACTGGGTCCAGCCATTCACGTGGATGTAAACTTGACACGTGCCACCCGCCTAAACATTGTTATAGACCTGGTACACCCCTTCATGACAATAGTGTTCTATGGAGGAAGTGGCTCTTTCAGCAGGATAATGCACACTGCCATACTGCACACTTTGTTTAGGAATGGTGTGTATATATATATATATATAGTATATGTATACATGTACATAGAAATTTCAGTATATTCAATCTTTGACATTAAACAATGGAAAAGGGTTGAAAAAAGTAATGTCAGTCAGTGTAGAGGCAACTCAAATATTATTTGCACTGAAGACAATTTTTTTGTAATATTTCAAATAGTGTGCACCAATTAATAATTCACAAAATTATGGCCCATTCACACCAAGAACTATATAACTTTAAAGGTAACAATAACTGTATTAGTGTCCACACCAGTGCAAGATATTGTTCTGTTTGTGCTGCAGTTTTTTCATCTTTTGCTTTAAATGCTCGAATTCTGAAAGCAAGATGGATTCTGATTAACTGTCAATGTTTTTATCATTCATCAGCTGGAAAAAAAAATCATTCTGAAAGTGATTCTAGCGATATTCTTTGCTTGTTAGTTGTGCTGTTTTTGACTGGTCTTACTCTGTTTTGTTTCCTTTCTTCATTAGTATCATGAAGTCTTTGAGTGCTCAGTGGTTTAGCTCTGCTGAGACCCCTCGCCTCCCCTAAAACAAAACCGTCACAAAGGCCGATGCTTCGTGGCAGTCTGTCGCCATAGAAAGTTCTCTCTGGCGTTGTGTGGAGTGAATTCTTTCTGGAGGTGCAGCAGTTTGCACCTGTCGCTCTGTGTGTGTGTATTTGTGTGTAGGTGTGTGCACACGCTACCTAAGGCTTGCGAGCGCATGTCTGTGTGTCTCTGCACCACCTGGCGCTCTCCGACAGCTCTTTGTGTGCCTGTGGTGAGCTGCCTGCAGTGAGATCCATACATATGCTAATGTGTGATCCGGCTCGCGGAGGCCTCGCGCTCCCAGAGTCAGAATCATCCCGTCTCTCTCGACGTCTCTCTTCACGCCCCAGAGCCATGCCGAGGCTCTTTGTTGACAGTAGCAGCTTTTGCCATTGTTTAAAGCGCTTGGTGAATTGATGATTAGTGTTTAAAAACTTCTCATGGACTGTTTTCTTGGTCAACATGAAATCAGAATTGACCCTGTTTGCTTCCTGAAATGGTTCATTCACCCCCCCAAAAAATGAAAATTCTGTCTCCCTTTGTGAAAAAGAAGTATGCTTGTATGTATTGAATGTTCACTTGTTGTGTACTTTAAATTTTTAAAGTATATTTTTAAACACTGTGCTTATAGATAACTTTCATGACTGTTTCTTAACACACTTAAGTGCGTTTTTAAAATTAAATGCACTTTAAATTAAATATTAAATCATTGTTTTGATAATATTTTGTCATGCTTTATAGAAGTATGCTTAGTTTGTACTTATGTTGACTAACATACTAAAGCATGTAAAATACTTTGTTAAAATTTAAAATGTAGTTTTAATTGATATTACATTTAAAGTGAATATTTTTTTTAAAGTATTTGCAACTTCATTACATACTTAAATGCATTGCATACAAGTTTCAATAGAATATACTTTAGTGTACTTTACTTTACATTTTTGTCAGTACATTCAGCAGTACACTTAAACATATTTTAAAGACAATAGAAGTAATTATACTTAAGTAAGTCCTACTTAAGTGGGTCAAAAAAAGCACTCTTAAGTTCAACAAATTGCATTCAATATAAATTTTAACTATTATATATAACATGCAATAATAAAGTGTCTGCAAACATTACATTCAGTTCGTATTTAAAAAGATATTCTTTTCAAGAAAATGTTATTATTTCCATAAAACCACAGTCAGTCCAAACCAGTATGACTTGCTTTCTTCTGTTTTTTTTCAGTCAATGGGTTCCAATATAGTTTTCGGCCCCATTGATTTTTATTATATGGACCAAAACAGTTGAAACATTCATAAATATTCCTTCACCGTTCACTTTACTTTCTCAGACTTTCTAAGAGGTTTATCAGCCGGCACCACAAAACACATTAAAGACAAGAAGAAAATGAGTATCTGGAAAAAGATGCACTTATTTGTGGTGCCTTTTGTCCATCTTTTGTGGCTGTTTGTTTGTTCGTCTTTTTGTTGCGGTTTTGGTCAAAGCGGCACATATGCTGTTTGCCAACCACAGACATCCTGTTGTTGTTTTATGAAAAATGTACATATCTAGGTCACATGATTTCAAGAATATATTCTGTATAGGACATCATTTAAAGTCAGCATGATTATTAATATTTAGTCAGTGTGTGCATGGTTGAATATGTTTTGACCATGTTTATTGCAGACACCTGGATTTTGGACTGAGGATGGAGGAGAGGTTAACGTACACAAGCGCTCGGCATCATGGGGGAGCGCTGACCATCTCATAGAGGTATGCATGAAAATACTTACACGTAGACAGTTTTTACACTTCAAAAAAATGCCTTTCAGAATGTGTTCACACTTGGCATGTTTGGTTTGATTAAAACGAACCCTGGTGCGATTGCTCTGTTAGTGCGGTTCATTTGTGAACGCTGCCATCTGAACCCTGGTGCACCAAACAAAAGGACCGAGATTTACAGGTGCGAGTTTGGTGATAGAATGAAGTTGTCACTCGCGTAAACCGTGTGAATTCAACCACATTAAAAGTTAAATACAGAACTCATAAACATATTCAATTGCTGTGTGAACTTTGCCATAGTCTCTGGGTTATGATGGGTGGTAGTGTGTTTATTTATAGACATACTTTGGGCGTATAATTGTCCCTGTTTCCCATAATTATGGGAAATAAAAAAATTTTACCCACACATTGTGTCTTGACTTGCCATTATTGGCTCTCATGCACTTGCAAAGTCAGTTTAGGAATCCCAAGATGTGGCAACATAACAAACATCTATTCAGAAAACTAAATTAGCAATGAAACCTGTGTGGTTTATTATATATAGTAATAGTATATTATATATGGTTTGTTGTCGGGTCATGTCATCTAGTACTCAATAGTCGTCTGGTGTAGGGCTGTATGGCATGAGCTCAGATTTTGCGTCAACAATTTGTTCTTTCCTTCCAGCCATTGCTAATGATAAGTATGTGATTTCTAGATCGCTAAACTCCGCCAGCAGCTCCAGCGCAGTTTGCAGGGAAGTTGCAATATCAAGGAGAAAGAAGAAGTGACGCAGCTGAACCAGGTCCAGGTACTGTAGATCAACGTCATCATGTGTGCTCGGATCGTTTTGCTTGCATCTCTGCCTTTTTAGGGTTTTATTTGATCTTTAACCCGAAGTAGCCTTTTACCCATAACCATAACTCTTTAAAGCAATTTTGGGGTCTTATAATCAGAATATTGGGCTTTATTAACTTTTGAATTTTAAATAACTTTTTTTATATTTTTTTTCTATTCTTTTTTTTTGGTCAAAACATGATACAGTTTTTTCATGATTTTAACTTCTTGTTAGAATTTAATTTCTATCTTTACTTGCAAATGAGTATACACATTTTATTAGCAACGTTTCGTTCGTCGTTAGATAGTGATGTACTGATAGTGTGCGGGAGTTCCTTGTTTTTTTGTGTTGATTTTTTAAACTACTTAGTTGGTCTTTCTTTCCCACGCACCTATCACCTTCAGGCGTGCGATGGCGTTTGCTAATTAATTTCTATCTTTGAAATAATTTTACTTTCTTATTTTTATCTTTTACATTTTGGAGTGAAATTTGATACTGTCTATTTTTGTGAGATTAACACATATTTATAGAGGCAATTTCAGACATTAATCAGGTGACTTTGACATTAATGTACTTGCTAGTCTAATTAATCTCTTTAATGAATGTGCTTTTTGTTTTTCAGCCAAAGCGACTCACTGCATCTTCAACTAATATGATCCATTCAAGACCCCTCATATGTAGAATGCCCAGCTATAGTGACTGTATTAACCAGGAGCTGGAGAGTGTCTTCATCTGTGAGGACTGGGGGAGGGAAGAGGAGAAGGTACACACATACACACAGAATGAATAAAGCACACACACACACACACACACACACACACACACACACACACACACACTCACACACACACACACACACACACACACTCACTCACTCACTCACTCACTCACTCACTCACTCACTCACTCACTCACTCACTCTTCAATGGAACATTTCAAGGTTGTAAGACTGTAATTGTAGCGTGTTTGTCCTGGTGTTTCAGCCTCTAGAGGTGCGAGATGGTGGCCGTGCTCCTGTTCCTCCTCTTCATCACAGTGATCTTCATCACACTCACAGCACTGAGACACAGATGTCCTGCAGTCCCTGTTTCTGCTGCTCTCCTCCTGCAGACACTGACAAAGGTAGAGCACTCTCTATGCTACTCATTAACTCCTATGGCAGATATCAAATTACCATGGTATTGCCATCTGATACCATCACTGTACTGTGGTACTTTCACAGTATTTTATTAGGGAAGGTTTGCTTAAATAAACAGCTTTATTTTGTCCTTTAAGATTACAGGAATGGTTCACCTCTGCCTCAGTTTTCCAGCTCTCCCAAACCCAACAACAGTTATATGTTTAAACGTGAGCCTCCCGAGGGCTGTGAGAAGGTCAAAGTGTTTGAAGATCTCATGTAAGTACCATTGACTGCACTAGAGTGGATTCTCATAAAAAGCCTTTTTTTAAAACCATATTGTTGTACACATCCACAGAGCATGCTTTGGGTTTTGGTACAAGGTTTTGCTTGAAGTTTTCTGGTAAAACTTCTCAGTGGGCTTCAGTTTAGCTCACATGTTATACTTGTTTTTTAGTACCATAGTATTGCCTTGTATGTGGAAAATAACATGACTTTTTCCCAGTCATTTGTTATTTTAAAAATAATTAAAAATATATTTAAAAATTATATAGATTTTATAGAACAGTTTCTAAGTTGTATAGTTTAGTTGTGCTATATTATATGAAAACAAATTTATATTTGCATGTATATTGTAATAAATCAGTATATATATATATATATATATATATATAAAGAATTTTAATGGCCACCAACTTTGTTGTTTGCTTATTCTTTGACTTCATTACTATTTTTCTTGATCTTCATATATTATTGATTTATTTTTTATCTCATAGCACTTGTAGGACACAAGGCTTTCCCATCTTTTCCTGCCCCGACAGAAACAAGGTGAACTTCACTCCAAGTGGCTCTGCCTTCTGTCCTGTAAAGCTGCTGTGTTCGTCTCTATTCCCATCAGATGCTGCTGCTCGTCCCAGTCCGCTGGATAATCACACTTCAGATCAGATGTCTGGTCCACAAAACAGCTTCCCGCTGCGGCCCGTGGCCTCTGAACGCTGCAGTATTAGGAAGTGCCTGCTGCTCAGTTAGCCAATCAGAGCTCAGATCTGACTCCGCTTTCTAGGAAATTTCGTACTTGCTAATGGTTGCACAAAAGGACCATTTTGTTGTACATTGAACTTTATCTTGCAGTTTCATGTAATTCTGCTGGAATGCACAAATCTTTACTTAATCTTACAGCACATCCTACTAACCAGGTAAAACACATTAGATATGACAGCCCACAATACTCTTTCATGCCTTAACACAGAACTCAGGCTTAGCTTCCATTAGGGCTGGATGATATAGCTATAATTAATTATATCTCAATATTATTTTTCAGTCTTTTGATGATATATATCTATTTTTTTTTCATTAGAGGAACCGTCATTTCACCACAACAGTCATTGCTAGCAAAATAATTGCACATATAGTGTGTATATTCACAATACTACCCAGCCCTAACATTCATACGTCCCTGTTTGAGTCATAATGACAATAATAATGTTTTTTGTCATTTTAGGGTCTTCCTCTTTATTCATGTGACACTGTTATGGTGTATAAATATAACTGCTGGATGCTCATATTAAAGTGACATTTGTAAAGTAGAATATTTGCGTGTATGTGCTTCCTAATATTTTTTTTTTTGTTGAATTGGGAATGCAGGATTTTTTTTTACATTAGTACTGAGACTGTATATTAGGTGTTATGTGGATTTAGTTACAAAAAAAAGCATTTTTATCGATCAATCATCTTTTACTGCAATAACTCATAAACCTACATATTTAAATATCAGTTTCCAGTTAGTTTTTGTATATATAGAGTACACAAATGTATAGCCACACTATTAGATTAAAATTACACATCTTTTATTAATTCATTTCATGCCATCCAGTTACATATTAATGGTAGAACTGTAAACACAATAATACAGCACAAAATATTGAAATTTATATGGCATTATTTGGTGTAGCAGTTTCTGATTTATTGTGATGCATTTATTTTTCTCTGTCTAGGAAAGCACTGATACTAAGAACTGACTTCAGTATAAGGCAATTTGTTTCCACAGGGTATTAGGTGTTATGTGGATTCACATTTACAAAAGCATGTTTATTACATTTTATTGCACTTACATGTTTGCAGGTATGTGTAGTTGAAAGGTAATACCCAGGTATTCATATTTAAAATGCTTCAGGATATTTGTAGTACGATGGACCCAGTTTTCAGGCACACACATCAGCACAAATACAATTAAACAACATGTACATAAATGCTTACTTCATAGGACCTGATTTGTCCACGTTTTTACCAATGTTTGGTATTCCTGTCAAAAATAATAGAGTACAATAGTCAGGTTCTGGAAAAAATAAATAAATCGAATAATGTTTAAATCTTTCAAACCAGACCTACCATGAGCACTGAGGTTTTTATTATTTTTTAAGGGGGAAAAAATACTTCCAGAACCAAGACTGTAAAAAGTAAGTGGTTAGAGTTGCATTCTACAACTTTTCCATACATCTAAAAAATATATACACTGTAACAGCTGCTTTCACATAAGATAAAGTTTCCATAAGATAATATACAATATGACTTTCATCAAAATAAATGAATTCAAGGACCCCTCTCATATTTAAGGCTTTTGAAATGCAGCATTAGTTTTAGTAGTCAGCACTAAATTAAGACAAACATTTACAATAAATAATGATTTACAATAAAACATGCAATATCACAGTATACAAACCAAAAACGACTTACTGTTGCTGATAATGTTGAGAAATGTTAATATATACATTTATGTAAAACAAGTAAATCCACAATGTTATGGCAAATCAAACTGCCTTGACAATACTAGCAATAGAAAAGGAATCAAGGCCAGCGTGATTATTATTAATTTCCTTTGGCAGCAAATATTTCTTCATTAAATAATTAAGGTTTACTGCTATGGCATAAAGAAATCACTTGATATCTGTCCAGATCTGTAGGCCTCTTGCATAAACTGCCGTTTGTGCGACAAGAGCGATAAAGTGCATCTGGATCAGGGCAGATTAAGCGTTCAGTAGCTCGTCTTCCTCATTGGTTCGGCCGATTGCATCCGGGTTTGACAGCGGATCCAGATCGGCAAACAGATTGAACCAAGCAGAGAGATCTTTTGAGGTATCTGTATTTGAAAAAAAAAGATGATTAAAAGATGCATTACAATATATGCAATATACATAAGACAAGCTAAAGTTAGAGGTGTACATATTTGCTCTGAAATTTGGTCTCAATTGTATGTATCTATTTCTTTTTTAACCCTCGTGCACTGTTCGATTTCTGGGATTAACCATAGTCTGGGTCAAATCTACCTTAATTGGATTCAATACAATTCTTGCCTTAAAACATAAAAATATGCGGGTCAGATTGACCCACGAACATCACAAACGTGAATGTGAACATGTTTTGTGTATATGTCAAAACACATCAGTGTGTTGAAACTTTGCATTCATGTTCATGACCCTAAATGAGAAAAAGTCACAAAATTTCAAGAAAAACAACAGGTTTAATTGTATTTCAGATAGATTGAAATAAGAAATGATAGCTCATTTTTACCATATGTGGCGGACAAAATATTTTTCTGTATTGAAATAAGTGGGGAAAAGCTCATTTTCTAGCTTCATAGGGAAGTAAAAAACTAAAATAACAAAATATAACCAAGAAATGTTATTATTTTGGGTCTGTACAGTTGCCTTAGAACAATAAATGATGTATTCACATGGGTCAAACTGACCCACTAACATCACAAACGTTACAGAAATTATGTATATGTCAAAACATGAACATTGAAATTTTGCATGCGTGTTCATGACCATAAATGAGAAAAAGTCACAAAATTTCATTGGAAGCAAGTATTAAATTCTGTGTCAGATCAATGCATCACAATGGATCAATGAATTCATGTTTAGACTCCCAATGTTGAGTCTGACACACTATAAAAGGCTCTGATCATTTACCTTTCGCTGCAGATTTGGAAGAGATTTGACTCGCTACAGAGGAGCTTTCAGGGATATTCTGTGGAATGGCTGTTGCCCAACCTGGAATACAGACACAATTAAAGAGAATTTACAGTAGATGTATACTACTGTTTTTTAATTTAAGCTAGGATGCATTAAATTGACCACAATTCACAATGAAGACATTTATAATGTTACAACATATTTCTTATTGACCTTTTACTAATCAAAGAATCCTGATTTTTTTTTAAAATCATGGTTTCCACAAAAATATGAAGCAGCACAAGTGTTTTCAACATTTATAATGAAAATGTTAATTAAGTCAGCAATGATTTCTGAAGGATCATGTGACACTGAAGACTGGAGTAATGATGCTGAAAATTCAGCTTTGATCACAGATCACATTAAATTTTAAATAAATATTTCACGTTTTACTGTATTTTTGATCAAATAAACGCAGCCTTTGGGAGCATCTTTTAAAAACATAAAAAAGGGGTAGTGTATATTTTGTTCCATGATGATCAATTATTATTGTATCAGATGAACTGGCCCCTAAAGGACCCGACTGGTTACAGTAAGAGCCTGTTCTTGTCTACAATGAACCAACTTCCTTGGAGTAGTCGGATATCTCTGTTCACCTGAGGCCGTGGACTGTCGGTCGTTCATGTTCTGGTCGAGTAGTTTGGAAGGCAGGAAGAAGGCGTACTCTTCCTCAGACGGCTGGATCTCTGCTCTGCTACTGCCGGCCGGCTCATCCTCCCCAAACACCTCACGCCATTCCTGCGAGAAACCCCTGTCCTCCAGAGAACTGCTGCCCAGAATCTCATCCAACAAACTCAAGCCATCCTTCTCCTGACCGCCAGAGAAACACTCCTCATTTCCTGTATGTGCAGTGTACAGAGAGAGAAAAAAGGCATTGTTGATCATGTTTAAAGGGGCTTTAAACAGGTCTTTTGGGGCTTTCTTTAGTATATAATGTTGCTGTTTGAGCATGAAAAGGGTTGACCAATCACAACACACTGGTCCAGCCGACCAATCAGAGCACATTTATGCTTTTCAGAAGGAGGGGGGCTTCATAGAGACAATGGAGCAACAATGCAACAATGGAGAATATGTGAAAAATAATGTGTTTATTGAACATTCAAGCTTGTTTTTGAAAGAGCCCTTTTTTCGGACTTTGGAAAAGGGCATTATAGGTCCCCTTTAAGGATGAATATTAGTTATTGTGTTATTCCTGTGGACTCATGTGTAACACGTGTGTATGAAAGCTTTACCTGTTTGTACTGAGTTACTGCTCAGAGTTTCTTGTTCAATTGAAATAAGCCTGGAACAGAAGAGACGAGCGATTAGAGGTGTGCATCACATAATAAACGAAGGAAATGAGGACCGAACAGCTCCTACGTTTCATCTGTATTCTGACTCGTCTCCTCGTCTTCTGCTTTTGCCTTTGTTTTCTTCTTCACCTTTTTCTTTGAAGCTTGATCTGAACCCTGGAGTATCAGACACAACAGATGAACATATTTGTTGAACATGCATCATAATATCACAGCCTGTTTGTCCAAACAATGTAAGATGGGTGAGCATTTAATAATTTAAAGCTGCTGTAGGGAACTTTTGAAAAAATGTATTTGCTAAAACTGTCATTATGTCCTGACAGTAGAATATGAGACAGATAATCTGTGTAAAAATCAAGCTCCTCTGGCTCCTCCTAGTGGTCCTATTGCCATTTGCAAGAAATACACGCTCCCGGTCAGAAACAACCAATCAGAGCCAGGAGGAATGTCTTAGCAGTGTCAATCACGCTCATGTTCGCGCTGATCACACCCCTCTCTTGCACAGCGCGAGCCGTCGTTCAAACTCAAGATTGCCGGCGTGCTGCAGCTGTGCTTATGACAACCTAAACTGCCAATTCTCGAGTGACAACTGCTCATAAAACAAAGAGGTAAAAGGAAAAAGACTGATGACGATAAACAAGCGGAAAAGAAAGAATTACACAGAGCCCATTGACTCGGTGTCAAAACTCTAGCCGCATAACATGTAGATAAAATGTCACGCACTCTGCTAAGCAACAATTGAAACCTGCTAATTCACTGGCTTGTCATGTTGCTGAAATAATGTACTAGCACACCTTATCTAGCATTATATATCACTAGAATATTTACTAACATACTGTAACGTTAGTTACCGTTATATTAACGTTATCTTACTAGCTATTTATAACTTATAGAAAGAGTGCATCGTTATAAAGTTACATGTAGGCTATTGGAAAATACATAATGATTTGAGGACCAAGTTTGTAGTCAAAGTATGGGCAGGCCATAGTCAATCTAAAGCAGGGGTCACCAACCCTGCTCCTGGAGAGCTACTGTCCTGCAGATTTTAGTTCCAACCCCAATCAAACACACCTGGACCAGCTAATCAAGCTGTTCAGGGTTACTTGATAATTACATGCATGTGTGTTGGAACAGGGTTGGATCTCAAGTCTGCAGGACAGTAGCCCTCCAGGAGCAGGGTTGGTGATCCCTGATGTAAAGCATATTATTGACGTTTAGTCCCTATTAGAAAATGTGCCATATAACTTTTTATCCGCTGTCATCGGTGGCCCGGTTTACTAGCCTGCGCGTTCACGACAGGCTCCGCTGTGGAGGACGAGCTGTGGAGGGAGGGCTGTAGCGCAGCAGAGAGCAAGGGGGTGGGTCCTGTAAGTTGTGCTTGTTCAAATTTGCAGGCTAAGTCAACGTTTTCTCAAAACTCCCTACTGCAGCTTTAAGACAATTAATTTTTTTTTTTTTTGCCATTCCATCTGGTGACACTAGTTTGGCAGAAATTAAAACACCCCCCCCCACCTCCCCCCCACCTTATTAATATTTATTTTAGGATTATTTGATGAATAGAAAGTTCAAAAGAAACGCATTTATTTAAAATAGAAATGTTTTGTAACATTATAACATTTATTGTCAATTGAATGCATTTTTCCTGAATAAAATTATAATATCTTTAAAAACATAAATCTTACAGACTCAAAACTTTTGAATGGTAGCGCATTTTTCCAGAATATGCTTTAGATAAAATCACCTGCTAAATAATTAAATAAATGTAAATGTAAAATAATCTTCCTTTAAACTAAATAAAAATGTTCAAATCAAGCACCCAAATGGGCAGTGAGTAAGTGGAGGCGGGGCTCATTTGCATATTCATAGAACCACGTATACTAAATAAGGGCAAGGGTGTAGAGTTACATTCAAGCTATTTTAAGGCATTTTTTTCAAGGAATTTTTTTTTAGATGTAATTTTGGCGATCAAAGATGAGTTTTAAGGGGGATACAATTATTGACTACAAGGGAACTTTAACACTAAATGAGAGCTATAAGTAAATATACACATCCATCCCCAAAATATGAATATAAAACATAATGAGATCATTTTCTTTTGAAAGCTCTCACCCCCAGTGCTGAAGCTTCATGAGTCTGGCAGCCTTTAAAGCTCTCATGAATAGCAGCCATAGTGTGAGAGGTTTTCTCCCAGAAATGAAGCAATGTGGTCTGAAGCACAGAAAAGACAGATATTTATCTTTATGACACGACTCTCTGCAAGACTTCATTCTGCTAAATTGTGGATAAGTGGCTTTATTAACAATTCATTTAGATCAAATAATAATATTAAATATAATAATAATGCACATGTACAATGCTCACAACTCGGTAAAAAATAATAATATTAATAAAGCTACAAGAAGCTGCACCTGATAGGTTGTCAGGACGTGTGAGAGCAGATTACAGCGACTGGCTCCGAGCAGATCAACCTTCTGACACACATCATTCTTCAGCTTGTCAAAACTGGTCTTGGTGTGACGCACCTGAGTTTGAACCTGAGGGATATAAAGAGATGAAGCTGCTGCCCGTCAAAAACAACCGTTGATCTGGTGAACACAACGAGTGTCTAATGGTTTTTTTAGCTGATCTCAGGTCAGTTTTAGAATGTAGGTTCATTTTAAATTCATTTCATGAATTTTAATACGTATGCGTATATAATACAAAAAGAGAATGATAATTAGTTGCTTCTAATTGACCCAGTTTGCCAACGCTCTGCCTAATTGCACACAAAACAATGACTACAAATCAATAAAACATACATTTTACAGAGCTTTCATATTTAATGGTATTTAATTATTTGTAAATTCCATTTAATAGATTAGACTTTCATGAAACCATTTGTCAGTGGTTTATAAACAGTTTCTTTATACAGAGTTTCCGTTGCAGTTACACGGTTCTGACCAGCAGGTGGCGCCAGCTTGAGGTGTTTAAACTATTATAAACTAAATAGTTTTACAAAGCAATTGGTTCAATTGATTCAGAGCTTCAAAAAACGTAGTTTCTCCCATCACACTGGCTGTGTCCGAAATCACATACTCTCTAGAGTAGATACTTATTTTGAATAAGTACTTTACGAGCGCTAAAGAAGTATGTTCTGTATGGTATGAGTATAGGGGCAGTATACAAGCAACCCACTCCATAATTCACACATCACTGACACACAAAAACACACACATGCATATTTGACATGTCCCACAGGAACGGGTTTATGAGAATTTGAGATTTTGTGGGAAAAAAAAGCATGTGACAAAATAAGTATGTCTGAATTCACAGTACTCATAAAAGAGTAGGAAAAATGTACCCGGATGAGCTACTTCTTCCTGTGAGATTCTGAAGTGTGCATACGATGGACACTTTACTATCCCATGAGGCCACGGGAGAGGATTTGTGAATAGCAGTGAAGTAAACCAACTGATGCTGGTAGATCACATGATAATGACAACATGGCAGATGTAGTGCGTCCAGATTACATTCATACTGTACACATTCATACTATATAGAACATACTTTTTTAGGCGGTTGTGAAGTAATTACTTATTCAAAATAAGTACTTACTCAAGAGAGTATGTGATTTCGGACGCAGACAATCAGTTTTTTGCCTACTATATACTGTAGTAGGGATTAGGGAAGTATGTGATTTTGGATGCAGTCTATTTTATCCCACTGCAGATGAGAATGATTAGAAGACATGTTACTCCTTCTGCTGGTGAAAAGCTTTCACTACAGTAACACCGTCACTGCAGGGTTGGCAAGTCACAGAAAAATGTCCAGCCTAAAGCAACTCAAAACTCATCCAAAAGGAATGAAAACTAGCCCAATTTTCCCCCCATCCACAGTTGACAGCTTCAGGATTCCCATAAAGGCCCTGAAAATAAATGTTTTGATTTATCTAGCTTTGCTTTAAAACACGTATTGTCTTTTCACTTACCCAATTTGTTTAACACACTGTTTTAAAGCTGCAGTCAAATACATATTTGAAAAAATACATAACCAGCCAGTGTTCAAAACTCTCTGCTTGCCTTAGCTCGATTCAAAGCGGTAAGCTTGTAATAATGTTTTTAATTCCAGTGGTACTGGTGGATTCCCACGGGAAATTCGAGCATGTCTTTGCGTCACATCTGTACACATAAAGAAGAGTCTCGGCTAGTAGGCTATATCGAGTGTGAGGATGCTGGAGGTGGAGATTTATAGCCTTTTCTCACAGCACTTGATATAATTAAACTTATCAATTTGATGGCGGATCCAGAAAGGTTCAAACGACGATCACCAGTGACAACAGATTCACCCGCTGTAAAATGCAAAAGACTTCGTTCGGACTTCGGAGTGGCTACAGAAAAAAAGAGACAGCAACTGGACCCATGCGAAAACAAGGATACTTATCAGAAGGACATTACATGTAGTCACGCAATGCTGACGTTGTTAACATTAACAATTTGAGAACAAAGTATAATTTGCACGGTTTTGCGTGATATGATAACTTATAAGCGATTGTTAGATTTAATCAGCGCTATTTACTGCAATGTCAGAACCAGAACAAAAGTGGATGTTTCTTACTTGTTCGGATGACATTTTCCTGTGAAAATAATGTTGGTCATACTTCCAAAAAGAATAATCTGTGATTCTGAATGCCAGTATCGACACCGGCGCGGCGACTGACAGCCTCACCCTCTCCTCAAACATTTGTGTTCATCCGCGCTGTGCCGTGCCGAGGCACAACTCACGTAAAATGTATAATTCCGCGAATAACTGCAATTGCAGATTTCGAACAGAGATGGCGACAAAGAGGAAAAACTACGGACTGCAGCTTTAACACATCTTTACACAATAAATTAAATGATTTTCTCATCTCAGAAAGATCAATACACATTAGTAAAAGTATCTCTTTTTCATGTTTTGTCTATACAGATAATCTTTTTAGTACACTATACATTTTCGGCATTTTCAAAATAGCCCGATTGTGTGGGAAACCTGGTGCTCTGGGACAGACTGACCTTGCGGAACTTCTCCATCTGCTTGTGTGTGTCCGGGTCGAGCTCCTGAGAAACGTCCTTCATCCAGAGCAGAGCTCCTCTGTACTCCGTGCGTGACTGTTCCATCCTGTTCACCGTCAGCCACGTGTCGGAGATCGCTCGGTAACGGAAGGTCTCCACCTCCTGGTACAGGCGGCCCAGTGGACCTCGCAGCGCCAATCTGCAGTGAGGAACCAATCAATGAGAAGAACTCTCAAACCAATCACATATGACTGACTGAAGATGATATAGACTCTTCACTACTGAAATAAATCCAGCATGAATTCCAGGCTGGTTACAGTGCTGGACTAGCTATTAGTGGACCAGTCTGTTCTCAAGCTAACCTGAGCTGATCTACCAGCATTCCTGCTTCACATGCTGGTGACCAGAGCAAAGCATGCACAACATACGGCTCACCAGCAAAGCAGGGTTGTTTTTGAAACACTGAATAAATGAAGAGACCTTTGCTGTGAAGAGAAGCAGAGCGCTTTCCCAGTAGCTTGCATGATCTTTCCAGCGCGACTCTTGTCTTGAGAGCCCTGCGAACGCAGGAACCGACCCAGTTCATTCTCCTCCTCAGACAAAACTGAAAAGAGCATTAGAATTAAGCCACATATACTAATTATTTCCTTGGAATAATAAATTACCTTGGATTAATAAATTACCACCTTTATGTTTTAAACATTTGAACGGCACAGCAAACAGTTTTGAGAAACAAATGAAAAACAAGTACACTTTGACATAGAAAAGAGTACTTATTATGGAAATAATATAGTTTAAAATAATGTACTTACAGTAAGTGCAAACTGAATGCAATGTTTTCAGACCCCTAAATGCACGTTGTTTACAATTAACTGAAAATGTATTATAGTTTTAAATTATAATAAATGCAATTAGCTGAACTTAAGCTATAGTTATTGATATGACTGTAATGCTGAAGGTGAGAATGAGTACATTTAAAATGTTCTCTTTAAATGTAACATTAAAATACTACAGCATGTGTAAAGTTCTGTTGTGTTATTTAGTCAGCACCAAAATAATTCTTTTTTTTAATGAATGACAAAGATTATTCAAACATAATGGTTTAAAATGTACTTTAAGGTTAACCCATTAATTGACATTATAACAAAGTACACTTTAAAAGTGTACTTAAGTGTGTTAAGAAACATTAAAGTGGACTCTCTTTAAGTACACTAAAAGAGGCGTTTATTTCATTGCTATTATATTATCGGCAAGTGCAGTTTTTCTAAATATAGCCTACTTTTAAGAGTAGAAGTACACTACAAATGCACGTTCAATACAATTAAGCGCACTTCTTTTTCACTAGAGATCAATGATATGAATATTAATAAATGTGTGAAATTGAGGTCTACTTACAGCTGATCCTCCGTTGATACAGTTCGATCACCTTCAGGAGCTCCATGCACGTTCTCTGCACTGAATGAAACACCTGAGGGGAAGCAAGCCAAACCAAACCCATCACATGACCTTTCCTTCAGATTCAGAGAAAAGTCTGAATTCTGTCCATTTCTCACCTCAAGTTTAGCATCCAGGTCGGCATCGGAAGCAACGACATGTTCGTCCTCCTTCTTTCCTGTGACTTTGATCAGTGTTTGTTTGGTTTTCCAGTATTTCTGCTGGAACTTGTTCACCACCGATGATTCTTGACTTTGGAGAAACTGGTCAAAATGAGAATAACCTCTGCAAAGACATGACAAACCAATTATGAAAGCATCTCATTTAAGTGTACAATCATGAATGTCTGCAAATGAATGCATACTCACTGGTTCCCTCTCTCCATGTTTATCAATTATCTGAAATAAAAAGGAAAATAATTTCATCACAATTGATGATATTGTCACATGTTTATAAGTTTAACATGTTTAACACATAGTTTTAATTTATAGAAGATAATTGTGCTATTAAAAAAAAAACATTCATGTTTCATCAATGCACCACACACATAATTGACTGAACACACACAGGCCTCTCTTTATCTTTTGCGAGCATTTCTCTACAGGAAGATGATATCTCTGTAAATAAACCTAATTAATGCTACAGTACACTCGTCACTTACAATATTTATCATCCTGCATGTGACTCTCACATCCGGATTTCATTCTCTGCCGCACCAAAACAAACAGCTAATATTATTCTGTCATTATGCAACAGCTACAGTAAATGCAGGAAATTATCGACTTATTATAAAAGGCCTTATAAGGAATTTAATTAGTGTGAGACTCACCTTATGAGTTTGGATCCCGGCTGCAGATGTTTAAGTCATTCTGTAATGCGAAAATGAAACGCTATGTGTGTGTATCACTGCGTGTTTTTGGGTGCGCGTCCTTGCAGAAGGAGCGATGACGTCATGCGCGCTACTGCACGAGCGCACTGCGAATATAGGAAGAATGGATGGGTGGGTAGTAGAATGACAATTATCTTTAAACAGGGACTGTAAAGGCGCAATTGTGATCGTTCTGAATGATTTGATGATATTAGTATGATATTTTAAGTTTTCGGGGCTTCTAAATTACTAATAAAGTTTCTTTGTAGCATTATCCAGTTGTCAATTTTTCTCAACAAAAGAACAGGCGTTATCATGTGGTGTCTGTTACTTTTCTCAGCGCTTAGTACAATAGACTAATCACCTCAGTTTGCGATTCTTTAGAGACACTCGTGCGAAAGAAAGGAAGGACAAACGAAAGAAATGAAATTTTGCACTAAGAAACTGAAGCATATTTTTATTAAGACTTACTGTAAAAAATAAAGGCCGTGTGTAACCCAGGCTACCAACAGCATTAACACGTGATTAAATGAAGTGAGCAGAACATTTATTTTCACTTATACAGTTTCACTTATAGTGGTACACTTATTTTCATGAGTATTAAAATAGTAAATTAAAATAATTTTTGTTTGTAAGACTGACCAATGAGAATTGAGGATGTTAAAAAGTTTTTTTTCAGTTTCCGGAATTCGCACGCGGTTAGAGCTCGCGCTCTCTTTGATTGGAAAAGCAGACGAGAGCAGTCGTGATTTGGATCTCTCCAAAGAGATTTGAGTTTGATCTAATTTGAAAAATTGATTAGGATTGAAGTTATATGTGCCCAGAGACGATGTAGCGAAAAGAGAAGTAAATTTGATGTGAAAGAGACTATTAAATTGATTTTATAACGTGTGACGCAGTTGCGGAGAAGCAGCCTTGTTAACGCATAGAGCGTTCACGTATCAAAGAGTTGTTTGAGGAAACTCAATAACGATCAAAAAAGATCTATGATTAGAATTTATTTTTACGAGAGAGTTGAACAAAGGAATGAGTTGTAAAAGAGTTCTTAAGACCTAAAAGGATTATATGTTCAAGTTCATCGGTTCTTGGTGAGTTACACTTTTATTTCATGTAATAAAATGTGAAATGTTGAAATGCTCATATAAGTGAATTATAAATGAGAAATATGTTTGTTATTTTATGAGTAATGTATTTTTCTTTACGATCACATATGGTGAACGAATGATTGCACGTTGTATGTAAAACGCAATCGCCATTTTGATGCAGTGTTAGACAATGGTAAATGATGTGATATGTGTATGTTATGGAGAAAACTAACAAGGATTTCTTTTCTGACCTGTTATTCAAGGTCAGGTTTTTGTTTTGTTTTCTTTTCCCTGTTTTTCTTCTTTCTGCCTTTTCCTGATTTTATTTCATCATCATCATCTTGTCGAGTGCTTGCTGTGAATTGAGTTGATGCTGCATTGAAATCGTTGCTTTCCGGATTGGAGTTCCTGGATTCCTGGGTTTCGTTCCAACTCTCGTGTTCGCGGAGGGAGTCGGGACTGGCGAGCCGCACGGACCTAACAGCGAGCCGTGATTGCATGGATTTGACATTAGTGTTGCCGATGGATAATGGATGGTAGGAAATTGAACTAACAGCACTTTACATTTTTCACCGTTCAATTGGAAGGATTCAGCCACAGAGGAGAGACTGAGTAACGAACAATACTGTTGTCGTATAACGATTCACATTCACAAGGTTGTGAATATAATTTGAGAGACTCATTTCTGGAAACTGCTGGGTTTAATTCCAGTGAAAGGAATTAAATGTTAATTTGTTGGGTTTATTTTTTTGTTTTTGTTGTTTGTTTATTAACGATGTTACTTGATCAAATGTGACTGCTTTCATTTTATTTTATTTTTTTTCCTTTTATATTGATTGAAAACTAAGAAAAACTTATCCAACATAAATCTTCGAAAGGGATCAAATAAGGAGTTTAACTTAAATGGATTATATCCTAAATTAAGCTTTTCAGCTATAAGGTGAATTCACTGTGGTGATTAATTAGAATTTTGTTATTTTATTTTTATTTTTCCAAAGAAACGAGAGGTTAATGTATTAATTTACATAAAGAGTGTGACAAGTGATTATACTTGCCTTTTGAGTCTTTGAAACTCATTAAGAACAGACAAAAAGGTGTCTAAAGAAATTATTTTATTTGTTTGAGAAGCACACTTTGAATTTTATTTATTTTTCCTCTTTCCTGTATTTTTTTCCTTTTTCTTCTTTCTCTTATACGTTCAAGTTTTGAATTCTAATCAAACCGATATATTTCAATTATACCTTATACCTTGTGTGAGTGACTCATTATTGTTGTGACATCCTTATTCTCTGCAGGCGAATTTAGTTCTTCTGATTTGACTGGTCCATACTCAGACTTTGTCTGTACGAAATTCAGCAAAGGGTTACAAGTGCAAAAATACTTCTATGACGTACGCATTTTTTCCCGCATTTCTGTATGAGAATGGAAGCTCTCTGAAATGATTACTTTTAGGAAAAGTAGAAGTTTTAAGAAACATTAAGGTTCATGCATTTTACATTCATTTTCAATGTGATAAGTAATTGCCCTCAACTGTGTGGAGGCAGATTGTATTCAATAATGAAATTACATTCACTTTCACAGCAATTTCATTAATTCACAATGAGAAATGACAAAACCGTTGACACATGATCTCAGCAAAGAAAAATCAATTACAGGAACTCATTAAGTTTTGCTCTGTCTGTCAGAAATAATGACACATATTCACCAGCACCTGCCACCGAGATCAGCTGAGTTCATACGTGAGTATAGAGACAAACAGTAGGCTACTAAATATTTTTCACAATTTAAAAAAGAAAAATAATAATATTCTTATAATATGAGCTAGTTTCTCTCATTATGAGATCAAAGATCATCCAGAAGGTAAGTACGGAGACTCGCTGTGGTAGTTATAGTCTGGACAGACTTTCTGCACCAGTTTATAGTCCAGGCTGTAGAAGTATATGTAGACACAGATGACTTTGAACGGTTTTGAGCAGAGCCACGAGACATGGCTTTGAGTCTGGTCCTGGTCGCAGCCATGGGACGGGTCATACCAGCAGCGTGTGCTTTTGGTGCCTTTCTCCACCTTCTCATGCTCCACCCTGCAGTTAAACATCCTCGACTCCACCGAGTGCACAACAGTTTGATGAGTCGTTGCATCAAATTCCACCGCTTTGCTCGGAGGAACCAGCCCTATGGAGACGTTTCCACCGCCGGTGGTGTTGTATCGGAAAAAAACGCTAAACGTTCCGTTGCCGTGATCCACAATCTTCCCTGTGATCAACAGGTTGAGGCTTGCAGACTTCACTTTGTACTGGAAATCTCCCCAGCCGAACATCTTAGCTTTTCCTCTTTTCACCGTGAGCCGTTTCCTTGATTGTTGGCCGGACGGGTGTGTCTCCATCAGGTTCGGGGCCCAATCCCACAGCTCCTGCTCGGGACATGAGCCGAGTTTGTCGGACAGGAGGCCTAGGGTGGGGTCGGCGCCACGGACATCAGGACTCGGTTCAGGCAAAGGGTCCGAATCAGCACACGAAGGCTTCATTGTCGTCTTTGGCCTGTCCATATGTAGAGACCTTGAGGTCAGAGGACTATTTCCATTGGCATATCTGATCTGAGACAAACAAAATGAGACTTTTAGACTTTAGAGAATGAGTTTTAGACAAAAGAGAGACACCGAACTAAAAAAATACACACATATCAGAAAGACAATATCTCCTTGACTTCACCCGACAGCAAATCTGTCATACAAGAGAGCTTTTATTAGTGAGCTCTTGGATCAATGGCCCAAATGTTACAGTTTGTTACAGTTTGCAACGCTAGGGGTTAGCGCAATGACAGTCCTGAAACAAATATCAAAAGGTGTCCGGGAGTTGCCTGTAATTGAATTTTGGCCATCAATATCAGATAAAAATGCCCTAGAAGAGCGTCAGGGAAACATGGTCCGACTTACAAAATGTGAAAGAGACGGTGTTAAAAGAGACACCTTTAACTCTGCAACATCTGAAGAAATAGTTCAGACACCCAAAATTCTGTCATTCATTTACAGATTCGTGCCGTTATTCACTGAAAATCTCTCAAATCTCATTTGCATATTTAAATATGACGCATCAAGATTGTGGTTGCTTGTGTGTTCTTAAAGGGATACTCCACTTTTTTTGGAAATAGGCTCATTTTACAACTCCCCCAGAGTTAAACTGTTGAGTTTTACCGTTTTTGAATCCATTCAGCCGATCTCTGGTTCTGGCGGTACCACTTTTAGCATAGCTTAGCATACATCATTGAAGTGGACAAGACCATTAGCATTTCTAAAAAAAAAATGACCAAAGGAGTTTCGATATATTTTTCCTATTTAAAACTTGACTCTTCTGTAGTTACATCGTGCACTAAGACCGACGGAAAATGTAAAGTTGCGATTTTCTAGGCTGATATGGCTAGGAACTATACTCTCATTCCTGCGTAATAATCAAGAAACTTTACTGCCATACCATGAGTGCAGCAGGTGTAATATGACGCAGCGCCTGAAAATAGGCTACCTTCCGTCAACACAACGGAACTATTTTTAGGCGCTGCGTCATATCATTACGTCTGCTGCACTCATGGTACGGCAGTAAAGTTTCTTGATTATTACGCAGGAATGAGAGTATAGTTCCTAGCCATATCAGCTAAGGTATTCAAAGTGGTTGCAGTCGACAGGGTGATACTAAGATGGACGGACGGAGAGATTGATAGGCCTAGATAGATTGATAGACAGACTGACATAACTAGAGAGACAGAGATAGATAGATATACACTCACCGGCCACTTTATTAGGTACACCTGTCCAACTGCTCGTTAACACTTAATTTCTAAGCAGCCAATCACATGGCGGCAACTCAGTGCATTTAGGCATGTAGACATGGTCAAGACAATCTCCTGCAGTTCAAACCGAGCATCAGTATGGGGAAGAAAGTTGATTTGAGTGACTTTGAACGTGGCATGATTGTTGGTGCCAGAAGGGCTGGTCTGAGTATTTCAGAAACTGCTAATCTACTGGGATTTTCACGCACAACCATCTCTAGGGTTTACAGAGAATGGTCCGAAAAAGAAAAAAACATCCAGTGAGCGGCAGTTCTGTGGGCGGAAATGCCTTGTTGATGCCAGAGGTCAGAGGAGAATGGCCAGACTGGTTCGAGCTGATAGAAGGGCAACAGTGACTGAAATAACCACTCGTTACAACTGAGGTATGCAGCAAAGCATTTGTGAAGCCACAACACGCACAACCTTGAGGCGGATGGGCTACAACAGCAGAAGACTCCACCGGGTACCACTCATCTCCACTACAAATAGGAAAAAGAGGCTACAATTTGCAAGAGCTCACCAAAATTGAACAGTTGAAGACTGGAAAAATGTTGCCTGGTCTGATGAGTCTCGATTTCTGTTGAGACATTCAGATGTTAGAGTCAGAATTTGGCGTAAACAGAATGAGAACATGGAACCATCATGCCTGGTTACCACTGTGCAGGCTGGTGGTGGTGGTGTAATGGTGTGGGGGATGTTTTCCTGGCACACTTTAGGCCCCTTAGTGCCAATTGGGCATCGTTTAAATGCCACGGCCTACCTGAGCATTGTTTCTGACCATGTCCATCCCTTTATGGCCACCATGTACCCATCCTCTGATGGCTACTTCCACCATGTCACAAAGCTCTAATCATTTCAAATTGGTTTCTTGAACATGACAATGAGTTCACTGTACTAAAATGGCCTCCACAGTCACCAGATCTCAACCCAATAGAGCATCTTTGGGATGTGGTGGAACGGGAGATTCGCATCATGGATGTCCAGCCGACAAATCTGCGGCAACTATGTGATGCCATCATGTCAATATGGACCAAAGTCCCTGAGGAATGCTTCCAGCACCTTGTTGAATCTATGCCACGAAGAATTGAGGCAGTTCTGAAGGCAAAAGGGGGTCCAACCCGTTACTAGCATGGGGTACCTAATAAAGTGGCCGGTGAGTGTAGATAGACAGACAGACAGACAGACTGACTTATAAATAGACAAGACAGATAGACAGATACTAGATAAAAATGCATTTTTTTGAATTCCCAATTGAACTAAAATATATATTTAGTTCAACCAGTTCCAGCACCCTGCAGTGATAAATTAATGGAATAATTTATGAAGATATAACAAAAACCTTTCATCTCGTTGCTCTCATTTACATTTCAGAATGACTTTTTATGATACACAATACAGTGAGACATGCTGCTTTACCGTCAGAATGCTGTGCAACATAATTAACTTCATTTGAAGACTGACAGTTTCCCCCAAACAGCTCTGAGCAGGATTACGGCTTTTCCGATGGCAGATTTACAGGAAGCTGGTTTAATGGATTAGGTCTCCAGCAGTTGTACACTGCCATCCCACTCCAGCTATAAATAAGATCAAGGTGTTTCCAGCTCAGAGTTCATTTTCCAAAACGGGAATTTATGGAGTTGTAACATTCACAAACATGATTCAAAGCACCCAGACGAGGTAATGTGCGTGAACAATAGCACCTTCACCTTCATTAAAGCGTGATGTTGAATGATGGAATGCCAAGCAAACACAATGAAACTTGAGCAGAGATCATTTCAATGATTCTTCGTAGAATGATGAAGTGTGACAACAAGCCATTTTCAAGTTTGAACGCTGACTTGAGAACAGATTTGAAGTTTCAAAATTTCTTATATTGTGTTTTTGTGTTCTGTAAACTATATATATATATATATATATATATATATATATATATATATATATATATATATACCATTGGATCTTTAAGAGCTGCTTTCATTAAGAAAATATAGACACAGCATTTTTCTTGAAAACCTCCCAAACAGCATGTGGTGATGTAGGGATTGTTTGATTTTTTTTATAGGCTTTCTGACACCAAGACTCAACTAGTCTCTGCAATTCTCCATCTATGATCTTTGGACACTCAAACCATCCTCCTCACTGTCCATTAAGAAAATATAGACACACGTCCTCTTCCTGGCAGAATCGTAACATCTTTAGTTGATTATAACTTCTTAATTATTGCCGAAATGGGGATTTTCAATTCTTTAGCTATTTTCTTACATCCACTTTCTATTTTGTGAAGCTCAACAATCTTTTGATGCACATCAGAACTATGTTCTTTGGTTTTATTCATTGTGATGGATGATTAAGGGAGTTTGGCCTTTGTGCTTCCTCATTTTTAAACTCCCGTGAAACAAGAAGTCATAGCTGGACAATTTCCTAGTGTTCCTAGTCACCCTGGTGTGCTAAAAAAGGTAAATATTAATGGGAATATACTTCAGAGATATTTTATTCATAAAAAATTATAGGGGTATGAATAATTGTGGCCAACGTGTTTTGGAGAAAAACATTTATTTTATAATGTGATTTCCCCCCCCCATTTTCAATTCTTTTACTTCAATGAAAGGTTAGATTTTTGTCAATTTTTTGAAAGAAAGATCAAAAGGATAAACGATGCAGATTTATTTTTTACAGCCATTTTTGATCATATTTACCAGGGGTATGATTAATTCTGGGCACGACTGTATATAAGCAATAAGGTACGAGGCTGTGCTGAAGGGCGTTGTTAGCCTGCAACCACTTCAGACGTTACTTATTCACGATACAGCAGTTGCCTCGACTACCTTATTGCTTTTATAAAACGGTTACCACACAATAAAAATATTAAAGTTAAAAAAAAAATATGTATAAGTGCAACTTTCATAAGTAATATATCACTAAAAGCCTTCCTTCCGCTAGAAAAAAAAATAGTCCATGACCCGTAAACAGCAACAACGTTCCAATGTTTAATATGCATGAAAGCTCAAATAAAAACAACATGAACCGCAGTGTTGCGCAGTGATGAATAGAACCGTTGGGTGAAGCGGTCATAAAGCACGGCTATTGACCAATCAGAATCAAGGATTGGAACTAACCGTTTTATGAATATAAATATAAATTATTTATGGGCTGTTTATAAAATCATATGATTACATTACGGTAGACCTTTGAAGATTTTTCTAAGGATCAGACCAGGTAGGCCTAAAGACCTGTGTAGGGCAGTCAGTGAAAAGGGATTGAAATATACCTGCAAAGATGAAATCACAACATACTGTAAGTCATCTGAAACATTCCCAGAGGGAGATACTACCTCTGAAACCTGCATCTGCCTAAAGATGAAAAAGAATCCGTGATTGCTTTGAGAACATTAGTGCAAAAATCAGTAAGCCATGATTTAACTCCATGGATCATGGGTAAATACATACACAGCATGCCGTAATCAGATGAAGGCAGAGTTTACACTGGAGCAATTCCATTGAACATGTCCAGGTGGAAAAAAAGGAACCCCCAAAAATCGAAACTTATGATATCAACTCAATAGCTCTTTTCACAGATTTCGTATATTGGATCTTTATCTCCAGGGGTCAGACACTTACAGTCACACTTATATATTTATATAAAAAAGCAATAATCCTTTTGAGGCTCGAGCACGTTGCCTCTTATTTCAATTAGAGACGAATCGATCTTCAGTCTGATGTGTGAGCTGGACCTTACACAGGGAACGGGTGAACAGAGGAGGTGCAAGAACGGAGGAGAGACAGAGAGACAGAAGTCAACACAAAATACTCTTACAATGACTCTAGCTTGCAATGCTGGAATGTTGCATTATTAAAAGTATCTGATGAGAAGTCACTGATGAACACTGGAAAACACTTCTAAAACACCAAGAATGATAAACTGCAATTGGAAGTGCAATAGATGAGACACAATTGCAAAAAGTGTAACACAAAAACATGATGGACAAAATTGCTGACTTTTCTGAGCAGTATTGATCTCTCGATGCGAAGACCAGTGACCGATACTGTGTTCCTTCACATGATATTCTTAACCAACCATTAAATTAGAATTCCTCCCACTAATGCAATCAAGATCCATCATTGATAATTATGATAAAAAAGGAAGAAAGTTGAGTTTAGTTGGTCTTAGCTGGTTTCTACAGGTCTGATTTGATGGTTTTAGGGGTTTTCAGCTGGTCAGAAGACCAGGGGAACCATCTTAAACCAGCTAAGACCAGATTATTTTTCTTTTTTTGCTGTTTCACATCAAAAATATCAATAATGTTTATAGAATTCCTGTTGGAATTTCAGAGAATCTTAAAGGGACTTTTGTAAACATCTCATAAAACAAAAAAATTATATTTAAATAGGCTTAATGTTCCAAAGCTTCCAAACGATATAGTTCTAAAGTCTGAAAAATCTGATTTACCAAGGAGTTATTGCCTTTAATTAGACATTCTATAGAAATTTTACGTTCAATTTCAGCATTTGATCACATACTTTTAATCCATCCTTCACAAAGCTCTCATAAACAATGTTTCAGTCTTTGATCTTACATGATTGGCAACAGATCCCATTAGGATTCTGACAGAAATCACGTACAGTATGCATTCAGTATGGGTTTGACTTGACATGTCTCTGTCTGTGATGCTGAACCCACAGCCAAACACATCAAAGAGCAGATCAACACCCGCAGCCAAGAGACATAGAAGAATTAGAGATAAAATGTAAGTGTACTTACATCATATGTAGTGAAGAGGATCATAAGATGCGTCAAACTGCTTGCAATCATCATCATCTAGAAGGTTTTCTGACTCTTGAACTTTCCTTACAGCCGTTCTGATCCCTGTGAAATTCTCAATGGGATTCAATGGATTTCACAGGGGAAGCTGATGTTCCTGATTCGAGGCTTGTTCTGCGCTGTGAACACATGGTCACTCAGCTCCATCTGACACCGAGAGCTGCTCACACGAGGGAGGAACGCCTGTGAAGCTCGACTCAACCAATCCAGCCTCAGACACACTTTATGACTTTCATTAATACAGTCATTCCTACAATGCAGCATATTTATCGCATCTGCCATCACATAAAAGAGTAAACATTCACATTCATAGACATACACTCACCTAAAGGATTATTAGGAACACCATACTAATACTATGTTTGACCCCCCTTCACCTTCAGAACTGCCTTAATTCTATGTGGCATTGATTCAACAAGGTGCTGAAAGCATTCTTTAGAAATGTTGGCCCATATTGATAGGATAGCATCTTGCAGTTGATGGAGATTTGTGGGATGCACATCCAGGGCACGAAGCTCCCGTTCCACCACATCCCAAAGATGCTCTATTGGGTTGAGATCTGGTGACTGTGGGGGCCATTTTAGTACAGTGAACTCATTGTCATGTTCAAGAAACCAATTTGAAATGATTCGAGCTTTGTGACATGGTGCATTATCCTGCTGGAAGTAGCCATCAGAGGATGGGTACATGGTGGCCATAAAGGGATGGACATGGTCAGAAACAATGCTCAGGTAGGCCGTGGCATTTAAATGATGCCCAGTTGGCACTAAGGGGCCTAAAGTGTGCCAAGAAAACATCCCCCACACCATTACAGCACCACCACCAGCCTGCACAGTGGTAACAAGGCATGATGGATCCATGTTCTCATTCTGTTTACGCCAAATTCTGACTCTACCATCTGAATGTCTCAACAGAAATCGAGACTCATCAGACCAGGCAACATTTTTCCAGTCTTCAACTGTCCAATTTTGGTGAGCTCTTGCAAATTGTAGCCTCTTTTTCCTATTTGTAGTGGAGATGAGTGGTACCCGGTGGGGTCTTCTGCTGTTGTAGCCCATCCGCCTCAAGGTTGTGCGTGTTGTGGCTTCACAAATGCTTTGCTGCATACCTCGGTTGTAACGAGTGGTTATTTCAGTCAAAGTTGCTCTTCTATCAGCTTGAATCAGTCGGCCCATTCTCCTCTGACCTCGAGCATCAACAAGGCATTTTCGCCCACAGGACTGCCACATACTGGATGTTTTTCCCTTTTCACACCATTCTGTGTAAACCCTAGAAATGGTTGTGCGTGAAAATCCCAGTAACTGAGCAGATTGTGAAATACTCAGACCGGGCCGTCTGGCACCAACAACCATGCCACGCTCAAAATTGCTTAAATCACCTTTCTTTCCCATTCTGACATTCAGTTTGGAGTTCAGGAGATTGTCTTGACCAGGACCACACCCCTAAATGCATTGAAGCAACTTGGTTGATTAGATAATTGCATTAATGAGAAATTGAACAGGTGTTCCTAATAATCCTTTAGGTGAGTGTATATGAATGAGAATGCTTCAGCATTTATAATATAATGCATACACTCTAAAAATGCATGGTTCAGGCTTTTGGGTCATTGTATTGGGTTGAAAAAATGCAACGAGGTCATCCTTCATGTTTAATACACCAGTGTTTATTACCTGTAGGTCATCAGAAAACATAAGCTGTACAAAAAAGACTTTACAACATGACCATAATCAACAAAGAATCAGCGAGACCACTTTGCAATGTACTAAACATTTCTGTGCAATATAAAAGAAATTAATATGATTTAATACTCATTCTTATTTACAAATGATACGAGACATTCATTTCACCAGCTGCTAGCCGGACGGCCAGGTGAAATGACTCTGATGTAGCAGCGTAAATAAATCAGGGGAAAACCAGGAAAGTGGACCAATAAAAAGCCTCTTCTATAACTACTATCTGAATGGAAGATATCAGCAGGATTCATAGGCTAATACATCTTAGGAATATCATATTCACGCTGTTGTTTCGATATATAAAAATTTTCATTAATACTTAAGATTTTATACACCATTTTCTTTTTCACTGCATTTTAGGGGATACAGTATAATTATGGATATATAAATTGATCACTATTTTATATTCTGCTGAATAATTAAACATCAAAACCGTTGCCGAATGATTTACTGTTTGATGGCTTTGTATATTTTCTGTAAGTGTGAAGAGACAGCTCAAATTGTGACTATATTTGTGATGCCATAATATTATACAATAAAATATATATCAGATCCCAGAAAAGTGCTACACATGTACAATAACCCCAGAAAGTATTTTCACATTTAAGTCACACTGAATGTAGAGATGCATTAGATTACACAATATCAAATCAAGCAAAATGTATTATAAATAAATATAAAGCCATTCCTGAATTTTTAATGACTTTTTACAGTCCTTTTAGAGGCATCATAAATGCCTATTTATATTAAATCCTAGGCTACTATAAGGGAAATCAAAATTCTGTTAACACTTTTAATCCATCCAATTTCTATATAATGCTTAAATCCTAATTTGTATATTTAAGTACACAGTGTCATGTGATACACCAGCAGGTATACTGATTTAAGTTTCACAAGTTTTTGGTTCAGTATAAAAGGTTCATAAGAATCAATAGTTCAGGAATCGGACTACACCGCACAGTTTGAATGTTTTAGATTCACTAAAAATAACTGGTTTATCAGAGTCAATAGTTTGGGAATTGGACTACACCGAACAGGTCGTATGTTTCTGATTCACTAAAAAGAAGCACCTTAAAGGGATAGTTCACCCAAAAATGAAAACTCTGTCAGTAATTACTCACCCTCATGTTGTTCAAACCCCCGTAAGACTTTCGTTCATCTTCAGAACACAAATTAAGATATTTTTGATTAAATCTGAGAGCTGGATCACTCCTCCATAAGCTTTTAAGGGATTGAAACTTGCCGGGCCAGAAAAGTTATTAAAGACATTGTTAAAATAGTCCGAGTGACTACAGTGGCTCAACCTTAAGTTTATCAAGCGACGAGAATACTTTTTGTGCGCAAAAAGGCTCACTATTGGCCGATGCTGGTCATGTGTGTGATGCGTGTGACGTACAACAGAAGCGTTGCGCTGTGACACTACATGAACTCACTCGAGGCCCACAGAGAAGGAAATGAATAGTTGAATAAAGTTGTTTTTTCGTTTTTTCTCGTCGCTTGATAAACTTAAGGTTGAGCCACTGTAGTCACTTGGACTATTTTAACGATGTCTTTAATAACTTTTCTGGGCCGGCAAGTTTCAATCCCTTTAGAAGCCTATGGAGGAGTGATCCAGCTCTCAGATCTAATCAAAAATATCTTAATTTGTGTTCTGAAGATGAACGAAAGTCTTACGGGGTTTGAACAACATGAGGGTGAGTACTGACAGAATTTTTTCATTTTTGGGTGAACTATCCCTTTAAGAGAGTTCTGACATTGGTGGTGCAAAATAATAGTGTGGGAAACAACATCAGAATATTTTAATACATTGTGTCACTTGTTTCCAGTATTTAAAAACATGCTACTGGTTCACAACCCTATATCTAATGCAATTACATTCAGACATTTTAAAGTTGATCTTAAGTGTCCAAATACTTTGTAGGTCCACTGTATTTTGCATGACCACTGTCCTGTGAGAATTGGCAACAATCAGGAACAAAAATTTCTGAATCGATAATAAGGCAGAAACTATCGGTCTTCCCATGAGACCCATTGTCTTGACACGTACATCATTCATGTAAATATATACCAGACATTGAAAATGGGGCATAAATCCCCCAGTCAAAATCATAATACGGTCACAACCACTTTTCCCTAACAACTGTATATCGACCAATTATTATATATTATAAAAATGCCTGAATGGAAAACTATAACAAAAAAAATACATATGTAAAGTCTGTTGAGCAGAAAAGACACATCATACAGTAGAAACTATACAATGCACAAATGAGTGAAAATAAAAGGACGTGAGGTCTTTAAAGAGTCCCACTCTGAGATCTATTCTTACACTTTCTCAGTTATCCCGCTTCATTGATGTGCTCCAGATTCATATTCTGTTGCCTTGAAGAATCATCGCTTCAGAGACATTGTTCAATGGCGAATGCCTTCCTTGCTGCACTAATATAGTGCAAAATAACACCTGGAATCAGAGTGGGACTTCCAGGAGAACATGATTCGTCTCGTTTTTACCTTCCACAGAAAGGCTGCATCTTCCGTGAGCAAATGTTGTCCATGATGTAAGTGATATCTGAAGTTGTTCTCTACTGCGTGTTTGTACTGTATGTTTTGGCATTGTTTATTCAATAACTCCCTCCAAAAACATGAATCCTCTCAGCTGGGAAGCACAAGTCGGAAGAAAGTTGTTCTGATAAGGTCCTAGAGAGAAGTCCGACCAGTCGTAGAAGACCATTAGCTTGACCGCAGTTGCATAATTGACAAATGCTTGTAAGGAACTGAATATAAACAAAGGCATGATCTCACAGCATATGGAGATGTGTGTAAAGGCTCTTCCAGAACAAGAACGGGAAGTAAAAACAAAGTATGACGGTTTTCTTTATGTTTCTTCTTCCAAGTTGGATTCAAGCGATGAGGGTCCAGTATTTGTGATGGTTTGTCATTTCTCATTTGGAGGAGTATGTACTGTAGGTGAATCTCAAAAACATGCCTAGGTCACACTTTACCCCCAAAACAAAAAAATTAAGCTTTATTTTAGGCCTATTTTATTGACGTTATCAGATGATGCTGAATAATGGCACTATTGTCTTCGGTAGAGCTGCTTCACAGCAGAATTGAACTTGTTTCATAATTAATGAACTTTACACAGTGATTGAACTGAATTGAATCAGTTGAATTTAATCGGTTATATTTGATGAAGTTTGCATCATTAATTCTGTTACTCTCCTGTTTATTACTGTGAAACAAGTTCTATAAAGCGCTATAAAATTAAATGTTGATATGACTACAAAGGCTTTTTGCATTGTGACAATATTTTCATAACAGTTAAGCACATTTACCCTAAATTCTTATTGCTGTAATGTAAACACTCTCTTTTACTATACTTTTACTATGTTTCAATAAATAAGTATTAATTCATCATGGTTATATTAGTTATATAGCCTTTAATTTTTGCTGATATAAAAGGATATTTTTAATATGAACCGCTATTGACAATACTGAGAATTACAAAAACACTTAAATCGTCCAGATGCATTACAGTAAAAAAAGAATTTAGGAACTAATGTGATTCATTGTCATGAATAATGCAATAATCAAAATTTCATAATATCACGATGTACAAAATCTTAAAGGTGCTAAAATTGCCTTAGTTTCTTTCAATCAAAAATATCATTACTTATATAGTTTTTCTTTAAATTTTGGGGTATAATGTGACGCGGGCATGTTTGAGTGAGATTCGCCCATTTTCAGAATGTCGATGATATTTTCATGACATCAGTTCTCAGAGAAAGGCTACATGTCCGCATCACCATCGTACGCCAGGGTCAAGGGTTTCAGTCGGTTATTGTTTTGTCTTCGCTGAGGTTTCTTTGGCTTTTTGCTGAGGACAAAAAAAAAATCAAAATTCTATAATAACAATATGCTTGGTTTAAGAATTACTGTAGAATTACTTTAAGGCCACATGCACACTGCAGCAATTTAATTCTCTTCAAAAAAAAAAAAAAAAAATTTACTAAAAACAAAACAAAAAAATCCAGCAGTCATAAAATAAATATTTTAAATTACGAAATTTAGCAACTGTAATTTAGGCCATTCATTGCTGCATTTAAGGTCGTCTCGCTCAAAATCTTGCAGTGTGTACATTGCTTGTGTATACTTTATCTTACAGTATTTGAAAACACAATATATTATATAAATACAGTATATATGCATATGCATTTTATGGCATATGGTACAAAAATGAAATCATGCAATGTGTAAAAAAACAAACAATGATTGATGATGAAATATCATGATGATGAGGGAAGATTCAGTAATGACTTATGATGAAATATAATAGGTGCAAAACTATGTCAAGCGTGATTAAAGACCATATTGGCATTATTTCAACATATGATCATAACAAATTCACTGTTCCAAAACCTAGTGAATTGCCCTAATAGGCATAACAGATGTTCCAAAAGGTTAGAAACATCATGTTGCCTATCAGAACACCTAATCTGAGCCTAATTCTGAGGCGGAATCACATTTGTGCATCACAGAAAAGGCAATCCCAAAATGCATTATGACAAATCAGTGAAAATTTGACGATGGACAAAGTATAAATTATAAATATACTTTTAATTCATTCAACACAGAAAAGTGTTGATAGAAATAGTTCCATAGAATTAACCCTATAAATCCTACTGTATTATATTTGATACAGCTCACTAGGTTTTGCAACAGAGTTAGTTTCTTTATCTTTTTTTGATCCCTTAAACCGTAGATAGGCAGCCTACCCGGGCAGCTCGGTGCATTGGGCATCCGAACATAAGGCACAGACTGAGGCCGAGGCACTGGGCAGAGGGGGCTGAGATCAGGAGTCTGTTCCTCCGGCCTTTAACTGGCTCTTGACTCTTGACTCGGCTGCTGGCACTCAGGGCAGGTGTACGTCAGTTCATGGGCGTCTTGGCCCATCCATACCACCGTACCATTGGCAGAATCTGGCGTCTCGAGCGACCGCCGGATGGCACAGTAACTGCTGCTCATGACGGGCGAAGGGAGGCATGGATGATGGGATGCGAGTAAAAGAAAAACACAAGCAAACGAATGCATGTAGTGAATGAGAAAATAAAGTGAGCGATGACGAGGCAGATGGAAAGTGGCGTCGCTCTTACCATGCGAGGTAAATCATCGACACTATAAACACCAGGAGGACAAAAGCACCTGCCGCCACACCGTACACCCACGTCTTCAGTGTTCCGTCTAAAGAGGAAAAGCCTTTCTTTACTAGCAAAAGCAAAATGCAAAACTACACACAGAAATTGAAACTGAATATTTACCTGGTCCAAAGGGTTGCAAGTACCATGTGCGTCCCACGCGGCCAGGCTGAACCGTGGTGGGCAGGGTGGGGTTGATGGCCCGGCTGGTCTTCACATCGGTTTTCTTGTCCCCTGCGGTAGGGATTTCGAGCACAGGGATGGGCGTACATTGCTCCAGCATTCCCTCGGCCGTCAGGACCTCGGTATAGCCCTCCTCGCACATACATACTCCCTCCTGCAGGGGGCAGCAACAGCACACAAATACTATCATGCTTTCTAGTCTGCTTTTACAGCCTCATTGTGTAGTTTATAATCGTGCTCTGGCAAACTAAACTCAAACTTTCCAAACTGTAGATGTTAGGTAAAGTGTGAAAGAGTTGTGGTTTAGCAGTGGTGATGGTGAAGGCGTCATTTATAGCCTAACTTTAGCTTTTCACTTTTGGATATTAAATATTTAGGCTTCAAAATTAATAGGGTAATAGTTGTGTTCATTTGTGAATATTATCGCTATGAACAAAACGTGTAAGAATCATACACTTTTGTTGGTCACAGAGCTTAATTTCTACAATGCTCCAAAGCCAATGAAAAAAGAAAAAAAACTATTGGCTTTTTGACAAGGGAACCAGGGTCATGCTAACTTCCAGGTTGGCCTACAAAACTATGTCATTCCTGCAGTAGTCTATTGACCAGGGAAATGATTGTTATCGCCCATCCTTAGAGGAAAGAGAATATTCACAAACTTCTCTTTTTTGAAAGGGATTGTGGGTAAAATTATCCCAAATAGCATGCACACAAAAATCAACTAGATGTATTATATAATTTGTGCAGCCATCATTTGGTATGCACTAATTCGGATCTTAATATGATCAACATTTGGTCTTGTAAACTTAATAAAAAGTAAAAAAGCTCATTGATCATGTTTCAGAAATATAGATCCACTGCACCCCCCAAAAAACAGTTTATGACTATGATTTTCTGTTACGTCCATTATAATAATTACAGCTGGAGCGACCGTCGACAGTTACAGACACCCAGGCTGAGATTACAGTAATCCCACAATCCTCTTGTGTCTTACCTCTGAGCAGAATGACTGTGGTTTGTTACAAAGTGGATCACATGACTGGTCCGCCCCTGGCAGTAGCGCTGGAGGGCATCCACCTGGAAGAAATAACAGAGTAGAGATCTTTTTCAAGCTTTTGACAGAAAAGTTGAGTTGAAAAAAAGTTATGTACAGTACACCTACCAACCAAAAGACATAACAATAACGTTACTCTATCTCATTCAAAAGTATACTTTTCTATTACATCACTTGCATGCAATACTGCAAATATTATAACCACTTCAAGCCACCATGAAATCAAAATAGACAATTCTGATTTTTTTTCATGGAATATTGAAGTATAATTTATGATTTGTCTGTGCACTTTTTTAATTCCTCGTAATCTTTAATTAAAATAACTTCCCTTCCCTCTTGCAGCAACATCTCTTCTCTGATGATGTGTTTACTGGCGCGAGGGCGGGGCGACCTGTCACTCACATGAGATCCACCAATAGCAAACCACAACCATCCAATCAATTCCCTACATTTCTTTTTCTTATTCAACAGATATCCATCACACTAGGCAAAAAGACCATCACAACTTCTGTTTCAGTTTGACTTGAAAAATAGTAATAACTGTACATATAATTATTTACTTAGTATTTACAAATAAATCATATCCCACTGCTGCTAAACTTTAGGTATATATTACTTAACTGTCAGTTCTGATTTTACTTCTTGTACCTTGTGGTACTATTGTAATTATTGTCCATATTCATTGTTGTCTTTTTAGTCATCATGACTGTCTACTACTGTAAATGTTTTACGAAGGAACTGTATTACATTTGCATCATATCCATTGCCATGTGATGTGTTAGAAATTACAACAAAATTGACTTTGCTTAGAATACTGTATCCCAAAAATGCAATCCAGTGTGGTCTTTGACAACTGTACACTAGTAGTTTAATCAGAAACTACAGAAAATGTGCATCTTGTGCACAGTACACATACTACAAAGATGCTGGCATGATGAAGTCTGCTTAAAACAGCACTTTGCCAATTCTTTTATAATTATTATGCATGCAGCTTTTATGAGCTCATTAATTCAGAAGCTACAATAATTTATTTGTCACACTGCAGGAATGTTAAAAATGACCTTTAGGGAAGGCCAAAAGGCATTTAAAAGTGGTGGAAAAACTGATAGGACCTAAGATGTGCACATTGCGATATACATTTTAACTTGAAAACTTGATGTTGATTAAAAAAAAGTCCAGACACATTATGCATCAAGTAAAGAAAAGTTCTCTGAAGGTTTGTATTGGTATCTGTCAACCTTCATTGGTTACTCATTCATGTGACTTAAAGAGACAGATGTAAAGTGGTGTTGTACAGCACCTGTGACGTTTATTCCATCTGAGCGTTGACACCAGATCAGCTGAGGACCGCCCATCCACTGGTACTCATAACACTCACCATCTATACGGAAATCAACAGAGTAAATATACATAATGCAGTCGACCCTTTTGGACAGTTGTAGAGAGACTCATTAAGGGTGTCGTCACACTCACATCCTGTTGGCTCCATATTCTCACTACAGTACATCATACTATGAGCCTGATGTATAGAATATAAAACATGCAAACTTTTTTGAATTTGAAAAAAATATTTTGTCTAAATACTCAATAAACTGTTCCATTTCAAAATGTAAAAATTTCTTACTATTATTTAATATTTCAGGCTTTACAGGGTTAAATTGGACCAAAAGCTGAAAAAAAAAAAGCCCAATTCCCATTGCATTCACACTGTCCCTGGCCTTGAATAGCACTTATTTTGGTCAGTCTGTTAGTTATGTTAGGCTCTCGGTTCACTTTTCAATCACTATTGTAAAGAATCAAGCCCTAAACATCCAACTGCATTTCATGTACAATTCTATGGACCTGTTAAATCAGGTGACGTGAAAAGTATTTATTCTAGGAATCATCCATGTGGAACGAAATCCAAGTATGGTAATGAGAGAGGAGGAGCATGTCTCACTGGTGCAGGGGCGGGACTGCCACTCCTGATCGGGACACTGAGCGATGTTTTCTGGTTCCTGCGCGATGACGGCACGTGAGCGGACCTGCACCGGAGTGAAGTCCAAACGCTGACCCTTCACACACACTCTCTGACACGGGCTCCAGTCGGACCACTCCATCAGATAACAGTCACCTGAACAGATCAGCAAGTTAGATGTCCACTAACCAACTCAATACAGCCTGATAACAGCAGAAGTGCTTGGGAAGCTGTGAAACTATATTTTGACATGCAACAATTTAAAGTATTTCAAGTGCAATTTCAACTGAGGGAGAGCGCAATTTCAATTGAGGTGGACACCCCCTTCAACCCCCAACAATTCATTTAGATTACATATTTTAGATTACATAATTATCAGGTTGTATAGATTTAAAACACAAGTTAACACAAAAACAATGACGATCTCAAATAGGGTATAAGCATCAAACCTGAACCAAAACTTTTATATTACATCAAATAAAACCAAAAAACATCCAGATTACATAACTAAACTAAAAGCAATATTGCTGTATAACCAAATATGGTCACGCTATTGATTAGGATCCAATTCTCATTATTAACTAACTATTAACCATCTGTATGAATTTTTGCCTCAAACTCCTAATTACTGCTTATTAATAGTTGCAAGGTAGTTAAGTTTAGATATTGGGGATGTTAATGCAGAACAAGGCAATAATATGTGCTTTAATTAAGTACCAATAAACAGCCAATATATGCATGCTAATCAGCAACTAGTTAATAGTGAGGATTGGACCCTAAACTAAAGTGTTACCCTAAATAATTTTAAGAAAAAAGACGAGTTAAAATGGCAACACTATTGAGTGTTGAATCTATAATGAGTGAATTTATTTAAAAAAAACTAGTTATTCTAAACAGTTCGAGGCTGGGTTTGCATTTTTATGGGAATGTTTTTAAGATATTGTAAATTTTTTTTATATCCATCTAATTATATATATATATATATATATATATATTATTTGCTTATATTTTGCTATAATATTAATTTATTTGAGTAAATTCTATATTATATTTATTATTTTTTGTCAGTTTTGGCGTGCCCACCTGTTCTGCGCAATATCATGTACAGATGTATGTGTAGGTTGTTAGATTCTACAAACAGCATAATTTCAACATTGACGAACCCGGCCCTAAGTTCAGTCAGGTTCTCCTCCAGTATGTGGAACCATTTAGCCTATATGTAAACATGTGATTTTTTTGTTTTTTTTTGTTTTGTATTTGTATGTTACTGTTTGTGTTTTGTTACTGTTTGTTTTTTGGACCATTTGTGTCCTTAATAAAAGCTTTGATTGATTGATTGAATATTCTAAGACTGTTACCAGGGCAGGGTAAGGTGCAGGTCTCCTCCAGAACAATCTTCTTATCTCCGTCGACGGCCAGCTCCAATCCAGCACAGAGATCTTCCTCTACAATGCTGCTCTTCCCATCGCTGGAGCCGTCCGATACGAAGCACGACAGGTTCCGGAAACGCATGCCCACCCCACACACCACCTCCTACAACACACATGCACACACAGAGGTTTGAGATGTGAGTACTGCGCAGTCATAAACACTTCCTAAATCCAAAGATCAAAAGGAGGATTGAAACGGAGGAGGATCAGAGAGAATAACAGAAGAGAAGACGAGGTTGACAGCGAGATTGGAAAGCAAGGTGGTGGAAGAGTGAGGAGTTCCAGCGCGGGTTGTTAGCGTATTATTCAGTGTGTTGCGTTGGCCGATTGAGGTGTTTAGCTTAAACTATTGCTCCGTTGTACAATACCATTCAATAAACACTAAATTGTTTGAATTTCATGAGTCACAATGGAGCTCAGCAGAAAAAAAAGAACAACAAAGAGGAACAGATTAGATTATAAACTTCAATTTGTTTCCATAAGCTTATTTTACACATGCTGAGGTATATACACTACCATTCAAAAGAGAAAAAAAGAAACTCAATTTTATTCAGCAAAGATGCATTAAATAGTTCAAAAAGAACACTAAAGACATTTACACTGTTACAAAAGATTTTCATTTGAAATAAATGTTCTGTTGAACTGTCTATTCATTAAAGAATCCTGAAAAAAATTATAATCACGGTTTCCAAAAAGATTAAGCAACATTGATAATAATAATACTTGTTTCTTAAGCAGCAAATCAGCATAATAGAATGATTTCTCAAGGATCATGCGATCAAAATGCAGCTTTGCTATCACAAAAATATATATATAAAAAATTAAAAAATAAAAAAGTTTGTTAAAGGCACAATATGTAAGATTTTTGGATTCAAATATCCAAAAAACATAAAAACACTAAAACCATGTTATATATTTTTTTGACTTGTGTACTTACATTATCCCAAATGTTTCCAAAAAAATGTTTAAATACAGAGAAACCAGCTATTTCAACCAGCGTAGTAGCGGTCCGCGCCATTGCGTCGCCTGTCAATGACGTCATATCCGCCTTACCCTCGATTTCCAGTGGAAACACCAAAGACACTTTCATATATTATGCGTTTTATTAGACAGGTGTCTGGATACTTTTATCAACAGAAAACAAATCATTGTTATATAGTTCAACACGGTTAGTCTTATTGTTGAATCTCTTGTTTTTTTGATTTACCGCGAGTAACATGTTTAATGTGTTAATATGTATCATAGTGGCTAACATAGAATAATCATAAGTGCTTTATTTGTAATAACAGTAATACAGCATTTAATCCACCATACAGTATACTTTAAAATTATTTCCAAGTTATTCAGCAACACAAGTCATCCAGCTTATATTAATATATTATAATATAATCCAATCTAGCTCACTGCAATGTGCAACAAGTGTCTCATAGCAGCCACCTAGCTAACGAACATAGTAATGATATAACAACTTTCAACACACTCGAATGCTTGTTTTGACCTAGTTAAACAGCTGTGTTACCCCATCATTTTAACTAGTCAGATAAAGTGATCTGTATGAGTAGTAATTCAGCCGTTTCATTAGAATGAAATAAAATAATGTGAATTTAAGTGATCAAACATAACTAACAAAGTTCAAGTTCAGTTGTTATTGTTTTTAAAAAGCGACCTCTAGCGGCGAAACTTTAAATTGTAACAATATTCCACAATATTACCGTTTTGACAGTAAATATATACAAATAAAAGCAGCCTTGGTGAGCATAACAAAACATTCAAAAAATCTTACCGGCCCCAAACGTTTGAAAGGTAGAGTACTTATTATAGTCAATTTAATAGATTGTACTGTTGTGTACCTTAGTGTGGATACTTTGACATGTCTTTTGAAAACATGTCCAGTGACAAAAACTGAAAAACATTGATTATGAAAAATAAACTTGAGCCAGAAGCTTCACAAGTCCGAGTTCACCAAACTTGAACTTGAGCCGAAAGACTTCTTTTAATGTGCTTGCATTTCCGTGAAGAAGTTTCTTCTTGCAGTGCTTAAGTTCAAGTTTGATGAACTCTGATCTGTAAATTTACATTGAGCCATTCGATCTATAAGAGAATGCAATGGAAAAAGCTGAAATGAGAGACCTCAACACGGCACTCTGACCACGGGCCGTACTGCCATCTGTAGCAGGGTCGCACAGGACAGGGTTTCCACTGCTCCATCTGAGACGAACACGGCCTGCCGTCCCCCTGAGACGCCTGAACCACCGCTCGTCTCCGCCACATCCTCCCTGAAGGATAGAGACACACGACACAGAAATGAGTTCGAGCTTCGCTTCCACAGAGAACAAGATCATTTAAAGGAATAGTTCACCCTAAAAATTATTGTTCAGTATTACAGTAAAAAATGGCAATGTGATTTTTAAAAAATGTATTTATCAATACTTTACGATTATATATTATAAGAGATTTTTTATTACACTACTGTGCAAAGGTTTCGGGTCAGTAAGATATTTTGATGTTTTTGAAAAGTCACTTATGCTCACCAAGGCTGCATTTATTTATTTTAAAATGTGATTGCAATAAAAAAAAAAAACAGATTGCAGTTTTATATTGTAATATATTTTAAAATGTCATTTATTTATTTGAAGTAGAAAACTTTTGTAACATTATAAATGTCTTTACTGTCACATTTCATCAATTTAATGCATCTTATCAAAAAATAAACAAATAAATAAATAAATAAAACACTGACCTAAACTTTTGAACAGTAGTGTACATTATGACAATGAAAATAAAGTCAAAAACGTTTGATTTTGAAATGAAATTTGACCTGAACCTGTTTTTGACAGATTTCATGAGCTGCCCGCACACACAAATCTCTACATACACACACACACACACACACACACACACACTCATCTTTCAGTTTCCAGCTCAAGACGCGGCTGTCTCAGATAACTCGCTAGCTCATCCCACACGTGTTTAGCATAAAACCCTCACACAATGCGCCGCCTTCTCTCTCGCTCTTCTTTTTCTACCTTATCTTGGAAGTGTTTGGCAGGCCGACTGTCATTTTCTATCTAGAGCTGCTTCCATCTTTTTTTTCTCCGTTGAACAGTCCATCATTTAATCTCGTATTTCAGAGTTCTAGCTCACTCCTCAAATGCTATCTTTTTGTTCTTTCTTTGCATGCACAATTTTACAGCCTACATGCATACCTAGTCACAAACAGTTGAGCATGACGCCATTGCATTCGATTTCTCTTTACTATGAAGTAACATTTCAGTCAGGAAATTTGATTGGAGCTTTTTATTTTCATATGTTTTCCAAATAAGTGTGCAATATGCATATCATTGGGCTGAGACTAATATACTGTCCACTATTATACAAAAGGGGTTGGTAAGATTTTTTTTTAATAACAAATTAATTATTTTATTCAGTAAGGGTGCATTAAACTAATCAAAAGTGACAGTAAGGACATTTATGGACTTGTGTCTGCAATAAAGTTATAAATATGTTAAAATTTCTATTTCAAATAAAGGCTTTTGAACTTCCTTTTCATCAAAGAATCCAAAAAAAAAGAAAGAAAAGGAATCACAGTTTCCACACAAATATTAAGAATTAGAACTGTTTTAAACATTGATAATAATAAGAAATGTTTCTTGAGCAGCAGTATATAAGAATGATTTCTGAAGGATCATGTGACACTGAAGAAATTCAGCTTTGCCAGCATAGAAATAAATAACGGTTTAAATTGCATTATAGAAAACAGTTATTGTAATAATATTTCACAATATATCAGTTTTTTTACTGTATTTTTTCAATCAAATGAACTGACCGCAAACTTTTTTAACTGACCCCAAAATATTATTGTAATAATATTTCACAATATAACAGTTTTTTACTGTATTTTTTAAATCAAATTAACCTACCGCAAACTTTTGAATGGTATTGTATGACATCAATTAAAAACCCATTTAATGCAGCAGTAAAGAGTCATGCATTTGTCCATTCTTTGTCTTTACCTTCAAGGCCACAGGTCTGGGAACAGTCTGACCACACTGACCAATCAGAGAGCTGGCAGTTGATTGGACACTCCACTGTGCAGGAAGCATTCATCTGCCATTTCTTCTCTAAGCGCAGCTGTGGAAGAAAAGAAGACAGACTGTTTCTTTAGCATTCATGAAAAAAGGTCACCTCATTCCAACAGAGAAACATCTGAGAAGCAGAAGACTTCATCAAAAGTGCCCGTATGCTCTATGTTTAATCACACTTCTGTTAAAAGTAGAAACAAATGAGATATTAAAGAGGTCTCAGATCTCATTTGTGTTTTACATTTGAGAAGTTTTAACCCTGATACAAAGTGGGCTGGTTAAAAACTGGGTTACAGGGTTAATATGCTGTGCATTTGAATTATCGCCCACAGGGTCCAATTAAAGTGACCAGAGCTGTCGGATTTTAACTGATCTTTTGCCATCGCTTTCCACATTAAACTACAATTTAAAAAGGCACAAAATAACCTTGCTTCTTTTCCATTGGCTCATCACAACATCATATTCTACAAGAGTAGATTTAGGGACTGTCTCGTTTTTAGTGGTATTTGCCAAGGCATAAATATGAGGGATACACTATCGTTTAAAAGTTTGGGGTCTTTTTTAAATAAATGAATACTTTTCATCAGCAAGGATGCATTAAATGAATCAAGTGACAGTAGAGACATTTATAATGTTACAAAACATTTCCATTTCAAATAAATGTTTCCACAACTACATTAAGCTAACTGTTTTCAACATTGATAATAAGAAATGTTTCTTAAGCAGCAAATCAGCATATTAGAATGATTTCTGAAGGATCATGTGACACTGAAATCTGGAGTAATGATGCTGAAAATTTAGCTTTGACACACACACACACACACACACACACAATTTAAATATAACAGACACACTTTGAGTGTCATGAGAATGGCAAAGCTGCGCTGACGCAGCATTTAATTTTCACAGAATCAAAGCGTAAACCCAATAATTTAACACTATTTTCATCTGGAAAAGAAGCTCTAGTTGTATTTTCTAGGCCCTGAATATACAGAAGGTAAAAAGGTCTGTAAACAAATGCACAAACCTCTTCACAGTACTTCAAGTCAACAGATTTGCCATCACTTCTAACGCAGTCCAGCATCCTCGTCTTGAGACCGACTCCACACACAGCGTTGGCACTTAATTGGCATGTGCTCCAGTCTTAGGGAAGGGAACACACACAGACATCACCCTGCGGGTTCTCATTAAACTACATGTCTAGGTCAGAGGTTGCTTGCGTCCTCCAGAGCGGATGGTTTGAGGACACGGTTTCATCTCTATAAACTGAAACTGCCACAGCGCTTCGCTTTGACGCTCTAGGAGGGCAATTGTGAATGAAGTCTGACCAGATGGAGGAAGCAGTTCCAGTAATGACCCAAACTCTTGAATGACTCATTCATGTGACTCAAATCAATAAGAGAATAGTGCTTTGTGGGTAATAACCAGACTAGAAGGACTCAAAAACTGAAGGCAGCCACAGTGCAGGACATCTTTTAAAGTCAACAAGAATTGTATTGCAGTACTGTGATGCACTTCAGAGAAAAACAGGACACTATATGAGGAAAAAAAGAGTTAATCCATTATGCATTCAGTGGATCATGAATGTCACATTTGGCAAACCAACATGACTTAAAGGTAAAGTGTGTTTTTTTTATGAAGGCTTAGCAGAAGGGATGTGTTGGGAATAGCGCTGCATGATTAAGCTAAATAAACTGAAATCACAATATGGCTTAGTAAGATTAACAAATAACAAAGGCTGTGGTTTAAATAAAGAAATAAATATATGCGCTGCGTGTTTGAGAGTTAAGTGCGACACTGCGTTCTTACACGTGAGCAGCTTGTTATCCGCTGGTGTTTTCAGCACCTAAGATACCTCGTTTTCACCAAAAAAGAACTGGTTCGGAACTGGTGCTGGTTCAAAGTTGTTTTTCCACTGACTAGAGAGTCCGGCGAACAATCGAGTGTACGTCACCATACGTCTTAGCCCGACGTGGTAAAAGAACGGTTCTAGTCCAGCAAAGAGTTGGTGCCGCTTTGAAACCAATTTTCCTGGCCGAGAACGGGTTCTTTGGCTGTCGAAACACAAAGAAGTGGTTCGCGAGTAGGCACCGGCTCCGAACCGGCTCCCAAAATGGTTGAAAAGGGGTAAGAGTGGCTCGATTCACAGTAAATGCTGCTTTAATGCTTACATGTTTCTTGGGAACACAACAACATGCACCAACCATCTTCCCATACTTGTAATGAGAAGTGTTTGTAATGAATTTGCTGAACATACATTCTGTTCTATGTTTAGTAACCGAATAAACCTTTATATTATATTATTATAAGTGATTATTAACTGTCTGTTGTAACGTTTGAAAATTAAGAATTTAAGACAGCCATTAATATTAGTATTGTAATTTTACAGTTTTAAAATTAAACTATTATATTTTAATAAATAGTCTATTTTTTTATATTACAGTGAAATATTAAAATAGTAAAATTTCTTATTTTGGTTTTGGTAGGGCTGTCAAAATTAACATGTTAACAAATGTGTTAATTTGTTTCAGTTTAACACATTAAAAACATTTGTTTTTTCCCCATCATCCTTTGGCTAGTGTTACAATATATGATCAAGCAAATGCAAGTAAAAATCTGAACCAGTCTGACTGGGCCAATAGAAAAAACTGAGCCATTATATATTGAAGGACAGAGCTAAATGTGACTTATTGTAATGAGCTTGTATGTGAAGATTGTTTTAAAGTTCCCTTAATAAAAAGTTGTTATATTTTTTAAGTTTATTTTTTAATTAAATGTTAAAATTTATAGATTTCAATTATAATGTAATGCTGAATGCCTATAATTAATGGCTAAAATTGAGAAAAAAACTATTTCATATACATCAGTAGCAGTGTTGGTATCGATGATGCGGGCCTTCAAATATTTAATATGTAGGCTTTATGTTGTTTCTACATTCATTTGGAGATTAAATGTGAAATGATTACAATATAAAAATATATAAAAAACTTTAATGTTAGGTGCGAGTAATACATAAAAAAAGTGTGATTAATTAAGTAAATTTTTTAATTAATTGACAGTACTAGTTTTTAGTAATTTTATGTTTTTATTTAGTAAAAAAATAAAATAAAATAATAATTCTTATTATTTTATAGCTATGTTCATACACAATTTTGGCCAAAATGTGCAGCACTACAAACAAGCACAGCAAACCACAATTGCAATATTTCTCAGAAGAATCCCAATTAGGTTTTTTCCACAAATCATTCAGCCATAGTTGGGAAAGCTGTAGTTTTATTCACTCACCGGTGATGTTGTAACTGTAGTGAAAGCAGTTGCGGTTCAGGAGGCAGGGCTCGGTCTGCATGCTAACCGGACAGTCCTCTCCTTCTTTAGGCAGACGCAGGGCAAACGCCGTCCTCTCTCGATCTCCTCTTCCAGAACACGGCTTTAAGAGGCCGATAAAACAGGGTTGTCTTTTACACACTGCAGTTCATTCACTTAAGAGAGCTCATAATTCTTTCATATTTCTCCTCAAGCTGTTCATTTACTGTTTAACAAGAGTGCATCTTAATGACCTGCTTTGATTTTTTATGTCTCAGTGTCTGCTGGCTCTCACTGAGGTCATTTAATCCGAGTATAAAATGATATCCCTGTCGGCATAACCCAAGAATGGTATTGCACAGATGTTTCTTAGGAGATTTAAGAAATTCCTGTTATTTTTCATCGAGGCATGAACTTAGACATGTCTCAGATGCTTAGGATAATTAAAAATGGACACAAATAAGACAACTAAAACTATTACAATTTTAATTAAAAAGTTTTTGGAATTGAAATAAAGGTGGAAAAAATGTATCTAATATACATATATATATTGTGTATATATATTAGAGGAAAAACTTAAATACAAGACAAGAGTACACAACAAAATTACTAAAACTAAAATGAAAAACTGAAAATAGAAAAGTAAAAGCTAATTCAAAGTATCAATAAATACTATAATAAAACGAGACGTCACTAGGGTTTTTTAAGGAGAAGTAGGAGACTTGAGCAAAAACATTTTTTTCTTTCACTATCCGGGAGAAGAACTGAGATTTTACAGGGATCAAATCAGTGCCTATATGCAACCCTAGGGTTTAAATGGGTTAGCGTGCGATAATCCTGACCAGGTCACATGGGGTCCAGGGACTCCAGTCGGACAGCACACAGTCCTCCGGGCAGGGCAGTCGACTCTCCCTCGTGCCCTGTGGCATCTCCTCTGGATCACACAGATAGTCTTCCACGCCATCACTGGGACCGTCCACTGTGTTCAACATACACCTGCAAGACCATCAAAGATGAGCAGGGTATGATCAGGAGATTGTGGATGGAGTAACAGTATAATAGGAGGAAGCGGCATCTTACCTGACTCTTCTGGTCTGCACGCCCTCGCCACAGTTCTCCTTCAGATCCACGTTACTTACTTTCCACACGCTCCAGGGTTCAGCTACCCAAATATACTGACTGCAGTCACTGACGCACGGGACCACCTCATAGACCTGAAACATGAGCCCACCAACCACTCATAACAGCATCAACACTACTAAACTCATCACATCCAACCATTCTGACTGAGGACGGATTTTTTTAACACCAGGAATTTTTCATAAAAAGCAGTACAAAATCTGATCAGTGTGAAAAAGAAATGTTCAGTGCAAGGTCAAACTAAATATTATCTGAGCTGTTTTATTTTCTATTCAATATAAATTGAATAATTGCAATTTTTACAAAAATTTGGGACATGTCTAAAGGCAGTTTAAAGGCCTGATTTCTGTGATAAAAACAATTTCTAGAAAAGAAAAAAACAATTAAATAAAAAACAAATCAAATTGAATAAACACAAATACATCAATTAAAATGTATTTCAATAATAAAATAAAAAAACCCACCAGACTATTAATTTAAAAGATTGTAATAAATAAATAAATAAATAAATACACATTAATTAAATCAAAATCAAATACAGAATAAATAAATATATAAAAACATACATACATAAACAACCCACCACAATTTTAATTTATCAGATTATGTCAGAATAATAACACTGTTTTGAGTGTGCCAGTTATATCTCTAAGCTATGGAAGCTTGTTTCCGCCACAGAATGAAAAATAAAAAAGGTAATTGCAACGTTTTATCTCACAATTCTGACTTTTTTTCTCACAATTGCGAGTTTACATCTCGCAATTCTGACTTTATTTCTCAGAATTGCGAGATATAAAGTCAGAATTGCGTGATATAAACTCACAATTGCGTGTTATAAAGTCAGAATTGCGTGATATAAAGTCGAAATTGCGTGTTGTAAAGTCAGAATTGTGTGATATAAAGTCGAAATTGCGTGTTGTAAAGTCAGAATTGCGTGATATAAAAGCGAAATTGCGTGTTGTAAAGTCAGAATTGTGAGATATAAACTATTCTGAGGGGAAAAAAGTTAGTCTTTTTTTTCCCCTTAGAATTGGCCTGATAACTCGCAATTGCGAGTTTATATCTCACAGTTCTGAGAAAAGATGTCAGAATTTCGATATATAAACTCGCAATTATGTGTTATAAAGTCAGAATTGCGAGATGTAAACTCGCAATTGTGAGAAAAAAAAAGAGTCAGAATTGTGAGATAAAAAGTCTCAATTCTGTCTTTTTTTCACGCAATTGCGACTTTGTTTCTCATAATTGCGACTTTATATCTCGCAATTGCGACTTTATTTATCAGAATTGCGACTTTATATCTCGCAATTGCGACTATTTCTCACAATTCTGACTTCATATCTCGCAATTGTGAGATAAAAAGGCGCTATTATTATTATTTTTTTTTATTCAGTGGTGGAAACAAGCTTCCATACTAAGCTGAGACATCTGTGATGTTTTAAAAATAGCAATTGCACACCAAAGTGAACCACAGAAAAACACAACAACATAAAATCCATAAGAGAAATTTAAATCGACTCTGGAATGTGAATTCTAAAAAAGAAATTCCAGTGAAGAGAAGAAAGTGTTTTACCTGTGCCTGTGGCCGAGCAGCATTATTGGAGAGTTAGAGAAAAATGGCATTAGAACATCTGCATCTAGAGACCAAAGCACCATAAGACATCATGCTAAGGTAAGATTGCACTTGTTTATTTGTTCTTTTTAAGAAACAGCATTGCCCAAACTACACATAAAACACAGTTAGCAAGACCAGAAATATCTTTTACGAAAATAAATGGGTTCAATTCTGATTTCACAGTGATAAAGTACATGTAGAAGTACGTGTAAAACGACATGACCTTTAACCAACCTGATAATCTGTTTATTAATAAAAGGATAATTAAACAGCATCCAAGAATATACAGTATATTTGTCAGGAGAAACATCTCAGAAAGGCTTTGATGTTGTGTGATCTATTTCTAGCAAATTCAGATGAAAGGCAAGTATTTCTGAATAATTTGAGATTCACATGTGGACCTTTTTTTGCATCTTAAGCGTGTCATTTTCACTGTATAACTGAGCCAAAAATTCTAGAAGTTGAGGGAAACTTTTGCTCCAAAGCATAGACATCTGCCTATGTAGGCAGGATTTTAAGATATCATAGGTGCGCTCCTGTGCCTTAAGGGATGAATAATCAGCATGCCTGCTAAGATACCTTCTTTTGGACAAATTGTAAAGCAGCACTTCATGTGTCCTTTTACAATCCCATAATGCATTTCAATACACACTCTATCTAAGCAACATCCATCCAAAATGGGGTGAAAAGACAAGATAAATGATTTTAAGTACACTTACAATTTATTCAACATCAAAAATGTAGCAATACAATTGCTTAATCCAAGTAAAAGTGTACTATTGAACATAATATTTGAATTTGTAGAGCATTGATTTATGTTAGCAAAATACTAACACCAAATTCTATTGTAATTGCGAGCAGTGTTGGGTGTAACGCATTACAAGCAATGCGCGTTATGTAATCAGATTACTTTTAAGTTCAAGTAACAAGTAAAGTAATTTTTTAAAATGAGCAACACAAGTTACTTTGTTTTCCCATTATTGACTGACAAGTAACCGTTACTTTTTTAGGGAGTAACGCAATACTTTTAACTCTTGATTGTGAGATTGAGATTGTAACTGTAATTGTATCAAACTATTTGTACTGTATGGTCCATTTCAGTTATAACTGTGTGCATTAGCTCACTCGGTGTTGGAGCAGAAAAAACAGGTACTCACTGTATAAGACATAAAACAACGTGATTTAACATCTAATATATTTACAATTCTTTCCTCCATGCGTAAGGAAGGGTGACTTTACCTGGTTAAGGTGGTCGAGCTTTGGGCAGGGTCTTCCTCCATTGTAAGGCTTTTCTCTGAGCCATTTTGAGCGAACTTTGACCCCACTGCCACAGGATTTGCTGCAGCGCGACCAGTTGGACCATTCGCTGAGTTTACAATCAGAAGGGCAAGGGACGATGCAGGCCTCCTCTATATAGCCTGGAAAAAAAAAAAAAACAGCATGCATGGTCAAAACTTACAGTATATATACTTTTTTTTTTTTTACATGTTATAATGATGACTATATAAATATCTATCAAGAAAGCATGCAAAACAAACTACCATCAGATGCTGGTTTTAACTGGATTTTCCTGCAGGGCAATAACAAGTTCAACAGGCTCACTGATTGAACGTGCCATTCTGAAATGGTTTAAACCTTGATTAAAAATGAAAAGCAAGCTTGTACCTTGCAGAAACATTATGAGGTGCATAAAAAGTTCAAAAGCAATTAGTATAAATAGGCATGTTTTGAGATGCAGTATTTTTGTGGAGAGTTGGCTGCAGGGTCAGAGAAATGTAATATGCTTTAGCAGCTAATGCTGAATTTTATTACTGCTGTTTGCTCGAGCCGTGTGAACTGCCTACTCATTTGGCTCAAGAGGATCAGCCTTTTCCCAAGTACATACTTCAGGCCTCACACACACACACGCGCACGCGCGCACACACACACACACACACACACACACAGGTCCCTGAACACCATATCCTTCACAGAACCCTTTTAAGAGCAGCCAACACTTGGCTAACAACAAAGTAGGAATTGCTGCTTCCAAAATACTGTGGTAAATAATACATTATAAAACAGATGGTTCTGGAAGCTGATTGGTCAGTACAGCGTTCCAGTTATTCACAAACACGCGATGAAAACAGCTATGATGTCAAACATATGTTCACCATATCAATGCACAACACACACCGAGATTATTAACCTCAGCTCACATGACGTGCTGAATCTTTAAGCACAGGGTTAAAGGGACAGTTCACCTAAAAATGTAAATTCTGTCATTAATTACTCTCCTTCATCTCATTCCAAACCCATTTGACTTTCGTTCATCTTCAGAACACAAATGAAGATCTTTTTGATGAAATCTGAGAGCTTTCTGTCCCTCCATTGACAGCTACGCAACCACTTTGACTCTTCAGAAAGTTCATAAAGAGATCGTAAAACGAATCCATGTGAGCTGAGCGGTTTAGCCCAAATTTTCTGAAGACACTCGATCGCTTTATACGATGAACGAAAGTCTTACAGGTTTGGAACGACATGAGGGCGAGTAATTAATGACAGTTTTCATTTTTGGGTGAACTATCCCTTTAAGTTGTTTTCTTTTTTGCAGCAAACAGGTCATTTTGTCACTTGCCACCTAGCTCAAAAATAATTTAATTTTGCCCCTCAGGTGTTGAGTGCGGTGTGTGCAACACTGAAAATGCTTAACACTGCTTGAATTGATACGGAAATAAAAGAAAAACTCTGACTGACGGTTTTCAACCTTGTATTTGTTTCCTAAAGCAACCAACTGGCCAGTTTTATTTGTTTTATTCCTTGCCAAAACCAATATTACAAGGATTTGGCACTTGGTGAGTGTTCATTTTTGGACTCTGCATGCAACTGTGTGCAACTACTGTGCTAATGATGGAATCAGTATAATGATTCAGAACAATTTAATGAGGAGACTCAATGTTATAAAAGAATCTCACAAAATCACAAAAGAAAATATTCATCGTGAAATCAAATGGGAAAAAAAGTTGTCCTTAGAATAGAATTATTGAATTGACAATTATTATTAAAATAAAAAATATTGTATACAATTACAACTTTTGATTTTCATATTGGATTTTCATATTTTATAAATTAAAGTAATTTTTTTTATTGTTCAAACATATTAATAAACAATTAAATTTAATAACGTATATTTAATACAAACTATTTTGTATAATAATATAGATTTTTTTAATGTTATGGATCAAATTTAACCAATGCAAAAAGTCTTAGATCCGTAAAGGATCCTAACAGCCAACAGTTTCTTATATACAGTTTCATATTTGAATGACCCAGACATTATCCTGAGATTCACTCAAATTCTTGAGACCATAATTGATCTGAATACTTGAGAACAATGCCCCCTCTCTACCTGACATTCAAAACTTCCCACATCTCGTGCAACTATCAAGCAGTTCGAACACAAGCCGTGAACCATTCACCTAGAAGGCCTTTAGATTGAAAAATCAAAGCAATTAATCAGAGAGGTCAAGGGTGAGTTTCACAGTCTCGTCTCCATCCAAAGATTAACCAGGATTTGAGATGGCCGTGATGGGCAGGAAGAGATTCGGTTCCCGAGGGGGGAGATACTGCAGCGACCCCAAATACCCTGTACAGTCACAATACATCTGTATAAAACAGCTCTCCCTTCTCCTCTGCCCCTCAGTGTTAAGACACGTCAATCCTGTTACACTGCTAACAGAGTAAATGCCCTCTAGGAGGAGAAAACAAGACTCTACTGGCTGTTCTCTGACCACTCGAGCCAACATGCAACGCTCTCTGTCCCTACAGCCAGTTCAGAGGTGGCAGGACGCCACTGGCCTCCACCAAACATGGCAGTCCTCGTGTTATTCTTTTGTGCCCGTAGTGACCTCATTCCTTCAAAACAATCCACATCCTGTCCCGAGTCCCGACTCTGGGTAACACACACGAACCAAAGGGTGAGTCATCAAAGAAAAACAAGTTAGTTTCACAGTTTCTTACTCTGAAAGCTCTAAGGATTAGTTCAAGTTCTGTAAAAAAAAAAAACCCTAATCTGTCTGTTCATGAACACATGCAATATAGCACACAAATCATACAGCATGGACTAGTTTTATGGTCTAGTCATGCTGTATGCTTTAATTGCATGGAAAGAAACTATGTTTTTGAGCTTGACAGTAAAAAATAAGTGGAACGGCCTGATGACTGTATGTTCATTTTTTAACTGAACTAGTCCTTTAAATCAGGCTGTTAAAGGGTTAGTTCACCCTAAATTAAAATTCTGTCAGTACTCACCCTCATGTTGTTCAAACCCCCGTAAGACTTTCGTTCATCTTCGAAACACAAATTAAGATATGTTTGATTAAATCTGAGAGCTGGATCACTCCTCCATAGGCTTCTTAAGGGATTGAAACTTGCCGGCCCAGAAAAGTTATTAAAGACATCGTTAAAATAGTCCGAGTGACTACAGTGGCTCAATCTTAAGTTTATCAAGCGACGAGAATACTTTTTGTGCGCAAAAAACAAACAAAAATAACGACTTTATTCAACTATTCATTTCCTTCTCTGTGGGCCTCGAGATTTCACGTAGTGTAACAGCGCAGCGCTTCTGGGTTGTACGTCACACGCATCACACACATGACCAGCGTCGGCCAATAGTGAACCTACGTGTGACGTACAACACAGAAGCGCTGCGCTGTTACACTACGTGAACTCACTCGAGGCCCACAGAGAAGGAAATTAATATTTTTATTTGAAATAGAAATCCCTGTTACATTATAAATGTCTTTACGGTAAATCCTTGCTCTATAAGTGTATAAGTGTTTCTGTGAAAACAAACAAACAAAAACTTACTGACTCCAAACTTTTGAACTTAACTGAGATGCAATGTCACATGTGACCGATTGGGAATGTTCTACATGATGTGTTACTCTAATAAGCATAAAAACACAGCACAAACACATATTGGGTAAAGTAGTCCATTTTTAATTGGATTTCATTCTTTTTATTAGTATTTGTCAGTATTTTCTGAATTGCATCGCTATATTTAGAATCAACATTCATTTTTTTTCATCCACATATTGGATTTTTTTCACCGAGGCTGTCGCAATGCACTATAGGATTGTCTTTTCCGTGAAGGATATATGCTGCCTTTGACGATACCTTAAAATGCAGCCTACGTAGCAGCTCACTGGGTTTTGGAACAAAGATTTTGACAGAGAGAGTAATGGGATTGAGGAAAAAAGATAATGAAAGATGATGAGGGATTTGCTGATGACATCACCACTCCGAGGAGCTTTAAGAGACGCCACATGGATATCCATGAAGTGGTGAAACTTCATCTGATTCCATGGGAATGTCCCCGGGAGGGCATTCGTGATGCAGTGATGTTTTCTGGCAAATAATTTGACTTAAATCAGTTGTGGAGTTCAATTCTCAAGTCTTTGAACTCATGGGAAATAAAGTAGAGGAAGTAACTGAATAATACAACATTTGAGCCTTTTGCCAGGATTATTTTCATCAGTATTTATTATTGATGTTTGCCCAGTCAAGCATCACTATTTAAATAGCATATAGCACCATAAATTGCAACAGATTTTCTTTAGAAGATGATTAAACTAAAATTAGGGTCATTATTAGAGTTCAAATTAGACCATGTATAATATTGCATTTCCTACTAAAGTTACCAGTAAACTAGCAACTTTATATAGCTAGTCACCAAAGCTCATTTTTAAGATTTTACAGATTTTTACATATAATCATTTATATAAATATTTATATTTATTCTTTATTTCTATATAAAGAATAAATATATAAATATATACAAATTCAAATAATAAATATAGATAATAAATGTATAAATATAAAAATGTGTATAATTATTTTATAAATACAAATAATATAAAAATATGTAGTTTTTTATTATATTATTTTTCTATTTAAAAAAAATATATAAATATTTAGAAAATGCACAGTATGAATATAAATATTAAATATACAAATACAAAAAATAATATTTATATTATTTATATTGCAGTGTTTATTTATGAAAATCATTAGGATTAAAATCATTCATGCTAAAAAAAAAAAAAAAAAAAAAGAGAAAGAAAAAAGGATCCGGTCCTGAATGAGAACCCGTTCTCAATTGCCAACCCCACGTGGGCCGTGTGCTGCAAAAGCGAGAGTATCTGCCAGTGGTTAAAGTCAGCTCTGATTAGGCCCAGTCCCGCGGACAGCATACGGTCTTTAATGAGGGCAGAGATTTATACCTGGAGATCAGCCGGGCGAAACAGCCACTCGGACAGAGGGCAAAACCAACCGAGCAGCGCCTGGCGCTCTTACCAGCCTGCTCGTCATACAAATAACAAGATTAAGTAAACAATGCACCAAAAGCTTCACTAACAGAGGGAGGAGATCAGTTAAAGACAGAGCAGAAGAAAGGTCACTAGAGAGAGGAAGTTATAGACAATGACGAATTAAAAGGGATGAAACAACAAATGATCAAATGGAGGTGTGATTCACCTGCCCCTAAACTGCAGAAAACATAAAACTACCCTGTTCCTAAGTGGGCTGTTATTAGCCAAAATAGGACTCAATTTGGACTTGACTTGAAGTGAGGATGAGAAGATTTTCAGTATAAAGCAAATCATATGTGGTAGGTACGACTTGATTGGACTCACCAAATTTAGACATGAATGATAGTTTTTTATCATAATTTTTTGAATACAAACTTTTATTTATTTATTAGGATAGGACATTAGCTAGACAGGAAGTGATGTGGGAGAGAGAGAGAGAGAGAGACAGAGAGAGAGAGAGGGGCGACGAGACCGGGACTCGAACTCGGGTCTCCCGAAGCACAACGGCGCTACATGTTGGCACACTCCCCACGAGGCTATCGGCGCTGACACACAAACTATTTGAACACAATTATGCTTTAAAATAGAACAGTTTAAAGCATGACTTAAAATTTTATTTGTTTCCATTTGAATAGATGTTTTTCTTTTCCATTTCATTAACCTCCAGGCATAAAAATAACAATTTTATTTTGTCAGGCTTTTCCATGGCTGTGCAAACCAATTAATTAAAATTCTTCAAAAGTTGCTTATTTTTATTCAAATTAAATAAATAAATAAAATATTTAAAAAATATTGCTAAAGCTACAGTTTTAAATGCTTCAAGCACTGATATTATCAGCTTTAAAACATAAAAAATGTTTTGTCACGGGTTGGTTACACAAGGAAGCAAGTAGAGGATCCATTAGCACCAGCCAAACTTTATTAAACTAAGTAAACCAAACAAAACACTCTGGCCCATGAAGACACAGAAGAAGAAAACAGAAGCAACACAATCCAACCTTAACCTTGAAGACACCAGAGAAGAACTAAACTGAACAGAGGGTATATTTATCTCTGATACAGTAGGAAATTAAATTAAATTGAATGTGGAGGATTTTAACTGTGACAAGATGATTGACAGGGCAGTTTAAACAGTGACTGGATGCACGTAACTAAGAGACAGGGCGGTACTGTAGTTTGTCCCAAAACTTGCCTATACTCTTCTGCAACACACTCAGAAGTATGTACTTTTTCTTCACAAAAACAGTACATACTTTTAGGGCATAGTATATGTAGGCGAACTGGGATGCAGCGTAACTAGAAGTCCATAAAAACAGTAACACTATTTAGACTGGCTGGCCTGGTAATAAATGTAAAAAATAAATAAAACAAAATTATTCATAATTATTCCGAATAAACTTTTAATTTCTCAACGACATAAAAAAAAAAAAAAAAAAAAATTCAAGCTGCATTTTAAAAATCCACTTGGCACATAAATCTGAAGGGGGAACGTGTCTAGTGTGCAAGGACTTAAGAGTCTCTTCTTCACGGGATGGGATTTTTTAACAAGGCTTGTCTTGGCTAATGAATATAAATGAGTTTAGCGCAGTCTAGGAAGGTTACTTAGCAAAGTCGGCTAACTATAATTACATCCTAATGCTTGTCATGACGTCAGCTCTAGGGTAAGAGTTACATGATGAACTTCTTACCATGACTGTTACAGCGTGAAGTCTCCACAAGCCTGTTATCCTGGTCGTAGCACACCATGGCCTGGTACCGGTAGCCCTGCCCGCACTCCTTAATGTCTCCCTGTACCTTCATGACCAGAGCGCTCTCCACTCGGCCCTCGGGCAGGATGCAGTCAGACCAGTTACCCACAGGCTGAGCGTTGTATTTGTCACAGGGGCAGTACTGAGTCTCGCTCAGCGAGTACATCTGGCTGTTCTTACACTTATCCTTCTTCTTGCTTTTTCCTGAAATCAGAGGAGTTAAGTGTTGATTACGGTATTAATTAAGCTCACTAATGATTGAGTCATGAACACTGAGGTTAACTCTAACAGCCAGACTCATCGTGTCTCGCAGCTGCTTTCTTACAAAAAGTACCATTCTTGGACATGATATGAAGCTAAAGCATGCATGTTTATATACAGTATAACAACTGGGGGATATATCCAATATTCATGATGTATTTGTGAGTTTTTTTCTGGTAATATATAAGAAATTGATTATTTTTCATATCTTAAATGTGTGTATAAAGCTGATATACAGTGTTTTTACAGTTTTTTTTATACTGTGAATTTTTTTAAATGTTATATATTTTACAAACCTAAGTTTTTTACTAAATAAAAGCAGAAAACATAAATCAAGATATTCTGAATATTGTAAAATATTGTATATTGTCTTTTTTTGGCATTGTATACACACCATAGTAAATTATATCATTCCATAATCCCTTGTGCTACAAGTCATTTAGCATTTATGCTATCTCTGGTTCAGTGATTTGCTCATGGAAACTAATGGTACAGTAATACCTCACTGCTTGCAGGGATGGAAGCAGCAACCTCCTGAGTTCAAACCACAGTGTTAATGATGCATATGTCCTAATTACCCACGAGAGCTCTCCTCCGCGTACGAACCCCTACACAGTCCGAGCTGCAAGGAGAGAACTTGGACCAGTTGGTGAGCTGGCAGTCGTCTCTGCACGGTAACAGGCAGGGCTGGCTCATAACAGGCATGCTACTGGCAAACTTCAGACACTGCACAACATCAGCCACTGTCCCATCCAGCTGCCTACACGAGATAGCTGCAGATCACACACACACACAGCGGTGAGACTCCTGCTGATTACAGAGAGGATGTGGCACAGCACCAGACACTGAGAGAAAAGGTGCAGGTGAACAGAAGATGCTTATTTATAGAACAGAGAGAGAGAAAGAGAAAGAGAAAGAGAAAGAGAAAGAGAGAGTCATGCTGTTCACTTTGATGAGAAACCAGTTTAAATTATGCATTATATTTCTGTAGTTTTTATAATTCAATAATTTCCCCCCTGTTGTTCCCCAATTATACTTATTAGGATCCAATAAGACTTTGTGTATAGCAATATCTGAAAAATTATTTCAAAGCATAACTAAAAACTAGTGTTTAAAACCATTTTTCCCCCAGTTTCTGTCATTCTTTAGCTAGCGTTACATTATATGATCACGCTAATAAGATCTTATTTATGCAAATGCTTTTAAATCATTCAAGCGCGACAAAAGAGAACGCGCTGTCTGTGAATGTCTTGTCTATGTGACACACGACGCACAGAAAGACGCTTGAACGAACAATAACACACACAATTGTGCAACTGAACTGTCCGTTTTGTCGAGTATCCTCATAAAAGCAGTTTTAAATGAGTTAAACAAAGTCTTAAATTAAAGTTGTGAGAGCTGAGATCCGCGTCATGTTCAGGAGCGGCTGCTCTTAAAGTGACAGCAGCCAATAATGCAGTCTGTCAGTAAAGTTAATCAACGAACTAAGGTAACAGAGAAAACAACTCACTGGTCTTGACTAAAGAACTTTTGTAGCTTTAATAAGGATTAATCTATATTTAATTTACAATTTATGCAGTGCAGACTGCTTGATAACTTTATTCAAATTCTGTATATTTCCTAATATAGGAATACATTTCATAGACACCAGTTGCTGTATTAGTATTGGTGATACTGGCCTTCATTCATAAAAATATGCCATTAAACAAGTGCTTAAAATATACTGTCTTTATATTGTTTCAACATTAATTTGGAGATTAACTGTGAAATGATTACGTTATAAAAATATATCAAAAACTTTGCGATAAATTACAGTAAAATGTGTGATTAATCTAGTTAATTTTTTAATCGACTGACACACTACTAAAAACCATTTATGATTAATGTAGAATTTAAAATGTATAATACATGTATATAATATTTACACAATATAATATATGCTTTCTAATTTACAATACATGATTTAAAAAAGTTTTTCAAGTGGGGTGTCCAATAAGACAATATCTGAAATATTATATAGTGAAACATAACTAAAAAACATTTATATTCACAAAAGAAATGAATATAAATTTCTTTTGTAATCCTAGAAATCCCCCCCCCCCTGTATTCCATTGTAATCCTAATTATTAAAATTCTTAAAAATAAAAAGTACATTAAATGCATGCTAGATATTTTGGACAATACTGATAGATAATTATCTTATCTAATGTTAAAATGATTCTAAATGAATTATTCTAAATGATGTTCCATATCGTGAGCTTAGAATTATAAGGTTCTATCTCCGTTTAGGGTAGTTCTGAGATATTGAGCATCAAAGTTTTTACATCCCTGCTGTTTTGTGAGATGGAACCTTTTTATTTTATTAATAACTACTAACAAAATATTTTTGTTTACAAAAATAACACCACGCAGGCATTAATAAACACTTAATGGATAAGATTATGTCAAAAACTCAATTTTCGACCAAAAGTGGAGATAGAACCTTATAATTCTAAGCTCACGAATGTAAATGAAAAAAGCAAACACTAAATGTTTCAAGCACTGAAATGATCAGCTATAAAAGTAAGCTTAGTTTTTAATGAAAAATGATACATTATATTAAAACATAAAAAATAATAATATGAGAAAAGAAAATACATTAATAAATAATATAATAATAAAAGGCTAGAACCCAATAATGATATGGTCCATATAAATATATGCACCACTATTAAGACAACATGAGTCCAACATGAGCAGTTCAGAGAGTTACTACATTTGTAAAGATAGGCCTGTTAAGCTTTTGTCATTCCAGTGAGGCTGTGTAATCTATTAAGACACACTGTCACGTTGGAAGTGACGTGAGGACGAGTAAACAAGAACCATTAGGTCAAACTTTGGGGCACTACAGAGTTCAATAGTGTGATGACGGCAACACAAAGACGCCCTTCCGTACTGTCGAGAGCAATCAGATCAAGAGTTTGAAGGATTGCTTCTGCTCCTGACATGCACTGAAGGGCAAATGTGAAGTCTAGTGTGATGGAAGCCTTTGTCAGACCAACATCTATACCAGTATAATTCATAATAAAGTCTTTCACTGCCTTATGAGTGACAGGAATGTCTAAAAGAGGTTACAAAAAGGCATGAAAAGAACCTAAAACAACCGTGAACAAAACGATTATTAAAATACTTTAACTGATAAAGCAACAAACTCAGAGGAATAAAGTAGAATGGAAATCAGCCCGTTCTGAAAGAAAGCAATACAAATTCACAGATTCAAGAGAAGATCTTAGATCAGATAATGTACCAAAATGATGGTTATTGCATACAGAAACACAGTATCTGGACACCGTGGGGAAATCCACTACGAATGAATTGTACACATAGTTGTGCAGTGTGCTAAACACTGTGAATGTGGCCATCAGGTGAAAGATTAATGTTGTACATGCCAGCTGACGAACCTCTAGTCTGGACTCCAGCTCCACAGGTCTCCTGAGCTCCTTTACTGTCTCTGCGGATGCTCCATGGGACCAGCTGACATTTACGCCACTTGTGTGTTTTCCACCTGCAAATTCAAAGTGATATCATTATAATTATCAGAGGTTGATCAGTTAGCACACTGAAAATCATAATTAGCCGACTTAAATATCAGGAAACCCACTGCCTTAGAAAATAAACTCATCTTAATTAAGCAGTCCACAATCTGATACCAGCGTTACTTGACTTCATTCTTTTTTATCAGAATTAACTATTTTACTTTTGAGAACTGAGAAAAAGAATTGCATGCATGTTTTGAATGACAAGAGGTTGAATACATAATGACAGAATCTTTATTTTTGGGGAGACTATTCCTATTTCCTATAGGTTTACTTATCTTCATTTACTCAAGAAGATCAATAGGCTTTATGCACAGCTTCACTACTTCCTGAACTTCAGCCAGCCCTTTGTTTCCTGTCTGTCATTATTGGACAAACTGATTAATCCAGGTGTGCCTGATTATTGTTACAGAGGCCAGGCACACCTGGATTAATCAGTTTGTCCAATAATGGCAGACAGGAAACAAAGGGCTGGCTGAAGTTCAGGAAGTAGTGAAGCTGTGCATAAAGCCAATTTGAGCAGAAATCTATACTGAGTGTCATCCATAGATGTGAGATAGAGCTCAGAATAACTGATGAGTGTAGAGGCAGAGGCACCTGTAACCCGGACACCCAGATGGAGTCGCACAGTCTTTCTCCTCGTAAAGGACGTCCGGACACTCCTGACCTCCATTAGCTGGCATCTGGATGACCACTCGATAGCGAAACTGTTTATTATTCTGCCCAATCAGACCTGCTGAGAGAGACAGAAAGGTAGACAGAGCGATAGAAAAAATGACAGACAGACAGACAGACAGACAGATATGATAGAACGACAGACAGACAGATAGATAGATAGATAGATAGATAGATAGACAGACAGACAGATATGATAGAACGACAGACAGACAGACAGACAGACAGACAGACAGACAGATAGATAGATAGATAGATAGATAGATAGATAGATAGATAGATAGATAGATAGATAGATAGATAGATAGATAGATAGATAGATAGATAGATAGACAGACATGATAGAACGACATACAGATAGATAGATAGATAGATAGATAGATAGATAGATAGACAGACAGACAGATATGATAGAACGACATACAGATAGATAGATAGAAAGATAGATAGATAGATAGATAGATAGACAGACAGACAGACAGATAGAATGGCAGATAGAATGACAGAGACAGACAGATAGAATGACAGAATGATAGACAGAGAGACCGTCAGATGGAGAGTGGACAGACAGACAGATATAATATAATGACAGACAGTGACAGACAGACAGACAGATAGATAGATAGATAGATAGATAGATAGAATGACAGAGCGACAGACAGACAGACAGACAGATAGACACAGACAGACAGACAGACAGATATGATAGAATGACAGAGCAACAGACAGACAGACAGATAGATAGACACAGACAGACAGATAGATAGACACAGACAGACGTGACAGACCGACAGACAGACAGACAGATAGATATGCAGATAGATAGATAGATAGACAGACAGACAGATAGAATGACAGAAGGATAGACAGAGAGACCGACAGATGGAGAGTGGACAGACAGACAGACAGACAGATATAATATAATGACAGACAGACAGACAGACAGATAGATAGAATGACAGAGCGACAGACAGACAGACAGACAGATATGATAGAATGACAGAACGATAGACCGACAGATGGAGAGTGGTCAGACAGAAAGACAGATATAATATAATGACAGACAGACAAACAGACAGATAGATAGATAGACACAGACAGACAGACAGATAGATAGAATGAAAGAGCGACAGACAGACAGACAGACAGATAGATAGACACAGACAGACAGACAGATAGATATGATAGAATGACAGAGCGACAGACAGAGAGACAGATAGATAGATAGACACAGACAGACAGACAGATAGATAGAATGAAAGAGCGACAGACAGACAGACAGACAGATAGATAGACACAGACAGACAGACAGATAGATATGATAGAATGACAGAGCGACAGACAGAGAGACAGATAGATAGATAGACACAGACAGACAGACAGATAGACAGACAGACAGATATAATATAATGACAGACAGACAGACAGACAGACAGACAGATAGAGAGACAGACAGATAGATATATAGACAGACAGACAGATAGACACAGACAGACAGACAGATATAATATAATGACAGACAGACAGACAGATAGATAGACACAGACAGACAGACAGATAGATATGATAGAATGACAGAACAACAGACAGACAGATAGACACAAACAGACAGACAGACAGATATGATAGAATGACAGAGCGACAGACAGAGAGACAGATAGATAGATAGACACAGACAGACAGACAGATAGACAGACAGACAGATATAATATAATGACAGACAGACAGATAGAGAGACAGACAGATAGATATATAGACAGACAGACAGATAGACACAGACAGACAGACAGATATAATATAATGACAGACAGACAGACAGATAGATAGACACAGACAGACAGACAGATAGATATGATAGAATGACAGAACAACAGACAGACAGATAGACACAAACAGACAGACAGACAGATATGATAGAATGACAGAGCGACAGACAGACAGACAGACAGACAGACAGAGACAGATAGAATGACAGACAAATAAAACAATAGAGTACCTGCTTCACAGGATGTGGGACACTCTGTCCAGTCACTGAAGGGTGTCACTATACAGTCTCTCTTACAGGGCAGCAGACAGGGTCGCACTGACTCCGGCCGAGGGGCTTCAGGACATCTAAGACAACAAACAGACAAACAAGACTCTCAGTGCAAGAAAATGTGACTCGCATGTTATTTGATCACAGAAAGCAGGTGGATATATAGAGCCCAGGAATACACTGAGAGCTCTGTGTTGCACTTTCACCAAAGACCCAATCGTCGACATAAGATTTATATAACAGGCTGATATTTATATAACAACTAATGCAGGTCACCTGCGCACACATGTATTCAAACACTTTCACTTGACATTTCCCTGTTGTTTGTGCCAAAAATGAGTCTTATATGGGATGTTTTCTACACTTTTGTAGCATTTTATTTTTCCTCTGAGTATCATTGACTGTTTTAGTCAAGGCTTTATCAGCATTTTCCGCTCTCTCTGACCCTTCAAATCAAGCAGGCAATTTATACTGCTGTGCCTGTAAGATTTCTGAGAGCACACTTCGCATGTGAAATGAGGAACAGCGGACAGAAGCTGGTAGTTTGCTGTTTGAGTTCAAGTCCATAGTTTTTAACAGCTCCATCCTTCAATAACAAACAACCTCTATGTAGCGCTGCATTACTTTGACCTTTTTCCCAAAATAATCTGCACTGCATCTCAGATAACTGAATACACAAAACAGCATTAGAAATGGTAACTCGAGCCATTTTTTGTATCAGCTTCAAAACTCAGATTTAGTCTCCACATGGTATTTATTCATGTATTACCGTTCAGTAAAAAAACAACAAAAAAAAACTTGATTTTTACAGTATTTTACTTCTTGCATTACTATACACAGTCTGAAATTATTTGACTTTAAAAGTAGACGGGTATGTTTGAAAAAACAAACAAACACCTTTTTAAAGGGATAGTGCACCTAAAAAAAAAGTAATCTCATTTACTCACACTTATGTCGATCCAAACCCGTATGACTGACTTTCTTCTACAAAAAAGAAGATATTTTAAACAACATTGGGATTCAAACAACACTGGACCCCATTGACCTTCATTGTATGGACAAATAATCCCAAACAGACATTTTTCAAAATATCTTGATAATGTTATTAATCTCAGGGTGAACTTTCCCTTTAAGCCATTTCAAAGCAAATGCATTTGGTAAGATACTGTAGATTAAGATAATGTATATATCATCAAAAGGCTGAAAAATAACAAGATTTTTTTTTTTAGCTTTATTGGTTTTCGCTATATTGCCCAGCCTTACTCCATACAATGGATTACATCAGAATCCTTGTTGAGCAAGGCTCAGCAGCATCTGTAGCACAACAATGCCTCTTTTTTTCCAATCTTATTTTCCCTGCTCCACGGTTGCATTATGTACCAGCCAGACGAGCCAGATAAGGCCTCACATCCTGTTACAGTAGTCAGTCACTGGGTAATACTCTTCTTTTATCACTGTTACAGCTCCACAATTTAAGATCAGGGGTTAGTTTTAATCTGCTTCTGTATTTTAAGCACTGCTCCGGCTCGGTCGAATTCCCCTGGATAAAGATAAACAGGGATGCAACAGTCCACCAGAGGGGCACTCAGTAATCTGATCTTTGATCAAATCCTCCACTGTGAAGGGAGTCGCCATGTGCTCCATGTTTCATGAGGGTTGCAAAGCTGCCACAATATAATAAAGCAACAGATATATAAGGCCGATTTATTCGTAATACCAATAGCAGAAGCGGTAAATCCTGCCAGGGAAACAAATCTGGTTTGGGTGTGCAGGGCTCTCCTGGAGATTGGGTAAATTTCTGACAGAGCATTAGAAACATTTCAAGAGAGGCGATGCTCATTCTCAACTATATTAACGGCTGAAATGGCTATTCTTATCTGCTACAATTAGTTAAGAGTTCAAATGGTTAAACTGCAATATCATATATGAAAATGACCTACTAAAAATTTAACTCTATTATTGCGAAGTGTTTTGGTTGCGAAGAGAAAGGATTAAACTGGAACTTGGTAATGTTCCAATAACATCATTAAAAAATAGTTCATACATTTAACTGTGAGGAAGAACAAATTCATCGCTCCCTTGTCCTCTCTAAGTTGTCATTATTTTTCAATTAGGATTAACTGTCATAACCGGCAGCGTGAACCATGAAGTGAGGGATCACATTTCCTTGAAGGTTTCCCTGAAGTAGCTCATTAGAGTTTCTGGATAAACTATTGTAACACTGTTTCCGCACTGTTAATCACGTCTAATTAATAGGATATTCCTTTAAAGTACAACATTTTTGACTTGCCAAGAAGTGTAGAACATCCAGAAACAAAGTCATGCAAGTACAACTTCTACTTAAATGAGGAAATAAACAAAATATATAAAAAATTTAATCACCAAATCAGAAATATTTTTTACAACAAAGATATAATTAATGTAGCATCCTCAGCTCAAATGACATAATTTTCCAGGCGTATCCAGTTCATGCATTTGCTCATTTTAGTGTTAGCATTATTTTTATACTATTATTATATAGTATTTATTATTATTTTGAATTAACTGTTATTTTTTATAATTTCAGTTTTCTTGTTAATTTTTGTTATTTTTATTATGTTAATGTAATTATTATTATTATTTATATTTCCATTTAGCTTTAATTTATTTTTATTTCAGTTTTAGTAATTTTAGCACTTCAACTTAAGCTTATTTCAGTTAATTGCCAAGGCAACATTTCAAATTTTTGTTTGTTTCTCATCTAATATTTATATTTTATTTCAGCTTTATTTAAATTTCCCCCCAAAAAATGTTTTTAGTAACCAATTGTTCATTCTAGTTCTGTTTTCGATTTACTTTTCAGTTCCCTTCTGGGTTGCCTGAGCTTGTTTGTTTCCATGGTTTCTGATTGGTTACGCACCTGTTTCTGTTCCAGTTCATTACCATGTGCATTAAAGCCCTATGGCTACATTCAGACCGTCAGTCCAAATCCGATATTTGTGTATATCTGAATGAAATCTGATTGAAATACGATTAGATTTACCAAGTGTGAACGGCACGAAATGCAATTTTTTACAAATCCGTTTCAAGCTACATTCCTATGCGGTTTGAAATCCTATTCAAATCGCATTTCTGGAAATCCTTTTCCGTCTGACTCCTCTGATCAGATTTCGAGTGATTTATGTAACGTTTTATCAGACGTTGTCATAGAAAACACGCTGAAAGTCGCTGCAGAAACAAGGTTGTGTTGTTGCAAAGTGACATACGAGCAGAAAATTACGATATAACGTAGACATGTTTTGAAACCGGCGGAGACGACAGCACGGAATAAAGCCGCTCATACCAGACTGCTGACTAATAAGACGCAGTAGTCGGCTACACATTGTCATGTTGTAAATAAGACAACAACTGTATTGCAAACCCCTAAATGTTGCGGTTGTTGTTGTTGGCTTCTGCCTACCAACGCAACGTCATTGCCATAAAAAACCAATGCAGATATTTCGGAAAACAAAAGATTGGCATGGACACACAAATCGGTTGCGATACACAATGTGTACGACAGTTATTTTAGATCAGATTCCAATCGGATACACAAAGAATCCGATTCTTTTCCAAATGAAAGGCACTTTGATAAACATGCAACATCTCATCTCGCTGCTGCTAAAAGAACCAAAAGGCATCTGATAGAAACCAAAGCTCTCATGTTGAATAGTGTGTGAAAACTATGCAGTCTTGTACCCTCTCAGTCATGACACAGAGTTTGTTTCCGGCTCATTCTTCACAATATTGTCTAGATAAGTATCATCTAAAAAGCCTATTAAAAAACAACTAACACATTCAGAGCAGGAGATGAAAGTTGAACTGCAGCAGCTGTCAGTTTCTGCGAGGTGCATCAAAGGTCCGGGCCCTGAGCTTTAACACCGCTGTCAGTGTGATTGTGAGTTTTCTCTCAGTCTGACGCTGTGAGTGACACAAAGTGGCTCAGAGAAGGGAAACCTGCGTAAGCTCTTCCTGCCTCAGACCTGGGCAAAAACATGACAACTGAGCGCATTTATGATTTGCTGCAAACAAGTCTAGACGAGATATTCAAAATGATATGCAGGTCTGAGTGAGGATGTGAATTTTGATTTTGTTATGAGTCACATCAAATGCCTCTAAAGCCACATAGACACAACACTGTTGTGGCATTGACAACTGCATATAAATGTTGATATATGGCCGATATACACTATATTGCCAAAAGTTTTGGGACGTCTGCCTTTATATGCACATTAACTTTAATGACATCCCATTCTTAATCCGTAGGGTTTAATACGGAGTTGGCCCACCCTTTGCAGCTATAACAACTCTTCTGGGAAGGCTTTCCACAAGGTTTAGGAGTGTGTTTATGGGAATTATTGACCATTCTTCTAGAAAGCGCATTTGTGAGGTCAGGCACTGATGTTGTACGGGAAGGCCTGGCTTGCAGCATTCGCTCTAATTCATCCCAAAGGTGTTCTATCGGGTTGAGGTCAGGACTCTGTGCAGGCCAGTCAAGTTCCTCCACACCAAACTCGCCCGTCCATGTCTTTAGAGACCTTGCTTTGTGCACTGGTGCGCACTAAGTCATGTTGGAACAGGAATAGGGCGTCCCCAAACTGTTCCCACAAAGTTGGGGGCATGAATATTGTCCAAAATGTCTTGGTATGCTGAAGCATTAAGAGTTCCTTTCACTGGAACTAAGAGGGCCAAGCCCAAGCCCTGAAAAACAACCCCACACCATAATCCCCCCTCCACCAAACTGTACACTTGGCACAATGCAGTCAGGCAAGTACCATTCTCCTGGCAACCAGCAAACCCAGACTCGTCCATCAGATTGCCAGACAGAGAAGTGTGATTCGTCACTCCAGAGAACATGTCTCCATTGCTCTAGAGTCCAGTGGCGGCAGGCTTTACATCTCTGCATCCAATGCTTTGCATTGCACGTGGTGATGTAAGGCTTGGCTGCAGCTGCTGGGCCATGGAAACCTAATCCATGAAGCTCTCTATGCTCAGTTGTTGAGCTAATCTGAAGGCCACACAAAGTTTTGAGGTCTGTAGCTATTGACTCTGCAGAAAGTTGGCGACTTTTGCGCACTGTGAGCCTCAGCATGCGCAGACCCCGCTCTTATATGGCCTACCACTTCGTGGCTGAGTTTCTGTTGTTCCCAATTGCTTCCACTTTGTTATAATACCACTAACAGTTGACCGTGGAATATTTAGTAGTGAGGAAATTTCACGAATGCCGCCATGAATCACGCTTCAACGCTTGAATTCACTGAGCTCCTGAGAGTGACCCATTCTTTCACAAATGTTTGTAGAGGCAGTCTGCATGCCTAGGTGCTTGATTTTATACAACGGTGGCCATGGAAGTGATTGAAACACCTGAATTCAATGATTTGGAGGGGTGTCCCAATACTTTTGGCAATATAGTGTATGTTCAATGTTTAATGTTATCATTATCGGCCCGATAAGAAAATGGGACTGAAAAATGAAAGCTGATAAATCATGGATTACTTCCTTTAGCTGAGACACTTTAGATGTGCACTGTTCACCATGATGGTTTTGAATTGCTTGAAATATAATTGGAATCACTTCAAGAAAGGAAAATACAGTTAAGTGCAACATGTGCAGTGCAAGTCTGTCATATAGGCAAGATAAAATTATGACATTATAATTGTGTGCTTGGGACATTGCTTTTAATGGTGAGAACTTTTTTTTTAAAATCATTCTCTCAAAAAATATATAAAAATTAGAATTTAGATACATCGGCCAATATATCTGTTATCGGCTTTCATATATAAAGAATGATTGGTTATCGTTATCGGCCAAAATGTTCATATTGGTGCATCCCTAATTTTAGTTTGTTTTTTGCACTTTTCATTTTAATTCATCATTATACTGCACACACTACACATCATAAATCTTTCATCAAAATGTAGCAACTTTTTCAACTCGGTCAAACCACATGACTATAATCTGATGACATTTTTTCACAATATAATCAATTTAGAAAATCACATTACAGAAGCATAACCCTAACATATATAGAGAACAATGCAATTTCTACCCCATTCTGAACATCGAAAAATGTCTGGAAGGTTTGATTTTTTTTTTGTGCAATCCTAAAATTCAACACTACATCACATTGCAATTTTCAACCCATGCAGTCTAGACTAAAAACACAGACTGGTCTACTCCTTTAAGTGGCTTAAAGCAAGTGTAAAATTCTATATTATAGCTAAGCCCCAATTTGTCTTTGCCAAAAACCCAGTGCTATTGTTTCCACAAAGGACTGTCAGAAGGACATTGTCTAAGTGGATCAATGATGTATTTTTAGGTGGTTTGTTTGTGCTAAGCCTCAAGAGGCCCCTCATCTAGTGGTGATTAAATTGCATTAAAGAATCAAGCCCTCTTAATTACTGCTATTATCATCAATAGGAAATTAGGCAGTCTGAAAATGACTGTGCTAATTAGCCTGTTTGTGACTCCATGTTTATTCAGCTTTCCGCAGCCTCGTTTGCCTGCAGTGGAATGATAGGGTTTGTGAGCATGCAAACTTCTGTAGAGCAATTACAACATGCCACTCAAACATAACCCATCTTTGACCTTAAATATAATATTAGAGCTATGAGAATCACAGTTGAGAATGATGAAAATTAAAAAAATAAAGTAAAATGTCTAGATACATTAGAATAATGGGATTTTGAAAGGAAATGTATCATAAAAACAATGAAAATGAAGTACAATAGATTAGCATATTAAAATTTCTGAAGGATCATGAGACACTGGAGGATCATGAAAACTCAGCTTTGCATAATCGAAAATAAATTATATTTTAAAGTATAGAAAACCATTATTTTAAATTGTAATACTATTTCACAATATTACAGTTTGTTTTCTGTATTTTTGATCAAATAAATGCAGGCTTGATGAGAGTATTCACACCAGGAAAGTCCGATAGTTCACTTTTTTTTGGTCCGGACCAAATAAAAACATTTTTTTTTTTTTTTTGGTTCGGTTTGCTTTCACACTGCTCTTTTTGCAAGTGAACCAAAATTTGTAAACAAAACCACACGTGTGCTAAGGTCGTCCATTCATTGGACAAGGATTCTCAAGTAGGGAAATCAGGAAGTGCAAAAAAGGCTTAACGTAAATTAACGCAGCATCATCCTTGTATTGTAACTATCGTTACATTATATGAACTGCAAATGCTTTTTTTTTTGCATCTATGTGCGATTAGACTAAAGAGAACGCTCTGTATGTGAATGTCCTGATGCACACACTCCATTCATTCCATTCCAATGATGCACACACACGACGCGCAGAAAGACGCGCAACAGATGTAATGTAGTAGGCTACAACAGATCACTTTCCCATAACGCAACTCCGACTACGGAAGCCTGTTAACTCAAAGGCGCAGTGCTTTCTTGCAATTGGGTCGGTTCATGTTCACACCGTAAACGAACCGTACCAGAGTTCGTTTGGAACCGTACCGAGACCACCTCTTCAGCTGGGTCTCGGTTCGGTTGTTTGGTCCGCACCCGAGTTCGATTGCTGTATTCACACCCGCCCAAAAGGTCCGCACCAAGGGGGGGAACGAACTAGAGTTCGATTCAATCGAACCAAACAAGGCAGGTGTGAATACACCCTAAGAGACAGCTATTCAGTTTTCTGAAACCTAGCCTGTCAATTATAACAAATAATTTGCAAAAAGGAAGTTGTTGAAGGATGTTGCAATGCCAACTATACTGCACCCAACAGCAAATCCCCAACCTGTAAGCCCTGTCAGAATTTGTCACTCATTTCACATGCAAACAGGTGAGCCAATCGTATGAAATGCTATTTACATACAACATTCTTCAGAGAAGGGAAGCAAAATGACCCTTTTAAAAGCTTACTTTTTGGGTGGCACCTGTCCGACGTTGACTTTTACGCAGATGATCTTGCGTGTTTGCACGCCCATGGTGCAGGTGGATTTGTCTGCGCTGGAGGAGGTATTGAGAGTGGATGTGGTGGTGTCCTCCACACACTGTCCCCAGGGGCCCGTCTGCCAGTGATACACGATGCAGGGATGCTCATTACAGTTCCGCACCTCCTGTAGGGCGCTGGTGTTCGGACAGCCGGAACCTCCTGCAAGAGAGTGAAGATATGCATTAGGTCTGACACGTGTCTGGCGTCATGTCACGCCACAGCAGCTTGAGGATCTCCACACTCGAAGCGTCGAGGCAGCATGTCAACTCAGGAGAAGACTTCAGCTACAGTCAGATGAAAGTGAAGTCCATTGAAAATAAATCACAACCAGAAATACATTATCCTGCTCATTTATCCTGCATTTATTTGATTAAAAATTAGTTAAAAAACAGTAATATTGTGGAATATTATTACAATTTAAAATAACTGTTTTCTATTTAAATATATTTTAAACTGTAATTTATTCCTGTGATCAAAGCTGAATTTTCAGCATCATTACTCCATTCTTCAGTGTCACATGATCCTTCAGAAAGCATTCTAATATGCTGATTTGCTGCTCAAGAAACATTTCTGAATACTATCATCAATATTGAAAACAGTTGTGCTGCTTCATATTTTTGCGGAAACCATGATCGTTTTTTTTTTTCAGGATTAATTTTTTTCAGGATGAAAGGAAAGTTTGAAAAAGCATTTATTTAAAATATAAATCTTTTATAACATCATAATTGTAAAAATGTCAATTTATTCAATCTTTGATGAATTCAAGTATTCATATATTTGGAAAAATCTTATTGACCCTATGGAAGTAAATTAATGACACATGACTTTGAAACAAAAAAGCATGTTAAATTGCATTAATAATAAATAAAAAAAATGCATGGGGTGTGAAATTCAACATGATTGTTAACCTGTGAGTATTTCAAATGAATAATTTCACACACAACTTCATTAAAATAAACCATATTCACCTTCCGGATTTCATTTCCAAAATATTCAATGTTTAAAAAAAGTGAAATGTTTTCATTTCAGATTTTCACAAATATACAATCATGTTGAATTTCAGCCCCCCCCCCAAAATGCAATAATTAAAATGCAAGCACTGCTAATGCAATGCACGCTATATATTATTGCAATTCAAAATGCTTCTCTGACTCAAAACTGTAAACAATAGTGTACATGTTAAAAACGTACAGGAAATTTTAGTACAGCAAATGCATACAAAGACCTTATTTCTAGCTTTCTAGTTATTCTAGCTTGCGTCCTTTGGAGTGAGACAGGTCAAGTGTTCATTTTCTCAAATCACAACATATCAGCGACGTCTCCAGTCGCTTTAACTTGTTCTAAATTGATTTAGATGAAACACTCCACATAATTGCCGGGTCCTAATTCCTCACAAGTGGCATAAAGTCGATGCAGCCGGCGGAGAGCGGCGCGGTGTGTCTAAGTAATTGCTGACATTTACAGCAGGTTTGCAGATGACAGAGCAGCCCAGTGGGCCTGTGAATCAAAGAAGAGCGTTACGAGAGGAAGTTAGCGCATACGTCTGCTTGCTTTAACTTTATAACACGCACAGTGATAAAGTTATTGGCTTTGACTGTCAGATCCATTACATAGGTGATTATTGTGTTTCTATTGGGCAATAGGGCTTTTCACACTATGAGCCAGATTTACTAGCGCAAACCCTCTTTTGGCGTTAAAAAACTCATTATTGAAAGGATCTGTGTTCTTTAATGTGAGCATTGTCAGTACGGTAAATTATCTGCATAACTTTCACTCCCATCTGCACTTTTATGGGATTTCGCTCTCACGCTTATTTGCCCTGTTTAGTAAATCTGGCCCTATGTTTATCTTTACAGTAAGTAATGAAGCCTGAATTGTGATGGCAAAATGTATATGAGCGATTCTTCAGTTCAACGCACTTTTGACACCTCGAAAAATCATATTTCTTCAAATGATGTTTCATCTGCGTTAAAACCTTTATCACATGTCCTGGAATAAAGATCTGATCGTGGCTTTGATGAGCTTTCAAGAATAATGTGGTGTCATGTATGACATTTTTCATGTTTTGGAAGAAAAGTTACAGTAGGAATGCTTTGAACTTACAAACACAGGAAAACAGTTAGCCGTCAATTTAAAAAGTTAAAAAAGTCTAGCTATACTTCTGCAAAATGGTTTTGTAATGACACCTAAAAAAAAGCTGCTGACCGATTTCGTGATTTTTCATGTCATTTTCTTTATAACCAAATATAAACTTCTTTGAAAAAACATGTTTGTAAATGTGAATGAATAAAATGAATGAGAAGCACATAGATTGAAAGTATTGTTTTTCCTTATAAAAGCATTTAGGATAAAGTATAAAAATAAAGACGAAGAGATAAAGATTTTGGCAAATTATTATAAAAAAAAAATAATAAAAAAAAGGATTTTTCAGCAAAAAAAAAAGAAATAATAATTTGAATGGACTGAAGAATCACCCATACGCATTATGGAATCAATGCAGTTTAGAAACAGATAACCAATCATAAACTCCCTCAGTGCTTAGCTCATAAAATATTCATCCTCTCCGTATAGCTGCGGAAAGTAAAACTGTTCTGTTTCTGTTCTTCAGCATCTGAAGTAAACTCCTAAATCAATAATATTAAACTCATAACTATGCAAATAAGAGTATAAGCCAGGGTTTACAATTGTACTGCGTGAAACCTTGTTGACTACTACCATTAATTATATCCCAGGGTAACGTATGAACAGTGTGAAAAGCACTGAACAAAAATCCCAGAGTTAAGAAGTGTGAAAAGCCGGATGAATATTTGTGGTCTCGTTTGTGTCTCTATGAAGCTTGACTACGGTATGCAGCGTTGCGAACGCCTCCACAGAATCTTGATGTTGAGGCTTTCAGAAGATGTTCTGCAATCAAAGAAAGCACATTCAGGGTTTATTTCTGTGGCTGTTTGTAATGAATTGATTTCCTGAAATGACACCTCGTGATAAGGTTTTAAGCCAGAAACATACGCAACGCAACGCAAAATACATACAGTAACGCTGGTACATAATAAGCATTTTTGTGCTACTTTAGCGCTGACCTCAAATCAAACACTGAACAGAAATAGAACACTAATTAGGATTTGTTGACTAATATTCTGAAAAGAAGGTAACAAATATTGGCCGACGCTGGTCATGTGCGTGATGCGTGTGACGTACAACAACAGAAGCTTACGCTATTACACTAGTGAACTGACTCGAGGCCCACAGAGAAGGAAATGAATAGTTGAAATAAAGTCGTTATTTTTGTTTGTTTTTGCGCACAAAAAGTATTCTCGTCGCTTGATAAACTTAAGATTGAGCCACTGTAGTCACTTGGACTATTTTAACAATGTCTTTAATAACTTTTCGAGGCCGGCAAGTTCAATCCCTGAAGAAGCCTATGGAGGAGTGATCCAGCTCTCAGATTTCATCAAAAATATCTTAATTCGTGTTCTGAAGATGAACGAAGGTCTTACGGGGTTGGAACAACATGAGGGTGAGTAACTGACAGAATTTTCATTTTTGGGTGAACTAACCCTTTAATATAATGTTTGCAATAGCGCCCCGTGTGGCAACACTGAGAATGCGATGCGTACACTGCGCTGGGAACTGCATTCTGAATACTCTAAATGTCAGAACTAAACAATGTGCTTGAGTTTGCATAAGTGTCTGCGTTCATGTACTTCTGTAAAGTATGTTTCTGGCCTTTTGTAATGTGCTACAGCAGTTTCATAAGAGACCCAGAGAACTATCCCCCGCCCCTATTTACAGTATGACTTTCATCATTATGCTGACTTCATAAATGGACTCTCAAGGACATGCATTATGTATAAGGTCTTGCTGCATGAACTGCTGCATTTGGCATCTCATGTCAGATGTCCAGCAGATGTCTTGAACAGAAAGCATGGTGCATATACTCATCTTCAGATAAATCTAGCTGCCTCCCAAAGCCCATCGCTGAAAGTGAAAGATCTCACTTTCTTCATTTATATTCTTTGTGGATGTAACATTAAACTATGAATATAAGACTCCATTAACACATTCTAGCTCTACAACACAATCTCCGAAAACACATCTAAATCTACACACTGCACACTTTAGATGAAAAGACTCAAATGTACCATAAAGTTCGGGAAACTTTGGAACCCTCGTAAGACCTTGAGATAAAGCAAAAGTTATGAACGTCTTCGTATTCATCTTTAGACATGAGAATCAGCAATAAGGGAGTAAATATTTCAGGAACTACTCAACTAGTGCAAAGTAAATGTTTTAACATTACAAATATTTGAGTAATGGTAAAACAATCAGCAGTTAGACTTAGCGGTCACTTCAAACCACGCAAACAAATCTAAGATGACTTCTACAGGAAACTACTCTACAGGCCCTTAAAACATCAGGTGTTTTGACGTGTTACCCTCCATAACTGTAATCCATGCGACTACCATTGACGTCACTGTAGAGAAAGCACAGCGATAATTGGATATAGACTTCTCTGAGAGGTATATGATACAGAAATTACAAATGATAGGAAAACAGAGGAAATGCATAACTTTTAACCTTATAAAGTCTGCTGCAACATATTCAATACTCAATTTTATAAGGCCTCTAAATGACCAACATGATGAAAATTTTGCTAAAATCATGTTAAAATGTTAGCATCAAATATGACCCATCAGGCTTTTGAGAAATGTTTAGGTAACGCTTCCTTTTACAGTACAGTACTTATGTGTACTTACAGTGTACTTACCTGTACTTACCTTACCTGAAAGTACTGGCTAATATAAGGTAAGTACATGGGTGAGGGGTAGGTTCAGGGTTAGTACCTAGTTATTACCCAGTAATAGTTACTATAATAAGTACATAGTAAGTACATGGGTAACACATCTCTCAATCATCATTTCATTCCATTTAATTATATGTAAAAACTACAGAGCTTGGATCATAAAACAAAGCATTTTGTATCTTAAGACATATCGTAGGCAGATATAGATTGACGACTTGATATTTATATGCATTTTATTGAAGTAGTCTGTTATACGGCAAATCTCATTGATTTACAAGCTATCCAATTACAGTATCGAGTTTTTCCATATAAATATCAGCAGCTGCACCAAACTGCATATTTTTACACAGTTTGAGCCCCTGAATAAAACTGAGGTGTTTTTGAGGTGTATGAGCTCCATATTCTCACTATATCATACTATATGAGCCATAAAAGCCTGATGTATCAAATATGAAACTCAACAAAAACACAAATGTCTTTCTTTTTTTGTCTAAAGGTTCAATAAACTTCCATAAAAAAAGAAAAAGAAAAGGACTATTCTGACTATTTTCATGTCAGATTTTACAGGGTTAAAAACATGAAATCAAATATTCAGACTGTTATTTTTGTAACCCTTCCCCTCCATTCTGGCATAAAACACCTGCTTAATTCCTGGTGGATAATAATCAGATTTTATTCTGAAATACATCAGACAACAGATGTAAAATGGGTTGTGAACTGTATTTGACGTGGACTTGAACACCATCTACCTCAGAAGCTTACTCGTGTAAACTGACACTAAACCTGGCTGGAACAGATAAAGTGGATTTAAGAGTTGTGGAACACTGAATCTCGGTGATGTCACGTTGCTGCGAGAGCGAGGAGCCATCCATCAGAATCTCAGACGGGTTTAGGTTGAGAAATTCTGCCCTTGTGTGAGTCTTTCCTTGACAGTTTCCTGTCAGCTTTTTTAGGCTAATCTCATGCACTATAGACCAAAGAAAATCACTTTTTTTTTTTTTTTTTTGCATATTTCAGCTTGTTACAGTGGCCCAGAAAAGTAATTAGACTCTTAAGTCACACTTTAAAATGTATGCAGGTCATTGTATTTATCACAGCACATGGCATCCGCAAATAAATGATGCTGGAGCTTTACTCAGAACTAACTTAATTTTTCTGAGCCATATTTACACTAATATTCCATTTGCTTTTTGTCGTCTTTTTTTCCTCAAACATATTTTTGTGAAATATTTTACTTGCAAAGGTTCTTTACAATAAATGCTGTTTGCTCTGATGTAAATGCCAATTTTTTTTATCAAGGCTTAAGTGTCCAAAAACTTTTTGGGAGACACTGCATATTAAGCCTTAATATTAAGTTTCTCTTTAAGTATAATTAAAACAAAAACAAATGCTCTGTTCCTAAAGATAGCGAACTGTCGAATTTAGGCAGTATTTTGAATAATCACAGGGATCATTTATCTGGCATTATTGCACATATCCCTTGGGGTGAAGGCAATAAATAATAGGCAATAAATTCAATCTGGTGGACAAAGCAGGAAAAAAATAATACTTGTTGATAATCAATTAATAAGTTGATAAATATACTTAAATTATAATACTTAATACTTAAATAATAATATAATACTTAAATATATATTTAGTTATGTTATAATAATATATATATATATATATATATATATATATATATATATATGTGTGTGTGTGTGTGTGTGTGTAGAATGTATTCGAAGCATAAAATATAAATAACAATAATACTTTTTACTTAATATTTGGATTTGGATTCCTAGAGTATTGTGTGAGTTTAGCACTGCTGAAATGAAAACATGCAAGTACCCATGTAATATCTTCTGTACCTTCTCCTGCATTGTAAGCCAGTATGGCTCTGGTTCTCATCTGCTTGCCCTCGGCGGTTTTGCTGGAGCAGGTCTGGGAGCAGGAGGACCATTCAGTCCAGAGACTGAGAGCACAGTCTTTAGGGCAGGGAACCATACAGGACACAGGTGCAGGGTAGACCACATCCGCACACATCTCCTTCTCCACCTCTGAACCTGAAGCACAACACATGGTGTCAACAACATGTTTCAAATTCATTAAGCACCATTCTTCTAGTGCCTTACATGTAAGCTAAAGTTGACCTTCATAGTTCACCTTTGCACATTAACGAGTATTTCAAAAATATATATAATAGCTGTTACTGTATTGTAGATTTTAGCATGGCTGCAATCTTGCATTGGAAAATCATTATCCAGAAATATTATTATTATATTGGCTTCATGAACATTAGCTTGATTATTTTTTACTGTGTATGCTGTAAAACTGATTTGTTAATGCATCTGAAAACCAGGCCAAAATGTTCAAGTTGAGCTGATGAAAATATTTTCATCTGTGTATGTTGAAACTATACATGAATTTAAGCTAAATTGTTAAACAGTATTTAAAAATAAATATAGAGTTCCAGGGGGTCTTGACCAATTTCCACTTACAAATTCATAATTTATGTTATCGTAACGTCTGGTGTAAGTGGATTTGACCGTAACCTCGCATGTAGGTCAGAAGTTCAAGTAACCTGTCAAGCAAATGCCTGAAAATCAAGCCTATTTTTAAGGCTTTTTACATTTCTTGGCACGTTATGTGCACAACAATTAGGTACATTTCCCCCATGATTCGTAATACTGTAATGCAATTAAATCTGATAACTGTAATGCTAAAAAATAAAAAGATATTAATTATTATCTTATTATTTATTCATATATCATCAAAGTAGTATTTGTTGTATTGCCTTTAATTCAAGCATATTAAAATACTAAATATTAATTAATTATTATAATGAAATATTAAATTGATTTAAAAATATATTACAATTTAAACCTTAATTAGATTAATACAAATATATTCAAAATGAAAAATTATTACTTCATATAATACAGTATATAATAATATTGTCACATAATACACAAAAAAAAGAAAATAATAAAAAACGCCAATGAGAATCAACAAAGGGAGCTACAAAAAACACATCCAGATGCATTATGGTAATGAAAATGTGGGCATTAAATGTCTTTAACTGTCATGAAAATAAACGTCACAAGGCAAAATATGTTAAAATTAGGCAACATTTTCTTTATGCAAAATATGATTCACCCAGACAAGCTTTTAATGCATTTCAAAACAATCTGTTGTCCTATTTTGAAACCGTGCCATCCTAAAAACAGTAGAAAGCAATCATACAGATGGTTCTGAGGGACAGGCAAAAACAAAACATGTGCAATTGTCAGCGTGTTCTTGTTTGGCAGCATTCATTACCACGCACAGGCTCTCTCAAGGGTTTTTACCATATCTTTTACTCTGAGCCAAAAATGATGAGTATCAGCTTGGTTTTGGCTTTAGCACAGTGACACGCTGGGGAGGGGAAAAAAACTCTCTCTGCTTGAGCACTGAACCACAAACACCCAATAAATATTTCTATCAAAAGCAGGGACAGTCCAAGTTTGGCTTGTAGCAGATAGCGATACAATATTTACATCGATCTGTGTCAGAACCGTGGCCATGAAGCAATATTGTACGTGTCACTCTCTCCGGCTGTCGGAGTGAAGCAGATGCCAAGTCTGCCTGGTAAAAATAAAACAACTAGCAGATCAATTTTAATCAGTGCATGATGGAATCAATCTGCCACCGCGTGCGGCTACAGCGAGGCAGGTTATGGCGAGGCGGGGGCTTTCGATTGCTCACGCGGCAGATGCTAGAGAACATTATTGCACTCTATTATTATTTCATAGACGTCATATCACATGGCCACACAGCAGATTCTGAATGACAGTAGTCACGTGACAGTGGGATTTCTTGAAAACAACAGATGTTTCCTTGTAGAGTCAGTGATGGTTTGTCTTTTTCAAACTCTCCAGCATTTGCCTTAAAGGGATGATTCACCCAAAACATTTTGTCATCGCTGACTCACCCTCATGCTGTTCCAGTCCTGTATGGGCTTTTTTCTTCTGTTGAACACAGTGAGAGATATGTTGGTAACCAGACAGTTGACGGTAGCCATTGACTTCCATATAGGAAAAAAGAAATACTATAGAAAGGAAGTCAACGGCTATACTGTCAACTGTCTGGTTACCAATATTCTTTAAAATATCTCTCACTGTGTTCAACAGAAGAAACTCACAGAAAAACATGAGGGTGAGAAAATGATGACAGAATTTTCATTTTTGGGGGAACTATCCCTTTAATGTGGTAGAATTGCTAAACTTTCCATGAAATTTCACCAGCAATAACTGGAAGAGTCCACTGTTATTAACTTCAAACATCCATTATGGTCCTCAGATATGTTTTAGCAAAGAAACAAAGGATTTGCAAACCACCCAGTTGTTATGAGGACTTTAGAGGAAGAATTAATGGATTAGCCAAATTTTGCCAGGTTAGAAACAATGAGACTGAATATGTTGGGTTATGTCTATATCTTTAATATTGAGTTAATTCAGATAAATCTGCTCAAAATGGTACATAAAAGGTACATAAAAACAAAACCAAGCTGTAACTGGTCATTTTACATATCGGTCGGACAGTTCTGGACCACAAAACCTGCTAAAATGATTTGTTAAGACAATTTTAGACATGAAAACTGACCATCAAACATCACTCATTACCGTTTTCCCAGATCATTTGCACTGTAGCAACGAGCAACAACAATAACGCTTTCAACATTTTGAGAACATGGAGTATTTAGCAAAACTAACAAGTTGTTTTAGACTAGAGATACAGGGGTGACAGCTTGTCAGACGCCTGTCAGAACACTGTGACTCTGTGCCTATCAAAACATTGCTCTGTTTGTTTTAGCATTCTGGCACAGCAACACCAGAGTGATGGAGTGAATCCATCAGTTTACCCGAGCAAAGGGTGGACAGCAGGAATTCCCAGGAAACCTGTTCGAAAACAGTCATTATTTCATTTGGGGTCTCTATTGTGGTGAAGAAATTACACACTTCACCTTTAACTTCCTGCTGTCAGGTGGACAACTAGTAAGTGATATGATTGATTTCAATTTCACTAACCTTACAAAGTAGCATTTTATAATACATTTTTTAAAACGTACACATAACATAAATGGTTTCAGGCTTATATTGGACAGACATAATAACCTCCGGTTCAATGATCAGAGTCATTCAATCCAATCAAGGAGGAAGTGAATCTACAATTCAGACTCCTGAGATTGATTCAAACTGTTTCGCCAATCGGTTCAACCAATCCATTAAAAAGAAGCACACCAATCAAATCGGACGGCACACTGTGAATTTCATTACATCAGATAAAATACCAAACCAAGTGCTAGATCTTTTCTCAATGCAAAAAAGTGGCTTTTGTTCTAATTATACCAAGCTGATTTTTTGTGGTCAGATTCTATAAACTATTGTTCAAAAGTTTAGGTCAGTAAGACATCGCTGTCTTTTTCTGGAAAGAAATGTATAATTTTCTTGAGCAAGGGTGCATAAATTTAAAATTGATCAAGTAAAGACATTTCTAATGTTATACAAATGTCTATTTCAAATAAATCCTAAAAAAGTTATCCGATACAAATGTATCCACACAAATATAAAGCAGCTCAACTTTTTTCAACATTGAAAACAATAACTGTACGTTCACACCGCCACCGACTTGAGCGTCAAAGAAGCTCTGGCCGCCCTGTCAAGGACGCTTGTCAAAAAGTACGGGGAAGCTGGTTGACGCTTTGGACGCTTTGAACGCTCTGACGTTGCAAGGAGAATAGAAGTGTCACAACATAAAATGTAATAAACAGAAAAAAACAAGCAATACATTGAAGAAACCTTTTATAATGACAGCATTTTTATAACCGTTTTGGTCACATTTGGTCGGGAAAAAAAGAATAGTTAGCTATTATTATTATTATTTGCTGTCAAATCAGTGTCACCGTGAGCAAATGAATTGCATTCCCGCTTTAAAACGAGTGTTCGTAAATATTTCAAATAAAAGTTGCGCTCATGCGGTCCCTATAAGCAAACAAAGTCATGTCATAAATAATAGGAAACCCAGCAACGGCGATTATTAGCTTCTCTTCCATTTTCTCGGAACTAATGTTTTGGTAGGAACGAAAGTTTACATTGTATATTTCTCCGGAATCAGCCAGCGCAAAGGACGTCTATATTCCGTTCGGTTGCTGGCGTTTTGCCGCTGAACCGCGTCACAGCTCATTACCATAAAGTTGAGCTTCTTTCAACTTTCTGATTGACGCTCAAAACACCCAAAACGCGACGCCGATGGATTTGACGCTCCTTTCAGCTGAGAAAAGCCATCTTCCATTGAAAATGAATGACTTCCGGCCGCTTTGGAAGCTCAAGTCGGCGGCGGTGTGAACGTACAGTAAGAAATGTTACTTGAGCAGCAAATCAGCATATCAGAATGATTTCTGAAGGATCATGTGAAGCTGAGGACTGGTGTAATGATGCTGAAAATAGGTGAGCATAAGAGGCTTCTTTTCAAAAATCTTACCTACCCCAAACCTTTGAATGGTGTATATTTCTAAATATTGTTGCAGGAAACTTTGATAAGAGTACCTCCTCAACATGCTGTTATTGAAGAGAACGACAATTTATGAGCGAGTGCAAGTATTTAGCCGGTCAAATATACAACTGTCTCTCCAGCTATCTGAGATTGTCTTTATTGAGTAGCTGAGCTGGAGGAGGACGCGATCACCATTAGCATCATGTTCACACTCCTCCGCTCTCTGCAGCTTTAACCCTGTAAATAGCTCCAGCTGAGAAGGGAAATGTTCCGGACATGCCAGCTGAGAGACTACTAGATATATATGCCCTTCTTCAGGATATAGCTTGAATTCCCAGAGGCTAATTACCGGATTCAAAATCAATCCTACTTTTGACTTCCGGCAGAGAAGCCATCTGAACACAAGTGGGAATCTGCTGGCGGTATAATCACCTGGCAAGCTTCATGCAAGAGGTTATTTTAGCATTTTTTGGAATAAGAGTGTGCTCCAGTTGCAGTTTTCTTGAAGGGATAGAATGAAAATTTGCTGTTAATTTAGGCAATCCTAGATGTTTTTTTCTTCAGTAGAAATGTGAAAAAGATTTTTAGCTGAAACCGTAGTACTTGGTGATAATGCAAGTCAATGGCAAGTCAATTATTTGACAGTAAGCTCGCGCTCCAGACTCCCATAAACACGGTTAGGACTGTTTGCTGTGGCTGTGGATTACAGCTAATAATATTGTAAATAATGTTCAGTTCTACTGAAGAAAAAAAGACACCTACATCTTGGATGGCCTGATGGCAAATTTTCCATTTTTTCCATTTGTTTTCACTACCCCTTTAAGCTCTATTCATATGCAACTAGTTATACTGTAGGTTTCACAGAGATATGCGATTAATAAGTGACTGTACGGAGTATGAACTGAACATGTTTCATGATGCATGCACTAATCGTTCTTAAAAGCCGAGCTGGTTCACAGAATCAAACTGAAGTTACTGAACCGAACTTTAGTTCCAGGTTGATGACATAAGATGTAGCACTCATGCTCGTTGCGCAGCACCAAATGAGCCAGCAAGCATGTCCAAACGGGTTATTGAACCAAACAAAAAAAATAGATACGCAAAGAACAGACGCAAAAAGAACTAAATCAAGGAATTAAAAGGATTACCTCAGCAAAGAACCGGCTCATTTGGCTCTTTTTGAGTCGGACATGACCGAAAAGCTGACTTTCGACTCTGCCAGTATTTGATTCGTTCATTTCGAACCGGTTCTTCGGTTCGATAACCCATCTGGACATGCTTATTGGCTCATTCTGTGCTGCACAATGAGAGTGAGTGTCTTGCGTCATCACCCTGGAACTAAAGTTCGATTCAGTTCAATTCCGTGAACCACCTCGACTGGTTACCGGCTTAAAAAAATGATTTGTTCAAGAATCGAACACCACTACAGAGATCCCAATCCCGTCGGAATCAACACAGATTCAGATATCCAACAGATTTGCACAGATATCCTGTGTTAATAATTGTAACTCAAATGTGTTTAATACCTTCGCTGTTGACGCAGCGGACCTGTGGAATCTGAGTTCCCTCTCCGCAGTCCATCTCTTCTTCAGGGATACACTGCTCTAGCTTGATCAGCTGCCAGTTAAAACAGCTGGGATCTTCGCACGGGATGGCCTCCACCAGGTGAGGACAGTTCCCCTCGCCACCCGTGGGATCATTAGTGATTGTGCGTCGTCTGAACTTGAAACCTGCAAATAAACGTGATGTAAATGGTCTATTAATTGCCTCTATCCCTAGTGGCATTTAGCCACACTTTAAAATGTCATTGAATTAGCACAAAATATCAAACTAATATTAGATATTTTCCCCCAATTTCTTTGAACCAACTCATCCTAAGGTGATTTTTGGTGGATGTGTGATCTTTTTTGGGTGGTTCTCATAAAACTCAAGAACATATCCAATTCACATTTCAATTCAAATGTAAAAGGAAAATAAATTATATTTTGAATAAAGTAAGTCAAGCCTCTTTTTTCTACAATGACATTTTTTATTACAATTAAAGACTCTCCACATTCTCATTACCATAAAGCAATGCAAAATCAGTAGGTACTGTTCACTACAGAAATACAAAAAGAGAGAATATATTCAATCAAAGTATTTTCATCGTGATTTAATCAGTTCTACTGCCTTTAATGCTGATTTTTGATTTTTGACACGTTTGTTAAACTTAGACTTTAAAATAAAAATATAATATTAAAAACAGGCCATAAAATGGGGCATAATTTTCTCCAAATATATCAATATATATATATATATATATATATTTATATTGGTTTTGGGTGATCTGGACATGTTCATTTTTGAGATTTACCTTTACTTATAGAGGCAAAGTTCAGTAAATTCCAACTTTAATAGCCATAGGTCTCTGTACTTTTTGTTTTTCAGCCAAAGTGCCGTTCATCTAGGTTACACTTTATTTCGATGTCCACTTGAGACATTCTACTAACTATAAGTACCTTTGCTACTACATGTCAACTAACTCTAATTAGAGTATTAGTAGACTGTTAGGTTAAGGTTAGGTGTTAGGGTTCGGGTTAGAAGAATAAGTTGACGTAGTTGCAAGTTACTTATAGTCAGCAGAATGTCTGTTTGGGGATCGTCAAAATAAGGTCTTTGCAGATATTAAACAGACAGTCTACTAATACTCTAATGAGAGTTACTTATAGTTAGCAGAATGTCTAAAGTGGACCATTAAAATAAAGTGTTACCTTCATCTAATATGGTTTTTGTGAGACTCACATGTTAGCTCTAATACTGAGGTCTACCTTTTGTGGTTATACTCAAGTGTATCTGTGTGCTTCGGGTATGTACTGTTCGAATCAAATTTTTAAGACATTTTTGTTCCATAATTGTTGCAGATATGCTGCAATGCAGCATCCTGGACCAATAATATAAGATAATGGGGACATCAAAAAGAAATATTGTATTCTGGCTCTATCCAAGTCTCCCAGTAAGTCAGTATTCAGCAAAAACATAAACTGCAAAATAGCTCAGTAAAATATTGTCAGTGAATATATTATTGTTTCAGCCATGTTTACCTTTCTTCACAACCCGTTCCTCGCAATTCTCAAAGGTGCAGAGCCCCCAGGCGCCCCACGGGGACAGTTCACACTCCACAGGGCACGGGATGTGACACAGTTGCGTGGTACTTGGAGACGTTCCCTTGCAGAGCCGAACGTCTACGGGTTGTGATGCTATAATGCATATAAACACACGCATTAAAACACTGAAATAAGACTCTCACATGGAGACGACACATGGAATACAATTAGGTTTATGTAACTGCAGGAAACAACAAATGGCAACATTTAACACGCTCCAAAGAATCTCCATTCCCAGTTGCATCACAGCAAAGGAAAAACAGGAGAAAACCAGAATCTCCACAGATTTTAGCACAATTTGAATGCACATTTTTGTTTATTAAATATTTGGACTAATTTGATTATATTTCCTGTTATCAACCATCCTAAAAATAAATAATGATAAAATGAAATAAATTAAATAATTCTGAAAAAAAGAAGAATAAAATGAATAATACAGGCAAAACAATTGTGAAATTTGGACCTATTTGGTTTTTCATAGCGTTTATTTTATTGCACTTTATCTATTTGGATGGATGGACATCCAAAATAGACTTAAGCGTTTATTTTATTGCACTTTATCTATTTGGATGGATGGATGGATGGATGGATGGATGGATGGGTGGATGGAAATAGTCCTCAAATGAATGTAGACAATGAACAAACTACGTAAATCCTGTCTGGACTCAATATGCGTGAAACTATAAAATCCAAACTCAAAACATAAACAAGAGTGATACATTAATGATTTAACACAGGATTTTCCTGTCGGCTTGATGGGTGATAGGTGACATGACTGCTGCATTTGCATCAAAGAGAGGTAAACTCTTCTCGCGGAGCTCTCTCATACTGATATGTGGTGAGTTCTGCTCTCTAGAGACTTCCAAAACAAAATGTTCACAGAAATGTGCACAGATTGTGAACTAAATAGTACAAGAAGATTGACGGCGCCACAGACCTTCACAAAAATTGATTGAACTGGAAACCTAGCATGGGGAATAACAGTACTCCATTCAACTGTTCTAGTGCCGCATGTTCCCGAAATTAATGGAGAGACAGATTTCAGTGTAATGCACCCTCATCTGAGTTAGCATAACACTGCACAGGTTGTCCTTGTTTATGTGCCAGATGGTCTAGACCTTCTGTGCAAACTTTCTGTCTAATCCAAATTTGCGGTCTTGTGCCTCCTTTGACAAACCCAGGCGGACAGGCTTAGCTCCAAGCATGAGAATGATTTGGTATTCGGTCACTGTTTGAAAATAGATGAAAAACCTAAGGTGGCCTTGCTATTGCTTGCTATACACTAACATACAAAAGTTTGGGGTTGGTAAGATAAAAAAAAAAAAGTTTTAAAAGAAGTATCATATGCTCACCAATGCTGCATTTATATGCTCAATAATATTATTGAAATATCAATAAAATCAATGAAATATTATTACAATTTAAAATAATTGTGTTCTATTCAAATATATTTTAAAATGTAATTTATTCCTTTGATGCAAAGCTACATTTTCAGCATCATTACTCCAGTCTTTACTGTCACATGATCCTTCAGAAATCATTCTAATATTAGGATTTGCTCCTCAAGTAATATTTATTATTATTATCAATGTTGAAAACAGTTGTGCTGCTTCTTATGTTTGAAACAATTGAGAATTATTTGAAGGATAGAAAGGTTAAAAACAACAACATTTATTTAAAATGGAAATCTTTTGTAACATTACAAATATCTTTATTTTCACTGTTGTCCTTGCTGAATAAGAAATCTTACTGTACCCAAATTATTGATCAGGCTTTGCCCCATGTTATAAAGCCCATGAAATCAAACGTAGAATGGTCTAGTTTAAAAGGCCCAATTGCTTTTTTTGAGGAAGAGCGTACAGTAAGAACCTGTAAGGACAGTCATCGCCAATCAATCTCTGTCACTTGTCTGGTGCCCAGAGGAGAGCGTTGACTAAAACACAGTGTTGCATCAGTATCTACGCTTGTAATGAGCTCTCTATGGACACAAACACTAACAAAAATACAGAAAGTAAACAGACTACGCAAACAAAATCTGTATACATGCCTCAGGCAAAGAGATTTGATCAAACAAAGACCATTTTTTCAAATACAGAAAACAAAAACAAAAAAGAGTAAAATAAAATAAAGAATACAAAGATTAAAAGTCCATGTACTTCATCTTTGGCATGCTTTTGATAATCACAATCAATCAGTTTGACGAAGTGTTGGTTATACTTTCAAAACAACTTTGGTACACTTACATTCAGTTGAAAAATACCCAAAATCTTAAAAATCTTACCTGAGATCTCAAAGGTGATAGACAGGAGAGGAGGGACACTAGGCGTCTGGCCATTTGGAGACTGACCTTCTACAAAACACACAAACACCAACTCTAGTGAACTACTGCTAATAAGCATTATTCAAGGGACAAATACAAATATTATCACTATGAGCTACACTCACCTAAAGGATTATTAGGAACACCATACTAATACTGTGTTTGACCCCCTTTCCCCTTCAGAACTGCCTTAATTCTATGTGGCATTCATTCAACAAGGTGCTGAAAGCATTCTTTAGAAATGTTGGCCCATATTGATAGGATAGCATCTTGCAGTTGATGGAGATTTGTGGGATGCACATCCAGGGCACGAAGCTCCCGTTCCACCACATCCAAAAGATGCTCTATTGGGTGGAGATCTGGGGACTGTGGGGGCCATTTTAGTACAGTTCAAGAAACCAATTTGAAATGATTCGAGCTTTGTGACATGGTGCATTATCCTGCTGGAAGTAGCCATCAGAGGATGGGTACATGGTTTCCATAAAGGGATGGACATGGTCAGAAACAAAATGCTCAGGTAGGCCGTGGCATTTAAACGATGCCCAATTGGCACTAAGGGGCCTAAAGTGTGCCAAGAAAACATCCCCCACACCATTACACCACCACCACCAGCCTGCACAGTGGTAACAAGGCATGATGGATCCATGTTCTCATTCTGTTTACGCCAAATTCTAACTCTACCATCTGAATGTCTCAACAGAAATCGAGACTCATCAGACCAGGCAACATTTTTCCAGTCTTCAACTGTCCAATTTTGGTGAGCTCTTGCAAATTGTAGCCTCTTTTTCCTATTTGTAGTGGAGATGAGTGGTACCCGGTGGGGTCTTCTGCTGTTGTAGCCCATCCGCCTCAAGGTTGTGCGTGTTGTGGCTTCACAAATGCTTTGCTGCATACCTCGGTTGTGACGAGTGGTTATTTCAGTCAAAGTTGCTCTTCTATCAGCTTGAATCAGTCGGCCCATTCTCCTCTGACCTCTAGCATCAACAAGGCATTTTCGCCCACAGGACTGCCACATACTGGATGTTTTTCCCTTTTCACACCATTCTTTGTAAACCCTAGAAATGGTTGTGTGTAAAAACCCCAGTAACTGAGCAGATTGTGAAATACTCAGACCGGCCCGTCTGGCACCAACAACCATGCCACGCTCAAAATTGCTTAAATCACCTTTCTTTCCCATTCTGACATTCAGTTTGGAGTTCAGGAGAGTGTCTTGACCAGGACCACACCCCTAAATGCATTGAAGCAACTGCCATGTGATTGGATGATTAGATAATTGCATTAATGAGTAATTGAACAGGTGTTCCTAATAATCCTTTAGGTGAGTGTATATACTGTGACTATAAACAGAATATTACAGCTTTAAAGGGATAATTACGGTGGCCGAGAGAGCTCAACACGCTGCAACAGAAGAAAACACATACAAATAGAAAAAAACGCATGCAAATAGAAAAAACGTGTGCAAATAGAAAAAAACACATGCAAATAAAAAAAACACCCGCAAATTAAGAAAACATCTTCATCAGTTTCACAACACACGTGTGCTCCAAATACTCACAACACCACCAAATACATAAACGCGCTGCAAAAGCTCACAACACAAATACATAAACGCGCTGCAAATAACATGGACCACAACGGAAATGTTTCCAGGGGAACCAAATAAGTGGCGAACCCGGCTGGGACGTGCCGGCATAGATATCCATAAATCTATGCGTGCTGGTGCTTACAGCTTAAAATTCTACTTTATTTATTTATTTGTGCAAAACATACAGAGATTATTTTTTTTTATGACATACAACTTGTATACAATGTACAAAATGTATTAACAATAATTATGTTCAATGTCATCAGAATACAAATGAGAAAAGAACAATGAATTGGAAACTAAAATAAATAAATAAAAAAGATAAAGAAGAAAAACATGAAGGAAAGATATTTATCTATACATCAGTTACACTGTACAAATTGTTTCATGTTATGTTTACATTTTCATAAAGAAAAGTTTTGTAAGAAATGTTAGGTAATGTAGGGTCCTAAATTTTAAAGTTGAGACAAACAGATATATAACGCATATTTAAAAAAAAAGTAAAAATACAAATGTATTTGCAACCGTTATGTTAACAGCATTATATTTCTGTCGTAAGACCAGCTCTTCAGCTGATGGACGCCGTGCTTCGTTGTCATGGGAACATCCCAGGTGAAAATAATGAGGAATTACGTTGTCTTTAGTTGCTCCTTCTACAAGTGCGTTCCACACGGCTATAATGGCACACTAGAGCCCTGCTCACTCCAAAGTCCCATTTTAAGGGCTCTGCCATCTGCCCTTCGAAGGGAGTAGGGCACAGAGACGCTCACGAGCAGTAAGCACGTCCCAGCCTGGTTCGTCACTTATTTGGTTCCCCTGGAAACATTTCCGTTGTGGTCTGTGTTATTTGCAGCACGTTTATGTATTTGGTTGTGTTGTGAACTTTTGCAGCGCGTTTCTGGATTTGGAGCACACATGTGTTGTGAAACTGATGCAAGATGTTTTTTTTTAATTTGCAGGTGTTTTTTTTCTATTTGCACGCGTTTTTTTCTATTTGCATGTGTTTTTTTCTATTTGCGCGCGTTTTTTTCTATTTGCATGTGTTTGCTTCAGTTAAAGCGCGTTGAGCTGTCTCGGCCACCGTAGATAATGCAAGGCATAAGCTGGTAAACTTTAACTATCCTGCGCTGTGACGTCAAATGCCGCAGGCAAGGGGGAATATAAGCCCCTTTAAACCTTTTAAGAGCCCTCAAAAAACAAATACAATAAAATGATATACATTTTATGACAATGCACAGCCACTTTTGAAATGTCATCAAAAATATTTACGTTTTTAGCAGCATAAAGGCATGGTTACGATCAGGGGATGCATTCAGAATAAAGATTTTCTGTCATCCGGATGGACTAGGTTGTAAAATTTCCATCATGCTTTACTCTTATCTGTCAGTAAAATATTAAAAACTCTTGTTTTTCCCGTTAAATCCCTCACACCTCTCTGTCGAGTTTCACATTTTATTTTCTCGATTTTCTTCATGAAATGCAATAGACCAGACAACTTACTGTTATATCTGTCAGAACAACAGAAAGCATTGTGAATTATCTGTCAATGTTTTTACAATTTGGTAAGTGAGAGAGAAATATTCAGTTAAAGCAAACCCCGGTTATGCCATTTACCAGCAGTACCAAACGGTCCATGCCATTCTTCTTGGTTTGTAATGCCATAAATATGTCACATTTATTTCCCTTATAAAACAGCTATCTTTTCATAGTAGACTCCAAGACAGATCTGTCCAATCGAATGTCAAGGCAGTTTATTCAGGCTACTAAGGCATCGCCTCCATTGACTTTCATTCAGACAGTAATGTGATAATGTGAGGTATAAGCTGGTTAGCTTTTACTTGTGCTAAGAACTCAGACAGTCAGAAGACACAAGATTCCTCCCACTCTCAAAAATCAAGCTTCTTCAATGGATTTTGTAGCATCTAGCAAAGAATTCTATTTTAATTTTCTGCATTATATGGAACTCAAGGATTCTCTTATGGCATTATATTAAAACTTAAAGAATCTCCTAAAGTCAGTCAGTCAGTCATATTTATTTATAGAGCACATTTAAAAACAACAGCTGTTGGCCAAAGTGCTGAACAAAGTGTAGACAAGTATCCATAAAACATAAAACCACAAATAAACAATGCACAAAACAATGCGATACCACTACAGCCGCTTATGCCCATAAGCAGCAGTAAATAAGTGGGTTTTAAGCAACGGTTTAAAATCAATGTATGTAGGTGCAGTCTTTATATAAGATGGCAGATTGTTCCAAAGCTGTGGAGCGGCCACAGAAAAGGCACGATCTCCTTTTAATTTTAGACGTGTCCTCGGGACAGTCAGCTGTAGACTACCGGTTGACCTGAGATTTCTAAAAACATTATGGTGGGCTGAAAGGAGATCAGAGATGTATGGAGGACCCAGTCCATGCAATCCCTTATAAACAAACAACAGTGTTTTGAACTCAATACGATGTTTAACTGGAAGCCAATGGAGAGAGAACAATACTGGCAAAATATGTTCTCTTTTCCTTGTTCCTGTCAGCAATCTAGCAGCAGCATTTTGGACCAGTTGAAGACGTGACAGTAGGGACTGTGAGACACCCAAGTATAGCACATTACAGTAGTCTAATCTTGATGAAATAAAAGCATGTATCACAGACTCCATGTCTCTGGGTGATAAAAATGCCTTAATTTTCGCAATATTCTTTAACTGATAAAAGCAACTTCATAACTTCATAAAAGCATCATATGGAAGTTGAAATTATAAAAGCATCATATGGAACTTGAAATTATTATCTAATGGAATCAAATGGAACTTAAGAATCCCTTATGAAGATTATAAAGATTCACTTATGGCATCACATGGAACTTAAAGCGATTCTCTTATAGCATCATATGGAACTTATAAAGATTCTCTAATAGAATAAAATGGAACTTATAAAGATCCAGTAATGGCATCATATATGAAACTTACAGTATAAACATTATGTTATGGAATCAAATGGAACTTATAAAGTTTCACTTATGGCATCATATGAAACTTAGAAAGATTCTCTTATGATTTCAAGTGGAACTTATAAAGATTCTAATATGGAATTAAATGGAACTTTCTGTAAAGCTGCTTTGAAACGATGTGTATTGTGAAAAGCGTTATACAAATAAATGTGAATTTAATTGAACTAAATATTCGCTTATGGCATCATATGAAACTTTTAAGGGTTCCTTTATAAAATCAAATTATAAGAAAAGTTATCATGTGTCACTCTTGATTTGAAGACAGTGAGGCCACCTGTGGGAAATAACGTTCTGTTCGTGCTACAAGTGCAATGTTGTATTCTTAGAAGAAAATGTAAATGAGCATCACTGTTCCAGATAGATTTGATGAAGGTTTCATCACATCAAAGAATCTTGAATCTGACAACATCCTCCCAGGGCGAGAACATCATGACTCCATCAGCTCCAGCACATTTCCCCCTTTAACTTTCTGCAGCGTCTGCGTTCATGTATCTGCTGTCAGCGGCGCAGATTACCCCCCAGTGAAGCCAGACATCTCCTGCACCACGCTGATAAGGACACAGATTTCCCAGCATACGCAGCTCCACCAGTGGCCTGTTTTAATAGCGGTTCTTTAACCAGAGCTTTTCATGCAGTCAGCGCTCGTCTGCTCTAATGTGCAGGGACATGTGCGTTACGATAAGTTTCAATGTGCTCACCATACAGTTCTGAGCATCAAAAGAGTGAGCAGGAGGGAGAGAGATAAAAAAGGTATTTTCTATGAAGATGGGTGGGCCAATAATCAAGTGATGGTGTGTGTAAAGCATGCAAAGAACTGCTGATGCAATTTATACAGCAGAGTAAGATATTTACACACAGGGAGGGAGGAAAGAAGGAAGGGAGGGAGGGAGGGAGGGAGGGAAGAAGGAAGGGAGGGAGGGAGGGAGGGAGGGAGGAAGAAAGAAAGGAAGGAAGGAAGGAAGGAAGGGAGGAAGGAAGGGAGGGAGGGAGAAAGGAAGGGAGGGAAGGAGGGAGGGAGGGAGGAAGGAAGGAAGGGAGCGAGGGAGGGAGGAAGTAAGGAAGGGAGGGAGCTAGAGAGGAAGGAAGGAAGGAAGGAAGGGAGGAAGGAAGGAAGGAAGGGAGCGAGGGAGGGAGAAAGGAAGGGAGGGAGGGAGGGAGGGAGAAAGGAAGGGAGGGAGGGAGGGAGGGAGAAAGGAAGGGAGGGAGGGAGAAAGAAAGGAAGGAAGGAAGGAAGGAAGGAAGGGAGGAAGGAAGGAAGGGAGGGAGGGAGAAAGGAAGGGAGGGAAGGAGGGAGGGAGGAAGGAAGGGAGCGAGGGAGGGAGGAAGTAAGGAAGGGAGGGAGCGAGGGAGGACGGAAGGAAGGAAGGAAGGGAGGAAGGAAGGGAGGGAGCGAGGGAGGGAGGGAGGGAGGAAGCGAGGAAGGAAGGAAGAAAGGAAGGGAGGGAGGGAGGAAGGAAGGGAGGGAGGGAGGGAAGAAGGAAGGGAGGAGGGAGGGAGGGAGGGAGGGAGGGAGGGAGGGAGGGAGGGAAGAAGGAAGGAAGGAAGGAAGGAAGGAAGGAAGGAAGGAAGGAAGGAAGGAAGGGAGGGAGGGAGGGAGGGAGGGAGGAAGGGAGGATGGAAGCAAGGATGGAAGCAAGGATGGAAGGAAGGAAGGGAGGGAGCGAGGGAGGGAGCGATGGAGGGAGGGAAGAAGGAAGGAAGGAAGGAAGGAAGGGAGGGAGCGAGGAAGGAAGGAAGGGAGGGAGGGAGGGAGGGAGGGAGGAAGGAAGGAAGGGAGAGAGCGAGGGAGGGAAGGAAGGAAGGAAGGAAGGAAGGAAGGAAGGGAGGGAGCGAGGGAGGGAGGAAGGAAGGAAGGAAGGAAGCGAGGGAGGGAAGAGGGAAGGAAGGAAGGGAGGGAGCAAGGGAGAAAGGAAGGGATGGAGGGAGAAAGGAAGGGATGGAGGGAGGGAGGGAGGAAGGAAGCGAGGGAGGGAGAAAGGAAGGGATGGAGGGAGAAAGGAAGGGATGGAGGGAGGGAGGGAGGGAGGGAGGGAGGAAGGAAGGGAGGGAGGAAGGAAGGGAGGGAGGAAGGAAGGAAGGGAGGAAGCGAAGGAGGGAGGGAGGGAGGGAGGGAGCGAGGAAGGAAGGAAGGAAGGGAGGAAGCAAGGGAGGAAGCAAGGGAGGAAGGGAGGGAGCGAGGGAGGAAGGGAGGGAGGGAAGAAGGGAAGAAGGAAGGGAGGAAGCGAGGGAGGGAGGGAGGAAGGAAGGAAGGGAGGAAGCGAGGGAGGGAGGGAGGAAGGAAGGAAGGGAGGAAGCGAGGGAGGGAGGGAGGGAGGAAGGGAAGAAGGAAGGAAGGAAGGGAGGGAGCGAAGGAAGGGAGGAAGCGAGGGAGGGAGGAAGGAAGGAAGGAAGGAAGGAAGGGAGGAAGCGAGGGAGGGAGGGAGGGAGGAAGGGAAGAAGGAAGGAAGAAAGAAAGAAAGAAAGGAAGGAAGGGAGGAAGGAAGGAAGGAAGGAAGGAAGGAAGGAAGGAAGGAAGGAAGGAAGGAAGGAAGGAAGGAAAAAAGGAAGGAAGGAAGGAAGGAAGGAAGGAAGGAAGGAAGGAAGGAAGGAAGGAAGGAAGGAAGGAAAAAAGGAAGGAAGGAAGGAAGGAAGGAAGGAAGGAAGGAAGGAAGGTTGAAATCATATGAAACTTCCCTTATGGAGTCAAATGGAACCTATAAAGATTCTCTAATGGATTCATAAAAACTTTGTTAAAAATTGTATCTTTGTTTAATTGATGCCATGAACACATCTTTATATCACAAAATTGAATGTTATTTTAGTAGATGTTTTGCTAGTGGGCACATTTTGGAGGACTCTTAAAAGCCTGAAGTAAATAAATTTAATTATTATTATTATAAAATAATATGATTATTATGATTATTATTAATCACAGCTCAGGATAGTCAGTCTTCACGGTTTGGGACTGAACACATTCTCGTTGTGCCATCAGCCAATCACTGATTTGTCCTGGCTCAAAAAGAAAAATTTGCATGTCTGAAAAATGCCATAGTTCTGTAATTATATATTGTCAAATAGAAGCCTGTACCTTGTTTGCCTGTGTTGTTATTGGTGTAGCTGAGCAGTTCTGCATTGGTCTGGACGCAGTACACTTCTCTGCTCTGCACACCTCCACCACACAGTCCAGTCTGATTCCCACGCCGCCGGTCCTGCTGGCTGAGCAGCGCGTCAACACGGCATTCACTCCATTCTGTGCTCCGCCACGCATACCTAAAATAACACGGAAAGGCTATTATGTCCTAAATCTGTGCTGTGGGTCTCCCATACTGTAGCTATAATAAATCTTATACACATACATACAGTATATACATTTGGGTTGTGTGTCACAGGCCATTTTTCATTACATGTTTCCATTACAGATTTGCACAAAACTTTTGCGATTTTTTTCTAAATATCGATAAATGTCTCGAATTCTGTCCAAACACACCGCGCCTTCTAAGTCATGTGACTGTAAATGCGCAAAAACTGTTTCCACTGCAGTTTTGCGAAATATTCCTTTTTCGAATTGCCTGAAAAACCACCTCTAGCGAGCGTAAAAACTTTTTTTGCGATAAACGGGAGTTTTTGCGAAATTGACGTGTTTCCATTGTGCGTATTTTTAATTCACAATTTCAATTTGAGCAATTTGAAGGGTAATGGGAACGCCTTGACTGTTATGTTCTGGAGCAAGAAATATTATCTCCAAGCAAATGGTTGAATGCTTAAAAAAAAGGATCTTGGAAGAAAATGGAAGAATTTAATAAAAACTTTCAGTAGTGTTGTTGTTAAGTAAAACAAACTATTAAAATCTTGAATCCTTGGCCCCTTACTTAAATAAGTTTGAGTTGAAGCACTAAAATAACCAAAAAAGTAAAATAAAAATCAAGCTAAATAAAACAAATTTAAACTAATAAAAATGACAAACATGCATAACAAAATAACTAAAAGGTGAATTTAAATTATTAATAAACTTATTAAATTTTCACTTTTGGAATTTAAGCTGAATTAGCCACACCCCTGAGGAAGTTGAATTGGAATGACAGGAAGGGGGGATTTACTTAATAGCAATTAAAAGAAAGTCAACATAGAAAATACATTTTCTTCCACCCCGGTCCACAAAAGTCTATGTATCGCTCTTACTGTCTGTTAGTGCTATAAACCTTCAAACTTCAAGCCTGCTTTTTTACAAACACTTCTAGTTATAAATTACTATCATATGCACTTGACTTTATTTGTAATTCCTTCAAAGAGCAATGCTGTATCCTCTTTGCCTGCCACATAAAGTCAAATTCAGGAATTTAATTGGAATATAAAAAAGGCATTTTGAATGGCACACAACCCGTGAAATCTCTGGGATCTTTTATAATCTGAGAAGCAGAAGACTTCAGAACCTCCATTCGACCTCCATCTAATCCTATTGCTGTCCTGAAGAAAAAAATTGAGATATTAAAGAGATGTCATTTGTGATTTCTCTTTACTTTCATAATAGTGCGAAACAGAATTGAGAAAACTCCATTATCTTTTCGAGCTGCCTATTCACAGTACGTGGGAGACTGAGAAAGTGCCGTGTGTCCTGTGACGACGTGCCAGTGTGTGCCATCTGTGAGAGAACCAGATTAGAGCAGCGTCACCGAGCTCTTAAGACCACTTCCATTTGTCAGTGCATCTCTCTTGGCTCGGGACCACAGACCGGCCCCGTCTCCATATGCTCATGTGCTGACTCTCACATGGCAGAGCTGGGGTCAACCGTCTCCCGACAGGACCTCCTGCTCCACACCGGCACATCTCCATGGAGAGCTGAAAGCATGAGACGTCACTGCTGTTTTTAGTGCTTGTTTCATGTACATGCCCGTAGGAGAGAAACATCCCGTGAGATCTCTATAATATCTCAATTGCTTCTCCTTGACAGCAGAGATTAAATTGATTGCAAATTAGCTTAAAATAATATTTTTCAGTTACACACTTCTCAGATTCGCCTACAGAGAAGACTATATCCCTATAGAGAACTGTGCTCAGATTTGCCAAGATGCCAAAGTCAGAGATTTTAAAGGGGTCCTATTATGCTTTTCCACTTTTTCAACTTTAGTTAGTGTGTACTGTTGCTGTTTGAGCTTAAAAAAAGGTTACAAAGCTCAAAGTCCGATCCAAAGCGAGACATTTCATTGAACAGAATCCCCTTTTCAAGAACTACAACGAACGGCTCGTTTGGACCACAACGCGTTCTTTCGGGTCTTGTGAAGTCATAATGTTCCTCATAAGTCAGTTCGCACATTTCATTTTCGGAGTGCCACGAGACTTACAAGTAATGCACTAAAACATTGTCAGGTTCATGTTAATCTGTTTCGGATATGTTTATGGTTAAGTTTAAGTGGTACGTCATTTTCAAACACGATACAGCATTTTAGCGACACTCACCGAACATTTAAATTCAGAACTGCCACAATATGTATAACCAACGCAATAAAACGTTGCCAGATTCACATTTATCCGTTTCAGATAAAACTTCGAAAGTATTGCAAAACGTGCAAGATGCAACGTGATATCATTTTGGAGAAATGTTGCCACAGGCATGTTTTTCCAATGAGCCTGCACACGTGAGATAAAAACACATTTTTCTGAAGCGGCCGAGCCATTTTAGCTTGCTTCAACAAGTCTTTGAGCTCTTTTATCATGCGTTTCACAGACTGCATCACAAGTGCAATGCTGTACCAGGTGAGCTACTGGGCAAGTTTACTATGTTAGAAAAGCCATACATATGGAGCTGGTTATGTGATGTGAAAGTCAAAATGTATTAGTTTACAAATCATGCACTACGGTAAAAGTGTTTTGAGGTCATACTGTGTAAGGAACCGAACAACTATAAGTCTTTATTTATCAATGATCTGTCCCTGTAATCATCATTTGTGTGAAAAAGAATACAAGTTGTTGATGTTTTACTGCCATATTCATACCAGCTGTAAACTGCAGTGAATTGTATGGTAGGTTTTTTGAGTTTTTGCAAAAATGTAGGTATGATTTTTCAATGAGCCGATGTTGTTCATTTTATTGCTCTGTACTTTTGCTGTACATCAATAATTGTCTCATACTCTGATTTCTCTGAAGGAGAAACATCTTGAAACTTCAATGACATGGAACCACATTAAATCTTTTGAGGTTTGAAATAGCAACTCCAGCAACACTGTTTCCTTCAGGTTGACACATAATGAGACATGACAAGAGGACATCAATATGTTGCCGTATATCACATCATATCAACACTTCAATCACTTTCATTTTTCGCAGACACAAAACCATCTTAATGAAAACCTTTGATCCCAAGCAGTGATAAGAGAGCACACTGATGCTGGATGTCATGTCTAAATAAGAAATTGTTACATCTGCAATTCAAAAGCACTCATTCATATTGACTGTTTGAAATCATGCATGCAGATATCACAGGCTCAACAATATGGATTTTTTCCCTGCTGACCCTGTTGAGCCAATAGTAGATTATTAAATCCCCTGCCAAAATTTGTACTGGCCCCGCAGCAAGAATGAATAACAGAATAGCATACAAATGTGTTTATATAAGTCCATCTCTGCATATGCCATAGGTTTCTACCTATGGATAAAAAAAAGCTAGTCGACAAACTGCTTTTGCTGGAGACGGCAGGCATATGCAAAGATGGACAGCTATTATTGTAAATCCACTGAATTATGAAATGTAATTTATTTATCTGATGCAAAGCTGAATTTCAGCATCATTACTCCAGTCTTCAGTGTCACATGATCCTTCAGAAATCATTCAAAAACATTTCTTATTATTATCAATGTTGAAAACAGTTTTGATGCTTCATATTTTTGTGGGAACCATATTTCATGGTTCTTTGATGAATGAAAGTTCAAAAGAACAGCATGTATTTGAAATAGACATCTTTTGTAACATAATGAATGTATTTACTGTTACTTTTGATCAAGTTAATGCACCCTTGCTGAATATAAGTATTTTAAAATGATTAATGCCTCCAACTTTTGAACAGTAAATATGCATCACATATATTATACATATAATAGTAGAAAAGTTTGCATGCTGTGTCTAATTGATATGTATTGATTTCACTGTACTTTGTGTTTACATCGAAAAGACTTATTACACTAGCCTAGAAATCTAGACGCACCCTAGCGGCAGCAAAAATTATTTTGCAGCAAAGTGTGGTCTAGCAACTCTCCATAGACTTTTGAGCTGGAAAAACCAAAAACTGGTCCGGCCAATCAGATCGTGTAGAGTTGGTGGGGGCGGGCTTAACATAATGATGGCAGAGTTATGACGGTTCCGCGTGATTTCCCTCTGCTTGAAAACAAAGAAGATACTGCTGGCGAACAGCGGTCTTTCGAATCGGCTTTGGCCGCGACTCTGGAGGACTTGGAGTTAAGAGAACGTCACTTAAGTCATTCCTAAAAAAGGAAGATGTGTTCAGAGTTTTGACGACCGGATACGGCAAAAGTTTAATATACCAACTAGCTGGTTCACTGGTGGAAAAAACGCATGGGACTGGCTGCGTTCCAAACCGCATACTTCCCTACTATATAGTATGGGAAAAAGAGTAGGCGAGCAAAAAAGTATGTATGAATCCAAAAGAGTAGGCGAGAATGGGCTATATGCACGCATAAGTTCCGCGTTTGACACAAGGATGCTCGTGCGTTTCCGGTTGGGGAGATTTAAAGCGGAGGAAAACCGAGGAAAACGGGATTATGGCAGAGTCTTCAAAATTTACTGTCCTCTCGTCTTTGAAACGAAACTTTAATACGTTTAGATGTAATTTTATATATAGTTATGTTTTTTCAATATAATAAACAAATAAGCATAAACAAAATGAGGGGTGTCTGTTTTGTCTGTTTTTGTGACTAACGTTTCTTTAGTATAGCAATAGAGTATAAAAACCAATATAAATTCTCGGAATAGCATTGGACTCTACGATCGGCGGAAGTAATCCAGCATCCTTAGACCTTCACCGGAAATAACGCCGTGCATAGAGCCCATTACCTGAGTGACGTACTAATTATCGCGAGATTCGGACTTAAGTGCGTTCGAATATGCCTACTTTCCTACTATATAGTAGGCGAAAACAGTACGTGAAGGAAGCAGTACGTCCGAAACATCAGTATTCATAAAAGAGTAGGCGAGAAGTTCCCGGATGGCTTACTGCTTCCGGCCCGATTTTTGAGTGCTGTCCGATGCGTACTCTTCTATCCCAGGAGGCCATGCGAGAGCATACGTCATTATCAAACATCACGGAGATTAGCGACGCCGGGGGTTTTCAAATGTGAGTAAACACGGTTCCTTATGTGTTAAACTACTATAGAGTAGATGTTTTAACTGTTGATGGTGTAAAGTAGTTAGACAGTATAGTATAGTTGTGATTTTGCTGTAAAAACATGTTTAGTATAGCTAGCTAACAGGGGAGCTCTAAGCACACGTAACGTCTCTAAAGTGGATTTACATAACATCTTAAACACGCTTATTTAAAATGTCTGTTTACATCTGAAAGGAAAATATTGTAAGTACTGACATATTGCAGATGAGCACATCACAACATGAAAAAGATATCTGAGTGATGTATGTGTGGCATTATTATAGGATAACGTTAATTCACTGTTGTCAACACTGTTGACATTAGTCACATGTGCTGTGAATAAGGTAAATAAACAAATCTATAAAGTAAATAATCGTGTTTTTATTCAGACTGGTGTGAGGACTGAGGATGAGGAGCCCAGAGCTGAATCCTGGAAACGGTGCCATGGATGAGACGCTCCATCTCTCCATCTGCCCTTATCGCCTCAGACTGTGAAGCGCAGCAACAAGCTCCGGCACGAAGGCACGGTCACCTCTGGTGAATTCATCAGAGTAAAGCCGCAGAATGGGAACCGCTGTGTTGAGATGGCAGTAGATGTGGGGTTCAGCGCCTTTATGCTTGTAGTTTGAATAAAGATTTGTTTCATGTGTTGTTGAATTGTATATGCATTTGTTTATTGTGTGATGGTTACTTTTATTTGTTCTTTTACTCATTTATTCATGTTTCTTATTGTTGTCAGTATATAAAATATAATTATTTAATGTATGCATTAATTCATTGCTTGACTGACAATTGAGATGTTCGCGTGTATTCATGCATAATTCATATGACAAAACAAATTACATTTTGCTTGTTTTATTAAATTACAGTATATAAAAAAAAGAGTAATATAATTAAGTATTTAATATTATTTTGTTTAAGTTTTGGGGTGGGCTAACAATGCAATTCATTCTGAGGTAATATTAATTTTCAAGGAGCGATACTTACATTTTTTGAGCATAAAGTCAACAGTTTTCTCCAAAGGAGATCTTCGAGCAGCTGCCCGTCTCCTTTGTGCAGACATTACAAACGCCGAGGAAAACTGTTCTAGGTTGTGCTGTCGAGTTACTGATGTTATGAAGTGTTAGTGCACCTGTCGCTCATATAATTTAAACTTATTACATAAAGATCATAGAAAGATACCATAGTTGTATCTAACAATGAACAATCATAATGACAAAACAGAAAACATAAGGATTATTGGTTTGTGTACATCATAATATGATTTATACACAGGAAAAAAGAACAATAACAAGGCTAAATATCTTTAAATAGTTCTTCCTAATAGGCCCTACATTAAAAAATTGTTTTGTTGTTATAAGTCTGAGGGATGAAATGAGAGGTAAATTCATCAGGAAACTTAAAGGAGAAACTTTTTGGGTATAAAATAAAGAAATTAACAACATATTCAAGAGATGACGATTTTGGGGTTTCTTAAAACCAATTGTTATAAGGAACTGTGGGTCACATTAGTAGGGTTTAAAATATAACAACTTAAATCAACCCTAAATGTATTCACAAAATAAATTGGCAGCTGTTTCTTCAACAATACCACAAAATGAGCAAGTTTCATCAATATCAAGATATTTACAGATAGATGAATTAAAAGTGTCGTTCATCTTTTAAGTTCTTGCGCTTGTGATAACGCGTCGTAGGTCACATGATAACGTCAACATGGCAGATGATGTCCGGATCGCATTCATACTCAACGAGATTTGGCTATAAAGTACCTACTCTTTTAGCGCTCGTTAAGTAAGTACTCATTGAAATTAAGTACCTACTCATTGAGTATGCGGTTTGGAACGCAGCCACTCACTCAGCCACAGCCGTTCGTTGCTCTGGTTGGTTGTAGCGCTATCCTATGCGTGCCGAGGGATATTGAAAGACAACCGTTTATCCCGCCCCTCGGATTGAGGTAAGCCAATTGTGAGTTCCCAGACCTAACATCTTCATGTAGGTCTGGCTTGCCATGCTATTATTACACCTCACTTTTCAATACACTATCTAGTACATCATGAGAAACATGCAACCAGGGACTTTGCAAGGCTTGAAAACATATACATGATCAACAAATGCAAAATGTAGCGAGGACTAGCATGTCCGTGGTACTTACATGGCGCAGGGCGGCACCCCGTTCCCTTCAGGTTCACAGGTCTGACTTTCCTCCAGGTCGGGGCACTCGGACCCTCCTCCTGTAGGAAGCCGGGCCAGCTGTCTGCTGCGGGAGCGCGTGCCCTGAGGAACACTGGAGTCCGAGCAGGTCTTGGAGCATAAGCCCCACTTGCTCCATTCACTGACCACACAGTCTTTAGGCATCAGGCAGGACTGGTAGGTCTCCGGAAGACTCCAGTGAGGACACTGGCTGATACAGGACAGAGGGGTAGAAAGACTGGTCAGTCAAAATGACAAGATAATCATTATTTTACAGTTAATTAAGCATATTTGTTTCATAGAAATAGAATAAATCTTTTTTATGAGAGTGATATGTGTCACGTTGGCTTGGGTTTTGTTTGTGTTCATGTCTTTCATTTTGAAATTCTCGTAGTCTTGGTTCCTGCTTGTGTCATGTGATTCCTTGCCCTCATGTGATCATGTCTTTTACTGTTCTGTGTTCTGATTGGTTGATTGTCTTGATTGTTCACAGGTGTTTCTTGTTGTTAGTCATTAGTTTTTGTGTATATATAGCCCTCATGTTGTCTCTGGTCTAGCTTTGTCCATGTAACCACTGTTGTTTCGGTTTAGTTCAGTTCTAAGTCAAGCCAAGTCTTTGTTTAGGTTGTATTCAGTTCACATTTATGTTAAATAAACTGCACTTGGGTTCTACACGCAAGTGGACTTTCATTGCAATATAAGACTAAACTATATTTATATATTTATACCATGATACCAAATTAAATTACAAAAAAAATAAAACACATATTTTTTAATTTGCGGTTTAATTTTAGATTTAATAATAAAATGTTAGAGCAAAATAACAAAATAAAATTACAAAAATCTAATATGATAATATAAATATCATTAAATATGATAAATAATTACTTTATTTTATTATCCTATTTACTGAAACATTAGAACATTAGTATAGTATTTTATTATAAAATAAAATACTATAACCTGAAAATGGTCAGCTTTCTTCTTGGTAGAATAAATGATTGTATTTTAAATCTTACATGAGTTTAATATTATGGCATGTATTCTTGAAATGTTCAAAGAAATGTCTAATGTATGGCAACTTTTGTTACAAACATTTTTTTTCCTCCAAGTACAGTCATCTGTACCTAATAAAAATAAGCAATAAAAATAATTAAAAAATAATATTAAATATAAAATTAAATAATCACAACAACACTTTATCTTTGAATACTTTAATGACATGTTTTTTGTAACTTAACTCAATTTGCAGTTGAACAACAGCTTTTGTACAGTAAGTGTTTCAGTGGCCGGTAGCTTAACGCTGAGCTGTGTAAATGCAGCAGTTTTCATGGTCTCTTATTATCTCAGTAAGCGTTGCAGCTGACGAGCTATTACAGATAATTACTGCTTCCTTTCCAGCGTAGCTTCATTTAGCAACTGCTCATTTAGGTGCCAAACTCACCTCAGGGCAGCACGGACTCTTAAACACACACACTTCAAAGCTGGCACTGTTTTCCACCCACTTTAAACCCAGATTAAGATGTCTCGAAATCATTTAAAAACATCATTTGGCAACATAACGACACCATATTGCAGCACAATAACTTTTCCTGAGGTATAAAACCGATAGTAGCCACAGGTAAACTGTATTTGGCAGAAATGGAGAGTATGCCAGTCTGTTGATGGAATAGCGATTGTGGGCTACTGTCAAAATTGTGACTAGGACTGGGCAAAAATAAATTAATTTATTAACACAACAGAATAAGATGAATCTATTTACCAGCAGAACCAGGACAGTTTAAAAAAAACGCACAGGCTGAATGAAGCTCACTTGAAGACAACAGTTCCTATATTAACATCTTAACTAATTGAAAATAGCCTTAAATAATGTAAAGTTACTGTACCAGCACAGATCAAGCTGTTCGAACGAACAGTACCTGCTTATAAAAGCGAATGAACATATCCTGTATCTGAAGCTGAACTCCAAACAATCAGCCACTGATTGGAACCAGCCGATAACAAAGAATTTTCTTGAGTGTCAAATTGGTATCAAACTGTGTTGTTCTGCTGAAATGCGCATTGCTGCACTTCCCAATATTACTAACATGCATAGTTTTTAAGCACAGGGTAGCACATTTTGGTGAGCTTTTGTTTACAGCTTGTTGATAGAATGAGGACACCAACATTTCCATTTAAATGAGAATGATGTTTCTCCTTTAATGCAAGAATAACTCAATTGTGGGAATTCAGGAGAACCTCAGTGCGGCAGCAGGAGTATTATGAAGAAGTCCATCAAATCCTAAATAAAATTAGCAGGAAATTCTAAATTGAACAATGGGAGAGTATGCATAAAATTTAGGCAACACTGAACAAAGGTATAGCTAATGTACATTCTTTCAGAGTGTCTGTGTAAAGTCACACACATAAAGCACTAGTACAACAGACGAGATCTTAGATATTACATTAAGATCTGTTGGTTTACTATACTGACAAAAGCAAAGTGATGAAACAGAATAAGAGTCGTGTGATTGGTTTGTTCGTGATTATCTACTCGCTTATCACAGAGCAAGTGCTTAAGAAAAACTTCCACTTTCTTGAACTAGCTAAACAAGTATGGATATTTCAGGAGCAAAAAGAAACAAGTCAAAGATTAATATTTATAATATTATAATATTAATATTTTTTTTAAAAAGATCATATTCAGTGAAATCGACACTATAATCCGACAGAACAACATAAATAAAGTGGTTTTAGAAAAAAAACCCAGAGCTTCTAACTCCACCTGGAGTGTTATTTGTTTTGCAAAAATCCACAGCTCCCGGATCATCGGGTCCAATCAGCGCAGGGGGGGGGTGTGAGATCTGACTGTCAATCACAGATCGGGCACACGCAGTGTTGCCAGACGTACGATAATTATCGTATTTGTACGATAATTTTGACCTCTGTACGATGTACGATCAATAATGGAAAAAAATCCCATAATGTACGATAATTTCAGAATTTTGTGACACTTCAATCGGAGGTCATTGTAATCATAGTGCTTCTATACTCATTGATCTAGCTGTGGATCTACGTCATGATTGTGAGCATAGTTGGCAAGTCCGCTTATAATACGCGACTTTGGGCTTTTTTTTTTTGTAAGTCGCGTTAAAAAAGCACGGGTTGCGGGTTGCGTTTCTTTGGGCTTATTAAAAAAATATGGTTGCTTGTTAGGAAAATCTGACAAGCAACTTTGTTTTCTTTACATCTATGGTCACGGTTGCCGTTTTCTCAATCTCCAATACATTGATTGACACTGTCTGCTCACAGCCATAGCCAATCAGTGCAATTGTATAAGTGCTGTGGCGTAATTCGTCAAAACATTCCGCCGAATCCGCCCCCTTATTGGAGAAAAATCCCGTTCAACGTGCAGGCAGGTGCGCGCGCGCGACGCTGTAATCCAATGATAGACGTTGGGGAGATGATGGACAGTGCAGGGGAGAAGAGGGATGACCTTCTTTTGTAAGGTAAATTTGTAATTTTTACAATTTTTTGTAATATATTAATTATCACAGGCTTTAATAAAAAAAAAACTAGTCTATACTAACATAAGATACATATGGGTCAAATTTATTTTATTAAGATATATATATATATATATATATATATATATATATATATATATATTATATATAATGTGTGTGTGTGCTACATATTCCCATCTTTTCTTGATTGTCTTTTTGTCCTTTTCCATCTCTCCAAACCTTTTTTAAATCCTTTTTTTCCTAATCCGTTTATCCTTTTCTAATAAAGAAGTGGTTTCAGTTTAATATGTCGCAGGCTCATTTATTGGTAATAAAAAATAAATGATAAAGCTGAAACTAAATAATCTAATAATATTGGGCTTTGATTGGGCTTGTTTTTTAAGCTACAGTTGCTTATTTGTCTCGCGAGAGTTGGCAACTGTGATTGTGAGGAGAAAGTGAAGGGAGAGCACGGCAGAGAGCGAGAGACCTTGCGTGCAGTGTTGCCAGATTGGTCGGGTTCCCGCCCAATTGGGCGGTTTTGAATTTGATTGTGCGGGTAAAAAAGGGTTTGGGCGGGTGATCAAAATTTGGGCTGGTTTGGGATCATTTCGGCGGTTTTCAAACATCTACATTTTAAAGTCTAATTGGTTAAAAAAACGAAACTAAAGTGCATGTAGTCCATAAAATCAGTCATCATGACATTACTGTACACACACGCTCATGCAGAGTCAGCTGGCGTTAGTGTTGACATCACCGACGAGCACGCACTTTTAGCCAATCAGCGATCCGCAGGCAGACGCGATTGAGCGCGAGAAGTTGTAGCTGTATATTAAAGTAATCGCTAAGGCAAAGTGACATAGCCTACTATACAAAAGAGTGTACAGTAGTGAACAACTCTAAAAAACGCACACGTGGAAGGAGATCACTCTATGGCGAATATAACTCTGAGAGGAGAGCACAGTTGAATGACTTGAATTGAAATCAAAAATGGGACGATTCCTGTCCATGTCATATGTGCACACTAGCCTAACCAAACATCTGCAACTTTACACCATCCAGACTGCACTCTACTTGTCCCTGACAGCTGCTGAAAAAGGTTTGAATCAACGATGAATCCGTTTTGACTGCTAAATTCTGCGTTATGTTCTGCAATGTGTACTTCCGAGGGTTAAAGTCATCGGTTCATTTCTTGATTGCCGTTTTGACAGTGTCCACCTGGACATTTTAGTCATATTGGCTAATTCTCCTTAATTATTGCCCTGTTTTGATCTGTTTTGCTGGAAAATTATTTATTTTTTATTTTATTTTATCATCGTTATTTTGTTTTAAGTAGATACAAATTGTGCTTATCAACCTTAAATGACATGGTAATGAAATTATATCACATTATTTTGGCAGTAAAATTTTCAGTAGCACCTCAATGCAGTACATAAGATCCACAGGGAGGAGTCGGATCAAGATCCGAGGGGTGGAGATGGGTAGGATTAGGGGTGGGTTTAGGGATTAGGGGTGTGTTTAGGGATCAGGGGGCGGAGATGGGTAGGTTTAGGTATATGTAAGGTGGGAGGAGTTGGATCTGGATCCGACTCCTCCCCGTGGATTTCATGTTCTGCAGTGAGGACCATCTCAAAATTTTGGGCGTTTTTTTCTTGTAGTGGGCGGGTTTTGGTGAGCTTTTGGGCTGGAAATCACCGTCCCAATCTGGCAACACTGCTTGCGTGTGTGCTTCATGAAAGCTACACACCGCGTCAACAATCCAGTCAACTCCCCATCCCCCGTCCCCCCGTCAACCGTTTGGCGCGTGTACGATAATTATCTTCAAAATATAATCATTTTGAGCTTCTGGTACGATACTTGGATATTTCCAATCTGGCAACACTGGGCACACGCCACCCCTCGCGCACGTTACAATCACATGCACACGCCTGAAGTTCGCGGAAGTTCGCGCAGTAACCAAGAGTGATGGCGGAAAATCAAGTAAGCTCATTTAGAGTATAAATGACGTTAGCAATTGCAATCTACCGGTAGATTAGCCAGGACAGCCTACCTCCACATACTCCATGTCCATGGTGTTGATGATGGATGCTGATGAGGCGGGCGCGTTCACTGAAAATCTGGTGCACACGCACTGACGAGCATGAACTCGGTGGGGTATTCGTTGATAGTGGGGGAGGGCCATGATGAGAGTTGTAAACATTCAAAATCCACTCAATCTGCCAGACTTGCCGACTGCAGCTTTAAATATATACTCTGCCATTCAAAAGTGCGAGGTTAATAAGATTTGTTTTAAAGAAATTGATACTTTTATTCAAGATGAATTATTCTGATGAAAAAAGTGACATAAAGACATTTATAATGAAAAGATTTCTATTTTCAAATAAATGCTACTCTTTTGAACTTTTTTTATTCATCAATAGAATCCTGAAAATATGCATCACTGTTTTCACAAAAATATTATGCAGCACAACTGTTCTCAACATTGATGATAATAAGAAATGTTTCTTGAGCAGCAAATCAGCATATTAGAATGATTTCTGAAGGATCATGTGACACTGAAGACTGGAGTAATGATGCTGAAAATTCGCACCACAGGAATAAATTACATTTTAAAATATATTCAAATAGAAAACAGTTATTTTAAATGGTAATAATATTTCACAATATTGCTGTTTTTACTGTATGTTAAACAAATGCAGTCTTGGAGACTTAGTTCATCTAAAAAAACGTATAATCGTACTAACCACAAACTTTTGAAAGTGTATCTCCAGTATCCTATACCAAAAGCATTAGCCTAACGTTATGAAACTCATTTCAAGAATGACCACACCAGATCCACACAGTCTAAAAAGATAGTTTTTTTAAAACTTAGATTTAAATTGAAACTAATCTGAGGGAACTGGAAGACTATTCCACAGTTTTGTCCCAACAATAGAAAAAGCTTGACGATCCTTGATGTTGGCCATTCAGTTGTTTCTGTGAACGTAACATTACCTGGAGAAACCTCAGGTTAGAACACTCTGAATGTTTTTCTTTCAAATATCAAAGGCCAAACACTGTACGCCTGAGATACACAACCTTTAAGGCTGCACCAAAACTTTTTAAATAACTACAAAACTCTTGAACATTTAATACTCGTCTGAAAGTGCTGGCACAGACTCCTGCCGTGTCACACAATCTGCTGCTGGGGAATATACAGTTGTCATTTCTACAGTTGAAAATAGACATCAAGCGTGGGAGTGCTTTGACAGCACAGCGGAGACCCAGACGAGTCACGCAGCCGTCATCCTCTTACTGTCAGCGGCTGACGGAGAACACACACACACACCGGAATCCCTCGTTTTAGGACTCATTTAACCGCTATTAGCCTAACCATTCGCACTACAACAAAAGAGATCCAGGTCAAGAGAAAGTAATACATAACGGATTCCCTTTTAACGCAGACATTAAAATGACCAGTGTTTGTTTAATATTAATGGACATGTAGAATGAGAAAGCCTCAAGCATAATATAAGCACATACGTGTCTTATAAGAATCGACCACCCATATTAGACACCATATAAAATTAATGTGAGGGTTTCCATGGAAAGCTGAATTGTGATCAAGTATTATTTTCTTAAAATATTACTTGACTAGACTAGACTACTTGACTGTAGTCTTGACTATTGAGTGTGCACATCAATAATGATCAATTAATTATTTTAAATGTTTTTTAATTAATAAAAAAAATATTATAAATCAACTTTATTAATTCATAAATATGTGTTTTTGTGTGCTGCACCACAACACATTTTACAACATGAACTAATGAAAATAAAATATCTAAAGGAATATTAATAAATAATAATTAAGGAATTACAAACATAGTAAAGGTGTATCTAAGTCTTTGTACAAATTGCATTTTTGAATACATTAATATGAGTGTTATTATTATTAATAATAATATTAATAATCTTAATAATGTATTAAAATAAATCATATCAACAATTATATTGATTAATTAATAAACATCATTAGGTTTTGGGGGAAGTCCCATCATGACACGTTTAACAACCTGAACTAATGAAAAGAAAATATCAAAATTTAGAAATTAAAAACATAAAAGAATCATTGTACAAGTTAAAAATGGCATGTATTTTTTAAATAAACTAATATTAATGTTGTAGAATTATTTCTTAATATGAATGTATTAATAATCATTACGTTTTTGAAGAGTTACACCACAATATATTTACAATCTGAAAGAATCAATTATAAAAATATATAACTAAAAATAAGCAGTAATTCAGAAAAAAAGCATCAAAAGTCATTGTCATTCATTGTTCGAATTGCATTTGAATGTATTTTAAACCAATCAATAAATAGGACAAAAAATAATACTTAACTCTTATTTACCAATGCGTCAATTTTTCAGACGAAATATTTGCTCAAAAAACAACAATAAATAAAAAAGGTTACTTGGTAAATTAGTTATTTTAAGATTATACGGTATACTGACCGGATTGCACTTTAATACAACCTCACTTTAATTCATGTCAAAATAAGTCTACTAGACTTTCTTTAATTCTGATGGGAAAGGTCACTAACCTGAGTGATACCGTACTTCTGTTTCGATGTACACAAACCACTTGCCTAGCCTGGTAGCCTACTTCGATATACCAGAGGTCATCCTCCAGTCGAGTCAGCCTGTTGCGGTTCCTTTTGTTCTTGATAAGCTCGCGCATTTCCGGGTCTCTGTTTCCTTTCCTCTCTTTGCCTTTCCTCCGCCGGGCTTGTCGTACGGTGCGAGCAGGGGTGGCAGAGGAGGTCGGTGTCAGAGGTGGTGGTGGAGGTAAAGAAGGCAGTTTGCACTCGCTCCAGCCGCCCACTCTCAGATTGAACACCGTCTCTCTGCCCTCGCAGGCCCTCGGCGCACACGTCTGGAACTCCGTCAGGTTGGGGCAAGAAAGCCCACCGAAAAGCGGCGGCGCCACTATGGAGCGGACGCGGTTCTGCAGGCCCAGCCCGCAGGTCTTGGAGCACGTGGTCCAGGGGGTGAACTCGGTCACCACACAGTCTTGAGGGCAGGGAATGAGACAGGCCTGTTCCTGCCGGGGTTTGGGCTCAAAGTACTCACAGATGGAGTCGTCGGCCGCCGAGCCGTCCGCTCGGAGCGCACAGTTCACCCCCCGCGTCTGGATGCCCTCTTCGCCCTGCAAGCAAACACCTGCGCGGCCAGTCCGCAGCGATATGGGAACGCACTGGTTCCACGCGCCCCGCCGCCAGTCGTACAGGTCCTTGTGCCAGTCGCACACGCGGAAGCAGCTCTGCTGGTTGGCTGGTCGTGAGGACTGAAGGCAGTTTGTGGGAAGAGTCGTCCAGCCTTCCACATGAGCGCACCACACCGCCCGACTCTGACTCCCTCCTGGCCCGCACTCGCTGCCCATACATCTGCCCCATGGACCTGAGGAAAACACCACATCAATTACTGCAAAGTCTAAAAGCAAATGCAACATTATGCCGCCTTATAAGATACTTTGAAGGTTATGCCATAATGCGCTGTGAAGTTGATTTGATATATTCTGCATTATTGTAAATTGATCTTATTGTCATTTCTGTGATTTGTTTTTGAAAGAAGTCTCTTATGCTCACCAAGGTATTTATTAGATCAAAAGTACATCGTAAAACTGTAATATTCTGAAATATTATTACAATCTAAATGAACTGTTTTCTATTTGAATATATTTTGAAATGTAATTTATTCCTGTGATGCAAAGCTCATTTTTCAACATCATTACCATTGTCAATGTTGAAAACAGTTGCTTAATATTTTTGTGGAAATCATGATACATTTCTTTTTTAGGACTATTTCATTTTCTATTTTTATTTATTTATTAATTTAAAGCTGCAGTCCGCAGTTTTTCCTCTTTGTCGCCATCTCTGTTTGAAATCTGCAATTGCAGTTATTCGCGGAATTATCAACTTTACGTGAGTTGTGCCTCGGCACGGCACAGCGCGGATGAACACAATGTTTTGAGGATCTGTGAGGCTGTCAGTCGCCGCGCCGGTGTCGATACTGGCATTCAGAATCACAGATTCTACTTTTTGGAAGTATGACCAACATAAGAATTTTCACTAGAAAATGTCACCTGAACATGTAAGTAACATCCACTTTTGTTCTGACCGACTAAGGGAAAAAAAGCATTCCAGTAAATCGCGCTAATTAAATCTAACGATCGCTTATCATATCACGTAAAACCGTGCAAAAATGATACTTTGTTCTCAAATTGTTAATGTTCAACATCAGCATTGCGTGACTACATTTAATGCCCTTTCGATATTTGTCCTTGTTTTCTGTAGCCACTCCGAAGTCTTTTGCATTTTACAGCGAGTGAGTCGGTGATCGTCGTTTGAACCTTTCTGGATCCGCCATCAAATTAATAAGTTTAATTATATCAAGTGCTGTGAGAAAAGGCTATAAATTTCATTTCATTTCATTTCATTTCATTTCATTTTATTGTTTATTTTTACAGGGACAATGCACAATTAACCTGTTAAGCTTCACCAGAGCGTGGGCGCTCTGAAGCGTTTTTTTTTTTTTAAATAGTTCAAAGTTACTATCATATTTAATGTTATTAACTTGAGAAACTATACATAATTAAAAAGATATAAGACTCAAGTTTCAGTATTTGACCACTATTGTATTCTGAGAAACTTATAGTGACAGTTATGTCTTAATTTGTGTCAGGAGTTATGAAATTAAAAAACGAGTCGTTACCTTTAATATGAATTATGAGCGTCAGCTGCTCTCATTCAGAAAAAAACTCCCGTGCGATCGTCATGACAGCGCTTGACAAAACAACGTCCCTCAGGGCTTTTAGCTCAAACATGTGCAGATTTGGAGAAATATTGATAGATTCTCATAGGTTTACATCAGATTTCTATAGATAGGAATAATATTTATTGAATTTATACCCAAATGCGTCGATGTAATCATTATGAGCGCTGTACACTCTGATGTACTGTGTTTTCAATTCATACTGACAGTCTGAGGGCGCTGTGTGTTCAGTAAAGTCCATAATGGATCACATGAAGAAGAGCCATTATCATGTGACATTCAGGAAGTCCTGACACATAAACAAAGCTATCAGAGATCGCTGTAAAGTGCAGATAAAGATGTTTTGAAGACAATAAACATGATTGCAATGATATTTGATTTACCTGTGTTCTTCGAGCCATGTCAGGTATTTTCTTAATGATAGATTATATGTATAATGTAATGCTAATCGATATATAGACTTTCACAATGTGCAGAATACAATAAAATAATATATTTTCTATCAGATTTTTTATCTGAAGCCAAATCAGATCACAGAAAGTTATTTAAAACACTCGACTTGCACTATAAAGTAAGTTTAGAGTAAAACATGATTTTAATCTCATAAATTGTCGTGTAATTGATAGTGTGCTAAGCTAACATGCTAGCTAGCTCTGTGCACCTGCTAGGCTGCTAACGTTACCTAACTTCGCTGTCATTTTTATGATTTTTTCTAAATAAGAATGCTTACTGAACTGTTTCTTTTTTCAAAAAGGGCATTTGATACAGTTTCACTGTGAAGTGAGAACTTTTATAAAAGAAATGAGGGATTGAAACAGTGTGAATTGCTAGTCGTTAGTGATTATAATGCAGACAAAAGAAAAGCATATTTAGAGCCATAATCAGGCTGGAGAGGTGTGAATGTGTGCAGGGGAGACTGACACTGAATGGGGCTCGTTTTTGCATCACAAAACAATAGAGGCAATAGACTGAATAGATGCTTATAAGATGACAATAAACACCAGTTTGCATTTTAGAGTAATCAAAATAAGAGACTTATTTAGTTTTAAAAGATGATAAGTTTTAGACTAATCATCTTCAGATTTTAAATATAACATGGTTAGACATGTGGCTTTAGCTGCAGTGCATTTCTAGATTGCTACAATGCCAACTTCAATTTTATTTTCATGAAGAGGTTTCATAAAAATAAATGTATAATAACTTTACAAAACTTTGAAGCTATTTATAACAATTTTTTTTCATTATGACAATAATTAATTCTATATTTACAATAAACTTCCAGGTGTCAGCTTTCAAATGAGATCATCTTACTTGTGCTTTTAGTACAAAGGGTTCATGAACTGTATCTATTTCACTTTGGGTATGCTATATCTGGGGATTTTTAAAAAATGGGGTTGCAGCTTATCAGGTTAAAAGTAATTGCACCAGAATTAGCTAATAGCTAGTTTACATCTGCTGTCCCTGGGCAGGTAAACAAATAAAATAACATACATTACATACAACAAATCTCCACCTCCAACATCCTCACACGCAATATAGCCTACTAGCCGAGACTCTTCTTTATGTGTACAGATGTGGCGTAATGACTCAATATAGCCTACTAGCCGAGACTCTTCTTTATGTGTACAGATGTGGCGTAATGACTCAATATAGCCTACTAGCCGAGACTCTTCTTTATGTGTACAGATGTGGCGTAATGACTCAATATAGCCTACTAGCCGAGACTCTTCTTTATGTGTTCAGATGTGGCGTAATGACTCAATATAGCCTACTAGCCGAGACTCTTCTTTATGTGTACAGATGTGACGTAATGACTCAATATAGCCTACTAGCCGAGACTCTTCTTTATGTGTACAGATGTGGCGTAATGACTCAATATAGCCTACTAGCCGAGACTCTTCTTTATGTGTACAGATGTGACGTAATGACTCAATATAGCCTACTAGCCGAGACTCTTCTTTATGTGTACAGATGTGACGTAATGACTCAATATAGCCTACTAGCCGAGACTCTTCTTTATGTGTACAGATGTGGCGTAATGACTCAATATAGTCTACTAGCCGAGACTCTTCTTTATGTGTACAGATGTGGCGTAATGACTCAATATAGCCTACTAGCCGAGACTCTTCTTTATGTGTACAGATGTGGCGTAATGACTCAATATAGCCTACTAGCCGAGACTCTTCTTTATGTGTTCAGATGTGGCGTAATGACTCAATATAGCCTACTAGCCGAGACTCTTCTTTATGTGTACAGATGTGACGTAATGACTCAATATAGCCTACTAGCCGAGACTCTTCTTTATGTGTACAGATGTGGCGTAATGACTCAATATAGCCTACTAGCCGAGACTCTTCTTTATGTGTACAGATGTGGCGTAATGACTCAATATAGCCTACTAGCCGAGACTCTTCTTTATGTGTACAGATGTGGCGTAATGACTCAATATAGCCTACTAGCCGAGACTCTTCTTTATGTGTACAGATGTGGCGTAATGACTCAATATAGCCTTTAGCCGAGACTCTTCTTTATGTGTACAGATGTGGCATAATGACTCAATATAGCCTACTAGCCGAGACTCTTCTTTATGTGTACAGATGTGGCATAATGACTCAATATAGTCTACTAGCCGAGACTCTTCTTTATGTGTACAGATGTGGCGTAATGACTCAATATAGCCTACTAGCCGAGACTCTTCTTTATGTGTACAGATGTGGCGTAATGACTCAATATAGCCTTTAGCCGAGACTCTTCTTTATGTGTACAGATGTGGCATAATGACTCAATATAGCCTACTAGCCGAGACTCTTCTTTATGTGTACAGATGTGGCATAATGACTCAATATAGTCTACTAGCCGAGACTCTTCTTTATGTGTACAGATGTGGCGTAATGACTCAATATAGCCTACTAGCCGAGACTCTTCTTTATGTGTACAGATGTGGCGTAATGACTCAATATAGTCTACTAGCCGAGACTCTTCTTTATGTGTACAGATGTGGCGTAATGACTCAATATAGTCTACTAGCAGAGACTCTTCTTTATGTGTACAGATGTGGCGTAATGACTCAATATAGCCTACTAGCCGAGACTCTTCTTTATGTGTTCAGATGTGACGTAATGACGCAAAAAAGTTAAGGACTGCAGCTTTAAATACGCCTGTTTAAATACAGAAAAGTATACATTAAAATAGATGGATCTAATACAAAAATTACAATATTTATACGAGCTATAGTTTTTATGCTTATTAGACTGTCACTTGGCTTAGAATCATGCTAACGGCAAACTCTTCTGTGTGAAGAGCTATTTGGGAGTTGGTGCCTTTATGTGCAACATTATAAATCATTGGTATCATGAGGTACCAAACTGAGTTTAGATGCTGCTGGAAAGTGGGTGGCCCACTAAGTGTTGGGACGGAGGTTTACACACCTTGAAATTTGAATAGGTTCAGTTTTGTACCTGACTGATCCTTAAGGTGATAATCCAAGTGTTGGGCTAATTAAACTATTTGGCTGTGAAGCAATTAGAAAGTCAAAATGAGTTAATCGGTACGTGCTGCTACCCCTGACAGCAGGGCGGTAATGAACATCAAACTCTAAATGGAGAACGGGAAGAGAAGCCGCAGCGAGAGCCTTGTGGGCTCTAATTTTTGGATAACGACAAATGTTACCAAACATAAACAGAATGTGATCTTAAAGAATGAATGCTAACGGCGGCTGGAGCTAACATCAGGCAATGACAAGGTTATGCATCAAGGAAATATTTTGGATTTATATTTTTATCATATTCATATATTGCAATTTGTTAGCAAACCAGTTTCTTTAAACACACAGCAGCTTCAAAATTCACATTTGGGGTTCAACTATTTTTTTTAAATATATAACATATATGGTAATGTTGGACCTTAATTAAGAAAATTCGAAGATATGATGTGAGAATAAGTAAGTCTATCAAAGTGATTTTCTAAATAATCACTTTTCTACTTTTAATCACAACCGGAGCTTTGTCTATCCGGATTCCCTTTATTTTATCATGGTAACCACAGTTGAAAACAAACCCAAGTTACTGCATTTAAAGTGTCATTAAATTAAATTTCCCCTGCAAAAGCTTCCAGAATCCCATTTCTTTTTTTATGACAGTTGTGTTATTTACCAGTTTTATTGTGGTAAAAATAAATGGAATGAAAGCAAATGAAGTTAAACAGTTTTGCCCCATGTCTCAAGAATCAGTGGAAAAAAAAAAAAAAAAAAGAATTCAGCAAACACTGACAGCAAAGCAGCATGACAAATAGAGATCTATAAAGACAACAAGAACTGTGATTGTGCTTCAGGGGCTCAATCTCACAGCCACATTAGAAAATGAGGCTTTATTACCATTAATTTTCACTGTATTGCATTAGCTGTGTCACCATAACTGAGTTTCCATCTCATATTCCCACATTCAGCACCTGCATGATAAATAGCCCCTGTAATGAGTCCCAATAATAATCCATCTGAGAGGGTTTTTGCTGTAAACGTGGCCCATCAGGCCTCATCGTGTTCAACAAGAGCAGGGGAAATGGAGCTTTTGTAAAGCACAGTAAGAAAAGTAGGCCTATTCGACAAGATTTTTTACATTTTCCAATTATGCCAGTGTGTACTGCTCTGCGGTTACTTACTAGCCCAAGTCAAAGTCTCTGGTTATCTGTTTTTTGCCAGTTTTATCACCTGGCTCATGGCTGTCAGGTCAAATTTGTAAGTATGATTATTAAAGTAATAGCATAGCACACCTCCCCGCAATGCAACCTGACAGCATCACTGGTTTCCACTGCAAAAAAATAATAAATGAAAAAAGACTGGCTTCACAAACAGTTGTTATGTTAACTAAAACTATTAAAAAGAAATAAAGCTAACATAAAATAAAAAAGTTAAAGTTAAATTAAAATGAGAATATAAAAGTATTATTTTTAATATTATAGTAATATCAAATTAAAATCAAAAATATATATTTTTTCATATTATTTATTCATATTATTATCTGAAAATATGAATAAATACTATAATAGTGTTGTATATAAATAATACTAAATCACAACAGCTTTTTTTCAAAGCCTAGTGAGTTTCCTTTATAGATAGCACTGACGTTATAAGCGCACTATAGGCAAAAAATGTGTTGCCTTCAAAGACACCTTGATCTGATCTTTATCTTGATTTGAGGGTAATTTCATCCCAGAATGCATTTCAACAATAACATCTAAACTTTTCCAAAAAGAGCTCCAGTTACCAGTTGTATGATGAAGAAAATGGTGCAGTTACTGTTGTCTTGTAATCTTTTGCGAGATGAGTTTCTCAGAGTGCTACTTGTACTGCGTCTGAAGTTGCTCTAGTAGAGCGTTTCAAATCGTTCACGTTGCGGTTTCACTCCAGTTGTCACATTGCCTTAGAAGGCAACAGTGCTAATAGGTGCTAAACAGCAAGGTAGCTCACTAGATAACTACAGTGGATGCAGAGTCCAAATGAACATCTTTTATAATTTATTGCAAATAAGCAAACACAGTTCATAAAGCTACAGGGGGAGATATCACAGCATACATTTCTCCATTTATGTCACAGACTTAATGGCCGCGTGATGTGCTTCCTCCAATGGTGGGAGGGAGCAGAACTGCTGTGGCTTCCTAAGGCTAATCGTCTTTGGGAAAAACAAGAATAAACAATCCCTACACAATTGTTTCCCTGAAAACAACAAAAGATTTCTCTTTTATGTCTTTCACCTCCCCCACAGGTTTATCAAGGGGATTTCGAGACTGGTGGTCTGAGCGTGAAGAGGTGTGACATGAAAAGCTCTCTGGAATAAGCAAAAATTAAAAGTGCAGTAAGCGATTTACAAAAAAATAGCATGCATAAAATGTTTGTTCTACCTGAAACTGTTGTCTTGTGAAACTACACCCTTCTATGTGAGAGATCTAGACTCTAGGTCTAGAAGGAAAAAGGGTATTGTATTGGCCTAAAGAAAGAACGCAGCCGTAAATCAATTCTGCTTAACATTTGCAAAATTTCTGGAATCATTTAAAACACCTTTAAGAATTTTTTTTTTTTTAAACTGGAAAAGTTTATTGAACCTTTTTATTGAATGAGAAAAAAATATATTTAAAATACTATTATCATTATTTTATTTTTTTGAGTATCCAATTTGATACATTAGGCTTTTATGGCTCTTATATAGTATGATATAGTCCATGTGACTACAGTGGTTCGAATGTAATGTTATAAAGTGATGAGAACACTTTTTGTGCGCAAAACTTCTCGGATTTCATCAAAAATATCTTCATTTGTGTTCCGAAGATGAACGATGGTCTTACGGATTTGGAACGACAGGAAGGTGATGACAGAAAATGTATTATTGTTATTGTTCATTACTATAAAGGCAATTCAATAAAATTTAATTCAATTCGAAATATTTTTTCCTTTGAATTTACAAAAAACAAATTTCTATATGTCCCGTTAGCAAGCTGTAAGATTTTGGTCGTACTTCTATCTCCCCGTGCTGGAGGATCAGGCCTGCGGCAGGTCAGGATTGATCAGTATCTCACACATCATTATCTCCTGTGCTCAAAGGAGACGCCAGCTGTCATGATAAAAGGTAATTCTGGCTGACAAAGTGCTGGTCCGTCAGTGTCTGACAGGTGTGTGAGAAACAGAGTGCAGACAATTCAGACTGTCAGTCAAACAAACCCACTGTCCCAGTTCATAAAGAGAAATATTCGGTTGAAATACATCACTGTTTTACCAGTAATAACATGCATCATGATAAGATCTAAGATAGCAGAGAAGTGGGTCGCCAACTCTATCATTGTACATCTTAATGATTCCAATCCGGGTCTGCACCCTATGCAATTTGGATTTCGATCTCTTCACTCGACTGAAATGGCTGTTTGTGTTTTTGTCGAGAAGGTGAAGTTTTATTTAAATAAAAACAGTTATGTTGCTGCTGTTTTTGTTGATTTTAAGCGTGCATTTGATACTGTGAATCACTTTAAGCTTTTGTCTAGACTGCTAACATGTGGCTTTAGTAATCAAACAGTTAAATGGATACAGTCTTATTTATCGGATAGAAAACAATGTGTGCAAATAAAGAATTGTAAGTCACCCTTATCTTCAATATACACAGGGTGTTCCTCAGGGATCAATCTTGGGACCTCTGCTATTTTCACTGTATGAGTTTGCCCAATGTATGCAAAAATGTCGACACGATTATGTATGCTGATGATACGGTAATTTTTACACATGCCAAAAGTGCTGATGATGCAGCCCATCAGCTTTCATTTGCTTTAAATGATCTGCAAAAATGGCTGAATGATTCATGCTTGTGTCTTAAAGTTAAAAAGACTGTATCAATGTTTTTTAGTAAACCTAAAACAACTGTGGCCACAGTAGAAGTTTGCTTGGGCGGACAAGAATTAACTAATGTTGAGGAATTTAGGTATCTGGGAGTTCTGATAGACTCGAAATTATCTTTTAAAAAACATGTCAAAAAAGTTGTGAAAACTGTAAATGTAAATTTACGGAACTTTAAACAGATTCGTATCATTAACGGATACAGCAGCGATTACGTTCTTGCACTCTATGATACTGGCTCATATTGAGTACTGTATCACAAGTTGGTCTTATACAAGTTATATGCTGCTATTGGGCCAATTGAAGTATGCTACAAAAGAGCATTGAAAATATTAGATAAGAAGTCATATCATCATTGTAATATTCTAGATAAATATAAGTTTTTAAATTTTGCGAATTTCAAATTATTTAAATCAGCCTGTCTAATCTATAAAGTTATACATGGTCTGGCACCTCCACCATTGAGTGATTTTATTAAACAAAAGTCTATCAGTGCTGTCGGGTCTCGAGTGACTAGAGCCACTATGAGAGGTGACTGTGACTTGGCGTTTAGACCGCCTTTTCACAGAACGCTCTATCATATCAGGGGGGTGAGCTCCTGGAATAGTATTCCTAAGTCAGTGAGGGAAAGCACAAGTTTAGCATATTTAGTAATCATTAGTATATATATCAGATGTAAAATAGAGTTAGTGTTTTACAAAAATAAAGGGGATAGAATTATCAGTGTGATATGGGTTGTGTAATAGGAGTTAGTATAGCATGGGTTGTGTAAAAGGGGTCAGTGTAATATGGGCTTGTATGTTGTTATCACTGTTATTGTCCTTGCTTCTCTGTATATAGCCTGTGCATATAGTGTGTCTGTATGTATTTATGTGTAACATCTACCTGCTTGGGGGTCTGCAGATGGAAATTAGCCTATGGCTAATCTGGCATATTTACATTTGTGAAAAATTTTCATTAGTATTGTCCCTTTTGTCTTTTTTTCTACAAATAAAATAAAAAAAATAAAAAATAATAAAATAAAGATGGGTTAGATATGGTTAAAAACAACAAAATAGTTTTATTTTGGCGCTGGAAAGGCAGAGAAGAGAGACTTGCTCTTTTTTTAGCCAATCAGAAGCACTCTCTGCCAGTCACTGGGTTTGGGGGCTGGGTTTTGAAGAGTGTGAAACGGTTAAAATCACTTGAAGCACCATTAATACAATTAACGGCTCAACAATTTCAGCAATTTCGGAAACCAAGAGCTGTTAGATGCCACAAGCACGTCTGGTTGATCATCTACTGCAAAAGTGTTGACCTACTGGAGACCAAAAATCCAAATGAACTCTTTAATATCTCAACAAAGTGATGAAATTTAAACCAAATGCATGCAGACTTTTTTAATGACCCTGGTAATCCTTGTATGTTTCTCATAGACAGACATATAGATAGATAACTGTGATGAAGTTAATGCATAAATGATTCTGAGTTCTGAATCTCTGATCAGTCTGCTGAATAAGAACAGGGCTTCATTAACAGCCCTGTGAAGTGATGCTTTTGTTTGATGCATTAAAAAAGACAGCGTGTGTTTCATTGCAATGAACCACTATTTCAAAGATACTCATAAAATAGCATGTGATTAATGTTAAAGAGGAGCATCCTTCATCAAAATGTAAAAAACCCACTTGATTTGTATAATGCACTGCGCTTGCACTAGAGACCCTTCTAATAAAGTCTTTCAAATCACTTTACATGAATATATTCCCCAGATCAGCTGCTTTTAGCATGTCGAAATGAAAAAGATACATACGTTTATTCTTCTGTTCCAGTCAGCTTCAGAAGTGAGTCAATCAAATGCGAGAAAACTGACCCCAGGCAAAGACCATTAAATTCATAAGCAAACTGTGAACTTCTTAAGACGCTCTGAAGATAAATCCAGTCATCCGTGTGCCTTCAGCCTTTCAACGTCTCTGCTTTTGCAGATTTCAGAGTTAATTTCCACCAGAATAGTCAGATAGTGATGCACCAAAGGCTAACTCACACGTGATGCAACAAGCCACGAAACCTCTCTTCCAGTCTTCCATGTTCATTTAACAAGATGTTTTGTCCTAACTAGCCACATTTCTGTTGTCTCACATCGCGCCCGTCCATCTCATAACTGCATTATACATTAAATACGCTCATTTTTGTTTTCAGGGAGGTCTGAAAAATTACTAGTGACATGAAAGTTTCTGCATCACTCAACTCTTAAAAATAAAAGTTCTTTATTGGCATTGGCCATGGATCCTTTCCAATGCACAAAAGTGTCTTCATGGCAGGAAAAGCCTCTTTAGATTATTAAAATCTTCTTCACACTAAAAAGAAAAATAGTTCTTTTAAGAACTATTCACTGAAAGGTTGTTTGGGGAACATAAAAAAACAAGTTTTTTTATCCATTGCATTGCTATGAAAAGTGTAGGAAGCTGTGTTCCCATTAAATTTTACAATGGGACCATTTTTTCAGCTCTAAAAATCTCTAAAAACACTCACAGAAAAAGAAAGGGGGGGGGAAAAAACAGAAAAAGCTCAAGGGTAAGGCTGATCATTTGCATTAAAAGTCTGTATTTTTCACACTTTCGCATCCAATATTTCCTGATCGGCACTTCAGCTGTGAAATATCAAAAGGTCAGCTCGTAACATTTATTAGTCTCTGCACTCGTAGGGTTGTAAAGTGAGTTCCCAGGAAGAGGACATCATAACAGAATTTCACAACTCTGAACAAAGTCCTTCAGGTGCAATAAACAAGGGCTTTCAAACATTTGCTACAATATAAAACAGCTATATTTTAATACACTGCAATGTATTGTATAGAAGCTTATTTCCGCCGCTGAATAAAAAATAAAAAAGGTAAATGCGACTTTTTAATCTCACAATTCGGACTTTTTTGCTCAGAATTGTGTGATATAAACTCGCAATTGAGTGTTATAAAGTCCAGAGTGAAGCTGTAAAGTGGACTAGACTAGTCAAAAGATTTGCAGTAATAAGCATTACGGTGGCGTCCTGTCCTGAGAAACATCGCATTTCTTTCATAATTCACTTAGCTACAGCCTTGAACGGAAATGACAAACGGAGAAAGAGGATGAAGGAAGCATATCATGTCGATGTGGTAAAACGGGCAAAGAGGAGAGCAGTTCCTTCGGGATCAGTCGAAGCTCTCTGAGGGAAATTCATTTATTCAGCATGGCTATGAATCCATACTCAGCAGGTGAAAATCTACCTCACTTTTGCTCTTTGATGAGTAGAAATGTTCAATAACAAGAGACATTAAAATACATCAAAGGGACCCTCTGTTCTTGAGGCTGTAGATCAATATGGAGGAACGTAAGCAGAGCAATTGAAGCATGACCCATGTTGAGAACATGAATCACAGCTTGTGGAAAAATCTCACATTAAAGCAAAAACGAATATTAGAGTTTCATTCGTTTCAGGCATAAACATTTTAAATGCTGTTTTTCTTTATTTTCCCCACAGGCAGATATGAGAAGTCACAGCAGGACCACGCGCCCCTCCGTACAGCAGTAAATATTAATACGGAGCCTGTGTGCAGCGCTTTGTTGATGCCGATCTGACATGCCACCTTCATGAAAACCTCCCTTGAGGCGGCTGGGAAGAGAAAAGAGGTTTTGCAGCCACAGAAGAGCCAGACTCGACCAATGTGCCCTTTAGATAAAAGACATTAAGTCTGGGGTCTGGACCGTGAGTGGCTTTTGGGTCATAAATGGTGAGGAGATGGTCATGGGGGAGAATGTTGCATCTATATAAAAGAGAAACCTGCATCTATATAAAAGAGAAACCTGCAGATATACAAGGACAAGGATGGCAGAAACGTCATCAGCCGCTGTGCATGATGGCTGTGAGTGCTGATGAAACATTCACAGGGTTCCTACACATTTTCCATGTAAAAATTCCAAACTTTTCCAGAATCAAATATCCAAACCTCTCTGTATATTTTCCAGACCCTATTTTGCATTAAATGTTCATACAGCATTAATTTCAGCATTATGTCGTTTTTTGTTTGTTTGTTGGGTGTCATGAAAAAATAGATAACATGCACTTGCATAATGAGAAGAAACCTGAAACGCTTTATAACCTGCATACAGTATAGTCCCCTCTGACACGTCGGTCTGATGCTATAATCGTGGTTTGATCAAAAATGGCACTGTTCACCAAACAATGAAGTACAGTCTGATTTAGATTATTGTGTGTTCCTTTATCTGTTGCTGGTTTGAGTGGCACACACACTTTCTTTTAGTGAAGTTCAAAAGAGACTCGTTCATTGTAAAGACAAACAGTTTTGCATAATGAAAATGTGCACCTTGAATTCATTCAGTCTTGTTCGACAATCACTAAATGATCACTTAACCTTGCCCTGAAAACACTCTGCTTGTACGATAAATTTATTTATTTTATATTTTTTTGGGAAAACTAACTTGGAACCCTGCATTCAGAAAGACTGAACTCTAACCTTAAAAGGGTCATATAATGCCATTTTTGTACAAGCTAGTATGATTCTTTAGGGTCTAAATTAAAAGTTTGTAATATACTTTAATTAAAAATTCTCATTAGTATTGTAAGAAAAGACTTATTTTACCTGGTCAAAAACAGCTCTGTTTTCAGTACGCCGTTTCAGTGCATATGACTTTAAATGATATTGAGCTTTGCTGACTCCGCCCCTCTGTTCTGTGCATACACGTTTCTAACACAATAACACAATAACCATAACGCGTTGTTCAGTATAAACGTGGGATTATGAATTATATTGAGAACGTCATACATAGAAAACATGCCGTAATGTACCCTGAGTGTAAACCTTAGACGCATTCATTGTGAAGCGTGCAGCAAGCGATTTGCAAAGATTCATATAAATATTAATATAAAGTTTAATAAAACGTTACACTCACTTCAGTTGTTCTAGAGGATCAGCAGGAACACGAATAGCTGGTACCGATCCTTTATTCATGAGCAGCAGCTTAGCAAATCCAGCTTTATACTGACCCTTGTTTATAAAGCAGTCCACTGAGAAATGATTCGCGCAAACATGAGAGCATTGACGTTGCTCGTGGGGAATATTCCCTTCGAAAACAAACTCAGCCACTGCGTCTTCAGCGGTTCGGATTTAGGAACATTAAAATGACTGCTGTGTTCTTTATTACACCCAAGAACAGAACACCACAATCGCTTAGACGCCATTCTGCTCATAGACAGTGCTCCAGCACAGGGCCGTCCATAAGGGGGGATAAAGGGGAACGTTTTCTAGGGCCCAGCCGCTAGGGGGGGCCCATGCAGTCCAGCAATAATTATGTTCATCTTAAATATAATTTAAATTTTAAACCAAAATAGCACCATTTATTGTTGAAAGTGAGAAAAAAAATGCATTTTATTTAATGTTGCTTGAGTAAAATGTAGCCTGTGTCATAATGAAACACCCCTCTCCTGAAAATTGTCTGAGTAGGCTATTTGTTTGTTGTACGAAACGCAAAGTCAAAACGCCAGTGCTTCGCGCCAGTTCGCGGTCAGCAGCGCAAGTGAGTGACACACGATGGAGTGCGCAAATTGACGCGGTAAGACCATAGACAGTAAAAGAAAAAGTAAGACCTATTGCTCACCACCTCCCCAGTGTGATTGAAGCAATCGATTGCCTAAAATCGTCCTGTAAATGCTCTAATGAAGCCTTATCAGATGCGCGAGACGACTGAGAGAATATTTCATGTCAAATACAGCAGTTGTCATGTGCACTCTCCGGCTAAAACTACTCCAACATATCGAAGATAGGATGCAATTTGCTTCTGCAGAGTGGCAGCCTTAGATGTTGGACAGGTCGCGGGAATGGGGTTGTTTCATGACAATTTTACTTTTTATTTCATTTCATTGGTTGTTGCGTTAAATCGTACCCAGATACAATAGGGCTATTTTCTGATTGGCTTTTGTGTAGCTCGACTAACAACACAGGGGAGACGCTCTTGATCCAAAGTGAGAGCGGCGAGGCCAGAGACATTTTGGGCGCTGCGGCATATTAGATATATTATAAATCGTTTTTCCGCTTGAGAAATACAATGTGTGGCGGGAGTGCATGACAAAAGACCGAAATGAGTGACTGTCATGCTCAATGCGTGACACTTGAGAGCCCTGGGTGTGTGTGTGTGTGTGTGTGTAACTATACACACACACCCCATCACTGAGTAAGTCTCTCTCAGTTAAATGTATGTGTTAATGTAGGAGAGAGAGAGAGAGCACAGGCATGATTTGAGTAGCCTATTGCAAATTTGGGGAGGGCCCATTCACTGGACCTTTTCAGGGACCCAGTCATTTCTGTGGGCGGGCCTGCTCCAGCATATCAACAATGACCGCGCCGGTCCGCGCAGACTATGATTGACAGCTCCCTCACGAGTGAGGGTCGGGTCTGTGTTGAAACGATGCTGTCAATCAACAATCGTGGGAGGGGCTTCCGACCCTGTGACGTCACAAAATCGAACAGCTCAATTTGAGGCAGGGGAAAACATATAAGGAGATTAAAACAAAAACACTGGATGGATTTTTATCATTATATGATGGTTGTGTACAGGCACTGCCAACACACATTTCAGTACAATCAACTTGTAAAAGTGCATGTACCATTATATGACCCCTTTAAAAATGTTACTTAATATAGCTGGAATTTTTTTTTTTTTTTTTTACATTTTATATTTTAGTGCTCATTTTAAATTATGGAATTAGCGCATTTTAGCCTCACATTATAATTAAAATTATGGAAGATAAATACTGATTTAGAGATTTGCAACAGATTACATTTAACATTGTTTAAAATGATCTGTCTCGTTAGAGATTAACTTTAAAGACAGTAGGTGTGATGAAGTTCGGCTGGATTGCCCTCTAGTGTCACGAGAGGACGCTCCACTTCTGCACTGGCTTCCCTTGGACTGTTTTCACACACACACCCTGAACTGCGCACACCTGTTTCCACTGATCACTCTCACACCTGCATCTAGTTCCACACGCAGCTCCACACTCATTTATACCCCACTCTCACTATCACTCATTGCTAAGTCTTGTTTCACTGTTGTGTACATCTCTGAGCGTCTCCTAGTTTTCCAAGTTTGTTATCCTAGTCTAGTCTGTTCCAGTCTTTGTATCTGACCCATTGCCTGTTTCCCGGATTCCGTCTCGTCTGCCTCAGTCATCTCGCCTGGTTTTTGATCCTGAGTATTGCCTAGTCTCCTATGCTGTGTTTGCTGTCTGTGACCCTTGCCTGTCTGACTACCCTGTGAATAAACTCATGCTGCGTTTGGATCTAACCTTGTCTGGTTGTTCATGACAGAAGGAGTAAACCACATGTAAAAATTCACAGAAATAAGAGTCAGTGCATATACTCAATATCCATACTGATAAATTCAAGATAATAAAATAAAAATAAATATTGCTGTTAACCAATTTTGTACTGATTTATCATCCATCCCATAAAATGTATCTTGATAATATATATATAATTATTTTTTTCAAAGTTACACTACGCTATCCTAGTATAATTTCCAGACTGAGACAGCTATACATAGATTAATTCCCCCAAAAAGTGTAAAGACTTGTTACATTATTGTGAACTCGACACGTTCACAAACATTATCACGCAACCAGAACATAATTGTGACAAGACCGAGGCTTTAGTTCTATCCTGACACACCAACACTCACTCAACTAATGGAGTGGGTTTGTTCAAGAGACCTGTTTGAAAATGTCATTATTTTTCCAATTCCATCTGGTGGTTCACCTTAAAGCTCAAGAGGAAAACAAAATCTGATTTAACACTTGACATAAAACACACAATAAAACCAACAGATCACCGGCTACCTGTTCTCCAGCACCTGTTATAAAGATTAAAACCAGCCGTTTCACCTGCTAGCCTGATTTACGCATGCCCGGTGTGCCTTTAAGGGGTTAAAGCAAGGATAAAGCAGTCAAGCATATGGAGGTCTCCTGTCTGCTCAGGTTATTCACCTCAAAGACCCCATGACAGCTGGTAGAAGCAGCTTTGCCTAAATAAGAAGAGAGAATTTCCTCAGGCGACATTACCATGGACTTCTTAAGGACAACCATGACACACCAAACACACAGAGCAGGTATATTTTTCGGGCAAATTAAATTTAGTGTAGTTGCAGAGCGTATCTGAGAGACATTAAAACTCCTGAGATTCCAGCATAATGCTCAAATGCTGAGGTCTGACAACACCTAATCAAAGGTCACGCAGGACGATGGCTTATGACTCAAAGCTAATTAGAGCTGACATAAACACTATAGGTCAGAGGGGTCTACAGTACATACAGCTTACAACAGGCCCGAAACACGCTCTGCACAAACCTATCATACTTCACTGCATTCTGAAATGTTTTAGACCGCCAATCACAACACAATGCAACCATACATTTAAAAAAATAAAAAGATAATCATTACTTCAAATGAAATTAAAAATAAAATAATTCCGCCTTATGAATAAAGACAGAGTTTAACCGAGTCAGGAGACAGCTGCTCATTTCCCATGTTACAATAACTTCAACATTTAAGATATTTTAAACAATTTAAGCTCAAAACTCACTTTCAGGCACCAGCGAGTGTTTGAAATAACTTCCTTGCGATCTGATGGGGATTCTGATCACCATATGAGGCAGAAATATGAAAATAATAATTTATATGTGATGCTACAGGCTACTTTTGCTAACTATTGATTTTCAAGATTTTCAACTGTCAGACTGTCGTCACGCTCAGTTTAAGCCTGCGCAGTCGCTCAGACATCAGACAGGAAGTGCAATAATCGGGCTTCAAGTCTTCTCCGTTGAAATCAATGGGGTCGCTGTGTCCATTTCTTTTACTGTCTATGCTCATAGCTCCTGTTTTCTTCTCATGAGCTCCCTCTGTTGCTCTGGCTGAAAGGATAACAGTAGTGAGACGGGAGAGATCGCTCAAACCTCCTAAGATCGCATCATTTGGTGTAAATTGAAAAGAAATTCTCACTCTTTCTAAAGAAATGTGATGTAAACATGATATATTATAAATGTGATAGCAAATAAATGGAAGCAGGTGCAACCGAATAGGTATGTGTTTTTCTTTTTGGGTGAAATGGTAAATATCAGTTTGATTCAGCATGACTGATGTCCACTCCTGACACAAATGAATAAATTACTGTCACTGTAACATTTTTTATTGTAAAACATTGGTCAAATATCGATCCTGAAAATTTAAAGGCACGTTATGTAACTTTTCGCCACTAGAGGTCGTTTATTCAAAACAAAGGCGTAGCTTGATGACGCCTTGATTTCGCGGAATCATGGAAGTTGTTGTCTTCACCTCTACAGCCGTTGGAGAATACGAAGGGACTCGGGCAGAAATCATATTCATGGATGACCGGTAATGTTTTAAATATTTATTAACGTTACGAAAGCCGTTGGAGCGGAACGAGGTCGCTGGAGTGATTGCTAATGAGAGACAAGCACGACACAAAGCCCGAGAGCAATGGGGCTTTGCGTTCGCTCGGCGTTCGCTCGGCGGCTACTATAAGAGAGACTTGTTGCACACTGCATTGAGCTAGATCGATATTAGGTATGGTAAAACATGGTCCTCGACTCCTCGCCGTAAATCAAGAAATTGAGATTTAAACAAAAAGACTAACTGTGTTGAGCTGTATACTGTAACAATGATTTGTTTTCTGTCAATTAATCTATCCAAACATTGGCTCACCTGTAATAAAACACATAATATATTAAAGAGTCTTTGATGTTTCCATGGTTTCTACAAAATAAAACCAGAAATCAAGGGTAACGCGGGTATGATGTCATTGATAGGCGATGCACGGACAGTCGGACATGGTCCATGTCCAGGTTAAAACTGCTTATTTCTCTGTATTTAAACATACTTACAAACATTTGGGATAATGTAAGTACACAAATCAACAAAATATATAATATTGTTCTAGTGGTTTTTGGATATTTTGATCTTGAATCTTACACAGTGTGTCATTAAGTAAACGTTCACGTCTGCCATGTTCATTTTGCGATCTAGCTAGTTTTCAGTCAGCTGGTGAAATGGTGGGGTCGTGTGACGTTGTTCTGGAGGCGTGTTAAGGGTGGGTTTTAGGATAGTGCTGCAGGGCTACTGGCCCGACAGTGGAAACGCAACTTGATTTTGGCCTCTGTGCTTGAGGTCCGAGGCTATTGGCCCCGCCCGGCATGTTGTTAGCCCTGCTCGCACTGGCCCGACAGTGGAAAAGTGGCTAATCTTGTGTTTTGAGGACCCTATATGAGGTCCTAGCAGTTCTGTACTCTGTTATAAAGTTCTATTATAACACGACACGCTGAAGGCCGACACGCTAACATCTCTGCTGAAGAACTGTGCAACACAACTACCTTCAATAAATTCTTCTTCCCACAAAAACTCTGGTCAAGATTACTTATTTTATGTATAAGATAAAATCTAATACATTAGCAAGCCAACAACTGCTCAGCCAAATACAGCAAAATCTAACAATGCTTTTCTCAGTATAAACACATCGTTGACTTATATACACACATATACGCACACACCCTGACATTTGCAAATAATCTTGTATAATGCTGCCATTTTTATTACAGAGCAATAAAACGTACCTCAGTAATTTAAGTCTAATATATTCCTTGGCATTTGCAAATATTCTTAATCCTCCTTTTTTTCTGTAACTAGACAGCACACCGCAATAAACTAGAAAAATACACAACCACTATAGTGACAGTGCCTGTAAATAGGGCACTGCTGACTAAGAATGAGACTCGCAGGGCTTGTGCTGCAGTCTTCAGGCCAGCGGGGAAATCTGCTCGGCTGCAATGCAGAACCACCGACAGGGATGTGAGAATGGATGGAAGTCGAGAAACACCCCAGGACTGGTGTGGCGTTCCCACACTGTTGGGACATAAAGCCAGAGGCGCAATGTGGGTCAAGATGGAGGGGCCGATCGCATCCGATTAGACCGAAACAATCACAGCTGCGGGCTGAACTTCTCTGATCGACTGACACTTCACATCAGCCACTGTTTGATTTTCAGTGCGGATGTAACATGACATTTCAGGGGAAGATCATTCATAAACCAGCCCAGAAGAAATGTGAATCTTCATACAACAGTGACCCCAAAAAAATTTATTTTGTGAAATGGTTTTCTTGAAAAGTGTGCTTGTGCTGCCTTTCTTTAAAATAAATCCCACTTTCAACTTTAATAAGTTGAAGTTTGAAGTTAGACTTATAGGTTTTGGGGCAATTTAATATGCAGTGTTGCTGTAAAACAGCACATGGATATATTTCTAGGCTGCTTATTAATGATTTCCAAATTCTTTTTTGGGATCACAGTATATTTAAGGAATATTCTGGGTTTAATACAAGTTATGCTCAGTAGACTGCATTTGCAGCATAATGTCAATAATGTTGACTCGTCCCTTCTTTGCTTTAAAAAAAATCTGGATTCTTATAATATTGAGTGTGTTATATGTGTTCTTTTATCAATTTCCATGGCTTGTTTTGTTTCGTCTCGACATCAACGAACATTCTTTTGAGGATATCCTTCTCAAACTCCGCCTCCACTTTACTATACACACTTCATTTACGGAGCTACTTCAGGGTTCGTTTGAGGATCGCTTTGAACTTGAAACAGAAGTATAAGCCTGTATGTGTTACACTATGTTTGTTTCCCTTGTAAAAGAGATGAAATTTGTAGTGTTAGTCTCTCTAACTCCAAAATCGGTCTGTTTTCAGTTGATGCGTGAACAAAACTTCACTAAACATTATTTGTAGCGCCTGAAATCCAATAGCTTGTAATGTGAAACAATGTCTCTGCTTTCAAATTCTGTTGATTGTATTCAAACAATAAATGTTTTTTTTGGTGCTCAGTTCAAGCGACACGGGAACATATCTTCCTATTTACTAGTGATAGCACGAACTAAACATGAATAAACATAAGAAGGTATATGTTGAAAGATACAGTACAATTGACTGAAATCAAATCTCATGTAATCGCTCAGTGTTTCAAACGCGGAAAAACGTCAATAAAACAGCTAGTAAACAATGTCACTTAATGTCACATCAGGAAAGCTATTCAATGACTGTAACTCGTTAGTTAACTAGAAAAATAACTCTAGAGAGGAGCATTTTGATAATTATATGCATGAGATTACATATTCATTATGGCTATTACGCCATTGTTTAAATATTTATATATTTCACCAAAAAATTGGAGTGGAAATTCTACGATAAGTACGATTAAAAAGTTGACATAAAAATGTCCTTGTGTAATTTAAATGTTTGTACAACTCCGTATTATTTGAGTGTTGATTATTAAATAAATTTGATTAATTAGTTGATTATTAAATAAACTCTTTTTTTTAAACAGGTCCCATGCAAGTCAAAAATGTAATCTAATCTGCATATCAACCTGACAAATTACATCAAAGAAATGAATTTAATTTTGTGGGTTAGATAAAGTAGAAGAAATGTTGTGGGTTAGATAAAGTAGAAATAGACTACAAACCACTTTTTTTCCAGTGTTTGTTTTATAGTGCGCCACTCTAGTATTTTTACTGTCCCCCTCTGGCGCCATTGATAATAGGCTTACCATAGTAAATCAGTGTAAGACAAAAACATGTTTTAGAAGAAGGATTGATGACATATTATTGACTCATTATTTAATTTTTGTATGGTAACATAATTCATACAACGACACACATAGACAAAACACTCCATACTAGACTGAAAAGTCTAAATAGCTTTGCAGAAATGTATCTGTGTGAAAGATTTTACTTTTATCACTTCAAATAGTCTAAATTATAAGGGAAATGACAGTAATTTAAGGATTAGTCGCTCATCGGCCGTGTCTGTGAGATAAGGCAACATTTCCCAAGCTTTTTTGCACTCAAACAGAGACAATCGCACCGGCAGTAATAGAGGCTCACAGGGATTACTGAAGACACTTTGTGCCTTTGAGCAACATATATAAAGGTCATGCATTTCAGTCTGTGACTTTACATTTACATCTACACAATATTAAAAAACAAAATCCCACATCACGTCAGATTGGCTCACTAACTGTGTGGATACGATTATATCAGTGAATGCCATACGGTGCATCATTCACATACTAAGACAACTGTTTATAAACTCATAATGAGATACTGTAGACCACGTCTTCTTGCATTGGTGCAATCATTAGTCACACTTGCTTTGAAGAAAAACTTTCTTTGAATGCCTTTTCTTTGTATTCGAATTAGAATATTATGTTAATCATGAAGTACTAGCATTGTGCTTCATTTATTCTGTCAATTATTTAAAAAATATACATTTATGAAACTATATGCAGTATGGAATAATAAATGTATAAAACACTATGCTACATTGCTGGCCTCCCTACATTGTATTTATATGCGAGACAACTTGCATGCAGTTATTTGGCATTTTAATCCAATTTTATGAAAAATGGCTGCCATGATAGTACTCATACTTCTTCTGCAGTATACAGTGCACGGTTCACAAGCAAAAAAAAAAAAAAATGCTGTGCACAACAGAGCACATTATGTAAAATCCCATGATGCAATGCAATAAACTTAACCTTCCATTTGCAGTTTTTGATTCATCATTTGATTGACCGAAATAAGGTATTATTTACACAAAAAATGCAAAAATCAACAATGATGCACACTATTAGTGCGTTCTCGCCGTGTCGTGAGATTTCAACTTGTAAAAAGCCTTCACGTCCTTGTGGAGCGCGTGATTACAACTTGCAAGCCTGGAACTTTCGGAGAGCTCCTACTTGTACCCTGTGACTGCTGCAGATTCATTTATGGGTTGATGGTGTTGCCAAAGAAATGCACAATTCCCCATCCGAGGACATGAACATGTGTTGTCATCTCGAAAGCAACTGTTTGAATTGTTTGTTGTTGGATAATGTGTTCTGTGTCACATACTATTGGCAATGCAATGCACAGTATATAGCAATGCATTGTCGGAATCCAGTGTACTCAGTTACCTTTTGGTATTAATAGTAGGTCATATTCCCTGCAAACAGATAAATTGCATATTGTGAGTATATAAATTACATATTGCAAGAATAGTATGAGAACTATGCGTCATATCTCACATTGTGGGAAGAAATAAACCACCATCCGGCACAGAGTTTGTTATTCTGAACTGCATCAGTAACAGGAGACACAGAGGACCATGGTGCAATAAATTCATGTCAAACACTGAAAATGAACACAATGGGTGAATAATTCATAATTGAGAGCTGCCCAAACAGATACATAGATACATAAAGAGGACAGAAGGTTTAAAGACAACATATAATGTGGTTTAACTAATGTAATATGTTGAATTCATAAATAAAATAGAACATTCAAAAGAAATAAAGTATTTGATTGTAAAATTTATCCATCAAAAAAATGACAATGGGCATTAAATACCAGAATTAAGCTTACTTTTTGTTTCTTTTCAAATAAAGTGCACTAATAAATCAGGTATAATAAGACAGGAAACATGCATTCATAAAGTATATAAACTCAATTATATCTGGTTTAAAACAGATTCTACCATACTGCTCTTATACTATAGAAAATTTCACGGTCCATACTATGCAAATTTTCTACATGCACAGAATACCTGCATGATCTACTACATTAGCAAAGATACGAGTCACATACTGTATCCCACAATGCAATGCGCTCTACAAAACTTTACATTCCCTGCATGACAATTGCAACTGAAAGTAACAACATTTTTTAACATCCTCTTATCGACTCATTATTTGATCGTTTAAAAAAGGATCAACCCTCACATCTAGATCAACTAATATCACTTAAGCTCAGACGTGATGAAAGTGAACATTGATTTGTTTACGCTCGCTCACGCTCAACAATGTTCTGATCAGTTTCTTGCAGGAGTGAAATGTTAAATACTCCTGCTCATTTGAATCCAGAACGTGTTATGTTTCAAACGAAACTGCGAACTTCGCAAGCAGCGCATCTGGTGATCTGAGCTAAATTGAGATGAGCGTCAAGCTAAAAAAAAAAACACGCGCACGTTTCTTTTATCTTTGGGGAGCTCAGTAGAAATTAGATTGAAGTGCATGGCAGGCCTGTGATAAGCAGAGCAGATAAAAATACCCTCTCTGGGGAGCGTCTGGTGTTAAGGCAGCGAGGTGGAGATCTGGTGTGTTTTTAGCCCTGTCCTCACCTCCTCTCTTCTAATAAGACTGAAGGGCTGATCAGAAACACTGACAGACGCTCGCAGGGTCATTTCAGTCCACGCACAAACCTATTCATTTGTCTCCAATGTATCCGCCTTATTTTTCAATGCAGAAGTAAGCTATTTTCTGTCAATGTGCAAGACTTCTGATTCAGTAGCCGCTTTAGAGAAATAACTATAATAAAGTGTAGTAAAATTATTTGCGGTACAAACCAGTGTGGTTAGAATCACGACAATACTTTAAAATAACATGGTGAGAAACACCAGTTCGCAATATCAAGCAGGATAACAAGCTTTTATGTACTTCTAAAAATAACTTGAAGCGGGTGACACCAGAAGACAGACACGTTCAATTTACAAATGGCTGCACCCGCTCGGTGGACATGATTTCACCAAGTACAACATGTTTCTGGAACAACATTCCAATCAGTCAATCAGATCTGAGGAACACGTTTACAGTTTATGTCAACAACCAGGGTTAGGTGCTTCTACATCAGTGTTATTCAGATATCATTTCCCTCGAAGTTATGGGTAGAAATAGGGTTAGGACAACATTTTCAGACAGGGATGTTGTTCCATGAGGTGAACCGAACGTGATTTCACCAAGTACCACATGTTCCTGGATCAACTTTCCAATCAACCAATCAGATTTGAGGGACAAGTTTTTATGTCAAGTTTAGGCTTAGAACCTGGGTGAAGTACTTAACCTGTTAAGCTTCAAGCCCATTTTTGAAAAATCCCCAGATATGGCATTCCCAAACTGAAACAGATACAGTTCATGAACCCTTTGTACTAAAAGCACAAGTAAGATCTCATTTGAAAGCTGACACCTGGAAGTTTATTGTAAATGTAGAATTAATTATTGTCATAATGAACAAAAATAGTTATAAATAGCTTCAAAGTTTTGTAAAGTTATTATACATTTATTTTTATGAAACATCTTCATGAAAATAAAATTGAAGTTGGCATTGTAGCAATCTAGAAATGCACTGCAGCTAAAGCCACATGTCTAACCATGTTATATTTAAAATCTGAAGATGATAAGTCTAAAACTCTGTATTTAGTTCAATGTTTTTCAAGATCATGTCATATGACTTTATTTTGATTAGACTGGTGTTTATTGTCATCTTATAAGCATCTATTCAGTCTATTGCCTCTATTGTTTTGTGATGCAAAAACGAGTCCCATTCAGTCTCAGGCTCCCCTGCACATATTCACACCTCTCCAGCCTGTTTATTGCTCTAAATATGCTTTTCTTTTGTCTGCATTATAATCACTAACGACTAGCAATTCACACTGTTTCAATCCCTCATTTATTTTATAAAAGTTCTCACTTCACAGTGAAACTGTATCAAATGCCCTTTTTGAAAAACGAAACATTTCAGTAAGCATTCTTATTTAGAAAAAAAAAATCATAAAAATTACATCGAAGTTAGGTAGCAGGTGCTCAGTACTAGCTAGCATGTTAGCTTAGCACACCATCAATACACGACAATTTATGAGAATAAAACTATGTTTGTGCTCCAACTTACTTTATAGCGCAAGTCGAGTGTTTTAAATAACTTTCTGTAATCTGATTTGGCTTCAGATAAAAAAAATCAGATAGAAAATATATTATTTTATTGTATTCTGCACAATTTGAAAGTCTATCTCGATTAGCATTACATTATACATATAATCTATTATTATGAAAATACCTGACATGACTCGAAGAACACAGGTAAATCAAATATCATTGCAATCATGTTTATTGTCTTCAAAACATCTTTATCTGCACTTTACAGCGATCTCGGATAGCTTTGTTTATGTGTCAGGACTTCCTGGATGTCACATGATTATGGCTCTTCTTCATGTGATCCATATATGGACTTTACTGTGCAAACAGCGCCCCAGACTGTTAGTATGAATGGATAACACAACTGTACATCAGAGTATACAGCGCTCAAAATGATTACATCGACGCATTTGGGTATAAATTCAATAAATATTATTCCTGTCTATAGAAGTCTGATCTAAACCTATGAGAATCTATCAATATTTCTCCAAATCTGCACATGTTTGAGCTAAAAGCCCTGAGGGACGTTGTTTTGTCAAGCGCTGTCATGACGATCGCACGGGAGTTTTTTTCTGAATGAGAACAGCTGACGCTCATAATTCATATTAAAGGTAACGACTCATTTTTTTATTTCATAACTCCTGACACAAATTAAGACATAACTGTCACTATAAGTTTCACAGAATACAATAGTGGTCAAATACTGAAACTTGAGTCTTATATCGTTTTAATGATGTATAGTTTGTCAAGTTAATCACATTAAATATGATAGTAACTTTGAACTATTTAAAAAAAAAAAAACGCTTCAGAGCGCCCACGCACTGGTGACGGTTAACAGGTACATCAGTGCTATTCACCTTTCATTACCCTCTGATTTTAGGGAAAAGTTATGGGTACTAGGGTTAGGTTTAGGGGTAGGGATTGGGTAAGGACTACATTTTGGGACAGGAATGTTGATCCAGGACCATGTCGTAAACTTGGCAAAATCACGGTGACCGTTCCATGATCAAAAAAAATATGTTGACCCAGGAACATGTCTTACTTGGCAAAATCATGGTGACCGCACCGGCTCTTATGTGAAAAATAAGGTTGATACAGCTGGAAATGCACATTTATGATCACCTGACCACCTAATGCCAATTCTGAAAAAACAAACAAGAAAAACAACAACATTCAACGACAGTATGATTTATAAGCTGTTTTCCTCGTGGGAACCAAAATGTCCCCACAAGGTCAAATATTTCTGGTAGTACCATTCTTGTGGGGACATTTTGTGTATAATATATATATATATGTGTGTATGTGTGTGTGGGTGTGGGTGTGTGTGTACAAGTATATATTATCATGTATAGCAAAGTCAACATTACACTTACCCTAACTGGGAAATATATATACATATATATTTCCAATGACCGTTGTAACCCAGTAAGGACAAAGTCAAAGGGTAAATGAACATACTCCAAAAATACAATATATCCAGGAAAAGAAAGAGACTGGAACTCTAAAACAGACTGTTCACGGTAGACTGACGCAGCGCTTCAAATCAAGCACAACTCGAGTCATTGCAGCTGAAACACACTAATGGACACGTCAGCCTTTCAAGTGCTGCGAGGGAACAACTTAAAAGAGAGAACAGACATGTTGTGGGAGATCTCAGGTTCATAAAACACACGCCTTCCAATGTGTTCGTTAACATCAAATGATTTTACACTCAACTTAAGTTTAAACCAGCCAGATATCAACATTAGCATGATTTACATTTGACAAGGGTCAGTATAGGGATGTTTCTTGAGCCCAGGAGTTTCGCACTATCATAAACAAAGCGCTTTGTTTTTCCTCTTCGCCTCACTAAAATGAATCTTGCATTAGATAATGAGATTATTACATCAGAGGGGGGCTCATAATCACTTGTGTATCGTCATTATATTTTGGCTGCACCGTCAAACTCCTCCTCCTGACTTCCTTTGATTCAACGAGCTTCAGTCATTAGATTGCATTAGAGTTTGTCCCATTCATCATCTTGTCTCGTCTCGGATCATGTTCAACGTGGGTGTGACAAATTGAAGGAATATTCGAGATTATGTACAACAAAGTCAACATGAAACACCATTCGCTACTCATATTACTAATCTAATGAAGTGAAAAAGATGCAAGAGGCAACGTAGGATCTCAACACGATCTCATGAAAATGCGTATCTGTAGCACGAATTGTAATTATCGTGCAATTTATATGCAAAAAAAAATGTTTTCCGTGCATATGATACGCACTGTAAATCCCTTGGGTAGGATTAGTGGTGTAGAGTAGCCGTATTACACGCCATAAAGTGCGTATCATATGTAGGCGAAAACTGCGTATCATATGCATGTAAAAACTATTTTTTGCGTGTAAATTGCACAATAAATACAATTCATGCTATAGATTTGCACTTTCATGTTATCAGGCTGGATTTTTCGTTGGGGTGGGGTGTTCTGGATTTAGTCTGTCTCCTTTTTCTTCATGTAATCGCAGACGGACTCGATGACGGTGAGATCAGATCTCCGTGTGGATCATACCGGCTGTTGTCAGACTCCTTGTGCAAACAAAAATCTCACTGGATTATTACAATTATTACAATGTTTGGAAATGTAAACTAATATTTCCTACTGACACACAACTACAGCAAAATATATAAATAACTGGCTAAAATCTTTTACAAAAACCTGAAGGAAGGACTTGAGCCATTTTATTTGGAGCAGAAAACAGACACCTAATAATCATTCAAAACACCCTAGCATCCGCATACCAACCCACTAAAAACCACTCAAAACACTGAATAGCAACACTCTGGCAATTACCCACAACACCACTCACATTTTCTTGAGAAAGCTTTAAAGTCAAACGTCCTGAGCTCCAGAGAGACACGTGTGCAGCTCGCCTGGAGCCCGGAGTGAAGCACGGCCCTCCTCTGAGATGGCTCTGATCACAGCAGGCGGGGGGGCACAATGAAGACTGCCGTTTTCTATTAGCAGGAGGGCAAGATGAATGATCACACTTCTCTTTTTCCCCCTGACCTGTGATTGCTCTTCTCTCTGAGCCTGGGCAACCATGTATGATGAAAATAAAGACAAGAGTTTGAGCACTAAAAGATAACAGGCCAGTTTGTTGCATATGGAATCACTGGTTTGATAAATTATTTTTGCCCTGAAGCGAGCAGAAGATAATTACACTGAAAAGAAAAATACTACAAGCTAAAACATTTTTTCGTGATGTGGCACAATGCACACGCAGCTCTTCTGCAAGAAAACCGAGGCAACAATCCCTTGCTTTCATAGTGCTTTCTTTTTTTGCTCACATTTTTAGCATTGGGAAGTTCATTTTAGTGAACCAGTTTGTTCAGACAGTTCATGTAAATGTAGCTGCTCAATAAAAAAAAAATAGTGATTCATTTTTAAATTACTCTAATTTAACTACTTTCCACCAATTTATCATTTATTTGTGATGATGATTCTTTGATAGAAAGTTCTAATGGCGCAGGCTCATAAGTCCTTAACCCAATCTGCTTGCAATTACATCATTCTCTATAAGGTACAGCTGATTGGTTCCTGCTGTATTGGTAGCCAATGAGCTTGCTGCTCAACATTCAAATTCTTGCCTATTGTTTGCTGTAGCAGTTTGCAAAGTGCTTTTAGAAACTCTCCACCTTCCCCAGCTCCACCTGCATAGATCTGCTACAGAGGTGATTCATATACAGTATGCTTGTACAGCAGCAGCAACAGCGTAGCAGATCAAACACATTAACGTTGCCATACTTATTGGCGGGCCAAACTCTCAGAGATTTGTCATGACAGAACAGCATTTGAAATAGAAATGTATTGTAACATTAAAAGTGACTTTACTGTCATTTTTTATCAATTTATGCCGCGTTCCAGGCAACCTGTAACCCGTGTTTTTCCAACCTTATACCCGTAAAAGTGCACTAGAATGGCAGTCCAACCCGTGACTTCCCACCCGTGAACTCAGATGTACTCCCAGTCACGAGCTCTGAAGTCACATAGCCCGCGAAACAATACAAAACAACAATGGCAGCCCCTACAGATGCAGTGTTTCTGCAGGCGGTACACGGTGAGAATACACTTTAGGACAATATAGCGTTGCAGTCAAATTAATAATAATATAATAATAATGATAATAATAATAATACACACACGATTATGTATATTGCGCTCAGGTAGTTTGGCAAGACTGGCCTGGAACGCTACAAAGTCGTGGTTTGAAGTCGTGATTTACGTGCTCAAAAACCTGCCTGGAACGCAGCATTAATGCATCCAATTTAAATTTCTCACCAAAACTTTTGAACGACAGTCTATGTATTTTATGACAGTCTATGTCTATGTATTTTTACTACGACACATTGTTATATAATCAACTAGTTCATACAACCAAAAAAGTCTCACATGGACACAGTATCAGTTCTCAGTTCATAACAGAAATAATGATTTAAGGTTCAGTCTGTTGCTCATGAACCACTCCAAATGAGTCTTTTTGACAGATTCATTAAAGATTTGACTCAGTCATTTGTTCATGAATCAGACTACACTGGTTTTCGGACACGGACAATTCCTTTTTTATAAATGATACACGTTCAAAATAAGTATCGATTCTCAGTTCCCAAAAATAGATTTGGGAAACTCGCCTTAAAATAGATCAACGGGATTGTGACACTTCCCACAGATTAAAGGAGAACTCCGGCGCAAAATGAACCTTTGGTCTAATTACACATTGTTACCTAGTCAACCGTTATCTGAGATTTGTTTTCATGATTATTGAATGTAAATAGTTTTATCTCTAAAAACAGTTTAGCCTATAAAGCTATAACGCTAGTATATTGGGCATAGTGTAAATGACAAATAAAAATCGCTTGTTAATACCACTAACAAGGCTGAAAATAGACCCACACTAACACGGTAGAATAATGAGGGTGCCTACCTTCAAACCGAAGCATTGAGAACTTTGTCAGTGTCCAGACAGTTTAATAAGAAGATATTTTATACATACAGTCAACTTCGCGTATACTGTTTTTATCTTTGAAAAACAGTCTCTACCAGTTGATCTACGAACGCCGATCCAAGTGCGCTGGTGAGCTGTGAACGAGCTATAAGTTGTGATAAGGTGAGCGCGAACAGCAGGCTTGGATCGGCGTTCGTAGATCGACTGGTAAAGGCTGTTTTTCAAAGATGGCTTCTGCCTGTATTCGCGAAGTTGACTGTATGTATAAAATATCTTCTTATTAAACTATCTGGACACTGACAAAGTTCTCAATGCTTCGGTTTGAAGGTAGGGAGCCTCATTATGCTACCGTGTTAGTGTGGGGCTATTTTGAGCCTTGTTAGTGGTATTAACAAGTGATTTTTATTTGTCATTACACTATGCCCAATATACTAGCGGTATACTAGCTTTATAGGCTAAACTGTTTATAGAGATAAAACTATTTACATTCGATAATCATGAAAACAAATCTCAGATAACGGTTGACTAGGTAACAATGTGTAATTAGACCAAAGGTTCATTTTGCACCGGAGTTCTCCTTTAAATTCAATCTAGGAAAAACAACAAACGCGCCTTTGTATTTGGTTGCTTTGTGAGTATTTGCAGCACGTGTTGTCAAACTGATGAAGATGTTTTCTTAATTTGCTGGTGTTTTTTTCTATTTGCATGTGTTTTCTTCAGTCACAGCGTGTTGAGCTCTCTCGGCCACCATACACTTGTGCCTAAATCCCTACAATTATCTCAATATCTGTCTGATTTTTGTCTAAATACCAAATTGAAAATCTTATTAAGTCTCCTGGACTTTGAAAGAACAAGCAATAACATTTTCCTCTGAGATATAATGCTATCCATAGGAAGGAAAAGCAGAAATGAAACTAATACCTCAATTGGTTATCAAAGACAGAAATCGAAGACTTTTGCTTAGAATACGAAGTCAAAGATTACAATATGATATTGCTCATCAAATTCTTCAAAGATTAAATTATCCGTGCTAATATTATCCACAATCATTTTATCTTTATACTCTCATCCCAATTGTGTTTATTTTTACTTCTTCTGGAATTTTAGGAGAAACATCTCAGATAAAGATACTTCAATGAAACATGACTGAAAACGCCATCCAGGCTCCTGTGCGATCAAAGCAATAACATTTTCAATAAAAGCATGGCGTGTAATTACCAGCCTAAAACAATGAAAGTGAAACATGTCTTCCCATTTTAAGCCTGAAGATCCTGAAGATGATTATGGAGTATTAACCATTGCAGGACAGTTTATCTGCAGAAGGAGATGGAGCTCATCCGTTCTGTCACTGGAATTGCTCAGACACAGTTTGTGGAGTTTATCTTTAAAGCGAGACGGACTGGTGGATACGGCCTCGGCTCTGACGGGTCAGCAGACTCAAATCCTAAGAGCTTGTGTTCAAAGACCACCCCAGCAGGAAGCGCATCAAAAGAACTCAACCACCGCCCCTATTCCAAAGAGCATGTTTCTCCAGATCAGACACTGACGGACCCTTTGGTCAAAATGAGGCGAATTGGAAAAACATGAAGCTTTTTATTCTTTTGGTCTGATGTGGGTTCAGTGAAGATCAAGTAATGTGAATTTTTTTTTGTGCTCATACAATTAGTCATTAAACCAACAGAACTGAAAAATTAATTAATTCCAGAAAGACGTTTACATTACAGAAATGCATTTAGGCCATTTAATAATGGTACATATTTGATTATAAATTATATAGTCCTTTAAGACATTCCTTGTGTATTTCCCTCTTATATATAATGCAATTTTTTTCAAAATTCTGTAACTTTTACAGAGGCTTTCAAACATGAAATCCAAAATGAATCAAAAACAAAAGTAGTCTAAAAAAATTTAAATGAAAAGTTTGGGATCAGATTTTTATGATTTATATGATCAACATTACAGCAAAAAACAGTAATACTACTGTGAAATATTTTTTTAAATGTCATCAAAGAATCCTGACAAAAAAAATCAGAGGAATAAATTACTAGAAAGTTCAAAAGAACATAATTTATATATATATATATATATATATATATATATATATATATATATATATATATATATATATATATATATATATATATATATATATAAAAATTGTAACATTATAAATGTCTTTGCTGCCACATTTGATAAACGTTAATGCATCCTTGCTGAACAAATCCATTAATTTTTTTTTTTTTTTTTTTAAACAAGTTACTTATTTGAACAGTAGTGCATCTAATTTGTCAAAATGAGGTACTAGAGACTGGTATTGTACCAGAACCAAAATGTTAGAATTTACAATTATCAGCCAATAAATTCTCCAAATATGTGTGGTATTCCCATAAAACTTTACAGACAAACTTTTCAGCACGTGATAGTGGTCTGACAGCAAGCTGAATGGACGGATAGAAAAAATCCTCTCTTGTCACTCCACATGGTATCTACTGGCCAATCTGTGATCGTGTAAATACCAGCTGCCTAGGTTCTCTGAGCCATGGCAATACACACCCACACACTCCACGGCAGTCATGGCAAATTCTAAGCTTTAATGATATTAATCTTTCAAAAACTGTCACTAGCCAAAGCAAGATTCCATCTGTAGCTTTTTTTCCCAAAAGTTACACTTTCCACAAGATAGCACATGGCGAGTGATGCCGTGCAAGACTCAGGGTTTATCAGGATAGCAAGAGATCGTCCTGACCTACATACAGTACAAGCATACACACTCTCTCACACTCAGGCACATGGCTCCACTACTGCAAATACTCCACGCATTAAAAAAACCCCACACATAGAGCCATGTGGTTTCATGCATGAGCTACAGTAGCATGTTGTCAGGGAAAAACGGAGAGGCCTGGAGCAAACGGAAAAGCAGCCAGATTGTTTTCAGCATAACAATATGCTTCCTCAATGTAAGGAAACTGTAACAGGCTCAGTTTAACAAGAGATTGTGTCAGGATACAATACAATGGTAGAAATATGACAGACAGGTAGACTTGTTTCTGACACATCATCACGCCCTGTATTTTCACATTACATGCATGATAATATAAATTAACATAGCTGTGCAAACTTTGGGAAATCTACTGTAACCTTAAAGGGATTCTCCACTTTTTTTGGAAGTAGGCTCATTTTACAACTCCCCCAGAGTTAAACTGTTGAGTTTTACCGTTTTTGAATCCATTCAGCCGATCTCCGGTTCTGGGGGTACCACTTTTAGCATAGCTTAGCATACATCATTGAAGTGGACAAGACCATTAGCATTTCTAATGGAATGTATAGTTCCTAGCCATATCAGCCTAGAAAATCGCAACTTTACATTTTCCGTCGGTCTTAGTGCACGATGTAACGAGTCAAGTTTTAAATAGGAAAAATATCGAAACTCTTTGGTCATTTTTTTTTTGAGAAATGCTAATGGTCTTGTCCACTTCAATGATGTATGCTAAGCTATGCTAAAAGTGGTACCGCCAGAACCGGAGATCGGCTGAATGGATTCAAAAACGGTAAAACTCAACAGTTTAACTCTGGGGGAGTTGTAAAATGAGCCTATTTCCAAAAAAAGTGGAGTATCCCTTTCATAACAAAGTTTCCACAGCTATATTTATATTATGAGACAATAAACTTCATTTATATTATGAGACAATAAAATAAACAGCGCATACAAAACTTTGGGTTCAGTAAGATTTCTCTTTTTTTAATGAATACTTTTATTCAGCAAGGATGCAATAAATTGATCAAAAGTGACATTAAAAAAAATGACTGTTTTAATTGTATTTTTGATCAAATAAATGTAGCCTTGGTGAGCAGAAGAACCTTTTTTCAAAAACATTAAAAAATCTTTCCAAGCACCAACTTTTGAAAGTTATTTGCCAAGCAACATAATATAAAATTCAGAATTGATGTTTTAAAGTATTAGTCTTTATGACTCTAGAGTTTCAAAATGTGAAATATCTTTTGGTTTACCTCCATCAATTTCTAAATAAAAAGGGAAAATTATCACATTTGATTAAACAGCTTTCATTTTCACTTTCACGCTTGCATTATATTTAATTCATACACTTCATTAGTTCATGCATTCTATGGAAATCAAACCCATATGAACTTGTTGCTATAGCACCACATTCTCTGCTGTGGAGTGATTTGTTTAAAGTGCTATAGAAATAAAACAACCCTGTTGTGATATGTTACAGTGATATAAAATGACTCACACAAGATTTGATTCATACCGCCCACCCCTATTAACAATGTGTTTCCTCCACATAAGGAAACACGCTCAGTTTAACAGAAGCTGGTGTCAGGATACACTGTGGAAACACACTCAAAGGAAGCAGAAGCAGGGAACCAGAAGAAAGAAGCTCAAAACAACGCTGTGGTTAATATACGAGCGTCGTCACGGCGTGGTTGCTATGGCTGCAGTTGTCAGCATGGCACAGGGGGCTCATGTCATGACTGACAGCTGTGACAGCGATGTAATCCAATCCCCTCACAGTGTTCATCGGAGCTCCACTGCACAGAGATCTCGACGTGAACTGAGTGGGAGAGGAGCGCGTGGGCACCACAGTGGAACGACGCCAGTTGCATGGAATATTACTCTGACAGAGGAGAAATTCACACTCGAGTCCTGTGTCATCTTCAAGGCGATTAGACAGAGAGGGAATAATCCGGTGGGAAGGTGTGACGGGGCAACGTATCGAGCTCACCAATATAGGACGCAAAAAATCATTTTAAAAATGTTAAAAACAAGAAGAATACGATACATTTTGAGAATTTTATGCTTGAAGTTAAACCCCGTTTGCTTTCTTGATACAAGTTTCAGGTCTTATTGTGACTTAAAGGGATAGTTCACCAAAAAAAGAAAATTCTGTCAGAATCATTTGATATCTTTACCACCTTTCACCTGTCCAAAATACCCGAGAGCTCAAGCTATATTCAAAATTCCCCAAAAAACAAGTTATTGTATGACTTCAGTAGACATTTTATTGTAATTTTTGTAAATTGCACTGCACACCTTGTGAAACAACATTTTGTTCTACTGTATATGGCTGCAATAAACTTTAATCGAATCTAACAGGGTTTCCAAAACTAATTATTAATTAAATCAAAATGTCCAATTAAAATAAATAAAATAAAAACAAATCAAAATAAAAACCGAACATAAAAAAGGATTACATTTTTTTTTTTCATGTCATGTGACCATTAACTGATATGTAAAAATAAATAGTTTTATATATAAGATATATAAAAATAAAAATAATTCGAACATAAGTAAATATTTTTTGTCAAAGGGGCTCGCTCGGCTCACAAAAAGTTTTGGAACCCCTGACATTGAATACTGCACACAACTTTTAAGGTTCTTTAATGTTGTTTTGTAGTCCTTGTTGAAGCGTTACATACTGAATAGTTATTAACTGTCACTGTATGAAAAAGAGCTGCATGAATATACTCTTTTTACGTTCCAAGGAAAAAAAATAACAGCATATGGGTTTGGAATGACATAATGAGTGAGTAAAAAATGACAGAATTTTCATTCTTGGAAGCATGAATATGAAGCATATGCTCACCCATATGGGTCACATAGATAATATCCCACAACCCACTGCACTCGAAAATATCAATAGCTCATCAGCACAAAGTCACGGTGCTTGTGGAACTGTAAGCAGGGAGGGCAGGTATCGAGTAATGAAGTTGAGTAATTAGAGAAGATGAAAGGCATTATTATTGGCATCGTGTCAGTAAATGAAGTGAACTGTAAAGGGAGGTGCGAGAGAGATATGGAGCCTTTATGAAAGATCTGAAGGCGTCAGTGCCTGGGTGTAAATGTGGAGGTGCTGCCACAGCGAGAACTGGCACTACAAACAACACCCACATCAGAGAGGAGAGAAGGATGGAGAGAGAAGAGACTGTAAAGTTTTACACAATGGTACACAATTGTAAATGGCGGGGGGTCCAAATGAAAAATCACAAATGAGATCTGTTAAAAAAATTCATACACAGCCAATAGATTAAATGGAGATGTTTGTTTAAAAGGATAGTTCACCCAAAAATGAAAATTCTGTCATCATTTACTCATCCTCAATACAAAAGGAGATATTTTTAATGAAATCTGAGCATTTCTGTCCCTCCATTGACCACTTTGACTCTTCAAAAAGTTCATGAAGAGATTGTAAAATGAGATTTAGTCCAAATTTTCTGAAGAGAATCGATCGCTTAATATGATGAACAGATCGAATATAGGCTTTTATTCACATTTAAAAAAAATAAGAAGTATGAATGGGTGGTTTAATATTGTACACCAAAAACTAGAAAAGCAGAGGGGTAAAGGAGAGGGCCTGACCACCTGTCTGTTCTTTCACATCCAAGAGCCTGTCAAACATGATTATCTGTAGCGAGAGTCAAACTTACACATTCAGGTTCAGGTTGAAAGTTCTGCTGAGTGTGTTAACTGAAGCAATCTGGGCACAATGCCGGGAGCAGGTTATATGAAATCACATCAAACCAGTACAAGAAGCTCCTGAAACATTATAACCTGATAATCAAAACCCTGTACCATAACCATTAGCTAACCCAGAGGACAATGACAGGTTGATAAGACATACACTAACATTCAAAAGTTTGGGTTTGGTAGGATTTCTTTTAATGTTTTGATTCACAGTACTCATAAAATAGTAGGCAGAATGTACCCAGATGACCTACTTCTTCAGGCGAGATCCTGAAGTGTGCATTCGATGGACACTTTACTATCCCATGAGGCCAAGGGAGAGGATTTATGAATGACAGTGAAGCAACGCAACTGATGCTGGTAGTGACAACATGGCGAATGTAGTACACCCGGATTACATCATACTACATAGCACTTTTTCTTTTTATGCTAACAAAGTAAATACTTATTCAAAATAAGTTTGAAAATCTAGTCAACAATAAGTACAACTATATTTGTACATTTTATTAAGAAAATGTAAGGGATTTCTGCCTGTGCAAACATAACAACAATGACAGGTTGTTTCTATGCAATTTGAAGTATCATTAATGCCGTATACCAAATACTGTATACAACTACAGATGAAATCTACAGTTAGGGCTAAGTATGAGCAATATTAATAGGGATAGTGATGCTTGCCTTAGCAAAGAGTATATAAGTAACTACATAGTTAAAATATTTCAAATAATTCTTCATTGTACGCTCATTGTATTTTATGAGTATCCAACACCAGAGAAACCAAACTTCAGAAAAACTCACAGTATTCCTTCCTTCGCCCAATAATCCAAAGGGACAATGGCTATTGGCCAACTAAATGTCACTGCACTCACAAACAGAGTCCATTTCATTGAATTCTCTGAAAAGCGGAGTGTTGCTTCACAAAGATGAAAGAAGACCTCTTGAATGTGCATTGTTGAGGTGCTCAGGGTGAACACCGCCGGTCTCTTTCATTCTGCTCTAGAGAGTTCAGAAAGACATCCACAGCAGGGATGTGAAGTTGGCTGACCTCTTTCAATTGGTATTGTCAGAGAGTATTAAGTATTTTCATCCCCTTGCTGAAGAGGCGTCTGAAAAGATTTGAGGTCATTCTGTTCGGTCTTAAATAAACAAAGTACAGTATATGTACACTGAACAAAATTATACATTTTTTGCCCCCATTTTTCATGGGCTGAACTCAAATATCTCAGACTTTTTCTATGTACACAAAAGGCCTATTTCTCTCAAATATTGTTCACAAATCTGTCTAAATCTGTGTTAGTGAGCACTTCTCCATCCATCCTTCTCATAATCCATCCAGTGGCATATCAAGATGCTGATTAGACAGTATGATTATTGCACAGGTGTGCCTTAGGCTGGCTACAGCAACTTCGCACAGCTATTGAAGAGGAGTGGACCAACATTCCACAGGCCACAATCAACAACCTGATCAACTCTATGCAAAGGAGATGTGTTGCACTGGGCGAGGCAAATGGTGGTCACACCAGATACTGGCTGGTTTTCAGACCATACAGTAAGGGGGCTTTTACACTGGGCTCGTTTGCTGCGGTCCGAGCCCGAGCGCGTTTTTTTTCCGGCACCCCCCGCAGCGTTGGTCTGGTTTCACACTCAACTTGATTCTATCGAACCTTGGTGCGTTTGCGTGCATATCACGTCATCGCAAACGTGCATGGCGCATGATAGAAAACAGAACGCGGGTCAATATTGTGATTTATTCGCTGCTATTATGCGCAGTTGAGTGAACAATACAGGTTTACTGTGCGTGTCACATAAGGTGGCCTTCTGCTGCTTGCAAACGGACTCTTTTGAGGAGACAGTGGATTTCCAAATTTGGTGCCCTGATTTCACGCACAATGCACGAATACACTGCAGGCTCACTCTCGCTCGTATCCAAGGTAAATCATCAACACTATCATCCCTTACAAGTGTTTTATTTAACTGAATAGATCACAATGATAAGCTAAAACGCATGCGCAGGTCACTTTACCTCCTGAACAAGTGCACACCCGAGTCCGTGCTGTTTTCACATTCACGCGAACCGCGGCACGGTGCGGGAGCAACCGAACTCAGACCACCTCCTCCAGGTAGTCTCGGGTTCGGTACCCCAGTGCGCACCCGGGTCCCATGACAGCGTTCACATTAGCGATTTTTCATGCGAACCATGCCCCGTTCCGAACTAAACTGCCAGTGTGAAAGCCCCCTAAAACTGCATATTTTAGAGTGGCCTTTTATTGTGGCCAGCCTAAGGCACACCTGTGCAATAATCATGCTGTCTAATCAGCATCTTGAAATGCCACACCTGTGAGGTGGATGGATTATCTCGGCAAAGGAGAAGTGCTCACTAACACAGATTTAGACAGATTTGTGAACAATATTTGAGAGAAATAGGCCTTTTGTGTACATAGAAAAGTCAGCTCATGAAAAATGGGGGCAAAAACAAAAGTGTTGCCTTTATAATTTTGTTCAGTGTATGTACACATTTGCTCTGTTAATGTGTACATACACTGAACAAAATTAGTGTATGTACACTCTGCTCTGTTTCACATTTGGTGTGTTAATACAACACCCTATAGCTGACATGACCACATGACCATTTCAAATAGCGGTCATCACGTAAAGCAACAAAATTGACTCACAATTTGTTTCAATAAAGTTCGTGTTATAAAGTTGCTATATTGATAATATGCAAACCTGGCATTGCATATTATGAATATTGTTGGCTCTTTGATGAATGTTTGATGAATCTCTGATTGGCCAGACGGTTCAGTCTGTTTTGATTGGTTTACTCTGCTCTGATTGGTCAGATGGCCCAGTCTGCTGTGATTGGTCTACTGCTTACAGACCGTTTCAAAATGAAACTCCAATACCATATCTGAACTTCAGCTCCGTAGTCTTCCTCACAATTTGATACACTGTGATGAGAACAGTAACGATGGTGTCTGTCTTAACGTAACAATTCAAGCCTGAGTACTCATCCTGTGGAAGTGCATGCAAAGCGGATTTGCTTTTGCAGTGCAGAAAACAGCGTCTTATCAACATGTCGAGAACACAAACCAAACTCCTCAGCTACAACTACAGTGTTTGACAGCAGGTCAAAGTAGACAAAGTAAGACTGGAAACTGTTGACCCATTTCAGGCAGTTCAGAATTGGCTTTCTTTTGGGAGGCAATAACTCAATTTATCGTGCACTTTGATATTTGAAACTTTTTTTGCAGACCAGGTCTGCAAAAAAAAGTTTCAAATTTCAAAGTGCACGATAAATTGCACTTTCTCAAACAGCTACACACTACATGAAAGGTATTATCCGAAAAAGCATAATAGGGTACTTTAAAATGCCAGCTGTAGGCAGCTTACTAGATATTTGAAACACAGACATAGAACAATCAGATCTACTCTATAAAGCTTTATGCAAAACAAATCTCAGTTTTAGTCTTTCTTACTTACAATTCTTCCCAAACCATTTTTTCCAAAAGAATCCTTATGCTTCAATGCTTTGTAAAGTAATATGGTCTGGCACTAAGACATTGTGGAACATGGTGTAAAGGACTAATCCTCTTATGCCACACTAAATAAACTTTATGGATCTAGAATAATCTTTAATCCACACAACACAGCCATATTAGAGATGCCTTGGTCTTAGCGTAAGCCCTGCCATTTAGATTAAACAAACACCATTTTCCCAGCAGGACTGAGACCACACACACGCACGTCCATAAAGGGCGACCTATTTCATAAAAAGCAGATTTTTTAAAATAAACTATTATGCTGTTACACATTTACTGACCCTTTGAGGCAAAAAGAGCTTGATTATGTAACAACTATATGCCTTCACTGTAAGGTGACAAATACTGGCAAGGTGTAGTTCTTCCTTTGCCGAAATAGAGGGATTAAAAAGCAATATTCCTAGAAAGACTGGATCTTATAACAGTCTGTTCTCGCTCTATCAGGGTCGACGTGTGGGTTTTACAAATGCCGTTTTTTAATACTGAAATTTAGGCTGAATGATATATAAAATATTCACAATAGGTTAACGTTTTTTTTTAACAAGTAATATAAAATGAAGTAACATTTTAACACGCTCTAATATTGCTTGCTTATTTCTAATATTTGCTTTAAAAAAGTGCTTTTTTCCAAAATAAATACAATACATTTTTGAATTAATGAAAATAATTAAACACTCAAAAACAACATGAAAATAAATAGTGTTGATTTAGTAGAAATACTGTCATATTGTTATCTTTTTTTTTTTTACCACATTCTACTTTTTGCAATAAATATTTAGAATTGTCTGTCTACAATGGTGTTTTAATTTAAATGATAGTGCTTTTGACTGCGAGAAACGCCCCTTTTAACTCAAATTGTATGTATTTGCTATAAAATGTATTATGTATCATATCTTTAAAAGGATTAAAAATATTAAAATTAAATTTTCATGGATTTTTTTTTTTTGCTATATCACCAAGTGCTACATGGAACATAATATATTATGGAGAGTTGAATATCCCCCAAAAATACCCTAAAATTAGCCTGGGCTCCACTCCTAAGAGTTAATTCCTCCATTTAAGCAGTGTACAGTGGCTATTCTGAATGTACAGAACACATCATCACATGGACACAAAGAGCTTACAGTTTTGTGAGACTTCCACAAATATTACAGAATCTAACACATTATTCCCTATGGGAAATTATGAGCAATTGGTGAAGAAAGTAAAATGTGACAGCGAGTGAAAATGATATAGTAATAAACATAATGAAACCGCTTTAGTTTGATACCCACTGTAAATCAGCAGCACATAAGAACATGCATCCAGGGTCACATTTCATCCCAAAGGAATATGTCCTATAATTCAGTGGTTAAAGTGTGCAGAGAATAGGATGCGCTCCATTTAGTGAATATGAGCACGATCAAACTGCTTCTGGGGAGTTCACATTCTTAATGCGCAGTGCAATTAGGACTGCAGATTTCTGAAATTAGAGCCAAATTTAGACGCTTCAAAATAAGCAGAAATAAAAAAAATCAATCACACAAGGGAAATGTATTTTCCAAACTGTTCAAATGCCATTAAACATTCTGTGAGAGACTAAAATATTCAGAGAAAACCAGCGCGTCCTAAATTTGAAGCCCTTTACCAGGGGTCTGGAGTATTTTTTAACCAATTAAAGTAGGAGAGTTTGCTTGCCTGTAGGTCCATATGAAAATCAGGGTCACTCGGGGTGACATTAAAATGCATTTCCTGAAATGAGTTCGAAATATCACCCAGCACATTTCCTTATCTGCCTCTCAGAATGAAGGTGACAATTAAGTCACCTACATTTCTTTTCCATTTAATACACACTCCACTTTTAATAACGCCTCTTATTTTGAGACGAGGAATCTTCAAACCGCTGCAAAATCTCTTAAAACAGCAGTTATTTGGAATATAAGTGGACTTTGATCTCATGCTCTTCGTCTTTACTCGATAAACTACAATGCATTTGGAAACACACTAAGTCTATGTGGACATACCTGGCTTAAAGCATGTACAAAGAGCCAGTGTGTGTGTGTGTGGCTTAGTAAACCTTACATTATGGGGACAAAATGTCCACACAAAGATGGCAATATCTGAAATTCTTGTGGGCAAATTTTTGGTCCCCATGAAGAAAACGGCTTATAAATCATACTAAGTGATGGGTTTTTTTTTTGTGGAAAATGTAAAATATAAAAATGCAGAAAGATAATTGTGATGAATAGGTTTAGGGGTAGGGTAAGTGTAAGGGGATAGAATATACATTTTGTACTGTATAAAAATCATTATGTCTTTGGAAAGTCCCCATAAAACATTAAAACTCAATGTGTATACGTGTGTGTGTGTGTATATATGTGTGTGTGTGTGTGTGTGTGTGTGTGTGTGTATGTGTGTGTATATATGTGTGTGTGTGTGTGTGTCTGTGTGTGTGTGTGTGTGTGTGTACTTGTACAACTATCTTTGTGAGGACCAGTTTGAGTTTTAGACCATTGGAGTGAGGACAAAGAGAGTAAAGTGAGGACATTTTGGCCGGTCCTCACTTTCTGAGACCCCTTTAAAGGCCTGTTTGAGGGTCAAGACTTGGTTTTAGGGATAAGGTTATAATTAGGTTAAGGGTAGGTTTAGGGTAAGGGTTCGGGTTAAGCACTTAGTTGTGATGAGTAAGGTTAGGGTAAGCGGCTAGAGATTGCATTGTGTCAATGAATGTCCTCATAAAGATAGATGTACAAGAGTGTGTGTGTGTGTGTGTGTGTGTGTGTGTGTGCCGGAGTAAAGATCTTAACAGAATGCAACCTGCATGCTCCTGCTTCATTAACAAGCCTTATTATAGAGTCAACATGGTGAAGTGTGAGAAGCTCTGACAGCACAACTTTGTTCTCGAGGGATTGTGTGATCAGGAGACAAGAGAAGAATCTAGCGTAATCTGGGTAATCTCTGCTCTAAGTGGATAAACCCTGCTGAGGCATGAGCCACACACAAGAGTAACTATTAACCATTCCTATTGGTTGTGAGTATAGCCAATAGATTAGCCTACAACCATCTCAGAACTAACCATGAACCAATACAAGCAAAAAAATATATAATATTAAACATTATGTTCTGATTGGCTTTATTTGGTGAAACTTGTCGCATCGAAACTAGTTAGGAAACAGTGTTACATGTTGTACACAATACAAAAAAATTTGTTGTAGAAAAAATGTTCATTTAATTTTTACAAATAATTTTAAAAAAATCTGCAAAAAACATTTAATTAAATGTATAATTTTGAAGTAGAAAGAATGAAATAGTATTTTCTTTTAAAACGTACTCCAATAATCTTCCTTGACAACTGACAACTAAAATAATTAATTTACAGTGTACTCAATTAAATCCAAAAAAGGTTTGCAGAGTCCCACAAGCTTCTATGAAAGAACATGAATTGGTGCTTTAAAAATCCAGAAACAAATACGCTGATATGAAGAACCTGAAAGAAAAGGTCAACAACTTAATCTCTAAATATCATGAAAAACAACACAAGAACCTTGTCCTGCTGAAAAGACCACAATAGTTGGTTAGGAGATATTTGTATTGATGTCCATCACCAGAACAATCCACTAGACCAGAACCAAACCCAAATAAACCCGCTTGGGCCAGCCTGGAAGAAGTCTTTTCAGCTTGACAAGAAAAGGTATTACCAGCTAAATGAAAACACCAGCATATAACACCTCCTTTATGTAAGAGCGTAATAGCATATCAATCATTTAATAATAACTTGGCTTAGGTGTTTCTTCTGACTCATAGAACATGTGTATTATGCTCATGGATTCATTATGAAACCAGAAGAACATTGCTGCTTTTAAGCAGAATCCACTGTATGTGGTCTCTAAGTTTGGCCACCTAATGCGTGTCCTAATGTGCACTTTGGATCTCATGAAATCACATGAGAAAACATGGCTAGCGCTGTGAGCAATGCCTTCAGCAAGCAAAGGGAACTGCTGCTTTTCTAACAGAAAGGGTACACACTCTAAAGATCTTCTTCAGCAGTATCAAGGTAAAGGGATAGTTCACTCAAAAAGGAAAATACTCTATTTTTTACACTCAGGCTGATTCAAACTAGCCTGGTTAAAACCAGACCATTCTCAGTTGTTGTAACTGAGTTATGGTCTGGCAAAGCGTCATAGACAAATCATTTCTAGAGGGGCGTCACCAACGGACGTCGCAGATAGACCTAAACCCAATCAGAGTGATGAAGGAGATGACGTATGCAGAGCGGCAGAAACATCTCCGAGTGTTGTTCTTTGCTCGGTTTTTAACGAAAATGAAACGTTCAAATCGCTTAAAACAGACGCGATAGCTGATTGGAACGAGTGATGTTCGACGGCGGCATTCATCTTTGTAATGTAGGCTACAAAATCTGCTTCAAAATCCTAGCGCTGTCGTCATCGTGTAAAGCCCGCCGCAACGTTTCTGATTGGTGCCTCGATTTCGACGGATTGGAAATGGGCTTGAATGAGCTCTTTGCCAGACTAACTTTCAGAGCAAATCTAAATTTGCCGTAAGATTCAAACTGTATAGCCTACTTTTATATTTTGAGAAGTCTCTGTGTTTTTGTCGATAGATGTCGATGTAGATTTGTCGAAGTTAATGTGCAATGTTGTTTGGTTACCAACATTCTTTTAAAATATCTTCTTTTGTGTTCTGGAGAAGAAAGTAAATGCATACAGTTTTGCAATTACAGATTTTCATGTTTGGCGGGAGTATATACACGTGTATATAGGCTATATGGCTATAGTAAAAAATATGCTTTGGTATATGGAACAAAGAAAAGAAAAGCTGATGATATGAAAAAGTCGGTTTACCAAAGTCTAGTATGGTATAAAAGATAGTTCAGACTCTGAATTCTGATTAGATGAGCCGCTTTGATGTCAACTTCTATGCTAGCACAGTTTTATAAAAACAATAAGCCAGTTCTCCACTTTACTCCTGCCTAAAATCTCTCCTTGCTTGTGGAAAAATCAAAGTAATCGACGGCCTCTCGTGATTTACTGCTTTAGTAACTATCTTTGCGGAACACACCGACATCCTGAATTTAAATAATAATCCCTCTACAAATCGAATGATGCATTATCCCTCTTCATTTCTGATGCAACTCACTATTTAACCAAGAATAGCCTACAAGTCAAGGTTGCCGTAACCCAAACAATTTACGCCAGTAAATACCCTCATTAATTAAGAATCCTTCCTGAGGAATATTCGCCTGTTTTGAGACACATGAGAGCCGCAGCTGAGATCTGGAGCGGTGGGGGTCAGCGTAATACTGCATATATCGATAAAATAAGAAAAGACTTCTTCTAATTGGAGGCTGAGGCATGTGGAGATAAGGACAAAATTGCTCCGGTCTTCTCCGGGGATATTTGAACATCAAACCCACGTTCAGAAAGCAAACAGGGAGGGAAATGTACAGACACCAGCGTGCCATTTAATCCAGCTTGCTTATTAGAAATAAAAGCACCGAGTATGCCAGCGGTATCGATTGCAGCAAGAAAAACACAGCCATTAAGAATCACTTAAAGAAAAGCGTGTATGTTTTAACCATCATTTCGAGGCACGCTGCTGTACTCCCTTCTAGAGCACTTGTGTTTCCAGGCCTGTTATATGAACATCTCCATCATGGGGGATATCAGCCCTAGACGGCAGATTTATTGCTCTTCTGTGAAGCCAATAAACAGCAGAGATGTGAGCCAATTCCCCACAGGTTGAAGCCCGAGCTCTTATACGGTCAGATTCATTGTGCATACAGTACATCATACGTCAAAACTAAATTTCCCTCCCCTTGAGCGTTCTAGAAAGCGCAATAACATTATCACACCCGAGCGCTCTCACCGTCAAACGGCACAGATATGCTACTATCATGGATCTGCCCATCCAAGATAAACTCTCGACAATGATCTGTAATTACTGTGACCTACAGGAGAGAGATATGTAGGTTAAGTTTGCCTGCCGCTCCGCTTCTCTGCATGCATGTACTAGGGATGTTTTCACAGTATAAATCCCAACAGCTCGTTTAACCTCCTTGCGTGGTTACATCCTCTTTAAAAATTCACCAACATAGTGACAACTGCACATTGACTCGGGACGTCGCTCTGGCCAATAGGAAAATCCAAACTGCCCATTTAGACTTTTGCTGATCACATACCAGTTTGCAAATGAAGATTTGATTTGAATGCTTTGTACAAACTGTAATGAAAGTGTTTGAACTTTTGATCAGATCCCTGATTCTCATTACAAAATTAATGTATATATTTTTATTTGAAATAAAACTGTCCCAATAGAATGATTTTCATTGTATTATTTTTTTCCATTACAGTAATGATATTGTTCTTGCATTACAGTACTGGGAATTAGGGGGTGAGATGTGTTTTAATATCATGAAATATCACAATGTAAAAATATTATGGAAATATTGAAATGATTAATTATAAATTATTTCCTTTATGTAAAACAAAAACTTAATTATTAAATATAATTTAAAACAAAAATGCATATATAATATTTAATATATTTATAATTACTCATAATATATAATTAAATATATAATATTATACTGTATTTTAGAAATTTTTTTTACTATAGCAGCCTTTGTGAACAGAAGAGGTGGCGGCGAAACAGGGCCAAATTCACAATCAAAAGTCAAATAACTTCCATTACTTTGTACCTCGGAGCTGCTTCCATTATACTGTCAGATTTCATTATAATAATGATATGGCTCTTATCTAGCACAAGAAATCGAACAATCAGCCTGGGAAAATGGAGACAGCCTACTGTGCGGAAACGGGGACACATTCTCTACAGTGCAGACTTTGAGAATCAGAAATTAGGATGATGAGAAATAATTCAAACACTCTTCGCAGAGCTGTTTTGAAGTGAGAGTGAAGACCTCTACTTGTCCTCATTCATCACACCAGATAATAAAACTAATTACAATGCAACTTTGTACATACAGAGGACATCTGGAACCTTCATATCCCACTGACATCCATCAAGGTACTTATGGAAATAGCCGTATACCTGTCTCCCAGAAGTACAGCGACTTCCCATCTCCTGTCGTTTGGGAGCAAACGCTCCAGATTCCACAGAGCAGTAAAAATAACCTCCATAAACACAGGAACGCTGTCCTTGCACCCCTAACCCAAAGTCCCATGGCTCCCCCTGAGTCGGGTAAAATCCACTCGGTCGGGAGGAAAAGAAACCCCAATGAGAGCAGAGAAAGAACTTCAGTCGCACAGACTGAAAGAGTTTGCGTGCCTCTTCAGTTAGCGTTCCCCGAAGGAAAGGTGCATGTGGCGGTTTTCCTCGTCTTCTGCTCCTTTGGTTGGCTGGAGGGAAAAGGGGAACGCTTTGGCTGAACAATAGAGAACGGCAGCCACAGTTACCGGCACTGCTGCTGTCCTCTGCCTACTGCAGCTGACTGACGCTGCATCTCCTCCCTCTCTCTCTCTCTCTCTCTCTCACTCTCTCCCCCCCCTCTCTCTCTCTCTCTCTCTCTCTCTCTCTCTCTCTCCCCCCCCTTCTCTCTCTCTCTCTCTCTCTCCTGAGCTTAGGGCACAAGGACGCTCCTTCGCCATGCTCCTGTGACGCTAAAGAAGACAAGATAAGAGGGGAGTGCTGTCGCTAAGGGAGGGAGGGAGATTTATGAACTCCATATTGCACATTTTTTGTGTCTGCGTATTAAGGACCTGGAGTTGAATGAAGCGAGATGATAAATACGGTATCAATGAAAGATTCTTTGATGTTTCGAGACGCCCAAAATGTTAAAAGGACCACTGAAAGCTACTAATGCATGCAGAAGAAAGTGTCAAGTTGCACTAAATGCTCTGGCTGAAAGCATGATATCAAAATGAACACAATTTACTCTTGTTTTGTGAATAATGTGCATGCTACTTTGAAGAAAATAAAAAGGTTGTTTGCAATCTATTTTCAAAATGCAATACTTCAGATATACTCTGATATCCTGCCTCTTCAAATATGTTCCTTTGGAGCATATTTACACTGCTGTAGGGTTTTTATATGATTTTAAACAATATCAGACAATAGCATACAGTATGAGCAAATTATTTTAAATACTCAATCCGTTCTCAGCATATCGACAGACTACGGACTGTGAAGTCATTCCGCGGGCAGAGATCACTAAATCTTAATGACTGTCTTGTTAATCCACTTTCCTAAGCTCAATAGCTCAGGTTGTGATCTTGAATGGTAGATACTGGCATGAGAGCAGACTAAATATAAGTGTGTTAGGCTCAGGAGTCAAGACACTTTCACACTAGTTTCTGGTGTGGACCCAAATCCAACTGAAACCAGAATTCACTTTGTATGGTTGTTAAAGCGATTACCCGAACTTGGGTGTGAACCAGAGAAGTGCATTTGAGTCTGCTTGGAAAAAGCATGTAACAAATTTGACTACATCAAAACTTACTGATACATCCAGACACTGTTTTTGGATGCATTATACTTGATCTAGATCAATCTTTGCTGCTGTACACAAACAAGTGAAGAGCAAAAAATAACAATCACTCCGAGTCCTAGGTGCAAAAATAGTCAATAAATGCCCCCCAAAAATTGACGGATCCCTAAAATAAAGTACATATTTTGCCTTTACAGCAAAAAAGAAGTCCTGGAATCTTCCAGTTTATGTCCAATTTAACCCACTAAACAACTATTGAAAAAAAGCAATTGTAAATCTTAAATCATGTTTTTCATTTTGTCGATTTAAGAAAAAAAAGAGTTAAATGTTTAACAAAGAGAGTCATGATATCAACATGACAGCACTATTTAGAATAAAACAGCATTGCTAAAGAAAAAGTTCACCCAATGTCATTCTAAAGTCATACAATAAAAAAGACATTATTGCTCATGAGACATATGATATTGCTCATAAGAACACATTATGTCTGATGTCACTTACATCTGACCTATAGACAACATATTTGATGTACAAGTATGACCGAAGGGTCATTTTGGGGTGAACTATTCCTTCAAACATATCAAGCAGAAGAGCTATTTTTTATGCTAAAATTTTGATTTAAAAGATTATCTTTATCTTAATTGCAACATAGCAAAAACCATTTAATCAGAAACTAATATATAATCCATAGTGAAATGCATGCAGACAAACCCAAAAAAAATCTGCTCATTTATTTAAAAATGTGTCTAGGAGTCAGTAGTAGTTCAGTGCTTGGTTGTTTTATGAATGACAGTTGAACCCTGCATGAGATTCTCTCTCTTCCACTCCAGTGGTCAGACGGGCCATGAGTGAAAAACCACTCAAGCAGAACCTGAGCGGTCAGTGCTAACGTTCACTCAACACTGCTGTGAACCTCCCTGAGCAGAGGCACAGCCCGTGCCAACATGGACATGGACTACAACACTAATCACTTATTTGGGGAGTTTAGCTGTTGGTTGTATTTAAAGGTGATTGTGGTCTGTTTGTCATTTGCTATGTTTCCATACACTTATTTTTATGCAGATTTGTGGATTAACACATACAAAAAGCTGGATGGGAATGTTGTGCATAAAATCTTAAAGGGATAGTTCACCCAAAAAATGAAGATTCTGTCCTCACTTACTCACCCTGAAGTTGTTCCAAACCTGTATGAGTTTCTTTCTTCGGCTGAACACAAAAGATGATATTTTAAGGAATGTTGGTAACCAGACAGTTCATGGTAGCCGTTGATTTCCATAATATTTTTTTTCCCTACTATGGAAGTCAATGGGTCCTGTCAACTGTTTGATTACTAACATTCTTTAAAATATCATCTTTTGTGTTCAGCAGAGGAAAGAAACTCATACAGGTTTGGAACAACTTCAGGGTAAGTAAGTGAGGACAGAATCTTCATTTTTGGGTGAACTATCCCTTTAAAGTGCACATAAACTTTGTATAATTATTTTTAACATGTGCATACACTATGATGGAAACATTTAAATGCATTTCTGTACGCGCAACATGACTTTGCCTCAACAGATCGTGTGATTGGACAAATGGACTAATTACCAGACCAATTTCATTGCACACCATCTAAAATACTTTTAGTCATTCTGAAATGCCCGAGCTGAAGCCTGTCATCAAAATGATTTGGTATAATTACCTCCCAGAACTTTCTCACACGATTGCATTCCCGAACATCCGCCTCTGAACGCAAGATAACATCACAGCGTTTCTAATATTGCGTTTCCTCTGTGCGCACTGAGGTGCAAATTATTTATTACGTAGGGAAAAAATGTCACAGGCTTCCCCGGTTGCAGCAACTTTTTACTATTTTATTACTGATACTTTGAACCAGTTTCTCAGGAAGTAAAGATTTTGTTCTCTTAAACACATAAGATGCAAGTGGCACTTTATTTGCAGATGTTATGCTATATTCCAATTTTTCACACAAGTGTAATTCACAACTTGGAAACAGTGACAGGAGATATTATATTTGAGTATCCAGAAGTATGCCAATAAATGCAAATTTGCACACATATAATATGCTACAATAACCAATTATTTAAATGGTGAAAAGCAATTGGACTTTCTTGCCTTCACGTTGCTTCAATCAACTTAAACTTAAGCGCAATACAATGTCTTTTGACAGGAACAATGTACAATGTCTCCTGGAACACAACTCATGCCGAAATCTGCAAGTATAATTTCACAGAGCTGTGGGTGCATGACGTTACAAGAACACAGCGCCACCCCAAAAGATTAATCAACACATTTGAAAATAGACATTTGTGTTGACGTTTAAGCAAAACAAAAAGTGCATCAATTAGTCAAACTTCCTACAATACAAGATTATAAAACTCCTTCCGCTATAACAGATGTGTAAAAACAATAAATGGTTTGCTGTATGGTTTAAAGTAGGAATATCCAACATTTGCCTTTGAATGCAGCATTAGAATCAGGACTGTATTTGCATATTGTGAACAAATCTCTCTTTTATGAGTCTTTTCTTTCAATGAATCTCCATGATTCAGGTTCTAATCCAGAGTCCTTGCAGCAGTTAAGCATCATTGCTTAAAAGGAACATAAATAAAGTCATGAATTTAATCTTATCAAACATGATGCATCACAACTGAGCTGAAGTCAAAGGTCACGTATGAAGAGATGATTGTACTGAAAACATGCATGAAGTCATCTTCACCATGAACTCACGTTTTTTGTGGCTTTCAGGTTTAAGTAAAAAAAATAGTGGAGAAAAAAAAAAAACTAAAGTGATAAATGGCTTTTCCCTGAATTTATTGCCAAGTCTAAATCCGCATAGGCTGAAAAGTATAGAACATTGCCAGAGGAGGATGGCAGTGTGTCTGGCCGCAGTGACAGGCCTGCGATAGATTAGACTGCTGTCCGTGAGTCACACGGCAAATGCGTTGACAGCGGTGGCAAAGTCTTGCAGGACTGGCAGTCCTTAAGTCGCCATAGTGATGCCTGAAGCCAGTGACTCATGTTTACAGAGGAAGATGAAGGAAGAGTCCAAAAAAGACAGCCAATGCTAATGTTTCAAATGACTGAACAATCAGAACACTCATCCTGCCGCCCAGCACACACAACTTGATTACCATATATTAAGAGGTGGGTAGAGTAATCCAAAAACACTCGAGTAAAAGTACAAGTACTTGTAGAAATATTTACTCAAAGTAAAAGTATTAATCTTAATAGTTACTTGATTAAGAGTAAAAAGTATCCAATGAAAAAACTACTCAAGTAGCTAGTTACTACTTCGGATCATATACACTCACCGGCCACTTTATTAGGTACACCTGTCCAACTGCTCGTTAACACTTAATTTCTAAGCAGCCAATCACATGGCGGCAACTCAGTGCATTTAGGCATGTAGACATGGTAAAGACAATCTCCTGCAGTTCAAACCGAGCATCAGTATGGGGAAGAAAGTTGATTTGAGTGACTTTGAACGTGGCATGATTGTTGGTGCCAGAAGGGCTGGTCTGAGTATTTCAGAAACTGCTAATCTACTGGGATTTTCACGCACAACCATCTCTAGGGTTTACAGAGAATGGTCCGAAAAAGAAAAAACATCCAGTGAGCGGCAGTTCTGTGGGCGGAAATGCCTTGTTGATGCCAGAGGTCAGAGGAGAATGGCCAGACTGGTTCGAGCTGATAGAAGGGCAACAGTGACTGAAATAACCACTCGTTACAACCGAGGTATGCAGCAAAGCATTTGTGAAGCCACAACACGCACAACCTTGAGGCGGATGGGCTACAACAGCAGAAGACTCCACCGGGTACCACTCATCTCCACTACAAATAGGAAAAAGAGGCTACAATTTGCAAGAGCTCACCAAAATTGAACAGTTGAAGACTGGAAAAATGTTGCCTGGTCTGATGAGTCTCGATTTCTGTTGAGACATTCAGATGTTAGAGTCAGAATTTGGCGTAAACAGAATGAGAACATGGAACCATCATGCCTTGTTACCACTGTGCAGGCTGGTGGTGGTGGTGTAATGGTGTGGGGGATGTTTTCCTGGCACACTTTAGGCCCCTTAGTGCCAATTGGGCATCGTTTAAATGCCACGGCCTACCTGAGCATTGTTTCTGACCATGTCCATCCCTTTATGGCCACCATGTACCCATCCTCTGATGGCTACTTCCACCATGTCACAAAGCTCTAATCATTTCAAATTGGTTTCTTGAACATGACAATGAGTTCACTGTACTAAAATGGCCTCCACAGTCACCAGATCTCAACCCAATAGAGCATCTTTGGGATGTGGTGGAACGGGAGATTCGCATCATGGATGTGCAGCCGACAAATCTGCGGCAACTGTGTGATGCCATCATGTCAATATGGACCAAAGTCCCTGAGGAATGCTTCCAGCACCTTGTTGAATCTATGCCACGAAGAATTGAGGCAGTTCTGAAGGCAAAAGGGGGTCCAACCCGTTACTAGCATGGGGTACCTAATAAAGTGGCCGGTGAGTGTATAGGCCTATATATGGCTGCGTTTACACTTGGCATTAACATGCGATCACCGTGATCCGATCAAGCAGATCGGATCATTAGCCAATCAGGACATGGTGCGTTTATATTTGTTCACATTAAGCAGCCTCTGTATCTGGATAACCGATCGGATTTCTGTTTCCCGCATAATATTTAAATCAGGTCTGTGGCACGACACCAGATTAATAGTAAAGATGATACAACTTAAACAACATCCCAATTGCTTTCACTCACTCACTTTACTTTCATATGCAATCTCCATTAATTAGATCAAATTATATTTTTTGAAAGAAGGAATACTTCCAGAGTTGATCTTACAAAAATAACTGGTTTGATCATGTTAAACAAGTCACATCATCGATCATCTGGGTTTAAGGTTGCGTGCAATGACTATATTGACAGAAATGGGAGATTGATAAACATGCTGAAACAATAAAAAATTCAGATTCCGATTATTCCTCTGGCAAGTGCAGCTCTTCATTAAGATCTCATGACTGACTGTGAGTGTACAGGCGATCGCCTCGTTCAGATAATGTTGCACAATTAAAATGAAAAATGACACACATAAATAAAATGTTTTAAAGATTGACATTTATTGTTCAAATAAGTTTAATTTCGTGTCTAAACTGCGTCTGGCCATTACTTTCTGACAGTCACGTGGGGAGACTGGGCGGAGATTTAAATTACGTTCACCTGTGAATGCAGACACGATGGCTGGATTGCGTTTACATTACACTGAGATCCGAACACAATGCGTCCTCGACTACCTCCGAACCGGGACACGCTGATCAGATAACATTCCGATCAGATGTGCGTTTACACTTGTCTTTTCAATGTGTATGTAGACAACATCCAGATACAGGTCGCATGTTAATGCCAAGTGTAAACACAGCCTGTGTGTGTGTGTATATATATACACTCACCTAGAGGATTATAAGGAACACCTGTTCAATTTCTCAATGCAATTATCTAATCAACCAATCACATGGCAGTTGCTTCAATGCATTTATTTTAGGGGTGTGTTCCTGGTCAAGACTGGGAAAGAAAGGTGATTTAAGCAATTTTTAGCGTGGCATGGTTGTTGGTGCAAGACGGCCCAGTCTGATTATTTCACAATCTGCTCAGTTACTGGGATTTTCACGCACAACCATTTCTAGGGTTTACAAAGAATGGTGTGAAAAGGGAAAAACATCCAGTATGCGGCAGTCCTGTGGGCGAAAATGCCTTGTTGATGCTAGAGGTCAGAGGAGAATGGGCCGACTGATTCAAGCTGATAGAAGAGCAACTTTGACTGAAATAACCACTCGTCACAACCGAGGTATGCAGCAAAGCATTTGTGAAGCCACAACACGCACAACCTTGAGGTGGATGGGCTACAACAGCAGAAGATGAAACCGCTTCAGACAATTCAGTGCGTGAAGGAAACTGACAAATCATTCAAACTGATTTGCGAACCAATTTAGACAGATCTGCCAGCTTGTTTGATAAAGTCTTTGAACAGAATCGACTCAAACGAGTGATTCATTTGTGAATTGAGCATTGCTCATTAATCATGCCCCAGAAAAAAGATACAGCACGCTTATACGCATTTAACAAGGCTATTGCATTTCTACTTCAATGTGCATGCCCCCTAAAACGTGGCACTTTTCGTGTAGGCTACTGTCTGAAATGTAGGCTACTGTCGTTTTGTTCTGTGTCATTTAAAAGCAGCACATGTGAGTAACGACAAGTGTACGCATCATGTAGCCTATGACGAGGCTTTCAAAGCAGATTCAGGAAATTGGAGGTGATTCATCTCACTTTCCATATAAGTGCCGTATCGAGTCACGGAGCAGAACACCGCACAAGAAAATCTCAGAGGAGACAGAGGAGACTGGAATGTATGAATGAATACTTCTGGCATTTCAGTCAGCGCTCACCGGTTTTGACGTGTCGCATTAAGAGTGACGCAAAAGACCGTTTGAAATCTGATTTCAGCAGGCTTCAAAAATCTGATTGGAATCGCATATCAAACCACCTGCTGTCCAGACTTTCAAAAAACCCACCTGGATATAATCTGGAATTTCTGGATATGCAAAAAATCAGATTTTTGCTGGCAGTCTGATCGTAGCCTTCGTCAAACCGCTTGATCAGTGCATGGAAAAGAACCGAATCAAAAACGAGATTCATGCACGAATTGAGCATCGCTACTTCTGATTCATTCAGGACACATCACACGAGATGATTCCAGAAATAAGTGAAAAATCAGATCAGAAAATGGTAATCTTCTTTGCCAGACAGATTTATCAAGGTTTAAGGTTTTACTGAAATTGGCCACATTTTCTTTTTGATGCAATTCTTGACACATGGGCCTATTGCACATTATCCTGAAAAAAAAAATGTCAAGGTAATGGAAATTTAGTCACACTACTGGAAAAAAATAAATAAATACAGTCACACTACTCGACCGAACGAATAAATGACATTCTATTTAAATAAATAAAGGTTCTGTGGTCCCACAACTGAAGGAAGGAAGGAACCTAAAATTTCAGGATCAATAATCTTTACATTAATTCAGAAGTGCCAATGTGGATAGGTTATGAAAAAGACCTATGCTAAACTTTAAACAACTACTTTTAGACCAGTGTTCAAGTGGGTTTTGTGTGTGTGTGTGTGTGTGTGTGTGTGTGTGTGTTGTGGGTAGGGTCTGTGCTGGATTATGAGCTTAAATCATCCAGTTACCTCTCTCTGTTGACCTACTCTGAGCTCAAAGAGGGGAAAACCAATTAGTCTGATGAGATTCTTCAAATGCATTTCTGCTCTTCAAAAGAGATGTGATGTGATTCTTATCCACATAAACTCATAATTATTTTCTTAACTGATGAGCAAATACGGAAAAAAATACAGACCATCACCACAAACTCCTACAGTCATCTACACATCTACAACCCAAACAGCTTCATGAATCCAGCTTAAGTGCTTGCATGAACATGCTTAACTTGATCTTTACACAAATCCACCAATGCTATCAATGCAGTAATTCCAGTGAAAGCTCAACAGAGCACAATGGCAATGTGCCCTTGTTCAGACAACTGTTGATCAAACACAGACACAAACATTGCTTTGCATGGCACAAAATGTGAAATGTATCTTTCCCATTCAGCAACACAACTACAAGTTTCTCATAACTGAAGTCAAGCTACCCTTTTTAAAAAGTAGATTGCTGTGCAAGCTACTAACAAAAAGTCCATTTAAGATTTTGCCCTCAATGCATATGCTAATTTATAATTTAATAAGAGCTGTAATTTTCTGGCACAAAATGCCTTTTTAAAGAATCAATTTCAATCAGGTTGACACTTTAATAATTAAATTTTAAAAGTAAAAAAAAAAACTTTTACACAAAAAAATAATGAGAACAAAAAACAACATGCATCATTAAGTCAAAGAATGTGGTAATAAACAGCTTTAGTTTAGTGAGAAGAGCTTGTTACTGGAAAAGCTGTACATTATTGAGCAAATAGCTGTTACTGTCATGCTACTGGAAGCTCAAAGTTAGTGTCACTAAATCACAAATTTGGTTACTCCTTAAAACTGACCCTATGATTGAATCAAACATTGGACTTCAAACTTAAGTTCACTATAAATTAAGTTCTGGTTGACAATGAAGATCTTGCATCTGTGGGTTTTAGACATTTACCATTAGGACAAAAAACCAAGCCACGCCTCCTTCCAAACACATGAACGCGTACAGCAGGGAGCGAACAAAAGCGTCAGAGACGAGAGATGGTGTTAAACTATATCATGTCACAAAGCACATATCATTACAATAATAATGAACATAAACAACTTAATGAGCACTGACCTGTAGCACTGACTGCAGCAGTTTCATTTCACCATTGACTAGTGTTGCCATTGAAACGCATAAATTCGAGCCACGAACCGCTCTGAGTATAACGTCACGGATTTCCATCTCTTCCAAATTACGGTAGTTATGGCGTGAACGCAGCATAAGCTTGTTGTTTTGGTTCAGGAGCTGTCAAAGGCGGCTGCTGTTTTGGTTGCGTCTGTCTAACTCATAGCATGAAACTCAAAAAAGACATGTGACGTCTGCACAAGCAGGTGTGCAGAGGTATGGAAATACATACGTTGGCTGTTTCCCAATTCAAAGGCTGCATCCTTCGAAGGACTCGGACTTCAGAGGCCACGCCTATATTATGTCTGCCATGCCCATTTTAGTAAGATATGTCAACATTTGAACTGCTTTAAAGTTTTTTATTGTTATTTTTACATTTGTATCATCAGATACAGACTAAGTTGAAACCCAAAACATAAGTTTAAAAGTGTAATTGAGTAGAATGGAGTAGCAACCTGTTTAAAAAATATATATAGGCCTATATTTATACAGACATAACCATACACACGCAATGTAAATCTGACCAGATAGAATCCAGCCACTTAATCAGCCATTTCAGAAAAAGTACATAAATATTGAGATGTTATGAATATTGACTATCATCAAAAGGCTGGAAAATAGCAAGAGGATTGTTTAGTTATATCCTCCAGACTTGATATTTACTAATTAGCAAGTTGTTTAATTAAATATAATGGTGATAATTAGCAGGAAGTTACTAAGAAGTTTAAAAAAAGGTTGGTTATCAAGCAGTTCAGCTGTATGTAAAATAAATAATATGCAAATTCAGTGAAAAACATCTTGTTGTGTCTAAGGGTGCAGAGAGGCTTGAGTTCACTGAGAGTATCAGAGTAAATGTGGGTCGACAGTATTAAAGCGAACTGAGAAATAAATTGAACTCTGCAGTCCTTGGGATTAATCTGTCAAATTAAGTGTCAAAGATCCAGCTGTCCATTCTTGTTTTAACTACATTTAACACAGCGTTTCAAAGACGGTCAATTCTGGTTTGTCGAACAACAAAAGTGATTGTCGAGATACACGATCTGTGATCAGAAGAGCCTGCGTTTCTTTCTGACTCATGTATTTAAATGACAAAGAAAGGAAGAAAAATGAATACTTATATGACTCATTTTGTCCTTGATGTTCATTTGTTGCGTAAAAGACAGATTTACACTGTCTATCTGGGGACGTGATGAAATTACAGACAACACTCTCTCGCTCTGACCTCTGCTGTAACTCCCTCATTAGGAGATCTCACTAGCAGTGGGACACGCCATTCCTTCCTCGCCATCATTGCCATGGTAACAAACACTGATGGATGGCTCGCGACAGGCAGTCAAGTGTCATTCATCAAAAGCTTGCTGTCACTCATGGCTCTTCAAACAAGGATATAATATCAAATGCTTAATGTCCGCAGAAGGCACTGTTCATGAATACACTTTATTAGAGGCATTAGAGAAACAATGCCAATGTTTTTGTTGTGAGAATCATTGGATGTGGAAATCATACAACAATGTCATAATTAATTAATTAAACTAAAAATTTTATATTTTTATGTATGCATGTATGTATATACTGTGTATATATGTATGTGTGTGTGTGTGTATATATACAGTATATATATATATATATATATATAGTCATGGTCAAAAGTTTGGAAACAACTATTTTTAAAGTTTTTGAAAGACGTCTCTTATGCTCATCAGGCCTGCATTTATTTGATCAAAAATACAGAAAAAAATCAGTAATACTGTGAAATATTATAACAATTTAAAATAATAGTTTTCTATTTTAGTATACTTCAAATTATAATTTATTTCTGTTATGCAAAGCTGGATTTTCAGCATCAGTCTTCAGTATCACATGATCCTAATCCCAATGGCCCTTGCTGATTTATTATCAATGTTGGAAACAGTTGCTGCTTAATATTTTGTGGAACCTGTGATACTTTTTCAGGATTAAAATCTTTTCTAACAATATAAATGTTTACCATTACTTTATCATTCTATTATTTAACATCCTTTTTGGATAAAAGTATTATTAATCTTTTTTTTTAAAGAAAGAAAGAAAAAACAAACATTTGAACAGTGGTGTATATTGTTACAAAAGATATATATTTGAAATAAATGCTGTTCTTTTTATTCATCTAATAATCCTGAAAAAGTATCACAGGTTATAAAATATTTTTAAGCACAACTGTTTCCAACATTGATAATAATGTATAAGAATGATTTCTGAAGGATCATGTGACACTGAAGACTAATGATGCTGAAAATTCAGCTTTGCATCACAGAAATTAATTATTTTTGAAAGTATATTTAAATAGAAAACCATTACTTAGGCTTAATGAGCATAAGAGACTTCTTTCAGCAACATTAAAAATAGTAATGTTTCCAAACTTTTGACCGATACTGTATAAAAAATATATTATTATATATTATTTTATTATTATTGCATTTATTGCTTTAACATAATGAAAACCATAACAGTTTTAAACTGTATTTAGACATGCCCAAAACTATGGTAAATTTGCTGTAAAAATTACATATCATAAAAAATGTAATACAAAATAAATTACTCAATATTCAATTTGACCTTCTGAGTTTGAAATTCAACACTGAATGCTAAATTAAACAAGTGGTCCTTTCACTGACCGTTTGTAGAGAAAGATTTTTCAGGCCCAATTTTGTACACTATTCATGGAAAGTGCCAGACACAATCTACAATCTTTTTTTTATTATTATTGTTAAGGGCAAGTTCAAAGATTGTGAACAACATGATGCCATATTTTGATCAATACCAAAAAAATAAAAAATAAAAAGCTGCATGTACATTCAAGCTATTTGTAATTGAAATTTCCACAGTCATACTGAGTACTTCCTACACTCTCAGACTGTCAGTGGGGTGTAGCTACTCTTTCAAAAGGTACAGCTTTATATCTTATTTGCCCCTAAAGGGTGCATACACTCACCGGCCACTTTATTAGGTACACCTGTCCAACTGCTCGTTAACACTTAATTTCTAAGCAGCCAATCACATGGCGGCAACTCAGTGCATTTAGGCATGTAGACATGGTCAAGACAATCTCCTGCAGTTCAAACCGAGCATCAGTATGGGGAAGAAAGTTGATTTGAGTGACTTTGAACGTGGCATGATTGTTGGTGCCAGAAGGGCTGGTCTGAGTATTTCAGAAACTGCTAATCTACTGGGATTTTCACGCACAACCATCTCTAGGGTTTACAGAGAATGGTCTGAAAAAGAAAAAACATCCAGTGAGCGGCAGTTCTGTGGGCGGAAATGCCTTGTTGATGCCAGAGGTCAGAGGAGAATGGCCAGACTGGTTCGAGCTGATAGAAGGGCAACAGTGACTGAAATAACCACTCGTTAGAGACTCCACCGGGTACCACTCATCTCCACTACAAATAGGAAAAAGAGGCTACAATTTGCAAGAGCTCACCAAAATTGGACAGTTGAAGACTGGAAAAATGTTGCCTGGTCTGATGAGTCTCGATTTCTGTTGAGACATTCAGATGTTAGAGTCAGAATTTGGCGTAAACAGAATGAGAACATGGAACCATCATGCCTTGTTACCACTGTGCAGGCTGGTGGTGGTGGTGTAATGGTGTGGGGGATGTTTTCCTGGCACACTTTAGGCCCCTTAGTGCCAATTGGGCATCGTTTAAATGCCACGGCCTACCTGAGCATTGTTTCTGACCATGTCCATCCCTTTATGGCCACCATGTACCCATCCTCTGATGGCTACTTCCACCATGTCACAAAGCTCTAATCATTTCAAATTGGTTTCTTGAACATGACAATGAGTTCACTGTACTAAAATGGCCTCCACAGTCACCAGATCTCAACCCAATAGAGCATCTTTGGGATGTGGTGGAACGGGAGATTCGCATCATGGATGTGCAGCCGACAAATCTGCGGCAACTGTGTGATGCCATCATGTCAATATGGACCAAACTCCCTGAGGAATGCTTCCAGCACCTTGTTGAATTTATGCCACGAAGAATTGAGGCAGTTCTGAAGGCAAAAGGGGGTCCAACCCGTTACTAGCATGGGGTACCTAATAAAGTGGCCGGTGAGTGTATATCTTTAAGGTAGATTTTAGTACATTTATACCTAAATTGTACATAACACCTTTTGAAAGGGTACCGCCCTATTGACTGCTTTTGTACCTTTTTTGTAAGTGGGGTGAGACTCTGCACACCAATGCTTTAGTCTCAATTAAAATGTATAAAAGCAGTTTGAGTTCTGATTGGTCCTAAAGTGTGAGCTCATACTAGCCACTACATGCAGTCAGTCTACTGGACCACCAACACTGGGGATGCCGCGGTCTCGTAGCGTTTCTGCCTCCAACAATCTGACCTACTGCTCTACAAGCCTGCCAGCTCAATGTCCCTCGTCACCATCAAGCCACAGAGCAATCTGATAAATTAAATGGTTATTTTGGAGATCAGAGTGGGTAGACCATAATTCAATCAGATTTTCTCTCATGCTTTGGCTACTGCCATCGGGAAAAAAGGCATAATGAGAAATGTATAAATGACAAATAATATGTGTTTGAGGCAGTATTAGCATAATAGCAGCTTGCACATCTGGCCCAGAAGTTCTACACAAAAAGATGTTCTTTCATTAAATTACAAATGATACAAACCACACAATTTGTTTCTATACAGCAAAAAAGCATTGTCACCTCCAAAAAGGTCAAAAGAATACACCAAACATATCAACATGACATTGGAAAGAGATATAGGTGAATAAATAATAACAGACGCATGACAGGTGAGTATTCTTTTAACAGGGGGTTTCAGAAAGAAAAGCCCATATGAGACAGTTCAAGACACGCACTATATTAATATTAATTACTAATCCAGTAGCTCAAGCTTTCAAAGCTGTGTCAAAATTAAAACGAGCTTCATATAAGATATACAATATCACTTTGGTACAATGCTGCCATCTGTTGGTTTTCAATGTAGAACTCAACAAGCGGTTTTGTGTGTGTGTGTGTGTGTGTGTGTGTGTGTGGTGAGTGTGTGTGTGTGTGTGTGTGTAGGTTCCATGTACCTTTGACTTGAAGGGGGTGGATTGGAATCCACTGCTGCTTCAATGTATATGTGAGTGATTATAATCAAGGTATTAATCAATATTTTTCCTTCTAAATATCAAATGAGTTGAATGACTTCTCTGGAGATTTGACTTTGTTATAGAAGTTACCAGTGTGATTACTGAAATGTTCTTTGTGTGTTTGTATTTGATATATGAATGCAGTAACAGTGCTTGCTTTAATTAAACCGGCTTCCAGAAATGAAATTGGGACTTGTTTTGTGTTTGAGAAAGGTCTTCAACGTGTTTAACATACAGGGGTCATTGAAGCCAATAGTTTAAGGCACCATTTCTTTGTTAAAGCCTTACTTTCCAGTTAGACTAAAGTGTAGCTCTCCTTGAGAGAAAGAACGCATTATCTTGATGTTTTGAGAGGACTCTCCTGTTTATAGTTAGAGCCTGGCCAAAATCAACCATGGTAAAGCTGTGTGTCGGTGTGTGTGTGTTAGTCTTTTTGGGTACAGGTTAAGGAACCACTGTCATTATTGGAGATTGACTGAGTTGTTGTTCTGGACATGCTGGCGCCCAGAAACCCAAATCTGCGACCTGGAAGGTCATGACGTGCCTAACTTCAGGGTCCGAGTGTCCGCTGCATAATGCATCCGTCTATCTGTATGTGTGTGGAAAATTACTGTTTATCTTTTCTTAGCCAATGTGAATCATTAACCTGTAAGCAATGACGTATAGCTTATAGACCTGGGAAATGGTATAACTGCTGTGATCTTTGTCACTGTAAGCGGGGCGGCCGACAGACTCCTGTGAGTCTTGAAGCTGACTTCTGCTGATGAAACTGCAAACTATTCTTCAGTAAATATTTACCTATTTGATTTAACCTCACGACTCCTGGTCTTCTTTCATCATATCTGGTCCTGGGTCTTTAAACTTTAAATCCCCTTACAGACAGTATGGAGGAAGCCTTCATGACTAAGGTCATTAAATACCGACCACTCCTAAATACCATCTTAGAGATAGGTTATTGGAGCCGATTACTTGTTTTCATATTTGGCAGCTGACACACACATAGGCTGGTTGTAAGAGGGCTTACAACAACTTGGGAATGCCAAAAAGAGGGCTTTTGATGATCAGCACCATGGTACCAACAAAGCCTGGTTGGATTGGTTTGGTTTTGTCAACTCGAAACTAATCCTGTAACCCTGCCATCATGGTACAGGCCCCAGCTCTGGACAAACAATGACACTCAAATCCAATGTTACTCACGAATGGAAACCAGGCAACCTCGGGGTCCGTTTTCTGGCCTTCCCTCTTAGGTCTAAAGCTTTATAGTGTAGCTGACGCTGGTACAGTTGTGTAGCTGACGTTGGTAGTGTAGCTGACGCTGGTAGTGTTAGCTGTGATTATGACATATTGGTGATTTCAGGGGTTAATATTTTTTGACTTTATATTTCTGTGGGTGTGCCAATTTCATAAGCTTGTTGGGATTGCATTTCATTATTACTCAGTCTATCTAAGTTGAGTGTCATGTGACTCTTGCTGATTTATTTCACCTGGATGTGTTAGCGTCAACTGAATAGTGAGACGTAAATTCAGATACACATGTTAGTGCTCCTGACCATTCTACTGGTGTTTTTTTTGTGTGTCTTTAGTGGTGTTGTAAAATTATGGGGTTTTTTTTTGTGTGTCTACTTTTCATGGTGTCTCAGATCAAGAAATAAAAAATGGACATCAGTACTTCGGAAGCGTGGACTGTTTAATAACCAGCGAGTAGTTACATCTAGTATTAATGCAGGTCCTAAAGCTCTTGCCTGATCATAACCCTTGTTTTTCCAGTGATATTCCTCTGACCTTTTCTCTTTTTTAATGTCTCTCAGCCATCTATCTTTCAACAGTCTTTCTTCAAATCTCCCTCTTGCTCACTCTTCCAGTAGTATGTTCATGCACAACCGGAGGCTGCAGTTTCAGGACCCCAGTTCCAGGACCCTAGTTTTTTTTTGTGTGACAGCGCCACCTACCGAACTGGATGATATAGCGGCGGCTGCGGTTTCAGGACCGCAGTTCTAGGATCCAGGGGCCGGTTTCACAAAGCTATTTTAGACCGGTCTATAGTGTTAGGCAAGTCTAAAATTTGCTCATAGACTAGTCTAATGCAAGTTAGACTGTTTCACAAAAATAAAGACTGACTTAATTTAGACCGAAAAAATTAGACACCTTACCCCCAGGCTAACTTAGGTCTAAGACTCTATGTTACTTTGGCAACCAGCAGTAACAATCATTTACATTACAAAAAGCCAAAAGAAAAGAGAAAATGGCTCATAATTTGTGGTTTGCTGACGACGTTATGGAGAGAGCTATGAGAAGGGAAAGGGTTTTTAGGGACCGCAGTAACCTCCTTAAAATGTATAATAATGAGGACTTCATCGGTCGGTTTCGTTTGCCCAAGGAAGCTTGAGTCTGACAGATGAATTAGCTGAAGTACTGAGCCCTGCCACTTCAAGAAGCCACAGCATCCCAGCAGTGCTACAGGTTTGCACTGCGTTGAGATTTTATGCAACAGGAACTTTTCTGAATGCTGTTGGTGACACAGTGGGTCTCAGCAAAGCTTCTGTGTCACGGGTGGTATACAGGGTATCAAGGGCACTTTCAAATAAGCTCCCTCAGTTTCCAAACCAACTGGCTGAGCTGAACAAAGTCAAAAGAAGGTTCTTCAGCATAGCAAGGTTTCCCAATGTTGTTGGAGCAATTGATGGGACACATGTCAGAAGCCAGGCTCCAACAGCTCATGAACATTTGTTGGTGAATAGAAAAGGATATCACAGCCTAAACATTCAGGCTGTTTGTGATTCTGATCTCCGGTTCCTCAACTGTGTGGCCCGCTGGCCTGGATCAATTCATGACTCTCGACTTATTCAAAATTCTCAACTTTTCCTTGCATTTGAGCAAGGCATTATCGATGGGGTCCTGTTGGGGGACTCTGGCTATCCTCTAAAACCTTGGCTCCTAACTCCCTTCCTGAATCCTACTACACCTGCACAGAGAAACTACAACACAGCACACTGTTCAACTCGTAACACTGTAGAGTGGTGTTGTTGTTTCCTTTCCAAATCATCATTTCCTGTAGGATGATGTCATTAAGGAACTGTCTTTATTTAGATGGATTTTACAAAAGACTAACAGGATGGAAAGGGCTATTAAGGCACCGTAGGTTTTCCCCACTGTATACAATGATGACCAATTATAATAATACACCCAGGAAAATATGTTTTGTTTGAAACAGGAAGGAAAAGGATTAAGAGGAAAACCAGAAGAAACACCTGGAATATGGAGTTTTAATGTAAAATATATTTAAATTTTTATCCAATATAGGCTGCTCAGTATTATGATATCAACATGAAAACGTAGAACATAGAAGGAATGATAATATATATGATAATATAATAATACCCAGAGAGACATACACAATTCCCAATAAACCTATTTATATGTCCATCTATGCAAAATAGCTGGTATAAATTAGTCAGTCATGATTCCTCTCTGATGTTCTTAGTCTATGAAAGTAAAATAATGCCAAATGTATTTGAAACAAAAAACTGATTTTTTTTTTCAAAATGTTTTTTTCTTTCAAAAACATTTGCCATTATTTTACTTCCATATTAGTCCTAATGTACCAGAAACAAAACAGATTCAAGAGGATATTTGAGGACTGTCTGTTCTTGCTTAACACTGTCTTGTTCTGACTTGACTTGCATGGTGTTTCTCTTTTAAGAGGATGTCATGTTTAGTTCAACCATGAAAACCTATTATAATCTGTTTAATGGTAAATGACACATCTCCTCTGGACACATTGTGAAAATAGAAAAAGAAAATAAACATACAATAGACCCATATACTCACAGAACACAGTCTCAGCTTTTCATTGTCTGTTAACCAACACTGTTTTCCCCCTTATCTGACTGGTTATGTCGCCTTCAGGTGTCCTTCCCCGTGTTGAAATATGTGGGTGTGGTTATAGAAGGAAGGTAATTAGCAAGAACTGTTTCTGTTTTATTTGAGGACATTCAGCGCCATCAGGATAACCTGCTGACACAGGTAAGAAAATGCAATGACCTGTGAATCAAACTCTTGTTGTGTTGTGTTATAATGAAGGGATGACAGCTGCAGGTTTTATTACAATGATATTTATTACAATTGATGACATGGTTGATGTTACAGTTTCTTCTGGTTTATAGTTATCAAGGTACCACATCTTTTGCCCGTGTAATTACTGTAATGTATTTGTGATCATTAGATAAACGTAATACTGAGGGTGTGGGTGGAAACATGCTGAAACTATTTTGTTTTCAGGGGTGGGGGGAGGGGGTAGGAGATAAGGCCACCAAATATTCGGCCATAAAAGAAAAGATTACTTGATTTTATCTTGTGTTCGAATGATTTCTTTTGCAATCCTGATCCAGTTTGACAGCATTTTTCCAGTTGCATGTACAGGCTCATTACAAGCAGGTTTTGCCCAAAGGCATTCCAGCGAAACTCCCTGTGGTAATGGATGTGTGCTAATGAGTCTTTTAGCTGTAAAAGTTTTTCAGTAAAGGTTTGCATTCATCTTTCTTGATAATTAAAATATTAGGTAGTCTGAAGAATGTATAACTTTATGGCTTTACAATGGAGACTTATCCAGGTGATTTTATTAGTTGACTAATTTCCTGTAAACATACCAGATAACCCATATTACATTTTATGTGCTGCTGCTGGTAATGTCTATTTCAAGACGGTCCTGTTTTGAATACATTTCACATGCATATAAAAACAAACAATGTCACAAAAATGATAGATAGATAGACAGACAGACAGACAGACAGACAGACAGACAGACAGACAGACAGACAGACAGATAGATAGATAGATAGATAGATAGATAGATAGATAGATAGATAGATAGATAGATAGATAGATAGATAGATAGATAGATAGATTTTTTTTTTTTTTGGCATCAATGGTTCCTTACAGCGAAAAGTTCTTTACATCTTACACTCAGAAATTCTTTTTTTTTTTTTTTTTACTGTTTACTGAAAGGTTCTTTGGGGAACCCAAAATGGTTATTTTATGGCATCGCTGTTTTGTAAATATTTTTTTTTGTAGATAAACAGAGCTCATGTGAAATATTTTATATGTAAGAAGACACTGAAAACATTTGAGCTTGGAGGGTTTATAGTTTTTCATATTGCTGTATTAACAGCATCACCAGATGGCGTACTCCACACAAACACTCGCTGGAGGCTGCTTTGGGAAAATATACAAGGAGAAGTTTGGAGACGCATGGGCTGCTTTGAAGAGAGTTCCTCTTAGCCTCATCAGCAGACAACAGCTGGAGAGAGAATGCAAAGTCTATCAGTATGTTAATATATATTTTATATATCTTCATTTTTAAATACTGAGCTTAAAAATTTAATAACACACTTTTTTAACAGTAATGCTCGGCATACAAACGTGGTGAAGCTTCTCGGTGATCCTTGGCTGAAAGACTCCAAGTGGAACATTCCTTTGGAGTTCATCACTGGGGAAGATCTTGAGACGACCATCTTCAAAGTTCAGCTTTCTAAAATACAGGTAAAGATGTGTGACACAGCTCAGAAAATTCTGTCATCCTTTTACTCATCCTTATATATATATCAGGATTTGTACTACGGTCTTTGCACATTATTTCATGAGGATGAAATGAGTGACATGAGGACTGATGACTAAACTTGCATCTTAATAAAATGACTTGGGTTTAGTTTATGTATTAGTGGAGAGTTATGTATTAATGGAGAGCCTTTGTGTGTCTTCTTCAGCTGACGCCAGCAGTGAGAGCCACAATCATCACTGGTATGAGTGAGGGTTTGCTTTATCTGCACAGTAAAGACATCGTCCACCAAGACCTCAAACCTGACAACATCATGGTGAGCCAGACACAAATGTTCATCAGTGGGCCAAGAAAATGAGTTTATATTTGTTATTGCTCAGAGGTTACTTAAAAAAAAAAAAAACACACACCAAAAAACAGTGTGGTTCTCAACTAGGTTTCATTTAAGTAAAAATAAAGGTTCTGTCATCTGACATCTTTGGTTCCATGAAGATCCTTCAACGTCCATGGAAACTTTCGATTGCACAAAAGTTTATTTATAGTGGAAAAAGATTTTTAGATTAATAAAATATTCTTCACACTTTAAGAAGAATAAAGTTCTTCTATTGCATCAATGTAAAAACGACTTTTAGGAATATTTTTTTTTATAAGAGTATCCACTTTGTCTTGGATGTTACTCCAAAAGCTCCATTGGAGAATTCAGTGACAAATAATAATAATAATAATAATAATAATTCATTACATTTATATAGCGCTTTTCTAGGCACTCAAAGCGCTTCACATGGAAGGGGAAATCTCCTCAACCACCACCAATGTGCAGCATCCACCTGGATGATGCGACGGCAGCCATAGTGCGCCAGAACGCCCACCACACACCAGCTTACTGGTGGAGAGGAGACAGAGTGATGAAGCCAATCAGTGTATATATATATGGGGATGATTAGGAGGCCATGATGGACAGAGGCCACTGGGCAAATTTGGCCAGGATGCCGGGGTTACACCCCTACTCTTTCGAAAGACATCTTTAATGACCACAGAGAGTCAGGACCTCGGTTTAACGTCTCATCCGAAGGACGGTGCTCTTTGACAGTATAGTGTCCCCGTCACTACACTGGGGCGTTAGGACCCACACAGACCACAGGGTGAGCGCCCCCTGCTGGCCTCACTAACACCTCTTCCAGCAGCAACCTGGTTTTCTCAGAAGGTCTCCCATCCAGGTACTAACCAGGCTCAGCCCTGCTTAGCTTCAGTGGGCAACCAGTCTTGGGCTACAGGGTGATATGGCTGCTGGCCGATATGGCTGCTGGCCGAAATCTTTGAGTTCATATTGCCATCGAAAGTCTCTGCATTTAATCTCCCAAACATTGTGCAGGGTTCTCAAGTTTTATCAAAAAAGCCAAAAGCTTCTGGCCAGGTTGCAAAGTAGTTGTAGAGTTTTTGACTGCGTCAATAATAATGTATATTATGGGCTATATATTAAATGTTCTAGCCTAAAAAATGTTAGACAAGCTTTCTTCCAACTTACCATTCTCCATCACGCGCGATGTTGTTAGTTACCTAGTAACGAAAGTACGGTGGCCGAGAATGTTCCGTCAACTTCCGTGTGTTCGCACATCTATATTGCCTACCTAGTAACGAACGCAATCTGGCCGAGATACGTGCTGGCGGCAGGAAACTTCACTTTGTGTGCCTGCGCCTCGTTTACAATGTTATATATAAAGCTTGCAGGACAACTTGGTTGGCATTGCCTTTTCATAGTGTGAAAAATACATGGTGTGAGCGTGTGAACTGGTTGAATTGCGTGTGTCTCAAGGCCAATGCGTGAAACTTGAGAACCCTGATTGAGGGCTAGACAGAATAATTGAATTGGTCTAAATTGATTGGTTTCTTTCCTAGAACATAAGCAAATAAACTAACTTCTCCCATCCCATTTCAGGTGGAGTATCAAACCCATCGGGCCGTGATCATTGATTTGGGACTGGCTAAATTCTCTAGAAACGGACTCAGCTCTGCTGTTAACTTGGGCAATGAAGCGTACTCACCTCCAGAGGTCCTGCAGATGGGTGGAGTTCGGGACAAGCGATCGGACGTTTGGGCCATGGGTAAACTCATAGCTGAACTCTGTGCCAGGGTCAGGTTACCCACCCAATCTGTGTCTGCCATCAAGATTCGTGAAACTCTCAAAGACCAGCCATACTGTAGTGCAGTGTCCAAGATGGTGGAAGTCAATCCCGCCTACAGAGCTTCTATGGCTGGAGTCATCGCAGACATCAGGAGAGCTGGTTCAGTTCAACAGGCAGACATCAGACAAAGAGACATCACAAGAGAGATCCAAAGAGAGATCCCAAGAGAGATCCCAAGAGAGATCCCAAGAGACATCCACAGAGACATCCAAAGAGAGATCCCAAGAGAGATCCCAAGAGACATTACAGTTACACATGTAAATGAAATGAGGGCAAATCAAAAGTGGTATCCAGCAGCAGCTCCTGTTCCTAAGATGGATGAAAGAAAATCTCCTTTGTTGTATTATCGACGGGATCCACCTCCACAGAGAGAGATGGGAAAGGCATTAGTTCCAGGTAAAGGTCAGGCCTTAAACCATCAGCTGTCCCTGATGTCATTTCCTTGCCCTCTCCCAGAAACTGGAAAAGTGACTCAGGAACGCTACATTGAAGAGAAAGGAGCTCTAGAATATAAAGAGATCGTCACGAGGGGAGGGAAAATCATTAAATATGAGAAAGTGCAAATAACCAAAGATTCTTAAAGGTCCCGTTCTTCGCGATTCCATTTTTCAAACTCTGATTAGTGTGTAATGTTGCTGTTAGAGCATAAATAATACCTGTAAAATTATAAAGCTCAAAGTTCAATGCCTAGCACGATATTTTATTTAACAGAAGTCCCCTTTCAAAGCATACAGCGAACGGCCGGTTTGGACTACATCCCTCTACTTCCCTTTTTTAATGACGTAACTAGTACAGTTTTTTGACTAATCTCCGCCCACAGGAATACACAAAAACATACTTGAACATACTTTTATTTTACATGGGAGATGTGTTTTTGTTTTTTAAAGAAATCACAGGCTGGTGACTATCAGATTTTTATTTTAGGTGTTTGTCATTGTTATGATCTTGTTTACGTTCATTCAGCAATATTTGTTTGCCATTGATGTAAAGTACAAACCAGTGAAATATCAAAAACCCAACGTGTTTTTTGTACTTTTTCTATCACACATTTTATTGAAGATGCTGAACTTATATTCAATAAACAATGAATTATCTGGATTTGTTCTTTTATTAAATACCTTTGGATTGGATCTTTTGACTAATCTTCGTCTTTGGACTCCTTAATATATTTGTTTAATTATTTGTCCTGTATCATCTTTATGAAGAGTGTGTTCATGCAGTTTGTATTCTCCTGTGATTTTGTGGGACTTTTGTGGGACTTTGCGAATTTTGACTAGAACACACCAGAATCCTGATGGAGTCTTTAATGGAAAATATTTACAGTTAGTGTCTTAAAGATGACACATTTTACAGAACCACTAATGCTCATTACAACATTTACTAACACTGATTTTAGGCTTGTGAGAGTGGATAATGAAAGTAAAAATTACATGAGCAGCTTGTTGAATCTTAAGACATCTCGAAAAGAAAAGCAAAAGAGAAACACATTTTTTTACACTTTTCCTGTAACTAGTGCTTGAAGTTTAACAAGATGCCCTGATAACCAGTTGCGTTAAAAATGAAACACAATAAGACATGCACCTTAAAAATGTAATGCATGTAAAGCTGCACACACATACTTGAAATGATTTAATGCAAACACTGTCTCATGATGTGATGTGATTTCCAAGCAAAACACATTTCACACGGAAGGACTTAATATCTCTCTGACATCTATTTTTACTCAGTTACTGTACACTTTAGAGTTGATAGAGACATGTATTGAGTATAAACAGTAGCCTACAGTATCATAACCTCCCAATGCATGATAGATCAACAAATGCACACAGGACTCCAGAAATAGCCAACAGAATCATACATCTATACACGCAACAAAACAATAGTTAACACTATGTGAGCCTATAATTGTTCATTGATGCAGCCAACTCTTTTCTATTGCAGGTTAGGTATTTGGCGTTTCTAATGGTTTCAAACCCAGAAGAAAATAGACAGAATTAATAACGTTACATGAATTTAAAATATTGAGTTCTGTCATTGTCTTGCCTGATTTGCACCTCATGTATATTAAAATACAAGTCTGTTATGTTCTCACTGTGATCTTCATCTTATTTTTTTGTCTTAATTTTATATTTTTTTTAATTGAATGAAACTTTTAAAATAATTCGTTTTTACATAATTTTCCATAAAATATAATTATATTAACTAATTTTATTATGATTATGGTTAGTACAATATATTATATGCCAACATCATTTATGACAAAAGATGTGCACGTGCCGTCGTTAAAATGCCTAAAACCTATTTCAGCACAGGTCTCACTACAGCCTTTAAAAAAGGAGTGGACATCTGATCCAGTTTTAGCTTTTTCGACTTAATTTAGTCAAACTGATCAAATTTTCAGTTTGTGCAATTTGCACGTTGCAGTGCTGCTCTCCATAAATCTAGAAACTTTAACAAAAATAAATACTTGCACAGAAATATGTCAAAATACCTTCAGCACCTCAGGGGATAAATTTCAGCAAATCTGAATAGAAACAATATTGTGTACAATTCCACTCATATAGGCTGATAATGATGTCTAACCGGATAATTTGCGTTTGAAGTTGATGAGTCATGTATCAATGTATAATAATCCAACATACAGCTCAAGCCCATGCAAAGATGCAAGAAATTCACACCACACAAATCATTTTTTTTAGCTCATAAGAATCCACTACAAAAAAGTTATGTAGTGTGTATAATGCACAATTATAGCATTATTTCTTAACAAGAATGACATTCTTCTTTGAGCGGTTTAACGTGTCTGACAGCAAATGCTGGGTAATTGACACTTACTTTTAGATACATTGTTTGGTAACACTTTACAATAAGGTTCATCAGTTAACATCAGGTAATTAACTAACATGTACTAACAATGAGAAATACATTTGTTACAGTATCTACAATATTTGTTAATGTTAGTTATTAAAAATACAGCTGTTCATTGTTAGGGTTAGGTATGTTCATGTTAGTTCACAGATTAACTGTTAACAAATACAACATTTGTTGTATTTTAATAATGTATTAGTAAATGTTGAAATGAATATGTTGAAACTAAGATAAATAAATGCCGAAGAAGTATTGTTCATTCTTAGTTCATGTTAACTAATGTAGTTAACTAATAAACCTTATTGTAAAGTGTTACCAATTTCTTTTCCAGACGTACTTTTTCTGGACATTCAGTACAGCCAGTATTTGGTTTATGCTGAAAAATCATAACCAATTTAAAAAAAAAAACCACACACACTCTTTCTTTAAAAATGATGTGAGCTTTAGTACTTGCAGAAATACTTTCAGTTTCACATTACTGCTGATAGATAGTGGGAGGAGCTGTTGTTTCTACATAAGCTGATCTTTCACAGGCTTGAAGAGGTGCTTGAAAACTGGACAAAGACTGTGAGTAAATATACAATTATTATTAGTCTTGTTATAAATAGATGTAAAGTTCTTAATATGGCTAAATAATACAAACAAATGGGCTTCATTAAAATATATTTTATAAATTGGTATAGTTTATATATTTTTTTTTCCTATATATAGGAATCATTAATAAATTCAAACAAGAATCTTAAAATTATGATTATCTGATTAAATTATTACTGATAGATGAATATACTGTATGCTCTGATTAAACTATTACTGATTATTACTTACTGAATTATTTTGCCTATATATATCCCTATATATATCCCTAAGTCTGCAGTATAAATAAGTCACAAATAAGTATAAATAAGAGTAGATTTCATTTTTGTTAATGTAATATTTTTGGAGAATAGCTCAAATGAATAAGTCAGATAGTAGGTAATAATAATACTACAAAGAAAATAAAACTTAATGTATATCTATATCTATATATATATATATATATATATATATATATATATATATATATATATATCAGAATTGAATTTAATAATGATTTTAGAATTATTTTAGATTTCAATTTCAAAAAGCTTATATTAACGGTTATCTCTGCTTACAGCATAATTTCAGACATCTCTGAAAAATGAACCATCATCAAAACCCTCCCTGCTGGACATGTGGGTACGTATAAGAGTCAATGAAGTCAAATACGTAAAGGAATTTTGCATTATTCACACCTGCATTTTTAATTTTTTTAATATATTTGAACATTTATCAATGTTTATGATAAATCACCCATTTTCTACACTTATAGACATGATTGTTATTCTTATCGACAAAGACAAGTGATACCTGCTCAGGTAATGACACATTTCAAAACATTTCTTTATGAACACTGTGTAAGTGTTTTGGGTTGCACTGTTATTGCAATCCAAGATAAAGCTTGAAGTCGTTTTTTTGTACACTGGGTGAAGTGTGGGACATACAAACTTTATCCAGTCATATGGAAAGAGGAAGTTAGGTGCAGTAATGCACTATTAAGGCTGAATCCGATTATGCATAATTTGCTATAGTGTTAGGGGGTAACAGTTTAGGACCCAAGGACCAGATGTTTGAAAGAAAACCCCTAAAAGGAATATTTTTTTTCATTTTTCACTTAGGCATCGTTTCCAGCACAAAACAACGACACAAGGTCCATACCCTTGCCAAGAAATGGTGTGTTTACTCGCACCAAAATACAGGATGGTGTTCAAACACGTTCTATGGAAATTCGAAGGGATGGCAGAACTGTAGCCCGCGAGGAAATCATCTTTTATTCAGCACAATAAAAGTTGGAAAGAACAAGCTGGAACATTGGAAATAGAAAGATATTAAGTTCTAAATGCAAATTTAGACACCTACTTCTCTCTAGTATAAAATAGATGATTTTCACCTAGCCTACTTCGTTCAAATTCAGTAGAAGATTTAGTTGCAAGTAAATGTATTAAAACTCTACACATGTGTATATTGTCAGCTGGAATATAGCAATCTTCAGTAATTTTGTGAAAAACACAAGGAAACCAGACACATATTTGTATGTTTGTTTATGTTAATCAATCAATCAATCAATCAATCAATCAATCAATCAATCAAGAGGTTTGATTACATCATGTTAAATACATTTAACTTGATGTTAAATCACTTTAAATCACTGTCTGCTAAATGCCTTAAATGTAATTTACCATACTTAAAATAAATAAATATATATTGATCCTATATTTTAAAATATAAATTGTGTATTAATACATTTGCATAAATCATATATTTTCATGCTTAAAGCAACTAAACTTAAAGTGATAAATGACTGTTGTGATGTGCATGTAAATAAACAATATTTGGTTCATTTACAGTGTGATATTGCAAATTTTAATGATTCCATCTTTGCTCATGCATGCATACTAATCTCTATTAAGAGCCATCCAATTTTATTTAGCCAGAATGCACCTTGTTCGTTTTGTATGACCGTCTCTTAACTTATTTACACTGTACAGACTTTGTGTAGTACTGTGTACAATGAATGACTAATGGGTACCATGATATAATCTCACTCAATATAAGCAAGAGTCAATAATTAGATTATTGCAGTGATATTCTGGCATGTTTGGCAACAATTATTTTAACCCAAACTGAAGCTTTTTATTTCCTAAACAACCATGTCGTAAGACATTTCCTATGACATAGGCCTATTCCAGGATGTCAAGATTCATTGGGCTCAAGTTGTGAAAGTGATTTTTAGGAAGCAGAATAAAGGATATTTTTCAATCAAATTGGACACCAAAGAGATCTGAACTCAAAAACACAGGAAAAGTTTTGGGATGTGCTGGAGTTTAGAATATATATATATATATATATATATATATATATATATATATATTTATAAGGGGGTGAGCCAAAGAGCCGAAGGGGGTGGATTGGATTCACTGCTGCTTCAATGTGTATGTAATGATATAATCAAGGTATTAATCAATATTTTTCCTTCTAAATATCAAATGAGTTGAATGACTTCTCTGGAGATTTTACTTTGTTATAGAAGTTACCAGTATGATTACTGAAATGTTCTTTCTATCCACACTCATGCATAACATGTTTTCAAAACCCATTTCCCCTCAAACACCTTAACCGTGATCAACTAACGTAAATCTCAGATAAAAATAAATAAAGAAAGAATTTGCTCAAGTTGTTTTTTTTTTTGTCGTGTCTTATATGGGGGGTGGGGGTATTGGGCCAAAAAAAAGAGGAAATGTTCTTTTCATGTATTCTTTAATGTCAGTATTTGATATATGAATGCAGTAACAGTGCTTGCTTATTTAACCCGGCTTCCAGAAATGAAAAGGTACATGTTTTGTCTTCGAGAAAGGTCTTCAATGTGTTAAAATAAATAGGGGTCATTGAAGTCTATAGTTTAAGGGACCATTCTCAGTTAAAGCCTTACTTTCCATTTAGACTAAAGTTTCATCCTTGAGAGAAAGAACTTGTTCTCTTGATGTTTTGAGACGAGTCTCCTGTTTATAGTTAGAGCCTGGCCAAATCCAAACATAAAGTAAAGCTGTGTGTCGGTGTGTGTGTGTGTGTTAGTCTTCTTGGTTACAGGTTAAGGTTCCTTAACCTGTAACCAAGAAGACTAACACACACACACACATTGACTTCGCTTTCACATTGACACCCCGCTTACACTGTCATTATTGGAGATTGACTGAGTTGTTGTTCTGGACATGCTGGCGCCCAGAAACCCAAATCTGCGACCTGGAAGGTCATGACGTGCCTAACTTCAGGGTCCGAGTGTCAGCTGCATAATGTATCCGTCTATCTGTATGTTTGTGGAAAATTGCTATGTTTATCTATTTCTTAGCCAATGCGAATCTTTAATCTGTAAGTAATGACGTATAGCTTATAGACCTGGGAAATGGTATAACTGCTGTGATCTTTGTCACTGTAAGCGGGGCGGCCGACAGACTCCTGTGAGTCTTGAAGCTGACTTCTGCTGATGAAACTGCAAACTATTCTTCAGTAAAACTTTTCTTTAATTTATTATAATTCTGACTCCGGGTCTTATTTCAAACATCTGGTCCTTGGGTCCTAAACTGTTACCCTAACGGTGTATTAGAGGATTATTGTGAGCTAAAATAATTTTTTATTTGCGTGTGAATTTCTTGCATCTTTGCATGGGCTTGAGCTGTGTGTTGGATTATTATTGTTCTGAAGACTGTAATATGCACTGATTACTGTTACGGTTCTAAATCACCTTAGAGGACTATTTTCACAATTAATGTCCAGTAACTAAGAGAGGATTAAAGAAGCCAGAGTCATGGTTCAAATTCACTCAATGTATTAATTGGTCACTTGAAAGAATCAATTATTTTCTCACAATATCAACAAAATGTTAATATATCACAATAAAACAGCGTAGGCCTATGTAAAATAACCAAACAATAAAACCAATGTGTCTTGATTCAAAATAATATGAAAGCACTGAAATTATATTGATAAAGGGACTCAGTCTTAAGAAGTCCCAAGTATTTCAGAGGAAGTTCACTCGATGGCAGAAGGGTACAGATGTCCTCAGACGTCGATCATCCGATGCGGTGCAATCCCAGTGAAAGTCGAACAGGCAGTTACATATCAGCAAGGATAGGGTTAATGTGATGGACCTCCAAGCGTGAGACCCGTAGCTTCGCCCGCTCCAAGGCTCTGGGTGTGATAGGTTTGTGTGACAGGGTTCAGCTGGATAATCGTGGATAACTTGTATGTCGGTGTGTAAATGTGTGGTTAATCTGCAATGACGCACACGATGCTATTCGACAGATCATACCAACGACCTCTGTAAATGATCACACAACTTCGACCGCCCATCACATCTGAGATGCAAACTGGTCACCACCTAAGTGCTATATTGTCGATTGATAGCTTTATAATCTTAATCCACCTCACATCGTTGACTCACGATATAACATACCAGTGGCGTAGGCAGAAATTGTATTTTGGGTGGGCCAGTGAAAATGTGACTGGGCCTATAGTTTTTTCTAGAAAAAAATGACTTCAATAATAATAATTATTGAAAAATGACTTCAATAATAATTAACATTAATAGACAAACTGAAAAAACAGTTACACCTTTATATTCGGCAAATCATTATGTTCAACCAACAGAGCTCAATAAAGGCTGGACAAACCAGTATAGACACAATAACCTGTCTATTTTATTCTATTCAGCAGTGCAAATACAGGGCTGGACTGGCAATCGGGCATTGGGCCGACGTGCTTTGTGGGCCGATACATCTCATAATTTTTTTTTTTTTTTTTTTTTTACGGCCCATAAAACTCGTATATTGGTGGCCCATTGCGTTTAGTTTTGTTTAATTGGCGGCTCTGGGATCTTTGTGCCGGTGTAATGCATTGGACAAAAAAAGTCAGCGTAGGTTTTTCTTTTTCTCACAGACCGGCGCATGATGAAACGCGTAGATCAGCAGCTCATTGGTTATTTTCTTGATTGACACTGGGGTGGTCCAATCACATCTTTAAACTCCTCCCCCTTTGAGATCTGAGTGAGCGTGCAGTGTCAGCTGTGTATCTGTCAAAATAGTCAGAGCGATGGAGAACAAACGCAAGGAATGTGCAGAGAAATAGCGTGAAAAAAGAAACTTCACAGGCCCTTCAAGTGTCTGATGAGGAGGATAGTGAGGAGGATAAGGAGAGAGATGAGTGAGTGCAGAGAACTGTGGTAAGCAGAACTAGGCTACTGTCACAACAACACTTATGGTGTGTTCACACACCGAACGCGAATAGAGCGTCAAATACGCGTCTATCGCGTTTAGTTAGACGCTTGAACATTCGCTCGAGTTCAAATTTTTCAACTTGCGCGGAAGACATTCGCGGCAAACGCGTCGCCCAATTCGCGTCATTCGCAACGCCCGGCGCGAATGATGCGTCTATTCGCGTCTTTGCATTGACTTTGTATGTAATCTACTCCCCCAAATAATTAAATTCGCGTTCGGTGTGAACACACAATTAGGCTATGTAGGAACCCACTACCCAGTTACGCATTATTTACACATCTGCATATTTGACGATTACGCATTTTATTAGAATTGTAATGAGACAATAATGAGTAATGAGTTTGTAAACCATATTTTTCTTCAAAATAAAAGCTCGATGCCGTTTCCGTCAAAATAAAAGATCATGTGCTTATCTCTGTATAGAAATTAGTACGAAACTAATTATGAAAGTTGCTTTTATTTTTCAGTGCATTTGTTTTACAACATATGGCTATTACTGCCATGGGATTAATATTATAACTATTATTATGTAGTAGTGTAATGTAGACAGACACTATATCACAACTAAAAGAGTTTTGAGTTTTTCTTTGTTCAGTTTGCACACTGAATATGGGTTGGAGCTCTTTATTTTTAACTCTCAAAGTGCACCAGATTGATGAATTTAACATTAAAAAGCAGAGATGGGACCAAGTCACACATGTGCAAGTCTCAAGTAAGTCTCAAGTCTTAACCTTCAAGTCTCAAGTAAGTCCCAAGTATTTTTTTCCTGGGCAAGTCAAGTCAAGTCAAGTCAAGTCACAGGCTATGTCAAGTCAAGTCAAGTCAAGTCAAGTCTTGTAGTAGGTCAAGTCAAGTCCAAGTCAAGTCACCTTATTATTGTAATTTTACCTGCAGAATTTGATCTATGGGCGTCAGTTTGGTTTGAAATGAACAGAGGCGCATTCGGAAGTGCATTTGGGTACAATGACGCATTCATTTACTTTTCTCTTTCACGCAGGTCATGTTTTGAAAGATGGTGTCCTGTAGCTTACTAATTTAAAGAAATAAAAATGTATACAAAAATGTGATGTCCGACTTCTTTTATGAAGAAGAAAGCCTTAAAGGGGTCATATAATGGTACATGCACTTTTACAAGTTGATTGTACTGAAATGTGTGTTGGCAGTGCCTGTACACAACCATCATATAATGATAAAAATCCATCCAGTGTTTTTGTTTTAATCTCCTTATATGTTTTCCCCTGCCTCAAATCGAGCCGTTCGAGCCTGTGACGTCACAGGCTCGGAAGCCCCTCCCACGGTTGTTGAATGACAGCCGCGTTTCAACACAGACCCGCCCTCGCTCGTGAGTGAGCTGTCAATCATAGTTCGGGCGGACCGGCGCGGTCATTGTTGATATGCTGGAGCACTGTATATGAGCAGAATGGCATCTAAGCGATTGTGGTGTTCTGTTCTTGGGTGTAATAACGAACACAGTCATTTTAATGTTCCTGAATCCAAACCGCTGAAGACGCAGTGGCTGAGTTTGTTTTCGAAGGGAATATTCCCCACGAGCAACGTCAATGCTCTCATGTTTGCCCGAATCATTTCACACACCAGACTGCTTTATAAACGAGGGTGAGTATAAAGCTGGATTTGCTAAGAAGCTGCTCATGAAAAAAGATCGGTACCAGATATTCGTGTTCCTGCTGAATCTCCAGAAGAACTGAAGTGAGTGTAACGTTTTATTAAACTTTATATTAATATTTATATCTTTGCAAATCGCTAGCTGCACGCTTCACAATGAATGCGTCTAAGGTTTACACTCAGGGTACATTACGGCATGTTTTCTATGTATGACGTTCTCAATATAATTCATAATCCCACGTTTATACTGAACAACGCGTTATGGTTATTGTGTTACAAACGGTGTACGCACAGAACAGAGGGGCGGGGTGAGCTCATTATCATTTAAAGTCATATGCACTGAAACGGCGTGCTGAAAACAGAGCTGTATTTGACCAAGTAAAATAAGTGTTTTCTTACAATACTAATGAGAATTTTTAATTAAAGTATATTACAAACTTTTAATTTAGACCCTAAAGCATCATATTAGCTTGTACAAAAATGGCATTATATGACCCCTTTAAGTTTTCAAAAAGCATTAGACATATGACCCACTATTCTGCTTCGTGTAAGTTATTTATCAATGAATTCAAACGCGTTGGCTGGCGCTGAGCCAGAGACATACGCTCTCAGTGCTGTCATATATCACAACTGTTCAGTGTTTTCAACCACATCATTTTTATTTTAGGTTTCAGACATTTAAATACACATAACTACTAGCAAAAAATATATTTGTAGTTTGTAAAATATACACTGATGTCTATGGAAGCGTCAATAATAATCATTTCCATTATAATAAGACGCACGTTTTATTCATATCAGATACACATTGTGTAAGTAGCTTTACATTTTACCCTATTCTTCTCCCAGTTTACCGGTCACTTACTTTCATGTATTTCGTGAGAAGTTGAGAAATTGACGTGTTGTAAACTAACGTTAACATGGCACCGCCCATTCGCACATACAGCTCAACTAACGCGATCATTATAAAGGTGTTTAAACAACAAAACACATCCACTTGCACATATTTGACAATCGGAATATCAGTGTTGCATGTTATAGCTAATACATTTGTGAACATTTTGAATAAAACAGGAAAAATGACATAAAAGCAGATCATTCATTCAGCGCTGTGTTGTGGTTGCGCTGTGTCACTTGACAAGCAATGACGCGTCACCATGAAACATTAAAGTGAGTGACAGGTTCTAAATAACGGTCGCCTAGAAAAACTCATGCTGGGGGATCAGTTAGAATAGTTTAAACTTACTTGTGAAAGGGTTAATGGCTACTTTAGCTATTACATTAGCTAACTACCAACTAACATTAACAAATTGACAAGCACTTACTGGGCAGAATGGCTCTTCAAATGACGGACGAAATTGGAGGTTGTCGTCTGGCTGTCCGCAATGTTAATGTTGTATGTCTTGCAAAGCGCTGTTCGTCTTTTGCCATCGTGTGAATAATTCTTGAAGCCGAAAGCAAAGACCCTCGGTACCCCTCTGGCTGACATTTTGATGTGATATCTGATCTAAGTGGGTGTGGTGTGCGTAAGGTACGAGGTATGACTGATGATAGTGTCGTGATCAACTTAAAAAAAAAAATGTTTTTATATATTTTATATTCAAACTGAAAACATGATGTGATTAACACTCAAGTCATTCAAGTCATCGTGTCTCAAGTCAAGTCAAGTCCCGAGTCTTTAACTTCCAAGTCCGAGTCAAGTCTCAAGTATTTCATTTTATGTCAAGTCAAGTCACAAGTCATAAAAATAGCGACTCAAGTCGACTCGAGTCCAAGTCACCAAGTCACAAGTCCCCATGTCTGTTAAAAAGCACAAAATTTTTTTACGGGGGAGCATGCCCCCGAACCCCCCTAGAGGGACAGAGGTGCACTCACCACAGATTTCACAAAAACCTGTGGGAAAAAACGGTATTGCTATCCCAGCTTATAGCTTTCTTTAGGATTCATCACTGTGTGGAGTATTGTTCAACTTAGTAGTTATTTTCATCGGTTAACTCTTACTCACTCCTGTTCACTTATGGCATTAGTGGTTTTAATAGGAGGTGGTATACATATTCAAGGGCGTGCAAAGTTCGGTTGTGTTATATAGTGGGCCAATCTGGGCCAAAATGCCCGGGCCGATTTTTTGTCCCAGTCCAGCCCTCAGTTCACCCGAAAATAAAGTAAGCTAAAATAATAATATCACTGTTAGATCGGCGGATAAACCCACGTCAGGCTGACGGGGAGAGAGGGAGCAAGAAGCGGCCGGCGCCAGCACCTGACTAGCCTTCTCCTGGGGTAATGAGTTGGAAGAACTGGGCTGGGTGGACTCGGAAGATGAAGGCAGTGGCGTCTCTTCTTCCTCAACTCTTGCTTTTTTTCAAATAGCACATTAAAGAAAGTTGTTTAGCCATTATTGTGGCGCCGACGCCGCTGAGAGTTTTCCTGTCGGAACCCCCAGCAACCATAGCAACCAATAACGTTCCGGAGAGAGGCTTTCTACAACTTGCTTCACCAGTTAAATTGTAATCGAAAAACAAATTAAACACACACAGCAGTCAACAATTAATCAGGTATATATATTAATATATTTTCATAAATACATTTGAATAATAAAAATAAACTAAAAATGGATTTTTATCAAACTTGCCTGGGCGGGCCAGTGAGTAATGTGGGCGGGCCAGTGCCGCCCTGGCCCAATACTGGCTACGCCCCTGTAACATACTACATTTCTTCTTTCTTTTTCTATTGCCTCATATCTAATCTCGCCTCACTTCACCGAACTCGCGAGACTTCTAAATAAACTCCGCCTACTCAGCAGACACAACACTTAAACAGAACACTATACAACTACAACTACGAGTTAAATTCAACATGACCATGGCCTTTTGCACAATTATACATTATGATACATGACTCATCAACTTCAAACGCAAATTATCCGGTTAGACATCATTATCAGCCTATACGTATATGAGTGGTATTTTACACGATATTGTTTCTATTCAGATTTGCTGAAATTTATCCCCCGAGGTGCTGAAGGTATTTTGACATATATTTCTGTGCAAGTATTTATTTTTGCAGCACTGCATCGTGCAAATTGCAAAAACGGAAAATTTGATCAGTTTGACTAAATTAAGTCGAAAAAGCTCAAACTGGATCAGATGCCCACTCTCTTTTTTTAAGGCTGTAGTGAGACCTGTGCTGAGATTGGCTTTAGGCATTTTAACGATGGCATGTGCACATCTTTTGTCATAAAGTGGAAAAGTGGAAAAGTGACTCAGGAACGCTACATTGAGGAGAAAGGAGCTCTAGAATATAAAGAGATCATCACGAGGGGAGGGAGAATCATTAAATTTGAGAAAGTGCAAATAACCAAAGATTCTTAAGAATAACACTTGTGTTCTGAAAACAAGTTGTTGAACAAACTTTCATTTTACATGTGTGATGTGTTTTTTTTTAAAGAAATCACAGGCTGGTGACTATCAGATTTTTATTTTAGGTGTTTGTCATTGTTAAGATCCTGTTTACGTTCATTCAGCAATATTTGTTTGCCATTGATGTAAAGTACAAACCAGTGAAATATCAAAAGCACCAACATGTTTTTTGTACTTTTTCTATGATTAATAATTTGTAGTATATACGTAGGCCTATCACATTTTATTGAAGATGCTGAACTTGGCAATGTTAAAATAAACAATGAAGAATACACTACTGAAAACGACCAATACTGACAAGACTTTGAAAAGTTGTGAGAACGCATGTGTTCCATTAAAGGTGCAGTGTGTAGATTTTAGCGGCATCTAGCGGTTCGGTTGCGAGTTGCACTAATGGCTCAGCCCACTGCTCACCCCTCCCTTTCGAAGAAACTACGGTTGCTAAAACAGGACAAACATATCGTCGTCTGAGACAGCAGAGAACAGCCAGAGTAAGCCAAGTTTCTGTACCACAGTCCATTATAAACCACATCATGGATAAAGTTTACAAAGCCATAGTCAGGTGAGGATCAAGGGTCTTAATATATAATATAATAATAGTAATCAGCTGATTGTCTCACGAACGTAACCAGCACATTCTCCCCACATAGCAAACCCATAATACAGCGAGGGAGAAGAACCACATGAAACTATCCAACTACATATTTTTTTCTAAAAGGGTAGTAAAAGTTTAGCTGGCTAATATGAGCTGTTATGCTGTAGGGCTGTGGCTGAGCTGGTTAAAGCGTAAAGCATTGTTTATATACTCGACGCGTCCGCATGAGCACAAAGGTGCGCGCAGCAAAAATGATGTGATTGTAACAGCGCGCGCGCCTCTGCATCCCTTAGACACCTTTTACTACACAAAAATTAAGAAATAATAATGCATAAAAATATTGTTCTCTTACGAGAGTATCTCTCGTACTGCGTAATAGCTTACGCTAGGGGAAAAACTATTTTCCACGAGATATTGAAGCCAAAAATTATCCTTAATTTTTTATTAATGTAAAACGCTTTGCAGCAGCAAGCAGACATAGGCGAAACAGCTCGCGCGCCTATTGGTTGCTCTTGCAGCAAATGCAGCAGCCTATCGAGAGAGACTGTGCGTGACGTAATGACCAATGGGGGCAATTCGCGCCCATATCGTCACGTCCCGCCAGAAAGGGCGTGGTCTCACCCTATAAATATGCTCGTTAGGCTGGTACAAGCTGATTTTCATCTCTTCAGCGACGCACACGCATCGCTGGATCCGGAGTGAGAAGCTGCGCCGTCGAAGCAAGCCTTTCAGCGGGACGAGCTCTGGAGTCGCTGGCCTCGCCGCCTTCAACTGCCGTACCTGCTGCGCTTTCCGGCGTTCTATATCCTTTTATACTCTGTGTATCTTTACTCTGCTGAGAGTGTTTGCTCGCTTACTTGACGCGACTCACACTTCTCTTCACAAAAGAGCTGCGTCTTTTTAAAGATGCCATCCTGTGGCTCGTGCCGCGCCCCGCTCAGCGACGGAGACCGGCACGTCATCTGTTTTTCCTGCCTGGGTGAGGATCACGCGGCTCTCGCGCTCGCTGACGGCGGATGCCCTCATTGCGAGCTTTTGCCTATGGTGACTCTGAGGACTCGCCTGGCATCATTCTCCGAGCCTTCACCACAGCCCGCCGTGGTGCCGCGCCGCAAGAAGCGCCGCGCCCAGCGCGCTCCCGAGCTTTCTCCAGCCCGCCAAAGCTCGCCGGTTCGCCCGCCAGCTTCGCCGGCTTCACTCGAGTCGCTTACTGACGGACAACGGCCGCCGCTGCATCCGTCCACGAGTTCGACGAACCCACCGAGGCGTGTTCTCTTCTGGCATCCGATAGCGAGGATTGGGCGAGCTCCGTGGACCTCCCCTCCGCTAGCGTTTCCCGCCAGACCACTGGTAAGAGAACCGGCATTGAGACTGAGCTGATGCGTCTGCTCTCTCAGGCCATGGAAAGCATCGGCCTCGATTGGGAGGCGCCCGCGCAACCGCTGCGCAACAGACTGGACGGACACTTTCTCGGAAATGACGAGGCTCCGTCAAAGTCAAGGCCCGCGCCCTTCCTCCCGGAACTTCACGAGGAAGTGACTAAATCGTGGAACGCCCCCTTCTCCGCCAGACTGCGCTCTTCGCGCTGCTAAAGCCGCTGTGCAGGCCATAGGACGGAATATGGCCTCTCTCACCGTGGCTGAGAGACACTTATGGCTGACGCTGTCCGAGATGACGGAAGCCGAGTGCTCTGTGTTTCTCGACGCGCCCATTTCACAAGCGGGCCTCTTCGGATCTGCCGTCAAAGATTTCGCAGACAGATTCATGGAGGTGCAAAAGACTTCGCAGGCCATGAAGCACTTCCTTCCGAAGCGCATGAGCTTCGCTGCAGGCCGATCAAAACAGCCGTCTGCTCGCAGTTCTCAGCCGCAGCCTGCACCGCCCGCCGCCGCCGCTTCACAGCGCCGCCACGCCCGAGACCAAAGACCGCGCTCTCGCTCTGCTGGACGCCGCCCCCCTCAGCGCGGGCCCCGGCCGAGGATTGAGATCAAGCCCGAGGCCTCAAAATCTTCCTAGCCATTCTAGGAAAGCGACGGTGTTCAGATCCCGCGGCGGCCGGATTTCCACCAAAACTTCTCGCTCGGTCAGTTCCAAGCATCGCGACTGTCCCAGTGTATTTCGCAGTGAGCCAGCCGGTGTCTCAGCCCGTTTGCCTGCGCACAAAAGCCGTTTTTACGGCTACCCAGATAAATCCAATAAAGAGTGCATTTTCTGGTGTTCCGGCCACGGCCGATGGTGTTATGAGTGTTGTAAGAAGGCCCACCCAGTGCCCATTCCCTCACCCAGACACAGCCCGCCACGGTGCAGGGCTAGCACAAATAAAATCGACTCAGGTCGATTGTGCAAACACTGTAGTGAACGCGCCCATGTCACCATGCCCGCTCACACTGCATGCTGCATGTCCCTTGGTTTCTGTAAAAACGAAACCAACACACATTCAGTCGGCTCTGACCGACAATGTTTTCAGTGTAATAAATGTGCCCGCAGTCCAGCGCCCACATTTTCTCACAGACACGCCGAATCCTACGGGATCTGCCCCGCTCACTTTTTCTGCACAATCTGCCATAAAAAAGCTGAGTGCGGCCAGGCCGCCCGCTGTGATCAGCGCGCCCCCCGCCTCGAACGCTGTAAACACGGTGTTGTGTTCCCAGTATACGAGGGTTCTCGAGCTGCCGTTTTGCCGCGACCAGAGCCCGGATTTCATTCTGCCTCTAGCTATTCACGCAGATGCGTGGTCAAAGCTTCCCGGGGTATCAGAATGGGTGCTGAACACTATAAAGAGAGGCTATTCGCTACAATTCGCTCGACGCCCGCGCCGTTATACGGCGCGTGTCGAAACTACGGTGAAAAACGAAGTGTCTCATCTACTTCGTGCCGAGATAGCGAAACTACTGAGCAAAGGGGCTATAGAACCTTTATCTCAGGCTCAGAGCGAAGGGGGCCTATACAGCAGATATTTTCTGGTACCGAAAAAGGATGGGGGTCTCAGACCCATTTTAGATCTACGACAGCTGAACAGAGTGCTTGTGAAACGCCAGTTCAGAATGCTTACGACCAGGAAAATCCTCGCGCAAGTGCGCCACGGGGACTGGTTTATGTCAATAGATCTGAAAGACGCCTATTTCCAAATACAAATAGCGTCCCATCACAGGCGATTCTTGAGATTCGCCTTCGAGGGCCAGGCATATCAATACACAGTCCTGCCGTTCGGCCTGTCCCTAGCACCTCGTACATTTACGAAGTGCATGGACGCGGCGCTCGCACCCCTGAGACTTCAGGGCATGCGAGTCCTGAACTACTTGGACGATTGGCTGATTCTAGCTCGATCACACTCAGAGCTCATAGAACACAGGGCCGCATTACTCGAGCACCTCGAGGAGCTGGGCCTCACAGTCAATTGGGCGAAGAGCTCACTGTCTCCCAGTCAGAAAATTTCCTTTCTGGGAACAGTGTTGGACTCGCTATCCATGACAGCACGCCTGTCACCAGAGCGCGGGCTAAATATTCAGCGCGTCGCAAAATCCTTCCGCCACGGCGCGATAGTTCCGCTCAAAAGGTTTCAGAAAATGCTGGGGCTGATGGCCTCAGCAGCCTCTGTACTCCAGTTGGGCTTGCTCCGCATGCGCCCACTGCAGATGTGGCTGAAAGCGCGGGTTCCACCCAGGGCATGGACAGCGGGTCTGTTTCGCCTCAGGGTCGACCTTCAGTGTGTTTCAGCTCTGGAACCTTGGAAAATAACAGACTGGTACCAGTCAGGTGTGAGTCTGGGGACCGCTTCGAGTGTGAAGGTGGTGTCTACGGACGCCTCCACCTCGGGGTGGGGCGCACTGCTCGAGGGCAGACCGCTAGCTGGCCTGTGGTCAGAACGGGAAAAGCTCCTTCACATAAACTGCTTGGAGATGATAGCAGTCGACAAAGCGCTACACCGTTTTTGTCCCCAGATAACAGGCCACCACGTCTTGGTCCGGTCGGACAACATGTCAGTGGTGGCGTACATAAATCGCCAGGGCGGCGTCAGGTCACGAAACCTTCACAGGCTGACGGAACGCCTCATGGTCTGGGCTCAGCACAACCTGCTCTCACTGAGAGCAGCGCACGTGCCTGGTCACCTGAATGTGGGACCAGACAGACTGTCCAGGAACAATGTTCCAGCAGGGGAATGGTCGCTGCACCCGCAGACGGTCCAGCTGCTGTGGAAAATGTTCGGCAGAGCACAGGTGGACCTATTCGCGTCCCACGAAAACGCTCATTGCCCGGAGTTTTTCTCAAAAAGCAAGGACGCGCTGGCTCATGTTTGGCCCCGCTGCCCCCTGTATGCTTTTCCTCCTGTCTCGCTCCTGCCTCAGGTGTTGGAACGAATCAGGGAAAACGGATGCCCAGTGCTGCTCGTAGCTCCGCTCTGGACAAACCAGACGTGGTTCCCTGCCCTGATGCAGCTGACCAGCACTGCCCCATGGCCTGTACCATTGAGGAGAGACCTCCTCTCTCAGGCGGAGGGCTCGATTTGGCACCCTCGCCCGGAGTTGTGGTCCCTGCACGCATGGGCCATCAACGGGTACCCGTTAGCCTCCCAGAAGGAGTGTTAAACACGATCGCGCAGGCTAGAGCTCCGTCTACCAGGCGGCTCTACTCCTCGAAATGGTCTGTTTTCTCTGCATGGTGTCAAGCCCAGAGCTTTTCACCTGTGGAATGCGGGTGTCGAAAGTGCTTTCCTTCCATCAAGAGCTACGGGACTAGGGCAGGACCCCATCCACGCTCAAAGTATATGTGGCGGCCATAGCAACGTTTGCAAATCCGGTGTCTGGCCAGTCGCTGGGGAAAAACGACTTAGTCGTGCGTTTCCTTAGGGGAGCTCGGAGGCTAAACCCTCCCAGGCCCACTTCAGTCCCGACGTGGGACCTTTCCACGGTCCTGGAGGCCATGAAAGGCGCCCCGTTCGAGCCAATCCAGCCGGTGGACATGAAACACCTGTCGTTCAAAACAGTGTTTCTCATGGCTCTCGCTTCAGTGAAGCGCATAGGGGACTTGCAGGCGCTTTCAGTAAGCGCGTCGTGTATAGAGTTTGGGCCTAATGACTCGAAGGTCATTCTCAAACCTAAGCACGGGTATGTCCCGAAATCCCTCAATACACCGTTTAGGGCCCAGGTAATTTCCCTGTCCGCCCTTCCGGTTCTCAGTGAGGAGGAGGACGCGAGTCTCCTTTGCCCCGTCAGGGCATTGAGAGCTTATGTGTCACGCTCGTCTGTTTTCAGACAGACGGAGCAGCTTTTCGTTTTGTTTGGCGGGCGTTCCAAGGGACTCGCCACCTCAAAACAGAGCCTATCCAGATGGATAATGGATGCCATTGCGCTCGCTTACTCTGCAAAGGGCCTACAGTGCCCCTTGGGTGTCAGAGCGCACTCCACGAGAGGCGTGGCCTCTTCGTGGGCTTGGTCGAGCGGGGTTTCCCTGCAAGATATCTGTACGGCCGCGGGCTGGGCCTCGCCGTCTACATTTATAAAATACTATAACCTGGAGGTACCCGCCTTACAAGCTAAGCTTTTGGCGGTCTAAAATTCAGTGCTATCTGCCCCGCTGTGCGTCCCAGATGCTGAGTTTACTGCAGCCCCATTAGTGTTGACACACGTATGGCCACCCAGATCAGGCTGAAAGCTTTTACCCTGGCTGTGCGTTTTATTGTCATATGATTCAATTCAATTCAATTCAAATTTATTTGTATAGCGCTTTTCACAATACATATTGTTTCAAAGCAGCTTTACAGAAAGTGCATTTCAGAAATGTACATAGAAGAATATAGTTAGTTAATCATCATGTATTAATTTAGGGCATAACATATCGCCGGCGTTGAGTCGTCTCTTCACAGGCGTCGAGTCGTCTCTTCACAGGCGTCGAGTCGTCTCTTCACAGGCGTCGAGTCGTCTCTTCACAGGCGTCGAGTCGTCTCTTCACAGGCGTCGAGTCGTCTCTTCACAGGCGTCGAGTCGTCTCTTCACAGTCGTCTCTTCACAGGCGTCGAGTCGTCTCTTCACAGGCGTCGAGTCGTCTCTTCACAGGCGTCGAGTCGTCTCTTCACAGGCGTCGAGTCGTCTCTTCACAGGCGTCGAGTCGTCTCTTCACAGGCGTCGAGTCGTCTCTTCACAGGCGTCGAGTCGTCTTATCGCAGGTGTTGGAGCATCTGAAGTCTCCGTGAGAGGCTGGATACAAACTGGAGCTAACGAACGCTATTTACCTCGGGACTAGCGTCCCGAGATAACAGCAGAAAAGCAGATGGGAAATAATTAGCGTAGCTGCTGTTCATAATATTAATGCATTCGATCTGATTCAACAGTGGTATAAAAGGTAAACATTATGTGAATGCTTGGCTGAAGAGATGCGTCTTTAATCTAGTTTTGAACTGGGAGAGCGAGTCTGAGCCACGAACAGTATCAGGAAGGCTATTCCAGAGTTTAGGAGCTAAATGTGAGAACGCCCTCCCTCCTTTAGTGGACTTAGATATCCTAGGAATGACCAGAAGCCTCGAATTTAGGGATCTTAAAGAACGCGATGGATTGTAGGGCGATAGAAGGTCCATTAAATACACAGGAGCTAAACCATTTAGGGCTTTATAGGTCAGTAGTAGTACTTTGTAATTGATACGGAACTTAATAGGTAACCAGTGCAGAGATGATAAAATCGGTGTTATATGATCATATTTTCTTGACCTAGTAAGAACTCTAGCGGCTGCATTTTGGACTAACTGTAGCTTGTTTATTGAGGATGCAGGACAACCAGCTAATAAAGCATTACAGTAATCTAGTCTCGAGGTCATGAATGCATGAACTAACTTTTCTGCATCAAAAAAAGATAGCATGTTACGTAATTTAGCAATGTTTCTAAGGTGGAAAAAGGCAGTTCTTGTAAAATATGAAATATGATTTTCGAAAGACAAGTTGCGGTCTAGTATAACACCCAGGTCTTTTACTGTAGTCGATAAGGTAACAGGACATCCTTCTAAATTAAAGTTGTATTGTAAGAGATTTTTTGGGTAGTTTTTTGGACCAATAAGTAATACCTCAGTTTTATCTGGATTTAATAGCAGGAAATTACACGTCATCCAGCATTTTATATCTTTAAGACATTCTGTCAATTTAGATAAGTTAGTGTATTCATCTGGTCGTGATGAAATATATAATTGAGTGTCATCAGCATAGCAGTGGAAATTAATTCCATGTTTTCTTATAATAGTACCAAGTGGCAGCATATAAATTGAGAATAGCAGAGGGCCTAACACCGATCATTGCGGCACTCCATAGTCTACTGACGTTATCTTCGATTTTTCCCCATTTAAACAAACAAAATGGTAACGGTCCGATAAGTACGATCTAAACCAGCTTAATGCCTGTCCCTGAACACCAGTGTAGTTTTGCAGTCGATCCAAGAGTATTTTATGATCAATAGTGTCGAACGCAATAGTGTCGATAGCCCCGCTGGGTGCTTTTTTATAGGGAATGACGCTTCCAGCCTCTCTTCCTCCACTCTATGTGAGTTTATGGTGATTATGCACTACATGAGCCCTGGGCTTCGGCCCTTGGAACTTTGGTGTTGGATCCCTGTACACACGGCGTGTTGCATTGTGTTCCCCTAGCGTAAGCTATTACGCAGTACGAGAGATACTCTCGTAAGAGAACGTACTCGGTTACTAACGTAACCTCGGTTCTCTCTAGAGAGGGAACGAGTACTGCGTATTTTGCCGTGCTTGGAATACGCTCTGGTTCGCTTCAGCGATGAAAACCAGCTTGTACCAGCCTAACGAGCATATTTATAGGGTGAGACCACTTCCTTTCTGGCGGGACGTGACGATATGGGCGCGAATTGCCCCCATTGGTCATTACGTCACGCAGAGTCTCTCTCGATAGGCTGCCGCATTTGCCGCAAGAGCAACCAATAGGCGCGCGAGCTGTTTCGCCTATGTCTGCTTACTGCTGCAAAGCGTTTTACATTAATAAAAAATTAAGGATAATTTTTGGCTTCAATATCTCGTGGAAAATAGTTTTTCCCCTAGCGTAAGCTATTACGCAGTACTCGTTCCCTCTCTAGAGAGAACCGAGGTTACGTTAGTAACCGAGTACGTTTTTTTTTCTCTGGTTTTGAAAACTCTTCGCGAGCGACTTAAAATGCTTCCAAGATCGACTTGTCGACCGCGATCGACGAGTTGGTGACTCCTGTAGCGTTACTGTTTTACGGTCAATAGTACTAATCAGCTGATTGTCAAAGCCATAACACAGCGAGGGAGAAGAACTAAGTTACATGAAACAATCCAACTACATATTTTACACCACTGACAAGGGAAAAGTTACTACTCATGGTGTCTATGGCTAGCTTCTAGCTTTCTGCGTCTTCTCTTTCAAGGTATGATTGAAACGCGCTCTGTAGCGCTGTTTGTTCGCTGTCGGCTACGGTAGAAACATGACGTCACAATATGTCGACCTTCATAGAAGGGGGTGCCCGCGGTTATGTAGATATAAATGTCTCATTCTAAGGTAATAAAAACATTACGGTTCATTAAGTAAGTTCTTTATACACCACTGAAAACATAGTTATGGATCTTATATTGCATTTCTGTCAATAGATCCTCAGAAATAAAACAAATTGCACCTTTAATAGATCTAAACAACATGTATAAACCAGGGCTGCGTCCAAGATCACATACTCTCTTGAGGAGGAACCTATTTTGAAGTACTTTGTGAACACTAAAAAGGTATGTTGTATATAACATGAATGTGTGTAGTATGAATTTAATCCGCCTGTACTACCTTAGCCAAGTTCATTATCATGTGATCTAATGGCGCTTTTCCACTACACAGTACCAGCTCGCCTCGGCTCGGCTCGGCTCGACTCGACTCGCCTTTGTTTGGTTTTCCACTGTGTAAAAGTTGTACCTGTACCTGCTTTCGGGTACTTTTTTTCGTACCACCTCCGGCGAGGTTCTAAGCGAGCTGAGGCGAGCTAAGCCGATACTAAAATGTGACGTGAAAACAATGCCGACTGCTGATTGGTCACAGAGAATCTGCGTCATCATTGCACGCGCCAGATGGAGTATCCAGAATAACCCCGCCATTTTTAAATAGTTTGGCCAGAGATAGTTACTAAACTTACTACTATTATTATGGCAACTCGGAAGAATACGCCGTGGTCAAACGAGGAGGTGCAGACATTCCTTTGTTTGGTTGCCGAAGAGAGGATCCAGCGAGAGCTTGATGGGGCAACGAGGAACGAAATGCGTCGCTATGACGACCGGGTACTATTTGTGGCGGTACTTTCTGCAATGGAAAACGGAGCGAAAAGCGAGCCGAGTCGAGGCGAGCCAAGGCGAGTTGAGTCGAGTCGAGCTGGTACTGGTAATGAAAAAACGCCATAATAGCGTCAGTTACGTCGCTTCACTGCCTTTCACAAATCCTCTCCCATGGCCTGGATTGTAAAGTATTCTAGGTAATAAATCATCCGGGTAATTTTTTCCTACTCTTTTATGACTGCTGTGAATTCAGCCATACTTCTTTTGACACATACAGTTTTTCGCCTACTATATATTATGGAAGTATGGGATTTCTGATGAAGGTTGAGCTGGACTTATGTTTATATAATATAAATAATATAATAAAATAAAATATGTGACCCATGAACTGCATGGGTCACATATTTGATTTTACCCCAATGTCATTGTCCCATATATTTAGTCATTTGTTTGTTTAGTTTTTTTCTCTGGATATTTACTTTGCTTTTTTTGGCATGGCATTTCATTTGATCATCACACCTGTTAGACTTTTAGTTCATAATCATTGTACAGGTCCTTCTCAAAAAATTAGCATATTGTGATAAAGTTCATTATTTTCATTATTTCTAATAAAAAAATAAACTCAGATAATCTTACTCTTACTCAACTTACTCTTCACAATATCCCACACATTCTCTTTGGGGTTCAGGTCAGGAGAGCTGGCAGGCCAATTGAGCACAGTAATACCATGGTCAGTAAACCATTTGCCAGTGGTTTTGGCACTGTGAGCAGGTGCCAGGTCGTGCTGAAAAATGAAATCTTCATCTCCATAAAGCTTTTCAGCAGATGGAAGCATGAAGTGCTCCAAAATCTCCTGATAGCTAGCTGCATTGACCCTGCCCTTGATAAAACACAGTGCACCAACACCAGCAGCTGACATGGCACCACAGACCCTCACTGACTGTGGGTACTTGACACTGGACTTCAGGCATTTTGGCATTTCCTTCTCCCCAGTCTTCCTCCAGACTCTGGCACCTTGATTTCCAAATGACATGCAAAACTGAGCAACAGTCCAGTGCTGCTTCTCTGTAGCCCAGGTCAGGCGCTTCTGCCGCTGTTTCTGGTTCAAAAGTGGCTTGACCTGGGGAATGCGGCACCTGTAGCCCATTTCCTGCACACGCCTGTGCACGGTGGCTCTGGATGTTTCTACTCCAGACTCAGTCCACTGCTTCCGCAGGTCCCCCAAGGTCTAGAATCGGTCCTTCTCCACAATCTTCCTCAGGGTCCGGTCACCTCGTCTTGTTGTGCAGCGTTTTTTGCCACACTTTTTCCTTCCCACAGACTTCCCACTGAGGTGCCTTGATCCAGCACTCTGGGAACAGCCTATTTGTTCTTTCTGTCTTACCCTCTTGCTTGAGGGGGTCAATGATGGCCTTCTGGACAGCACTCAGGTCGGCAGTCTTACCCATGATTGCGGTTTTTAGTAATGAAACAGGCTGGGAGTTTTTAAAAGCCTCAGGAATCTTTTGCAGGTGTTTAGAGTTAATTAGTTGATTAAGATGATTAGGTTAATAGCTCGTTTAGAGACCCTTTTCATGATATGCTAATTTTTTGAGACAGGAATTTTGGGTTTTCATGAGCTGTATGCCAAAATCATCAGTATTAAAACAATAAAAGACCTGAAATATTTCAGTTGGTGTGCAATGAATCTAAAATATATGAAAGTTTATTTTTTATCATTACATTATGGAAAATAATGAACTTTATCACAATATGCTATTTTTTTTAGAAGAACCTGTATACTTAAGTTCCTGTGTTTCCTCAGTTCATTGTTGGCTATTGTTTCTGTGTTGATACTGGTACACTGTGTTGGATTATCTGAGTTTATTTTTTTATTAAATACATTTGCCTACATTTGCCTACATTTGCCTTTTATTAAATACATTTGCCTAAAAAAGCACTATATAAATGTAATGAATTATTATTATTATTATTATTATTATTTGGATTGGATCTTTTGACTCATCTTCATCTTTGGACTCCTGAAGCTGTGACAGATTTTTGTGACAAAAAAAAAATCACATGAGCAGCATGTATTGAATCTTATCTTATGACATCTCACATGCGACAGGAAAAACAAGAGGGACAACATTTTTTACAAGTTTAAAAGTTTAACAAGATGCTCTGATAATCAGTGGGGTTAAAAACTAAACACAATAAGACATGCACCTTAGAATGTAATGCATGTATTAGGAATGTATACATTTACAACAGTGAGATATGATTGTGAAGCCTCTGCTGATATCCATTTTTAAATAGACCTGTCTGTAACTTCAAGAAACGTGTTTTGACTTAAAATGGCATTTGTGACGCTGTGTAGTGTGAAAAGAACAGATGACTTTGTAAGTGTGGGCAGCATTAATAAATCCGAAATGATGGGTAAAGCTGCACACATATACTTGATTTGACAAATGATTTAATGTAAACACTGTCTGATAATGATGTCTATCAGAGAGCTCTGTCAACAACTCTCTGTCAAATGATGTGATGTGATTTCCAAGCAAAATACATTTCACACTGCAGGACTTGGAGTTAGATATTTTACATGTATTAAGTATAAACAGTAGCCTATGCCTATCATAACCTCCCAATGCATGGAACAGATCAACAAATGCACACAGAAATCCAGAAATAGCCAACAGATTCAGACATCAATACACAAATGTACGCAAACATAGCATCATTAAAATGCCTTAAACTTATCTCAGCACAGGTCTCACTACAGCCTTGAAAAATGGGAGTGGGCATCTGATCTAGTTTTAGCTTTTTCGACTTAGAGCTGCAGTTCATAACTTTTTTGTTTTAAAATTATTTTAAAATTTGTTTTAAAGTTATAAAATTATAAAACGGTAAGCTTGTAATAATGTTTTTAATTCCAGTGGTACTGGTGGATTTCTGCAGGAGATTCGAGCATGTCTTTGCCTCATTATGTCACATCTGTACACATAAAGAAGAGTCTCGGCTAGTAGGCTATATTGTGTGTGAGGATGTTGGAGGTGGAGATGTATAGCCTTTTCTCACAGCACTTGATATAATTGAACTTATTAATTTGATGGTGGATCCAGAAAGGTTCAAACGACAATCACCAGTGACAACTGGAGACTCACCCGTTGTAAAATGCAAAAAAACTTTGGACTGAGAGTTTGGAAAAAAAGACTGCAACCGGGCCCATGCGAAAACAAGGATAAATATCGGAAGGGCATGAAATGTAGTCACACAATGCTGATGTTTTTAACATTAACAATTTGACAACAAAGTAAAATTTGCACGGTTTGATGTGATATGATAACCGATCGTTAGATTTAATCAGCGCAATTTACTGCCATGCTTTTTTCCTCTTAGTCGGTCAGAACAAAAGTGGATGTTATTTACTTGTTCAGATGACATTTTCCAGTGAAAATTCTTATGTTGGTCATACTTCCAAAAAGAATAATCTGTGATTCTGAATGCCAGTATCCACATCGGCGCAGCGACTGACAGCCTCACAGATCCTCAAAACATTGTGTTCATCCGCGCTGTGCCGTGTCGAGGCACAACTCACGTAAAGTTGATAATTCCGCGAATAACTGTAATTGCAGATTTCGAATAGAGATGGCGACAGAGGAAAAACTGCGGACTGCAGCTTTAATTTAATCAAAATTTCAGTTTTTGCAATTTGCACGTTGCAGCATGCTGTTCTCCATAAATCTAGAAACTTTCACAAAAATAAATACTTGTTACACAGAAATATGTCAAAAATACCTTCAGCACCTCGGGGATAAATTTCGGCAAATCTGAATAGAAAGAATATTGAGTTAAATTCCACATGTAGGCTGATAATGATGTCTAACCGGATAATTTGCGTTTGTAGTTGATGAGACAAGCGTCATAATGCTCAAGCATAACACACACAGCTCAAGCCCATGCATGGACTCAATAAATTCACACGCAAATAACATTTTTTTTAGCTCACAATAATCCACTAATACACGAACGTCATGTAGTATGTATGATTTAATGCACAATAGAATTCTTTCTTAACAAGAATGAAATTCTCATTGGGCGGTCTGGACCAAATGCTGGGTATTTGACACTTACTGTTAGATTAATTTTTACTTATTTTAATTATTAAGACTTTACAATAAGGTTCATTAGTTAACATTAGTTATACATATGTTACAGTATTTATTAATGTTTGTTCATGTTAGTTAGTAAAAATCCAGCTGTTCATTGTTTGTTCATGTTAGTTCACGGTTCATTAACTAATGTTAGCAAATACAGCCTTTGATTTTAATAACGTATTAGTAAATGTTGAAATTAATATTAACTAAGATTAATAAATGCTGAAGAAGTATTGTTCATTCTTAGTTCATGTTAACTAATAGTTAGTCTAACTAATGTTAACTAATGAACTTATTGTGTTCTCTAATATTGTTTTTTATTAGTTTTATAAGAACAACAAAAGTTAACAAACATAAACAACCATATCCACCACCCCCAAAACAACAACAACAACAACAACACCAAGCCAGACAACATTACAAATTACATAAGTGCGTAAATAAAGTACAAAGGAGAAAGATAAATCTCGTAAAGAGGGGGATCAAAATCAGCACAAAAAAATCATAGTAACTGATGGGATCAAATCTAAGTTCTGCAATCATGTAAATGTTGGGGGAAGAGGACCCCAGAAATTGGGAAAATTAATACTAGATTTTGCTTCCTTAAACCCTATTTTTTTCAAGGTTTAAAACAGAGACCATCTCAGCAACTCATCTCTGAAAACATAAGGGAGCAGTGGCTTTCCAATCCCTTAATATAATTCTTAATATCATCCCTTAATATGAAACGAAGGTCTCACCTCCCTCATCCTAATCTACATTTCTCATGCGAAGATCACCCAAACTCACACAAGAATCTAAATGGTCTAATGTGAATGATTATCATCGAGTATTATACATGTTTAGTATCATTCGAAATGTGCGACTTGTACAAATGTCTCATTTCCAAATAAGTAAAACAAAAGGTAATAAGGTTTTTAAGAGTTTGAAGATAACATACACACAAAGGAGGGTGGCTGGTTAAACCCTCCTGCTCTCAGAAGGTGTTAACTCAATGCAAATTCCCAAATGGTACCATGTAAATCAACTTCTGCCCCCAGTAAGTCTGGGATGGTGATTAAGGTGAATTTCCACTGTGAACTCATGTTTACATATGAAATGAGGTCTGTTTATATAATGAAATGCAGCAGCAGAGAGGCTCTGGGCTTTTTCTGTACTTCAGATGAGCCCGTGAGGCTGAGAGTGGCCGAGTCTCTCAGCTTCATGTATTTCTTAAATGTCGGGTTCGTCTTCTCTTTATTCCAGAACATTTGATGTTTTGTATTGATTATCTTTGAACTGACTATACATTTACCTGACATAATAAATTGCTACATTTTGATTATTCTAACTGACTTTGATATTATTTCATTAGAGTTTCAAACATTCGCTTATATTTAATGATGCACAGATATGATTAAAAACCTTTTCATTTATGGAGTCAGATGAAATAACCAAATGAAAAAAAATAGTTGTTTGCTTTTTCTTTTAAAAATGCTGTCATGAGCTTTAGTATTTGTCAGTAATACTTTCAGTTTCATATTACTGCTGACAGATAGTGGGAGGAGGTTAATCTTAATCTAAAAGTTAATCTTTCACAGGCTAGAAGAGGTGCTTGAGAACTGGACAAAGATAACAAGACATGTTTAATAACTTTATATGTAAAGTTCTTAATATGGCTAAATAATACAAACAAATGGGCTTAAATTAATTCAATTTGAGTTCAATTAAGTCAAATATTTAAAGGAATAATTAATTTCCCCAAGTTTTTATTATTTACACCGCACATTTTTGATCACATTCACATTTTAAGCTCATTAATGTTTATGATAAATCATCAAATTTTTCTACATTACAGGCATGATTAGTGACCAAGACAAGACTGATCCCTGCTCAGGTAATTTCTTAAACATTTCTTTATGAACACTGTGTAAGGGTATTGCATGGTTCTTTTCATTATGTTGTTGTAGTTTTTTTTACACTGGGTGGAGTGTGAGACATATACAATTTATACGATAGGTAGCCATAGAGGAAGAGGAAATTAGGTGCAGCAATGCATTATTAAGGCTGAATCTAAATATGCACAATTCATTGGAAAAACGTACCTGTGGCAACATTTTTGTAAAACGCAAAATACCAATACATACATATCACTGCAGTTGCCAACAGAAATAAACACCAAGCTAGTGAAACAACAAGCAGTTTTAATCATTTTCACACACAATTATCATTACAGGGGCAGATTATAGATTAATAAATATGTTTTAACGCGGCTCCTTGCGCAATTATGTTATGACCTCAAAACACTTTTTACCATAGTGCATGATTTGTAAACCAATATATATTGGAGTTTGCATCAACTGACCAGCTCCATTATGTTCAGTTCCCTTTCAGTTCGGTCACGTTCAACGTAGTCGGACATACCATTCTGATTGGGAATGCTTTGAGAGACCAATCTACTTCGAGTGTAATAAAACGAGCCAATGCACATTGGCATGCGATAATTGCATCAGCTGCTCGGCCTCGCAGCACAAGCATATAATGAGCAGCAGGTGCGTCGCATCTTTGCTTTTCGCTTAGGAGTCGAGCGGTTGTCCTGCTCTGCAATCTTATCAGCGGGGGCTTTCACACTGGCAGTTTAGTTCGGAACGGGGCACGGTTCGCATGAAAAATCGCTAATGTGAACGCTGTCATGGGACCCGGGTGCGCACTGGGGTACCGAACCCGAGACTACCTGGAGGAGGTGGTCTGAGTTCGGTTGCTCCCGAACCGTGCCGCGGTTCGCGTGAATGTGAAAGCAACACGGACTCGGGTGCACACTTGTTCAGGAAGTAAAGTAACCTGCGCATGCGTTTTTAGCTTATTGTGATGTATTTAGTTAAATAAAACGCTTGTAAGGGATTATAGTGTTGATGATTTACCTTGGAAACGAGCGAGAGTGAGCCTGCGTGCAGTGTATTCGTGCATTGCGCGTGGAATCAGGGCAACAAAGTTGGAAATCCACTGTCTCCTAAAAAGAGTCCGTTTGCAAGCAGCAGAAGTCCACCTTATGTGACACACGCACAGTAAACCTGTAGTGTTCACTCAACTGCGCATAATAGCAGCGAATTAATAAAAAAAAACACAATATTGACCCACGTTCTGTTTTCTATCATGCGCCGTGCACGTTTGCGATGACGTCATATGCACGCAAACGCACCAGGGTTTGATAGAATCAAGTTGTGTGTGAAACCAGACCAACGCTGCGGGGGGCGCCGGGAACAAACGCGCTCGGGCTCGGACCGCAGCAAACGAGCCCAGTGTAAAAGCCCCCTGAGAGTGTTTTAACTTCAAAAAAAGAAGAAAACAAGTCTGCTTCTTCGGGAGAACGTCTCTTCAGAGCTGGATTAAACAGCGAAAGACATCTCACAGAGAGCAAAACAGCTGATTTCACAGCTCGAACATTGCACCTTCAATGAGAATTTGAGTGCTCACATCAGGCTTGCACTATCGTCCTGTTTGTCGCGACCATGACCCTGTACGCTTGGCACCAGAGAGAGCAGTTTCCTGAAAGAGCATACACGGTTTGACAGTGCATTTTTCAAGATGTCATTCAAACCGTGTATTTCTGGATGCAGTCGTTTTCTGTCCTCATTTGAAGGCCACGATCAATGTTTCACATGCCAGGGCTTAAAGGCATACTATGCAGGAATTCTGTTTTTGTCAAACAGCGACCCCTAGAGTCGCTGTGGAGTACCTGTATGTAACGTTACTGTCGTAAATAGCACTCAAACAGAGATGTCTCTGCACTCACGGCCTGATCCCCTCCCCCTGTATAATGGTACCTGTTCAGTAGGATGGAAGCTGTAACCAGTGGAAATAAGGTGTGGCCCCTTTAAGAGCTGCGCGCGCCCTGTTGAACTGTCGGCAGTCTGTATTGTATGTGCGCCTCGAACACCACATGTATGCGGGTTATTTCTGTTTGATGCTCATTCTTATCCTATTTTTGTTTATCAAGTAACGCTGTGGACAGTAGAATGTGTGACAGATAGTTACACGAGTTCGATTGGGGAATAAAGTGCAAGTTGTGAGATGCCAATTGCCTCCGTGATTAACTTCATGACTTCATCTGTGAGCTATCCCTATTTTTCCTCCTGACACAACGCGTTATAAAGCGTCGGACATCAAACAGGCACAGATAACTTTCGAAGATGTCTACTAGTCCATCAACAAGAACGCCAGGTCAGCATCGCTGTTGCATCCATTGCTGCTTGTTAGCTCTCGCCAGTGAGTGAAAGCCTGACCGAGTGAGACTTTTGTCCGGTTCTGCACGCGGCCAGTTTCTTGTTTTCTTTTCCTTGACTCTTCCGACCGCGTTTTCTTCGTCGACCCTGCCATGATTCACTTATGAAATGCATGCTAGTGTCTTCCATAGAGGCTGCTTTATAGATTGTTGATGTATGTGACGTCATGCCGTAAGGCAAGTCGTGATTCTCGCGAGATTTGTCGGGGGCGCTCCTCTCAAACTTGCATTGCTGGTTTTTCCAGCGGCGTCCCCCCCAAGCTTTACTACCAGGATGATTCGCCCTACTATGAGTTTGTTTACCACCGAAATGACTTTGAAGCTGTTATATTAAGGTACAATTATTAAATAGTGTGCCTTTAAGCGTGCAGAGACTGTGTTTGCGGGTAGGGGTGTAAATATTAATTGATTCGTATCGATCCATCGATTATACAGCCAACGATTTGATGCATCGATGCGTCTGCAAGAGTTTCGATTAATGTGTTTATTTTGCCGCCTGTCTGTTTGCCTGTCTAGTTTCAGCATCCGCTCCGACATATTATGCGTACAACCTATTCCTAAGCTGCGGGTGGCGCTAACCTCATTACTGTCTTCTACTTCACACGCGTTACTTACGTTTCACAGTCTATCTATGTTTGTCAAATCTATCTATGTTCTTTAACACTCACGCCACCGGCCTCGCGCCATTCTCTCACGTCGGCCGCTTCCTGCTCGCCACAAATACTGTTTCTGTATTCTCAATAAAAGGCTAACTATCATGATTAAAGTTACAGCACTGGCCCTCGGCCAGACAATGTCCACTCTGGGGGTACAGGAGCGCTCCCTGGCTAAACATTGGTGCTAGACATTGCCAAAGTTCGCTTTCTCGATGCTCCCATCTCACGAGGTGGCCTTTTTCGGTGACACTGTTGGAGACTGTGCCCAGTAGTTCTCAAAAGTTTAGAAACAGGCTGAGGTAACCAAGAGCTTTCCCTGATGTGCTACCTGACTCACTCGGGGGATGCTCCTCAGTCTATTCGTCGCCAACGGTGTCAGTCCCCTGCACACACCAACACACCAACATGTTCCAGCATTGCAATCACACCAGATATTTATATTATATATATATTATATACAATATATATATTATATAGATATATATATTATATATTTATTTTCTTCGATAGGAATTACCTAAATTTCTGTTTGGCTCCTGATCTGTCTCACGCCTGGGAGGCTCAAAATTGTATGGCTGTGGGCCATCGTAGGTTTGAGGGGGATTTTGGATCTCCTTAGACTCAAAACTCTCCATACTTGAATTGAACTTTTTTGGCACGTCTCCCTCTTCTGACGTCACAGCTCAGCTGTGTTGTAAAAATATAATCTTGACAGAAATGGCTATAAAGCTTACTGTAGGGCAATTACAGTAATAATTTTAATGATAATCACATTTTCACTCAGACATCTAACTCTTATTTAATATATCTAAAAAAAAAATGTAACCTGACATACACACTTAAACTGTTATGACTGACTAAATCTCACAAATGTTGAATTCAGATGAAATGGAAAAAAGGGGGGTCACCATCTTACCAAACCTATCCAACTTAGATGAAACGGTGTTTGCCATATTGTCAAAAATGATCTAATACAAGATATATTTGTAATTGCCTTAAAGGGTTAAAAAAAAAGGTTAAGTTTCTCCTTCATGAACTTGTTTCATCACTGTTTCTTTCTCGGCTCCATTCTGAACATACCTATTGACAGATGGGCGGAGTTTCTGACGTTCGGTTATATAGATCTCTGTGGGAAATAAGCTGCGTCACTTTGCCTTCACAACTTTGAAGAGGAACATTACCAAATAAAATGGTAAGGAAATAGCGAATTACATTTATATGAAACAAAGTTTATTTATGTGTTCATTCTTTGCTGTTGTGTAAAAAATAAAAAAAATTAAAATTTCTTTGAATCAATTTCTTTTAGACAATTCAGTTTAATTAAATAAATGAAGGTTGGGAAACAAAATGTTGTAAATGTAAATTACATTTTGGTTAGTGTAATATTGTTTTGGTAATCTAAATAAAGTTATATTTATAGATAAATAGCAAAAGGAAATACTAATGAATTGAAAATATGTGACAAAAGGCATATTCTTCTCATCACACCATAGGCTACAGCATGCTGTAAGAAATGTGGGTTGATGAAAAACTACAATGGATCATTACCGTATGTATTTATTTCATATGAGTTATGGCTTTTTAATGTGCATTGGAAGATTTGTTTTTACCAGTGAAAATATAAATGCTTTAACGTACTCCAAGCTGCATCAATACTTCTTAAACGACTCATTTTTAAACTTAAGGTATAGATGTAAGTGTGACCCTGAGGAAGAGCCCAACCCTTTTCATCTGGTAAGATCGACAAACTAATTCTTTACAAGCAATGAATTGAAAGGACAGGGATTTTTTAAATATTTCTTTCTAGGACAGTGTTTACTGTAACTAAACCCAATAACAAAGGTTTCAGTCATAAGTTAGAACATGTAGAAAAACATTTCTTATTTTATATTTTCTCTTAAATGCAGGCATTGTGTCAGTCAAACAACAGCATCCAGAGGTCCATGGTCGCACCAACAAACGGGGTAATGACTCGATTTCACAACAACATTGAGCAAGGTGTTCAGACATATCAACGTGTGATCATGAAGGACGGCCGCACTGTTGCAACTGAAGAGTTCAGGTGTTATTCGTTCGATTAAAGGCTGTTTAAGTCACCACATCAATGTAATTATTCATGTTATGAAATTCTAAGTACTTGTGAGGGTTTATAAGTTATATGCTGTGTATTCTCAGTGATTTCTTTTGTCTGCAAATTGAGTTTCATTTGATCCATAGTGTTGACATGTTGCCATTAAAACTTAATTGAACTTTCAGAAACCAGTTGAGTTGCCTGATAGTAAAATAAACTGATCTCAAGGCTAACAGACAGACTGAACAGAAAGAGATCCAAAAAATACTTTAAGAACCGTATTTAAAAAGTTATTCATTACAAGGAATTAGAGAGGAATTGACCGATTAAAGGCTGCTTGAAAATAAGGAAAATGTGTTTTTAATGTAATGAAAAAGTCTTTCTACTGTTTCATATCTTATGAAGTATAGAGTATACTATTCATAAAATGATGATGACTGCTGTAATGCTTCTGTCTATAATAATTCTGTCTACTGACTATGTGCTTTACTATACTGTAATTTGTTATGGTTATTGTCATGACATCAACTTAGTGCATGTAAGGGGTTGATAAGTGAAATACTGTGTATTCTCAGTGATTTCTTTTGACAGTAAATTGAGTTGGAAGTCCATAATGTGTTGACATTGCCATTAAAGTGTACAAATTCAATCGCTATTCCCACCATTAACTATTAACATCGAATCCATTTAGCTATTTAATGCCTTAATTTTTTTTCCTACAGGTAAATATTATTGAGTAATGGAAAAGTGACTAGATATACTGATCTGATATGAAACAAAGTCTCATGAGAGCTGCCAGCTTTCAAATTCTGTTAATTTTATCACAAAACAAAAACAATTAAAGCTGCAAGCAGCATTTATCGGTGTTTAAGCAGTTAAGGCCTTTAAGCACAAAAGCATCAAAAGACATTAAGTTTTATTTAGCATACATTTAACCACTGACATAATATTTGGAAAAGACCATTTACAGCCAATACAGGCAATTTACCATAGGAAATATATGGTTTTAAAGCTTTTTAACAGTTATAGCGCCACCGATGGTCCGATCTCCATTAAATTTTGCATGCTATTTAATTTTGTTTATGATTTATTTATGACGTTGTGCTTGAACCCCTAATAATAGCCTACCGGTTGGTTTTGGCGCTCTTTAATGTGGCGCGAGAGATCACTGTAGGCCTAGCTACTTCCTCTTTACTATGTTACAGAACGAAATAAACACGAATGAAAATCAGAAAATATGTTGAAAGATACAGCCCAACTTACCAAAATCCGTATCATGTCTCTCATGTAATCGCTCAATCAGTGTTTCAACCACAGAAAGACGTCAAGAAAACAGCTTGCAAACAATGTCACGTAGGCGGCCTAACTCAAAAAAGCATTCGTTTACCATTAACTTGATAGTCAGCAAGACAGACCGCTCTCGCCAGTCGCCACCAAGTGGACAGCGGTGAATATTACAGTTACAATTCACAAATTAGATCAAATGACGGTTGGATTTCAGATTTGTCGGTCACTGCTAAAAAAAATCGTCAAAATGACGAAAAATGTTCGGTTAACGCGACCTCTGGACGAAAGCGAAATTTGCTTGCAAGCCAGGTTTTTTTTTGTTTATAGCTTTATTGGAGATGACTAAATCTATTAATTTAAAAGATACACCCTCAAATTTCTGTTAAATTATTTCCTGAAAATCATATCCTACCTTTAACCACTTATGGCTGGAAAAGGGAAAATGAATCTTGGAAGTACCAGGTGAATTAATGCCATGCATCACAAGACTGCAAACAAGCTGTCAGTAGGCTAACATTTAGGCTATCCTCTGTGACATTTTGCAAAGACAAGCTTTTCATGGTATTTAACAAGTTTTAATCTATTATTAAAGGCTGTTTAAAAATAAGGAAAATGTATTTTTAATGCTGTTTGAAAAATAAGGAAAATGTTTTTTTAATGTTTTTTTTTTCTTTCTGTGCTGTTTCATATCGTATGAAATAGAATAGGCCTACATAAAATGATGACTTCTGTATATAGGCTATGCTTTGCTTCACCTAAATTAGATGTTGATTCTTTCTACTGACTATTTGCTTTAAAGCCTTGTTCTGGCATGAAACTCTAGGTGGCGCAGGCTGATAGGTCCTTAATTCATTTGATAATGATCACATCATTTTCTATATCGCGCAGCTTATTGTTTGCAGTTGCATCAGCAGCCAATGAGCTGTGGCTCAACATTCAAATACGGGTAGTGTTGCTTTTAGCAGCTAAATTTGATTGTGTAATGAAAAGTGACTTGAAATGACATAGCCTACTAGCCTGACTTCGTCATACTCATATTCTAGTCAGAATGTGAGTCTGATACTGCTCCATGGCCCTGTCCTAAATGGGACACTCAGGACTTGTGGACTTCCTCAGAGTCCACACTTCGGTGAGGTCATGTAGTGCAGACCTATAAGGCCCTTAGCGCGAGTCCGCGAGGGCACATTGAGAGGTATTTTTGGGACAGACTCGATCGTCACGCCGGAAACAGGAAGACGGTCTGATTGTTGTTATGGACAGGAGCTACAGGTTCGGGGAAATATGCTGCCTATTGTTGTTGTGTTTACATATGACTCAGTAAAGCCCTGTTCTATTTATTTAATGAATCATAATGCGATCGTATTATTTAGCTCGCTATTATTAGCCTATGTTTGAGACATCTGGTCGATGATCATAATGTTTGTATAAACTTGTCATAAAAACCGTAATGATAATTACACTTAAATATTTTCTTCTCAGCCATGTTAACAATTGTCCGTGAGCGAAATCTCCTCCCATCCGTTGTCTGATTGGCCTTTTGCAAGGATTCCTGGGTAGTTAAAGTGCGTGGAGCCTGCATCTATGCAGGCTTCGTGGAAGACCGCTTCAAGGGTACAAAGGGGGCGCTGCTGAGCACACTTCAGAGCGTTAAAATGCTAAATGGGACGGCCTACGGACTCGTAGACTCGGCGAGCACGCGCAATTTAAGTCCACGAGACCGAAAGTCCGCATGAAGTGCGCCATTTGGGACAGGGCCCATATAGGGCTTTGATTATGAGGCGTGTGTTAACCGAACCAGGAAAAAAAAAACTCTGCACTCAATTGAATAGACCTAGAGCAACGCAGTAATTGTTTTTTTTTATGAGCTACGCAAATTGTCAACAGAACTCAACAACACGCACACTGGAAGAAGTAGTAAAATAATGAGTGTTGCTTCTTTTACTCGGTCCTCCATGAGTGCGACCAAAGGAGAAACCACAACGACCACAGGGTTTTCATTGCGTCCCGTCTTCTTAGCGACCATCGGAGCCAGCTGATAAAATAAACTTTTGCCGAATCCAGTAGGAAGGACGGCAAACACATCTTTCCGATCGACAAATGCCTTGATTGCAGTTCTCTGTTCGTCTTTTAAAATGAATGCGCTGTCGATTTCTTTTACAACGGACGCGATAGCGGAATCTATACATCTCAGTTCTCCAGCTGCAGTCATCTCTGAGGGAAACCAGTTCAACCCAAGCGCTCTTTGATAACGTGATGATTACGTAACTGCAGATCATCTGTCCATCATCGTATAAAGCCCGCCCTAGCAATTTGATTGGCCCGACTAATTCTGAACCGATCATAATTACTCCTCAATGGATCGAGTCCAGACCGAACTTCCCGACCAAAAAATGTTGTGGGCGGGGTTCAGGCTGGCATCCAGGCTAATAGCCTACTGTTCATTCCTATGTATTTGCGGTATATTGTCATGCATGATCATCTAAAGAAAGACATTGATCTGAAGACTGAACAGAAAACAAGAAAGATCAGAAATCCCTAAGATATAATAATTTTGCAAAGATGGTATTTAACAAGTTCATTCATTACAAGGAATTATAGAGAGCTGTGATGAATTATGGGAACAAATGGGATGACAGGGACCTCTGGTGGTGGAACAGAGAATTCATAAGAGGAACTGGAAAATTTTAAAATTTGACTCAGAATTGACTCGGAAACGTCATAAAAATAAGTCAAATCTCAAAAAGTCATGGACATTCCTACAGTGAATACACATTTTACATTCGGCTCTAAAATATTTCATCTGTTAGATTTGTGAAAAGCAGAAAATGCTTGCAAGCCAGAGTCTTTCTGTTTATAGCTTTATTGGAGATGACTAAATCTATTAATTAAAAAGCTGGATACACCCTCAAATTTATTTTAAATGATTTCCTGAAAACTTTTATCTTTCATCTCTGATTACTGGAAAGGGGAAATTAATTGTAAAAAATTGTGCAAATCCTGGAAGTAGCAGGTGCATAAATATGATAAATTCCATGCATCACAAGACAAATGCATACAAATCTGTCATTAACATGTATCCTCTGTGGCATAATATCAAGAGCTTTGACATTTCCCAAGATCTTTTTTTTGTCAGTTTTAATTGCATGACTGAGCAGTGAATTTTTACTATTCTTTATTCGGTTTCAAATCCATCTTAGAGACATTAATGCGCTGCTGTCCTTGTAAGAACAACCAACACATTTTTTTTTAAATCTTCTGTACATTTTTAAGTCTGTCTGGAAATCAGTGTGTCAATTATTCTGAAGAAAATTTGAGTAAATAATAATTATAATAATAGCTGAAATATGAAGGTATTGTCACAGATGAAGCAGAACTTTTAGAAGTATTCCTCTAGACTCGGGACATTAGAAATGTTCTTGTGTTTTAAGACAGTCTTTTTCTGGCATGCCTTTGTCATTTCTGTTGTTAAAGAACCATGATTACAGTGACAGACCTGCTTTTCAAATAAGTGGAACCACAAGCCCGCAGGGAAAAAAAGAATCGCTTTATCCTCTTTAGCATTCAAACATTTAAAATTTGCAAACAATCCATGAATTCCATGATTGATTATTGCTTCAGTCCCCTTTGAATACTTCAAACACATGACTTCTAGTTTAGCATCTTTAAGAAATACGTGCAGTTTCTTTTACTGATAGGTTGGAGATTCTGTTATTTGATGCTTCCATTGATCTCTGTGCGCTCAGTTTACTACAGCTTTGCAGAGGAGCTTTAACAGGGGAAATGGTAAGGAAATAATACATTACTTTTGAAATATTTAACACTTTAGAATATGTTCCGTAATTGATGAATAACTACACAGGAGCAAATGAGTAACACAATATTAACATTCTAATAACAACTATTAACTAACAAGAAACTCTGATTAACGAATTAGTATTAATAATATAGAATTAATAGCGCTCAGTTGAATGTGGTATAGTTCACTATTGGCTAATCATTTTTTTTCATACTATTCAGAGAACTACAAAGAACTACTATATTCAGGTTCATAATTAATGTGAATATAATGTATTAATCCTAAAGTGAAGATCATGGTAACCCACTAGTAATGACTCAAGTATTACCAAATCAAGTATTACCAAAAATCAAGTATGACCTTCAAGTCAAGTCAAGTCACCTTCATTTATATAGCGCTTTTAATAATATGGATTGTTTCAAAGCAGCTTTGTGATAATAGGAAATTAAAGTAACAGAGATTGTTTTGTCTTTACAGCAGCTCTGGAATAAATTTATTGTCCAGCTAAAGTTAGTTTTGATTGATTCACTTCCGTTGCAAAGATCATTATTAACTTAGGGGCCGCTTACATGACACTGTTCTAACAGAAAACCCTTAACGCGTTCCGGCCCACTCATTCGCAGAATATTTATCGCTTCTGAGTAGCCATGTGAACCGGAACTGTTTTGACAACGTGTCATCTGTACAGAGGTAAAGGAAAGGAGAAGGAGGCCTTGCAGGGGAGAGACTTTGACACTTCAGGATTGCGTTGTCGTCGTGTCCAGGCGCAGGTCCTACATCAGATCTGGATACGGCCTGGATCCGTCGGACTTCAGAAGGAATGACTTATTTGGATCATGTATTCTAAAGTGAAAAGCATGATAACTCATTATTATTGACTGAAGTCAAGGAATTACTATCCAAAACCTTTAAAAAAAACTTAAAAGCTTACAATGACTTCAGTCATTACTGAGTTATCATGCTTTTCACTTTAGAATACGGATCCTTCCGAAGGATGTAGTAAAACTTGAGTCATTACTATCCAATAAACACTTTAAAAGCTACAATGATTTCAGACATTACTAGAGAATAATCACTTTCAATATTGCTACTGATCCAAATTATTAGTAATTTCTTCAGAAGTATTTGGTAATACTTGAGTCTTTATATATAGCCTATATATACTCAAAAAAATCTAGAAATTAATGAAATTCATCATCAAATGCATATTAAGTACAATTCAGTTTACAGTTGACAGTCGAATCCATCTGGATTAGAGACATTTTGGACTTGTTGCATTGAAATGCATTGACATATTATTTCATGTATCATGGAGAAAACAACCGATATGGCTTATAAATGATCTTCAGTGAATGTTTTTAATGAATTGACTGTTTATTGTGTAACTAAAATTCTCTGTACTGTATGTTTTGCCCTTCAAAGTTTTTTACTTTCTGTTTTACTTTTAGATGACTGACTGCTCGTGGGTGGCGATCATCTGGTGAGGGTTTTTTTTTGTTTGTCTTTCTGTCTGACTGTCAAGACGCTGTTTTCAAGACATTTGTTTGCAGTGGTAAGTCACACTAACTGTACTATTTCTTTAAATAATATATTACATTTACATTACAAGTAAACGTCTAGAAATTATGTTTGACAGAATCAGGTGTGCAAACCCATAGAATTTAATTTATTGCTCATCAATTCTTGAGGTTGTATTATTGGTTCATTGGCTATTACTGGCTCTTGATTGCATACTGATGATTTAAAATTCTTCGAAATACCACACAATTGTTAATTATAATTTTTTTGAGCCTTTAATCCAACACAATTACAGTACCTTTAAATATAAAAACACACTGGTCAGAATTCAAGAACAAGAGGGACAACATTTTTTTCATTTTTCCTGTAACTAGTGTTTGATGTTTAACATAGACTTTAAGAAACTCTGATAACCAGAGGGGTTAAAAACTATATGACGAGCCACTTTAAATGAAATGAATGTACAAATGTCTAAAAGAGAGTTTATTCATTTAAAGATAAATAATTCAATTTGAACATTAAAGAAAATAAATAAATCAGTGACACACACATCCTTTATATATCATGTATCTTTAAATAAATAAATAAATAAACACTATTGCATTGTGTCAGTTCACATGGTCTTTGATGTAGATTGTAATGTAACAGGATTCCTCAGCATTCATACAATTAATTTAATTACAATCAATTAAACAATGAATTAATCTGAATTTTGAATTGTTTCTCCAGATGGCTTTTTCAGCTACTACTTATGGTAAAGGAAACTTTGGAAAGGTGTATAAAGTAACGTTTGGAAATAACCGTGCAGCTCTTAAGAAGGTGCCCTGTACTGTCGTAACTAAAGAAGAAATTCAGAAAGAGAAAAATATATATCGGTGAGTATTTGAATATGCGCTCAAAAAATATTTATTTTGGTTCATTTCTGATTGAAAATAAACTAATGCAGCACAATTCTTGCACATTTTGTTCAACTTACCAGTCTTACCTGCATTCAATTCATCCAAATTTGTAAATTACCCTTCATCCATTTATCATGGATACTGCCTTTTATGATATATTTCATATTTTGCACAAGTGATCTTATTGTAGGTCATTGCGTCATTCCAATGTGGTGAAGCTCCTGGCAGATCCCTGGCTCGACTCTAATGGTATGTGGAATATTCCCTTGGAATTAATTTCTGGGAAAACTCTGGAAAAACTCATGTTCAGCTCACAGTCATACATGGAGGTAAAATGACATTTTATTGATTTATTTGTTCGTTTGTTTTGTTAAAAATTCAAAGATTCATTCATTTTTAACTGATTACAATATTTCCTCAAAGGTACACTATGTAACTTTTGGCCCTTTAGCAGTTAATTAACAAACAAAAACATGCATTTTACAGAAGAACATTGTTTTGGTTGTGCTTCAGGTCTGCGTGACTGTGAATATGACGCTTCACGATAGATGCTTTACACTGAACTCTGTTAGAGAGCTACATATGAAAATAAACCTCTTCTATAAAATACCATACTCATGTTGAATAAGAAAAACACCAGCCATGTCTAAGCTAAGCCAATGTTGATTCTTGTTTCATTAAGAGCTCTGTCGCATTATCTTTTTTTTTGCCAGCAGACTCTGTTGACCGTATAGTTTACGATTCCCGGAGGTTAGAGATTTAGCGTCCTGCATGTTAGTGTTGTCAAATATATACATATTTTTTGATATAGGTATCAATACTGAAATATCTAAAATGGCTCCCATACTCATTTTCCACAGTTTTAATTTGATTTCTGTCCGACAGCAAGTTGATACTCACCTTCCTCTCATTCACTCCTCTCATTCGCTCCGGTTGAACAAAGTTGGTGTTACAGGGCCCGAATTTCAGCCCAGGATAACAAATATTACACATAATGTAACTCATTCCCGCAGCCTTCACCCTCACTGCTCTTGACTAAATCGCTTTTGTAACTTTAATTGTAAGGATTATTCTTTAGCCTATTTAACTTGTCTTTTTATTTTATTTTATTTTATTTTATTTTATTTTATTTTATTTTATTTTATTTTATTTTATTTTATTTTATTTTATTTTATTTTATTTTATTTTATTTTATTTTATTTTATTTTATTCAAAGTTGGAAATCATGCTTCCTTTAAGCAACAAAATTATCCAATTGTAAAAACAAATACATTGAGTGAGCAAACATTTAGGTGAGAAAAAGTATATGGCAGGTTTTCCCAGTGGTTTCGAAAATGGTATAAAGTATCGATATTTTTCATATCTAAGTTAAAAATTCTAGTATCAGGCGTATATGCAATTTCCTGCGAAAACCATCCCGACAGAAAATATACACTCCCTGGATAATAGGCTTGATAGTGAATCAGGGTAAGACAGGAACACGTTTTGGAAGAAGGATTGATAATGTATTGACTCATTATTTAAATTTAGCAAACAAAGTTACATAAAACTTGGCATAGTAAAACAATATCCATTAAATAATGCATCTCATCCAAACGGTTTTTAATCGTGATGCAATTAGAACCATTTTGAAATCCCTAAAGAACATTATGTAAACATTTTTCCTTAGTGTAAAGAATATTTGAATAATCTGAGGAACCTTTTTCCACTATAAAAAAATGATCGGTTTTTGTGCAATAAAAGGTTCCATGGATATGAACAGTTCTTCAAGGATTATATATATTAATTTATTTTCTTTCTCTGCAGCTAACAAAGCCAGTCATAATCACCATAATCAATGGTATGTGTGAAGGCCTCGCTTACATGCACAGCAAGAGTATCGTCCACCAGGACCTCAAGCCTGACAACATCATGGTGAGATGCTGTGTGTGTCCAGGGTTTTTCATAAACAATTGTCCTGTAGACAGACATGCGGTTAATGATGGTCCCCCCCCCCCCCCCCCCCCCCCCCCCCCAACACACACACACACACACACAGACACACACACATGATTTTGAGTTAATTTAAAATATTTTGAGGAATTTTTCTCTAGAAATTTTTCTTTCTAAAAAAGTTCTACATTCTGAAGATTGTACTGTATCACAATATGGAAAGTTATGAATGAACAATGGTTTTTCAGTGCATGTTGTTGCATCTTCTCATCATGAGTGACTCATAAACTAAAACTCCCAAAATCGTAGACTCTTATCAGATAATACAGCTCAGTCATCATTACAGCATGTCTCATTTAAACCTGTCTCATTCACAGGTGGAACGCAGCACTTATCGGGCCGTCATAATTGACTTAGGACTCGCCAGATTTCAGAAGAACGGCCTTTGCTTTGGCACAGAAGGAGGCAATTGGTGTTACTCCGCTCCCGAGATTTTCCAAGGAAAGTACAGAGACCAGTACTCTGATGTGTGGGCGATGGGCAAAATCCTAGCAGAGCTCCTGATCGTGCCCAGAGCGAGACTCCCTCCCAACATCACCCCTGTTCATGTGGTTGCAGCCATGAATATGAATCCATATGATCTCCCGGTCTCTAGAATGGTGAACAGACTGGTTTTATTCAGACCTACAATGGCGCAGATCTTAGGACAGATTGTTCAGGCAGGGAGAATGTGGATTTTGTATACTAGCTTTTTAGGGAATGTAGGAATAGCTTTTTAAAAGATCGGCAATGAGTGTTTTACTATTCTAAATTTAGAAAACAAACTCCTTACATTTCTCTCAATTCAGTCAAATCTAATTATTAATCAACCCATATATTAAAACAAACAACACAACTGTTTGCCACTGAAAAATAAATTATTATAACATTTCAAATGAAGCCTGTTTTTATTCCATTAAACCGACACTGATCATATAATATATATAGGCCTATATTTTACTGAATTGAGTGAAATGAAAGGAGTTTTTTTTTTTTTGTAAATGAATAAAAATCTATTTGACGCATCGGTTGAGAATCGGGATCATAACACATACTATAGGTTCACTTTCAGAAACTATTCTGGGAAGAAACTGTTACTGCTCAGAAGTTGCTCTTCATGTCTCTCAGAACAGAAGACTTCATGGAGATCTCATGCGTGTTTCAGATGTTCCTTATAAAACAGTGGCAGTTTCTTTCAGTTTGTAGTTCAACCACTAGAGGGTGTGTTTGGTCACAAACAATGTTCATCCAAGTTCCAACACAGGAAGTTGGTTTAATAATATAGATATTGTTGTAATAGACAAAGAAGAAAAAAAATATATATTTTTTAACATATCTGTACACTAACATTAATCATATGCACGAATATGGTTAAAAAACTCGAGTTGCTGTTTTTTTTCCATATGACACCTTCTGGGTGTGTAATTCTCTTGAATGTTTTGAGGAAATTCGTCAGTTTAAAAAGAAATGCATTCTTATGCACATTCTTGCATGTTTCTTGTGTCTCCCAACCTGTTTGATAACATTTCCCAGAAGTCAAACATGGGCTGGAAAGCAGGAAAACGTATAGCATACTTTTCATAACATAACAATAAGAGTGTTATGAAAAAGCTGTTACACATTAGAACTAAAAAAAATCTTTCTTTATTTCTTGCTTACAGAATGAATGGGCAAAAAGATATTGCACAATATAACTAAAAACACAATAGAACTTTTTTTTTTACAGAATGAATGGATATGGATGGATGGATGAACTTGTCTTTAATTGTTCCAAAAAGCATCTTGCATTTCAATAAAAGCAAGAACCTTTTAACTTTTGTATTTATATTAATCGATTCCATCTGTGATTAGCTAATCAGTTATATAGCACATCCTTATAAAAAAGTACATCAAGTTAATTGTATGCTTAAGTAAAGTTAAAGTATACGTAGCCTAGTATACTACTAATATCAATTTACTAAAATTACACTTGTAAGTGACCTGTTTCAATAGTACTTGGGGCCAAATTGGCCCACTTTTAGTGTATAAAAGTATACTTTTATATATAGCTACTGTAACAGTAGTAAACTTTGAGTAGCCATACACAACTAGTTTATATCTTCGTTTTTACGTTACATTAAATTTAATTAACACTAACCATTTTGTAGTAAATTTTAAGTAGGCCTACAATTGATGCTCTAGAGGATATTCCTGTCAGTGAAATTTATGGACAAAATCATATGCAGTGATCTACGCTGTCGCTAAGTATCATCTGCTGAATTAGCGTTATTTGCAGTTCGTTTTTCCAGCCGCCAGAGGGAGTGTGTGAACGCTTATCTACAACAGCACAACTTCTTTCAGTTAAAGGTGCATTGCTTGTGAACGAAAATGTGTTTGTACATTTAAAGTAAATCAAATCATTTGATTTTGTATTGATTGACACACATAGTTATGAGTGAATAGTTGATGATCATTTTACTTCGATAAAAGTTATCACATTTAACCAAACAAATTGCCTATGAAAAAAATAAAGCCACCCTACAACATTAACCTTGACAGTGTGAAAAAACATTTCTTTGTACACTACTAGTCAAACGTTTGGACACACTTGACAATTTATGTTTCTTGCAATCTTAAAACATTTTCATATAAAGGCTGCTTAAAGATTAGTTTTAAAACACATAATAATAACAATACATAATATAATAATGACCTAATAATACAAAATAATAATGTCTAAATTCAACCTTAACTTTTTTTTTAAAGAATGGACCATAAATATTTATTGTATTGTAGCGGGCAGTGCTTTCCATCACCTGAGGGTGTGAGCATCATGTGACAGTGAGAATCATCACCGGGGTGTGTCAGTGGTGAAGCACCTCTAATGATTGGCTCACAGAGGAGAAAGAGTCCCAGAGAGATACATTACCTCATAGCAGAGGAAAAAGAGATGAGCTCATACTCACCTGACTCATATTCCCAGCTCAGAGAAGCATTTACACTCAATGTAAAGACCCGAGTTTTTATGTGCGTGTGTGTGTGTGAGAGAGAGAGAGAGAGAGAGAGAGAGAGAGAGAGAGAGAGAGAGAGAGAGAGAGAGAGAGAGAGAGAGAGAGAGAGAGAGAGAGTGAGAGTGTGAGAGAGAGAGAGAGAGAGAGAGCAGAGGGGGAAGGGTCAGTCATAGTGTAGCAGGAAGACCTGAGTGCATAATATCTCTTGAAATATAAATGATAAAATAAGGAATTGCACAATAGAAAATAAAAAGGCATAAATGGAGTTAGAATCTCTAAGAACAAAAATTTTATTATTATTATTATATACTATTATTCATTGTTATTTGTTATTATTATTTACAAATATATAAACAAAAATCGCATAATCCATATTAAGTGTGATTGATTCATTAATATAAAATTTATATAATGTAATATATCAGACCAGATGCTGAAATTCTTATTCCACATGCTTGCATTATTACTTTTTAATATTCTCAACAACAACAAAAAAAATCATGAAAAATAATAATGCAAGCAGAATTTCAGCATCTTCTCTAAACTGATATCATATAATATAATAAGAAATCATAATTAGTTGACAAAACATTTTTTTTTTTTCTTATTAAAATTGCAGTTTTGTCAAGAAATTCAAGAAAAAATCATTTCAATATATTTTATTATGTATTAGTTAGGTTTGAGGTATTAATGCTGACTGATTCCTTTCATTGTTATATGACACCACATTACGGCATGGCATGCGTACTGACAAATGCTCTGCTGGATGATGTCATATTAGGTCATCATTTACAGTATGTGGGTGTAGTAAGTACAATATGAGTATATGCAAACATATTGCTTCTGCGAGGAGAGAGAATCTTCAGCACAGACTTCAAAAGACGTTTCCAATGACTAGACATGCAGGTTCCGAGTTGAAAGACAAAAGGGGGACTTTATAAACAAAAGACCCAGGCCCACAGACAGGCTGGGCAGGCCAGGAAACATGATCTGTTATCCATAGTTGATATTGATTTAGGCCTTGGGCTCCCAGTAGACACCATTAATGGAGGCAACTGACCTTTTGGACATACTGACTGTCACTAAGGTGCTGGCTCTGATCCAGAATGTGTGAGAAAGACCCGTCCTGTACATCTCATAGTGTTGCCATCTGATCGACTGATGCTGCAATGATCTCCTTCGTGTGCCAAACCGTTTGACTGGCCAATTAAAAACACTAGAAAACTGTATATGCAAAGGATAAAAGAGCTGATCGCCTCTATATTTGCCATGAGAAGAATTTCTTAAGCATCTTTCATAAGAAATAAGTCGAGTGTATGCTTGCCTTTGATGGTAAAGAAATATGACATTCTGTGATTATGTATAGTCAATATGCATGTAAATCAAACCAGCTGCAAGGTTTTGCAAACTACATTACAGTCTCATGTTGTCACTATAACCAATTTTTTTCACAGCTGATGCATTATAAATCTAAAACTGCATATCATCATCCACACACACACACACACACACACACACACACACACACACACACACACACACACACACACACACACACACACACACACACACATATATAGGCTATATTGTATATATGTGTGTGTTGCAATTTTAAGCATGTGTTAATTATAACTTCGGTTGACCAAAATTTGTATTAGTGTTTGAACTGTTACCTAACCCTAGCTTGCCTATAAATCATAATTAATAGGTTTGACTGTGACAGCTTACCCTATATAGTGTGATTAGATGCCTTACTTCAAGGTCAACACACGTTAAATTAATTAAATACTTTTTTTTGTATTCACATGCATTTTTCAAAACTATATATATATATATATATATATATATATATATATATATATATATATATATATATATATATATATGTCCAAAAGCCCTTTTGTTGTATAAATATGTCAGTACAGATTAATAACTGATTTTCACAAATAAACCCACCCTGAAAATATTCACTGGGGGTAAAAAGTGTGACAAGGAGTGTTATTAATTAGCTTAATATTAACTAAATGTATTTTTGTATCAGTTCTACAATTCAAGCTACATTGTCTTCGTATTATTATTATTACTGTTATTATTCGTATAGCTGCTGCTGTTGTGGCTGTTGTTGTTGTTGCAGATTTCATCTTTGCCGCCAGGCGTGGCATCATGAGGACAGTGGCGTCTGAGGTGGAAACACGAACGCTCTTTGTTCAAGGTTTGCCTGAGATGTTGCTAGACACGTGCTCTCTCTCTCTCTCTCTCTCTCTCTCTCTCTCTCTCTCTCTCTCTCTCTCTCTCTCTCTCTCTCTACCATAAATGTGCAGTGCAGATCCTGCAACGTCTGTGTGATAACTCCCCGTGTCTCTTCTTCTTCTCGCTGGCCGTGTGCTCTTCCTCTCAGTGTAACAGCACTCCATGCGCAACGGTAGTCCAAACAACAACTCAGTGACCCGCTGCAACCAACGGCAAACAGGGTGGGCGGACCCCCGAATTATGTCAGTTTAACTCTTTCATTCTGGGAAAAATACTGGGGGGACAGATGTTTCAGTTCCTCTGCTTAAAAACCACGAATATCCTCCGGAAAATATCGGTCATGATATGACTCTCCATTGATCAATCATAACAGAACTGACGTTGTTGAAAATGTAGAAAGCAGCTGGACGGTGTTGTTTTCAGGCGCACATGTGTTATCATTCTGGCACGCCTCTCCGCACAACAGAATACGATGAACTATGATGTTGAAGCCTAATATTTACGCATTAAATTATGTTTTGGATTATTCATTAGGAGTGAGTTGTGGGTTGCTACAAAGGAGTCTGAAATGCAACGGGATGGATGGATGGATGGATGGGTGGATGGATAGATGGATGGATGGTGACTGTCTCAGCGAGGCAGGGCATGGCAAGCTGTTTGAACATTTATTCTTATATTTCTCAAACTGCATCAAAATGCACTGTAAATACAAACACACTATTGTAAAAAAAAATGTACATAAATTAATTTTAAAATAGCAAACAATTTCCATAGTAGGCTATAGCGTAGTATTTTGCAGTAGCCTACTGCACTGGTGTTCACATTAATATTTTTTATAAAAGATGGTGACTGACTTGCGGGTGATAACACACTTGTTGAGCTTTCATAATAATTAAATTACACCATGCAAAAAAAAAAACGAAACATGTTTTTTTTTTTTAATGTCCCATAAATGGAACTGGATAAACAGTACTACTAACAATAAACGAAAATAGTAAAATAATAATACAAAAATAAATAATAATACAAAATATAAAAACTGTATTAATACTGTTACTGTATTAATTCTACATTTATTAATAAATAAATGCAGCCTTGGTATGACTTAATGTAGCTATCCCTTTTTTTTCTTTTTTATTCAAAATATTCCCAAATTTGTTAATTGTAGGCTATCATGAACTATATGATGTATTCCGATGATCAAATATGTGGAAGTGAATGTTTTTTTGTCGTTTAAACACCTTTATAATGATCATGTTAGTTGACCTATAAGGCGTAATGGGCGCTGGCCCTACAAAACAATCACAATATGTATATATTTGATGCATCTTATGTTTTTGTTGTTGATTTTTGTTATGTTTTTATTGTTTGTATAAATATGTGTATATATATATATATATATATATATATATATTACTTATTCAAAAAGTGGAACAAAAGCAGGTATTACAATTGTGTTTATTGTTACTTAAACATACAAATAAAACAGTATCGTAAAATAAAATATCGCTCAGTGTCATAAAATCGATTGATTCTAGGGAATACATGCTGTATCGGCTTGCCATAGGCGGGGACTGAGCGAACCAGACGGGGTGGAGCATCAGTTAGCCTGGCCCTTCTCGGCGCAGACATCCTTGTGTCCCGTTCGCCTTCTGCGTATCGGAACCGGAGAGGGGGCTGGTCTGTGGGAGGGACTAGCGCAAAGGGGGGACTTGGACCAGGAGGGGGCGGGGTGGCGGCGAGGGTGCTGTTTCTCCAGTCTCTTACCAGTGTCTTTGTCTCACACTCTTTTGTTAGCCATGCCTAGCTTGCTGGTTCTAGCAGGGATCATGGAGAAAAATGGGGGCTACGGCGGGGATTTAGCCGGCTCCGGGTTCGGTAGCGAGGGTCTCCTAGTGCCGCCCGAGGAGGAGGAGGATGATTCCCGTGCCCTTAGAGTTGCGCTGGGCCAACTGTCGCTGCTGGGTCTTGGAGAGGGCGAGGACGGGGCTCCTGCGGGTGGTGGTGGTGGAGGAGTTCAAGACAGGAGTAACAATAACCACCACAATCACATCCCATCTGAATCAGGGATGTTACAAGGGAAGAATAAGTTGTGCGCCCTGTACGAGAGCTCGCCGACCGAAACCAAAGGACGGGGCTGCAACATAACGGAGTGCGTCCCCGTGCCAAGCTCCGAACATGTGGCCGAAATAGTGGGGAGGCAAGGTAAATACAACGATGCGCACTTTCACATGCTTTCAAACTCGTTCTCCAGGGTGTGCGGCTCAAACTAAGTCTGGAGCTGTCTTAACAAAGAAAAAGGGAGTGGTAATGCTTTTTAACGTGTCTGTTTTTGCCGAGCTGTGCCACTATTTCAGCGCGTAGATGCCATATACATGGGCATTTCCTCTTAGCTTTAAGCAAAGTTACCAGCGGGTACGAGAACAAAGGCGTTATTCCACATCCACGCCTTCAATGTCAGCACGCTGCTTTCCCTTTGTCGTCTGAGGGCGCGTAATTCTGTTTTTTTGAAACAGAAAATGGAACGCGTGTGCGCTCGCTGGATACAATGTAACAGTCAACGGTCTTTGTTGACTGGATACATTGTGTCATTCGCTCCTTCGCGCGCCTCTGTAGTTCCTGCGGGCTTTCATATGCAGCAGCAGCAGCAGCACCACCACCACGTTGTTTATGTTAGGCTACCTCAGACAAAGAGGACTTGTCGGATAACTTAAGTCCACCGCCGCTTATCTCCATAATATCGCGAAGCTCATAAAAGTGGGTCTCGTGAACAACTAAAAGTGCTGAAATTCTGACAGCGATGTCAGACAAAGAAGTGAAAGTCCTTGTGTGCTTTTGAGGGCAAAGCTCGCGCGGGGGGGTGGGGGAATGGGAAAATACAAACATGACTTGGCGGAAAAGTTATATTTTGGAATGTGTGATGATATTTGGAATAAGTTGAGGAGGCAATATCGTGTAGTTGACACTGTCTCATTGTGATTGACAAGTCACTTCATGATACATTGAAATCACAGTATACAGTATTCTAGAAAGCCATGTTGCATTTGGTCCTGGAGAGACAGACTATAAAGACTGTATTAGAGTCACGCCCCGTCTACCAGTACAACATCCCTGCACTCAAAGCAGGGGGTCAGGAAGCCTCTATGGAGCACACTGTCCATTCATTAAAAGTCTAATATCTTACCCGGATGAAATATGCACTAATAAACGTCCCCCTGCATATAACGACTTTGTCTAGTAAAGTGGCCTGCGTGTTTCAGAAGTGAACGCTTGAATCCAACTTGGGATGCAGTGAGCGCGTGGATTGGAAGTTGCTGATTAAGAGGATTTGAAATGGGGTCTTTACCTCATTAGTTACTGATATAACGGCCACATCCTGAGCTGAATAACTAGACATTTGTTTGGCCTTTATTAGGTTAATTTAATTGCATTTTTCTATGAATAGATTTGGCCTGATAATAACAAGCGAGAGTGATGGCGAAAAAAGCAGCACACTTATGTATCCTTGTTATCGCCATTAGTTGGGAATTTGAGCTGAGGTTCCAGTGCTTTGTTCACCTGCAGTGGCTGCCATGCCTGTGAGGAGATGTGCTCCTGCAGCGAGGGGGACGATTCAGCGGCGGGAGGGAATCTGTGCTCCCCGCTGTCAGTGCTAGACAGTCCATCCAGGTTATTTTTTTAGCTTCTGCTCTACACAATGAGGCATGAAACCAGTGTGCAGAGATCTATCCACTGAAAAGGCCCCTGGGCGGAGAAAGCCACCCCACTCTTGATAAGACACCACTGAGGTGCTAATAAATACTCTGGTGCTGTACACGAGGCAGATGCTGTGGAGCACCACACCTTGTTATGAATTCATATCTCAACAATAACTTTATGGGGTATTTAGCTTGCTTGCAATACAAGAGAATAGTTGGGGAATTTACATCTGAAAACACATTTTACACATTTGTTTCAGTGCTGAATATCATAGTACCTGTGACTGTATGTTAGCACATGGCACTCTTGCAGAGGAGACGTCATTCAGACAACAGGGATTTTTAAGAGCTTTTGTTTTTCGCATTCTATTAGGATACGTCAATGGTAAATATGGTAAATGGGATTTATTATAGTAAATACTTAAGATAATTTAAAGCCAACACATTTCTTTCTATATTATGAATAAACAGCAAAAATATTACTGAGACTGTGTAATGCAGCAAAAAAACAAAGCCATTGTTTTAATCGATTTGTACGTTTACCACAACAGAGAAGAGTGAGCAGCCATTTCTAAATTCACTTTGGGCCTCATTCATTAAACACGAGCAGAAGAAATTTCAGTGCACATTGTATAATCAATAGTTTTACGAACAGAAACGACAAAGAAAGAAAGATTAACACAGATTTGATTCTGTTTATGAATAAGGTTCAGTGGGTTTAATCAAATACAACAAATTGCAAGACAATCCTAATTTTTATCATCAAAGATTTTACTTTAGTATATTGTATACAATAAATAAGACAATGCTAATTTTTATTACCAAATAATTTTATTTTAATATATTGTTTACAAAAAAAGTAAAGCCAATGCTCATTTTTATCATTAGACAAAAAAAAAAGTGTATTTGTGTATTTGGTATAATGGTTACAACAGAAAAAGCAAGGGCAGGCCCAGACTGAACTGCTGATGAATCTGCAGAATTTTGTATATTAGAGCATGGTAAAATGATAAAACCCAGACAATGATAAATTGTGTTAAACAGAGTAATTATACCTTTAATGAGACCTGAAAACACAATCAAATTATCCCAAATGTGCAAATAAATGACACTTGAGAGATGGAGAACATGAAGAACTTTGTGAATGAGTTCTGCTGCAGATTCGGAGCATGGGTGACCTTTTGACCTGGAAACAAACAAGCAAAATAAGTGTTAATTGACAGATATTAATAGTACCACTACTATAATATTCCTTCTCCACTCAACAGGTTGCAAAATCAAAGCTTTGCGTGCCAAGACGAACACCTACATCAAGACCCCCGTCAGAGGCGAAGAACCAGTCTTCCTCATCACCGGCCGCAAAGAGGACGTGGCCCTGGCCAGACGTGAAATCATCTCTGCTGCAGAGCACTTCTCCATGCTGCGGGCCTCCAGGAACAAGCTGGGCGTCTCGTTCAGCGGCTCGCCGCCTGCACCGCTCCCTGGCCAGACCACCATACAGGTGCGGGTGCCCTACCGCGTCGTGGGTTTGGTGGTCGGACCCAAAGGCTCCACTATAAAACGCATCCAGCAGCAAACGTGCACTTACATCGTAACCCCGAGCCGCGACCGCGACCCCGTCTTCGAGATCACCGGCTCCCCTGGGAACGCCGAACGGGCTCGGGAGGAAATCGAGGCGCACATTGCTTTCCGCACGGGTGGCCTGCACGACCACAACAATGAGAACGACTGCTTGGGCCCTGACAGTGGCAACGGGGGTCTGGAGAGCCGCCTGCAGCAGGTGTGGGGTCTCCAGGGGGCCCCGCGCAAACCGCTTGCCAGCAGCTACCGCCAGAATTTCTCAGACACCATGGTCGGAAGTAGCGGAGGAGGAGGGGGAGGGATTTACAGTAAAGGTGACTTTACCAACCACGGCAACGGGGACAAGCCGTGCTCTTACTTCGGCTCGGAGGGCACTCAAAGCTGGGGCGATCCCGACTATCCCAAACAGGTGGCCTACTATGCCCAGCAGCGCTCCAAAAGCTTTGGAGGCCTGCCTCTCCCTCTGACCAGACTGTCGCCGGGACTGCCTGAACCGTGCGGCACCAACAACTCCAACGCCGTGGGGTCTCCTCACGCCCAGGCCCGCCGTGCCCACAGCGAGCCCACCGCCACCACGGTCACGTTCACCGGACGTCTCCCCGTGCCGGATTCACCGCCTGCCGTGGCTCGGGACTGCATGACCTGCTTTGAGAGCAAAGTGACGGCCGCTCTGGTCCCGTGCGGTCATAACCTCTTCTGCATGGAGTGCGCCATCCGAATTTGTGAGCTAAACCATCCAGAGTGCCCTGTCTGCCACACCCTGGTCACACAGGCTATCCGAATATTCTCTTAAAGAGTTGTTTTTTTTTCCCGTTTTTTTGTGCTTTGTTTTTACTCTGTAGTATCAGTTTACTTTTAATCTTTTTTATTTGGCCAGTATTCACTTTTTTATTTTTCAGAAAACACAAAACCAAAACAAGCAGATATTTTAGAACACACTGCTTGCTTTACTAAAAAAAGAGGAAGAAGTATTTTCAGATTTTTCTTTTATATGTACACATATATACATATATATTTTATAAAAGTTTTTTTAAAAATGGAAAGAACGTAGTTCTTAGCATGTTCATTTTTGTTTATTTTGTTTTTGTTTTTTTTACTGGTGCTGTTTTTTTCCACATGCTGTGTGGACGGTAACAGGAAAAATAATGTGAACATTTTACACTTTTCCTTTGCTGGGGAGGTAGAAAAACAAATATCATTACAAGTTTATTTCCTAAGATTGGAGTATAGTTTTTCATCCCAGCATCTTCTGCAAATGAGCTAGTATTCTTTTTTAAGGTAAACTAGAATCTTAAATCTTTGCACCTTAAAATTGATGTAAAGTGATTGTCAGAAACATTACATTGCTAGATGTCTATGCGAAATAGATGGTATAGAAATGGCCGATATGGGCTGATATATATACGACCTGATGTCGGTGTGGCTTTAAATTTGGATCATGTTCTAAACAACACAATTACACAATTAGTATCTGCTTTGCTAATCAATATTTGAACGGGTAATTGACGAGTAAAAACAGGGAGTTTCTCTTTTTTGGTTTTGTTTTGTTTCTGCACCAGTCAGCCTATTATGTGATGCATCTAAAAAGGGACTTATTTGGTACAATACAAGAAAAGAAAGAAAAAAAACTGTTTTCAGAGCAAATTTATTGGTCAGCTCAAAAAACCTTGGAATTCATCCAGCGCTCTGTTGTTCAAAAGGTCTTTTCCAGGTTCCTTTTACTAACGGTTTTTATTCTCATTTCTGCACTCAGTATGTTTATGATTTTTTTCCCCCTTCAATTTCCACACATTTATTTGGTAAAACACTGATTACAAGCATAGGACATGAGATGAAGTAGAAAAAGCAAAAAAAAAAGCTGAGGGGGCGATTGAGGGGAGGGGGTTTGTAATCTGATCCTGAATAGACCAAATAGACAAAAGCAAGCAAGACTTCGAGCTCCAGTACAATGTAAATCACCCACTCACGAGGTCCTGCATTTGAGTTGCAAAGCGTCCTCTGACTGTCTGTACTGAGGCAGGTGTTGCATATCGTACTTAAGATTAAGTTTTTTTTTTCTCTCTAAAAGGTCGGGCTGTCGGGGGGGGGGATTCTACTCTAATTCTACTCGCTGCTCCGTGCATCATACGCTGTAAAGACTACAGAGCTCCTCCCAGAGAGTATATTGTTTTGTCGCAGTGGTGGTACAATCCCCGGAGCGCCCCGACATGGCCTGCCCTAGGAGGAGCTGATAATTAGCCATACATCAGAGTCCAGGTGCAAAGCAACTGCTGTAGGAAGGAGGGGTGGCGTACAGTGGCGTGAATGAGGATGGACGGGACGCCACGCAGGGGGCTAAACTAGGTGCAGCTGGGGCCCCTCCTGTCGATCGCCCTCTCTCTCTCTCTCTCTCTCTCGCTCTCCCCATTCTGGTATTCCCAATGGGGAGAAAGGGGGCCTCTTTTGTCCTGCCGTGGGGTGAAAAAAAATTCAAGAGCAGATTTTATTTCAAAGAGAAATCCTGGCGTTCTGGGTAGAGAGAGACGAGATAGACCCGAAGCATTTTTAATTCAACTCACCGAATTCCTCGTTTAATGTGCAAGAGAGGTAGGCCGTCGAAGTTTCCATGGAGTCTTCCTTCATGTGCGGGACATCCTGCCGTGACCCCCTCGAGACAGCCCTGCCAGTGCACGGTCACAAGCAGCCAATCGCAGAGCAACCTTGAACTCCACAATGAAATCAGACAATTGTAATTGACAAGAAAGCAGGGGTGGGGGGGAAACGCCCAATTTGGTGGCTGCTCATGCTGAATCAAATTACACACACACTGCCTGTCTCATTGCAGGCTAGGGGATTTCGGAATAGGGGATTAGAGCATTCGGAGGTTGGGAAACTGTCTTTTTTTTCTCCTCCTCTCGCTAGAAGGCCACTACAAAAGAATGGAGCCACTGAAAATGTACTCTGTTTGAAATGGGTCAGTTTTTCCCCCATCAAGCCTCTCTGCGCCATTGCCACATGTGCCCGGTGTTAGAAGATATGCTAGGGTAAGCTTGTGATTGTATTTAACTTACTATAACGATTTACCTTTGAGCCATTAGCATCTTAAATATTAGTTCTGACAAACTTTTGACGCTCAGTTTGACTGTTACAGTAGTCTTTTGCCTCGTCTGATTTGATGTATTACGGCCGCATTAGCGCCTGACAGTGTTTTTGTTTTGCTCTTTTGTTTACGAGAACAAGTACTTTCTATAAGTGTCAATGTAATAACTGGTACTTTCTTTAATCGAAATATATTTCAAGTCCCTTTAAGTAACTCTCAGATGCTGAAAAAACTGAAAAGGCTTAAAAAATTAAAGCTCTTAAAAGCACCTTATTTTTAAGAACGCAAACAGCATTTGCAATCGGAAAGCATTTCTCAAATGGCAAATGTTACCGTTATTATTGCACTTAGGTTATATTTTGGGTTAGTTGGTTGTATTTGCACGGATAGCGCATTTTGAACAAGTCACTTAATTATTTCTAAATGTCGCAGTGTTTAGGAATAGAATCTTAATTTCCTTTAAATAAAAGGACACCAATACGACGGTATTGAATAGAGGTTTTTTGTAGCTTTTTTTTTTTCTTTTTCTGGTTCTTCAAATCCCCAGCACTGATCAGGGACAGACGTTCATCCATTGAAGGAATGTATGATTGTGCATTTCGGTCATTTATATATACATATATAAAAACCAAAAGCATTTCGAAAAAGGAATTGATTATGCAAACCGTAATAGCTCGAATTTCAGAATCTGATTCAGAACATTTGTCTGGCTATAAACCACATTTTGTTCTCCTGCCTCTTTTAAGGTCACCAGGTCAGTGGACGCAGGAAACAGCAATAACTATCTTAATACTTAATAAAACAAGATATCAGTTCATCTTTATCTAAAAATGCACTGTTGATAACCCTAAGAATTGTTTAAAGCCATGCACATTGTATTTCCACAATTAAAGCCCTTTTTGAGAGCGAAACAAAAGCAGTGACGACTTTCCCAATTTGAAAACGCAGCGCTTTAAAAGTTTAGTTTCTTAATCAAATGTCGCAACTTAAGAGTGATGATATTGTTCAAAGAATGTAACCTGAATCAATAGAGAAGGTGCTGTTTAAGTATTCAGAGCGAGATTTTATTCAATACAGGCTTTGGAAGGGAGACATTTTAACTGTTAAAGACTTTATACAGCCAATCACAGCAAAACCTTTTTTAAGTATTATTTATTTGATAGGAATAAGACTATATTTATTGACATTTAGGGAGATATATAATAAAGACTGACTACCATAGGCATATCATTGAATATATTTCACTATATAAGCAATTGTAATAGTCTTTAATAGCCTACTTGCTAGTTTGTAATATTACGTAAGGCATCATCATTCCAATAGAAATTAAATAAATAAAAATAAAGTGTGAAGGTAATGATGCCCCAAAATCTGAAAGCTCTTCAGAAAATACATAACCAAAAATTAGGGTTATCACAATCAGTTAATTCATATATAGTTTAGTTTGTAGCATTTGCTATGCCTATACTGAATGCATACAGTTATGAATATATAAACATTTCTACACACCCCATTGACAGGATATACTGCATCTAAGAGCAGCCAATAAGAAATAAAAAATATATTTAAAATGCATATCAGAACGGTCTAATCTTCATTCCAATAATTTCAGAATGACAAGGGCACTACTGTTACGCCTAATCCAAAATAATAACTGCTCATGCAAAGAGCCATTCTGATCGAGAGGGGGGAGTGGTCACAACGTGCGACAACAGATTCACAAGGAAAAGTGGTCCAGTTTAGGGACTAACAGGTTTAACAAGAATGTGTCGTCTAACGTGAAGCTTAACATTATAAGAACCACTGTGAATCGTTTCCGCTTCTGCTTTTTTCTCTCTCAGTAATTACGTGGTGTTGTTAAATAGTTGCAATTCAACAGCTTCTCTCGCTTCTTTTTGGTTGTGCATGCTGGAAAATTATTTTACAGAGCATTATTTACCTTTGAACAGCCTGTGTAGATAAAATATAACAAAGCCACTTGTACTACAGAGAACTTTAGTGAGGACTACAGCTGGTGTTTAAATGTAATGCTGTACAATGATACCAGTTTATTTTTCCAAACATATTTCTCTTACCCAACAAAGTATCTAATGCACAAATACCCCATTTTGTACAGGTTTTTTTTTAGCTCATATGTTTACACACCCCTAGCAGAATCTGTTTAGGTGCATTTTAAGATTGTATTTTTTCTTCTGCCCTGATGATGCCATATACAAAATAATTTACGCTAATAATTCCCTTCAGAATCCACATCCTCGAGCATCAATGATCGTTTGCAGCCTTTTGTGAAAGCTGCACGAGTCCCTCAATTGTCCCGAGTGTCAAAGCTGAAGATCAAGATCGTATAGCCGCTGTGGGGAAGAACACAAATGTGCAGAGCATGCTGGGAAACCAAAGAACTTGGGGGATGTTGGTCAGGACAAACCAGAGACTCAAAACTATATCGCTTAAGATTACAAACAGTCATTGATGCTATAGATGAGGAAACATGATATTAAACAAAGGCACGTGAACAATGTTTGAACAATTTTTGTCTTGTGGAATTTCTTAAATATCTGCATTAGGGATGTGCTAAAAATAAAAAAATAAAATGCAATTTAAAAATTCTTCAAGGGGTTTGCAAATTTATGAGCTGAACTGTACCCTTACTGCATATTCCCATAACGGATATATTTGCATTTTTAGATTTGTTCATATTTTCTATACGCCCAACTAGGCGAACAGTATATATGTTCTTACATAGCAGATAGCGAAGTTGCATGTATTTATCTGTAAACACTGCAGCGTCCATTCTATAGAATCACCAGAGAACATATACATGATGCACTTAAGCAATTATAATGCCTTTCAGTATAGTACAAAAGGGCAAATAATGTATTTGAATGTAAAAATGGCCACCCAACCAATGTCTCTTTTTTTTTTTTTTTTTTTTTTTTATCAAAAGTGAGCTTTAGGTTTAAATTTCATGGCTAGAGAAATACCACCATATCTGTTTAGGTTCTTCCTCACAGCATTTATACAAAGCAACTTAAAAGGGAAAAAAAAAAAAGTCTTATAGCTCTTTCGTAAGATTCTATTTTGCTAACATGCATTATTATTTCATAGACAGAGGAAGAGGTCAGTATCTGGATGTTATTTATGAATATCTTTAATGAAGCAAACATATTTATAAGTAACTTCAAGACGTTTTGTTTTTTAATTAATAAATTAAAAAGTTAATATATTTCTAAAACGCATGAAGTTGATTTCTACTAAAATGATTAAAACTATAGAATTTTTATTTATGAAAGTTAGAAAAATCCTTCACACTTCTGACGGCATAATACGAGAGGGGTGGGGTTTCAAAGGCTTATATTTTAAAACGTCAGATACGTGCCGTTTTAACGTGTGCATTAACAAACGGCAGAAATATTTTATAGCATTCGGGGGAATTTTAGTCACTTCAACTTTGTGCCTCAATACCGCGTTTTTGCATACTAGAAGCACTCAGAGGTGTTGTGTACCTTTCCTTTAACACCTCATAGCTGAGTGAATTAAAGGGTCCCTTCCTTTTTTTATTATCAAATTGCTTTGTTTTTAAATGCAATTGTTATGAAGCGATAACAGGCTGAAGTATAACAGGGTGAAACAGAAAAATGATTGTGCATAGTAATACAAGCAAAATTCAACTACATGTAATGACGTTCCGATTTCCAATCGTTTAAAAATATGCATGACTAAACTTAAAAAAAAAAAAAAAAAACTAATCACACTTTTTTTCTGCAAATCAGACATTCCGTTATCATATTTGTTTCCAGATATGTGAACGGGATGCAATTGCGAGCACACTCACAGTAATACCGTTATTTGCATGTAACTTGTATCATCTCTTAACTGGCAACCTGTTTTGTCACATACAAATGAGGCTTATGTACAAACTACACTCAAGGGCTGATGATTACAGTTCATTATTACCGAGAGTGTGTCAAACACGTCAAAGCGGTGAACTATTGTTTACAAGATTACACGGAGAAGCATAGTCTCTCAATACTTACTTCATGGTGAACACGCATCTCGACTTTGTTTTGGCTCTGTGGTGGCAATGATAGTTGTGTAGTGGTTTCAATTTCAGTCAGACAGGAACATGGGTGGGGGGGGTTAGGATGGTCATTGATGTGACCTCGCTTGGGATGAGTTACTCCGGTCCGACAGTCTGTATTTGGTAGCTTCCAGCACAGTAGAAGTGTTTCATACAGCTCTCATAGTGGTATTAGTGCATTAGTTTGGTCAAGCATCTCCTGGTACTAGTGTTCAATTTATTGTTGATAAAACGAGGGGTTTGCCATATCATAGACGAGGCTAGCCGACACTCCACGAGTCGTTTTAATTTCATGATTCAGTATCGTGTCTACACGGGGCACGCAAACTGCAGGTTTTTTCCTTAGAACATGTTCTTTGTGACCTTCATTTTTGATATTTGATCAATGTATCTATGCCATACTAGTTTTGATTCTTTGGTTACTTTCAAGAAATTGTATTGTAAATGTTTCTAATAAAACAAACTGAATAATCGGTCACTGCTACCCTGAATTCTGTTGGTCTCACACCTGATGATTTGAAACAAAACTGATTTTATTGATAAATGTCATTAACATACACAGAAAAATCACCAAATATTTGAAAAATAGAAGTGTCCATGGGTTCCCACATTCATGGAAATATGTGGAAGTATCAGAGAATTGCCTGGAAAAGTCATGGAAATTAATAACATTTCAAAAAGCTCATAAATATTTCATCAACTAGAAATTGCTCGTTGTGAGTGCAATCTCTCTATACCATGATTTTACTTATCCAGTATTCAAGAACGACTGGAAAGGTCATATGGAAGTCACTGGTCAAAAGATGTGGGAACCCTGAAAATCACAAGCTTCCGAGTGTCTATGTAAACCCAAGTAAAAAAACAAAAAAACAGCCGATAAACATCCATGTTCATTGTAAATGTATTTGCCATATTCAGAGCCTTTGTTCAGGAGTCCCACTGGGAAAAGAACAGGCACGATGACAAAATCTTCCCAAAGCAGTAATTATCAACATCTCCCGCTAAACGGCTGATATTCAGCATAACAGATTGATGGCATTAGCATTAATCTTTCAGGCAAGGCATTTAGGGAAGCACCTTGTGTCGTGTATTTGAAAAAATTACAACACTACTATAAAAAAAAAGCCAAAAGCACGACCCCGACGGGCCCATCCTGAGGCGGGGAGAATATAAACGCCACTGCAAACGTACGCAAAGATAAAACCACACCAAAAGCGTAGAAGACAGAAAAGCTGGGACAGTGAGTGAGATCTCAAGAGACCTGCTGCTCTTCGGGTTACATGTAGCAGATAACAAGGGTGGCCAGAGAGGAATTCGCTTCCAGTAAGAAAACCTCAGCAATACATCACAAGCCATCAGTTTCCCTGCCTTGCAATATAATATGGTCAATGTACCCAATGACAGAAGCTCCTCTTAGAGAACCGCATCCCACCTGCCACTCGTTTTCCAAGCAGAAAAAAAGACTATTAGTCAAAGACAACACCCAGAAACCAGATTAAAGCAAAAAAAAATAAAAAATCATGCAAGTGTGCATTGAGCGACAGAAAGTACAAACAAATATATATAAAGCATAAAAAAATGTCTGACCGGCACCTGTACTTTGAGTAGGGATGGGAATCGTAGGTATTTAAAGGAATGGTTCACACAAAATCTAAAATGTTATCACAATTTGAGAACATTTTTAATTTATAGATGAACTCTTCCTTATGATTCTGGTTCTTTTTCAAAGAAAATCTAAAAAATTGACAATGTGTGGAAAACGTATATTACATTCTTTACCCTCATAACAAATCTGTTGTGAAATGATGAGAATGTCATCAGAACAGAAATAAAATGTATTATAATATATTATATTTTTTGAGGGGGGGGGGGGGGGGGGGGGGGGGGGCTTCATATTAGAAATATATACCACAAAAAGTGAGTTTCCAAACTTTTTTTAAAGCGGGAAACAGAAATCATGTGCCTGAGTTTACTGCTGATTTTAATGCACAGCTGACAAGAAATAAGATGCATAATGATCGCAATGCCATAGGACAAGTTTAATGCAGCTCTGATGCATATATTGTATATTTTATGCATATTTTATTATGCTGATGCAACAATGCATACATTCAAAAATTGTTAACAGACATATAATTTGGTGAGTTTTGTTTGAGAACCAGATAACAATTCCCAACCCTGATTCTCAATAGACGACACTCTTATACTCAAACACCACAGCACGTACATCTGTCTATTAGCTTAACCTATTAACAGTACTCTGATCCACAGAAAACACTCCCAGCGCTTGTACAAATGAGTGCCATGACTAAAAGGAGAAACCCTTGAGAAATTCTGATCAATAATCTAGTGATGGAGAAAAAACAATCACAGAAAGAAAGCAAAAATACCACAGTAAAACAAGATCATATTTGCATTCAATAAATACAAAGGAGCCGTTACAGCGGCGTCTGTGTAAGAATTGACCGAACAGGCGCAATGATGACCAGTGTGAATTTCTCTGGAGTAGAGATGCATGAAAAAGTTATCAGACTACATCTGCGGTGGCACACTAAAGGAAAAAATATATCATTTCACTAGTGAATCCCTATTGTGATCAGAAACCATTCAAGAGTTATTTAAAGGTAGCATTACACATTCTAAGCACTTTTTTCTCATTCTTCCTGCCCATTGTTTGTAAGCAGACTGTCAGTGACAAAAAGAGCGGGAAAAAAGACGAGCCGCCACGTCCGAGCGCCCCAGCTACCTGCTCATTTCTAATTAGTCTGAAACAAGAAGCATGGCCTCTTAGTTCTGAGAAAATGCTTGATCCATTGAATTTCAACTTCTCTTATTGTCCAATTTTGAAGATTATTACTCACTGATTCTGGGCATAACCAAGTAAGTCCGTTACATACATTAACCACACAACGCGCAGGGAACACAACGCAGTCGGACGGTCACGGTCAACCTCGCAGCCCAGCCCAACAAAAGTTGTCGATTTCCCCCGGATCCCATGGCGGTGCTGTAGCAGCTCAGTTATTCTGACAGCAGGCGCCCTGCTTGCCAGAATTCTGTGTAGGCTGTACAGTAATGGGAACCACTTTGGAGCTGGGGGAGAAGCTGTCTTCACCACGCCCTGACATCTGCCTCTGGGACACGATACGGTAGATTTCTGTGTGAGAGAGAGTCGGGCAGAGATAACGCCGTTACGGAGAGTTACCTGATAAAAGTGATCTAACAAAGTATGTTATTGACAGCGGAACAAATTCAGCTGCGGTTCATTGTGACACATAGAAATGATGAACAATTTAACTGTGAAACACTGTGTGGTTGAATAGATTTACTTCCCAGGCCAAACAACACATAAACAAAGAAAAACTGCAAAAAGCATACCAGTATTTCTGTGAGGTCAAACTTTTAAACACAGTTTCAGTCATTCACAGGAATAGCTGAGTATTTCTGTGGCTGGGAGTTTGCTGCCATCTAGAGGCAATAATTAATAACAGACAAGCACTCTGGTTTTGGATTGCATACTATATCTGATTGAATCTTACAAAAACTGGCAAATGTCACATATATACCAAATGTCACACTTTTTTTTTTATTTAAAGAAAAATGTTTCCTGTTTTTTTTTTTAAATACAATTTTATTATACATTTCATGACCAAGCAGAAATGTTTAACTGCGCAGATTTCCTCAACCCCAAATTCTCATTAATGTAATGTGACAAAATAATGATATTTTTTAAAACATAAATGACATTTTTAAAATAGCCAATTGTATTTATTATGCTTTATTATTTTTAATTAAAAGCTTTTCTGGATGATTTTAATTTGTGTACTACAATGATAATTGGATTTTTTCACATAGTAATGACAATATATCTAGGTCACATTACACCCTAAAATTAAAATAATAATAATAAACGTAATTTGAAAATGCCCCCCAAATTCTCATTATGGCAATGCATCTAAATGTTTCACTTTTGAGTGTTTTTAATGCTCATTATTCATGTTTTTTATTTTTTATTATTCTGTTATACGGTAAAAATTACTGTAACTTATTTTTGGTTTTTAAATCAGCGTAAATTAAAAGGCAGTGCAAAAAAAACTATGCATAAAATGCTTCTATTTAAGTACTACTTTTCTCACTACAGTAATAAGAATGTTCTTAACGAAACATGACAGCTTTAATGAGATTCACGCTTTTAGATGATTTGCTCAGGACTGACCTGTTAGAATGGTCTGAAAGGCAAGTTCAACATTAGAAGAGTCCAGCGCTGAGGTCTCCAGGAAAGAAAGTCCATGCTTCTCTGTAAAACACACACACAATTCAACAGAGCACTTCACATCTCCTAAACACACACAAATATATATATATATATATTTTTTTTTTTTTACTTTATATCTTGCTTCTCAAATACATTATCAAAGAAAAAACTGGTATAAATATCTAGACAGAACATATCAGATAGCAAACCCTAATTCTTAAATAAACAAGTAGCATGCAACATATATAACAATTATTACTAACGTTCAGTACTTGAGATAACTGAGAAAAAGGTTAATAGGTTAAGAGCATGGCACTAGCAACACCAATGTCATGGGTTCAATTCAATTAGTATCTGAAAATATATTAGGTAAATAACAACACCTGTGCTTCAGTGTCACATGATCCTTCAGAGATCATTCTAATACACTGTTTTGCTCAAGAAACATTTCTTATTATTATCAAAGTTGAAAACAGTTGTGTGGCTTCATATTTTTGTGAAAAACTGATTGTTTTACAGGATAGAAATTTTAAAAGAACGGCTAGAATTTATTTGAAAATAATCTTTTGTGTATTTACTGTCACACTTTTGTCTTTACTGTCAAAAACTCTTACTGACCCCAACCTATTGAAGAGTAGTGTACAAGTCTCTGTCCCTACATGACATATTAGGTGTTTTTATATTGAAATGTTTAACTAAAGGCAAGCATTCATTACTATGCATCTTGGGTGTAGCTTTATTCTAACTGTATTTAGGTGTAACTTAATCAATTATACATTTGATTAGCCAGAAAATGACTCAACTGAAACACTTAATAATGAGTAGCCTGAGAATTACAGTTCAAACTATCTTCCCTAGCACTAACCTGCAAACGCCTTGGCTTCATCCATAGGAACAGCCCTCAGATGGCGCAAGTCACTTTTGTTCCCTACTAACATGATGACAATATTGCTGTCAGCATGATCCTGCAGCTCCTTCAGCCAGCGTTCGGCGTTTTCATAGGTCAGATGCTTGGCGATGTCATACACCAGCAGGGCTCCTACGGCACCTCGGTAATACCTTTGAATACACACATTTAAAAGATGCATTTATTTAGGCTTTAAAATATACACAATTTATTTCATAACCTAAAGTGCTCATTAATAGTGTGGTTACGAAGAAGAATGTTCATGTGATTATTACTTTTATTAGAGTCTTCATCTTATCTGAATGTACATCAAGCTCAAGCTCATTCAACTGCCCCTTAGTACTTGGGAGTCTATGGCATCGCGTTATTTACTATACGTTAAAAACATAAGAGCCTGTAATTTTTTTACTTGAATGTGCAAGGCGTCAGTCGCTTACAGTTATGTTAGCTGTGCAAAAACAGTCTGATTTTGCAAGGTGGTATTTGTTATCATATTTTAAATGGTTTTACCGTTTACTGCACGTGCACATACGTACACAGAAAATAGCTTCTATTCTGAAAAATAAGATGGACATGACAGGCCCTGAAAAGTTATGTATATATTTATAGCTTTTCTTTTTAACTGAAATGCCTACAAACGGAACTCTTGTTTAAAATCAGAATTCAAATTATTTATATAGTACATGAAAGAATTGGACATCGAGGATGCCAAACGGGATATATAACATTGTATCTTGATAGATGATGAAAGTGCCACAAAAATAGGTAAAAATCATTCAAACTTGTAATAACATGGCCTTTAATTGATGCTTTTTGTCTCTATTTATGTGTACTTTCCAAATGTTATATCAATTTTTTAAGGTTCAGCACACGCATTACCACAGATTTTTGTTAGGTGTGATTTCTCAGGTAATAGGGACATGTTACATGTTCATATATATGCGTGTGTGTGTGTGTGTGTGTGTGTGTGTGAAATGTGCATACAAAAAAGGACATGAATTAGCTGATGTCTTGATTGCTTTTATGAAGACACTTACGCTGAGGTGATGGCCCTGTATCTCTCCTGTCCAGCCGTGTCCCAGATCTGGGCTTTGACGGTCTTGCCCTCCACATGGATACTGCGTGTGGCAAACTCCACCCCGATGGTGCTCTTGCTCTCCAGGCTGAACTCATTGCGGGTGAAGCGAGAGAGCAGGTTACTCTTGCCCACACCAGAGTCGCCAATCAGAACCACTGCGGATGACAAGGACAACTGGCTCAACTTTATGGTGCTTTTATATGCGTGCTATTGACCCTGGAGGCACACATGACTCTGTGAGAGCTCTTTCAAGCCGATTCCATTTGTGCGAGGGCTAAAACCGCAATGACTCCACCGCACAATAGCAATTAGAGTCAAATGTTTCACACACAGAGGGTGTGTTTCCACAAAGCTTTTAACAATGAGTGAAAAGGGCAAGACCAATGAGCAACTCCCTTCTTCACCCACACAGGCAGACTTATGAAATACTGGGAATGTCTCTCTCCCGCTGATAGAGGCAAAGATGGAATAGATAATATTATTGAGAAATTATATTTACAGTTACACTACTGTTCAGGTAGTTTGGGGCCAGTAAGATTTGTTTTAAAGAAACTAATACTTTTATTTAGCAAGGTTGCATTACATAGATTTTTTTATAACAATGTAAAAATCTTTACTGTCAATTTTGATCTGTTCTGTTTCAAATAAATGCTGTTCTTTTGAACTTTCTATTCATCAATGAATCCTGGAAAAAACATGATGTTACCATGTCCACAAAAAATATGAAGCAGCACGACTGTTTTCAACATTAATAAACATAATAAATGTTTTTTGAGCAGCAAATCAGCATATTAGAATGATTTCTGAAGGATCATGTGACACTGAAGACTGTAGTAAGAAGTAATGATGCTGAATATTCAGCTGACATCACAGGAATAAATTACAGTTTCAAATATATTCAAATAGAAAAGAGTTATTTTTAAATTGTAATAATATCTGACAATTTTGTTATTTTGTGCAGCCTTGGTGAGCATAAGACACTTCTTTCAAAAGTATTTAAAAATTGTCCGGACCCCAAACTTTTGAACATTCGTTTATAATTTGTGCCTGAGGTTTCTGAACTTAAAATGTATTTACCAACCCTGTCCTTCCAAACTTGTCTGTAGAACACAAAAAGTGAATCATAGGCCCGTTTTCACAGACAGGGCTTAGATTAAACCAGGATTAGGCCTCAGTTCAATTAGGACATTTAAGTAGCTTTTATAAACTTGCCTTAGACAAAAACATTACTGGTGTGCATCTTGAGACAAAACAATAGCACTGATATATTTTAAAATTGTCATGGTCATATTTTAAAATTCAGTTAAAACAACTCAAACATGCATTTTAGCCTGAGACTAGCTTAAGCCTTGTCTGTGAAATCGGGGGTTAATCTTATTTTTCATATAAAGACTGGCGACATAAATGAAAACTGACACACACACACAAAAAAACCTCTAATTCTAATAAATCTTATTCTCAAATCTGTATATTCAAACTATCATGTGACGTTCAGTTTGGACATGTGAGAACCAATCGTTTTTGCCTTCAAGAATTTTGATTTTTTTTTTTTTTTACATCTGACCGTCAACGTTGGAAGTCAATAAGATTTCAAAGCTTGAGCGTATGCAAGGCCTATCAGTGAATAACAACTTGCATTTCAGTCTGTTCGTCACACAAAGTTATTGTAAAACACCACATTCACAAGACCAGAGTATGACATGGTGATTAAATAATGACAATTTTCATTTCACCTAAATCTAAACCAATCTTAGCTAATGCTGTCAACTTATTAACATGAAAGAATAAAATCCACCAACACACGTCTCAGCTATATCTGTTCTAATGATAATGGTCTGAGTTAAACACACAGGAATGCACTTTGACAAAGACTTTGGTTGTTTTAAATCTAGTGGAAGGGCATGTTTAAAGAGCGGAGCGGTGATTGAACAGCACTGATTGATTCATTATCAAACAGCCAAAGGTGCACGGACATCTTAAACACACATGGAGGTCGAGGGAAGAACTATGACTAATGGAAGTGTCGGATCCAAGGACATAATCAAACCAGAAGTTTAAGAGGTCAATACCATTAGTATTCGGATTAGTCAATCACTATATGGAGAGATTCTTAAACAAGACAAATGGATGATCTAATCTTCCAGATAGTTTTCCCTGTATTAGGAATCAAATGGGTAAGATTTGGGTAACTATTATCATAAGTTTTAAAAACCTCCTGAATGCAAACCCATCCTGAGAAAGACCTGATTTATACAGGTCTTACCAGTTTAACTGTGCTTATACTGCTCACACTATTGAATGAAACCTCAAAATCAGTTTTACACACAAAAGACAAAATGTTTTTTCCTTTTCCATGTGACAATTGCATTAATGTTAAAATTGTCCGTTTCCATAACAAAATATCAAATGTCTGATCTGTATTAAATTATAACAGATTAAGAGAAGCCAATCATGTGGTATATTATATAATCAAGTAAAAAAAAAACACTTAGAAATTATTAAAATGTATAAGTATATGCCTTTTTAAGTATTTGGCATGAACAAAAAAACATAGTATGGTAGTGGAACAGGTAACTTGCTTCTCCCTGCTGTAAGATGAACATTAGCTGGTTGACCTGCCAAAAACCAGCTTGTCCACCTTAAGCTGGTATGACCAGGTGGTTTTTGCTAGTCCAAGGTGGTCTACCAGCCATTGACCTACTTGGACCAGCTTGAAACAGTTGCCATGTTGCAAACCACAGGTTGAATATGCTAAACTGTGTTTTAGAATAGAAAAATCAGACTTCCTATAACAAAATAGAGACATGCAGCATATGAAGACGTGGACATGCAGGAGTTCATCTGAAAGTTAGCTGTTCTGGAAGTGTAGTAACGTGGTAGCCTACTCACCTTTAAAGAGATAGTCATACTCGTCCTCTCTACCCGTCATGACTTTAATCTTCTTACCGGCTTAATAAGAACTCCGTGTTTTCAAATATTAACACTTTATGTTCTTCTTGATAACCACAACGTGCTCTTATATTTATTACAAGGCCAAAAAACTTTGTTTACGAGACGCATCAGCTGATCACGAGCACTTCATTACGCGCGCACTTCGTACGTTTAAGACAGTCAGAACCAAAAATAATATAATATATCTCCTTTTGTCGACAGTTATATATGATGTAATCGTCAAGCAAAACAGATCCCTGATTAGTCTAAATTACACTTTGATACGATGTTGCTGTACTACGTCAACCAAGTTTCGCCCTGCTGTCTCATCTTAAGGCACACACTTACGTCACCGTGCTGAGATGTAGCCCCGCCTTTCCGGTGATCTGATTGGCCAGAAACACTTTCTATCACACGATTGTGCCTCTGTCATCCAATGAAATGTTTGACTGGGCTTCCGCACAGGTGTGTAACGTCACAGGTGTGTCTTTTATAGTTGTCAGGAAAACACAAAGTATAATAAATTCAAATACAATAAATACACAGCTTTAAATAAAGACATACGGTATAATAAAACACAAGGTATCAATACAATAGAAAAATGGCTTAAAAGAAAGCGTTACAGGTGTGTGTAAGATGAGTTCTTCCACATTCCACAGCGTGACTTCACTCATGCTTTACAGAGGATGATTGGGCCTGAAAATGCCACGTAGGAGGCAATGAGGAGGCAGGGCTGCACCATTCAGTGACTGAACAGAGAATGCCCTTTAATTTCCGATTCATTTATGAAATTGTTTAGCATGTGCAGGATGTTGATGGATGTGTTAGTATAGGAAATAAATAGAAACATTTGCTAATTTAGCTGTTATAGAACAAAATGTTAAATTATTCAAAGAGGCCATACCCCCAGTAGGCTACCCCCAGCTAAACCAGAATGTATAAATGACTTTTGATACAATTCGTATTAATATTTATATATTTTAAAGTGTCATTAATGTAAAATACTAAATAAACTTCTATTTAAAGTTTTATTTTGACAATTTTGTTGAATTATTGAACAACCAATGGCAGATAAATCATAATCTAAGTAAAAGAGATTCATTTGAAAGATAAAATTATTCTGTGACTCATAGGCATATGAATATTTACATATTTAATTGCCCATATTGTAATTGAAGATGTGATAATAGCAACACTCAGATTTCACTCAGCTAACCTATAGGTTTTAATGAAAGCGAAGATGACTGAAATGTACATCTAATTCATGGAATACAGAGAATAATAACTCCATTAATTGCAATAATTATTACATTTATAAAATAATAACTCTAGTCACAACATGCCACTTGGGACCTTATGTGACAATTCATAATACAGTGTCATAGATCACTATTTTCCAAAGACACAAAATTAGATAAATTAACCTCAAAACTCTTTCGCTTGACTTAATCTCACAAATGTTGACATCTGAGATCACATCTATATTTAGGAGAAAAACAATTAAGGTGTGTGGGGGGGGGGGGGGGGGGGGTGGGGGGGGGGGGGGGGGGAGGAGGCATCTTACCCCGACATACCCTATATATATATATAGTTTTGATAATTTCCTTTTGTTGTTATACTTTATACATTTTTCAAACTGCACTTGAAGTTCATTGTGGAAAAACAATTCAGACTTCTTTTTCTTTCATAGTCCTGCTTTAATTATTATTGGAAAATTACATACTGGATATATTTTCTTTTTAGCTTCAACAACAGCAATTGATAACATCTCCACCATCAGTGATCATATTATCATAATGATAATAACAATATGCCAAAATGTCAAGCATTCATTAAATAATGAAGATAAAAATCAGCACTTTGCTTATATACATATTTTATATATTTTTAATAGCACAAAATATTGATTTAGTGCTGATCAGTCTTAAATAATGGAAATAAGTTATGTTTTTTTTTATTATCTTCATTAGGCGTGTTAAATTAATCAGATTAAAAACTAATGTGAAAAAAATGTGTAAATGGAAAGATATGTTCTTTCCTCAATCTTATCAACTAATTACAGTGATAAAGTTATTTCTCCAGCATGTATTGATATCAATAAGTGGAGTAAGATGAATTGCTGGTTGTATTCCTCATTGGATAAAAGCGTCTACTTAATGCAAGTAAAAAAAAAAAAAAAAAAAAGTTTGGCTTGATATTTCTAAAATAATACAAACAAAAATATCCTATACTAAGAGGAAACATATAGGGAAAATATATTTTTAATTAAGACATTTTAATATGATGTAAAATTTACATGAATCCTTGTAAAACTTGACAAATATCACAATGCCTAATATTTAGGAATACAAATATGGCTATGTCAGTCAATGAAATGGATTTCCTTTAGCTTTTTACCATACTGGTTGTTTCTTAATAATATCTCAACTGCAGTACAAGCTGAATTCACAACTCCATTAGGACCCTTGTGAAGAGCTTCTGAACATCCAGAATGTGGTTCTTTCACATGTTCTTGCAGCAGGCCTTCTTCTCCTGTGTGTCGTCTGCTGGAGCATTAGGTTGGGACAACGTCACAGCATTGATAGAGCCTCGGGTCACTTCTTTGCTACTCACCTTTTTATGGATTTCTGAGAAAAACAGTAATGACAACATGATTATGATAATGAAGCCAAGTGCTTGTCTACACCAGGCCTATTTCAAGGCTGACTGAAGGGGAGAAATCCAGAGGGCAAGGAACACATGTAAAGTACATGTAAATAAGGTCTGATGTGTTCAGAATACACAGTAGATATACCTGAAAGCACAGTGTTGAATGCTGCCTCAACATTTACTGACTCCAAAGCTGAGGTTTCCATAAACAGTAGACCATTCTTTTCTAAAATGAGAGAGACAAAAATATGATAATATATTAATAAAAATCAACTTGTGGTTGCTGGAATACATATACACACTGCCCAGTCAAAAAAAAAAAAAAAAGTTGCTGTTTGGATTTAAATAGACACATGCTGAAGAGTCTATGATTAGATCATCATTGCAGTGATTATTATGTTTGGCAACAGTTCTTCTAACCCTGATTGATGGAGTGTGTAGCTTTTCATTTCTTAAACAAGACACATCATGGCCATATTCCAGGATGACAATGTCATGATTCATCAGGCTCAGATTGTGTAAGAATTGGGATGGAGACTGAAGAATCATTTTCACTCATGAATTGGCTCCTCTGAGTCCAGAGCTTAAATTCATTGAGAGTCTTTGGGATGTGCTGGAGGAGACTTTACAGAGTGCTGGACTCTTGCATTGTCAATACAAGATCTTGACCAAAAAATTATGCACCTCTAGATGGAAATAACATCACAACATTAATTTCCACTAAGAGGTGCATTGTAAAGTCTCCTCCAGCACATCCCAAAGACTTTCAATGAATTTAAGGTCTGGACTCAGAGGTGCCAATTCATGTATACAGTATGTATATATATATATAATATAAATAAAATAAAGCAGTTTTCAAAAATGACCTGCAAAGTCCCTTGCGTCCTCTGTTGGAACCGACCGTACTGCTGCCAGGTCCGATTTATTGCCCACAAGCATCACTACGATATGAGCATCTGCGTGATCGTAGAGTTCCTTCAACCAGCGCTCGGCACTTTCATACGTCAAGTGCTTTGAAATGTCATAGATTAGTAGGGCTCCAACTGCTCCTCGATAATATCTGAAGCATAGGAAGCCAGATCATATCAGGTCAGGTGACTGGATTTACTTCCTTTTCTGAATGAATAGAACACTGTCATAAAACATTACGTCATATAGCAGAATGATAGAACTTGATTTAGAATGACAGGTGAGAAATTAATTGAATAGCAACAGGTGGTGAAATATGCTGTTACAAATATACACAACCTTTCAAAAGTTTCTTCTAGTTTTATATTTATTATAAAAATGTTATAATGTTACAAAAGATTTCTATCTCCTTTCTTTTCCTCAAAATAATCCTTCAATTTTTCATGCATCACGGTTCCTACAAAAATATTAAACAGCACAACTGTTTTCAACATTGCTAATAATGAGAAATGTTTTTTGTGCACCAAATCAGCATATTAGATTGATAGCATTTTTTTTTTACTGTATTTTTGATCAAATAAATAAGCGTATGAGACTTGTTTAAAAAAAATCTTACCAACTTCTTAAAATGGTAGTGCATACATAAAATTATATATATATATATATATATATATATATATATTATAATTAAATAAAGTAAAATAATTTTTTTTCTTTTTTTTTGAGCTCCACAGCTATGGTCAACATTAACTAATGTTAACTAAAATATATTAGCTAAAAAAAGAAATAAAAAAAGTGTGTTATGTTCCACAGAAGAAAGAAAACCATGGCATGATGCTGAGTAAATTATGTCAGAATTTCCATTTTTGGTGAATCATTTGCTTGTCTAGCAGCACCATTTGTAAGGTCCTTAAATGTTGCATGCAAAACTCACGCAGAAGTGATGGCCCGGTACCGCTCCAGTCCGGCAGTGTCCCAGATCTGAGCTTTGATGGTGAGACCATTTAGCTTCACAGTTCTTGTGCTGAACTCCACTCCGATGGTCGTCCGGCTGTCATGACTAAATTCATTCTTGGTGAACCGAGAAAGCAAGTTGCTCTTGCCAACACCAGATTCTCCAATAAGAACCACTGCAACAAAACATGGAGGTGCATATGAGTCACAGAGTCTACACTCTTAGAAAAAAGATTCAGTAGGGTTCTATTTATTTACTTTTAAAGAACCCTTTATGCCAAAAAGGGTTCTATATAAGGTGAAATGTCTTAAATGATTGCAAAATACTTTCATATTTGAATTTTTTTCTAGTGATAAAGCATGTTTACGAGTTGTTTCATTCATAAAGTTTAACCAAAATATCAGATGATTTAAAACAAAATGAATGAATTAAAACTAAATCCATTCAAATATCCCATGATGGGAACCCCTAAAAGATTCTATTAAGTGCTTGACAGAAGCCTTTAAGATTCTATATAGAACCTTTTCTTCTAAGAGTGTATAGAAATGCTCCCAACCAAGACTTGGTGTCATGGCTATAAGGTGTCCTCTTGGCATAGGGCACTCATTGTACTAAACACAAACACTGCTTGGTGAACTCAGGAAACACTGCAAAACAATCATGGTGTTAATCGCAAATTTTTCATGGGTGGGGTCAATGAGTGCCTTATGGCAAGAGCACACTATATAACATGACACCAAGTCTTGGTTGCTAGCATTTCTACACTCTTTAGCAACACCTTTTGTGTAAAATCGATGATTAGTTGCGGATTAAAGGACCAGACATTTACAGACTCGTGATGCAATTTTCCAAAATGTAATATGTGTTGTCTTGGACTTTTTTGAATGTAAGAAATTGGGAAATCATTTGATAATAAGGAGTGATTCTGACTTTAAATTCTGATTGGATAAGCCACATTCAAAACATTTATATTAACGTATTTGGCAGACACTTTTATCCAAAGTGACTTGCATTGAATTCAAGATTATTATTTAATGCATTGTCTTGGAATCAAACTCATGACCTTGGCATTGCAAGTGCCATACTGTTTAAGCTACAGAAATGCCAGGAAAACATAGAAAGCCATTGTAAAATACAGATAAATGCACACAGAAACACACTGAAAGAAAACAAATGGAATTGGCACATGGTATATTCTGCCAGGACATTGTTCATTAAGTTTACAGACATTTCCTTTAACCGCAAAGAACAATGCAATGTGCAATTGAAAATTCCTTCATATTAACACAGTATATTGGGCCCTATTTTTACAGACTTATCTTAGAGTGAAAGGTCATGGGTTGAAGTCCCAGAGAACACACAAATTGATAAGTTGCTTTTGATAAAGCTTTTGCCAAATGCATAAATTTATTTCAGCCATTTACAGAGTGAGAAAATAAAGCGGGGGTTATTTATCTTTACAATGTTCCACCATTTTACTCCAAGTAGGTCATGTTTCAATGCAATTATTATTCTTTTAAAGTGCAACATTAAAGGTAGGCTAGGCGATTTGCGGAGAGGCTAGCAATAGCGAGCTAGCTTTGTAAGCATAAGATCCCACCCTCCCTTCAGAGCGTCTCCAAACCAAGCCACCTTCCAAACACATGAACGCGTACAGCAGGGAGCAAACAAAAGCGTCAAGAGAGACGGCGTTAAACTACCTCATGTCTCAAACACATAACGTTACAATAATAATGAACATAAACAACTTAAAAAGCACTGACCTGTAGCACCTGACTGCTGCAGATTCATTTCGGCGTTGATAGTGTTGCCATTGAAACGCATAAAATTGAGTTACGAACCGCTCTGAGTATAACGTCACGGGTTTCCATCTCTTCCAAATTACGATAGTTATGGCGTGAACGCAGCATAAGCTTTTTGTTTTGGTTCAGGATGATCTGTCAAAAGTGGCTGCTGTTTCGGTTGCGGTGCTCGGTGACTGACGTCTGTCTAACTCGTAACATGAAACGCTCTGACGACGTGTGATGTCCGCGCGAGCAGGTGCGAGGAGTTATGAAAATACATACGTTGACATGCAGGTAAGATATCGTATCATAGCATTCAGAGAACGAATTCAATGATTGGACGAACATTTTATGGTCCTACGTCTTCCACAGACGAGATGTGTTTACATATAAATATATTTAGACCACTTAACTTAGTGATCGCTTTCAGGGTGTGAAGAGACTTTCATCCAGCATTACAAAAATGTTTCTAGTACAAATCGCCTACCCTGCCTTTAATGTCTCATGCAATCACGCATCGACATCCTGATGAGGAAATTGTCCAGGCTTGTTGTTCATTAAAACTTGCGACAGAAGTAGTTTTATTTTGCCAGAACAAACCCACACTGGATGAAAAGTGTGTCAGTCCCAGTCTAACACTTCACTTTATGAAAACCCTGGTAATTGTAGGTGCAAACAAGAATGACTCAAGCGAGTCAGAAGCAAAGTCAACACTCCACCCATGTAGGACAATTATTACATTAATTTATCATATTATGTCAGGAAATGTGACAATTATTGACATAAAAATAAAAAAAAAATTAGAAAATGAGATATACACAAGGTTTAAGCATATTATAGTAGCCTATAAGAAGTATGTATTAGTTAACTCATGCACAATTATCTGTGTGTATTGAAAGTGTTTGATATTTTCATGTCATTTTTTATTAAACCATCAGGACAGGTGATAAATATACTAAAGCTGGCCTTCTTTTAAATTGTTTCCTTTAAGTACATCGTGTTTTAGCCGTTTCAATTTAACCCGAAATGAAACCAACACACAATGCATGTCATTTTAAGTAGTCGCTGTGGTTTGGTGTCATTTGTGCAGATCACAGTTTCACAATGGGCTTCTTCAAGAGGTACAACTATTTCCCCTCCTATATTGAGTAACAGACCTCAGTAATCTTGTGTAAACAAACCCTTGTTGTCATGGAAATCAGATTTCAACCAACCCATAGAACAGCATTTGTTTTGTGGTAAACCAACCCTCAGAGCTTTACTTAAAGGAGGAATTCAATTGCAAGTATTTCTAACCAATGATACGACTTTTTTGTATAACAATGTGCAAAGTAAGTGACATTTTTTACAAGTACTGCAAAAACAGTGGGATGAGTGCATACTGATAATGAAACTAATTCAACTTAATCTAAAGACAGTTTAAGTTTACATTAGATTCTGTTTATCATGCATTACCATCGTAACTATACAGAAGTGTAAAATCTTACCTTTGAAAACAAAGTTGTAGGCCTCATCAGACCCCATATTGCCACTCTTGTAAGCAGATCTATCTTCACTACTAATCTAGATTAATGCTGCATGAGTCAAATTCCCAAGGAGAATCAAGAATGATAGTTTCCCCGCTCTATAATACAGAGGCAGACCTAAAAGAGCAGAAACACAGTACTAAATATAAATGAAATGCCACTGTTTATGGTGGCCAGTTCACTTGTTTCTACAAGGAACTAGCTCTGTTATTTAGCCTGGCAGTTCCGCTATGAGATGTGCCGTACCTGGGGAAGGTGGGCGTGACTTTAGTTGCGCTCGAGTCAGGTCAAACAGGTAAGGCGAGAACAGGTGCAGTCACATGAAACTGGGTGCAATAGTGCACCTGCTCAGCCAATGAAAAGACGACATACACACCATCCACAACCAATCAATTTCTTTTAAGCAGTCTCTCCCAAGATCAGGCAGACATTCGCAATGGAAGAGCCCCTCCCGTGGTACATATTTTGATTTACATGGTTGAAACATCATTGCTTGAAACACAAATATTACAAATGATATAACAGTGATATTTTATCTTTAGACACATTGCAACACATTCAATGTTTAGGGGAATAAAATACATGTAAAACATTCCTGATTCTGTAAGTTTTTGTTTCAATTAATATTATTTCAGACATAATAAAAAAAGTGCTTTAAATAAGGCAAAACAACAACATGTAACAAAAAAATTATTTATTTCATATTGTTGACACAACACTATGGAAGCTTGTTTTAGCCACAGAATAAAAAAGGTAATTGTGACTTTTTCATCTCACAATTCAGTTTTTTTCCCCCTTGCAATTGCAAGTTTATATCTTACAATTCAGACTTTATAACTCGCAGTTGTGGTTTATTTGGAGAAATTTGGAGGGGATTTTCTTTTAGAAAAAATTTTCCCCTCACAATTCTGACTTTCTTCTTAAAATTGAGTTATTAACTCGCAATTGCGAGACATAAATCTGCAATTCTGAGGAAAAAAAAAAGTCAGAAATGTGAGATACAATAAATACCTGATTTACGTTTTTATTCTGTGGCAGAAGCAAGTTTCCATAAGACACAGCCTGATCACTGACTGTAAAAAGTCCTGAGACATAAACAATAAACAACAACAAAAGAGAAATGCAGTTCAAATGTATTAATTCATGTTTATGCAAATACTTATTTTGGGTTTAACCGTCACATAATTTGATACAGCAATCAACTTGAGTATGCGAATAAATAAAGCCATATATATTATTGTATAAAGGCCAAGATCTTGTACTCAAATCCACACATCAAAAGTACATCCTACGACGCTGCCACTTGTGTTAGTGGTTCTTCAAGGTACTGCACTAAAGCCTCAGCCTGTGAACATAAAAAAAACATTTATGATTGTTCAAGAAAAAACATAAAACGTAAACTTGAACCGTAGTAATTGAGAGTTCATGTACACCACATCTCACCTTGGCTTTAAGCATCCCAAATCCGACTGTCTCCTTGGCATACATGCAAAGCAACAAGTTTGCAACACGTGTAATGGCCACCCTTCCCTCCTGTAATGACAGAGAAAATACAGTGCATTATAAAGAAAAATTATGGTCGAAAAATAAACACCTGCAACTGCAGTGGTTCATCATGTTAGTATTATTTCTGGTATGGTTTAATTTCTAAAAACAGATTATAACCCATGTGTTAAGCAATGGCCTAAAGCAGCTGCTGTGCTAAATGTGTGCATATCTTGTATAATGCATACGTTATTGCACATCTCAAAGATTATCATTTACTATAACCCAACTGTACAATTTCATTCCTACCATACAATCCATCAGAATGAATTTCAGTTTGTCCTCATTAAAGGCCTGGTGTCCGTTTTTGTCGTAAGCCGCCCAGATGTTGCTGGCAATAGCTGCGGTGACTCTTGCATCGGTGTCTCCATATCCAGAATACGCCAACAGGGAGCCTTCATTGTTCAATAACCTAAAATAAAACACACCACAAAAACACTTCATATTATATGACTTTGACTCGTAAAGAAGCCAAAAATTAGGCCTATATGAACATCAAATGACATCAGCAACCAAAATTTGTCAGAATTTCATCATTTTGCTCAGTGACTTTTTAAATAACTGTTGTTTGGGTGGTTTTTAGTGGATGTATGTCAGTCAGTTCTCCTTGAATTCACACTTTTAAACAAAAAAAAGTTTTTCTTAGACATGATTTACTTAATCTTGTGCTCTCTCTCTCTCTCTCTCTCTATATATATATATATATATATATATATATATATATATATTTGATATGTAATAATCTATTGCAAAGACATTCCGATATTTTTAAGTATTACTCAAGTCTCCAATCACGTTCGGAGCTACTGCACGAATATGACATTTGTTAATGATTTAACATGCAAGACCACATTACCCAACAAATCCCAAGGACACAAAATACCTTAATTGAACATGTTTTGAATAACATAAATGTACATCATTGTTTCATACCAGTGTATCTGCCAGCTAAAGCTACTGATATGAACAAAGATTGAATTTCATATACTTACAGTGTGCTTTGAACTCCACTGGTGTTTGCTTGACTGAGTACTTGTGTCAATGCTTTAGGACGCAACATAATTTAAATGAAAAGAGGAAAGACACTAATAAACGTTTAAAATGTACGCGATAGCAATAACTTCCAGGAGCACAACAAGAAAATCAGCTGACTTCTTCCTTCCGCCCTGATGGTTCATGGGAAATGTAGTGTCATGGTAGTGCCTAGGAACTACAAAACCGTGGCCCGGCCTAGACTAAAGATCACTTGGAGAGAGAACCAACGGATGATTTATTTACATGTTTTCGGGGCATTATTAAAATAAAGGAAACTACAAAATCAGTGTTCTTTTTTTAAGGGGATTTCTAGTCATTTTGGGGCGCACATAAACTGATACTTTCAAACTTTTATTAAAACGTTTTCTTGTATATTGGCGATGCATAAATGTGTTTTAAAATCACAAATAATGTCAATACTTTTTTATCGGTCCAACAAGGATTCACTAAGGTATAGTGCTACTTCAGCTTCCAGGCAAATGCGCTTTCTTTACTATAGTATAGTGTGCTCTGACCGCTGATCTAGTTTTTTTTTTAATCGATGTTATACTTGCATGTAAATACAATATATATTTTAGAGACCTCCCAACCTTTTGTCTTTACTTCCTTTGGGGAGTGAGGGCCTTCAGGGCACAGCAGCAACAAGTGTACAGCCCTTGGTTAAAACTGTGAGGGTAATATCACTAAGGGATTTCTTAAATTCAAAGGTTTGTTGCAACTAGCTCGCCCCAATAAGTCACAACCTGTTTTTAATTTAAATGTACATTCTTAAAAAATATAAAGATTCTTTATTTGGCTTCTATAGAGAACCTTCAACATCCATAGAACCTTTCCAATGCACTAAAGGTTATTTATTGTGGGGAAACAGGTATGTTAGATTATTAAAATGTTCTTCACACCTGTTCACACCAGTGCATGGTTTCGAGACTCTGACCAATGAATTTCCATAATTTTTAAATAATCTTTTTAAAATCATTTTTATAGTAACTGCACCCACAAAAAAAGAACAATTTGTACAGCTGAGCATAACAGAATTTGTATTCACCATAAGATTTACCATAACTTTTATATGGTAAATCTTATAACTTATCATACCTCACAATTTTAAAATTCCAGATTTTCAAAGGCCAACTTCTCATCATATTGTGTGCCAAAGTACATTACCAATGTTATTTAAGGTAGCAATCTTAATGCTTAAAGCTTTGTGATAGCAGAAATAAATGCATGTACAATGTATCAAGATGAACAAATGACTTTTGTGTGACCTCCCTAATTTGACAATACCTGCAACCCTCAGGGTGAATTAAAAACATTGTGGTTATAAGAGAACATGATCATGCAATCCTTAAACCATTATTTGTAAACCATTTCAAAACGCATTGCAAAGAGTGACTCACATTGGACTTAAGACAAAATCAGATGTTGGCTTAAAGGAAAAACAAACCTCAATTAATGTATGTTTCTGTATTGTAATTCAAGTATAATAAAAAGTGGATTATGGATGTGCAGCAAAAAAAAAGTTGAACATTTTAATTCACATCAAATCTCTGTTAGTATATAGCTGTTGGTTAGCACTGAGAAAAGCTAGCATCACTATCATGCTGTAACCAGTTTTTGATTTGCCAGAGCAACTTGAAGATGATGTTTCCAGTATACAATACAAGTGTGTTCCAGGCACTAGAATACTCCTAATTCAAAGCATAAAGATATGGTCAAAACAAATGGTTTCTGCGTTCGCCACTGCTCGTTAAGCTGAGAAATATTTTATTGATGCTTTGTTACAGCCTTACCCATATGACAAGCCTTTACGGTAAATTGAGGTACACTCCTCACAAAGGCAAACGACTAAAGAGATGACTGAACACCTTTTCCAAATCTCATCTCCAAAATTCATTCCTTTTTTCTAAAATAGCTGAAGTGTAAGCAATCAGAGTCAAGGTGTTATAGTGCTCCAACATGTTCATGTCTATTAGATTTTGATTAACACATCAAATGTCAAGGAACGCTCAAATCAACGTCAACTGAGGAAGGTGGAAAGGGAGTAAAGGGTAAGCTCTACATTTCTGCAATAAATACTGGTTTGATCAGGCATGAATTAGAAGAAATAGAGAAATTAAGGAAACCAAGCATTCTCACAGAAGACAAGAATCTCTCCAGCCTCAGAATTCAAGCGGATGGATTTTATTCTCCTAACCACCGAGTAGTGCCTCAGGTGAGCATGTTCTAATTGCAAGGAATGGTAACTTAAACTTGGTTCAGCAAATGTAAGCTTTGTCCCATCTTACTAGTGATGAGGTGTTAGTGTGACGTCATTCCACAGCGATTCTGGTTTGTTTTTTCAAGGAAACAAATTTGAAACCTCTTTGCTTTGACTCAGAGATCAACTGATCGAAGCAAAAACAAAAAAACAAAAAAAAAAACAAGATTGGAGTAATTGGAATTCTGTCTATGTAGGGCTTGTCAGACTTTATGTGATGAAGGACTTCTTGTCTCCCTTCGCACGCTCTCAGCTGATGGAATTAAGAAGGCTGGGAGCCGAGCAGTCTTTCGATGGCGGCATTGATGTCCCCCCCGGTGGCGATGAGGGCCTGCAGGTTGGCTTCCCTGTTGATGAAGCCCATGGCACTCAGCTGCTCCAGCTGTTGCTGGAAACGCACTTCTGGAGTCGGAGTCTGCAAAGCAAAACAAAGTGAGTACAACCAACCATACTCTTAAGAAGTGTAATTAACAGTAACAAAGAAACATGAGTACCGATGCACTCCCTCCAGCAAACATCTGTAACATCTGTTGCATGAGCTGCTGCTGGGCGGGACTAGCTCCAGCAGCAGGGGTGGGGGCGGGGCCCTGGTCTGAGGGCGGAGGATTCTCAGGAGTCACATTCACACCTGTGGGCAGTGGGGCAGCAGGAATCCCAGTAGGAATCCCAGCAGGCATCCCAGTAGGCATACCCGCAGGCATCCCACCAGGCACCAGACTACAAAGAGACAAGACATTTAATTGGGACATACTGCTTGTTTAATTGTTGGATCTGACAACTAATAGTTTACATAAATGGAATAACACAAACTTACTTAATAGGCAAACATGTGTGCTGTAATCTAGAGGAAGCTGCATTTACTTGGTGACAAAGCCAAGAGGGAAATAACTAGTAGAAAGAGGATGTGTTCTCTAAGGGTTCTCACTCTGTAGAGAATGTAATACTAGTGCTAAGCGATATAATTTCAAAAAAGATTTTGCTGGAAATATAAAATACTTCAAACTATCCAATTAAATATATGAATAAAAAAAATCCAATTCAGGGATTCATTTGGAATATCAAATCAAAATAGTATTTTACATTTGCCCAGCATGTTTCATGTTTTTTTTTTAATGGTGGTTGACAAATCAAAACTGCACCTGGGCATGAGACCAGGGGCTTCGGTTTGAAGTGTTTGCAGTCCTTCCTGGATCTGCATTAGGGCTCGCATGGCTCGAGGATTTGTCATGACAGAAAGGGCTTCTGGGTTCTGCATCTGTAAGTGAGTCAGAAAACAAGTCAGTTAGCACATGAAAGTAAATGAAACCCAAATCCAGTCACATATCCCAAAAACACAACAATCTCAACTGGGCACACCTGCTGCAGAAATACAGGTAGCTGCTGTCTCATTTGATCCTGCAGCTGTGGATTTCCCGCAAAGAGAGGGTTGTTCATCAATACCTGAAAAATGCATTTTTATTAGTACCAGAACATCATAGCAAAACTTTGAGAACTATCAAATGATGGTCTTGCTACCTGTGAGGCAACGTCAGGATTCTGAGCCAGCGACTGCATCATGGTGCGCATATAAGGAGCAGAAAGCATGTTCTGCATAAGCTGAGGGTTCTCAGAGATCTGTTGCATTAGGCTTTGCATGCCAGGACTGTTGAACATGCCTAACAGTGAACCACACACACACACAAAGTTTAACATTGAAATCAATTCATTTGAGATGCTTTGTAATTCTACACAGCAATGTAAATTTCACCCTTTTATGCAGTATTCGACTAGAATAAATTTATTAATTTGATTGACAAAATAATCTGTGCACATAAATTATCTGCTTGGAAATTCTCCACAACAAATCCTCAAAACAATTCATGCAGCTTGCTTTACAGCTAAAGACGAATGTTTACATAAAATGCTATTACCGTTTCCTAGGCTAGAGGAGCTGATGCCCAGAGGGTTGGACACACTGGGTGTGGTTGAGCTTGTGGTGGAGCTGGTGGTGGTAGCCGTCCCAGAGGTGGTGGTGGCGGAGTTGGTGTCAGGGGGGCCCCAGGGATTTGGTAGGGGCTCTCGGTTTTCTGTCCTGGAGGGCTGTACTCCAGAGTTTTCACCATTTCCACCCAATGCCGAGAAGGGATTATTTCCAAACTATTCAAATGATGATGCAATATAACACTTACTGTTAACATTAAAATTAGAGTTAATATTTTAGGCGACCAACAACCCATTTTTATTTCTTATTATAAATTAATATATCTGACCTGTTCACGTGCAGCGCTAAACATTGGCTCTTGAATGTCTGTGTACATCCTCCGAAGAGCATTATAACCCCCGGGAATACTCTCTAGGTTACTAAGCGCCCGGTCCTGGTTACGCATCATCTCTTGCATCATGGCTGGGTTCCTTGCCAACTCCATTGTCTTAAAGAGCACAAAAAAACACAGTGTTGTAAAATCAAATCAAGCTAAATTACTGTGTCCATTTCCATGCTGTAGTACATGACCAATTACATACCTGTCTCATGAGCTCTGGGTTATTAAGCATGTGTGAAATCTCTGGGTTACGCTCCATTAGTTGCTGCATCTGTGGATTGGCTACTATCATCTGCCTCATCAGGTCAGGGTTGGACATCATGCTCTGCACAAGCGGGTTCTCCATGATCTGAGACAGCATCTCAGGGTTAGACATGAGCTGTCGCTGCATCTGCTGCTGAAGCTCCATGAAGTTGGCAGATCCCATACCGAGGTTAGACAGGCCTGACAGGTCACCAAACCCAGCTGAAAACACACAAGGACAGTCAGATTATAACAGCAAGATAAAAGTGCAGAATTTTCTTACAATGACCTGTATTAGGATTCACAGCATTTGTCTTTCAAACGATTAGTTGTATGAAAGGAACTAGATTGCAAGAAAACATTGTGGAACTACATAGAAAACAGAGACAATAAGGTGATCCCCAATATAAACATTTAAAAACGACATTCACCTAGTATTTATGCATGAACATACAGAACAAATATTCTCTCTTGTATGTTGCAACCAGTGAAACTTTGAATTATTTATATGCTATTACAGTATTAATAAAGATTTAAGATTTATATTTTAAATTTAAAGCAAGTTTTTTTAAATGTGCTTTTACCATTTTTTCTTTACATTTAGCTTCAATTTATATTTCAGTTTTAGTAATTTCAGTACTTTTTTCAGGTAGCTGCCAAGGAAAGATTTCAAATTTTAATTTAAGTTTAGATTTTATACATTTGTTTTTATTTCAATAAACAAAAACTATTTTAACAGATTAGTTAACAATAACAAAAAATAGTCGCAACACAACAGTAACGCAAACACTATAACAATATTATGGAATTACATTAAAAACAGACTCAATAATGCAAACTTAAAATATAATTCACCTAGTATATTGGCTGGCTGTGATGGTGTCGGGGACGTCCCAACGCTCTGGGGTGTGCCCAGGTTGCCGACCGGGCTCGGGGTAGCAGTTCCACCGTTGTTGCCCTCTGATGGTCCAGGGCCAGAAGAAGCAGAGGTCTGCGAACTACCACCACCCGAAGTCCTACAAGCACAAAACACTCTAAAAGTGAGCCACTCAAACTGCATAGGCATGACCTTACAACACAATATAGATTTGCATATGAAAAAAAACGGCTCTGTTTTGACCCTAAAAGCAGGTCCTCTTACTTTTGTGCGGTTTTGATGACCAGGTGAACCGTGAGTCCGTCTTTAATGCCATGCTGACCGAGTGTGTCTCCATCCTTCAGTATCTTACCGGCAAAAATCAAAACCAACTGGTCTTGTTTCGCCTTGAATCTTTTGGAGATTTCTTCTTTAAACTGTTAAGAGGTCGAAACATGCGGGTTATAATGTTATACATTTAATCAAATCAATTCAACCTCACTTCTGAATAACATCACGGTCTCTTTTATTAAGCCTAAGCTCGTAAACATCAGCATAAAACAGCAATTCGTCAAATAAAATGAAACAAACATTGCAGCATAGCACCATATTTAAATGAAAAGTCAATTAACACGCAGTTTAGTCTATCCATAAAAGTCTGAAGTCAAAAATACTAAGCAAAACAGAAAGAGCGCGACCTAAGATGACAGACTAGAACCTTCTACATGAGCAGGCCATTTCATTAACGACAACCGCGAGTTAGAAAACCTCACTTTACATGCGTTATAACACACAAAAACCAATGAATGAGATTCTCAGAATAACCGCATTTAAGTAATAACAAAAGTGAAAGTCATTCTAAATATCCACTGCGAAGATTTTCGGCTCTGGCTGTTCGTCGTCAATCGTTAGCTCGCCGGCTAAAGCTGTTAGCCGCTGGTGTAACGAACGCCCGGGTGCCACAAACAACACGAAATCGCGCAAAAAATCACCTGTGCGACAGATGAATCTTCGGCGATGGCTATTTCTTCTTTATCCTTCGGTGTTTTGACGGTAACTTTAATGATAGTCGCGCTAGCGGCGGCATTTTCTTCAGTGTTCGTCTCCACGGCAGGATCCGTGCCGCTATTCTCCGCCATCTTTACTCTTCTTTTACTTCATTACATCATCGCACCAACAAGCATCGGGGAAAAGTGCTACAAACGCCTTCTGTTCCACAGCGGGCTCTCGTGGTGTGGCGTGTCATCGACAGACTTCACTTACTGCACTCGCTTCAGTGTTGCCAACTTAGCGCCTTTGTCGCTATTTTAGCGACTTTTCAGACCCCTTCAGCGAAATTTTTTCAAATGGGAGTCGCTGTATGAAATCAATCACTCAAAGTTCGCGGTTATTTGCACCTTATGTGCTGCATGTAGATGTTGAAGATGCTGAAGAAGGCGAAGAAGACCATAAAAAGAAACCAGTTAATGAATGTGCGACAGCCAGGCCACCACTCAATAATAGTAAGTGGATCAATTTGCTTCTTGTTGAAGGTGACAAAGTCTTTTTGATGCTCTTGGTAGCTTTCATTACTTTATCTTGTGTTGGGGTCAATTTGACCCACACTTTACTTTCAAACTGCTCAAATAGCCTACCGGTTAGCCCATTTGCAAAACTCAATCTCACTCACTAAAACACATTTCACACTGTGATGCAATTGTGTTGCAAAATGCTAAACACAGGCAGGAAAAAGTGACTGAATCCATTGTAATTCAAGCCTTTATTCTGCCTTTAACAATAGGAAAGGGACCACTTGCTTTGTGATTTACTTACTGTAAACACAGTTTTAACTTTTCACACATTTACACACAACGACTCAAAATTGTTCACACATATTCTTAATGATGGGATCAAACCAACTGTACAAAATAAGGCAGTTCAGAGTGCACAGATGCACTGAATGCTGATACCAACAATAAATGGAAACAATCTGAAGAGGAGGAAGAGGTGGCGGGCAAGGAGGACGAGGTTGAGAAAGAGCAAGGTGTGTGGAGTGTTGTCCAGGCTGGATCTGGCACACTAGAAGGGTTTTCCATTTGCCTGGTAAGAGAAAACATTGCCGGTGATGAGAACAAAGTCCTCAGGCCGGACCAACACAAAGACGACGTGATGCGGAGACAGAGTGAATCTCTCATTACTGTAACTTTGATTTTCCAGTTGCACAACTCTTTTGAGTAGCCTAACATTTTAATTTTTCATTTAATTTCTGTATTTTTACAGTATGCAGGTGCTGAATTTACAGACATTCAGTACTACATTCAGAACAATACTATACTTGCAGTGCACACAATATACAATATATTCACCTACTGTAAGTTGTGATTACTATATTTAGTTTTTACGTAATTGCAAAAATGCTGTTTAATAATCATGCATGTTCTAGAACTATTGTGAAGGGGAACAAAAAGTTATTTTTATTATTTTCTGATGCATGAGCCATAATTGTTCCTCCTACAGAACTTGTCTTTACCTTGTGGGAAGGTTGAAGTCCATCACCTCCGTCTGCAGCATGTCTCTGACAGTGTCTCAGGGAGAGGGTTTGACGGTCATCACCGTCTCCTCAAACCCAAAGAGCAAATGTCCCGGACTGTGTCAGATTCTGGTTACTCTGTTCTACAGTCCAGTGTGTTCTGTTTCAAAAGGGAAACTTAAGGAAATCTACACAGCTCTTGGAGTGAGTCAGGCACAAAATACAACTGAAACGTGCCATGGTTGTGGCCATTTAAAGTGTTAATTTTTATGACTAAAATAAATGAAAATGTTGTGAAAAATTGAATGCCTGTTATAATCAGCAGCCATATCAGCCTGAAGCCCAAGACTGGTTGCCATATTGTTCTCTTGTTCAATAGATAGTGCAAATTATAATTAGTGTCATCAATATTGCGGAGGGGGTTGTGTTTGAGTTCTACTATAGCCTGGACACAATATCCCAGGGACCTTTTAGGCTCTGTATTGGGGTAAGACTTGGGTCTCTCTTTGATAATTTTGATGTTTCTAAATCATTCATGTTAAACATTGTTTTTTCAAAAAGTAAACTATTGACATTTCATTCGATTTATTCATAAATTTTGAAAGCATAGATATATTTCTTTGTTTGCTTTTGCCTATTAGATCATAGTAGTTGGAATAGTGTGCTTTCTTCACGCTATAGTTTCCTATTCCTTGTCTGGTGTCTATTAAAGTCATATCTTACATTATATCTGTGTTTATGATATTTCTGGTTCTGTTTTTTTTATATTGATTCTGTTTTGGTCATCATAATGATTCTATACTTATTCAGTGGTGCACTGGCTATCACTGTTGTGCTGTATTCAGTGGACCTGGCAATGGAAAAAATACTCTACTGCAACTACAATTATTATTCAACTATATATATTATTCACTGTGTGATGAATCACCTTCCATTACAGAGAAACAGAGGATGGAAATGTGTTTAGATGGTGTAAGACACCAAACGAATATTGTAAATATTTTTACAACAAATATTTTGATATAACTCAAAAAAATTAAAATTATGTAATTTTTATAGTTGACTCTCTTTACCCACTTGTAGATTATCACGAGAGGACTGGATATCATGATGATAGTGTTGTTGGTCCTTCTGCTCTGTGTGAACATCAGTTTCTGTGTTTTGACTGGGAAAGCTTTGCGCAAGAAGGATGAAGATTCAAAGGTACTGTATCATCATCATCAACGCTATCAGTCAAACCCACTGTGATCATGACGGATTCTGAGAGCTGATCTGTGTGTTCATGTGTGTTTGTGCTTTTGCAGTCTGTGGAGGATCCAGAACTTCACAAGACAAGATGAACACACAAAATAATCAAAGTAAATATTTTTGCTTTTAATGGAATGGCATTTTGTCTCTCATTTTAATAGTAAAATGGTGTCACCATCTGCAATACCAAATCATCAAGCTATGTCTTTATTCTTACCTTTTTCTTTTAAAACAAAATACTTTTAGAAAAAAGGGCACTTTTAGGCTTCTTTTTAAATAAATGACTTCATCTTGCACTGGCTTTCATGATTTTTTTTCAGCATACAATCTTTTTTAGACTCACTGTAGAATAAACTTTGTAAAAAAAAATGATATGTATATTGATTTTTATTTTATTTCAGTTTTTATTTATGGTTAGTTATTTCAGTTCTTCAATTTATTTCAGTTCGTTGCCAGGCATGTTGCATGTATCACCACCAGGTGGCTTGTGTCGCACAAGTCGAAGTCAGCCGCTGTAGAAAATGTGAGCCAACAGAGCCCACAGACAGTGCCAAGGGAAAATGGCCCAACAGGCTAAACCCAGCATTTGGGTAAAAAAAAATAATAACCCATCATTTTTAAGTGTGTTAATTGCTGTTATGATTCCTGCAGCCATATATCACTGCAACAGTCTGGCAGTTCTTACCTTTTTTATCATCACAGAATGGCCCTATGTTACGTGTTTCTGGTTTTGTGTTCCTTGTGTTTTTGTTATATGGACTTTTAGGTTGTTTTCTGTCGTGTTCTTGTCTCAAGTCAGGTGGTGCAGCGCCTTCAAGTCTGGTGGTCCCAAATAGTCCCAGCACCTTTAAGTTCGGTGGTCCCAAGTGTTTTTTCTTTCTTTCTTTCTTTCTTTCTTTCTTTCTTTCTTTCTTTCTTTCTTTCTTTCTTTCTTTCTTTCTTTCTTTCTTTCTTTCTTTCTTTCTTTCTTTCTTTCTTTAGTGGTATCAGAACTAGAAACAGTTCTGTACTTAAACAATTAAAAGTAGTTTCTGGATGTCCATCAGGATTTGTGAGGTAGGCCTATTCATTTTCTTTTTTTCTTCAGTAATTAATGTTTTTTAAAGATATATTGTAGTCCACATTACCAACACGCATACTCATTTTGGTTGTCAATTATGTAGTCACATTCCAACTGAATCCAAAGTTTGATGCAACTTAGAAATATAGAAAAAAAATGATAATTTTCTTTGCATCTTGTCCACTTGAATGTACAGTATTTATGACGGTTGGCTGAAACCTTTAATATCCATGTTCTGTTTAAAGAAACAAATATTGTATTGCTTTATTCTCTGCTAACCACAGTCACGGGGTAAGATTTGTAAAAACTTCTGTAATAGTGCTGCACGATTAATCATATCGCAATCGCGATGTCAAGCCTATGGGATTATATGACGGAAAATATAAGCTGCAATTTTAGGCCTAGGCCTATATGAAATAGCCTAAACAAATTAGGGCTATTAACGCAGCACCTGGTCATCTTTTGGCTATGTTACATGATCCCGCTCTTATTCATGCAGATGCTTTTAAAGCATTCATGCGCGACCAGACAAAAAAGAGCGCGCTGTGTCCTGACAGTGACTCACAAAGACACGCCAGAATACAGTTCTCTTTCGCGCTTGAACAAACAATAACACACAATTATTTGTATATATTTTTAAGGCATTTTTATCCAGACATCAATGGCTTATTGATCATTATAGGTGTTATCAATCATTTAGTTGTTGTTGCTAGTTTGAGTTGAGAAATACACATTTCAGCATTATCACTAATCTGTGTATGTGCATTTTTCTTGAGAACCAAGCACGTTGACTCATGAAACCATTTGTTTATTATATCGCAATAGCAATATGACATTTTCCCCAAATCGTGCAGCCCAATAACTAAAACTTTCTGCCTTTAATATGGAAGGGACCACTTGCTTTGTGATTGTCTCTACTTTACTTTCCTATTGATTATATGGAACTCGATTAAGCTTAAAAAATGAAAGTACAATTTTTATTTACTAAATGTATTTTCTTTCTTTTATTGACTCTTAAAAACCATTGTAATTCAAGCCTTTATTCTGCCTTCAACAATAGGGAAGGAACCACTTGCTTTGTGATTCACTATGTCACTATACTTTTGAGTGTTTCAGAGTGGTCGAAAGATACATGTACATGCAATACTATGTGGTCACCAGACGAGAATAATAGGGTTAAGTTTATTAAAATTACAGAAAGAAAAGAATGAATTAGGAAAACCTTTGTCACATAACTCTCCTAACCCTACCCAAATGTTCCAAAAACATCACTTATAGTATATGATTTATAAGCGGTGTTCCTCATGGGGACCAAAAAAATGTCCCCACAAGGATTTAAATAAATTTCCTCATAATGTAGGGTTTACCTGAACCAAACACGCACACACATACACACACACAACCTATAAGCTGATATAAGTTCACACAGTATATAACATCAGTGTCAGGTGTGGGTTGATGGATGAGACAATGACTCAAATGCAGAGAGCAATGGGTCTTTAATGAGCTCAGAATAAAAAAATCCCAATAAAAACACAGGGAACAAACACCCAGACCATGTACTCATAATGGACAAGACAAGACAAAAGCATATGGCAAATGAAACGAGAACAACAAAGATGTGATTCCCCACCATGTGCTTACAACAAAAGACAACAAAATGGAGCACGAGTATCTAGATCCCACTGAACCAGGCAGGATTCAGACACCATGTCCCAAACACATGACACACCACAAAGAAAATATGGTAAATCTTTACAATAAGGTTCATTAGTTAATGTATATTATATAACATGAACTAACAATTAGCAATACATTTGTTAGGCCTTGTATATTTGTTAATCTTGTAAATGTTGCATAAGTGCAGTTCATTATTAGTGCTAGCTAATGTAGTCAAGTAATGTTAACTAATGAACCTTATTGTATAGTGTTACCAAAAATATATATATATTTTTTTAATGTTTGCTTTTAGTTAATTAAAATGAGCTAAAGCAACTGTCATTTGCCTCAATTTTATTACATCACATGAAATGTAATTGGTAAAATATAAAGTAAGCTTAACCCATTTGTGTTGGGACTACATTAATCATTTTTGTTGCATTGACTGATACTGGGCAGTGGATTTCTATAGTTCCCACTTCCCAGAATGCTTTGCATAGGGCTTGATCAGGAGAGTAAATGTTGAAATTAAGTGCTATTTTATGTTTTTAAATGTTTGACATTTAAAAGAATTTATGTGGTTAGCATTGTGCTGAGTAGTGGTTGTGGTTATATGCTACACAAGTGCAAACTGATTAATCTTTTCTCACTGAGTAAGGACTGTGAAAATGTCAGCAATACGTAATTTCTCACTTGTTCATTAAGTTTGCATGATAGAAAAGTTATGCACAGCCATTGTTTATAAAGCAACAGTCAGATTAGGCCAGTCCTCAACTACAACAGGCTCTACGTTTCCTAGTTGATGCCAGAGATCAGAGGAGAATAGCTAGACTGATTTGACCTGATAGAAAGGCAACAGTTACTCAAATAACCACTCGATACAACTGAGGTCTGCAGAAGAGCATCTCTGAACACACAAAACACAAAAACATTGCCTGAACTCTCTCGATTTGCTGCAACATTCATAGGGTCAGAATTTGCTGTAAACAACAAGCATGGATCCATCCTTCCTTGTTTCAGCGGTTCAGGCTGTTGATGGTGTAAGGGTGTGGAGGATATTTTCCTGCCACACTTTGAGCCCCTTAGTGCAAACCGAGCATCATTTAAACACCACAGCCGACAATGGTATTGTTTCTGACCATGCCCATCCCTTTATGAACATCTTCTAATGGCTACTTCCAGCAGGATAACCCGCCATGTCACAAATCTCAGATCAACTCAAACTGGTTTCTTGAACATGGCTGATTCTCTATACTCAAATGGCCTCCACAGTCACAGATCTCAATCCAGTAGAGCACGTTTGGGATGTGGAGGAACGGGAGATTCTCATCATGGGTGCGCAGCTGACAAAATCTGCAGCAACTGCTTGATGCTATTGGACCAAAATCTCTGAGGAATGTTTAGAGCACTTTGTTGAATGTATGACACAAATAATTAAGGCAGTTCTGTAGACAAAAGGGAGTCCAACATGGTACTAGCATTGTGTAAAGTGGCCAGTTTTATTTGTTATATATATATACTGTATGTTATATCAGAAACGCACATTTTGCACCCTTTATGAAACCCTTGGCAGTCAGTTCTCAGCATGTTGGACATGTCTGTACTGCTCTCAGTTCAGTGTACTATTGGAGTAACTGGAGCACTGAATGAGTTGGCAAAAAAACTCATTTTTTGGCAAAAAAAAATCATTTATTGGCAAAAAAACTCATTGGCAGACACTACCCCTAAATCTACCCATCAAACTTTCTGCATTTTTACTTAAAAAAAAAAAACCTTTTAATTATGATCTCAACACAGCGGTTCCCATTATGCGGCTTTATTCTGATAAATTCACCAGAGGTGAGCGTGCCTTCGTGCCGGAGCTTGTTACTGCACTTCACAATCTGAGGCAATAAGGGCAGATGGAGAGATGGAGGGACTCATAAGGGCCGGTGGAGAGATGGAGCGTCTCATCCATGGCAGCGTTTCCAGGATTCAGCTCTGGGCTCCTCATCCTCAGTGCTCACACCAGTCTCCTGACATTTCAGATCCTACAAAAATACACAAACATTATACAAAGCAGTCATTTTAACAGCACAATGTAATTTGATTTATTTATTAAAAGTTACAAAAATGGGGTGATTTATCTGCTCAATACTAGCCTACATGCTGAGGTTGTAGCTGATGTGTTCACTCACTTTTTATCCAACTTAAATGTTCCTCAATTTATCAACAGTAATAAGGGACAAATAAAATATATAACATGTTTAGTTACTTTATAGATTTGTTTATTTGCCTTATTTATAGCACATTTGTCTAATGTAAACAGTGACAACAGTGAATTATCCTACATAATAGCACACATAACGTTACATCACTCCGATGTCTATTATATTTTGTGAAGTGCTCATCTGCAATACTTATACAATATTTTCCTTTCAGATGTAAATAGACATCAGATATTTAAATAAGCGTGTTTAAGTCAAGATGTATAATGTAAATCAACTTGAGAGACGGAACGTTACGTGTGCTTACTGGAGCTCCCCTGTTAGCTATACATAATAAAACATGTTTTTCCAGCAAAATCACAACTATACTATACTGTCTAACTCCTTTACACCTTCAACATTTAAAACGTTTACTCTATAGTAGTTTAACACGTACGATTTAAACACAAGGAACCGTGTTTACTCACATTTGAAACCCCCCGCGTCGCTGATCTCCGTGATGTTTGATAATGACGTATGCTCTCGCGTGGCCTCCTAGGATAGAAGAGTATCCACAGTATCCATCGGACGAGCACTCGAAAATCTGCGCTGAAGCAGTAAGCCATCTGGGAACTTCTCGCCTACTCTTTTATGAATACTGATGTTTCGAACGTACTGCTTCCTTCACGTACTGTATTCGCCTACTTTATAGTAGGAAAGTAGGCATATTCCAATAGTATTTTTTTTTTATTTATTTATTTTTTTTTATGTTGAAGTGTTTTTTTTTTTTTTTTTTTTTTAAGATTGTATCAAAATACAGTAGATACAGATGTTTCACATATACTGTACTAAATGATTACAAATCATCATCAGATATGAAAAGCATTAAAGATAACATTCATATCAATGAAATTAAAGAACACTCAATCACACATTAGAAAAATAAAAGAAAGAAAAAAAAGAAACAACAACAATGTAAAGGAGGTATACATGTATACTTAAAATAAAGAAGAGGAGTTTAAATCTTTGAGGATGTCCATCGTTCTGGTTGTTTTGCGGTTTGAGAGTCCTTTCAGTGTTTCAAAATAAATCTTCATTTCAGCTTTAAAATGGTAGATGTTAGGCATCCTTTCAGACCATTTACATTTATGTATGTAAAACTTACCAAGTAATAAGATCAAATTTAACATAAAATCGTGACTCTTGTCTAAATCTTTTTTTTCATAATAAAAAAAAACATCTCTTTTCTCTAAACTTATCTTAATTCCACTCAACATATTAAATAAATATTCCACATCAATCCAGAAAAACTTCACATACATACATTCAAAGAAAAGATGTAAGAGAGTTTCAGTATCCTTTTTACAGAATGTACAGGATTCAGAAAGGTCATTTTTATATCTTTTTAGGAACTCATTTGTTGGATAAATTTTATGTATAATTTTAAAATATATTTCGTACACTTTGTTATTAATACAGTATTTATTAGTATAGGTAGGGGGGCGCGCGCAAGATGGCGGCCGTGACAGTTGGCAATATGCAAGGCTAAGGAAATATAAATGATTTTCTCACCTTAAACGTTAAGTCTGATTAGTGCAAACATCTGGAAATATATCTTTATATTGCTGTAGTTGAATAAGAGGACGATTTGGAAGAGGACCAAAGAATAAGAGGACGATTTGGACTCCTTTTCAAGCGTGACTATTTAGCACAGTTGCTTAAAAAAAGATGACAGACAAAAGGCAAAGAGATCAAGGTAAAAAGACAAACAAGACGCTTTCATTCAACTCTGAGCACAGAGATGTGACTGAGGATGTTATGGAAGTTGTCAAAGCAGGTGATATACACACCTACACTAATTCTGACGGAGGAATTGTCCATCTTCCTGAGTCAACTCCGTGCACTCCAGTCGCAAAGAAAGGTAAAGTTGAACCTACACTCTCCGAACTTCAAGATAACATCGTGAGGCTTGTAGCTGAAAAAATAAAAGAGAACGCGGACAATCTTGCAGGCCTGATAAAGAAAAATGCAGACACTATCGAAGCGTTAAAGGAATCATCGGAGTTTCTCTTCAACGAAGTTCAAGATATGAAAACAGAAATATTCCAATAGTAACCGACTGCAGAACCGCAGAACCATACGTCATAGCAGTGTGAGGATGACAGCGCCAGCCTAACAGCCTGATGCCGGAAGTGGGCGTGGCCAGGCTTTGCGCTACTTCTGTGTTTTAGAACGTTTCAAAGTTTAAAACAATGCTGTTATGAATATATTTTTTAACGATTTCATTAAAAATATATATTTAAGAGATAGGCCTATATATATACATATATATCAAATATTATAAAATATAATAACTATGTTTTGTCCTATTAACAAAAGACAGGCAATGTAGCCTTTTTTAAAAGTTAAAATGTTACTTTATGCATCTGTTTTGTGTCAAATGATTAACAATATAAATTGAACAAAGCTTAAAACAAACAAAATAATAAAACGAAAACAAAGGTTGAGCATTTGAACATTTGATTTAATTGAAAAGCATTTTTTAAATAAAATGTGTTTTTTCCCCCTCTGAAATAGCAAAAGCATCACACACTAGCTGTACCTGCTCCAAATAAATAATAGTAATTACATCAAAATATAAAATCAAAATAAATAAATTATATAAAACAAAATCAAACCAAAGAAAATAAATCTTATTAAAGTTATGCAGGCAGACATTTAACAATAATTCTCAAGTGACAAATAAACTAAATAAATCAAAACTCCATACACATGGAGTTAATCCTGATGATTCCTGAGGTGCCTTTCGTCATGACACTGGCTTTTATACGATTTATTTTCTTTGGTTTGATTTTGTTTTTTATAATTTATTTTATTTAGTTCGATTTTGTATTTTTATTTAATTACTATTATTTATTTAGAGCAGGTACATCTGTGTGTGATGCTTTTGCCATTTCAGAGGAAAAAAAATATTGTATTTAATTAATAATTTTTGTTTCAGTCCACCATAGAATTATGTTGTGTTTGGTCTATGAAAAAAAAATTGTTAGTTGTGAAATGGTTGAGTATTAACAAACGTTAATAGTTTTTTAAAAGTTAAAATTATACTTTATCCATTTGTTGTGTCAAATGATTAACAATATAAATTGAACAAAGCTTTAAACAAAAATAATAATAAAATGAAAACAAAGCTTGAACTTTTGATTGAATTGAAAAGCATTTTTAATAGTAGTATATTATCTTTTGTTAATAGGACAAATAATAATTATATTTTATAATATTTGATATATATATATATATATATATATATATATATATACAGGTGAAACTCGAAAAATTTGAATATCGTGCAAAAGTTATAATTTTGATGATTATGGTTTACAGATTATGAAAACCCCAAATTTAAAATCTCAGAAAATTAGAATATTACATGAAATCAATACAAAAAAGGATTTTAAATACAGAAATGTCGGCCCTCTGAAAAGTATAATCATGCATATGTATATAGTTATATATACTAAATATATTAGTTTCACCTTTTAATTTGAATTACTGAATTACATGAACTTTTGCACAATATTCTAATTTTTTTCGAGTTTCACCTGTATATAAATATATACACACTATATATATATATATATTAAAAATATGTTTAAGATGTGTATTATACACATCTTAAACATATCTTCAATTAAATCGTTTAAACAAATATTTATAATAGCATTGTTTTAAACTTTGAAACGTTCTAAAACACAGAAGTAGCGCAATGCCTGGCCACGCCCACTTCCGGCATCAGGCTGTTAGGCTGGCGCTGTCGTCCTCACACTGCTATGACGTATGGTTCTGCGGTTCTGCAGTCGGACCTATCTCGCATATTCGAACGCACTTAAGTCCGAATCTCGCGATAATTAGTACGTCACCCAGGTAATTCTCGCCTACTCTTTTGGATTCATACATACTTTTTCGCTCGCCTACTCTTTTTTCCATACTATATAGTAGGGAAGTATGCGGTTTCGGACCCAGCCAGGGAGGGACTAACAGGGTGATGAGAAACAGGTGAATGCAATCAGAGACCAACCAGGTGATGAGACACAGGTGAATGAGATGATGAATGCTGATGAATCCGGGCAGTGAGTGATGGGAAATGTAGTTAGTGAGGAAGTGATCAAAGTCTATTGTGGAGCACCCTCTGGTGGCTCTCGAGGGCACTCCAGCTGGTGATTGTTACATTATGTTTAACGGCTGACATTAATACATTACACAAAAACAATATTTCTAAAATTAAGCAAATCCACTTAAATATTATAAAATAGCATAAAACCGATAAAATCTAAAATTTTAAATTAACCTAATCTCTTACTGTTAACTGCTAGTTTGTTAGTCGTAAATATTTGCAGAGCACCTGCGAGTTCTAACAGATTAGCACAGACCACAGATACTATCACTGTTCTGAAGTACAGCCATTGTTTATAGATAAACTAACAACTAGTCTTGATCAGATTAGGCCAGTCCTCAACCTAACCACAGGCTCTGCACTTCACTAAGCCACCAAAACTCAGAAATATACCAGAATACAGAAAACCCTTTTAAATTCCAAATTAATGACAATAAACACTTACCAATCTATCTATATATAAATCTTCTTCATCAAAAACACAAATGACACTTCTACAGTCAGAAGAAAAGCATGATGGGAACTAGAAATCTGCTGCAACTTATTCGATCGGAGTTCTGCTAAATATAATCAGTTATTGAGTTTATATTACCTTCAATATTTGAGTTAAACAAACTTGTTTCGTTGTCTGTTAGGTGTTACAGTGTAGCAGTATGAATGAAATATATTGCAAAAATCAATAGATAATCAATTATTAATGATACAGACGAACTTCAAATTGATACAGGCATTGCCTAAAGGGATAGTTCATTCAAAAATGTAATTTCTGTCATTAATTACTCACCCTCATGTTGTTCCAAACCCGTATGACTTTCGTTCATCTTCGGAACACAAATCGAGATATTTTTGATGAAATCCGAGAGAGCTTTCTAGACTGCAACGTAATTGCCAGTTTCAATGCCCAGAAAGGTAGTAAAAACACCGTTAAAATAGTCCATGTGTTCAAACTTAAATGTTATGAAGCGACAAGAATACTTTTTGAGAATACTTAACAATTGTACTAACGTTGCAATCTATAGAGGGGTGGGGGTCAGAAAGATTTTGGATATCTTAAAAAAAATATATCTTTATTTGTGTTCCAAAGATGAACGAAGGTCTTAGGGGTTTGGAGCAACATGATGGTGAGCAATTAATAACAGAATACATTTTTTTGGGTGAACTAACCCTAACCCATTAAAATCAACTCATCAACTTACAGTCTGTAAGGCTCCTCGACTTTCATTTGCAATTTCACTGATGCGCTTGTTCCTGTTGCGTGTCCTCAAACTGGCAACCCGTGTGAGCGTTGAGTCTGAGTGGCGGGGGAAACAACGATCTCCGATATTTTGAATTTGGACTGCAGAACCTATTTCAACCACTAGCTGTCATTCTTACAGACTGCAACTTTGAGGATTTAACCCACATGAAACTGGTCAGTTTCCACGTGGCAGAATTAAGGTAGGAACTTCTGGTGGTAAGTTTGAGATCTGATATAGCTATAAATGGGAACTATAGCATGAAGCGATATTTTATAGCAATATAAAAAAGGCAGGTCATAAGAAAAAGGTGGAAATGTACTATAAAAAGAAAGCCAGACAAAGGTGGTATCGCGCTATAAAAGAAAAGCCATAAAAAAGGGGGAATCGGTCGCCATTACAGTCGATATTAAAAGATGGGCTGCTGCGACAGTTTCTGTAGATGGCCATGGAACCCTGAAGGTGGAGGAAAATGGTAGCGATGAGTGGGCGGAGTCATGAGAAATCGAGTGGCATGGTTGTTGATCCCAGACCGTGACGAGTGCTGAGAGACGAGGCGGAGAGAGAATCCACATGCATGCATGACTTTCATAGCAAAAGGCAAAACATCAATAATCCAAACCAGAAAACTGTGAAAAAAAAAGTCCACATGAAATGACAGGAACATCCAGACCAGGAAATCCAAAACAAAAACACGATCCAACTACGATTAGAAAAACACTTGAAAAGCACAAGCTTAAATACACAGAGAAATCAGTGATAATAATAAAAGAAAGGTGTAACTAGAAACTAAACACAACACGTCGAACCTTGAAGCAGATGTGTTATAGCAATAGAAGATACACCGGTGTCACTCCTGTCAGATAAGAACAGGAAACTGAAGCTACAATTCACACGGGGTCACCAAAACTGGACAATAGAAAATGTTATTGTCTGGACCTCCACTCGGAAGGAAATAAAGAGAATCTTAATTGAATACTCCTGAACTAGACCAACCAAAGTGACAGGACCCTGAAACTCAGGCATCGCTGTGCATGCTTGTAAACTGCCAAATGAAAAAAAAAAAAATTTGTAGAGAGTTAGGAATGAAACATCTAGATAAAATATGCAATAAAATGAGAAAAAAAAGTGTATACCATTGCATCAATGCAAACAGGAAGTGGATTGACACAGGCAGAAATAATGTGTAAATATTGATATTATGTGTAATAGTTTAGGGCAATTGTCCATTTTAGTGGTGGCCAAATGACACTTTAAAATCAATAAAAATCAATAAGAGCTATAGAAATGTATATGACTACTTACAAGTAATTTACAACACTCCGTAATTCATATCTTGATAGCATGCAAGGCTATTTTATAAAAAATAGCCTATATGCTTTATTTATTGTTTAATTAGTTTGTGCATTCTACAGCCTTTCATCAAACTTCTCAACACACAGCCCACCTCAAGATTGTTTTTAATCAATGCACAAATCATACAAAATAAACAACAACAGATTAACACTATCTATAGCTAAATTCCGATAAGGTGGGCAAGGCTCAGCCCACCCCTGCTGCCCATGCCTAGATCCGGCCCGAAGGGCAAGTGTGTGTCAACCCCTCACTTACACTGACTATAAGAAGAGGCACTTCCTTTAATGTGAGAGAAGAGCACACACGAGCATCTCGACGAGCAGCAGGAAGAAGAAACCAGTGCTGATACACCAGACAGAAGGAAAGGGTAAGCTTCATCAATTGTATTTTCTGGTCCATGGAATTCACAGGTAAATTAATGATACCATGAATTCCCGACCCCAGAAGATATTGAACATAAAACCAGAATAATATATTTTGATCAACTTGACTAAAGCAATTGATAATGTAGGAAACAGCAGACAACTGTACATAGTTTCATGAATGTACTAAAGTATTTTTTAGTTGTTCAAAAGAATGAGAAATTGCTTTTCATGTACATAGTCACTAGATGGTATGGAGGTTGAACAAGACGTTTTGAGAATTTCAAATTGTGATCTGAGAAAAGCACCAAAGCGACTGAGAAAAACTGTAAAACATTAAGCCAACAAGTGTACAGAGTAGGCTACCCATGCAAGGACATTCATAAACTTTAAGTGTGGCTTAAATGTACAAATATTTAGCGGCCATTATAAGCAAATATACATAACAAGATATCAATGAGTTCTCATTGCTCCCTCCAAAAACAGAGTTGCGACACTCCCATAGACCGCCATAGGAACTTTGGAATGCGGAAGTAACGCGTGTCGTGGAGCAGCCAATAGTTCCAAACACTGATAGTTCCAGCATTGAACCCCATTCATTTTCAGCGTTTCCGAAGTACGCTCGCTGGTAAATTAATGAAATTACTGTATTTTTTTTACTTTTACACACATTAGCCGACCTCTCGTGAATCTAGTCAGTAGTTATATTTTATGTAGCCAGTTTTAGTTAAGGTTTATTGGAAGATAATAGGTTAATTGCAGCAATAGCTTACGTGACCAACACACTAACGTTAGCTAACTTACGGTAACCTGATGTATATAATATATAATATTATTAATAATAATATTTTATATAGGCCTATAGGGGAGACCGGGGATGGTTGTAACATTTTTGACCTTTCTGTCTATTGGAGTACTTTAAGCCAGTGTGTTCAAAATGTGATTCAAACTAGTTACAAGTGTCTGCCATCAAATGACATAACTTTTATCTTTGCAACACAAACAGAAAATGCATGGTTTAGTTTCAAACACGAGGAGTGAAATGTTACAATTCACCCCTATAGTCTGGGTTAGTTGTAACATACCCTGGGGTGAGATGTATCATTATGAGATCCACCGGGGTGATATGTAACATAATGAAATAAGGGTTTTGACAAAAAAAAAAAGGATTTTGAAAGCTTTTTATTCAACACTGACTTTTCAATATAACTGATGTGTGTGTCTGTGTGTGTGTCACTCTTAGTCATAGTAATTGACCACTATAAATTTAACTTGAACACAAAACATTGTTTGTGTGTAAGCTTGTTTGTTACTGTCAGTCATAGTATTGGCCATAATAAATTGAAATTGAACACTTGTGTCGGTGTAAGCACGTTTGTTACTGTCAGTTATAGTATTGGCCATAATAAAATTTAAATTGAACGTGTGTGACGTGTTTGGGTTAGGTTGTAACGTTTCAGTGTGTGTATATGCATATATGTCAAAATGTGTGTTTGTGTAATACATATGTCATGATTCTGCCATCATGTCTTTGATTTCTCTTGTCTTGTGGCAGGATGTCACCTTCACCTGTCCTCGTCATTAGTGTTCCCCTATTTAATCTCCTCATGTTTTCTGTCCTGTGTCGGTACATTGTGAAACGTTGTGATTCATGTCTGAGTGCTTGTCAAACATTGTCATCCTTGTGAGTATCCTGTCAAGTGTATTGTCTACAGAGAAGTTCTGAGTCTTCGTTTGCTGTTTTGTTTACCGTCAAGTCATTTTCTAGTTTTAGTCTATCCTGTTCCTGTCCTGTTTTGCCCCCTCGTGGGTTTTGTTTTCCCTGTTTTGTCTGTTAATAAATCTAGTGTGAACGCATACTGTCTGCGCTTGGGTCCATCCTCCATTTCATGACAACATATACATAAATACGCATTCGTACGTATATACATAGCCTACATATAGTATACAATATATTATGTGTAGGGGGTTAGTCAGCCCGTTCTCATCCTTTGGCGTCATATAGGTGACGCTATATGACAAAACGTCGAAATACTACGCACATGGCACCCTTTAGCGTGAATATAACACGCGAACCCAAGGCATCATAAAGTTGACTGGCATCCTTTAGCGTGAATATGAGACCCAGACCCTACCCCACACCTAAACCTACCATCACTTCGCGTGTTATATTCACGCTAAAGGGTGCCATGTGCGTAGTATTTCGACGTTTTGTCAGGCGTCACCTATATGACGCCAAAGGATGAGAATGCGTTGGGTTAGTTATGAGTGATATAAATATATATATACATGTGTACTGTACACAGTACATCGTATAGCCTACATGTATTTGTGGGTGTTTTCTGATGAATGGTTTAGTGTCTATGATTAGGGAAGGATGAAGGGGTAGGTACATTAGCCATACTGAAATGAATCCCGTTAACAGTTATGGATCGTATGTTAAAAACATACATGTTATGGATCGTAGGAACATAGTTAATTCACTCATTAACTATCTCTCCAGTCTATTTTATGAAGTTAAAATTTTACCGAACATTGCTGCAAATATAGGCTAGTCGTTGCTGTTAATGCATTCATACGTTATGGGAGCAGTCCATTTCCCTCCAAAATTAAACACAAAAACGTATTAATGCTGTGTTTCTGTCACTCCCCAGAAAAAAAATGCTATTATAGGCTATGTATTTAAAGTAAGCGTCAACATAATAATCAATGTACATTATGCATCAATATTTACCGATAATTGCTGCAAATATAGCTGCTGCTGTCTGTCCCGCTTAAAATCATTCAAACTGGTTGACAGCGCGGCTCTGTTTGAAACTATTGAGAGCTACACAAACCACGTGATCGCGTGGCGGCGAGATCAAAGAGTGTCGCAACTCTCATATTTAAGGGCTCTGGCTCCCTTTACTTGTACCAGAACTAAAACACTGCAGCAATCAACACTAATATCAACTCTGTAAAACCTCATGCAGTTTTGTGCTAATGTATTTTTTTTATTCTGTGCTAACCTCAGACAATTTAGAAGATGGGAGTTCATGGGAAATTCCTGTGTTTCCTGATGCTGCTGTGAGTATAAAAAAATGAATTAATGTATTTTTAATATTCTAAAATTGGGTAGGTTGTTGGGGTTTGGTTAATACAAAAAGGGAATGTTAATTTATATTTATATTAAATACTGATCACCACAAGTGCTCAGTAAAGAATTTTAATATCTATTTTTACAGGTCTTATCTGCGTCCTCATGCTTTCAGTTTCTTACATTATTATGTTCATTGTGTATTCCTGTGGGCAGGTTGATGATGTAATGATGTCCTTACTGTGAGGTTCATTCGGATGTTGTAAAAAAGAACAGATTTCATTGTGCAGTGCACCACTGACGTCAGAATTTCTGCCTGCGCTCTCCACTGAATTCCATTCAAAAGTAGCCTGATTAAGAGCCTGCCTTCCTAACAAACTACATTTGATTTCTATTTGGATTCTTCTAATTTTTTACTCTAAGCTGAAGTCTGTTACTGTATTTCCCTTTGCATTTATTCATTTGGCCCTTGGCAGACACTTATCCAAAGCAAATTACAGCGCATTCAAGCTATACATTTTATTGGTGATGAAGAACTTGTGACAAGTACATTGTTGATGGTATTCTGATTTTCTTCCACAGACTGCACAAGATAGTCAACAAGTGTTTAATGATAATAAAACACTCAATCTCCCTGCAAATTATAAAATTGGCTGGATGGAAACTCTGGACGATAACAAGCTCATCTCTACCCTCACTATTCCTGGCACCCACGACGCCTTGGCTCTTCATGGAACAGCAGCAGCAGAATGTCAGGCATGGTCACTAGAGAACCAGCTAAAGGCTGGGATACGCTACTTTGACCTCAGAGTGTCTGGCTATGAATTAAAAATTATGCATGGAGTGATTTACCAATGTACATCATTGCCAAAAGTTCTCCACACATTCAGGACATTTTTAACTCAATTCAGAAATGAGGTAGTGCTTCTCAGAGTTAAGCCCGTTTTTCCTAAGGGAAAAGTTCAGAATTTAGTTAAAAACTTGATTCAAAATGATAAAGATATCTGGGATAAGCCGTCAATTCCAAAGATTGGTGAAATAAGAGGAAAGATTGTTTTTGTTCAGAAAAACAGCTTTAAGCTGGGTATTATTTTGTTTGAAACTGACAAAAAAGGGGACTATAAAGTAACTAACGTTACAGCCAAAGAGAGAAAGATTGCAGAGCATCTGGAAGAAGCTGCTAATCAATGTAGAACGGGTTCTGCTAGAACGGAGTCTGAGCTACTCGAGTGGCACGAGCTTAAATACATATATGTTTATTTTTTTATTGCCAAACGAATTGGCAAGGAAAATCAATCCCTGGTTGTATGATCATCTTGCAACGGAATTTAAAAAGAAACCCAAGCCTTGTTTTGGGATCATAGCCATGGACTTTCCAGGTTTTGACTTGATTCAAAAGGTCATCGAATTCAATAGGTCTACCTAAGATTTTTCAGTCTTCACTTTTTCCACATGGGTTTATCAAGAAATTAATGTTCTCATTGCTTTCATCAGATAATTGAGAATTTTTAAACTGGCAAATGACATAAGATAAATATTTCAGGTGTGTTATGTTATTTCGATAATAACAATTCTTTGAGCATGCCAATTTTTTGTTGTTGTAATTTGTGTTTTTTGTTGGTTTCATGTGTTTGATGTCATGATGTCATGCATATTATTTTCAACAAATGTTTTAATATAATTACTGTAATAAAATTTTAAATAGTGCTAGCAAAGATAAATATAGTTCCCTTTCGTAGTCACTCCGAGTTACGTCGGATGACGGAGAATGGGGGTTTCGCCAGAAAGCCAATCCTCTTCGAGTATTAAAAAACGAGCCAATGGCAAAGAAATGCCATGGGTCTGCGGAATTTGCATAATGTATCTCCGCCTCACCGCGTGAGTATTTAAGGAGAGACACCTGCAACAGCAGATCATGTTTTCGCTTCGGAGCCAAGAGAACCTCTTCACTCCACAGCCACATCTGAGTTTACAAGTGACTCACCTCTTCGAGACGAGCGAACTCTCCAGTGTTGGTGTGACGGCGGTACCCAGCGAGTCTTCACATTGCCTGCGATCTGTGCAGTGGTCTGCCTGACTTTGTGTTTTCTCCCTGGTCGCCTCAGCATTGCAGAGTTTTTCCTCTCCTAAAAGAGCTGCACGTGGCACGTCTTTTTAAAGATGTCTCGCCCGTGTTCTTCTGGTTGCGGTCGATATTTGTCGTCTTCTGATGGGCACGAGCGCTGCTTTGTGTGTCTGGGCTTTGAACACGCTAAAGCAGCGCTCGTGGATGACTCATGTTCCTTCTGTGGGAACATGGCCATCGCAACACTAAGATTAAGACTCAATGATCTTTCAGTGAGAGTCCCCGCGTCCACCACCCGTTCTGCTTCCTCCACGAGAGGTGGTAGTTCGGCTGGGGGACAGGGTGATCTGAGGGTGACGGTGTGGAGCAATCCGACGATGCGTCCTCGGACCACGCCCCCCTCCGCTGTGTTGCAACCCGCGAGTGCCGCGGTGATTCAGGCGGGCTCTTCTTCGGAAGCCCCGCGGGTTTCATTCGGCGCTCCAGAGGATGACACGATGTCGATCGCGGCATCACAAGGTGGGCTTGAGTCTTCAGGAAGTGAGGATGCGGCTGCGTTGCCTCCTTCGGGAGTCCCAGCGTTGCCCGTGTCGGATCCTGAGATGACAGCCATGCTGTCCCGGGCAGCCGTGAGCATCGGGCTAGAGTGGAACCCTCCGCCCTGCCCCGAGCGCTCGCGGCTGGACGATTGGTTTTTGGGTGCGGCTGCCGCCTCACGGCCTCAGCCAACCCCAATTCCTTTCTTCCCGGAGCTGCATGAGGAGCTGTCGAGATCATGGAAGGCTCCTTTGACCTCCCGTGAACGCTCGTCAGCTTTCTCCGCCTTTCCTCCCCTCGATGGCGCAGCTGCCCATGGGTACACTGGGATTCCCCCGGTGGAGCGCTCTGTTGCGATGCAACTGTGTCCTCAGAGCGCATCCTCTCGTGGTAATTCTAAGCACCCGTCCAAGGCCTGTAGATTCTCGTCATCTATGGTGGCGAGGTCTCACAGAGCTGCAGGACAGGCGGCTGCTGCCCTGCATGCGATGAGCACCTTGCAGGTCTACCAGGCCCAGCTGCTCAGAGACATGCACGAGGGCAGGACTGACCCAGGGACGTTCGACGAACTGCGTGCCGCCACTGACCTCGCTCTCCGGGCGACGAAAGTGGCCTCACGCTCCCTGGGTCAGGTGATGGCCACTAATGTGGTCCAGGAGCGTCACCTATGGCTGAACCTGGCCGATATGCGGGACGTTGAGCGGACTCGTCTGCTCGATGCTCCCATATCCCAGGCCGGCCTCTTCGGCGGAGCGGTTGAAGACTTCGCCCAGCAGTTTTCGACCGCACAGAAGCAGTCTGAGGCGATAAAACACATTCTGCCCCGACGGCCAGCTGCTGCCTCCACCCAGCCGTCGGCACAGACGCCTCAGCCTGCTCGCCGCCGAGGGCGCCCTCCCGCGGCTCCCGCCCCTCCCGCACGGCCCCAGCAGCAGCCTTCACCCGGGCCGCGTCGTGGAGGAAGCCGCAGGAAGGCGTCCCAGCCCCCTCAGGCCCCGCGCCCCGCTAAACGCCAGGCTAAGCGGCGCTCCTGAGACGGGCTGCTCAGTGATGGTGTCGGTTTTTTCACAGGAGGCGGTTGCAGGCCCCCTCCTTCCCCCGGTGGAGGGCCGGGGGAGAATCTTTTGTTCTCCACTCCCCGCTGCTCACCCACGGGTGGGCAGCACCCTAATGTGGTTAAAGAAAGAACCGAAATGTCCATCACTGAGCACACAGAGCCGGATGACAGTGCGCGACGCCCCCGTGCCTCGCCACTCTCGTCCTCCTCTGTCTCTGAGGGCGAGGATGACAGTGCGTGCCGTCCCCGGACCACACCACTCTCATCCCCCTCTATCGCCAGACCCCTGGCAGAGCAGACCCCCGTGGAACGCTGGTCCTTCCCTGGTCTCCTCTGTCAGGGAGCGGAGCTTGGCCGTGCACACGCTCAGGGCCGCTATGCCACCCTTGCCTGTGCCGGTCACTCCGCCTCGCTGCCCCTCCGGGGGGACGCCTGTGGCTCGGATGATTCCGCTGGATCAGTTTTTGGGGGCTTGGTTAGAGCTCCCCAATCTGTCCCGTTGGGTCGCCCGAACTATCAGGCTCGGCTATGCGATTCAGTTCGCACGGTCTCCTCCCCGCTTCAGGGGAGTCCGCTTTACTATGGTCGGTGGCAATGCCCCGATCATGAGAGCGGAGGTTGCTACCCTGCTGGCGAAGGGTGCAATCGAGGCTGTCCCTCCAGCCGAGATGAGGTCAGGGTTCTACAGCCCCTACTTCATTGTCCCCAAGAAAACCGGTGGGTTACGGCCAATCCTGGACTTGCGCGTCTTGAACCGCTCCCTTCACAGGCTGCCGTTCAAGATGCTCACGGCCAAACGCATTTTCGAATGCGTGCGGCCACAGGATTGGTTTGCAGCGATAGACCTGAAGGACGCCTACTTTCATGTCTCCATTTTACCTCGACACAGACCGTTTCTTCGGTTTGCTTTCGAGGGGCAGGCATACCAGTACGCGGTTCTCCCATTCGGGTTGGCTCTGTCTCCTCGCGTCTTTACGAAGGTCGTCGAGGCAGCCCTTGTTCCCCTACGCGAACACGGGGTTCGCATCCTGAATTATCTCGACGACTGGCTAATATTAGCTCACTCTCGAGATCAGGTTTGCGAACACAGAGACCTTGTGCTCCGGCACCTAGCCCGTCTGGGCCTTCGGGTCAACTGGGAGAAGAGCAAACTTTGCCCCGTGCAGAGGATCTCTTTTCTCGGTATGGAGATAGACTCGGTCGCCATGTCCGCGCAGCTTACGAGCGAGCGCGCACACTCACTGCTGACTTGTCTTCGACAGTTCGAGGGCAAGAGTGCGGTCCCACTGAAACTTTTTCAGAGGCTCCTGGGGCATATGGCATCCGCAGCCGCGGCAACGCCACTCGGATTGCTTCATATGAGACCGCTTCAGCTGTGGCTTCGCGATCGGGTCCCGAGGTGGGCATGGCATCACGGTACGCTCAGAGTTCCAATAACTCCGACCTGCCGTCAGACCTTCACCCCGTGGCGGAACCTCAGCTTTCTACGGGCCGGAGTTCCCCTAGAACGAGTTTCCAGGCATGTTGTCGTCTCCACAGATGCCTCTGCCACGGGCTGGGGCGCCATGTGCAATGGACATGCAGCCGCGGGCTCCTGGACAGGACCCCAGCGCCTCATGCATGTCAATTGCCTCGAGTTGCTGGCAGTACGCCTTGCCCTGCACCGCTTCCACGCGTTGCTCCTGGGTCAACACGTACTTGTCCGCTCGGACAATACCGCGACTGTAGCGTACATCAACCGTCAGGGTGGTCTACGCTCTCGCCGTATGTCGCAACTCGCACGCCACCTCCTCTTATGGAGTCAGAAGCACCTGAGGTCCCTTCGTGCTATTTACATTCCAGGAGTGCGGAACCTTGCAGCCGACGAGCTGTCACGGCTCCGGCCAACCTCTGGCGAATGGAGACTCCATCCCCAGTCGGTCCAGCTGATATGGGACCAGTTCGGGGACGCACAGATAGATCTGTTTGCCTCCCTCGACTCATCCTATTGCGCCCTGTATTACTCCCTGACCGAGGGCACGCTCGGCACGGATGCACTGGCGCACAGCTGGCCGCAGGTCCTACGCAAGTATGCGTTTCCCCCAGTGAGCCTTCTCGCACGTACTCTGTGCAAGATCAAGGAGGACGAGGAGCAGGTCATATTGGTCGCCCCATACTGGCCCACCAAGACCTGGTTCTCCGAACTGATACTCCTCGCGACAGCACCTCCTTGGCCAATTCCTCTGAGGAAGGACCTCCTTTCTCAGAGACGGGGCACCCTATGGCACCCTCGTCCCAAACTTTGGAGACTCCACGTGTGGCTCCTGGACGGGACGAGGCAGGTTTGAGTACCCTGCCACCAGCGGTGGCGGCTACCATCACTTCCGCTAGAGCATCGTCCACGAGACATGTCTATGCGTTGAAGTGGAACCTCTTCGTTAACTGGTGCTCTTCTCGCCGAGAAGACCCCAGGAGATGCTCGATCAGCGTTGTGCTTTCCTTCCTGCAAGACGGGTTGGAGCGAAGGCTGTCTCCCTCCACCCTGAAGGTGTATGTGGCCGCTATCGCCGCATATCACGAAGCAGTTGAAGGTAAGTCTCTTGGAAAGCACGACCTAATCCTCAGGTTCCTGAGAGGAGCGAGGAGACTGAATCCTCCTCGCCCTCCTCTCGTTCCCTCTTGGGACCTCTCAGTGGTCTTAAGTGCCCTGCAGAGGGCTCCCTTTGAGCCTCTGCAATCAGCTGAGCTTAAGATCCTGTCAATGAAGACAGCGCTCCTGGTTGCGTTGGCCTCCATCAAGAGGGTAGGGGACCTGCACGCATTCTCCGTTGACGAAGCGTGCCTGGAGTTCGGGCCCTGCCTCTCTCACGTGATCCTGAGACCCCGGCCCGGATATGTGCCCAAGGTTCCCACCACTCCCTTCCGGGACCAGGTGGTGAACCTGCAAGCGCTGCCCCGGGAGGAGGCAGACCCAGCCTTGGCACTGCTCTGTCCAGTACGCGCACTCCGTGCTTACGTAGACAGGACGCAGTGTTTCAGGACCTCAGACCAGCTCTTTGTCTGTTATGGTGGGAAGCTGAAGGGAAAGGCTCTCTCCAAACAAAGGTTGTCTCACTGGATAGTGGACGCCATTGCTTTGGCATACCAGCAGCAAGGTCGACCATGCCCCCTTGGTGTGACCGCCCACTCCACCCGGAGTGTGGCGTCCTCTTGGGCTTTAGCGCGTGGCGCCTCGCTAACAGACATCTGCAGAGCTGCAGGCTGGGCAACACCTAACACATTCGCCAGATTCTACAATCTCCGAGTGGAGCCAGTCTCCGCCCATGTACTGTCTTTTTCAAGCTAACATGGGAGCTGTTAAGTGTCTCGCTTGCTCGCCATTCCACTCCACGGACTGGATACGTGCGATATTTCCTCAGGTGAGCCTTCCCCTCTGAAGCCCTGAGTTCCTCCAGCACTGTTGACGCTGGCGCCAGTGTCTATTGCCTGTGCGTCGGCTAGGTGCCTCCGTGTGCATGGTTCCTCCTCTGAGTAACCCCCACATGTGTATTTTCCACTGTAAGCCTCTTTGAGCATGTGTCTTTCCCTCGGCAAGTCACCTGCCACTCCTGGAGTTGAAAGTAGATGCCACCCTACGGGCTGGTCACTCCAGTGTTCCTCCATATGAAGCCCCCTCGGGCCATATGTGTATTCTTAAGTCCTCCCTACGGGTAGGCATGCTGCGGCATATCTCCCCTGAGATATGCTTCCCAGTGTACCTTGGTATTCCTGTGTTAGTAGGACTCCTTCGTCCGTGCCTACATCACGACAGGGAGGTCAGACTTCGCAGGGCACTGGAAGACAGCTGTGAAGGTGGCGTGATTACACGGGGACCCCCATTCTCCGTCATCCGACGTAACTCGGAGTGACTACGAAAGGGAACGTCTCGGTTACGGATGTAACCCTCGTTCCCTGAGTAGGACGTTACGTCTCCCTGCCACTTCCGCTGTACCGCTGGGTAGACGCCTGAGTTCAGTCTCGGCTCCTCAGCGAAGACATGATCTGCTGTTGCAGGTGTCTCTCCTTAAATACTCACGCGGTGAGGCGGAGATACATTATGCAAATTCCGCAGACCCATGGCATTTCTTTGCCATTGGCTCGTTTTTTAATACTCGAAGAGGATTGGCTTTCTGGCGAAACCCCCATTCTCCGTCATCCGACGTAACGTCTCCGTTCCCTACTCAGGGAACGAGGGTTACATCCGTAACCGAGACGTTTTTGAATCTTTTATTTTTTTTTGTCATTTTTAAACACAAGTTTCAAATGTATTTTTCAAATATACCCTAAGTAATATGTATTTTTAATAATAATAATAATTTCCATTTGAACTCAACATGAAGTAACTCATGTTAGAAAGATTCAACTTATGTGAGGTTTGACCTTGATAAAATCATCGTCTCAGTGATAGCTATTTCATGATTTGTGGTTTTCTTGTCACAACATGGTTACAGTTTTCATGATGAAAACAAAATGTTAGTAATACCACTTTTGACTTAATCCCCACAGATAATAATAAAACGCATTGTAATTCAGAAGCAGAAAACATATTCAGAACCATGCATGTGCACATATTTTCAGTCATGATTCATCAAAAATTATTATTCAAAATGTATGCATTTTATTACTTGCTTCATTTCAGAGTAACAACAATTATGTGTGTTATAGCTTCTTTTTTTTCTTTTCTTTTTTGAAAAGCGCTATATAAATGTAATGAATTATTATTATTATTATTATTAGCTTCTGCATAAACATTTAGCTGTGTTGTCTGGGCCTTCAGATTGTTGTTTTAACCAGTTTTGAAAATGGCAGTTTTACACAAGGATCAGTCTTTAATTAAAGGAAAGCAGCTTCAAGAACGATATAGGCTAGCTAGCACCTTTAGTGATAGTATTTGCTCATGGTTTCTGCACTGTTTCCATTTACCCTTATTCATTGATATGGTGGTGACAATTAAAATTTCAGTTCAAGAATTGAGGTAACTAACCTTGATAAAAGAACATCATAAAACACTGTCAAATTCAAATCCCCTTTAATTGCAGGTGTGTGGCTGTCTTCATTTTTGCATGTTATCACTGATAACTTATAAGAGCAGGTGGACGCGCTCAGTTTATCCTTTTATGACGTTTATCACGGAGATGACAGTTGGCTACAGTTGCTCACAATAGTTAATCTGGAGTTAGTCTCGAGATAGATTAACTGGAGGTAATAGTTAATCTCCCCTATAGGCCTATATGAAAATTTTGTGAGCAAGGATAATGACATCCAGTTTAAATAAAAGCTGGCTTATTAAAGATATTTAAATAATAGTTTAAATGCCATTGTTATTAATGTTAGCCTATGTAATGTTTCTGGAAATACAGCCAATTATGTTATTATTGTCACATTTCGGTGTGGCTTATAGGCATTTAAACAAGGATAGGCCTACTACACGTTAACATTAACAAGACTGAACAAAGAACAGAAAGAACTCAGGGCTTAAAAAAACAGAGAGGGTAATAGGGACTGAACACTGGATAGTGGATACAATACCAAAACTGAACTGCATGTTACAATACATTTATTTATCTGCACATTGAAAGCCTCCTCAAATGGGGTATAGTGGCTTTCATGCTAATGTTAGGTTGAGAGTCAGTGAAAAATAAAAGTGTTTCCCCTACCATTGTTTTGGGGGGGCGACCCGCCCCCTCAAAACTACCCCCCCCCCCCGCCCCCCCCTGAATGAATGAAAAAAAAAAACTGGACGCAAGAGCTCCATGTAGTAACTTTAGCGGCTATGCTTTTCGCAATAGACCAGTTTAGTACACTTGAAATCAAATCGCGATAGACTAGTGTGTGAATATTAAATGGCTAAAATACTATTTAAATACGAATGAATGGTGCAGACGACGCGCAGTTTCATTACACACACACACACGTGCTGACCTGTTGTTTTTGCCTATATGAGGACACGAATGCATGAACTTCCTCTCCAGACTCTAGATCCGCTCTTAAAGTCACTCCGTGAGCATTTAACCGCTTAATTTGAGAAAACTATCGTCATGTCATAAACACAGATGCTGCGAATTAGTACGTCCCAAATCGTAGCATGTTGAAATTAGTGTCCCAAAGAGACCCGGATGGTCTACTATATCCAGTCAGAATCCGAAGTGCAGATCGTTGCACACTCTAACGGCTGATATTGCCCACAACCCATCGCGCGTTGGACGAGGATTCGGTTAGAACTACAAACGCCAGTGAAAAGTGTTCAAAAACTACAGACATGGAGGACGCGCGAGTCCGACGGTTATGTAGAGAGGTTTAGATAAAGGGGTTTGAGTGATTAATTATCAGTATCTAACCTGAGAAGTTATATTAGATTGAATGGAGGATTTTAACTGTGACGAGATGATTGACGGGGCAGTTTACGGTGACAGGATGCACGCGACAGAGCTGTCCGTTAAAGATGACGAAGTAGTATGTCCCAAAGCTTGCCTACTCTTTTGCTACCATAGACTGTAAAAAATGCTACACACTCAAAAGTATGTACTTTTTCTTCACAAAAAGAGTACATACTTTTAGGGCGTAGTATAAGTAGGCGAATTGGGACGCAGCAAGAGACTCAAAGGTCTTCACGGCAACCCGTCAAAATAAAAGTTCGGTTTAACTTGACAGAAATATATTACTGTTATACAGTAGAATTTAGATGCATCTCATTGTAATAATAATACTAACACTAATATAAATAAATTATGATCTCAACTTTATTTTTTAAGGAATAGGCTAATACATTTTTCTTCCATGTTTTAATTTTAACAGTATAGCTCATTGTGCAGCATGTTGTTTGACAAAAAAGTTTGTTCAATTTCATATGATTAAAAGAAATGTAATTAATGTTTTGTCTTCATTTGGTTACCAGAAAAAACAACAGAATTTGTGTGAAAAAAAAACATTTCATAGATTAAAAAAAAAATAATTTGTATAAGTTTAATAATTGTTTATAATAAAAGTTTTATGATTTCAATTAATTAGACATGATTTTTGATTACTAAAAAATGTACACCACGTATCCGTAACACGCCCGCTCCGCGACACTAGTTTCGGGGGATCTATGCCAATACAGTATAATATTTCTTAGAAACAAAATAACAACATTGTACACAATGCATTATATTCAGCACATTGGCTAAATATCTGTAACAAAAAGGTGTCTACAATAGACAAGTAGGCAGGGTAATTGCATTGCACTAGATATACACTTAGTTGTTCCAATTTAGCAGACTTTAAGTATATCAATTTAGTAAGTAAAATTGCAGGGTATTTATATTAAGTAGCCTATATAAATATGTGAATGTATTTGTAGTATATTTTAGTATATTTATTTTCACTTGTATAAAATGAGAACAGAACGTTGCATTAATTGAATGCCATTTTCTTCTGTTTAACTGATAAAACTGTCAAGCAAATATATGTTTAAATGTTGAATTTGTTATGCTAGAATGGATTGAACACACTCATCAAATTACTAATCAATATAAAATATGCAAATGTTCAAACATATCAAGAAAACCGCTAATTGGATGTCCCAAATGTTTGCATAAAAGTCCTTATAAGTCCTTTATGCAGAACTATAGGAGTATCAGAACTGTGCTGTGCTCAACGAGTTCAAAGGGGTTTCTGGTTGTCCATCTGGAAGTGAGTTTTTTTTTCTATTTTGTTGTACCACATTTTTACTCTGATTGTTAACTCATTTCAATAAATAGCTATATTTTAAACAGAGTTAAATATAGCACTTGATATATTTTATATATATTTTGATATAGTCTAGACATTCTGGTAACTTTGCAATATGTCAACTAGCAGTCATTCATAGACTGTCTAATATCTGCCAACACTTTATTGTGATGCTCCCAACAGACTTTTGACTACTGACTATAAATACTAACACTTTACAATAAGGTTTCATTTGTTAAAATTAGTTGATGTATTAACTAACATGAACTAACCATGAGCAATATGTTACTGTATTTATTAATCTTCGTTAATGTTAGTTAATAAAAGTCCAGCTGTTCATTGTTTGTTCATGTACTTCAGTGCATTAATGTTAACAAATACAACTTTGGATTTTAATAATGTATTACTATGTTGAAACACATATTAGTAAATGCTGTAGAAGTGCAGTTCAGTATTAGTTAATGTTAACTAATGTAGTTAACTAATGGTATCTAACTAAACCTTTTTGTAACCAAATAACTTTGCAAATATATGTCAACTTATTCCACTAACCCGAACTATCTTCTAATACTTTAATGAGAGTTAGTTGTCATTTAGTTGCAAAGTAACTTATAGTTTCTTATACTTATAGACCATCAAAATAAACCAGAAAAAAAAATAATGACTTCAATTTTGGGTCAAAAGACATTTATCACTGCACATTCTCATTCTCTCTCTCTCTCTCTCTCTCTCTCTCTCTCTCTCTCTCTCTCTCTCTCTCTCTCTCTCTCTCTCTCTCTCTCTCTCTCTCTCTCTCTCTCTCTCTCTCTCATTTGTGAAAAACTATTAAGAAAAAAAAAATTCAGTATATATTTTTTGTGTCTGTGAAACCTTCTAAATTATTCACTTTTTTGTATAGAGATATACCTTTTACTAATGTATTGATTCATTCTTTGATAATCACAGGTAAAGATGAAGATAATTACAGGGAAAACTCTGTTTATTCTGATGCTGTTGTAAGTATGAAAAAATCTGTTTCATGACTGTACAGAATGATTTGTTGGAAAATTTGGTTTGTATGAAACAAACAGAAACAAGAATTGACGTTTCCTTTTTTATTAGTAATATATACAAATATTTTCTCTAAACAAGGCTACGCAGAGGTTGACCCCCATGTGACATTTCTGTCAAATTCAAATGCCTTTTAATCGCAGGCGTGGCTGTCTTCATTTTTGCATGTTATCACCTAAAGAACAACTGATGGTCAGTTTATGCTTTTATCATGCAGTGTATCATGGAGGGAACCGTAGGCTGATGTTGGGCCATTGTTGCTTACAAATATTAAAAACGAAATCATATATTTGCCCTATTTTTTTTATGCAAAATTTGTTATTTGCTTTGTGCTAGAAAAAAAGATTTTAATAGTTTTTAGTTCTATGCATTTTGATATGAAGAATCACTTTTTTTTATTTTTTTTTATTTTTTTATTTGATCAAGGACATTGTTAACTTGATATTCTGGTTTTGTTCCACAGACTGCTAAAGAGTAAAGGGCAAGATGAAGATGATGGCATTACGGGCGCTGATGAAAGCGAACTCGAACAAATAATAGTTGATGAATGCAAACCAGCCAGTCCTGACACTAGTAAGTGGATGGAAACTCTGGACAATAACAAGCTCATCTCTACCCTCACTATTCCTGGTACCCATGACGCCTTGGCTCTTCATGGAGGAGCACCAACAGAATGTCAGGCATGGTCAACAGAGGACCAGCTAAAGGCTGGGATACGCTACTTCGACCTCAGAGTGTCTGGCTTTGGATTAAGAATTATGCATGGACCGATTTACCAAAGTACATCATTGCCAGAAGTTATCTGCATAGTCAAGACATTTTTAACTCAGTTCAGAAATGAGGTAGTGCTTCTCAGAGTTAAGCCCGTTTTTCCTATGAAGGGAAAAGTTCCAAATTTAGTTGAAAAATTGATTAAAAATGATAACGCTATTTATAAAAATGAGAAAATTCCGAGCATTGGTGAAGTAAGAGGAAAGATTGTTTTTGTTCAGAAAAACAGCTTTCAGCTGGGGATTAAGTTGTTTGAAACTGACCAAATAGGAGACCATAAAGTAACTAAAGTCCAAGACAAAATGACAAAAATTAAACAGCATCTGGAAAAAGCTGCTACTCAATGTAGAACTGATTCTGCTGAGAAAATTAGTCTGAGCTACTCGAGTGGCACAAGCTTAGGTACATATATGGGTTTTTTTTTATTGCCACAAAAATTGGCAAATAAAATCAATCCTTCTTTAAAAGATCATCTTGCAAAGGAATTAAAAAAGAGTCCCAAGCCTTGTTTTGGGATCATAGCCATGGATTTTCCAAGTTTTGACTTGATTGAAATGGTCATCAAATTCAATACCTAAGATTTTTCAGTCTTTAGTTTTTCCACATGGGTTCATCAAGAAATGTATGTTCTCGTTGTTTTTAATCAGATAATTGAAAATTGTTAAACAGACAAATTATATAATCAATATATGAAGTGTTGTGTTATTTCAAAAATAAGAAATCATTGTTGTTTCATGGGTTTGGAACAACATAGCTTGAGTAAATGACAACATTTTTTTTTTTAAATAGACATGGGCAAAACATCTACAGCTCAACAACTACCAGAAGTTTTGATTGATGATTACAATACTGATTGGTGTCGTTTTAACATTCTTAACTGTCTGATTGATTTGGTGTATGATCCTTGTTTCTGAACTAAATAAAGCATTGCAATTTCAATGGCTCATTAGCTTTTTGTTGAAAAGTCAACATGAAACCATAATTAATGACTTTTTAAATGCATGCTTTTGGTATTAGCTTCCATCACTTTATCTATTAAGGCATGAACGAAAGCGGCACAATTTGGAATAGCCTACTTGTTGTTAAAATAGATAATTTGCAATGTAGTACTAATTTGTAAACTTAAACTATTTTGACCACTTGGAAACGTCACATGTGATGCAATAGAACCCCCAGTCTCACTCTACTAGCAATAAAAAGCAGATAGATGGTGCTGTTTGAATGTACAATAATCAATTATTTACAGACAGTGCATTTCAAATTTGCCCTAAAACCATTAAATCTTTCTTTTATATGATTCAACATTGTGGAGTGATGGTAAGATTGGTAACTATTAGCAATGACAACATTGCTTACATCTCCCATATTAAACAGTAATTCAAGTCATCATGAACAAGAACAACATTCCTGTTGTTGGGGCCTTTACCCATTGTACAAAGTTTAATGAAGATATAAGGTTTAAAAAAATCCTTTGCTAAGGCATTAGCTGCATAGCAGACATGAATATTGAAATCGCCCAAAATTAAAATGCAATCGAATTTTGTCAGAATTTCCCCCAAAAAGTCAACAAATTAATTATTGTTCGATGCAGGTGGTCTGTAAATTAAAACAATCAGTACAGAATTAGAGGAATTCAAATGAATCAACAGAACCTCAAAGCTAGTAGGTGTCAGGTCTGAGCAGGTTGCTGAAGACGAGGGAACAGAATTTCAATGCAGCTGGTTTATTCTCAAACTCAGGTTACAGGAAAATACAGGAACTCAGGAAAATACAGGAACTCAGGAAAATACAGGAACTCAGGAAAATACAGGAACTCAGGAAAATACAGGAACTCAGGAAAATACAGGAACTCAGGAAAATACAGGAACTCAGGAAAATACAGGAACTCAGGAAAATACAGGAACTCAGGAAAATACAGGAACTCAGGAAAATACAGGAACTCAGGAAAATACAGGAACTCTGGAAAATACAGGAACTCTGGAAAATACAGGAACTCAGGAAAATACAGGAACTCAGGAGAATAACAGGAACTCAGCAAAACACAACCATACATAGACGACGACCAACAAACACTGAGGGAAACCACAGGGCTTAAATGAACTGGGGTTAATGGGAAAATTAACAAGACACAGGTGTAGGGAATTTCTAATTAAACAGACAGGGAAAAACTAACAGGACTAAACCAAAATCACAAAGACCGGGGGAAACAAGATCACAACACAGAACAGAACACATTAACAATGTGACAGTAAGACTGGCAGTAGTCAGTAGTCTTGCAAGATATTTTTAAAAACCGTCACAAGACCTCCTCCTCGCCCTGTAGGACGAAGGGTATTAAAAAATTCAAAGTTAGGAGGCACAAGTTCAGAGAAAGGACTTAGGTCACCTGATTTTACTCATGACTCATGTGTCACAAAGAAGAATTCCAGATCATTTGAAGCATAGACAGTAAAATAAATGGACACAGCGACCCCATAGACTTCAACGGAGAAAAGTGAAGTCAATTAGAAGCACTCACTTCCTGATTGCCAAGCGCACTGCGCAGGCTCACACTGAGCTTGATGACGTAGATGTGACGTGAGCAACCTGTCTCACAGTTGTACGTCTTCTAGTAGCTGTGCCAAGAGGAATCTGAATCATTCCCTTCCGAATCTTGCAGAGCCGGAGAGCGTGAGTATTAGCTGTCCATGAGCTAGCAGCAGGAGCAACTTTACAACTCTCTATGGGCTTCTCCCTTGACTTTATGCCTCCACATCACCCCGATTGCGAGCGAGCCTCTACTTCTGTTTATACGATAATTTCTCTATTGTGCGACAGAGAGTCGCGTGTTATGACGCAATCGTTAGCCTATTTTTACAAAAACTGCTTCTACGGGGCCATAACGTAAGATACAAGGTAATGGAGCCTTTTATACATTGTCGTCAATGAATGAATGGGAGTCAATGGAATGCTAACAGGAGGTAAAGGCTTGTTAGCCAACGGTGGCCCCCGGGGAGGCTTCAGTTTCCGGCTGGTGGATTACCCCCTCGATTTGAAGTGATGAAGTCGTTGCAGATAAAAGTTGTATTGACCAGGGAGCGAGCATAGACTATAGCGCCATCTTGAGCTGCGGAGATTCTCGTTGAACTTGAGACGATCTGCAAAACGAGCGCAGATAGCGATGGTCGGCCTTCCTTCGCCGAATCGGGCGATTCGGGCAGGATGTAGGCTACACAGTGGAAACCCTGGATCGATGTACCACCCTGTAGTGACTCTGACAGGGTATCCGGAGAGATGTATCTAAATTAGCGAATCCCGATTTGCAAACAAAGGTCAGTTCTTCGTGAGTAAACAAAGGGGGCATTCTGTATACGACCCCCTTCGGGCATGTTGACCAGATTGGTGCCACTATGGCTAGCACATGACACATTTGGAACAAGCTAGCGTTGTCTTCAACAAATGGACAACCATTCGTACCTCGCCGTCTCACGAGACACGCATCCCCCCCCCCCCCACAGAAAGAGTCCACAAAGCTGCCTGAACGCTTAAGGACAATCACACATTAATGCACACACACACACACACATAAATGTCCTATAATGTGTATATAAATGTATATGTCACAGAAATTGTATCCAACCTTCCTGTACGCATGCATATCTTATTAGCTTTGCTTTATAATAGAAGTGTGGTTTGCTAGTGTATAGCTCTGAAGTCTAAGAGTTCATCAAAAGAATGTTCCAACACATTAACACACAAACACCAGCCATGGAACTTTTCAGAGAAAAGTACCTCTAAATGTTTTAAATGTATTCATTTTGTGCTTAGATGTCGTCACATGCCATACAGGAAGTACTGACAATTTTATAGCGTGTTAACCAACTTTAAAATGCTTGTAATTCTGCATATGAATGCAACTCTATGTTCTTCTACTTTTACCTGCCATGTCTGGTAGCTGTTTGACCGTCTTGTCTTGACTGAACCAGTCATACATAGGATATTACTGTAAAATCTATTGTCCGGTTTGTACAATCTTTCTGGGTAGGAATGACAAAATGTTATACCATCATAAATGATCCTGACAAGACAAAGAGGAATCTTCCGCGGGCACTTTTCTCCCAGCTGATTGGTGCCTTCATGCCAGAAGGGGCGTGAACCTAAGTGTCCTTAAAGAGACGCGCCGAGCTTCCCTAGGCGGCTGCTGAAACCCTTCTGAAAGCTTCCTGAAAACCCTCTGCCAAAACTCCCTGGCTCTTTCTGCTCTTCATGGCTTCATCATGTGACCCCTCGTCCGTCTGGACATCGCCTTAGTGTGATGATCCATCGTTTCTCTTTTTGTTTTCTTCAAGTTTATTTTATCTTTTTCGAAGGCTCCTCTGTTCATGTCTTCTCGCGAAGAAAATGAACACAGCCAGACTGGCAAGCTTCACCTACAAGGACATTCAAACACGCCGCGCTCGCTGGACGAACCTGAACGCTCGGCAGCCACATGACAGAGATACACACACACGCAAGACACAGTTTTCCTCAGCAACACCAGGAGAACCAAAGACCTTTAAGCCTTCATTCAAACTAACGCGCTTTGCCCGCTCTGAAAGACCACGTGAACGCATGACGCGAGGACAGAGACACGCACCCTGCTTCACATCAACCACAAAGAGCTTTACCTGTGCAAGTAACCGTTTACCATACGTTCAAGGTTTAAGATCTGTTGATTCTTGGTGTCTAAAAAGGTTCTGTGTCTGTGATGAATTTTGCCAAACCAGAAGATCTCTCATCTTCTCTCTCTCTCTCTCTCTCTCTCTCTCTCTCTCTCTCTCTCTCTCTCTCTCACTCCCAATCTTGCGCTCTCGCAATCTCTCTCTCTCACTCCTGTTTGTTGTTCGTCTGTATCATTAGTTTTACTGTTTACTGTACATACATGTATCCCGTGTTTAAATGTAGAATTCTGTATCCGTAGTTTCATTTTATTAAAACCATTATATTTAGGGGTTCAAGCACTTCAGTGCTGAAACCCTATTGTTATTGTTAATTTTCCCATCATGCAACATTCTCCACGTAAAACTGATCGGGCAGGACGAACCGTAAGTCGTAGAGACTTGAAACTTTGGGGGCTGGTAGTACTCTCACCGCCTACAGCCTCACCAATGCACGCCCCGATTGGCCCATAGGTGGCGCTACAGCGGGCAAAAGTACGAAATGGCTCATAACTCCTCAACCGTCGGGCGTAGGCTCAAGTGTCTTACATCGTTGGAATCCTTGGCTCGAGCCGGACAAGATGCATGCCTCGGATTGGCTCGTCACCCTGGGTGCATTTTCGGGTATTTTGGGTTTTCCGTAAAACCTACTTTTGCGAACTAGTCCTAGGTTTTTGGGCCGGCCGGAACCAAACCAGTGCGGCAAGATTCTATGGAGTCCGAATGTCAATAATTATCAAAAAAAAGTGGAAATTTGGGTTCACGGTCCCTAAGGGCCGCCGAAACGTTCCGAGTGGGAGGGGCCCCTTTTACTAAATTGCCTATAACTCGTCAACGGAACGAGATATTTGCACCAAACTCAACGCGCCTGTGTGAGAGCTCATTCTGTGGTCGCGTGAAAAAGGACAGGGCGACCGGCCACTTGGTGGCGCTCTAACTGTTAAACAGGTGCCAAAATAATGTATTTCTATATGGCAAATCCCATGAAATGGCTGAAAGCGGCCCTCTTCCTGCCTGATTTGCATACAACCTCACAAAACCGGCCGTGCGCATGCGTCACCTGGCCCTAAAGAGGCCTGGAAGCTTTTATGGACGTCGGGCCACCGGTGGCCCTTTAACTGTTATAAAGGTGTAAAATGCTCTATAATATCCTATGCAAAATGACATTTAAATGACTGAAAAAGGGTCTGCTCTGCTCAAAACTTCACCAAATTAGCTGAGCATGTGCGCCATATTATTCCGAGGAAGCGTGCAAAGTTTGACGGAGATCGGGCCATCGGTGGAGGTGTCGCAGTTTAAAAGGTAAAACAAAAATCACCACATTTCCATGAAAAATGAGCCAAAAAGGCAAAAAAGCGACTTTCTCCTCTCCGAGGCACATGTTAAAAGGCTTGATAAAGTTTTTGGAAAGCAGCAGCACAAGCGTCAAGTGCGTGGAACCTAAGGTTTTTTTTTTATAGGCCTTTTTAGTCCCTTTTTATTAGGGGTTCAAGCACTTCAGTGCTGAAACCCTATTGTTATTGTTAATTTTCCCATCATGCAACATTCTCCACGTAAAACTGATCGGGCAGGACGAACCGTAAGTCGTAGAGACTTGAAACTTTGGGGGCTGGTAGTACTCTCACCGCCTACAGCCTCACCAATGCACGCCCCGATTGGCCCATAGGTGGCGCTACAGCGGGCAAAAGTACGAAATGGCTCATAACTCCTCAACCGTCGGGCGTAGGCTCAAGTGTCTTACATCGTTGGAATCCTTGGCTCGAGCCGGACAAGATGCATGCCTCGGATTGGCTTGCCCTTCAGGCTCCAATTTCGAGTAAATTGCGTTTTTGTGTAAAACCTACTTTTGCGAACTACTCCTAGGTTTTTGGCCTGATTGGAACCAAACCACTGCAGAAATATTCTCTGGAGTCTGATTGTCAATAATCATAAAAAAAAAAAATCAAATTTCAATTGTCGGTTGCTAAGGGGAACCAAAACGTTTGATGGCACCAGAGCCACTTTTACTAAAATGGTTATAACTTGTGAACGGAAAGAGATATTTTCGCTAAATTTGGGACACATGTTCATGAGCACAATCTGAGGTGGCATGAAAAAAATTGCGACGATTGGCCACTTGGTGGCGCTATAACATGGAAAAAAATCATGACAATGGTAATAACCACATCCAAACGTTAGTCTAATGAAAGATGGCATGCAGTGTCTTTGTCCAGGGTACCTTGATAGTCTATGAGAACATTGGTGTAGCTAAAAAAACTCAGTATACGTCATCAGCAAAACCCTGAAGGAGCCTGAGACTTTTCAAGCCAGCGTTTTTTCACAGGAGTGACCTCCTTATACTCCTGAATCCTTGCCGAGTCCAACAATACCAAACATGCCAGGTTTTGCCTTTTGGTTTTGTAACGTGTCATTTAGAGCTTAAAAAGAATTACTGTTATCTTCAAAGACCATTAGTCCGATCGAGACAAAAAAAAAAAAAACACAGGCAATTTGAAAACATAAGTAAATAGCTAAACAATAATGCCCAAATGTCAAAATTATGATAGAAACTGAAAAAAAAAAATCCAATCAATATCATCGATGCATAATTTTTATGCTCTCATAAATATAAGTGTCTCAACTTCAAAACAAAATGAGATATTTACAACAAATTTGAGACATGTATATGGGCACACTTTTAGGACTAGTAATAAAACTACATTTAATCAAAAAAATAAAAAGTTAAGTCAATTAACCTAACATTCATTCCAAATATCAAAATCAACAATTTACTATATATAGTGCTATTAAATGTTCCTTAAAATATTTTTTAAAACTCATTTTTCTTGTGTAGAGTGTCTCTTGTCAAAATGTGTAATATCAATGGTAAATCCTTCAATAGTTTCATTCTTCTTTACATTTTACAGTCCGATGTTTTGCATTGGTTTTCGAAATAAAATAAAAATCCCTTTTATGCATGCCTGCTGTTAAAATCATGACTAGCACTACTATACAAAAATTGAGAGTAAAGGAAATTAGGAATTCTAGACACAGAAATATTTATTATAAAACAAAGCAGAGACAATCTTTCACCTGTACATTTTTTTGTCTATATGCACTCGACCAAACAACTGGGCCATAATCTAAGCTAGAACCATTGTTTTAGAAATACATTTGTAACCCGGGTAACCCAGGCCACCAGTAAATGACTTGAGAGTTGGAAAAAGTTAAGAAATATAAAGAATTAAAGTGTTCTACAAAGAAACGCGATTCATCCAATCACTGATTGTGCTGCATTGACTGACAGACCTAAGAACCAACAGTAGCGGCATGTTCATTAGGCCCGCCCACAGTTCGCGCCGGTGCCGTCGTCAGCATTCAACAGACGAAATCAGATGAGAACAGGTCAGACAGGCAGCAGCACACGGAGCATTTCTCCACAAACTTCTTTCACAAAATCATAATCGAACGGGAACTGTGATTGAGTGCACTTGGAAACTTTGGATACGTCAGGCTGGTGTGTTGTCATAGAGAGAAAAGTGGAGTGGAAATCTGTATTGAATTTGGTTTTGGTGAGTGATTTTTAAAAATATTAAATCTGAATATAAAAAGACATATGAAAGATATAGCTAGGTATGTCAATTTCAGAAATGATTTGATATGAGTAGGCCGCACTCACAGCACGAGCTGAGCTAGTTAGCTAACGCTAAAGCTACCACATGTAACGATGCTTATTGTATCATCATGAGTTGAGACAATGAGTGTTTTATGAGTGTTGATCTGTTCTATAAATGTCGATAAGTTAGATTAATGTGTCATTTGAGATGCGCATACTTAACATTAATTATTTTACGTTTGTCTTGTCTTTTGCAAGGCTGTGTTTCCTTATTCTCAGTTTATTCCTATGTGAACGTGATCCGCAAGTATACTGCAGTCAAGCCAGCCTCCACCTCGAAATGAGCGGTCAAACTAGCCACCCCTATATTTCTCTATGCGCTTATACACTAGGTATTACAGTAAGACCGTCAACCATTCTGAAACCATTCAGTCAACCATTCTTCCAGCGAAGGCTATTTCAGTTAGTCCGTCCGTCCGTCCGTCCGTCCGTCCGTCCGTCTATCTATCTATCTATCTATCTATCTATCTATCTATCTATCTATCTATCTATCTATCTATCTATCTATCTATCTATCTATCTATCTATCTATCTATCTATCTATCTGATGTTGTTTTACAAAATAAGAGCCCCCAAAACTCATATATTAGGCCTACCTGTTGTCTCCATACATTCAGAAAATCATAAAAATAAAAGTCCTAATTTCCACAGACCAATTCCACCTCAGATGGAGAGGACACCTTCTCACCGTGTCCCCTGCAAAGTTTCAGGACATTCTGATGTTGTTTTACAAAATAAGAGCCCCAAAAACTCCTATATTAGGCCTACCTGTTGTCTCCATACATTCAGAAAATCATAAAAATAAAAGTCCTAATTTCCACAGACCAATTCCACCTCAGATGGAGAGGACACCTTCTCAACGTGTCCCCTGCAAACTTTCAGGACATTCTGATGTTGTTTTACAAAATAAGAGCCCCCAAAACTCATATATTAGGCCTACCTGTTGTCTCCATACATTCAGAAAATCATAAAAATAAAAGTCCTAATTTCCACAGACCAATTCCACCTCAGATGGAGAGGACACCTTCTCAAGGTGTCCTCTGCAAAGTTTCAGGACATTCTGATGTTGTTTTACAAAATAAGAGCCCCCAAAACTCATATATTATTAGGCCTACCTGTTGTCTCCATACATTCAGAAAATCATAAAAATAAAAGTCCTAATTTCCACAGACCAATTCCACCTCAGATGGAGAGGACACCTTCTCAATGTGTCCCCTGCAAACTTTCAGGACATTCTGATGTTGTTTTACAAAATAAGAGCCCCCAAAACTCATATATTAGGCCTACCGGTTGTCTCCATACATTCAGAAAATCATAAAAATAAAAGTCCTAATTTCCACAGACCAATTCCACCTCAGATGGAGAGGACACCTTCTCAACGTGTCTCCTGCAAAGTTTCAGGACATTCTGATGTTGTTTTACATAATAAGAGCCCCCAAAACTCATATATTAGGCCTACCTGTTGTCTCCATACATTCAGAAAATCATAAAAATAAAAGTCCTAATTTCCACAGACCAATTCCACCTCAGATGGAAAGGACACCTTCTCACCGTGTCCCCTGCAAAGTTTCAGGACATTCTGATGTTGTTTTACAAAATAAGAGCCCCCAAAACTCATATATTAGGCCTACCTGTTGTCTCCATACATTCAGAAAATCATAAAAATAAAAGTCCTAATTTCCACAGACCAATTCCACCTCAGATGGAGAGGACACCTTCTCAACGCCTACCTATTGTCTCCATACATTCAGAAAATCATAAAAATAAAAGTCCTAATTTCCACAGACCAATTCCACCTCAAATGGAGAGGACACCTTCTCAAGGTGTCCCCTGCAAAGTTTCAGGACATTCTGATGTTGTTTTACAAAATAAGAGCCCCCAAAACTCATATATTAGGCCTACCTATTGTCTCCATACATTCAGAAAATCATAAAAATAAAAGTCCTAATTTCCACAGACCAATTCCACCTCAGATGGAGAGGACACCTTCTCACCGTGTCCCCTGCAAAGTTTCAGGACATTCTGATGTTGTTTTACAAAATAAGAGCCCCCAAAACTCCTATATTAGGCCTACCTGTTGTCTCCATACATTCAGAAAATCATAAAAATAAAAGTCCTAATTTCCACAGACCAATTCCACCTCAGATGGAGAGGACACCTTCTCAACGTGTCCCCTGCAAACTTTCAGGACATTCTGATGTTGTTTTACAAAATAAGAGCCCCCAAAACTCATATATTAGGCCTACCTGTTGTCTCCATACATTCAGAAAATCATAAAAATAAAAGTCCTAATTTCCACAGACCAATTCCACCTCAGATGGAGAGGACACCTTCTCAAGGTGTCCCCTGCAAATTTTTAGGACATTCTGATGTTGTTTTACAAAATAAGAGCCCCCAAAACTCATATATTATTAGGCCTACCTGTTGTCTCCATACATTCAGAAAATCATAAAAATAAAAGTCCTAATTTCCACAGACCAATTCCACCTCAGATGGAGAGGACACCTTCTCAAGGTGTCCCCTGCAAAGTTTCAGGACATTCTGATGTTGTTTTACAAAATAAGAGCCCCCAAAACTCATATATTATTAGGCCTACCTGTTGTCTCCATACATTCAGAAAATCATAAAAATAAAAGTCCTAATTTCCACAGACCAATTCCACCTCAGATGGAGATGACACCTTCTCACCGTGTCCCCTGCAAAGTTTCAGGACATTCTGATGTTGTTTTACAAAATAAGAGCCCCCAAAACTCATATATTAGGCCTACCTGTTGTCTCCATACATTCAGAAAATCATAAAAATAAAAGTCCTAATTTCCACAGACCAATTCCACCTCAGATGGAGAGGACACCTTCTCAAGGTGTCCCCTGCAAAGTTTCAGGACATTCTGATGTTGTTTTACAAAATAAGAGCCCCCAAAACTCATATATTAGGCCTACCTGTTGTCTCCATACATTCAGAAAATCATAAAAATAAAAGTCCTAATTTCCACAGACCAATTCCACCTCAGATGGAGAGGACACCTTCTCACCGTGTCCCCTGCAAATTTTCAGGACATTCTGATGTTGTTTTACAAAATAAGAGCCCCCAAAACTCATATATTAGGCCTACCTGTTGTCTCCATACATTCAGAAAATCATAAAAATAAAAGTCCTAATTTCCACAGACCAATTCCACCTCAGATGGAGAGGACACCTTCTCAACGTGTCCCCTGCAAAGTTTCAGGACATTCTTATGTTGTTTTACATAATAAGAGCCCCCAAAACTCATATATTAGGCCTACCTGTTGTCTCCATACATTCAGAAAATCATAAAAATAAAAGTCCTAATTTCCACAGACCAATTCCACCTCAGTTGGAGAGTACACCTTCTCACCGTGTCCCCTGCAAATTTTCAGGACATTCTGATGTTGTTTTACAAAATAAGAGCCCCCAAAACTCATATATTAGGCCTACCTGTTGTCTCCATACATTCAGAAAATCATAAAAATAAAAGTCCTAATTTCCACAGACCAATTCCACCTCAGATGGAGAGGACACCTTCTCAACGTGTCCCCTGCAAAGTTTCAGGACATTCTGATGTTGTTTTAAATAATAAGAGCCCCACAAAACTCTTATATACGCTGTTTTGTCCATACATTCAGAAAATCATAAAAATAAAAGTCCTAGCTTCCACAGACCAATTCCACCTCAGCTGGAGAGTACACCTTCTCAAGGTGTCAACTACAATGTTTCAGGACATTCTGATGTTAATTTACAAAATAAGAGCCCCCCAAATCTCATATATTACCTGTTGTGTCCATAAATTCAGAAAATCATAAAAAATAAAAGTCCTAGCTTACACAGACCAATTTCATCTCAGATGGAGAGGACACCTTCTCACGGTGTCAACTACAATGTTTCAGGACATTCTCATGTTGTTTTCCAAAATAAATGGCCTTTAAAGACTTCTGTTTTCTTACGAGAGGTTCTCTCGTATTGCGTAAGTTGCTTACACTACGGGTAAAGTAATCTTTTCTCGAGATCTGAAGCCAAAAATTATCCTTAATTTTCTATTTATTGTCAACGCAGTGCGGCAGACAGCAGAACATAGCAGGCTGTATAAGCGTGCTCATTGGCTGTCCTGGGGCAACTGCAGCAGCCTACCGGTGAGCCCTACGCGCCCTCCACGCGTCACAGCCTGCCAGAATGGGTGTGGCTAGCGTATATAAAAGAAGGGCTCAACAGGCTGAACTCTGATTTTCATCTCTTCAGCGAAGCTGCCGCCGTCTAAACAAGCGACCAGCAATCCTAGGAAAGCGTCTGAGGAAGCCGGCCGTCTTCGCCGCCTTCAGCCATCCATGCCTGCTGCGCTATGCGGCGATTATATCCTTTTCTGCTGTGTGTGTGTCCACACAATTTTCTCTTGTAAAAGGGCGCGAGGCGTTTTTCTCAAAATCCGCCAGCTCATCTGTGATCTCTGTCTGGGCCGTGAGCACGCCGTCGCCATGCTCTCTTCGGGCGGCTGCCCTGAGTGCGAGGAGCTTTCAATGTCGACCCTGCGGGCTCGACTTGAAGCTTTCAAAGACGAAGCTGTCACTCTGCCTGTCTCTGCTGGGCCGCGCAGAAAGAAGCGCCGCTCCCTATAGGCCACCGGAGACCGATGTGGTGCCTAAAAGCTCGCCGGAAGCCTTCCCTCAAGCTTTTTTATCTCCTTCTCCACGCCGGCTCCCGCCCGCGCCTCCTCAGGGGATGAAGCGGTCGAAGTGGATGAGGACGCCGCCGCTGACAGCTGCTCTATCCTGGCTTCTGACAGCGAGGGATGGTCCGGTTCACACCACTCTGCCTCCTCATCAGTCCAGGAGTCCGGTCGTACTCGGGCCGGCGTGGATGAGCAACTCCTGCGCCTCCTCACCAAGGCCGTTGACCAACTTGGCCTCGAGTGGTCAGCGCCTGATGAGCCCGCGCTGAACAGACTCGATGGCTGTTTCCTTCATCGCTGCCGCCAAGCACCCGCATCCAGGACTGCACCCTTCCTGCCAGAGCTCCACGCTGAGCTTTCCAAATCGTGGAATGCTCCGTTCTCCGCGAGAGTCCACTCTCATGTCTCCTCGGCGCTCTCACAGGTTGACGGCGCCGCCAAGAAAGGGTATAGCTCCATCCCCCCAGTGGAAGAAGCGGTTGCAGCGCACCTTTGCCTGCCTTCTGGATGGCGTTCAAAGACTTCCCTCCCGTCCAAGACCTACAGGACTACATCAGCCCTTGTCGGCCGCGCTTTCGCTGCCACCAGACTGGCTGCCTCAGCCTTGCACTCCATGGCAGTCCTACAAATCCTCCAAGCCGATCTCCTCCGTGAGCTGGATGAGAAAGGCCCGGATCCTGCCTCCATCACGGATTTGCGCAGCGCGACGGACCTCTCCCTTCGCGCTACTAAATCCGCTGCCCAGGCTCTTGGAAGGTGCATGTCCTCGCTGACCGTCACAGAGCGGCACCTCTGGTTGACGTCCGCCGACATAGGGGAGTCCAAGTGGGCTGTTTTCCTCAACGCCCCGTTCTCCGCCACCGGCCTCTTTGGCCCAACGGTTAGCGAGATCGTAGGCCGCTTCTTGGAGGTACAAAAGACCACGCAGGCTATGAACCTTTTTCTGCCTCGACGCTCGAGCTCACCCGCACGCCGCCCTCGGGACCAGCCTGCTCGAAGCCTCACTCAGCGTCCGGCTCAACCTCCGTCTTCGCAGCGTCGACAGGGCGGGGACTCCAGCCTAAGATCGCGCTGAAACCTGAGCCTGCGAAGTCCTCCTAGCAGCTCGAAGGAGGAAAAGACGGTTAAGCCCCGCCGCGGCCGGTCCACCGTCAAAGTTTTCCGCTCTGCCAGTCTGCCGTAGTTATGGCTACTGCAGATGTGTTTTACGCAGCCAACGAGCCGGTGACACAACCCACTCGCCTGTATACAACCGCCGTTGTCACGGCGACCCAAAGAAATGTCAAAAAGAGCATAATGTCTGGTTGTCCGGCTCACGCCGCATGTGTTTTAAGTGTAGAAAATGTGCCCACGTCTCAATGTTCACCCCTACACACAAGCCCCGTGTCTCTCACAGAGCCCACTCTCATAAAGCTGGCAAAAAGAACCGAGACGAGAGTGAATGGGGAAGTAGCACACCTACTTCATGCAGAAATAGTGAAACTACTGTGCAAGGGAGCCATAGAACCGGTACCTCCTTCTCTGAGCGAGTCAGGCTTTTACAGCCGTTACTTCCCCGTGCCCAAGAAGGACGGAGCTCTCAGACCGATATTAGATATGAGATATTTGATCAGAGCTTTTATGAGACGACCGTTCAAAATGCTCTCAACCAGACAGATCCTCGCACAAATTCGCCCGGGGGACAGGTTTATTTCCCTCCATCTGAAAGACGCTTACTTTCAGATTCAGATAGTACCTCGTCACAGGCCATTCTTGAGATTCGCCTTCGACGGTCAGGTACATCAATACACTGTCCTGCCGTTCGGCCTATCTTTAGCAACCCGTAGTTTCACGAAGTGCATGGACACGGCCCTCGCTCCCCTGAGAAGTCAGGGCATGCGGATTTTGAACTATTTGGACGATTGGCTGATTCTAGCACAGTCAGAGAAATAACTTATTTCTCACAGAACGGTGCTTCTCAGTCACCTGGAAAGCCTGGGTCTCACGGTCAACTGGACCAAGAGCTCATTACTGTCCAGTCAGTCAGCCTCTTTTCTGGGTATAGACCTGGACTCTGTGGCAATGACGGCCCGGCTGTCAACACAGCGTGCGTCGTGTTCAACGCCTGGCCGCATCTTTCCAGAAAGACAGAGTTGCACCTCTAAAAACATTTCAGAGGATGCTGGGTTGTATGGCATCAGCTGCAGCAGTGCTTCAGCTGGGTCTACTGCGTATGCGCCCGCTGCAACTCTGGTTGAACGCTCGAGTGCCTCACCGAGCCTGGGCGTCCGGCGGCATACGAATCAGGGTGACTCAGAGCTGCGTTTTAGCACTGAGACCCTGGTTAGCGGCCGACTGGTACTAGCGGGGAGTGACAATGGGAGCTGTCTCACACCGGAAGGTTATCTCGATAGACGCCTCCAACTTAGGTTGGGGTGCTCTTTTCGAGGGCAGAACGGTCTTTGGCATGTGGTCAGACCAAGAGAGATGCCTTCATATAAACTGTCTGGAGATGGTAGCGGTCGAGAACGCGCTGAAGCGCTTCCTCCCACACATACGGGGCCACCATGTTCTAGTCCGCTCAGACAACATGTCTGTGGTGTCCTACGTGAACCACCAAGGCGGTGTCAGATCCAGGAATCTCTGCAAACTAATTGAACGCCTTCTCGTGTGGGCCCATCACTCGTTGCGCCTGCTGAGAGCCGCGCATGTACCGGGCCTCGAGAATGTCAGCCCAGACAGACTGTCCAGGGACAACATTCCCCCGGGAGAATGGTCCCTACACCCTCAGACAGTCCAGTCACTATGGCGCCTTTTCGGCAAAGCGGAAGTCGACCTTTTTGCGTTAAAAGACAACGCTCATTGCCTGAGATTCTTCTCGAAGAGCGAGGATGCGCTGGCCCAAACCTGGCCCAGCTGCCCGCTGTACGCTTTTCCTCCGATCTTGCTGTTACCACAGGAAATCAAGAGGATCAGGGAAACGCGCCGCTCAGTGCTCCTCATAGCCCCGCGATGGGAGAACCAAACTTGGGTTCAACTTCCGATCCCGGTGAGGAAAGATCTCTCTCAAGCCGGTGGATTAATTTGGCATCCCCACCCAAGAGCGCTGGTCTCTGCATGCGTGGATGATCAACGGATACCCGTTGCTTTGCCAGAAGGGGTCGTGAACACGATCACACAGTCTAGAGCTCCTTCTACGAGAAAGCTCTATGCGTCCTAATGGTCGGTGTTCTCCGAATGGTGCGTTACAAAGAGCCTGGACCCACGCACATGTGGGGTTTCGTGGGTGCTTTCCTTCCTTCAAGAGCTGTTGGAAAAAGCCAGGTCCCCTTCCACGCTTAAAGTGTACGTTGCGGCCATTGCAGCGTTCACGGAGTTGGCACGCGGCAAAGCGATAGGAAGGAACGAGCTCATCATCCGCTTCCTCAGAGGAGCAAGGAGGATGAATCCCCCGCAGCTCCCTTCGGTTCCTATTTGGGATCTTTCTTTGGTTTTAGAGGCCCTGAAAGTGTTTCCCTTTGAACCGTTAGAATCCGTGGACCTAAAATACCTCTTGCTCAAGACCGTTTTTCTGATAGCTCTGTCATCAGTAAAACGTGTGGGGGATCTACACGCGCTATCTGTTAGCCCCGCGTGTCTCGAGTTCAGACCAAACGACTCTAAAGTTATCCTCTAACCGAGACATGGTTATGTCCCCAAGGCGATTGGCACGCCTTTTAGAGCACAGGTCATCTCCCTATCGGCTCTGCCAGCATCCGATAGCGAAGACAGTGATAACCTTCTATGCCCCGTCAGGGCGCTGAGAGTTTACATCACGCGCTCCGCCACCTTCAGGCGTTCTGAGCAGCTATTTGTTTTGTTTGGAGGGCGCACCAAGGTTCTCGCTGCCTCGAAACATAGCCTGTCCAGATGGATAGTGGACACTATCGCAGCAGCTTATGCGTCCAAACACCTGCAGTGCCCTATGGGCATCAGGGCCCATTCCACTAGAGGCATGGCTTCGTCGTGGGCTTGGTCCAGCGGGATTTCTATTCACGATATTATTTTTTTATTATTTTTTTTTATTTAACAGTCAAACATACATACAAACCAACATAGTGCAGCAGTGAGCAATCTTGTAAATCCATAATTCCAGAAGTGACATAAAAGTGATTTAAGTGTTTGATCTAAGTGTGTATGTGAGCGGGTGTGAGTGTGGGTATGTGTATGTGTATGTGTGTGTATGCGTAAACAAAGTAACCATTTATTATCTATTACCATTGTCATTACCATCACCACCCTACTCCCCACTACCACCACACTGCCAATATTGTGTTGGTCGATTTTTATTTCCATCCTACCTCCTATGTAACAATTGCCATTGTCAATCCTGCACAAAATAAAAGATGATATAAGATAACCTTCCCCCACATCTCATCAGTCCCTATCTTTTCCTAATTGTTTTTTTTTTTTTTTTTTTTGTTATGTGCAATGTCTAAGGTGCATTAAAAGAGGGAGTACAGTGTGAGAGTGTCTCAAATTGGGACAGAGATGCTGTCCCGTTGAAACCACTTCTCGCCTGTCTTGCCTGCCTTGGTGTTTGTTAGGTTTTCCATACATATTCCTTTTTTTTTATTTTTTTTTTTATTCTATGTTGTGTTGCATTAAAAGCCCATGAAGAGATAAGGGGGGAGTTATTGCAGTAGTGATGACAATGACACTTAATTCCAATACAGCATTGACAATGGCAAGATTAATGATAATAATTATGATAATAATAATATTAATAATAAATGACAATGATGATGGCAGTGGCGACCGTAATGGTATTCACGATATTTGTATGATATAGGCTGGGCCTACCCCTCTACATTTGTAAGGTTTTATAACCTGGAAGTTCCCGCCTTGCAGGCTAATCTTTTATCAGTCTAGCGATGTGTATGTTCTGCCCAGCGGTGCATGTGCCGGTTACTCTCATGTCACTACTCTCATGTCTTCTGGTTGAGCTGCACAAAAGGGTGAGACTCTCTATACATCGACTGGCGGAGCCGCTCTATGTTTTTCCTATTATGTGCTTATGTACTGGTGTTGGCCCGCGTTGCCGGCCGCCTTTACTCCATGCGTTTATACGTAGACCGGCAGAGCCGCTCTGTATTCCTATCAAGTGCTTATTACATGTGCTGGCCCGCGTTGCTGCCGCCTGTTCCCCCATGTTATGCTCCCCGGGTTTCCCCCGGTACTCATGCAGTGAATGCTCGGCCCGCATGGCGTTGACAAGGGGTTCCAGTGGTGTAAGCAACTTACGCAATACGAGAGAACCTCTCATTAGAGAACATACTCGGTTACCTAACTAAACCTTGGTTCTCTCTAGAAGAGGGAATGTGTATTGTGTAACCTGCCGTGATCGCGCCACGAGCTTATTCGCTTCAGTCTATGAAAACCAGAGTTTAGCCTGTTGAGCCCTTCTTTTATATATGCTAGCCACACCCATTCTGGCGGGCTGTGACGCGTGGAGGGCGCGTAGGGCTCACCGGTAGGCTGCTGCAGTTTAAGCAGGACAGCTAATGAGCACGCTTATACAGCCTTTTATGTTCTGCTGTCTGCGGCACTGCGTTGACAATAAATTCAAAATTAAGGATAATTTTTGGCTTCAGATCTCAAGAAAAGATTACTTTACCCGTAGCGTAAGCAACTTACGCAATACGAGAGAACCTCTCGTAGGAGAATAGAAGTCTTTAAAGGCCATTTATTTTGGAAAAAAACATCAGAATGTCCTGAAACATTGTAGTTGACACCGTGAGAAGGTGTCCTCTCCAGATGAGGTGGAATTGGTCTGTGGAAGCTAGGACTTTTATTTTAATGATTTTCTGAATGTATGGACAAAACAGGTAATATATGAGTTTTGATGGGCTCTTATTTTGTAAAACAACATCAGAATGTCCTGAAAGTTTGCAGGGGACACGTTGAGAAGGTGTCCTCTCCATCTGAGGTGGAATTGGTCTGTGGAAATTAGGACTTTTATTTTTATGATTTTCTGAATGTATGGAGACAACAGGTAGGCCTAATATATGAGTTTTGGGGGCTCTTATTTTGTAAAACAACATCAGAATGTCCTGAAACTTTGCAGGGGACACCTTGAGAAGGTGTCATCTCCATCTGAGGTGGAATTGGTCTGTGGAAATTAGGACTTTTATTTTTATGATTTTCTGAATGTATGGAGACAACAGGTAGGCCTAATAATATATGAGTTTTGGGGGCTCTTATTTTGTAAAAAAAAACATCAGAATGTCCTGAAACTTTGCAGGGGACACGTTGAGAAGGTGTCCTCTCCATCTGAGGTGGAATTGGTCTGTGGAAATTAGGACTTTTATTTTTATGATTTTCTGAATGTATGGAGACAACAGGTAGACCTAATATATGAGTTTTGGGGGCTCTTATTATGTAAAACAACATCAGAATGTCCTGAAACTTTGCAGGGGACACGTTGAGAAGGTGTCCTCTCCATCTGAGGTGGAATTGGTCTGTGGAAATTAGGACTTTTATTTTTATGATTTTCTGAATGTATGGAGACAACAGGTAGGCCTAATATATGAGTTTTGGGGGCTCTTATTTTGTAAAACAACATCAGAATGTCCTGAAACTTTGCAGGGGACACGGTGAGAAGGTGTCCTCTCCATCTGAGGTGGAATTGGTCTGTGGAAATTAGGACTTTTATTTTTATGATTTTCTGAATGTTTGGAGACAACAGGTAGGCCTAATATATGAGTTTTGGGGGCTCTTATTTTGTAAAACAACATCAGAATGTCCTGAAACTTTGCAGGGGACACGGTGAGAAGGTGTCCTCTCCATATGAGGTGGAATTGGTCTGTGGAAATTAGGACTTTTATTTTTATGATTTTCTGAATGTATGGAGACAACAGGTAGGCCTAATATATGAGTTTTGGGGGCTCTTATTTTGTAAAACAACATCAGAATGTCCTGAAACTTTGCAGGGGACACGGTGAGAAGGTGTCCTCTCCATCTGAGGTGGAATTGGTCTGTGGAAATTAGGACTTTTATTTTTATGATTTTCTGAATGTTTGGAGACAACAGGTAGGCCTAATATATGAGTTTTGGGGGCTCTTATTTTGTAAAACAACATCAGAATGTCCTGAAACTTTGCAGGGGACACCTTGAGAAGGTGTCCTCTCCATCTGAGGTGGAATTGGTCTGTGGAAATTAGGACTTTTATTTTTATGATTTTCTGAATGTATGGAGACAACAGGTAGGCCTAATATATGAGTTTTGGGGGCTCTTATTTTGTAAAACAACATCAGAATGTCCTGAAAGTTTGCAGGGGACACGTTGAGAAGGTGTCCTCTCCATCTGAGGTGGAATTGGTCTGTGGAAATTAGGACTTTTATTTTTATGATTTTCTGAATGTATGGAGACAACAGGTAGGCCTAATATATGAGTTTTGGGGGCTCTTATTTTGTAAAACAACATCAGAATGTCCTGAAACTTTGCAGGGGACACGGTGAGAAGGTGTCCTCTCCATCTGAGGTGCAATTGGTCTGTGGAAATTAGGACTTTTATTTTTTATGATTTTCTGAATGTATGGAGACAACAGGTAGGCCTAATATATGAGTTTTGGGGGCTCTTATTTTGTAAAACAACATCAGAATGTCCTGAAACTTTGCAGGGGACACCTTGAGAAGGTGTCCTCTCCATCTGAGGTGGAATTGGTCTGTGGAAATTAGGACTTTTATTTTTATGATTTTCTGAATGTATACAGACAACTGGTGATATATGAGTTTTGGGGGCTCTTATTTTGTAAAAAAAACATCAGATTGTCCTGAAACTTTGCAGGGGACACGTTGAGAAGGTTTCCTCTCCATCTGAGGTGGAATTGGTCTGTGGAAATTAGGACTTTTATTTTTATGATTTTCTGAATGTATGGAGACAACAGGTAGGCCTAATATATGAGTTTTGGGGGCTCTTATTTTTGTAAAACAACATCAGAATGTCCTGAAAGTTTGCAGGGGACACGTTGAGAAGGTGTCCTCTCCATCTGAGGTGGAATTGGTCTGTGGAAATTAGGACTTTTATTTTTATGATTTTCTGAATGTTTGGAGACAACAGGTAGGCCTAATATATGAGTTTTGGGGGCTCTTATTTTGTAAAACAATATCAGAATGTCCTGAAACTTTGCAGGGGACACCTTGAGAAGGTGTCCTCTCCATCTAAGGTGGAATTGGTCTGTGGAAATTAGGACTTTTATTTTTATGATTTTCTGAATGTATGGAGACAACAGGTAGGCCTAATATATGAGTTTTGGGGGCTCTTATTTTGTAAAACAACATCAGAATGTCCTGAAACTTTGCAGGGGACACGGTGAGAAGGTGTCATCTCCATCTGAGGTGGAATTGGTCTGTGGAAATTAGGACTTTTATTTTTATGATTTTCTGAATGTATGGAGACAACAGGTAGGCCTAATAATATATGAGTTTTGGGGGCTCTTATTTTGTAAAACAACATCAGAATGTCCTGAAACTTTGCAGGGGACACGTTGAGAAGGTGTCCTCTCCATCTGAGGTGGAATTGGTCTGTGGAAATTAGGACTTTTATTTTTATGATTTTCTGAATGTATGGAGACAACAGGTAGACCTAATATATGAGTTTTGGGGGCTCTTATTATGTAAAACAACATCAGAATGTCCTGAAACTTTGCAGGGGACACGTTGAGAAGGTGTCCTCTCCATCTGAGGTGGAAATGGTCTGTGGAAATTAGGACTTTTATTTTTATGATTTTCTGAATGTATGGAGACAACAGGTAGGCCTAATATAGGAGTTTTGGGGGCTCTTATTTTGTAAAACAACATCAGAATGTCCTGAAACTTTGCAGGGGACACGTTGAGAAGGTGTCCTCTCCATCTGAGGTGGAATTGGTCTGTGGAAATTAGGACTTTTATTTTTATGATTTTCTGAATGTATGGAGACAACAGGTAGGCCTAATAATATATGAGTTTTGGGGGCTCTTATTTTGTAAAACAACATCAGAATGTCCTGAAACTTTGCAGGGGACACCTTGAGAAGGTGTCCTCTCCATCTGAGGTGGAATTGGTCTGTGGAAATTAGGACTTTTATTTTTATGATTTTCTGAATGTATGGAGACAACAGGTAGGCCTAATATATGTGTTTTGGGGGCTCTTATTTTGTAAAACAACATCAGAATGTCCTGAAACTTTGCAGGGGACACGTTGAGAAGGTGTCCTCTCCATCTGAGGTGGAATTGGTCTGTGGAAATTAGGACTTTTATTTTTATGATTTTCTGAATGTTTGGAGACAACAGGTAGGCCTAATATATGAGTTTTGGGGGCTCTTATTTTGTAAAACAACATCAGAATGTCCTGAAACTTTGCAGGGGACACGGTGAGAAGGTGTCCTCTCCATCTGAGGTGGAATTGGTCTGTGGAAATTAGGACTTTTATTTTTATGATTTTCTGAATGTATGGAGACAACAGGTAGGCCTAATATATGAGTTTTGGGGGCTCTTATTTTGTAAAACAACATCAGAATGTCCTGAAACTTTGCAGGGGACACGGTGAGAAGGTGTCCTCTCCATCTGAGGTGGAATTGGTCTGTGGAAATTAGGACTTTTATTTTTATGATTTTCTGAATGTTTGGAGACAACAGGTAGGCCTAATATATGAGTTTTGGGGGCTCTTATTTTGTAAAACAACATCAGAATGTCCTGAAACTTTGCAGGGGACACCTTGAGAAGGTGTCCTCTCCATCTGAGGTGGAATTGGTCTGTGGAAATTAGGACTTTTATTTTTATGATTTTCTGAATGTATACAGACAACTGGTGATATATGAGTTTTGGGGGCTCTTATTTTGTAAAAAAAAACATCAGATTGTCCTGAAACTTTGCAGGGGACACCTTGAGAAGGTGTCCTCTCCATCTGAGGTGGAATTGGTCTGTGGAAATTAGGACTTTTATTTTTATGATTTTCTGAATGTATGGAGACAACAGGTAGGCCTAATATATGAGTTTTGGGGGCTCTTATGTTTGTAAAACAACATCAGAATGTCCTGAAAGTTTGCAGGGGACACGTTGAGAAGGTGTCCTCTCCATCTGAGGTGGAATTGGTCTGTGGAAATTAGGACTTTTATTTTTATGATTTTCTGAATGTTTGGAGACAACAGGTAGGCCTAATATATGAGTTTTGGGGGCTCTTATTTTGTAAAACAATATCAGAATGTCCTGAAACTTTGCAGGGGACACCTTGAGAAGGTGTCCTCTCCATCTGAGGTGGAATTGGTCTGTGGAAATTAGGACTTTTATTTTTATGATTTTCTGAATTTATGGAGACAACAGGTAGGCCTAATATATGAGTTTTGGGGGCTCTTATTTTGTAAAACAACATCAGAATGTCCTGAAACTTTGCAGGGGACACGTTGAGAAGGTGTCCTCTCCATCTGAGGTGGAATTGGTCTGTGGAAATTAGGACTTTTATTTTTATGATTTTCTGAATGTATGGAGACAACAGGTAGGCCTAATATATGAGTTTTGGGGGCTCTTATTTTGTAAAACAACATCAGAATGTCCTGAAAGTTTGCAGGGGACACGTTGAGAAGGTGTCCTCTCCATCTGAGGTGGAATTGGTCTGTGGAAATTAGGACTTTTATTTTTATGATTTTCTGAATGTATGGAGACAACAGGTAGACCTAATAATATATGAGTTTTGGGGGCTCTTATTTTGTAAAACAACATCAGAATGTCCTGAAACTTTGCAGGGGACACGTTGAGAAGGTGTCCTCTCCATCTGAGGTGGAATTGGTCTGTGGAAATTAGGACTTTTATTTTTATGATTTTCTGAATGTATGGAGACAACAGGTAGGCCTAATATATGAGTTTTGGGGGCTCTTATTTTGTAAAACAACATCAGAATGTCCTGAAAGTTTGCAGGGGACACGTTGAGAAGGTGTCCTCTCCATCTGAGGTGGAATTGGTCTGTGGAAATTAGGACTTTTATTTTTATGATTTTCTGAATGTATGGAGACAACAGGTAGACCTAATAATATATGAGTTTTGGGGGCTCTTATTTTGTAAAACAACATCAGAATGTCCTGAAACTTTGCAGGGGACACGGTGAGAAGGTGTCCTCTCCATCTGAGGTGGAATTGGTCTGTGGAAATTAGGACTTTTATTTTTATGATTTTCTGAATGTATGGAGACAACAGGTAGGCCTAATATATGAGTTTTGGGGGCTCTTATTTTGTAAAACAAAATCAGAATGTCCTGAAAGTTTGCAGGGGACACGTTGAGAAGGTGTCCTCTCCATCTGAGGTGGAATTGGTCTGTGGAAATTAGGACTTTTATTTTTATGATTTTCTGAATGTATGGACAAAACAGCGTATATAAGAGTTTTGTGGGGCTCTTATTATGTAAAACAACATCAGAATGTCCTGAAACTTTGCAGGGGACACGTTGAGAAGGTGTCCTCTCCATCTGAGGTGGAATTGGTCTGTGGAAATTAGGACTTTTATTTTTATGATTTTCTGAATGTATGGAGACAACAGGTAGGCCTAATATATGAGTTTTGGGGGCTCTTATTTTGTAAAACAACATCAGAATGTCCTGAAAATTTGCAGGGGACACGTTGAGAAGGTGTCCTCTCCATCTGAGGTGGAATTGGTCTGTGGAAATTAGGACTTTTATTTTTATGATTTTCTGAATGTATGGAGACAACAGGTAGGCCTAATATAGGAGTTTTTGGGGCTCTTATTTTGTAAAACAACATCAGAATGTCCTGAAACTTTGCAGGGGACACGGTGAGAAGGTGTCCTCTCCATCTGAGGTGGAATTGGTCTGTGGAAATTAGGACTTTTATTTTTTATGATTTTCTGAATGTATGGAGACAACAGGTAGGCCTAATATATGAGTTTTGGGGGCTCTTATTTTGTAAAACAACATCAGATTGATAGATAGATAGATAGATAGATAGATAGATAGATAGATAGATAGATAGATAGATAGATAGATAGATAGACAGACAGACGGACGGACGGACGGACGGACGGACGGACGGACGGACTAACTGAAATAGCCTTCGCTGGAAGAATGGTTGACTGAATGGTTTCAGAATGGTTGACGGTCTTACTGTAATACCTAGTGTATAAGCGCATAGAGAAATATAGGGGCGGCTAGTTTGACCGCTCATTTCGAGGTGGAGGCTGGCTTGACTGCAGTGCAAGTATCCTGTTTTGAAACTATCAACTGGTAAGATGTCTTCAATCAATCACTAAATCCCATGAATCAAAGTCCTTTGAGTCCGAAAAACAAAAGAAAATTGATTTATTTTTTCTTCTGAAATGGACAGACTTTGTTTTTTGTACTTGAACTGATCGGAGAAATTTGAACAACTCTTTAAACTGAATCCTTTGATTCACGATATTTGTTCAACTGAGTCGTTTTATTCATGAACTTTGTTCAACTGAATCTTTTCATCTTTCCAGCATTTCCAATTCATATTGTGGAATATACTGTTTACTATTGACAGTAAATGTGTTTATTGGAAGGAATTCTGAATCATTGTGTTTTGACTCGAATCCAATATCTGATTACATTTCTTTTTTTACATTTCATCATTCATTCATCCCAAAAGAAATGACTAGTCGTTAAGGCTGTAAGGTTAGTCAACCAGAGAAATCCTTAGTCAACCAAAGTCCTGTCCTGCACAACGATCAGTCAACAAAATAAAAATAAAAAAAGATGCGATGTTTTGCATTTTTATTGAACATTTATTAAACAATTGTCATAGAGCATTTATAAAACAACAACAAAAAATCAATACTACATAAAACTATAATAATAAAATTAGTTGAAAAGAGAATTTAGTAGTGATTTTTTTTAACTGCAAAGTGAGAAGTTCTGTCCTAGATCTATAGTGACCGTCACAATCGCGCACCTGAAACATCATAACAAAAGCTCTAGTTTATACTGGTGTATATTCTTCTTTACTTTAAAAGCTTTGGGTTAACTTTTGTTCAGCCGATCTAGGCATTTTAAAACACACAAACCCAAATAGCCTAAAAAACAATCCTAATAATTATAGGCTGTACAGTAGGAAGGCATATAGGTTTATTTTCATTTTGTTACATTATTTAGGCTATTTTCAAACGCGTCAAGTGTACAAATAAAAACATAAAACACAATCTATTGAGTCAGTCTAATAAAGCCGTTAAAGCTACTTACAGATTTGCAGGCCTAGTCCACCTTTTTTATGTTGTGGACCAAAAACACTAACATTTCCACATTCTTGGGTAAAAGACAGCTCCTCGACTTAACAATAAATCCTGCTTTGGAAAATATGTGCTCTGGAGGAGTGGAGGTTGAAGGGATGCAGAGCAGGCGTCTTTTGCGCGCTCAAGTTCGTTATTTCAAATGTAGGCGCGCGGCATGTGCGCTGATAATGGAAGCGACACGCTCATTTTTTCCAAGCGCGTTCGTGCCGCATCGAGATAAAAACATCTTAACTTTTCAGAATGCTGCAAGCGCACCGTAGGTCACGTGACAAGAACCTTAACAACAACAACAACAAGCTTAGAAACAACAGACGCCTCCGGAGCGCAACCGCCCTAGCGCTTTGGAAAAAGGAGAACACGGCACGCCTAGCGTTTTCTACGCCTATATGTGAATGGCGCAGCAGCATAGCTTGCACTCCACAGTCTTGTCTTTTTTTGTAAAATGCAGCCAGAGAAAAGATTTAGATTTCTTGGAGATTTTGTTGACTAAAGCCAAAACAAATAGCATTCTAACTGAATGAATACAGCAAAACTACCTATATTCCTTACTGAGCGCGAAGCAGCAGTGCAGCCAGCCGCAGGTGCGGTTCTCGAGTGTTCTACGTGCTGCGCTAAACTGGCGCAGAATAGCCTAAATTAAAACATTTAAATTTGGGGATAAATTTCTTTCTGCGCATGAGCACTTTCAGTTGTATTATGTGTGATGAGTTACGGTTTCAGCCGTTCCTTTGAAAATGGCTGAGGGTCGAAAGAGAAAAAATGTATACGAAGTGTATGATAAGAAGAGAAAGGCCGCAGAATATAGAAACAAGACCAGAGTGATTTTGGGTGAATATTTCACACCCTGGCGTGCGCTAAAAGCACAGGTTGGGCTTCCCACTGATGCCGTAGTCGCGAAAATTCTACTAGACGGATAAAGTTTGTAGGGATGCTCCGATCAGGATTTTTGCAGCCGATACCGATTGCCGATTTCTTGTCATGGTGATCGGCCGATACCGATCCCGATTCCCGATACCGATGCTTAATATAAGACAAAGATAAATACAAACAAAATGGAGCACTCTGATGCAGCCCACAAGGTTTAATTAAACATTGTCCAATAGTAAACTTTGGAGGACAAAATAAACATTTAAATACCTAAAATAGAGAGTCTGATGTAACTTTAACCTGGTCTAATACAAGTCTAAGCAGGACAAAATTAATTTAATTAGATTAATTATTAATTTAATTAGAACAAATTGGAGTAGTTTGATGCTACTCATTAGAAGGGATGGGCATTTCAAGCAAAAATAATATTCGAAGATCTGGGTATTATTCGCTTATTCGAAAATCGCACCCCTCCCCCATATGCACGCACACATGCATAGGCCACACACATGAGAAAAGCGGAGTGGTGTGACGTTTAAATATAACTTAAAAACATAAATATACGTTTCATATTTATGTTTTATAGTAGGCTAATATAGTGTTCTTTTTAAAAAAAAAAGTCATATGTTGATTATATTAAAAGGGAACCGCATGAGATGAGTAAGATAGGATCATAAGATGCCCAATATATCGGAAAACATTTGGAATGGGTCAGGCATGATTTTGACCACTTAATTAAGTTTTGTTTTGTAGAAAGCCATTCTTTAAACTGAATTTCGTTTTGTAAAAATTGTATCTTAATTTCAAACTTTAGTTTCATCATCCATTTGCCTGAATTTAATAAATAATAAGCGAAATATAGCAGACAATATAATCAGGACACGGACACGCCGGCGCGTGAACTGGAGCGCGTCTCATAAGTGAACCGAACCTCAACTTGCCTCACATACCTGAGAATGTATAGTTCAGGCTTGAAATGTCTACTTAAAAAAAACAACAACTATTTAAATCGATAATAAATGGGCTACTCTCTGCTTAGGCTAATCCGTATGAAGTGTGCATTTCTCTCTATAAGCGCGTTCACTATGCGAAGATGGCGTCAACATCGCCAACTGTATCGTTGCAGTTTATTAATAAACAATTAAAATGTATCATGCTGCATAAACATTACTTTTGCCGGTTCTTTGTGGCAAGCTTTATGCATGCGCTTGATATGCGAAATATAGGCAATATAGCCTATTATGATGACGCTCATTATGGTTTAATATTTTCTCCCATATATATATTTAATTAAATTAATATAGATATGCGATTTGACTAATGGCTTAAATGAACTACTACTAGTCGACTAGAAAAAAACTTTAGTCGTGCACAGGCAGCCCAACTTATTTAACATATTTTCTAACCAGCATGTCACTGCGGGCGTTCTGAGCGAGTGGCGCTGTGGACTGAGCGAGCGAAGCATACTCTTCAAAAAGGCGCTCTCTCTGGAGGACAATGATCCTCCATGTGAGATTCAAATATAAGAAATCAAATATACTCAAACATACACGGCAAATAGCAAATTTTTTTCATTGTTTCTCGACACATCATAGCAGCCTAATTCCACACCGGCGATGACATGACTGCCAAAACATTTAAGTCCCCACGCATCATATAGGCTACCTCCTCACGTTTTGACGTCATCAAATTGTGATCGGTTTGTGAGATCGGCCAAGTTGAGTGAGTACCGATCGAGTCATAAAATGTGATGATCGCCCGATACCGATCTCCGGCCGATCGATCGGAGCATCCCTAAAAAATCCATTTAAAATCACTGCTAGTAAAAGTTAAGATATGATTAGCGATGCTAGCCCTGGCACAAGTCATGCACGGCGTAGACACGGTAAACATCTCAATTTGTCTAAAGTAGCCTTATGACCAAATGCTAAATGATATTACGCTGAAATATTCTAAAACCTTGTGTGTTCATTTTCGATAATTCCAATGTATTCACCATAGTATTTATTACACAAATGCAACAAGCTACTTCTCCATTGCATATCATGTCTCGAGTCCTCGGTCACTCAATCGATCAGTATAATAAGTAAATAAAACACAGAAGGGCATTTGACATTTTGTCTTGCATGAATGCTTTTGAGTTAGTTTATAATTTGCTACATAATTGTGCCACCAAACGTGACTACCCAAATATGGATGCCCTTCCAAACAATCTACTTTGCATATCTGTGCGCCCTCTCGGGAGCAAATAGTGTTGCGCATGTGCATTTTAAAAAAAATTGGAGAGGGCGGGTCTTCTCTAAAATTCGGAAAGATCCTCCGCTATACCTTTAACATTGTGTCGAATAACATGTATTCATTGATTGTAATGACATTAGGGATGCACGATGATATCGGGACAACATCGGTATCGGCCGATAAAAGCTTAAAATGACCATCATCGGCATCAGCCGATATGAATATTTCTGCCGATGAGCCTTGCCGATAAGGTGGCGTGTTTCCTATGCGCACGTGACGCGAACGAAGCATGAGCGCCAGCAACTTAAACTTCCAACTAGGGGTGTGCGTCTCACGGTTTTTGATCGTGGACGATTAAAATGTCTCCACGATCTGCTTTTGAAAAAAAAACATAGTATCGTGCATTCTATCAGTTCAATTCTGGCGCCTTCATCTCAACATACTGTACAACGCGACGTACATTCACATCACATCACATGTAAACGCAGAGGTAGAGTTACACTCACGGTCACGAGACACCGCAATTCACAAAAGTTTATTATTTGCATGTGCGTCAAAGTCTTGCTAGTTAAACATGTCATTCACGTGCTGATGCGCTGTTCTAACATCCGCTTTTCTGAGCACGTTACACCCGACACTCACAGGAACTAAAAGCCTGTCACAGAGTCTGCATACTGGACTAATCTTTCGAGTCTTATTGCGCTAATACTGTCAAATACACACATGGTTTACATAAACAAAGTTGGTTATGTCTAAAGTGAAAGCAAACAGAGAAAATCTGCTTGTCAAATGCGTGTATATTAGACGCGTCGCGTGCAGTTCTTAAAGAGACAGTATAATATGCTGCCGCTTGTCCTTAAAGAGATACTGCACCCAGAAATAAAAATTCTGTCATTATTTACTCACTCTAATGTTGTTCCAAACCTGTATTCATTTCTATCTTGTGCTTAAATATACAATGGAAGTCACTGAAGTACAGCAACTGTTTGGTTAGCCACATTCTTCCAAATAACTTTTATAATTTCAACAGAAGAAAGAAACTTGAGAGAGTAAATGATGACAATTTAAATTTTCGGGAGAACTATCTCGTTAATGTTAATAAAACAACAAAACACAAAGAGGAAATCACTCACTGCTCTTGACTGAGAACTTTAATAGAAGCTTTAATAAGCTTTTTTTGCACTTAAAAAAAAAAACAAATATATCGGTATCGGCATTGGGCAAAATTAGTCTGAAAATATCGGCATATCGAATATCGGCCAAAATCCTATATCGTGCATCCCTAAATGACATGGATTGTGTCTAATGACATTGTGTCTTACATGGATTCATGGTTTTCTAAACAAACCTTATCAAAACATGGAGCAAATCCGACCTTTCGCGAGTTGGGGCGCGCAATGTTCCATGACGCATAATAACATTCCATTCGTAGGGTATTGACTGTAACCCCTTATTTACACTCTTAGTGCGTTAGAGCTGTGATGCTCGGCTACCGGAGCTGATTGCGCCCAATCTAATGAATGCTTGTGTTTACACCAGCCACGACGCAGCATTTCAGAAGCATCTCTCCACGCCACTTCCCTAAAGATAGGCGCCTAGTTTATATTCGACGGACACCATGTCCAAGCCACACCACACCGTATACAAAATAAGAGTAAAAGTCAATTTCAAATATTTTGCGAACTAGTCCCTGGTTTTTTGCCCAAACGGGACTAGACCAGTCTAGGACAATTCTCTGGACTCTCTAGGTCAATAATTATCGAAAAAGTTGAACTTTTGCATTTTTCATATTGTTATAACAGGATGATTTAGAAAAGGGGCATGGCAATAAAACTCAAAGGCCTATAAATCATAAATAAAAACTCAGAACTTCACAAATTGGTGAGCATGTGACAACATAGTTAACAAACATGCTAAATTTTATGGAGATCGGACCATAGGTGGCGCTATAACTGTTAAAAAGCTTTAAAACCATATATTTCCTATGGTAAATTGCCTGTATTGGCTGTAAATTGTTGTTTCCATCTATTATGTCACTGGTTAGGGTTAAGAGGCGCAAAATGAACATCTGGTACACATGTGAATGAGTTCAATCTGAGCTCACAGTTAAAAAATTGCAACGATTGAACAGTAGGTGGCGCTATAACATGGAAAAAACATAAAAATGGCTATGACCACGTGACCGTTAGTCCGATTGACCTGAAATTTGGTGTGCAGTGTCTTGGTACCATGTATGTGTAAAAGGATAATGGCGTATCTAAAAAAACATGGCCGCCATCGACCAATGAAGTTTGAGCACCTATTAAACTAGGTTAACGGAGGCCGATCAGAACGAAACTCGATGGGCATATTCAACTCGTGGCCCTAAAGGTCTGTAAGAATTTTGAAAAAAATCGGCCACTTGTTGGCGCTAACGAGTTTTACAGCTCTGTAATCACGTGGTGTAGCACACATCCACACAATATGCATATCGTTTCATACATCTAGTTATTAACGAAAATGTTAAAAACCTTCTTTTGCAACTAGTCCTAGCTTTTTCGCTCAATTGGAACCAAACCAATCTAGGACAATTCTCTGGACTCTGTTGAATTTCCTATGGTAAAATGCCTGTATTGGCTGTAAATGGTCTTTTCCATTTATTATGTCAGTGGTTAAATGTATGCTAAATACAACTTAATGTCTTAAATGCTTATGTGCTTAAAGGCCTTAACTGCTTGAACCCCGATAAATGCTGCTTGCAGCTTTAATTTTGATTGTTTTTGAATGCTCATACTTTATCATACTTAAGTCAATGAAATGCGGTCCTATAGCTACAAAAGCTTTACAAGTTGTTACTATATCAGTAACGTAAATTTTATAAACACCTGAAAATTAATGTTCACGGCCGGAACATTGAGATTTCTTGGAGTTTATAAAAAGGGACAACCTTGTTGAGAAGTTGGTTAGTTAACCTTACGGCTGTTTGCTGGACAAACCGATTGTTTGATAAACTAAATTGATTCCCTTAAAGTTGTCTCATATAATCGATCTGTAATGAGACCATTGATATATGAATGAGGAATTATAATTCGTTATGATTTACCATTCATATATACAATCGATCTATTTTCAATTTCGATAATTTAACTGTAATATGCAATATATTAATCATATTCATGATTAATTATTAAAATTCCCTATGCATAATTTGAGCTAATTAAGGCACATCTCGATGTGGCTACAAAGATGGTGGAGAACACGACGCATTTCAAACTTTGTTTTATGAGCAAATTCAGTTTCAATCTGTTTATATGGTTATTAATAATTTTGTGCACGCACGATATGGAATTTTGAAATTGTGAGATAAGTCGCACTGCGAACTCACTCCTAACTGACAGGCAAAAACCGGACGTCAGTCAGTAACGTTACATGTTAACAGCTGCTAAAATATGCATAGACATGTTTTTATCACTGTTAAATGAGTACACTGCAGTATTAATATCACGAATGTCCTGTTTTGAGATGAAGACAACTCTCTGCAGGTGATACATTTTAATATGTCTAAAACCGCCTATTAAGACGAAGGAATCTCTTTTTAGTGTGAGACAATCTGATCAAAGCGAGAGTCCTTTGATTCAGTAGTAAAAGGCCTGATATATAATCGTTAGATTAACGATAACTCCTGGTACAAATGGGCGTAGCTAACCAATTGTAAACCTAACACATTTGAATCATAAGTGCTATTGATTGTGTGTGTACGGGAGCCGAAGCAACAGATGAATAATTCCTGTTGTCCACAATTTACGTGTAGTGCAGTGAAGAAATCCTGCCACACACTTTTGTGAAATATAGCACCAAAAATCCGCCGAGATTTTTAAATAATTGTGATTTTTGCAGACAACTGACGCATAGAAACGCACTCAGAGTTAAATCACTCTGAAGCCGAGTGCTCAGTTCCGCTGACAAACACTAAAGACACCTTTTTAGTGCTTAATAGTGCAAGTTACTTCAACCCCATGACTTCAAATGGCGCCATCGTGTGGACGTTAGGAGAAAGAAATTCTCAGCGTAAAATCACACTGAATGTAATTCCGCTGACGAACACTGGAGGGCAGCCTTCCAGTATAGTCTCAGATTACTTCCGCTCTGTGACATCATTCTGCGCGAGCTAAATTGCGCCACCGTGTGGGCATTGGCAAACAGGTCACTTTGTTTTCAAATTCTCTCTTGTTTTTTTTGTTTTTTTTTCTCTTTTTCATTTTCCCTGTGATAATGAACTCTGCGGTCTAACTTCAATATATATATGTGCATTAACAGCTCTGCTTGTGCTAAATATTATTGGATGTTAGATTTTCCTGCCCCTGACTGATTACAATTATTTTGAATTTGATTCAAACAAGATTTGAATTAAAATTTAAGTTAAGACTCTCAGCTCAGTCACTGATACCCACTTAAAAAGGGGCGCTCCCTCGTGGCATCCCCTGCTAAGTCGGTTTATCACTTTTCCTGCTTTCATTCTGTTTTGAAGTGGTCAATTTCCAGTTGGTTTTATTTGATGTGCCATCACGGATACCTTACAGTAGTCGTGAATATCATCAGATATTATTCTGATCTTTAACTCGTCTTACACTTATTCAAATTTGGTTTGGAATATCAAATTCCTAATTTAAATTTGAATTAAGTTTCTCATGTCGATTCCTCTTTTCTTTTTTTTCCATTCCGTTGTGAATTGTTTTATTTCTACTTCTCTCTTTGGATTATTTCATAATTATTAATGATACCTTGCAGTAATCTTGATTATTATCAGAGATAATTCTGATCTTTAACTTTCGGTACACGCTTATTTAAATTGAGTTTAACAAATTTTAATTTTAATTTAAATCAAGTTGCCTATTCAGCCATCTGATTTACCATCAGATATTATGCTGATCTTTAACTCGTCTTACACCTATTCAAATTCGGTTTGGAATATCAAATTCCTAACTTTAATTTGAATTAAGTTTCTCATGTCAATTTTGTTTTCTCTCTTTTCTCTCTTTTCATTCCGTTATGAATTGTTTTATTTCTACCTTTCCCTTCTGATTATTGTATAATTATTGACGATACTTCACTGTTATCGTTAATTATTATAGGATATCATCTTGACTTTTCAATCCCCTTACACGCATATTTAGATTTGATTTCAACTCCTTTGAATTTAAATTTAAATTAAGGTGGCTGATTCAACCAGGTTAACCACAAGTGCGCCCCCTGGTGGCAAAAACCCACTACTACGGTTCACTTCCTCCTGCGTTCAGCCTGCTCTCTCCAGTTCTACCTTTCGTTTTTGATTATCTAATAATTGTGGATGATACTTCACTGCTATCATTAGTGATTATTTGATATTATTCAGATTTTCCCTTTAATTCTTCGTACATGCTTATTTAAATTTAATTTAACCCTCTTTGAATTAAATTTGAATTAAGTTTGTCTATTCAAGTGACACAAACACGCTACTACCTGCCTCCTCCTTTGTGCCTCTGGCTTTCGTTATTTTCTATTTTCTCTTTTGGGTTAGGTCATTTTGATAATTACCAACATTATCATAATTTCCTTTTTGTTTACTATTATTTAATAAAGCCTTTGCCTTTATTTCTACATACATAATTACTCCATTGGGTTAAACAAGAAAACCTTAATTCACTTTGAGTTTCGCTTGCTAAATCCTGTTCTATATTTGTACGTAGAATTCCCCAGGGCGCTGTCGTGATTTGACGATCATCTCTGGCTGGTTTCCGGCAAGCTGGTTTGTCTGACTGGTGTTACCGGCGCGGACCGTGAGTGAGTCTCGGACTTTTCTGTCTCTCCCCATTGGTGCGACACATAAAACTGTGTCATCAGAAATCTGGCACTCCAAAGTCGCAGATTGTTTGAGAGGAACGCACCTTGGTACAGATGAACAGAGAGGAGGACACGGCGGTTGAGCGTGGGGGCGACGGAAGGATGGACCACGACGCTGGCTCCAGCCAGAGTGACCTCAATTCACCCAGGCAAACTAAATAAGGTAAAATCCATCCACTTAGGCTAGGCCAGAGAATATTAGATATTCCCCTGGCCATTTAAGTGTTGAGCCCATCTTCTCTTCTCTAAGCCACACCCCTTTTTCCTAGGCTTCCCACCGGTAAACCCACTAGCCCGTGGGCCCGGCTATAAATCCAGCTGAATAGCAGGCACCAGGCCTCCTTATCCCCTGTAACACTCTCTGTGTTAGTATATCTCCCCTTTTATTACAGACCTATTCATTTGTTCTGTTTAATTTTACTGCAATCTTTTCTATCACACTATTTTTTTTTGTTCTGTTGTGATTTGTTTCTTTCAGTTCACCTAGAGACAGAACCTATGACACAAAGGACAGCTAAATAACAGATCGACCACTGAGCAGCTAGCGTCACCATGTGACCCACTAGGCTGCCGCCCTGTCAAAATCTTTATTTAGGCCTTGCGCTGACCTACGCAAATTGTCCCAATCTAACTGTCTGCATCAGTTAGCCAAAATTCTCATAGACGGCATAGCCCGTATTAGCATAATTCATTAGCTCGTAAACGAACTTGCAGTGGTTTTGCTTTCTTGTGTGTTTGCTGTGCTCCTCTCGCCCGCAGTGAGCCAGTATTGTTCCGGTCTTCCTGTCCCGCAGCCCGCTGGGACAACCTGGAGACATGGCTGAGATCCACCACACCTCTACTCCTCCCCAAAGTCGCCAGTGACTCAGAGCCCCCGAGCCAAGAGCAGCTGGACGCCGACTTGGACAAGCTGATGGCTCACAAATCGAGCCAAAGCTACAACGACAAAGACTGGGCCCGACACGTTGGAAACCTCGCTCACAAGCTCATCGCACAAGCACGCCTCCACGAAAGGAGCCGCATCGCCCTGGAGCATGAAGGAGCAACGCTAAAGATGCAAGCGGAGGAGGCCCAGATCGTCAATCGTCTAGATCAACTACTCCTCGAAACCGAGGAAGAGGATGACACCGACCCCAAGCTACAGAAGGAAGTGGAAAGACTTCAAACTGCCCTGTCTGATCTTCGTCCACACACAGACCGAAAAGAGCAGTCAGAGAAAGAAACCAGAGAGGAGCTCAACATGAAACTCCAAAACGGTGAAGCTCTCCTTGCAAGAGCAGAGACTGAACTAAAAGAAATATACACTAAAGCCAAAGCCTGCGAAAAACACTTGCAAGCGGCCCAAGCTGAAATCCATGAACTCATTCAGCACAAAGACAATATCATATACAAAATTGACATTGTTCACAGAGAGCTGAAACACTCCTATAGATTACAAAGCGACCGGAAAGGGGAAACGCACACCACAAGGTTTCCCCTGACCAGCCGGTCCGCACCTTTCAGCCAACAACACAGAGCTGAAAAGAAAGGTGAAAGTCCACCGTTCAAAAAAAACAAAAAACACCACCAGCTAAGAGACTTGGCCCAAAAAGCTTACACCAAGCAAAAGACTGTGTCCAAAAGACTTTGAAAAACCCAACAATCTACTCTGTCTCTGAACACTACTCAGAGCTGCCCATAGAGGGCGCCCCACAACACCCAGCCACGTCAGAGACGGCAGAGATCCGGAAGGTGCTGAAAGAGCTTCTTCACGGGAGATCTCACAAGAGAAACAAGAGGTACGAGCCCGACATCCTGTGTCTAAGCACCCTGAACACTGCTTGTTGGCCCCAGGCCACAGAGCCAGCTGTCACACCACAAAGTGACAGCATCACCCAGCCACCACAGCTGACCGCTGCACAGCCTGAGCATGACAGCACAGTGTCACACAACTGGGACCAAAGTCCCGAAAGACCAAGCAATGCTGTTTTGGCTACCTGCCTCCGCAGCGACCCACACAAGGCCGGCCCTAACCGCCCATCGATCAACACACCAGCCCCAACGCCAAGACTCCTGGGAAACCTGATCCAAAAGGGGGTGGCCCGAAAGCTCTACCTAGCCATCACGATAGACCTTGATTTCAGCATTAAAGCCCTGCTAGGCACAGGCTAAGACCTCATTTTGATATCAGCTGAACTTTTTGAAAGACTCAAAGCTAAGAGACAAGATCGAACTCTTGACATCGAACATCTCAAACGTGTGAGCTGAGCATACAGTTGTACAGTCAGAACAACATCTGGCTAGAACAGGTAGCTCACATCCACCTGACAATTGGTCCTTCGAGTCTAGTCCATCCCGTGCTCATCTCACAAATGAACACTTTTCCACTTCGAATTGGCAAAGATCTGCTAGATCGATTTGAGCCTTTAATAGACTTCAAACAACTGCAAGTTTGGGCTCAAGTGCGAGAACCTGACCCCCTTCAGTCACACAGGTCACCAGAGCCAGACTGGCAGGCCACAGAGATCACAGGAACTCCCACAGCCAGCCATGAAAAGACACAGACTCAACACTAGGTCAAGGTTCAACTGTGCTACCCTGCACCTCACAGCTCACTAAAAGACTTTGACACCTGCTGCCCAAAGGTCATGACTGACCTGCAGCTATATGATCAAACACATGCCCTTGCCAAACCTGGCGCATTAAACAACGAGCTGAGGCCACTTTCAACCCTCAAGGTTGAGGTGAATAAACACTGCTTGGCAACTTTACGAACTAAACTGCCTACCTCAGAGCCACTTCCGCTGGCTCCGCTGTTTACAACAACCAAAATAGCGGATGCGGGCTTCTGACACAATAAAGACTTTGCTTAACCACCTCTTGACCCCCTCCCTCTGGGTTTCACTTTCACTTTCAAATTGAAACCCAGATACTTTTGTTTTCATTTGTTATTTATTTTATTTTTGACTTAAGGCGACCCCTATTTTATTTGTGAGTGTTTACACCTGTTGAGCCTGAACATTCCCACTCAGTTCAGTTGAATTAAATTAAATTTGTGATTTAATTAAATCAATTTGCTTAGTCGATTTCCATTCTAGTTACTAGAGCTATGAGAACACTCGATGTTTACCCTTTTATTTTGATTTTATTTCAATTTATTTACTTCAGGTTTCACCCTGAATCCTTATTCAGCTCAACAAAGCTTAACTAGATTTGAAATTTAATCACATTGCCTGATACGCTCTCCCTTTAGTCTCCTAGAGCTATAAGGACGTCCTAACTTTACCTTTACTTTATTGTAGATAAAGTCACTATCACTAGTCACTATCCTCATCTTCTTTCTCTCTATAGGATTACGATATCTAGCGACTGTTGTTTCCTTAGCGAGTTACACAGATCAGTAATATTCTACTTCCTGTTTGTGTTTTACCCCTCCTCACTCCTTAGCACCAAGCTAAGTACATGAAGTACAGATAACACAAATGCACAGTAGGCCCCAGACAGAACTGCAAACACTTCCCGTGGTTTCTTCTTCTGTTGACCTTGATGTTTGAGGTGTCCCTGCCAGTTTAGTCTAAAACAGCAGCTTACCCATAAGGAACAACAGTCTACTTATGTCTCCTAGCTAAACTTAAATAGGTAAAACACTCCTTTCTTCCTCTTCATTTCCGGTTTCATCCTATCTCTTATTTTTGTTTTTACTCTATTTTTGTTACTCTCGAAGTATAACATCTGAAAAGAACCAACATGCAATTTTTTTTTGTTTTGTTTTTGTTTTGAGTAATAGGTTATGACATGAAAGAAACCAGTCTCCAGTCGACACTGCTTAATGCACATCTACTAAGATAATCAAAACCTTTTGTGTGTGTGCTCACCAAAACCTAAATTTTTGCTGCATCTACAAGCAGAGTGATACCTAGCGGTCAAAACTGTTCACTAGCTGAAAAGTCTGCTTTTATGCATAAGAGGGCAAAACTATATAGGCTTAGACAAGCTTTGACGTACAGCTAATCTATTTTCTTACTCTGTAAACAAATAAAATAAGTTGTTTAAAGTAAAGAGAAGAGTTCCATGAGTAAAAGTAACAAATGCCAAAACACATTTGCATTTTACTGAATGTAACGCCAAGTTCTTGAAAGACTTAAAGTATAGGAGTCCCCTTTTAACCCGTTTAAACATGCATAACTCAGTAAAATGTGCAGACACTCTGCAGATACTGTTGAATTGTTCTGACATGATCTGGTTCCCATGACAACAACAGACAACAACAGGAAGTGCTAACTTGTGATGTCACGTTGTAAACAAACCAGCCTACATGGCTAGGCTAACCTACCCTAGCATTCACCCAGCTTAGGCTAAGCTAAATAATAACTTCTACAGTTAGCAGTTAGCATCATTCACTGAAAGCCTTAATTGCAGCTTTTGTTTACACAATTCAAAGTATTCTCGAATACTTTCTTTTACCCCAGTTAGGGTTTGTAATTCCTCACTTTCCTTACTTTCAATTCCTCTCAGCTAAACTTTCACCTTCACTTATTAACCATAGTCCTGGCTGAGCGCTGTAAGCTAAATTTGCAGATGCCCTGTCAAATAAACTTAAGTTTAACTACATGTTAACTGTGCAGCTAGAGAAGAATTCGTATAGTAATGAGAATTTCCATCAGCATGTTGGCTTAACATTTGGAGGGACACACAGAGTGTGGCCTTGAACACGCAACCGCTGTAACCCACTGTGGAGTGTTGGTCTGGGCAAATCCAAAGTTAGTCACTAGTGCTACTGATTATTATCACATTCAGATCATTACCGCTGTGTTTTGATTACTTACTTTATGTTTATTTATTCTTTTAATTCTTTTTCATTATTTATTTATTTATTTACTTTTCCCACTTTGATAATAATAGCAGTCAGCTATTCCCCGGTCTATTTGGTCATCTATATGATTTAATTTAATTTATTCTCTTGTTCGAATGTGGTTCCATTTCCCATTGGGCCCAGAAAGGAAACAGAGACACCTTTATTTGTGATTGTGCTTACTTTCAACAAGTGCACTCATTTTTGTGACCCTGCAACACAGGTAATTTCAACAATTTACTAGGGCACAACTATAGTCCAAAGGATTGATAATAAGCATAATTGGAATAGGAAAGCTGTCCTTTTTCTCCCCATCATTCACTTCGTCAAGCCGTAGTGAACCACTACTTAAGTCCAGAGAAATAATTAAGTCGTAAGAGCCATCTTAAGTCATTTATTTAATCTCGGCTATGCCCTTTCCAGGAAATACTCTCGGAACCACATAAGTCTTAACATCCACAGCCAAGATGATAAAGATAAAAGAGACACATCACTAGCTAGATACACATGAAACACCTAACTTTATGCTACATATCTAGCGAACCCATTAAACCGTGGTTCTGAACTTTTAGGGCCATGCATTAACCTCTCACCACAAGTATGACCATATGTCACAGAGCCCCTGCTTCACCTGACCTTAAACTTATAGCTACCACAGACTGTGACAAAACAATGGACACTATGAGAAACCACCTCTCTACCCCGCCAACCACCCACGAACACCGTCTGCACCCAGCGACAACCAGTGCCCCTGACACCCTACGTCAACAAGCACATGCTGCGTGCACAGGACAACATTCAGCGTTCTGCACCTGATGCCATCACTGCGCGAAAGCTTGTGATGCCACAGTGCAAAAAGGGGGGGTCATGCCAATGTACGCCCTGGACGCACCACGTGCTGCTCAGCACCAGAGACACTTGCAAGACACCGAAGCAAGTGGCATACCGGCATCCTCAAAGCGAAAAGACTGTCCGAGCCAACCGACGACGACACTCGCTGAAAATTTTCCTCCCTTTCTCTTTCTCTCTCCCTTTCACTTTTACCAGGATGATGCTGTGGTTCGCGATGCCTGTGCCTCCAGCCAACCAGAGGACAGCCGCAATCGGACATCTCACCAGGTCCGACAGCAGGCATCGTCCGGAGAGGACAACAACTCCTGATCACCAACTGCAGGAACCACACCCAGAAAGTGTGTGTTCGATGCAACCCCCGCAACGTCTACAGAGCACCTCACCCCAGCACAGCAGCCCAGCTGTACAGCTGGACCCGTGCCCGATGGACAGAGGACTCCCTCGCTCACGCCAAGGCCAAGGCCGAGCACATGCTCAACCAACTTGATAAAATGACTGTCACACAAGCGGACTTAGGTGGACACAACCACCGTTTCAAACGGTTCCTGGGAGCTTTGCTCGGAGCCGCCGCTGCTGTCAGAACTCTGTTAAGCATTGGTATGCCCAGTGCCAACGCAGTGAACCATGTGACTGAAATTCGGACTAAGGTCCCACAGCTAAGACTGCAACTCACAACACAGAGTGCATCCCTGCAGACCATCGGAAAGACATTGATGGGAACTGTGGTAATTCTCAACATTCACAGCGTTCTGCTGAACCAGACAGTAAAATCCATGAAACAGCTGTTTACTGTCTTCCAGAAAGACTTTGCTCAAACTCCGCTGGTCACAGCCCCGGACGGGGTGGCCTACCACATGACCAGCGACACACCGCTGCACCTGGCCCCACATGTGCAGCCCACGACCAAAGACACTCACTATCTCTGCCCTAGCAAACCCTTCCTCAAAGACAACACTGACGGAATCTGCGGTTTGCAACCCATGATCAGCGACACACGCTGCCTTGCAGAAGCCAAGCCTCGCACGCAAGTCACCGAGATACAAGCAGAGACTGTAGGTGACAGATGGCTCGTCAACACTCCCGTGCGAACAGCTACGCTCACTTACAACCAACATGACACTGCCACCCGTGTCACCTTGCTCAAACAGAGCGTGTGGTTTCCAGTACCGAAAGGTGCCATCCTCCACCTGGATGACCTGACATTGTTCCATCTTCCAAGCAAAGAGTACAGATTAGAACTGGAAACCCCATCCTTCTTCAGGAACCACACTGTCACCCTAACTCCAGAACGGGAATTGTGGTTTGCAAAAGGGGGTCCCAGTGAATTGACATTGCTCCTATCGACACAGCCCTCCAAGCTGTGTCTCGACTGCCAGTCTTGACTACAGCACCTGTTGTCCAAGCCTGGACCGCAGCCAACACTGCGCTTTGCATCTCTACGGTAACCGGCCACACTCTGACACTAGGTTTGGCCTCCACTCTGCAAAGGAGACTCAACGAGATGCAAACATCTTCAGCCAAGCTCACGAAAGCCGTGCCTGAAGGTCTCAGACAGCATCCCCGGAAAAGGGGGTGCCAAGCCAGAGACCACACCGAACCCCATCGAGCTGAGCCCTCAGCTCTAAGCTCCACCTGCTGCCTTACCATCCTGGCCCACCTGCTACAAGCCCATCCTGATTCGCCTGTCATCCTGCCATCGTGATGTCGTCCGATGATGTCCACAACAGGGACATCATCCGACGAAAAGGGGGACTGTAGTGACTCTGACAGGGTATCCGGAGAGATGTATCTAAATTAGCGAATCCCGATTTGCAAACAAAGGTCAGTTCTTCGTGAGTAAACAAAGGGGGCATTCTGTATACGACCCCCTTCGGGCATGTTGACCAGATTGGTGCCACTATGGCTAGCACATGACACATTTGGAACAAGCTAGCGTTGTCTTCAACAAATGGACAACCATTCGTACCTCGCCGTCTCACGAGACACGAAAAGTACAGAGAAAAGTACCTCTAAATGTTTTAAATGTATTCATTTTGTGCTTAGATGTCGTCACATGCCATACAGGAAGTACTGACAATTTTATAGCGTGTTAACCAACTTTAAAATGCTTGTAATTCTGCATATGAATGCAACTCTATGTTCTTCTACTTTTACCTGCCATGTCTGGTAGCTGTTTGACCGTCTTGTCTTGACTGAACCAGTCATACATAGGATATTACTGTAAAATCTATTGTCCGGTTTGTACAATCTTTCTGGGTAGGAATGACAAAATGTTATACCATCATAAATGATCCTGACAAGACAAAGAGGAATCTTCCGCGGGCACTTTTCTCCCAGCTGATTGGTGCCTTCATGCCAGAAGGGGCGTGAACCTAAGTGTCCTTAAAGAGACGTGCCGAGCTTCCCTAGGTGGCTGCTGAAACCCTTCTGAAAGCTTCCTGAAAACCCTCTGCCAAAACTCCCTGGCTCTTCCTGCTCTTCGTGGCTTCATCATGTGACCCCTCGTGCGTCTGGACATCGCCTTAGTGTGATGATCCATCGTTTCTCTTTTTGTTTTCTTCAAGTTTATTTTATCTTTTTCGAAGGCTCCTCTGTTCATGTCTTCTCGCGAAGAAAATGAACACAGCCAGACTGGCAAGCTTCACCTACAAGGACATTCAAACACGCCGCGCTCGCTGGACGAACCTGAACGCTCGGCAGCCACATGACAGAGATACACACACACGCAAGACACAGTTTTCCTCAGCAACACCAGGAGAACCAAAGACCTTTAAGCCTTCATTCAAACTAACGCGCTTTGCCCGCTCTGAAAGACCACGTGAACGCATGACGCGAGGACAGAGACACGCACCCTGCTTCACATCAACCACAAAGAGCTTTACCTGTGCAAGTAATCTTTACCATTCGTTCAAGGTTTAAGATCTGTTGATTCTTGGTGTCTAAAAAGGTTCTGTGTCTGTGATGAATTTTGCCAAACCAGAAGATCTCTCATCTTCTCACTCTCTCTCTCTCTCTCTCTCTCTCTCTCTCTCTCTCTCTCTCTCTCTCACTCCCAATCTTGCGCTCTCGCAATCTCTCTCTCTCACTCCTGTTTGTTGTTCGTCTGTATCATTAGTTTTACTGTTTACTGTACATACATGTATCCCGTGTTTAAATGTAGAATTCTGTATCCGTAGATGCAAAAACTATAGTCTCCAAGCGTGGAATTTATGAAAAACATTAACAAATATATAGCATAAAGAGAATTAAATGGCAGTCCTTCTACATGAGAGTGTTTAAGACTAAACAAATCATATTTCTTTTAGAACATCTTTCTGCTATGTCTACAAAACATCGACATGAAAGATGAGTATTGGTGTTTTTCCTGTTACACTATTACACTTCAAACTTGTCTAACTATTCTTAAAGATGTGCATTTAACAGCACAGTCATAGATACACAGTTTTTATGTGTATGTCACTAAACAATTAAGCTAATGAATTACAGTTGATAAGTGGTATTTTTAAGTGAAAGGTGGGATGATTTTTTATTCTGTCCACACCAATACTTTGACACCAGAGTTTTAGGTATCAGTCTTTTAGGTCTGATCCAGAAAACAGATGTTGTGTTTTATGTCTTAAAGGAGTCATAATGTGCAATTTTCACTTTTCCATGAGAATCAATGTATGTTATGATTGACTAACGATTATACATTGGCCGGGATGCCGATATTCAAAAGTGAAGCGTTTGTTTACCCCAGGGTTCTTAAACTAGCCAACGTGCACGCGCACTCAAATACGAGATTTCAATTTCTCCCCCGGCTTGACGTCAAGACGGGGCCGGATATACCATATATGGACACCGCAGAGGAGGCCCGCCCTGCCCCTCTCCCCATCATACTCAGTCAAGAAAGATGCAGAAACGTAGTGCACACTTGAGTTGCTCTGTGGTTGACGGTCATAATCCACATTCTAATGTTTTTTCTTTACCCAAAACTGACCAAACTACAAGGGACAAGTGGATGAAATTTATTTTTAATGACGCTGTTCCAACAACCATCTTAACTTGCTCAACGTTAGGTGTCTGCGCTAAACATTTCACAAAAGAATCTTTTACAAATTTGGGGCAATATCAGGCGAAGTTGGCATCGAAACTACGTTTGGAAAAAGGTGCCATTCCAACAATTAGGGACTTGCCTGAATTTGAAACGGTAAGACTGTGTTTTTATTACTATATTTTGTGTAACAAACAGCAGCTAACTACTAATGCGGTTAATGTATGTGATAAACACGGGGAATGGACTCTACGAATGCATGAGTCAGGATGGTATTTTAGCAAATGAGCCACTTCACTGGACATTAGTAATTTAGTAATTACTAATTTAAAATCTGATACATTGTAATTATGAAGTTTTCCCTCAGTGATAAACAGACTATCGCAAACACATTATAACACATTATAGCAAACGTTAATCTCTATAACCACTGTAAACTGAAAATAAAGTAGACTACATCTCCGTTAATGTAATCTACATTAAATAAAAGCTAAACTTATGTGGGAGAAAATAGCAAAAAACGTTTTAGCTCGTTACTGATGTTAATGTATGTCTCAGTCAAAAAAATGGTCTTTACCATTCAGAGACATGTTGATGTAGACGTCCTTCAATTGACTGTTGTTCCTCTTCCGTTTCCAGCTCTGGTTCAGAGTCTGGCTCAAACATATACGGTTGAATCCCGTAGGTCGCGGCCGGGTCGGGTTCATTAACAACTTGTGCCATGATCTCTTTTTGGAATGATATGCTGAAGTTACCTGCGGTGTCAAGCCCCCTCCTTCCTGCCACCAATCAACGCGCCCCTCATTTGCATTATTAAAATGACCGTCCACGACAGCCAAAACCTCGCATCAGATCTCGCGAGACAATAATGCATTCAGAAATAAGGGTCAAACGAGCTCTGTGTTTATTTTTTTCCAATTTTTCTTTTTTAGAAGGGCATGAAATGACTATAATAGAGCGTGGGTATCAAAGTTAATACTACATTATGACTCCTTTAATCATTTGTTCTTCTTTTTATGAAAACATGTGGTAAGCAGTTTTTGGCCTCATCAGCAGAACACCAAAATGTTTTAACATATCGTAAATTTCAATTGTTAGATAAATTATCTAACTATTAACTATCAACAGTTATATGTGAAACAAGCTCAGTCGCATTAGAGTTGTGTAAAGACTCTGCTTGGGTCTGATCAATGGGGAATTTGCATGTCATAATTAATAATTAATAACTAATAATTATTCATACAGATTTGGATCAGCCCAGTCTTACATGTTAATAAATCTCCCATTAAGGGAGGCTTTGTCATTGTACCTGCGTGCATACATGTGTATCCCCACAATTAATCACAAATGAATTGTAACTAATTATACAGACCACGTTTTGGTCTGTATAAGACAGGTAAAATTAATTAGCTCAATTACTTTATAGAGTTGTGAAAACAAATTCTGTGGCCACAAGAATTAGTTTTCTTGCTCTATAAAGTTTACACATACCCGTCTGAGGTATTTCTGTAAAGAGCTCGTAACGTTATCGAAGCATATCAGTGACTCGGGTTATGAGCAACAGGCAATGAGTCAATCAAAAGGATATAATGTATTTAATGAAGCTGAACTACTTAAGCATTTACTACAATGATACATGTATTTACAAACATTAAACACAAACTAAGACGACGCGGGGCGTTTAGACAATTGGTACCCATGTAAACATGAGTTGGAGAGAGAGAAAGGGAGAAAGTTGGTGAGAGAGAGCAAGGGAGAGAGACAGAGCTGGTACAATTTCACCTCGACATCAACCTTTCTGAAACCACACGAAAACACCATTGTAAGGCTTCTTAGAAGCTGTAACGGGAATGATACTTGCAAACGTGAGGTCTGTGTGTGTGTCGCGGGCTCCTTGCGCGGTCCGGTCGGCCCGCATGTTGAACGAAGGTCCTGTCCTGCTTGCGCGCGTCGTGTGGAGCGCGGCCGCAGCGTTTTTGCACGGCCCGTCCCGGCGCGTGCATGGTTGGCCGCTTGCGCGTGGCCCCTTTGTTCCATGGGGAATCACGTGGCGTTCGTTGGCATTCGGCGCGAGTGTTTGAAAGGCTTAAAGTCTTTGAGGTGACGTTACCCGAGGAGATAGTTCGGCAAAGTCCATTTCCTTTCCTGGGAGACGAACTCGGGAGTAAGTTAAAGAAGAGACGAACTTTAGACGAACAAAAGAAAAGATCCATGGTGGGATCAGATCTCCATGAGGAGATCGCTAGCATCACATGTTTCTCTGAGACGGTCAGACTGCAAGAGAGAGTTGGGCGGAGCCGCGCTCCTACATTTATCACCTCGGAGGAATCCATCCCCTTCCTGTTCACTGGGCCAATCGGGGAATGGATGTTGCACGCGGGAACCCTTGGTTTATTGTCCTTTGTTTGGAAGAACGTGCCCCTCGTGGTAGAGGGGTGTGTTCAAGGAGGGTGTATAGTTTAACAGTTTGAATCTTCAATGGCGGTAAAACCTATTAAAAATACACTTTACTTTATATCTCTTTGCATATTCAGATAGCCCGTTCCATGAGCATTTTAGAGGTGTCAAACACATCAAATGAAAGTCAAAGGAAAAATACAGAGGTATTTAATATGCATAAAGAAGGTATTTCTAATGTCTATTTATGGCGTGGCCAAACAAAGATATTTCACTGTGACATGGGGAAAAACACATATACATTTAACAAAATATATTCAATGGTTTTTATGTCTTTACCCAACAGAAATGTCCGTCTCTTTGTTCAGAGACATTCTGCGACATTCCGATGGGTTATAAACTTGTAACAGGAGCTTCACTCGTGTGTTGGGGGAGGGAAGGGCTCGTGTGTGTGTGTGTGTGTGTGTGTGTGTGTGTTACATTCAGTCTTTTTGGGTCTTTAGCAGGATGCATTTAGTTATTCAGATTCACCCTTTTAGCCCAGTCCTTACAGTCCCCCTTTTTGTCTGATGAAGTCCCTGTGTGGACTTAATCGGACAACAATCATCACAATGGACGGATGGCAGGTGAATCATGACTCATGCAGCAGGTGGTTATTAGGGCTGAGGATTCAGCTCTATGAGGTTCGAAGCTGCCTCTGGCCTGGTCTCTGACTTGGCACCCCCTTTTTGCGGGTTTCGTCCGAAACCTTTCGTGAGCTTGGCTGAAGATGTTTTGTATCTCGTTGAGTCTCATGTATAGGATGAAGGTCAAGCCCAGTGTCAGGGTGTGTCTGACTACCATAGAGGTACACCGTGCAGTGTCGGCTGCGGTCCAGGCTTGGACAACAGGTGAGGTAGTCAGAATGGGTAATCGAGACAAAGCTTGGAGAGCTGTGTCGATAGGAGCAATGTCAATTAGCTGGGATCACCCCCCTTTCGCAAACCACAACTCCCGTTCTGGAGTTAGGGTGAAAGTGTGGTACCTGGAGAAGGATGGGATTTCCAGTTTTAATTTGTACTCTTTGCATGGAAGATGGTATCATGCCAGGTCGTCAAGGTGAAGGATGGCACTTTCCGGTGCTTGGATTCACAGGCTCTAGTGGAGCGAGGTGACACAGGTGTCGGTGCCATTCTGGTCGTAAGTGAGTGCAGCTGTGCGCACAGGAGTGTTAGCGAGCCACCTGTCACTTACACTCTCTGCTTGGGTCTTGATGCCTTGAGTGCGTAGCTTGGCTTCGGCAGGGCAGCGGGTGTCGCTGATCTGCAGCCCGCAGATTCCGTCAGTGTTGTCTCTGAGGAAAGGCTTGTTAGGGCAGAGATAGTGAATTTCTTTGGTCAATGTGCACACGTACGGGTTCGGAGCTTAGGACGGCTTTGTGTTGCTGTCGTTGCAGTCAACCCCGTCCGGCGTGTGGATCTTGATGTGAATGTTATTTTTCGAAATCTGACCTTGACAATGTTCTTGAGCCGGTAGATTCGGCTTGACTCTATGATGGGCAAGTTCGAGAGAAAGCCCCCCCCCCTTCTCTGCTTGTAGTCGACGCAGAGAGGGGTGGCACTACCCAGAGAGTAGGAAAGGTGTATTTGTAAAGAGTCAGTTGGCGTGGTGATGGCGGACGCCAGCACGGTTTTCACGAGGCTTAAGGGTATCAGGTGCGGTGGAATTCTACCCCTGGCGAGGCTGTCGATGGAGGCGTTCACCCCCTGCAGCAGGTTTGTCATCAGGGCTGTTACCAGCTGCGTTTGAGCAAAGTTATTCACAGTTCCCTTCAGTGTCTTGTCGATGGTCTGCAGGGATGCACTCTGTTGTGAGTGCTCTTTTATCTGTGGAATCTCAGTCTGAATTTCGGCTACATGCCGTCCCACGTTGGCGAGGTTTGCTGCATTCATGCTGGACATACAAGTGTTAAACAGAGTTCTCACGGCAGTGCGGCGGTGGTTGTGGCCACCTGCTCCGCTAGCGTGACAGTCATTTTCTCAAGTTGCTTGGGCATGTGTTCAACCACGGTCTCAGCGTGAGTGCGGGAGTCCTTTGTCCATCGGCACCTACCCAGCTGTATTGCGTTGTTACGCTGGGGTAGTGTTCTGTAGGCGTTGTGAGGATCAGGTGGCACATTCACTTTCTGAGTGCGCGTCCGGCAGAGAAGGAGTCCTGGTGCCAGACCTGGTGAGATGTCCGATTGCTGTTGCCCTCTGGTTGGCTGGAGGCACAGCAGCATCCTGGTAAAAGTGAAAGGGAGAGAGAAAAAGAGAAAGGGAGGAAAAATTTCGGCAGGTGTTGTCCTTGGTTGGCTCGGACAGTCCTTTCATGCCGGTATGCCACTTGCTTCGGTGTCTTGCAAGTGTCTCTGGTGCTGCGGCGTGCAGCGACATACATTGGCATTACCCCCCTTTTGCACTGTGGCATCACAAGCTGTGACGCGTGATGGCATCAGGTGCAGAACGCTGAATGTTGTTGAGTGCACGCAGCATGTGCTTGTTGACGCAGGTTGTCTGGAGCACCGGTTGTCGGTTTGTGCAGACGGCGTCCGTGGGTGGTTGGAGGGGTATGAGTGGAGGTTTCTCATAGTGTCCATTGTTTTGTCAGTCTTTGGTAAGCTGAAAGGTTAAGGTCAGGTTAGGCAGGGGCTCTGTGGCATTCTGGCACACTTGTTGTGAGTGATTAATGCGTGGCCCTAAAAGTTCAGAACTACTGCTTAATAGGTTCGTTAAGCATTTAGCATAAAGCTAAGTGTCTCTTGTGTCCTTATCTTAGCTGTGACTGTTAGGCTAAGTTTTGTGTGGTTCCGATGGTGCTTTCTTATTTAAATTCTGCTTATTGTCAATCCTCAGGACTCTAGTAGTGGTGTTGAAGGGTAACAAAACGAGTGCACTGGTTGAAATTAAGCCAAAATAACAAATAAGGGGTCTGTTTCCTTTCTGGGCCCTATAGGAGATGGAACCACACTCGGACAAGAGAGGCCAAAAAATTTTTTAAATCATATAGATGACCTAATAGACCAGGGAATAGCTGCTTGCTATTATTATCAAGGTCAAAGGAATGAAATAATTAATGAGGAAAATAAAATAAAAATTAAAGCAAAATGGAATAAAATGATCAAACACAGGAATGATCTGAAGTCGAGAATAATCAGTGGCATTAGTGACTAAACTTTGGATTTGCTTTGATCAACACTTTATAGTGGGTTGTAGCGGTTGCATGTTCAAAACCACCTCGTGTGTGTCCCTCCAAAGGTTTAGTCAACATGCAGATGAAAATTCCTATGGTTATACAAATTCTTCTGTAGTTAGTTACGCAGTTTACATGTAGTTAAACTTAAGTTTAATTAACAGGGGATCTGCGAAGTTAGTCCTCAACGGTTAGCAAGGAGTATTCCTAAACCAGTGAAGGTGAACTTTAGCTAATAAGAATTGCATACACGGAAAGTGGATAATTAGAAACCCTAACTGGTGTTGAGGAAAGTATTCTAGAATACTTTGCCCTGTGGAACACAGGCGGTGATTAAGGGTTCAAGTAAATGATGCTAGCTGCTAACTGTGGAAGTTATTTCGCTTAGCCTATGCTGTGCGGGAGCTAGGTTAGGTTAGCTTAGCCTAAGTTAGCTTGATGCTAAGCTAGGTTAGCTTAGCCTAAGTTAGCTTGATGCTAGGCTAGGTTAGCCTAGCCTAAGTTAGCTGGATGCTAGGCTAGATTTAGCTTAGCCACCCAGGCTGGTTTGTTTACAAAAGTGACATTACGAGTTAACACTTCCTGTGGCAAGTTGTCATGGGAACCAGAGCATGTCAGAACAATTCAACAGTACTTGAAGAATGTCTGTACATTTTACATGAATCACACACGTTTTAACGGGTTAACAGGAGGCGCCTATACTTTGTTTTTCAAGAACTTGATGTTCCATTTAGTAAACTGCAGATGTGTTTTGGCATTTGCTAATTGTACTAATGGAACTTTGCTCTTAACTTTACATGACTTATTCTATTTGTTTACAAAGTAAGGAAATAGAATTGCTGCAAGTCAACGCTTGTCTAAGCGTATGTAGTTACGTCCCTTCTCGTGCATAAATGCTGATTTTTCAGCACGTGACTTGGTTTGATCGCTTAGTAGCTTTCTGCTTGTAGATGCAGCCAAAATTTAGGTGAATTACATCAATCTAGCAACAAATTTATTTTTCTTTTTTTTTCTGAGGGCCTTTACATCGTAGAAAGGGGAGCATCACCCGGGTCTACATAGATAACACTGTTCTGAGTTTTCTTTGTCAGAAACAGGTTTTAGTCATACCGCGATTTGGATTTCTTTTTAACCAAAGCGGAATGGATATCGGTACAGATTACAAGCTGCTGAGATGATACCTTTTTCACACAGACTTACGCTTTAATGCTGAAGTTACTGATACCAGTTGAGAATCTAAGGCTCTTTTACTTGAAGTAGAGATGTCAATTCCAGCTATTGTTTTATCGGCATTTATACAAGCCAGCGATCGAAACACGTATTGCACGTTTTGTTTTAGTTGGATCGCGATGATCAAGTGCACGCCCGTGGGTTAACGGTGGTTTAGAACTCAGGTGATTTTACTACACTCTGGCGTCAAGGTAACGTATACCCTATTTGGATCTGGTGTTCTATGTAACTCTTCACTGTCACGGAACCTAATGTTTAGCGGTGCCGATTTACTCAACATCTAGAAACCGTTTGTTTCAAAAAAGTCGTGCATAGTCTGTCGGCCGTTGAGGCTTACATGTCCGTCTAAGATTCCTTTAAATCAGTAAAATTCTAATTTTACAGATGCAGAGTCTTGCAACTCTTTGAGCACACTTTCATCTACTTTTAAAAGTTTTATGTTGATCAAGGACCTTTTAGCTGAGTCTTGCACGGTGTTCGTGCAGTGTGTCTTCTGGTTTTGCAGTTCAGGAATTTGGGGTTTTAGGAATTCTTACTGAGGGGACCTTCACGCATCGTTGAGTGGGCATTGCGTGGGGGCAGAAGAACTATGGTGGCTGACGGGTTTTGGAGGGAAAGTTTCTTGAAACTTGTGTCCTCAGTCACAGGTTCGTTGTAAGTTCCACAGCAAACTCGTTCGGAGCCGGTGGTGGTAGCACAGGTTCTTCTAGGTCTGTGCTGCTGGGTGTCTGTGACGCGTGTTCACCGGTTGGAGACTGCAGGTGAAAAATCAATGTCCTGTAGATTGTCAGAGATGTGTGGAAGGCGGGCTTTTTCACCCCCCTTTTCAGCTCTTGTGCGTTGGCTGAAATGTGCGGACCGGTCAGGGGAAACTTGTGGTGTGTGTTTCCCCTTTTCAGGTCATGCTGCAGTCTATAAGAGTGTGGCAACTCTGTGTGATCGGTGCCAAGTTCGTGTTCGAGATCTTGTCTCTGTTGAACGGGCTTGTGGATGGTCGCACGGGCCTCTTTTGAGTTTTTCGCAGGCCGTGCGCTTTCGAGTCTCTTTCAGTTCGGTCTCTGCTCTTTGCAAGAGGCTTCACTTTGTCGGAGTTTCTCGTCGAGTTCCTCTCTGGTTCTTTTCTCTGACTATTCACTTCGGTCTGTGTCGATGAAGGTTAGCCAGGGCAGTTTGAAGTCTTTCCACTTCCTTTTGTAGCTCGGGGTCGTTGTCATCCTCGGCGTTGCAACCTTGTGCTCCAGGGCGATGCGGCTCCTTTGTGGAGGTGTGCTTGCGCGGTGAGCTGGAAAGCGAGGTTTTGACGTGTTTGGCCCAGTCTTTGTCGTGGGAGCTTTGGCTGGGTTGGTGCGACATTAGCGTGTCCACGTCTGCGTCCAGCTGCTCTTGGCTCGGGCTCTGTCACTGGCGACCTTGGGCAGGAATGGAGGTGTCATGAATCTCAGCCATGTCTCTATGTTGTCCCAGCGGGTTGTGGGACTGTAGGACCGGAACATACTGGCTTCACTGTGGGCGAGAGGAACACAACACACACAGAGAGACCAATGCAAGTTCGTCTATGTCTAACGAGCTATAATACCGGCTATGCCGTGTATGAAAATTTTGGTTAACTGATGCAGACAGTTAAATCATTCGGTGGGACAATTTAGGTAGTTCAGTATGGGCCTGAATAAAATTTAACAGGGCGGTAGCTTAGGGGTCACCTGTTTATGCTAACGGCTTGGTTTGTCAAACTATTATTCAGCGTTCCTTGTGGTCTCAGATAGGTTCTGTCTTCTAGGTGAACTGAAAGGAACAGAGCACAACTGAACAGAGCAATGGCAAGATAGCAAAGTTTGAAGTAACATGCAACCATCGAAAATGGAAAGGTCTGTAATGAAATGGCATCAATAGTATACGAGAAGTGTTAAAAGGGGAAAAGGAGGCCTAAGCCTGCAGTTTGTGGCTTTGAGAGGGAGCCAAACACTCCCATGACCGGGGAATCTCTAGATTCTGTGGCCAATATTAAGTGGATGGGTTTAATACCTTTTCCTAGTTTGCCTGGGGTGAAATGAGGTCATTCCGCTCGAAGTCAGTATCGTGGTTGGTCCTTCTGTCGCCCCAAACACTTGACAGCAGTGTCCCGGGCCTTTCGGTGCATCTGTACCTAGGTGCGCCCTCGCAAGCAACTTGACCTGGAACACAACCGGCGGTGCCGCATTGGTAATGTCGTGTTGCGGGCCGCACGAAGGGAAAGATACAGGAAAGTCCGAGACCCGTGCTCAGTCAGTGCTGGTGACGCAGATCAGACGAACCAGCCCGCCGGACCTCGAGCAGAGCTGACTGTCAAATCGCCACAGCCCGAGAGAGATTTCTACCTACGAACACAAAACAGGATGAAGAACAATTGAACCTCAACGTGAATTAAAGCTCTTTTATCTAAATCAAATTGAGTGTCTCTTTTTTTTTTTTTTGAAAAAATCAAAGGCAACGGCTTTACTAAAATTATGGTAAAAACAAAGGGAATTATGACAATGTTAATTATCAGAATAACCTAGTCTCCCTTCGGAGGGGAGATTTAGAGCCGCAGGAAGAGCACAGGAGGAAGCAGGCTGTAGTGGCGCGTTTGGGCCACAAAGGGGTTTGGGCCACTTCCTCTTAGTGGTCAAGCTGGCTGACAGAGAACTTGATTTAAATTGCATTCAAACTGGTTTAAATACGATTCAAATCAAGCGTATTCATAGATGTTAAGTAACTTCTAGAACAGCAAGGAGACAGTTGTAATAAAATCAAATCAAACTTATTAAAAATAATTTGAAAAGGGAAATATAGAAAAAGCCATAAAACAATTCCCAACGAGCAATGAGACTTAATTCAAATTAACCTTGAAATCTGTTTGTTTCAAACCAAATTTGAATAAGTGTAGGAAATTAAGGGTTGGCCTTATATTTGGTGATCACGACCACAGTGAGGTGTCAGTGGTAGTAACCAACATAAGATCAACTGGGAGAAAGCCATTTCAAAACAGAGCGGTCATCAGAAACTGCTAAGACATAATTTTGAATTTTTAAGTTCAAATGTGGTTTGAACCAAAATCCAAAACAAGTGCACACAGTCAAGGCAGGGAAAATCATGTTAGTAAACGGGGCTGTAAATTGCCATGCATTGAAAGTTAGAAACACGAGTTCAAAATCTCACGGGTAAACTTTGAAGTTGTGGGAAGAGAAAATTGAAGAAAAGACACTTTACCGCTAGTGTCCACACGATGGCGCTATTGCGCTCCTGGAGGGCGTGGAGGCAATCTGATACTGGAAAACACTCAAGGGCGCACCCTAGCGTTTGGCAGTAGTATTGCAACCAGCCCGCTTTCGAGTGTCTCGGGGGACATGCACTGTCTCGGGGGACATGCACTGTCTCATTTAAATCTCGACGGATTTCTTTCCGGTGCTATACTTATTTTAAACACATTGGCAGGTTTTCTTCGCTGCGTTGTGCAAGGAAACAGGAATTATTCATCTGTTTTTCAACTCCAAATAACATTTATCAAATGGCATTGATTAAAAATGTTTTCAGTTTTGGATTTTTTATCGGTGCTATATTTATTTAACACGTTAGCAGGTTTTCTTCGCTGCGTCGTGTAAAAGGAAACAGGAATTATTCATCTGTTTTTAAACTCCAAATAACATTTATCAAATGGCATTGATTAAAAATGTTTTCAGTTTTGGATTTTTATCGGTGCTATATTTATTTAACACGTTAGCAGGTTTTCTTCGCTGCGTCGTGCAAAAGGAAACAGGAATTATTCATCTGTTTTTCAACTCCAAATAACATTTATCAAATGGCATTGATTAAAAATGTTTTCAGTTTTGGATTTTTATCGGTGCTATATTTATTTAACACGTTAGCAGGTTTTCTTCGCTGCGTCGTGCAAAAGGAAACAGGAATTATTCATCTGTTTTTCGACTCCCATAACATATATCAAATAGCACCTATGATTAAATATGCTTTAGGTTTTTACAATTGAGTAGCTACGTCAATGTTTTAACCAGGAGTTTATCGTTAATCTAACGATTATAAAATAAGGCCTTTTTAAGAATAGTGAAAGAGCATCGATTCACTAAATCTTGTCTTCACCCTGACAGAAGAACATCGTTCGGACAGGGGAGTTTAACATTAAAAATGTCATCGTTCAAAAGAGGTTTCTTCGTCTTTTGTGGGACAAATTTAATACTATGAACTGCAGTTTACTTTTAGTGATTAAAAGTGACTAAGATGTTTGAACATTTAGCAGCTTGTTAAATCAGATCGGGAGTTCGCAAGCGTTCACTCCGATGCGCACGTGTAATATTAAATATTACATAAACAATATTAAATAACAATATACACATTATATTGAATCTGAATTGCTCATAAACAAGTTTGAAATGCCCCAGCATTTCTCCACCAAACTGTAAAGACTCTGCTTGGGTCTGATCAATGGGGAATTTGCATGTCATAATTAATAATTAATAACTAATAATTATTCATACAGATTTGGATCAGCCCAGTCTTACATGTTAATAAATCTCCCATTAAGGGAGGCTTTGTCATTGTACCTGCGTGCATACATGTGTATCCCCACAATTAATCACAAATGAATTGTAACTAATTATACAGACCACGTTTTGGTCTGTATAAGACAGGTAAAATTAATTAGCTCAATTACTTTATAGAGTTGTGAAAACAAATTCTGTGGCCACAAGAATTAGTTTTCTTGCTCTATAAAGTTTACACATACCCGTCTGAGGTATTTCTGTAAAGAGCTCGTAACGTTATCGAAGCATATCAGTGACTCGGGTTATGAGCAACAGGCAATGAGTCAATCAAAAGGATATAATGTATTTAATGAAGCTGAACTACTTAAGCATTTACTACAATGATACATGTATTTACAAACATTAAACACAAACTAAGACGACGCGGGGCGTTTAGACAATTGGTACCCATGTAAACATGAGTTGGAGAGAGAGAAAGGGAGAAAGTTGGTGAGAGAGAGCAAGGGAGAGAGACAGAGCTGGTACAATTTCACCTCGACATCAACCTTTCTGAAACCACACGAAAACACCATTGTAAGGCTTCTTAGAAGCTGTAACGGGAATGATACTTGCAAACGTGAGGTCTGTGTGTGTGTCGCGGGCTCCTTGCGCGGTCCGGTCGGCCCGCATGTTGAACGAAGGTCCTGTCCTGCTTGCGCGCGTCGTGTGGAGCGCGGCCGCAGCGTTTTTGCACGGCCCGTCCCAGCGCGTGCATGGTTGGCCGCTTGCGCGTGGCCCCTTTGTTCCATGGGGAATCACGTGGCGTTCGTTGGCATTCGGCGCGAGTGTTTGAAAGGCTTAAAGTCTTTGAGGTGACGTTACCCGAGGAGATAGTTCGGCAAAGTCCATTTCCTTTCCTGGGAGACGAACTCGGGAGTAAGTTAAAGAAGAGACGAACTTTAGACGAACAAAAGAAAAGATCCATGGTGGGATCAGATCTCCATGAGGAGATCGCTAGCATCACATGTTTCTCTGAGACGGTCAGACTGCAAGAGAGAGTTGGGCGGAGCCGCGCTCCTACATTTATCACCTCGGAGGAATCCATCCCCTTCCTGTTCACTGGGCCAATCGGGGAATGGATGTTGCACGCGGGAACCCTTGGTTTATTGTCCTTTGTTTGGAAGAACGTGCCCCTCGTGGTAGAGGGGTGTGTTCAAGGAGGGTGTATAGTTTAACAGTTTGAATCTTCAATGGCGGTAAAACCTATTAAAAATACACTTTACTTTATATCTCTTTGCATATTCAGATAGCCCGTTCCATGAGCATTTTAGAGGTGTCAAACACATCAAATGAAAGTCAAAGGAAAAATACAGAGGTATTTAATATGCATAAAGAAGGTATTTCTAATGTCTATTTATGGCGTGGCCAAACAAAGATATTTCACTGTGACATGGGGAAAAACACATATACATTTAACAAAATATATTCAATGGTTTTTATGTCTTTACCCAACAGAAATGTCCGTCTCTTTGTTCAGAGACATTCTGCGACATTCCGATGGGTTATAAACTTGTAACAGGAGCTTCACTCGTGTGTTGGGGGAGGGAAGGGCTCGTGTGTGTGTGTGTGTGTGTGTGTGTGTGTTACATTCAGTCTTTTTGGGTCTTTAGCAGGATGCATTTAGTTATTCAGATTCACCCTTTTAGCCCAGTCCTTACAGTTGGATTCTTGTTTATTGTTGCCTGCACCACCTAATCTACAGCAAAAGAAAACATTTACAAGAGTTGTGAATGAGCGTTTGTATGTTGAAATGTATGTTATTAAATTAAAAATGCCACAAAACAAAGACAAGAGAATTTCTTTTTATAAGTGACCCTCAAAATCTGTGCTTACAACAAAACACAGTGCGTGTACGATGATTTATAAGAAAATTACTTTTGCATATTGCATGGGTGAATTGTTCGCATTTAGAAAGTCGATAGGATGTATTTCATTTTGCGCAGGATTTAAGTTAACTTTTACCAAATATTAAGATGTTAAAGTTCAGTTATAGACCTTAAGCGTATTCAAATGTATTGAGTTGAAATTAAAAAGTGATATAAATATATCGCATAAAACACGTCATTAACGAATTCAGGCAGTGTTTAAAAACTTCAATAGTTATTAAGCACCAGCTGATTTAAGTTTTTTTTTTTTTTAAACAAAGGGACAAAAGTAATTTTCTGATAAATCATCGTACACGGATGCACTGTGTTTTGTTGTATGCACAGATTTTGAGGGTCACTTATAGAAAGATGTTTTCTTGTCTTTGTTTTGTGGCATTTTTAATTTAATAAGGCCTTGACTATTTGATGTTAGTTTTTCTCTGGCTGCTATGCGTGTTTGTTATAGCAAGAGAAAATGTGATCAAGTGTGTTGGCTACTTGTTGATTATAAAAGTCTTATAAAAAGTCATAATAAAGTTTTTATGACGTATTTTTTGACGAGTTCTGCACGTCCGATATACTGTAGATGTTCATGGAACCTCCGTACAAGGTTAAAAACCAGTTCAAATGTTTGCTTTAGTTGGGCTCTTTGGCCTTGATTATTTGATGTTAGTTTTTAAGTGTTTGTTATAGCAAGAGAAAATGTGATCAAGTATGTTGGCTACTTGTTGATAAATCAAGTCTTATCATAATGTAGTTGCTTGATTTCATTCAGTGGCTCCCAGAATGCATTGCGGCATGAAGCATGTCACCATTATTGAGATTCACACGCTGATTCTTGTGGTTTGAGTTTGTCTTAGTGAAACATTAGTTCAAAAGTTGTAGATATTTTTTATATTATTATACAGGTTTTCGTATTTAAAAAATATTGAATGTCATGCTATAGAAACATTACTATAATCAATTATATGAAATTAATAATAAACATGACAGTCTAGAATAGATCAGCTGATCAGAGCACTATATGATGATTGTATCATTACTGTTATCATCAAGAATAGCCAACATATTTGATCACATTTTCTCTTACCATAACAAACACTTACAGCCAGGGACGTAGCCATCATTTCAAAAGTGAGGGGGACAGAATGTCAAGTTTTTTTCTTCAGACTTTTGTTGACAGGTTTTTGCTTAATTGGTTTAATATGCTATTTATTTTTAAAGCAATAAAACAGAAAGAAAGAAATGCAGATGTTCAGTACTTTATATTGCACATGCAGGGTTTTAGGTTTAAAACGAGGCGGAGGTGGTAAACCCCCGACCATGTATTTAAATTCTATAAAATGTTTATTTTCGTAGATAACCATATAGCCTACTGTGTTACCGACATTATTTTTGTAGGTGGATCTCGGTACTTCTAGGGGGGTCCGGGGGCATGCCCCCCCGGAAGAAAATTTTGTCCATTTTAAAGATAAATTCATTAATCTGGTGCACTTTGAGTCACTCGAATCTGTTGTTTAAAATAAATAATCCACCTGCCAACCGCCCACACATATGATATTCTCTGATTTATATTTGATCATCTCATTACAATTATTAAAATTATCAGTGTTAAACATGATAATATGGTTAAATATCACACTGAAGTAGACTGATTTAAAAATAACATTTAGGTTACTTAGAATAAAAGTTCTTCTTTTGGCAAAATTAAATTTCCTTAAAAGCCTAAACAATGTCTGTCTTACTAAACTTTCCAATTGAAAACCTTAAAACTTCAAGCTTTTAAAACTACTTAAAACTTTCTAGTTAGGCTTTTTCAAGAGAACTTAAAGTTTGTCTATAACTTTTTTATCTAATTGTAAAGTGTTACCGAATTATGGTAAACATCATGTAGGCTAAATGTTACAACGCTGCCTGATTCAAGCAGATCGTGGCTGTTATTGCATGAAAATACAAATTCAGCATTAACAATCACCATGTTTATTCTAATTTGAAGGGCTTTGATAACATATCTGTGAAAATAAAAGTCATTACGAATAAAAAAACATTGAAAATAGTGCACGTTTTTGCAGGTAGTGAATATTTTCAATTTACAACAAAACTTCTTAATTCAACAAGAGAAATAGGCAGAGTTATTCATCATTGTGCAACACAATTCGGATCCACATGACAACTTACTTACAGTGCTTGACTTTTTCGTGAAAAACGAGTGAAGAGTTTTTGCCGTTTTGAACTGATACTGATGGATTCGGCGCGGGTGCGAGCATGGGCGTGTCGTAGGCTAAAGCACGAGTGACTGATTACCATGGAAACGTGAAAGTCACGTATCAGATAGACTATCCTTGACTCTTTGGATTTTAAATCTCGATTTAGGCTACACACACCCGCGAAAACCTCAGCTTGTTGTATAAACACTTGCCCTATGAAAAAGTGCGGGGGACGAATTTACATTTTATAAAAAGTGGGGGGGACACGTCCCCCCCGTCCCCCGCGTAATCTACGCCCATGCTTACAGCAGCCAGAGAAAAACTGACATCAAATAGTCAAGGACAAAAAGCCCAACTAAAGCAAACACTGACCTCCACAATGGTGACTTCAAATGAAACAAATATCAACGTCTAAACCTCTGTCACTTCTCAATATGAACTTCTGTAGATATCTGCGGAAATAGTCAAAGTATCTGTATTTTATGTCTGTGATTAAGAGCAGCACAAGAGGCTCAGTGGGAAACACTGTCTGAGCCAGATAGTATTTCCTTCAGATATGGTTTCACTCACGATCCAAAGATGTGTGAATTACAGATGCTAAGTTGTCTAAAGGTGTGAGTGGTTTCTTTTATTTTCATAATTTTTGGACAAACACACACTGTCTGAGTTGCTTTGCAATTACAGATGGAAATTACATTGAAATAAATGTGAGTTTAAATTGAATGCATCCTGAAAGTGATTATTTGGTCTAGAAACAGTATAAAATCGTCAAAATGAGACCTTAAATGATGTTGAAAATATGTCCACAATGACCACATTTGAACTGGTTTCATGAACGTCTATATCGGACATGCAGAACTCGTTAACATACGCTTTTGGGACAAAGACGTTGAAAAGACATCTTTTGAACATACTTTTGCTTAGTGGGTACTATTAACTACCAAAGAACCTCTGTTGAAGAAGATGGTAGGTCACTATTAGCTAACAAAGATGGTCAGGTGATACATCACTCATCATCATCATAAAAGAAACATTGACTAATGTGATCAAAAGTGGTTGCTTGTTATTAATAGATTTTCACCAGCAATGCTTTCTTGCCAGAGATCAAATTATTCTGAATTAAAATTTTAAATACATTGTAAGAAAAAAAGAAGAAGAAAAAAAACCTTTAGATACACACACAAACATCAAGAATCAGCATATGAATCTCAATATTATGCTACTGTTGTTGTTTATCTGTAGTGGTTGATGAAGATGAGTGTCAAGATGAGTTTGTTTTTGTGTTATTGATATTTTATACATGCCATATTGTGAGAAATAACAGTATTAAAGCTGCAGTCGGCAAGTCTGGCAGATTGAGTGGACTTAGGCAAAATTTTGAATGTTTACAACTCTCATGGCCCTCCCCCACTATCAACGAATACCCTCCCACTGAGTTCGTGCTCGTCAGTGCGTGTGCACCAGGTTTTCTGTGAACGCGCCCGTCTCATCAGCATCCATCAACACCATGGATTATTTGGAGGTATGCTGTCCTGGCTAATCTACCGGTATATTGCAATTGCTAACGTCATTTATACTCTAAATGAGCTTACTTGATTTTCCGCCATCACTCTTCGTTACTGCGCGAACTTCCGCAAACTTCAGGCGTGTGCATGTGATTGTAACGTGCGCGAGGGGTGGCGTGTGCCCGATCTGTGATTGACAGTCAGATCTCACACCCCCCTGCGCTGATTGGACCCGATGAGCCGGGAGCTTTGGATTTTCAAGTGGTACTCGATGCAGAGCCAAATAGGAGGAGCTAGAGCTCCAGCTCTTCCCCTCGCTGGAGCTCTAGCTCCACCCACTGGCTTCACCTCACTGGATTTAGTGGGCGGGGCCGCGCAGGCGCAGGTTAACTTTCGCGATAAAAGATATTATATAATTTTATTATATATAATAAATATTGTCACTTGCATTGCACGTGAACTGGAGGCATATCATCATAAATAAACCGAAGTAACCATGGCGATAGCGTTTCCACCTAAAATTGCGGCGCCTTCCCGGCATGCACCTCGTTCTCTATTAGAAATATCCATAGACAGTATAAGAATTGGACAGAGCCATCTCATTGGAACTCAGTTGAGACAGTTGAAGCCCATTTTTAGCGATTTTTGAGCACTTCCGTTCCTGACGCGCAGACTCAAACCGACTCAAACTAAGCTTGATGACGTGAGCAACCTGTCTGACAGACGTTAATCTTCTAGTAGCTGTGCCAAGAGGAATCTGAATCATTCCCTTCCGAAACTTGCAGAGCCGGAGATCGTGAGTATTAGCTGTCCATGAGCTAGCAGCAGGAGCAACTTTACAACTCTCTATGGGCTTCTCCCTTGACTTTATGCCTCCACGTCCCCCCGATTGCGCGTGAGTTTCTACTTCTGTCTATACGGTAATTTTCTCTAGTGTGCGCCAGAGAGTCGCGTTTTATGACGCAATCGTTAGCCTATTTTTACAAAAACGGCTTCTACGGGGCCATAACGTAAGATACAAAGTAATGGAGCCTTTTATACATTGTCGTGTTTCTTTAGAAATAAATAATGGACAAATTGAGTCTTTAAACGCCTCAGATGTAAAGTTATTCGCTGACAAAGTGACGCCAAAATGAATGGGAGTCAATGGAAATGCTAACGCAAGTGAAGTTCTGCTACAAGATGGCGGCACCCGGCCGGCTTCAACTTCCGGTCGATGGATTACCCCCTTGGAAATATCCCATCCCCCACAAGTGGTACGCAGTTAAAAAGTTGTTTGCCAACCGCCATTAAAAATCCAAAAGAAGAAGAAGAAGAAGAAGAAGAAGACAGTGGTGCGTAGTAACTTATTTTAATTAAATATTTGTTTAGTCTTACAAATGCATCCGACAATACTTTTCCGAGGACAAGACCCCCTGCGGTCTGTCGAGAGATGCACAGTGTGCTGCATGAAATTTCATTGTGCATAGGGCCCTGGAGGACTATATACAGTAGCCAAGGCTAGAGATAATAGGGATTTCTTTCTTACATCTAAGAGCGTAACATTTTAGCACACATACTTCAAACGAATTAAACTTGTCACCTGTTTTCTGAGTAACATTAAAGATATCTCTGTAGATTGTTGCAACACCGCCGCAACGACCGATCAGACGGGGCTCGTGCTTATAACAGTATCCTGGTGGAGTAGACTCATTTAGACCGAAATAATCATTTGGTTTAAGCCAGGTTTCAGTGAGGCAAAGTACATCGAAACTATTATCTGTGACCATTTCGAATTTAACAGTATGGATCTGCTTTATCTTGGAGAATATTTCTTGATGCGTCATGTTTTGCTCTTGTTTTCACAACAGTAGTTAGATCAAAAAATTGATTTAAAGAAAATTTAGATTTTCTTGTGATTGTACACCACTTTTCTACAGCAATAAACAAGCTTTATTAAGACCATAAAAATTCATTTACAAATATTGATCTTCTCTTAAGACTGTCCTAGCCCATCTGACCTAGTTCAAGGTGTAGCAACAAGCCAGACAGATGAACAAGCAGGCAGGAGGATACTTGATGTTGACTATTTACCAGCACAAGAGAATGTGGTAATGTGTTCTTATTGCAGTGATTGTCATAAATATTTTTATCTTGATTACTTTTCCAGAAAACTGTTCTATTACATGTTTGTATGTTTTAATGAGTTATATAACAATGTTTATGTCTTGGATGGAGCCAAAGATCCAAATGAGGAAGTACTTCAGCTCAGCCCCTCAAACATTAAAAAGAAGCGACTTTTGTTCTTTTGCCTTTGATGAGTTAGAGGCAAGGTATGATGTTGATATTGATAACAATACTTTTGATTAAAACCTCCATACTGTGCATTTCCAGAAATAAAATGTACTGCATGCCTAAAAACATTCTAATGTTTGTCACTTCCCACAGTCAAGTCCCACAAACAGTCACCCAGGAACAGTCGGAGTCAGATGTCATGGAGATCACCCCAACACCAGATATCAGCTCTGTATTGTGGTAAGACTTGGGTCTCTCTTTGATAATTTTGATGTTTCTAAATCATTCATGTTAAACATTGTCTTTTCAAAAAGTAAACTATTGACATTTCATTCGATTTATTCATAAATTTTGCTTTTGCCTATTAGTTCATAGTTGGAATAGTGTGCTTTCTTCACGCTATAGTTTCCTAGTTCTTGTCTGGTGTCTATTAAAGCCATATCTTACATTATATCTGTGTTTATGATATTTATGGTTCTGTTTTTTATATATATTGATTGTGTTTTGGTCATCATAATGATTCTATACTTATTCAGTGGTGCACTGGCTATCACTGTTGTGCTGTATTCAGTGGACCTGGCAATGGAAAATACTATATACTGCAACTACAATTATTATTCAAGTATTCACTGCATGATGAATCACCTTCCATTACAGAGAAACAGAGGATGGAAATGTGTTTAGATGGTGTAAGACACCATACGAATATTGTAAATATTTTTACAACAAATATTTTGATATAACTCAAAAAAATTAAAATTATGAAATTTTTATAGTTGACTCTCTTTACCCACTTGTAGATTATCACGAGAGGACTGGATATCATGATGATAGTGTTGTCAGTCCTTCAGCTCTGTGTGAACATCAGTTTCTGTGTTTTGACTGGGAATGCTTTGCACAATAAGGATGAAGATGCAAAACTGCATCATCATCAACACTATCAGTCAAATCCACTGTGATCATGATGGATTCTGAGAGCTGATCTGTGTGTTCATGTGTGTTTGAGCTTTTGCAGTCGGTGGAGGATCCAGAACTTCACAAGACAAGATGAACACACAAAATAATCAAAGTTAATCTTTTTGCTTGTAATGGAATGGCATTTTGTCTCTCATTTTAATAGTAAAATGGTGTCACCATCTGCAATACCAAATCATCAAGCTACGTCTTTATTCTTACCTTTTTCTTTTAAAACAAAATACATTTTAGAAAAAAGGGCACTTTTAGGCTTCTTTTTAAATAAATGACTTCATCTTGCACTGGCTTTCATGATTTTTTTTTCCAGCATACAATCTTTTTTAGACTCACCGTAGAATAAACTTTGTAAAAAAAAAATGATACTACTTTGTATATTGATTTTTATTTTATTTCAGTTTTTATTTATGGTTAGTTATTTCAGTTCCCTTTCGTTCTCACTCCGAGTTCCGTCGGATGACGACGAATGGGGGTTTCGCTTAGAAAGCCTATCGACTTCGAGTATACAAAACGAACCAATGGCAAACAAATGCCATGGGTCTGCGGGGATAAAAGGAGAAAGCCGGCAATATGCAGATATGTTTTTGCTTCGGAGCCAAGATGTTCTCTTCACTCCTGCAGTCTATTCTCTGACTATCTTCGAGAATCTTCAAGACGAGCAGCTTCCAGTCGGTGTTGGTGTGATGGCGTGTTCCAGCGAGTTTCACATTCCTGCCTGCTGATCTGAACAGCTGTGTGCTTCTCCCTGGGCGCTACAGCACTGCTGCAAGCTTTTCTCACACAAAAAGAGCGTGCACGGGGCGCGTCTTTTTAAAGACGATCTGCCCGTGCATTTCTGAGTGCGGTAGTCTGATAGATTCAGCTGATGGGCACGAGCGCTGTTTTGACGTGTTTGGGCTTCGATCACGTTCGAACAGCGCTCGCGGATGCGTCACGTTCTCTTAAAGGAACATGACCATCGCAATGTAACGGTCAAGACTCAATGAGCTCAACTGAGTGAGAGTCCCCTCATCCACACCCCGATCTATTTTCTCCACGTGAGAGAATACTTTGGCTGGTGGCCAGGGTGACCTGAGATGGCTGGTGTGGAACTAAACCGCCGATTAATATCCGTGGTCCACACCCCTCTCTTTAACATTGCAACCCATGCGGTTCTGAGTGAGTTAGCTGGTCAGAGCCGCGTCCTAAGGACGCCGGCGGGCCGGCATCTCATTCAGTTCCCCGGCTGATGAAATCATGTCTATCGCCGCGTCACAAGGTGAGCTGGAGTCCTTTGGAAGTGAGGGCTCGTCTATGTTGCCACTATCGGGTGTGCAACATAGCGAGTCTGATCCAGAGTTGACAGCTATGCTTCCCGGGCAGCCGAGAGTATCGGGCATGTGTGGATTACTCTGCCATGTCTCGAGCACTCAAGGCTGATGATTGGTTTTGGGGAGGCGAACCCAAAATCCTTTCTACTCGGATGTGCATGAAGAGGTTATGAGATCGTGAGAGTCTCCTTTGACTTCGCGACTGCTCAGCAGCCTCTTCCACCTTCTCTGCCCTCGAGAGGCCGCGGAGTAGACCTTTTTTGTCTACTCCGGTGGCAAAGACCTATAGAGCAGCGGACAGGCTGCCGTCTCACTGCATGTTATTGCCATCCTTCGGGGTGCTCAATGACATGCACGAGGGTAGGGCTGATTCAGGGCTCATCTAAGAGACTGCTTGCCGCCACCGACCTCGCTCTATGAGTGACGAAGGTGACCGCACGCTCCCTGGGTCAGGTGATGTCCACTTGTGTGGTCAGACATTTCTGGGTTAACCTGGTTGATATGCGCGAGGCTGAGCGAACCCGCTTCCTCAACTCCCCCATATCCCAGGCTGGCCCTTCGGCGGCGCGGCCGAGGACTCTGCCCAACAGTTCTCGGCCGCCCAGAAGCAGACTGAGGCTACCAAACACGTTCTGACCCCGCGGCCAGCTGCTGTCGCCGGCTCAGACGCCTCAGTCTGCTTGCCGCCGAACGCGCCCTCCTGCGACTTTCGCCCCCTCCCGCCCGGCCCCAGCAGCTCCGGGCCGCGCCGTGGAGGTGGTCGCAGGAAAGCGCCCCAGCCCGTACCAGCCCCGCAGCCTGCCAAATGCCGGGCAAAGCGGCGCTCCCGCTACGGGCAGCTCAGAGATGGGTTGCAGTTCTCCAGGAGGTGGTTGCAGGGCCACTCCTTTCCCCGGTGGAGGGCCGGGGGAGAACCTCTTTTACCAGAGAGCTGACTTCCCATCTCTAAGCACACAGAGTTCTCGGACGACACGGTGCGCCGCCCCCGGGCCGTGCACCCCTCGTCCTCCTCTGTCCCAGAGCCGGATGACAGTGGCGCCGTCCCCGGACCGTGCCGCTCTCATCCTCCTCTGTCGCCAGACCCCTGGCAGAGCAGACCCCGTGGAACGTTCGTCCTTCCCTGGTCTCCTCTGTCAGGACTCTGCGGTCTATGACTGTACCCTCACACCGGGCCGCTATGCCGTCCACGTCTGGGTCAGCCATACCGCCTCGCTGCTCCACCGACGGGAAGTCTGTGGTTCGCGTGACCCCGCTGGTACAGTCCTTGGGAGCCTGGCTAGAGCTTCCCAACCTGTCCCGCTGGGTCGCACGAACGTTCAGGCTCGGCTACGCGATTCAGTTCGCGCGGTCTCCTCCTCGCTCCAGGGGAGTCCGCTCCACTATGGTCGGTGGCAATGCCCCTATCATGAGAGCGGAGGTTGCTACCCTGCTGGCGAAGGGTGCGATCGAGACTGTCCCTCCAGCCGAAATGAGGACCGGCTTCTACAGCCCGTACTTCATTGTCCCGAAGAAAACCGGTGGGTTACGGCCAATCCTGGACCTGCGCGTTCTGAACCGCTCCCTTCACAGGCTGCCGTTCAAGATGCTCACCGCCAAACGCGTTTTCGAATGTGTGCGGCACCAGGATTGGTTTGCAGCGATCGACCTGAAGGACGCCTACTTTCATGTCTCCATCCTCCCTCGACACAGACCGTTCCTGCGGTTTGCTTTCGAGGGGCAGGCATATCAGTATGCAGTTCTCCCATTCGGGCTAGCCCTGTCTCCTCGCGACTTTACGAAGGTTGTCGAGGCAGCCCTTGTTCCCCTCCGGGAACACGGGGTTCGCATTCTGAATTACCTCGACGACTGGCTAATTCTAGCTCACTCTCGAGATCAGCTTTGCGAACACAGGGACTTGGTGCTCCGCCATGTAGCCCGTCTGGGCCTTCGGGTCAACTGGGAGAAGAGCAAACTTTGCCCCTGCAGAGGATCTTTTTTCTCGGTATGGAGATTGACTCGGTCGCCATGTCCGCGCAGCTTACGAGTGAGCGTCCGCAGTCACTGCTGACTTGCCTGAAACAGTTCGAGGGCAAGAGTGCGGATTCAACGAAAATTTTTCGGAGGCTCCTGGGGCATATGGCATCTGTAGCCGCGGCAACGCCGCTCGGATTGCTTCATATGAGACCGCTTCAGCTCTGGCTTCGCGACCGAGTCCCGAGGTGGGCATGGCAACACGGCACCCTCCGAGTACCAGTTACTCCGACCTGCCGTCAGACCTTCACCCCGTGGTCGAACCTCAGTTTTCTAAGGGCCGGAGTGCCCCTGGAACGAGCTTCCCGGCATATTGTTGTAACGACAGATGCCTCTACCACGGGCTGGGGTGCCATGTGCAATGGACGTGCTGCCGCGGGCTCCTGGACAGGACCCCACCGCCTATGGCACGTCAATTGCTTCGAGTTGCTGGCTGTACCGCTCGCCCTGCGCCGCTTCCGAGCCGTGCTCAGGGACCAGCATGTACTAGTCCGTTCAGACAATACCGCGACCGTAGCGTACATCATCCGTCAAGGTGGTCTGCGCTCCCGCCGTATGTCGCAACTCGCCCGCCACCTCCTCTTATGGAGTCAGAAGCATCTGAGGTCGCTTCGTGCCATTTATATCCCCGGAGCCCTGAACTGTGCAGCCGACGAGCTCTCACGGCTTCAGCCCCTCCCGGAAGATTGGCGACTCCATCCCCAGTCGGTTCAGCTGATTTGGGACCAGTTCGGGGACGCACAGATAGATCTGTTTGCCTCTCACGACTCGACCCATTGCGCCCTGTATTATTCCCTGACCGAGGGCACGCTCGGCACGGATGCACTGGCGCACAGCTGGCCGCAGGGCCGCAAATATGCGTTTCCCCCAGTGAGCCTTCTTGCGCAATTCCTGCGCAAAGTCAGGGAGGACGAGGAGCAGGTCACTCTGGTCGCGCCGTACTGGCCCACCCGGACCTGGTTCTCCGAACTCATACTCCTCGCGACAGCACCTCCTTGGCCGATTCCTCTGAGGAAGGACCTACTTTCTCAGGGCAGGGCACCCTATGGCACCCTCGTCCCGATCTTTGTTGGACGGGACGAGGCAGGTTTGAGTACCCTACCACCAGCGGTGGTGGCTACCATCACTTCCGCTAGAGCGTCGTCCACGAGACACGTCTACGCGTTGAAGTGGAACCTCTTCGTCAACTGGTGCTCTTCTCAACGAGAAGACCCCCGGAGATGTTCGATCAACGTCGTGCTTTCCTTCCTTCAAGAGGGGTTGGAGCGAAGGCTGTCTCCCTCCACCCTCAAGGTCTATGTCGCCGCTATTGCCGCACAGCATGATCTTATAGAAGGTAAGTCGGTGGGGAAGCATGACCTGATCGTCAGGTTCCTGAGAGGAGCGAGGAGACTGAATCCTCCTCGCCCTCCTCTCGTACCCTCTTGGGACCTCGCAGTGGTCTTAACCGCCCTGCGTAGTGCTCCCTTGAGCCTTTACAGTCAGTCGAGCTTAACTTCCTGTCAATGAAGACGGCGCTTCTGACTGCATTGGCCTCCATCAAGAGGGTAGGGGACCTGCACGCATTCTCCGTTGACGAAGCGTGCCTGGAATTCGGGCCGGCGTACTCTCACGTGATCCTGAGACCCCGGCCTGGATATGTGCCCAAGGTTCCTACCACTCCCTTCCGGGACCAGGTGGTGAACCTGCAAGCACTGCCCCCGGAGGAGGCAGACCCAGCCTTGGCACTGCTCTGTCCAGAACGTGCTCTTCGCATCTATGTAGACAGAACGCAGTGTTTCAGGACCTCAGACCAGCTCTTTGTCTGTTATGGTGGGAAGCTGAAGGGAAAGGCTCTCTCCAAGCAAAGGTTGTCTGACTGGATAGTGGACGCCATTGCTTTGGCATACCAGCAGCAAGGTCGACCGTGCCCCCTTGGTGTGACTGCCCACTCCACCCGGAGTGTGGCATCCTCTTGGGCTCTAGCGCATGGCGCCTCGCTAACAGACATCTGCAGAGCTGCAGGCTGGGCGACACCTAACACATTCGCCAGATTCTACAATCTCCGAGTGGAGCCTGTGTCCTCTCATGTACTCGCTTCAACCAGCTAGTACCGGACCCGCTCAGGTGTCTTCGCTTGCTCGCCATTCCACTCTACGGACTGGATACGTGCGATATTCTCCTCAGGTGAGCTTCTCCGAAAGCCCTGAGTTCCTCCAGCACTCCTGACGTCGGCGCCAGTGTCTCTTGCCTGCGCGTCGGCTAGGTGCCTCCCGTGTGCATGGTACCTCCCGGAGCTACCCCCACATGTGTATTCCCACTGTAAGCCTCTCTGAGCATGTGTCTTTCCCTCGGCAAGCCACCTTGCCACCCCTGGGGTTGAAATATTCCACCTGCGGCTGGACACCCCAGTGATTCCCCATATGCATCCCTCGGGTCATATGTGTATTTTTAAGTCCCCCCCTCTGGGTTGGCAGTAATTGCATACTTCCCTAAAAGATCTGGGATATGCTCCCCAGTGTACCTTGGTATTCCTGTGTTAAATAGGAGTCCTTCGTCCGTGCTAGTCTCACGACAGGGATCTCAGATTTACGCAGGGCACTGGAAGACAGCTGAGAAGTGGCGTGATTAGACTGGTATGCCCATTCGTCGTCATCCGACGGAACTCGGAGTGACAACGAAAGAGAACGTCTCGGTTACGGATGTAACCCTCGTTCCCTGAGTAGGGAACGGAGACGTTCCGTCTGCCTGCCACTTCCGCTGTACCGCTGGAACAGCCGAGTTCAGTCTTGGCTCCTCAGCGAAGAAACATATCTGCATATTGCCGGCTTTCTCCTTTTATCCCCACGAGGTGAGGCGGAGTTGCGCCATGCAAATTCCGCAGACCCATGGCATTTGTTTGCCATTGGCTCGTTTTGTATACTCGAAGTCGATAGGCTTTCTAAGCGAAACCCCCATTCGTCGTCATCCGACGGAACGTCTCCATTCCCTACTCAGGGAACGAGGGTTACATCCGTAACCGAGACGTTCTTCAACTTATTTCAGTTCGTTGCCAGGCATGTTGCATGTATCAGCACCAGGTGGCTTGTGTCGCATACAAGTCAGCCGCTGTAGAAAATGTGAGCCAACAGACAGGGCCAAGGGAAAATGGCCCAACAGGGTAAACCCAGCATTTGGGTTAAAAAAAAAAACACACATCATTTTTAAGTGTGTTAGTTGCTGTTATGATTCCTGCAGCCATATATCACTGCAACAGTCTGGCAGTATTCTTACCTTTTTTATCATCACAGAAAGGCCCTATGTTACGTGTTCCTGGTTTTGTGTTCCTTGTGTTTTTGTTATATGGACTTTTAGGTTGTTTTCTGTCGTGTTCTTGTCTCAAGTCAGTTGGTGCAGCGCCTTCAAGTCTGGTGGTCCCAAATAGTCCCAGCACCTTTAAGTTCGGTGGTCCCAAGTGTTTTTTCTTTCTTTCTTCCTTTAGTGGTATCAGAACTAGAAACAGTTCTGTACTTAAACAATTAAAAGTAGTTTCTGGATGTCCATCAGGATTTGTGAGGTAGGCCTATTCATTTTCTTTTTTTCTTTAGTAATTAATGTTTTTTAAAGATATATTGTAGTCCACAAAACATTACCAACACGCATAATCATTTTGCTGGTCAATTATGTAGTCACATTCCAACTGAAACCAAAGTTTGATGCAACTCAGAAATATAGAAAAAAAAATAGGCTATATTTTTCTTTGCATCTTGTCCACTTGAATGTACAGTATTTATGACTCCAGCTTGAGCATGACGCCTCCGGATCGAAGTGGTGGGACACGGGGTAAAACGAGCACTTTTCGTACATACGCTCTATGGTCACGTAAGAGTGTGATCGTCAAATACACTCCACAGTCCAGAAAGTTGGCAACCCTAGGTCTAACCGTTTGACGACCGTCGACCGACCCCCTTGTCTATTCTCTTTCTGCCAACTTACCCCGTGTCCCACCACTTCGATCCGGACCACCACTTTGATCCCTTCGATGGTCTTTCTGAAGGGGCAGCATTTACACTTTGTTGCTCGTTGTGTTCAGCTTCTCGGAGTGCCATAGAGAGAAACAACACAACTCAAGCCCCGCCTTGATGCAGTGATTGACAGGGCAGGAGGGGGCGTGATCGGCTCGGAATGCATTTTCAATGTGCACATTGAATTTTGCTACATTCATTGCGGGACATTTCATGAAAATGCAATCGCAAGTGTCTTGACTGTCAGTGTAAATGCAATTATGAAAAATAACATTTGAATGATCATTTTGCCACAGTTTTTGCTTGAACATGCTACACATATCTAATCATTTCTGTAATGCATTTTCATTTTAATTTTGCAACTTATAAAGCGTTTCAATAATGCATATTAAAACTAGTGTATGAAATGGCAAATGTAAATTATGTAATTTCATTTTCATTTTGCACCAAACGTTGCTAGAATGGTAATGTAAAATGTAAATTTAAATAGGCTACAGAATGCAATGCCATTTTACATATTGCATTGTCATTTTGCATATTACATTTCAAATTGAATATTGCTACCCATATGCTTCCATTCACTATTTCCCAATGTAAGATTTTGTTTTGCATTGCCTGCCTATCTCTGCCGATTTCGGAGTCTCCAAATGAATCCATTCGGCAACTTTTAAATACATAATTCAATTTTAAAAAACGTCCGTATTCTTCAGCTGCTAATCTCGTTGTCAGTCGACCATGATCGCGCACCGCTCGCGCATGCGCATCTAGATGACACGGATAAATGTACGCAGCAATATATAATGAGTGTTCCTGGGTTCCAGAAGTTCCAGAAATGTACATAAAGTGCCCTGGCCTTGAATGACAAGATAAGGAAAATAAGACTAAATCTAAATTAAATAACCAAGACTAGGTTGGCCATGTGATTTTTCTCAGGAGATGTTTTGAGCATTTTACTTCAGACACCGGATTATCAGCAAACTGCCAAGAGAACTGCTAGCTGGCTAACTTACTCAAAATAAACTAGCAATCTATTCAGGCAGCATATTTGTGTTTGATCTGTGTGAATTACAGAAATATAAGACTTGCTAGACCTACTTTTAGCTACCAAGGAACCTTTCCACAAGGATAGATTGATTTTATTTTTCAATCTATCCTTGGGGGGTAAGCTAGGTGGTTAATGGAAATTAAATGAACCATTTATTTAAAATTTTAATTTTAGTTAATCAGTAGGCTACATGACTGATTAACAGTAATATAAATGCTAAATGTCCTAATACCTGGTGATACAACAATGCAAAGTATATGCTCTTAACCTTGCAGTTTTTCACATATCATGTAAGACTCATTTTCTCAATTTCTTTGCACAAAACTCTCCAGAAAGTGCCATTTAATGGTTTATTTTTCAAAAAAATTCACGGGGGAGCATACCCCCGGACCCCCCTAGGGAGAGCCCACATAATAAATGCCAATTTAAACACTGCTTAGAACCAAACTAAGTAATCTGTTCCCTTAAGTATTTAGAAATTTGCATTTAAGTGCCTTATAAATATAAAAAATATATACAAAAATTCGGGACAATCCCCCCTAGCATTTACTGTCCCCCCCAGGTTCAAATTTGCTCCTACGCCCCTGCATTAAACTTTAATGTCAAGTGGGGGCCACAAAATATCACCGCGAGTTTGAGACCACTGGTGTACACCGTTTGTAACACAATAACACAATAACCATAACGCGTTGTTCAGTATAAACGTGGGATTATGAATTATATTGAGAACGTCGTACATAGAAAACATGCCGTAATGTACCCTGAGTGTAAACCTTAGACGCATTCATTGTGAAGCGTGCAGCTAGCGATTTACAAAGATTAATATAAATATTAATATAAAGTTTAATAAAACGTTACACTCACTTCGGTTCTTCTGGAGGTTCAGCAGGAACACGAATAGCTAGTACCGATCCTTTCTTCAGGAGCGGCTTCTTAGCAAAACCAGCTTTATACTGACCCTCGGTTATAAAGCAGTCTGGTGTGTGACATGATTCGCGCAAACATGAGAGCATTGACGTTGCTCATGGGGAATATTCCCTTCGAAAACAAACTCAGCCACTGCGTCTTCAGCGGTTCGGATTTAGGAACATTAAAATGACTGTGTTCATTATTACACCCAAGAACAGAACACTCGCTTAGGCGCCATTCTGCTCCAGTGTATCAACAATGACGAACTATGATTGAAAACTCACTCACGAGCGAGGGCGGGTCTGTGTTGAAACGCTGCTGTCAATCAACAATCCTGGGAGGGGCGTGCGAACTTGTGACGTCACACGCTCGAACGGCTCGATTTGAGGCAGGAGAAAACATATAAGGAGATTAAAACAAAACCACTGGATGGATTTTTATCATTATATGATGGTTGTGTACAGACACTGCCAACACACATTTCAGTACAATCAACTTGTAAAAGTGCATGACCCCTTTAAAGCATTCATGCGCGACCAGACAAAAAAGAGCGCGCTGTGTCCTGACTGTGACTCACAAGACAGCACGCCAGAATACAGTTCTCTTTCGCGCTTGAACGAACAATAATACACACACAATTATTTGTATATATTTTTAAGGCATTTTTATCCAGATATCAATGGCTTATTGATCATTATAGGCGTGATCAATCATTTAGTTGTTGCTAGTTTGAGTTGAGAAATAGCCTACCCATTATCACTAATCTGTGTGTGCATTTTTCTTGAGAACCAAGCACGTTGACTCATGAAACCATTTGTTTATTATATCGCAATCGCAATATTGACCTCAATAATCGCAATATGACATTTTCCCCAAATCGTGCAGCCCAATAACTAAAACTTTCTGCCTTTAAAGGAGTCATAATGTGCAATTTTCACTTTTCCATGAGAATCAATGTATGTTATGATTGACTAACGATTATACATTGGCCGGGATGCCGATATTCAAAAGTGAAGCGTTTGTTTACCCCAGGGTTCTTAAACTAGCCAACGTGCACGCGCACTCAAATACGAGATTTCAACTTCTCCCCCGACATGACGTCAAGACGGGGCAGGATATACCATATATGGACACCGCAGAGGAGGCCCGCCCTGCCCCTCTCCCCATCATATTCAGTCAAGAAAGATGCAGAAACGTAGTGCACACGTGAGTTGCTCTGTGTTGACTGTCATAATCCACATTCTAATGTTTTTTCTTTACCCAAAACTAACCAAACTACAAGGGACAAGTGGATGAAATTTATTTTTAATGACGCTGTTCCAACAACCATCTCAACTTGCTCAACGTTAGGTGTCTGCGCTAAACATTTCACAAAAGAATCTTTTACAAATTTGGGGCAATATCAGGCGAAGTTGGCATCGAAGCTACGTTTGGAAAAAGGTGCCATTCCAACAATCAGGGACTTGCCTGAATTTGAAACGGTAAGACTGTGTTTTAGTACTATATTTTGTGTAAATAGCAGCTAACTACTAATGCGTTAGTGTATGTGATGTAAACACGGGGAATGGACTCTACGAATGCTAGCCACATCTTTCCACTTTAAACAGACTAGAAAATGATACAGCTATTATTTAATATAATCGTATACAATATAACAATGACAACATATCATTGTATTGATTTTTTTATATAATAGATAAGGATAGATACATTTAAAAAACAGTCAAGAATTAATAAACATAAAGAAAAACATAACGTTACATGTCTGCAGATGAAAATTATTAAATATCTAAAAAACCACAACGTCAAAAAAGGCAAAAACAACACATTATAGCAAACGTTAATCTCTATAACCACTGTAAGCTGAAAATAAAGTAGACTACATCTCCGTTAATGTAATCTACATTAAATTAAAGCTAAACTTATGTGGGAGAAAATATCAAAAAAACGTTTTAGCTCGTTACTGATGTTAATGTATGTCTCAGTCAAAAAAATTGTCTTTACCATTCAGAGACATGTTGATGTAGACGTCCTTCAATTGACTGTTGTTCCTCTTCCGTTTCCAGCTCTGGTTCAGAGTCTGGCTCAAACATATACGGTTGAATCCCGTAGGTCGCGGCCGGGTCGGGTTCATTAACAACTTGCGCCATGATCTCTTTTTGGAATGATATGCTGAAGTTACCTGCGGTGTCAAGCCCCCTCCTTCCTGCCACCAATCAACGCGCCCCTCATTTGCATTATTAAAATGACCGTCCACGATAGCCAAAACCTCGCATCAGATCTCGCGAGACAATAATGCATTCAGAAATAAGGGTCAAACGAGCTCTGTGTTTATTTTTTTCCAATTTTTCTTTTTTAGAAGGGCATGAAATGACTATAATAGAGCGTGGGTATCAAAGTTAATACTACATTATGACTCCTTTAATATAAGGAAGGGACCATTCGCTTTGTGATTGTCTCTACTTTACTTTCCTATTGATTATACATATGGAACATTAAGCTTAAAAAATTAAAGTACAATTTTTATTTACTAAATTTATTTTCTTTCTTTTATTGACTCTTTACTTTAAAGCCATTGTAAGTCAAGCCTTTATTCTGCCTTTAACAATAGGGAAGGAACCACTTACTTCACTAAACTTTTAAGTGATTCAGAGTGGTCGAAAGATACATGTACATGCAATACTGTGTGGTCACCAGACCAGAATAATAGATAGGGTTAGGTTTATTAAAATTACAGAAAGAAAAGAATGAATGAATTAGGAAAACCTTTGTCACATAACTCTCCTAACCCTACCCAAATGTTCCAAAAACATCACTTATAGTATATGATTTATAAGCTGTGTTCCTCATGGGGACCAAAAAATGTCCCCACAAGGATTTAAATAAATTTCCTCATAATGTAGGGTTTACCTGAACCAAACACGCACACACATACACACACACAACCTGTAAGCTGATATAAGTTCACACAGTATATAACATCAGTGTCAGGTGTGGGTTGATGGATGAGACAATGACTCAAATGCAGAGAGGTCTTTAATGAGCTCAGAATTTAAAAACAAAAACAAAAAAAAAAACAATAAAAACACAGGGAACAAACACCCAGACCATGTGCTCATAATGGACAAGACAAGACAAAAGCATATGGCAAATTAAATGAGATCAACAAAGATGTGATTCCCCACCATGTGCTTACAACAAAAGACAACAAAATGGAGCACGAGTATCTAGATCCCACTGAACCAGGCAGGATTCAGACACCATGTCCCAAACACATGACACACCACAAAAAAAAATATGGTAAATCTTTACAATAAGGTTCATTAGTTAATGTATATTATATAACATGAACTAACAATGAGCAATACATTTGTTACAGTATATTTGTTAATCTTGTAAATGTTGCATAAGTGCAGTTCATTATTAGTGCTAACTAATGAAGTAATGTTAACTAATGAACCTTATTATAGTGTTACCAAAAATATATATATTTTTTAAAGGAACACTTCGACTTTTTGGGACTTTAGCTTATTCAACATATCCCCCAGAGTTAGATAAGTCCATACATACCTTTTTCATCTCCGTGCGTGCTGTAAGTCTGTTTGACGCACCCACCGCTAGCCTAGCTTAGCACAAAGACTGGATGTAAATGGATACAGCTAGCACACTAATTCCATTAAGTGACAAAATAACGCCAACATTTTCCTATTTACATGTTGTGATTGTACAATGTTGTGATAGTCACAGAGTGTACAAATAACAAGGTAATATGAGACACAGACACTTTTTAAACGTTTAAATACTGGGAACTATTTTCTTTGAAGGCGAAGCACTGCTACTTGGGGGGAGTGATAACCGCAGCACCCGAGAAGCGCCATGGTGAGGAGCAGAGAGCGCGTCTCAGGTGCTGCGGTTATCACTCCGCCCAAGTACCAGTGCTTCTTAGTGTGCGAATTAGTGTGCTAGCTGTATCCATTTACATCCAGTCTTTGTGCTAAGCTAGGCTAGCGGTGGGTGCGTCAAACAGACTTACAGCACGCACGGAGATGAAAAAGGTATGTATGGACTTATCTAACTCTGGGGGATACGTTGAATAAGCTAAAGTCCCAAAAAGTCGAAGTGTTCCTTTAATGTTTGCTTTTAGTTAATTAAAATGAGCTAAAGCAACTGTCATTTGCCTCAATTTTATTACATCACATGAAATGTAATTGGTAAAATATAAAGTAAGCTCAACCCATTTGTGTTGGGACTACATTAATCATTTTTGTTGCATTGACTGATACTGGGCAGTGGATTTCTATAGTTCCCAGAATGCTTTGCATAGGGATTGATCAGGAGAGTAAATGTTGAAGTTAAGTGCTATTTTATGTTTTTAAATGTTTGACATTTAAAATAATTTATGTGGTTAGCATTGTGCTGAGTAGTGGTTGTGGTTATATGCTACACAAGTGCAAACTGATGAATCTTTTCTCACTGAGTAAGAACTGTGAAAATGTCAGCAATACGTAATTTCTCACTTGTTCATTAAGTTTGCATGATAGAAAAGTTATGCACAGCCATTGTTTATAAAGCAACAAACAGACAGATTAGGCCAGTCCTCAACTACAACAGGCTCTACGTTTCCTAGTTGATGCCAGAGATCAGAGGAGAATAGCTAGACTGATTTGACCTGATAGAAAGGCAACAGTAACTCAAATAACCACTCGATACAACTGAGGTCTGCAGAAGAGCATCTCTGAACACACAAAACACAAAAACATTGCCTGAACTCTAGTCTCGATTTGCTGCGACATTCAGATGGTAGGGTCAGAATTTGCCGTAAACAACATAGAAGCATGGATCCATCCTTCCTTGTTTCAGCGGTTCAGGCTGTTGATGGTGTAAGGGTGTGGAGGATATTTTCTTGCCACACTTTGAGTCCCTTAGTGCAAACCGAGCATCATTTAAACACCACATGCTGACAATGGTATTGTTTCAGACCATGCCCATCCCTTTATGAACATCTTCTGATGGCTACTTCCAGCAGGATAACCCGCCATGTCACAAATCTCAGATCATCTCAAACTGGTTTCTTGAACATGGCTGATTCTCTATACTCAAATGGCCTCCACAGTCACAGATCTCAATCCAGTAGAGCACGTTTGGGATGTGGAGGAACGGGAGATTCTCATCATGGGTGCGCAGCTGACAAAATCTGCAGCAACTGCTTGATGCTATTGGACCAAAATCTCTGAGGAATGTTTTGAGCACTTTGTTGAATCTATGACACAAATAATTAAGGCAGTTCTGTAGACAAAAGGGAGTCCAACATGGTACTAGCATGGTGTAAAGTGGCCAGTTTTATTTGTTATTTATATACTGTATGTTATATCAGAAACACACATTTTGCACCCTTTATGAAACCCTTGGCAGTCAGTTCTCAGCATGTTGGACATGTCTGTACTGCTCTCAGTTCAGTGAACTATTGGAGTAACTGGAGCACTGAATGAATTGGCAAAAAAATGGCATCATAGGATAATATACGTCGGTTTCTAGTGGTGGCAGTAGTTTCCATGGAAGATTCAGGTTTAATGTAAGCAATTTGAATCTCGCTGGATTCTTCAAAATACCTTCTTTTTTTTTTATTCAGCAGAAGAAATACAGGTTTAATAATAATAATTTGTTTTATTATTATTAAACCTGTATGAATTTCTTTCTTGCTGAATACAAAAGATATTTTGAAGAATCCAGGTTCAGAACAACTTGAGGATTGAGGATGAGTGAATGATGACAGAATCTTCATTTTTGGGTGAACAAGAATTTGATCATGCTGTAAGTGTTAACAACAATATATTTATATTTGACAACTTTTTTATGTTTAACGACTGAGATTAACACAATACACAAAAACAATATTTCTAATATTAAGCAAATCCACTTAAATATTATTAAATAGCATAAAACCGATAAAATCTAAAATTTTAAATGAACCTAATCTCTTACTGCTAGTTAGTCGTAAACATTTGCAGAGCACCTGCGAGTTCTAACAGATTAGCACAGACCACAGATACTACTGTTCTGAAGTACAGCCATTGTTTATAGATAAAGCAACAACTAGTCTTGATCAGATTAGGCCAGTCCTCAACCTAACCACAGGCTCTGCACTTCACTAAGCCACCAAAACTCAGAAATATACCAGAATACAGAAAACCCTTTTAAATTCCAAATTAATGACAATAAACACTTACCAATCTATCTATATATAAATCTTCTTCATCAAAAACACAAATGACAGTTCTACAGTCAGAAGAAAAGCATGATGGGAACTAGAAATCTGCTGCAACTTATTCGATCGGAGTTCTGCTAAATATAATCAGTTATTGAGTTCATATTACCTTCAATATTTGAGTTAAAGCTGCAGTCCGTAGCTTTTTTGGGGTTAAAAATTATCCAAAATACATATTTGAGAAAATACATAACCAGCCAGTGTTCAAAACTATCTGCTTGCCTTAGCTCGATTCAAAGCGGTAAGCTTGTAATAATGTTTTTAACTCCAGTGGTACTGGTGGATTTCCGCGGGAGATTCGAGCATGTCTTTGCGTCATTACGTCACATCTGTACACATAAAGAAGAGTCTCGGCTAGTAGGCTATATTGAGTCATTACGCCACATCTGTACACATAAAGAAGAGTCTCGGCTAGTAGGCTATATTGAGTCATTACGTTACATCTGTACACATAAAGAAGAGTCTCGGCTAGTAGACTATATTGCGTGTGAGGATGCTGGAGGTGGAGATTTATAGCCTTTTCTCACAGCACTTGATATAATTAAACTTATCAATTTGATGGCGGATCCAGAAAGGTTCAAATGACAATCCATCTCTGTCTAAGGTATTAGAGAGAGTAGTACACGCTAGATTAAGTCATTATTTGGATAAGCTTCATATTCTAGTAAGTTCACAGTATGGTTTCAGGAAAGAGAACTCTACCTTTATGGCTATTCTAGATCTTGTTGAAAAAATCAACGATTCTTTAGATCAGGGTGATTGTGGAGTAGGTGTTTTCCTTGATCTATCCAAGGCATTCGACACTATTGATTTTAATATTCTTCTAGAGAAATTACATCACTATGGTGTTAGAGTAGCACTTGACTGGTTTAAAAATTATCTATATGGTCGGAAACAATATGTGATGATCAATAACCAAATATCTCAAATGAAAGAACTTAAATATGGGGTTCCCCAAGGCTCAATATTGGGTCCATTACTTTTCAACATATATATAAATGACTTCGTGAATTCCTCTCAGGTTTTTCAAAAGGTGATGTTTGCAGATGATACCAATTTGTTTTTGTCACATAAAAATCCAAGTGACTTACAAATTATTTTAAATGAAGAACTACAAAAAATTGTTATCTGGTTCAGATGTAATAAATTATCACTCAACATAAAAAAAAACTAACTATATAATGTTTCAATCAAATATAAGGGCATCAGCTACAAAACAGTTTTGCCTCAATGTAGGTAATGAGGAGATACTACCAACCACTGTTTGTTCTTCAGAATACGGCATTATCTTACATTACCTGCTCTTCTTACCTTGTATAAAACCTTGTTCGAACCTCACATTAGTTATTGTAATGTAATTTGGTGCAATACATACCCGAGTCATTTAAAAAAATTAATAAGTCTACAAAAGAAGATAATACGAGCTATATCGTGGTCTTGGTATAACACTCCTACAAGACCCCTCTTTCACCGCTTAGGTCTTCTTCGGCTTACTGAGTTGAACATCTTCCACAATGTGTGCATTATGCACCAAGTGGTTAATGTTACTAACAGCAGGCTGTCTCAGCTCATTCCAATTAGCAGTCCGCTTCATGCTCATGCCACCAGGAATAAACATTTGATCACTGGTAAAACCAGAAGACTTAAAAGTGCAAATTTAAGCATTACAAGTAGAGGCCCTAGGATTTGGAATGAGCTAGATAGCAGGCTGAAGGTGTTGAACTCTGTACCCATCTTTAAGAAATCACTAAAAAAGGAACTTCTACATTTATATCTATAACCTTGTCTGTAGCCTACCTAGACTACAGTTGATCCTAAAAGCACGGTCCTGATCTACCTTCTGTCTTTTGTTGTATTGTGCATTTTGTATGATTTTTGTTGTTGTTTTGTTTATGAGTGGTGTCTAGTTTAAATATTTGTTGTAATGTATTATCTTAATAAGACTCAGGCTCTCTATCATAAGCTTTAGGTAGCTTCTCTGAGAGATCTGATTCACACATGACTGTTTTTTCCATTTGATCTGTTCCATCTGTCCTGAATTTATGTGTGGGTGAAATAACAAATGAAATGAAATTAAATGAAATTGCTATGGCTATTAAAATGACAAACATTGCGATTTCAAATCACCAGTGACAACAGATTCACCCGCTGTAAAATGCAAAAGACTTTGTTCGGACTTCGGAGTGGCTAGAAAAAAAGAGACTGCAACCGGACCCATACGAAAACAAGGATACATATCGGAAGGACATTACATGTAGTCACGCAATGCTGACGTTGTTAACATTAACAATTGAGAACAAAGTATAATTTGCACGGTTTTGCGTGATATGATAACATATAAGCGATTGTTAGATTTAATCAGCGCGATTTACTGCAATATCAGAATCAGAACAAAGGTGAATGTTTCTTACTAGTTCAGATGACATTTTGACATGAAAATTCTTATGTTGGTCATACTTCCAAAAAGAATAATCTGTGATTCTGAATGCGTCTCCACATCGGTGCGGTGACTGACAGCCGCACAGTCTCCTCAAACACTGTGTTCATCCGCGCTGTGCGGTGTCGAGGGTGTTGAAGTACAACTCACGTTAAGTTGATAATTCCGCGAATGACTCCAATTGTAGATTTCGAACAGAGATGGCGACAAAGAGGAAAAATGCCGGACTGCAGCTTTAAACAAACTTGTTTCGTTGTCTGTTAGGTGTACAGTGTAGCAGTATGAATGAAATATATTGCAAAAATCAATAGATAATCAATTATTAATGATACAGACGAACTTCAAATTGATACAGGCATTGCCTAAAGGGATAGTTCATTCAAAAATGTAATTTCTGTCATTAATTACTCACCCTCATGTTGTTCCAAACCCGTATGACTTTCGTTCATCTTCGGAACACAAATCGAGATATTTTTGATGAAATCCGAGAGAGCTTTCTAGACTGCAACGTAATTGCCAGTTTCAATGCCCAGAAAGGTAGTAAAAACACCGTTAAAATAGTCCATGTGTTCAAACTTAAATGTTATGAAGCGACAAGAATACTTTTTGAGAATACTTAACAATTGTACTAACGTTGCAATCTATAGAGGGGTGGGGGTCAGAAAGATTTTGGATATCTTAAAAAAAATATATCTTTATTTGTGTTCCAAAGATGAACGAAGGTCTTAGGGGTTTGGAGCAACATGATGGTGAGCAATTAATAACAGAATACATTTTTGGGGTGAACTAACCCTAACCCATTAAAATCAACTCATCAACTTACAGTGTGTAAGGCTCCTCGACTTTCATTTGCAATTTCACTGATGCGCTTGTTCCTGTTGCGTGTCCTCAAACTGGCAACCCGTGTGAGCGTTGAGTCTGAGTGGCGGGGGAAACAACGATCTCCGATATTTTGAATTTGGACTGCAGAACCTATTTCAACCACTAGCTGTCATTCTTACAGACTGCAACTTTGAGGATTTAACCCACATGAAACTGGTCAGTTTCCACGTGGCAGAATTAAGGTAGGAACTTCTGGTGGTAAGTTTGAGATCTGATATAGCTATAAATGGGAACTATAGCATGTAGCGATATTTTATAGCAATATAAAAAAGGCAGGTCATAAGAAAAAGGTGGAAATGTACTATAAAAAGAAAGCCAGAAAAAGGTGGAATCACGCTATAAAAGAAAAGCCATAAAAAAGGGGGAATCGGTCGCCATTACAGTCGATATTAAAAGATGGGCTGCTGCGACAGTTTCTGTAGATGGCCATGGAACCCTGAAGGTGGAGGAACCCCCCCCCCCCCCCCCAGAAATCGGGTCTCCTTTTAGGACCCAGGCGGTAATGCCTGAACAAAAGGTGTTATCACGATGTCTTGACTAATCATTACTATTGTTGTATGATGTTTATTACATGAAGTGCACAAACAACATGCTTGAAATATAAAATGAATGCCTATGTATTGCATAATAAAACAAACTGGAAACACAACAACGCCTACAATGTATTTTTAAGGACAATTATTGTTGCAACATACTATGTTCTGTAAAAGTAATTTAATATTCATTTTACACAATAATATCAATGTGGTATGGTATATATAATACTATAATACATTTTTAATAAATTAATTGTTATGCTAAGTACACACAAACATCATTAATTTGAAACATGTAATTGGAAATATTGGACTAAAAACATAACTAATATAATATAAATAAGCTATAGCAGGCTAATCAGGTAGATGTATGCTAACCTAGTACATAAGCTAACTAAAAAAACTGTAAGAACGAGAAATGATTTCACAACTTATAGCTTCAGTTACATACTATTATATGAACCATGTAATTTAAAAGATATAAAGATAGCTCAATATCCTCATCTTTGATGACTATTTTGACTAAGGATTTTTCCATTAATGAAGTAGGCTACTACTGCTGCCCAGATGTAAATGAACAACTATTCCAAAAAATATTGTACCTCGGACCTCCACTGGGAAGGAAATATAGAGACCGGACCTCTTGGAACTTTAATTGAATACTCCCAACTAGACCAACCAAAGTGACAGGACCGTGAAATTCAGGCATCGCTGTGCTAGCTTGTAAACTGCCAAATGAATAAAAAAGTAGAGTAGGAATGAACTGTCTAGATAAACTTTGCAATAAAAAAAGAAAAAATCGATGCAAACAGGAAGTGGATTGACGCAGACAGAAATTATGTGTAAATATGTGTGAAAAATGTGAGGAAGTGTGTCAGCACCTCACACTGACTATAAGGCACTCTCTTTAATGTTAGAGAAGAGCACACACGAGAATCTCGACGAGCAGCAGGAAGAAGAAGTGCTGATACACCAGACACTACCCCTAAATCTACCCATCAAACTTTCTGCATTTTTACTTAAAAAAAAAACAAACCTTTTAATTATGATCTATAAGCTATTATTCTTATTTGTGTCCCCATAACGTAAAGTTTACCTGAACCACACACACACACACACACACACACACACACACACACACACACACACACACACACACACACACACACACAGCTGATATATAAGTTCTCACAGGATATAACATCAGTGTCAGGTGTGGGTTGATGGATAAGACAATGACTATGCAAAGAGCAATGGGTCTTCAATGAGCTCAGAATTAAAACAAAAAAGCAATAAAATATTCATAAGACAAGACAAGAGCACATGGTGAGGGAACAAACAACTTATTCTGTTTATACGTTAACTCCAACTCTCCCGCCATATCTATAAAATTCGCCTCCCAAAATAAAAGACACAGGTTGTACTGAATGTCAGCTTGCTTTTTTTGCTCAAGATAAGGATGTATTAAGTCCACATGTCATGATATCTAGAAACTCTGCTTCTAACCACAGGTCGAGATCTGTCGTTCAAACCACACAACTTTGCGATGCTGTTTGCGAATGTTCATTGGAACGATGGTTTCGAGAAACACCGTCTCGATGAACTATGCTGATAACGACGGAACTTGCGACCATAGTTGGCAAACAATGCTTTCGGGAAACGCACCCCACATTAGGCCAGTCCTCAACTACCACAGGCTCTACATTTCACCAAAATGGTATAGGCTACCCCAAAACTCAGACATACCAGAAAAAAAAAGATTGCATATTTAGATTTTGCACATGACCATCAGTAATAATTCCAGACAGTTTATTACAATTAACCGTTTTGTTTACATAATCGTACATGTTTTTTTACATGTCTATAGCCTACACTCACCAACCACTTTATATAGGGACACCGTTTCAACTGCTTGTTAATGCAAATATCTAATCAGCCAATCACATGGCAGCAACTGAATGCATTAAGGCATGTAGACACGGTAAGGATGATCTGCTGAAGTTCAAGCTGAGAATAAGAATGGGGAAGAAATGTGATTTAAGTGACTTTGAAAGTGGCATGGTTGTTGATCCCAGACCGTGACGAGGGCTGAGAGACGAGGCGGAGAGAGAATCCACATGCATGCATGACTTTCATAGCAAAAGGCAAAAAATCAATAATCCAAACCAGAAAACTGTGAAAAAAAAGTCCACATGAAATGACAGGAACATCCAGACCAGGAAATCCAAAACAAAAACACGATCCAACTACGATTAGAAAAACACTTGAAAAGCACAAGCTTAAATACACAGAGAAATCAGTGATAATAATAAAAGAAAGGTGTAACTAGAAACTAAACACAACACGTCGAACCTTGAAGCAGATGTGTTATAGCAATAGAAGATACACCGGTGTCACTCCTGTCAGATAAGAACAGGAAACTGAAGCTACAATTCACACGGGGTCACCAAAACTGGACAATAGAAAATGTTATTGTCTGGACCTCCACTCGGAAGGAAATAAAGAGAATCTTAATTGAATACTCCTGAACTAGACCAACCAAAGTGACAGGACCCTGAAACTCAGGCATCGCTGTGCATGCTTGTAAACTGCCAAATGAAAAAAAAAAAATTGTAGAGAGTTAGGAATGAAACATCTAGATAAAATATGCAATAAAATGAGAAAAAAAAGTGTATACCATTGCATCAATGCAAACAGGAAGTGGATTGACGCAGGCAGAAATAATGTGTAAATATTGATATTATGTGTAATAGTTTAGGGCAATTGTCCATTTTAGTGGTGGCCAAATGACACTTTAAAATCAATAAAAATCAATAAGAGCTATAGAAATGTATATGACTACTTACAAGTAATTTACAACACTCCGTAATTCACATCTTGATAGCATGCAAGGCTATTTTATAAAAAATAGCCTATATGCTTTATTTATTGTTTAATTAGTTTGTGCATTCTAGCCTTTCATCAAACTTCTCAACACACAGCCCACCTCAAGATTGTTTTTAATCAATGCACAAATCATACAAAATAAACAACAACAGATTAACACTATCTATAGCTAAATTCCGATAAGGTGGGCAAGGCTCAGCCCACCCCTGCTGCCCATGCCTAGATCCGGCCCGAAGGGCAAGTGTGTGTCAACCCCTCACTTACACTGACTATAAGAAGAGGCGCTTCCTTTAATGTGAGAGAAGAGCACACACGAGCATCTCGACGAGCAGCAGGAAGAAGAAACCAGTGCTGATACACCAGACAGAAGGAAAGGGTAAGCTTCATCAATTGTATTTTATGGTCCATGGAATTCACAGGTAAATTAATGATACCATGAATTCCCGACCCCAGAAGATATTGAACATAAAACCAGATTATTATATTTTGATCAACTTGACAAAAGCGATTGATAATGTAGGAAACAGCAGACAACTGTGCATAGTTTTATGAATGTACTAAAGTATTTGTTAGTTGTTCAAAAGAATGAGAAATTGCTTTTCATGTACATAGTCACTAGATGGTATGGAGGTTGAACAAGACGTTTTGAGAATTTCAAATTGTGATCTGAGAAAAGCACCAAAGCGACTGAGAAAAACTGTAAAACATTAAGCCAACAAGTGTACAGAGTAGGCTACCCATGCAAGGACATTCATAAACTTTAAGTGTGGCTTAAATGTACAAATATTTAGCGGCCATTATAAGCAAATATACATAACAAGATATCAATGAGTTCTCATTGCTCCCTCCAAAAACAGAGTTGCGACACTCCCATAGACCGCCATAGGAACTTTGGAATGCGGAAGTAACGCGTGTCGTGGAGCAGCCAATAGTTCCAAACACTGATAGTTCCAGCATTGAACCCCATTCATTTTCAGCGTTTCCGAAGTACGCTCGCTGGTAAATTAATGAAATTACTGTATTTTTTTTACTTTTACACACATTAGCCGACCTCTCGTGAATCTAGTCAGTAGTTATATTTTATGTAGCCAGTTTTAGTTAAGGTTTATTGGAAGATAATAGGTTAATTGCAGCTATAGCTTACGTGACCAACACACTAACGTTAGCTAACTTACGGTAACCTGATGTATATAATATATAATATTATTAATAATAATATTTTATAGGCCTATAGGGGAGACCGGGGATGGTTGTAACATTTTTGACCTTTCTGTCTATTGGAGTACTTTAAGCCAGTGTGTTCAAAATGTGATTCAAACTAGTTACAAGTGTCTGCCATCAAATGACATAACTTTTATCTTTGCAACACAAACAGAAAATGCATGGTTTAGTTTCAAACACGAGAAGTGAAATGTTACAATTCACCCCATAGTCTGGGTTAGTTGTAACATACCCTGGGGTGAGATGTATCATTATGAGATCCACCGGGGTGATATGTAACATAATGAAATAAGGGTTTTGACAAAAAAAAAAGGATTTTGAAAGCTTTTTATTCAACACTGACTTTTCAATAACTGATGTGTGTGTCTGTGTGTGTGTCACTCTTAGTCATAGTAATTGACCACTATAAATTTAACTTGAACACAAAACATTGTTTGTGTGTAAGCTTGTTTGTTACTGTCAGTCATAGTATTGGCCATAATAAATTGAAATTGAACACTTGTGTTGGTGTAAGCACGTTTGTTACTGTCAGTTATAGTATTGGCCATAATAAAATTTAAATTGAACGTGTGTGATGTGTAAGGTGTTAGGGTTAGGTTGTAACGTTTCATTGTGTGCATGCATATATGTCAAAATGTGTATTTGTGTAATACATATACATAAATACGCATTCATAGGCTACATATATACATGTATGATATATATATATATATATATATAGTATACTGTATATACTACATAGGCCTACACAATATATTATGTGTATGGGGTTAGTTATGTGTGATATAAATATATATATATATATACATGTGTACTGGGTGTTTTCTGATGAATAGTGTCTATAGGGAAGGATGAAGGGGTACATTAGCCATACTGAAATGAATTCCGTTAACAGTTATGGATCGTATGTTAAAAACATACATGTTATGGATCATAGGAACATAGTTAATTCACTCATTAACTATCTCTCAGTTCATTTTATGAAGTTAAAATTTTACCGAACATTGCTGCAAATATAGTCGTTGCTGTTAATTCATTCATACGTTATGGGAGCAGTCCATTTACCTCCAAAATTAAACACAAAAACTTAATGCTGTGTTTCTGTCACTCCCCAGAAAAAAAATGCTATTATAGGCTATGTATTTAAAGTAAGTGTCAACATAATAATCAATGTACATTATGTGTCAATATTTACCGATAATTGCTGCAAATATAGCTGCTGCTGTCTGTCCCGCTTAAAATCATTCAAACTGGTTGACAGCGCGGCTCTGTTTGAAACTATTGAGAGCTACACAAACCACGTGATCGCGTGGCGGCGAGATCAAAGAGTGTCGCAACTCTCATATTTAAGGGCTCTGGCTCCCTTTACTTGTACCAGAACTAAAACACTGCAGCAATCAACACTAATATCACCTCTGTAAAACCTCATGCAGTTTTGTACTAATGTATTTTTTTTATTCTGTGCTAACCTCAGACAATTTAGAAGATGGGAGTTCATGGGAAATTCCTGTGTTTCCTGATGCTGCTGTGAGTATAAAAAAAATGAATTAATGTATTTTTAATATTCTAAAATTGGGTAGGTTGTTGGGGTTTGGTTAATACAAAAAGGGAATGTTAATTTATATTTATATTAAATACTGATCACCACAAGTGCTCAGTAAAGAATTTTAATATCTATTTTTAAAGGTCTTATCTGCGTCCTCATGCTTTCAGTTTCTTACATTATTATGTTCATTGTGTATTCCTGTGGGCAGGTTGATGATGTAATGATGTCCTTACTGTGAGGTTCATTCGGATGTTGTAAAAAAGAACAGATTTCATTGTGCAGTGCACCACTGACGTCAGAATTTCTGCCTGCGTTCTCCACTGAATTCCATTCAAAAGTAGCCTGATTAAGAGCCTGCCTTCCTAACAAACTACATTTGATTTCTTTTTGGATTCCTCTAATTTTTTACTCTAAGCTGAAGTCTGTTACTGTATTTCCCTTTGCATTTATTCATTTGGCCCTTGGCAGACACTTATCCAAAGCAAATTACAGCGCATTCAAGCTATACATTTTATTGGTGATGAAGAACTTGTGACAAGTACATTGTTGATGGTATTCTGATTTTTTTTCCACAGACTGCACAAGAGTAGTCAACAAGAAGTGTTTAATGATAATAAAAAACTCAATCTCCCTGCAACTTATAAAATTGGCTGGATGCAAACTCTGGACGATAACAAGCTCATCTCTACCCTCACTATTCCTGGTACCCATGACGCCTTGGCTCTTTATGGAACAGCAGCAGCAGAATGTCAGGCATGGTCACTAGAGAACCAGCTAAAGGCTGGGATACGCTACTTCGACCTCAGAGTGTCTGGCTATAAATTAATAATTACGCATGGAGTGATTTACCAATTTACATCATTGCCAGAAGTTCTCCGCACAGTCAGGACATTTTTAACTCAATTCAGAAATGAGGTAGTGCTTCTCAGAGTTAAGCCCGTTTTTCCTATGGAGGAAAAAGTTCAGAATTTAGTTGAAAACATGATTAGAAATGATAAAGATATCTGGGTTAAGCCGTCAATTCCAAAGATTGGTGAAGTAAGAGGAAAGATTGTTTTTGTTCAGAAAAACACCTTTAAGCTGGGTATTATTTTGTTTGAAACTGACAAAAAAGGAGACTATAAAGTAACTAACGTTACAGCCAAAGAGAGAAAGATTGCAGAGCATCTGGAAGAAGCTGCTAACCAATGTAGAACGGGTTCTGCTCTGAGTCTGAGCTACTCGAGTGGCACGGGCTTAAGTACATATAAGTGTGTTTTCTTATTGCCAAACAAAGTGGCAAGGAAAATCAATCCCTGGTTGTATGTTTATCTTGCAACGGAATTTAAAAAGAAACCCAAGCCTTGTTTTGGGATCATAGCCATGGACTTCCCAGGTTTTGACTTGATTCAAAAGCTAATTGAATTCAATAGGTATACCTAAGATTTTTCAGCCTTTACTTTTTCCACATGGGTTCATCAAGAAATTAATGTTCTCATTGCTTTCATCAGATAATTTAGATTTTTTTAAACTGGCAAATGAAATAAAATAAATAATTCAGGCGTGTTATGTTATTTCAATAATAACAATTATTTGTTGTCTTAACAACATAAGCATGAGTATGTCCATTTTTTTTGTAATTTGTGTTTTTTGTTGGTTTCATGTGTTTGATGTCATGATGTCATGCATATTATTTTCAACAAATGGTTTGATTTAATTACTGTAATAAAATGTAAAATAGTGCTAGCAAAGATAAATATAGTTTTTGAATGTTTTAATTTAACACAAGTTTCAAATGTATTTTTCAAATATACCCTAAGTAATATGTATTTTTAATAATGATAATAACAATAATATTAATTTCCATTTGAATTCAACATGAAGTAACTCATGTTAGAATGATTCAAATTATGTGAGGTTTGACCTTGATAAAATCATGAGGGGTCATCTCAGTGATAGCTATTTCATGATTTAAAGGTCACCGAATTCCGTTACCCCCCTCTGTTCTCCAAATTCACTTTGGTGATGTCTGATCTCCTTAGCTTCATACAGTAGAAATCATTTTGGGCTGACATGAACAGTAACAGACATACAGTATAGGGTCACCAAATCTGATCTGCTATTTTAGATATTTAGATATCTGCTATTTTAAAGGTCACCGAATTCCATTACCCCCCTCTATTTCACCCTATATTAACTTTTACCATGAACAAAAGCTAAAATAAAACAAAAACAGTCTTGTCAGTAAATGCTTAATTCAGTTATCATTTAAAGACTTATAAATAAAGACAGGAATATTCTTTTCAAAAGACCTTAAAGTCCCTGTAAAGTCAAAATTAAGTATGTGTTCTGAGATTGTCACACCACAGAAACATGTGTTATTAGCCACCCAGCCAAATTTGAATGATAAAAAAAGCCGGCAAGTATAAAATAAGCTATCAAAAGCTATCAGCTGCGCTGAAACCATGCCCACTCACGAGAAAGCTGCTGTCGAGTTACTGTGGACTACCTACAGGTGTTGGTCATATAATTGGAATATCATCAAAAAGTTTATTTATTTCAGTAATTCCATTCAAAAAGTGAAACTTGGATATTATATTCATTCATTACACACAGACTGGTATATTTCAAATGTTTATTTCATTTAATTGTGATGATTAAAACTGACAACTAATGAAAATCCCAAATTCAGTATATAAAAAAGGATTTTTAGAAATGTTGGCCAACTGAAAGTACAGCACTCAATACTAGGGCTGGGACTCGCTGGGTAGGCTACTTCACGATACGATACGATATGCGATACATTGTTCACGATACCGATAATATCACGATATGGCGATAATCGATATATTATCAGTAATAACTCACAATATATCATGTTTTAAGAAATACAATTTTTTTTTTATTAGGAAAATGAATCTCCATTTATTTTTTTGGATGAAACACAATAACAAAAACAACTTGTGTCTTATCAGTTGCAACAAAACAGACACTATTTTAGTGTAACATTGCTGCAATCAGTAGTAGGCTAATAAAAATGTTTACGCCGGTGTCGGCTTCGAGCCAGCACCAACCACGGCTTTCTCACAGAGCTCCGGGTGATGCAGCGTGAGGTGTCTGTGCATGTGGTCGTGTTTCCCGTATAGCGGACTTTTGCAAAGCCAGACATCCCAAGTGCGGTGTCGGCGCTGTATCAAGTCGGACAAAATTTCTAACCGGCATGCACTGCTTCAAGTCTGCCACCGATCGGTCTGCGCAGAGCTGCATGAAGTCGAACAAGCCTATAGGCTACAGCACGCGCACGGCAGAGAGGGAGAGAGCGAGAGACCTTGCGTGTGTGCCTCTGTCACGGTTGGTAGATCTGTTGTCTCATTCTGGTCTCGTGTGTTTGTGTGTCTCGTGTGCGCTGATTGTTTTGTGTGGGCGTGACCGCTGATTGTAATTATCAGCGACAGCTGCAAGCTATTCAGTCACCTATATAATGCTCTGTCTTTCGTCTTGTGTTTGTCAGATCGTTGTTGAAGCTTCCCTCGTCTAGTCCCAGATAGCAAACAGTCATTGAAACTAAGTTAAATCAACATTCCGTTGTCAACATTAAGTCATTGAATCAACATCGAACTCTGATGTTGATTCTACATCATTTTGCACCCTGTTTTAATATTGAAACAACGTTGAAATCCTGTCCATAGATCAACGGAATTTCAATGGTATTTCAATTATCAGGAATATTGAAACAATGTTGAAATTTCAACTGAACTAAGGATCAACGTAATTTCAATGAAATTTCAATCGTTTTTAAATGTTAATTTTAAATGTAATGCCATAAATTAAATAGCCTGCTTTATCTACAGCAGGTTGTTAAAAAGTAATGGAACATTTGAAATCTTGTACTGAACACACCACACAAACAAATTCATTTTTATTAGTCTTTTTATTTAATTATTTGTACTCTTTATTTACACTTCAATGTCCTCTGACGCCTGAATATTTTGTTATGTCCAGTCCCTCCTGCCCGGTCTGGCACAAGTGTATTGGGTGACGGCGGCTGTCCCCATCTGCTGAGTAAGAGCACCTAAAACAGAAAATAAAATCACAATACAAAAAATTAGCATTTAAGTTAAACAGGAGATTATATTTATTTGTATTGGTACATTCGTGCCGCGAGATGAAGTATAACGTGGGGCTAAGCCCTCCCAAGTCCCCCCTTGACGCCAGGCCTGATTGTCAGGCGCTATAACAGTGCGCGCAAAAATCGTGATATCAGTACATTCATATTTTGGATTTGTATTACGACGAGATGGTCTAATCAGCATTCCCAGTTACAACTCGAGAAAGTTCTGCATTGAATAAAGTAAAGTACCGGTAAGTCTTCTGTGTAATTCTGTCCCGCCGCGGTCACTTCTGTGGGTAGCGCTAGGTGGAGCACTGCTAGCGTTGGTTCCGCCGGTGTTCTCCGGCGGTCAGAAGAAATAGATTTCAAAACAGAATCCAATCAGATTTCACGACACAAGCAATGGGTATAGGCTACAGACATTTATTTTGAGCTAAATATCACAAAAATAGACTGGACTCGGAGGTTTTGCTAACTTTATAACCTAGAAGAGAACTACAAAGTAGGCCTAGCCTACTTTTGGCAGATTTTTACACAGTGGTAAAACAAAAATATATTTCAGTGACTGCAGCACTGCGTCGGTTACTAACATTACACTATAACCATCATTTTAACGATCAGCCTAACAGTATTTATTTGGTACAATTCATTCATATCAAACATTAAGCAAGCTTACCTTTACGCTTGTGCCAGGTCCAGAAATGAGCTGTGTCCGGTAACGTTACGTTGGTATAACACCCGTTGATCTCCCGGTCAACCAAAAATCTATTGATTTTCAATCATATTTCCCGGTCAACTACATATCGATGCATTTTCAATCATATGTCCCCCTCAACTATATGTCGATGACTTTTCAACAACAGCGTCGTTTCCCGGTCAACTATAAATCAATGACTTTTCAACACATTCAGCGATCGCCCGGTAAACCAAATATCAATGCTTAATCAATTATAAAGATAACTATAGATCAATGTTGTTCCAACATCGTTGCCATCAACATTAATAACATCAGGTTTTCATCGACAGGGTAATGGTGATTCAACATTAATTTTGCATTGAAATTTCAATATCAACCATAATGATGATTCAGATGGAAAAACAATGTTTATTCAATGTTGGCTTGCTGTCTGGGGTGCCTGTTTCCCGTTCTCCTCGTGTTTCCTGTTTGCTGGATTTGGATTGCTTCACTTTCACCTTCTTCACTGGACTCTCTTCACCTGCACTCTCACCTGGATTTGCCCGTCTCAGTCCCTGCGTCATGCCCTCCTGCTGACTGTGTTCCCGACTGGACCCGTGCTTGCTTCCAGAGAGTTTCTGTCTACCTGTCTTCTTTGTGGAGAGTTATTGAGAATAAATTTACTTTTTGCACTCGCAATTGCTTCCGCCCGTTTATCATCACATAACGATCTGACCGTTATGGAAGCAGCAAGTGCCACCTCGCTGACAGAGTTCATCAACCACAGTGTTTCCCGGATGGATCAGCAGCAGGAGAGCATCTCCAACACCGGACGCGCTGTCCAAGCGCTCGTGACGCAGGTGTCCGAGCTCACCCAGCAGATCCAACAGCTAAGCATTCCCGCTGCGCCGCCCACACCAGCCGTTCCCCCACCTGCTATGCCAGAGATGAGTCATCGACCAGAACCACGTCTACCAGTTCCAGAGAGCTATGCTGGTGAGCCGAATTTTTGTAGGGCGTTCCTTACCAGATGTTCTATGTACTTCTCCCTGCAGCCCAGAACGTTTGAGACGGAGGAATCTAAGGTGGCCTTCGTGCTCACTTTGCTCACAGGACGTGCAGCTTTATGGGGAACGGCGGTGTGGGAGAACCAGGACCAGTGTTGCTCCTCGTTCCACGCACTAGCCGCAGAGATGAGGAGGGTCTTTGACCGCGCAGTAGCCGGCAAGGAGGCTGCCAGAAGACTCGCAGACCTGAAACAGGGTGCCGGTTCGGTGGCGGATTACTCCATCGAGTTCCGTACATTAGCGGCTGAGTGTAAGTGGAACGAGGAGGCGCAGTGGGATATGTTCCTGCATGGGCTGGCCGATCGTGTTCAAAAGGAGATTTACATGCTGGACCTACCACCTAGACTCAACGAACTTATTGACCTGGCGCTACGAGTGGATGCTCGCATCGGCGCTCAACAGGCTCACTCCACTCGTTCTCCCGGAGGCATCTGGGCTCGAGGCAGCAGTGAGGAGAACACGGTCGGTCCCGCCGTAGACCAGGAGCCCATGCAGGTGGGTAGAGCTCGGCTTTCCCGGGAGGAGAGGGAAAGGCGGAGGTCCCGTGGACTCTGCCTTTACTGTGGGGGCTCTGGGCATTTTCTACACGCGTGCCCGGTAAAAGAGCAAGCCCGGTAGTAAAGTTGAGGCTACTATCGGGTGGGATCTCCGCCGGGAAGTCCTCACCAGCAACCCTCCTTCCGGTAAGACTGAGATGGGCCCACAACGAGCACACCGGTCAAGCACTTCTGGACTCTGGAGCGGAGGGTAATTTTATGGACCCACATTTGGCACACAAGTTACACCTTCCCGTCACACCCCTTTCCCACCAGATCTCCGTCAGTGCTTTGAATGGCCAAGCACTTCCCAATATTTCTCTGACTACTGGTCCCATAACACTTATCACCTCCGGCAATCATTCTGAGACCATCTCCTTCCTCCTCATGGACTCCCCTGTAGCACCAATTGTTCTAGGTCATCCCTGGCTAGTGAAACATAATCCTCGGGTGGATTGGGGTACTAACTCCATCACCATGTGGAGTGAACATTGTCACGAGTCCTGTCTTGTGTCTGCTTGTCCTTCTGTCTCTGTTTCTGTGTTTCAGGAGAAGGCAATGGATCTGTCAAACGTGCCCGCGGAGTATCTGGACCTGAAGGAAGTGTTCAGTAAGTCTCGTGCTGCTTCTCTTCCTCCGCCTCGTCCCTATGACTGTGCTATAGAGTTATTGCCAGGTAAGTCTCCGTCTAAGTGCAAGCTTTACTCTCTTTCCGTTCCTGAGAGGGAGGCCATGGAGAAATATATTTCTGATTCTCTAGCGGCTGGGTTCATCCAACCTTCTTCTTCTCCTGCGGGGGCGGGGTTCTTTTTTGTTGGAAAGAAGGATGGTTCTCTGCGGCCTTGCATTGATTACCGGGAACTGAACAACATCACGGTGAAGAATACTTATCCTTTACCGTTGATGTCTTCAGCTTTCGAGAGGTTGCAGGGAGCATCCATTTTCACGAAATTGGATTTACGTAACGCCTATCATTTGGTTCGCATCAGAAGGGGGGGTGAATGGAAAACCGCTTTCAACACCCCTAGGGGACATTTTGAATATTTGGTTATGCCGTTCGGTCTATCCAACTCCCCAGCGTTTTTCCAGGCACTCGTCAATGACGTGTTGAGAGACATGGTAGATCAGTTCATATATGTTTACCTGGATGACATATTGATTTTTTTCTTCGTCTCTCCAGGAGCATGTTCAACACGTCAGACGAGTTCTTCAGAGGTTGCTAGAGAATGGGCTTTTTGTCAAGGCGGAGAAATGCGCTTTTCATGCACAGTCTGTTCCTTTCCTAGGCTACATCGTCTCTACTGAGGGAGTGCGTATGGACCCTGACAAGGTTAAGGCTGTGGTAGATTGGCCAAGTCCAGATTCCCGTAAGGCCCTACAGCGGTTTCTGGGGTTCGCCAATTTCTATCGTCGTTTCATTCGCAACTTCAGCCAACTAGCCGCACCTCTGACTGCCTTGACCTCCCCCAGAACGGCGTTCAGGTGGTCCGATACGGCCGAGACTGTATTTACCAACCTTAAGAGCCGCTTCGTTTCGGCTCCCATCTTAGTCGCCCCTGATTCCACACGTCAGTTCGTGGTGGAGGTCGACGCATCAGAGGTGGGGGTAGGTGCAGTTCTCTCCCAACGCGCTTCTTCAGACGACAAGATGCACCTTTGCGCGTTTTTTTCTCATCGTTTATCACCTGCCGAACGTAACTATGACATTGGTAACAGAGAGTTGTTGGCCGTCAAGTTAGCGTTGGAGGAGTGGCGTCATTGGTTAGAAGGGTCAGGGGTACCTTTTATCGTTTGGACCGATCACAAGAACCTTGAATATATTAGATCTGCTAAAAGACTCAACTCCAGGCAGGCTCGGTGGGCACTTTTTTTCAGACGTTTTGACTTTTCTCTCTCGTACCACCCGGGTTCGAAAAACATCAAACCCGACTCTTTATCTCGCATTTTTGATCCATCCGAACGCCCGGTTACTCCCGAGTGTATTTTGCCGGAGAAAGTAGTTATCTTCACACTCAGATGGGAGGTCGAATCGAAGGTCAAGACGGCCTTAGAAGGGGTAACGACTCCGCCCGGTTGCCCACCGAATCGATTATTTTTTCCGGAAGGGTTACGGTACGACGTTATTCAGTGGGGTCATAGTTCCAACATGGCTTGCCATCCAGGAGTAAACCGCACTAGCAGTTTAGTAAAGCAACGATTCTGGTGGCCATTAATGGCTCACGATATTCACGATTTTGTCTTGGCTTGCTCGGTTTGTGCCGTTGCTAAGACATCTAACCGTCCTCCTGATGGGTTTCTCCAACCGCTGTCTGTCCCTTCGAGGCCCTGGTCCCACATAGCGCTAGATTTTGTCACCGCCCTCCCGCCCTCTAATGGCATGACGGTTGTTTTAACCGTGGTGGACAGGTTCTCGAAGGCGGCACATTTTATTCCCTTGCCCAAATTACCCTCAGCCAAGGAGACAGTGGTTACTGTAATTGATCACGTCTTTCGGTTACATGGCCTCCCGATGGATGTGGTTTCTGACAGGGGTTCCCAATTTGTGTCCAGATTTTGGCAGGAGTTTTGTAGATTATTGGGAGCCACAGTTAGCTTGTCTTCGGGTTATCATCCCCAGAGTAATGGCCAGACCGAGCGTGCCAACCAGGATTTGGAGAGAATGTTGCGATGTTTGGTATCCAAGAATCCTTCATCCTGGAGCCAACAATTGTCTATGGTTGAGTACGCACATAACTCGTTACCAGTGTCATCCACGGGCCTCTCTCCGTTTAAGTGTAGTTTTGGGTACCAGCCACCAATTTTTCCGAGTCTGGAGTCCGAGGTCGCGGTTCCCTCCGCTCACGCTTTTGTCCAGAGGTGTCACCGCACATGGACTAGAGCCCGTGAGACTCTGCTCCAGGTGGGGGCGCGCACTAAGGCTAAAGCCGATCGCCACCGGTCAAGGCCTCCCGAATACGTTGTGGGTCAAAAAGTGTGGCTTTCTACCAAGAACATTCCGCTCCGTTCCGTTTCCAACAAGTTAGCTCCCAAATTTATTGGCCCGTTCCCTGTCATCAAGATTATTAGTCCGGTGACAGTCCGCCTCAAACTTCCTCCGGCGTACAGGAGAATTCATCCCGCCTTTCATGTATCAAGAATCAAGCCCGTCTTTCACTCTCGCATTAATCCGCCTACTCCGGTTCCTCCCCCGCCGCGACTCGTAGATGGGGAACCTACATATTCGGTTAATCGTATTCTGGACTCGAGACGGAGGGGACGCGGATTCCAGTATTTGGTGGACTGGGAAGGTTACGGTCCGGAGGAGAGGAGTTGGGTACCTGCTAGAGACATTCTGGATCACTCCCTTATCGATGATTATAATCGACAGGTGGGTTCGTCGGGGAACGCCAGGAGGCATTCCTAAGAGGGAGGGTACTGTCACGGTTGGTAGATCCGTTGTCTCATTCTGGTCTCGTGTGTTTGTGTGTCTCGTGTGCGCTGATTGTTTTGTGTGGGCGTGACCGCTGATTGTAATTATCAGCGACAGCTGCAAGCTATTCAGTCACCTATATAATGCTCTGTCTTTCGTCTTGTGTTTGTCAGATCGTTGTTGAAGCTTCCCTCGTCTAGTGCCTGTTTCCCGTTCTCCTCGTGGTTCCTGTTTGCTGGATTTGGATTGCTTCACGTTCACCTTCTTCACTGGACTCTCTTCACCTGCACTCTTACCTGGATTTGCCCGTCTCAGTCCCTGCGTCACGCCCTCCTGCTGACTGTGTTCCCGACTGGACCCGTGCTTGCTTCCAGAGAGTTTCTGTCTACCTGTCTTCTTTGTGGAGAGTTATTGAGAATAAATTCACTTTTTGCACTCGCAATTGCTTCCGCCCGTTTATCATCACAGCCTCGTGAAAGCTAGTCAATCCCCCCGTCAACAATCCAGTCAAACCCCCTCCCGTTAACAATCCAGTCAACTCGGATAATGAATAGAGCGTTTTATAACGGCTTTTAAGATCGATACTTGGCAAGAGCGCATCGAGAATCGATCGCGGGAGTAAATATCGTGAGATATCGCCATATCGATATTTTGGCGCACCCCTACTCAATACTTAGTTGGGGCTCCTTTTGCCTGAATTACTGCAGCAATGCGGCGTGGCATAGATCAGTCTGTGGCACTGCTCTGGTGTTATGAGAGCCCAGGTTGCTCTGATAGTGGCCTTCAGCTCTTCTGCATTGTTGGGTCTGGCATATCGCATCTTCCTCTTCACAAAACCCCATAGATTTTCTATAGGGTTTAGGTCAGGCGAGTTTGCAGGCCAATTAAGAACAGGGATACCATGGTCCTTAAACCAGGTACTGGTAGCTTTGGCACTGTGTGCAGGTGCCAAGTCCTGTTGGAAAATGAAATCTGCATCTCCATAAAGTTGGTCAGCAGCAGGAAGCATGAAGCGCTCTAAAAGGTAGATGGTAGCCATCCTGGTAGATGGCTGTGTTGACCTTGGACCTCAGAAAACACAGTGGACCAACACCAGCAGATGACATGGCACACCAAACCATCACTGACTGTGGAAACTTTACACTGGACTTCAAGCAACGTGGATTCTGTGCTTCTCCTCTCTTCCTCCAGACTCTGGGACCTTGATTTCCAAAGGAAATGCAAAATTTACTTTCATCAGAGAACATAACTTTGAACCACTCAGCAGCAGTCAAGTCCTTTTTGTTTTTAGCCCAGACGAGACGCTTCTGATGCTGTGTCTTGTTCAAGAGTGGCTTGACCCAAGGAATGCGGCAGCTGAAACCCATGTCTTGCATACGTCTGTGCGTGGTGGTTCTTGAAGCACTGACTCCAGCTGCAGTCCACTCTTTGTGAATCTCCCCCACATTTTTGAATGGGTTTTGTTTCACAATCCTCTCCAGTGTGCGGTTATCCCTTTTGCTTGTGCACTTTTTTCTACCACATCTTTTCCTTCCCTTCGCCTCTCTATTAATGTGCTTGGACACAGAGCTCTGTGAACAGCCAGTCTCTTTAGCAATGACCTTTTGTGTCTTGCCCTCCTTGTGCAAGATGTCAGTGGTCGTCTTTTGGACAGCTGTCAAGTCAGCAGTCTTCCCCATCATTGTGTACCCTACAGAACTAGACTGAGGGTGTTTCTCAAAACCAAGAATGCAAAGAACGGACTTGTGTTCTTGGGGAGAAAGCTCTTGCTAGTTGTTCTTGGAAGAATGAACTCACAAGGTGACGAGCACACAGAACGCTGCTGACAGTTTGAGACGATGTGTTCTTGCTGGTATTGCGCAATAATACCCCCGCACAGACACCGTCTCGTCTGCAGTACCCAAACATAACGAGAATTATTGACGATAACAGTCAGGCTGCAATGGTCTCTTGACTGTGGGGTAAAACGAGTCTGTGAGCAAACTGGCCGGTTGGCTCGCTAGCTAACTTAACACCCGCAGGCGCTTATGGAGATTCTCACTTCCGGAAACGTTTGAGCACATTTTCGATTCGCCATAAATTTTCGTAAAAATGCCAATATTTGAAATCTACACAGTTGATTTCTCGCATCAAATGTTCTCAGAAGTGAATTTAGTGATGAAATAGTATAAGTAATTGTAGAAAAACGAATTACTGTATTGACCTGCCTCTTCTTCCTCGAATGCCGAATTGAACGCTGGGATATTTCTGCCGTCAAGTTCACACAAGCTACCAACCGATGCATCCTCGGTAAAATGGGCGTGTCAAGAACACATCCGGGATTTTTAACCGTTCTTGCCAAAATGCAAACTTTTTTCTGTTTCTGCAAAATTTTAATGATATTCATTGATCTTTAGACGAATATAGATGATTCAAAGAATGTCATATGTGTGTCTCTCACTTGTAGTGAGAGAAGATTCTGTTTATGTACCTGGGGAGGCAGAAGAGGGAGACACTCCAGAGAACAGACGAACAAGGACCTCTGACCTAGATGGCAGAAGGCCACTTAGTGCAGGGGGGCTTATTGGGCCAACTAGTGACGTCTATGGAAAACTACTGGGAGGAAGGCTCTGGGGGGAAGAAGGCCTTGAAACTAAGATAAAAGCTAGTTCAGTCTGTCTGGGGGTGTGTCACTCATCTGCACAGGGTAACAACTGTGTATTAGACTGCTCCTATTCTTGCAAGAATAAATACTTCTATTTTATATAATTTGACTCTGAGTGTCTCTTACGCAGTGATGTTTGTTTGAGATGAATTTTTGCCACAACACTGTATTGGGACAGTACTTGGGCCACAAATGATGACGTTTCACAAGGACACAAGAACACAAGTACAGACAACACAGATTGAGAAAGGCCCTGAGAGATCATTTAAAGGCCTTTGCAGGTTTTGAGTTAATTAGCTGATTAGAGTGTGGCACCAGGTGCCTTCAATATTGAACCTTTTCACAATATTCTAATTTTCTGAGATACTGATTTTGGGGTTTTCATTAGTTGTCAGTTATAATCATCAAAATTAAAAGGAATGAACACTTAAAAATATATCAGTCTGTGTGTAATGAATGAATATAATATCCAAATTTCACATTTTGAATGGAATTACTGAAATAAATCAACTTTTTGATGATATTCTAATTATATGACCAGCACCGTAATTATAACATAACTACATAAGCACACAAGGCAACACTCATTGGTGGGCACGCACTGCCGATGATGGCACCAGTTGTCGGCGCGATAGTCGGTTAGGCCCCATTCACTAGTAACAGCGGATTATCAGTGAATCCCAGTTGAATCCCACTGATGTGAATGTGCTCTATTTAAAGCAACACCAAGTAACTATTCCTCTGCGGTCGCCCTACAGGTTGGAAGCGGAATTGTCCATTACCGCTGTCGTAAATAATTTAGCCTTCCGCAGCCTACTGTCGCACGCGCACGCTCGCTGTTTATCCAGCACCGGCTTTGGAATCAACAATCATCCCAACCTGCAAGAAGTCATTTCAGGGAGGTATATCTTGGTGACTGGATTGTTGACGGGGGGGCGGGTTGACTAGCTTTCGTGAGGCACACTCGCAACGTCTCTCGCTCTCTCCCTCTCTGCCGTGCTCGCGCTATGTATGTTATGCGCGCAGTATGTTCTGTCTCGCATGCGCGCTCTAGATTCCGGGAGATTTGAACTAATTTTCGGGCATCAGGGAGACGCTATCAATATGCGGGAGACTCCCGGGAGACTTGGGATGTCTGCAATGGCCACAGACAATTAGAGGAAGTGGTGGGGGAAGTGACGTATGCCGTAAAGCAGTCGAATTTTGTAGTTCTTTTTGTGCACGGGTTCCTACCCGAAACCCGAAGTTACATAGTGCCAGTAAAAGCGATACAGACCACGTCAGGCTATGACAGACGTGTCATTTAACTTATTTTAAGTCGATGTACCATCACAAGGGTCTTGGAAATATATTATGAAGGTTGAAAAACTACATAGTGTTACTTTAAATTGTTAGGGGAGGGGCCAGCCTCAGTGGCTCCAGTGCGCCATCAAGTAGGGGCGTGTCCAGGAGCTCAGGGGCTCCAGTGCGTCATCGAGCGCCTGTTTTAGCCCCGCCCAATAAATCCGGAACACAGCAATGGTGAAAAACGGTTTAACGGTCTAACTCCACAATTCAGTACTTCACAGTTCACAGTCTTTGTAATATGTTTTAGCAATACATTTCTAACATTTATAATGTGTTTAAATTTTTTTTTTTAGAATTGCCTTTACAGGGACTTTAATGTTTATTATAATGTTATTGTCTTTTTAAAGTATCGTTTTTTTCCCCACCTTTTCTGTTGGCAAAAAAAAAAGTATTCATTTATTTGAATAAAAATCATAACACAGAATAAAATGCATCCTGGATCCAAAACCCCTTTGATTTATCCAATATTTAGAGCTTGACACTCAGACTGAACACTGCGTGTCATTTTCTTGGGTTCCATCTCCATGAATATTTTCTGCAGTGCATCAAAGGTGTATTTGAGCTCACTTTGATAGCAAGTTAAGAACATAGATGAGGCCAAACAACATGGAGAATTAAAATAAGAATAAAATAATAATAAACAACTAAAATACGGCAGGAGAAGCGGCAACCAAATGTGCGCCAGTGTCCTCTCCAAACCGGAAGGGTTAGTTCACCCAAAAATAAAAATTCTGTCATTAATTTCTCACCCTCATGTCGTTCCATGAGTATTCTTATAATCAAAAGTTATGCTGTTTGCATAGATCACGCAGTACAGTGACAACCACGCTCTCTACAGATTATGATGGTCGCAGAATCTGGTGTAACACCAGCGTTGGCTCGCTCATCTCTATCTGCTCAGGCATCCTGACCCCGCCGTTTCTTTCTCCGTGGCTCGAGGAGGGCAGGAAACGGGAGGGCTAGTGCGAGAGCTAGCCGCGAGCGCAGAGAGGCGAGTGGCATGCTCTCGAAGTGAGAGCATCTGCCTCGCTTGAGTGCCGCTTCTGCATGTCCGAGGCCCAGGCAGGAAGCACTCCTCGTGGCCATCTGAGGGATGCAGGGGGGCCCTGCATGCCGCGCAGTCGGCGCGTGACATTTGTAGCAACATCACGAGTGAAATTTGCTCTTTTACAAACGCTGCAGCAGCGAGCACTTGAAGGCTTCAGGGTGCAAATCCACTTGTCCGTGCGATACTTCTGTCATGCCGCAACTCCACTTTATTCCTATGGGTGACGTCACGCGACTTTAACGCGCCTGCAAAGCATCCCGGGAAGGCGGCGCTTCATTTTGAAAAATGCTGCGCGTCAAAAAAGCTGGCCGATGCCCATCTTTATGCAAATGAATCCGTCAAACGTGACGCGTCTATCCAATAGAAGTAGTCTCTTGAGGGTCCTTTGTTCTAGACTGGCCGCTGGCTCAAAACCACGCCCATAGCGGTAAACTTGAGGAACGCTCATCAACGTACAAATATGGCGAGGCGTCGCGACACCACTAAGTCCACTTTTGGATCCATTGGATGCAAGCGACAAAATCTCTGGCGGTGTGAACGGGCCGCAGGGTAACGGCGAATAAGGAGAGCGGTTGCTTAAAAGCAGGAAGGTCGCCGTCCAATCATAACAGACTGAGCTATCTGGCCAATCAGAGCAGAGTAGCTCACGGAAAAGAGGGATTTAGAGAGATTGATTCATCTGACGAGTCGTTTGAGAATCATTGAAAATGTAATGATGTGCAAATGTATATTATGAGAAATTGAATTAAAGGAAAGTAGCTTCAAGAACGATATAGGATAGCACATTTAGTGATAGTATTTGCTCATGGTTTCTATACGCTGATTTCACGCAGCCGACATTTTGAAATGGCTCCGGTGGGAAGAAAACCGGAAGTGTTGCTTTTAATCATAGGAGAGTATTGTTGTGTTTAATGTAGAAATTAGTTATTCTAAAAATGTACATACATTTCTTTCATACTTTAGACTATATACAGTGAAATTCATTTATAAAGAAAAATATTTTTTATATAAAATTCAGAACGTTAAAAAAAGAAGCAGGAACGAACTATATACATATCCTATATTGAATATTAACATCCAATAGTGTAAATCGCAGCAGCATCTTCAGGTTGGTAGTCCAAGGCATTGTTGTCTATCTGTACTTCCGGGGTTCTTCCCACCGGAGCCTCGCTTTCGATTTCAAAATGGCGGCTGCGTGAAATCAGCGTATACTACACTGTTTCCATGTACCCTTATTCATTGATATGGTGGTGACAATTAAAATTTCAGTTCAAGAATTGAGGTAACTAACCCTGATAAAAGAACATCATAAAACATTCAGTCATATTCAAGTCCCCTTTAATCGCAGGTGTGTGGCTGATTTTTGCATGTTATCACTGAAGAGCAGGTGGACGGTAAGTTTATGCTTGTCATGCTGTTTACTACGGAGGGGGCAGTAGGCTACAGTTGCTCACAATATAACTGCAAAAAAACTTTTGTGAGCAATGACAATGACATCCAGTTTAAATAAAAGCTGGCTTATTAAAGATTTTTAAATAATATTTGAAATGCCATTGTTATGTCATGTAATGTTTCTGGAAATACAGCCATTATGTTATTATTGTCACATTTCGGTGTGGCTTTAGGCATATAAACAAGGATACTACCCGTTAACCCTCTGGGGTCCTTCGGCCCAAATGGACCCGAAGCATTTACATTTTTTTTTTTTTTTTTTTTTTAAATCATAGCTTTATCGGAATGTTCCGAAATTTGGTGACTTTGTTGGTACTTGGTATATGAACACCCAAACAAATTAGGGACAGGATTTGAATAGTCTAAGTGGTTGTAAAAAAAATAGTCACACTCAGGACCTTCGGGTCCAAATGGATGGATGGATGGCAAAAATGTGAAAATACAGAGTTTTTTTGTGCGTACAATCTACAAATCAGCCACGCTCCAGAAAAAAAGCACACAACAGTGAAGGGGTGAATCTATACTATACTACACACTTTTATACACGTACACTCTAATAAATTTGAATTTTTTGTGTTTTGAATTTTTAAAATGCTCAGTTTTTCCACCAGATGGCATCCATCTCATTTCAAAAATTGCTTTCATGAGGCCTAGGCTTGACTCTAAAATGAAATACAGCTTTAAAAAAAAAAAAAAAAAAAAAAAAAAAATTCTATTATATTCAATGGGGAAAAAATGGGTCATAATTATTGCATTAATATTAATTATAAATCTTTTTTATTTTTGAAATTATCTCAAAACACCAAAAAAGAAAAGAAAAAAAATATTATAAAAAACAAGTAAAAAAAAAAGAAGATTTTTTTTAATAAATATTAAACCCACCCTTCCGGCCCATTTTGGACCCGAAGGTCCTGAGTGTGATTCTGAAATGAAGGACCCCACAAGACTGAACAAAGAACAGAAAGAACTCAGGGCTTGAATACTCAGAGGGGGTAATCAACAGACCAGCAACAGTGTGTGGAACTAATTAACAACCAAGAAAAACTAACTAGAAAACACAGCAAAACAGGGACTGAACACAGTGGAAACAATACCAAAACTGAACTGCATGTTACATGTTAGGCCTACTAAATTCGATCCAATGGCGGTATCGATTAGAGGTGAAGGTGTCACGCGCGTTCTGTCTCTTCCCATGGCAAGGGGATTAACTAATTAAATGCAATACATTTTATCTTATGTATTAACTCGTTTCATCTGACTTCATAAAATGAAAAAGGTTTCTCAATGATATCTGTGCATCATTAAATATGCGTTAATGGTTGACTGTTGCTTTTAACTCCAATGGAAATGAAGTCAAAGTCTGTTAGAATAATCAAATATAACAATTTATTATGTCAGGTAAAAGTATTATGCCAATTTCATAATCAGTTCAAAGATCATCAATACAGAACATCAAATGCTTTAGGATAAGAGAAAGGACGTTATAGGACGTTCGGTTGAATAACTGTTCGTCTATTATGGGACAACTCGCTCTTAAAATGAACAGCAAGACAACTAGAAGTGAATGTGCTTTCCATTAAATGAATCACACACAGTAAACAAAACCTTAACAAATTAACTTTGCCATTTAGACGCGCAAACTGCGTGCCGGTGCGGTGAGACATGCTCGGGCAGATTCGGCTGGAAGTCGGTCATCCTCGGACGCGGCGCCGCGCGCGCTGTTACAAAAAAGCCATGCACACAGCCAAGCGAAATGGGGTCTTGCCGGTCTTGCGCACCCAACGCGTTTTTTTGCCGAGCGCACCTTCGCGCTCGTGCGGACGCGTCGAGTACAAACAAGGCTTTACTCCGTGTCAGCGCGCGCTCTGATCGGCAAAGGCCGGGGCACAGACCTCTCCCGAATCATCTCCAGCACTCAGCCTCCGAATCCGAAGCACCACTAACTCCGCCTCCGTTTCCCTCGTAAGCTGATATTAGTATTTAAACATTCTCTATGATAAAAAATGTTTTAAAAAATATTTTAATATTTTACGGTTTAATATACGCACGGTTTTGCCGGTTATAGAGTTCTAATGACGGTGTTCAACTATAACCGTCGGTCAAATGGTTATAGCTAATAACGTCACACCCTCAGTGCGCAAACCAAATTACTAGGCCTATCCACCGGATGAAGAAGGGTTGGCTCTTAGTCTCCACAGTAGCCTACATAAAATATTCATTTTATTTTATTTATTTTTCGTGTTCGCATTTATGAGGAAAAAACAATGTTATATGGACGTGTTCTCCATTACGGACGCGACGCGCTCTGAAAGCGGCACTAAAAGATGCTTTAAAACTTTCACAGAGACATCAAACAGAAAGCACTTTAACCTGAATTTTAAACTTTCTTTAACCTGAATTTCGTTTTGTATTAATTGTATCTTAATTTTAATCAATGTTTCATCAACTTTAATGACTTTAACAGGATTTAATAAATAGGCCTACCGAACCGAAACTCAGCATATAAGGTAGGCTACCCTACTTGCCTCACATGTCTACTTTTAAACAGAACAATTCAAAACGAAAGAAAACAGACTACAGACTGCTCTCTGCTTATGTAATCCGTATGAAATGTGCATTTCTCTCTGGCGCGTTCACTACTGAAGATCGCGAGTCAGCATCGTCAACTTCATCTTAGCCGACAAAGAAAACACTTGTTTATTAATAAACAATTAAAATATCTCCTTGCTATATTTTTTACATATTCAAAATCATTACTTTTGCCGGTTCTTTGTGACAGCTTTTATTGGCAGCGCCACCCTTACATGTTACACGAGTCGCCACCGCATCACCGCACCCACCAGAATAGGCCTGTATATATAAAATTCTGGCTATATATAAAAATCTGGCTATATATATATATATATATATATATATATATATATATATATGTTGCCCCCTCATTTAAAGACGGGACCCCCCAAAAATAAAATTCTGGCTACGCCCCTGCCTCACGGGCTATCTGAAATACAGAAAGAGCCACGATCCCTTGCTGCATTCCATTAAATAGCCAGAACTTCTTTACAATGGTAATTTGCATTCAGGTTACACCTTATTTTGGGGGTAGAGGAGAAAAGCCATTAGCATAGAGTGCACCTTCCTTTGTGTGTCATCTCTAAACTTCTAAAAACCCTTATTACCTTTTGATTTACTTCTTTGGGAATGAGACATGTGTACCAGCCACCCTGAGACCTTTAAAATGATACTAAACAATCCTTAAAGATAATCACATTCACATTAAAACCATATAAATTATTGTGTGGGTGATCTCTGCAAGAGTGGGGGGAAGCGGTGTGTGTGTGTGTGTGAGAGAGTTGTTCACATGTTAATTTGCAAGCAAGGTCCTTTGTCTTCGGAGACCACTGGTCAGATAATTTCTCTTTAACCAGTTTTCCAGTCTTACATATTCCCTCCTTGACCCCGTGGGTCACATTCAGACACTTAAGGGGTCATAGTAAGACGTTTGTCGTAATCCTTGAAACTCAAAAATTGTCTTTGCAATGTTAGCATCTGTAGAAGCCCATAGGGCTGTGTTCACCTGCAGAACACCTGTTCTCACCAGGTGTATGTAGCATGAGTCCAGCAGGTGGATGAGGCGTTCAGGCTTTCTTCCGGTGATCCAGTGATGTGAGCAAAGTTCATAGAGTCAATCTGGACCTTTTGACTTGTTCAGTTGACGTGTCATTCCTTCATGGAGAAGTTTCCGTTTCCCTGGCACCTTCCCCAGGCCGATGATCTGTCCCTTCTTGACCAATCCTGTCACCTCCAGCGGTGCGGTTGTCTGGACAGACCTCAGTGGGTGAAGGGGCTCTCCTTGGCTTCACACTGCTTTGTGTGAGACACCTGAAAAGCATCTTAAATGTCCGCTTCACGATTGAGCACATATGAACTTGAACTCGTGAAGAAATGCATAGAATGCAACAAAACAAAATCATGTCATGTTCAATGTAAAATACCATGTTCTTGTCAGCAAGTGTGAATGGTACATCTGTCTCATATGTTTCTCATGGTCCCGAATGGTAAGGATGTCTCATATTAAATGTCCAATTCTTAAATATATATATATATTTTGGTCTGAATTATACAAAGGAAATGCAGCAAGAGGTCAGTGTAATCAAAGCAATCAAATAAATGGTATGCATCAATACGTCTTGTAATAACAATAATAATATTCAAAAATAAAAAAAATATGAAGAATCACTGTTTGTTCAGGAATCTTCCAATGCAAGCCACTTATGTAAATCTAAGAAGTGACTTGGAACATGCTTAAATGTATTCAAGAATGGAGATTGTTCATTCCTTGCAACAGGTGTGAGAGTGTGTGTTTGTGTGAGGGTGTGTGTGTGTGTGTGCGTCTGTGTCTGTGTGTGAGTGTGAGAGTTTGTGTGAAAGAAAGAGAGAGAGAGAGTGTGTGTGTGTGTGTTGTTGGCTAAGTCACAGTCAATGACAGGGTTGAATTGTAAATTCTGTAATTGATCGAAGCGCTCACACGGAGCGATCTATTTAGTTATGATGTTTCTGTTATTAGTGGATTGTTGAGAATTCAGGGGCCCTCTGATTTTCCAACCACCCTAATAACAATCAGAAAGTTTAAACATTTTGAAATTTAATAGCAGGTCTGCCTCTGCTTTTTGATGCATTGCATTGATTTGTGACTGTAGCCATTAATATGTATATTCCAGTGTTTTCCCATGAGTTGGAGTGTTGTGAATAGCGTGTCATGGGATCAGCTTTCCCATCCTATGTGTGTGAAGCTATTCGGTTCTGTTAGTGTGAAGATGCACAATAGATCTTTAGTGAAGTGACACTTTTGGATTCTATGTCATCTTTATCTTCTCATGATGTGTAGTGTTCAGCCTGGATAGACTTGATCTATTCCAGGTCATGATGCTGTGAGGGTGTAGTGATGGAGGAGTGTGTTCAGTGTTCATGTCTAGGAGGTGGGTGGAATCTACTCTATAAAAAATTGTGTTGCAAATTTAGTTCCAGTTCTATACTGGGAGGCCATGCTAATGTAGTGATGTGCTATTGTGAGATATAAATGGCCTCTTGAATTGTCTTTTTCACCCAACTCCCGAATCTCAGGTTATGTTCTAACAATCCCGCTGTCCTGGCTTTTATCCAGGTGAGGTCCGGCCCCTCCTGGCATCCGTCCTCCGGGGAATTGCAGAAGTAAACCTGACAAAAACAAATGCAGAGAGAACCACAGTTAATTCTGATGTTTTCAACAGTTTCAAATTCAGACATGTGGAATTCTTTTGCTTGCTCCATTATCATGTCCATTGCAATTTTAATTCCAGCTGTCACATGAAACCGAGTTTCATTGACCAGGTCTGAATCATTGCTGTTGTTTCAGTGAAGTGTGCGACACCTTAAAGCTGCTCTTGCAGTCGAGCCTTCACAGTCTGCTGTGTCACAGCATTAGAGATCCCAGTTTTCGGGTTTTACGTCAAGTTGCTTTCATTACAGCCAGATCTGTGGGCATGAATTAGTTAACCTGTTTCGGCGTTGTGGTGTCGTTCACACATTTGGTTAGTGCAGGTCTCTAGTTTCCTGCAAAAGGCTGTGGTCTGTCTGATGTTTAGTTCACACCCTCCTTCTAAATTTACTTCCTTGATCAGTTGGCTATTACCTGTGCCACACTTCTGGGAGCGTTTTTTAAAGGCAAAAAATTAAAACACACCTCCGCCCTTTTGGCACTGGGTAGCAGGTCAACGACATCGAACTGTAAGGATTAATGTTAATGTCATACTTCTCAAATTAATGCCCTGTTTGGTGATTACAATATAATGTATATTATAATTTGAATTATAATACAATTACATTATATTTAAGAATATAAATGAAATTATATTATTTCTGGTCTCTGAAGAGTCTCTGCTCGTTCGCATGTCAATACATTTGAATATGAAAAGGCTTTCTGGCTCAGGGCTGATGAGGAGTACATTCGCTGTTTCTCTTTTCTGTTTTGCTAGGTTTCAAATACCTTTTCTCATTTAGTCTTTTTAAATGGCCATTTTAACGTTTGATTATTCTTTTGAACTCTTAATTTTAGTTTTATCCGTTTAGATCAGGGAATCTATATCGCTCAGTGTTCCTTCTCCCAAGGCCGCACGGCACACTCCCGTCAGTTCCAATAACCAATTCAGAGGTAATTTGGCTAAATATCTGGGATCTGCCGTAATTCACACGTACACAATCGAAGACATATTCATAGCCCCCTTGAATGCCACCTCAGGAACTTAATTCAATAATTTACTTTAGCACTTATCTAAAGTAACATTAAATTAGGACAGAGGTATTTAGACGTACCCAAATCTAGGTTGCAGCATTAGCTGATCCTAGACGGAAATTAACCCATCTCCTCATTCAAGTACACTTAAAATGGTATCGGATATTAGCCGTCGCTAATCTGACGCGAAAGATGTGGAAATATACGAATCCAATAATCTATGGAAAAAAACAGTCTTTCAGAGTCATTCAGAATTAATTCAAACGTAACCATTTACAAATTTGGTATGCGAAACAGCTCCCATAGAGTGGAGATGTAAAGTCTATGTTCTCTAAAGCTTTGAATATGTCACAATGGCGCCTTTTATACTTGTCTAATTTTCCCGCAACTAGGTAGCATATCAAATACTTTAGAGATTTACTTTTCAGAGGAACTTAAATAATTTAGTTCCATCGGTTTTAAAGTTTAAATGCAATTTAGAGTTTTTCAAGAGGATATTGATGTTTTTAATGTGGCTTTGGGCCCACCGGTGGGACGGTGACACAAAGGGTTAAGCGTTTTGAATGCAGCATGGCTTTAGCATTTAGCATTAGCCTTGAGCGTTTTGAAAAACAACATGGACAATAGAATTCAGTATTATCCTTGATAATTGAGTTTTAGCCTGTAAATAATATCATCCTGTTTTCGCTAATTCTGACGCGAAAGATGTGGAATTATACGAATAAAAACAGTCTTTCAGAGTCATTCAGGATTAGTTAAAACGTGACAATATTTAGTTTTCTGAACATGAAGAGTTTCTGTTTTAAAAACTTTCAAGAATTAATGAGCATTGTGAATCACATTATAACCACATTCAGCATAGACACACACGTGTTTAATTCAGTTCACACAGGATACATGGCTTAGAATACTACATCATCAGCCTTTACCTAAGTGTTTCAAAAACACCCACAGTAAAGCAATTCTGTGTTTAAAGACCCTTGTGAAAAAAAAGTGCACTTTAGTGTACTTTTATAAAGTGTACTTATTACACAAATAATATACTTTAAAGGTATACACTTAAGTGTGAATTAAATGCAATTTTTTGGCCACACTGAATGCACATTAAGTATAATTATTTTAAAATATATCATATATTAAGTTCAAATAAAATGCAATAAGTTGTCATTTAGAGTGATGTTTTGGTACAACTTAATTGGTACTTTAATACAACTTTATATTTACTTTCATAATTGCTTCGAGTGTATTTAAAATATATTTAAAGTGCACTACACAATATAATGACACGCAATTAATGTGATTTAAAATATACTATAATGTCAGTTAACAATACACTTAAGTGTGAATTAAATGCAATGTTTTCGCCGCATTGAATGCACATTAAGTGTAATTGATTTCAAATATATCACATATTAAGTTCAAATAAAATGCAATAAGTTGTCATTAGGAGTGATTTTTTGGTACCACTTAAGTGGGACTTTAATACAACTTTATATTTACTTTCATAATTGCTTCTAGTCTATTTAAAATGTATTTAAAGTGCACTACACAATGCACTGACAAGCAATTAATGTAAACTAAAATGTACTTTAATGTCAGTTAACAATACACTTAAATGTGAATTAAGTGTAATGTTTTCGACAAACTTATTGCATATTATATGTAATTGATTTCAAATGTATCACAGATTAAGCTCAAATTAAATGCTATTAGTTGATATTAAGAGTGATTTTTTGGAACAATTTAAGTGGGATTTTAATACATTTGTATATGAACTTTGAAATATGGTAAAAATGTACTTCCAAATATACTGACAAGCAATTAATGTGAACTAAAATATACTTTAATGTAATATACATGTACACTATTATATAATTAAATACATTTGTAATTAAAAAAAAAAATAGTTGCAAATATTTTCAAATTTGGACAAAAAAAAAGTCTTAACCTAGCTACAATCAACACAAATTCAATTTAAAACCCTCTACATTTACTGACAAAACAATCTCTAAAATAAATTCATAAAAACCTTTCTGTTGGTGCACAAGAAACACTATACATAAACAGTTACAACACTTTAAAGGGATAGTTCACTTTGACACATATGACACATTCTGTCATTATATACTCACCCTCAAGTTGTTTCAAACCTGTATGAATTTTTCTTCTGCTGAACACAACGAAGATATTTTGAAAAATGTCAGTAACCAAATAGTTAACTGGTCCCATTGACTTCCATGGTATTATGTTTCCTACTATTGAAGTCAATGGGACCAGTTAACTGTTTGGTTACTGACATTCTTCAAAATATCTTCCTTTGTGTTCAGCAGAAGAAAGAAAGGTAACACTTTATAATAACTGCACACTATTAATCATTAGTTAAGCATGAGTTAACAGTTCATTCATCATTTATAAAGCATTAATAGACATTAATAAGAAGTTTATAAATACAGCTATAAATGCTTTTTCTTGATTTATAAGCATATCTATAATGTGTTTAATAATTATATTTTCATACTTTGTTAATGATCAATTAATAATTTCTAAATTAAGTATAGCATTATTTACAAACCAGTTATTTAAGAGTTGTCAGTGATTCATAAGATCACTTAAGTGTAAGTTGAGGGTGAGTATATGATGACAGAATTATCATTTTAAAGTGAACTATCCCTTTAACTCTAATTTAGAAAGAGTCTGGAGGGCAATGATGCTTATATGCACAATCATGTTATACAAAGGTACCTAAACCTAAACCTATCATCACAGAAAACATTTGTATGTTTTTACATTTTCAGAAAACATCATTCTGTATGATTTATAAGATTCTTTCCATGTAATTTACTGGTATTACTATACTTTTGGGGTAATTTGGTCCCCATAACCTAGGGATTACCAGTACAAACATCATTTTAGAAGCAAACACACAGTATACGCCTGTGATGAGAAGACCAACGCCTGTGAAGAGACGACTCAACGCCTGCGAAGAGACGACTCAACGCCGGCGATATGTTATCCCCTTAATATTACATGATTAACTAAATGTATTTTTTCCAGGTACTTTCTGATATGCACTTACTGTAAAGCTTCTTTGAAACCCTATGATTGTTAGCCAGAGGAGAACTGGCCCCTGACTAGCCTGGGTTCTCCCAAGGTTTTTTTCTCCATCCAATCTGATGGAGTTTTGGTTCCTTGCCACTGTCGCCTTGCTTTTGGCTTGCTTAGTTGGGGATATTTAATATTCAACAATATTATTGAACTGTGTTGTACTACTTTCATGTTATCACTGTGAAGCTGCTTTGATGCAATCTGTATTGTGAAAAGCGCTATATAAATAAATGTGACTTGACTTGACTTGACAGTACATCAAACACACAACCCATGAATTAATACAAACAAAATGTGATGTGACGTTCTACTGCAAAATGTGAACACTAAGATTCAAACGGGTAATGCTTTACAGAAAGGTATTATTAGTTAACTCCTTCAGTTAACATGAACTAAGAATGAATAATACTTTAAGCATTTATTAGTCTTAGTTAATGTTAATTTAAACATTTAATAATGCATTATTATATTCAAAAGTTGTGTATTAAAATTATAATGCACTGTGAACTCGCATGAACAATGACTATAAATTGTATTAACTAACTTTAACAAACTATATTTTAATTAACTAATATTAACAAAGATTCATAAATACTGTAAAAATATGCACATTTTTAGATCATGTTGGCTAATACATAAACTAATATTAACAAATGAGACCTAATTAAAGTGTTACCGAACCTTGTTAATTGAATATTTGAGTCGAGCCCCACTGGTGCGTTAATATGCAGTTTCAGTGGACAACGATTCCGTATGGCATACCACCTACCGCAAAACACAATATCTACCCAACCACCCGTCATTCACGCAATATCCTCAGGAACGTATACAAACAAACCAACAGACTCTTCAAGTTTTCAAGAATTTTACGAAACTGTAGCGTGGCGGCCTGTACACAGCCAGCTAGAATCTTTCCGTCTCAACCACAGCCAGTTGCTGCTCCTTTCTGCTGCTTCAGATAAGTTCTTTACTGTGCGACGCAACTCTTGGCCGCTGAATCCGATGTCTCTGAGGAACCGGGTTGTAGAGTGTGCCACAAAACCTCGACAACCCACTTCCACTGGATAAACCTGGACTCTCCATCCTCGCTGTTCTGCTTCAGTGGCCAGATGAGCATACCGCAGTTTCTTCCTCTCATATGCCTCATCTACCGCATCCTCCCATGGCACTGTTAACTCTATCAGTTGAACAATGCGTGCTGATCCAGACCACAAAACAATATCTGGTCGAAGGTTAGTGGTGGCAATCTCAGGTGGAAAAATAAGCCGTTGGTCAAGATCAGCCAGCATCTTCCAGTCCCTAGCAGCTTCCAGTTGTCCTGGGCGAGAATTGATGTTAACACCTTTTCTTGGTGGTTGCTCGCCTGGGCGGAGGAATATTGTCTTCTGCGTGTAATGTTTTGCTAGAACAGGTGGCAACTTACGCTTGCCTTCTAATGCTAAAGCCAAACATCGCAGTACTTGGTCATGGCGCCAAGTAAACCGACCTTGGCTAAGAGCCACCTTACATCCTGTCAAAATGTGCCTTAATGTGGCAGGTGATGAACACAAAGGACAAGAGGGATCCTCTCCTACCCAGAGGTTTAGGTTCTGCGGTGATGGGAGAACATCATATGTTGACCTGATAAGGAAACTGATCCTACTCTCTTCCATTGACCAAAGGTCTTGCCAGCCCATCTTACGTTGTTCCACACTCTCCCATCTCATCCACTCTCCCTGCTTGGCCTGGGAAATGGCCTTTATACACCTCATCCTCTCCTCCTGCTGTCGCACCTCGTTGACTACCAGCTTCCTCCTTTGAGCTGGGCCTGCCTTGTGCCATTTAGGAGGAGCTAAACTGAGCCCAAAACCCCCTCTTCCATGCTGTACCTGTCCCACGATATCCCTAATTTGAAGGGCAGCCTTTGCCTCTACTACAGATTTCTTTGCTGACCACTTTCTACCAGTTTTTAACACAGGGGCTGCCTCCCTTACACATTTGTCGCGTGACTCTACTAAGGTCATTTCCAGTCTGACCTTGGCACACTTGAACTCCTCGGTTAAAGCAGAGACTGGCAGATGCAATATTCCTTTACTATAAAGTCCTACTCTGCTGAGGCAGCGTGGAACTCCCAACCATTTCCTGATGTATGAACTTATCAACGCTTCCAGCTTATCCACTGTTGTCAAAGAAACGTCGTACACGGTCAGTGGCCACAGCAACCTCGGCAGTAGACCAAACTGAAAGCACCAGAGTTTTAGTTTACCAGGTAGAGCACAGCTGTTTATGCTCTTCATCCCTTCCACTGCTTGTCGTCTAACTTCTCCCACCCGAACTGTGTCCTTTAGATCCCCATCGTACCATCTCCCAAGACTCTTCACTGGCTTCTCAGAAACTGTTGGTATTGCCTCACCATTAATGAAGAATGTTTAATCTACTACCTTTCCTTTAACTATCGAGATGCTCCTTGATTTAGAGGGCTTAAATTTCATTCGTGCCCATTCAATATTATCTGTTAACTTCCCCAATAACCGATTAGTGCAGGCTACTGTTGTAGTCATGGTTGTCATGTCATCCATGTATGCTCTGATTGGTGGTAGTCGCATCCCAGAAGCCAAGCGCTCTCCTCCTACTACCCATCTTGATGCCCTCATGATTACTTCCATCGCCATGGTAAAAGCCAGTGGAGAAATGGTGCATCCTGCCATTATTCCAACCTCTAGGCATTGCCATGCAGTGCTGAATTTTGGAGTTGAGAAACTGAATTGCAAAGCTCCAAAATAGGCTTTCACTAAATTTGTTATTGACATTGGTACTCTGAAAAAATCAAATGCTGCCCAAAGAAGCTCATGTGGCACTGAACCATATGCATTAGCCAAATCCAGGAATGTCACATGGAGCTCCTTCCTCTCCTTTTTAGCTGACTGAATTCGTTGCCAGATAACATTGATGTGTTCTAAGCATCCTGAGAACCCTGGAATGCCCGCTTTTTGAACTGAGCTGTCAATGAAGCCATTCTTTAACAGGTAGGTGGACAATCTCTGGGCAATAATGCTGAAGAAAATCTTACCCTCAACGTTTAATAGTGAAATAGGACGAAACTGACTGATGCTTGTAGCATCTTTTTCTTTAGGTATAAAGACTCCACCTGCTCTGCGCCATGCTCTAGGTACAACCTGTTTTTCCCATGCCACTTTTATCAATTTCCACAGAATTCGCAGAACTCCTGAAGCACACTTGTACATTCTGTACGGAACTCCATTAGGCCCTGGAGATGATGAAGCCCTTGCCTTTCTCACAGCCTGCTCTACCTCTTTCCACTTAGGTGCACAGACATCCATTTGGTATTCTGGTGGGTTGATAGGTGGTATGTCTGATGGAATTGACATAGGCTCATGCCTTTTTGCATCTGTATGCGTGTCCTCCAAAAATCTCTCTAGCTCAATCCTAGATGTTTTTAAAGTACCATTCTTCTCACTGGTGAATAACTTCTTTACGAATTTGAATGGGTCTTTATAGAAATTAGCCCTCGCACGTTCCTTCTTTTTGTAGCGTTTCCGTAGGCGCTCAGCTCTGCGTAATGTTGCCAGCTTATCTTTTATGGCCCTTTGTAAGAGATTGAGTCCCTCCTTCTGACTTTGTTCTGCTCTTTTCCATTGCTTCCTCAGCTGTCTCCTTTCTCTAACTAACCCTTCAATTTTCTGCTGCCGTCTAGACATTCCAGGAGTAGTTTGTACTTTTTCCTTCCTTTTTTCCACACCAAACCTCTCACTTCCATATGCGTAAATGATGTCCCCAAATTTATCCAGTTTCTTTTCAACTGTACCAGTTAATCTTTCCAATGCAAAGCATAGATCTGTGTTTACCGTGTCCCATGCAGTTTTCTCACAAGCTCTTGGCCATTTAACTCCAGGCCTATGCTCGTTGAGGTTCTTTTCTCTCTTATGCTGGTTAGCCTGACCGGGTTCACAAGTATAAATATGTTCATCACTAACTGTGCAAGCCCTCCTTTCGTCAATGACAGGGGTGCTGATATCCTGCGAGCTGTGGTTTGCTTCCTGTCGCTGGATTTCATTCGACTGACTTGACTGACTTCGTAAGAAGTACTGATCAATGCGAGGCCCTTGTCCCTTCTCCCTCAAGCATTTCATTTTCCCTTGATGAACCTTCAAACCCCTGACCGTTGTCGCCTTGCTCCAGCCACAGACACAAATTTGGAGTTCAATGACTTTACTTACTGCAGATCTTGAACTAGTCTTACTCTCCATACTCATATCCGTTTCCATTCCTAAGTCGTTAACCATGTTGTCCAACATTGAGTCATCTTCCGCCCCCGCTCTCGCAGACTCTAGGGGTATTTTTCTCTTTAATTTCTCAGAAGCCTTGGGCGGGTGTCTCCAGCATCCTGTAAACACGGAGCTGGATACTGCCGACAAGGGTAGCTAACCCTTACCAGCCCCATTGGGGTCTCTTTCCTCCTGTCAGCTGTCTCTCCAGGCTGTCACAAGGTCTTTCCCTGGTTGCCAGCAGCACTATTCACCGCAGTCACTGGATGTATCCAGATCTTCATGATTTCTATTACACGAGAGTAGATGTTAAAACTTCATGCTGATTTGTACTCGGCTTTCGCCAAGATAAGCAAAACTAAGACGTAGCTTTACAGTAAACTATGCTTCTCCATCCATTTACGCTTCTTTCCATAAGGTGGTGTGACTCCCCTTCTGTCCGGCGTTAACGGCAGCAGTGTACTTGGCGCGTCAGCGCACGCGACGGCTGCAACTACAGGACCATTACGACAACCGTCTGGATTGAGCCGAGTAGGGGACATCTCTAGGGTCTTCAAGTGGGCACCTTCCGTCCTCAGTGTTTCGTCGACTAGCCCACGACACCTCAAGAGGGCTCGACAGTGACTCTGGCGTCCCAAAGTCACCCCCCTCCGTCCCCCACTCAACTCAGCCAGGCTTACTGACCTCTACATCCCTCCTGCTGCTGAGACCTAACCACTATCTCACAATCTCTCCGCAACCCAACCATACGCGCCAACCCGTTGACTAAGGCTGTCGAGCCCCACTGGTGCGTTAATATGCCGTTTCAGTGGACAACGGTTCCGTATGGCATACCACCTACCGCAAAACACAATATCTACCCAACCACCGTCATTCACGCAATATCCTCAGGAACGTATACAAACAAACCAACAGACTCTTCAAGTTTTCAAGAATTTTACGAAACTGTAGCGTGGCGGCCTGTACACAGCCAGATAGAATCTTTCCGTCTCAACCACAGCCAGTTGCTGCTCCTTTCTGCTGCTTCAGATAAGTTCTTTACTGTGCGACGCAACTCTTGGCCGCTGAATCCGATGTCTCTGAGGAACCGGGTTGTAGAGTGTGCCACAAAACCTCGACAACCCACTTCCACTGGATAAACCTGGACTCTCCATCCTCGCTGTTCTGCTTCAGTGGCCAGATGAGCATACCGCAGTTTCTTCCTCTCATATGCCTCATCTACCGCATCCTCCCATGGCACTGTTAACTCTATCAGTTGAACAATGCGTGCTGATCCAGACCACAAAACAATATCTGGTCGAAGGTTAGTGGTGGCAATCTCAGGTGGAAAAATAAGCCGTTGGTCAAGATCAGCCAGCATCTTCCAGTCCCTAGCAGCTTCCAGTTGTCCTGGGCGAGAATTGATGTTAACACCTTTTCTTGGTGGTTGCTCGCCTGGGCGGAGGAATATTGTCTTCTGCGTGTAATGTTTTGCTAGAACAGGTGGCAACTTATTGGTCATGTTACGCTTGCCTTCTAATGCTAAAGCCAAACATCGCAGTACTTGGTCATGGCGCCAAGTAAACCGACCTTGGCTAAGAGCCACCTTACATCCTGTCAAAATGTGCCTTAATGTGGCAGGTGATGAACACAAAGGACAAGAGGGATCCTCTCCTACCCAGAGGTTTAGGTTCTGCGGTGATGGGAGAACATCATATGTTGACCTGATAAGGAAACTGATCCTACTCTCTTCCATTGACCAAAGGTCTTGCCAGCCCATCTTACGTTGTTCCACACTCTCCCATCTCATCCACTCTCCCTGCTTGGCCTGGGAAATGGCCTTTATACACCTCATCCTCTCCTCCTGCTGTCGCACCTCGTTGACTACCAGCTTCCTCCTTTGAGCTGGGCCTGCCTTGTGCCATTTAGGAGGAGCTAAACTGAGCCCAAAACCCCCTCTTCCATGCTGTACCTGTCCCACGATATCCCTAATTTGAAGGGCAGCCTTTGCCTCTACTACAGATTTCTTTGCTGACCACTTTCTACCAGTTTTTAACACAGGGGCTGCCTCCCTTACACATTTGTCGCGTGACTCTACTAAGATCATTTCCAGTCTGACCTTGGCACACTTGAACTCCTCGGTTAAAGCAGAGACTGGCAGCTGCAATATTCCTTTACTATAAAGTCCTACTCTGCTGAGGCAGCGTGGAACTCCCAACCATTTCCTGATGTATGAACTTATCAACGCTTCCAGCTTATCCACTGTTGTCAAAGAAACGTCGTACACGGTCAGTGGCCACAGCAACCTCGGCAGTAGACCAAACTGAAAGCACCAGAGTTTTAGTTTACCAGGTAGAGCACAGCTGTTTATGCTCTTCATCCCTTCCACTGCTTGTCGTCTAACTTCTCCCACCCGAACTGTGTCCTTTAGATCCCCATCGTACCATCTCCCAAGACTCTTCACTGGCTTCTCAGAAACTGTTGGTATTGCCTCACCATTAATGAAGAATGTTTAATCTACTACCTTTCCTTTAACTATCGAGATGCTCCTTGATTTAGAGGGCTTAAATTTCATTCGTGCCCATTCAATATTATCTGTTAACTTCCCCAATAACCGATCAGTGCAGGCTACTGTTGTAGTCATGGTTGTCATGTCATCCATGTATGCTCTGATTGGTGGTAGTCGCATCCCAGAAGCCAAGCGCTCTCCTCCTACTACCCATCTTGATGCCCTCATGATTACTTCCATCGCCATGGTAAAAGCCAGTGGAGAAATGGTGCATCCTGCCATTATTCCAACCTCTAGGCATTGCCATGCAGTGCTGAATTTTGGAGTTGAGAAACTGAATTGCAAATCTCCAAAATAGGCTTTCACTAAATTTGTTATTGACATTGGTACTCTGAAAAAATCAAATGCTGCCCAAAGAAGCTCATGTGGCACTGAACCATATGCATTAGCCAAATCCAGGAATGTCACATGGAGCTCCTTCCTCTCCTTTTTAGCTGACTGAATTCGTTGCCAGATAACATTGATGTGTTCTAAGCATCCTGAGAACCCTGGAATGCCCGCTTTTTGAACTGAGCTGTCAATGAAGCCATTCTTTAACAGGTAGGTGGACAATCTCTGGGCAATAATGCTGAAGAAAATCTTACCCTCAACGTTTAATAGTGAAATAGGACGAAACTGACTGATGCTTGTAGCATCTTTTTCTTTAGGTATAAAGACTCCACCTGCTCTGCGCCATGCTCTAGGTACAACCTGTTTTTCCCATGCCACTTTTATCAATTTCCACAGAATTCGCAGAACTCCTGAAGCACACTTGTACACTCTGTACGGAACTCCATTAGGCCCTGGAGATGATGAAGCCCTTGCCTTTCTCACAGCCTGCTCTACCTCTTTCCACTTAGGTGCACAGACCTCCATTTGGTATTCTGGTGGGTTGATAGGTGGTATGTCTGATGGAATTGACATAGGCTCATGCCTTTTTGCATCTGTATGCGTGTCCTCCAAAAATCTCTCTAGCTCAATCCTAGATGTTTTTAAAGTACCATTCTTCTCACTGGTGAATAACTTCTTTACGAATTTGAATGGGTCTTTATAGAAATTAGCCCTCGCACGTTCCTTCTTTTTGTAGCGTTTCCGTAGGCGCTCAGCTCTGCGTAATGTTGCCAGCTTATCTTTTATGGCCCTTTGTAAGAGATTGAGTCCCTCCTTCTGACTTTGTTCTGCTCTTTTCCATTGCTTCCTCAGCTGTCTCCTTTCTCTAACTAACCCTTCAATTTTCTGCTGCCGTCTAGACATTCCAGGAGTAGTTTGTACTTTTTCCTTCCTTTTTTCCACACCAAACCTCTCACTTCCATATGCGTAAATGATGTCCCCAAATTTATCCAGTTTCTTTTCAACTGTACCAGTTAATCTTTCCAATGCAAAGCATAGATCTGTGTTTACCGTGTCCCATGCAGTTTTCTCACAAGCTCTTGGCCATCTAACTCCAGGCCTATGCTCGTTGAGGTTCTTTTCTCTCTTATGCTGGTTAGCCTGACCGGGTTCACAAGTATGAATATGTTCATCACTAACTGTGCAAGCCCTCCTTTCGTCAATGACAGGGGTGCTGATATCCTGCGAGCTGTGGTTTGCTTCCTGTCGCTGGATTTCATTCGACTGACTTGACTGACTTCGTAAGAAGTACTGATCAATGCGAGGCCCTTGTCCCTTCTCCCTCAAGCATTTCATTTTCCCTTGATGAACCTTCAAACCCCTGACCGTTGTCGCCTTGCTCCAGCCACAGACACAAATTTGGAGTTCAATGACTTTACTTACTGCAGATCTTGAACTAGTCTTACTCTCCATACTCATATCCGTTTCCATTCCTAAGTCGTTAACCATGTTGTCCAACATTGAGTCATCTTTCGCCCCCGCTCTCGCAGACTCTAGGGGTATTTTTCTCTTTAATTTCTCAGAAGCCTTGGGCGGGTGTCTCCAGCATCCTGTAAACACGGAGCTGGATACTGCCGACAAGGGTAGCTAACCCTTACCAGCCCCATTGGGGTCTCTTTCCTCCTGTCAGCTGTCTCTCCAGGCTGTCACAAGGTCTTTCCCTGGTTGCCAGCAGCACTATTCACCGCAGTCACTGGATGTATCCAGATCTTCATGATTTCTATTACACGAGAGTAGATGTTAAAACTTCATGCTGATTTGTACTCGGCTTTCGCCAAGATAAGCAAAACTAAGACGTAGCTTTACAGTAAACTATGCTTCTCCATCCATTTACGCTTCTTTCCATAAGGTGGTGTGACTCCCCTTCTGTCCGGCGTTAACGGCAGCAGTGTACTTGGCGCGTCAGCGCACGCGACGGCTGCAACTACAGGACCATTACGACAACCGTCTGGATTGAGCCGAGTAGGGGACATCTCTAGGGTCTTCAAGTGGGCACCTTCCGTCCTCAGTGTTTCGTCGACTAGCCCACGACACCTCAAGAGGGCTCGACAGTGACTCTGGCGTCCCAGAGTCACCCCCCTCCGTCCCCCACTCAACTCAGCCAGGCTTACTGACCTCTACATCCCTCCTGCTGCTGAGACCTAACCACTATCTCACAATCTCTCCGCAACCCAACCATACGCGCCAACCCGTTGACTAAGGCTGTCGAGCCCCACTGGTGCGTTAATATGCAGTTTCAGTGGACAACGGTTCCGTATGGCATACCACCTACCGCAAAACACAATATCTACCCAACCACCCGTCATTCACGCAATATCCTCAGGAACGTATACAAACAAACCAACAGACTCTTCAAGTTTTCAAGAATTTTACGAAACTGTAGCGTGGCGGCCTGTACACAGCCAGCTAGAATCTTTCCGTCTCAACCACAGCCAGTTGCTGCTCCTTTCTGCTGCTTCAGATAAGTTCTTTACTGTGCGACGCAACTCTTGACCGCTGAATCCGATGTCTCTGAGGAACCGGGTTGTAGAGTGTGCCACAAAACCTCGACAACCCACTTCCACTGGATAAACCTGGACTCTCCATCCTCGCTGTTCTGCTTCAGTGGCCAGATGAGCATACCGCAGTTTCTTCCTCTCATATGCCTCATCTACCGCATCCTCCCATGGCACTGTTAACTCTATCAGTTGAACAATGCGTGCTGATCCAGACCACAAAACAATATCTGGTCGAAGGTTAGTGGTGGCAATCTCAGGTGGAAAAATAAGCCGTTGGTCAAGATCAGCCAGCATCTTCCAGTCCCTAGCAGCTTCCAGTTGTCCTGGGCGAGAATTGATGTTAACACCTTTTCTTGGTGGTTGCTCGCCTGGGCGGAGGAATATTGTCTTCTGCGTGTAATGTTTTGCTAGAACAGGTGGCAACTTATTGGTCATGTTACGCTTGCCTTCTAATGCTAAAGCCAAACATCGCAGTACTTGGTCATGGCGCCAAGTAAACCGACCTTGGCTAAGAGCCACCTTACATCCTGTCAAAATGTGCCTTAATGTGGCAGGTGATGAACACAAAGGACAAGAGGGATCCTCTCCTACCCAGAGGTTTAGGTTCTGCGGTGATGGGAGAACATCATATGTTGACCTGATAAGGAAACTGATCCTACTCTCTTCCATTGACCAAAGGTCTTGCCAGCCCATCTTACGTTGTTCCACACTCTCCCATCTCATCCACTCTCCCTGCTTGGCCTGGGAAATGGCCTTTATACACCTCATCCTCTCCTCCTGCTGTCGCACCTCGTTGACTACCAGCTTCCTCCTTTGAGCTGGGCCTGCCTTGTGCCATTTAGGAGGAGCTAAACTGAGCCCAAAACCCCCTCTTCCATGCTGTACCTGTCCCACGATATCCCTAATTTGAAGGGCAGCCTTTGCCTCTACTACAGATTTCTTTGCTGACCACTTTCTACCAGTTTTTAACACAGGGGCTGCCTCCCTTACACATTTGTCGCGTGACTCTACTAAGGTCATTTCCAGTCTGACCTTGGCACACTTGAACTCCTCGGTTAAAGCAGAGACTGGCAGCTGCAATATTAGATATTATTACAAAGTGCATTTGTAAAAAGTGTACTTAAGTGTGTTTACAAATATGATCATGAAAGTGTACTTTCTTTAAGTAAAACTTAATTAGACATTATTACAAAGTGCATTTTTAAAAAGTACACTTAAGTGTGTTTAGAAATATTGTCATGAAAGTGTACTTACTTTAAGTTAAAATTAATTACATATTATTACAAAGTGCATTTTTAAAAGTGCACTTAAGTGTGTTTATAAATATTGTGATGAAAGTGTACTTACTTTAAGTTAAACTTAATTAGATATTATTACAAAGTGCATTTGTAAAAAGTGCACTTAAGTGAGTTAATAAATATTGTCATTAAAGTGTATTCCCTTTAAGTACACTTAAGTGGTCTTTAATTTTAATTATATTATATTATCTGCAAGTAGCACACAAAAAGTACGCTTTCAATACAATTAAGCACACTTCTTTTTCACAAGGGGAATAAACTTGCAATTAGCCTATGTGCACATAATAGTAGCACAAACAACTATAAAGTGTGTTCTGTGAGTGTGTTACATTGTGTGAAGCACAACTCCAAATTTGAAAATACAAATTATTGCATTATTGCTTTTTAATCCCATCTGTTTTAAAGTGGAAGCTTTCCAATGCAATATAGAGTTTGTAAAGATTAGTTTTAGGTTTATTATAGAATATTATTCAATGTGGCTTAGGGCCCATGGTGGGCTCGTCACACAAAGGGTGAAGCGTTTTTTGGAAGCAGCATGGACAATAGCATTTAGCTTAGCCTTTTTTGGAAGCAGCATGGATAATAGCATTTAGCTTAGCCTTTTTTTGGAAGCAGCATGGATAATAGCATTTAGCTTAGCCTTGTTTTGGAAGCAGCATGGATAATAGCATTTAGCTTAGCCTTGTTTTGGAAGCAGCATGGATAATAGCATTTAGCTTAGCCTTGTTTTGGAAGCAGCATGGACAATAGCTTTAGCCTTGCTAAATGTTCTTAGCCTGTAAATCATATCATCATGTTTTTTTCAAAATTTGCTTTTCATAAACAATGCATCGATCTGCCTTTTTATTTATAAAATCACGTGTTCTCCGATTTCTCCGTTTACAAACTTAGATTTTTCTTTCTGTTGTTAGCCGATCTTCACGTGTTGCTAGTTTGTTTCAACAAAGCCAATAGCACAATGGCGACAAACATGTGATTTGAAAACTTTTAGGGTTTATTTTACAGCTCCTCATGAAGTAACGTTACACGAAAAACATTTGGAAGATGTTATTCCGATTTTAGGTTTCGTTTTTTTTTTTTTTTTTAGGCAAACAAGGATATCTTTAATCTATTAACAAGGGTTTTCATTCTTCATTTGCGCTGCTGCTATCACGTCCTCACGTATTTCAGTTCCGGACTAAACAAAATGGCTTTCCTACCCATAACAATGCAACCAACATTTTCTCAACACTTTTCAAAAAGGAAGAAAATTTGACTTACCACAGTGGCAGAAGAAAGAGAAGATGTTCAAACCTCGTGTTGATTTTAAAATCCCCATACTTTGCTGGAAAGGACGTTGCTCGCGAAATCCTGTTGCGACATCACGTCGGGCTCACCAATTTGTAAGGCCTACTAAATTCGATCCAATGGCGGTATCGATTAGAGGTGAAGGTGTCACGTGCGTTCCGTCTCTTCCCATGGCAAGGGGATTAACTAATTAAGTGCAATACATTTTATCTTATGTATTAACTCGTTTCATCTGACTCCATAAAATGAAAAGGTTTCTCAATGATATCTGTGCATCATTAAATATGCGTTAATGGTTGACTGTTCCTTTTAACTCCAATGGAAATGAAGTCAAAGTCTGTTAGAATAATCAAATATAACAATTTATTATGTCAGGTAAAAGTATTATGCCAATTTCATAATCAGTTCAAATATCATCAATACAGAACATCAAATGCTTTAGGATAAGAGAAATAGATGCAAACCCAACATTTAAGAACTACATGAGCTAACCTCACGGGCTATCTGAAATACAGAAAGAGCCACGATCCCTTGCTGCATTCCATTAAATAGCCAGAACTTCTTTACAATGGTAATTTGCATTCAGGTTACACCTTATTTTGGGGGTAGGGGAGAAAGGCCATTTGCCTAGAGTCCACCTTCCTTTGTGTGTCATCTCTAAACTTCTAAAAACCCTTATTAACTTTTGATTTACTTCTTTGGGAATGAGACATGTGTACCAGCCACCCTGAGACCTTTAAAATGATACTAAACAATCCTTAAAGATAATCACATTCACATTAAAACCATATAAATTATTGTGTGGGTGATCTCTGCAAGAGTGGGGGGAAGCGGTGTGTGTGTGTGTGTGAGAGAGTTGTTCACATGTTAATTTGCAAGCAAGGTCCTTTGTCTTCGGAGACCACTGGTCAGATAATTTCTCTTTAACCAGTTTTCCAGTCTTACATACAATATACATTTATTTATCTGCACAATGAAAGCCTCCTCACGTGGGGTAGATGTGGCTTTCATACTAATGTTAGGTTACAAAAAAATGACAAAAGAAATTGTCATTTCCCTTGTGTCTAGAAAAACTATTAAGAAAAATAATTTCAGTATGTTTTATTTTAATGTCTGTGGAACCTTCTAAACCTTTAGAGATAGGCCTATACTTTTTACTAATGTATTGTTTTATTCTCTGCTAACCACAGGTAAAGATGAAGATAATTACTGGGAAAACTCTGTTTATTCTAATGCTGTTGTAAGTATGAAAAAAAAAACAAAATCTAATAAGGAGTCTGCTTCAAGACTGTAGAATGACTTTTTGAAATCACATAGATTGGAAAATTTGGTTTGTATGAAACCAACAGAAACACTTCATAAACAATAATTGAGGTTTCCCTTTTTATTATTAATATATACGAATATTTAAGCTAAACAAGGCTATGCACTTTATCATTCCAAAAGTAAAAAAGGTTTGGTAAGGTTGACCACAGGCTCCCATTTCCAACTAATCTTCACCAAACACTGATAAAAGAAGACCATCTAATATTGTCTGACCACGTCACGTAGGCTATCTGTCAAAAAATGCAAATGCCTTTTAATCGCAGGTGTGGCTGTCTTAATTTTTGCATCTTATCACCTAAAGAACAACTGATGGTCAGTTTATGCTTTTATCATGCAGTGTGTCATGGAGGGAACCGTAGGCTGATGTTGGACCATTGTTGCTTACAATAGTTAAAAACAAAATCATTTATTTTCCTTTTTTTTTTATGCAAAATGTGTTATTTCATTTTCAAAATGTTCAGAATTTAGTTGAAAAAATGATTCAAAATGCTAAAGATATCTGGGTTAAGCCGTCAATTCCGACGATTGGTGAAGTAAGAGGAAAGATTGTTTTTGTTCAGAAAAAAAACTTTAAGCTGGGTATTAGTTTGTCTGAAACTGCACAATAAAGGAGACTATAAAGTAACTGCAGTCCAAGTGCTTGCACACGCAAGGTCTCTCGCTCGCTTTCCCTCTCTCCCGTGCGCAATCTCTGTCTCGCGCGCGCGCTCGCTCTGGATTCCAGGAGATTTTAACTAATTTGCGGCATAACTAGTCGATCACGAGTGGCTCAACAGGTAGATATATAGATAAACTCATCTTCCAGGCATTTGACCGACCAGGTTGACACTTCATGCGTGAGAAATCGGGGGTGTGGCGTGAGAGCGTGTGAACCCAATCAAATGCGTGACAATGCGTGAGAGTTGGCAGCTCTCAAGTCATCATGAAAAAGAACAACGTTCCTGTTATACGTGTTTGAACCAGGTTTGAACGCTATGAGGAAGTCACTTACGGGAAAAAAACAAATCTCCGCCTTAAAAAAACCCCAACAGAGAGTCGTGCCATCTTTATTCTGGACTGAGACTCGCATAGACGTGCCATTAAAGCAAGGTGAGTTTGAGTTAACACTGTGTTTCTTAAGATAATGAACAATAATATAATGAGTTTCAAAACAAAAATACAATAATTGTAATATTAATGAACAAACTGTGCATGATTAAACAGCCTGCAGCACCACAATTTCCTTACAGAAAACATAAGTAGTTGGATTTTTGCCCTGTTTCATCCTCCTAACTTGATTCAGGTCTAAATTTGTTTCGATAATAAACATAGTCATCTTTTGTATTTACATACTATCATCTTTATAATTAAAAGTGTTTTTAAAGTGTTAAATGTTTGAGTTTGTATCCTCCACACCTGATATAATGAATGAATGTACATACAAAAATGTTGACCAGTAATCATTTGTTGTCCTTATTGTTTTATGCAGTAAACAAACAGGAGGATCAGCCATTGTTACCCGTGGAAAGCATGTCTCTGACAGTGTCTCAGGGAGAGGGTTTGACGGTCATCACCGTCTCCTCAAACCCAAAGAGCAAATGGCCCGTACTGTGTCAGATTCTGAGACTTCTGTGCTGCAGTCCAGTGTGTTCTGTATCTCAGAATATGAAAGGAAAGCTGACGAACATCCACACAGCTCTCGGGGTGAGTCAGACACTTACAGTAATTGCAAAACACCTTTTTTTGATTTTCAGGCCTTGTCATTTTAGGCTACTTTGGATAGATTTAATTTAAACACTATGGCTCAGTTTCACAGACATGGGCTTAGATTAAGCCAGGATTAAGCCTTAGTTCAACTAGGGCATTTAAGTAGCTTTTATAAACATGCCTTACAAATTTCTAGTGAAACAATGGCACTAATATATTTTAAGTCAGTGCAATTTTCTTTCAGTTAAAACAACTCAAACATGCATTGTAGTCTGGGATTAGTTTAAACCTTGTCTCTGAGACCGGGTAGAAAAGATACGTAAGATTTAAGATTCTTAAAAATGTTTGGGCGACATTTCAAATTTGGTTACAGTTGGTTTTATCAGTACAATGTATTAGAAACATTTTAAAAACACCTAATCAAACGAAAATATAACATGCCGTTTTTGGATTAGTCAACAGTACCAAGCTGCAACTTTTAGAAAAGTGACATTTTAGCTGCAAATATATTTATGCAATCTAATTAAATTTATTCAAACAATATACAACAAAATACAACAAGTCGTGAAGTAATTCGCCTGTCCACAGTGACAGCAAAAAATTGATTAGTTGGCTTACAATGTCATTGTGCAAAATAAGAATATACCTAATATTTTTATTTTAAGATTCTTGATAGCTGGTGGCATAAAAATATTGTTCTCTTGTTCCATAGATTATGCAGATGATCGTTGCTGTCCTTAATATTGTGGCGGGGATCATGTTTATATGCCTTGGCTCATACTGGAGCATGTATATGATGGCCATGGGACCCTTTTGGCTCGGCAGTATGGTAAGACTTGGGTCTCATTTTGTATCATTCTTTTGATTTATCCAAAATCTAAAGCAAATTTTGAAGAAAAAAAAATGCACAGATGTTTTTGTTTGTTTGCTTTTGTCTATTAGTTCTTTGTTGCTGGAATCGTGTGTATTCTTGCAGCTAAGTTTCCCACTTCTTGTCTGGTAAGTTTCTATCAAAGGAATCTGTGTTTTTGACAGTTTCAGTTTTGCAAGTTTATATATACACTGTATATATATATATTGTTTGTGTTTTACAGCTGGTCATCGGAATGATTCTGAATATAGTCTGTGCTGCACTGGCTATCACAGGTGTTGCGCTGTATTCAGTGGACCTTGCGACTGATCATTCTGGATACTACTATGATTCTTGTTCCGAAAGCTACAATTCTTATTCAGACTATTCAGGCTATGGTAGTTATGATCGTTACCGAACGCCTACCCCTGAAGAGAGAAGTAGAACGGAGGCCTGTCTGAACTACAAGAATCTCATTGAGGTAATGATTAGATGGTGGTAAGGCAAGCTACTGTTCATCAAATCTTCTTCCAAACATACTCAGTTTAAGGATTAGTTATTTTCCAAAAACGCAAAAAGGAATTTCTAGGTCACTTCTTTCCATGTAATACCAAGCTCCAAAATGACAAAAAGCACCAAAATAGTGGTTCATATATGATGCACTATATTCCAGGTCTTCTGAATAGGGATTTAAATTTCTTATAGGCTTTATGGAGGATTTTCCTTTTAATAAGTTGACACTAAAATGTCCAAAGTCCCTTTCAAGGAAAGTGTGTTTACTCAGCTGCCATTTTTGCAATGTCTCCGGGCAACTATAGAGTGCAGCAACAAAGCCTGTCCACTTTTTCAGCGCCAATGGTTCCAGAAGTATTTTTTCCATTAATTTCTCCCATTGATTTTTAAAAAGTCTTTGTTAAAGAGCAATAAAGCCACGAACCAAGTCAAACAGCTACGAGGTGAATCATAACATAATACAAACTTTGATTTGAAGCAAAAAAATATTTGAAAAGCAGACAACTGTGTTCTTAACGTCTTTAATGAGGGAAAGAATTACAATTCTTAGAAGCATTGTGAACAGTATAATCAAATTAAAAACGATGGAGACAATATAAACCTACTCATTTAAGATTATATAAATAAAAATAATATATTTTAAGTTTATTGCAAAATATGCAGATATACAAATATTTACGGTAAGTATTTTTAGAGCGTAGGGAGACCGACTCGGTTTAGTCATTCGCAGTGTTTCATGGGAGTGGGCGGAGCTAAAAAACCTGTTTTGGAGCGTTTTGTCTGTTTGAACTCTTTAATTGGTCATCAAGGTAATGTAGTTTTTCACCACGGATTCATCTGTTAAAAACGATTACTTTCAAAATAAGATGCAATAATGTGGGTTGACCGCTCTAACAGAAGCAAATACCATCGATTAACAACCTTGTAGCTCACAGTGGGTGTAAGTTACACCTGTAACTTTAAAAGTTTATAAGTTACCATTGAAAATCAATTTCCCCAGGGAAAAAAGTTTTTACTTTCTATTTCGGGAATCCAAGACCAAGTCTTATTTACATAAATCTATTGAAATCTCTAAAAACTACTCGCAACACTCACATTTAAAAAAAAACATATTTCAAATTAGCAACAAAGTCCGACATTAACTGTCCCACAAATGTTGTTTATTGTGCTCAAATAGTGTAAAAGAAAAGAGTATTTTTTTCAGGCTAGACAAGCCAATGCACACTTGCAGTCCTAAGCGCGCGTCTCAGAACACTAGGTGCGTCCAATTCGCGTACTTGTGCACTATAATACAGTATGCCGTTTTGTAGTATAAATAGTGCAAGTGTGTTCTCTGAAAATTCCAAAAGTGCACTTTAAATTCCCTGATGATGCACCTAATTAACTGAAAAAACAAAGTGTGGAATGTTGCCTTTAATTACGTAGCGGAGGGGGAGGGGCTATCAGACTCTGATCCAATGCTAGTTGACAAAATAACCTTAAATTCATACATTTCACGGCTGAGTACATAGTGCATGTACATAGTGTATAAGTGCATAGTGTATAGTGTGTCATTTTGGACAGTTGGCAATTGACTTTATATGAGTGCACCGGTTTCTGTATCTAAAATCTTTATATTTACCCACCTCTAGATGGCCTTCAGAGGACTGGATATCATGATGATAGTGTTGTCGGTCCTTCAGCTCTGTGTGAACATCAGTTTCTGTGTTTTGACTGGGAAAGCTTTGCGCAATAAGGATGAAGATTCAAAGGTACTGTATCATCATCATCAACAACACTATCAGTCAAATCCACTGTGATCATGACGGATTCTGAGAGTTGCTCTGTGTGTTCATGTGTGTTTGTGGTTTTGCAGTCGGTGGAGGATCCGGAACTTCACAAGCCGCTCCTGGAAGACGCCACTGTCACTCCTGCATGTTAAAGAGACAAGAATAACACACATGTAATTAACAGTTATTATTATTTTATTTATTTTTTTGTAATGGAATGGCATTAGATGTCTCAATTTTGTAGTGAAATGATTTAAAAACAGATTCTGTACTATCTGCAACACTGTACTCATTAAATGACAAGTTTAATTAGACTTATCTTTTCCCCTTTAAAAAGTTGATCTCTCTATATAGATTGGGTGTTACCTTTTATTGCCATTTTCAATTTTGTCGTGATCTTTGGGGCTGTTCTTTTTTTTTTTTTTTATAAATGATTGGAACACTTTGGCATCAACCCTTTTAGTGTATTTATTACAACTTCCCTATATCTTTCACTTTGTAGAACAATTAAAAAAACGTTATGTATTTATTTCACAGATGCTTATCTAAAGCAGTAGTTTGTAAATTGTCAGGCCAAGTACCACCAAAATCCCTTTCAAGGATATCTAAAGTCTGTAGTACCTCCTTTAATTAAACCAAAGCAAACAAGGACAACCCTTGAGCGCAGAATTAAAAGGATAGTTCACCCAAAAAAGTCTGTCATTATTTACCCACCCTCATGTATTCAAAACTTTTTTTTAAATTTATAATTTTTTGCCCATACAATGAAAGTCAACCCTATATAGAATGTTGTTTTGGACTCCACTAACATTGTATGGATAAAAACATTCTTCTAACTTATCTTGACTTGAACATAAACCAGATTTTTATTCATATTTTGTTTATAATATTAACATGATTACCTAAAATTAACGGATTACCTTAATTATAGTTAAAATAGTATACCCATTTATTTGTATGGAAAAGAAAAACATTGAGTAGATGCACTTTTTTTTTTTTTATGTAAAACTTGCGGGAGAAAAATGTTTTGGTTGTGTGGTTTAAACCCTGTTAAATAAATAAATCCAGAACAGCGTTTAGATGGGGAAATTATGTCTCATGAAGCTCTGAGGACACAATAAACTATTCAAAGCCATGGAGCATCGACAACAGCGCCATCTGTGGTGAAAGTCAAGTTTAATGTTGTTTATATGTCTATCTGGTGTTTAATATGCTTTAAGACAAACCGCGTGCAAATTAATATGTCAACACCATTGCTGAGGATGTTGTCCTTGAAAATAAGACAGTCTAAAAAACGCGGTTTGAAATCGTCAGTGTTTCTTACGTCACAAACTACCTTGTAACCAATCACGTCACGAGGGTGCTGGGCTATGCTGATGCAGAGTTGCTCTCCACCTAATGCGCTGATCAAAAACACGATGGGAAACGACTTGCTGACGACACAGCTTAATGCTGATTGGTTTAAACAACCGTAATGTATTGTTCTCTTTTAAAATGTTTAATTTTAAAACTCTGATATCATGTTTTATGTGTATACGTTATGTGTGAATATTCCCAAACTCTCTGACAGTGCGATCTTTATGGGTTAAGCAATGTAATTTTTATTTAAAAAAAAATAATAATACAAAAACACATCTGTATTAAAGAAAAAATGATTGATAAACAAGTATTTGGAATGGAATTAAATAACAAGTACTTGAAGCAAGCGTACATTCAGGATTTAATTCATGAGGAAATTTTGTTCACAAGAAGAAATGTTGATTTTGGTGATCAAATGTATACAATTGGCTAAAATAGTTTTCTGGCAGATGGGAGGAATATATATTTGAATATATATTTGAGTGCTTTCTCTCATAAAACTATTACATTCCCCCGATAAACTTAGCATTGAATCGTCATTTTTCAATCATCCCCCCAACCCCCCGCCCCATCTCATATTTTTTCACCCATCATAATATCCCCTTGGGGCTCCAATCAACAGTCCAAAAATGACCCACAAAGTAGATCAATTATAATATGTTTCTTAAAAAACTTTTTGCAAATAATAAAAAAAGTGCAAGTAGCCTAGACTTTTCTCAATTTAACCAACCACACTGTGCAAATGTGATGGAAGTTCCGACAACCACAGAGAAACGCGCAAGTGATTGAACAGAAAGATCATGTGATTTCTGAAATGCGTAGACTATGCATTGCATTGGAGCCTCTGAATTATAAATTTCATAACTACATTAAAGGGCGATGTGTATAATGTGTGTGCCTGTTCGTTAATGTCAACATTCTTATGTCTTTACTTGGCGTCATGACTGTTATTTAAATTTCAAGTGGAACAAGGAAATGGGAAACTTATGAGAAACACTGACGGGGACAAACAACCCAACCTTTATCAGATCAGGAAAGTCAACTCTCAGCCTGGACTGGAAGTTACAAAAGTTATTCATAAGGTGAGTTTTTTTGTGTGTGTGTGTTTCTTAAAATCTGTGAAATGCACGTGCTAGGCTTCTTAAAAAAGTACAATGTAAAATGTAGAAAAGTTAATAGTGACTTGAATCTGAACTTGCTTTTATAGCAAACATTCGCAGGTGAATGTTCACTTCCTTGTTAAAAAAACAACAAAAAAAACACGTTGATGCAGTCGACGAGAAACCGATCACCAATGCTTTTGAATAATTATGAATATTGCAGTTGAGAAGGTGAAATTAAATGTTATGGATTCACATAACTATCATAAGAAAATTTTAATTTTGGGTGGTTGTGAATTTCTGGTGCATGAGCCTACTTGTTTCTCTTGTCTTTACCTTGTTGTGGGCAGGTGGAAGAATCGCTTTAGTCTGCATCATGTCTCTGAAAGTGTCTCAGGTTGAGGGAATGACGGTCATCACTATCACCTCAAACCCAAAGAGCAAATGTCCCGGACTGTGTCAGATTCTGGTTTCTCTGTTCTGCAGTCCAGTGTGTTTTGTATCTGAGGATATGAAAGAAAAGCTGACAGACACCCAGAGAACTTTTGGGGTGAGTGAGAAACTTGCACTGACTGAAATCATGATTTCATAAAAAAAGATTTAAGATGCTTAAGAATGTTCCTGTATGTACTCTTGGTTTGGCATATCAAGATTAAAAGCTGGAGGTCCATCAACTAGCACAAATATTGTTCTCTTGTTTCATAGATTGTACAGACAGTAGTTGCAGTCATGAATTTTGTGTTGGGATGTTTTGGCTTCATCTTCTTTTTTATGACTTCTGCGTGGTCCACCAGGATGGTAAGATTTTTATGTTTCTGAATCAGTTCATGCTGTAAAATTAATGAATGGATGTGTGTGTGTGTGTGTGTGTGTGTGTGTGTGGTTCAGGTATTTCCTACATTATGGGAACAAAATGTCCCCACAAAGATGGGAATATCCGAAATCCTTGTCCTTGTGGAGACATATTTTGGTCCCTATGAGGAAAACAGCTTATAAATCATACTAAATTATGTATTTTTATGTATTTTGTGATGTGTAGGTTTAGGGTTAGGGGATAGAATATACAATTTAAATTGTGGCTTGTGTTTGATTCACTGATTAATTGCAAAGTTTAACCATCATAAAGTGAATATTTATAATTTGCATGTGTTTTGTTTCGCCAATTTACACATGTAAACGATTCCAGCGCAAGAAAGAATGAAAAATAACTCAATTCAGTGTGCACGCTCTGTTTTCTCTGCACACAGCCGGAAACTAGGGGTTGAACAACTTCAGATATTTTTAAGTCGACATATATGTGATTAAAGTTGAGTCGTCGTCGACTAGTCGCTGATGACGTCATTAATGAACAAATAAACCTGAACTTTGAGCTGAGACTCTAAGGCGGGTTGTGTTGTACAGAGTTATGGCATATGATTCAGCGCTGACACAACGCTATTGCTCATACACAAGTTCTTTTGTCTTTGGGTTGTTATATTTCTCACAGATTTCTGCTCTTTCTAAATCATATAGGCTACAGATAAAGTAGCACAGTAAAGATTACATTTATATGAATGTATTAGTGAGAGAGCGATTGAGTGTGAATTAATTCTACCTGGCAGCGTCTCAGTACTAACAGTGAAGCTGTGGGTTTTAGTTACTAAGAAATTGGTGCTAGAACTTTTCAGTTTCTAAGCTATTTTATTGATAAATTACAATACAGTGTTGACAGTAAGTTTCTGAATGTTTCTGTGTGTGTGCGATCTGGACGTGATATGCGAGCTACCTTACTTTATTTGTAACTTTGGTATATTGTATTTATCAAGGCTTACAATTAGTTTATTTGCTGATCTGAAAAATAATCCGTGACTCAAAAACCGCAATATGATCCGAACCGTGAGTTTTGTGATCTGTTGAATCACTAGTCGTAATGTCATTATTCATTACTGAATAACAACCAAATTTTTTGTCTGTTAGTAGGATTTATGATACTTTTTTTTTTTTTTCTAAATTTCGGATTTTGACAGCACCCATCTCCTTTACTTTCCTTATTTGTAAAAATGTTTAATTTTTCAAAATTCTTTGTATTCCACACTGAAAGAAATAGTCACAGGTGTTTGTAATGACTATGTTATTGTTTAAATTCACATTTTGCCTTGATTAGAGCTAGTGTTGTTCATACTGTATTTTAATGGGTTTTCTTTTAATGACTTTCCACACTGATCTTTTTCTCTAGGATTCCTTCAGAGGACTAAATATGACAGTGATGGTGTTGGCGGTTCTTCAGCTCTGCGTGGCTGTCAGTTTCTTGGTTTTGACTTTAAAATCTTTGTTCAAGAGGGGTGGGAGTGCAAAGGTACAGTATCATCACCACAATTAAAGCCTGTTCACACCGAGCACAATAACTATGACGATAACTATAAAAGGTATTGATCATTCTAAATCTATGAGAATGGGAAAGTCTAAAGTCGCAGCTGTAATAATAGCAACAAAGAGGAACAATATTGTTGGAATCACTTTCAGAACTATTTTTTCCCCAGCTGATGAATTATAAAAACATTGACTGCCAATCGGATTACACCCGACTTTAAAGAGGCCATATTATTACAATTGATTTTTGAAATCTACTAGAATAGGTTTTGCTTAAATATAAAAAAAAACACATTATTTTCACATATTTGTTATTATTGCAGGTCCTCTCTTCACAGTCTGTCAGTAACGCTCTGTTTAGTTCCTGTCTCTATGAAGCCCCTCCTTCCGAAAAGCGCAATGTGCTCTGATTGGTCGGCTGGACCAGTGTGTTGTGATTGGTCAACCGCTTTGAGCATGTTTCGGAAATGTGATGCCATAACTGCATTAGATCTGGGGTGGATAAAAACAGCGGCTCTTGCCTTTAACTGCACTTTTAGACACACTTTGAATTGCATTCAACTTTACCAAGTGGCCAAGGGAAGTTCCCTTCATTTTTGACCGAGGGAGCTAGTTTACTCATGTACACTTCATGTCGATCCATAGACCACAATGCAACAGGATTGTGACATCACAACAGCAACTCGCAGTGCTCGCACTTAATTCAAGTTATCAAGGGCGTTCCATTTAAACCCATTACAAGGGTTCCACTAGTAGTGAGCACTCATGCAACGTAAGCAATGACATACATCTGAGTGAATGAGACAGAGGGAAGTTAGTGAGGGGCTTTAAAAAGTAGACTTAAATCCAGCCTTGGACATGGCGACAACACTATACTAACGCAACTCAACCAGACCTCGTCCCTTTTTTGCGTATGCCTTAGGTGGGAATTATTTAAATGAAGAATATTGTGACATGTACATTCCCGGGGAAAAAACTCAAGACTACAATCGAGGTGTTTCAGGGAGTTCACAAACAGTGACACTGATGTAGATTATGACTCCACTTAGAGGGACTTTGTGCTTTGTAACTTAACTTTGCAGAGCTTTTTCATGCTCGAACAGCAACATTACACACTACAGAAAGATGAAAATTTTAAAAAGCACAATAGGTCCACTTTAAAGAGCTTGAGAATTTAAAGCAGCAGAAGACATACCACAGCACACGCTTATAATAAACAGAGCGTTATAGTCTGTTGGTGTGGATGCTGTATCGTTATATCATTATAGCTATCATTTCTCCACTGTGATCATGACCGTTTCAAAGAGCTGCTTGTGTGTTCATGTTTGTTTATGGTTTTACAGTTGGTGGAGAACAAAACTTCAGAATCCGGAAGTGGAATATGCCAATATCCATTTCCATTTGTTCACAGCTGTAACATGACTCTTACAGTGTCTCAGGTGAGCGACTGACATTCATTACCTTAAACCCAAAGTGCAAATGGCCCATACTGTGTCAGATTCTTTGTACTTTATGCTACAGAGAAATGAATTCTGTATTTCAGGATATTACAGAGAAGCTGGCAGACACCCACACAGCGCTTGGAGTGAGTTAGATACTTCGATATTTTTTTGATATTATCAGATTTACAAACAGGTGTTTTGTCATGTGTAAAACTGGTACAAACATTGTTCTCTTATTCCATAGATTCCACAGATAATAATCGGTGTCATGAATATCACAATGGGTTGTTTTGGCTTTGTTTCTTCTTTTTGGATCGGTGGTGTGGTGAGACTTATTTCTCATTCTGATCATTTTTATGTTTCTAAATGAGTTCATGTAGTACAATGATTGAGCAAGTAAATTACATATGACATTGATCTTAGTTATGGCCAATGTTCCCTCTAAGCTGCAGAAAATAATAAAATGCCACGCAGATGACTGACGCGAAATGTGTGGGGAAATCCATTTGATTGTAGTTTAAGTGAGAAATAATTGCAGTGCTCTGGTCAACCGCTATAGAGTGAAAACTGGTGAATGCAGTTTACAGGTTTCATAGAAAGATGATGTGAGCGCGTGTGATTGGCAGTGAGTCGTGTGTGCGGACCAAATAGCTCAATACGAGAGGCAACGAGAAACTCATAGACGTGCAATAAAATCACATCATCATGTTTTAAAGAAGAGTGGTTTGATTAAAGTGGTGGAAATAACGGTTGATGAACACAGAACGGTAACACACCCACCCGCGTGCAAACTCAAAATACATTAGTTTAAATAGATGTTTTTGTGTGTGGGGGAGTTTCAGGGATGGTTAGATTATAAAAGAGTTCACATTCAATTTTCTTGAATATATTAAGATATTAGATCTATTTAAATGCTTCAGTTTGTTTTCATATTATAATAATATAATATGTAAACAAATTGAAGCATTTAAACTGATATATTATATCACTTCAAATACTTCAATTCGTTTTTTTATATTATATTATATCAGGCCTATATTTTATTATATTATAATCCTAAATAAAGAATCTCACAAGGGTATTGTTTAGGGCTTCTTGCCATTAAAAGGTTTGAAACCCCCTGCTAAAGAAAATATTGGAAATTCATAAGCAATAAACAATCATTTAACTTTGATGATTTAATGCTTCCTGTACACAATTAATTCACTGTACAAAAACACTTTATGGTTTTCCCAAACCATTTCAGTGTAACAGCTTAATTTTCTTCCATACTATATTCTATTATTGTAAAGAATTGAACTGTCCTGCAGAAGATTTTGTAAATTATTTTTCATAGGATTTCTTGCTAAAGACTGTACAGTTAACAGCACAGTAAAAAAAAAAAAAAAAAAAAAATCAGGTAACCTAAAATGTGCTTCATTTAGTGACTTCTTAATTTGTTAAGAAGCTTGTTTTTCGAAAATATGATTTAATACCAATAAGTTACATCAAGGGTCAAATAACATAGAAATGGCACATTCAAGTTAAAAGTTACAACTGAATGTTGAAACCATTGTGTTTCTACGTATGCTGTACAGGTCAGGTATAAAGAATATTTTTGCTCAGGTGGCGAAAAATGTCCGCCCAATAGAAAAAAGTTTTGCTCAGCAAGAAAAAAAATTAGAGGGAACATTGGTTAAGGCCATGTGGCTTTCAGAATGTCCTACTTTAATTTCTTTATTTTTGCATTTATTTTTATATGATATTTACTAGAATGAAGTTGTAATTCACATTTTGATCATTCCCTTTCTTTATTATTCAATTTCAAATCAAGCATGTTTGGATTGACCAATGTTTTATTTGTTTGCTTTGCCTTTTAGTTCCTTGTTGTTGGAATCATGTGTGTTCTTGCAGTTAAGTTTCCTAGTCCTAGGCTGGTAAGTGTGAATCAGAGTATTTTTGTTTTTGTTTTTTACCGAGCATCAGTAATTTCTATCGTTTGTGTTTTACAGCTTGTATTTCTAGTGATTCTGAACATCTTCAGTGCTGCACTGGCTATCACTGCTGTTGTGCTGTATTCAATGGACCTGGCAACGGAAAACAGTTTAAGCTGTGCTGATGGTCCTTATTATTATTCATCTTATCAGCGTCCCCAAGGAGAGAGTAACTTTGAGACCTGTTTGTACTACAGGGATCTCAATCAGGTAATGATTTGATTTATTTATCTTTTTCAGATTGTGTAAAAAATTGTTGTGAAAAATATTTGTGTGTATTTTATTTTATAATTTGTTTTAATAATACAATGATTTCCACCTCTAGATAATCGTCGGAGGACTAGATATCATGATGATAGTGTTGTCGGTCCTTCAGCTCTTTGTGACCATCAGTTTCTGTGTTTTAACTGGGAAAGCTTTGCGCAAGAAGGATGAAGATGCAAAGGTACTGTATCATCATCATCAACAACACTAGCAGTCAAATCCACTGTGATCATGACGGATTCTGAGAGCTGCTCTGTGTGTTCATGTGTGTTTGTGGTTTTGCAGTCGGTGGAGGATCCAGAACTTCACAAGCCGCTCCTGGAAGACGCTGCCGTCACTCCTGCATGACAAGATAAAGACAAACACATATTTTTATTTGAACACATTTTCTTTGTTTTTGTAATTGAAAGTGAAATGATTCATGTTGCACCTTCTGCACCATAGACGTGAAGTTACATATTTTAGTATTTTCACAAATATATTTGGATCCTTTTGAAAGAAAAGGGCTGCTTTTTAAAATAAATGATATTTTTGAACATAATGACTTTGGCATCAATTATGTTTTTTTCTTTTGTAGAACACACATCCTTTTTTATATCTTTTTTTTTTTTTTTAGATCAAACCTTCCTGCTCTTTGTAGAACATTTAAAATTGTCCAAGCAGAGTTGCCACATGTGTAATTCATCAAGTGACCAGAAAGTATCCAAACACTTTTTTTTAATCAGTATATTGTTTTATCATTTAAAACTTTGCAAACTTATTTTTTTGTGCAATAGTGTGCTTTTAAAGGGATAGTTCACTTTGAAATTAATTTTTGATATGTTTTAGCTTACCTCAAGGGCATCCAAGATGTAGGTGTCTTTGTTTCCGCAGTAGTTTCAATTTTGATATTTTTTGGTCAAACCGTTCTTGTCTGTCAGACAAGAAACATCTGTCTTGTCTGTACGAAACGAGCAGTTTGTGTGAGAAAACGAACAGTATTTATATCGTTTTTACCTCTTGTAACGCACAGACCGAAGCGCCCGCGCCCTCAGATCACTTGGACGTGGCTGTGGTTACAAGAGGTAAAAACGATATAAATACTGTTCGTTTTCTCACACAAACTGCTCGTTTCGTACAGACAAGACAGACGTTTCTTGTCTGACAGACAAGAACGGTTTGACCAAAAAATATCAAAATTGAAACTACTGCGGAAACAAAGACACCTACATCTTGGATGCCCTTGAGGTAAGCTAAAACATATCAAAAATTAATTTCAAAGTGAACTATCCCTTTAAAGTGTGCTTATGCTCTTTAAAATAAATGACACTGATGACACAGACAATTTTACAATTTATGCAAAGATTACTTTTTTAATACCTGGAAATAAACTGATTTATTAATAGTCTTGTAAACGTGGTTTACACGTGTTGCCGGGTTATTGGTTTGTTTTTATACTTTATTAAGCTGACGTTTGTGCATTATCAGCGTATTGGTGCGCATGTAAACATGCTCTCTGATTCAATGCTTTGCAGTGTAAACTAACATGACAGATCTGATCAACTAACTTATTATATAATGTGTCCCAGATAGCATGTAATCAATGAAACAATATTGACTCAGTGTTGATGCGTCAATGCTAATTGCATTGAATTAACGTTACAAAGTGATGATGCTTTAGTATCACTCTTGCATCCTCAGTAAATGGTGAAGCAATGTTGAGATTCCAACGGTAATAGTATTGATTCAACATAACAAAGTGATATTTTATCAACATCGCTTTTGCACCCTTAGTTAATGTTGAAACTATGTTTAACAAATAATCAATGGTAATGCTATTGAATCAACATTACACTATGATTGATTCTAGATCACTGATGCTGAATCAATATTGAAATTAACAAAAATAATAAATGGTAATATTGTACCTTAAAAGAAAAAATACAAATATTGAGGGTTTGTTACATACTGTACAGTAACAATCGACACAGCGTACTGAAAATGGTGATTATTGTGCATTGTGACTTAATATTTGTTTTCATTAGCAATGTTGTTTGTCTTTAGTGACATCAGACTATAAATTTGGTTTCTTAAAATTTCAAGAACAGCAACATTCCAATTGAACGAGCGAAACTCGAGCATTACAAGAATCACTGTCAGCTCCGCCTTCAACAATCCAGGAGAGAGTTAAACTGCACTTTCACCAAAATCCCTTTCGAGGACAGTCTGTTCATTTGGTGGTTATATTTGCAACACCATTGTACACTATCTTGGTATATCTAAAGTCTTTGCTTGCACAGAATCATAAAGCTTGTCTGAAACTGTGTTGTGGAAGATGGTGAAATTAACTAAAGATTTCCATAACTAATTACTTTTCTGGTGCATGAGCCTTCCTTGTTGACTCATACAGAAACAAACATTTGCCATATTGTACTGTATCTCAGGATATGAAAGGGAGGGTGATGGATGTTCACACAGCACTTAGAGTGAGTCAGACACTTATATATATATATATATATATATATATATAAATAAATGAACTAAATTAATAACTTTTTTAAAACAAAAATGAAACATCACTGAACTTACTTGAGCTTGACTGACACTATTTCCTTCTGGAAACAAACTGTTTTGCATTATTTTCCTGTTATATCTGTAAAGCTGCCTTGAAACAATCTGTATTGTAAAAAGCGCTATATAAATAAATGTGACTTGACTTGACTTATTTTCAATTTTCTGAGATATTTTATATGGTGTTAAAATTGATTTAACGTTCATAGTTTTTTTCAGCTGTGTTTTTAATTTTGGATGTCACATTTGAGATTCCTGACAATAAAACTGTCAGTCTAACTGTTAAATATCGTTCTTTATAGATTGTACTGATAATTATTGGAGTCATAAACATTGCATTGCGTTCTTTTGACGTGATCCTCATTTTCAGTTCTGCTTTTTGGCTCGGTGGTGTTGTAAGACTTTTTTTATTGGCTAAATCAGCTAATGTAATCCATAAGTAAGTTCATACTTAAAATAAATGACAGCGAAACACAACATATATACATAGTTATTCTTTTTTCTGGTAAACGAATGGCATTATGTGCCTTGTTTTAATGGTGAAATCTACCATCTTAATACACCTTCTGTAATACCATCAAGCTACATCTTTATTCTTACCTTATTCAATCTTACCTTATTCAGTCTTTATATTTTTATTCTTTCATTTAAAACAAATTGTATTTAAAGATGTTTAATAAATGTTAACTTGGGCTTTTTAATTTTTTTTTTTTTAAATAAATGAGCATCATCGGCTTTTTTGATTTTTTAGACAATAATCTAGACTTTGAATAAACTAGAGAACCTTCCAATGTTTCAATTGTTGTTAAGGACATGGAAATGAAGAACCGTCTATCTTTAAATTAGATTAATATAGGGGCCAATAAAAAAGTTAGAGACTAAAAACAACAAACAAACAAAAAACAAAATCTCTCTGAAGAGGTTTGCATGATTTCACCACCAGGTGGCTTGTATCACATACAAGTCAGTTGCTGTAGAAAGTGTGAAGGCAGAACAGAGCCTGATAAATACTTGATTAATAACGGTAGGGCCTAGACTGCCACACAGAACCTAAAATGTTCAAAGTCTCTATCTAAACGTCCTTTTCAAACAATTGAGAGGTCACGACCTCTATAATTTATTACTATATTAATATTTATTTTCCCTGCAGCATTTAGGCATAGCGTTTGTTATTACATTGGTGTCGCCATCCTAAGTTCTGTATAAGCAAGAACACTGTCAGGGAAACAGCTCCGCCCATATCGGGAAAAACTAGGCTGGAAGGGAATGATGGGAAGCTGTTCCTTTCGAACAGTTCATTTTAATGAACCGGCACACAAACTTGATTCAGTGATTCATTATGTCATCGCGTTCTACGTCAGCACGTGATCTATGACGTCCCACATACAACCTAAATATAATTTGTATTCACATTAAACAATGCTACAATTAATGTACATCCCTCGGATGAAAATCTTTTTGTTCTTGTGTTAAAATAAAATGCAATAAACGACTCTTTACTTATTTGGAAGACTGTCGACGGTTCAGTCTGATTCGTGAATGAATCTTTGGCTTAAAAATATCCGACTCAAACGAACGATTCACCGACATCGCTGTTTTGGGGCCAGTACTGTGGAGTTCATTTATGCTGTCGAACACTTTGTTAAATTTTCGACATTTCCCTAAAATCTAGTTCCTGCACTTTGGACTGTTAGTCACAGGGTAAGTCTGAATTGTTTCTTAAGGGCTCTCTGAAATAATATAGAAAAAGAATAAATTCTGCGTCACGCTGGAAGTAACGTTACTTTAGATAGATGTTCGTCTACGCAGTTCCAATTCTGGTCAATACACACAACAGACAGCTGTGCCAATAATTTAATGTATTTTAGAATTTGTCTGGCAAAGAGAACCAAAGTGGGGAAAAATGTCCTTAACTATGAATTCTATTAGGGATTAGGGCAAGTTGACACATTTAGATTCAAAGGTCAAGTTACACTACATTACAGTTAACTCTTCTCGTCTCTCGCAGGTTTGTTTTATACCTGAATACTAGTTGAAAATTATGTTGGACAAATTGTGCTCATCCGTTCCATTTTTGGAATTGTGTTTATCATTCATAATTGTTAACAGGTGTTACGGATCATCTGGGGATCGTGTAAACTGGGGACGCGCGCGTGCACGTAGATAGTTTTACCTGGATTTCCAGCAGATGTTAAACGGTGACAGATTCATGCCTTCACAGTTCACAGTTGGCAAATACACCTTCACAGTTGGCAAATACAGCTGTCCTGCATGCATGCACATTTGCCTTTTTTTCTTTCTTTTGTTATTGCTTTCATACCTGTTAATGAATATGTTTGTTGAACATTCCCCTATAGAAATGCTGTGTGTAAATCACTGGATCCATAAGCTATGGCTTATCAATTTTCACCACTCTTTGTGAACATTTATGGAGTGTACTGTGTGCTTTATGCTTTAACTCATTCCTCAGCAACATTAAAATAAATAAATAAATACATGCTTGACATGTCCCTTTAACCACAGCAGTATTGCTGCTCAATTTAAATTAAGCCACAAATTATCATCATAACAATAATCTGCAAATACACACGCACTGCAAAAACACAATGTCAATAGCATAATTTATTTAATATATTTACAGTTGTCATCAGATACGAATTTCATTGAAACGAATGTAACAAAATAATGTGGGCGTGGTCTGTGTGTCGCGAAATTAAAGCACATTAAACCTTCCCTTAAAGGCGTCTGAAAAACACAGCGGAGCAGCGCAGAGTAAACAACAGAGCCCTGATATGATACAAACATTTAACAATAATGTGGGAAGCTTTTAAATCTGCTCAGTGAAAAATGAGCTGTGACGAATCTGTCACCGTTTAACATCTGCTGGAAATCCAGGTAAAACTGTCTGCGTGCACGCGCACGTCTCCAGTTAACACGATCCCCAGTTGATCCGTAACACCGGTTTAAATTTCAAAGGGACAGTTCACCCAAAAATGAATTTCTTTCTTCTGTTGAAAACAAAGGGAGATATTTTGAAGAATAGTTCCAAATGAACTTGAACTATCCCTTTATTAAGTAAAACAGACATGTTAAAAAGTGTCTCAACAATAAAGAGCATTATGACGCATTATCCTAAAAAGCCCTGTTGTGACAACATCCCCCGCTATGTCATCATTTGTTCACTGAACTGTATCTTTTTGTCCTGGGCAAAAACATTGTCAAGACTTTAAGGTGCTTTTTGGGTGAACAAGCTGTTGTTTGTTTCTCCTCTAAGGCTTGGTTTGAATTGATGTATTGATACCAAATATGATTTACTAGTATGATTATTTGCTTATCTGTCTTTACACAGGAAGTGTGGCCTTTATCACCTGTGATCACCTCCATCTGCATCATGTCTCTGACAGTGTCTCAGGGAGAGGGTTTGACGGTCATCACCGTCTCCTCAAACCCAAAGAGCAAATGGCCCGTACTGTGTCAGATTCTGGCTTCTCTGTGCTGCAGTCCAGTGTGTTCTGTATCTCAGAATATGAAAGGAAAGCTGACGAACATCCACACAGCTCTTGGGGTGAATTAAACATCTTTTAGATATTTTCATTTGAAGACTGTTGCATGTAAAGTTTTTTTTTTTTTTTAAATTCAACGCATGCAAACGAAATTGTTTATTTTTTATTCCATAGACTACACAGATAATAGTTGGAGTCATCAATATTGTGTTTGGGATTTTGCTTCAAAGCGTTTGGGTATGGAACACCATTACAGATAGTAGGGCTGCTTTTTGGATCGGTGGTGTGGTAAGAATTATTTTACTCATTCTTATGTTTCTAAATCTTTTCATGTGTAGTAAAATAGTTGTGTTTAATTGATTGTGTTGTATGTCCTTAATTCTGATTCAGTTTAATGATTTTGTTTAGGATATTATGAATATCCGGTGGGTCACTAAACCTGAATTCCACCTTTCATTTGAATGATTATGTTTGGATGCACTGCACTTTTTATTTGTTTGCTTTTTAGGTCCTTGTAGCTGGAATTGTGACTATTCTCGGAGCTAAGTTTCCCAGTCCTTGTCTGGTAAGTGTCTATCAAAGCCATATCATACATTTCATCCATGTTTTTGGACTGTTCTGGTTTAGAAAGATTATTTTGAGCGTCACCAGTTTATTGTTTGTGTTTTACAGCTGGTTATTGCAATGATTTTAAACATCGTCAGTGGTGCACTGGCTATCACAGCTGTTGTGCTGTATTCAGTGGACTTGGCTAAGGGAAATAATCCATACTGCCAGACCGATTATTATTATTCGTCTTACGGTACCCCTGCAACGCCTTCCCCTGAACAGATGAGGAGAACGGAGATCTGCATGCAGTACAAATATCTAATTCAGGTAATAATTATATTTGTTTTATGTTTTAAATGGTGTAAGATCAAAATTCTAATCTTGGGGAAGCTTGTAATTTGACAAGCTACTAAAGTAGTTAATTGAATGAATTTTTTTGTACAATAATTATCTACACTTCAAGTGGGTATTTGAAAATATATAACTGGGATTATATTTACAATTTAGGGTGAGGGTACGGTTGTTGAATGAATGAATGAATTATATTTCAAATGGGATTAAAGCTTGTGTTTCTACTGTATTTCTTTCCTCAAGTGACACTGATCTTTACCCACCTCTAGATGATCATCGGAGGACTGGATATCATGATGATAGTGTTGTCGGTCCTTCTGCTCTGTGTGACCATCAGTTTCTGTGTTTTGACTGGGAAAGCTTTGCGCAAGAAGGATGAAGATGCAAAGGTACTGTATCATCATCATCAACACTATCAGTCAAATCCACTGTGATCATGACCGATTCTGAGAGCTGCTCTGTGTGTTCATGTGTGTTTATGGTTTCGCAGTCTGTGGAGGATCCAGAACTTCACAAGCCGCTCCTGGAAGACGCTGCCGTCACTCCTGCATGTTAGAGAGAGAGAACAAACAAAGCCACAAATATATACAGCAAATACACCGCCTCTCAATATAGTACTCAGATTACTTAAAGCAGATTATACATTGATACATGATTATTCTTACAAGGTGTTCTCCTTAAACTTTTTGTTACTTCTAGAAAATAAAACATGCTTTTTGAAATAAATGACTTTTGAGAACTTTGGCATCATCCGTTTTTATATATATACTGTTTTGTTCCTTTTGTATTAAGTTTCAAATAATTAAAATGTAAAATAAAAAGTTTCAATCAATTCTCTTTTTTTTCCCGAAGATCTTGAAATCAAGACCCTTTTAGGTTATGCAAAGATACAAAACATTCAGAACAGCAATGTCTTGACCTGAATTATCAGTATATCTTTAGCCCTATTCGCACTGGATTAGTATTATCTGGGGACCTTGTGTGATTTAGGAATTAAGTCCCCATACAGCACCCATAATACTATCAAAACAGGCAGACGCAGCCTTCATTCTTCACGAAAGATGGATTAAAAGGTGCACAGGAAACAAAAACCTCGGTGTACGGCGAAATATGGTAGGTCATTTGCGGGGGAATTTTTAATTTACAAATTACAGACATGGCCGATTCGCATGGAATTAAGATCACAGACAACCTCCGCAATTATTACACATGACTAGAGCTCACCAGGTAATACTAATGCAGTGCGAATAGCAGTAGTATGTTCCTGCACAACCGGAGGCTGCAGTTTCGGGACCCCAGTTTCAGGACCCTAGTTTGTGACAGCGCCACCTACCGAACTGGATGGTATAGCGGCGGCTGCGGTTTCAGGACCGCAGTTCTAGGATCCAGGTGGTTTAGTTTGTACATAGTATCAAGATCCACTTATTATCTTAAGTCTTGTTAGAAAAAAAAAATATATATATATATAGGCTACCGGTATATATATACAGGGCCGGTTCTAGACATTTGGAGGCCCTAGGCAATATTCATGTTGGAGGGCCCCCACCCCCAATAAAAAACTCTTGAAACAAATATATTTCTGTGTATGTATGTGAACACAAATAAACCGGAGAAGACGTGAATGACTGCTTTATGAGTGATGATTTCTATTCAAAATAACGAACGTTACAGATTAATAATTTTGCACTCCTGTCATAAATTAAGAAATGAATGTCACTGCAAACCAGTTTTATCATAAACAGTGGTCAACTATCGAAGCAGGAGTTTTAAATATGTCTAATGATGCTCAGTTTGTCTAGATCAAATAAGTAAGAGTGTGATGTTTTAACGAATAATGAATGTTGAACAACAATAATCTTGGGCCGTTTGTGATCTTTGCTGCGAAAGGGGTTAAATTAGTGTTTTTGGTGATCCAGTTCGGTAGGTGGTGGCACTGTAACAGAAAACTAGGGTCCTGAAACTGGGGTCCTGAAACAGCAGCCTCCGGTTGAGCAGGAATACCCTTCTCGCGAATAGGGCTTTTGGCTATTTTCTGATTCCACCAGCAGGTGGTGTTAATATGCTCAAGTGTGCCAAGGCTAATGTAAAGGACCTCAAGCTAAATGTTATCAAAAGTGGGAAGAAGTTCAACTGTCACCATGAACACACTCGCATAACTAAAAAAAATAAATGGACACATTTCTTTTGCTATAATAATTGTCTGACTGTCAGAAGACTAAATAAAGATGAAAAAAAAAAAGAATATTGAACTGAGTTAAAATATTTTTTGGGATAACTTAAGGCATATAATTAGCCGCGCTGTAGAAATCAGTTACCTGTGCTTCCTCTCGATACATTAGTTTATGTCACGGGGATGTCAGCTGTCTTGACCAGGAGCAAACAAAGGAATCAAGGCAACTGTTTTTAGATCTCCTTGCACAGGTATGTCTGCGGATTACAGTGGTGCTGAATCACTGGCTGACACTTCAGTTCCTTGCAGAGGATTCACTAATTCAAAACAGCTGAAACTGTCATCAAGAGTCAGAGCTTCAGAATATAGTGATTTCATATGCATACAAATGCACTTTTCCTTGCTGTGTGACATGGTTTCCATGATCCGTTCATTTACAGCTGTCTGGTACTTCTACATTTTAGTAGGCCTAATGATGTGATGATTTACACTGTCTGTGTGCTCTGTGATCTTGTTATTTATAGTCCAGATGGATTTTAAACTGTTGAACGCTTGAATCAAGAAACTATTTGTTTTTCTTTGCTTATTGTATAGGTCATTTTCCTTTCGGTTAATCAAGCTGACTTCTGTCGTTGGTGCCAAACATCAGTACTTGGAAAGACAGCAATGATAGACACAGAATAGTGTGTGTATGGTGAGTTTCAAAAGTACGAGGACTTCTTTATATAAATATAAATTTGAATTTACCAAGTTTACATATTGCAATTGAGTTTTTTTTAATTTTTATTTTATGTGTGTGATTTTGTGCTCAGCGCCTTTTTATTTGTCTCTATATTTTTGATGCATGTCACACCTAGTACATTTTCTGTTTGGAACAATATGAGAGTGTGTAAATAATGCCATCATTCTCATTTTGGGTGAACTGTGGTTTCAAGAATGTGTGTTGGATGGATAGTTATTTACTGTGGGTCTACTGACTTATTGAACTTGATGAATTAGTCACTATATTGACATTTTTCAATGAAATGCCAAATCTGATTGCTTATTTTCAAGCACATGCTATATTACTGAATATATATTATCAAGAGCCATTAGTTCCACTCTAGTTTTTTCTCTATGTAGACATTTATCCTTTCTATATTCAGTTTATTAGACCAGGAAGAATTTTAGCATCTTGAGGATTTTCCACATCTGCATCCAATCCTGTTGGGTGAGCTTGTGTGCTATTGGAGCCACTCACCTAATAAACATTTATTGGATCTTTTTCAGGGTGAAATTGGTCCAAAATGAAATTATTTAAATGGAGACTGGATTAAGGAAGAACTAAGGTAACATTGAGACGATAAATGGCTGCACAGTGTATTTTTGCATCTCACGCGAAACCGTCCTGACGCACGTGATGTTTTTCTGCGTTCCTGAGGTCACCTGATGGGGCCGGACTCAATGTGAGGCACTGTGGCCAAATCATAATCATTGAAAAGTCATTTTGTTCTGATTAAAAGAATCTCTTAAGTTATTTACTAGGAGACTAAGTTCATGCTCCTCCCAAGGTTGAGCAAACTGCAGTCACACTTTCTTTGTGGTTGGTTGGGCACATTTCTAGAGGAAATAACTTTGCTAGGTCAATTTTCATTAAAAAATGACTCCATATTACCTGACTTGCTTGATTTAAAAATAATAATAATAAAAACCTAAACATAACTTTGTATATTGTTGCCTGGTGCCGTTCTGTTGCTAGAGGTCATATTGAGGCCTTGTGTCCTTGCCAATGGAGCCAAACACTATGACTGTTTGGAACTCCAATAAAGCCTGAAAACAAGCAAGTCACCCTTACTAAGCCTGCATAATGATGCAAGACTGCACAGAAATAAACCAGTGAGCCAAAAGTCCCTCTAAGATCCCACATACCCTTTAGCTGAGTAGAAGTGAAAGGAAGTTAAAAAAAAATGAAATGTGAAAAACTGAGATTATTTTTCACCATGAGGAACTGTACACAAATTAATTTTAAATAAACTGAGATGTTCAAAACTGTAGCTCTGTTCTAAAATTTTCTGAGCTACCTATGTAGACAGGATTTTAAGGCATTTTTTAAAAGATTTTATTCACATGTAAACATTCATCAACTCACACATTACGTTGTGGTAAACAGAAGCTCAAGCACGTGTGAGAACCAATGAGGTGCATTCTCTTGTTACGCAGCACGTTTCAGCAAGTGGTTTGCTCTCGCGCATCAAGCTGGTTCGGTTGAGCTTCTGTTTATGTTCGCTGATCAATGTATATATGTGAATAAAACCCATAAATTAAATCTTTTCATCATATAAAGCGATCGAGTCTTCAGAAAATTTGGACTAAACCTCTCAATTCATATTGATTAGTTTTACGATCTCTTTATGAAGTGTCAAAGTGGTAGTTGTGTAGCTGTCAATGGTGAGACAGAAAGCTCTCAGATTTCATCAAATAGATCTTAATTTGTGTTCCAAAGATAAACGGAAGTATTACAAGATTGGAATGACAAGAGGGTGAATGATTAATGACAGAACTTTTGAACACATTTTTGGGTGAACTATCCCTTTAAATGCGGTTTGGATGCTGCCTTAGAAGATAGTTGCCTATGTTCACTAAAATTACATGCCTTAATATATTACCAACATTTTTTCAATTTTTTTTTTGTCAAAAAAAGTGCACTCTTTAATGAGAATAGTAGAATGTAATCTCAGCCTAAATTTTAAATGCCACTTGTTTCTTTTGTAACGTACAGACCGAAGCGCCCGCGCCCTCAGATCACTTGGACGTGGCTGTGTTTACAAGAGGTAAAAACGATATAAATATTGTTCGTTTTCTCACACAAACCGCTCGTTTCGTGTCGTAGGCCATCAATGTGTACTTACATTTAAGAGTCATTAAATCATGTTTAATTTGGACTTCTCTGTGCATGCTCTTTGAGGTGGTGACCATAGACCTGCATTATATGACTGACAGACAAGAACGGTTTGACCTAAAAATATCAAAATTGAAACTTCTGCGGAAACAAAGACACCTACATCTTGGATGCCCTTGAGGTAAGCTAAAACATATCAAAAATGTATTTCAAAGTGAACTATCCCTTTAAGGTTAACCTTATAAGCTCAAGGTTAAGAATATCTATACCTAGAAGTGCTTTTGTCAAAGATGTGAAAGCTATAAACTAGGAGAACTTTGTCAAATCTAGTAATTAGTTCTTCCTCAAAGTGTTCATAACTTTTAAACACATTTGTGCAAACATTTTGCATACAGTCAGGGAATGTGGACCATCTACTTGTTACAACTTACCAGCCTAAATGATAGGCTACCATCACCCAGTATACACTAATAAGGGAGTAAAAGCCCAAATTTGATGTTTAAAACAAATTCGATATATTAAAAGTGTCAACTTATAACTTATAACCATAAAGGCTAACGCTAGGAAAAAAGACAAAAAAAATAGTACATTGGATAATTTTGGTCATTTAAAGTCAACCTTAGAGAGGTTAAACACTCTTTATAGTGGTTTAAAGTGTGTGAACATCCTCCAATAGCTGTTTAGCTGTTAATCATAGTATTTCTATTTCCCTGCCTAGTTTAAGCAGAATGAAGAAAGACATAGAAGTTCTTGAACTCTTCAAAGAAGTGCAGCTCATCAGAGAAGCTGCTGGAGAAGCCCAAATCTCTGCATGAGGTCTTGACTGTGTGGACCACACAGAGAGGGATTGTCTCAAAAAGCAGTTCGGCCATCGGCGTCATCGTGATCTTCTTTTGCTCCAAGACCAGGCTCTGTATCCGGGCTTTATCGACGGGTTCAGGCGAGGCGCTGTAGGAGACCACAACGTTTAGCTTGTCATCCGACGCCGGCACCTGAAAGCGACTCTTTCCCGTCAATCCCTTGAACTCTTTCTTGTTGGTGAACAGGCCCGTGGGGGAGTTAAAGATGCGGACTGACCAGCACACCCAGTCGTACTTCTTTTTCAGGTGCTCTACCAGCATGTGGGCTAGTTGCTGGTTGCTTTTGTCGCTTTGGTCTCTCACTATGCGTTTGGCGTCCAGCTCGGCCTGCGACGGAAAGCTGTTGATGCAGTCTTCAATCACAACGTTCATTTTAGACTGGACCACATTCATCTTCTCGCTCCAATCTTGAAGTAACTTCTCCTCGTCGTCGTCGCCTTTCAACGCCGCGTGTCCCAGTAAAGCGATCAAACCGACGCAGAACAATTTCTTGAGCGTAGCGCAGAAATCCTCCACCGACCTGCGGCTCTTCTGCTCGTAATTCAGAGTGATTTCCAGAACAGACTCTCCTGAGAAGTTATCTCCGGTTACGGCATTATACAGAGTGTGCAAGTTTTTGTCGCCCCCCCGTCCTCTTGAAGTGTTCCAGGAACGTTTTCTTTCTGACATCTCTGAATTTAGGTTTCGCATTGAGGACGTCCATGAATTTGCGGAATTGGTTGGTCAGATTCTCCTCCACGGAGAAGTAGGTGGCATCTATCACACTCTTCTTGATCTCAAACACTTCCATCACGGTCTCGACGACATCCTTCTTCTGTGCAACAAGTTTCTGCAGCTGCTCGGCCATCTTTCAGTTTATATAGCAAGATGTCTCTGTGTAAAATAAGATCAGTACATAATTAGAAATAGACCATTTAAAGGGGTCATGAATTGAGAAATCAAATTTTCCTTGATCTTTTGACATATTGAGGTCATTCAACTACAAAATATAATTTAAGTTTCAGAACTCAAAACTCCCACATTAGTCCAAAAACAGCTTTTATTGAAACTAAGCTCAGAAAACCACTTTTCAGATTTTGTTAGATTAAGAATTAAGAAAATTAAGAAAGCGTTTATTTTTTAACAAAGTTAGATCAGTTTGTTCGTTTAATTTTACTTTGGATCCGTTTTTAAACACAGTTCCACGCAGGCTTCTCAGAGAGACTAAATAAAAAAATAATTGAATAATTAATAAAAGATGATGCAGTGAAGACTACATTGGATCCGACAGTAATGTCGCAACACACAAGTGTGAGTAACAGTGTTCTTACCATGTGTCACTATTGCTTTGTCTGATACAGAATGTTTGATATGTACTTATACGTGAGTATGAGTATATATATATATATATATATGAGTATTTATACAGTAGCACCGCAGTCAAACTGTGAATAGTTGTGATTTGCTGTTCTTTCCTTTGCTTCGTCATTTATGTGGTTAATGCGTTGAATAATCGGATACGGAAGAAAGCACGTAGAAAACTCTGCTTTTGTTATTGTTTTGATCGAAGCCAATCGCTGTAATTCTGAATAAAAGCTTCAGTGAGCGAGATCATGTTTTGTCATCAGTCAGACATTATTACACGTTTCATTTTACTTAGCCTAACGGTGCTGTCTCTAAAGCCCCTTTCACACAGAGATTCCGGAAAATACACGGATAAAGTGACCCGGGTTCGTTTGACTTTGGTTCATTCACACTGCCAGTGATTTTCCGGAATCAGAGAGTGCGTTCACACACAACCCGTAAAAATCCCGTAAAGACACGTGACATCGATGTGACATGTAATGTCTCAGCAACGTCTATAGTTTGCTTATGAGCTGCGATTTCTGTCTCGAGAAACCACGCTTGTGCATTTTCTTATCTGATTCGATCATAAACTAGCGCATTACGTAACATTTCACGCTGGCAAACGATCCTGGCTTCAGCGCCATCATTACGACACGGCATTGATTACGGCTTTTGTTCACACAGAGTGCGTTCCGGGACTGATCCCAGCAATGTTACTAGGTCCCCAACCCGGCATCGATCCCGGCATCAATCCCGGGTCGTGTTTGCGTTCACACAGAAGGCGTTCTGGCAATTTCCCGGCATCAACGTGAAAGGGGCTTAAGAATGACAGTTAGTGTTCAAAATCTGTACTGCAGTCCAATTTCAAAATATAAGAGATCGTTGTTTCCCCCGCCCCCTCCTCCTCAGACTCGACGCTCACGTGGGTTGCCAGTTTGAGGACACGCAACAACAAGTGCAATTGACGACGAAAACCAAGGAGACTTACAGACTGTAAGTTAACGAGTTGATTTATCCGCGTTTATAGAGATTTTTAGATGGATCGAGGCTTTTTAGGTTGTATGGAATCTGCAATCTCTGGCCCAGTTTGTTTGCTTGTTTCCAAAGCTGCAATACGTTGTGTTTCCTGCCAACTGGCAACCCGGTGTGTCGAAATACTATTGGGTGAACTGGCAGTGGGCGAGATCACACAGACCAAAACAAAAACCCACTGACAACACTGAACGTGTAAAATAACTGGCAGTAGAAGTTTTTTTCAGGGAAACGAGTATGTGAATTTAGCATGTTTCCTAAATATGTGCAAAAATATTATGGTATTTTTATGCTTTAGTGGAGTAAAAAAAAGTCACATACTGCACCTTTAAAACATGATGATACTGCAAATCAAAATGTTTACGTTTTTCACTTTATCGAAAGAATGAACTATGATTATAAGAACGACAGTGTGACAAACGATGGTACATTCATTCATAATTCCGTTTACATGAAACACTTTGTCTTTTGTCAACTTTAACTGTGGTAATTTCAAGTAGGCTACTTCAGTGTTTCTCAAACTTTTTCTGCCATTCCCCACTTTGAAGGTAGGGAAGGGTTCGTGCCCCACCTGTCCTCATGCAATCGCCCCAACAAAATGTTAATAAACTAGGCTTTAAGTTAAAATGTATTTTATTAACATGACATTTTAAAAACATGACAGTAGATAAAAAATAATAATGCGTGGCAAAATAATAAGCCAAATAATAAGGCAAATTAGTGTTTGTATTTTGCCTCTGATAACATCAAATTCAGAAACGGAGAAAATAAAAGTGTGGACTAGTTGTGCTTTGCTTTACTATTTTGTCACTTCGCAAACTGCATGCAAAAAGAACAAACAAAATTGAAAAAGAATAATAATAATCTCAGGGTTTTTCCTGGCTCAAAACGAGGCGGAGGTGGTAAAATCCTAATAATGTACGTATTTTAGGTATTTTTATAATAATAAATGTATTTTGTATTTTTCGAAGACTATCATAAGCTACTGTGTTTCCCATAGTATTTTGTGTGTGGTGTGGACCTCTGCACCCCTAGGGGGGTCCGGGGGCATGCTCCCCGGAAGAAAAGTTTGTACGTTTTAAAGATAAATTTATAAATCTGGTGCACTTTGAAAGTTAAAAATTAAGTGATTAACTAATTTAATGTCTGCAATGAGCCTGTTTTTTAGTAGGCTACACATATTTTCTGAACCAGAGACGGAGAGCGCTCACCGCTTGACATCACAACTATTCAGTGTTTTCAACCACATAATGTTTATTTTAGGTTTCAGACATTTAAATTCACATAAGTAAGTTACTAAAAAAGCAATACATTTAGAGTTTGTCAAATACACACTTATGTCTATGGAAGCGGCAATAATAATTATTTCCATTATAATTAGACGACACGTAGGCTAGGCCTATTATTCATATCAAATACACATCGTGTAAGTAACTTTCAAGTTTACTCTATGCTTCTCTCAGTTCACCAGCCACTTACTTTCATGTATTACGGGAGAAGTGGATAAATTGACGTTTGTTAAATCCAACAGATCCGATTCTCTAAAATGCGGCATAAACTATAACGCCCATCGCGTATAGCTCAACTAAGGTGTTTAAACAACAAAACACATCCACTTGCTCATATTTGACAATCGGAATATCAGATATTTCCTGCTATAGCCAACAAATTTGTGAAATAAAAGCAGATAATCAGTCATTCAGCGCTATTGTGGCTGCGGTGTGACAAGCAATGACGGGTCACCATGGAAACCATAAAGGGATACGATCTAAATAACGGGCGCCTCTAAAAACTTACGTGTGAAAAGGTTAAGTAGGGCTTCCATTTAAATGTGTCGTTGTTTTGTTTTGAGTTTATGCTCAATAAATAAAGGAATTAATAGAGATGGGCACAAAAATTACCACATTTTCTCCCGTTTGTCGCGCCCCACTTGTCATGTTTCTATTCCCCACCAGTGGGGCACGCCCCACACTTTGAGAAACGCTGGGCTACTTCAACTTTATTTTGCTTCAACCAAGATGTTATACGCATACATTTTTGGCAAATGTTTCAAGTATGTAAGGAGATGTTTTTCAACATTTAGAGTTTTCAAAACATTTCCACACGTGTAATGGCGGGGATGTTGAAAATTATTTTAATATGCAAAACTGTTACCAATCATAGCAGTGGGTGTTTACTTCCAAGCCTTGAATGCGGCACGCCCATCAAAACGGTGTTCGAAAGAGAGGGTCAAAAACAGGATATGAAATAGCTTCTCATTTAAAGCTGCAGTAGGGAGTTTTGAGAAAACGTTGACTTAGCCTGAAAATTTGAACAAGCACAACTTACAGGTCCCACCCCCTTGCTCTCTGCTGCGCTACAGCCCTCCCTCCACAGCTCGTCCTCCACAGCGGAGCCTGTCGTGAACGCGCAGGCTAGTAAACACTAAACAGGGCCACCGATGACGGTGGATAAAAAGTTATATGGCACATTCACTAATAGGGACTAAAGGTGATGATACACAGGGCAACTGTTTGAGCAATGTTGCCGTCAACGGGCAACCACGTGAGACACGGAGCCCTCGACCGATCTAAATGATCTAGATAGAAATGTATTGCCCATTTTCAATGGGAAAGTGCCCAAGCAACAATCGCTCGGCAAGATTGCCCAGCAACATTGCTCAAAAAGTTGCCCTGTGTATCATCACCTTAAACGTCAATAATATGCTTTACATTGACTATGGCCTGCCCATACTTTGACTACAAACTTGGTCCTCAAATCATTATGTATTTTCCAATAGCCTACATGTAACTTTATAACGTTGCACTCTTTCTATAAGTTATAAATAGCTAGTAAGATAACGTTAATATAACGGTAACTAACGTTACAGCATGCAAGTAATTATTCTAGCGATATATAATGCTAGATAACGTGTGCTAGTACATTATTTCAGCAACATTAAGCCAGTGAATTAGCAGGTTTCAATTGTTGCTTAGCAGAGTGCGTGACATTTTATCTACATGTTATGCGGCTAGAGTTTTGACACCGAGTCAATGGGCTCTGTGTAATTCTTTCTTTTTCGCTTGTTTATCGTCATTAGTCTTTTTCCTTTTACCTCTTTGTTTTATGAGCAGGTGTCACTCGAGAATTGGCAGTTTAGGTTGTTTCTCCGTCATAAGCACAGCTGCAGCACGCCAGCAATCTTGAGTTTGAACGACGGCTCGCGCTCCGGCGCTCGCGCTGTGCAAGAGAGGGGTGTGATCAGCACGTACACGAGCGTGACTGACACTGCTAAGACACTCCTTTCGGCTCTGATTGGTTGTTTCTGACCAGGAGCGTGTATTTCTTGCAAATGGCAATAGGACCACTGGGAGGAGCCAGAGGAGCTTGATTTTTACACAGATTATCTGTCTCATATTCTACTGTCAGGACATAATGACAGTTTTAGCAAATACATTTACATTTAGTCATTTAGCAGACGCTTTTATCCAAAGCGACTTACAACTGAGGACTAAACCAAGCGAGTCATCGTGAAGAGGCAAAAGCAACGCAAGAAGTGCTCAAAATACAAAGTTTAGACATAGCTCGGAATAGCATAAGCCAGGCAAGCGAGGATTTAGAGGAAAGGATTTTTTTATTTTTTTTTATTTTTATGTTAAGTGCTCCCGGAAGAGATGAGTTTTCAGTTGTCTTTTGAATGTTGTCAGGGATTCTGCATTCCGGATGAGGGTGGGGAGATCATTCCACCAGCATGGAACCGTGAATGAGAATGTTCTGGAGAGTGATTTTGTGCCCGCTGTGATGGTACCACGAGCCGTTGCTCATTGACCGATCGTAGGCTTCTGGTAGGGATGTAGACTTGTAGTAGTGAGTGGAAGTAGGAGGGAGCTGAACCTGTGGTCAATCTGTAAGCAAGCGTCAAAGCCTTGAACTTGATGCGAGCAGCGAGTGGTAGCCAGTGCAGAGAGATGAACAGAGGAGTGACGTGGGCCCTTTTGGGCTCGTTGAAGACCAGACGAGCTGCAGCATTCTGGATCATTTGTAGAGGTTTAGTTGCACATGATGGAAGTCCAGCCAGAAGAGCATTGCAGTAATCAAGCCTAGAAATGACCAGGGCCTGGACGAGAAGTTGTGTTGCATGCTCAGTTAGGAAAGGCCTGATCTTCCTGATGTTGTGCATAGCAAACCTGCATGATCGAGCTGTCTTTGTAATGTGGTCTGTGAAGGTCAGCTGATCATCAAAGATTACTCCAAGATTTCTGACCGACCTTGATGGGGTGATTGAGGATGAATCTAGCTGGATAGTGAGGTCGTGCTGTAGAGACGGATTGGCAGGGAGGACGAGAAGCTCAGTCTTTGCCAGGTTGAGCTGCAGGTGATGTTCCTTCATCCATGCTGAGATGTCCGCCAGACAGCTTGAGATCCGTACAGCTACTGTGGGGTCATCTGGTTGAAATGAGAGGTAGAGCTGGGTGTCATCAGCATAGCAATGGTAAGAGAAACCATGTGCCTGTATGATAGGTCCCAGTGATGTGGTGTAAATGGAGAAGAGGAGCGGTCCGAGAACTGAACCCTGAGGAACGCTTGTGGTCAGTTGATATGCTTTGGATACCTCACCTCTCCATGTGACCTTGAAGGACCTACCTGTGAGGTAGGACTTAAACCAGTTGAGGGAGGTTCCAGTGATGCCCAGTGATGAGAGGGCGAACAAGAGGATCTGATGATTCACAGTGTCGAAGGCAGCAGACAGGTCCAGTAGAATGAGAACTGATGATTTGGAAGCAGCTTTTGCGACCCGCAGGGCTTCCGTGACTGACAGCAATGCAGTCTCAGTTGAATGTCCTTTCTTGAAGCCAGATTGGTTGACATCCAGCTGGTTGTCCAGAGACAGGAAGGATGATACTTGGTTAAAAGTAACTCGTTCAAGTGTTTTCGCAATGAATGGTAGGAGAGAGACAGGTCTGTAGTTCTCTAGAAGTGATGTGTTTAATGTTGATTTTTTAAGCAGAGGGGTTACCCGAGCCTGCTTAAATGCTGTAGGGAAGATGCCAGTGTGGAGGGATGAGTTGATAATGTGTGTGAGAGCTGGTAGAAGTGTGGGAGAGATGGCTTGTAGAAGGTGTGAGGGGATGGGGTCTAGAGGGCAGGTGGTAGGATGACTGGAGAGGAGAAGTTTAGATACTTCTTCCTCGGTTAGTGGAGTGAAGGAGGAGAGAAGGTTATTGGCTGTGGGAAAGGTTAGTCTGGGTTCCTGTGCTGAGAACTGACTGCTGATAGTGGTAGTTTTGTTAGTGAAGAAGTTAGCAAAATCATCAGCAGTTAAAGAGGAGGTGGGTGGTGGTGGAGGTGGACAGAGGAGAGAATTGAATGTCTTGAACAGTGAACGTGTGTTAGAGGCGCTGTTGATCTTGTTGTGGAAATATGAAGATTTTGGTCAGATGTGTCTTTTGATTTGCGCCATTTCCTCTCCGCTGCCCTGAGCTTGGTCCGGTGTTCACGAAGAACCTCAGATAACCAGGGGTTAGAGGGAGTGGTGCGTGCTGGCCTAGAGGAGAGAGGGCAGATATTGTCTAAAGAAGAGGTTAGGATGGAGCATAAAGTATTCGTTGCAGTATTCACATCCAGAGATGAGAAATGTGAGGGTGAGGGAAGAGAAGATGACACAGAGGAAAGATGGGATGGAGAAAGTGAGCGCAGGTTTCGTCTGAAAGTAAATGGTGGGGAGGATGGTGGAGCATGGGTAGTGAGTTGTAGATTGAAAGTAATGAGGAAATGATCTGAAACTTGGAGAGGTTTCACCAAAATGTTGTCTGTGATACAGTTGCGTGTGTAAACCAGGTCCAGTTGGTTGCCTGACTTGTGAGTACCGGTGGTGATGAGCCGTTTGAAAGAGGCTAGGAGAGAGATGAAGTCTGTTGCATACGGCTTCGCTAGGTGAATGTTGAAATCGCCAAAGACTACAAGTGGGATGCCATCCTGAGGGAAAGAGGACAGCAACACATCCAGCTCTTCTACAAAGCTTCCCAGTTGACCTGGGGGGCGATAAATAACTACAATATGGATCTTCATGGGAGTTGTAAGTGTAATAGCATGATATTCAAATGAGTTGTTATTGCATAGAGAATACATGTTTTCAAAAGTTACCTACAGGAGCTTTAAAAGACTAAGCTTGGACATTTGTGCACATGCTATCCAGTTTGCACGTTTTTATACATGCAAACCTTTAATAATAATGGTCTTGTCTCCTGAGACTGGTAAACAGAAAGAAACTTACATGTGTCAGTCTTCGTTTCTTCTGAATCTTTAAACGGTCAGTGTGAATCAGGGTGGGCTTGCTAAAAAAAAAAAATTTTTTAAACTAACCATAAAAGCAGCAACACAATCTCAACAACACACACCAGGTGTATGTACACATGCTAAAAGAGGCTCTCTCGTTCTGACAACCACACCTTCACTTACATAAAAGACATGGGCCAGATGCGTTCATTCAATTCAAACATGCACTAAACGAACTGGAAAATAATGTAAGAACACTTAGTCACACAGTATACAATATGCAACAATAGAGAAAACCACCATTTCAATTGGATTTCCCCTTTTCCATAATAATGATGCAACACTCTTTAAGTGTCACGGGTCTATGGAGGAGGACTCAAATGTAGAACGAGTGTTAACAGGTTTATTGACAAACAGAAGACAGGATGTGGTGGGAGAGGTGAACAGTCCAGACAATAGGCAGGGATGAGACACAATGACAGCCGTAGAAACTAGCCGAGCAGCAGTTGTAACTAGCAAGATGACTGGAAGCAGGAGAGTAGAAATGGCAGAGCAGAATGAGACCTGAGAATACTAGCAGTAGCCAGATAGGAACTTCCAAGTATTCCAGCAAGGCACTCAGGGATCTCAGGCACAGCACCAGGCTTCCTCCAAAACCAAGAGTGTAAGCAGTCAGGGACGCTCAGCTAGCAGGACTGGAACTAGAGACACAGAAGACAAGACAGGACCGATGGCAGAACTAAAGCACACAACACTTCTACAAATAAAACACTGTAGACTTTAGTAACAAGAAACAAACTATGTAGCACAGAAGTACGCAGTAGTACAACATCTAACGAACTGCCAACACATGAGGGAAAGAGCACACATATAAATGGAGCTAAGAACAAGAGGAACAGGTGACAACACTCTGACGAGGAACCGGTGACAACACTCGGACAAGGAACAGGTGACAACACTCAGACAAACGAGGACTCAACTAGACAAGAGGGTGTGGTACAGGGAAACAAGGAGGCAGGAACAGAGGAGCACATGGCCAACACAAACAAAACCATACGTTCAAGCACAACACAAACATAGAGACATGAAACAAAGACAACACAGACAAAGCTGCCAGAGCAAGACCCTGACATTAAGTAGCTTGTTAGGTCATATTATAACTTCCTAAAAGTCCAACGTTTGGACATACTTGACTGACTTAATGTCTTGTGATCTAAAGCGTTGTGCTTTATACGAGTTGTTTTATAAAACAAAAGAAATGTTGTTGTTTAATCTTTTTAATGTCTTTTTTAGCATTATTTGAAAATGTGGAAAAATTAACTGAGTGAGTGTGTGCAACCTTTTGACTGGTTGTGTAAAATTAAATAAACAGAATGCTGATACACTATTCTCTTACATAAAGTTACCTGAATAAATGTTTTTGATATAGGCCTACCATCAAATGGTACGTTAATTAGGACTGTGTATCACCAAGAATCGGGCGATGCGATTTGTATTACGATACAGGGGTTATGATACGATACAGTGCGGTATATTGTAAGAAAGGTGATATATTGCGACATTTCTTGTTTTTGTTTTTTTGCATGAAACCTGAGTAAACATTTTATTTGCATTTATATTACTAATCACTATTGTTGTGCAATCTAAGTAAAGGGAAAATAGCAAAGTGCATGGAATATTCTTTAGGTGATTTCCAACAAAACAACTGATGATTTTCCATTAACATTTCTGCTAGTACCAACACAGGTGTGGGAATAATTAACAGGGTAGTTCAACTAGCTGAGCAAGAACCTTTTTCCAAAGCACCTCAGCAGTAACCATGGAAACAAGACAAGGAAAACACCATGTCAGCTTCTCTCCAGACACACACATTATGCTCTTTTTAACTGGGCAGTAGCTACAAAATTCCAGTGTTACAAAATATCACTAATTCAAGAAATGATGTTACTTACAAACCAAAATAGACTTGTATGCATATTTAAAATGTAATTTAAAATGGTAAAGATATGTTGGCATGCCATGGATCATACAAAATGAATGACTAATTTAATACAATAAGTGGGGCCATTAGATTTTATCCTCACCTGAACTCTTACAGGTATGAAAAGTCCTGTGGGTTACAAATCAAAATAGCACCATTCCAATAATCCGTTTTTTTTTGTTTTTCATCGTTTTAGCTATAGTTAGTGTAGTTGAAAATATGTTACAAGAACATTTGCATACCTATAAGACATCTGATAAAGCTAATCTGTAAACAATTATATGATCAAACAAAGGTTTTATATTGCTTTAACTCATCAAAATAAGCAATTTTTAAGCAACTTTTTTTAATAAGTTATACAAGACCCAACTCATTTTTTAAGTCAGTTAAATGTAATTTAAGTTCAAATGACTTAAATATCCAAGTTGATTGACAGCAACATAGTGTTGGCAGAGATCTGGCCCACATGTGGGCCGTGTGGAATCCACGTGTACCAGATGTGGGCCGGCCGGATCTGGGCCAACACTATGTTGCTGTCTGATTAAATAGGGCACTATTTGAGGGAACAGCCATTTGTAGTGGTGTCCGAAACCATAGAGGATGTTATTGAGTCAACTCATTCCATCCCACAATGCAATAACGAGGGTGCAACCGATGTACGCTCAACAGCTAGAGAATACCCATAATGCACTGTGAGAGTCGTGCGCTGAATGAATTCTCGCAGCTCGTCAGGAGAAGGTGCCTACAGCTGAATCCAATCATCCATCCATTTTCAAAACTGTGCTGGTCCAGCGTATTATCATACAGGTATAAATTCCTTTTTAATTTGTTATTACATTGTTTCATTAAAGTTTATATGCTAGTTTCCATGGCAGAGTTTAAGATAGATCTTTTCATTAGGGATCAGCCAGTTTGGTGTTTCAAATGATTATTACTAGACTAGATTACTGTAATGCTTTATTAGCTGGTTGTCCTGCATCCTCAATAAACAAGCTACAGTTAGTCCAAAATGCAGCCGCTAGAGTTCTTACTAGGTCGAGAAAATATGATCATATAACACCGATTCTATCATCTCTGCACTGGTTACCTATTAAGTTCCGTATCAATTACAAAGTACTACTACTGACCTATAAAGCCCTAAATGGTTTAGCTCCTGTGTATTTAATGGACCTTCTATCGCCCTACAATCCATCGCGTTCTTTAAGATCCCGAAATTCGAGGCTTCTGGTCATTCCTAGGATATCTAAGTCCACTAAAGGAGGGAGGGCGTTCTCACATTTAGCTCCTAAACTCTGGAATAGCCTTCCTGATACTGTTCGTGGCTCAGACTCGCTCTCCCAGTTCAAAACTAGATTAAAGACGCATCTCTTCAGCCAAGCATTCACATAATGCTTACCTTTTATACCACTGTTGAATCAGATCGACTGCATTAATATTATGAACAGCAGCTACGCTAATTATCTCCCATCTGCTTTTCTGCTGTTATCTCGGGACGCTAGTCCCGAGGTAAATAGCGTTCGTCAGCTCCAGTTTGTATCCAGCCTCTCACGGAGACTTCAGATGCACCAACACCTGCGATGAGACGACTCGACGCCTGTGAAGAGACGACTCGACGCCTGTGAAGAGACGACTCGACGCCTGTGAAGAGACGACTCAACGCCGGCGATATGTTATGCCCTAAATTAATACATGATGATTAACTAACTATATTCTTCTATGTACATTTCTGAAATGCACTTTCTGTAAAGCTGCTTTGAAACAATATGTATTGTGAAAAGCGCTATACAAATAAATTTGAATTGAATTGAATATTATTAAACAGCAAGCACATACTGCAAAATCGAAAGCCCTTGGCGCACTCGGTGTCCGAATTCACTCACTCGTTTTCATCAACTCCTTCAAGTGGAATAACTTATATTAGTGGAGAGTAATGTAGGGAATAGTGAATGAGGGTATAGGGGGAATATCGAACACAGCAATGGTCTCAGGCCTACATTGAATACTTGATTCTGATTGGCCAATCATGGCGGCCCGTCAGATATTAGGTTTGTTTGAGATGTGCCTTGCCTCGCCTGAAATGTAGTCGAGAGTAGGCGGCTGCAGTGAGAGGAGGAGTGAAAAAAGCGCAGGCAAGCCGGACAGATCGCTCTTCTCGCAGTGGATCTGACACCTGTGAGATCAAAGGCGGATATCGCGGGATTCACGGGATTCACACTCGTGCACGGTGTTGCTAATAAACTGGATGTATTTTCAGTTTTGTTGCTTGAATATGAAAATAAATATAATGAACAAGACACTCAAAGTACTTATTTAATTCCATTTTAAATAGGCCTATATGTTTATGAATCATTTTTTTTCTTTACAGATATATGTTTTTATTTTTAATTTAAAAAAAATACATCAAATAGATCGCACTGTCTGAGAGTTTGGGGATATCCACACATAATATATACACATAAAACATGATATCAGAGTTTTAAAATCAAACATTTTAAAAGAGAACAATACATCACGGTTGTTTAAACCAATGAGCATTAAGCTGTGCCGTCAGCAAGTCGTTTCCCATCATGCTTTTAATCAGCGCAGTCGGTGCAGAGCAACTGCGCGGGACTGCAGAATCCGACACGTGCGCCTTGCGGTCGCGAGACTTTTTTGACTCAAGTCAGCATGACATCAGAGCAAGGCGGACCGCACTCGGACACATTTCTAACCGGCATGCATCTCGCGCTGATCACCGGTGATCGGTTCTGCGCAGATTTTGCTCATCTCAAACAAGCCTATTGTTTTCATAATAACCGTTGTTCAGGGTATCTATCTGACTGCTCGTCTATTAAACTTCTGATTGTGCTTTGTCGTGGTCTTTACAAATAATTTGATTCGAATAATATTTCACAAGTAATATTTGTATATTTATGTGTATGTTTGTTTGTTAAGCAGTCGTGGTAACTTATTCCTATAAAACGTGGGACAGTGTAACGTTACACTCACAATGACAGTTGGTAATTTTCGCAAAATAAACGGCATTATGAAGATACGATACGAGACCCCTGTTGCGCTTTATTTTGTGATAACGACGGACTGACTCAAAGTTGTCCCGTACTTGCACTGACAAAGCTTGACAGAAAGGTAAATCTGTTCTCATTTTCCTCCCCTCAGAATACAGATTTAGTATTTCATAACCACATTTCTACCGGCACATATGCAGAGATGTTCCCTTTAGATAAAATGTAGTTAAAAAAGCAGGCTGGCAAAGTTAATACAATGATTGTTGACAAGAAACACTTCCTGGTTTAACGTCAAGACTGCAGCCTACGATCACTGTCAAACAAACCCTCCGAGTTCTTCAGAACGAAAACAAATGAGTTTAAATTATAGAGAAGATAATTTTTTGCCTGAATAATCGATCGGATATGCAACTCGCTCGTGTTTAAAACATACAGATGTCGCGACTCGCGAGCTGGTGAAAATGTCACAGGCGCACTAGTCTCGCGTAGCCATACTAGACCTTCAGACTGACGGCTGACGTGACGTTCAGTGGGCGTGACGTCTGAGGCTGAGAGACTACAGTCGCACAGCAGACTGTGAGAAACGCCCTAAAAACTTTTCATGCGCAAAAACTGAAACCACGACGCAAAGAGACCAACGAAACCGTCGTTGGATTGAAATGACGTCTTGACTAGAGAACAAATTAGATCTGTTATGAACCAAACTCACCTTCTACCTTCCAATATTCCATAATTTAAACTCGACGTCTGATCATGTGCTGGTTCTTCTCGTGGCACACCCTTCAACTACTAGCACACACTGAAGGAATTTCAAGTATTGTTCTTTACCCCTTACAAAATTGACCATTTTATCATAGTTTCCAGCAAAATTCCAGTGTATGTTTTTTTGTTTATGGTGTAAGAGAAATATTTACGTATTGTCTTTAACCCCCTACACAATGTACCATAGTTTACACAAAAAACCATAGTAGGCCTACAATTTTTGTTAAGTTGTAAGAGAATGAATGAAGTATTGTCCTTTATTGTTCTTAGAATTTACCACAGTATCCCACAAAAAAATCCATAGTTCAGTTTTTGTTATTATTGTAAGAAGAATTTAAGTTTTGTCCTTTCATTTTTGCAATGGTATAATTCCCATGACAAGTTCATAGTAAGGTTTTTTTTAAGGAAAATTATTTAAAATATTCAGTCTCTTGTATAGTCTCCTATACATTACCCTTAAAATATTAACCATATTCAGCTAAATAAAATATTTTATTTTTGCAAGCGAAAACAAGGCTGTGACATTGAAATACAGTAGGCTATTTAATTAAAAGTAGGCTAGAATATCTAGAATAAGGTCCATAACTTTAATAAAAAAAACTGTTGATACTTTGAAACAAATTTCTAGATCATAGTTGTTTTATTTGCGATTACATAATATCATAGACATGAAATGGACATGATTCTTGGTTACAGAGAATAGCTATATAACTAGATTACTTAGTATAATTTTTCATTTGGAAATAACATTTATCCAGAAAAGACTACAATCTAAACTTTAAATGAAAAGATTTTTGTTTGTAAACACCACAACTAACAACAAACCCCCACAATATGTCTATCGTTGAAGTTTTCGCCACTCAACTGGTCTTTTAAAAGCATTCCGAACTACAAAACAAAACAATTTACATCTGAAATGAATGCATTTATGTTTGGTCACAGACATATCTTTATATTCCTTTTTTGCCTTGACATGCAAAAATAAAGTGAAGTACCAGCAATAATATACTTTCTCGTATGTCCACAACAACAATTCGGTCATCAGTTTGCTTTACCTAATGCTGTATAATTTGATACAATTTTTTAAAACAGAATATAGAGAAGACTGATTGCCGTTTCACACATCTATTCAGAATGAATGCACAGGTATGCCTTTTTGTGCCTCGCAAAGTAGAAACATTCTGGCTGGAAGTTGTTTTTCTCTTCTACTTTCTTATAGCAGCTAATGGCATGGACCAACGTGTCGGGAAGAGTCTTCCACAGCTCTTGAGCAACAGACTGCATGTTTCCCTTCAGCTTCTGTGCCTCTATCTGATCTAGCAGCTGGCCCTTGTTGAGGGGTTTCGGGTCTGCACTAAAAGACACCACGATTCTGATGCTGTTTGGGGTCAGAAGATCAAAGAAGTTTCCACCTCCACCGCTTCCATGGTACTTTTTGCCAGCGAGCCAGTTCCAGAAGAATATGCCACTGTGATTGAACACCCGAACTGACCAAGAAACCCAGTAGTATTTCTTCTCAAGGAGATTCAGTATTAATCCTGCAAACTCTGGGTCAACGCTGGCTTGTCGCTCCAGAAGTTGATGCTCCACATCCGTCTTGGCCTGCAAGGGGAAATTCTCAATGCAGTCATCCACCGCCGCTTTCATGCGTGTCTCTACGTCTTCCATGCGATCCTGCCAGTTCTTCACTATGGCCTCGCCTACCACTCCCTCTGTCAGGGCGGCGTGACCCATGACTGCTATAATTCCCATGACAAATATCTTCTTTAGCCTAGCACAGAAATCCTCCACTGGCTTTCTGCTCCTTTGCTCTGTGGTCACCACCGTGTCCAGTATGGCATCTCCGGACATGTTCTCTCCAGTTACAGCATTGAACAAGGCATCAATGTTCAGATCGCTATCTGTGTTCTCATACTGGCTGATGAAATTCTCCTTCTCCTTCTCCTTGAACTTGGGCTCAGCATTGACAAAGTCTTGAAACGTCTCATACTGACTGATAATATTCGCCTCAAAGTCAAAGTTCTGCTTGTTCATGGATGTCCGCAGCATCTCCAAAGAGATTTGGTTGTTTTCATCTTGAATATTATTGAGTTTCTGGTTAATCATTTCAAACTGCTCAGCAAGGAACTTGGCCTCCTTCCCATCCGGGTTGCCGAGGATCTCGGCTGAGGCCAAAAACACGGCCTCCAGGATGGGGTGGAACTGCCCCACAGTGGCTGCTAAAACCTCGCAACCTTGCCCCATGATTTCCACTCCTTTCTCGATCTTGTCCTTGTTCTCCAAAACCCATTCTTCCACCCGATTCATCCTGGATCAAAGCAGAGAGGCCTTCTTATCCTTCTTACCCTTGTCTGTAACAGATCAAGGCATATATATCATAAAGTGGAAGCCACAGTATAAAAATCAATACTAAAATCAATGCAGCTATTTCTAAGGGTCATATTTGTTTGCTCAGGATGAGACCTTAACAGTAACCTAAGATGAATTGGACAGCCAGACCACAGGGGCAGAAATACCAGAGTGTTTGTACATTTATACATGTTTTCCATGGGCTCAAGCCATTTAAAAAAAAGAAAAAGAAAAAGAAAAAAGAAAAAGAAAAAAAATCTAGTCTTGTTCGGGCATGTCCTGTTCCACCTTCCACCCCGCCAGCTAAGTCTCCGCATATTATACAACAATAAAGGCAGATCATTGAGATCAGGTGTCTACTATTAGAATTAAAAGCAAATATGCTAAAAGTTTTTTGTGCTTCAAAGCACAGTTTATCATTATTATGAGCACATCGTCGGTGTGAATAGGAGAGCTCCTCTCTCTCCTCTTTGGAGAACAATTCAGCATTTAAACCCCATATGTATAGCAAAGCAGATGTTTTCAGGAGGGGTTACTGGGTGGGAGAATATATTTGATGGCTTTAGCTAGCATTTCAGGACATTTCTGGGCACTCTGATTATACAAGGGAGATGATCTCACTCTCGTATCTAATTTCCCAAGACTCAATATGCAGAAAAAAAGGCACACCCAGATCTGAGAAAATCTGAAACCAATACACTTGTCCTGCGGTGAAACCATGTTCTACAGCCGGCAACAAAATGACTCAGATTTTCTAAAATAAATAAGCACAAATAAGTATACAAGACTAAACCTGACATTTGATATTTTAAAGATCAGAGACTTAATTTGGCTCCTGTTCAATAATGTCTTACATAATGATTTAGTGGATCGTGTGAACAATTATGAGAATTCAGTTGCTAATATTATGAATGATAAGCATGTAGAACTCATATTTGGAATTTATGACTCAACAATTAATCCTTTAAAAGAGCATTCTGATCTCAATGGAATTAAGAGCAAAACAATACTTACTCAACAATACAATGATCCTGATCGTTTCAAGTCCTCCTTTGTAAGAATAATTAAGATGGCTTTGAAATTAAAACTCCAGGATGTGTTCGATTTCAGAAAGAAAACGACTTCATAAAAAGATGAAATGTAGGAAAATAGTTTAAAATAAATCCAGTCTAGCAATTTGTACAAGAAGACCCTGTTTTTGATAGTGAAAAAAAGGTAAGGAACCAAAGCCACGTCCCTTATTTCTATCCAAATGCTGCTTGGAGCTTCGTGGCAGTCAGTATATTCACTTAAGCACAACATCCAGTGTTATTTGGCCATAAAATGGTAGGATGTGGTACTTAAGTCAATATTGACTATCATCCACATCAAAATGATTCTCACAAAGTGTCATCTCCAACTGTTCCTGACAAATGATAATTAAAAGCATAGATCACTGGCTAGCTATTTTTATTTGTGTATTTTTTTTAAATCCTTGGCTCTATGAAGGTTTTGAAGTTGTGCATATAAAATAACAAAAAATGAAAAAAGAGAAAGGGTAGGATAATGCATGGAAATAGACCAAAAAAAGGAGACTCACCGTTAGTCTGGTGAAATGTATAGATGTGTTCTCTAGTGTTCCAACAGAGTCCAACTGTGCCTAAAAGCAGCAGCTTCCCAGGGTCCACATATATATATAGACTCTGCCCGGCGGCACTCCCCCTTCAGATTAACTCCATCCCCTGCATGCATTCCTCTGAGCCCACTGAAGAGATGAGGGACAGGCACACAGACAGATTACATCCTGTAAACATTCCTACTTTGAGAAAAATCAGCATGTAGTAGTTAGATAGTCCCAGAAATGCTTAGTAGAGCCTTTCCCTTATAACATGCTGCATACTCTGCTTTTCTACACGGGTTGCCATGGGTACAGGCACTCACAGTGGCCAGTGCACATACACACACACACAGATATATTTATAGGCCTATATATATATATATATATATATATATATATATATAGTGATTACAATTAATCGCATCTAACATAAGTTTGTTTATATAATAATATATATAGGCCTATAAATATATATGTGTTTGTGTGTATCTGCACTGGCCACTGTGAGTGCGTGTGTGTGTGTGTGTGGATATATATATATATATATATATATATATATATATATATATAGTGATTACGATTAATCGCATCTAACATAAGTTTGTTTATATAATATATATATATATATATAGGCCTATAAATATATATGTGTTTGTGTGTATGTGCACTGGCCACTGTGAGTGCCTGTGTGTGTGTGGATATATATATATATATATATATATATATATATATATATATATATATATAGCGGCTACTCAATCCAATGATGATACCGCTGAGAGACTAAGACAGGGACTTTATGCACTTGTGACGCATAAATAAAACATCGATGAGGCAAATTATCTTTTACTAGCAATTCTTTATTGCTGGCTGATGTTTCTTGATAGTACAAAGTTCAGTGGTCAACAAAGAATACATCGCCCCTGCTCACCCCCTCTCACCTAACTTAATCAGTGAACAGGTGACTAATATTCACATTCCCACGTAATCCCGTGACCCGCCACCAGGATCACGTGACAATCAAAAACATTAACTCTTTCATGTCTACTACAATATATATATATATATATATATATATATATATATATATAGTGATTACGATTAATCGCATCTAACATAAGTTTGTTTATATAATATAATATATATATATATATCCACACACACACACACACACATATATTATATATACCCAAACTTTTATGTTAGATGCGATTCATCAATTTGCACTAAATGTCATGTTTGTCAAATATTCAGGCTGTAGACTTTATTAATAAACAAAAATAGGAAAACAAGAATATACAATCTAAGAGTTCAAGGAAACGGCCTAAAACCAAAAAACTAACGACACAATGTTGTTACTATGTTGCTATATTTGTGCTGTCATAAATAAAAATCACAATGACATATGCAGTATAAATATGTACTGTAGAATTTTGAGAATCATCCATAGTAATTTGCATACAATATCACGCTCTGAATGGCCCAAACAGTAGTGGATACCATGCATTAGAAGGCAAAATTATTATTTAAAAAAAAAAATGCAAATAAATAAGTTGTAGTCTTCACATTGTCCTTCTTTTAGGAGACTTTGTGGAGCAACACTTGCGAATCTGAAATGAGTGTGAAAACAGCTCTTGGGGGCACGATGCTTCTAGGTCATTTCCGTCACACTGCTTTACATGGCAGAGAAAGACTCTACTGTTTTCAGCATGGCAAGCGGACAAACCCAGTGGCTTTGTGCTGAAGCGGTCGCTGGGACACACTGGCATGCAATGATTCGTCTGTTGAAGGACAATAAGAGGCTGTTGTGGATTACAGCGGGTCTGGCATTAGCATTTCAAATCTTCATGTCACTGTTAGATCTCGCACTATGCAAATCAGTTGTGCTTATAAAGGATGACGTGCCCTCAGTAGCTCAGCAGTGGGAGTGATCGCTGATGTGCATGCTTGATAAACAGTCAACAAGGCCCTGGAGTGGTTTGTGGCATATTTAGTATCCATACTTTCCAAACAAATTACTAATGTGCATAGTTAGTTCCTAAGAATTAATCTTCACTTCTCGTTTTATTTGGGATACGGATATGAATGATGCCTCCAATTTTATCCAGGTTGTTGAGAAAAGATGGGCTTCTCTAAGCAATTGTCAACTGTAAATGTAAAAATGTTAAGGTTAGGGAACATGTAAAATGGTTTTCTTTGTTAACTGGCCTCTTTGTCTAAAATGCATAAATCATCCATAGACAATAAGGCAAAGACAATAAGGTAAAGACAAAGTGACCCTGTGCTGTGATAAAACCCAAACAAAATGGATCAGGCAATAACATTGGATTCACATAACGAATTCTGTGCACTTCCATTTTAAATTCACAACTGTGTCACAACTATGAATCATCAGTGTTGTTGAGCATGAGGACAACCAGATGACAAACTAAGGTTAAATGACAAATGATCATAAATTCACTCCAGTGGCCTTCATAGGACAGTACAGACACACATTAATGAAGATCTGCAAAGCGGTGACCTTCTCCTTTCATCACTGTCTGGGCGGTGATCACATTTGCCATTTGCATAAGGTGGAGGTTTTTAAAGGGCAAAGAAAACCTGCCTGAAATCAATAGACACACGTGAAGCCAGACAAAACACTAATACACAAACTCAAGATGGGAACTAAAAAGATGTCTGATTTAGCACACCCTTTACTTTACAAGATATATATAAAAAATATATTTTTACTGCAGTTACTTTCATTTCCTCTGAAGCTCGTCCAGACCAGAGGAAACAGAGATATTCAGGTCTGTCATTAAAGCAGAACACACTTCAATTTGCCAAAACAAACCTGTTTATGCCATTCTTGGAAGACCAACCTGAATGATCGTTTAGATTCAGTCAAGACAAACCTGTCTGAATAATTTCCACTGAACAGTTAGTCAACATAGCCTGAAGCTAATTCCCACAAAAAAATTGTTCCCACAATTTAATCTTAAACTCCCCCAATAGACATGCTAATACTTGTTTATTAAAACGATGTCATTGTCTGCTAGTATGAATTTATAAAACAAACAAAAAATCAATATAGATTTTGGTTCACAAAAACAAGGAATCTACATGGCTACATACATAAGCACTTTACTACTCAGTAAACATCACAGATCAGCATGATAAACACTATAGAATTTACTAATACATGTAAGGTATTTTGTATTTAAGATAAGGATAAAAATATGATGTGGCATAAAAAAGCTGATGACGTTGTGCTATTTAGTGGTGTTTGCTAAGGCAAGCAGCTCGTATCTGTTTTTCAGAAACCCTAAACGTAAGCAATAAACTTGTGTTGGGCATAAATCACGCCTCAAATTTTGCATTTAATTCAACACTTAAATATTATTGATAATAATTTCATCATGACGACATTGCAGTGAACTATACTGCCTTTTTTTGCACACCTTGCATAACTGTCAAGCATTATGTTGACAGATTTGTTGTTGTTGTTCAAACGAAATTAAAAGCTTAATCCATTTATTAACTTTAGGCTAATTCATGACTCATGCTAAAAAATTTTTTTTTTTTAAAAGGGCAGGGATTTCAAATACAGCTAATGGCTACTTGGAAGTCACACCTTAACAAACTATCAGACATGGAATTTGTCATCACAAACGTCTTGTAGAGAAACTCCAGATACTAGAGCTTTAGAAGCCGCCATAATCCTATAGTCCAGTCATTTTAAGCCAAAATGGGGGTCAACCTTGAACAAATTGCAACAGAAGCAAACTCAACTGATTTTGTATCCTCAATATGTCCTGATTAAGGAAAAAAAAGCCCCGAAGAATCCCATTAGGGGAAAGTTTAGAAAAAGACCCAAATATATCCCATTCATACGCCTATTCATTCTTTTTCTCACGTGAAAAGGGTAAAATTTTTAACCTTTAGATATCATCATGAAAATCACTGAGTTGATTACTTACATCAAGACAAACACAAAATGTATTACAAGTTTTTTTAAATTGTTTGTTAACATGGACAAATCGTGCATAATCTAATATGTGCTAATTTGCATAAATACCCAAGCAGATCTAAACATTGGGTATATAGCAGGTGAAAATGTCTTGTAGAATTTTGTTGACATATAACAGTAAACTATTTAATATTAAGGTCTGAATGGAACCCATTTAGGCTACCCATGAACATTAATGCAGGAAGAAGTACTTTAGAAACCAGCCTTTATCCATTATTATGGCAGAGATGGGGTTCATCTCTGCCATAATCAGCCAGTCGTCTATGCAATTCAGAATGCGTATGCACTGCAGCCTGAACGGGGCCAGAGCTGCATCTACGCACTTCGTGAATGTGCAGGGTGATAGAGCTAGACCGAAAGGAAGTGCCTGATACTGGTGTTCTTTGCCCCTGAAAGAAAACCTCAGGAACCTCCTGTGCTGAGGGAGGATGGAGATATGGAAGTATCTATCGTGACAAACCAGTCCTCGGATCTGATTTGAGTCACAATCTGTTTAAGTGTTAGCATCTTGGACTTGAGTTCCAGCACCGAACACTCCAACAGACGAAGAACTAGTATATGACGCAGTTCTCCATCCTTTTTCAGGGCTCGAAATTAACTTTTTTACTTGGTAGCACTGGTGCTCCAAAGTTAGGAGCACCAGCAAAAATTTAGGAGCACCCACCAAATTTGACGTTTAGCTCTGCCAGTAGAGTGGAACGACCGGCAGCATTCTGGTGATTAAAAGCCTTAATAATCGATCCTGATTTGTTTTCCACACACTTGTCCCTGCATTTTTTTTGTCCCTTGGCACTCTCTCCTTGTTTAACCAAGCTCTCGTGCTTAAAATGTATTGGTTTTCGGTGGTGGCCGATGGACACTGTCATCTTTTCTTGCCTGTTTTTTTTTTTTTTAAACAAACAATATTACAGTTTGTTCAGCACTGTGATGGCGGTGGGGACAAAACTTTTTTTGAAATAGGCTTTAGTCCAGGTTAGTGCTCTGTATCTGCGACCAGATGGGAGTAGTATGAAGAATTTATTCAGGGTTAGCTGTGTCAACTGCTATTGTGCGTGCTAGGCGTGTGATGGCTGTGTCATTCATGTCTGATAGGCTGGGTGTGGGGAGATTGATAATCTTAGAAGCAATATGTGTGATTTTAGTGAGTTTGTTTTTGCAAGTGACAGTTAACATTGTGTAGAAACAGGTTGAGCAGTACAGCAGGGTGGGTTGAATGATGCTTTTGTAAGGTAGGAGAAGGAGATGTGGAGCAACAGAGAGGGCTTTCAGTCTGCGTATTACATGTAGTCTTTGTTGTGCACGTTTCTGGATGGCAGTGACATGTTCCTTGAAGTTGATTTTATTATCTATAATGAGTCCCAGGTATTTAAAGCTACTGACCTGTTCGATTAGTTGACCGTGGATGTGGGTATGGTCCTGTAAAGATCTCATCTTTGGGTTGCCGCTCCCTTCCTGACCAGCAGGGGGTGCTCTCCTTGAGTCTTCTATGCCATGCTCACTCCAGGCCTACAGATGGCACTTATACTCTGGGTCCTGTTCTCTCCACTCCTGCAGATGGTGCCAACGTCCCTAACCTTGTTCAGCACTCTGCTCGTTAACCCTCATTCCCATCACCTGTGTCTAGCCCTTTATAAGTCTGTTTGTTCCCTGCCTTTGTGTTCAGTCTTGAGACTATGTACTCTGTGTCTCAGTGCTTTGTGATCAGTTCTCAAGTTAAGTTTGTTCTTTATTAAGCCTTTTTGACCCTCGTGTCTATTTTGTTTCTCTGTTTAAAGGGACACTATGCAGCTTTTTTAGCTTAACTGAACAGCTTCAGAGTTATTGAAATGGTTATATAACTTCTTTCGGGTTGAATGGTGGGCGTCTCGACCCCCCCTGGTGCCTGTGAGCGAAAAAATCCCACTTGCAACTTCGGTGCGGCGGGCCGCGTCAGGAAGTATCGCGTGATATCAGCTCTCGCGATGTAACATATTCCTTTACGGCAACTGCACACATACACACAGGAACAAGGTATAGATGGATGGAGTTTGTCACACTATCGTCATGGCTGAGCCGGCATATAAGATGCAGAAAGCTAGGAAAGCATTGTCGGAAGAACAGAGAAAGAGGAAACGGCAGACTGACCGAGCGAGGAGTCGGACACGAGCATAGGCATAATTTGCGGGTGTGTTATGTCCCCATTGAAACTTCTCGCGGCACGGATGTAACGTGCTGGTCACCGTGATTTTGCCAAGTAAGACATGGTCCTGGATCAACATATTTTGTTGATCCTGGATCAACATTCCTGTCCCAAAATGTGGTCCTTACCCAATCCCTACCCCTAAACCTAACCCTACCCATAACTTTTCCCTAAAATCAGAGGGTAATGATAGGTGAATAACACTGATGTTTAAGTACTTCACACTGGTTCTAAGCCTAAACTTGACATAAACTGTAAACTTGTCCCTCAAATTTGATTGGTTGATTGGAAAGTTGATCCAGGATCAACAGAGATGTTGATCCAGGAACATGTGGTACTTGGTGAAATCACGTTCACCGTAACGTGCTACCATTACAAACAAATAAAACATCTCCAGGTAACTCTAGTAGAGCATTCATTTCGTTCGTTTGTTAAATAAGAGGCGATCTTAAATGTGTTATTTTTGAAATCAAGTGACCAAAGTGCTCGTTGCCTCTGCGATCAGTGGTGCAGATAAGTTACAGTGTTCTGTTGTGACGCGCGCCTGAATCCGTTGCGGGGACTGAGAGACTCTCTATATTTTGTTATGGTGAAATCACAAAACCTAATGCACAAAAAACATGTCCCTGCTTAAAATACAACCACTAATAAACAATCGGTTTTGATGAGGAAAATAAACTATACTACTAGTACCGATTAGAACCCAGAACCTCTGACACACTTGGCAAAAGTTCTGCCTCTGGACCAGGGGTCTCAAACTCAACTTAACTGGGGGCCGCTGGAGGTAGAGTCTGGTCAGGCTGGGCCGCATCAAGTATTCCACAAAAAATAGTATTCAAGTGTTCCAAAAAAGGAGCACAACTGATCCAATCTTCTCAATATTTATTATTAACGTTTCTTCTGAACTGTTCCTCTGAATTTGAACATTCCTTTCTGTACATGATTGGTTCTTCATGAGCTGTCCTTCTGACAGTTGAAGTTCATTTTACAAACTTTCTTTTGTCGATAACACATATTTGGGATTTATTTATATTTGCTTATGTCCTTTTTATTTTCTTTATACAACACATTAATGATATTGAATGGTTTTTTTGGAAGGCACATTTCCTTTTATTATACTTAGAAAAACAATTACCGGTATTGCTTTTGAAATACAAATATTTGCAGTCATGTCTGCCCGTCTTATTGAATTATTTCTACACATGTATAGTGTCTCAAATTACTGACTGCACAAATCAAAGCAAACCTTCTTATCAACCTGTTGGACACATATTACAAGCTCAAAATGATTATTCTCACATTGTTTTAGAGCAGGGTCTCTCTCCAACACGTCGCTCGTCAGCTGATTGGTGGTAGCTCGCCAAGGGGCCGTTCACATATCGCGCTCACATATTTTGCGCGCTCAAGTTCGTTATTTCAAATGTAGGCGCGCGGCAAGCGCGCTCATAATTGAAGCGACGCGCTCATTTTTTCCAGGCGCAGTATGTTTGTACTTCGCGGTTGTCAATGACAACTATTGACAACAAACCCACCGTAAGCTGTCACGAGACTATCTATGGTAGCCCATAAGGGATAACATTTTTTTTTTTTTTTTTTTTTTTAACGTGGCACACGCAACGACGGGCCGCACTAACATTAAACTTTAATGTCAAGTAGGGGGCCACAGTATATCACCCAGCGGGCCGCTAATGGCCCGCGGGCCGCGAGTTTGAGACCTCTGCTCTGGACCATTAAAATTGTCGGATCTATGTATTTAATCACGTGAAAATTCTCACCACTAACAACATATATTATATCTCATTAAACGACAAATTAAACACAATGTACTATTGTATACTATGTAACAGGCCATGTCACGCTCTGAGTGAGTGGTATTTACGACAGTAACGTTAAATTCAAGTACTCCACAGTAACTCTAGGGGTCGCTGTTTGACAAAAACGGGATTTCTGCATAATGCCCCTTTAATGGAAGCTCGGCTTTCCTTGTTTATTTGTACTTTGTATTTTTTCTTCAAGTAAAGATTATATTTTTGGAAAGGAACACAGACTTTCTGGGATCATTTCTCTTCTGCTTTTGGGTGCAACTGTTGGGGAGATAGCTCAGTGGAAGACACCTTGCACTTGAGCACAGCAGACCTGGGTTCGATCCCCACCTAAAGCAACCCCGTTATAGGTTCAGTCCAGGGGGTGATTTGGATGTGTACATGACCAACTCTTTTGTTTTGTCTGTGTTTATTTGGAGGTAATTGTTCTGACACCACTGTGAAAACTGTGAAATTGAGTCCTGATATGCTGTGATGGTATTGTTGTTGTTGAGTAATCCAACTTTGGCAATGTCATCAGCGTATTTGTAGTAAGTAGTGACGGGTAATAGGCTATTGCAGTCGTTAGTGTACAGGGTGTAGAGGAAGGGGCTGAGAACACAGCCCTGTGGGGCACCAGTGTTGGTGATGATGGTTGATGATGTTGTTGAGCCAATTCTGATGGTCTGCAGTCTATTGCTGAGGAAGTTATTGATCCAGTGAATGAGAAGTGGGGGGATATTTAGGTCATGTGATTTCTTGATGAGCTGGTGACGTTGGATTGTGTTGAAAGCGGAACTGAAATCAATGAAGAGGACTGAGGCAAGTTTCCAGATGTCTGTAGGTGTTGAAGAATAGGATGGAGAAGGCATGCCGCTGCGTCCTCCGTACCTCGTCTGGGTCTGTATGCAAATTGATGTGGGTCCAGCTGTTGTCTGACAGTTGGCAGGATGAGGTGGAGGATTCATCTTTCCAAACATTTCATGATTATGGGTGTGAGTGCAATCGGTTGATAGTGGTTAGGCTCTAAGGGGCGTGGTTTCTTTGGGATTGGTGCAATGGTTGAGGTTTTCCATAGGGTGGGTATTGAGGCTGTCCTATACGATTCCCAGAAGATGGTGTGGAAGATGGGAGAGAGCTCCATGGCACAGAGCTTAAGCACCCTTGCTGGGATGCCGTCTGGCCCTGTGACCTTGCCAGGTTTGTACCTGGCCAGCTGCTGTCGGACATCCTCCTCTGTGAAGGGTGGGTGTGTGGGGTCTTGGCGGGGGAGGGCACTGAGCAAGTCCTCACATGTGGTAGAAAAGTCAAGGGTGTCAAACCGAGCAAAAAAGTTATTTAGGGTGTTGGCAAATGTTAATGGGTCTGGTGCTGTGATGTGGTTCTGTTATTGTTCCTGTGCAGTTAGTATTTTGACTCATTGAAAAGCTTGATTTGTGTTCATGTTACTGAATTCTTGCTCCATTTGATTTTTATATTTTATTTTGGCTTTGGTGATGTCATTTTTTGTCTGTCTATTAAGTAGTTTGAGAGTGGCCCAGTCCTTCAGCTTGAAAGCTTTTTGTTTTTGTTTGAGAGTGAGCTTGATATGAGGGGTGATCCAGGGCTCAGAATTTGGATATCTGGTGATATTCTTTGTCGGAATAATTGTCATGATGCAGAACTTTATATAGTCCGTAATTAGTGAAATCCGCTCATCCAAACTTCCCTGAAAAACATCCCAGTCGGTACAGGCAAAAGAGCCCTGCAACTGTGCAATTGCGTCCTCCGACCGATGGGTGACGCTGTGCGTTTGTGGCTTGATGCGTTTCAGTTCCGGTTTGTATTGCGGAAGGAGGAACACGACATTGTGGTCAGAGAAGCCGAGTGGAGGGTGAGCCCGAGCGCTGAAGGCATCAGTTATATTACCATAACACAAGTCCAGAGTGTTCTCTTCTTGTGGGAACATCCACGTATTGTTGGAAGGACGGCAGTACGTCACCGAGGATGCATTTATTAAAGTCCCCTAAAATAAACGCTGGTGCCTCAGGGTACTTGGCTAGCATGGAGTTAGCCACCTTGGCTAGTATCTCCGCGGCTACCTTGATGTTAGCACTAGGAGGGATGTACGTACAGGTGACAACAACAGCGGGGAATTCCCTCGGGAGGTAAAAGGGACGCAAGGACAGGGTCAGCATCTCCACGTCTGGTGTGCAGGCCCTATTATGGACTTTGATGTTCTCTCACCACCTGTTGTTAATGTAGACACAGACCCCGCCACCTTGCCCAACTGGCTAGTTCTGTCGGCCCTTATGATGGTGAAATGATCAAGACTGACCTTAGTGTCTGGGGTCTCCTCGTCCAGCCAGGATTCAGTCAGAGTGATAATGCAGGCGTCCTTGAAGGCTCTCTCCGTCAGGCACTTGGCGTGCAGCAGGTCCATTTTATTCCGGAGGGAGCGGACATTCGCCAATATGATGGAGGGGAGAGGGGGTCTGAAGGGACGCTTCCGAAGTCTGGTTCGCACTCCGCCTCGTCTGCCTCTTCGCCTGAGTTTTACCTCCAGCGGTAGTGTAATCGCAGGCTTCTGTTTGCACAGAACCATGTTTAGCATGCCTGTAGATAAACAAGCATATAAACAATACATAAAAGCTCTAATCAAAGAATAATTTACACTAATTCCAAGTTTGCTGTTGAGATTTTAAAAAGTTTGTAACGTTAGGTTTGAATGAGCATTTAACAAGCTGGTTTGCAGAGCCAAACAGCGTTGTCATTTGTTTAACGTTACTTCCTTGCTGCAACGTACAATTAAAGGGGTGGTTTACTGCTTTTTTTCTTTGCATGATTGTGTTTATGAGGTTTAATATAACATGTCTTCGTGTTTTTTTTTTTTAAAGCCTTATTTTTCATAAATTTCACATTTATTGTAAGCCGCTTTCTCCTCTGTCATTTGAACGATCGGTTGACTTTCTGATTCTATGAAACCACTCCCTCAGAAACAGGCAATGGGCTCAGATTGGTTAGTTGGGCCGGTGTGTTGCAATTGGCTAAAATGCGTAGCGCACGTTGTCCGGAAACTTCACGTCCAATTACCTTTATGAGCGAAAGTGGCATGTGCTCCGGTCAAATGTAAATAATGGTGTCAACACTTGAGCCAGAATCAGAGCCAGAAAGCGGCAATGAAGAGAGTCAAACAGAACCTCCCCAAACACTGCTCTTACAAAACGTTTCTGAATGGTACATTTTTGTATTATTATTATTATTCTATTCTACTATTATTGTATAAGAATTTCAATACGCTGTTACTTGAAAATGCTACTGCTGCTTGTTAGCTTTTGAGATACGGTTTTCTCCTGATTAAATATTTAATATAACTGAATAAATGACTGAGTAATACCTTTTTTAAAAGTTATTGTTTTATCAATATAATGAACAACCGTTATCTATTCACAAAACTTAGTTTACTAGGTGTACATGTGGCAACTATGTTAAAATGCCAACAGAACGTGAAAACATCTGATAACAGCAGCTGAATTTTGCTGTTGCGATTACATATAATTTTTTTAAAACTTTATACACGTTTGTCTTATACACACAAAATAGCATCGAACTAATTGGCTACTATAAACAAACAGTACTAGTGTTGGCATTGGTTTACGTTCTTGATCAAATCGAAAAATTACGTCATAAACATGGAAAATACATTTACAAAATTAGTACAAATTCAGGTCCAAAATGTTTGTACGCGTTTGTCATAGACACACGAAATAGCAACTAACGTTAAGTGGCTACTAAAGCCAGCACTGGCATTTGTTTACGTCCTTGATAAAACTAAAACATTACGTCTAAAATTACACATGCAAATACATTTAAAATGATTAAGTCTTACTTACAGGTTGTGGCCCAACCACTGCTGCCTCTGGTTTTACAGTTGGAACTGCTTCATGTTTTAGTAACAGTTTCTTGTTGAATCCGGCATTGAATTTGTGGAGATTCTGGAAGCTGTCTTCCGTAAAATGCGCAGCACAGAGAGCTAAATTACGATTGTAATTTTCAGGAACATAATCAAACATAAATTTTAGCCATTGTTGACGAACTACAGCGTCCGTAGTAAGCCCGAACACAGAAGACCTGACAGTGGGTGAAAATAACACACTTTCGACGGCATGGCTACTGCTCTCCACTATGTTCTCATCCTCTTCGAAAAAGCCGCAGAAATATGGCCATGCCCCCTTTTTTGCATATTCCGGAGGGAGGGTTGATGTAAATTTATGGGTTAGTTGTATAAAACCAGTATAAAACCCGGGAAGCATCTCTTTGTAGTCCCATTCGAGTCGTTTTTGTAGGCATTAAACTTCCTGATTCTAAAAGACGATATCTCTGCTTACGTTGAACTTTCAGTGCAGCAACTTTGCAGATACTGTTCATGCACCAGCAACATTACACACTATTTAAAATGAAAAAAGTGAAATCGCAATCAACCACCCCTTTAAACTACTAATAACTGATGTGTGAATATCAGTAAAAAAAAAAAAAAAAAAAAAAAACGATAAAAATAAATGCTCCAGATCTACACTGCAATTCAACCAACCAGATATTTACAATTTTTTCACACCTTGCTTTTTTAAAATGTACTATTACTGGCATGAGAGTGAGTCTCTGTCATGGAAGGGAAGCAGTTGCTTCCTGTGAGAGCTGAAGGAGTGTTGTGGGAACAGAGGCCAGTGTATTCAGTCTGTCTGATATACCGCAGTGCTGAGGAGGAGACACACGCACACACACACACACACACACACACACACACACACACACACACACACACACACACACACACACACTGTTTCGAGTCAACAGAGCGGAGGAGTTGTGCTTATCTCACCACAAGAGAGAAAACAGTGAGACGGAGAGAGATTCCAGAGTGCTGACGTGTCCTCAGAGGCACACACGCAGAAAATAATGTGCTGTATGACATTGAGCTTGAAATTATGAAGAAGGTTCAGGAGAGGAATGCATGTTTGATAATGCATTAGTTACCATTACCATTCTATAAGGACAACTACATATTCAGAGGTTTTATGGCACAACCAGACGCATCAGAAGAATAAATCCAGTGTGGAGGCGGACAGTGAGCTGGTGTGTGTTACAATCAGTGGCGGAGCCAGGGGGTGGCCAGGGGTGGCCATGGCCACCCTTGTTTTAAGCTTGGCCACCCCTTTGGCCACCCCTCTCACAACTGCTGTTTCTGTCTCGCTCTTATTTTTACAAAAATTTTGTTTTTAAAACACAGAACCGTCGCTTTAAGACCACAAAAAACGTGAGCCTTTTCAGACGCGCACTCCAACTTCACCTCAGCGCCAGGCGCAAGTCAAACGAGTGCGGAAATGTACGGGTACCGAATGAGCTTGAGCAGTGATCGGACTCGGAGCATAGTAAATATAGATTCGATGTTCCTCAACTGGTGGGTTGCGAGACCGTTTTGAGTGAGTCGCATATGTCCAGTCAAAGAAACAACAAAGTAATTCTCTTTTTTTTCTGATTGAAAAATCTGTGTGAAAGCTTGTGACACTTCTGTCAGATGCGGAGAAAAGCGCGTTGTCCTGAATCAGTAACGTTAGGCTATCTGCGGTAAGTTGAGATGTTGTAAGGTCAACAAATCAGTAAAACTAACTTTCCTGTCCTGACAGCCGTTGTACTGTACTTGCACATCACGCGCAATGTGGCGTGCTGTAGCAGTAATTCTGTCGTCAATTAGCTAACTCATGAAATAATCAAAAAGGCGATAAAATCTGTGTCAAAACTGCATGCATGCATGTATTTGTTATATATGCGTCACATATGTCTCGACTAAAATATTCTGCCATGTGAAATCACAATTTAAGGCACAAACTGATAGGCTATGTGATTTTTTTTGATGTTCAAATAAATGTGACCACTGTGTATTTGTAGGCTACTAGAAGATAGGCGGTAATTTTGCGTTAATTTGTAAAGGACAAACAAAAAATATCATTTTTAAATCCATAAAATAACTAATTTTACATTCTGGTATTTCTTAAATTTTACATTCTTGCACATAGGGATTCAAAAGAGATGTTTCCCCCCCCTTTTTAATTTAGGTATGATAGAACGGTTTAGATTCTTTATTTTGACAACTAATATAGAAAGTTGAAGAGTTAACTGATTATATAAAATTCAATGAAGGTTAAATAATCTTCGAACTACAGTAGTTATCTGCATGTCTCATCCATGAAGGTGCAACAATGTTGGGGGTTTGTTGGATGTTGGGGGTTACCAAGCTAACTGAGCAAGTTGAACTTTAGCTATAGTGTGTGCCCCTTTATTAATATGCCTGGAGGTAGTAAGTACTAATAATAATAAAAAAGATCAAATTCACTCAGTATTCCATGATTCCTAATTCACTACTATCTCAATTACAATTAAGTACAAATGAACTGTATTCAGTTGTGTAGGAAGTCACTAAAACAGTCCAATACTTTAAACTAATTTTTATGTTAAAATAATTAAGATCTATATGCCACCCCAGACTGTTTGCTGGCCCTTGCCTGGCCACCCCTATGAAAAAATCCTGGCTCCGCCACTGGTTACAATACAAATGTTTTAATGCTTTTGATCAGATCAGGCCACTTGAAGGCATGAGGCCGGTCGATGGTCCACGAATATGGAAGCTTATGTGTAGCAATATTCAATTTGAAATGTAATATGCAAAATGAAAATGAAATATGTAAAATGGCAATGCATTTCTGTATTTAAATTTACATTTTCCATTACATTTGTGCAACGTTTGGTGCAAAATGAAAATGATAATTCAATTATATAATTTACATTTGCCATTTCATACATATGTTTTAATATGTCAATTGAATACATATTTTAACGCTTTATAAGTTGCAAAATTAAAATTAAAATGTATTAAAGAAATTTTTAGATCTGTTTAAAATGTTCAAGCAAAAACTGTAGCAAAATGATCATTTAAATGTTATTTTTCTTAATTGCATTTACATGCACAGTTAAGACACTTGCGATTGCATTTTCATTAAATGTCCCGCAATGAATCTAGCAAAATTCAATGTGCAAATTGAAAATGCATTCCGAGCCGATCACGCCCCTGCCCAGCCCCCTCCCTCCCGCTCGCTCTTGTCAATCACTGCGTCAAGGCGGGGCATTGATTCCAGTACATTTTTTGACAATTGGGTATAAAGTGTTTTAATTTTCAAATATATGGTGTAAACATCATCCATTACTTTCAGTGTGTTTTAGCGCCATCTGCCAGCAGAATGTACATGACAACAAACAATGTTTGTTTTTTTGTTATTTAGAATAAAAGGTACAAGCTTGTCACTATGTCATACTAAAATAAAATACATTTGTTTTGGTTTGATAACAGACAGGTGCCTAAGCCACAAAAACTTTATCAGAGATGGACACCACATGGATCAATAACTCCTACCAGGACAGAAGCCTCAACCGCTAATGAATACAGTTTCTGTTTGCTGAGACATTTGTTTCCCTCTGAAGGAGGAGAACATACAAAATACAAATACATATACATTTAGAATAATACACTATTAAATTCAAAGCTACCAAAATGTAAAGGTGCCGCATGTAATTCTGGCACCAGTAACAACATAAATAATATTCTTTTTGCACATAAAGAAACTTACCACACAAGCCATTTAAGACACATACCTTCTAAGTTTGATAACTGTTGATATGCATCTGTAGAAACCACAAGTCAATTTCAACAAAAGTGTAATTCCTGAGAGCTCCACCTGTCCACGAAATCGCATGGAAATGAAAACCCACTACTTTTTTTATTGCAAAAGCGACCAATTCAAACCTCTTCATAAATATCACAGCCCTTAAAAGTTGATGTCAAATACATGATCTGACTTTGTTACGATCTAACGTTACCGGGTGGTTCTTCCAGGTCACATTCGATCTTGCATATTCCAGGTTGAGGTTGAAGGTCTCGCTGTTCGTCTCCAACAGACAGCACCACAGGGTCAGGAAGGGGTCCTACGAAGACAAGTAACAGGAACTATTAATCATTAAATGTATTTACACATGTCCTAATGAATAAAAGCATACATATACAGCACTTACCTGCGTAGGCTCGATACAGTGTTGATTTGACGCAACTGCGTCCAGGTGCCTTGGGTTTCCTCACCACAAGTTGGTCGTGGGTTCCGGGCTAATCACCTGGAGCAAAACAAAAACAAACAAAAAAGGAAAAAAATGCAGTCAAAAGTTTCAGAGAATACCAATATTTAAGCACATAAGTCATATTGTAAGTATACATCTATATACAGGTGAAACTAAAAATTTTTGAATATTATGCAAAAGTTATAATTTTGATGATTTTGGCTTACAGCTTTTGAAAACCCCCAAATTAAAATCTCAGAAAATTAGAATTTTACATGAAATCAATTAAAAAAAGGATTTTAAATACAGAAATGTCGGCCTTCTGAAAAGTATAACCATGCATATGTATATAGCTATATATACTAAATATATTAGTTTCACCTTTTAATTTGAATTACTGAAATACATGAACTTTTGCCCAATATTCTAATTTTTTGAGTTTCACCTGTATACTTAAGACAGTGTTAGTCACATGTTTTAATTCTAGAACTTCAAAAATGATTATTGAGCCTACATCCTGCAGGATGTTTGGCTAGACCTGAGGGATAAACCTGTGTCCTTGGTCGGTGCCATGACTGAAGCTCACTGGTGCACGACAGAAGCGTTGGCACGCATTTCTCCCCCGTGAAGCTGTAGTGGTGCGTCTGAAATAGGAGTGCAACCACATGATTGCATAACGCCTCTCCAGCAGCACATGAGCAGGAGCATCTATTTAACTGCACCGGTGTAACTGCACTCAGCACAATCTAGACATAGAGAACACACTTCAGGGAAACACATAAACATCAGTGGACTTAAGGAAAATTAAGGAACAAATATGAGAACAGAGAATCTGCAACAGGACATATATAACAAAATCTGTAACCGCAGACATGAAACGAAGCATTACTATCTGCAACAGCAGATCTGGAGAGAGAAGAGTATTTTGGAACAGCAACAAGAAACAATAAAAATAAAAACATATTAACTAAAACTGACACTGCAGTAGGAGAGGGAAAAATGATCACACCATATAGCAACATGTTTGGGCATTGGTAGCCTATGACAGCCACCCAGCCATATTTTCCCCCGAATAATAATTCTCAACTATGTTCTATCAGTAGCCTGGAGCTTATCTGACATGCTAGCGACATTTACATGTTCAGAATAGGCAGTGCCTGCCTAGCTGTTATATGCTAAACAACATATTGCGGCTTGTCAGGCAAAGTTTTTGGACCCACTGAGAAACTAAATATGTATTCCTACCAATGATGTAAATCATATTTTTTCGATTAATTAAAAAAGGATGTTTTATCTGACACACGTATTACACTTATCTGACACATTCATGTGCTAGCTATATAAATACACTTTGACATTCAAGCTAGCTAGCGACAGCGTGTCAGCGGAATTCAAAAACGTACCTCTGTAATTGAAAATGAATTTCTCCCAGAAGAACTTGTACCCTTTCCTCAGTTTTGACGTTTCCACTTTTCATTTACCATCCGAACCACATCGCCATATGTGACTTCAGGCAGGTTGCGGAGAGATTTGGTCCAGCGGTATCTATCGGACTCCGCCATTGTAAAAAGCTAACCGGTAGAGCCGTATCCCTACTAAAAGATGAACTTCCGGTCTTCAATTTTTTCGTGACATAGGCCTATTAAGTTATTAATTCAGGTAGGACACCACTGAAGGCCTAGGTGCGAAATGCACGGCCCGCCACTGTAACGCAAAGTTGAGATGTTGCCCAGAGAGAGACAGTTACAACAGCTGTAGTAAACAAACAGCGCGCAATGGTCTGTGTCGTTCATTCATTCACACACAGAAACGCAGACACTATTCAATATCTCGATTAGAACAAAGCACTTAAGAATAAATAACTTACTACATCAGCTGGATCCATTGCTCCTCCAAATGAAACCAGCACTTCTGAGGTTAATGTTCCAGGATTATTCCGATAGTATTATTTCTCACAGCGCAGCAAGACGGGGTAAACTGAGAATATTTGTTTTTTTATATAAATTACTTCATTTAAAAGAAGTAAGCTTCATAAAGAAAAATCTCTCGTGCCTTTATGACAAGTATTCGCGGAGTTACAGTTCATTTTCGGACGCGTTTCAGAATTGCCTTCACTGACAGAGAGAAGGCAAAACTTGCATCATGTTTATTTTTCTTTATTTGACAAAAAGCACAACACTTTGTTTTTATTGTGAGTATACACACAAGAATAGACACTTAACAGGATCGAATGATGTATAACACTTATATGTAAGATCAAAATCAACAGAGTATTTTGAGTCTCTTTTGCACTGATATGAAAAAAGTTAGCTGGTATCGCCGGCGATACCGCCGACCCCAGAGAGACATAGAATGAAGGTGAAATGCGGTAGTGTGAGGGTAGTGTTAACCGGTAGGTGACTTGGTTGATCTGCCTCTGAATAGCGAACGGCCCGATGTACCTGGGACTCAGCTTGCGGCAGGGCTGTCGGAGATGGATGCCAGACCATTTGCCTTTCTGGTATAAGGGAGTCGCTGATCTCCTAGCGTCGGCCTGGCTCTTGTGTCTCGGAACAGCCCTCTGCAGATGGACGTGTGCTGAGTCCCAGACCCTCTCGCTCTCTTGAAACCAATGGTGGACTGCTGGAACTTCGGAAGGCTCTCCTGACCAGGGAAACAGGGGCGGCTGGAAGCCGCATTGAAAGGGGGTTAGGCCCTTGGTGGATTCTGTGCATACTCGGCCCAGGGTAGGTAGCGGCTCCTGCAGTCCTGGTGGTCATGGCAATATGACCGCAGGTATCTCCCGATCTCCTGTATCTTTCTCTCAGCCTGGCCATTAGACTGGGGTTGATATCCATGAGACTTACATAAACTCCCAAGAGGTTGAAGAATGATTTCCATACTCTGGATATGAATTGTGTACCACGATCAGATACGATGTCTTCGGGTATACCAAAATGTCTGAAGATTTGAGAGAAGAGAGCTTCAGCAGTCTCGAAGGCTGTGGGTAGGCCAGGCAGTGGAATTAATTTACAGGATTTTGAAAATTGGTCTACAACGACCAATACACAGGTGTAGGAGTCAGAGGAAGTAATTTCATTACTATCTGTAATGAAATCTACCCCGAGGTGGGACCAAGGTACAGGTAGAGGGTAGAGGTACAAGCTTGCCTTCCGGAAGTCGTCTGGGAACCTTAGCCATGGCACAGACGGGGGAGCTTTTAAAGGGGTCATATAATGGTACATGCACTTTTACAAGTTGATTGTACTGAAATGTGTGTTGGCAGTGCCTGTACACAACCATCATATAATGATAAAAATCCATCCAGTGTTTTTGTTTTAATCTCCTTATATGTTTTCCCCTGCCTCAAATTGAGCCGTTCGATTTTGTGACATCACTAAATCAGACGCCCCTCCCACGATTGATAATTGACAGCAGCGTTTCAACACAGACCCGCCCTGAGCGAGCTGTCATCGTAGTCCGCCATTGTTGATACACTGGAGCAGAATGGCGTCTAAGCGATTGTGGTGTTCTGTTCTTGGCTGTAATAAGGAACAGCAGTCATTTAAATGTTCCTAAATTCGAACCGCTGAAGATGCAGTGGCTGAGTTTTATTTTTGAAGGGAATATTCCCAACGATTTACGTAAATGCTTTTATGTTTGCGCTAATCATTTCTCACCAGACTGCTTTCTAAACGAGGGTCAGGGTAAATTTTGCTAAGAAGCTGGTTCTGGAAACAGAATCGGTACCAACTATTCGTGTTCCTGCTGCACCTCCAGAAGAAGTGAGTGTAACGTTTTATTAACCTTTAAATATTAATCTTTGCAAATCGCTTGCACGCTTCACGATGAATGCGGCTAATGTTTACACTCAGGGTAGCCACGGCATGTTTTCTCTGTAACGTTACGACGTTCTAAATATAATTCATAATCCCACGTTTATAATGAACAACGCGTTATGGTTAATGTTTTATTAAAAACCCTGCCAGTACATACAAAAATAGGATTAAAGTGACATTACGTAAACCAATCATTCAGAAACGTCCTGTTCGAGCTTTAATTGTCGAACTGCTTCGGGCCGTCATCTTGTTCCGGGTCCGACTCCGGTTCAAATTGATACGGTTGCACAGATGTGTTGGCAAAGTCCCGCTGCTGCTTTTACATGTTATTATTAACTACCATCGTGTGGGCAAAAAGCATTTTTTATCATCATTAAAATTTTTTATATTCTTCTGATTAAATTTCAAATTTTATAGTATAGTAGATGTTTTACCAGAGCCCAAGTTTAGGAGACTAAACTTTAGCAGACTTTTAAAAGTCTGAAATGGAAAAATACTTAGGGCCCTATTTTAACGATCTGAAACGCAAGTGTCAAAGCGCAAAGCGCAAGTAACTTTGTGGGCGGATCCCGGCACTGTTGCTATTTTCCCGGCGGGATAAATACCTCTTGCGCCTGGCGCAAATCTAAAAGGGGTTGGTCTGAAGTAGCTTCATTATTCATAGGTGTGGTTTGGGCGTAACGTGAAATAAACCAATCAGAGCGTCATCTCACATTCCCTCTAAGAGCAGGCGCGCTTGTTCGAAAGCAGATTCCTATTATAACTGCGGATTTGCCAGGCGCGCGCCAGGAGCGGTTCACAGCCGAGGAGAGCAACGTTCTCGTTAGGGCCGTAAAACACAGAGAAGTGACATTGGGGATGGAGAAACCCACCCAAATTAACTTCTGTTAAACAGGCGTATGATAATTTGGGTAAATGTGTAAGCTACATGTATGCTTTTATAATAAATTGTCTATCTATCTATCTATCTATCTATCTATCTATCTATCTATCTATCTATCTATCTATCTATCGTAATAATGTATGATTTGCAAAAATGAAAACTGCTGCTTAGATGAGAGAATCAAAGTGTATGCGCGTTGTGCACACGCTACATTGATTATGGCCTAGCATGCACCCTCAAAATAGCATAATGAACAACGCGCAACGCGCCACTGACTTTAGACTAGTTTTTTTCTGGTCAGTGGCGCATTTGTTTTATAGAACAGCAAAATAGCATGAGGGAAAGTTTGCGCCGGAACACGCCTCCTCTTTGCGCTGAACCGCCCCGGGGAGCGCAAGTGTATTTCTTAGTTAACCGACGTGTGTCTGTGGAGGGAAAAGCCCGCTTTTCGCGGGTGCAAAATAGGAATGATAAATGCGTCAGTGTACAAGGTCATTTGCGCCGAGTGCAAGATAGGGCCCTTAATGTCTGCTGCATTTGACGTATGGATACGAAAACGTACAGTACATTTATTTATTTAGTTAGTTATATATTTACCATTTATACACAAAATGAATGAAATACAATTAAAAATGCAAATCAAGCTGATTTATTTATAACAACGTAGTGAGAACATGTGAGTGTTCAAACGTGAGTGTTCAAATGTTTATAATTGCATATGGCATGCTGTTTTTACATGCATTAAAAATGTGTAGATTCTAAACACACAGTCTGCTAGTAGGCTATTCATATTTTGAGGCCTAAAACTCAGATTGTGCCCTTTAACTGCCATCTAGTGGCAGAAGATCATAGCATACACTTGGTGTTCAACATGGATTCCCAACTTCCGGGAATTTTTTTTTTTTTAATAAATTGGACTATTTCAGCATTGCTTTATAATAATAAAATACAGGAAATCTAAATTAGAAAACTATGTAACAAAAAAACAGTCCCCTATAGAAGTCCCCTCATCTACTGTAATTTCCTTTAATTCAATATATGTAGCCTATAAACATTGTATGTGTATTTCTCATGGATATATCTTTAAATGTATATAGATTAACTACTTAATTCGCAGGAATTATACATTATATAATAATATATATTATATATTTACAGGAGTTGAATAATTGTAGTTAAAACGTATATATATATATATTTTTTTTTTTTTTGAAAATGACCCATCGTTTCGCTCGATAAGACCCTCCTTCTCAGCTGCGATCATGCACAGTCCGCTGAAGCACTTCAAAGACCTTTGAACAGGCGCGCTGGAAGCTGTTTCATGCGAGGGGGGCTGAGGGCTGGGTTGGAAAATATGTGACGTCATTGTGTTATGGCTGACGACAAGACATGACATTTCTCTGTATATGTTGTAGCCATTAAAGAAAACATATTTAGTTTCATATTTATGTTTAAATATTATAGGCTATTGTTATTTTTTATTTAATCAATGTTGATTATGAAAGTGAGCGTGCAGCGTGAGAAAGACATGATACATGAGATCATGAGATACCCAAAATGTCTTTGTTGTTGTTGTTGTTGTAGAAAGACTCTTTTAAAAAATATTTTCGTTTAGTATAAATTGTATCTTAATTTTGATATGTTTTATCAAACAATTGCCTGTATTTAATAGCTAAATAAGAAGCAAATATAGCAGACAATGTAAGGCGCCGGCGATCACTTGCATTGCATGTAAACTGGAGGGCGCCGAAACTCAGCTTGTGCCTCACAGATTTTATAAATATAGGATATCTATTAGCTTGAAATGTCTTCTTTTAAACGAAACTATTCAAAATGAAAAGAAATACACGACTCTCTGATTATGTAATCAAATGTGCATTTCTCTCTGGCGTTCATGGCGAGTCCGCATAACTTCATCTTTGCAGCGACACAGAAAACACCTGTTTATTAATAAACAATTAAATGTCTCCTTGCTATTTTTGACACATTAATAATCATTACTTTCGCCGGTTCTTTGTGGCAAGGTTTATGAGTGCGGGCGTGTGCTTGAGTGCGACTATATTAGGCTACGTAAACGCTCATCCTGTAGCCTATTTAAGTAATTAAATCAATATAAAGAGGGGCGATGTGTCCACAGTGGCTAAAATGAACAACTACTAATCGACTAGAAGAAAACTTTAGTCGGAGGCAGCCCTTATTCCACATATTTTCGAACCAGCAGGCCATTCAGGGTTGAGCGCGCGACCCTGAGCAGAATGAGCGAGCGGAGGGATTCAGAAATGCGCTCTCCGCTCACATGCTCTGATCGGAACAAACTAAGCATGACAAATTCAAACTTTATTTCATTTTCTCCGTAGCTTGAACACTCAAACACAGCATGTCTATTTTCATTTTTCCCCCCACGTTTTTTAGTACAATATTATGTTAGTCCACAGCCCCCACCAAGGGGGCTGTGGCTATGACGAGGGGGGCTGCAGCCCCCGCAGCACCCCCCTTCCCGCACTACTGCCTTTGAAACTGCATTGATTTGGACTTCAAAATGTTGGTTGTCACTGAAGTCCATTATTCGAAGAAAAATTCAGAAATGTTTTCCTCAAAAAACTTAATTTCTCTTCCACTGAGGAAAGAAAGACATGGATATCTTGGATGGCATTGGGGTGAGTAAATTATTAGGAAATTTTCATTTTGAGGTGAACTGCATGCGCACTAATGTGCTAGACAGAGCGGCTCCATTTCTGTCCTCAGCGCGCAAAGGTGTAGAATTTCAACCGCTCAGTATTAATCATTTCTGGAAGTGCACTTTTCCATATAATGGCACCTTTGGTTTTCCTATTGTATTGTATTAATCGTTGTAATTTAATATTCGTTGTGGAGATTACTGCTATGTTTATTGTGACTAGCTACTATTATTTGTTATTGTAATTTGTACTTATCTATTTTCTTATATCTTTATTTATAGAAAACCACACACATGCAAAGCAGAATTTATTCAGTGTACTAAGTTGTGGTGACAATAAATGGGTTATTCCCGAATACCTGATCATCTCTGGTAAAAGTCTCTCACCGGACGCTCTGTAGTGGGTCTGTTATCAACCGGCAAAATCAGCTTCTACTAGCCAACATTTTTACATGGTCCTTCGAGCCGGATACCCAGATTTACTACGGAAAGATGTCACAGCATGAAGAGGATGAGCCAGTTGTGTGTGTCAGGAGGAAGACAGCCCTCCCCGCATGATATGAAGAGTATGACCTCAGTGGCTTCGCTCTCCCAAGACTGTTTCCAGAACCCATGTCACCACAATGTCCTACAGTGCCTTCCAGCCCAGAACCAGAGGGTGCAGCTGGTATCACTCCAACATCGCTACTGTGCAAAGAGCCAGATCGCCCTCAACAGTGGTCTAATAATGAACCATGGGGAACCAGCATTCTCCAGCGTGAAAACAGGGATCTACGCTTTGCCCATGACAATCTGCTACAGACCCTGCAGACGATGCAGCAAGAAAGAGACACGTTTCAACAGGCTACAGACCAGTATTCACAAGAACTTTCTCAGCTGAAACGACAAATGCAGCAGCTACAGATCCAACTGGAGCAGCGACAGCCTGTAGCACAGTCTTCTCCTCCTGCCACCCCAACGCGTCCTGTACCTGCGCCACGTAGTTTGCTGAGAACACAACAGAGTGATAAGAGCTTCACACCAGTGTCAGCCCCACGATTCAGGTCTATTGAATCAGATCACCCCAAGCACATTTCTGAGGCTTTCCTAGCTCCAATAGCTATCCCCAGAGCAAAGCCTAAATCTCCCCACCACACGTCACACTCAAAAACATGACAGGTGAGATGCTTTAAGGGAGGAAAGAGTCTACTCCAGAACTGAGACGCATTACAGACCGAGTCGTTATGCATCATACAAGCCAGAGAACGCAGCCCCTCAACCTTTCGAATCCGCCGAACGCTCTCATCTGCCATTTGGAGCATCCAGCCCTAGTTCCACCGTAGCTAGAGCAGATGTACAGAGGTCCGTCCCCCACAATCCCAGACTTTGTACATCCGAATCCTAGAGAATTCTCGCGGCTCAAGATAGCCCTGGAAAACATTCTCCCAGCTACAGCCATGGAGAGATTCAGATTCCAAATACTCACTGACCACCTCAAACTTGAGGAAGCACTGCTTATCGCTGATTCGTACAGTCATTTACAACAACCCTTCACAAAGACCATGGCAGCACCTGATCAGCAATATGGTCAGCTTCATCAGCTCGCATTGCAACGTATAGCAGAGCTCATGGATTGTCCAAACATAGCCAGTGGGGACATTAAAGCTTTCGACTCTTCGCCCTCAGGGTTTGTTCCCTCGTTGGCATTCTAGAGCAACTAGGAAGGAAGGGGACCTTTGAGTTGCAGTGTGGCTCTCATGTCTCCCGGCTCCTAGGGAAGCTGCCGCACGACCTCAGGTCAAGTTTTCGACGCTTTGTTCATCCGTATCAGGTGCCAATACCCACCCTTCTTGATCTGTCAGAGTGGCTAGAGTATGAAATTCAAGTGCAGGAGGACTCATCAAGGTTTGTAGGAGCTAGTCGTCGTGGATATCCAACACGAACACGAGAAGTGATCAGAGACTCTAAACCATTCGCTAAAAGTGCCACCATTCTGTTTGGCACAGAGAAAGCACCTCCACAGACAAAGATGACACCTACAGCTAGCAAACCTGCTTCAACCCCTTACTGCCCTTACTGTGACCACCATAAACATAAACTTTAAGCAGCTTACCGTTGACCAGAAACGAAACTGGATAAGAGACTGCAACAGATGCTGGCGCTGTGGGAGGAATCATCAAGTTTCAGAGTGCAATCTGAAAATCCGCTGCAAACAGTGTAATGGACGCCACCTACTGGTCCTTTATGCCATCAATCCCAAGAGTGCAGACATCCCAAAGACTACCCCAAATGAAGGTTATTCTGCTAATGCCTGCCTCCTCAACACTGCAAACGAGATACTTCTCATTCGTAAGCCCCCTGCCAGCTGAAAGGTTCTTCTGAAGATCATCAAGGTCATTATCCATAACGGGGCACAAGATGAAAGCCTATGCAATCCTGGACGATGGATCGGAGAGGACCATCCTTCTGCACAATGCTGCCAAACAGCTGGGCTTAAATGGTCAGCCAGAAGATCTTCCACTTCGCACGATCAGGCAGGAATTACAGATGTTCTCTGGTGCAGCAGTGCCCTTTCACATCTCCCCCTGTCTCAGCCCAGCAAACTGTATCACATAAAGGGTGCATTCACAGCCCAGCAGTTGAGTCTTGCTGAACATATACACCCGGTTAAGACCTTGAGGGAGAAATACCACCACCTCAGAGGGCTTCCTTTGGGCCATTTAGAAGCAGTTCGCCCTGTCTTACTCATCAGATCAGACTACCCCCACCTCATTATGTCAGTGGAGCCCATCCACCTAGGCCCCCCAGGGGGACCAGCAGCCATCAAGACTCGTCTCGGCTCGACTTTTTTAGGGTCCTGTACAACACCTGCAACATGAGGTCATTGTCTTTTCACCTCAATGGTAGCTCCAGAGACTGATCTTCTCAAATAAGTGGAGAGACTCTGGCAGACAGATGTGCTTCCCTGGCAAAGTGAAAAGATAAGTACAAGATCCAGACAAGACCAGGAAGCAGTGAAAAATCTGGAGAGCAAGACAGTGAGAGTAGAGGTGGATGGTGTTAAGCGCTATGCAACACCACTTTTGCATGTTAAGTACATGCCAGAACTCAAGGCCCCCAAAAATGCTGTCCTCCCTCATCTGCGAGCCACAGAGAGAAGGCTGGCCAAAGACCCAAAGCAAGCAGCTGCCTAAACTGAAGAGATTCAGAAACTAGAGTGGGCAGGTTATGCAGTCAAGTGCTGAAACATGCTCAACTAACACCTGGTACATTCCCCATCACCTGGTCCAACACAACGGGAAGAACAGGGTTGCATTTAATTGCTTGTTTCAAAATCAGGGTCAAAACCTTAACAAGCTCTTGCTCCCTGGACCTTTGTTAGGCCCATCTCTTCTCGCAGTGTTGCTCAGATTCAGAGAACATTCCATTGCTATCAGCAGTGACATCAGGGGGATGTTCCACCAGATCAGATTGCTTCCAGAAGACAGGCCACTCCTGCGATTCCTCTGGAGGCATCTAAAGACACAGGATCCACCCAGTGTTTATGAATGGCAGGTTCTTCCCTTCGGCACAACATGCAGCCCTTGATGTGCAATCTTTGCATTACAAAAACATGTCCTCGACCATAGCCAACCTTGGGAAGACATCCGCCATTCTGTCCTGAAGTCTTTCTACGTTGACAATTGTCTGCAAAGCTTCTCCTCAGTGGAAGAAGCAAAAAATCTTGTTGACAAACTCAGGAGCTTATTAGCAGAGGGGGGGTTTGACCTGAGGCAGTGGTCCAGCAACCAGCTCTCTATCATAAGCCATTTACCTCCTGAGGCCAGATCAGATGGCACTGAACTTTGGATTTCACAAGGGCAGAGCAACACCCAAGAATCTACACTGGGGCTACTCTGGAATCACCAAACGGACACACTTTCCTATAAGTACTTTCCCATAGTAACCACAGAGACTACCATGCGTACCATTTACAAAGTTGTGGCAAGTCAGTACGACCCTCTGGGCTATCTTATTCCCTTCACTACCAGAGCCAAGCTCATCGTGCAGCACCTTTGGCATAAGAAAAGGGACTGGGATGACCCACATTTACCTGTAGATCTTCTACAGACCTGGGTGGAGGAGCTGCCTGCTCTGCAACACATTGTCCTTCCAAGGTGTTACACCAGCCCAATCAGAGACACAGACACGAGTCAGCGAGAAATACATGTTTTCTGCGATGCCTCTGAGCGTGCTTATGGTTCAGTTGCCTACCTCCGCACAGAGGATCAACATGGGCAGGTAGAGGTGGCCTTCCTCACAGCCAGATCATGAGTGGCACCCAAAAAACAGCAATCGATCCCTCGTCTGGAACTCTGTGCTGCTCAGACTGGGGCACAGCTCGCTAAAGTAGTCAGAACAGAACCGAACCTTCCCATAAACCAATTCACTCTTTGGACTGACTCCACCACAGTCCTCACTTGGCTGCAGTCAGACTCTTGCCGATTTAAAGTGTTTGTCGGAACACTTTAGTCGCTGAGATCCAGGACATTACAGACAGGCACACATGGCGTCATGTACCATCAGCTCATAACCCAGCAGACGATATAATACAAGGAAAAAGTTCAGTTCTACTTTATTTATCCTTAGAAAGGAAATTTAGTGTGCAGCAGGATCTAAAAAACAAACACAGAATAAAAGCACCACCAGATGCCAGCAGCATAATACACAAAACACACACCAACACATCAGTCAATGGAGACACTCCTTCCTCGAACCAATGACAAAAAAGCAATGCAATACACAGATCAGTATATCATAATGAATAACGACATAAATAAATAAATAAAAATCATAAGATATCACCTAAGTGAGTTCAGGTTCCTAATAGCCACAGGAATAAAGGAATCCCTGTGGCTATTAGGAACCTGAATAAGCCTAAATAAGCTGGGACCAGACAGCTTTTGGTACCAAGGGCCATCCTTTCTCAAAGATCCTCCAAATCTGTGGCCGGAAATCCCACATCTTGTGGATGCAGATGAAGACGAACTTCGTAAAACAGTTCCCTTTTTCCTTACCTGCTTCGCAGCCAGCTTGTCATTCCCTGACACCAGCCTGTTTAAGACTTTTGAAGAGCTAGTTGAATCCAGGGCCTGTAATGGGGCGGCAGGCAATAGTCAGACAGCTGATGACTACAAAACAGCCGAAATCAGTGTCCTACAGCAAGCTCAGGCGGAGTGCTTCACCTCTGAACTGGAGCAGTTAAAGGCAGGTAAATCACTTTCCAGAAGCAGTCGGTTAAAGACACTTGCCCCTGAACTTTACCATGCGACTCAGCTGATCAGAGTAGGAGGTCGCCTACGTTGGAGCCCTTATCTAGATCCTGATACAGTGCACCCCATTGTCCTAGACCCCAAACACCCAGTCTCTAAACTGCTCATACAGAGTTACGACACTAAACTCCACCATCCAGGCCCTGAAAGAGTCTTTGCCGAGCTTCGGCGTAAATATTGGATTCTTCGAGGCAGAGAGTCCATCAAACGAGTGCTTGCTAGAGTCTGTGGACTGCCAGAAGTGAAGAAAAAACCCTGAGGTACCAAAAATGGCAGACCTCCCTCCAGCCAGATTACGTTTATTCAAGCCTGCCTTCTACTCAACAGGAATGGATTGCTTCGGTCCATATACTGTTAAAGTAGGTCGCAGAAACGAGAAGAAATGGGGCATCCTGTTCAAATGTCTCACTATCCGGGCAGTCTACATTGACGTCCTTCATAGTCTCGTCTCTGATTCATTCCTCATGGCTCTTAGACGATTCATAGCAAGACGAGGCAAGCCATTCGAGCTATTATCGGATCAATGGACCAGCTTCAAAGGAGGGGAGAGAGAACTGAGAGAAGCATACGCAGCTATGGTCCCAGAACTGCAAGAGCAGCTGGCAAGCCAGCAAATACAATTCCACTTCCACTTCAATCCCCCTAATTCTCCACATTTTGGTGGCCGCTGGGAAAGAGAGATTCGTTCCGTAAAACAGGCCTTGATGACAACACTTGACGCCCAGTCTGTCACCTTCAAAGTGCTGTACACTATGTTGGTGGAGATCGAGGGGATCTTAAATTCCAAGCCAATGGGCTACACTACATCTAATATTTCCGATCTTGACCCCATCACACCAAACTCCCTTCTGATGGGGCAGCTAGATTCATCACTTCCTCCTGTGATATACCCGGAATCTGAACTGATCAGTCGACGCAGATGGCGGCATAGTCAAGTCCTTGCCGACCAATTCTGGAAGCGCTTCATCAGGTTCTACCTACCCAGCCTTCAGACCCGCCAGAAGTGGCAGGATGAGAAATCTGACCTCCAGGTTGGCACCGTCGTCCTGATCATTGACCCCCAATTGCCCAGAGCCCTCTGGCCGGTGAGCCAGGTGTCAAGGGTATTCCCTGGAGTAGACAACAGAGTAAGAACAGCTCAAATTAAAGTGGGAGAGAGGTCGTACACACACCCAGTCACACGCCTCATCCAATTGCCTGCCATACCAGATTAAAGCTATTTTGAATGGTATAGGTGATAGGCCTTTTGTTATCATACATATTTCCTTATGGACATCTGGGGGCGGCTGTAAAAAAGGCCACTATTAGGGTTATATTTAACCCTTTAGGCGCCAGAGGTTTTTTCCTAAAACGTTCGAATTTGACATCTTAATTTCAAAAGGCTATATCTTAAAAGTGATAAAAGATAGAGACTTTCTGTAAATTAGAGAAATATTAAGGATGACCCAAAGTTTATGTAGGGATTACATTTTCCCATCTAATTAGCATATTATGACGTCATATGGTGGTGGCAATCTTGGATTATAGAATTTTCATGAAAAGTCACATGTTTAAATGATAAAATGCAGGACTTCTTTCCCCCCAAAATGCCCATCACCTTCTGTATGCTATATTGCACAAAACTGAATGCTCAGGTATATAGTAAGTAGTAAACAAACTGTGTAAATCATTACTAATAAATGGTAGAAACAAACCGAATGCATGTAGTGGTTGGCCTTTTGCTGTAGAGATTTTCCATTTACTAAATACAGTAGGCACTCTGATTCCATGTATGGGGCACATATATATTATTCATATGACATACAAACACAAGTAGACAAGACCTGTTTAGTTCAAACGCTCACTCGCACAGATCATGAGTGAGATGATACGAGCAGCACGGCCAGATCTGCCTCGCACGCGCGCCGAGTGTGCACAGTTCGGACTACTGTCATTGTCATTGCGACTCCCCACCCTGCCTCCACGTTGCCTCCTAACTGTCCTATGAATACTTCGACCTCGTCTAACATACCCAGTGGTATTAGACAAAGTCTCCACCACAATACTGTCGCCGCGATTGCGGAGAGGATCTGATAAAATGGCTCACTGGAACACTAGCTCCGCTTTTGATCGCACTGATTCAATGCGCTCTAACTCGAACATTTTGTATAGAAACATGACGTTTTTTTTGCTTCGGGGATAAAGTATGACATGTCTGCCATCCAGTGGAGGGGAGGTCGAACGAAATTTGACACCCAATTTGACAAAATCGGCCGTGTTATTCAGTACCGCATCTTGTCGAGTAAACTCGACCGTGGCGCCTAGTGGGTTAAGTGTCTTAGTTCCTTTACCATATGACAAAATTGATGCATTCGTCGCAGCATCCGTCCAGCGGGCCAATCAGCGCTGCGGAAAAGATGTGCAGGTCAGTGCTCCCGCCCACTGAATTGAGTCTGACCGATCGGGAAAGCGGACGGATGCAAGCTATACTGTAGCGTTTATCTTTTCTAAAGTTGTGTGCGTGCCGTAAAGTAAGTAGCAGCCTGTTTATACATTGTTCTCTACTTTGTTTACAAGCGTTTGAATAGGCCCGCATGTGTAAAGTTAATGTATGCGAGTGACAATACGAACTAGCTCATAAAGATGTTCGTGTGTATATTTACATATTAGTTTCCTCACACATTTCATTGTTATATTTAGAAGACATAATCTATGTGGCTTTTAGTCATTATATGGTTATATATCGCTCACTTCTAGAGTTAAAGCACTCTTTGGGCGCATGCGCACTAATGTGCTAGACAGAGCGGCTCCATTTCTGTCCTCAGCGCGCAAAGGTGTCCGCTGAGGTCTCCGGCCACGCCGAAGATGGGATTGACCACCGCTGCTGCTGACGAGATGGTGGCCACACATTCGAGAACCTTCACAAGGCTCCTCTTCAGCTTCTCTGGGTCCTCGAAGATCTCAGCCATTGTGTCTGGAGGAAGATTGGAGGTATTAAGCTCTTATCTTATAGTTGACCTGAAGAAGGAAACAGATCACAATCTCAGAGTTAAACAAATTCTATTAAAAATACTTATCTACAAGGAATCAATGGCTCAATCATCATTTGTGGCTTAATGTTGATTACTGCAAGAATAATTTTGTTCCTCAGTTTCTTTAAAAAAATTAGCAAAAAACAGTGAGGAATTTTTAATGGAGGTAAATTAGGTCATTTTTTTGAGGATTTAAAAGCAGAAATGTAAAGCTTATTTTAAAAGCTCTTACATTAATTATGTTACAATGTGCACTTTATTTGAGTTGTAAAGCTGTTGAAATCATAATTTATACAGTTGTATTCAGGGGTTACACTGGCAAACCGATTAATCAAATCAAAGTGCTGTAAAATCAATTAATTGCACCAAACAAAAGTTTGTAAATATACATGTGTGTATACTTATATACACACGTATATATTAGTGGTGTCAAATTCATTAATCGCAATTAATCGATTCTAACATAAAGGTTTATATAATATATGCATGTATAATTATTATTATATACTATTTGATATATATATACACACACACACACACAAATGTTTATGTTAGATGCGATTCATCGATTTGACAGTACTAAACTACGCATAATAAGAGATTTTTCACACTAAATCTTGTTAACATGCATACTTTTAAGTCTTGTGAGTATACTGAAGTATACTTATGTACAGTGAGTTCATAAACGTCTTTACTTCCATTATGAGTGCCCCTTTATAACCCAGAAAGAAGTGGAAGTTATAAGCAATATTATGCCATAAATGCTGTTGATTAAACTTAACCTTAAACTCAGAATACTCCTTTAAACATTTTTTTTAGATTAGACTCAGCAACCACAGCAATCTGCCTTTGAAACTTTGACAACTTTGAATTTAATGCAAATCAAAGCCATTTCCATATTCACCTGGATTCTGCAGTCATTGTCCTTAGTGATCATATCATGAATTGACATGGCAGAAATCACATTTGGTCATAGAACACGACAAATACAAAGACTAACTGCCATATGAGAGAGAAAAAAATATATCCATTTATTGTGCAAAGAATAATCAAACATATGCAAATAATTATATAATAATTTGTAATGTGTAACTCACATCAAAGACTCACATCATTAGAAATATATTTTTTACAATATATTCAGTCACAATAATGACCAAAACATGCTTAATATTCTTTAAAAACATTGTTTTAGCAGTGATATACAGTATTAAAGGGATAGTTTTTGAAAATGATTCCATAATTTACTCACCCTCAAGCCATCCTAGACTTTGTTCTTTCAGCCAAACACAATCTGAGTTCTATTACGAAATATCCTGGCTTTTCAGAAGGCCTTTATTAACCCCCTGGAGTGAGTGGATTACTTTTATGATGGATAGATGCACTTTTTTTGGAGCTTCAAAAACTCCCATTATAAAGGATATTTTGTAATATTACTCTATGTTTGGCTAAAAGATGAAAGTCATTTACACTTAGGGTGGCTTGAGGGTGAATTAGAATATGTGATAATTTTCATTTTTGGGTGAACTATCCCTTCAAGAAGAGATTGCATCAAAAAGTCCATTGTCAAGCAGAGAAAGAATGAACCATTTTACACCCCACAGGATTTATTGAAACTTCCTTATTCAAGATTGCTTGTGACATTAAAACTTTCAGCATATTATGAAACGGATTTGTCTCAGCAGTTGTTCAGTGTGACTTCAGTCTTCCTCAGTGCATTGGTCCAGAACTTCTTGCATCTTGTCTTGAATCTCAATGACCCTCGGGTCCCATTTCTTTCTCACTTTAACCTCGTTTTCCTCATTGATGGTGGAGAAGGCCATCAGCCCCATAAGTCCGATGTAAAACAGGTGGGCCAGGTGAGAGCAGCGGGCCTCCATCACCTTTTTGTTTTTTTTACAGTCCTCCAGGTACACTTGTAGGATGGGTCTCCCAAACACAGCGGTTCCCATCACACCACGATAAAACACATCTAAGCTCACGTCCCTCTTGTCCTTCTTGTAGATCTTCACAAACTCCTGCATGTGACGATCTGAGTTCTCAGGGTCCAGTTTTACTCTTTCCAACATGGTGTTGAAAGCATTGTACTGATGCTTGATGACTTCCTCGTGTTTACCGAAACTCTCGTTGATCTCATCAATGCGGATCTGTCGGAGTACCTCCTTGTTCTTCTCCGAGATGGTTTCCAGCTTTTCATGGATCTCCCTGAAGTCCTTGCCCATCTCATGGTCTTCCTCTTCCGTGAGGCCTTTCCTGACGACCCCGACCACTGAAGTCACAATCCCAAAGAGAGGATCTATGGAGGAGGCGAAGGAGGAGATTTTCTCCACATAGCACAGCACTTTGACCGCAGTCGCTTTGATCTCCACTTTTTCTGCCATAGATGGGTCTGAATCTTGGACTTTGGCTTTCAGTGTTGTCTGATTCTGAAATGAAAGGAAAACATATTCTTAATAAAAACAAAACAGACCATAATTACATTTCAACACTTCTGTCCTGAACATTCAACAATTTAATGGGGTGGGGGGGATAGTGTAATTTCTCTGCTTCCAAACCTTTAGGCTTCAGCATTGTATATACTTTACAAAGAGGGCAATTACACAACACATTTCTTTATTTTGAAACTGAACCTGCATTGTCAAAATAGAGAAATGCTTTGTGGAATTTCCTTCTCTGTTTGAATATACTGTACATTTTTACTGAAATTTTAAATTGAGTATAAATCTTGAGTATAAATTTTAAATGTAAACTTTCATTTCATTCAATACTGAAAACGATCAAATAGTTCAATGCAAAATTTCAAAATGGACAATTTTACTAATTTGTGTGAGTTTTGTATTTTTACGCATATTAGGTTATCAAGCTGTTAGAATAGCAACATACTAACATTTATCTCAATTGGAATCAACTTTGAGTAGTCTCTTTTATTTGAGTTGCTGCCTATGTAGAGTGTCCCAAATTGATCTCTTTTAAGGTTCAATGACCATTAGATTCTACCTTAAAAGGCAGCTGTTTATGTAGCCCTTTATGTATATTTTCTCTTTCTATGAACGTAAAAGGTTGCTGTCCAGTTCTAAATCTGCCGTGTCCAGAATGGTAATAATCAATTGTACCCGTTTCCTAATAAGTAACTAAAATTTAACTTTCACGTCACGGACATACCTGTAGAAAGTATCTAAACTTAAAAAAAAAAAAAAAAAAAAAAAAAGGTATATAACATGACATTTTATTTACAGGTTTTTGTGCTTTCAGAAAGGAAGTTCACATTAAGTGTTGACTCTTATTCACAAAAGTAAGGGATTATTCAATATACATTATTAATCAAAAACCGGTTTGCACAGAAACAATCAAACTAGTAATTTAAAGCTAAACCAATACAGTTGATAAGTAAGTTAGATTTGACATTCCCATCAAACCACATGACATAATGAATGATGTCATGCTTGTGGCTTTACTCATGTTTTCCTTATTGTAAACAAAAAGATTTTATAAATGGATTATATAAAAATATAAAAATTTTGTATAACATGCAGTTTTTCTTTGTCAGTCACTAAAATAGGTTTCTAGACTGAATGAATGGCAGTATGGCTTGTAAACAGGCTAACACAATTAGCTTAAGAAGGAGGTTAGATGAACAGCAAAACATATTCGGTTACATGAAGCAGCAATATTATTCCACACTCATGTCACAGGATACACGTTTAAGCAGGAGAATGTTCTAAGCTATGAATCTTACCTTTAAATGCGTCTGTAGCTGTCAGTTCCTAATGGTGCTGCTGCTGTTTTTGTACAAGCAGCCACCATTTCACTGTCCGGTCTGAGAAACAGCACTTCCCTCTTTGTGAAAAAAGGGCAGGGTGTGCGAGTGACTCATACCACAGCAATGCTGATTGGTTTAGAAGGGGGGGAAAAAGCATGCAGCTTTTCTGCAATCCACTTTCTGAAGAACGCACACACCCTGCATGGAAAATGGCTGCAATGCGCTCAGCCGAGTTCAGAATTGAATCTTGTCACTTATAGACACAAATTAATAATTAGTTGGAGCAGATGAGTAAATTAGAGCATTTAGATTGGCTTTATAACAAAAAAGAAAAAGAGGAAATTCTGATGTTGTCTAGTCCAATACTAATGCATGAGTCAAAAAGTATGTGGAAAAATTATTCAAATCATTAAAAAATTAAACATTCCGCTCGTGTTTCATGAATGAGGCCGTGTGTAAAAATTCAGGAAGCAGGTACGTCCTGTTGTGTGGCTTATCACTAAAGCATAAACAAAGAATGAATATACGCAAAAAGGAGAGGCGGTCGAGCAACTGTGCGTGTCAGCTGCCATTTGAACAGCTGGAAGAGAGTCAAGTTCATGACAGATGTGTGGTGTGAACGGCTTTGTGTGAGTTCATTTTGTAAACACAGTGCCGGTAGATTACATTGAATAGCTAAGAAATAATAATAATAATATGCATTGTATGCTTGGAGGAAAAGGTCACATTTTCACTTTGTTTAACAGAGAATAAGTGTCACCTCTAACCAGTTAAGACAGGAAAATGAACTCTTACGTTGCAGTGAGAAAGACCGGATGTCCCAAATGGAGATCTTGTTTTTTTCCCCTTCCAAGTACCTGCGGCAGAACAGAGGGGGGGGAAAAGCATAGAAATTTTAGCAAAGTATATTCATAGAGAGTTTTGGGTCAGTTCCAGTCTGTTGATATTGCAATAATGACTAGTGATAATCTTGGTAGCCTCCGTTAGAATGTTATCAGATGTTTCACACAGTAAGCTATTGTTTTCAAACAACGGTGTGTGGCAATTTACAGCAACTGTTGCAAACTAAAAGCCTGCTCTTTTTTGTAAATATATTCCATTTGTCTAACAGGAAACATTCTCAGAACTTAAGCTAACATTCTGGCAAGTTTCACTCACAGTTATGAATGAACGTTCTTCCAGTAACGTGAATAGAACGTTCGTTCAAAGTCATAGTCTTTAATAATGTTAATAAATAAAATTAGCACAAAAACATTATTTATACATCATTCATGGATCTTTTTTCCTGAAACATTTTAGATGGATGTTCATCCTTTTTTAAATATTACTACTTCTGAGAACATTCAAAAAGTAACATTCCAATTGTGTTTGCAAAATGTTAGTATGGAATGCTTCCTTAGTGTTCGCATATAAGAAAAACATTTGTAAAACATTCTTAGAACACATTTTTGTTAGCTGTGCCCTGCTATTAAAACAATGAAACGGTGACACATCAACAAGCTATCAGTGTTTTTTGATGTCAGTGTTTACATTATGATTCATTGAACAAAATGACTTCACAGGAATATTATGGCATAATTCTATGGAAGCTAAACAATATGGCCCTAAAACCTTAAAAGTTTTTTTTTGTTAAAACTCAAATCACTTTTAGAGGCTAACACTCTAATATGGAAGCTCCATTTCTGTCTCTGAGCAACTGCAACTTCATATCTCACAATATTTAGGGGGCAAAATGTGGGATGGATCAGTGAAAATTTTGGTATGGCAAGAAAAAAATCTGAGCTCTACTAGCAAGACATTATCAATTCTAGAGGTTCAATAAATGTTGTTATGTCACTTTATGGCTCATTAAAGAATACTATCGCATAACTTTGGATAAACAAAAAGTATGGTTATAAAAATAAATTGAGCTGACTTACCATTTAAAGGGATTGTAAAAAAAAAAAAAAAAAAAAATGCTATCATTTACTCAGCCTGAACTTATTCCAAATCCATTGACTTCCATTGTATTTTTTTCCCTACTATGGAAGCCAATGGCTACCGTCAACTGTCTGGTTACCAACACTCTTTAAAATATCATATTTTGTGTTCAACAGAAGAAAGAAACTCATACAGGTTTGGAACAACATGAGGGTGAGTAAATGATGAAAAAGTTTGAGTGAACTAAACCCTTTAAGCAATTTTACAGTGACATATCCACAATTGATATATCCAAAACTTCTTTGGAGTCAAATTAAATAATATGACTTTTCAAAAGAATATTGTGGCATACTTGTAAAGTAGTATGGCTGTAGTATAGCGAGCCATAAAATATAAAAGTTAATTTTTGTTACAAAGCACTTTTAGGAGGGCAACCGGCCATCACAATAAGGACACTGCATGCTGCTGTATGAGGCTGTCACATCAAGTTAAACAACTATCCTCAAACAGGGAACTTTAACATTTACACTTGCTGGATTTAGTGTACGGGACAAAATATAGTAGTAGTTCAGTAGTCTATGAGAGAAGAGAGCTTATGAAACTTCACAGCAGAATTATACATTTGCGATGTGATAGTAGATGACGTGCAGCTGTCTTTAGGGGTTAAAACTCATTCAGTGTCGAACTGATGACTGTAATGGTGTTGTACTGAGAGCTTAGGGACCAATTTATTAAGCAAAAAAGGGGATGCATGCAACTCTAACTGAAAGTATATTTACTGTTCATATTTTCCCATTTGAGACACAGACCCTTGTTCCTAATCCATCCAGAGGGGGCAGTCATTTACATTTTCAGATTTCGGATAAAAAACGCCAGACAATGACAAAGTGAAATTGACTGTGATGCCCTCAGGAGGACTACATTTAACCCTTTAAATGCTGGATGGTTTTAGGATTTGAATAACAAAGTTGCACCTACTCCACCTTCCATCCTTTCTAATTTTTCAGTATTTAACTTTATTTATTACAACTGTATTTATTTAAAGCTATTCTGTCTCACCATTGCTAAAATATTTTAGAATATTTTCACATCTATAAGCAGAGTTGTAGTCATGAAAAAACCTCTGAGATCAAGACCAGATCCTAGACAATGACCAGACTGAGATCAGACCCAGGGGCCTCAAGAGGGCGGTTGCTTTTGGTTTAGGTCTTAAAGGATCTGGTCTTGTATCAGAAGTTTAAAAACTCTGTCTATACATCAAATATCATAGCAGTGTTTTCATATGAATTTGTAGTTTGTTCAGTTATTGTTACAGTGTTGGTTATTTTTGTCATGTTTCTGGTTTGTGGTTCACTGGCTTTGGTTTTTTCATTCTGTTTGTACCTCGTTTCTCTGCCTTGTTCATTGTGTTCTGTTTTCTCCAGTCATGTCATTATTAGGTCCCTTGTTTCAGGTGTGCTGTCTTGTTAGGTTGTATGGTCCCGCTCGTTGTTCTGATTTGCCCCAGCTGTGTCTTGTTCCCTGATCCCCTCTGTGTATTTAAATCCTGTCTGCTCTTTTGTTCATGGTCAGTTACTAAATGTATGTTTGAATGTATGTTTGAAGGTGCGTACCACGAGTATCTAATCTGTTCTGAATATAATTAAAGTCTGCTGCATTTAGATCCGACTTCAGCCTTTGCTTCCACGCAAAACGTAACAGAATAACTGACCCACTAGGATCTAGCAGCCATGCCTACCTGGAGTCCTGATGTCCAGATCCTCCGTCTTCGCCAGGAGAATCGCGCCATCGAGGTTTATGTCGCAGAATTCCTCGAGCTGGCTCATCTCGCGCAAATGAACACCCACGGCCTGAAGATCTTCTTCCGCGGAGGATTGTCGGAACCACTCCGGTCTCTGATGCCCGAACCTGGTCCGCACGGGTCTTTAGAGTGGTATATCGACTTGGCCCTGTTGTGGAGCGGCTCTTCGTTTACCGTGGGCGTGGAGGAGAAGCTGCGAGAGCCTGCGCTTCAGGTCGCCCCGGTCGCGCCCGCGCTTCACTTCAGCTCTGCCGAGACCACGCTCCACAAGCCCGCGCTTCAGGTCTGCTCAGCCGAACCCACAGTATCCCCTCAGACCGCGCTCCACGTCTTGCCAGCAATCAAGCCAGCCTCCGGATCGGTCTATGGCCGTACGGGACAGATCTCCAGCGTGGCTGATCCTCCTATGAGGTCTGCACGTGCTGCCAGGAAGACCGTCATTCCAGGGTCCCGCCATGTCGAACCCGCGCTTCACCCCAGCCCTGCCGAGACCGCGCTCCGCGAACCCGCGCTTCTCGTCCGCTCAGCCGAACTCGCACAGCACTTCAGCCTCGACGATCCCGAGTCAAGCGAGTCAAGTGCCGCCGAGTCAAGTGAGTCAAGTGCCGCCGAGTCAAGTGCCGCCGAGTCAAGTGAGTCAAGCGCCGCCGAGTCAAGTGAGTCAAGCGCCGCCGAGTCAAGTGAGTCAAGTGCCGCCGGGTCAAGTGAATCAAGTTCCGAGTCAAGTGAGTTTACCGAGTCAAGTGAGTCTTCTGAGTCAAGTGAGTCTACCGAGTCTTCTGAGTCAAGTGAGTTTACCGAGTCAAGTGAGTCTACCGAGTCAAGTGAGTCTACCGAGTCAAGTGAGTCTACCGAGTCAAGTGAGTCTACCGAGTCAAGTGAGACTACCGAGTCAAGTGAGTCTACCGAGTCTTCTGAGTCAAGTGAGTCTACCGAGTCAAGTGAGTCTACCGAGTCAAGTGAGTCTACCGAGTCAAGTGAGTCTACCGAGTCAAGTGAGTCTACCGAGTCAAGTGAGTCTACCGAGTCTTCTGAGTCAAGTGAGTCTACCGAGTCTACTGAGTCTACCACCGAGTCAAGTGAGTCTACCGAGTCAAGTGAGTCAAGCCCAGTGACGCGTCGTCGCAGGAGGAGAAGGAGGTCTCGTTTGCCTCGCCAGGCTCCGAAGGGCGTTCCCAGACTCCTCGCCCTGCCGGCCCCGCCTCTGCGCCTCGCCCTGCCGGCCCCTCCTCTGCTCCTCGCCCTGCCGGCCCCGCCTCTGCTCCTCGCCCTGCCGGCCCCGCCTCTGCGCCTCGCCCTGCCGGCCCCGCCTCTGCGCCTCGCCCTGCCGGCCCCGCCTCTGCGCCTCGTCCTGCCTGCGCCCTTCAAGCTCCGGGAGGCCTGCCCGGAACCCTTTTACCACCTGGAGGTTCCTCCCGAGGATTTCCCCAAGTATTTTTTGGGGGGGGGCAGAAGGTACTCCGTGAGGGCCATGGAGACGACGTCGACATGGTCCTCATCCTCGTCTGAGTCTGCTCCGACCTGGCCACCATCTCATCATGCTCCACCCTGGCCTTCGCCACGCCATGCTCCACCCTGGCCTTCGCCTCGTCCTGCTCCGCCCTGGCCTTCGCCTCGTCCTGCTCCGCCCTGGCCTTCGCCTCGTCCTGCTCCGCCCTGGCCTTCGCCTCATCCTGCTCCGCCCTGGCCGCCGTCACATCCTGCTCCGCCCTGGCCGCCGTCACATCCTGCTCCGCCCTGGCCGCCGTCACATCCTGCTCCGCCCTGGAGGCTTCCTGTTCCGGGCAAGCCACGCCCTCGTCAGCCTCCAGGGCGCCCACCCTCCCGCCCCTATTTGATGTTTATTCGGCGCGAGGTCGCGCCTTATGGAAGGGGGGGATAATGTTACAGTGTTGGTTATTTTTGTCATGTTTCTGGTTTGTGGTTCACTGGCTTTGGTTTTTTCATTCTGTTTGTACCTCGTTTCTCTGCCTTGTTCATTGTGTTCTGTTTTCTCCAGTCATGTCATTATTAGGTCCCTTGTTTCAGGTGTGCTGTCTTGTTAGGTTGTATGGTCCCGCTCGTTGTTCTGATTTGCCCCAGCTGTGTCTTGTTCCCTGATCCCCTCTGTGTATTTAAATCCTGTCTGCTCTTTTGTTCATGGTCAGATACTAAATGTATGTTTGAATGTATGTTTGAAGGTGCGTACCACGAGTATCTAATCTGTTCTGAATATAATTAAAGTCTGCTGCATTTAGATCCGACTTCAGCCTTTGCTTCCACGCAAAACGTAACAGTTATAATATTGTCTTTGCTTTTAAATAATATAAAGCATTGGCATTTTTTGTTCCCTTTCGTTGTCACTCTGAGTTCCGTCGGATGACGACGAATGGGGATTTCGCTTAGAAAGCCTATCGACTTCGAGTATACAAAACGAGCCAATGGCAAACAAATGCCATGGGTCTGCGGAATTTGCATGGCGCAACTCCGCCCCACCTCGTGGGGATAAAAGGAGAAAGCCGGCAAAATGCAGATATGTTTTTGCTTCGGAGCCAAGATGTTCTCTTCACTCCTGCAGTCTATTCTCTGACTATCTTCGAGAATCTTCAAGACGAGCAGCTTCCAGTCGGTGTTGGTGTGATGGCGTGTTCCAGCGAGTTTCACATTCCTGCCTGCTGATCTGAACAGCTGTGTGCTTCTCCCTGGGCGCTTCAGCACTGCTGCAAGCTTTTCTCACACAAAAAGAGCGTGCACGCGGCGCGTCTTTTTAAAGACGATCTGCCCGTGCATTTCTGAGTGCGGTAGTCTGATAGATTCAGCTGATGGGCACGAGCGCTGTTTTGACGTGTTTGGGCTTCGATCACGTTCGAGCAGCGCTCGCGGATGCGTCACGTTCTCTTAAAGGAACATGACCATCGCAATGTAACGGTCAAGACTCAATGAGCTCAACTGAGTGAGAGTCCCCTCATCCACACCCCGATCTATTTTCTCCACGTGAGAGAATACTTTGGCTGGTGGCCAGGGTGACCTGAGATGGCTGGTGTGGAACTAAACCGCCGATTAATATCCGTGGTCCACACCCCTCTCTTTAACATTGCAACCCACGCGGTTCTGAATGAGTTAGCTGGTCAGAGCCGCGTCCTAAGGACGCCGGCGGGCCGGCATCTCATTCAGTTCCCCGGCTGATGAAATCATGTCTATCGCTGCGTCACAAGGTGAGCTGGAGTCCTTTGGAAGTGAGGGCTCGTCTATGTTGCCACTCTCGGGTGTGCAACATAGCGAGTCTGATCCAGAGTTGACAGCTATGCTTCCCGGGCAGCCGCGAGTATCGGGCATGTGTGGATTACTCTGCCATGTCTCGAGCACTCAAGGCTGATGATTGGTTTTGGGGAGGCGAACCCAAAATCCTTTCTACTCGGATGTGCATGAAGAGGTTATGAGATCGTGAGAGTCTCCTTTGACTTCGCGACTGCTCAGCAGCCTCTTCCACCTTCTCTGCCCTCGAGAGGCCGCGGCCATGGGTACACTGGGGTTCCCCCCGTGGAGTGTTCTGTGGCAGCACGTCTGTGCCCCCACAGCGCCTCCACCTGGCGTGGCGACCCTAAGCACCCCTCCAATGCCTGTAGGTTTTTTGTCTACTCCGGTGGCAAAGACCTATAGAGCAGCGGACAGGCTGCCGTCTCACTGCAGGTTATTGCCATCCTTCGGGGTGCTCAATGACATGCACGAGGGTAGGGCTGATTCAGGGCTCATCTAAGAGACTGCCTGCCGCCACCGACCTCGCTCTACGAGTGACGAAGGTGACCGCACGCTCCCTGGGTCAGGTGATGTCCACTTGTGTGGTCAGACTTTTCTGGGTTAACCTGGTTGATATGCGCGAGGCTGAGCGAACCCGCTTCCTCAACTTCCCCATATCCCAGGCTGGCCCTTCGGCGGCGCGGCCGAGGACTCTGCCCAACAGTTCTCGGCCGCCCAGAAGCAGACTGAGGCTACCAAACACGTTCTGACCCCGCGGCCAGCTGCTGCCGCCGGCTCAGACGCCTCAGTCAGCTTGCCGCCGAACGCGCCCTCCTGCGACTTTCGCCCCCTCCCGCCCGGCCCCAGCAGCTCCGGGCCGCGCCGTGGAGGTGGTCGCAGGAAAGCGCCCCAGCCCGTACCAGCCCCGCAGCCTGCCAAATGCCGGGCAAAGCGGCGCTCCCGCTACGGGCAGCTCAGAGATGGGTTGCAGTTCTCCAGGAGGTGGTTGCAGGGCCACTCCTTTCCCCGGTGGAGGGCCGGGGGAGAACCTCTTTTTCCAGAGAGCTGACTTCCCATCTCTAAGCACACAGAGTTCTCGGACGACACGGTGCGCCGCCCCCGGGCCGGGCACCCCTCGTCCTCCTCTGTCCCAGAGCCGGATGACAGTGCGCGCCGTCCCCGGACCGTGCCGCTCTCATCCTCCTCTGTCGCCAGACCCCTGGCAGAGCAGACCCCGTGGAACGTTCGTCCTTCCCTGGTCTCCTCTGTCAGGACTCTGCGGTCTATGACTGTACCCTCACTCCGGGCCGCTATGCCGTCCTCGTCTGGGTTAGCCATACCGCCTCGCTGCTCCACCGACGGGAAGTCTGTGGTTCGCGTGACCCCGCTGGTACAGTCCTTGGGAGCCTGGCTAGAGCTTCCCAACCTGTCCCGCTGGGTCGCACGAACGTTCAGGCTCGGCTACGCGATTCAGTTCGCGCGGTCTCCTCCCCGCTTCAGGGGAGTCCGCTCCACTATGGTCGGTGGCAATGCCCCTATCATGAGAGCGGAGGTTGCTACCCTGCTGGCGAAGGGTGCGATCGAGATTGTCCCTCCAGCCGAAATGAGGACCGGCTTCTACAGCCCGTACTTCATTGTCCCGAAGAAAACCGGTGGGTTACGGCCAATCCTGGACCTGCGCGTTCTGAACCGCTCCCTTCACAGGCTGCCGTTCAAGATGCTCACCGCCAAACGCGTTTTCGAATGTGTGCGGCACCAGGATTGGTTTGCAGCGATCGACCTGAAGGACGCCTACTTTCATGTCTCCATCCTCCCTCGACACAGACCGTTCCTGCGGTTTGCTTTCGAGGGGCAGGCATATCAGTACGCAGTTCTCCCATTCGGGCTAGCCCTGTCTCCTCGCGTCTTTACGAAGGTCGTCGAGGCAGCCCTTGTTCCCCTCCGGGAACACGGGGTTCGCATTCTGAATTACCTCGACGACTGGCTAATTCTAGCTCACTCTCGAGATCAGCTTTGCGAACACAGGGACTTGGTGCTCCGCCATGTAGCCCGTCTGGGCCTTCGGGTCAACTGGGAGAAGAGCAAACTTTGCCCCTGCAGAGGATCTCTTTTCTCGGTATGGAGATTGACTCGGTCGCCATGTCCGCGCAGCTTACGAGTGAGCGCCCGCAGTCACTGCTGACTTGCCTCGAGGGCAAGAGTGCGGTTCCACTGAAACTTTTTCAGAGGCTCCTGGGGCATATGGCATCTGTAGCCGCGGCAACGCCGCTCGGATTGCTTCATATGAGACCGCTTCAGCTCTGGCTTCGCGACCGAGTCCCGAGGTGGGCATGGCAACACGGCACCCTCCGAGTACCAGTTACTCCGACCTGCCGTCAGACCTTCACCCCGTGGTCGAACCTCAGTTTTCTAAGGGCCGGAGTGCCCCTGGAACGAGCTTCCCGGCATATTGTTGTAACGACAGATGCCTCTACCACGGGCTGGGGTGCCATGTGCAATGGACGTGCTGCCGCGGGCTCCTGGACAGGACCCCACCGCCTATGGCACGTCAATTGCTTCGAGTTGCTGGCTGTACCGCTCGCCCTGCGCCGCTTCCGAGCCGTGCTCAGGGACCAGCATGTACTAGTCCGTTCAGACAATACCGCGACCGTAGCGTACATCATCCGTCAAGGTGGTCTGCGCTCCCGCCGTATGTCGCAACTCGCCCGCCACCTCCTCTTATGGAGTCAGAAGCACCTGAGGTCGCTTCGTGCCATTTATATCCCCGGAGCCCTGAACTGTGCAGCCGACGAGCTCTCACGGCTTCAGCCCCTCCCGGGAGATTGGCGACTCCATCCCCAGTCGGTTCAGCTGATTTGGGACCAGTTCGGGGACGCACAGATAGATCTGTTTGCCTCTCACGACTCGACCCATTGCGCCCTGTATTATTCCCTGACCGAGGGCACGCTCGGCACGGATGCACTGGCGCACAGCTGGCCGCAGGGCCGCAAATATGCGTTTCCCCCAGTGAGCCTTCTTGCGCAATTCCTGCGCAAAGTCAGGGAGGACGAGGAGCAGGTCACTCTGGTCGCGCCGTACTGGCCCACCCGGACCTGGTTCTCCGAACTCATACTCCTCGCGACAGCACCTCCTTGGCCGATTCCTCTGAGGAAGGACCTACTTTCTCAGGGACGGGGCACCCTATGGCACCCTCGTCCCGATCTTTGTTGGACGGGACGAGGCAGGTTTGAGTACCCTACCACCAGCGGTGGTGGCTACCATCACTTCCGCTAGAGCGTCGTCCACGAGACACGTCTACGCGTTGAAGTGGAACCTCTTCGTCAACTGGTGCTCTTCTCACCGAGAAGACCCCCGGAGATGTTCGATCAACGTCGTGCTTTCCTTCCTTCAAGAGGGGTTGGAGCGAAGGCTGTCTCCCTCCACCCTCAAGGTCTATGTCGCCGCTATTGCCGCACAGCATGATCTTATAGAAGGTAAGTCGGTGGGGAAGCATGACCTGATCGTCAGGTTCCTGAGAGGAGCGAGGAGACTGAATCCTCCTCGCCCTCCTCTCGTACCCTCTTGGGACCTCGCAGTGGTCTTAACCGCCCTGCGTAGTGCTCCCTTGAGCCTTTACAGTCAGTCGAGCTTAACTTCCTGTCAATGAAGACGGCGCTTCTGACTGCATTGGCCTCCATCAAGAGGGTAGGGGACCTGCACGCATTCTCCGTTGACGAAGCGTGCCTGGAATTCGGGCCGGCGTACTCTCACGTGATCCTGAGACCCCGGCCTGGATATGTGCCCAAGGTTCCTACCACTCCCTTCCGGGACCAGGTGGTGAACCTGCAAGCGCTGCCCCCGGAGGAGGCAGACCCAGCCTTGGCACTGCTCTGTCCAGTACGTGCTCTTCGCATCTATGTAGACAGAACGCAGTGTTTCAGGACCTCAGACCAGCTCTTTGTCTGTTATGGTGGGAAGCTGAAGGGAAAGGCTCTCTCCAAGCAAAGGTTGTCTCACTGGATAGTGGACGCCATTGCTTTGGCATACCAGCAGCAAGGTCGACCGTGCCCCCTTGGTGTGACTGCCCACTCCACCCGGAGTGTGGCATCCTCTTGGGCTCTAGCGCATGGCGCCTCGCTAACAGACATCTGCAGAGCTGCAGGCTGGGCGACACCTAACACATTCGCCAGATTCTACAATCTCCGAGTGGAGCCTGTGTCCTCTCATGTACTCGCTTCAACCAGCTAGTACCGGACCCGCTCAGGTGTCTTCGCTTGCTCGCCATTCCACTCTACGGACTGGATACGTGCGATATTCTCCTCAGGTGAGATTTTCCGAAAGCCCTGAGTTCCTCCAGCACTCCTGACGTCGACGCCAGTGTCTCTTGCCTGCGTGTCGGCTAGGTGCCTCCCGTGTGCATGGTACCTCCCGGAGCTACCCCCACATGTGTATTTCCACTGTAAGCCTCTCTGAGCATGTGTCTTTCCTTCGGCAAGCCACCTTGCCACCCCTGGGGTTGAAATATTCCACCTGCGGCTGGACACCCCAGTGATTCCCCATATGCATCCCTCGGGTCATATGTGTATTTTTAAGTCCCCCCCTCTGGGTTGGCAGTAATTGCATACTTCCCTAAAAGATCTGGGATATGCTCCCCAGTGTACCTTGGTATTCCTGTGTTAAATAGGAGTCCTTCGTCCGTGCTAGTCTCACGACAGGGATCTCAGATTTACGCAGGGCACTGGAAGACAGCTGAGAAGTGGCGTGATTAGACTGGTATCCCCATTCGTCGTCATCCGACGGAACTCGGAGTGACAACGAAAGGGAACGTCTCGGTTACGGATGTAACCCTCGTTCCCTGAGTAGGGAACGGAGACGTTCCGTCTGCCTGCCACTTCCGCTGTACCGCTGGAACAGCCGAGTTCAGTCTTGGCTCCTCAGCGAAGAAACATATCTGCATTTTGCCGGCTTTCTCCTTTTATCCCCACGAGGTGGGGCGGAGTTGCGCCATGCAAATTCCGCAGACCCATGGCATTTGTTTGCCATTGGCTCGTTTTGTATACTCGAAGTCGATAGGCTTTCTAAGCGAAATCCCCATTCGTCGTCATCCGACGGAACGTCTCCGTTCCCTACTCAGGGAACGAGGGTTACATCCGTAACCGAGACGTTTTCTCTTCTAGGTTTGTTTTTTGACCACTGTCAATGGGTGGGACAAATCCTGAGATAATAATAGATCCGTTTGTGGCTCCTCTGCATAATTACAGGGTTTGATGGGTGTTTCACAGTATTTACACCCAGTGAAACATGAAGTTGAAAAGAGGACGTACATCATCACAAATGTCCAGCAATGGCTAGTTAGTTGTCTAAAACAAGATTCCCACAAAATGAATATATATATATATATATATATATATATATATATATATATTTTTTTTTTTTTTAATTTTCTCCATGTACAACAACTGATGCAACACCAACTGAACTGGATTGGCATTTTATGAAGGAAATATCAGTGCTTGCAAAACAGCAAAAGAATAATGCTGACATTTTCAGAAAACTTGCATTTCAGCCTTAGCTCTGTGTAAATGAAATACCACATCGTTTCACGTCATCAGTCAGCTGCACACGGGAATCAACTGTAGAGTCACTGTACAGTGTAAAGATGGCTGTAAATAGTTCAATATATGCAAGGAAACAATACCAAAAACTATTCAGTATGCATGCATATGCAGGTCATGATCACTCAGCAGCAGTCTATGGAAGACTTTCAAACTTTTATCAGATATTTCCTTAAATATATGTGTACAAAACAATAATATAGCACATCAAAGACTTAAATAATCTACAAAACACTTTCTGGTTTTTGGTTCAGAACAAACTGTGAGCGTAAGGTTCAAGTAACATCAGTACATTGTAGAGGTGGAGGGCTGGCTGTAGTTTGCCGTGAGACTATTAAAATATCCAAGATCGAGTTCCATGATGTTACAGCATTTGAATACCTAGCACTGAAAATGACTGGCCAAACTTCACTGGCTGTAATCTTAATTTACCAACCTCCAGGAATACTGGACTCACTGTGCACTCTTTGGCTTTTAAAGAACATTTGCTCAAGTACCGTACACAGCCCTTAACGATGCAAGATCCTCTTATTTCTCTACCATAGGAATTCCACGTGCAGGCCCAAATCACTCTTTGCTATTGTTACGTTCTAGCCCCCGAAAAGAGAGGGGATCCTGAGAACGCCCTACTCGGGCCCACCGATGCCGACAAAGGACGTAAGGAGTCGTGGGCCGAGAAAAGAACACAAACACCAAATACCATAAAACCGAAGCTTTTATTTAGCCACAAAATTAGTGTAAACAATAATTTTCTGGGAAAAAAGGACCAAAGCAAAGCAAAAAAAAACACACCCCTAATCTATGCTAACACCGACCCCCCCCCCCCCCCCCCCCCCCCCCCCCCCCCCAGGTCTAACTGGTGTTTATAGACAGAAGTATGCCTACAGGTGGTGTATACCACGGGCTAGCGCTAAATCTACTCCCCAACCCCCTATAATAATTAACACAATTTATAAGAATCCACAAACAAACAAGTGCTCCGTCCTGCTGTTACAAGTTCCAAAAATGAAACACAAGCTAAATTTACTAACACACCAAAAACAGATTAAAACTTGTTAAATGTTCTAATCAAAATGTCAGTGAAGTTGTCTAAATTAGTGATGTGACGTTCGGCACCGAGACTTCGAAGCTTGTATCAGAGTCCGTCAATGGAGAGTCTTGGCACTTCCTATTAATCAAGGGGTTAATCCACCAGCCGGAAACTGAAGTCTCCCCGGGTGCCGCCATTGGCTAACAAGCCTTCACCTGCTGTTTGCATTCCATTGACTCCCATTCATTTTTGCGTCACTTTGACAGCGAATAACTTTACATCTGAGGCGTTTAAAGACTCCATTTGTCCATTATTTATTTCTAAAGAAACACGACAATGTATAAAATGCTCCATTACCTTGTATCTTACGTTGTGGCCCTGTAGAAGCAGTTTTTGTAAAAATAGGCTAACGATTGCGTCATAACACGCGACTCTCTGTCGCATAGAAGAGAAATGACCGTAAAGACAGATGTAGAAGCTCACGCACAATCGGGGGACGTGGAGGCATAAAGTCAAGGGAGAAGCCCATAGAGAGTCATAAAGTTGCTCCTGCTGCGAGCTCATGAACAGCTAATACTCACGATCTCCGGCTCTGCAAGATTCAGAAGGGAATGATTCAGATTCCTCTTGGCACCGCTACTAGAAGACGTACAACTGTCAGTCAGGTTTCTCACGTCACAACTACGTCGTCAAGCTCAGTTTGAGCCTGCGCAGTGCACTTGGCAATCAGGGAGTGAGTGCTTCTATTTGACTTCACTTTTCTCCGTTGAAGTCTATGGGGTCGCTGTGTCCATTTCTTTTACTGTCTATGCTATTAACCCCGTTGTATATCATCTTGGTTGCAGTTCCATTAGAATTCCACTGGAGGTGATCGCGGGCGAGTGCAGAATGAATGGGAGTCTATGGAGCTAGACGGCTAAATGTATCCCTTTCTCCTGCTTGTTGTTGAATTAACGTAGATTTTATTGTTGATTACGCAAGTTCAATATAATAGATTATAGACCAAAAGTCGAATGAACGAGTACTTATGTCCTTACGATTTCTTACAGGTTAGGCCGTGGTTGGCCGGAACACGCTAGCATTCTACTATTATGTGACGTCATCAAATTTTTGAATGGATTTTTAGAACACACTAATATAAGTGTCTTTGTTTATCCCGAGGTTTTCCCGCAGCCTGCCGGATCCAGGCCGTGTCCAGATCTGACGAGGGAGCTTTGCCTGGACCCGATGACAATGCAGTGCTGAAGTATCCACTATCCTCTCCCTATGGAGGATCCCTTTCCCACTCTACAGATAAAGCGTTGTGAATTCCGGCTCGCGTACCCCGAAGTGATAAAATAAAACAAAATTCTGTATCAAAATTTTATAGGCAAGAAAAGTAGTTTGTTTAGGCTGGGTTGTATGAATTACAAACCTGCGCACATATTTTAAAAAGCACATAACTATAGAATTCTGAATGAGCATGTGAACGCCGTCAGCGTTAATCACAGGTTCGCGTTTAAAGTCTGATCATTTCGACGGAGGTGAATCAATCAAAGTTAACTTTAGCTGGAAGTAACATTATTCAAGAACCGCTATAACGCCAAAACAATCTGTTACCTTAAATTATATGTTTATCTCTGTAAAGCTGCTTTGAAACAATCCATTGTTAAAAGCGCTATATAAATGAAGATGACTTGACTTGACTAACAGATAAGTGAACTTAAAAATGCAATTTTCAGCTAAGTGTATTATCTTGAATGCAACTTTCAAATTACTTGACAAAATATTACATCTTGAGAAAAGTGGATTTCTGGGGGTGAATTCCCATAGACTCCCATTCATTCTGCACTCGCCTGCGAGCGTCCCCGCATGGACAGAGACGTGTTACTGCAGCCAGTCCAGAAACCGGAAGTAACCAGACAGTGCCAATTCTCCCCTTATTAGGCCCTGTCCCAAATCGCACACTTCATGAGCACTTTCGGTCTTGTGGACTTACAATGGCTGCCGCGTGCGCGTGTCCGTTAAGTCCGTGAGACCGCAGTGTGTCCCATTTGTCATTTTTAGATCTCAGAAGGTGGCTCGCGAGCGCCCCCACGTGGTCGATTTGCGCCCTTGATGCGCACTTTTGCCGAGCCCGCGCTGATGCGGACTCCACAGCAGACTTCTTCCCGACATTCAAAGCGGCGTTACGTCGCGAAAGTGCGGACTCAGAGGAAGACCGCGAGTGCTTAGGGTTCCATTTGGGACAGGGCATCTGCTTGTATAAAAAAAAACGAAACATCTCACATGAACCACTGTACCGGTCCCGGAGCTTGATTCGTCTTGCCATAACCATGTGATCAGTGACGCTTCGTTTTGACACACAGCCACGTGACTGTTTCATATTCTGATTCATAAATAGCGCGAACCCCTTGCGCAGGTTTCGAGGGTCATTTTGGCCTATTTTGTAATAAATAATAAAGACCTTGAAGGGATAAAAGTTTTTGACACCGAATTGAAAATGAGCCAATTTGCTGACGATACAGTGATATTTCTAAAGGACAAATCAATTCTTCAGAAGGCTTTAAATGTGATTTCTGTTTTTTCCAGGGCATCAGGCCTTTGCCTTAATCTAAAAAAATGTGAAATATTACCTTTATATAATTGCACCGAGACAGTCTTGGATATGATTCCTGTTAAAAATGATGTTAAATACTTGGGCATCCATCTATCAAAAAACTTGGTAATAAGAGAATCTAAAAATATCACAGAGAAATTTGAAGAAATAAAAAGAAACTTAAATCATTGGTTAACAAGAGACTTAACTATTTTAGGACGTAACCTATTGTCAAAATCAGAAGGGATTTCTAAATTAATCTACCCAAGCTATTCTCTCTATTTTAGTTCACAAAACATAAGAAAAGCAAATACTATAATTTACCAATTCATCTGGCGTAATAAAACGCACTACATCAAAAAATCACAACTTGTAAAGGACTATAATAAAGGGGGGTTAAAAACAATTGATTTTGAATCTATGGTTGGAGTTTTTAGAGTTAACTGGGTAAAAGCTTTTTTAGATAAACCTGATTCTATATGGTATCATATTCCCAAAAATATTTTTGATAATGTGGGAGGCTTAGAGTTCCTTTTAAAGTGTGATTTCGAGGTATCCAAATTGCCAGTAAAACTGTCTGAATATCATAAACAAGTTCTTCATTACTGGAAGATGGTGTTTACTCATAATTTTACACCACATGGCTCCACTTTGTGGAACAACAGAGTGATAACAATAAGTAGAAAAACACTTTTTTTCAGAAATTGGTTTGAAAAAGGAATCATTTTCATCACAGATATATTAGATGAACAAGGTAATTTTCTAAGGTTTACGGATTTTAAAACAAAATTTAATATACAAAGTTTAATAAGGGATTATAATAAGGTATGTAAAGCAATACCAGTAGCCCTATTAAATATGATACAAAACTATTTAAATTACTCCAAAAGTCAAATAAATTTGCCTAAACTGCAACTAAACCAAATTCCCCTAAATAGCAAAAAATGTAATAATAATTGCATTAGCAAAATATTCAAATGTAGACTATTTCATGATTTTGACCAAAATATTAAAATAAGGCATTATGATGACAAAATAACAAATAAATACATCAGGTTCATGAAATGGCCTATACCTCCTAAAATCAAAGAAATGCAATTCAAAATTATAAATGGATATTATCCAGCAGCAGCAATGCTTAAAAAGAGATTTGGTTTTGAAGTGGAGCCATGTGTGTTCTGCTCCCAGGAAGAGGAAACTATTGAACATTTGTTTTTCTGTTGTCCAGTGGTAAAAAGATTCTGGCAAGATGTCATGAATTGGCTGGAAATAAAAATGGAGATAAGTATACAATTAAAGTTAGAGCAAATTCTTTTTGGTAATGAAAACCTTCCGAAGGAACTTATTAGAATTTACAGTATCATAACAATTATGGGTAAATACCATATTCATAAATGTAAATGGCAAAACAAAAATCCATCCCTAATGGTGTTTAAAATTGAACTGAGGGAATACTTTGCTTCTTTGAAACTTCTGAAAGACTCCAGTGATAACATTTACTCTCTTTGTGAAGATGTCTCAAAATATTTGTCATTATAATTTGTAAAGCTTCCATGTAACTTTATTTTAAGAATATATGTAGACTGAGGACAATATGTGTATGTGAATAACTTTGACATGCCTTATGGACTATGCCTTTGCTTAATTTATTTTATTTTATATTTATTTGTATTTATTTTCTGTATCGAAACTTGTTTTATTTAACTGTGTTTAACTATGTTCTGCACATGAGTCTCCCAACGAGAGATTTTGTAAATTGTGTTTTGTTCATTTAATGTTCAATATTAAAAAAAAAAAAAAAAAAAAAAAAAAAAAAAAAAAAAAAAGGTTTCGAGGGTCATGCGCTTGGGTAGTGAACTGAGACCGACTGGGACTGAAACAGAGAGTGAGCTCTTTTGAATTTTCAGCATGGAACCAGCCAAGCGTTTTCAGGTCGTATCCACAAATATAGTAAGCTGATTTTTATTATTATTTTATAATAAGAATATGATTTTAAAATTCATTATGATTTACGAATTTATATAAAATAAATATAATAATTATGTAAATTGATATTTGACATGCAATTTTATGCATATTCAGTCAGTGTATAATAAACAATATATTATGTTAAATAAAAGGCATACATTATGTAGGGTGATATCAGCTAAATTGGGCCACTTCTTGGTAAATCGTTTGGGACAATAATACACCATATATGCCTTTTCCATGTTTTTTTATGATTAAAAATGACTGTTTTTGATCATTTTGTGTTGAAATTAAGTAATAAAATATAATTATTTAGGCCCTACATTTCTTGAAACATCAGCTATGCCAACTTTTTTTGCATGAGCAGTTTCAGATAAAATGGGCCAGTTGTTCAGGTAAAATGGGCCAGTCAAACTGCAAAGGGAAATAGTAGGCTAATTTATCCTCAATTTTAATTTTAAAACACAATTGCTTTACAGCCACATGACATTTAAACTGCATTAAACAAACATATTCATATGCGCCATTAAAAAAACATTTTGGGTGCAAACCCACATATTCAAATGTGCAATTAAAAAAGTCAATTTTGGAACAGCATCAGTAAACTTGCGGACAATTCTGGAATTTCAGTCAAATACAGGCTATTGTCAATATGTATAAAACATATAATTTGCTTCAAATGATTATTCATATATGTAAATATGCACTTTAACATCAAGACAAGGCAATGTAGCTGTTGTGGAAAGAACGAATAAACAATAGCAGTGACAGCAGCAATCGTTCTCCCCTGCGCCATATTTAAAGTTTATGGCACGCCCAACTCGGAAACTTGGATATCAAAATTATCCCCGAGCTTCCCAGTGGTAAATATGACTTGAGATGATGTTAATGTCCAGTTTTTACCTAGGAAACTAATATTTACAATAATTCCGATAGCACTTGAAGGCAGCATAAAGCACAATAATAGATTGCATTAGAATCAGAATTTTATTTTAATGCATTAAAACACATTCAAAATCAGCAGAACACTGCGTTCAGACTTAGCAATCATAAATCCTGTCCAATTAAACCTAAAAAAGAAGAAAATAATAATAATAAAAAAGTACTCAAAGGGACAGTTCATCCAAAAAGTTCATCCATTCATAATTTACTCACCATCAAGTTGTTCCAAACCTGTATGAATTTCTTTCTTTTGTTGAACACAAAAGCAGATATTTTGAAGAATGCCAGTAACCAAACAGTTGACATTGAATTTTCATTTTTTGGGTGAACTTGAGCTATCCCTTTAAGTAAAACAGACATGTTAAAAAGTGTCAACAATAAAGAGCATTATGACGCATTATCCTAAAAAGCCCTGTTGTGACAACATCCCCCGCTATGTCATCATTTGTTCACTGAACTGTATCTTTTTGTCCTGGGCAAAAACATTGTCAAGACTTTAAGGTGCTTTTTGGGTGAACAAGCTTTGCATGGGATCAACCATCACCTGTGGGAAGGTTGAAGTCCATCACCTCCGTCTACGTCATGTCTCTGACAGTGTCTCAGGGAGAGGGTTTGACGGTCATCACCGTCTCCTCAAACCCAAAGAGCAAATGGCCCGTACTGTGTCAGATTCTGGCTTCTCTGTGCTGCAGTCCAGTGTGTTCTGTGTCTCAGAATATGAAAGGAAAGCTGACGAACATCCACACATCTTTTGGGGTGAATTAAACAATTAAATATCTTTTAGATAATTTTTCATTTAAAGACTTTTGCATGTAAAGTTCTTTTTTTTTTTAAATTCGAGGCGTGGAAACAAAATTGTTTATTTTTTATTCCATAGACTACACAGATAATAGTTGGAGTCATCAATATTCTGTTTGGGATTTTGCTTCAAAGCGTTTGGGTATGGAACACCATTACAGAGAGTAGGGCTGCTTTTTGGATCGGTGGTGTGGTAAGAATTATTTTACTCATTCTTATGTTTCTAAATCTTTTCATGTGTAGTAAAATAGTTGTGTAGTTTAATTGCTTGTGTTGTATGTCGTTAAAGGTGCAGTGTGGGATTTTTAGCGGCATCTAGTGGTGAAAGTTGCAAATTGCAAACAGCAAGTCACTCGCGGCCTATCCCTCTGTTTTCAAACTCGAATGAGAAGCTACGTAAGACAAACGTAAGACAAAATATGTCGTCGTCTAAAGGCCAATTTATACTTCTGCGTCGGGTGCGCGCAGTAGGTACGGCGTAGCATACGCACAGACGCGTACCATACGCCGTACCCTTCGCCGTAACCTGACGCGCACCTCCTCAAAAATGTAACTACACGTCGCGACGACGCGGACCGCAAGATCTGTGATTGGTCGGCTTGGGAGCATCGCGTTTCCTCCTATGTATTTCCGGCGTGTTCTTCTGCACCGCCCGCCATTTTTAAATTCTAAGTACAGCGAAACTGTTAAAAAACAAACAAAAAAATTACCTTTTCCACCTCGATAAGCTCCAACTCCAACATGATCTACTCTCTTTCAGTCGACATTGCTTGTAGTAACCTAAACTCAAAACAGCCGCGAGGAATCATCTTCTTCTTGCCGCGAGGAATCTAAACACAGTGGAACATTAAAACCCTCCGCCGCCAACTAGCGTTTCGGCGCTGTACTGCAGAGCAACGCAGACCTAAACGCAGAAGCGTACGCCGTACACTACGGCGTACACTCGACGCAGAAGTATAAATTGGCCTTAAGTCTAAGGCCCTGTCCCAAATGGCACACTTCAGCTTTGTCCCAATGTGAAGGCTGCATCCTCCGAAGGCCGCGGGGACTTCGAAGGATGCAGCCTATTCGTCCTTCGAAGGACGCACCTTGTAGCCTTCATAGGATTTCCTAATTGCGCATCCAGGTGTTCCCGATTACCGCTCCATGGCGCCAAGCAACAGTGCGAGATGGAGCTTCCGTCCTGATCATTAATTTGTTATAATTGAGTAGGCTAAGCTATGGAGCCAGAATTGGCTATTGTCATTTTTATGTTTTATATTTTACTGAGGATGTTAAATACATGAATTTTCTAAACGACATTTAGGCCACTTGTCTTTAAAGTCATTTTTTTAGGAGGAAAAAGCTCAGTATAATAGAATAAGCAAAAAAAGACTTCACATATAAAAAAGAAATATAACACAAACACAAGGTTATATAAAAATAAAACATTCATAAATTATTTTATGATTATTACTGTCTTCAGTGAACTCAACGCAAATGATAATAATATTATTATTATTAGCCTACATTTAGGCTACATAGAAGGCGGTTTTATCCAAAAAAGGAACAAAGAAATTCGTCAAATGTCAGTCATAATACAGGGCTAAGATTATCACAAATAAACACAAGATTTTGACGCAAATGTGTGTGGGAGTGTGAGCGCGCACTGCATGGCACGGAGGCGCGGCTACGAACACTTGCATTTTCCCATCAACAGTGGAAGCAACTTAAAAATACTCTATCATTTCTTGTCATACAGAAAAGAATAATACATCATTCGCAACTACTTATTTGTCCAAACTCACATAACAAGAAAACGTTGTGCTTTTGTAAAATAAAATAAAACAATCAGTGCGCTTTCATGATCTCCGTGAACTGGAGCGCGTCTCATAAATGAACTGAAACAAAATAGCCTAAAGCTTGAAATGTTCACTTTTAAACGAACAATTAAAATGCCTCGTTATTTATTCAGACACATTTATTATCATTAGCCTATAAATCGTGGTTCCAGAGACATGGCTCTTCTCATTCAGCATTGCGGGAAAAATATAATTTCCAGGTTCTAATCTGGCCTTAGAAAACCAGTAAAATCGACATTTGTCCCATAGTAATTTGTGAATATTTTAAATGTTTAATAAAGGGCCAAAAAGTCTTTTTTCTTCTTCTTTTTTTTTGCGCAGCATTTACTACAGTTCAAATTTTGGTGTTCAACTTTGGCTTTTAAAAATACAACAACCTTTCATTTTTAGTGTTTCAATTACGGGTTAAAAAAAGAAAAACAAATGGACGCAAAAGTAGGCTACCTTATATTATTAAATATTTAAAATAATGTATTTGTAGAAAGGTTTGATAGTCAATTAAAATACTAGTAAAATCAAAGACTTTAATCTAAAAAACTATCACTAAACTATCTTTAGTTTAATAGTCTGTGTAAATTTGCATCCATTCGTTTTTAATTTTTTTAACCCGTAATTGAAAAACGAAAAATGAACTGTTTTAAAAGGCATAGTTGAACACCAACATTTGAATTTGAACTGTAGGCTACACACCAAATGCTGCACCAAAAATGCTGTCGTCACCGGCGCGCAATGAATTATGGGGTAGGATTAGGGTTGGATAGGCCGCTAAGTGTCCATTTATGTATCCTTCCTTTCACAGGGAAACGAAGGGTGCATTTGGCGTCGCTTTTGAATCAGGGTAGCCTTCGTCACGCCTTGATGACGCAACCGGCCTTCGAATACGGCCTTCGAAGGATGCGGAATTGAATTGGGACAGCCTTCATCGCGCCGCGGTGACGCAATCGGCCTTCAAATGCGTCCTTCGAAGATGCAGCCTTTGAATTGGGACAGCCTTCGTCACGCCGCTGTGACGCAATCGGCCTTCAAATGCGGCCTTCGGAGGACGCAGCCTTCACTTTGGGACACAGCTTATATGTGCACTTTCGCTCTTGTGGACTTACAATGGCTGCCGCGTGCGCGTGTCCGTTAAGTCCGTGAGACCGTAGTGTGTCCCATTTGTAATTTTTAGATCTCAGAAGGGTGCTCGCGAGCGCCCCCTCTGCGGTCGATTTGCGCCCTTGATGCGCACTTTTGCCGAGCCCGCGCTGATGCGGACTCCACAGCAGACTTCTTCCCGACATTCAAAGCGGCGTTACGTCGCGAAAGTGCGGACTCAGAGGAATACCGCGAGTGCTTAGGGTTCCATTTGGGACAGGGCAATAGTCAGCAGCAGAGAGTAATAAGTCAAGCAATGAGGTTTCTTTAGCGCTGTTTGTTCGCTTTCGGCTACGGTAGAAACATACTTTCAGACCTTCATAGAAGGGGATTCCCGCATCTATGTAGATATAAATGTCTCATTCTAAGGTAATAAAAACATAACGGTTCATTAAGTAAGGTCTTTATACACCACTGAAAACATAGTTATGGATTTTATATTGCATTTCTGTCAATAGATCCTCAGAAATATTACACAATGCACCTTACATAATATAATAATAGTAATCAGCTGATTGTCTCACGAACGTAACCAGCACATTCTCCCCACACAGCAAACCCATAATACAGCGAGGGAGAAGAACCACATGAAATTATGCAACAATATATTTTTTCTAACAGGGTAGTAAAAGTTTAGCTGGCTAATATGAGCTGTTACTGTGGCTGAGCCTTGTTTAAACTCGACGCGTCCGCATGAGCCCAAAGGTGCGTGCGGCAAAAATGACGTGATTGTGACAGCGCGCGCGCCTCCGCATCCCCTAGACACCACTTACTACACACAAAGGCTTTTTTCTCTGATTTTGGAAACTCGATCGACTTAAAATGCTTCCAAGATCGACGGGTTGGTGATTCCTGTAACTGTTTTACGGTCAATGACAAGAGTAGCCTACTAATCAGCTGTCTCACGAACGTAACCAGCACATTTATCCCCACATAGCAAAGCCATAACACAGCGAGGGAAAATAATTAAGTTACATGAAACAATCCAACTACATATTTACACCACTGACAAGGGAAAAGTCACTACTCACGGTGTTTATGACTAGCTTCTTCTAGCTTCCTGCGGCTTCTTTTTCAATGTTGTGACGAAACGCGCTCTGTAACGCTGTTTGTTCGCTGTCGGCTACGGTAGAAACATGACGTCACAATATGGCGACCTTTATAGAAGGGGATTCCCGCGCCTATGTAGATATAAATGCCTCATTCTAAGGTAATAAAAACATTACGGTTTATTAAGTAAGTTCTTTATACACCACTGAACACATAGTTATGGATGTCATATTGCATTTCTGTTAATAGATACTCAAAAATGTTACACATTGCACCTTTAATTCTGATTCATTTTAATTATTTTGTTTAGGATATCATGAATATCTGGCGGGTCACTAAACCTGAATTCCACCTTTCATTTGAATGATTATGTTTGGATGCACTGCACTTTTTATTTGTTTGCTTTTTAGGTCCTTGTAGTTGGAATCGTGACTATTCTCGGAGCGAAGTTTCCCAGTCCTTGTCTGGTAAGTGTCTATCAAAGCCATATCATACATTTCATCCATGTTTTTGGACTGTTCTGGTTTAGAAAAATTATTTTGAGCGTCACCAGTTTATTGTTTGTGTTTTACAGCTGGTTATTGCAATGATTTTAAACATCGTCAGTGGTGCACTGGCTATCACAGCTGTTGTGCTGTATTCAGTGGACTTGGTTAAGGGAAATAATCCATACTGCCAGACCGATTATTATTATTCGTCTTACGGTACCCCTGCAACGCCTTCCCCTGAACAGATGAGGAGAACGGAGATCTGCATGTGTGATATAGTGCATTTTAGGAAGAGGTAATTTTAGTTTATTCTAAATGCATTATTTATAATATTGTTTAAATGCTTATCTGTGCTTTGTTCAAAAAGAAAAGTGTTGTGCATTTATTATATTAATTATTTTTCGCTTGATGACGTCATTGCACGCTTTAGCAGCGCGCGCGCCCGTGATGTGCTTCATTCAAAGTAAATACACGACGACGAAGCCATCACTGCAGCGCTCGTTATCTTTCTTTATCTTTTTATACTTCTTTACAGGTAACTAATACTTTGGTTTTGAGTAAAAACATTATTTAATCCAATACGGATGAGTTGTGTGTGTTCAAAGTGCTTTGTTTTTACTAAATTAATAGTGTGTCATGAGTTTGGTATGCCTGAGCACATTGTTAGCATGGGTGTTTCGCGATTAGCGCGATGGCCCGCTATTCAGTATAAATGTCTGTTATTTGAGTGTATAAGAGTTAATGCTGTTGTTTCAGCTGATGAGTTACCTTAAACTTCCACATGTTGGTATATTAATACCATCTCTGTTAGCTATGCATTTAATTAATCTGTGATCTGATTTTATGGTGGAAAATATATCAGAAACAATTGATGAAACATTGTTTAGACAATAGATATTCATTTCATACTGTCATTTAGTGTGTAAGAGTAAACATTCAGTTTGAAAATGTTTTATTTTGTAAGAATATGAGATTAGAGTGTCAGTTATAAATGCCACACGTTATGAGAAATGCTTGAAGTCACTTATGTTTACAGCCAGTCATTATACTGTGAAATGAAAAGTGATGCGTGCACTGAGAATGTATACATGTAACTGTTATGCCTTTTATTGTGTTCATTCAAAGTAAATACACGACGACGAAGCCATCACTGCAGCGCTCGTTATCTTTCTTTATCTTTTTATACTTCTTTACAGAGGTACTACAATTTTGGAGGCCCCGCTGGGATAGATGTCAGACGGTTTATCCACCTTGATCGGCAGGGAACCGCCTAGTGACATTCATCCCTTCACCACCCAGAAGAACAGAAGTTGAGTAAATTGACAAGACAGAATTGATTGAGTGGAGCGTGCACTTGAGGTAAAGTAACCACCAGAGGCAGCCGAGTCAAGTCAGAGAAGTCAAAGTTTACGCACAACACTGTGAATCACAGCAGCAAAGATGGATGCCTTTCAAAGTATTCAGGAAGAAATCGGTGAGAGATTGTGTGCATTGCCAAGAGGAAAATTAATTGAACTGAGCCAGTTCCTTCAAATTCGTCCAGAAGCAAATGTCACCCGCCTTTCCCTAGTTAGTCTTCTCAGTAGTTACCTGCTACGAAGTGAGCTGGAGGAACTTGAGGATGGAGGCATGGCTGAACTATTAAGCATAAATGAGAAATTGAGCGAAATAATGCTAACTGATGTAAATGCGAGTGAAACGAGACCAGAGCCGGGACAGATAGTGGAAAGAGGAAATGTAGTTCAAAGACAAACAGGAGAAATGAAGCAGGCAACTGATTTGCTTTCTGCTGTGCAAACGCATCCAACCATTTCACAGAGCACGAGAATGAGGCCAGCATCAGCAGACAGTGTAGCAGTTAACTCTTCGCTGCCTCCAGCGGGACAAATTATACCGACTGTATGGCACAAGGAGTTTAAAATCTCAGGGTTTATCGGAGAGCCTGGTCAAAGAGACAGATTAACCTTTTCGAGTCTGGCACGCCAAATCGAAAGTGGACTGAATAAAGGCTACCCAGAGCAAGAGATAGTTGATTCAGTTATTCGAGCCATTACACCAGGCCTTCAATTACGTAGCTACTTAGAAGGGAAGACTGATTTGACCTTACCTATGTTGAGACGAATTCTTCGTTCTCATTACCAAGAGAAAAATGCTACTGAATTGTACAAGCAACTTACTGCAGAATCACAACGTGCAAAAGAAACACCCCAAAGTTTCCTCATACGTGTGCTTGACTGGAGGCAGAAAATTCTCTTTGCGTCACAAGAAGACGAGTCGGGTTTGAAATATGACCCAGCACTTGTGCAGAATATGTTTCTGCATACGGTGTTAACGGGTCTACAAAACGACCGTATACAGAGTGACCTCCAACCGTACCTGACAGACACCACAGTCACAGACGAGACACTGCTGGAAAAGTTGAATGTCGCATGCTCCCACGAGACGGAGAGACAGAGTAAACGAAAGAGTGAACGCAGTGCCACTGTGAATGTTGCTCAGTTAAGTGAACCAACTCTGCAGTCAAAAAGCAAGCAAAAGCAGCCAAAAGTTGATTTGATGTCACAGTTGAAAAGTTTAAGTGAAGAAGTCATGCAGATCAAGGAATCGATGCAGCAATCCTCACCTCTGCCGCAACATTGCTGCACTGTCAACAATGATGTCTCAACTTTAAGAACAGCCCATCATTCCATCTCGGAGGAGAATCAGAGGCCGGAGAACCAGGCTTGGAGGCAGAGCCAAAATGGAGGTGAGGCCATCCTTAAAAATATTTTGGTTTGCAGTAACAGCAAAAAAAAAAAAAAAAAAGGGTCGGTAGGTAGGTCTATATTTTTTTTTTTCAAGATTCAATGTAAAAAAAAAAGGATAATTTTGGTCATGGTGATTAGGTCGGTATGAATTTAAACAAATTTGCATATCGTGACGTCACTGACTGGGTCTTCAACCCCCATGCCTTCGGGCGCACCATTGCGAACCTCATTCTGATACAGGTTATAGACCACAAACAATTTGAAATCTTTGTAAAAAAAAACAAAACATATTTATTGCATTAATTCCAGCTGCATTCATTTGGAAAAAAATAGGCAGAATCAAAAAAAAAAAAAAAGGAGCCACTAGATTTCAATGAAAGTGGATTTTCAGAGGGAAACAAATAAATTAAAGTGACTAATCTCACCAGCGCCGCGCCGACCAATAAAACAGCGCGTTTGACACCATTCGTTTACATTTGACCCATACTGTTACAAGCCCCCTTTCTGGTCTAGGGGCAGGAAAGGAGGGTAACAAAAAGTTGCAGGGAGAGAGTGAGAGATTTGACCCATAAACATCTGCTATTATTAACGGAAATCAGTGTGGTCAAATAGCTAGGCGCATTGTAGGAAACTATAGGCCGATTAAGTAGTCCTGACATATTATGGAATGGTCGATTTTCTTTTGTGCAATTTAGTACATTTCGGTATGGGATGTGCTGTTTTATTGGTCAGCGCGGCGCTGGTGTGATTAGTTCCCGCCGCTCTGACCATTGGCTGGCGCAAGCAAACACTTCTCCCTGCGCTGTCGAGTCTGTCGCGCTCGCGCGTCTCTGTCCTTTGAGCCACGCAGATTACAAGTCAGCGCAGCGCGAACTCTGTAACACACCGCGCCGTTTCGTCCCCCTTTCGGTGTGTTTGGCTTCCCACACTTATGTGTGTTTGTTTGTCAGAGCCTGCAGTTGCTGTGTGACGCGCGTTCGCGGTGGGCTTATCGTGACGAGCTGGATGCGCTCCGAGAAAAGGCCGTTAACATCGATTCCCTATTTGAATTGCGAATAATGAGCGACTAAATGTAGGCTTATACAGACGTATTTCACAAGCAGCCGCGCCGCAGCCATCATCACCGAGCACGAACCATTGACAGTGAATGAAACGAAGCGAACGCACAGGCCATAGTGTGACATGCGTAAACCAATGGTGTAAACATAATCATAATAGATGACGCCACGGGTTTTTATTGAAAAGAAAGAACGTAGCCTACGCAATTTATATTCACAATACTTACTATAATAAATGTATATTATTTTATTGCATTTGTATTAGTTGTTAAAAAAAATCGGTCGGTCTTAATGCAAGTTTACAACCGGCAAGTCGGTCGGACTAAAAGAAAAAAAAAAAAAAAAATTGGGTCGGTCCTAATTTGACAGGGTCGGTCGGGTTACGGCAAACAAGAATATTTTTAAGGATGGCCTGAGCAACGACCATATCCCTTCCAGGTTTCTCATTTTAGACCACAACCGCATCAACAACGTATGAGTTTAAGGCCAGCGCAGTATGTCCAACCAGCCCAACCGTCTCATTACGCAGCTCAAGGGTACTATCCACAACAGCTTTATGCAGAGCCACAGCCATACCTTACAACGCTACAGTCACAAAACTTCCAGCCCTACCGACAGCCACGCCCCTCCAGGGCAAGACAGTGCTTTCATTGCCAGCAAGTCAGATCGATAGACCTGTGCACCCATTGTTATCGCTGTGGCAGCAATGAACACTTCCTAGCGGGTTGCAAAGAGAGAGGCACCCGAACACAGCGTTGAGTTCAGTTAAATGAGGACGGGTTGCCACCGCGGGACAGGGAGTGACCCAGCAAGGAAAATTGTCCCCTCTGCATCCAAATCGGCATATTGGATCACAGCCAGAGATCATCCCCTATGAGTGTAATTTAATTTCCAAGTGTCAAGTCAACAAACATTCGCCTGTGACTTCCCTGGTTGGTAAACAATGCTTAGTGACATGTTATCTGAACGGACACAAAACAGAGGCATTGTGGGACACAGGGTCCCAAGTGTGCATTGTAGATCGACAATGGAAGGATCAGTACATACCTGGAGTAAAGGTGAGAGATGTCTCCGACGTGACAGAGGCCACAGACAACTTAAATCTCGTTGCAGCAAACGGTTCCAGCATGCCCTATGAAGGATGGGTAGAGATCACGTTCAATTTGGCTCCTCCTGCAAACAAAATGAAAGAATTAGTCATTCCTGTACTCATTCTTAAAGGCCAGCAGTTGTCCAAGCCAATCATTGGTTACAATGTGATTGAACAGGTAATGAAACAAAGTGAAATGAGTGGGCAGTGTGATGTAAGCAAAGGACTGTTGAATAAGACTGTTAGATGTGCCTTTCCGAGTTTGAGGAGAAGTAAAGTCCAAACATTCATTAACCTTGTGACAGCTGAAAGGTCAAGTGAGTATTTGGTTAAGACGACAAGAGACCATGTGACTGTGCCAAAACATGCTATCATGCAGGTCAAGTGTCAAGTAAAAGCGCCATATATGAAGCAGGATAGTGTCATGTTGTTTGAACCATCTGTCAATCCACAGTACCCTGATGGACTGGAACCCATTGAAACACTCTTGACTCTGGAAAAGGGGAGCCGACTCGTGATCCAAATCAGTGTCCAGAATCTGACCGAACACGATATCCTTCTGGTAGGAAAGACGGAGCTTGGGACAGTACAAACAATAAAGTCAGTGTTACCAACAACAGCGTCATCCTGTGTAACAACAGCCTGTGTTAATGAAAGTGTGAAGCCAACAAGTGAGTGCGAGACTGACAGTGAAGGTGGGTGGGACCCACCTGTGGACTTGAGTTATTTGTCTCTGGAGCAGCAACAGAAAGTCAGACAAATGCTGCAGGAAGAATGCCATTCCTTTTCAAAATCAGATGACGACATCGGATGTGTCAAAGACTTACAGTTGAACATCAGTTTAACAGATCAGACACCTGTAGTGCGAATGTATACATCTGTTCCGAAGCCGTTGTACCAAGAAATGAAAGATTATCTTCATGATTTGATCGCACAGGGGTGGATTGAAAAATCTCATTCGCCTTATTCATCCCCAATTGTGTGTGTCAGAAAAAAAGATGGCAGTCTGAGGTTGTGTATTGATTACAGGGACCTCAACCGGAAAACAGTGCCTGACCGTCAACCAATTCCCAGAGTACAGGACATACTGGATGGCTTGGGAGGAAATAGATGTTTCTCTTTACTGGACCAAGGAAAGGCGTATCATCAAGGTTTTATGGCACCAGAAAGTAGACCGTTGACAGCCTTTTGTACACCATGGGGGTTATATGAATGGGTCCGTATCCCCTTCGGGCTCATGAATGCGCCTGCTGCATTCCAGCAGTTCATGGAAGGATGCTTGGAAGGACTGCGAGACGACATTTGTGTACCTTACCTGGACGACATCTTAGTCTTCACTAAATCCTTCGATGAGCACGTTGAAGCGGTAAGAAAAGTCTTACAGCGGCTGCGGTCACATGGGGTGAAATTGAAGCCAAAGAAATGTGAGTTGTTCAAAGATGAGGTCCGCTACTTGGGAAGGATAGTTTCAAAGGAAGGGAGCAGGATGGATCCAGCAGATACTGTAGCAGTGACAGCACTGAAGGAAAAGAGACCCACCACAGTTGGAGAATTGAGGAAGGTCTTAGGCTTGTTAAGTTACTACCGGCCTTACATTAAAGATTTCTCGAGGATTGCTTGCCCTCTGTATGATCTGCTGAAAAGTGACAATAACAAGGTACAAACAAAAGGTAAAGGGAAAAGAGGGACTTACCTCAAGAGTCATGTGGTTCCATCAAGTCAGTTGGTTGAATGGACGGAGCAACATCAGGAAACACTTGAAAAACTGATTGATTGTTTAGTTAAGCCGCCTGTGCTAGGGTTCCCAGACTTTACAAAGCCGTTTGTACTGCACACCGATGCGTCGAACCAGGGACTTGGAGCTGTTCTGTATCAACAACAGGAAGGGAAATTGAGAGTGATTGCTTATGGATCGAGGACGTTAACGACAGCAGAAAAGAATTACCATTTGCACAGTGGGAAATTGGAATTCTTGGCTCTCAAATGGGCTATCACTGAAAAATTCAGAGATTATCTTTACTATGCGCCCACATTTACAGCGTACAGTGACAATCATCCTCTTACCTACGTTCTGACGTCCGCCAAGTTGAACGCAACGGGATGTCGATGGGTTGCGGAGCTTGCTGATTTCCACTTCACTATCCGGTATCGGCCTGGAAAGGAAAACATTGATGCCGACGCATTATCCAGGTTGACAACACTCTCAGAAAAAGATGTCCCAGAATACACAGAGGAGCTTTCATCAGATTCTATAGGAGCCATGATACAGGCAGTTGAAGTTCAGTCTGGATCAGAGATACCATGGCCCTTTGCTGTAGCTTGCCAGAGTTCACCAACATGTGCAGAGACCAGTACAGCATCAGTAGAACCCCTTGCAAAAGAAGAGATCAGAAGAGCACAGAGGGAAGACAAAGACATAAAGTTGGTCATTCATCACTTACAGTTAGGAGTAAAGCCTTCTTCTAAGCAGTGGAGGTCTGCGGGTTCAGCAGCTAAAAGTTTGATGAGAGGGTGGGATAAGTTGATGCTGGATGAGGATGGTATTCTGCAAAGGAAAACAGGACAGAGAACTCAGCTGGTAATGCCGGCAGGATTCAGGAAAATTGCACTCGAGGAATTGCATGACAAAATGGGACACCAAGGTGTCGATCGGACCACAAGTTTGATTAGAGACCGCTTCTTCTGGCCCCACATGCAGCGAGACATTGAGCATTATGTGTTGAGGACCTGCTCCTGTATTAAGCAAAAGAAACCGTGCCGAGAAACAAGAGCCCCTCTGAAGCCAATCACAACGACTTGCCCATTCGAACTTGTCTCAGTAGACTTCCTTCACTTGGAAAAATGCAGAGGAGGATATGAATATATCCTTGTCATCGTCGATAATTTCACAAGATTCGCACAGGCATATGCGACAACATCAAAATCTGGTAAAACTGTGGCAGACAAACTCTTTAATGACTTTGCTCTCAAGTTTGGGTTCCCTGTGAGAATACACCATGATCAGGGGGGAGAGTTTGAAAATCAGCTGTTTGGCCAACTGCAAAGGTATTGTGGGATCACTGGATCAAAAACTACTCCCTACCACCCCCAAGGAAACGGGCAGGTTGAGAGATTTAATCGGACGTTGTTACAAATGTTGAAAACTCTCACTGACAAACAGAAATCAAATTGGAAAGACTCATTGAACAAGTTGATCTATGCCTACAATTGCACAAAATGTGAAGTGACTGGTTTCTCCCCGTTTCACCTCTTGTTTGGTCGTTCCCCGAGACTTCCCATTGATGTTCTCTTCGGACTTAACGCAGACAGCCTACCCACAAACAAAAGTGAGTACCTCGAGACATGGAAACGAGGGATGCAAGAAGCACAAGAGATCGCTAGAGAACATGCAAAAAAGGCAAGTGAGCGTAATAAAAGAAATTATGATCAAAAAGTGCGATACACCGACCTTGACTCGGGAAGTCGAGTCCTTGTAAGAAACCTGACTCCGAGGGGAGGACCGGCTAAACTTCGGAACTATTGGGAAGAACAGGTTCACGTTGTTGTACGCCGAGTTGCAGAGGATGTGCCGATTTATGAGATAAAACCTGAACGAGGAAAAGGGAGGTCACGAGTATTACACAGAAACCTTCTGATGCCATGCGATCACTTACCTCTTGAAGTTGATCCAATGCCGAGATCCAAATCACAGCGGAAACGGCCACAGGAGAACTCCAGCATAACTGTAAACCAAATGGAAGAAAGTGAGTTGGAAAGTAAAAGTGACTCTGAGTATTACATACCAGTTGAGCCTCGTCAGTTGAGAAAACAACCTAGTGGTTATGATCGGAGACAAGAGGAAGCACCAATACAGCTTTCGCCTCCTGAGTTGCCTGCTCATCAGAGTGCATCAGAGAATTCTGCATTGATACAGCTTGAACTAGATCAGTTATCTACAACTGAAGCGGAACATGATGTTCCCACACCTGCTCATGTACCTGTGAAAGAGAACAGATTTGAACTGCTTGGAAGGCAAATGGAAAATGAGCCAGCGAGTGCACATGAACGCTTACCTGTGAAAGAATCGGAGGAAATGGAGCCAAGTGACAGACCTGTCGAGGTGCAAAGAGAATACCAGTTCGCAGAGAGGCAACGACGACCACCAAAGAAGTTCACGTATGATAGTTTAGGGACTCCTACCTGTTACAAAGTGCAAGTAACTGGTTCTGGGTATGATCCACACTTTCCTAACATGTGGATACCTACATTTACGCCTTGGGTGCCAACGGCGTTTCCCTACCCAAGACCACCATCTGTGTATTAAATCTGAGCTGGAACTGAAACAGAAATTGAGAACACACACTAATTGTTCTTACCGATTAGTACACACACTAGTTGTTCATGTGGACGGTGAAAGAACTTTTGAAAAACAAAGAACTGTTGCACACACATACACATACACAAAGTGGACTGTTTCTAGGCCAAAAGGACATGGACTGTTTTGCAAGGCCTATAAAAACATTGAGTGAACACTTTGAAAAAAGTTTTTGGAATTTTTGCACTGACTTTGATTCATTATTTTTTGCAATTTCCTACATGGCATTCGGCCTGGGATTTAAAAGGGTTTTTGTGCACTAAAATGGACACTTGTGGTGTTGTTGTTTTTTCCCCTCTTGGACACTGGATGAAATCCCTGAACTTGAAATTATTTTAAGATGGGGTATGATCTATTACATTTGAGTAAAAAAAAAAAGACTTCATCAGTTGATAAGGACTCTTGGCATATGTGAATTTAAAGTGTTATTATAGAGGAAACGAAAACAAAAAAACAAAAAAAACATGCTGTTATATGTCTGGTATAAATATAAATGTGTAAGGGCATTGGTAGATGTCGGGACGACATCTGATCCTGTCGGGGAGAGTGTGATATAGTGCATTTTAGGAAGAGGTAATTTTAGTTTATTCTAAATGCATTATTTATAATATTGTTTAAATGCTTATCTGTGCTTTGTTCAAAAAGAAAAGTGTTGTGCATTTATTATATTAATTATTTTTCGCTTGATGACGTCATTGCACGCTTTAGCAGCGCGCGCGCCCGTGATGTGCTTCATTCAAAGTAAATACACGACGACGAAGCCATCACTGCAGCGCTCGTTATCTTTCTTTATCTTTTTATACTTCTTTACAGGTAACTAATACTTTGGTTTTGAGTAAAAACATTATTTAATCCAATACGGATGAGTTGTGTGTGTTCAAAGTGCTTTGTTTTTACTAAATTAATAGTGTGTCATGAGTTTGGTATGCCTGAGCACATTGTTAGCATGGGTGTTTCGCGATTAGCGCGATGGCCCGCTATTCAGTATAAATGTCTGTTATTTGAGTGTATAAGAGTTAATGCTGTTGTTTCAGCTGATGAGTTACCTTAAACTTCCACATGTTGGTATATTAATACCATCTCTGTTAGCTATGCATTTAATTAATCTGTGATCTGATTTTATGGTGGAAAATATATCAGAAACAATTGATGAAACATTGTTTAGACAATAGATATTCATTTCATACTGTCATTTAGTGTGTAAGAGTAAACATTCAGTTTGAAAATGTTTTATTTTGTAAGAATATGAGATTAGAGTGTCAGTTATAAATGCCACACGTTATGAGAAATGCTTGAAGTCACTTATGTTTACAGCCAGTCATTATACTGTGAAATGAAAAGTGATGCGTGCACTGAGAATGTATACATGTAACTGTTATGCCTTTTATTGTGTTCATTCAAAGTAAATACACGACGACGAAGCCATCACTGCAGCGCTCGTTATCTTTCTTTATCTTTTTATACTTCTTTACAGAGGTACTACACATGCACTACAAATATCTAGCTCAGGTAATTATTATATTTGTTTTATTTATTAAATGTTGTAAGATCAAAATTCCAATTTTGGGGAAGCTTAATTTGACAATTGTAATTTGACAAGCTACTAAAGTAGTTAATTAAATTAATCTTTTGACAAAGTAATTATCTATACTTCAAGTGGGTAAAGAGGTGATATATTTGAAAATATATAACTGGGATTATATTTACAATTTAGGGTGAAGGTTGTTGAATTAATAAATTATATTTCAAATTGGATTAGAGCTTGTGTTTCTACTGTATTTCTTATAGACCTCATTGACTATTTCTTTCCTCAAGTGACATTGATCTTTACCCACCTCTAGATGATCATCGGAGGACTGGATATCATGATGATAGTGTTGTCGGTCCTTCAGCTCTGTGTGACCATCAGTTTCTGTGTTTTAACTGGGAAAGCTTTGCGCAAGAAGGATGAAGATTCAAAGGTACTGTATCATCATCATCATCATCAACACTATCAGTCAAATCCAGTGTGATCATGACGGATTCTGAGAGCTGCTCTGTGTGTTCATGTGTGTTTGTGGTTTTGCAGTCGGTGGAGGATCCAGAACTTCACAAGCCGCTCCTGGAAGACGCTGCCGTCACTCCTGCATGTTAGAGAGAGAGAGAGAGAGAGAGAGAAAGAACATACAAAGCCACAAATATATACAGCACATACTCTCAGTATAGTACTCGGATGATTTAAAGCAGATTATACATTGATGCATGTTTATTATAAGATGTTTTCCTTAAACTTTCGGTTACCTCTAGAAAATAAGGCATGCTTTTTGAAATAAATGACTTGAGAACTTTGGCATCACCCCATTTTATATATATTTGTTCGGTTTGTATTAAGTTTAAAATAATTTTCAATCAAATCTATTTTTTTTTCTCTCGAGGATCTTGAAATCAAGGCCCTTGTAAAGATGATACAAAACATTCAGAACAGCAATTTCTTGACCTGAATTATCAGTATATCTTTGGGTATTTGCTGATTCCACCAGCAGGTGGTGTTAATTTGCTCAAGTGTTGTGCCAATCATTCCCATTAAGAGAGGGTACATAGCTGTGCCAAGGCTAATGTAAAGAACCTCAAGCTAAATGTTATCAAATGTGGGGAGAAGAACTTTCACCATGAACACTTCCTCCATAAGAGCTCGAAACCGTAAATATAAAAATTGAAAAGCTATAAACATAAAGGATCTATTTTATGGTGTGTAAATGTAAGCATTCCTTCAAGGCTGGGCTTATATTTCTACTACATTTACTACCACTTTTATTGTTAATTTTGACATTGACAAGATTAATATGCTAAAAGCAAATCAGTTCTTGTGAATTTATCATTTCAGCACCTACTTTATATTGCACTAAAAAAATAAATGGACACATATGTTTTTCTATAATAATTGTCTGACTGTCAGAAGACTTGTCACTAAATAAAGATGAAAAAAAAGAATATTGAACTGAGCTGAAATTATTTTTGTGAGAAGACTGAAATGATATAAGGCATATAATAATCCCTGGTGTAGAAATCAGTTACCTGTGCTTCCTCCTGCTAACATTAGTTTATGTCTCTCGGATGTAAGCTTGACCAGGAACAAACAAAGGAATAAAGGCAGCAGTTTTTAGATCTCCTTCCACAGGTATGTCTGCGGATTACAGTGTGCTGAATCACTCGCTGACACTTTTGTTCATTGCAGAAGATTCACTAATTCATAACAGCTGAATCCATCATCAAGAGTCAGAGCTTCAGAATATAGTGATTTAATATGCATACAAATGCACTTTTCCTTGCTGTGACATGGTTTCCATGATCAGTTCATTTACAGCTCAGACTGATCTCATGAAATGGCATATGTATGACACGCCAATTCGTATTTCTATTTTTGGCGTGCTATCAACACGCATAATCGCTTCTCAGCGTGTTTATCAACGCCTTTGACTTAACGTTATTACTGTATTATGTATATATAGATATATGACCTACCCCAACCCCGTCCCTAAACCTACCCGTCACTGGGGTTAATACCATTTATGAGTGTTCTACCATCCTAGGAAAAGAAATATCGCTCCACAGATGTAGATAGATTTTGCTTCGTTTCGCTCGGACTTTTAACGGCGTACACATACACGCGGAATCACTCGGACGTTTAATGGCGTTTGGCGTAGACACACACGCAAAAGATTTCGGCGTGGACATACACGCGGATAGCTCAAAATGCGTATAACACGCCACTTGACTTGAAAGTGGCGTGTATGTTTACGCAAAGTCATGATGTCATGACAGCTGGTACTTCTACATTTTAGTATGTGATGATTTGCACTGTCTGCTCTGTGATCTTGTTATTTATAGTCCAGATGGATTTCAAGCTGTTTGTTTAAAACTATTTTTTTTCTTTGCTTATTTTATTGGCCATTCCTTTCAATTAATCAGAATCCGCTTCTGTGGTTGGTGCCAAACATCAGTACTTGGAAAGACAGCAATGATAGACACAGATTAGTGTGTGTACGGTGAGTTTCAAAGGTACGGGGACTCTCAGATAGTATAAATATAAATTTGATCTATAAATATGAATTTGCCAAGTTTACATATTGCACTTTTTAAATTGCACAATAAGGTTCATGATGACGGGATTTTTTATTTTTATTTTTTAAATAATGGGTGTTTTGGTGCATAGTGCCTTTTTATTTGTTTCTATATTTTTGATGCATGACACACCTAATACATTTTCTGTTTGGAACAACATGTAAATAATGCCAGCACTGTGGTTTTAAGAATGTGTGTTGGATGGATTAGTTATTTACTGTGGGTCTACTGACTTATTTGACTTGATGTTCCACTGTAAAATGAATTAGTCACTATTGACATTTTTCAATGAAATACCAAATCTGATTGCTTATTTTCAAGCACATGCTATATCACTGAACATCTCTGAACAAGAGCCATTGGCTCCTCTCTAGTTTATTCTCTATGTAGACATTTATCTTTTCGAAGAATCTCAGCATCTTGAGGATTTTCTGTATCCAATCCTGTTGGGTGAGGTTGTGTGCTATTGGAGCCACTCACCTAATAAACATTTATTGGATCTTTTTCAGGGTGAAATTGGTCCAAAATGAAATTATTTCAACGGAGACCGCATTAAGGAAGAACTAAGGTAACATTGAGGCGATAAATGGCTGCACAGTGTATTTTTGCATCTCACGCGAAACCGTCCTGACGCACGTGATGTTTTTCTGCGTTCCTGAGGTCACCTGATGGGGCCGGACTCAATGTGAGGCACTGTGGCCAAATCATATTCATGGAAAAGTCATTTTGTTCTGATTAAAAGAATCTCTTAAGCTATTTACTAGGAGACTAAGTTCATGCTCCTCCCAAGGTTGAGCAGACTGCAGTCACACTTTCTTTGTAATTGGTTGGGCACATTTCTAGAGGAAATAACTTTTCTATGTCAATTTTTATTAAAAAATGACTTCATATTACCTGACTTGCTTGATTTAGTAATAATAATAATAAAAACCTAAACATAACTTTGTATATTGTTGCCTGCTGCCGTTCTGTTGCTAGAGGTCATATTGAGGCCTTGTGTCCTTGCCAATGGAGCCAAACACTATGACTGTTTGGAAGTCCAATAAAGCCTGAAAACAAGCAAGTCACCCTTACTAAGCCTGCATAATGATGCAAGACTGCACAGAAATAAACCAGTGAGCCAAAAGTCCCTCTAAGATCCCACATACCCTTTAGCTGAGTAGAAGTGAAAGGAAGTTAAAAAAAAATGAAATGTGAAAAACTGAGATTATTTTTCACCATGAGGAACTGTACACAAATTAATTTTAAATAAACTGAGATGTTCAAAACTGTAGCTCTGTTCTAAAATTTTCTGAGCTACCTATGTAGACAGGATTTTAAGGCAATTTTTAAAAGATTTTATTCACATGTAAACATTCATCAACTCACACATTACGTTGTGGTAAACAGAAGCTCAAGCACGTGTAAGAACCAATGAGGAGCATTCTCTTGTTACGCAGCACGTTTCAGCAAGTGGTTCGGTTGAGCTTCTGTTTATGTTCGCTGATCAATGTTTATATGTGAATAAAACCAATGAATTAAATATTTTCATCATACAGTATAAAGCGATCGAGTCTTAAGAAAATTTAGACTAATCCTCTCAATTCATATGGATTAGTTTTACGATCTCTTTATGAGTGTCAAAGTGGTAGTTGCGTAGCTGTCAATGGTGAGACAGAAAGCTCTCAGATTTCATCAAATAGATCTTAATTTGTGTTCCAAAGATAAACGGAAGTATTACAAGATTGGAATGACAAGAGGGTGAGTGATTAATGACAGAACTTTTGAACACATTTTTGGGTGAACTATCCCTTTAAATGCGGTTTGGATGCTGTAGAAGATAGGTGCCTATGTTCACTAAAATTACATGCCTTAATGTATTACCAAAACTTTTTCAATCATTTTTTTTTGTCAAAAAAAGTGCACTCTATAATGAGAATGTAGTATGTAATCTCAGCCTAAATTTTAAATGCCACTTGTTTCTGACAAGCAATTGCAAATGGCAAATCATGGTTTGTTGGTGTGTCTTCAGAGAAGGAAATGGACAGAATTGATTGATTTTGAAAGTGTCTTCATAGGTTTTGTCCGTGTTACAAGCTGTAAAGTGTGGTTTTGCTGGGCTGTGACGTAAGCTGCTACAGTATTTACTCTCTCCAGATGTGTATGATGACGAGGAGACGTGGTGAAACGCCACATAATGTCTCCGTGACCAATGAAGCTGTGCAATAGGGAGAGGTCTTTTCAGCGAGGAGAAGTCAACAATTTAGTGTGCATAATAGTACTTTGGCTAGATTATCATAATTATTGCCCTGATTGAAGTTTTATTTTCAATTTTAAGGTGTGCATTTGTTAAATGTTTATATGCTTTGCCATGATTTGCTTCACAATCATTCATTTGTTATGTATTTTAGAATATTTTCACATCTATAAGCAGAGTTGTAGTCATGACAAAACCTCTGAGATCAAGACCAGATCCTAGACAATGACCAGACTGAGATCAGACCCAGGGGCCTCAAGAGGGCGGTTGCTTTTGGTTTAGGTCTTAAAGGATTTGGTCTTGTAACAGAAGTTTAAAAACTCTGTCTATACATCAAATATCATAGCAGTGTTTTCATATGAATTTGTAGTTTGTTCAGTTATAATATTGTCTTTGCTTTTAAATATAAAGCATTGCCATTTTTTGTTTTCTATTCTAGGTTTGTTTTTTGACCACTGTCAATGGGTGGGACAAATCCTGAGATAATAATAGATCCGTTTGTGGCTCCTCTGCATAATTACAGGGTTTGATGGGTGTTTCACAGTATTTCTACACCCAGTGAAACATGAAGTTGAAAAGAGGACATACAACATCACAGTTGTCCGGCAACAACTATTAGTTGACTAAAAGAAGATTCCCACAAAATGAAAAACTGTATTAACCATAATTGTCCCCATGTTCAACAACTGATGCAACACCAACTGAACTGGATTGGCATTTTATGAAGGATATATCAGTGCTAAAATATAATGGAAATATGACATTTTTAGAAAGCTTGCATTTCAGTCTTAGCTCTATGTAAATTAAATGCCACATCGTTTCACATCATCAGTCAGCTGCACACGGGAATCAACTGTAGAGTCACTGTACAGTGTATATAATGCTATAAATAGTTCAATATATGCAAGGAAGACTATAGCAATAACTATTCAGTATGCATGCATATGCAGGTCATGATCACTCTATAGTTAAATTTTAACTGGTGAACATAGCAGTCTATGGGAGGCTTTCAAACATTTATCAAATTTTCCTTAAATACACGTGTAACAAAACAAAACAATATACCACATCAAAGACTTGAATAATCTACAAAACACTTCCCGGTGTTTGGTTCAGAACAAACCCTGAGCGTAATGTTCGAGTAACATCAGTACAGTGCTGCTTTCCAAAGACTGTAAGAAGTGCAGAACAGATTATGTATGGAAATGTTTTCACTATCCGAGAGCTCAAGTGGTCAGATTTCATCAGAAACAGTGTTACAGAATCTTTGATGTGTCCAAATCCAATAATGTGGCGGTGCGGGGGGATTCTGTATCTCTGCCATGAAAGTTTAAACAGCGAGGATGTCAAACACAAAGACAAAACATTTTTTAGACAGGTTGATGGATTGTTTATTAAACAATATCAGAAGAAAAATTTTAGTGTCATATGATCCTTCTGAAATCATTCTAATAAGCTGATTTGGTGCTCAAGAAACATTTCTGATTATTATAAATGTTGAAAACAACTTTAATGAATAGAAATTTCAAAATAACAGCATTTATTTGAAATAGAAATATTTTGTAACATTATAAAAGTCTTTACTGTCACTTTTGATCAATTTAATACATTCTTGCTAAGTAAAGTATTAATTTCTTTAAAAAAAGGTACTGATCCCACAGTTTTGAACATTTCAGTTTAAGAACAACAGAGTACTCTGTCATTTGTCTGGTTTACTTTGCAACTTATGGCCAAGAACTGTCCACTTAGACCGAACGAGACCTTAGTTTGTTTTTACATGTCGTTTAGGGGCCAGTAAATCTGAAATAGATGAATGCTGCCTTCATGTGCTATTGGACATTTCCTACTTCCCACTTCGTCCAAGCTTGTCGCATTCAAGCTTTGTTGTCATAAAGAACAGGAATCATTGAGGACACCAGGTGTGAAAAGCTTATTAAAGCCAAAATGATATTTAGCATCCCATTCTTTGACAATCATAAACATTCACCACGCTATAGTCAGCTTCCGGACAATTCTGGAATTTCAATCAAATACAGGCTATTTTCGCTATGTATAAAACATAAAATACACTTCAAATGATTGTTCATAGCTGTATGTAAATATGCACTTTAACATCAAGACAAGGCGGTGTAGCAGTTGTGGAAAGAACGAATAAACAATAGCAGTGACAGCAGCAATCGTTCTCCCCTGCGCCATATTTAAAGTTTATGGCACGCCCAACTCGGAAACTTGGATATCAAAATTATCCCCGAGCTTCCCAGTGGTAAATATGACTTGAGATGGTGTTCATGTCCAGTTTATACCTAGGAAACTAATATTTACAATAATTCCGATAGCACTTGAAGGCAGCATAAAGCACAATAATAGATTGCATTAGATTTTTTTAAAGTCCCCGTGAACCGGAAGTTGCAAACGACTTTTCATCAGTGTTGTGACATATTTTCCGAGAGAAACGTAATACTAAATGAGGCAAAATAGTGGGCGTGGCTTTTTTCCAACTAGCACCTGATTGGATCTAGAAAAGTAGGTGTTTTCATTCAGCCTGTCTACTGTCAGTTGGAGGGGCGTGGTTACGGATGTTAAGCAGACGCCCAAACCGTCAAACCTACGTCATCAGGGAAGGTCCTCCAACGCAGAGGGGAGGGGAAATTTCAGATTTTGATTAAAGATTACGAAGCCAAAAAATTTTTTTGTGTGGATTGACTCGCATGGATGAATTGTTCACCACAAAACGATCAATTTAGGCAAACAAAGTAAGTATGGTCAATTTTGTATTCATGGGGACTTTAATGCACATAAAGAAAACACATTAAAAATCAGCAGAACACTGCGTTCAGACTTAGCAATCATAAATCCTGTCCAATAAAAAAAAAGAAAAAAAAGTACTGATTACTTCAGACAAACAAAACACATTTTCCTCAAGTTTTTCCTGTGACCCTTAAAAAAAATCTATGCTTTGCTTATGTTAGCCCACCTTTTTATTTTATTTCATTTATTTGCCTATTTATTCAATATTTTTCATTCTTGTTTTGTGCTCCTTGCTTTGTACATTGTTAAAAACTTACAATAAAGTATTTAAAAAACAAAACAAAATAAATATTAAGGTTAACCTTATAAGCTCAAGGTTAAGAATATCTAGATAACTAGAAGTGTTTTTGTCAAAGATGTGAAAGCTATAAACTAGGAGAACTTTGTCAAATCTAGTAATTACTTCATAACTTTTAAACACATTTGTGCAAACATTTTGCATACAGTCAGGGAATATGGACCGTCTACTCTACTTGTGTTACCAGCCTAAAAAAGCCCAAATTTGATGTTTAAAACAAATTCGATATATTAAAAGTGTCCACTCATAACTTAGATAAAGGCTAACACTAGGAAAAAAGACAAAAAAAAGAGTAAATTGGATAATTTTGGTCATTTAAAGTCGACCTTAGAGAGGTTAAACACTCTTTATAGTGGTTTAAAGTGTGTGAACATCCTCCAACAGCTGTTTATTACAGCTAGTATTTCTATTTCCCTGCCTAGTTTAAGCAGAATGAAGAAAGACATAGAAGTTCTTGAACTCTTCAAAGAAGTGCAGCTCATCAGAGAAGCTGCTGGAGAAGCCCAAATCTTTGCATGAGGTCTTGACTGTGTGGACCACACAGAGAGGGATTGTCTCAAAAAGCAGTTCGGCCATCGGCGTCATCGTGATCTTCTTTTGCTCCAAGACCAGGCTCTGTATCCGGGCTTTATCGACGGGTTTAGGCGAGGCGCTGTAGGAGACCACAACGTTTAGCTTGTCATCCGACGCCGGCACCTGAAAGCGACTCTTTCCCGTCAATCCCTGGAAGTCTTTCTTGTTGGTGAACAGGCCCGTGGGTGAGTTAAAGATGCGGACTGACCAGCACACCCAGTCGTACTTCTTTTTCAAGTGCTCTACCAGCATGTCGGCTAGTTGCTGGTTGCTTTTGTCGCTTTGGTCTCTCACTATGCGTTTGGCGTCCAGCTCGGCCTGCGACGGAAAGCTGTTGATGCAGTCTTCAATCACGACGTTCATTTTAGACTGGACCACATTCATCTTCTCGCTCCAATCTTGAAGTAACTTCTCCTCGTCGTCGTCGCCTTTCAACGCCGCGTGTCCCAGTAAAGCGATCAAACCGACGCAGAACAATTTCTTGAGTGTAGCGCAGAAATCCTCCACCGACCTGCGGCTCTTCTGCTCGTAATTCAGAGTGATTTCCAGAACAGACTCTCCTGAGAAGTTATCTCCGGTTACGGCATTATACAGAGTGTGCAAGTTTTTGTCGCCCCCCGTCCTCTTGAAGTGTTCCAGGAAAGTTTTCTTTCTGACATCTCTGAATTTAGGTTTCGCATTCAGGACGTCCATGAATTTGCGGAATTGGTTGGTCAGATTCTCCTCCACGGAGAAGTAGGTGGCATCTATCCCGCTCTTCTTGATCTCCTGGTTTATCTGCTGGACCTCTTCAGAAACAACGTCCAGACGCTCTCGCACCTTCTGGAACTGCTCCTTCATGTACTCGGCCTCTTTGCTTTCCACGTTATCCAGCGCCAGCCTCACAATCGGAGCTGCGATGGAGAACACAGGGAACAGATCTCCAGCAATGCTGGCCAACACTTCTGCGCCCTGCTCAAACACTTCCATCACGGTCTCGACGACATCCTTCTTCTGTGCAACAAGTTTCTGCAGCTGCTCGGCCATCTTTCAGTTTATATAGCAAGATGTCTCTGTGTAAAATAAGATCAGTAAATAATTAGAAATTGACCATTTAAAGGGGTCATGAATTGAGAAATCAAATTTTCCTTGATCTTTTGACATATAAGAGATCATTCAACATTCAAAGTGAACATTCAACTACTAAAGTTTCAGAACTCAAAACTTCCACATTAGTCAGAAAACAGCTTTTATTGAAGCCAAGCTCAGAAAACGACTTGTTTCAGATTTTGTCACATTATTGCAATGAAAGACTGCCTCTGTGGAAGAAGATCAACGCCTACTTCTACGTCATTGCTTCTTTAGGCCCGCCCACTGATTCACGCATGTTATGTAGGAAATACGAGAGACGCAAACACAGGATTTACTTTAGCAACAAAACAATATAGACGCCTCTGGGGATTACAAGACGTTTTGAAGTGGCAAGTTGTGGAAAAACTTGGCATTGCCTTCCTTGTGATCCTAAAATTAAGAAAGTGTGGATGAATTTTATTTTTAACAACGTTGCAGTCAGATCAGTGTATTATACTGTGGATTCGTTTTTTAAACAACACAGTTCGACGCAAGCTTTTCAGAGAGACTGAATAAAAAAATGAATGAATAATTAATAAAAGATTAGTGCAGCCACGCAGTGCAGACTATATTGGTACTGACAGTAATGTCGCAACACACAAGTGTGAGTAACAGTGTTTTACCATGTGTCACTATTGCTTTGTCTGATACAGATCGTTTTTAGTATTTATACAGTAGCGCTGCAGTCAAACTGTGAATAGTTGTGATTGGCTGTTCTTTCCTTTGTCATTTATGTGATTTATTTGCCACAACCAAGATTTTTCAACATTAGAAGTTTTAAAGACAATTCCACACGTGTAATGGCGGGGATGTTGAAAATGATTTTAATATGCAAAACTGTTACCCAATCATAGCAGTGGGCGTTTACTTCCAAGCCTTGAATGCGGCACGCCAATCAAAACGGTGTTCGAAAGAGAGGGTCAAAAACAGGATATGAAATAGCTTCTCATTTAAAAGACTAAGCTTGGACATTTGTGCACATGCTATCCAGTTTGCAAGTTTTTATACATGCAAACCTTTAATAATAATGGTCTTTTCTCCTGAGACTGGTAAACAGAAAGAAACTTACATGTGTCAGTCTTCGTTTCTTCTGAATCTTTAAACGGTCAGTGTGAATCAGGGTGGGCTTGCTAAAAAAAGATAAAGGAAATGAGAAATGTTTTATACAAACCATAAAAGCAGCAACACAACCTCAACAACACACACCAGGTGTATGTACACATGCTAAAAGAGGCTCTCTCGTTCAACCACACCTTCACTTGCATTAAAGACATGGGCCAGATGCATTCATTCAATTCAAACATGCACTAAAAGAACTGGCAAATAATGTAAGAACAATTAGTCACACAGTATGCAATATGCAACAATAGAGAGGACAACCATTTCAATTGGAAACAGTTCGAATGGATTTCCCCTTTTCCATAATAATGATGCAACACTATTTTTGTTAAGTAACTTGTTAGGTCATATTATAACTTCCTAAAAGTCCAACGTTTGGACATACTTGACTGACTTAATGTCTTGTGATCTAAAGCTTTGTGCTTTATACGAGTTGTTTTATAAAATAAAATAAATTTTGTTGTTTAATCTTTTTAATGTCTTTAGCATTATTTGAAAATGTGGAAAAATTAACTGAGTAAGCGTGTGCAAACTTTTGACTGGTTGTGTAACATTAAATAAACAGAATGCTGATACACTATTCTCTTACATAAAGTTGCCACAATGGTATGTTAATTATTTGTGATTTGTGTGATTTGATTTGTGATGATAATGATTTGTATCACGATACAGGGGTTACGCTACAATACGATACAGTGCGGTATATTGTAAGAAAGGTGATATATTGCAACATTTCTTGTTTTTGTTTTTTTGCATAAAACCTGTGTAAAAAAATTATTTGCATTTATATCACTAATCACTATTGTGCAATCTAATAGGGATAAAGGGAAAATAACAAAGTGCTTGCAAGATTCTTTAGGTAATTTCCAGCAAAACCACTGATGATTTTCCATTAACATTTCTGCTAGTACCAACACAGGTGTGGGAATAATTAGCACGGTAGTTCAACTAGCTGAGCAAGAACCTTTTTCCAAAGCACCTCAGCAGTAACCATGGAAACAAGACAAGAAAAACACCATGTCAGCTTCTCTCCAGACACACACATTATGCTCTTTTGAACTGGGCAGTAGCTACAAAATTCAAGTGTTACAAAATATCACTAATTCAAGCAATTATGTCACTTACAAACCAAAATAGACTTGTATCCATATTTAAAATTGTAAAGATATGTTGGCATGCCATGGATCATACAAAATGAATGACTAATTTAATACACTAAGTGGGGCCATTAGCTCTTATCCTCACCTGAACTCTTAACACACATATGAAAAGTCCTGTGGGTTACAAATCAAAATAGCACCATTCCAATTATCCGGGGATTTTTATCCGATTGGTTTTAGCTATAGTTAGTGTAGTTGAAAATATACAAGAACATTTGCATACCTATAAGACATCTGATAAAACTAATCTGTAAACAACTATATGATCAATAGGTTATGACAACAAATGTTTTACATTGCTTTAACTCATCAAAATAGATTAAGCAATTTTTAAGCAACTTTTTTATAAGTTATACAAGATCCAACTTATTTTTTAAGTCAGTTTAATGTAATTTAAGTTCAAATGACTTAAACATCCAAGTTGATTGACAGCAACATAGTGTTGGCCGCGATCTGGCCCACATGTGGGCCATGTGGAATCCACGTGTACCAGATGTGGGCCGGCCCAGATCTGGGCCAACACTATGTTGCTGTCTGGGTTTTTATTCAGTGTAGGATTGATTCATGGGCTGTGTCCGAAATCGCTCCCTATACCCTTGAATAGGGCACTATTTGAAGGGACAGGCAGCCATTTGTAGTTGTGTCCGAAACCTTAGGACGTTATTGAGTGAACTCCGAACACAGCAATGGTCTCAGGGCAACATTGAATACTTGATTCTGATTGGCCAATCATGGCGGGCCGTCAAATATTGTTTTCATAAGCGTTGTTCAGGGTATCTATCTGACTGGTCGTCTATTAAACTTTTAATTGTGCTTTTCGTGGTCTTTACAAATAATTTGATTCGAATAATATTTCACAAGTAATATTTGTATATTTATGTGTAGGCTATGTTTGTTTGCTAAGCAGTGGTATTGCTATAATACGTGGGACAGTGTACACTCATAATGACAGTTGGTAATTTTCGCAAAATATTGAAGTTTTATGAAGATACGACACGAGACCCCTAGCTGTCGCGCTTTATTTAGCGGTAACGATCGACGGACTGACTCAAAGTTGTCCCCGTACCTGCACCAAGCTTGACAGAAAGGTAACCTTTCCCCCCTCCGAATACAGATTTAGTATTTCATAACCACATTTATACCGGAACATATGCAGAAATGTTCCCTTAAGATAAAATGTAGCCTAGTTAAAATATAAGTTAATACAATGATTGTTGACATAATAAGAAACACTTCCTGATTTAGACTGCAGCCCACCGATCACTGTCAAACAAACCCTCTGAGTTCTTCAGAACGAAAACAAATGAGCTTAAATTACAGAGATGATCATTTTTTGCCTGAATAATCGATCGGTTATGGAACTCACTCGCCCGTGTTTAAAACACACCGATGTCTCGAGCTGGTGAAAATGTCACAGGCGCACAGCAGACTGTAGAGAAACGCCCTAAAAACTTTTCATGAGCAAAAACTGAATCCACGACGCACAGAGACCAACGAATCCGTCGTTGAACTGACGTCTAAAGAACAAATTAGCACTGTTATGAACCAAACTCACCTTCTACCTTCCAATCGATCACAAATGGGATAGAATAAAATAAAGCAAAAGTTCAGACTGGTCTGTCTCGCTCGACGTCTGATCATGTGCTGGTTCTTCTCTAAGCTCGTGGCACACCCTTCACTACTACACACTGAAGGAATTTCAAGTATTGTCTTTTACCCCTTACAAAATGGACCATTTTATTTTATCATAGTTTCAGCAAAATTCATGATTTTTGTTTATGGTGTAATAGAAATATTTAAGTATTGTCTTTTAACCCCCTACAAAATGTACCATGGTTTACTACTCCCAAAATACCATAGTAACATTTTTGTTACTATTGTAAGAAAATGAATGAAGTATTGTCCTTTATTTCTTAGAATTTAGCACAGTATCCCACAAAAAAAAATCCATAGTTCAGTTTTTGTTATTATTGTAAGAAGAATTTAAGTTTTGTCCTTTAATTTTTGCTATGGTTACCATACTAAGGTTTTTTTAAGGAAAATTATTTAAAATATTCAGTCTCTTGTATAAGTCTCCTATACATTACCCTTAAAATATGAACCTTATTCAGCTAAACATTTTATTTTTGCAAGTGAAAACAAGGCTGTGACTTATTGAAATACACATTATATAAAAAATAGCCTAGACTATCTAGAATAAGGTCCATAACTTTAATTTAAAAAAAAAAAAGCTGTTGATACTTTGAAACAAATTTATAGATCATAGTTGTTTTATTTGCGATTACATAATATCATAAACATGAAATGGACATGATTCATGGGTAACAGAGAATATATAACTAGATTACTTACTATAATTTTTCATTTGGAAATATATTTATTCCAGAAAAGACTACACTCTAAAGTTTAAATGAAAAGATTTTTGATTGTAAACACCACGACTAACAACAAACCCCCACAATCTGTCTATCGTTGAAGTTTTCGCCACTCAACTGGTCTTTTAAAAGCATTCTGAACTACAAAACAATACAATTTACATCTGAAATGAATGCATTTATGTTTGGTCACAGACATATATTTATCTTTATATTCCTTTTTTGCCTTGACATGCCAAAATAAAGTGAAGAACCAGCAATAATATACTTTCTCGTTGTATGCCCACAACAACAATTCGGTCATCAGTTTGCTTTACCTAATGCTGGATAATTTGATACAGAGAATATAGAGAAGACTGATTGCCGTATCACACATCTATTCAGAATGAATGCACAGGTATGCCCTTTTGTGCCTCGCAAAGTAGAAACATTCTGGTTGGAAGTTGTTTTTCTCTTCTACTTTCTTATAGCAGCTAATGGCATGGACCAACGTGTCGGGAAGAGTCTTCCACAGCTCTTGAGCAACAGACTGCATGTTTCCCTTCAGCTTCTGTGCCTCTATCTGATCTAGCAGCTGGCCCCTGTTGAGGGGTTTCGGGTCTACACTGAAAGACACCACAATTCTGATGCTGTTTGGGGTCAGAAGATCAAAGAAGTTTCCACCTCCACCGCTTCCATGGTACTTTTTGCCAGCGAGCCAGTTCCAGAAGAATATGCCACTGTGGTTGAACACCCGAACTGACCAAGAAACCCAGTAGTATTTCTTCTTAAGGAGATCCAGTATTAATCCTGCAAACTCTGGGTCAACGCTGGCTTGTCGCTCCAGAAGTTGATGCTCCACATCCGTCTTGGCCTGCAAGGGGAAATTCTCAATGCAGTCATCCACCGCCGCTTTCATGCGTGTCTCTACGTCTTCCATGCGATCCTGCCAGTTCTTCACTATGGCCTCGCCTACCACTCCCTCTGTCAGGGCGGCGTGACCCATGACTGCTATAATTCCCATGACAAATATCTTCTTTAGCCTAGCACAGAACTCCTCCACTGGCTTTCTGCTCCTTTGCTCTGTGGTCACCACCGTGTCCAGTATGGCATCTCCGGACATGTTCTCTCCAGTTACAGCATTGTACAAGGCATCAATGTTCAGATCGCTACCCGTGTTCTCATACTGGCTGATGAACTTCTCCTTCTTCTTCTCCTTGAACTTGGGCTTAGCATTGACAAAGTCTTGAAACTTCTCATACTGACTGATTATCTTCGCCTCACGATCAAAGTTCTGCTTGTTCATGGATGTCCTCTGCATCTCCAAAGCGATTTGGTCGATTTCATCATGAATACCTTCGAGTTTCTGGTTAATCTTTTCAAACTGCTCAGCAAGGAACTTGGCCTCCTTCCCATCCGGGTTGCCGAGGATCTCGGCTGAGGCCAAAAACACGGCCTCCAGGATGGGGTGGAACTGGCCCACAGTGGCTGCTAAAACCTCGCAACCTTGCCCCATGATTTCCACTCCTTTCTCGATCTTGTCCTTGTTCTCCAAAACCCATTCTTCCACCCGATTCATCCTGGATCAAAGCAGAGAGGCCTTCTTATCCTTCTTACCCTTGTCTGTAACAGATCAAGGCATATATATCATAAAGTGGAAGCCACAAAATAAAAATCAATACTAAAATCAATGCAGCTATTTCTAAGGGTCATATTTGTTTGCTCAGGATGAGACCTTAACAGTAACCTGAGATGAATTGGACAGCCAGACCACAGGGGCAGAAATACCAGAGTGTTTGTACATGTATACATGTTTTCCATGGGCTCAAGCCATTTAAAAAAAAATGAAAAAGAAAAAGAAAAAATTCTAGTCTTGTTCGGGCATGTCCTGTTCCACCTTACAACCCGCCAGCTGTCTCAAATGATACAACAATAAAGGCAGTTCATTGAGATCAGGTGTCTACTATAAGAATTAAAAGCAAATATGCTAAAAGTTTTTTGTGCTTCAAAGCACAGTTTATCATTATTATGAGCACACTGTTGATGTGAATAGGAGAGCTGCTCTCTCTCCTCTTCTTTGGAGAATAATTCATCATTTAAACCCCATATGTATAGCAAAGCAGATGTTTTCAGGAGGGGTTACTGGGTGGGAGAATATATTTGATGGCTTTAGCTAGCATTTCAGGACATTTCTGGGCACTCTGATTACACAAGGGAGATGACCTCACTCTCGTATCTAATTTCCCAAGACTCAATATGCAGAAAAAAAGGCACACCCAGATCTGAGAAAATCTGAAACCAATACACTTGTCCTGCGGTGAAACCATGTTCTACAGCCGGCAACAAAATGACTCAGATTTTCTAAAATTAATAAGCACAAATAAGTATACAAGACTAAACCTGACATTTGATATTTCAAAGATCAAAGACTTAATTTGGCTCCTGTTCAATAATGTCTTACATAATGATTTAGTGGATCGTGTGAACAATTATGAGAATTCATTTGCATATATTATGAATGATAAGCATGTAGAACTCATATTTGGAATTTATGACTCAACAATTAAAAGAGCATTCTGATCTCAATGGAATTAGGAGCAAAACAATACTTACTGAACAATACAATGATCCTGATTGTTTCAAGTCCTCCTTTGTAAGAATAATTAAGATGGCTTTGAAATTAAAACTCCAGGATGTGTCCGATTTCAGAAAAAAGACTTCATATAAAAAAAATGAAATGTAGGAAAATAGTTTAAAAGAAATCCAGTCTAGCAATTTGTACAAGAAGACCCTGTTTTTGATAGTTCTACTCTGTGGAAAAAAAAGGAAAGGAACCAACCAACTGATTCTGAAAAAGAGGAACTGTTTAAGTTCAAAGCCACGTCCCTTATTTCTATCCAAATGCTGCTTGGAGCTTCGTGGCAGTCAGCATATTGACTTAAGCACAACATCCAGTGTTATTTGGCCATAAAATGGCAGGATGTGGTACTTAAGTCAATATTGACTATCATCCACATCACAATGATTCTCACAAAGTGTCATCTCCAACTGTTCCTGACAAATGATAATTAAAAGCATAGATCACTGGCCAGCTATTTTTATTTGTGTATTTTTTTTTTTTTTATCCATGGCTCTATGAAGTTTTTGAAGTTGTGCAAATAAAATAACAAAAGATGAAAAAGAGAAAGGGGATGATAATGAATGAAAATAGACAAAGAGCAACAACAAAAAAGGAGACTCACCGTTAGTCTGGTGAAATGTATAGATGTGTTCTCTAGTGTTCCAACAGAGTCCAACTGTGCCTAAAAGCAGCAGCTTCCCAGGGTCCACATATATATATAGACTCTGCCCGGCGGCACTCCCCCTTCAGATTAACTCCATCCCCTGCATGCATTCCTCTGAGCCCACTGAAGAGATGAGGGACAAGCACACAGACAGATTACATCCTGTAAACATTCCTACTTTGAGAAAAATCAGCATGTAGTAGTTAGATAGTCCCAGAAATGCTTAGTAGAGCCTTTCCCTTATAACATGCTGCATACTCTGCTTTTCTACATGGGTTGTCATGGGTACAGGCACTCACAGTGGCCAGTGGACTGAACATACACACACACACACACACACACATATATATTATTATATAGGCCTATATATATTTTATTATATATATTTAGTGATTCTGATTAATCGCATCTAACATAAAAGTTTGTTTATATAATATATGCTGTGCATATATATATACACACACACACACACACACACATATATATATTATATAAACCCAAACTTTTATATTAAATGCGATTCATCAATTTGGACTAAATGCCATGTTTGTCACATATTCAGGCTGTAGACTTTATTAATAAACAAAAATAGGAAAACAAGAATATACAATCTAAGACTTCAAGGAAACGGCCTAAAACCAAAAAACTAACGACACAATGTTGTTGCTATGTTGCTATATTTGTGCTGTCATAAATAAAAAACACAATGACATATGCAGTATAAATATGTACTGTAGAATTGTGAGAATCATCCATAGTAATTTGCATATAATATCACGCTCTGAATGGCCCAAACAGTAGTGGATACCATGCATTAGAAGGCAAAATTATTTATTTAAAAAAAAATGCAAATAAAGAAGTTGTAGTCTTCACATTGTCCTTCTTTTAGGAGACTTTGTAGAGCAACACTTGCGAATCTGAAATGAGTGTGAAAACAGCTCTTGGGGGCACGATGCTTCTAGGTCATTTCCGTCACACTGCTTTACATGGCAGAGAAAGACTCTACTGTTTTCAGCATGGCAAGCGGACAAACCCAGTGGCTTTGTGCTGAAGCGGTCGCTGGGACACACTGGCATGCAATGATTCGTCTGTTGAAGGACAATAAGAGGCTGTTGTGGATTACAGCGGGTCTGGCATTAGCATTTCAAATCTTCATGTCACTGTTAGATCTCGCACTATGCAAATCAGTTGTGCTTATAAAGGATGACGTGCCCTCAGTAGCTCAGCAGTGGGAGTGATCGCTCGCTGATGTACATGCCTGATAAACAGTCAACAGGGCCCTGGAGTGTTTTGTGGCAGATTTAGGAAAATGGGCTTCGCTAAGTAATTGTCACCTGTAAATGTAAAAATGTTAATGTTAGGGAACATGTAAAATGGGTTTCTTTGTTAATTGGTCTCTGTCTAAAATGCATAAATCATCCATAGACAATAGGCAAAGACAATCTGAGACAACTTGCATGTCTGGTAGTCTGTTAAGGTGTGACTTCCAAGTAGCCATTTACTGTATTTGAAATCCCTGCCCTTTTTTTATATTTTGTTAGCATGAGTCATGAATTAGCCTAAAGTTAATGGATCAAGCTTTTAATTTCGTCTGAACAACAACAACAAATCTGTCAACATAATGCTTGACAGTTATGCAAGGTGTGCAAAAAAAGGCAGTATAGTTCACTGCAATGTCGTCATGATGAAATTATCATCAATAATATTTAAGTGTTGAATTAAATGCAAAATTTGAGGCGTGATTTATGCCCAACACAAGTTTATTGCTTACGTTTAGGGGTTTTGAAAAACAGATACGAGCTGCTTGCCTTAGCAAACGCCACTAAATAGCACAACGTCATCAGCTTTTTTTATGCCACATGATATTTTTTATCCTTATCTTAAATACAAAATACCTTACATGTATTAGTAAAATCTATAGTGTTTATCATGCTGATCCTTGATGTTTACTGAGTAGTAAAGTGCTTATGTATGTAGCCACAAGATGTCACTTTGGTTCATGTAGATTCCTTGTTTTTGTGAAGCAAAATCTGTCTATATTTTTTTTATATTTGTTTTATAAATCCATACTGGCAGACAATGACGTTTTTTTTTTTTAATAAACAAGTATTAGCATGCCTATTAGGGAAGTGTAAGAGTAAATTGTGGGAACTATTTTTTTGTGGGAAATAGCTTTAGGCTATGTTGACTAACTGTTAAGTGGACATTTTATTTCAGGTTTGTCTTAACTGAAACTGAACGATCATTCAGGTTGGTCTTCCAAGAATGACATAATCATGTGGTTTGCGTTCGCTATCAAACTGAAGTGTGTTCTGGCGAATTATTTAATTGGAGCATGCTTCATTGTAAACAACGAAGACCTTCTGTCATGTGAGGCAAACAAGATCAACCGTATGAATGAGGAAATATCCAATGCAAATAAGCTGCTGAGTTGTGTTAATATTTTGCCACCTAAGTCTTTTGGGTTTAATTCTTATTTTGTTGATCCTTTTCATTTTCTAGCTAGCAGTGTCAGAACAGCTGCGTCCAGGTCGCAGGACATAAGGGGAGAGGTTTCAGTGAACTATGGAAAAACATGTCATTTGGCTTAAGGCAAAGGATGAACAATGCTTTAATGACAGACCTGAATATCTCTGTTTCCTCTGGTCTGGACAAGTTTCAAAGGAAATGAAAGTAACTGCAGTTAAAAAAAATAAAAAATATCCCATATTTTCCCTCTTTATTCCACATAAAACGAAGAAAAAAAAAAGATATCTGGGCGTATGCATATTTTAAATAGTTAATTTCAAAACCATTCTATGATCTAGGTCCGATTATTTTTTTAAGCTTTATATAGGCTATTTTTACATAGGCTATTGTTTAAAAAAAATCCATTTATTACTTGTTCTTTTGCCAGTTTGCCATTTTATATATGTATAACATTTTTGGTAACACTTTAGTTTAGGGTCCAATTCTCACTATCATTACTTATTATAGCATGCAGTCTAGGATATTATTAGTACTAATTAAGCACATATTAATGCCTTATTCTGCATGACCATATTCTACATCCCTTAACTCAAAACCTAAACTTAACAACCAGCTTACTAACTATTAATAAGCAGTAATTAGGCGTTTGGGGCAAAAGTCATAGTTTATACTATAGTTTAACGGTGAGAATTGGACTCTGAAGTAAAGTGTGATTATAATTTTTATGTTATATTTCTTGTAAAGTAAAGCAGGGTGTGCTAAATCAGACATATTTTTAGTTCCCATCTTGATGGTGAGTTTGTGTATCAGTGTTTTGTCTGGCTTCACGTGTGTCTATTGATTTCAGGCAGGTTTTCTTAAGCATCTCTCTCTTTGCCCTTTAAAAACCTCCACCTTATGCAAATGGCAAATGTGATCACCGCCCAGACAGTGATGAAAGGAGAAGGTCACCGCTTTGCAGATCTTCATTAATGTGTGTCTGTACTGTCCTATGAAGGCCACTGGAGTGAATTTATGATCATTTGTCATTTAACCTTAGTTTGTCATGGTTGTCCTCATGCTCAACAACACTGATGATTCATAGTTGTGACACAGTTGTGAATTTAAAATGGAAGTGCACAGAAATCGTTATGTGAATCCAATGATATTGCCTGAAGGACATCCATTTTGTTTGGGTTTTATCACAGTACAGGGTCACTTTGGTGTTCATGTGATGCTCCACCAAGAACTCGGAGATAAAATATATCAGCATGAGCGTTTAGACTGTCACAGACAGATGGAAGACTAGAGGAAGGCTGTGTGCTCTCAGATAGCTCTTGTGGTTTTGTCAGGAAAAAAGCTATAAAGAGCAGCTTTGTTCATTTGTTAAAATATTATACTTTATAATGGCTAAATATGTGCATGTGAATATAATACGACTTAATATTTAATAGGTCTAAAATTCCCCTTCCCTGTCCAGGATGAATTTCAGGGAAATAACTTAACAGATAAAATAAGTGTTTAATGAACCATTCCCAGTCCAGAGATAAAGTTCGCTGGAATCCACACCAGATCTGTCCTCTCCTCCCGTATGACCCAGTTTGTTTAGCCAGTTCCTGTCAGACAAGTTTTCCCTGTGTACTTTTGCCAAAAGGGTCGTCAGTTTCAAATTACACATGTGTTTGTGCAGATTCAGATATTATAAAAGTGCAACATGCTTATTTAGGAATATTTTGTATGAGACATCTGTATTGTGAAATGCTGTCCAGTACACCATTTACATGAGCTGGGTGAAATTAGTTCATGAGAAATCCATGAGAAAACATCCAGCCGTCTGTACTCATGTTTAACAGAAGCAAGGTCAACTCAACATTTACAGCTGAAGCTAGCCATCTTTGTGGACGAATATTTTTTTGTATGAGCTTGAGCTCATATTTCACAAAGTATTTATTTATTGCATAAAATAACCTGTCTTGTTGTAATGTTTTTCATTTTTCTTCATGTTCTACCGTTTTTACTTCCTCTGTTCCAGATTCAGTTCATACTGATTTTTTTTCTTCGTTTTCTTTCTCACGCTCTTTACCCTTCACATTCGGATAATTAAACTCGCATCCCAAAATAAATAACCACATGCAGAGAGCCCAACAAAGGGAGCAGATTGTAATTCCAGCTTAATCACTCATGACAAGTTCTTTTTTTTTTTTCTTTTTTTTTTCAGTACAGTTTGAATAAGACAACAGAGATTGCCAAATGTTGTGCTTTTTTTAAGTATCAGATAACCAGTATGCAGAATCAACTATCATATTTTTACTTTTGGAAACAGTCCAAACTAACGCTGCATCAGAAATTGCATATTTCATTACATAGTAGTATATATAGAAAAATGGTATGTGACAGGAGTAGTATGTCTGAATTCACAGTACTGCTAAAAGAGTAGGTCGGATGACCGGATGACCTACTGCTTCCTGTGAGATTCTGAGGTGTGCATTCGATGGACACTTTACTATCCCATGAGGCCACGGGAGAGGATTTGTGAATGGCAGTGAAGTAAACCAACTGACGCTGGTAGATCACATGATAATGACAACATGGCAGATGTAGTACGTCCAGATTACACTCATACTGTACACATTCATACTATATAGAACATATTTTTTTAGCCGTTGTGAAGTAATTACTTATTCAAAATAATTACCTACTCAAGAAAGTATGCGATTTTGGACGCAGACAATATTATTGAAGCATGACTATACAGACCGCTTAAAAGTTTGGGGTTAGTTGCTTAATACTTTTATTCAGTAAGGACACATCAATCAAAAGTGACAGTAAGGAAATGTATAATATTGTAAAATATATATATTTTTTTAAATAAATGCTGTTCACTAAACTCAAAGAATCCTGAAAAATGTACCAAAGTTTCCACAAAAATATTAAAAATGTTTTCAACATTGATCATAATAAATGTTTCTTGAGCAGCAAATCAGCATATTAGAATGATTTCTAAAGGATCATGTGACACTGAAGACTGGAGTAATGATTCTGAAAATCCACCTTTGCATTAGAGGATAAATTACATTTGAATTATATTACAACTTTTAAATGTTAATGTCACAGGTCGGGGGGGCCAAACCAGACTGCACCCACCCCTCAAACCCAGGACCACTCTGAGGAGCGTACCAGAGACCAGACGGACAAGTAGAATTAAAATTGAACAATCTTTATTAAATAGTAAAAAGGAAATTAAAAGTCTCGACGTGAGTTTGTGTCTCTGTCCAGGAAGGGGGAAACCGCTTTGGACCCTGGGAGGCGAGGGATTCGTCTGCCGTTCCAGCAGCAGGTAAGTGTCGGGGTAAGTAGAACTTCTTGACCACAATGCAGATGGACAGATACCCGGGCAGGGCAGGACTGGGACTGAGGACTAGGAGACTCCTCCACCGGACAGGTGAGTAGCAGGTACGTGTACCTCTCAAGAAGGCGAGCAGACGGAGGGGCCTCACTGGAAGACAGGTGGGTAGATAGGTCGGTAAGTTCCTAGACCGTTGGTCGTTCCGAATATGCTCAGCACAGAAGAATCATCCAGTTGAACAGACAAAGCAAATTATACAGGTGCAGGCACACTCCGCTGCAGAATCGGGCTTACGGCTGGACTGTGTGGCTCCAAGCGGACAGCGCTGGGACAAGGGTGGATCCTTCCTTCAGACGGGCAGCGCCCAAGAAGACAGCAGCAGACGAATCATCTAGTTAAACGGACAGAGCAATTTATGCAGGTGCAGGCACACTCTGCAGAGTCGGGCTTACGGCTGGACTGTGTGGCTCCAAGCGGACAGCGCTGGGACAAGGGTGGATCCTTCCTTCAGACGGGCAGCGCCCAAGAAGACAGCAGCAGACGAATCATCTAGTTAAACGGACAGAACAATTTATACAGGTGCAGGCACGCTCCTCTGCAGAATGGAGAATCTGGCTTACGGCTGGACTGTGTGGCTCCAAGCGGACAGCGCTGGGACAAGGGTGGATCCTTCCTTCAGACGGGCAGCGCCCAAGAAGACAGCAGCAGACGAATCATCTAGTTAAACGGACAGAGCAATTTATACAGGTGCAGGCACGCTCCTCTGCAGAATGGAGAATCGGGCTTACGGCTGGACTGTGTGGCTCCAAGCGGACAGCGCTGGGACAAGGGTGGATCCTTCCTTCAGACGGGCGGCGCCCAAGAAGACAGCAACCGACAATTCGTCTAGTTAAACAGGCAGAGCAATTTATACAGGGCAAACACACTTCTCTTCGGTATCAGAACGAGAACTTATAGCCCGAGCGGGACATGCACGTCTAGCACTGAGGCTTTGTTCAGCAAACACTGGGCGGAATTAGGCACTGGGGAATACTGGCAGTTAAATATACATATCCACCCACACACTGCAACCTCACATCAAGTCCAATACTGTGTGACACTTCAATTCAGGCACTGCATATCCACTCTCACTCTCAGTGCAATAAGGCCAGCACTCACCCAATAGTCAATCCTTCCACTGTTATGTTGAATCAGCACTCAGACGATAAAGAGATGCAGATGACTTCTCACAGCATGGAGAACAGCGTCTTCAATACTCTCTCACTCTCAGACGGAGATACCAGGATTTCAATGATGACTCAGTCCACACTCTTAAGTGGCAGTTACACTCGTGATCAACGCACTTCACAATTCTTTGTTCAACTCAGAAGATGAAGATATCAGAATTTCAATGGTGACTCAGTTCACACTCCCATGTGACAGTTACACTCGTGATCAATACACTTCACAATTCTTTGTTCAACTCAGTGCAGGACATGCATTCACACAGATTCTATGTTTTATTACTTAACTTCCTCTCAGGAATGATGGCGTTCTCCAGTCTTGACTGTATCTCCCCACTTCTCCAACTTTCCATCCAGTTCACGTTTCCAGCGTGTATTCACACAAATCACCGTTGCACCCTTCAGCCAGCCAAATCCTCACAGCCCTCTCCAAAGATCCCAGCGAATTCAGCCACAGTCAAAGAAACTAATTCTCCCGGGGGAGTACCACCCTCGAATGCCTTTTCCTTTTCCTTTTAACTGCTTCTCTGGGCCGTGTTTTCCCAATCACAGATCCCCACACCAAACACCCACACCTGGTACCGCTTAGCTAATCAGCTGCCGCTGTCATGGCAACTGACAACAAGCAAACCAGCACGGTGTGCCGGTGAAATCGTCCCGGGGGGAAACACACTCCTAGCGGAAATTGGTTCCGCTGAATTTGTCACCTTGTGACATACCCCCCCACCAACCCGTTCTAGTCCCTAGAACGGGGCTCGGCAACCCAGTCTCCATACCGCACTGGGGGCTGGCCTCGATTCCCCCGCTGGGACCGTCTCGGCGGTGAGGCAGGGTCCACCTGGTGCGGCTCTGCGCCCAGTCCCCTTGGGACCACCGCCCAACCTAGCAGCAAGGGCATCGGTGGCGTTTCAACCGGGGGATTGCTATCTGTTGGTTTCGGATAATTTGGACATGGACGGATCAAGTTTCGATGTAGCACTCGCTCTGGGCCAGCTCTCCCTTCTGGGCGGATAGCGTATACCGGTTGATTTGGGTGCGGCTGTCGTTGAACCACGTATGGTTGGGACTCCCATCGATCGCTCAGTTTTCCCTTCCCTTGACGACGATTGTCCCGTACCAGCACTCTCTCTCCCGGTAGTAACGGTGCCTCCCGAGCTGTTCGATCATACAGCCTCTTATTCTTCACTGCTGCTTGATTTATCCGGTCCGAGACCTGTTCGTAAGCATTGTGAAGGCGCTGGTGATGCCTTGCCACCCACTCTGTCAGGCTGCCCCCCCCCTCCGCTGGAGCAGCTCCTAACAGCAGATCGGTAGGCAGTCTCACGTGTCTCCCGAACATCAGGTAGGTCGGGGCATACCCGGTGGTGCTATGCACGCTGTTATTGTACGCCTGGACCAGCATCGGAAGTTTGTCCACCCAGTGGCCTTGCTGCTCTCCTTCCAGGGTCCCCAAGAGACTTAGCAGTGTCTGATTCATCCTTTCGCACCCCCCATTCCCTTGAGGGTGATATGGGGTGGTGTGGGTCTTCTTACACCCGTACAAGCGACACAGTTCGTGGATCACCCGAGACTCGAAGTTGGGCCCTTGATCAGCGTGGAGTATTTCGGGACACCCGAATGGCTGAATAACATACCTCCACAAGGCATTGGCGGTGGTAGTGGCAGTCTGATCCAGGGTTGGAATGGCCCAGGCGTATTTCGTGAACAAGTCAGTTACTACAAGGATGTTCTGTATCCGATCCATCGGTCGTCCCAGCGTCAAGTAGTCCATGGCTACGATATGCAGTGGGGCCTTAGCCCGAATCGGCACCAATGGGGCTCGTACCTCCTTCCTCGCCTTGAATAGCATGCAGCGTGGGCACCCCTGAAGGTAAGTCCTCGTGGTCCCCTCCATCCCAGGCCAGTAGAAGTACCGCCGTAGCAGAGACAATGTCCTTTCTTGCCCTTGATGTCCCAGTTTGGAATGATATGCTTGTAACAGGGAATGACAACGCCCTTCGGGGACTACTACCTGGCAGACCTCCTCGCCCCGAGCCGGATCCTGGAGGGACCTACACATCACCTCTTCCTTCAGGAAGAGCCTCTCTTTCTGTCCCAGCAGCCCCCTCACCACCCGTGTCTGGTTCCGGCGTTCCTCTCCTTCGGGCCAAGCTCCTTCACTCAGCCAAGTTCGTACCAGCCTCAAGTCTTCGTCCTCCTCCTGCCATATCCTCCAACGCTGTGGGTCCCATCCCCAATTTGCAGGGGGTTCGACCAGTGGTTGGCCTGGTGCCTCCACAATGCCCACCATCAGTCCTTCCTCACGTCCCACGTTCAGCGCTGATGTTTGACCCACAGATCGCGCTTCAGGAAGTCTGGACAGTACATCAGCGTTGGTGTGCTCTTTTCCTGGCCGATACTGCAGCTGGTAGTCGTAATTGGCCAACTGTGCCACCCACCTCTGCTCAACCGCCCCCAGCTTGGCGGTCTGTAGATGCACTAGAGGATTATTGTCAGTCACCACGAGGACCTTTGCTCCCCACAGATAATCCTTAAACTTCTCACTCATCGCCCATTTCATTGCCAGCAATTCGAGCTTAAAGGAACTGTAGTTTGCATCGTTTTTCTCAGCCGGATGTAAGCTTCGACTGGCATACGCGATGACTCTCTCGTTGCCCTGCTGCTTCTGGGCCAGTACAGCTCCCAGACCCAGGTTGCTGGCATCGGTGTATAGGATGAAGGGTTGAGTGAAGTCGGCATAGGCTAGAATTGGGGCTTGCAGTAGTTCTTGCTTGAGCCGCTGGAAGGCAGCTTCGCAGGCTGGATCCCACTGGATTGAAGGAGATCCCCGGCCCCGGGACCGTCCAGTGCCCCCTAACAGCTGGTTTATGGGCTTGGCGATGTGGGAGAAGCCTTTTATGAACCGCCTGTAGTATCCTACAAAGCCCAGGAAGGATCTGACCTGGCGTACGGTCTTGGGCGCGGCCCACTCCTGGACAGCCGATACCTTCTCTGGGTCCACCGAAATCCCTGCAGCGCTCACTATGTGGCCCAGGAATTTCACCTCCTTCCTGAAGAGCTGGCACTTATCTGGCTGAAGCTTCAGCCCGTACTTCTCCAGAGAGCGAAAGACCTGTTCCAAGTGCCGAAGGTGGGACTCGAAATCTGGGGAGTAGACAATCACGTCGTCCAGGTATACTAAAGTGGACTCCATCAGCTGGCCGCCCAAACAACGCTGCATCAACCGTTGGAATGTGGCTGGAGCGTTGCACAGGCCGAACGGCATCCGGTCCCACTCATAGAGCCCAAAGGGGGTAGTGAACGCGGTCTTCTCCCTGTCCCGCTCATCTACCTCCACCTGCCAATACCCACTGGCCAGATCAAGAGTGGAATACCAGGCCGCTTGTGTCAAGCTCGTGAGGGAGTCCTCCACTCGGGGCAACGGGAAAGCATCTCTCTTAGTCACCAGATTTAACTTCCGGTAGTCCACACAGAACCGCCAGGAGCCGGTCTTCTTCCGCACTAAGACAATGGGCGCAGCCCAGGGACTACTGCTCTCCCGGATGATTCCCTTATCCAGCATCCCCCGCAGGAGGGTGCGGACCTCGGAGTACAAGGTAGGGGGTACAGGCCGGTAGCGCTCTCTACTGGGTGCGGCATCTCCAGTTGGGATCTGATGTTTGACTGCATCCGTGCGACCGTAGTCTTCGTCGTGGGTGGAAAATAAGTGCTGCCATCTCAACAGAAAGCCTTGAAGCTGTTTAGTCTGACCTCCTTCTAGACCCTCTCCCCACAGTGACTCTCCCTCAAGATGGGCCGGGACTCCCTCCCCGGCCTCCTCCACGTACTGGTCTGTCTGTGCCAGAGCAACCTCCACTACTGTCGGACTCACCCGGTTGAATTTGACTTCTCCTGGTTCTCGAACTTGCTGTAACTTCACCGAGGTAACTCGGGCTAAACGTTGGTTACGGTATAAGTGGACAGGAAAGGGGTTCGTGTTCCTGACTTTCACGAAGACCCGGCCTCTCCGTGCGGACGCCAATCCTCGGGCGACCTCCACCTTGGAACAATCTGAATGGGGTTCCACCAAGACCCACTCCTCTGAGCGATAGAGTCGGGAAGGCAGCCTGGCCCAGACCACGGCCTCACTCCGAGCTGGAATTTCCAGAGCATAGCGACAAGCCACCCTCCCGGTGCTCTCACGGTTCCCCTGTGACTCAGCCAGGCAGACCCGACGACAATCGGCTTTCACACGATTCCATTCTCGGCCCTCCGAGGTTGATACTGCTCGACTTGGTCCATTTCGGAATATCTCCTCCCAGCACTCCGAAACGACATTCATGCCCAGCAGTGCGCGGTGGGACCCCAGGCAAGCATCCCGTACGATCACCACTCCTTTCTGAGGCACAACAATCCCATGTATCTCCAAGTCGGTTACTAGGTATCCCACGTACGGGATGTCGAGGCCGTTGGCTCCCCGCAAGGTGAGCCATGGGGCTTCTGTCATGGGCCGGCCTTGGGCACCAAACAATTCCCGAGACAAACTTTCTGAGAAGAGAGTGACTTGTGACCCGGTGTCCAAGAGGCATTGTACTTTCCGGCCATTTACCTGGACCATCACCACGGGGCAACGCCCCACCAAACTCTCCTGGGAAGTCCCAGACGAACATGGGTCCATTAAGGGGGTCCCGACCACTTGACCCACAGTGGCCGGTGACACTAAAAACCCCCTTGTGAGGCACGGCGAGAGTGGCACTGGCGAAGGTAGTGTCCTGGCTCTCCGCAGCCATTGCAGATGGGACGCCCTTGCTCGTCCCACTGGAATCGAGTCCCAGCTGGCCGAAGTGGACGGTGTCCTGGAGGTCGATTCCCCTCTGAATGGGCTCGCTCCCTCGGCAAAGACAAGGAATGGAGGTGTTCTCGGCGAAGTTCGTCCATAAAGGATTTGGTCAGTGAGGACATTTGTTCACGAACATCCCTCTTTAGTTCTTCACGGAAGGCCTGCTTCCAATCAGACATGACGGGGGACGGAGGTCTATCAGTAGCATTCGTGGCCATGCAGTGGGGAGGAACTACACTCTCGGCATGATCTTGCTCAAGTGCTAAGGCTTCCCTCCGTAGGTCTTCGAAAGTGAGGTCTGGCTCTCGTCGGAACTGTATCCGTAAACTTTGGCGCACGGGACCCTCCAGCAATCCCAGTAAGAACTGATCTCGCAGCAGGACCTCCTCACCTCCCAGGCCATGATCCTGTCTCTTCTTCAACTGGGAGAACTGTTCCCTCAGCTGTAGTGCAAATGCCCGGATATTTTGTCGCGGTCCCTGCTTACAATTAAAAAACTGTGTTCGCAGTACAGCAACCGGGGTGGTGTCTCCATATTGCTCCGTAAGGAAATCAAAGATGGCCCGAACCGTGGTTCTCGTTGCTTCCGGTGCTGCTTGGACTTCTCTTCTCGCTTCTCCCTCCAGTGAATTTAAAACAAACTGCACTCCTTGGGGGGCACTTAAACCTTGGAGTCCCACCAGGTATTCAACCTGGGTCTTCCATGCTGACAAACCCACTTCCGATCCTGGGCCTCCATACTTCTGGGCCCATGGGGCTCCCATGAAGATTGGCATAACTGGCTGCCGCACCACAGGTGCTTCTTCGTCCGCCATCTAGATCTCTGGCCGCTCAACTCAAAGTGGTACCCTGCCGACTTACGCCAAATCTGTCACAGGTCGGGGGGGCCAAACCAGACTGCACCCACCCCTCAAACCCAGGACCACTCTGAGGAGCGTACCAGAGACCAGACGGACAAGTAGAATTAAAATTGAACAATCTTTATTAAATAGTAAAAAGGAAATTAAAAGTCTCGACGTGAGTTTGTGTCTCTGTCCAGGAAGGGGGAAACCGCTTTGGACCCTGGGAGGCGAGGGATTCGTCTGCCGTTCCAGCAGCAGGTAAGTGTCGGGGTAAGTAGAACTTCTTGACCACAATGCAGATGGACAGATACCCGGGCAGGGCAGGACTGGGACTGAGGACTAGGAGACTCCTCCACCGGACAGGTGAGTAGCAGGTACGTGTACCTCTCAAGAAGGCGAGCAGACGGAGGGGCCTCACTGGAAGACAGGTGGGTAGATAGGTCGGTAAGTTCCTAGACCGTTGGTCGTTCCGAATATGCTCAGCACAGAAGAATCATCCAGTTGAACAGACAAAGCAAATTATACAGGTGCAGGCACACTCCGCTGCAGAATCGGGCTTACGGCTGGACTGTGTGGCTCCAAGCGGACAGCGCTGGGACAAGGGTGGATCCTTCCTTCAGACGGGCAGCGCCCAAGAAGACAGCAGCAGACGAATCATCTAGTTAAACGGACAGAGCAATTTATGCAGGTGCAGGCACACTCTGCAGAGTCGGGCTTACGGCTGGACTGTGTGGCTCCAAGCGGACAGCGCTGGGACAAGGGTGGATCCTTCCTTCAGACGGGCAGCGCCCAAGAAGACAGCAGCAGACGAATCATCTAGTTAAACGGACAGAACAATTTATACAGGTGCAGGCACGCTCCTCTGCAGAATGGAGAATCTGGCTTACGGCTGGACTGTGTGGCTCCAAGCGGACAGCGCTGGGACAAGGGTGGATCCTTCCTTCAGACGGGCAGCGCCCAAGAAGACAGCAGCAGACGAATCATCTAGTTAAACGGACAGAGCAATTTATACAGGTGCAGGCACGCTCCTCTGCAGAATGGAGAATCGGGCTTACGGCTGGACTGTGTGGCTCCAAGCGGACAGCGCTGGGACAAGGGTGGATCCTTCCTTCAGACGGGCGGCGCCCAAGAAGACAGCAACCGACAATTCGTCTAGTTAAACAGGCAGAGCAATTTATACAGGGCAAACACACTTCTCTTCGGTATCAGAACGAGAACTTATAGCCCGAGCGGGACATGCACGTCTAGCACTGAGGCTTTGTTCAGCAAACACTGGGCGGAATTAGGCACTGGGGAATACTGGCAGTTAAATATACATATCCACCCACACACTGCAACCTCACATCAAGTCCAATACTGTGTGACACTTCAATTCAGGCACTGCATATCCACTCTCACTCTCAGTGCAATAAGGCCAGCACTCACCCAATAGTCAATCCTTCCACTGTTATGTTGAATCAGCACTCAGACGATAAAGAGATGCAGATGACTTCTCACAGCATGGAGAACAGCGTCTTCAATACTCTCTCACTCTCAGACGGAGATACCAGGATTTCAATGATGACTCAGTCCACACTCTTAAGTGGCAGTTACACTCGTGATCAACGCACTTCACAATTCTTTGTTCAACTCAGAAGATGAAGATATCAGAATTTCAATGGTGACTCAGTTCACACTCCCATGTGACAGTTACACTCGTGATCAATACACTTCACAATTCTTTGTTCAACTCAGTGCAGGACATGCATTCACACAGATTCTATGTTTTATTACTTAACTTCCTCTCAGGAATGATGGCGTTCTCCAGTCTTGACTGTATCTCCCCACTTCTCCAACTTTCCATCCAGTTCACGTTTCCAGCGTGTATTCACACAAATCACCGTTGCACCCTTCAGCCAGCCAAATCCTCACAGCCCTCTCCAAAGATCCCAGCGAATTCAGCCACAGTCAAAGAAACTAATTCTCCCGGGGGAGTACCACCCTCGAATGCCTTTTCCTTTTCCTTTTAACTGCTTCTCTGGGCCGTGTTTTCCCAATCACAGATTCCCACACCAAACACCCACACCTGGTACCGCTTAGCTAATCAGCTGCCGCTGTCATGGCAACTGACAACAAGCAAACCAGCACGGTGTGCCGGTGAAATCGTCCCGGGGGGAAACACACTCCTAGCGGAAATTGGTTCCGCTGAATTTGTCACCTTGTGACAGTTACACTCGTGATCAACGCACTTCACAATTCTTTGTTCAACTCAGAAGATGAAGATATCAGAATTTCAATGGTGACTCAGTTCACACTCCCATGTGACAGTTACACTCGTGATCAATACACTTCACAATTCTTTGTTCAACTCAGTGCAGGACATGCATTCACACAGATTCTATGTTTTATTACTTAACTTCCTCTCAGGAATGATGGCGTTCTCCAGTCTTGACTGTATCTCCCCACTTCTCCAACTTTCCATCCAGTTCACGTTTCCAGCGTGTATTCACACAAATCACCGTTGCACCCTTCAGCCAGCCAAATCCTCACAGCCCTCTCCAAAGATCCCAGCGAATTCAGCCACAGTCAAAGAAACTAATTCTCCCGGGGGAGTACCACCCTCGAATGCCTTTTCCTTTTCCTTTTAACTGCTTCTCTGGGCCGTGTTTTCCCAATCACAGATCCCCACACCAAACACCCACACCTGGTACCGCTTAGCTAATCAGCTGCCGCTGTCATGGCAACTGACAACAAGCAAACCAGCACGGTGTGCCGGTGAAATCGTCCCGGGGGGAAACACACTCCTAGCGGAAATTGGTTCCGCTGAATTTGTCACCTTGTGACATAACTGCCACTTAAGAGTGTGGACTGAGTCATCATTGAAATCCTGGTATCTCCGTCTGAGAGTGAGAGAGTATTGAAGACGCTGTTCTCCATGCTGTGAGAAGTCATCTGCATCTCTTTATCGTCTGAGTGCTGATTCAACATAACAGTGGAAGGATTGACTATTGGGTGAGTGCTGGCCTTATTGCACTGAGAGTGAGAGTGGATATGCAGTGCCTGAATTGAAGTGTCACACAGTATTGGACTTGATGTGAGGTTGCAGTGTGTGGGTGGATATGTATATTTAACTGCCAGTATTCCCCAGTGCCTAATTCCGCCCAGTGTTTGCTGAACAAAGCCTCAGTGCTAGACGTGCATGTCCCGCTCGGGCTATAAGTTCTCGTTCTGATACCGAAGAGAAGTGTGTTTGCCCTGTATAAATTGCTCTGCCTGTTTAACTAGACGAATTGTCGGTTGCTGTCTTCTTGGGCGCCGCCCGTCTGAAGGAAGGATCCACCCTTGTCCCAGCGCTGTCCGCTTGGAGCCACACAGTCCAGCCGTAAGCCCGATTCTCCATTCTGCAGAGGAGCGTGCCTGCACCTGTATAAATTGCTCTGTCCGTTTAACTAGATGATTCGTCTGCTGCTGTCTTCTTGGGCGCTGCCCGTCTGAAGGAAGGATCCACCCTTGTCCCAGCGCTGTCCGCTTGGAGCCACACAGTCCAGCCGTAAGCCAGATTCTCCATTCTGCAGAGGAGCGTGCCTGCACCTGTATAAATTGTTCTGTCCGTTTAACTAGATGATTCGTCTGCTGCTGTCTTCTTGGGCGCTGCCCGTCTGAAGGAAGGATCCACCCTTGTCCCAGCGCTGTCCGCTTGGAGCCACACAGTCCAGCCGTAAGCCCGACTCTGCAGAGTGTGCCTGCACCTGCATAAATTGCTCTGTCCGTTTAACTAGATGATTCGTCTGCTGCTGTCTTCTTGGGCGCTGCCCGTCTGAAGGAAGGATCCACCCTTGTCCCAGCGCTGTCCGCTTGGAGCCACACAGTCCAGCCGTAAGCCCGATTCTGCAGCGGAGTGTGCCTGCACCTGTATAATTTGCTTTGTCTGTTCAACTGGATGATTCTTCTGTGCTGAGCATATTCGGAACGACCAACGGTCTAGGAACTTACCGACCTATCTACCCACCTGTCTTCCAGTGAGGCCCCTCCGTCTGCTCGCCTTCTTGAGAGGTACACGTACCTGCTACTCACCTGTCCGGTGGAGGAGTCTCCTAGTCCTCAGTCCCAGTCCTGCCCTGCCCGGGTATCTGTCCATCTGCATTGTGGTCAAGAAGTTCTACTTACCCCGACACTAACCTGCTGCTGGAACGGCAGACGAATCCCTCGCCTCCCAGGGTCCAAAGCGGTTTCCCCCTTCCTGGACAGAGACACAAACTCACGTCGAGACTTTTAATTTCCTTTTTACTATTTAATAAAGATTGTTCAATTTTAATTCTACTTGTCCGTCTGGTCTCTGGTACGCTCCTCAGAGTGGTCCTGGGTTTGAGGGGTGGGTGCAGTCTGGTTTGGCCCCCCCGACCTGTGACATTAACAATATTTCACAAAAGCACTGTTTTTACTATATTTTTGATCAATTAAACGGATCCTTGGTGAGCATAAGAGACTTCTTTCAGTCTTAGCAAACTTGAACGTAAAAAGTCAAATAAATATGCAAATAATAAATACATGTTTTTGCACATAGTTTAATTGACCTTTGAACTCTGTGGAAGTCTTGTAATGCTGTTGTTGGGTGCTTTTCTTTAGAGACCCACTAGATGGCATCAATCTGTAGACCTGATTTTAAACTCCAATAACTAATCTGTGAATATCAGCAAAAAATGCTCTATATCTATACTGCATTTCAACCAACCAGATATTATACTTTCAGTTTTTTTCACACCTTGCTTTTTTTAAATGTATTATTACTGGGATGAAAGTGAGTCTCTGTCATGGAAGGGAAGCAGTTGCTTCCTGTGAGAGCTGAAGGAGTGTTGTGGGAACAGAGGCCAGTGTATTGACAGTGTGTCTGATATACCGCAGTGCTGAGGAGGAGACACACACACACACACACACACACACACACACTGTTTCGAGTCAACAGAGCGGAGGAGTTGTGCTTATCTCACCACAAGAGAGAAACAGTGAGACGGAGAGAGATTCCACAGTGCTGACGTGTCCTCAGAGGCACACACGCAGCAAATGATGTGCTGTACGGCATTGAGCTTCAAATGATATGAAGAAGGTTCAGGAGAGGAATGCATGTGGGATAATTCGTTACCTTTACCATTCTGTGAGGAAAACTACATATGCAGAGGTTAATGGCACAACCAGACGCATCAGAAGGATAAATCCAGTGTGGAGGCGGACAGTGAGCTGGTGTGTGTCACAGTACAAATGTTTTAATGCTTTTTATCAGATCAGGCCACTTAAAGGCATGAGGCCGGTCGATGGTCCACGAATAGGTAATATCATTAGCTCAGGCTGTGATTGGCAGATGCAGCCAGAGTGAGGTATCATGGGATTGATCTGCCATCCCTGGCAGTACTATGAAGATTCATAAAATCACTTATTGGTTTATTAAATATTGATATTGACTTTCCTAGAGTAGGTTGGGCCTTTATTTTCATCATAGCTTTAACAACAAAGTCGTAGTTTGTAAAGCATCTGTTAAAGTATGTATTTTAACTGTTGTAAGAACTAAATAGCGAAAAAAAACTTTTTTTTTTTTGGGTGGTTCATTTGTTTAGTTGTCATTGCAGTCTTGTGTTTGGTTATATTAAACGTCACCCATTAGTTTCAGTGTGTTTTAGCGCCATCTGGCAGCAGAATGCGCATGGCAACAAACAATGTTTATTTTTGTTATTTAGAATAAAAGGTACAAGCTTGTCACTATGTCATACTGAAATAAAATACATTTGTTTTTGGTTTAATAACAGACAGGTGTGTAAGCCTTTATCAGAGATGGACACGACATGGATCAATAACTCCAACCAGGACAGAAGCCTCAACCGCTAATGAATACAGGAGTTTCTGTTTGCTGAGACATTTGTTTCCATTCAGACTCTGAAGGAGGAGAACGAGCTGGTTTAGAAAATACAATACATATACATTTAAAATATTACACTATTAAATTCAAAGTTACCAAAATGTAAAGGTGCAGCATGTGATTCTGGCACCATAACAACATAAATAGGCCTAATATTATTTTTGCACATAAAGAAACTTACCTATAACACAAGACATTTAAGACACATACCATGATAACTGTTGACATGCATCTGTAGAAACCACAAGTGAATTTCAACAAAAGTTTAATTCCTGCGAGCTCCACCTGTCCACCAAATCACATGGAAATGAAAATCCACTACTTTTTTTTACTACAAAAGGCACCAATTCAAACCTCTTAATGAATATCACAGCCTTTAAAAGTTGATGTCAAATACATGGTGTGATTTTGTTACGATCTACCCCACTGGGGTTGTAACACATGCTGGGGTAAGTTGTAACAATTAGACAAAAGAAGCAAAAACAGCAGTCACACCATGCAATAGGCCATGCTTCAAACACAGGTTTATTGAAACAATCCAAAACAATGTCTCTTTCTGTGACTGACCATAACTCAAATCCACGTTCTGTTTGATTCAAGAATGTGCGTAAATAAGTCAGGAACAAACTTCCTCACAGGGATAATTCACCCAAAAATAAAAATTCTGCCATTAATTACTCACCCTCATGTTGTTCCAAACCTGTAAGACTTTCGTTCATCTTCGGAACACAAATGAAGATCTTTTAGATAAAATCTGAGAGCTTTCTGTTCCTCTATTGCCAGCTACGCAACTACCACTTTGACACAAGGTTCATAAAGAGATTGTAAAAGTAATCCATTTAAATCGAGCGGTTTAGTCCAAAGGATCTGAAGAGACTCGATCGCTTTATATGATGAACAGATTGAATTTAGTCTTTTAAACATTCATCAACTCATCAGTTGTGGTACACAGAAGCTCAAGCATGTTCGCTTGATGTGTGAGAACCAATGAGGTTCATTCTCTTGTTACACAGCACGTTTGAGCTTCAGCAAGAACCAATGAGGTTCATTCTCGTGTTACGCAGCACGTTTGAGCTTCAGCAAGAACCAATGAGGTTCATTCTCGTGTTACGCAGCACGTTTGAGCATTAGCGAGAACCAATGAGGTTCATTCTCGTGTTACGCAGCACGTTTGAGCTTCTGCAAGAACCAATGAGGTTCATTCTCGTGTTACGCAGCACGTTTGAGCATTAGCGAGAACCAATGAGGTTCATTCTCGTGTTACGCAGCACGTTTGAGCTTCAGCAAGAACCAATGAGGTTCATTCTTGTGTTACGCAGCACGTTTGAGCTTCAGCAAGAACCAATGAGGTTCATTCTCGTGTTACGCAGCACGTTTGAGCTTCAGCGAGAACCAATGAGGTTCATTCTCGTGTTACGCAGCACGTTTGAGCTTCAGCAAGAACCAATGAGGTTCATTCTTGTGTTACGCAGCACGTTTGAGCATTAGCGAGAACCAATGAGGTTCATTCTCGTGTTACGCAGCACGTTTGAGCATTAGCGAGAACCAATGAGGTTCATTCTCGTGTTACGCAGCACGTTTGAGCTTCAGCGAGAACCAATGAGGTTCATTCTCGTGTTACGCAGCACGTTTGAGCTTCAGCAAGAACCAATGAGGTTCATTCTCGTGTTACGCAGCACGTTTGAGCTTCAGCAAGAACCAATGAGGTTCATTATCGTGTTACGCAGCACGTTTGAGCTTCAGCGAGAACCAATGAGGTTCATTATCGTGTTACGCAGCACGTTTGAGCTTCAGCGAGAACCAATGAGGTTCATTATCGTGTTACGCAGCACGTTTGAGCTTCTGCAAGAACCAATGAGGTTCATTATCATGTTACGCAGCACGTTTGAGCTTCAGCGAGAACCAATGAGGTTCATTATCGTGTTACGCAGCACGTTTGAGCTTCAGCGAGAACCAATGAGGTTCATTATCGTGTTACACAGCACGTTTGAGCTTCTGCAAGAACCAATGAGGTTCATTCTCGTGTTACGTAGCACGTTTGAGCTTCAGCAAGAACCAATGAGGTTCATTCTTGTGTTACGCAGCACGTTTGAGCTTCAGCGAGAACCAATGAGGTTCATTATCGTGTTACGCAGCACGTTTGAGCTTCAGCGAGAACCAATGAGGTTCATTCTCGTGTTACGCAGCACGTTTGAGCTTCTGCAAGAACCAATGAGGTTCATTCTCGTGTTACGCAGCACGTTTGAGCTTCTGCAAGACCCAATGAGGTTCATCCTCGTGTTACGCAGCACGTTTAAGCATTAGCGAGAACCAATGAGGTTCATTCTCGTGTTACGCAGCACGTTTGAGCTTCTGCAAGAACCAATGAGGTTCATTCTCGTGTTACGCAGCACGTTTGAGCTTCAGCAAGAACCAATGAGGTTCATTCTCGTGTTACGCAGCACGTTTGAGCTTCAGCAAGAACCAATGAGGTTCATTCTCGTGTTACGCAGCACGTTTGAGCTTCTACAAGAACCAATGAGGTTCATTCTCGTGTTACGCAGCACGTTTGAGCTTCTGCAAGAACCAATGAGGTTCATTCTCGTGTTACGCAGCACGTTTGAGCTTCTGCAAGAACCAATGAGGTTCATTCTCGTGTTACGCAGCACGTTTGAGCTTCAGCAAGAACCAATGAGGTTCATTCTCGTGTTACGCAGCACGTTTGAGCTTCAGCAAGAACCAATGAGGTTCATTCTCGTGTTACGCAGCATGTTTGAGCTATATAACTATATCATGTCTCTTCAGAAAATTTTGACTGGATTCACATGGATTAGTTTTACGAATTCATATGGATTCAAATGCCTACAGAAAGGTAAAGGCATCATTAAAGTAATCCATGTGACTCCAGTGGTTTAACCTCAATTTTATGAAGTGACACGAGTGCTTTGTTTGTGCAAAAAAACAATTTACCACTTTATTTGCTAAATATTAATGTGTGAACTAACCTTTTAAAGGAGAACTCCGGCGCAAAATGAACCTTTGGTCTAATAAAACATTGGTACCTAGTCAACCGTTCTCTGAGATTTGTTTTCATGATAATCGAATGTAAAGAGTTTTATCTCTAAAAACTGTTTAGCGTATAACGCTAGTAATGGGGGCATTTAATAAGTAAAAAGAAATCGCTAGTTAATACCACTAACAAGACTCAAAATAGCCCCACACTAACACAGTAACATAATGAGGGTCTCTACATGCAAAACAAAGCATTGAGAACTTTGTAAGTGTACAGACCGTTTAATAAGAAGATAAAGATAAAGACAGTCCACTTCGTGTATACAGACAGGAGCCATCTTTGGAAAACAGTCTCGACTAATCAAACCACGAACGACGTGCTAAGTGAGCTGAACTGTATGAAGTTCAGTGAACTTCTGAACTGTATGAATGGCGTTCGAGGTTTGATTAGTCGAGTCTGTTTTCCAAAGATGGCTCCTGTCTGTATACACGAAGTGGACTGTCTTCATAAAATATCTTCTTATTAAACGGTCTGTACACTTACAAAGTTCTCAATGCTTCGTTTTGCATGTAGTGACCCTCATTATGTTACTGTGTTAGTGTGGGGCTATTTTGAGTCTTGTTAGTGGTATAAACTAGCGATTTCTTTTTACTTATTAAATGCCCCCATTACTAGCGTTATACTCTAAACAGTTTTTAGAGATAAAACTCTTTACATTCGATTATCATGAAAACAAATCTCAGAGAACGGTTGACTAGGTACCAATGTTTTATTAGACCAAAGGTTCATTTTGCGCCGGAGTTCTCCTTTAATGCTGTTTTATTAATTTCTGGCCCAGACAACAAGTCAGCAGTCTTTATGTAAAAACACAAACAAGCAGGTCCGTATATTTAAGAGCATCAGTTCTTGTAGCAGTAATGTAGGCTAAAACAGAATAACGTACTGTAGCTTAAGGCCCTCCTGAGTGTAAAATGATGGATTGTTCCCTCTCTCCGCACTTCAGTGATCTTAATGAGTGGATCTGGAGAGCTGAACACAGCACTCTGAGCTCGTTGTCCTTATATTACCAGTGAAAGGTTACTCACCCTCTGTGTCTGCAGCCCATGGACACAATCTGCTGACTTATGTACAAAAGCAGTAATTTAATTAGAAGTGGCTTTGAGTGCTATATGTGTCCACTTCAGAGAGTTAATAGCAATGAATGTCAACAATCGCTTATAAGTCATATTAATGTGAAACAGGCCATACAAAACAGGACACTGAAATCAGATTTATTATTGGCTATTACAAAAAAAAAATATGTAGGCCTAAATTTAAGATTTATCTATTTGAATTGCATATCAAATTTCCTTTCATGTGGATTACAGTTTTAACACAAACTTAACATGATGCATATTTGTCAGTCATACATAAATGTCTGTAATAGTACTAATAAACTCAATGTGTTTTAAATGCACAATTAGATATTTATCATCAATAAATCCAATCTGTTTCAATCTCATATTTTAACTGTTGAATATTACTTGTTCCACAGCTGGCCATATATTAACCATGTTCATATACTTTTTAACTAAATACATTTAATTGTTTCATAATGAACACATTTATACTGATTCTAAGCAATTTGCATAAGTGCATTTTGAAAATATGATTATTTAAATAAAACAAAATAGGTGCAAGTAGTTAATTATAAAATGTGTCAGGAAACATACCTGTTTCATAAGAGCTTCATTTATTATGACTGACAAATATGCATCGCGTATAGTTTGTTTATAGCGGTGTACTCCAAATGGAAATTTTATATGCAATTCAAAAACATAAATCTTACTTTTAGGTCTAAATATTTTTTGGAGTGTATAATCTTGAAAAAAGCTAAACCAGCAAACATTCAAACCCAAGTTGTTTCTTGGAAATGTAACCTATAAATTCAACTTTGAACTGGCATGAATTTTTAAAGGGCATATTTTAGTCTAGAATCCCGATGAGCTTTCTGCTGTGTGCATTAGTTTCCTGAGACGTCCTGCCATGGGCGGTTTTATGGCTGATGAGGAACAGATACTGTCAGTTCAGGTTATTATCATGCAGGCTAAATGGGGAAGCACTTTTCTTAGCCAGTACCGTCCAGACCCGTTGCTTGAGTTTTTATTACCACAAAGCATTTGTTTACATAACATCACAATATTTAACATGTTTTCTGCCTATTGCGTTTAAAGGGAATGTTTTCAGATAGACATTCAGTTATATTATGACATTATGATGTGTAAGCATGCCAAGTAATACAGCACAAATAGCCAACCTATTATGTTTGAAAATATGGCAGTTATTCAGTAGATCAGATAAGTCCTACATTTGTGTATATTACATACATTATATATATATATATATATTTATATAACTCTTTGAACTGTCAATAAAATATCTTGACCAAAAATTGACAGATCTCTTGATGGAAATAACATCACAACATTTATTTCCATCAAGAGGTGCATCAACGTTTGGTCAAGATCTTGTATTGACAATGCAAGAGTCCAGCACTCTGTAAAGTCTCATCCAGCACATCCCAAAGCTCTGGACTCTTGAAAATGATTCTTCATGCTCCCTCCCAAAAATTCTCTCACAATTTGAGCCTGATGAATCATGACATTGTCATCCTGGAATATGGTCATGATGTGTCTTCCTACATGGTTGTTTAAGAAATGAAAAGCTACACACTCCATCAATCAGGGTTAGAAGAACTGTTGCCAAACATATAACATGCTAGTTTATGTCTAAATCTTCTCTGCATGCACACATACATTCACGTTCTTGTGTTTGTCCCAGTAGTGACATTCTTCAGGAAAACTCGACACAGCGAAGCTCTCCTTGTGACGACTGACGGCATGAACCAGAAAGCCAGCTAACTGCTTCTCCAGAAGCTCCACGACAGCTTTGGCATCCCCCTTCCTCGCAGGACCTTCCATCATCTGTCTGATGCTCTCATTGGGCACGGGCTGAGGGGCGCTGCAGAACGAGACCACCAGGTTTATGTCGTTTCCTTCAGATACTTCAAAATAACTCTGTCCCGCCACACTCTGAAAGTTCTGCCCAGCTCTCAAGTTCCTAATTTTGCCCAAGTCACTAACGCCTCTGATGGACCAGCTCACCCAGTCGTACTTCTTCACCAGGAAGTCCAGCAGTTCCTTGGCCGTTTCCTGGAGGTTCCCATCCTCTCGTTCCTTCACAAGCCTCTTGATGTCCAGTTCAGCTTGCTCTGGAAACGAATGCACACATTTCTCTATCGCTTCCTTCATTTTCATCTCAATTTCTTGGATCTTTGCGCTCCACTCTTGAATCTTCTCCTGCTCTGCTTCTTCTCCCTGAGTAAGGAAACAATATCCCAGCAGAGCGATTATTCCCAGGCAGAGCAGCTCCTTCAGCCTGATGCAGAAATCTTCCAGGACCCTTCTGTTTCTGGCCTCGTATTGTTCCACAACATCCAGGATTGGCTCCCCAAATGCGCTGTTCCCCAACACAGCATCATAAAGCACACAGAGGTTTTTCTCCCCACCTGTTATGAAAAAATGCTCCAAGAACAAGCGTTTTTTGACCTCCTTATACTCAGGTTTGGCCTCCAGAATGCCAATGTATTTTCTAAACTGGTTCCGCAAATTTTCCTCCACAGAGAAGAACTGGGTATCCAAACGTCTCCTCCTAATCTCAGAGTCAATGTCTTGTAGCTGAGATGAGAGGACATCTAATTTGCTCCTCACAACTAGAAACTGATCTTTGACATATGTGATCTCCTTGCTTTCCACATTGTTGAGGACGAGCTTGAGGACTGGAGCAGCAGCCTCGAAGAGCGGCGACATCTCTCCAACAGCGCTGGCCAGCACCTCGGCTCCTCTCTCAAACATCTCCATCACTGCTTCAATGGCCTCCTTCTTCTGGGCTACAACCCTCTCCAGTGGACTGGACATTTCTTTAAAAGCAAAACCACAACACACACAAAGAAAGACCACAGTTATATTAAGGTACATTTGTAAATTATTTAAGCAAACTGCTATTTGCATAATTAACTCTTTCCCCTCCATTGGCGGAATCTTCCGGCAATCCATGGGTGCGTCTCATTCAGCTCCCTATTCAGTAGTCAGGGCACTGATCAGCACTGAGTCTGCCATTTTAAGAGCTGTCTCAATCGCAAAATCCTTTCAGTGCAAATATTTACATTACAAATACAAATAATATGATTTAAATAAAAAGATCATGTGTTTAATTGAAGTGTAAAACCCAGTTGTTCTGCAAAGTGCATTGTTAAGTGCCAAGATAAATGACTTGTTTTGTTCAGCTTTCTTCTAAGGTACAGTAAATCAAATGAGGCATCATAAGACATGGATCCTTTGCTGTATTAATTGTTATATATATATTTTTTTTTGTTAAATGGTGCATCTGTCCACTGCAACAGAAAGTAGGCTATAATAGGTAATGTGCATCACCACTTTTGTCAGATATTTTGGATGTATGTTATCATAAATTAAAACCACAGTGACATACAGAGGAGAGGCATATAGAATTATGAGAAAAGGTTCATGGTTTGAATCTGACATAACCCCTGAATAGTTAAAATGGCTTTAAAAATCAACCATGCATCAGAGATAAATAACTGTTCAACTGAAAAAATGATAGATTACTTTAAAATAATGTTGTTCAAATGAATCATTTAGGTTACATTTGTGAATCCAGAGTTCAAGACACACCTTGCTAATCTCTCTAAAGCTCTAATGCAGTCTGCCTCGTGGATGTGTCTTAATTTTGCGCATCCTTGAGATAATATCATCATCATCATATAGCAAAAAATATTTAAACAGGTTTCTCACGCCTCTCAGGATGAAGAGCTGCTGGAAAGACCTCCAAGTTTCCAAATTATTCCCACAGTTTCAGGTTCGATTTTAAAGCAAAATGTCGTGATCAAATGCTCACTGTGGAAAAGATGTGCGTAAGTGAACGTGTGTGTGAGTGTGTGTGAGAGAGAGAGACAGAGAGCGAGAGAGAGAGAGAGTTGTGCGCTCACTGATAGGTTTGGGGTCGTTTTGGAAAGCAGTTGGTAACTGTCGGATCAATGGCTCATATTTATTTGACCGCAGTGTATTTTTATAGTTTGTTTGCAGATGGATCTATGATGTCCGGTTCAGACATCAATTTTTACATGAAACTGTTTAATTGCAGATTATTTGTGCGTCGTGCGCAACATCTCACGCGCTGCTGGATTGACATGACCGTGCGCAGATTTGGGATTTTGGTATCTCAATATTCAAAAGAAGGTATTTTACAGACTATTTAATAGCATATAATGTAAAGTATTTATATAGTTATACTATTGTACAGTGTTACATTTTGTTATAGCCATCACGATACTCGAGTGTTTAATAGATTGTGCCTCAGTCAGTGATAATGGACAGCTCATGGACCATGCATGCTATTTTTATACGAAGCTAATTTTTAATGAAATGTTTTAAATATTTACTTTAATTATTTATTTAAGTTAATAGGCTATCATTTTATTTACGTATTAGTTGTCACTTTCCTTTAGGGAATTTTTTTAGGGTAAATGTTTTTGAAAATAATGTTTTTAGAGAAATACTTTGACGTTTCCACTATATAAAATTACAATGTATAAAGCAGCAACATATAAGTTTGTGAGTGAGTGAGTATAAGCAATTGTGAGTGAGTATAAGCAAGAGAGAATGGTGGGACAACTTGCCCCAACATTATGCATATAAAATGTGACCTTGAGAAGAGCTATTTGAAATATACCTCGGATCTTTTTCTGAATGTATTTTAGAGTGGCTTTTATGTTTGGCAGCTTCCAACAGCTGTAATAAAATAGAATATGTTAATACTGTTATATTTGGTTTAATAACAGAATTCATTAATTACAAAAATGTCTTAATTTCAGACCGTTTTGTACTTAGTATTTGAAAACAACATAGAAAACCACTGCTAGAGAAGAGCACGTAGAAAAAAGTATGTAGCCTATATGCAATTGATTTTTGAAATGTAGAAATTGACAAAGAAATGTTGACTTTTTGACAACTTGCCCTGGTCTCTGGTACTCCGATGAAGGACAATGACGGTGAATGTAATGCATTATTCTTATAGAGGGGTTTCACGACGCGTCATGAATCCGGAAGTCGGCCATTTTGGAGGCACAGAACGTAAATAATGCCATTGAACTGAATGGACTCGCAAATTTGTCTGATTATTGCTGCTGAAAAATGGTCGAGTTTTGGTCTGTACCAATCGGTCACATCGGGAAAAAACATGTCGAGTGCTATAGATTGTAAAAAGTTAAAGAGAAGAGTGCAAAAACTGATGAAAGAAGGCGTTTGTGGTTGAGAGAGGTACAGCATCAGACACATGTAGCTGCTAAATGATGAAGCGTTGACTATGGCTAAAATGTCGACCTAGTTAACTATGGCTACATTCACACTGTCAGTCCAAATCCGATTATCTTTGTATCAAATTGGAATCTGATCTAAAATGATGTCCACACTGTGTATCGCAACTGTTCAGATCCGACGTGTGTGTCCATGCATGTTATTTGGTAATATGGCAATGACTTTGCGTTGATAAGGGGGTTGCATTTGCAATATAATGTTAGATGTTGTCTTTTTTAAATGTTACAAATGGAAATGTGTAGCCGCCGCGCTGGACTACTGCGGCAGAACTGTAGGAGGCTGCATGTACGGCTTTTTTCCCACGCTCGTCTGCGCCGGTTTCAGAAATAATAATTTTCTGCTCGTCCGGCACTTTGCGTCCGGCACTTTGCACAGCATTATTTCGACAGTGACTTTCAGCATGTATCCTATAAATGACGTTTGCATTTTAAGACATACCACGCGAAATCCGATCGTTCAGACTGAGGCTGATGTCCTGATATGTTATTTGAATAGGATTTCAAACCACATATGGATGTAACTTGAAACGGATTTCATGTGCTTTTTTGGACTGACAATCTGAACGTATCCTATGTCGGTATTATAATAAATAGATGGAAGAATTGCAGTAATGTTACGTGCTAGAGAACCTAACTCGTTCGGATCTTTACCACATATTAACTTTAGTTTGTCAAAATGTTGCGCTCTCTCCTGCTTCCCAAGTCCTTCTCTATATGATTTCGCACCTACCACGTGTTTTTTCCGTGGTTTATTAGTGTAACAATGTGTTCAGTAGTACATAAACAGTGCAATCCATGCTGTTGTTTACATCCGAGTGCCTCCATAATGGCCGCGCATCCGGGTTACCGCCCAGAACGTGACGTTGGTGAAACCCCTCTATATTTGGCACATTGTCCTAGAATTATCTTTTTCTTATTTATTTGAATCATATCCAGCTTGACGGCTCTCTCTCCGTGGCTAGTTATTTATTTATTTATTGCCATTAGTTGTCTAGATTTTTTTCCTGGTGAGCTCGTCAACAATAATAACATACACTAAGAGACAATATAAACACATACAAATAAAAATGAAAAACAACACGCATACATACTGTAGCCTACGTATACACTGCCCGGCCAAAAAAAAAATTGTTCGAATTTAAATAGACAAATGCTTAAAGTCTATGATTGGATCATCATTGCAGTGATTATTATGTTTGGCAACAGTTATTCTAACCCTGATTGATGGAGTGTGTAGCTTTTCATTTCTTAAACAAACATGTAGGAAGACACATCATGGCCATATTCCAGGATGACAATAGCCGCTTTCCGACCAAGTAGTTACAGGAACTTAGTTATAGGAACTGTCCACTTCTAAACAGTTCTAAGAACTACTCTCCCCCAAACTCGGTTTTGCTGTTTGCGTTCGCACTGGCCAAGTGGGAATAGGAAATGGTAGGAGGGGTAAGGGAGTGACGCAAGCACGGCGGCGGCGGCGCCACATACAACAACAACAAACCAGCATGGAGGAGGCTATCGGAATGTTCCTGTTCTGCCTTGCCGGGAGCTTAATAATGAGTACGAACGACGGCGTTTAAAGACTATGCTTGAGTTCTGTACAGAGAAACAAAGAAGACGAAGGCTCCAGCGTAATATGATCTTAAGTAATATAATGGAAGAAGATAGAAGAGCAGAGCGCAGGAGACAAACAAAACGACGGGTAAGTTTAGCAAGCATAGCAATTAGCTGGTTGAATGCGTTATGTTATGAGTTAGCATAGCATACATAGGCGAATTGCAACAGACAGTGAATAAAATGTGTTGACACTGGGCGTGACTTATAAGTTGAACCAATCAACGTAGACCTAGGGAAAGGGAACTAAAAAAGTCCTCGCTCTAGACTAGGTAGCCTACTGAAAGAGTTATAGGAACTACGGTCTGAGGAACTAAAAAATCCCCAACTTAGTCCGGTCGGAACACGCGAAAAAAAAGGTTATAGGAACGTTAGGTTCTAGGAACTGCAAAAGTCCCTCCGGTCGGAAAGCGGCTAATGTCATGATTCATCAGGCTCAAATTGTGTAGGAATGGTTGGGATGGAGCATGATCATTTTCACTCATGAATTGGCTCCTCGAGTCCAGAGCTTAAATTCATTGAGAGTCTTTGGGATGTGCTGGAGGAGACTTTACAGAGTGCTGGACTCTTGCATTGTCAATACAAGATCTTGACCAACAACTGATGCACATCTTGATGGAAATAAATGCTCTGATGTTATTTCCATCAAAATGTGCACACACACTCCATCAATTATAGGGTTAGGCCGTGTGTCCACCAAAGCGTTTTTAGCCAGCTGAAAACGCTAGACGCTCTGCTGAAAACGCCTAGCTGTGAGCGCATGAGAGCGTTTTGGCAGCACAGCGTTTTTTCTGTTGAGACGTTTCGTTGCTATGATACAGAATATCCGCAGCACAGTTTACTTGTAACTGATTTCGCAGGTAATTTGTTTCATACTAAAAAAATATTTTTCATCCATTTTGTTCAGTTTGCTCTGCTGGTTGATGTCGTTGTACAGAAAGAATGTTGTGACAGTTGGTCGGTGTGGTATTAGTCCCGCCCCTCCTCCACTGTGATTGGACGGCTGGGTAAAAAGTGACAGTGATGAGCGCTGCGTTTTATCCAAAGTTGAACATTTTCCAACTCTCAGCGACCAGTAAAAACGCCGGGCGCTCAGCGCTTCAGCGTGTAAAAAACGCCGAACGCTCAGCGCTTCAGCGTTAAATACACGCTCAGCGCCTCGTTGCGCTCATGGCGTTTAAAAAACGCGGCGCTCCCATTGAAAACAATTGAAAACGTACGCCAGGCGCGAGTAAAAACGCTTTGGTGGACACACGGCCTTAGAAGAACTGTTGCCAAACATTTAACATGCCAGAAACATATAATCACTGCAATACTGATCCAATCAGACTCTTAAACATTTACATATTCAGGCTATGTTTACACGGAAACGATCCGAAGAGAAAACGCAAAAGTGGCGTAGCGTTATCACTTTTTATTCTGCGTTTAGACGAGCTTTATGGTTGGGAAATCCGCGTGCATATGGTGACGCAAAAGTGTGTGAAATTCGATGTAGTATGTACTCCAGGCGGCTAGGTGGCAATGTGAAGCACTGCCACACAACAACACCAAAATCTTAGAATATTTTGTACAACTGCTAAAAAGACTCTTGTATGTTTTTCAGAGCTGCTAGGGCAACTTGAAGGTCCGACGTATGGAAATAATCTGACATGTTGGTTGTTATTTTCCTGTACTAGCGCATGCCTGTGACGTAAACGCGTATGCGACGAGAGCCACCGTGAGCAGATTTGCGTTTTTACCGTTTAGACGGGAACGCGACGGTGGAGCGTTTTTAAGATTTCCACTTTGGAGGGTGGTTTCACTTTTTTGCGTTTTTAAGCCCCAAAAACGCCGTCGCCGTGTAAACGAAAGGCACATCCGATAAAATATTATTACGTTTTCACCCGGAATCGTTTTCGTGTAAACAGGGCCTCAAATCCAAACAGCAAATTTTTATTTATTTTTGGCCGGGCAGTGTATATTCCATCAATTACAAGGAATGAAATACAGATGCATAAATACCAGAGGAATTAGAGCATGAACAATAAGTGCTGTTTAAAAATTCTGGTTTTAGTTTTAATTGCTCTGAATAGTCTGCCTGAAGAGGTGTAAAGAGCTGTCCGGACGGATATTAGGCGTAGTGTCAGTTCTAGAAGTGAATCTTGAAATTTCTTAGGACTATAGGACTTGCATGCATATTAAAAAAAAAAAAAACAATGTATTTAGTGAACATTTGATCATGTTTGACTTTCAACAATAGCTATAATTCGTAGTCTTGTTCTTTAGCATGAAGCTGCTATTATTATTATTATCTCAATCATAATGTGTAATGACTGTGTTTACAGTGAAGAATACCATAAGTAGATTAGCTTACATTTACATTTACATTTAGTCATTTAGCAGACGCTTTTATCCAAAGCGACTTACAACTGAGGACTAAACCAAGCGAGTCATCGTGAAGAGGCAAAAGCAACGCAAGAAGTGCTCAAAATACAAAGTTCAGACATAGCTCGGAGTAGCATAAGCCAGGCAAGCGAGGATTTAGAGGAAAGGATTATTTTTTTTTATTTTTTTTTATTTTTTTTTTTTAAGTTAAGTGCTTTAAGTTAAGTGCTCCCGGAAGAGATGAGTTTTCAGTTGTCTTTTGAATGTTGTCAGGGATTCTGCACTCCGGATGAGGGTGGGGAGATCATTCCACCAGCATGGAACCGTGAATGAGAATGTTCTGGAGAGTGATTTTGTGCCCCGCTGTGATGGTACCACGAGCCGTCGCTCATTGACCGATCGTAGGCTTCTGGTAGGGATGTAGACTTGTAGTAGTGAGTGGAAGTAGGAGGGAGCTGAACCTGTGGTCAATCTGTAAGCAAGCGTCAAAGCCTTGAACTTGATGCGAGCAGCGAGTGGTAGCCAGTGCAGAGAGATGAGCAGAGGAGTGACGTGGGCCCTTTTGGGCTCGTTGAAGACCAGACGAGCTGCAGCATTCTGGATCATTTGTAGAGGTTTAGTTGCACATGATGGAAGTCCAGCCAGAAGAGCATTGCAGTAATCAAGCCTAGAAATGACCAGGGCCTGGACGAGAAGTTGTGTTGCATGCTCAGTTAGGAAAGGCCTGATCTTCCTGATGTTGTGCATAGCAAACCTGCATGATCGAGCTGTCTTTGTAATGTGGTCTGTGATTAGCTAAATCATATACGTAATTTGGGTCATCTTTGGATAAGTTACACACACACACATTAAATATATATTTATTTTATATATAAACAGTATAACTTTTCAATAACCTTTCATAACTTTCAAGACAAAAAATATTTTTATAGAAGGATAGGTTTATATAAATTGCATTTCATTATGTTTATGTAATAAAGTAAATTTAATTTATTTAAATTTAATTAAACACAATTTAAAGCACAATCGCAGTGCCCTTCACTTTGACACTATTGCTCATTGTGGCTGACTGAAATGAAAGGATGAGTGTGTGTATTTCTCATATCTTTATTCACAATTCTGCAAAGTACTTGAGACGATGCCAGAACAATATAGCAATATAATGTAATTCTAGAGAGATAGATATCTACAGAATTTTTTTTAAAGGCTATACAAGTTATTAGGATTACAGATTTATAATATTAATTGGCATTAAAGAAAAAAAATATTTTGACTTTGGCGTAGGCAGATTCAGTTTGAGTGTGTGTAGTAAACTGTACAGAAAGATGAAAACATCACTGTCAGAAAATAATATTGTTGTATGACAGTATCATAACTTTTGTTTCACAAGTGCAAATATTTGCAGGAACACGTTAGGAATGGGTTAATAGGTTGATAGGTGGTTGCTAGGATGTTGATAGGGAGTTACTAGGTGTTCTGTGTGGATGCTAGGGTGTAGATAGATAGATAGATAGATAGATAGATAGATAGATAGATAGATAGATAGATAGATAGATAGATAGATAGATAGACAGACAGATAGACAGACAGATAGACAGACAGATAGATAGACAGATAGATAGACAGACAGATAGATAGACAGATAGATCGATCTTACTAAGGTTTTCTGAGTTGTTGCTTGGTCATTGCTAGGGGTTTCTGAGTGGTTCCTAGGATGTTGTTAGAGGGTAACTAAGGTTTTGAGAGGTTGTGAAAGCATTAGTTGGGATGTTCTAAGTAGTTGCTAGGACATTGACTGACAAAATAGACAGAGAAGATAGAAAGACATGAAAGAAAAGTCACATGGGCTAAAATCACTGATAAGTGTTCAGCACTTCTGACATTTTTTTGGCCACATCTTTCATTTTCTCTTCCCACTCGATGCTCAGAGCTCCTTCATCATCTCCGACGATGGCAGCATAACTCATGAGAGCAATGAGGCCGATGCAGAACAGGTATGTGAGTCGCGTGCAGAGGTTTTCCATGACGCGCTGGTCACCCTGTGAATGCTTCATGTACACCTCCAGAATGGGCTGGCTGAAGATCTTTGATTCGCCCATCACCGCACCATAAAGTGTGTACAGGTTCTGGTCACACTGATTGATCACAAAGCTCATTTCAAACTCCTTCTTGCGCTGTTCGTGTGCTGCAGACGCCTCCACGGTGTCCATAAATTTGTAGAACTGATTACGAATGTTTTCTTCTAGACGACAGTACAGACCATCCACCGTCTCCTTCCTGATCTGAAGTAATACATTCTGATTCTGCTGTGAAATTTCATCCAGGGCTCGATTCACGCTGCCGAACTCCCGTCTGAGTTTCTGAATGTCTTCATCGTCCACATGGTGCAGCACCACCCGGATGAGAGAGCCGGCCACGCCGAAGATGGGATTGACCACCGCTGCTGCTGACGAGATGGTGGCCACACATTCGAGAACCTTCACAAGGCCCCTCTTCAGCTTCTCTGGGTCCTCGAAGATCTCACTTTCAGCCATTGTGTCTGGAGGAAGAGCCCTTTACCTGAAGAAGAAACTGGTGATACAAAGACACACAATATTTAGTCTGAATCTTTACACTGCTCCTTTCTAGAACAAGCTCATGATCACTATAAACTTGTATAGAAAGCAGTCATATGAACATTAAAACATTAAAAGCTGGCCGTTGCCCTATCAGTCAATGACATTGCAGGCAGTGTTCGTACATGAAAGTATCTTACGAAACTGATTTCGGACAGACTTCTGAGGCAACGTAACGGTTTAATGTTCAACAGCAAAATAGAGAGAGCTTTGAAGATAACTAATCGAATATTTAATTAGTACAATAGTAATTGTAAACTAGACACCTAGTCGCTTCTTTCGTTGCTAAATAAGCTTTTTTTATTTGAATCATTTGACTTTGAATGAAGGATTCATTGACTCACTCGTGACTCACAGTCATTTGTCGCCACCTACTGGTGTTCATAACTTGCAAAATAAGTCACTGAAATTTTGCATCACTAATGCACAGACTGACAGCCTGTCTGTAACATATAAAACATATGGACTTCTTATGGACTACTTTTATATAGTTTTTTTTGTCCTTTTGGAGAATGGATGTGGTCACTATGAGCTGTTGTTGTATGGAGAAGAGCTGAAGAGGTCTAAAATTAGTTTGTGTTCCACAGAAAAAAAGAAAAAAAAACTGCAGAAACCATAATGAGGATTTGGAATTGATATGAGGGAGAGTAAATAAGACAGATTATAATTTTTTTTCTTTTTTTAAATGTGTGTTTAATATCATTTTATGCTACAATGGGCTCTTACTTTGAAGTGTCTTCTGGGATGAAGGCAGTTTGCTGAGATAAAGCACAATGATAAACACTCATTTAAAATAATGATTTAGATCATGAGGTGTTTTATATAGTCCTAATGTACAATTTTGATCTGAATCATTAAAAAACACAATTCAAAATTTGAATGATACACATGAATTATAACCATGCTTATATATACAGAACATAGAAATTGTTAAAATACTGTAAATGGTTAAAAATAACCAAATATTTAAATATTGAATTTGAATATCAAACAGACCTTACATCACTTACATCACAAACATATTTTCCTCTGTTTTCCAAATATCTAAATATTTCCAAATATCTAAACATTCCTAAATCAAATACAGTATATATATACAATACACTATATTATATAAACTATATATATTTATTATATATATAATATTTTACTATATATATAGTTTTTTGCAGTGTGTGAACTGTAAACAATTTTAAGTGAGAATTAGGACTGAAATCATTATTTAGTTTGAATATCTCTCCTGTGTTTTGCGTACATTTTTCGTATACAAAGCTTTTTATTTTAGAGAGCGCTGGGTGTTTGTTGCAGCTCTGTTTAAGCATCCCCTCTTTGTTTTTTTCAAGCAAGGTGAGTATTTTAAACATAGACAGTATGATTTTAAAGGGGCTTCATCACATCAGCTTCACTCAGCTGCTGTCTGTCCTGTTATAGCTCCCTCTAGCTGCTGCTCGATGTTTCCTTGTTCATGCTGAGGACTGTATTCTCTTTCTGACATTTTCAAACTTTAACAAACAATACCTAAAAAAATCTACACATTTTCATGTATTTTAATATCACTATCTATTTGCCTGTGACGAATATTGCAATTCTTACCTCTTCAGTTTGCTTCCTCCCTCGTCCGTATGTCTTCCCAGCAGTCACTGCAGGATGGGCAGTTTCATATGAGCTCAGTGTGGAGGGGTGTACAGATGGACTGTACCATTATCTTACAGGGTCCTGGTAAATGAAATAGTATCATAATTACACAAGCTCCTCTGATGTTATGTGAAACTGTCACAGTTTTGCTCTTTCATTGACCTTTTCATTTTCTAGCTGCAATCAATTAGTCTACTAATGAAATGGCCCAATTATGAATATACATGTACATCTATCTATCTATCTATCTATCTATCTATCTATCTATCTATCTATCTATCTATCTGTCTGTCTGTCTGTCTGTCTGTCTGTCTGTCTGTCTGTCTGTCTGTCTGTCTGTCTATCTATCTGTCTGTCTGTCTGTCTGTCTGTCTATCTATCTATCTGTCTGTCTGTCTGTCTGTCTGTCTGTCTGTCTGTCTGTCTATCTGTCTGTGTGTCTATCTATCTGTCTGTCTATCTATCTATCTATCTATCTATCTATCTATCTATCTATCTATCTATCTATCTATCTATCTATCTATCTATCTATCTATCTGTCTATCTATCTATCTATCTATCTGTCTGTCTATCTATCTATCTGTCTATCTGTCTGTCTGTCTATCTATCTATCTGTCTGTCTATCTATCTATCTATCTGTCTGTCTATCTATCTATCTATCTGTCTGTCTGTCTGTCTGTCTGTCTGTCTGTCTGTCTATCTATCTGTCTATCTGTCTATCTGTCTGTCTATCTATCTATCTATCTGTCTGTCTCTGTCTGTGTGTCTGTCTGTGTGTCTGTCTGTCTGCCTGTCTGTCTGTCTGCGTGTCTGTCTGTCTGCCTGTCTGTCTGCCTGTCTGTCTGTGTGTCTGTCTGTGTGTCTGTCTGTCTGTCTGCCTGTCTGTCTGCCTGTCTGTCTGTGTGTCTGTCTGTCTGCCTGTCTGTCTGTCTGTGTGTCTGTCTGCCTGTCTGCGTGTCTGTCTGTCTGTCTGCCTGTCTGCGTGTCTGTCTGTCTGCCTGTCTGTCTGCGTGTCTGTCTGTCTGCCTGTCTGTGTGTCTGTCTGCCTGTCTGTCTGTCTGTCTGTCTGCAAGTGTTGGTGCTGTCCGTGGTGCTGTATGACTCCAGATGTGTCATGTGACCTGTCATGCTTCATTCACACTGTGAAAGGACGTATAGACCTGCTTTAGTCTTCATGGGTGGAGTTGTATGTACATAAATCTGGTTGTTTCTCTAAAATGGAGTGATGCAAATTGTATGTAACTTCATGTAGCTTCCTTCCACTCATAGTTCCTGTTTTCCATCTTGTGCACTAAAACTCACACATGAGGAAGTGGTTGGCTGCACATACCGTTTAATCCCACTGACAGTTTAGTTCTTCTTCCTTTTATTTCGAGGGGCAAAACTGTGTAAGATGACTTGATTCTCTGCTCTCATTGCTAGAGTGATTATTTTCCCATGAGTGAGATTACTCCTAAAACTGAGGACATCAAATGTAAACGGACATTGGGAAGTGGAGGCAGGCCCGACTCTCAGAGCGAAGACAGACAAGGATTAAAGAAGTAAGAGATTTTACTGACATCTATCTATCTATCTATCTATCTATCTATCTATCTATCTATCTATCTATCTATCTATCTATCTATCTATCTATCTATCTATCTATCTATCTATCTATCTATCTATCATCTTTGACAAAGTCATTCTTATGATTAGAAACTTGTGTTAGAGCATTTTAGTATGATCTGGTGTATCCCTATGACTTACAGTATGTATGCTTGTAGCCACAAGATGTCACTTTAGTGCATAATTAATGCCGTGGTGTTAATAAATAAATATACTTACGATGATCAGCATGTTTTGGAATATGTGTGATAATGTTGAGGACGGTGTCAGTAAAAAGCGGACTGGTTTGTGCTGTTAACTGAAACAAAAACACAGATGAGTTTGTTTTGTGTTCATGGCAGATCGGTTATAGTAGCATCAGATTGGAACTGGCATACCTTGAGTTTAGCAACGGTCTGAGTTAAACAAGAGTTTAAACCGAGAGTTCACGGGTATATGTGATGGTAAGTTAAACTTGCTTTCTGGAATAGCCCCAGCTGAAGAGAGAGCTTTCATTTCAATTACTTGACTGGAAATAAGGACAAATTCCTTGTTGGTTCTGTCTTTTCTAAACCGAACATGTCAAATAAAATGTACTGCAATGGAGTCCATGGTGGGATCACATGACCAGCCAGCAGCAACCAGTAATAAAAGTAATAATACTAATAAGTTTCTTTACTTTATAGCACATTTAGTGCTCAGTGCATTTAAAGAGTCCACTCTTACACATTCACTAGCTGTTTTTTGTGCTGTGATGCAGTTGTTTCCAGTCCTGATCAGTCTAATCTGAGTACTAAGACCAGTTTACAGGCAACCTGCCCCTCTGCACATTAAGTCCATCATTCAGACTCAAGAGATCGATACACGGCTAGATCACAGGAAGCTGGAAATGTCCAGTGGCTTGTTGGAGGCTGTATATGGATTGCTGTCCATTTCACCTAAGCGTGTGTTTTGATGCTCTTAAAAACGACAGATGAAACCTCAATCCCCAAACCCATACACCACAAGACTGTGATTAACTAAGAACACCCGTGCTTTCCAGTTCTTAATACAGATCTGCTTTATGTGCTGTGAGGGTGCATGCTTGGACTTTATTAATCATGTTTTGTGGATTTTATCATGTCAGTTCAGTTCTTCTCGCCCTCAGAACTATGAACATTCAGCACTTACAGTGAGGAGAGAGAATCCAGACCAGGGATATTATTAACTAAAACTGGATATCAATAACTAAATATCAATAACTAAAACTATTAAAAACTTTTTAATTGAAATAAAGCTGAAATAAAATGTTAGATGAAAAACTTATAAAAACAAATAAAAACTAAAACTGAAATAAAAAATAAATGTAACCTTACTAGTAATATTTTTTTTAAAAACTTATAAAAATTACATATGCACATAATAAATTGCTAAAAATTAAATCTAATATGTATATATATATATATATACACTCACCTAAAGGATTATCAGGAACACCTGTTCAATATCTCATTAATGCAATTATCTAATTAACCAATCACATGGCAGTACTGCCCTACAAAGGCTAAGAGCAGTATCTTAAATTTTTCACAAAATGTTTTTTTGCACAAATAAAAAGTGCAGGATCTGCTCTACAATCTGTTAAAATTTCATATGGCTACCTAATACATTTCTTATATAAATGTACATTTTTAGTTGCAGTATTGTATAGAAAAGTAGAGTGAAACCAAGGCAGAATGCAGTATCTGCCCGTACTGCAGTCTGTTTCACTATGATACTGCAGTTTGCCTTTGTGTGGCATGAGTCAGGTTTTATAGCATACTGTATATGTATATAGCTCATATTTCATTTATTGATATATTGATTCCCTGAATGATTAAACTTAAACTGTTTGTAATTACATGTGAAGACCTATCCCAAACTGAAATAAAACCAATACGTTAATGATTGCCATAAAAAAACAGCACTTTTGTGATACAATTAAAATATATTAATCTAATAACGCGTGTTTTTTTTTTTTGTTTTTTTTTTGAAAAATATGATTATAATGCCAAAGGGGATGGACAGTCACAGCTTAGCAGAAAGAATGAAGATGGAGAAAACGGTCAATAAAAAAAAAAAACAAGAAAACAGGGGTTTACATAATATGCCACATAATTTTAATAGTTTTGTTATAATTAACATATACTGTACTTTTGACGACTATAAGCAGCTGCTGCAGCTGTGTGCAAAGGTTTTGGTGATTTATGATTTATGATACAAGCAAGTGATTATGATCACTTGCTACACTTACTGCTATATGTTATTGTATGGCCATGTAAGCAGTAATGCAAAGGCAAAGCGCAGTATAGCCTATAAAACTACCAAATTTTGCCTGACTGTCAAAAAACGAAACGTTTAATATTCACCTCCCTTTGATCTATCTAATTGTACCCTTTGTTGTTAAATTTAATTGGATGCTTATATTTGGTGTAAGAAAAACACAAAAAGCTGTTTTTCTCAGTTTGGAGTTTTTGCTGATACTGCTCTTAGCCTTTGTAGGGCAGAGTTGTTTCAATGCATTTAGGGGTGTGTTCCTGGTCAAGACAATCTCCTGAACTCCAAACTGAATGTCAGAATGGGAAATTTTTGAGCGTGGCATGGTTGTTGGTGCCAGAGTATTTCACAGAGTATTTCACAATCTGCTCAGTTACTGGGATTTTCACGCACAACCATTTCTAGGGTTTACAAAGTATGGTGTGAAAAGGGAAAAACATCCAGTATGCGGCAGTCCTGTGGGCGAAAATGCCTTGTTGATGCTAGAGGTCAGAGGAGAATGGGCCGACTGATTCAAGCTGATAGAAGAGCAACTTTGACTGAAATAACCACTCGTCACAACCGAGGTATGCAGCAAAGCATTTGTGAAGCCACAACACGCACAACCTTGAGGCGGATGGGCTACAACAGCAGAAGACCCCACCGGGTACCACTCATCTCCACTACAAATAGGAAAAAGTGGCTACAATTTGCAAGAGCTCACCAAAATTGGACAGTTGAAGACTGGAAAAATGTTGCCTGGTCTGATGAGTCTCGATTTCTGTTGAGACATTCAGATGGTAGAGTCAGAATTTGGCGTAAACAGAATGAGAACATGGATCCATCATGCCTTGTTACCACTGTGCAGGCTGGTGGTGGTGGTGTAATGGTGTGGGGGATGTTTTCTTGGCACACTTTAGGCCCCTTAGTGCCAATTGGGCATTGTTTAAATGCCACGGCCTACCTGAGCATTGTTTCTGACCATGTCCATCCCTTTATGGCCACCATGTACCCATCCTCTGATGGCTACTTCCAGCAGGATAATGCACCATGTCACAAAGCTCGAATCATTTCAAATTGGTTTCTTGAACATGACAATGAGTTCACTGTACTAAAATGGCCCCCACAGTCACCAGATCTCAACCAAATAGAGCATCTTTGGGATGTGGTGGAACGGGAGCTTCGTGCCCTGGATGTGCATCCCACAAATCTCCATCAACTGCAAGATGCTATCCTATCAACATGGGCCAACATTTCTAAAGAATGCTTTCAGCACCTTGTTGAATCAATGCCACGAAGAATTAAGGCAGTTCTGAAGGCGAAAGGGGTTCAAACACAGAATTAGTATGGTGTTCTATAATAGTATACAAATGATACTAAACTGTTCTGGACTAGGATTGATATTAATTAGAAATTATATTATATATTTTATATTCTATATAAAAATATATTATTTTTTTTTTATTTTTTTTATTTATTTGATAGGGACAAGTGGGAACAATCAACATGCACCGCACTACAACATTTATAGCCAAGGCTAATTTGCGATGTCCGTCCCTAGATGAGCTTTTCACACAAGTACATACAAAAAGTACAAAAAAATACATTTACATATACAGGACACTACTTAACTCTGACATTACATAAAGAAATGTGCATTTGAGCGCAAACTATCAATGATTACATACTTGATCTCTTTTTAAAATACGCTTTAATTCATTTTTAAAAGCTCCCAGATCTAAGTCCTGTTTCAACTCGATCGGCAAGGAGTTCTTAGCACCCTATAGTCAGTAAGTCTGCATATAAACCTGCATATATATATAAGAAAGACATTTCTTATTCTGCATATAAGGTCTCCATTTTTTTTGGGTGACAAAAACACTGGAGAACAAAACAAAAACACTCCACACATTTGTCCATGCTGAACATGTCAGAATAGAAATAGAATAGTAAGCCTTTATTGTCATTATTCTCGCATACAATGAAATTAGGAAATGCTTCCCTTGGTGCTGAAAAAATTATACAACAAACACAAACAATATTACATACGACACAAAAAAAACATATAATACAAAACTGTAAAATATTATAAATATTGCAGTAATAAGAGAACTATTGATTGAAAACTGTCATTGCAAAGTAAAACATAAATAAAAATAATTTTTGGACAAGTGAGTGGCCTGAACTCTGCTTTTAAAAGACATGTTTGTTTGCCTATTCCAGTATGGAAACGAAGGTCATGTGAGAATTACAGCCAAGCTTTGTGTTTTTGTAGGAATACTTATTGTTAGTGTATGTTCTGTAATGCAGTCCACTCATTACTGTTCCAAGTTTCCAAACTCTGCAGGAGGAATTGATCAATTATATCATCCCCAAATTATTGCTGAAACATGCTGTTATTCTTTATTGGTGATATTTGCATATGTGCACAAACAAATGCTGTTGACCTTCAGAAAGGTCAGAAGAGAGAGAACCGCATTACACTCTGAGGCTCCAACACGGTGTGTGAAACGAGAGCGAGTGCAGATGGAGCCAAAACGAGATCAATATACCGATTAGAACTGTAATACGCTAATGGTTTGGCGAACGAGTGGACAGAAATAAACCCATGAGCATAATCAGAGTGTCATTTACCTCCTGCTCCAAAGACTCAAACTCACACTTTCTTTTATTTTCATCTTCCCTTTATTGAAATGAGGTTTTCATGAATCCCTAACAAGTATAAAGTATAATCATTTAAATAATAATAATGATAATTGCTTTGTGAACATAATCTCAAAATACATGTTGTTGTTTACTGTGTTTTACTGTTTTTGAAAAGATAAATAAAATAAATTCTGCATAATTTTTATGATTTTTTTAACAAAAATACATAAATAAACAGCTTTAATGTATGCACACTGTGATTTGAACAAACCTTTCATTTAATTTAAGGCAATGTGAAAAAATGAGGTCAAACACTGCCTGTGCATTGTGTTTGAGGGGCGTGGCCATAAACTCATGAATATTTAATTATGGTGTCCTGGGCAAGATGCTGACTAATAAGAACCGTTAATTGTTGTTGTTGCTGACCATTTATAATGGTTATAGCTTAGGTTACAGTTCTGTTTGATGCTCTCCTTACAGTTGTGTTATGCTATTTTATTTTTAAAGGGATAGTTCACACAAAAATTTAAATGTATTTGTCACAAGGTGACGAACCAGCAGCGGAACTATATATTCCACGGAGGAATGTTTCCACCCGGAGCGCTTTCAACGGAACACCCAGCCAGCCTTGTATGCATCGCTACCATGGCAACAACAGCCGCTGATGACAGAGTGGCAGCAGGTGCGGCGCATCAAGGAGCTGTTTGATGATTGGGACACACAGCGCTTTGAAACAGATAAAAACCAAGCTTTGGGAGATCAAGGGGTGGAGTCCAGTTCAGTGCAGTGTTCTGTGTTCGGTGTGCGGGTGCTGTGTCCTGACTTTGTTCCGTCGAGGTGGGCTGAGAGTTTCTGTGGGACAAATTGGCTGGTGAGATCGACCCGCGGAAGGGAATCCGCTATGAAGGATTGGGTGGTGTGGAACAGAGAAGCAGAGGAGAAGTCGCCTTGGAGATATCAAGTCCCCTTCTTGGGTAGAGATAAGTGCAAACCTTCTACTGGCCGTACGGCATGTGATTTATACACAAAGACACTGTATATGAAGAGAAGCGATCTAGGAACAGGAGTCTAGACACCGTAATGAGAAGACAGCTGTTGTGATGCATGATTGAGGTCGCTATATATTCTTCCGTCTTACTGTCCCTGCTGTTCAGAACAAGGAGGTGGGCTGTGGCCTTATATTTCACAGAGTGGTTGAGAGTGACGTGAGTTGATGCTGTGCCCCACCGTGTGTGTTTGAAGTGAAGTTACTGCATGCTTACTATACCGAATTCTGTCACGTGCCCATCGGCCTTGCCCTGTGTTGCAGTTTGGAGTTGCTGAAGAAGAGATTAAGTGACGGTGGAATTTAAAGCTTGCTGTGTTCTGATTCATCATTGATGCTGTCCTGGAGAACGGAGGAAATCCAGTTATCTGCTGTTCTGAGTGTCCCCCATCTAAAGCCGCTTGCATTCTGTGTTATCAACACTGCCGTGGAGAGCGAAGGAAATCCAGTGTTTGCCGTTCGGGGTGTTACCCCTAAGGCCTGCTGACCCCAGGAGCTGGTCGATTGTCCGGACTTGCCGATCTGACCACCCAGTCATCCTTTCTCGCCAGCCCTCCGAAACCTTTCCGTTACCCGTTGTCTGGGGAAGAACCTACTGTACTTGGAGTGTCCACTTGCTGTCCGGTCGACGTCTGTCACCGTCGTGAGCTTCTGTATCCGCTATACGGGGAGGAACCAATTGTACTTGGAGTACCTACTGGCTGTCTAGTCGACGCCCCTTTCACAGGCGTAAGCTTTCTGCATCCCCTGTATAGGGAAGAACCAACCGTACTCGAAGTACCCACCTGCTGACTAGTCGACGCCTTTCCACAGCTGTAAGCTCTCTGCACTCACTAGGGAGGAACCGACCGTACCTGGAGTACCTACTTGCTGTCTAGTCGACGCCTTTCCACAGCTGTAAGCTCTCCGCACCCACCGTCTAGGGAAGAACCAACCGTACCTGGAGTACCTACTTGCTGTCCAGTCGATGCCCCTCTTCACCGCTGTAAACTTCTGTACTTGAGAGATCGAGAAGAGTACAGTCCACTTAGAGCCCGAGAAGGATAAGCCGTGCTTAGAGTACTTACCTGCTGGTCAATCCGCGTCCCCTCCATAGCCGAGAGCCTCGGCACCCGAAAAGTCTGAGGGGTTGAGTGGACCGAGTCCTTGCCTGTTGTCCGGCCGACGGCCCGGCGGCCACTGGATGCTGGGGAGGAAGGAGGAGTTTTAATTAGGATATACAAATTCTTTTAATCAATAAAGCCTGTTGCATTTTACTTTCCTTGTCCGCCTGGTTTCTGGTTTGCTCCTCAGTGGTACACTCTAAAGGGAGGGGGTAGACCCAGTCGACCCTCCCGACCTGTGACATATTTCTTCTGCTGAACACAAAAGAAGATATTTTGAAGAAAGTCAATGGGGTCCATCAACTGTTTGGTTCTTCAAAATATCTTCTTTTGTGTTCAGAAAGAAATTCATACAAGTTTGGAACAACTTGAGGGCGAGTAAATGATGACAAAAATGATGATTTCTGGGTGAACTATCCCTTTAAGGCACCACGATTGAGAGGATTTTTTTTTTTTTTTAGTTTACTCAAAGTTTAATTGGAGCTTCAAATATCATATTTAGATAGAAGATCTTTTTGCAAACTCTATTCAGAGTTTTTATATGGCACAACCAGACGCATCAGAAGGATAAATCCAGTGCGGAGGCGGACAGTGAGCTGGTGTGTGTCACAGTACAAATGTTTTAATGCTTTTTATCAGATCAGGCCACTTAAAGGCAGGAAGCGGGTCGATGGTCCACTCTGACAAAAAGGTAATGCTATTAGCTCTGGCTGTGATTGGCAGATGCTGCTGGAAGGAGGGATCATGGGATTGATTGACCGCCTCTGCACTACTATTATGTTGAGATTCTCAAAGATCACTCATTTATTTATTAAATATTGATATTGACTGATGCCCTTTCCTGGAGATGATTGTGGTTTCATATGCCTTTATGTAAAAAAGTTTTAGTAAGTGTTCCAGCACAACATCTGGCTGTGTGTTTGTTTTGGTCTAGTAACAGACAGGTTTAAGGTCTTAAGGTTTCAGCTCTTTATCAGAGATGGACACCACATGGATCAATAACTCCAACCAGGACAGAAGCCTCAACCGCTAATGAATACAGGCCGAGCCATGCGTTTCCATTCAGACTCGGAAGCAGGAGAAAAAAAACATCTGTTTTATCTGTAGATATTCCAGAATGCACCATGTATGTTTTCAATAAGAAAGGGAAAAATTTTGAAAATAATGAATGAATCAGTATTCACAAATATGTTTATTTTTACTTCAAAACAAGAAAGGAATGAGTCTTTCTTTATGTGTCAAAATGGTTTGCATTTAGGGTTGTAATGTCGATCACAATTTGTAAGCAAGAAAATGCCTTTTTTAAACCATTAAATTTCAACAATTGGAATTATGAACTTATGAAAGAACATACCATATAATGAATTATGGTGTATTTTCACTTATGACGTTTCAGTTAAGTTAACAACAAATGCATTAATGTAAATGTGGGTAAAATCTTGGGTAAAAGGAAAAATTTCATTCATGAGTTATTACTGTAAATTAATATATATATATATATATATATATATATATATATCCTTTCAAGTTTAAAATAAGGTTACAATAAAAGGAGGTTTAAGTTGTCATAAATAAACAACTTATTGGCATTTAAAGAGGACAGTCATATTGAATTATGTGTGTTGGGGTCAAAGGGGTCAAACCCATGGTGGTTTGGGTCAAAACTTGTATGGTTATAATTGGTTTTTAATGATCTGGTTCCAGAGGGTCAAATCACATTGTTTATGTTCTGTGATTTTGAGTAGAGTTTCAAACATAATGCATTTACAATCATATTTCTAGCATTAACTGGCAATAGAAACACACAGAATAGAATAGAAGAACAATGGAAATAGATGGTCCCTCCGAGTGTTAAGTGATGGATTGATCCTTCACTCAGCACCTCAGTGATTTTAATGACTGTATCCGGAGAGCTGATCACAGCACTTTGAGCTCGTCGGCTTTATATTAACAAAGTGAAACGTCACTTGCCATGTTTCTGCAGACGCTGGCCAGAAAATGCTGACTTGCGTGCAAAAACAGGCATTTAATTAAATGTGGCGGGTGGTATATCATAGCAATGGATTTTAGAATATTTCTTGGAAACGTATTCATTTTGCAAAGGTTCTCATTTTACTTTTGCGCAGTGCTGGCTCAGTTTGCTGAGACAAGGCGACTGGACTTGTCTTTACTGCTTCTTTTCATGGTTGATGGGGCATTTTTATTCTGCTGGCTCTAAGTAGGTCATTCTCACAAAGACCAAACTGCCAGTCCTGGCACCATTTAAATACTTGGCCCAAAAGCCATTTCCCCAACCTTTTCACACAACTGCACAACATTGTTTTTTATCATGGTATTGTTTAAATGCATGATTTCAGACATAGATACATACATATTTAAAGCATAAAATAATACAAACTTGATATAATTGCTTATAAAAGTGCATACACAGATGGGCTAGTTATAGTTAGTCTGAAAAATCACTTTGGTTTCATTTTAGAACCATGACAATGGAGTGAAGAATTACAATAAATGCAATATTTGTTAGAAACAGTGAGCTGACAATGAACAATGCCTTATACATATTTTTTCAAAGCATAGATCATAGATATATAAATTGCAGTTATAGTATATTTTTATATTTATTGTGATTTTAAATACTGTGAAATACTGTATACCCAGCTAACAAAAATGTGTTCTGAGGAAATTTTGCTAACATTCCCATTTCGGAATGGTTAAAATCGTTCAGTTTTTTTTTTTTTTTATGTTTTAAAGTTTTTTTATGTTTTTTTTTGGTTATGCGAACATTAAACCTTCCATTTTATTCTGCAAACTTTATGGGAATGTTACTTTTGAATTTTCTTTGAACATTCTAAAACATTCCGAACATCCAACTAAAACATTTCAGTTAAATAAACATTCCATGAATGATTAATTTTTGAGCTAACATTTTGAGAAAGACCAGTTAACTTTAAACAAATGTTCTATTAGCATTCCTGGAAGAACATTTGTTCATAACTTTGAGAGAACATTGCCAGAACGTTAGCTAAAGTTCCGAGAACGTTCCCTGTTAGCTGGGTAAATTAATGATCCCGTTTAACCTTTCTAAACCTCCTCTGCATGCACACATACATTCACGTTCTTGTGTTTGTCCCAGTAGTGACATTCTTCAGGAAAACTCGACACAGCGAAGCTCTCCTTGTGACGACTGACGGCATGAACCAGAAAGCCAGCTAACTGCTTCTCCAGAAGCTCCACGACAGCTTTGGCATCCCCCTTCCTCGCAGGACCTTCCATCATCTGTCTGATGCTCTCATTGGGCACAGGCTGAGGGGCGCTGCAGAACGAGACCACCAGGTTTATGTCGTTTCCTTCAGATACTTCAAAATAACTCTGTCCCGCCACACTCTGAAAGTTCTGCCCAGCTCTCAAGTTCCTAATTTTGCCCAAGTCACTGACGCCTCTGATGGACCAGCTCACCCAGTCGTACTTCTTCACCAGGAAGTCCAGCAGTTCCTTGGCCGTTTCCTGGAGGTTCCCATCCTCTCGTTCCTTCACAAGCCTCTTGATGTCCAGTTCAGCTTGCTCTGGAAACGAATGCACACATTTCTCTATCGCTTCCTTCATTTTCATCTCAATTTCTTGGATCTTTGCGCTCCACTCTTGAATCTTCTCCTGCTCTGCTTCTTCTCCCTGAGTAAGGAAACAATATCCCAGCAGAGCGATTATTCCCAGGCAGAGCAGCTCCTTCAGCCTGACGCAGAAATCTTCCAGGACCCTTCTGTTTCTGGCCTCGTATTGTTCCACAACATCCAGGATTGGCTCCCCAAAAATGCTGTTCCCCATCACAGCATCATAAAGCATGTAGAGGTTCTTCTCTCCTCCTGTTTTGGGAAAATGCTGCAAGAACAAGCGTTTTCTGACCTCCTTATACTCAGGTTTGGCCTCCAGAATGTCAATGTATTTTCTAAACTGGTTGCATAGATTTTCCTCCACAGCGAAGAACTCAGAATCCAAACGTCCCTTTTTAATCTCGCAGTTGATGTCTTCTATTTGAGATGAGAGGACATCCAATTTGCTCCTCACAACTAGAAACTGATCTTTGACATATGTGATCTCCTTGCTTTCCACATTGTCCAAGACCAGCCTCAACACTGGTGCAGAAGCTTCAAACAGAGGACACATCTCTCCAACAGCGCTGGCCAGCACCTCGGCTCCTCTCTCAAACATCTCCATCACTGCTTCAATGGCCTCCTTCTTCTGGGCTACAACCCTCTCCAGTGGACTGGACATTTCTAAAAACAAACAAAAGCAATTACATCAAAGATACATTTCTTTCTTTTACTATTCAAATCTCATTTCTTTCATAGCTCAGAACACTTTAATTCTTATTGTTCAAGAAAAATAAAAAATAGACTTAAACGAAGTCTCTCTCATTCTCGTCTGGGAGAAGACGTTGTAAATGAATATTAGAAAAGCTGTCCTCAGACAGTACAGCCAAATATGAGAGAGAGAAAGAAATCTGAGGTGCATTGGTTCAGCTATGTCATAATTATGTTTTATATAATTATACAGTGTCCTTGTTACACATACTACAGTAATAACTGTAAAAACAACTAACCCTAAACCAAACCTTAACCCTATAGTAAGTACATGTAATTAATGTTACTTAAATGTATAATTACACTGTAACAAGGACACATCAAAATAAAGTGTTACCTACTTTTATTCTCATAAATAATCCTTTTATAATCGAAATGATTACAAGTGTTTTCCATCACTGCAAAAAAAGCATTACGCATAGGGATGAAACCCTCATCACGTTACTATTTTTACAAGGATAGCCAATTGTGCCATCAGCATTTTTTTTCTATTTTTAAATCTGCATGCATGTTAATAAGCAAATCGTGTTAAATCAAGCCCAGACACATTTTAAACCTCAAGAAGATCATATTCAGAGCACAATAATACGACTTAGAATCATGTATGGCACCGCTGAATGTGCCATCTTCTGTTCCGTAAAAAGGACACACCTCGAAAAGCGTTTTAAAGCGCAGTCTGCCTCATAAGTGTCCTATGCGCGCATCGCAGCATTAACACGCGCAGAAAAGATTTCAAACAGGTTTCTCACGTCTGGCAGGTTGAAGAGCTTCTGTCCGAATTACGTGTCCGAAAGTCAGGTTTCCCTCAGGTATTGGCTTGAGGAGGATATTTGTGATGATCTGAGTGACTGTGAAATGAACAGAGAGACAGCGCGAGGGCGCGCGCGCGAGAGAGAGAGTTGCGCGCGCTGAGGATGCGTTAAGATGATTTTGGTTTGGAAAGCCCTTGGCAACAGCCGGGTAGATGTCTCATTTTTGACATGGTTGGCTATACTTTGCGTTTTATTCATAGTTTGACAACAGATAGAAGAGTTGTGTGTTGTTTCTAGATTGAACTAGCGCGTAATGTTTGTTCATCAAGAGGAATATTGCGCGCAATGCGCAACATGGAGCAGCTCCAGTGGACAACAAGAAGGCGCAGATATTTTCCACACAAGGATGGCAGGTATTTCACACATTCTAATGATATATTTGAGCTTAACTCGCTTTATTGTATTATGTTATAGGCTATAATATCATATAATATTATATTATATGGGAAAATCCAGGGGAAAATAGGTACTCTGTGCTTAAATGTTCTCTTCTCTGAGCGTGTGCTGATGAAGGAGGGTCCATATGCATATATTATGAATCAAACGTGGATAAAAGGAACGAAAAGACGGAAATCACATGCATCTGTATAGTCTATAGGTAAATCAAGTGGTGGATGTACATTTATTTTACTAACAATCCACTAATAATCGTTTGGAAATAAGTCAGGTACGTGTGACCTTGTGTCTGAATGCGTCATACATGGACGGAAACTGCTGAACATGATGACATATTCCCATGAGACCCAACAGAGAAGGTGCGGGTGTTGTGAATATGGTGATTCTGATTATATTACAGGGAGACCAGAGTGTGTGACATGGGGAAGTTACTAGGTTTTACATCTAAAGTCTAAGCTTTTTTTCCCCCTTTTCTCTCTTTGTTTCAAAGCTTTCAACGACATTTTTGTGATTTAGCCTATGTCCACCAAACAAAAATAGTTGCTGGGTAAACAATTCAATAAAACAAAACTGACACATTTATTTGATCTGAAAGCGTAATGTCAGACTGACAAAGGTGCACGATTCATTCATTCATTGGAGTTTCCTTTTTCCCAAGTAAAATCCCAAATCATTGCTGCTTCCTTTTACATTTTGACCGTTTTTCAATTGTTTTGTGTATCATGACTTCTGTATCATTTCTTTCTTTCTTTCTTTCTTTCTTTCTTTCTTTCTTTCTTTCTTTCTTTCTTTCTTTCTTTCTTTCTTTCTTTCTTTCTATCTTTCTTTCTTTCTTTCTTTCTTTCTTTCTTTCTTTCTTTCTTTCTTTCTTTCTTTCTTTCAGAATCACGTGTCCATATGATTGCCTGTCCGTCTTGATGTAAGAGTCTTTGCAAGTGTTTCTGGCTGATGATGACGTGAATGAGGCGGACCAAGACTAAAGATCTGTCTTCTGTGACGTAACACGGGGTAAAGTTAATCTTATTAACGTTTATGGACTATTAAATAAAAATAAGGAGAACGCGGATCAAGAACAAGGGATCGAGATTTGGCAAGTTAGTTGGCAAAGTCCAGCTGCTCCTGGTACTTATTAACAACGTAGTGAGAACATGTGAGTGTTCAAACGTGCTACAATTTGAAATGTTTATAATTGCATATCGCATGCTGTTTTTATACACATTAAAAATGTGTAGATTCTAAACACACAGTATGCTAGTAGGCTATCCATATTCCAAGGCCTAAATCTCAGATTGTGCTCTTTTACTGCCATCTAGTGGCAGAAGATCATAGCATACACTTGGTGTTCAACATGGGTTCACTTCCGGGAACGTTTTTATTTTTATAAATTGGACTATTTCAGCATTGCTTTATAATGAAATGCAGTTCATGGAAATCTAAATTTGAAAATCATGTAACAAGAAAAACAGTCCCCTACAGAAGTCCCCTCATCTACTATAATTCCCTTTAGTTCAATAACATATGTATACACATTTTATGTGCATTTCTCATGGATATATCTTTAAATTAAATGTATATAGATTAACTAATTAATTCACAGGAATATACCAATAAAAATATATATATATACTGTATGTAATATATATATATATATATATATATATATATATATATATATATATATATATATATATATATATATATATATATATACTGTATGTAAAGAATTTGAGTCAAAACTACTTGGAATATTTCCCTGTATCTTTATTGAAAAATGTAACAATATTGTACAGTGTTATAAGTGCAACAGCATTCCAAAGACTGAATAACAAGAAAATGTGTTTTAATAATGATTGGGAAGGTAACATGTTCCAATCCTCAAGACATTCAAGTACATGACACAGAATTATAATGGCATTTATATGCCAGTGCTTTACGGATACATATAAAAGAAACGTGATTATCTAGATAAACTTCAATCTTGACTGAACAGACTAAACGTGCAGCACTGTACACTGGGTTGCGGTATAGCAAGCACATCAGGTGCTTTATTTATCCCAAATAAAAGGGTCAAAGGAATGAAAAAAAAAAAAAAACTTCAGTTTAGATGTCACTTCTTATATTAAAATATATGATCTGATAATCTGTTCCAATGGCACTAAAAATGACACACGATACAATTAAATGCATACTCGAATCTACTACTAAATAGATTTAAGTATGCGAAAAAATAAACATGAAAATTTCAGACAGAAATTTTGATCTTAGTATGCACAGACAGAAAATTGTATGCTCTTTATTTTGCAACGTTTGTATAGATAGATAGATATAGGCCTATAGATAGAAAGACAGATAGATAGATAGATGCTAGATAGACAGACGGATAGATAATAGAGAGAGAGATAGTTTCATTGAACATAATTTATATTTATTTATATTTATGTAGTGTTGAAGCTTTTAAAAAAATAATTTTCAAGGTGACACTGCTTTTGAACTTTAATAATATTGATATAAGCACAGTCAGCATTCTGTAGATTAGTGTGAATTATGTTTGTCATGTAGTGTTAATCTGAGGCAAGGCATGAAGAAATGTGATCATGTGATTAAAAAACAAAAACAAGAAGCAGATTACAGGAAATGACTGTGAACCCGTCAGCATAACCTGCTCATCAGGAGGATAATGCTGCATTAGATGCTGCAGGTCGATGAAGTCCATTACAGGAAAAGGCAAAGCACGAGTGCAATAAAGAGCGTTGGTGGTGCAGAAAGGCATCAGGATCACTTGCATCTCCTCAGCACCTCCTGCATTTTCACCTGCACGTTCTTCATATTCTCTTCCCACTCCTCGTTGCGAGATTCCAAGTCATCCCCCAGGATGCCGTAGTAGCCCATCAGAGCGATGAACCCGATGCAGAACAGGTATGCGAGTCGCGTGCAGAGGTTTTCCATGACGCGCTGGTCACCCTGCGAATGCTTCATGTACACCTCCAGAATGGGCTGGCTGAAGAGTTTGCGCTTCCCCATCACGCCTTCATAAAGCGTGTACATGTTCTGGTCATCTTTGTCGTTGATGAAGCTCTCGACGAAATCTTCCTTCTTGCGTTGCAGGTTCTCCGGCTTGGCCTCCACGATCTCCACGAATTTGCGGAACTGATTGCGAATGTTTTCTTCAACCTCGTGGTACTGTTTGTCCAACGTCTCCTTCCTGATTTGCAGCAGGGCTTGGCGGTTCTGCTGTGAAATTTCATCCAGGGCTCGATTCACGCTGCCGAACTCCCGTCTGAGTTTCTGAATGTCTTCATCGTCCACATGGTGCAGCACCACCCGGATGAGAGAGCCGGCCACGCCGAAGATGGGATTGACCACCGCTGCTGCTGACGAGATGGTGGCCACACATTCGAGAACCTTCACAAGGCCCCTCTTCAGCTTCTCTGGGTCCTCGAAGATCTCAGCCATTGTGTCTGGAGGAAGACTGTATTAAGCTCTTATCTTATAGCTGACCTGAAGAAGGAAACAGATCACAATCTCAGAGTTAAACATCTACAAGGAATCCATGGCTCAATCAGCATTTGCGGCTTAATGTTGATTACTGCAAGAATAATTTTGTTCCTCGTTTTCTTTTAAAAAAATTAGCAAAAAACAGTGAGGAACTTTTAATGGAGGTAAATTAGGTCATTTAAAAGCAGAAATGTAAGGCTTATTTTAAAAGCTCTTACAATGTGCACTTTATTTGAGCTGTAAATCATAATTTGTGGTTTTTCTTTACGGGTTACACTGTCAAATCGATTAATCCAATCAAAGTGCTGTCAAATCAACGAATCGCGATTTATCGCACCAAACAAAAGTTTGTAAATATACATGTGTGTGTGTATACATATATACACACACGTATATATGAGTGCTGTCAAATTGATTAATCGCAATTAATCGATTCTAACATAAAAGTTTGTTTATATAATATATGCATGTATAATTATATATATATATTTGGGGTATAACAATATATCGTGCCACAATATATCGCAATACAAAAATGCAACAATACGTATAGTGACAATATGTATCGTGGATAGTTCCCCCAAAATAAAAATTACTGTGTGAGAAATAAATTCAATTTTTTCAGACTTTCAGTGTCAGTACTACATTAAACTACTATACATAATGTTGATTATAATGTATAATAATGAAATGGGGGAATATTTGTGGGTCCTGATAATGCCAAATGTCTTATGTTACCAGTAAAAAGTGGCCTATACATTATTTTAAATATATCTAGTCCGTGACGGAGTGCAAGCATATTCCGTCTAAAATAATTCTGTATTTTCAGCTTCAGAATCATGAATATTTTTATTCTGGTGTCATTGTCCTTGGGTTACAAGCACCAAGTCTTGTTTTAATCAACAGTACATTTTTTGTTAACCTTTTATCATAGTATCGCAATAACATCGTATCGTGAGTTCAGTATCGTGATATGTATCGAATCGTGACATGAGGGTATCGTTACACCCCTAATATATATATATATATATATATATATATATATATATTATATACTATTTTTACACACACACACAAATGTTGATGTTAGATGCGATTAATTGATTCAACAGCACTAAACTACACAGAATAAGAGATTTTGCACACTAAATCATGTTAACATGCAAGTCTTGAGTATACTTGCAACAGTGAGTACATAAAGGTCTTTACTTCCATTATGAGTGCCCCTTTATAACCCAGAAAGAAGTGGAAGTTGTAAGCAATAGTATGCCATACATGCTGTTGATTAAACTTAACCTTAAACTCAGAATACTCCTTTAAACATTTATTTTAGATTAGACTCTGTAACCACATCAATCTGCCTTTGAAACTTTGACAACTTTGCATTCAATGCAAATCAAAGCAATTTCCATATTCACCTGCATTCTGCAGTCATTGTCCTTAGTGATCACATCATGAATTGACATGGCAGAAATCACATTTGGTCATAGAACACAACAAATACAAAGACTAACTGCCATATGAGAGAGAAAACAAAATATATCCATTTATTGTGCAAAGAATAATCAAACATAAGCAAATAATTATATAATAATTCGTAATGTGTAACTCACATCAAAGACTCACATCATTAGAAATATATATTTTTACAATATATTAAGTCACAATAATAACCAAAACATGCTTAATATTCTTTAAAAACATTTTTAGCCATGATATACAGTATTAAAGGGATAGTTTTTGAAAATGATCCCATAATTGACTTACCCTCAAGCCATCCTACTGTAGGTGTATATGACTTTGTTCTTTCAGCCAAACACAATCTGAGTTCTATTACAAAATATCCTGGCTTTGCTTCAGAAGGCCTTTATTGGTATGGATTACTTTTATGATGGATGCACTTTTTTTGGTCTCTATTCCCTCCCATTATACAGCTTGGAAGAGAGCTTTTATAACTCTGATTGTGTTTGGCTGAAAGATGAAAGTCATTTACACTTAGGGTGGCTTGAGGGTGAGTAGATTAAGTGATAATTTTCATTTTTGGGTGAACTATCCCTTCAAGAAGAGATTGCATCAAAAAGTCCATTGTCAAGCAGAGAAAGAATGACCCATTTTACACCCCACAGGATTTATTGAAACTTCCTTATTCAAGATTGCTTGTGACATTAAAACTTTCAGCATATTATGAAACGGATTTGTCTCAGCAGTTGTTCAGTGTGACTTCAGTCTTCCTCAGTGCATTGGTCCAGAACTTCTTGCATCTTGTCTTGAATCTCAATGACCCTCGGGCCCCATTTGTCTTTCACTTCATCCTCGTCATCCTCACTGACGGCGTAGTAGGCCATCAGCCCCATAAGTCCGATGTAAAACAGGTGGGCCAGGTGAGAGCAGCGGGCCTCCATCACCTTTTTGTTCTTTTGACAGTTCTCCAGGTACACTTGTAGGATGGGTCTCCCAAACACAGCGGCTCCCTTCACACCACGATAAAACACATCTAAGCTCATGTCGCTGCCGTCCTTCTCGTAGATCTTCACAAACTCCTGCATGTGACGATCTGAGTTCTCAGGGTCCAGTTTTACTCTTTCCAACATGGTGTTGAAAGCATTGTACTGATGCTTGATGACTTCCTCGTGTTTACCGAAATTCTCGTTGATCTCATCAATGCGGATCTGTCGGAGCACCTTCTTGTTCTTCTCCGAGATGGTTTCCAGCTTTTCATGGATCTCCCTGAAGTCCTTGCCCATCTCATGGTCTTCCTCTTCCGTGAGGCCTTTCCTGACGACCCCGACCACTGAAGTCACAATCCCAAAGAGAGGATCTATGGAGGAGGCGAAGGAGGAGATTTTCTCCACATAGCACAGCACTTTGACCGCAGTCGCTTTGATCTCCACTTTTTCTGCCATAGATGGGTCTGAATCTTGGACTTTGGCTTTCAGTGTTGTCTGATTCTGAAATGAAAGGAAAACATATTCTTAATAAAAACAGAACAGACCATAATTACATTTCAACACTTCTGTCCTGAACATTCAACAACCGGCATGCTTCCTTGGCAAAAATAGTGCAATTTCTCTGCTTCCAAACCTTTAGGCTTCAGCATTGTATATACTTTACAGAGAGGGCAATTCCACAACGCGTTTCTTTATTTTGAAACTGAACCTGCAGTGTCAAAATGGAGAAATGCTTTGTGGAATTTCCTTCTCTGTTTGAATATACTGTACATTTTTAAATTGAGTATAAATCTATATTTTAAATGTAAACTTTAATTTCATTCAATACTGAAACCTATCAAATAGTTCAATGCAACATTTCAAAATGAACAATTTTACTAATTTGTGTGAGTTTTGTATTTTTTACGCATATTAGAGTACCAAGCTGTTAGAATAGCAACATACTAACATTTATCTCAATTGGAATCAACTTTTGAGTTGTCTCTTGTGGTTTTATTTGAGTTTCTGCCTATGTAGAGTGTCCCAAATTGATCAATGACCATGTAGGCCGTAGGTTTTGGAATAAGACCTATATTTTCTCTTTCTATGACCGTGAAAGGTTGCTGTCCAGTTCTGAATCTGCCGTGTCCAGAATGGTAATAATCAATTGTACCTGTTTCCTAATTAGTAACTAAAAATTTTACTTTCACGCCAGGGACATACCTGTAGAAAATATCTTTACTTAAAAAAAAAAAAAATGTATATAACATGACATTTTATTTACAGGTTTTTGTGCTTTCAGAAAGGAAGTTCACATTAAGTGTTGACTCTTATTCACAAAGTAAGGGATTATTCAATATACAGTAGTAATCAAAAACTGGTTTGCACAGACACAGACAAACAAACTAGTAATTCAAAACTAAACCAATACAGTTGATAAGCACGTTAGGATTGACATTCCCATCAAACCACATGGCATAATGAATGATGTCATGCTCATGGCTTTACTCATGTTTTCCTTATTATAAACAAAAAGAGTTTTTTGTATAACATGCAGTTTATCTTTGTCAGTCACTAAAATAGGTTTCTAGACTGAATGAATGGCAGTATGGCTTGTAAACAGGCTAACACAATTAGCTTAAGAAGGAGGTTAGATGAACAGCAAAACATATTCGGTTACATGAAGCAGCAATATTATTCCACACTCATGTCACAGGATACACGTTTAAGCAGGAGAATGTTCTAAGCTATGAATCTTACCTTTAAATGCGTCTGTAGCTGTCAGTTCCTAATGGTGCTGCTGCTGTTTTTGTACAAGCAGCCACCATTTCACTGTCCGGTCTGAGAAACAGCACCTCCCTCTTTGTCAAAAAAGGGCAGGGTGTGCGAGTGACTCATACCACAGCAATGCTGATTGGTTTAGAAGGGGGAAAAAAAAGCATGCAGCTTTTCCGCAACCCCCTTTCTGAAGAACACACACACCCTGCATGGAAAATGGCTGCAATGCGCTCAGCCGAGTACAGAATTGAATCTTGTCACTTATAGACTGAATGAATAACTAGTTGGAGCAGATGAGTAAATTAGAGAACATGTAGATTGCCTATATAAAAAAAAGAAAAAGAGGAAATTCTGACGTTGACTAGTCTAATACTAATGCATGAGTCAAAAAGTGTGTGGAAAAACAGTTTATGGGCCGTACAGTAGATCATTAAACAATTCTTCCATTTAATTAAATGCAACAATTACATAAGAAGATACGGTCGTGTTTCATGAATGAGGCCGTGTGTAAAAATTCAGGAAGCAGGTACGTCCTGTTGTGTGGCTTATCTGGTTAAGTGAGAAAAACACTAAAGCATAAACAAAGAATGAATATAAGCAGAAAGGAGAGGCGGTCGAGCAACTGTGCGTGTCAGCTGCCATTTGAACAGCTGGAAGAGAGTCAAGTTCATGACAGATGTGTGGTGTGAACTGGGCTTTGTGTGGGTTCATTTTGTAATCGAATAGCTAAGAAACTAATATGCATTGTATGCTTGGAGGAAAAGGTCACATTTTCACTTTGTTTAACAGAGAATAAGTGTCACCTCTAACCAGTTAAGACAGGAAAATGAACTCTTACGTTGCAGTGAGAAAGACCGGATGTCCCAAATGGAGATCTTGTTTTTTTTCCCCTTCCAAGTACCTGCGGCAGAACAGAGGGGGGGAAAAGCATAAAACTTTTAGCAAATTATATTCATAGAGTTTGGGGTCAGTTATCTGTTGAAATTGCAATAATGATTAATGATAATCTTGGTAGCCTCAGTTAGAATGTTATCAGATGTTTCACACAGTATGCTATTGTTTTCCAGCAACGGTGTGTGGAAATTTACAGCAACTGTTGCAAACTAAAAGCCTGATCTTTTTTTGTAAATTTACATTCCATTTGACACCTTTCCAGCTAACAGGAAACAGGAAACATTCTCATTCTAACGTTGTGGCAAGTTTCACTTGTGTTATGAATGAACGTTCTTCCAGTAACGTTAATAGAACGTTCGTTCAAAGTCATCTGGTCTTTAATAATGTTAATAAATTAAATTAGCACAAAAACATTATTTATACATAATTCATGGACATTTTTTCCTGAAACATTTTAAATGGATGTTCATCCTTTTTAAAATGTTACTACTTCTGGGAACATTCAAAAAGTAACATTCCAATTGTGTTTGCAAAATGTTAATATGGAAGGCTTCATTAGTGTTCGCATAACTAAGAAAAACATGTGTAAAACATTCTTAGAACACATTTTTGTTTAGCTGGGCTATTGTTGAGCCATTTTATTAAAGCAATTAAACAGTGACATATCAACAAGCTATCAGTGTTTTTTGATGTCAAAGTACATTATGACTCATTGAACAAAATGACTTCACAGGAATATTATGGCATAATTCTATGAAAGCTAAACAATATGGCCCTAAAAACATAAAAGTTAATTTTTGTTAGAACTCAAAAATCATTTTAGAGGCTAACAGAAATATGGAAGCTCCATTTCTGTCTCTGAGCAACTGCAACTTCATATCTCACAATATTTCGGGGGCAAAATATGTGATGGATCAATAAAAATGTTGGTATGGTAATTGTTGGTATCTACTAATATAAAAGCAACTAATATAATATCAATTCTAAAGGTTCAATTAATGTTTTTATGTCACTTTGTGGCTTATTAAAGAATACTATCGCGTAACTTTGGAGAAACATAAACAGTATGGTTATAAAATATAATTTTTTGAGGTGACAATGTTGTCATGGCAAATGTCTGACCACTTAAAGGGATAGTTCACAAACAAAACAATTGTTATCATTTACTCACCCCTGAACTTGTTCCAAATCCATTGACTTCTATAGTTTTTTTTTTCCTACTATGGAAGCCAATGGCTACCGTCAACTGTCTGGTTACCAACACTCTTTAAAATATCATCTCTTGTGTTCAACAGAAGACAGAAACTCATTCAGGTTTGGAACAACATGGGGGTGAGTAAATGATGAATTTTTTTGGGTGAACTAAACCCTATTTCCACAATTGACCAATGTTCTTTGATGTCAAATTAAATAATATGACTTTTCAAAAGAATATTGTGGCATACTTGTAAAGTAGTATGGCTGTAGTATAACGAGCTATAAAATATAAAAGTTAATTTTTGTTAAAAAAGCACTTTTGGGAGGGCAACCGACCATCACATTAAGGACACTGCATGCTGCTGTATGAGGCTGTCACATTCAAGTTAAACAACTATCCTCAAACAGGGAACTTTAACATTTACACTTGCTAGATTTAGTGTACGGGACAAAATATAGTAGTAGTTCAGTAGTCTATGAGAGAAGAGAGCTTATGAAACTTCACAGCAGAATTATACCTTGCGATGTGATAGTAGATGACGTGCAGCTGTCTTTAAGCAAAAAAGGGGATGCATGGAACTCTAAATGAAAGTATATTTACTCTTCATATTTTCCCATTTGAGACACAGACCCTTGTTCCTGATCCATCCAGAGGGGGCAGTAATTTACATTTTCAGATTTTTGATAAAAAACGCCAGACAATGACAAAGTGAAATTGACTGTGATGCCCTCAGGAGGACTACATTTAACCCTTTAAATGCTGGATGGTTTTAGGATATGAATAACAAAGTTGCACCTACTACATCCTCCATCCTTTCTATTTTTTCAGTATTTAACCCTTTCAGTTCATCTTTATGCTTTATCTTGTGTAAACAAATATGATAAGGTTAATTTATATTAACTAACTCACTTATTTAAACATAACAACTTCCCTCCATTTCCAACAGGAAAGACAAACATGATATCAAAAGATTAATGATCATTGATTAATATGATCATCACTTTTGCGTATTTAACCCTTTCACTTCATCTGTATGCCTTATCTAGTGTAAACAAATATGATTGGGTTTATTTATATTAACTGAATAACTCAGTTATTATAATATAAAACAAATTCCCTCCATTTCCACCAGGAAAGATACAAATAAAATCAAAAGATGAATGATTATTGATTAATATGACCGTCACTTTTGAATATTTAACCTTTTCGGTTCCTCTATGCCTTATTCAGTGTAAACAAATATGATTAGGTTCATATATATATAAACTATAAACAACATTTTGCTTTATAATATATATATAATTCACTTATTTTAATTTAACACAACTTCCCTCCATTCCAACAGGAAAGACACACATATTTATTATTGATTAATATGATCAACACTGAAAGGGTTAATAGGTCATTTGCACCAACACCAGCCCAATAGCAAAATGTTGTAAGTTTTATATTGATTTATAAATAATAAAAAGCTGGGCTGCCTTAATTAGTCCATTACATAACTTAGAAAAGGGCCCTGATGACTCTCTGGCAAGACTAATCTGAGACTAGTCCATATACTGTGTGCTTAACTATTCCCATACTCCAGGCTTAACTAGAAAAGCAGTTCATTAGAGTGTTTACACTCAACGCTCACTTAGTTAAGACTGGTACATGATCTCCTAAAGGTTTCTTCAAGTCAGCAATACTAGTAACCATATCTCTGATTATTAGTTACTTAATTGTAAAAGATTATTCTTTTTCTTGCAGTTTAACGTGAAAACAGTTTTATATGCTTGAGCACAGAGATAAAAAATCCAGAGTGTCGAATAAATCAGGAAGTAAGCCGTCCCAACAGCATTCACCACTCCAAGGAGCGGCCATCTTTAAAGCTCTCTATCAGTTCAATCAGAGAAGCTAATATGTCAAAATTAACTGATAAAATCACATAAATACACAATAATATATATGATTTACATCCTTTTAGTACATTTAAGTGCGTTTTAGTCTTCAGGGACCATCCTTAACATGTTTCCTCTCATTCTTTTGTACAGCATTGACTGTATGTCAAATTGGACACTTCCCTTGGACAAGCAGCCAAGGGATCAAGACAAAACAATTGCAGACCATCTTTAACAAGCCAAAGCAGAACAAATCAACATCTTCCTGTGTTTTCCCAACCAATGTGAGTATTTGAAAAAGTCTACAGCCCATTTGGTGTAGATCACTTTCAGGCAGCTGTTGTCTGCCCTGTTATAGCTCCCCCTAGCAGCTCCCTCCATATTTCCTTGTTCATGCTAACCATGATATCTATTCTCACCCTATACAGACACCATGCAAGACTTGTAAAAATCCATATACAGGCATGCATTAGGGCCAATGTACATCCCAATGAGCCCATCCATCCATTAGTGGCCTGGGCCATTGGAGAACACAGCTCCTCTTACCTTTTCAGATTGCTCTCTTCAAAGTCCCAATCCCGACTGTACTTCTTCTTCCCAGCAAACACTGCAAAAGAGGCACTTCCATTTTAGCTCAATATGGAGGGGTGTTCAAATTGGACTATACCATTTAAACTTGTGTACAGATGGCCCTGGTGCCTCAAAAAGGGCCCTTTGGCCACCAATATCAATGCAAGTCTCCACTTGCTCCATTGCAGAGGCATATATTAACCCCTATTGACCAGCCCCCTCCTCAAGCCAAAGATGACCTCCCCCAATGACATTCAAATATTCCAGCCTTCCAACAGTCAGATAGTCTAAACAGAGAACCGACTGTCACTTCTGGAGGCAGCTGAGGGCACACAGAGTCTCCAAACAGGCCAGCTGCCAAGCTCTGCCATTGGTGACACTGAGTGGAAGCTATTCATGTGGGGGCTTTTTATTAAAATAATAAATTAAGAGTTAGAATATACCAAATTTAGTTAAATAGGGTACTGAAATATGAGCCATCTATTGCATACGCTGGCACAGAGTTAAAAAAGGACACCCTTCCAGTGGTGTCAGTGTGTGCCCAAATAGGACACCTGGTTCTAGCATTAATGAAAGAGCTTAGCAGCCTTAGCTTTATAGTTTAAAATATATTTTAAGGTACACCAAGCAACATGTATAAGTTCTGATTTGAGACCAAACAGTGCTGAATCACTGTTTTGTATCTGAAATGCTTCAATATCATCATTACACAGGCTTTATGAGGGCACAGACATTTCCAAGCTACTGTTCCTTTAAAGACAACAATCATGCTCTAAAATAAGCTCTTCAATTGTCTCGTTAATAATGCATGAATCAGCGTACAAGAACTATATATATTCACCCGATAAAACAAGAAATGATTATAAACAACTCAATGGGGATCAGTGCATCATTCTGTGATGCTGTAAGTACTTTGCACATGTTCTGAACATACAGACAAATGGATAATTTTGTCTGCAAAATGGTGCAAACACAGGATATATGTTTAAAATGTGATCACTACCATATTTTAGATGTCTTGAAGTTGAAACATAATGTATGCTAAAACTAAAAATAACTCCCATGCACAGAAGCAAACATTTATCTAAATGCACAGATGTGTGAAGTCACAGGATGAGTATGTAAGGTCACAGTTGTTAGAAACAAAGAGATATGGGTATTGAAAGGCATACAGATCTACACAAGATTATTTTTTATTTTATTTTTGTCTACACCATGTTTTGTTCTATGTGTCACAGTCTCAAACATGTATTATAACATTAGAATATGTATCTGCTACAGATTAATGTAGTTTAGAAATCTACCGTTTTTAATTAATGTAAAGATCAAACTAAAGATTGGTGTGCTATAATCTAACCCAATACCTAGGTTTGTAACATTTGAAAAACAAAAGGAGAATTTGAAGAATTGTGTTCATATTTATTGTGCTATTCACTCTTACTGGTTTAAAATTATTATTATTATTCCATCACCATTTCTTTTAAACCATTTTAGTTCAAAATGTTAAACATATAAAAACATTTCAGTTTAAAAGAGCAAATAAAACGGCTGTGGCTATTCTGTAGTCACATCTATTTTGCATTGTCTCATTATTTTGTGTGAATCCAGAAGTAGCTACATTGGTAAGCCTTGCAATCCTCCTGCTCAGCCATGATATTTCTAGTTGTTTAGTATGTAAATGAAAAGACTGTGTGGCTGTTCGTGAATGTTATAGCCTAGGCCTTTTATATATGTCATCACCTCAGAACGTTGGTGTCCATACTAGTGATTTGAAAAATCACCAGAAAACTGACGGTGTTACAACACTCATCATCGGTAGCGGTGTGTACTTAAGCATGCTTAGATACAAAAACTGACTGAAATACAATCACAAAAACGCTTACCGGGCGTCGTGCAAAAACTGAAGGGAGAGTGCGCCAAACCGCTGCGGGTGGTATGTTTTGATGAAACAGAAATAAGTGAAAAAAATTACAAAGCATTAAACTACTGAATCTTAGAGCGAAAACAATCTAACATTCGAGTGCAGGATTATTTTCAGACAGGCATCCGTTCACTGCTCGACGCTGTGTGTTTTATCACTGACAGGTGTAGGCTACGCGGCCTACGATACAACGTGAAGCATCGCCTGACAAATGATGATTGATTCTGAAATGACGCCAGGAACTAAGACAACGAATAAGGTACGATATAAAAAAAATATATATATCAAACGTATACTCACACAGTCTTGATGTTCATGGATTGCTTACATAGATTTTGTTTAGGCTATATCGCGTCCATCAGTCATTTTGATGGATGTCAGCAGTCGTATTTTATAATATGTATAGCCTATAATAAATTGGGTGTATTTGTGTACTCAGACTTTAAATTAACAAATATTAGACATTAAAGTGAAGATCAAGGTTTCAATATTGTTTATGTCTGTGGTGTTTTTAAATGCTTTAAGACAAACCATGTGTAAATTCATAAGTCAACACCATTGCTGAGTATTTTCTCTTTAAAATTGCAGTAAACCAAATCTCAAATATGCGGTTTGAAATCGCTGGTGTTTCTGACGTCACAATCTACCTTGTAACCAATCAGGTGTGATCGTCTATGAGTGGATCTCTGAGCTGCTGTGAGTGAGTGGAGGCGGGGCTTATGTGCATATTCATAGAACCGCGTATACTAAATGAGGCAAGGGTGTAGAGGAAATAGTAGAATAAAGAGTAAATTCAAGCTATTTTAAAGCCTGAACATTTCTTCTTTTTTTTTCAAGGAAAAAACACTTAAAATTTTAATTTTGGTGATCAAATATGATACAATTATTGACTACAGGGGGACTTTCATTTAATAAAACATCCGACCCCAAGTCCAGACAAGTCTGTTGATTTAAAAGAGTCTTCCATGAAAGATTATTTTACTATTTTATTATAGGCCTACATTTGAAATTGGGAGTAAATTTGTTTCGAGTTTCTCTTTTCTGTCTTTTGTTTTGTGTTTTTATTTAATGGAACTCATGAAGGCTTCTTCAAGGTATTTTTATTTTATTTTATTTTTTTGGAACACAGCTTCCCTTTTTTAACAACTTCAAAACTTTACACAAACATGCCTTTGACTCGTCTTTCTTCTGCCAGATATGCAGATTACCAGATAAACCAGATCTGTACTGTATTAACAGTCCCAGTGCCTGAGATTTAAGTTTCTTCTGTGAAGTTTAAGTCCAACAATTTATTAAGGCTTTATCTTGGTTTTGAAAACATTCTAAATTCAAAGCTTTGAATTGTCTTGATTGACAAGATGATGTGGGGGGAAATGTGTCAAATGGAACTTATATTCAACAACATATTACTATAATAAACATAGAGATGTGTAAAATGTATTTTTTGTTTAATACTGTCAACATAATTCTGAGTTAAAAAAAAAATTTATAATAAAGATTATAGAAATGACATGATGTACTGTGAAATGCCTAATAAAGTCTTGTCCACTGTATGTGCAGTTATTGTCTCAATTGCATGTGTCTAAGTTATTGTAGGTTGTGATTGCAATGTTGATAGCTAAATCAAATAAAATTGCCACGCGGTTGGTTATGTAAGTTGGTTATGTTTTACTGGTGTTTAAAAAACAAACATATTTCTTCTTCATTACATGCACCAAAAAAAGATCAAGGAAAAATTGATTTTTCATGATATCACCCATTCAGTGCTTTGAGGCTGAATGTGAAGATTATTGTTCAAACAGTGCAGGAGCCATTTCAAGACATCTTTAGCACTAACTCATACAGTATAAATACATTTCAGGCATGTGGCAGAAAGGGAAATGTCTGACGGATCATGGAGTTGTGGGTACTGTCCATGGTGCTGTAGGATTTCTGTGACTTCCTTCTTTTTCATCTTGGATTTGGATAGGGAGGTAGCAAAGATCATGTATTTAGTTTTCCTTTTTGTTAGATTGCTTAAAGATCAGCTGTTTGATTGTGTTTGTCCTCACATGCTTCCACAGTCACTGAAAAATAAAATCAACCAACCTGCAGTAGAAATCCATCTTTTTCAAATACTTCCCGAGACAAGTGCAGAGCTCATGTGTATACAGTTTTAACTTTATTTTCCAGCGTTAAATTTTGGCTTAGTGGGCAGGACAGATAGCATTACCATGCTATGTAACAAAGGAAAAGTGAAGAACAAAACTTATTCTTGAGGTTATACTTTAACGAACCCTGAACGAACGGAAGAGTAAGCTCTTGAGTTTATTTCAGATCACGGGAAGAGGAAATCATTGTAGCAGAATTATTTTTTTATTGATTAACGTTATTGTTATGACGCTGTTCCAGGTAGCTCTCCTTACGTTTCTTCATGTTCATGTAAATCTTAAACTTTGTCTTTAAGTTTCGTCATTTGTTTTTCCGGGACCTGAAGAAGAAAAAGCACGTGAACACATTGAATGTTATCTGTAGCAGAACATTAGGGATTCCAACACAATCAAAGAGTTGGCTTAGGCTATGCCGCATATTTCTAACGCCACAGTGTTGTAATGGTAGACGACAACTTTACAGTTCACGAGAAGTTAGCCTAGCCTGTGCGGTTTAGTCTAGTCACGTGCTCTTTGTTTATGTCCAACAGCTCTGATTTTGTTCCACCTTTCGCTTCTTTAACAGCATTATTCAAACAAATGAACGGAATCTTATATTTCTACGACGTCATCGTTTCTATGGTGTATTATGGCAAGTCGTTTTGACTTTTATTCATTAAAAAAAAAACGTTTTACTATTAGCCTATCAATTCAATTGTTGATATCAAGAACAGACATTTGTACTAGTAACCACGTAATTGACAAAAAAAAAAAAAGATATTTACTAAGCTAATAGGCCTGTATTTCTGATTTGTGAAATTGGAATTTCAACTAAGAAATCAATTAGCCTACTGGTAACAACTGAATTTGGATGGCAGCTTTTTAAAATTCTAGTGAAAATACAGATATAAAGAAGTATAGTTTTTAGTTGATTTAATTATTAAAGAATCAAGATTTCGTATTTCTGTGAGTGATGACGTCATGCATTGTTAATTTCAAGAATTAACATTTTTACGAGTGGAAATGTAATTCCTGATATCAAAAATTGCCATTGTTAGAAATAGAATTCCTGATATCAAGAATTCATAGCCTAGTGAAAATTGTATTTATAACTGATCTCTTCTTCCATTGGTCAGAGGCATTGAGAAGTGTTGTGTCGTCATCATCACAGCGCCTCCCAGTCCAAACGGCAGCCCGTTAAACGGGTTAAACTTCTGCTTGAAATGAAATTAATTGCATAAAGGCACAAAGGAGAAAGTTAAAAAATGGATTTTATTAACGTCATAAATCTTCAAATACAGTAAAAACCGTTGGGCGTCTTGATGTTCCCGCGTTTAGTGAGGAAACACACAACAATCAATGACGACTGAAGCCACGAAAGTACAGTGAGTTTATAACGGTCAAGATGCGAATCAGAGCACATAAACCTCTTTAAACCTTATAACACTAGCCTACAGTGGTACCCTGGTGTTCATCTACACAATCTTTAAAAGCAATTCCTGAAAATGATTGAAACCTCAATGCTACATTCTTCTACTCAAAGTTTTGCAAGTTGAGATTGTAGTATCAGCAATCCACCACAAGAGGGAAGTATACATCTGACTAAACATCAGTGGACACAAAGCTGGCCAGCTCGTGGACATGCAACTGTTTCAGGTTTGATCTCTTCATTCCTCCACCTTCGCAAAAATGTATTATGCCGTGTGTGTTTGTGGACAAAATGTCCCCACAAAGATGGCAATATCCAAAATCCTTGTTCTTGTGGGGACATTTTTTTTGGTCCCCATGAGGAAAACAGCTTATAAATCATACTAAGTGGTTTTTTGAAAATGTAAAAATGCAGAAAATTTTCTGTGATGGTTAGGTCAGGGGTAGAGTTAGTGTAAGGGGATAGAATATACAGTTGTCAATGGAAAGTCCCCATAAAACATGAAAAAGGGGGGGGGGGGGGGGGGGGGGGGGGGGAGTGTGTGTTTGTGTGTGTGTGTGTGTGTGTGTGTGTGTGTGTGTGTGTGTGTGTGTGTGTATAATACCGTCCAACATAGCTGTCAAAGCAGATTAGTTTCAGAATGTTTACCAGACACACACTCAAACAGACAAAATATGCAAATACTTTGCAAAGGCAGTGGTTCTATACCAACATACATTGTTGTGTGATACTGTGGCAGTTTTTAAGGAAGAAGAATATATATAATATACAGCATGCATGCATCATTATGGCAGTCTCACATGAACACTAAAGCACGTTTTGGAAGATGTTGTGGACAAAGTACTTCTGCTAAATATACTAAATATACTAACTCTACTAATTTCTTTTCAGTTCAGCAGAATTTCTGACATGATCCTTTCCATATGCTTGATTAGAAAGGAAATGAGAAAGGGCTGTCAAGCTCCAAAAAGTATTTTTATTTAATTTATTTTAATTAGTGTTATTATTTTTTATTCTTTATTAAGAATGCCTCATCATTTTTGGAGCGCAGCAGCATCATTTCACTTACATTGTACATATTAGAAATACTTTTCTCATTTTGTGTTCAAAATGAACATCATATACGCTTGGAACAACATGAGAGTGAGTAAATAATGTTAGATTTGATTGATATATAGTTTCAAAACACAGATGCCTCATTATTGACAATGGTTTGGCCAAACATTGGGCTAAAACATCACACTTTCGCCAGTGTTAGTGCTAGTGACACTTGTGTATTGTAGGTGAAAGTGTTAGTTTTATCAGAGGATGCAATAGCATGTCGGAAGGTTTTATCACTCTCGAGGCCTCGCGTGGTTGTTCGGTGAAGTGACCCGGATTCTGAAGCAAAGTGGTGGAGGTGTTGTCGAGTGGGAATGGAGGGGGGGGAGGGGGGGGGGGGGGGTCTTGTATGATGAGAGTGGATTAGAGATAGGGGGGTGGGGGATATGGGTGATGCAGTTTTGCAGCTGTGCGTGTGCTTCTGTGTCTGTGTGTGATTACAGGGGGGCAGGAAAGGTTCAGAAGTGTTGGAGCAGAAAATCTCTCTTCTCTCTCCTCCTCCTCTTTCTCTTTCTGTCACCGGGCCAGACGTAAAGCAACAGCAATTTGTGCGATTTCACAGCTCACTGGATCCCAAAAAACTCTGACAACCTTATACTGAGAAAGGAAGAGAAGCGAGGAGAAATGGAAAAGTGGAACGATGTTATGGACTGAACAAGGGGAATTTGAAGGTCCAGGGAAAAATATAAATATGTGGAATGATGAGGAACTATTACAGTGTCTTGTCGACTTGTGTTGCTTTAGAACCAAAATGGCGAACTTAGACAGCGCTGATATTTTTCAAAAGTAAACAAGATATTCTTAAAATGAATCATTGAAATGTGTTAAACAGGGATAGTTCATAATAACCAGACTGTTGGTGGCACCCATTGACTTCCATATTAGGAAAAAAAAATACTATGGAAGTCGATGGTCAATACCGTCAACTGTCTGGTTACCAACGTTCGACAGAAGAAAAAAACTCATACAGGTTTGGAACAACTTGAGGGTGAGTAAATGATGACAGAATTTTCATTTTTGGGTTAACTATCCCTTTAATATTTAAATAAAGCAAAATATTAAGATGACAAACTGAGCAGTAAAACAGAAAGTTTTGGTTTCAAAAATATTTTGAAAAAGAAAACTTGTGGTCAGCATCACATCACACAACCTGTTCATGTTAATATCATGAATTTAAGAGTTTAATTGAACATATGGCATTTGATGGTTCCAACAAAAATATGGTTAGATGCATTTCATTATTTGCTTTAGGCATGTTTAAGTGTGTCAGTCGAGAACCACTGATCTATGTAATAACCGCAAAACATTTTTTTTGTAGATTTTTTACATGATTTAGGAAGCATGGGGTCAGTGAGATTTTTGTTTTTGAAGGAATTAATACTTTTGTTCAGCAAAGACAGATCAAATTGATCAAAAGTGACAGTAAAGACTTTTACTTTATCCAAAACTTCTATTTCAAATAAATCCTTTAGACTTTCTATTCACCAAAGTATCCTAAAAAAATGCATCCCAAGCAGCACAACTGTTTTCAACATTGATAATAATAAGAAATGTTTCTTGAGCAGCAAATCAGCATATTAGAATGATTTCTGAAGGATCATGTGACACTTTAGATTGGAGTAATGATGCTGAAAATTCAGCTTTGATCACAGGAATAAATTATTTTAAATTGTAATGATGTTTCACAATATTACAGTTTTCTCTGTATTTTTGATCAAACAAATGCAGCCTTGGTGAGCATAAGAGACTTCAAAAACATTTAAAAAAAAAAAAAAAATTTTGAACGGTTGTGTGTATCAGATGTCTAAAAAGATTCTGCAGATTTGTTCCTACATACTGGTCTTTTGTGCGCTCCGTTTGTGAATCTTCTGCTGGCTTAAGAACTATACTATGAGCTCAGCACAAAATCTGGCCCTGAGGACCACCTAATCCTCCAATCTCTTCATGAGCATTAACCGCTCTTTGAGGTTCCATTTGTGTGGCCTTTTCCTTTATCTAATATTCAGAGATGTGTCACTTTTAACCCCAGAAAAACCTCTGAAGCTGTCCTGAATGCATAATGCTCTCTCCTGAACAATTACGCTGTTTGCAGACAAGCGAGGGAGAAACTCGTGCAATAATTGAAAAGGCATTTGCCAGGATGACGGAGCACTTAAAAGAACCGCCTCTTCAGAAGAGGAGCTTCAAGTGCCCTCAAGATAAGATATGTCACCTGAGTTCTTTGTCTTGAGGGCTGTAGGACATCTGGATTGGCTTTTAAGGTCAGTCATGGGACAGGAAGCCCCTTTAATCCCACCAGCTGTAAAAGGAGGAGGATATTCCTTGGGTTGCGGAACAGTAGCTGCCTACAGGTCCGTCTAATATATGTGCCTTTAAGGCACATCGCCTTAAAGACTTGGAGGAGTTCACTCAAAATGAAGATTATTTACTCTCCCTCGTGTCGATCCAAAGCAGCGTGAATTACTTTCTTCCATGGATCGCCATAACGACTGGGGTGTCAAGCTTCAAAAGTGACTCAAAAATAGCCATAAAATAATGAATATTAGTTCATGTGCTATATAACTAATGTTCTGAAACCATTAGATGGCTTAAACAACAGACAAAAAGAAATTTAATTAAGAATTTGATATCTAAAGATATGTCCTCTAAACACAAGTGCATTTAAGGATTGTTTTAAATAATGCTCTGATAAATAAATAATGCAAATGAAATGGAGATAAAGGGCATATACTGTAAAAAAAAAATATATATAAAAATTTTAGCGGTAGTAAAAATGCTATAGTAAAAAATTGGTTTATTGGTTAATGGTTAGTTCCCTTACTAGATAAGGTGCAACTGCAAAACTATAAAAAAATCTTAATAGGACATTTCATGTAATTTTACAGTAGAATACTTTTACATGTACAGTTTTTGGAAGTCATCTTATAATTTACAGTGAATAGCGAGTTTACATCTCACAATTCTGAGAAAAGAAGCCAGAATTGTGAAGATGGAAACTCGCAATTTCAAGAAAAATTCAGAATTGTAAGAAGTCGCAATCACCTTTTAAAAAAATTTTTAGTCTAAATTTAAGTTAAATCTGTAAAGCCTAAAATGCTGTTACTATATTTTTAAAGGTAAAGTTCTGGCAACCACAGCTGCCGTATTTGTACCATAAATTTCACAGATTTTTTACAGTGAATGTATTTAAAGGGATACTCCACTTTTTTGGGGAAATAGACTCATTTTACAACTCCCCCAGAGTAAAACTGTTGAGTTTTACCGTTTTTTAATCCATTCAGCCGATCTCCGGTTCTGGCGGTACCACTTTTAGCATAGCTTAGCATACATCATTGAAGTCGACAAGACCATTAGCATTTCTAAAAAAAAAAATGACCAATGTGTTTCGATATTTTTCCTATTTAAAACTTGACTCTTCTGTAGTTACATCGTGCACTAAGACCGACGGAAAATGTAAAGTTGCGATTTTCTAGGCTGATATGGCTAGGAACTATACTCTCATTCCTGCGTAATAATCAAGAAACCTTACTGCTGTACCATGAGTGCAGCAGGCGCAGGCACTTAGTCCCGGTCACGTTGGAAGTTACCGAGCTGGGGACTATTTTCAGGCGCTGCGTCATATCATTACGCCTGCTGCACTCATGGTACAGCAGTAAGGTTTCTTGATTATTACGCAGGAATGAGAGTATAGTTCCTAGCCATATCAGCCTAGAAAATCGCAAATTTACATTTTCCGTCGGTCTTAGTGCACGATGTAACTACAGAAGAGTCAAGTTTTAAATAGGAAAAATATCGAAACACATTGGTCTTTTTTTTTTTAAAGAAATGCTAATGGTCTTGTCCACTTCAATGATGTATGCTGAGCTATGCTAAAAGTGGTACCGCCAGAACCGGAGATCGGCTGAATGGATTCAAAAATGGTAAAACTCAACAGTTTAACTCTGGGGGAGTTGTAAAATAAGCCTATTTCCAAAAAAAAGTTTAGTATCCCTTTAAGTGTTCCTATTATGCTATTTTAAAGGTTCCTAATTTTGTTTTGGAGGTCTCCTACAATAGGTTTACATGCATGCAAGATTAAAATACACTTAAATTTTATCACAATACACATTGCAGCAGCATCTCATTTCTCAAAGAGCCAGTTCGAAGATTCAGTCTCTCTAAACCCCTCCTTTCTGAGAGCCTACTGTGCTCTGATTGGTCAGATGGGCTAGTCTGTTGTAATTGGTCTACTGCTTGCAGCGTGTACAGCTACAACTACAGTGTTTGAGGATGGGTCAAAGTAGACGTTGTTCATGGGCATTAAGCACATTTGTTTTAAACCTACATAGGTTCATGCAGGAGGTGAGACTGGAATTGCTGACGGCTCATTTCGGGAGTTCAGAAACGATTCTTTCTTTTAGGACAATAACTTTATTTGTCGTGGACTTTGATCTTTAAAATTTTGAACAAATCTTTTCAAATTGTTCAAAAACAGCTATATTACACACTGACTGAAAGGTAATTATCTAAAAAAAAAAAAAAAAAAGCATAACAGCGGCACTTTAAAGAATAGAAGCATGTATATAGATAAACACGGACTCTTTTAGGCATGCTGTGTGGGCCCTGTTTTCTCACATGATCAAGGAATGACTGTGTAGGGTGAGGGGTCAAGTGAAGGTGGCATCCCCAAGCAGCCAACTGGAAAGCTTTGAGTTCAAAGGTCATTGAAAATATGCTCGATTGGTTGACTTGTCATACAAATCAGATCAGCTGCTAGCTGTACTAAAATGACCTGGCCTATTAACAGAGCAGAGACGACAGGCAGCAAACCGCTGCTTGGAGAATATCTGTTTCTTCATTTGTTTTTCAATTCAATTCAAAGAACTTTATTTATCCGTTAGGAACTTCATTCGTGAAGATATGGAGTAAATGTTATAATGCTACACTGATTCTAGCTTAATTTTATATTCCCTCTGTGACTTTGACCTTGTCTTCCTCGCCACAAGCATTTGTAAGTGTGTGATTTATCTGTCAGATTAATTTTGTTGGCTGCATTGAAATGTTTTTAAGATAGGGGTCACTCTTCGGGTCAAAGATGGCAGCCAATAAATTGAAGGGGAAGGGAGAGGGTGTTTAAAGCAAATTGTCAGAGGACGGAATAATTGAAAGTATTGCATTTGCACGAACATAATAGCATCTCTGAATTATTCAAAAGTTTATGGGATTATAGGGTCTATAATAGAGTTTACAATTAAATGTGTGTTAAACACAACAATCAATAACTTTGTTTCATAGTAAACATGCATTGCAGATATGCATTAACTTAGGACTGCTGTCGCAGAAGGAATTTGTCTTTAGAATAGTGTGAATTTCAATAAAATCAATAACGTGTTTTCTTAAAGCTCTTAGCTGGCATTCAGTTTTGCATGCCTTGCAACAGCTATATGAGAGAGCTATCAACACATATATTTATACTCAAAGTAAGCACATCTTTCATCAGAAGTATCATGCATGCATATCAACACTTGACATTTGGTGCAGCAAACACATGTATATTGTACATTTTCTTTAAAATCAGTATTTATTTTGACCAAACCAACATTATTGCTGTTTAATGCAAACTAAAATATGTCAAAATGCTAAATAATCAAGGCATTGTTTCCATTGGGTGTTTTCCATTTAGTCACTAGAAGTTCATATATATATATATATATATATATATATATATATATATATATATATGTGTGCGTGTGCGTCTGTGTGTGAGACATTGGAATATAATGTTGTTATGCATTATGTAATTTAATGTTGAGACACACAAAGTTGCTAGAAATCATAGAAACGTCAAAATTGACTTAAAATTCACAAAAAATATTCAAACTTTTATTCTTAGATTATATTTTATTATATTATGCTTTTGTTAATTGATCAAACTGACAATTATTAAAGGCCAAAAATAGGCTGTTTAATTATTAATCATAGTGATAAAACAATACATAATCATAAAAAAAACAGTATTAACTTACCTATATGTATTGTACAACTTACAATTTAATGTGTGTATTGTTATGATGCATAAAAGTGGTTAAAAAACATTGTTAAAACATTTATAAGAACGAATTCATGGAGATGAATCAGACTTTTGCTAATGAGATTTAAACCAGAGATCATATAAAAAAAAAAATCAAAAACACTTAAATCACATTAAGATCTGCACAATTGAAAATTGCATAATTTGTTATTTCCAACAAAATCATTATGAAATTATAATAAAAAATGTTCTATATATTGCCTAGTAAATAACAGTAATTTTAAAACAAAGAATCATGGAAAAAAGGATTACAATACGAAGAATTATACATATTTTCCAAGAGACTGTAACAGGTCGATGGACAAAAGAAAAACTCTAGATGGAGGCCCACGTGGACGGCAGATCTTATAAGGCAGATGTTTATGACTCGTTATTTACAAGCTCTTTAATCTGGCCAATTTCCTTGCCCTTGGCAGTGGACGGGTCTATGGGTCGCTCCAGCTGAACCCGCGCGCCGCTGGTCATTCATCTCCTCGCGGGCAGCTAATGTGGGGCAGTTGCTGGAGCGAAAAGCTGTCAGGGCTGTTTTTTATTCATCGCCCGTTTTCCCGCATACATTTCAATTAGAGGAGCTTCGGGATGCTACCGGTCCGTCAAAGGAAGGTCTGGCAAAGCCCTCGTTTAATACTCCCATCTGTAAGATAAATATTAGCCCCGTCGCTACCCGTATCGATTTGCGCTAAGGTTAAAAGCTTTGAGGACCTTGGCTTGAATATGGGCTGCTCGACAGCTTCCCTTCACCCCCGCGGTCAGATCGCACGGAGGTCTGACCCAGACAGTCGAATCCTGCTCCTTGATTTCTTCCCCCATTTGTGATTAAATGCTGCCTCTCTCCCCGTCACCCCAACCTTAACCCTGGACCTCTCCGCTCCCAGGTCACTTAACCTTGAACCCAATTACAAGATAAGGTTACTTAAAGGTGACCCCCGCTTTGCTTTACTCAGCTAATAGGACGGTCGAGAAAAAGGCCGGCGCAGCTGATACGCTTCTAGCTAATTCACAGGGGTTGACAAAGGTCGCACTCAAGCCATAAAGAAGAGCTTCGATCTCACACGCAAAATAAAACTCAGCAATACATGAAGACAGTCAGGCAGAGAGCCAGCAGCGCAGTCTGCTATTCAAATAAGACATTTTTGATGCATTACAGTCAACTTGATGCGTTAACATTCATATACTGCCACAGTATTTACACTGTCAACCAAATTTGGTTTTCTGGAATAGACTGGATATTTTTTGCCAGAGCAAAAAAAAAAAAAAAAAACACTTCTGAGATTTCTTTGCATCCAATTTGGTGCTCATTCAAAATGAGACCAAAAAACCCTCTTATTTTCAGCGTATAAATATCTTACTAATAGTGCTGTCAAATCAATGAATCACACATCTAACATAAAAGTTTGTGTTTACATAATATATGTGAGTGTATGTATGTATTATTATTTATTACATTTATATATATACAGTATGTCTGTCTGTGTGTACACTGTGTAAATAAATATGTGTATACTGTACACATTTATACTTGTATATATTTGTGTGTATATGTATATCACAGACACGCGCACACACACATATATGTCATATATATACACACACATACATTATTTAAACACAAACTTTTATGTTAGATTTGACAGCACTACTTACTGAATGTTAACAAAACAACTGTTCAAAAGTTTCGTGTTAGTTCTATTAAATATTTTTGAAAGAAGTCTCTTATGACACTAGGCTGCATTTTATTCGATTAAAATTACAGTAAAAATAGGAATATTGTGAAATATTATTACTATTTAAAATAACTAGGGATGTCCCGATCAAGTTTTTTGTGCCCCCGATCAGCTAGGTGCAGAACCCAAATACATTAAAGTTAATCAAATCAATCCAGTGTATACAGGGATGTGTAAAAAGTGCCTCAAATGTAAAAAAAAAAAAAAAAAGAAGCATCTTATATTGGGTAATTTCAATATAGCAATTACTACAGTAATTATATCTATAGACCTACTGTACAAAGACATTGGTAGAAGACATCTGTTACAATGGTAGACATTGTAAACAGACTGTGGAGCCACAATAATGAATGTGGGACTACTGATTCAACAACCAGAATACTGGATTTAAAGTTAGAAAGCATGAAGCTCACTGTGTCAGAATGCCAGTCTGTCAGTCAAGTCCGAAGCAAGACACAACCCATAGCAACGCGTTATGACATCTCACATAGTCTGACGGCAGATAAAAATAAAGAGTAAATAAATCGCTGTGTACGAAATTGAATACTTCCATGCTATATATGACTTATTCCAACTTATTCCTTACTTAATCGGCCCCGGTACCGATGAGATTGGCCCAGGACATCCCTAAAAACAACTGTTTTCTAAATAAATATATTTTAAAATGTAATGTATTCCTGTGATGCAAAGCTGAATTTTCAGCATCATGCGTCACAACATGATTCATCAGAAATTATTCTAATATGCTGATTTGCTGCTTAAGAAATATTTCTTATGTCGATAACAGTTTTCTGGGACACAGATTAGATCTTGTTTGCGTGAGTGAAAACAAAAAAACACTACTGAAATTTCTTTGCATCTGATTTGTGCAATTTTTATGACATTCATGTCTCTTTATTTGGGAGTTTTCATCATTGTTACACCACTGATTGGCTCAGGTAAAGTTACTGAATGCAAATTAAAGTGTGTATGGGGTCGGGGAGCCTAGACTTGGACTCGGACTGCAATTATGAATGAACTCGGACGCAGTGTGGGTGGATATGTACTCGAACTTGACACAGATTCTGACATTTGTACAGTCGAGTCCACGTCATGTGTAACATGAAAGAAAAGGAAAAAATACATAGAATTAAGATTAGACATTAATAAATGTCTCCAACTCAATTGGTTAAGGACTTGGACTCGACAAGGTGGACTCAGACCCAACACTAGCTGTTAGTATTTCTATCATGGCTGTCAAACGCTCAAAAATTGGAATGCTGATTAAAGGTAGGGTAGGCAATTTTTGGGTGGCTAGCAAAAGCAAAGCCACACCTCCTTCAAAACACATGAACGCGTACAGCAGGGAGCAAACAAAAGCATCACGAGAGACGGCGTTAAACTACCTCAAGGTTCAAAGCACATAACATTACAATAATAATGAACAAAAATAAACTTCTTACTTGTACCACCCGACTGCTGCAGATTCATTTCGCTGTTGATTAGTGTTGCCATTGGTTTCCATCTATTACAAATTACAGTAGTTATGGCGTGAACACAGCATAAGCTTGTTGTTTTGGTTCAGGATGAACTGTTAAAAGTGGCTGCTCTTTCGGTTGCGGTGCTTGTTGACTGTCGTCTGTCTAACTCGTAACATGAAACGCTCTGACGACGTGTGATGTCTGCGTGAGCAGGTGCGAGGAGTTATGGAAATGCATACATTGACAGGCAAATAAGACATTGTATCATTGCATTCGGACCAAATTCAATGAATGGACAAACATTTTATGGTCCTATGCCATCCACAGAAGATATACATATAAATACATTTAGACCACTTAACTTAGTGATTGCTATCAGGATGTGAAGAGACTTTCAACCAGCATTACAAAAAATGTTTCTGTAACAAATCACCTACCCTGCCTTTATCTGCATGCCGTTTAATACACCAGTTAAAAGTACTTAAGCTTTGAAAAGCACATCTCAAGAGTTGCAAAAACATCTTAATTATATATGAATAATATAATAATATATATTTACTTGTCACTTGACATCTAGCAGATACTCTACATTCAAAGCAATCCGCAGTGCACTAATTGCAGAGACACTCCCCTCGAGCAGCCTGAGGTTAAGTGCTGTGCTAAAGGCCAGTGCTGGGAGAGCAAGACTGTGATCCTGATAAGCCTCTGGTTGCTGGCTCACACTTGTTTGGGACAGAACCTTCAGCCTTTGTGTCAGCAGTCCAGATCAATTAACATTTCATCACCACCAACTCACACCCAACTCACAAATTTTTAGAGATTATATCTTTGTTTAGCCATAAGGAATTATTTGCCTTGAAGTAAAAATAGTCATCTGAATAGTAAGAAATCTGAATGAAACAACCTCTGCACATGCTTTTATGATAGGATAAGGTTTTATGGTACGTCAGTGTATATTCACTATTAAATGTATAGTTTATGTAAGTTCTATCATTATCTACAGTACTCACCCTCATGTCTTTCCATATCTGTAAGAACACAAAAGAAGATATTTAGAGGAATGTTAAGAGTCCAAACAATGTTAATATATAAAAATACTAGAGTATATTATATAAGTATGATTTTAATACATTTTTAATAATAACAGCAACAATAATAATAATTTGTATAATATTTCTTAGCCAATATATTTTCTCAGTTCATTGGCCATTCACTCAGGTTTGTGTGTCCCAGTTTCAGTTCCAAGATTGAATTGAGGGCTAATGTGATTTAAAAAAAAATATTTGTTCATTGCATCAAGAGTTTTATTCACACTTTTCGTCATATGAAAGAAAGGGGCTGCAGCTGACGTGCTTACTTATCAGTTCATTGTTTGTAAGTCAAGCCTTTGAAATAGGTCATTGCATTTTGGTGAGAGACAAAGGGACTGTAAAAATTGCACAGCAATGCCAGACCAATATGTTCAAAAGGTCTGTCATTTAAATGATACATATAAAACATCCGTGAAGGCAAACATTCAGCTCAAGCAGAACAAAGCACCTGAAACAAGCCGTGTTATTGGTATTTTGACAATGAAGGTAAAAAAAAAAAAAAAAAACAGATTCAGTATTTAATACGCACAGTATTTAGTGTTGCCTGATTGCTTACTGCTAGAAAATAGGGAGAAAAGGGCCAGAGAGGGAGGGAGAGATGGAGTGAGAAAGAGCGAGAGTGCCCTGGTATACAGAATAGCCTGTTGACCGCTGGGTGAACCTTCCTATGAACTGAGGATGAACCTTCAACTTGAGGAGCGTCGGTCACAGATCTCCCTGGGAGCTACAAACAGGGGCAGCCAACCCTGAGACCGACACACCAGCACTTAATACACACATCTTGCACTATTCACCCCTGTGTACACACATTTTTCTGTGCTAACACCTTCGACACAGCCATACGCAAAACGGCAGAGCTGAAAATCAACAATAGGTGTGTAAGCGTGCGGCATCCAGATAGATGCATTGCTTTGAATTTCCTTGACACTATACAATAGTGTATGCGCACACCAGCAACTAGCGCTGTAACAAGCACATACGCAACACGCTGTAAGTATCATAACACGACACGCCCAGCGGGGCGATTGCAAAATGCGGTGCAGGGGTCATGGACGGGTCAGTGTCGAACATACCATTCCTGTCTCTGTTTGGCATTCTGTTGCAAATGTCACAAGGGGATACAGCGACGCTAGGCAGTGCAAACTCGACTTTCCTAGATGAAAGCTGAATTACTTTTAAGAGTCCCATTAACAGCAGCATTGTGTTGTGAAGTGGGGCAAATGTGAGCCGGAGGGTGTCAAACTGGGGTGAATGGAGATCTGAACCTATAGGAAATGTATATGTACTAGACTACGAGAGAACTGACAGCGTGCTAGATGTAGAAATCACATAACCTGACCTTTACCTCATTCAAAAAATGAGATTAAAAAAAATCATTGATTATTTATTTTTCTAGTATAAATATGAATATCAACAAAACAAAGCAACTTTAAAATATATACACTACTGTTCAAAAGTTTTTGAAAAAAGTCTCTTATGCTTACAAGGCTGCATTTATTTAATAAAAAATAAGATTGTAACAAATAAAAACAGTAATATTGTGGGATATTATTACAAATTAAAATAACTTGTATTTCTGTTTATCCTAAGTGTATCCCTGTGATATCAAAACTGAATTTTCAGCATCATTAATCTTCACTCTTCAGTGTCACATGATCCTTCAGAAATCATGCTAATATGCTGATTTGATGCTCAAGAAACATTTATTATTATTATCAATGTTGAAAACAGTGCTGCTTAATATTTTTGTAGAAACCATGATACTTTTTTTCAGGATTCTTTGATGAATTAAAAGTTTAAAATCACAGCATTTAGGCTATTTGAAATAGGAATCTTTTGTAAACATTATAAAAGTCTTTACTCTCACTTTTGACCAATTTAATGCATCCTTGCTAAATGTGTAGTGTGTTTTGTTTTGAATAAATGTAATCATTATTGAATAATATAATGATCATCCAATACAAATGACTGATTTGACAAATTATCCCATTTTATAAAAGTTAGAAGAAAATATACAAAAACTAGAAAAATAACTACTTTAGATTTGTTTTCGCATGTAAGTAAGTATGTATGTAATAATTACACTAACTAACTAGGTAATAACTAGGTACTATAATAACCTAAACCTACAACTTACCCCTAACCCATGTAGTTACCTTACATTACTTTCATGAGTAAGTACATTAAAAGTGCATGTACTGTATTTCCATGAGCTTTTAAGATTTTAAGATTACCTTTCCAGGCTTGGAATTTACACTTTTGAAATTTCCTGATATTTGCATGTTGGTTTGTTTTTCAAGACTACATTACACATTACCATGCATCGATGTTATTCATACAATGTATAACAGCACAGTTCAAAATATATTACTGTAAAATGGCTGGCGAAGTTCCAGTAGTGACATAAATAGTGATAATAAAATTGCTTCACCTGTTTTGCAACTAAATTTAGAAAAAAAAAGTACCAAATGTACTAACAGCCAGTGCAAAACTCACCACTACAATGGTGTGCCTGTGGTTGCCAGGGCATTGCTATGCAATTTCATTTCCAGATGCAGATGTTGAATTTCCTGTAAATAGAAATATATGACATTATATAGAAATAAAATGGGTTAAGAATGCTGTTTAGTGTTGAATAAAGTAAATATCTGAATAGTTTCTTGAAAGCCATGGCATGTGCATATGAGAAAACATTACCCAGATCATATTGGCCATAAAAATCATTATGTTCTTACTGTATTGCAGGGCAGCTAAGAGCCAAGGGCACCTTGCCATAGCAAAAAACAAACAAATGGAGAGACAACTGTCCCTGAGGTCAGAACAGGTGCTGCAGGACCGGTCAGAGTCCGCCGGGACAGCTGTTCTATTCCTGTCCGGAACAGAGCCGGCTGACTGCAGATCCACTGAGAGTAATGACAGATGGACAGGTGGGGGAGCCCTCGAACGGCCTGAAGGTCTGCGTTTTACACTCCAAGAGGATGATGGAGAAACCTTTCACTCAACATAGATACAACTGATGCCGCTATCAAAAAGTAATTGCTCATAAATATGTTTTAAATGTGTTAAATCAGCATGTGTTTGTTTCTTATAGTGTTTTGCTGTCCTTTGGAAACAGATTTATTCACTCCGATGAGCAATTTCCACACACACAGACTCATGGAAAAACACGGAGAATCATGCAGCTGCAACACCCCGCGCCAATTAACATGACTGCGACCTCACACATCCGGGTCAGTGCATCCGACCAGGGGAACAAAGGCAGAGCTGGTCCCAGAATGCGAGGTCCCAATTACCCTTGAGTGAGATCCACAGAGCATAATGCTGCAGGTGAGAAGTTGGATGGGGCTTCTGTGAGAGGCTGGCAGAGACACAATGACCCTCTGTGGCACCGGCTTGGAATCGCTGCGTGTCTGCGATGAAAAATGCTGAGGGCACAAGACAAAACAGTACACAGACTAATGAATTCAGTGCATGTGTAATTTATGACGAGCAGACGGGCCCCTCGATTCTCTCTGGTGTTAAACTGCATGCTACAAATGTGCAAAACACATCAAATTAATAACGTATTTGAGAGCGAGTTATCAAGACGGAGCGCTGTGGGATGTGAGGTCATTCTTTGTGAAATTTTAAAACAAGTTATATACGCATAATAGTATCAAAAGTACTTCTTTAGTCATTTAATAGTCACCCTAATGTCATTTCAAACACATGCAATAGGTTCACATGCCTCCAAGGTCAAAAAGCACTTTAATAATATACATTGCACATCACCTCATTTCTCAAAGGCCCTGTTTACACTTGGTATTAATGCGTTTTGGTCGATCGGATCACATGTTTTAATCCGTCTCTTTTGTCCACTTTCAACCACTTCTGTCCTAATTTCTTTGAGGGCAGGTAAAACAATTTCAATCACAATTTACATATGAATGCATCCGGAGACGACGAAAAAAAAACATGGAAAGCAGCAGCTTCCGTTTCTCATCTTCATCTTCAAACCAAACTTGGGTCTTAAGCCGACAAAGTTTAAATCCTGTCTGGCTTGCGTGCTTCCCATAATGTTTACGCATTAGATCAGTAGCCAGAGAGAAGGCGCCTTTTGAGGCTGTTGGAACGTTTTCAACCACATGAGCGTTTACACTACGAAAGCAATCCAGTCGAATTTGTTTTCGACTACCTCTGGAAGTGGTCGAAAGTGGACAAGATCAAAACGTTTTAGATCCTTTTACACCTGTATTTAGCGTCGTGCACTTGTGATCCGATCAACCAAAACACATCTTAATACCAGGTGTACACAGGACCAAAGATTCTGTAAACGGTTTGTTCGAAGATTCAGTCTCTCTAAACCCCTCCTTTCCGAGAGCTACTCTGCTCTGATTGGTCAGATGGCCCAGTCTGTTGGGATTGGTCGACTGCTTCCAGCACATGTAAGAAATGGCCATTACTATATCTGAATTTTAGCTCCGCAGTCTTCCTCAGCACTTGATACACAGAGATATGAACAGTAACAATAGTGTCGGTTTTCAACTCGGATCAATTCAAGCCAGAGTCCTCCTCCTCAGAGTCTTCTTGACATGTCGACAACATGTACCAAACTCTTCCAGGCTTCAGCTACAACTACAGTGTTTGACTGCGGGTCAAAGTAAACATTGTTTACGGGCAGCCAAAGAAGACCATAGGCTGACATTGTAGTTTTGTAACAAATTTGCATATAGTCTACATAGACTCCTTTCGGCAGTTCAGAATTGATACTTTTTTTTGGGAGACAATAACTTGTATTTGTTGTGCACTTTGCTGACCTTTTACATTCACAAACAGCTATTACACATTACATGAAAGGTAATATTCGAAAAAGAATTATAGAGGCACTTTAAAGAATGTTTATGACAGTTCATATTGAATATTATTATAAATCTCCCCCAAAAAAAGACCATAAAAGTTGTCAAAATGAGTAGTTTTGAAGTCGTACAATAACTAAGGAGTAGATCAAAATTTTAGTTGTTATACACCAAACCTCTAAAATTTCATTTATGTTTGCATCAAATTAAAAAATGGTTCATTGATACATCAAAATAGTGATTACCACCAAACATTATTGGTTTCTCTGTGTTGTAGCTGACTGAAAATAGTCATATGGACTGTTTTATGGAGTTTTTTTTTTATATCCCCTAATTCTCTTGCTTTGGGTGAACTATTCCTTTAAAAATCGGTTAAGCAAACATATATTAAGATACTAACTGCTCAGGCAAACACAGCATATAGTGGCAGATGTGATCAATTGTCAGAGTGAAGTGTGGAGACCACATGATAGGAAATTTGCCTAAAGGCCACGAGGACTGAACGCTGTATCTCATCTCAACTCGTTCCCTTTCTGTTAACAGTTCAATGGCATGGCATCCCTGCAACAATTAGCCTGTCCTTACTGTACCGAATGACTCGATAGAATTTGACTGTGATCTAATGTAGTAGATCCATCAGTGCTGGTGTCACTGCAGAGGAGTTCATACAGAGATCAGGAATCAACGTGCAGCTCTGCAAAGGGCATATACAGTTTGTCAGTGGAGTACAAGTCTGTACACAATCTGTGCATGCAAAACTTAGCAAAGGTTAAGTAAAACAACTATCATTTACTAAGTTCTTTACATTCCCGTCCATTCCACTGTTCACTGAAAATCTGTGATTCAAAACCTAATTTAAGTAGAAAAATGTGCAACAAAGAAATATTTTGACATTAAATAAGGAATAAAAATATTTAGAACCATTTATTTAAAATAAAATTGAATAATAATATATTCAATACTATTCATTTTAAAACAAAGAAACTAGTTTGCCACTAATTATATTAATTAGTATTACTAGTAGTACTAATTTTTTTTTTTTTTTTTTTTTATTATTTAAATAAATACTAATTTAGTACTAAATTATTTAGATTTAGTCCTTAAACATTCTGGCATAAAATAAATAAAAATAATTATTATAAAATGTAATAATTTTGATAATTGTTAATATCTATCTATAAATTACAGGAACGTCTGTCTGACTGTGTGTCTGTCTGTCTGTTAATCGAATATCTCTCGAACCGTTAGTCCGATGGATTTCAAACTTGACAGGTGTCTTGCTACGGGCACGAGTAAGTGCAGTGCAGTTTGACATTGTTTGGATTAGAAATGCAAAAGATATCTCAAATATATCTGTAAAAGAAGCACACATTGAAGTTGTGGTTTAAAAATAAACATTCTGACATTAGAGAGGGGTGTGGTCACTGATCTATATAGAATGACTGGATAGCTCATGACGTCATAAACAGTGAAGCCACCGCGCCGCCATATTGTGATTCCCTAGTGAGCTCACGCGTTCTATTGAATCAATAGGAAATTGTATGATTTGACTGAGAAAACATTGCATAACGAGACACCGTCTTTAAATCTTAAGTCTCCCTGAACAGTCTTACAACGCAAACATCCTAAGCATTTAAATGGGTATTTGTTTTAAAGTCGGAAATTATTCCTGCTTACTAAAAATTAAGTATATGTGAATTGTGAACTTAAAATTTAGCTCTTTCTGATTGTGTTTTACAGATAGATCAGTAGTCTGTTCAAGTATTTGATTAGTTGGCAAGAACATGTCCAGGAAATGCATAATACAAATTGTATGGGTTAATGTACACCTGTTTCACCTCTTATTCACCCCTTATTTACACTGCACACGTCTGCGGCGCGTTTACAGCTGCGACACGGCTACCGGAGCTGATCGCGCCCACAAATCGGCAAATCACGTGGAAATGCTCCCAGTGTGAGTTGACACCGCGTGAATGTAGGAATAAAACATTGTCGGAGCCATAATGCGCCGCAGATGTGTGCAGTGTAAATAAGGGGTTTACACATATTTTTTACCATACCCATGTCAACAGGTTGGAGCTTTCACTGCACGCGGATGCCCGTTTGTGCTGCATTAAAGTGACAGCGCATGGTTCGTGGTCAAACTGAACACGGATTGACATGAAAATATTAAATATATGCATTTAATTAAATTTATAAGAAGTAATGCATTGAATAATACGTTTATTGGGTTTAAACTTGAATACGTCTGTGAAAGAATGCATAGTAGGCTATACATTTTTTTAAAACAACACGGAAATAGCGACAATTGTGCATATAAATTACTATATATGGGCTTAAAGTACAACCTGTGAGCAGTTTTTCAAGATCCTTTTGTGATCTTCGTTTTACACTTGTTGATGCGCAGCGGGTCATCTTAAAAGTGCCGTCGGAGCTACCTATCTCTGTATAATGGCCGTTGGAGCCATAGACATAATAAATACATAGACGCCCTATTGGCCGCTGGAGCGTACGTCAACGGCGCCGCCATGTTGGGGATGGCAACTTTCCCATACCTCTCATACCGGGAATTGAGAAAAATGCATGTTTTGTGCGCTGTTTGGGGCTGTACACATCGCCACACAATTGAAAACAGCTTTCGGGGAATTACCTTTCACAAGCAAGACTGAAAGTTTGTTTTTAGGTTGTATTTGGTCATGATTTAATTAGTAATAGTAACGTTCAGAGGATAAATTTAAAAATACTACTGTTATTGTGTCACGAAATGTAGTTTAAATAGTTTTTCAGTCGACAATGTAGTTGTTTAAAGCTCAAATATGTGGTTTGTTTATAAAGATAGCGCCTATTTAAAAATTTGATCTGACGTTTTCGGAGTTGTAAGATGCGCTCAGCGCTCGTGTACCCCGTCTGGAACAGCCGTACCTCGGCCAGAGCTTTTGAAGTTTTGCCGCTGACTCGTATTTCTGTAGTCTAGTGGTTAAACATGAGATATAATTCGTCTTGTGTATATCTAACGGGCGATCTTTGGTCTCATTAATCTATAAATGGTCCCTGGCTAATCGTTTTGGCTGAGGGCAAAGTGAAGTTTCATAACTTTATATTTAGGCTATTTTAACATTGTATCCTGCTGTATGTTTGACTGAAGCTACTTCTGTTATAATGGCTATTACTGATCAATAAAACTGAAATTTAACAAAAGAGTTAAATATTAAAGTCACTATTTAACTTATTTTTTATTGTGTATATTCTGTAATTGATATTTCTTATTCTATTGCTATTATTATAGTATTATTAATAAACTATGCTATTATCAATATTTTTATGATTGTATTATTGTACTTATGATATTATATAATTATACTAATCATTACTATTTTATTTGCAGTATACTATTTGTTTATTTTATTGACTAAACTATTTACTATTACTTCTCACTTTATGTTATATATACTATTTGCATTGCACTGTAGTTGTACCATAACTTATTATTATAAAGGATCCATCAGTTATCTTTGTTATTGCTAAAATCTGGTCAATCACAGAAAATGCTTTTTCCACAATAAGAAAACTTAAATTATATCTCACTATGGGGGTCTTCACCATTCTTATCCAAGAATAAAAAGCCAGATACATGACAGACTGAGCTTTGACCATTCTTTATTAAAAAAAATATTTTACAAGTCTAACTATCGAGATTTTAAATAACTAGAGATGGAACTTTTTGTACACCACATACAAACCACTGAAATCGGTTGATAAATGTAAAAACAGTTTGTTTTTATCCAGAAAAAACGCAGCTCCCCCGTTTACTTACATTTGATTACAGTGCAGTCTTGCCCTCAGCAAAATGGCGGACCCGTTGACGTATCGCAGCAACGTTCCAAAGCGGCCAATAGGGCGTCTATGTATTTATTATGTTTATGGTTGGAGCCCTCTGCTGGTAGGGAATCGTAAGATGGCCGCTCGAACACTTCCGGTGGCTTCGCTGCCTGGTGGCAGTTTAGAACGTCATGAGCTATCCAGTCATTATATAGATCAGTGGGTGTGGTTTAAAAATTGTGGTTTAAAAATAAACATTCTGTCAGCTAAACATTAAGTCAGCTACACTGTTTACTTCTGAAGTAAAAAAGTAGCGATTCTTTTTGAGAAATGTAGCGATTCTTTTCAAGGTTGTTTCTATACATTTATTACAATGTAATTATACGTTTATTACAGTGTTATTATACATATATTACAATGTAATTATGGTAATTACAATGTAATTATACATTTATTTCGTTTTTATTATAAATTTATTACAGTGTTATTATACATGTATTACAATGTAGTTGTTTATTGCAATGTAATTATACATTTATTACAGTGTTATTATACATTATTTTAATGTAATTATACATTTATTGCAGTGTTATTATACATTTATTACAATGTAATTATACATTTATCACAGTGTTATTATACATTTGTTACAGTATTATTATTATTATACATTTGATTATTTTTGGAAAAAGTAGCAATTATTTTTGGAAAAAGTAGCGATTCTTTTTGGAAAAAGTAGTGATTCTTTTTGAAAAAGTAGTGATTCTTTTTGGAAAAAGTAGCAAATCTTTTTGAAAAAGTAGCAAATCTTTTTGAAAAAGTAGCAATTCTTTTTGGAAAAAGTAGTGATTTTTTTTTTTTAAAAGTGGAAAAATTTAATTATACATTTGTTAGTCTTATTATACGTTTATTACAATGTAATTATATGTTTATTACATTACAATGTAGTTATGTTTATTACAATTTAATTATACATTTATTACAGTGTTATTTTACATTTATTACAGTGTTATTATACATTATTTTAATGTAATTATACGTTTATTACAATGTAATTATACATATATTACAGTGTTATACATTTATTACAAGGTAATTATACATTACAGTGTTATTATACATTTATTACAATGTAATTATACATTTTTCACAGTGTTATTATACATTTGTTACATTATTATTATTATACATTTGATTCTTTTTGAAAAACGTAGCGATTCTTTTTGAAAAAATAGTGTAAAAAATGTATTTATACATTTATTAGTCTTATACGTTTATTACAATGTAATTCTACACTGTTTATAGTGTTATACATTTATTACAATGTAATTATACATTTATTACAGTGTTGTACATTTATTACAATGTAATTATACATTTATTACAATGTAGTTACGTTTATTACAATGTAATTCTACATTTATTACAGTGTTATTATACATTTTTTACAGTGTTATTATACATTTATTACAGTGTTATGATACATTATTTTAATGTAATTATACGTTATTACAATGTAATTATACATATATCACAGTGATATTATATATTACAATGTAATTCTACATTTATTAGTGTTATTATACATTTGTTACATTATTATTATACATTTGTTGATTCTTTTTGCAAAAAGTAGCGATTCTTTTTTTTTTAAAGTAGCGATTATTTTGAAAAAGTAGCGATTCTTTTTTGAAAAAGTAGCGATTCTTTTCTGAAAAAGTAGTGATTCTTATTATACATTTATTACAATGTAATTATACATTTATTAGTGTTATTATACATTATTTTAATGTAATTATACGTTTATTGCAATGTACTTATACATTTATTACAGTGTAATTATACATTTATTACAGTGTAATTATACATTTATTACAGTGTTATTATACATTTGTTACATTATTATTATTATACATTTGATTCTTTTTTTTAAAAGTAGCGATTTTTTTCTGAAAAAGTAGCGATTCTTTTTGAAAAAAGTAGCCATTCTTTTTGAAAAAATAGTGTAAAAAATGTATTTATACATTTGTTAGTCTTATTATACGTTTATTACATTGTTATTATACATTTATTACACTGTAGTTATGTTTATTACAATTTAATTATACATTTATTACAGTGTTATTTTACATTTATCACAGTGTTATTATACATTATTTTAATGTAATTATACGTTTATTACAATGTAATTATACATATATTACAGTGTTATACATTACAATGTAATTATACATTTTTCACAGTGTTATTATACATTTGTTACATTATTATTATTATACATTTGATTCTTTTTGAAAAAAGTAGCGATTCTTTTTGAAAAAATAGTGTAAAAATGTATTTATACATTTATTAGTCTTATACATTTATTACAATGTAATTATACATTTATTACAGTGTTGTACATTTATTACAATGTAATTATACATTTATTACAATGTAATTCTACATTTATTACAGTGTTATTATACATTTGTTACAGTGTTATTATACAATTACTACAGTGTTATGATACATTATTTTAATGTAATTATACGTTATTACAATGTAATTATACATATATCACAGTGATATTATATATTACAATGTAATTATACGTTTATTAGTGTTATTATACATTTGTTACATTATTATTATACATTTGTTGATTCTTTTTGCAAAAAGTAGCGATTCTTTTTTTTAAAGTAGCGATTCTTTTGAAAAAGTAGCGATTCTTTTTGAAAAAGTAGCGATTCTTTTCTGAAAAAGTAGTGATTCTTATTATACATTTATTACAATGTAATTATACATTTATTAGTGTTATTATACATTATTTTAATGTAATTATACGTTTATTGCAATGTACTTATACATTTATTACAGTGTAATTATACATTTATTACAGTGTAATTATACATTTATTACAGTGTTATTATACATTTGTTACATTATTATTATTATACATTTGATTCTTTTTTTTAAAAGTAGCGATTCTTTTCTGAAAAAGTAGCGATTCTTTTTGAAAAAAGTAGCCATTCTTTTTGAAAAAATAGTGTAAAAAATGTATTTATACATTTGTTAGTCTTATTATACGTTTATTACAATGTAATTCTACATTGTTTACAGTGTTATACATTTATTACAATGTAATTATACATTTATTACAGTGTTTTACATTTATTACAATGTAGTTACGTTTATTACTATGTAATTCTACCTTTATTACTGTGTTATTATAAATTATTTTAATGTAATTATACGTTATTACAATGTAATTATACATTTATTACAATGTAATTATACGTTTATTACAATGTAATTATACATATATCACAGTGTTATTATACATTTATTACAATGTAATTATACGTTTATTAGTGTTATTATACATTTGTTACATTATTATTATACATTTGTTGATTCTTTTTGCAAAAAGTAGCGATTAATTTTTTTTAAGTAGCGATTGTTTTGAAAAAGTAGCAATTCTTTTCTGAAAAAGTAGTGATTCTTATTATACATTTATTACAATGTAATTTATACATTTATTACATTGTAATTTATACATTTATTACAATGTAATTACGTTTATTACAATGTAATTACAATTTATTACAGTGTTATTATACATTTGTTACATTATTATTATTATTATACATTTGTTGATTCTTTTTAAAAAAGTAGTGATTTTTTTTTTCTGAAAAAGTAGCTGATTTTGCACGGGCATTGCACTAGTAAATTTTAAACAAGGAAACCAGTAGGCTATTAGTATTTATATTAATTGGTATTACTATTAGCACTACATTTATTTTAAAAATTATTTATTTTTAAATTCTAATTTATTACTAAATTGTTTAGATTTACTAAACCTAAATTTAATAATTTATATAATCTATTTAATATAAATTTGAAACAAAGAAACTTAACATTAGTATATAGTAAAACTAAATGACTATTTAAAATAATTGATGTAATTTATTTGAACATAATAATGAAATATTGTTTATTTATGTTTACGAGATTTATTTAAAATGAAATTCAATAATAATTTAGATAATTTGTTATATAAATGTATATGTTATATAAATTGAATACAAAAAAACCAGTGTCCTTTTAGTATTACCAGTATAATAATTAAATAATTAAATTTAAAATAATTCAGTAATCTTTTTTTTAACATGATAATAAAATTATTTATTTATATTTACCATATTTATTTCATATAAAATTGAATAATAATTTTGGTAATTTCTGTAACATACATCATTTAAATGTATCAATGTATAATTGATGTATAATATTAAAGGTGCAATAGGTGATCTGGGAAATGCTAACTTTAGCTTGCTAGCATTGAAAGCATACGATCCCACCCTCCCTGCAAATCGCCGTCCAAAGCCACGCCTCCAGTACAGTGAGGGGAGAAACAGAAGCGCTTGCTTGCATACATAAGTATGTGATTGTCAAGTGACAGTTGACCTGTTGACATAAAGGAATGAATGCACTGTATTTCAGCTTTATTCATACATGTATGCGATTTCAGGACATAACATAGACAGTGTACGTGAAACATGATGTCTGCGCGAGCAGGGTGCGCTGAGCTATGGAAATGCATACGTTGAAAGACAGGCAGGTAGGACATCGTATCATAACATTTATGGTACGCCTTCCACAGATGATAAATATTTATAAGAATACATTTAGACCGCTTAACATAGTGATTGCTATCGGGATACCAGCATAACAAAACATTTGTTATGGTAGAGAATCACCTATTGCACATTTAATATAATATCATTTTAATCAAAAATAAGAAAGTATGTGTGGTCATGTTAACTCTTTGTACACGGATCATCAGCTTTTGTTCATGTCAACTTGAATGCTGCTGTCATCAAAGCAAAAAGGGACACGTCAAATATTAACAAATTATGAAATTCATGAATTTTTCAGCTCAACTTCTTTATTTAAATTATGCTAATAATGTGTTATGTAATTAATAAAACGTATTAAAAAAGACAAATAGAAGCATTTTAATGCACAAATGAGGACTTTTGGACTAAGATGAAAATGCTTATAACTTCACCACACCACTCAGCTTTCTGCTAATGGCACATACCGATTCTGGGTAACATTGACAGGCCTTTAGGCCATGTAATGATGACTTTCTAGGTCAAATGGTGCCTAAAGCCAAGACAGGCAGAAAGGAGGGGTGGAGAGAGAGACGGAAGGGAAGCAAAACAGGGGGAGAGCACGCACAAAGTGGAAACAGACGTGCCTAAAAATAAACCATCTGAAATATTTAACTTACTGACCCAGAAACTGCATCACTGTAATCATATCTGTGCTCCAGCAGAGGGATCGGCAACAGTGAGAGTATGATATCATTAATGTGGAGTATGGAAATCATAATGAAACAGGAAGAAGAAACCCCCGGGGAAATTCGCCTGCAAACATGTAGCCAAGAAAAATCCTGTGAATCTGGGACGCTTTAATCGCGCTGTCCACTCTTATAGAATTGTCTAGAATCAGTGAACTTTTAGAGCAATGTGTGTCACTGGGCATCAGTTCAGCACGTGACTCACAGAGCCCTCGTGAACTAGGGTAATAAACAACTGAGCTAATGGATGAACAGAAAATGGTGCCTTTCAAGAAACTCTATTTTTTTTTATTTTCAGTGAATAAATATTCTTATTCATCAAAGAATCCTGAAGAAAAAAATCCACAAACATATTAAACAGCTAAACTGTTTTCAACATTAATACTAATAATAATATAAATAAGAAATGTTTCTTGAGCACCAAATTAGCATATTAGAATGATTTCTGAAGGATCATGTGACAGTGAAGACTGGAGTAATGATGCTGAAAATTCAGCTTTCCATCACAGGAATAAATTACATTTTAAAATATATTCAAACAAAAAACTGATATTTTAATTTGTAATAATATTTCACGATTTTACTGTATTTTTGATCAAATAAATGTAGTCTTGGTGAGCATAAGATACTTCTTTCAAAATTCTTACTGGTATATATATAAAAAAAATACGCAGGCTATTTCAAACTCTATTTTGTATTTTATGGCACATCAATAACCTAAAACATATGCAACTTAAAATAATAACATTCAACCAAAAACAAGAAGTAATTTACTTACTCTCATGTCGTTCCAAACTCGTATGACTTTCTTTCTTCTGTGGAACACAAAATGAGAAGTTAAGAAATGTAAATTAAGTCTTATAAAGCCATACAATAGCTGTGTGAAGAACAGACATCATTGGTGTCAAATCACTGATATGAACTGATGATTCACAGACAGGGATTTAGATTAAACCAGGATTAGGCTTTAGTTAAATTAGTAACTTTTTTCAAATGTGCCTTAGAAATATTTTAAGATATGTCACTGCAAGTTCCTGTCAGTTAAGACAGCTCAAACATGCATTTTAGTCTGGGACTAGACTTAAGCCTTGTCTGTGAATTTTTGGGCGAACTTTAAGAGCTGCCTAGTTCTCACAGACTAATAAAAAACTATAATATAGTTTTTCATAGTTTTGAATAATTCACATATTACATAAATAAGAGAATGAAAAACATACGGACCACTCTTGTATCCCCATTTGAGAATCTAAAAATGTAAAGTTCGGAGGGAGATTTACAAGTCTCTAAATAGAAGATTATGCTTATCTTTATTTAGGGTGTGTAATAATGAAACTCTTGCACTTTGGTAATCACTATTTGAGAGTTGCCCTGGGGCAGTTGGGAGGCAATGCAACGCCATTAATATTGATGCCCTGTGGCTTAACTGGGTTTTTGGAGGGACTTTCTCCCACATCAATATTGATGCCATTGCCATATATCCTCGTCAGGCCCTCTTTAAGGATTTATAACAGCTACAGAAAGGGTAGACGACTTTGTTAAAATGCTGAGGAAGTTTTACATTTACATTTACATTTACATTTATTCATTTAGCAGACGCTTTTATCCAAAGCGACTTACAAATGAGAACAGTAGAAGCAGTTAAACTAACAGTAGGACAACAATACGTAAGTGCTATAACCCCTCTCAGTTCAATTTTAGTGCAGTTTTTTTTTTTTTTTTTTTTTTTTTTTTTTAAGAAGAGAAGAGAAAGTGTTAATTCTACTGAATCAAGTGCTGCCGAAAAAGATATGTCTTCAGCAGTTTCTTGAAAGTGGCTACTGACTCAGAAGCTCTGGTTGAGTTAGGCAGATCATTCCACCAACAGGGAACAGCCATGGTAAAGGTCCGAGAAAGAGATTTTGTGCCTCTTTGAGATGGTACCACAAGACGACATTCGCTAGCAGAGCGCAGGTTTCTGGATGGCACATAAATCTGAGTTTTAGTCCCAGTGACTGTGCTGGGAGAATTTCTTTTGGTCACAGTCATTCGTTTTATGGGATTGGGATTGCTTCCAGGAAGGGTGCTTTGGAAAACAAAATTGATTTCATTTAAAATGAAAAACTCCTAAGTAAATGGGGTTTTGATTTCAGCATTCCTGATAAGCAATTGTCCCAAATTTCTCCAGTATGGCTTTGTGTGCTCCCTAAAACAGGCACAGGGAAGGAGCTCTGCTTCAGCAGCTGCCTTCCTGACAGTGAGCCAAAAATGAGAGACCTCGTATGCACAAAGACTGACCTCAATTCAGTTTGACGTCTCAACTATTGATCTGGCTGGCCAAACCTCCCAGAGTCAGACCGTTTGCCCTTGTGGCCAATGTTCAAGTTTAAGCGCTATAGCTGCGGGCGATTTCATTCTTAACATTCGATATGTGTATTGCTATAGTTCATCCAGGCCTCTTGTTAAATTGAGATTGTCACATCAGTTAGAGGTTAAACGCGTGGGACTCAAGCACTTCTCAACAACACCCCATTTGTTTGCTATAGTAGAGTTTGGAACAATCACTGCCACGTCTGAATGATTTATGGGGCATGCATCCAGATTTGTCATTTAAACCACAAGCTGAGACATCACATGACTATTAAAACATGTCACGGTCTAAACAATGGTAAAATTGAAACTGAATTTTTATCAATCCGTAGATGTCAAATACATTAATAATCCTTACAGTTGCTTGAAATATTTATGAGATGATAAAAACCAACATGCATCTACATTCAGACATTTAACTTACCCCCGAGGCACATGGTGCTGCAAATATATTTTATATTCACAGTGAGGTAATATTGCATGATGTAGAGGTGAAGAGGTCACTGTTGAGCTGGAATGACAGTTCTGAAATTAAGGTATAAGTAAATTTCATACTAGCTGCTCTAATGCTGGGAGGGGTCTGGAGGCCACAAGCATGACTTATAACCCTGCCAACAGAGCTCTAAACATTATGCATTACTGAATATTTTCTAAAACAATGGTATGATATTTTTTTTTAAAGTATATTCTATCATCTTAAAATCAAGGTGTTTAGTTGCCTTAAAAATAATATAATATAAATAGTTACATAATATAAATAATGAATTAAATCATCTTTATTTACAATATAATATAAATAATCTTTAAATTATTTAATTCATATTTATTGCCCCCAAACTAAATTGATTTTAGATTTTCTTGAAAGATCACAATGGCTTTAGTTTCAATCACGCCCTATAAATTCCCATAATGCACAATTAAAAAACAACAACAACAACAACACACAGTTGCTCACTATATTCACTTGCTAAAAATGAAATCACCAGTGTCCCTATGTTAATGGATCAAGGCTCTTGTGCCTGAATTAATTTTTTAGATACAAGGATTCACATCATAGGGAACCATAGTGATATGAGACACAGAGAAAATAGCTGAAGAACATTTTGGGAAAAATATTAAAAAAAAAAAAAAAAAAACCTGAAGAACATTTTTCATATAAGCTTTAACTGAAATGGGGAAAATGACAAAGAATCAAACACTGCAAAATAAGTAAATATTTTAGCATTTTTGGCATAGAAGTCATGGGACAAAACCTGAAACATTTTGTGGTTTGATCAGATTAAAGTTGACCTATTTGAGCTGATAGAAAGCAAATACAACCGAACATCCTGGTCCTTACCAAACATCATGAGGAAAACCTATTTTAGTCAGCCAGATACATCTGCATTTTGGGTTCAAATCCATTTATACTTGCAAAAAGGGCTCAAAACACATGCCTACAGTAAATCTATAAAGGAGTGGTTTAAAAAGTTATGGCCCAAACCAGAATAAAAAAAAAAAAAAAAACAGGAACAAAATGCCAACAGCAGCAATTCTGTGAATGACAGATTTTATTTCATTGATTCATTTCTCCAAACCTAAAATACAGAAAAACATACTTTGATAGAAATATTCTGTGAACTAATACAACAGGTCCTGCTTTCAAAGGTCCCAATGGCTTTTATATCCAAATGCTGCCTTAAAAGCTGTAGTGCCATGTTAAAAAAAATGTGACAGCGGGTTTAAACATATTCAGACGAGTGAGAAAGTAACAAAAAACTTGATGAAACCTACAGTATGCTACACAAAATACCTGGTCATCAAAGGCAGACTATTGGCATAATTGAGGTTTTGAGTTTATCGAGTGAATTAGGGTAATCGGTGTCATTTTGTGTGGTTTCCTGTCACCTCAACACTCTACATGATCAAATGAGACTAAATGAGACTAGAATATGGTAAAGTTAGCATAGACTTGGTTGGCTTGGACACATCAGAGCTGTCCTGACATTCCCCAATGTTTCAGAATACCTTATTTTACCCTAGTGTTTTTCTTGATGCTACAGGAGATAAACACCTGTATTTAACAAGACGCATGTGCTCGATACGGCAACATTCTGTCTGGATGTGCTGAATATTTGGATGTAGCTGAGAAAAGCACGGAAAGTGAGGGTTATCTGGCTGTTTTCAAGTGCCTCTTTCAAGTCCATCCACTACATCAGACCTAAATGCAAAAATCAACTAGACAAACGAAATTTCACCTCAGTCATCGGTTCCACGAAATACTCCCGAGAGTTCAGATGCCGCTCCTACTTTGGCAATGGCTTTCTCTCCAATGAGTCCTGCAAGAGTCACACCTTTCTCTCGGTTTTACTGGGGATGAAATACAAACTTCCACCACCCCAAATTCAGCTGCTGGGTTCTTAGTTTCAGTTTTTACTTCACCACACACATACGGACAGAATCTTGACTCTCCCGCTAATACAAGTGGTGCAGTTTCCAAGGTCCGTCTACAGTTAATAGCTTTTCTGGTAAAGTTTTGGCATCAGCTTTAATGGCTTCTGGTTGAGTCAAAATCAGGAATGGACATTGCACTTTGGGCCAAACAGTCCTTGTTCATAGAAAACCTCTGTGGGAAACAGTTCGGTGTCTGTTTGAACGCTGTGGTCCATTCCCATTGACGAAACAAACGGCTGGTGCTTCAGATAAGTGAGCAGTGATGATGTGGCAGAAAGGGGCGTGGCTTGCTGACAGATTCCCTGTATCGGCCATGACCCCGTGGAGGTGGGGGTGTGATATGGATTATGAGGGCGGGATCAGGGCCCATTCTCGTTGTAATGGATTGAGATGGGCCGGTCTCTCTGGACGGGCATGTAAGGCCAGTTGTAGCTGGAGCCGGAAAGCAGCATGTCCCGCAGCAGGGTCTCAATGGGTGTTTTACCAACCAGTCGCACAAAGAACAGCTGTTCGATAACAGGAGAAGAAACGATGCGCAGGGAGGGTAGCCGTAGCAACAGCCGGCCGAATCGGTTGGGTTGATTGGGGTATTGGTTTCGCACGTACTCTTCAAGAGCACACTGGGACTTTTCCTGGATGCTCTCCACATGGGCCACATCAGACAGACCCATGGCATCTAAAGTAGAAAGTAAAAGCAGAGGGGAAAATTAAGGAATAGCCTACTGTACTTCCAATGTGTGTTTCTTTTGCAGTTGTTTCATTGAAATGAATTGGCCACACCCTACAGGAAGGTGAACTGGAATTGAAATGAAAGAAATTCAACACAGGTAATGCATTCTGTCCATCCATCCATATTAAAATGAAGCACAGCGGTAAGTGCATAAACTCCTGCTTAAACTGGATTGTGGGTGCTTACTGAAAAAGACGCAGCTGAAATACTCAAGTGTGTAAAATTGCGGGGTTTTAACCAATGACCTTCTTCGCCTTTCTCTCTGTTATGCTACTCATCATTGGTGTACGCGTACACTTGATCCTGCTGAGCTTCAGTTTTGATAACAAAAGATTAATTGCTTAATATTTCTATGGGGGCGAGGATACCCGCTGAGCAGGACACAACCGCCACTTCTGTCTATGTCCCATGAGTCTAGATAAAGACATCTATAGTTACTGTAGGCAGGGTTTTGTAAGGGGGGCACTGATGTGTCAGTCCCTGGCGTAATGTCAGCGCTGACAAGCCTTGCGTGCTTCTGCGCCAGTCCCCCTTACGCTGGCGTTACACGGCAAAGGCATCCCCCTCTCTCTTTGTGTTTCACAGTGTGAACACACGCTGGGAGCTGCCACCGCACCGCGTCGGGCAATCGGGGCGACTGGCTGACATTAGAGGCCTGTCGAGCGATGTGAGGTGATAGGAGGTTTGGGCTGAGGTTACGGGCCACAAGAGTTTGTCTGTCCCTGTTAGCTCATGCCGGCAGGTCTCGGTAGGGGGTGGAGGGGGCTTTGGCTGGAATTGCAGGATGGATCACATTGATGCCCTGGGCTACAGAGGTTATGTAGGTCACAACCAGACTGAAGCGAATCTTTCTTTCCGCAACTCAGCATGCATAATTCAGCCATGTTGGTGGAAGTTGAGTTGGGGTGGGGGGCTGCTTGCCTGGTTTCAATAATAGATGGAAGCATGAAGGATTGAGTGATTAAAAAAAAAAAGAATCGAGAGCGGTGGGTTCAGCCATCCATTTGGAAAAGTGTAGGTCTGGGCAGGAAAAGGATTTCTGACAGGTAGAGCAGGGAATCAGAAATAATCTAAGCCAGTGGGCAAGACATCTCTGAATCTGAAGCTCTGTGCCAAAGCGATTGGTGTTTGGCACTTTTTTGTTTTTAACGTTTTGTGTGTAACACTTTACAACCAGGTAACTTTTCTTTGTTTCTTTTTGAGTTGTTTCATTAATTTACAAAAAAAACACAACTCACGAAAAACCTGACAATACTGACAACTAGACATAAACAGATCAACAAAACAGCCCAGATGGTTTTAAAAAAAAAAGGTATTATTGAGGTTTACTCTGTGCTCCTAAAATGGACTCATAATTGACATATAGTAAATACTAATCGAACCAAATAGTCTAAAGGTAAGTTATTCTTACCAGAGGTGAAGAGTACGATGGACTTCAGGCAGGAGTACTCGGCCGTGTCTACCTGAAGGGCTTTTAGTTTCTCCACCTGCTCTTGGAAGACGCGTATGTGGTCCATGAAGGCCACCACCCGCTCGGCTGACATGGGAGAGGCGTGTAGACCAGCAGCGGCCAGCAGGGGCGCAACGTGCAGCGGCATAGAGCACTGAGCAGCATTCAGAACAAACAGCTCACTCCACGACATGCGTAAGAGCGCCACCTACACAAAAATATAATACAATTATTAATTATATGATTACATGTTAAATTGAACACTGCTGTCTTTTATTACATTGCTCTCACCATTGTTATAGCAATAAACCAGTCCGGCCCCCCGGTACGTGATTTCAACCTGTATATATGAACCAAGCTTGAATATGCTAAGAGACTCCTGACAAATTTGCTTTACCTGGTCCATGAGCTGTAGGTCAGGAAAGAAAGGGATGTTCTTCGCCCACTCCACGGCACTGAAGAGTAAACGGGCGGCCAATTCACAGATGTTCTCGATGCCCATTAGATTGTTGGATTGCATACACTGGGCTCCATAGCGTGAGGTGGGGTACGGCTCGGCCCGTAGAAGCAGAGAGATGAAGCCCGAAAGGTACGGCTGCCCGTTATATGGGTCATTCCCGTTGCTCAGGTACTGTCCTGGACTGGACTGCGAGTTGGACATACGACCCCTTTGGACAGCTGAGGAAATGAAAATAAAAAGCAAAGAGCCATTAGAAGTGGATATTAATGTGTTTACTTGCAAACACAACCAGATCCATTCACAAGAATAGATCAAGCCAAGTCTCCTTCTGCTTTCCAAGTGAATCAAGTCAATGCATCTGTGAAACCCATCAGAGAGATGCCGAGCCCTTTGCTATACATCAGTAATGAGTGAGTGAACACTATGGGTGGAATGAGGTTTTTCACACTTCCTCAAACAAATGGTTCAGCCAGAGGCGAAGGGCAAAACAGAGGCCATTCCTGCAACGGCGCAGCTCAGTGCCCATTTGGGAAACACCTGTTTAACTATCCTGCTGTCTGGGCAATAACTCCATTTACTATAAACCAGAGGGAGCATGAAATGAACACGGAATGAAAGAGAGAGAGAGAGAGAGAGAGAGAGAGAGAGTGACAAAAACCCATAGGAAAATGTTATTGCTTTATGTTTCTTAGACATAATAGAGTTTCATGTAAGTATCAACTTTATCTTAGTTGTTGATAGATCTGGACCTGGATGTATCATTATCGTTTTATTATAATTTGAGTAGAATATATTTTCTGATATATTTTGAAATGCTTTAAAGGGGGCATAGCATGTAAAATTATAATTGTTATTAGTTATTTAATATATATATATATATATATACATACATCACAATAGACATAAAAGGAAGGAACAGTAGCAAACAATGCTCTCATTATGATATGAAATACAATCAGAGTTTCCTTTAGGAAGAGAAAGTTGAGAAACTGAACGGTAAGGATTCAGAGACTTTTGTTATAGAAACTACATCTACCTAATGAACGCTTTAATAATGTGTATAATTTACAAAGGAATGAATGACAGAAGCTTGTCCTATTTCTTGTCTTGCTGAATTTTCAGCATTACTCCAGTCTTCAGTGTCACATGATCATTCAGAAAACATTCTAATATGCTGAATTGCTGCTCAAGAAAGATTTCTTATTATTATCAGTGTTATTCAATATTTTTTGGAAACCCTAATACCATGATTTCTTTCAGGATTCTATGATGAATAGAACATTCAAAAGAACAGCATTTATTTGAAATAGATTTTTTATTTTTTTAAAAAAAGTCTTTAGTCACTTTTGATTCATTTAATGCATCCTTGCTGAATAAACATATTAATGTCTTTCAAGAGATTTCTTACTGACCCCAGAATTTTAAACAGCAGTGTAAATATAGTATCTGAAGGAGAATAAAAATGTCTTTATCAATTCCAGTTCAGATAAAAGCCAAACAATGGCATGTTAAATTAAAGTTGAGGTGGGTCATTTCTACACCAATTGGCACCAAACAGAATTGCAATCAGTTTGTTTGAACAGCCAGACTGAGTTTGATATAAGAACTTTTGAGTTTGAGGACAGGACTACCTGTTAGTCCAAAAGAAATCAAGGACCGGGGATTTTGCAGGTTTGGGAATTTAAAATGGACCATTTTCTCACAGTATTTCTCTCTGCATATTTTATTTTTATTTTTTTTAAAGAGCAAACACAGGCCCTCTAGCAGCATTATTTAGTCAGAGTCACAGTTGAACTGCATTCTTATGAATCGTGAACGTGCTTCACGTGTGTAATGGAATTAACACACCACTTACACTTAGAGGTCAAAAGTTAACAAAGCTGGACTTTCCAGTTCCTCGTTTGCGTTCTCTCACTGTTTGTCGTTCTCTCCTGAAACTGGTTGTGATGGAGCTCCAGCATGCCATAAGACGAGGAGGGCGGGGGCAGGTGCACAATATTTGCGGAGCAAAAATGTGTGACATTGAGGTGTTCGACCACATTTCTGCACAAACATTTAACGTCACTCAGGTGTGCAAATCCATTGCCTGAATCATTTTGAATTAGGAGCAAGTCACACTTGAAAAAGTAAAACAGAGGCGCATGCTGTGACAGAATATGAAAAGTGAATCTGAACAGTCTGAATTTTACAGCATTCTTAAACTTACATTTCAGTAATTATGTAATCAGCAATGAACATTTTTTTATATAGTTTTAGTTAATAACAACACGTTATCAGCATAACAATAGAATAAAACTATTTTTGTTATGCCTCCGTTTTTTTGAGTTGGATATAATGCAAAATCTTAAACAGTTTTTCAAAACCCTAAAACTTGAAAATCTATGTCTCTCAGACTTTTTGACACTGCTGTATTTGAAGAATCATAAAGCATTATGTTACACAGCAAATCAGAGTCTCCTCTGGCGGAGGTCACCTGTTCAAATGGGTTGAACAGCAGGATTAGCCAATCGACCAGGTGGCAGGGTGATATTTACCCAAACCCCACAGAGAGCCGTCACATTTGGACTTTGCTATGATCCTGTCTATTATTAATGTTTACTTTCCATTGACCTATATTTCACCCTGCACATGGGAAGCGAGTGACTTACAGGTCATGGGATGAAGTCACAGTTTCAGCACGTTTCCTGAGACACTCGGCAACGGCAGCACATGGTGGACATGGACTGTTAATACTGTACATCTGCATGCATGCTGCCAACATCCAATCCTCTTACAATGTGACATCTCAGGCTATTCTGCATGAAATTGGTTACTAGGTGGCTGCTTACAAGTGTTATTTTAGTGTCTATAATCGTTTTTATTATTAATAGTATATTTAATTTTAATTTTAGTTAAGTCTTGTAAGTGTGTCGGATTAGTCGGATTTTAGTCAGATTTATTAGTTGTTTTTTTAAAGTACCCCTATTATGCTATTTTAAAAGTTCCTAATTTTGTTTTGGAGGACTCCTACAAGGTCAAAAAACACTTTAATTTTCTCATAATATACATTGCAGTTCATTCGAAGATTCTGTCTCTCTAAACCCCTCCTTTCCGAGAGCTTACTGTGCTCTGATTGGCCAGATGGCTCAGTTTATTGTGATTGGTCGACCACTTACACCATGTGTCAGAAACTAAATGTCCATTACCATATCTGAATTTCAGCACTGGATGCTTCGGGGCTTGATACACAGTGATACGAACAGTAGTACCGCGTAGCCAGACCTTCAGACTGACGGCTGAAGGTCTGGAATTCATAGCAGCTTTCTTTGGCCAAGGCCCGCCCATAAGGCCGTTTGACCGACATGTCAAACAACCAATTACAGTTTGTTTCGTTCAGCGTCACGTTTCGGGGCGTGGAAATGTCCCCACAACAACAGACCGGCGTGCAACAAGTCAGTCAGCATAGAAAATCAAAGAAGGAGAAGAAAACTTCAAGAGTCTATGCCGTGAACCTCGCATACTTTTGAGAATCCTACGTTTAGCTGATCTTGATAAATGCTTATTGTCACTCATGTAAACACAACAGTTTTTCTTCCGCAATCACACGTCTGCGCTTTGTTTCATAACAAATAAACGCGACACTCGCGCCCCCCGGAAATCCGATAAAATTCAACCAATCAGATGACGACTTCGACATTCCTGAAGTGTTTCCAGTTAAGTGTACCATATGCATCAGACGTTTAGCCAACGTTCCGTGGGCGTGACGTCTGAGGCTGAGACTATACGAACAGTAACAATGTTTTACCATATCAATTCCAGCGCCTTTAGAAGTGCATTTAAAGTGGATTTGCAGTGCAAAAAAACCGAACCAAAACATGAACCAAACTCTTCCAGGCCTCAGCGTCAACTACAGTGTTTGAGTGCGGGTCAAAGTAAACATTGTTTACGGTCAGCCAATGAAGACCATTGGCTAGTATTATGCAAATTTGATTCCAACCTACATAACAGGAAGTAAGCCTGGAAATGCTGACGACTCATTTCAGGAGTTCAGAATCGATTATTTCTTTTAGTAGGAGACGATAAATTGATTTGTCATGCCCTCTGATCTCTAAAACTATGCAAACATTTTTCACAAACAGCTATATTACACATGAAAGGTTATATTCGAATATGTTGCTCAAATTCCTCATTCAATACAAGTCTGTGAGATTTTGTATGCTAGCCCTTTTGCATGTGAATGTCAGACTTTCTTAAGTCCGTGGCCGTTTTCTAGTTTTGACAAAGGTCACAGCCTTGCACAAGGAACATTCCAGCAGATGCACGTACTTGCAGAAGCCTGTGGAACTGACAAGGCAATCAAGCTGCTTTCTTTCAATCAGAGGCGCCCTTTGTCAGGCTGGAATGTCAGTCATGTCAAGAGCAGCCGTAAGGTGTAAAAACAGGTAGAGCGATCGAAGATGAGGAGTGCTAGGAGGAAGATCATCTCTGAACGCGCTAGCTGAATCCTTCGGGTTTTGAGTTGCTACATTACAGGTTCTTGTGTTGGTGCAAGGTAAAAAGATTCTGTTATTCACATTCACGCTCCATGAAGGTGTTTCAGAAATGTTCCTATGTGTTGCAAGAAATGGGTTTGGAACAACCTGAAGATGAGTACATAAATAATAAAAAATAAAAATTGATGCACTTCTGGGTTCTTTGAAGTTTCTACAGAACATCCCCAGAAGGTTATCTCATGTGTAATAAGCCGGCAAAACCATCTATTTTTTTTTTCATATGAGAGGTTGTCACATTCTGTTCTCCGCTAAAAAGTACATGCGTATGTGAGGGTCTCAGTGGAAACATCAGCGTGATTCTGCCCCATTCATTACTAAACGCATGTGATGAACTCGTAGGAGGAGAAAGTGGGATTTCTGAGTGCTGCGGAAAACAAAGGACCTTAGACCGAAATGCGTATGACCTCATCCATAACAAGTATAAGTTATGCAAAAGTTCAAGAGTTTCAAGGCTACCAATGATCCATACTATCAAAGGCATTATCTGTCTGATACCTGAACCATTTACTTTTTTTGAACAATGATGATTAAAAAGTTCTAAACATAAGTTCCGTCTGGCTTGTTCATCTAATCCTTTCAATTATATTCCAACTAGGCAGACTAATCTCATGAAATGGCGTATGTATGACACGCCAATTCGTATTTCCATTTTTGGCGTGCTATCAACACGCATAATCGCTTTTCAGCGTGTTTATCAACGCCGTTGACTTAACGTTATATTACTGTATATATAAATATATGACCTACCCCAACCCCATCCCTAAACCTACCTGTCACTGGAGTTAATACCATTTATGAGTCTTCCCCTACCATCCTAGGAAAAAAAATATCGCTCCCCAGATGTAGATCTACATTTTGCTTCGTTTCGCTCGGACATTTAACGCCGTGTACATACACGCGGAATCACTCGGACATTTAACCGTGTAGACATACACGCAAAAGATGCCGGTTCGTTTCGGCGTGGACATACACGCGGATAGCTCAAGCGTGTATGTTTACGCAAAGGCATGATGTCATGTTGTCCAAGGATATGTAAGCATCTGCTTACCTCAATTCTTTCCTTCTTCTTTCCCAACTCCACCTTTATTCCTAATCCTATAACTTCTCTATGCATTAATACTGCTATCTTTCTTTAATCAAGTAGTGCAGGGAGGTACTGTATCTTAAGATGTGTTCACATTAGTAGTTCGGTTCAAACTAATAAATTTAGTCCTGATCCGCTTACCGTCCGCATTTTAACACAGAACCTCAAGTCATATGGATATGTTCACAACCTGATTGGTCGGCTTTTATAACATATATTTCGCGATGGAACTTACCGAACATCCAAAACAATGCTGTGTGCTGAGCTAAATGCACTCGTTGTATGTGCATAGCCTACATATGATGGTATTTTGACCGGCTGAGAACTCGTGAAGAGGTTCTAAAATGTGTAAAGGAGTCAAAACAGCGTCAGGAATCCCTCCCTCACACACAAACGAAGATCTGCTGTGAGGAGACGCGGTTCTGATGCTGTACCGAACTGTGATGATGGGAAACATTGCAACTATGACGAGAAAAAACGGGTATGCTTGAGCATTTAGGGTTGCATCTTGTTAAATCATGTCTCGTTTTTTATTCGTTTACATGCCTTTGGTCCGTGTTGCATTCATATTTCAGTCGAACCGCACCAGAGTTCGTTTGGAAGCGGAGCGAGACCCATCTTTACAGCCTCTCGGTCCGCTTGTTTGGTGCACCAGGGTTCAGATGGCAGCGTTCACACTTATTCAAGTGAACCGCACTAACTGAGCAATCGCACCAGAGTTCGTTTTAATCAAATCAAACATGAAAAGTGTGAACATATTCTAAGATCTCAAGTCCTGTGCTTGAGCCCCTCCATCATGGACAGCACGCCAAATCTATATCACACTCATTTACATGAACTTGTGAGAGACCAATTATTAGCAGGATTACATCAACCTGTAATGACCAGGATTCAACCAATAGAAGAAAAGCCGGCTCTGTGAGTTACAGAATCTGACCTGCTAAAAGACGTTTTTTTGAAGTTTCATGTCAAATACAATGTTGCGAATCCAAGAGGCGACACTAAAGTGGAAGTTGTATCACACTGCTGTACTTGTATAGTTTATTCATTTATCTACATATGTATTTAACAAAGACTGAGCATCTTAAAGATCTAGAAGGTCATATAGAAATGTGAATGTCAATCATAAATCTCATGCACAAGGACCAAAGTATATGAGCCAAGTGTTTTGTTTGTTTGGCTCAAATTGTGTTATGACTGCAGAATATCTGTAATGGCTCAGTACAAGGTGCTTCTCTTCGCGAGTGACTGAATTGCATAATTCAGAGGAGATATCATTTATGAATTAAAAGAAGAAGCGAGGCTGCATGTGTTCCTGTCTACATCTATTTTGTCTGTACAAATGCAACACACACTGTATAAAGTATCTTTCAAAGTTGTAAATAAACCAAAGATTATTAGAGTTCAAGAAACTACTATTTCAGTTTTTCTACTACTAGAAATTTTTTAGTGAAAATTCGTTGAGTGCAAAAGTGCAACCTAACGGGCAAGAGTGAAATAAAAATGCATATTATTGATTTACGTGAATGCATGCAGACAGGTCAAACAAACCAATGTCTTAACATGTTTTAACCGTTGAGGCGGCTGATGTTTTCACAGCTACACGAAGGCACTGTCAATCGAATGATTTCAATGCTTTCATGTTTTAGTTTAAATAGATTCATCACACTCTAGGGGGTAAGTTGTCACTGTGGAATCTGCTATCATAGGCAGTTCATTAACATTAAAGAGTAAAACAATTATGAGAGACAATAAACTATTATCAATGCATTATACAAATACTTAAACCAATGTTGAAACCAACAAACAAAACCACTGGGTATTTTGACAACTTTCCTTTGTGACAAATAGCCCCAGTCTCCTCTATACATTAGAAAACTCAACAGAATGATTGGAAAATCCATGAAAGAGCCAATACAATAATGACTGAGTTGAGGTGTTAGAGATGGTTAGTGTCTACTTTGACAGAAATGCAATATTATAACAGGCTACAGAATAATTCTGGGCCATATTCATCATCTTATACACAGATAGCTCATAGTCACATCAAAGGTCAACAGACAAGAGAATCAGGAGACTGAATGTTCTTTCAGTCTGAACTCTGAAGGCATGACTAGATGAATTTTCCCTGCAGTGATTTTCATAACCCAAACTAATTAGGAGTTTTCACAATCATCTGCAGAGTGGACGACTTATCCACCACAATTATATAAAAAAAAACACGAAACTAAAAAAAAAAAACAAGGAAATTTGTTGTTTGATTTGTAAAAAAAATAAAAATAAAAAAAAATTTATCTTGCAGTTGAATGTTATTTGCACAATTAAACACTAAATTGTCAAGATTAGTCTGAATTTTTAAAACAAACACATTATTAAATATATAATTAAATTAAATTGGTGCTGCAATGAGCTTTTAAAAACAGTGGCTGAAAGAAAAAAACAAATCCATCCATTACTAGTAAATTCTACACTTATGTTCATCATTATAAGATCCTTTTCTTGAGCTGCTATTTTGTTCTTTGGAGATTAAAAAAGTTTTTAATGTTACATTGCAGGTTATTCCGATTAGAATATGTTTTTGGGGTTCTTAAAACAACAATAGATATTTACTGTAGAATAAAAAGATATTTGAGGAACTTAGAACTTATTTGTGTAATTTCTGCAAGATTTTAGTGAGTTTTGATCAGATTTCAGAGTTAGGGTTACTAACCCTAACCCTTCCTCAGTAGTAAGTTGAAAAGGTGCAATGAAGTCATCACCACTTTGATTTCACAAGCAGCAATTCCATTTAAACTTTAAAATATTTTTCAATTCTAGTAGGAATTCTACTGTAAAAAAATTAAAATTACAGTGCGTGTAAAAAAGGGGTCACTCACTTATACAAATAAATTCCCCAAAAATTAAAACAGTTGATAACAAAAAACTTTGGTAACATGATATCTGTCACCTCAGACATATGTTTAAGAAAGAAATAGCCCATTCTGTTTAAAAGACATCTGTTTGATTTATAGTCTATATAATTTTACAATAGTAACAATATTTTTTTTTATGATTACGATAACATCTCCAATTAGAACCAAAATGTCCAAAACAACAGTTTAGAACCAAAACCATGATGGTTGTTGTTGTTTTTCTTCTTGTTCTTTGGAAAACCACTGGTGCTTAATTAACCCAGATAACAAAACTGATTGGAAGAACCTGTAATGTCAACTAATATCAACTTTCTGTAATCAAGAACTTTTTAAATCTCCAAGCAACAACTCAAGAACCATATACAGCAAAAAAGATCTTGATTTGAAGAGCTGAACATAAGAACCACTATAACCATTTGGTTTGTCTTACTACAGTTTTTAAATTTGTATTTGTCAATTGCACGCAGCAGTTAAACACAGTGAGATCTTACCCTCTCTCCTCATTCCGACTTTCAAGCACTTCTTCAGCCGACAATACTGGCACTGGTTCCGATGGTGCTGGTCAATGGGACAGTCGCGGTTCCCCCGGCAGGTGTAACTCAGGTTCCGTCTCACCGAGCGCTTGAAGAAGCTCTTGCACCCCTCGCACGTAAACTGGCCGTAGTGTTTGCCGCTGGACTTGTCCCCGCACACCATGCAGTCCACATTGGGAATTTTGTCCCCGGAGAGCGCGTCGTTGCCCGGGGTTGAACCCGAGGGAGTTCCCGGTGTCCCGCCGGGCTCCTGACTGCACATTTGCAGCTGGGACCCGGGATCAGTCGAAATGTTCTCTTGCCACTGATTTACTACCATTGCCATGCTATCCCGCAACACTTTCTGTGGTAACGACCGATACAATGCGACTCCTTTCAAGCGGGGAGGAGGAGATCTAGACGAGGCGCGCGGCGCTTCCCACCTCAGAGATCTTTCTACGACAAAAACTTAACTTCTCTACTCACAGCAGTTCTTGGAATATTTACAAGGTAAACGAGAGGGTGGCATAATTATTGCGTGAGAAATCCCCAAAACATGTTCAAGTTTCAGTCGCTCCGAATACGGTCAGCTTTGCGCGAGAATGTCCGAGCGCGTACGTCGCGTCACGAGAGGACCATCCGTGTTTGAAACTTCACGATCTTCTCGAAATCCCACGTGTGAAGTTTAATGTGAGATTGTGAGAATTATTATTATTAGGTATTTAACGGAAACTATAAAAGAAAGCGTTTTCCAATAGTCATACTGACACCATACCTAGTCGTAATCTTCGTCTGAACAAGACAGCACGCGAAATATTATTGTGAAAAAAACGTGTAAATAAAATGAAAATGAATAAACGCTATGAGTTCTTTCCATATGACACAATTCTTTGTACCAGGAAAGTCCCTAAATAATCCGTCAAAACTTGTAGGTTGTTTAGAAGAGGAGATTCACTGCGTTTCACCCGCCAGCTGTCCGATTCATCTCTGAGAAACGTAGTTAAGAATTCGGTGAAAGTGACACTAAACAGCCGTGGTTCCTGAAGCTCCGCCCACCACAGTGCATATAAGGACATAGTGACCATATATGAGTGTGACGCCTTCACATGGGGCGGGGCTTGGATACGCTAAGCTCCTCAACTGGTCAGTGGAGGTGCTAGAAAAAAAGTCTTTGTCCAATTGGACAAAGGCGCTGCTCTTGCACAATTAATGTGAATTGTTTAACAATCTCAAGCAGAGAGAAACTCAAGAGATCTTGACAAAAAGACATTAACACTGATTATTTTTCATCATCATTATTTGCCGGGACAAAAAAGAGGTACTGAAAGTGGCAAAAAATTTAGAATTCCTCAGTTTTAATCTTTTATCTACCAATTATATCTATTTTTATTAAACGATTCGTTTAGATAGGCCAACATAAACTGTTTTGATATTTTCAAAAAATATGCCCATTTGCACAATTACTTTCATCAAAACAGTTCATCACCCAAAAATATTGTTAGAAAACAAGTATCGTTTACTGTATGTTACATTTCAATAATAATATTAACAAATTGTGTGCATTCAGTTTGATGCATCATAACAGATTCAGATTTTATTTTAATTCAATCCAATACATGTTTGCTTTGTGCACTTTTAATTTCAGTGCATAAAACACTGTCAGGCATGAAATATATAATGCTAAATAAGCAAATAAAAGAGCAAAAATAATTGTACATTGATGTTTACTTAATTATAACAAGAGAGAAAAGAAATGATGGTATTATTTGTTAGCTACCTTGTTTTTATAAGCGTCTCGTTGAGGTGTTGGAGTTTACACCATTTGACAAAGGCTCCTCGCAGGACACTTCACTTCTGTTAGTTTAGTCTGTAATGAGCATATTGGGAATCTGTTAAAGCACAAAAGGCCACAGTGTAAATTACAGTGACATGCACTCGGTTTTACACCTTAAAGCTGTGAGGAAGTGGACATGTTAAAGACATTGAACTAACTGATGTCATGATTACTATTTTAAGCCTTTATATGCACTTAAAATGTGCATCTGTAGATGATTCAGCGTTACTTCAACAAGAATAAATTAGGATTATCTTAAAAATTAGATTGTGTAAAATCATGTAGTAAATGTGGACTGGATTTAATGTAGAATTATTTTAGGAATCTGTAATTCCTCCTTATTGTAATGCACTTCGGATCAGCTGTGGTTGTGTTGTGCTCTATAAATAAAGTTTGGCTTGACTTTACTGCTTAATTCGTTAAAAAAATGCATTTGCTTTTTACAACGTACAACCTTTTTATTAGTGTTTGTAATGAATCCAACTATTTTCAGACAGAAAAGGTTAAATGCTCTTCTTTTTGCCAGCACTTTGTCATAGCATGGAAATTATATTTATGAGGAAACTCATACACTCTTACGAATAAGCTTCCAAAAGAGAGACCTTCACAGTGATGTCATAGAAGAACCATTTCGGGTTCCCCAAAGAAACGTCCTTAAAACAAACTTTTTTCTTTTTTTTTACATTTTAGTTATTATTTATTTACTAATTATTACATTTACATTTTAATAATATAAAAAATCATTTGTGCAATGGAAAGGTTTCATGGATTTTAAAGGTTCTTCATGGAACCATAGATCCCAATAAAGAAACTTTGTTTTTAAGAGTATCAGTAGGAAAAACATTTAACTGTAACTATGATAAATTGTACACATTCCTAATATAGTGGACATGATTTGGATAAGCAAATTAAGAGGTCAAATAGAGGTAATGGAAATGTGTAAAGTAATCACAATGCAACAAGTACTAAATAAGACTGCTTTGTTAGCAAGATATTTTGTTTTAATATGTCCATTGTTGGTTAATGCACTACAAGTAACGCAAGTTAAGTTATCAGATTACTTTTTTAAGTAACTAGTAAAGTAACGCATTACTTTTACATTTACATCAACATACAGTATCTGAGTTATTTTTTCAAATAAGTAACGCAATTTACTTTGTTTTCCCATTGATTGACTGACAGCCATGTTGAGAGAAGTCGTGAGTAAGTGCAGAGGTGTTGGTATGGTTATGGTTATTGTAGTTATAGCACAGGGGTGTCCAATCCTGCTCCTGAAAGGCCAATATCCTGCAGAGTTCAGCATCAACCCCAAATAAAGCAGATAATCAAGGTCTTAAGTACACTATAGACTTCCAGGCAGGAGTGTTGAGGAGCTGAACTCTGCCGGACAGTGGCTCTCCAGGACCAAGTTTGGACACCCCTGTTCTAAACTAAACGTAAACGGGTATTTACTCATCTCACTTGCACAAAAACAGATTCAGTATTCCTCAAAATGAATAAAAACAGTGAAATGCAAACTCGGAATATTACGCAAACCTGTAATAATATGTAAACAATACAAAATATACTTTATGTAATTAATCTCACTTTATTAACCAATGTCTTTGCTGCTGACCTTTGATGATCCATGTTCAACTGTAAAAAAAAAAAAAGAAGCTAAAATTACTTAAACATCACATTGGTGTTTCATTTTTTATTTTTGCTTAAGTGAGTGTTGAACTTCTCCCGTGTCCTATTCTTCTAAAGTCCAGAATGGCAGCACAGCTGAAAGGTTATACGCTTTATGCAACACATTACTTTCCATAAAATGTAACAAAGTAATGCAATTCTTAGGGAGTAACGCAATATTGTAGCACATTATAACTTTCCCCAACACTGAATACATAAGATACGGAAGCCCTGAACCGCAACGTAAAAAAAACAAAACTGAAAAAAAATAAAATAAAAAAAATCTAGCATTTTGAGATTAAAGTCGAAATGCTAGATTTATTTTTTTTTTTTTACAGATTTTTTTTTTTTTTTTTACGTTGCGGTTCAGGGCTTCCGTTTTATTCAGATCCAGTCTTTCGACTTTAATCTCGAAATGCTAGATTTTTTTTTTTTTTTTTTTACAGATTTTTTATTTGTTTACGTTGCGGTTCAGGGCTTCCTTAATAAGAGGACCTCAATAGCATTGAGACACATTTATATTTCCTCACCTCCGTCAAAATCTTCCAAAGTCACTGTGGGACATTTCCTCCATTGAGTAAGTGCAGTATTCCATTAACCAGTTTAAACAGTTATGCCTCCCTCTCTGTCCAACGTTACATGCAAAGTAAACATTCATCTTTGTGTTGATGCCTTAGCAAAACAATAGCAATAAAACAATCAAAACACTGCCAGCATTATTTACAATGAATTAAAACATGTTTAAATATGAAGCATATAGTAAATAAAGGTAAATGAAAGGAAATGAATTATTTAGATATGCTCACGAAACATATGGTCCCCAATTTAGCAGCCTGCAAATAAAAAAGCTCAATGTTATTGTTGTCCCTGTTTAGCACAGCACTTCTAGCGCTAGAGGCCATAAAGTTGGCCTTTAGCTTAGCTTAATTGTTGTCACATGTAACCCTACCTGTCCCCCAATTAGCCTTTTGACTGGCTATTAGATCATTCTGTGGCATACTGACCAAGGGCGTTATTCGGTGGGGATGGTGATTATGTGTAATTCTATACAGTGATGGCATTTAAAAATGAATGGTTTTCTAATATCTTTCAATTAAATTAGAGGTTCAGTTAAAGAACTTCTAAAGCAAAAACAATTCTGTCACTATTTATTCGCCCTCATGTTGTTTCAAACTCATATGCTGTTATTTTTTTCTGTGGAACATTTTTGAAGGATCATCATTAAGCTCTTTTCCATAAAGATAGTTTATAGTCAACATTTCTGTCAAGCTCCAAAAGAACAAAAAACACCACAAATGTAGTCCATGCAACTTAATCAACTTAGTGGTCTTAAAATCGCTTTGTACGAGTAACATACCAAAAGTAAAAAATCGTGATCTTGACATGACATAAGTGAGAACTTGAATCTGAATGTGAATTAATAACAACATACGGGTTTGGAACAACATGGGGGAGAGTAAATAGTGTAAAAGTGCCACCAGATACAGTATCTCTTGTATTGAATGAGCTATATAGAATTGTATGCTCATCCCGAGAACAATCATCTATGTGTCAGATGCATCTCTGGCTCTGATGGATTGTGAAGATGAATGCACTGGTATGAGGTGACTGATGACTGCAGCAACTGGCACAGTGACTCCCAGTTTGAGGTCAGGGAGTGAACATGACCACATCGCATGGCCTAGGAAATGCAAAGGCCACTGGTTTGCAGGTTAATTTATGGAAGCTCTGACAGTTTGTGACCCATGATTCAGTGCCCCTGTTTCTGACGTGAAAGACAGCCCAGTCCAAAAACGTACCCATGAACAATCACTTAGGTAACATGAGTGTGAAGCAAAATATGGTCTGAAGGTCCACTCTCCGAAGTAGCGAATGGTCAGTTGTCACCTATTCACCTATTCATAGATCAATATTAACCTCAGAACAAAGACAAAAATAAATGTTTTGAAACTTGAAAGTATCAACCAATGTTAAAATCATACCAACCATGATCTTAAAATATAGATGATAGATAGAAAGATAGATGGATAGATAAATGTGTCTGTATGCATAATTTCCATATTTTAATATATATACACTACCGTTCAAAAGTTTGGGGTCGGTACGATTTTAAATACTTTTAAAAGAATTCTCTTCTGCTAACCATGGCTGCGCTTATTTGATTAAAAATACAACAAAAATCAGTTATAGTATTAAATATTATTCCAGTGTAAATCAGCTGTTTTCTGTGTGAATATATAGTAAAGTGTAATTTATTCCTGTGATCAAAGCTGAATTTTCAGCATCACCAGTGTCAGTGTCTTCAGTGTCAAATGATCCTTCACAAATCAGCATAATATGAGGATTTGATGCTCAAGAAACATTTATTATTATTATCAATGTTGAAACAGTTGTTGGTCTGTCAGTTGTACATTTTTTTATTTTTTTTTTAGGATTCTTTGATGAATAGGAAGTTCAAAAGAACAGCATTTGTTTGAAATATAATCTTTTGTAACATTATAAATGTCTTTACTGTCCTTGATAAATAAAAGTATTGATTTCTTTCCTCCAAAAAATAAAAATAAAATTCTCACTGACCCCAAACTTTTGAACGGTAGTGTATATTCCTTTTTGAAAGAAGTCATTGATGCTCATCAATCCTGCATTTATTTGATAAAAAATGCAGAAAAAAATAGTAACATTTGTGAAATATTTGTACAAATTAAAATAATATTTTTCTATTTTAATATACTTAAAATATAATTGATTTATTTCAGAAAATGTAATGCAAAGCTGCATTTCGATCAACCGTTACTTCAGTCTTCAGTGTCACATGATCCTGCAGAAATCATTCTAATATGCTGATTAATTATCAATGTTGGAAACAGTTGTGCTGCTTCATATTTCTTTTTGAACCTGCGATACTTTTTTCAGGATTCATTGATGAATAAGTTATAAAAAGAGCAGCATTTATTCAAAATAGAAATCTTTTCTAACAGTATAAATATTTGCAATCACTTTTTATCAAATTAACACATCCTTAATGTCTTTCAAAAAAAAGAAAGAAAAAAATGACTGACCCCAAACTTTTGAACGGTGGTGTATATTGTTATAAAAGATTTATTTTCATATATTTTAAGCGTACATAGGCATTTGTCTATAAAAATATGAAACTATTGTCTATGAAAACAGCTAATTTATAATATGACACTCTTATAAGGACAGATTTCAATTTTAGATGAGTGCCTTTACATTTGTGCTTCATATTGCGTTTTGTTCGGACAGTGCCCTCCTTCCTCTGTCCGATTAGAGTTGATTAAGAGGTTAGACGTTGTGAAGCATGGCGTCTTTAACTGAGATTTATCTGTTCCTGTACTGACCCTTATGGGGTTGCCTGCCCTCACCCCAATGTCCTCTAGATTTATTTGGTTATTTGTTTATCTATTCTGAGGAGTCTTGCATGTCTCCCTAATTTTTTTTCCTGTTTATGCATCCAAGTCTCATTTTTCACTGTGGAAGCAATATGAAGCTCTTGCCATGTGCTGATACAGTCAAAATACGGGCAAAGGCACTGATGACCCTCATGACCCGGACACCCGCCTGAAGCACAACCTTCTGCATTGTACCGACTCAACCGACATCTATACTAAGACATAACCTCCAGCTTTTAAACCAAAATATTTGAGCTATTTTCCTTTATGCATATGATACCACACTATATTTCCATTCAAGAAGGTCTTGAGAACAAAATTAAAGTTTATTAGTTCTTAATTTCTGGGTTTAATGAGCAAAAACTGGTTCTGTCTTTCAAAAAATTCATTTTAGCAACAGCAGAACAGGCACTTGTCTACTCACACATTTCTTGTTGGAGTTTTCTGGGCTAAACGGGGAGAGCAACAGTATGTGGCTAGCATGACCTGACATGCCTCTGAAGCTGGAGGGGGTCTTGACCTTTGCTCTCCGGCTTCAAACCTAGGAAGATGAAAAAAAGGGATTGGTTAGGAGGGTGACTCCTTAAACAAGAGCTTCTGTTTTAGACTGGAATGTCAGTTCCATAAAAAGATGCCTATAGAGAAGGAAAAAGCGACCAAAAGTGAACAGAGAGATAATGGAGATATAAAAGAGTGTGTGTGTGGACTGTGTGGACGGGAGACCGGGGCTAGTTGTCACACAGGGAGATTGTCATAAGTGCCGTTTCAGTATATAATGAGGGTTTGTTCACCAGTGGTTTTTTAGTTGTTTTGAATTCTGTCTTCCAAACTAACATTCCAATAGATCATTATACCTTTGTAATAGTTGTTGGAGTGAACAAGACAACACAATAAAGGTAATATAGCCTAGAAAGAAATACATTTTTCATATTCATAGGTCAGGTCAAGTTTTATACTATTTCTATAAAAATAAATATCTTTGAATGAACAACACTTATGTAATCTTGGTAATGTTTTACATTTACTAATACATTTTAACATTAAAAGTGGAAACAATATTAGTGGTATCACTTTACAATAAGGTTTCATTTGTTAACATTAGTTAACTAAATAACAATGCACAATTTTTCTGCACCATTTATTAATCTTAGTTCATGTTAATCTCAACATTTACTAATATAAGATCAAAAGTTTTGCTTGTTAACATTAATAGATGCACTGAACTAACATGAATATTTGTATTAACAAAGGTTAATAAATCCTGTAAGAATGTATTGCTCAATGTTATTTCATGTTAGTTAACTAATGTTAACAAATGAAACTTTACCATTTCTATGGTAAAGTGTTAACATATTAGTACATTATGAACTAACATGAACAAAAGTATCAACCAAGAATAATAAATGTCGTAAATGTCTTTTATTTCATGATACCTTAATGCGTTAACTAAGTGTTTCCAATGTTTTTTTGTGTTACTTTTCCAATTTTGCTGCTTTATGAATTGTTTTGTGTTGTAGAATTGTTGTGAATACATGTAAATGAACTGTAATGGTGGAAATGTTTAATGGCTTTTTTGTAGTTTTGTTGTTTTAACGGTGTAAAAGTGTGACAACTAGCCTTGGCCTCCTCTGTAAAGTCTAGATAAAAGTATTAAGAGAAACTGAATTCACTTGGCTGCAGAGAGAGATGAGAATATGCATGGTGGGAAATTCATTGCACTTTGTTTTGAATTTTCGGACTTTACCACGTTACACTCGCTGAAACACAAAACTTGGCGCTCGTGGGCAGCGCGTCACCGGAGAAAGATATTTGATTATAAATTATCAGGCTGGAAGACTGTGACCAATGAGCTTAACAAGGCAGAATACTGGGCTGTAACAGATTTGCTGAACACCCCCACCAACCTCTCTGCCATAATGTGATGTTTATGGCCATTTTTACCCCCGGACTTCAGTCATGCGATGGAGCAATAAATTACTCAAGCAGGCCCGCTGGAGGGAAAGTCCTTGTGACTCTGTGCTGCGGCTCTAGCGGAGAGAGCGTGACATAGAGGGTCACATCTGCAGATAACCTTGTGTTTTCTCAATGTTTTTCTCCGACATGGCGGCCGCCTGGAAAGCACACATTACCCACCCATGGAGGTTGGAAATCTGCTCTGGGTGGAACAGCGCTGACACGTAGCATCAATACATCTTTAGCGGAGCATTTTTGTTCGTGTCATTTTTGTGTCCAGCAGCAGATAAAGAGCCCGAAAACAGGATATAAGCGGGAGTGTGCGGAATCGTGAAAAATTACACTGCTGATCTTGGAGCAGATTAAAAGTTCAAACTCAGTTGGTCTAGCTTATTATAGTCAAAGTCTTGTAGGACTACGACTGAAGTGGAAGAGAGTTAGAGGTGTGATTCGTCTTCAGTATAGCTTACAGCAATCATTCAATCATTTTGCATTTATATTTAGCAATTCGTGTTAGCAATGGGTTTGGTTCCTAGGGAATGAATTGGAATGCATCAAATGTATATTGCAATGTAAGATGAATGCATACATGCAAATCTATTGTAGCTCAACATGCAAAACATGGCGGTAGTAACGGCAAAGTCATGGGTTCTGGTCCCAGGGAATGCATCAAATGTATACCTTGAATGCAATGTAAGTTGCTTTGGATAAAGTGTCTTCCAAATGCATAAATGCAATTATGTTGCTGTTGCTCAGCATGGTATACTAGCAATGCCAAGGTCATGGGTTTGATTCAGGGAAAATTCATACTGGTTAAATGCATAGCTTTAATTTATGTCGTGTAAATGCAATCCCAGATTCTTTTTAAAACCAAAAGGTGTGAAGAATCCGCGCTTGCATCAGACACGGTGTCCAAGCAGCCTGGTTTTCACGTAGAAGGGAGGCCAAATTCCCCGCAGTTAAAATCTCAGACGGTGGTCTTTAACACATTCTCTCTCCCTCTCCCTCTGCCTCCCAATCCCAATAAAAACCTTCTGACCACCGGTTGACCTTTCGCCGTTCTTCCCCCATCCAATGCTCTCCGTTCACTCCACCACTGCAGTCCAGCGGAGGCCAATGAGGGCCAGCAGCTGTGGGGAGGGGGATATGAGGTCACGAAGGTCACGGTACTGGTAAAGTCATCGGCGAGGCTCCAATGTGGGGCATCATTTCCCCCCTTCAAAGGCAGTCCTGACGTCCACGGGGGCCGCCCCGATGGCCCCGCTGTTCCTGAGCTTTCAAGACCTGAGACGGACAAGGGTAAATAAAGTGATACCAGGTGTTAGCTAGCCCCCTCCAAACAAAATCCACCAAATTGGGGCCTCATTTCACACTGAGAAACCCCGTCCGGGTGTGTGAGGTATGGCAGTGCAGCAACCAGAGCCAAAACAACAGTTTGGTACTGCCTAATCCATTGAGGATTGAGTATGCAAATTTAGGCATCTTAGCTCAGATTTGGATTTGGAATGGGGGGCATCAAAGCTCACGACCACCACCACCAAGAAAAAAGCTGACCCCTTGAATAACTGTGAAAATCAAGCCAAGTGAATGGGATTCATTGTGGCGAAAACAAATCGGCTCTGACAATGAGTGAAGAACAAACAGAGAGATGCCGTCAGAGCACAAGTGCTCCTGCCCTGGTGTTAGAAGCGAAAGGGGCGGCTTTCAAAGCTCCACCATGTGCAGGATGGCCCCTCTTCTCTTTCCGAAACCCTCTAAAAGCGCCCAATTAACGCTAATTAACATCAACGACAGGCAAGGGGTCATTAGTCCAGCTAATCCATGGTTTACATTTTCCTCCTGGAACCCTGCTGGCCAATTCTCACCCCAATCATAGAAAGGACATGTTGTTAAAAAGGCTAGCATCAAAGCTTTTCCACTCCACAAACTGCCCCATTAGTCCAAGATCTGGACTTCGAAGGGATGGAACTCAAAGCCCTCGAGGGCTGGGTGTCAAGCCAAGTCTCTGTGGTTTGGACTTCAATCTGAATCGTCAACAACTTGTTTGGGTCCTTCATGATCCACGGCCATTTGCAGAGCAGGTGGTCCATGAAAGAGGTTAAATATGTAATACTGTAAAACGCCCCATTATAGGCGATTCATTCTGGCAGTTTGTACTAGTAGTGGAGGATGCAATGCTCTGAGGGGTGGAGAGAGGATGGCCCTGTTCCAAAACCTAGTGAGCTCCCTATGTAGGCAGCATTTTGAGGCATCATAGGCATGCTTTTGCCCTGAAACCTGTTATGTAAAAATAATAATTGTTAAATCTAATTAAAACTACTATTTTACCTAAGATTATTTTACCTTACATTTGTGCATTTTGGAGCTTAGCAACATGCTACTGCCAAACTTAAAATCAAATCCAAAAATCTACCTTAATCAGTCACTTGAGTTTAGGATGCTGCCTTAGAAGGTATATAGACAGTAGACAGCAAGGCAGCTCACTCGTTTTTGGAACACAGCCGATGTCACTCTCTACGATAACATTACACTCTCTAGAGGGGTTGAGAAAAACATTATACAGGGCAATGACTCACAGCAGTGGGGTTAAGAACAGTCAAAGATGATGAAACGGTTCATGACTAATTATTCTGGGAATATTATGGTCAATTTTCTTCTACTAAATTCTGATAAGACTGAGGTATTACTTATTGGACCAAAATACACAGAATCTCTTCTACTGATGTACTATTACTTCATCATCTACAGTTAAAGACCTGGGTGTTACATTAGACAGCAACTTGTCTTTCGAAAATCATATTTCATATGTTAAAAAAACAGCCGCCTTCCACTTCAGAAACATCACTATAAGCTACGGAACATGCTATCTGTTTCTGATGCAGAAAAGCTAGTTCATGCATCCATGACCTCTAGACTATTACCGTAATGCATTACTAGCTGGTTGTCCTGCATCCTCAATAAACAAGCTACAATTAGTCCAAAATGCTTATAGGTCTTATAGGTCAAGAAAAAAACATATAATACCAATTTTATCATCTCTACACTGGCTACCTATTAAGTTCTGTATCAATTAAGTCAATCAATCAAGTATTGCTACTGACCTATAAGGCCCTAAATGGTTTAGGTGCTTATTTAGACTTTAGATGACCAACACCTGAGAAGAGAGAACACAAACTCCTGCAAGGACTTCAGATGAAGCAAACTCTGAATCAACATGCATCAATGCAAAATGTTCTATGTATCCTAATCATTTGTTAACAGCATGTATTCATTACGTCAATGAGCTCATTGTTTCTGCCTTCAATTAATACATTGTTTAAATGAATACATTGTTAGCTAACTGCGTGATTTGTATAGGTACATTTCTGAAATACTTGGACACAGTCACCTCAGATAAAAGATCACTCCAAATTGTAATGTAGAAACATGCATTTTCTGTAAAGCTGCTTTGAAACAACATGTAAAGTGAAAAGCGAATTGAAAATAAATGTGAATTGAATATTATTTATTGTTAAACAATTTAAATTAAATCATTAAGTGTCAATAAATAAATAGTCATAAATAAGTAGTCTGACTGAAAATTATTTGTACAGACGCACACACACACACACACATAGATGCATCAAATATATTGCACAGAAATATGTATAAAAAACACTTGTATTCTGGCATAGGAGTCACTCCTGAAACACAGAGCACATGTTGGATGATGATCATTTACAGAGTTCACAATAGAGAAACTAGTAAAGAAGACTGAAGCTGTTTATCCTTTATAAAGCCCAAGACTAAGCTTTCTGACAAACAAAAAGACAGGTTGAGTTACAAGATTGATTTTGTTTGCCTCCGTTTGATGTTTTAAAGCAGAAAGGTAAAAATTAACCCCCTAAACCAGACACTTAATTTGAAGAAAGAAAAAATAAGCATCATTTAAAATTAATTTAAATGTCTTCAGCTTTTTCATTGAGAAAGTAATCACATCGTTTGCTCAGAGTAATTGATCAGTGCGGAATCATAAAAATAAGTTTGGCTTTCTTTTTCAAACTGATGTTCAGTATCCTTGCTGAATATCATAAAAACGCATATAAGAACTACACTTTAACTTCTAAATCTATTTTTAGCCCTCAATGAAACGCTAAACTAAAACATGCATTTAAACGAATTACTTCTGCTGTTTTAACAGAGTTCGCCACGTAACATAGCGGTCAGTGGTTATTGGGAAATCATGCGTTCAGAGGCAAAAATGTTCTTGTCTGGAGAAAATATGTGCAACCTTGAGTGAAACCTCATAAAGCCTCAGAGCTAAAGGGCGGTTTGGAGATGTTTTAAATAAAAGTTGCTCAGAAAAGTTCACACATATACTGGCACCTATTGCTCTAGGGCTGTTCCCTACCCTCCCCCGGCCCTGAAACCCGATCTGTCGGCATGCAGCTCGGAATTCTTCATTCACCCTGACATTTGACCTCTGGCCTTTTTGGCAGCGCACAGAAGAGAAGATGAAGTGTCCAAGGCTCTTTTTCTCCAACACAAAAAATCTCCTGTTCTTGCAACCCTCCCACACACTCGCACACACACACACACACACACACACACACACACACACACAGAAACACTTTCGGGAGGACTTCTACCAATGTATACCCCTTGTTCCTGTGATCCACAAAGCACAATTACGTATAATATCTGGCTAATAGTCTGTGACTTCAAGGGAGCGTTTTAAAAGTGCGATTCCCCCTCTCCTGTTCAACTGCCCACAGACTAGAGCAACTTAAAAGCTTTGCACAATGCTTTCTGGACCATCTGACCATTATGAGTGGTGTATTATGGAGCTCCTCTGTCATTTTCCTCTTTGATTGCACCATTACAATGTAATCAGTGTTTGAGCCTGACTGAAAAGGCTTCTTGTACTGCGTCTGAGTAATTCTTGCCTTGCGAGTGTGTGCGCACAGCTTTAGTTCCATTCATGTGCACGACAACAAACTGACTGTTGAGTGAGTGTCGTGCCATTTGATATACTGCCTCACTTTGTCAAGCGGTTATCTCGCTTTGTTACTTTTCCCTTTTACTTGAAATTTGGGCGGTCGATACCTAACAGACAAACACATACACTCTTAGAAGAACAGGTTCTATATAGAACCTTGAAGGGTTCTGTGAGGTGCTTATTATTGAGAATCTTTTAAGGGATCCCCTCATAGGACCATTTTATGAATTTATTTGTAATGAATTTTGTTTAAATGTTTTATTTTGATTACATTTTATGTGTTAAGCAGCTTGTAAACATACTTTAAAACTATGAAATAACCCGTTAAACATCATTTAAGACATTTCTCCTTATATAGAACCTTTTTTTCGGTATTCAAGTGAGCAGTCAAAAACAGTGTAGGAAAAAACTATATCGGATATCTCAGTTCAGTCCTCTAGCATTGAGATGGAGAATGGACTTTTGGTCTTCTGCTAGATCTTTGACTGCTAGACAAAAAATCTAACAATAATGTGTCACCTTTATTAGAGTATCTTAAGAATATCTCAAACTGTGTTCAGTTGAGATTACAAAGCGTGCAAATTAAACTCTCTCATTAAATTCACCAAAGACCAAACTATCTGAGATACATGGTCTATGTTCATATTTACTTCTACAGCAATTCAATCTTTATTTTCAATCTATATCTTTCTTTTTATTTTAGGAGAAACATCTGAGACAAAGTTAATACAAAACAAAACATACAAGCTTTATGTCTCCCGTTTCCCATATTTTCACCTGTAATAAAGACCTTAAATGTGTCTCAACAACGTTTAAAACTTTGTTCGAATAGACCAAAATATGCAATCAAAAGTTATAATAGAGCTTTCTGTCCCTCCACTGACAGCTACGCAACTACCATTTTGAAGTCGGAAAACTAATCCATATGAATTGAGCGGTTTACTCCAAATTTTCTGAAGAGACTCAATCGCTTTATGTGATGAACAGAATGAATTTAGGGTTTTATTCACATTTAAACATTGATCAGCGAACATAAACAGAAGCTCAACTGAACCTGATTGATGCACGGGAACAAACCTCACTGGTTCTCGCTAAAGCTCAAACGTGCTGCGGAACATGAGAATGAACCTCATTGGTTCTTGCAGAAGCTCAAACGTACTGTGTAACATGGGAATGAACATCATTGGTTCTTGCAGAAGCTCGAATGTGCTGCGGAACACGAGAATGAACCTCATTGGTTCTTGCTAAAGCTCAAACGTGCTGCGTAACACGAGAATGAACCTCATTGGTTCTTGCTAAAGCTCAAACATGCTGCGGACCACGAGAATGAACCTCATTGGTTCTTGCTAAAGCTCAAACGTGCTGCGTAACACGAGAATGAACCTCATTGGTTCTTGCAGAAGCTCAAACGTGCTGTGGAACACGAGAATGAACCTCATTGGTTCTTGCAGAAGCTCAAACGTGCTGTGGAACACGAGAATGAACCTCATTGGTTCTTGCAGAAGCTCAAACGTGCTGCGTAACAAGAGAATGAACCTCATTTGTTCTTGCAGAAGCTCAAACGTGCTGCGTAACAAGAGAATGAACCTCATTGGTTCTTGCAGAAGCTCAAACGTGCTGCGTAACAAGAGAATGAACCTCATTGGTTCTTGCTAAAGCTCAAACGTGCTGTGGAACACGAGAATGAACCTCATTGGTTCTTGCAGAAGCTCAAACGTGCTGTGGAACACGAGAATGAACCTCATTGGTTCTTGCAGAAGCTCAAACGTGCTGCGTAACAAGAGAATGAACCTCATTGGTTCTTGCTAAAGCTCAAACGTGCTGCATAACAAGAGAATGAACCTCATTGGTTCTTGGAGAAGCTCAAACGTGCTGCGTAACAAGAGAATGAACCTCATTGGTTCTTGCTAAAGCTCAAACGTGCTGCGTAACAAGAGAATGAACCTCATTGGTTCTTGCTAAAGCTCAAACGTGCTGTGGAACACGAGAATGAACCTCATTGGTTCTTGCTAAAGCTCAAACGTGCTGCGTAACACGAGAATGAACCTCATTGGTTCTTGCTAAAGCTCAAACGTGCTGCGGAACACGAGAATGAACCTCACTGGTTCTCGCTAAAGCTCAAACGTGCTGCGTAACATGGGAATGAACCTCATTGGTTCTTGCAGAAGCTCAAATGTGCTGCGGAACACGAGAATGAACCTCATTGGTTCTTACTAAAGCTCAAACGTGCTGCGTAACACGAGAATGAACCTCATTGGTTCTTGCTAAAGCTCAAACGTGCTGTGGAACACGAGAATGAACCTCATTGGTTCTTGCTAAAGCTCAAACGTGCTGCGTAACACGAGAATGAACCTCATTGGTTCTTGCTAAAGCTCAAACGTGCTGCGGAACACGAGAATGAACCTCACTGGTTCTCGCTAAAGCTCAAACGTGCTGCGTAACATGAGAATGAACCTCATTGGTTCTTGCAGAAGCTCAAATGTGCTGCGGAACACGAGAATGAACCTCATTGGTTCTTACTAAAGCTCAAACGTGCTGCGTAACACGAGAATGAACCTCACTGGTTCTCGCTAAAGCTCAAACGTGCTGCGTAACATGAGAATGAACATCATTGGTTCTTGCAGAAGCTCAAACGTGCTGTGTAACATGAGAATGAACCTCATTGGTTCTTGCAGAAGCTCAAACGTGCTGTGTAACATGAGAATGAACATCATTGGTTCTTGCAGAAGCTCAAACGTGCTGCGGAACACGAGAATGAACCTCATTGGTTCTTGCTAAAGCTCAAACGTGCTGTGGAACACGAGAATGAACCTCATTGGTTCTTGCAGAAGCTCACACGTGCTGCGGAACACGAGAATGAACCTCATTGGTTCTTGCAGAAGCTCACATGTGCTGCATAACACAAGAATGAAGCTCATTGGTTCTTGCAGAAGCTCACATGTGCTGCATAACACAAGAATGAAGCTCATTGGTTCTTGCAGAAGCTCACATGTGCTGCATAATACAAGAATGAAGCTCATTGGTTCTTGCAGAAGCTCACATGTGCTGCATAATACAAGAATGAAGCTCATTGGTTCTTGCAGAAGCTCACATGTGCTGCATAATACAAGAATGAAGCTCATTGGTTCTTGCAGAAGCTCACACGTGCTGCATAACACAAGAATGAAGCTCATTGGTTCTTGCAGAAGCTCAAACGTGCTGCGTAACACGAGAATGAACCTCATTGGTTCTTGCTAAAGCTCAAACGTGCTGCGGAACACGAGAATGAACCTCACTGGTTCTCGCTAAAGCTCAAACGTGCTGCGTAACATGAGAATGAACCTCATTGGTTCTTGCAGAAGCTCAAATGTGCTGCGGAACACGAGAATGAACCTCATTGGTTCTTACTAAAGCTCAAACGTGCTGCGTAACACGAGAATGAACCTCACTGGTTCTCGCTAAAGCTCAAACGTGCTGCGTAACATGAGAATGAACATCATTGGTTCTTGCAGAAGCTCAAACGTGCTGTGTAACATGAGAATGAACATCATTGGTTCTTGCAGAAGCTCAAACGTGCTGCGGAACACGAGAATGAACCTCATTGGTTCTTGCTAAAGCTCAAACGTGCTGTGGAACACGAGAATGAACCTCATTGGTTCTTGCAGAAGCTCACACGTGCTGCGGAACACGAGAATGAACCTCATTGGTTCTTGCAGAAGCTCACATGTGCTGCATAACACAAGAATGAAGCTCATTGGTTCTTGCAGAAGCTCACATGTGCTGCATAACACAAGAATGAAGCTCATTGGTTCTTGCAGAAGCTCACATGTGCTGCATAATACAAGAATGAAGCTCATTGGTTCTTGCAGAAGCTCACATGTGCTGCATAATACAAGAATGAAGCTCATTGGTTCTTGCAGAAGCTCACATGTGCTGCATAATACAAGAATGAAGCTCATTGGTTCTTGCAGAAGCTCACACGTGCTGCATAACACAAGAATGAAGCTCATTGGTTCTTGCAGAAGCTCACATGTGCTGCATAACACAAGAATGAACCTCATTGGTTCTGGCACGTCAAGTGAACATGCTTGAGCTTCAGTTTACCACAAATGATGTGTGAGTTGAGTTTATATGTTTATATGTGAATAAAAGCCTTAAATTCAATCTGTTCATCATATTAAGCAATCGTGTTTCTTCAGAAAATTTAATTCATATGGATTAGTTTTACGATCTCTTTATGAACGATTTGAAGCGTCAAAGTGGTAGTTGCGTAGCTGTCAATGGAGGGACCGAAAGCTCTCAGATTTCATCAAAAAGATCTTCATGTGTGTTCCGAAGACGAATGAAAGTCTTAAGGGTTTGGAATGAAATGAACGTGAGTAATTAAGGGACAGACTTTTTGGGGGGTGAACTATCCCTTTAATAGTGTTCTCAGTTTAAAGTTGTTTTAGGTTATCTGAGATGTTTCTTCTAAAATGAGCAATGCTTTCATACAGTTAAAGTATAGAGCAATAAATTAATTTGGACAGCAGCTCAGATCAATACATTTTGAATAAAAAATATTTGAGATCATAATGAGATATTTGAAATACAGTGCAATCTGAATCTGAGCACTGTTTGAGACGTTGAAGATCTTCTGAAACTATCATGTCTCAACATTGTCAACCAAACTGTGCTCAGATTAGCCAAAGTCAGCAATTAAACCATAAAATATAACTGAAAAATCTCCTGAGCTAAGAACGGGCAACACCTGAGTAATAAACTGAAGAAGCTGAAGTGCAGATTGATGTCATCAAAATCATTGATCCATATTGTCGGAAGTGAGAGACTTTAAATTTTTAATGCTTTTATCTTCTGGAGCACACTAGCTTATAGATAACAGTAAGACTAACATATCCATACTAAAAGCCAAAAAACTTACATTTTGATTTCATGTCTTTTACGAATTCTCAAGTGTTTTTTTGGAATTCTACGAGAAACATCTCAGACACCAAGTTGATAGCTAAACAAAACATAACTGAGAACTCCATTAAGTCTCCTGTTATGAAAGAGCAACCGCTGAGAAATAAAATGTACCATTAATTATGCTGTTTGGATTAATAGAAGTAGAACATCTGTAAAGACAGCATGTGGTTTCATTTATTCTGTTACTTGAGGAATCCTTTCAACCCCTGTAACCAAGTGTGGTGGATCCTTAACTGTGGAAAATCAATGAAGGAAAAGCTCTCTTGATCCGCCACACCGTGTCTGATTAAATGTAGCCGATTTCTACGCCTCTTCTTAGAGAGCCACAGCCTGAATGGAGAGCCAGAGGGAAACCAGTGTGTGGCGTCGGCCCAAAAGCCCCGGAGGCAGAAAGAGAAGGATCCCGCAAAATGGTTATTATGGTCATCCCTGGTCACAGAGGGCATTTCCCCTCGAGCCGCCACCCCCCCCCCCCCCCCACCGCCACATCTTTTCCATAGCCGGAATCAAAACGACACATGGCTACACACGCCTGTGCGTCATAAGCACACAGAAACAAACACTACGACTCCCAATAGGAGCATCACAACCTGTCCTAACGCTCTCCCCAGGGAATCATGGGAAAGCAGCTCAGCCGCCGCATCTGTCTCCTGCCTAAAGGGAGAGTGGGATGACATTCCTTCACGACAGTCCCACCCGCGACAGGCTGCCTTATGAAGCCATCATTCACCCGATCAATAGCTCAGCGGCCTCAACCAGCCTCCCCAGGAGCCAGAGAATAGGGCGAGGAGGAGCTGTGGGCTTCAGTGGGCCGGACGGCCCGCTAGCGCTGTGATCTTTCACTCCAGCCACTGAAGAGGCAGAAGGGAAAGTGATTAGCTACCCTCCTCTCACAGCCAGCCACAAACAACAACCTCCACCGAGGAAAGGTACAAGATTATTAATGGAGATACGACACTCAATGCACACCTTACAATACACAAGTGTGATATTTTATACTGTGTTACATGTGTTATGTAGCCTATGAGTCTTTCAATGAACTCCTCAGTTAAACTGCTTATACTGAAACAAAACAATTTACACTCAGAAACTGATAGTAAAGTTCACAATTAATTACAAAGAAACAGATGTCAACACATAGCAATTTTGACTTAAATTTGTTTATTTTGACCAAGAAAGACTGAAATAGTGTTTTCTTGTAAAACGTACTCCCATAAAATTAGTTTAATTTACAACTTCAGTTTTTTATTTTTTTTTTACAGTGTAGGCGTGGGTGATATGATTGATTTTTCCCCCTGTCATTAATATGCATTGTTTGCATATGTTAGTGATACACATTGCCAAATAGTAATTAGGCTTATCACTACATCAAATTGTTTCATAATTCTCAAAATCACATAACAAATTAATCTCGAATTAATTAAATAAATAAACTACTAAAAGTATATCCAACCATACAGTACACTCATTTTAAGTGGTAAGTAATTTAGCAAAAGTTCAAGTGCTTGATTGTTATACTGAAAACTATAAACCATATTATAACCAAGAGATATAATAAAAGTTGGGTATATACTGTAGTACAACCTACTTTACCAAATAGTATACTCACGTAAAGCAATATATACTATATATAGTGTGATATGTAAACTGTATTTTCGCACAGCTCTATAAAGTTGGATATATACCTGTATTCAATATTATCCACATACAGTACACTCATGAGAAGCCATATTTAATATATAGCAAATCTCAACAACCTGATTTTTTATTTTGTTGCAAAACGTAACTATTATCGCCCAGCTCTTTATATACAGTTGGATAAGTATTTCCAACTTTTTACACTTGTGTAGGACAATATATATTTACCATGGCATCTCTCAATAGTTTTTTTGCTTGCATCATCATAAAAATGTAAACTATACTATCAAACACATTTGACTTGACATTTCAACATTTTCGGCGTGTCGACAAACTAGGAAAGCACCATAGTCTTGCAGTGAGTATTCATTAACCAACATCCACTTGATCCTCAATTTGTCTCTGGTAATTCATCTACAGAGCACAAAGGTTGCCATTAACAAGAAACATCGGAGCATTGCAAGACTCCGCTGTCTTTATTTTGTATGATGAGAATGCTGGCACTGCATGATGGGTTAAATGGGCTTTTGATGACCTCAGCTTCTGCTCTCTGTAGGAGCAAATCCTGATCAAGCTAAACTGGGCTTTTATTGAGCTACTAAAGCACTGATTGCACTAGCACTGAATGACCGCCATTCAATGCAGTCACTAATTGGCCAAATAGGTTTATAAGGCAAATAGCTAAAGAGGGAGGATAAGCAAGTGTGACCCTAGATGTTAAACCAAAGCTTTTCTCAGACGGGACTAGTTAAGGAAGGTAAAGAAAGTTTGTTTCAGTCCGAATCAAACACCTTCAGCTAACTTGTGCATTCTCTGAGAAATCTCAACTCGAAAGAAATATCAGTGATTGCAGATTAGTACGAATTTTCAACAGCACTTCTTTGTTTATTTTTTGGATCTTACCGTACATTTCTTGTTGCGCTGCCTGATCTTTATTAATATATTTGGACACATTTCTGGGTAAAATAAGGATAAGGAGAGTCCGATCGCAAAAACTATTAATAATGACCACTTAACACATAACTCAAACGTCGTTTAGAACAATAAAACTCGTCCAAGCGAGTCAACAGGCAGGTTTTACCTTAGTGTTACTTCTAAATGCAAGTTTCAGTTGCTTTGAGAGGCATGAAAGACATTGCAAATTAAAGTTTGGACAGAACTATTCATCTAATCCTGTCAATTGATGTGTGACACTCAAAATCCATTATCCTTTCCAACTCCTCATTAGATTTGGAGGGAAAAGAAGCCCCTCTGTTGTGCCAAACACACCTGTGTTTACCCTTATCACTCTTATAGATTATGTGAAACTTTTTTCAGAAAGAGGATCAAGCTAAAGCGGATATGCCAAAATATCACGGAGTATGGCTTTCAAAAGGGGGTGTGAATCAAATCTTTGTGAAGCCAAGAGGGGAAACTAAATGAAGCCTTGTAGAGTAAAGGCTTGCATTTACATTTACTCATTTAGCAGGAACAAAGCAAAAGTGTGTGAAGAAATGTATGCAAAATCAATAGAAATACATGAATGTTTCATGTAAAAAAAAAAAAAATGCAGATTCTGTGTGGGCCTATACTAATAAAAAAAATGAATAGCAATACTAAGGTTAAGATTCAGATCGATTTCATGGTTATTTTCCACTGCTAAAGCTGTAGATTTTTTGGCATGATTGTATCTTCCAAATCAATAATCATTTTTGCTAAAATGGACAGCCACCTCCTCCTATTAACCTCTGAGATCAGTCCACTTGTTAATCGCATAATTACACGAACACTCAAGAACAACACACACAAGCGACTACAATGGACCTGTGGCACACCAAACCCCATGGAATTGAATGCGTGCATATTTATTTTTACGTTCGTTAGCTCAGTCTGATTTCAGCAGTTTGTGAAGGAGGTCATTATGGTGCCACTCTACAATCCAACAGATTTTTTGACCCCAAACAGCATTTAACACTGGGATGAGCAAATCTCTAAGCCGTGCATTGAAGGAAGGCTTAAATGCCAGCTATGCATTCATTCACGCAGCGTTTTTTTCAACACAAGGGAGCGGAATCTCCCGAGAATGAACCATCTCAGGGAGTTTCTAAAACGGCAGGTTCTGGATGAGCTGCTAAGAAAGAAAGAAAAACAAGAGATGAAAAAATCCCCAAAGGTCCCTGTCCTCCCCATCAGCCCCCACTGTGGCCCGGCCTACAGGGCTTTTCTCTAGCGCCGGGGCCTCCGTTTGGCCCCCCTCTGTCTCTTTCAGCCCTCCACAAAGCTGCAAGCCACGTTATTTGAGGCACTAAAGAGTTAACCCTCCTCACTGCTCCAACACAATGGCCTCCCCATTGAGGGCTTTCTTCATTTAACCTTCCAAATGACAGGTTTCATCCTCTTTCCCCTGACAAAAAGGAGGAGCAGGAGCTAACCCACCACCTTTCTCTTTTACCTCCTTTCACATCTCCTCCCTTTTCCACACCTCCCAAAAGTGCTGGCTCTCACTTTAGGGTCTGATGTGACAGCTCTTTACAGTAAATGACACTGTCATCGTTTTGGCTGACAGTTATCGAGGCATTTCAAGCTTTCACTAGAGGTACTGCAAATGCAATGACCAAACTCAGAGCAGTACTTGTGAACTTTCCCCTATCTCAGTGTAATAATATGTAGACACAACTATAAATTAACAATTCGTAGGTTGCTTCACCTGAAAAGTCTGTTTGTTTGGGCAGAGAAAAATGGCAACCTACCTTGACCAGCGGTGTGGGTTTCTGTCTGTCCGACCAGTAGGGGGAGTGTCCGGGAAACCTGTTTGAAAACATTAATTTGCACATGAATTACACACTTTACAACAGATGCACCATTATTAAATTATGGCTGTTAAAAAGGCAACTTTCATGTTATGGCCGATAATCAATAAATGGCCGATATAAAAATTCCATTTCGTTTTTCCTCAATTGAAAATAGTTTTATCATTCACTGCACTTTGTTATTCTTCTAGTTATCTACAGATAACAGCTCATGAATCGCAAGTCTCCCACATTCACAGAAAATAGCTTACTTCCACAATGGAAAATAAGGTTAGTACATTATATAAACATACACACACTGTTAACACTTTTAGTGTAAATTTACAGGATATTCCAGGTTAATAATTGCATTACTTTCACAGTAACTCCACAGTAGGACTTCTCTTGTATAACTGCACTCTTGAAAATTTCTTGTAAAATCTACAATATCATACTGTATTTCTACAGTGCATGTACTATGAAGGTACCCAGCATGCAGTGCGGCATGAGTAGATGGTGCAGTGAAGTTTCTTGATTCTTGTTGGTTTTATTTCTGCTGCTGAACTTATTTTTGGTTCACTTTTAGCCGTTTGTGTTGTTTATTTTGTAATGTTCATAATTGATCTTTTTTATGATTATTATTTGTTGAGTGTCACCATTGTTGTGTTTAGTATGTCGAGTATTAATGTCTGTGCATCATTAGGTGACTAAAGAAAAAAATCTTGTGTTGCTAGATGATGTCACACTTTTCAAAGATAAATCTCAGCTGCTTTACTATTGTGAAATATCCATTTGCAAACAATTGTGAATTTAAAAAATAATAAGTTGGTAAATCTTTATGCTTAAATAACGCTAACAATAGTATAGTTTGACTAACTTAAAATCAGCCAATTAGCTTATTTTATATTCTAGCTTGTCATTGTTTTAACAAATGTTTTTCATGTGTCACACTTCGACATGGCTAGATCAGAAATTTGAATATGAACATACAAGCTCCAAGATCCCAAGCTAATGGAACACTATTCACCATTAACAATTACAGCACTAAACAAAATCATTTCTTACAGTGGCATGGTTAAAGACAACTTTATAATGTGACTTTAAAACAAGAGCAGTAAATTACTGTGATGTCAGCATCATTTTGCTGTTGATTAAAAGTATTCAAATTCACTGTAATTTCTGACTACGGTAATTTATTGTAAATAATACTCTTTAATCCTGTAAATTCCAACCGTTGATATTTGACATTTAGCATGGGTCAGTTCTTCCCACTGTTCTGCTGGGATGAGAAGACACGCTTCCTGTTGTTTGGGCTCACAGTTACTCGCTCTGAAAGCCGGTGCAGACGCGAGTAAAGTGCGAGAAAGCTGCCCACTGCTGCCAGCGCTGAGCAGGGGTGCGACAGGGGTGAGTAGTTTTGACTGGGGGTCGACAGAGAACATTGACAAGAGTGTTCGCTCTAACTCAGCCTCCATGTCTCCTGTCTCTCTGTCCCACCCTTTTCCACACCAAAGTGGGGGGGATTTTTTTACGGTTGACCTTCTCCTCACGCTTTTGTGAACTTCTTCACCTCATGTCAATTCTCTTGACCTACTTGGTCGCCCCGGAGCAAGCCACTTAAAAGAGCGAGATGAAATTCTGTAGGACACGCTCACATATGTTTCTTGTTGTCAGCGAATAATACTTTATATTCTGATTCTTGCTATTGAAAAAGTTTGAGCGAAAAAACAGAAGCAACCGTTTGTTATTGCGCTCATAAAAGTGCAGGAGGGATGGAGAAGAACATTCGCTTCAGAAATACATAAAACTTTCATTATCACTCTTTTTGTTTGTTTTTGTAAAGACAATTTCAGAATGTTCACATGGCAAAGAGTTCATACATTCCAAAAAGAACTATACATCATAAAAGTAGACCGACATATAAAATAATAAAAAAATATTGTGAACATTCTACTTGATTATCTGTATGTTTTCCAAACAGCTTAATTTTCATTCACGCCAAATATGGTCTCTAAACTGACTAAGGGCCGTAACAATAAATACCTCCAACCGTACAACTCCACATCTGTCTCATCGTCCTCTTTACCGTCATCACTGACCTGGAATAAACAACTCAACCGCTCCTAGACCTGACTGCTGACTGCTGAGCTGTTGAGCCTCAGGTATAAGACCAGAAGATTGCTGGCTGTCAGAAAGCTGCACAGATAATGCACTTAAGAGCAAGTCAAAGAGCAAGATGCATTTCTGCTGGTAGATGCAGGATATTTTATGGTCAAACGAGTCCAAACAAAAAGCCATGAATGTGGGGAGGTTGTGTGAAGGGTGAGGTGGAGGGTTTCCGAGAAGGGCTGTTTGTCAGTTTTGCAAACGGTCAATAACCTTCACAGTCATGTCTTAAAGTTTGTGCGAAATGTGTTCTGAACACACAAAAGCAACAGATAACTGAACTATATTACATTTTCTGATGTTCTTGCTCATGCAACTTTTACCAATATATTGCTACACTACCATTATTTTTTGGCTATAATTTCATGAAGAACCTTTAACATCCATGAAACCTTTCCAATGCACAAAAGGTTCTTCATAGTGGAAAACATTTCTTCACACTATAAGAAAAATGGTTATTTTAAGAACTGTTCACTGAAAGGTTCTTTGGGGGACCTAAAATGGTTCTTTTCCACTCTTAAAAATAAAGGTTAAAAAGGGGGATTTTCACAGTGATGCCATAGAAGGACCATTTTGGGTCCCCAAACGAACCTTTTAGCAAACAGTTCCTAAAAGAACCATGCTTTCTTACAAATAAAGATTCTTTTTTGGCATCATGGTTCCACGAAGATGCTTTAACATCCATGGAACCTTTCCATTTATGTTCTTAATAGTGGAAAAATGTTCTTTAGATTTTTTTTTAAACGTGCTTCACACTCAGAAAAAGATCTTTTAATAAATGTCCACTGAAGGGTTAATTGAGGAACCAAAAATGGTTCTTCTATGTCATTGTTGCGAAACCCCCCTTTTGGAACCTTTATTTTTAAGAGTGTTGGAATAACATTTAAAAAAAAACTAAAGAACCCTTTTCCAGTAAAGAACATGTTGTTCCATGGATGTTAAAGGTTCTTCATATAACCAGATGCCAATAAAGAACCTTTATTTTTAAGAATGTATGGCATCCATTTTGTAACCCTTATTTTAAACCATAGAGGGTGTTGTGGTTGCATGACATATGTTGTTGTCAAGATGTTTTAGATGGTTGCTATGTGCTTGTCAAAAGAGCTCATCCTCAAATCTCTACGATATCAGGGTCTCTTTGTCTTTAGATATGGCTCAGGTAACTACTTCAACAAGTATGATATTATGGTGCAAATTGTACAAATACACTTATCCTCAATTGGCTACTTGATTTGAGGTATCATTCACAAATGTTGCGGAGTGAATTACGTGGCAAAGTTTAATGCTTAGGGTCAGGGGTTGTAGCGTGGCGTGAACCACCTCAGGGCTGTAACCAGAGCGGACCTCTTCCCAACCAAACCAGCACTAATGCATGGCAAGTGAGAAACAGGAGATGTGTGTGTGTGTGTGTGCTGTACTTCTCTATTCACCTTCACAAACTCATTGAACACTTTGGCAATCTCTACATCAGATCAGCTGCCAGCACGGAGAAGCAGACTATGTGTTAAACTTAAAGGGTTCAGAGGAAATGCAGTAAACCCTCGGCCAACCTCAAGGTTTGTTTGCTCAAATGTTTTATTTAACCCCTAATCACCACATTAAGGCTTTCTTTTATTTGGCCTTTTACGCTCTCAAAGGCCTCGTTTTAGAGCACTAATGAAAATAAACCGCAGGGCCCCCGTCTCTTTATTTTGAGAGGGAACACTGGAGCCTTGGGTTCAGAGCGGGGTGAAAAACAGAGGGCATCTGGAACAAAGACCAGAAGACCCAGAGGTCAAATGGCCTGGTGTCCAGAACTTCTTCAGCGGACGCTGTCGGGGAAGAGAACGCGGCGCTTGTATAATCACAGATCCGTTTTGTCCATGCGTGTAGGATAAAATATATCACGCGGGGCTGACACGCCAACAATAGATCACGTTTTTTTGTCTGAGCTGGTGCGAGGCGCTTTTGACTCTTTTCAGCGGGCCACGCATCTGGACCGCCGCAGATTAACCCTCCATTCACTGGCCTGTTTTCGGCAGATGACCTCGGCGTCCGTCTTTTGCTGACTGCGTCCACACAATTAGACCCTGAGTGGGAGATTTCCAGGTGAAGAACATTATCCCGGGCTCTTTAGGGTCAAAGTTAATGAGGGGAATTAGAAACCATCACTAACGTGTTGCAATTTTTTTCCTCACGGTTCTGGACAGTCACGGTTTGTGTGCTCTTTATTCAAATAGGGGTCATCGTCGCTTAGCTTTTGTGTTCTTATGGAGTGCGCTTGTATAACGGGATTTCATTAAAATGGTGGCATTTGACTAGGCTGTGTTACTTTGACCCAGAGTTCAAATAGATGTATCTCCGTACAGTGTGGAGAGTTCTAACTAATTAAACTAATAAACTATTTATCATACTTAAGGTTAGTGAATAAACAAGTAACCCCTAACTGATGTGACTTTTGCATGGGAAGCAAGCACCACTCACATACCGGTAAGTACAATTTGTAGTAGTGCTACTTTTCCAGACATGTTCACATTTTTATGAACTCTTCCTATGGATTGTGTAGGCTTTAAAATAGGTATTGTATTTTAACTACATTTTAGGGAAAGATTTACAAGTCTTTTGTTGTTTTTATTAGTGTGGTATGCTTCAGATTGAGTTTCACCATGAGCCATGTCATTAAATAACACTCAAATATCATCCTGTCTTACTCGCTAATGTCCCAAACGAGGTAATGTCCTGTCATGTGACCCCCATCACCCACCTGTGTAGACTTTGTCTTAATCCCTGCTGATCTCCTCTCTGCTTTGAATACTTGGACTACTGAGTGTAACTAATTCTCCCACACAAGGATATTGTCCTCCCCATTTCAGCTTTGTCTTTCCTCTCTTTCACTAGTTTCATTCGTTTGCCGAGCAGCCGGACAAAAAAAAAAAAATCCTCCAAATTAAAAAGACTTAATGAGCTATTACCCTCATCTTGAATCTAATTGTCTACTTTGCCTCCAAAACGGATAAACAATCAGAGAATATCCTCTCTGAATGCACTGTTTCAACTCTTTGTTTGAAATCTGAAAACAATGCAAGCTTTGCTTTGAGCAAAGATACACGTGATTATGATGGGAAAATGTGATCTAAGCATCTACATTCTTTTTAAAGGAATATCTCACCCAAACATGAAAATTGTCATGATTTACTCACCGTCATGTCGTTCCATTTCTTTCTTCAGTAAATCACAAAATTATATGTTATGCAGATGTCCCAACTGTTATTTGCCATGCAATGAAGGTGGATGATGATTTAAACAGTCCAGTTCTAAAATGAAGAGAGAAAAAAAACATCATAAAAAAATACATATCACTCATGTGTATATACACAACAGTTAGACATTTGGGGTTGGTAATATATTTAATCAAAAAACAGTAATGCTGTGAAATAATAGGGCTATTACAATTTAAAATAACTGTTTTCTATTGTAATATATTTTAAAATGTAATTTATTCCTGTGATGTCAAAGCTGAATTTTCAGCATCATTACTCCAGTCTTCAGTGTCACATGATCCTTCAGGAATCATTCTAATATGCTGATTTGATGCTCAAGAAACATTACTTACTATTACTAAAATGTTGAAAACAGTTGTACTTTTTTTCATACTTATTTTTTTTTCAGGATACAGAAAGTTAAAAAGAACAGCATTTATTTGAATTATTTAAAATATTAGAAATATCTTTACGGTCACTTTTGATTAATTTATTTGATGAATTGATTATCAAGGGATTTTAACATCTAGTCCTAGTAAGCATACTCCTTTCTGAATAAAAGCATTCATTTGACTTTTTGTATTCCAAAGAAATGTAAAAGAAATGTGCTGTATTATGCATGCTGAGATTTGAGAGATAAGATTAGGGTGAAGATTATCAGCAAACAACCTTTTTTTTTCTTCTTCTTTTTTTTTTATAAAATTTACGAGTACTTGGAATATAGCACAAAAGTAGTATGGACTACTTTTAAAATTGTTTTATTGTGCTTTTTTTTCATTTCAGGGTTGGAACTACATAAGCATGAGATTTTGAATTGTTGGGTGATCTATACATTTGAGCACCACAGAGTTTTCCTCACATTAAATGTGAACATTTCCCAGCAAATGGTGTACGCGTCACCCCCCACAGTACACAAACAGTGCATCAGACGAGGAATGGTACAGACGACTATTCCATAGAGACGGCCAGCCCCTATAGGAGCTTTTTCAGACGACCATTTGGTGCTCCCATCCCTAACCTATTGACCCTCAACCTAGAGAGGTCAGCTGTGTCAGGGAGCCCAGATCCAGCACAAGCCTGTAAATCAAGCGCTGGCGGGAACGGCGCACCGTCCCGGGTCCCAGCCAGGCCTGGCACCATCACTCTCCCCGCTGTGACGCACTACCAGGCCGGTTCCCACTGAACCATGCCACCCTGGCAGGCCTCGTGACCCCGTTCGGGATACATCAGCCTTCAGCCATTCTGTGGATGGAAAACGTTTGGCCATATAACCCTCCCAGGCCCCACCTGCGTTTCAGGGCATCCTGTTCTGGCTTGCATCACAATCATGTATCTTTCAGGCACCGCCGCACCTGGAACTCAAGCACACAAATCACACTTTCAGGAACGTCCGTGCACTCCTGAGACGGCGAACGTTAAACACGCTTTGGTTTGACCTGTGTGGGATCACCCCAGGGCTGACTCTAATGGACAGAGCCATAAAATGATCATGTTGCAGTTTTTTTCCAGGCAAACGACGACACCAGTTGTTGTGATTCCTCACTGGCTTTGTGATCTGTTCCGCATGGAGGAACTCGGGAGGGAAACCTATTTTACCTTTCGCTGACTTCATACTCCAGTGGTGAAGCACAGATCTGTCCACTCCTCCTCCACTGTAAGCAGCAGAGACTGACAGCAAACCCATGTCTCAGGAAGCCATAATGTCAATAATACAATAATACAGAATCAATTCAGCGAATAGTATTGGGTAGTAACTGATTATAATCTGGATACATAATTGTAATTAGATAATATTACATTTTAAAATACTCGTAATCAAACTACAGTTACTTTTTATCGATTACAGGATTCATTTAGTATTAATAGTTCCCCCAAAAATGAAAATGCTGTCATTACTCACCCTCGTGTCGTTCCAAACCCGTAAGACTTTCGTTCCTCTTCAGAACACAAATGAAGATCTTGTTAATGAAATCTGAGAGATTTCTGTCCCTCCATTGACAGCTACGCAACTACCACTTTGATGCTTCAAAAAGAGATCGTAAAACTAATTGCGTTTTAGTCCAAATCTTCCGAAGAGTCACGATCGATTTATATGATGAACAGATTGAATTTAGTCTTTTATTCACGTTTAAACATTGATTAGTGAACATTGATTAGATAAACAGAAGCTCAACCAAAACTGCTTGACATGCGAGAACGAACCACTTGCTGAAGCTCAAACGTGCTGCGTAACACGAGAAAGAACTTAATTGGTTCTTGCAGAAGCTCAAACGTGATGCGTAACACGAGAAAGAACTTAATTGGTTCTTGCAGAAGCTCAAACGTGATGCGTAACACGAGAATGAACCTCATTGGTTCTTGCAAAAGCTCAAACGTGATGCGTAACACGAGAATGAACCTCATTGGTTCTTGCAAAAGCTCAAACGTGCTGCGTAACACGAGAATGAACCTCATTGGTTCTTGCAAAAGCTTAAACGTGATGCGTAACACGAGAAAGAACCTCATTGGTTCTTGCAAAAGCTCAAACGTGATGCGTAACACGAGAAAGAACTTCATTGGTTCTTGCAAAAGCTCAAACGTGATGCGTAACACGAGAAAGAACCTCATTGGTTCTTGCAAAAGCTCAAACGTGATGCGTAACACGAGAAAGAACTTCATTGGTTCTTGCAAAAGCTCAAACGTGCTGCGGAACACGAGAATGAACCTCATTGGTTCTTGCAAAAGCTCAAACGTGCTGCGTAACACGAGAAAGAACCTCATTGGTTCTTGCAAAAGCTCAAACGTGCTGCGGAACACGAGAATGAACCTCATTGGTTCTTGCAAAAGCTCAAACGTGATGCGTAACACGAGAAAGAACTTCATTGGTTCTTGCAGAAGCTCAAACGTGATGCGTAACACGAGAATGAACCTCATTGGTTCTTGCAAAAGCTCAAACGTGATGCGTAACACGAGAAAGAACCTCATTGGTTCTTGCAAAAGCTCAAACGTGATGCGTAACACGAGAAAGAACTTCATTGGTTCTTGCAGAAGCTCAAACGTGATGCGTAACACGAGAAAGAACCTCATTGGTTCTTGCTGAAGCTCAAACGTGCTGCGTAACACGAGAAAGAACCTAATTGGTTCTTGCAAAAGCTCAAACGTGATGCGTAACACGAGAAAGAACTTCATTGGTTCTTGCAGAAGCTCAAACGTGATGCGTAACACGAGAATGAACCTCATTGGTTCTTGCAAAAGCTCAAACGTGATGCGTAACACGAGAAAGAACCTCATTGGTTCTTGCAAAAGCTCAAACGTGATGCGTAACACGAGAAAGAACTTCATTGGTTCTTGCAGAAGCTCAAACGTGATGCGTAACACGAGAATGAACCTCATTGGTTCTCACACATCAAGCGAACATGCTTGAGCTTCTGTTTACCACAACTGAGTTGAATGTTTATATGTGAATAAAAACCTAATTCAATCTGTTCATCATATAAACCGATCGAGTCTCTTTAGAAAATTTGAACTAAACTGCTCAATTCATATGGATTAGTTTTAAGATCTCTTTATGAACCTTTTGAAGCATCAAAGTTGTAGTTGCGTATCAGTGAATGGAGGGGCAGAAAGCTCTCAGATTTCATCAAAAAGATCTTCATTTGTGTTCTGAAGATGAACGAAAGTCTTACAGGTTTGGAACGACACGAGGGTGAGTAATTAATGACAGAATTTTTATTTTTGGGTGAACTAACCCTTTAATATTCACAAAATGGCATTTACTCATAATTCACTGATTCTCCCCATTATGATAATTAGAAATTAATAATTATTTTCTAATTTTATGTTTTAAATGTTCCTTTCTAAAAAAGCCTAATGTTTATAATTTTTCTGAAAGTCTTCCAGTTTTGTCTAATTGCACACACAAGTTTGAGAGGCCACACAGCATAAACAAGTCAAATATTTTTAAGTAATATTAGTGTTTTATTTTGATTGCTTTATTTTAAACTACAATTTCCGAACCCCCTGCAGTTTCTACACAAACCCAGAAAGCCTGACGTATGTTTTATACACTTTGTGTTGTTGATAATAAAAAAAAGGAATTCATTTTCTTTCTCTTCACATTTTTATATCAATGTTACAAGATCATTCTATTCAAATCAATGTGAAAAATGAGTCAAAAGTAATTAAAAAGTAATCAGATTATACCAAAAATGAGTAATGAGTTGCAATTTTCATCATGTAATCCGTATTCAGTAATGGATTAGTTTGTCACTGTCAACGAGCAAGTACAAACAGTGCTAAAGTTTGGGTTTTAATTAAAACAAAATTTTAAATTAATATTTTTATTCAGCAAGGATGCATCAAATTGATCAAAAGTGACAGTCGAGACATTTATATTAAAAATTATTTGTATTTCAAATGAAATGCCATTTTTTTGAACTTCCTATTCATCAAAAAAATCTTTTTTTTAAAGTGTCAACCGCTTTCAACAATGATAATAATAATCAGAAATGTTTCTTGAGCAGCAAATCAGCATATCAGAATGATTTATGAAGGATCATGTGACACTGAAGACTGGAGTAATGATGCTAAAAATTCACCTTTACAATTATATTTCAAAATATATTTAAATAGAAAACTGTTATTTTAAAATATAATATTTCACTGTTTTGAATAGAACTGTTAATTTATATATATTTTTTACAATATTACTGTTTTTACTGTATTGTTGCTCAAATATATTCAGCCTCAAGCATAAGAAACTTTTAAAAACTCAGCAAAAATTGTACCAACAATATTTTGAAAAGCAGTGTAAAACTAATACTAAACTGGTTCCCCAACATGTACTGTAGGTTATTCTGTAGGTGTTGCTTTATGCACGTTCATAAAAAAATCCCCTCAGCGTCAGTATTTACTAAGTATCACTGAGAGAAATTAAGCAAGGGATGCACAGTTAACCCATTATTTTTACGAACCAAGCAGTCATTTTTACCATAATGAATGACCGGGTGAGTGTACAGTACTTAAATGTATACTTACCAAATAAATAAATAAAAACAGTGAAATAAATAATGATTTGAGTTTAAATTGTGAAAAGACAGTACATACAGTAGTGTGACATAAGAGACATGAAACTAGCAGAGCTATGCAGGAGATCGCTTTCCAGTGGCAACAGTCAATTATACAGTTTAGTGGATATTACACAAATATATTTGACTGTAAAATGCCAACAGGAATTTTCTAGAGAGTCCTGTAATGATTAAAGTTGACATATCAAACAAAGAAGGAAAAGTTTTGTGCCAAATATATATATTTCATATATATATCAAATTGTCGGGTGCGTTGATACAAAAAAAAAAAAAAAAACATTTTTTATTTGGTGTGCGGATTCTTAATATATAAAAACATATTGCCATTAGATATCTAATTATATATTTTTTCCTGTTACAGGCAGATTAGTGTCTAACACATTTCCATCACCTTCATAACTAGTTGATATTTGTATTAAGTATTAGATTATGAAAGTTGACGTAAGTATGGTGAGCCTACATAGTATATTTGTTGCTATAATGAATCATTTTAACACTGCTTACCTAAAGAAATAAACTTCTTTAGATGTGTTTAAGGTGGCGTGGGGATCCACAAAAATAGATGCCAAATCCAATTCTGGAGGTGTCAGACACAGATCGAGCTTGTTTTGCTTCCAATTAAGCTCTGCTTATATTCAGTTACATAACCAGAAATCATTTTCAAGTGGAAGAGGCACCAGTGACTCCACAGATATCATGTTATATGTATACTGCTGCTGTCTGATCTGCTGTTGCCCTCTGCTGGCACAATTCCTGCCAGCTACTGTATGGATTTGAGATCATTCACTCCAGTTTTAGAAGCCAGAAGGATAAAATGACCTGCTCTTGTTAGGCGACTCTATTTACTTGATTCTGATTGGTCAATAGCAGCGTTCAGCAGTCAAATATGTCTGAATAATGACCGTTGTCCATTGTAAGACTGTATAAGTGGCGGCTCATCCAGGCAATCGGTTTCCTTCACAGCAGTCTTATGTTTCTGTTCTCTATAAGTAAAATAATAACAATTTCAGTAGGTTTGGAATCCTTAAAAATGTTAATGTTTCTGAAAGAAGGCTTCATTTATTTGATCAAAATACAGTAAAACAGTAAATAAAAATAACTGTTTTCTATTTTAAAATATAATGTATTCCTGTGATCAAAGCTGTATTTTCAGCATCATTACTCCAGTCTTCAGCATCACATGATCCTTCAGAAATCATTCTAATATGCTAATATGTTGATAACAGTTGTGCTCCTTCATATTTTTGTGGAAACCGTGATACTTTTGAGGATTTTTTGTTGTTCAATAAAGTTCAAAAGAACAGAATTTATTAGAAATCAAAATACATACATTATTTATAAAATAAGTCTTTACTGTCACTTTTGATCAATTTAATACATCCATGCTAAATAAAGGTATTCATTTCTTTTTTCCTTTTTTTTTTTTTTAAATCTTACTTATCCCAAACTTTTGAATGGTGCTATGGTGGTACATCACGGTTTCCAGAAAAATATTAAGCAGCATAACTGTTTTCAATATTGATAATAATAAATATTTTCTGAGCAGCAAATCAGCATATTAGAATGATTTCTGAAGGATCATGTGACACTGAAGACTGGAGTAATGATGCTGAAAATGCAGCTTTACCATCACAGGATTAAACTATATTTTCAAAACACATTCAAATAGAAAACTGTTATTTTAAAATGTAATATTTCACTGTTTTGATCAAATGCAGACTTTTCAAAAACATTAAAAAAAGAAAATATTCCAAACTTTTGACCGATAGTGTATCAACTCGTTAAGAAACCATTTAACAAGTTGGAAGTAATTGTCACATCATTCCTTACTAAGAGTTTATTTATTTTTCAAATTAAAAACACTGCAAATTTGAATTCAAAGTGATAAAACGAAATAAGCATTTTCTTTTGATGTAAATTATAAATGATCTTTTATTATAGTACTTAACCAGTCCAAGCCAATAGTAATTTAAATATTGAGTATTAGTGAGCTCCACATGAAAGATATGCACGAAGCAAGTGTGTAACAAATTAACTCACATAATATGGGATTATCATAAGACCCCATAAACAGTTTTTGTTTCTGAAATGCCATGTCACAGTCCGTCTCTCCCTGCCTTCAGTTTCTCAGTCATTGTGTCATCATGCTTGGATCCTCCCATGCAGGGGGGGCTTTTGGCCAGGCTGGGGCTGCTGCTCCACTGCTGGGGCGTCTTGGCCTGGATGGCGAGGGCATGAACACGTGTGCTGAGCTCCTCTCGCAGAGACTCGTTCACAAGCCGATGACGCTGCAAGAGGGAAAGACCCTCAAACTGAGGACTCACCACCAGAACTCTGAAGTGGGACTCTGAACCAGGGGGCACAGCATGCATGTGACTCTCATTTATAACCTCTAGGTGCTCAGGTTTGAGGTCCTGGGTCAGTTTGGTCCGTATGGTGGTCTCTACAGGACGGGGACAACTGGGATCCATGTGGGGCCGGTGATGGGCCAGCTGTCTGGATAAGGCTAGGGTGCAGGATGAGGGACGCAGGCAGCGGAGAGCACAGGACAGCATCGGGCACAGGAGATCACCTGCAGGAAAACATGAAGGATCAATGAGACATAATCACAATTTGCCTTCTTAAAGTCCCCATAAATCAAAACTGACTAATCTTATTTTTTATTAAATATTGCAGGATTGTATAAATGTTTTATTCGTGCACTTTTTTTTTTTTTCAAATGTATGTGCCCTCATAATTCTTAATCAAGATAATTTCCCCTCCCTCTAACAGTGACATCTCTGATGGTGTATTTTACTGCATGAGGGCGGGACAACCTGTCACTCACATGAGATCGACCAATAGCAAACCACAACCATCTAATCAATTCCCCATAATCAAAATCAAACCCCGCCCTAAATTTGTATTGTTCAAGAAGAACTCTTTAAAAAAAAAAAAGCACTTCACTCAGATATAGCCTACATGACCGGAATAGGGAAGAAAAGACGATCGCAACTTCATTTCATGCGACTTTAAGGACTTAAAAACTACATATAGACACTTAAGCATTCTGTAACATACTTGTGATATGTAAGCTTATAATAAAGAGATATTTGATGTAAAGAAAAATGAGCAGGAATAAAATAAAGAGCTAAAGTTAGCCATTTCTCAGTGAGTTGATATTTTTATAATGATTTTATCAAAAAGGTTGGATGCTTTAGATTGAGACAAACTAAGTAGTTTTAAGATAATTTACTTTCAGATTTTGTAAGGGATTTTACCAAATATGGTAACTCTTCTGAGATATTGAGGATGGTGACAAATTAATATAATTTTCCCAATATTTCCAACCTGCTGTGTTTGAAAATGGAAAAGAAAACAAAGAAGAAACTCTTGAATAATAAGGTCCCACTTTATATTAAGTGGCTTGAAGTACTAGCCTATGTACTTAAATTGAAATAAATAATTTGATACAATGGACTTGTCTACATGTTTTTAAATTGTACTCATATTTTCAAAATTCTAGCATGTAATTCCAGCTGTAATTAATTTATGTAATTATATTTGTAATTACACAGTTGACCCTTCCCTTACACCTTAACCCATTCTTAAACCGACCCATACTACCACACACACCTCACCCTAACTTTACCCTTATCACTCAATAGCAGCAATGTGTTTTACAATACAACATGAACACAATAAGTACATTGAACTTATTTTTCGATGTAAGTACTTAATATAAAGTGGGACCTAATAATTAATCAAATTAAATTGTCATTTACCACTCCAGCTGTTGCTATGGTAACCTAATCTTGCACGTGGCTAAACGGACTAACTTGCTGAAGCGCTGTCAAAATATGTACAAAAGGGAACTGAAACACCGTAAACACCTGTAATTATAACAGCAGAACTGAGACCACACGTTTACATGTGGTTGAAATCTCTTGCTCGTTTTAATCTCATAAATGTCATGCTCTATAAAAAAGTATAACGTTACTGATGTCGCAAATTCACGCAGCTTCATATGACAGACACCCAGCCGAAAGGGTTTATATTTATATATTCTAGATTTACCGACACAGTTGCTCTTTAAAATGGATTTTCTAGCACAGGTTTATTTAAGCAAATGACAAGTGCCCGAGAAAATACATGGTCAAAATCATTTCACTCACCTTTCGTGTTCTGCGTGTTGTTTTTGCGTAACATCCACAGGAAGCGACTGATGCAGATCCTCCTTCACGGTTTAGAATGCGGGCTGCAGAAACTCTACTGCCGCCTAGCGGCTAGAGAGAGAGCTGCGTCAAATACATGCGCTTGATGGCACTGTTCTACATTTATTTTTAGATTCAGTCTTTGGTTATACTAACAGGTTTGGTTTAATATTACATAAATAACACAGTTTTCATAAACGCTTCAGTTACATGTAGATCGGACGGTTACTGTTGCTGTTAATCGCTAAGTTACTAGCCTACAATACATCACACGAAATACGCCATTGTTTTGTTGTTAAAAAAAATTCCATATAGCTAACGTTACTGTGTATACACACTAAACCGTTTTAATTCTATGTTTATATTATATACAGTACAAAGTTGGCGTAACGTAACCACAAAAGCTGACAAAACGTAAAATAAATAGCCTAATTACTTATCACTGTATTGTAGATTTACCATTCAGAAGTAGGCCTATACATTTACAAAAACGTAATTGCTTTGTTTGAAAAATCTTTTTTAATTTGGGGTTAGATAACATTTTGACTGTTTGAAAAATTAACACCTAAACATAGACCTAGGCTATATACATTTCTGATCTTCACTCAGATTATTTTGTTTATTTAGTCTTTAGAAGACAGACATGTCATACTTTTATGCGGCTTTCTCACCCTTTTGTTGAGCATGGCAATAAAGTATTGACCCTTTTCACATTTCCGTGTTTCTCCAAAGCGGAAGTTATCATGGATGGGTAAACCCAGAGCCTGGGTAAACCTATATGGTGGTGAATGAGAAACTAGGCTACATCATTTTTTTTATATATTTTTTTTTCAAACTGCAAAAGAAATACTCCACAATAGTGTTTTCACTACGATGAAAAAGAGAAAAAGAGAGAGAGAGAGATTGATAATGGCAGTCAGAAAAGAGAAAGATGTCAATTTTACCGTCACTCATAGACACTGTAAAGTATTAGAAACACCCTAACAGCAGTGTTAACTCGTTTTTTAAAATTTGATGCCAAGGTACTATAAAACAAAGTATAGTGTTATAAATGTAATGCATTTTTAAAACTTTGCAGGATTTACGATGCTGAGGACTAAACGTCATCAGTCTGTGAAAAGGGTCCATTTTCATTCGTATGGAAACAGGGATTTGAACCTTCTGCAAAGCGTGTAGATTTGTGTTTCACGAAAGGAAAAGTCCTTCTGTACGAGGTTGGAATGACACGAGGGTGAGTAAAACAGATTTTTTGTTTAGTATGCAAATAAAGTTTTTCTATGTGGTGCACCAAGAACTCAAATAATCTATTCAAGCAATATACCATTTGTTTATTATTCGTATGTACGTTTTTAAATCCACTGAGGGACAGTTTTAACTGCACAAGCGCAGTCCAACCCCCTGAATACGAGTCAAAAAAACAAAAAAAAACCTCTCACAAACTGTAATACAGAACCATTTTGGTAAGGATGGAATCTATATTCAGCGATAATGTCAACATTTCCATTCTCATGTACAAAAAAACAAATCACAAAATGAACAACATACAGTAGTACTCTATTTCTCATGTTCAACATTTTTATCTTTTTTTGTTTTTATTATTCCACATATTTATTCATTTACATACAAACATCTACAATCTCTACAGCACAGTACAATGATAAGGTGATAAACTCTCTGTCACATTTAAATTATGGTAATACATTGAAACTGACAAAAGCATCAGAAGACCTATGGTATATTTGTAGAGTACACGGATGTTGGCCTGTTTTCTTTCAGCTGCTGTTTCATCAAATATGGCCAGCGGACATTTTAGGCCCGGTTTCACAGACAGGGCTTAGATTAAGCCAGGATTAGGTCTTAGTTCAGTTAGGACATTTAAGTAGCTTTTATAAACGTCCCTTAGGGGAAACAAACTTTAATGGTGTGCATCTTGAGACAAAACAGTGGCACTGACATATTTGAAGATGCTTTCAGTTAAAACACCACAAACATGCATTTTAGTCTGTGACTAGCTTAAGCCTTGTCTGTGAAACCAGGGGTTAGTGTGCTTTCTTGCCCAATAGTTTGGGGGCAGAGCGAACATGTTTACCACTTATTGCTTTGATTTCTTTTTGCACACAAGATTGGTTGTTGCTAATTGAGCACGTTTAGAAATACAAAAGACCCTGTAACAAAACCCATATGTCTTGCAACCAGTACACAATCTTAAGTGGTGATGTGCACCAAATCCAGGACTGCTTGTACACAGAGATAAGTCACTGCTTCACTGAGATTAGTTACTGTAATTCACAGCATACGACAGCAAATATGACGTAATTCAATGAAGGGAACAACAGCGACACATTAAGAGATGTGACCATATGGAGGGTTACAAACTGCAGGACTGTTTGGAAATGGTGACATCAAATAAGTTCTATATTAACGAACGATTGGTTGTGCGTACGTACAGTTCACTGACAAACCAAATCTTTAATAGTTATATTTTTCAAGCATTCTCTTATTGTAACCAGCTTTCGGCTTATTTTGACCGTTTGCACGAGCATTAAGTGCGTAAAACACCTGATTGAGAGATATAAGCCTTGTTAGGGGTGGGCGATATTCCGGTGGACACGGTTAACCGGTAGAACTTTGTCAACCGGAGATTTTGGGCTATCGTCTCTATCGCGGTTACACTCATGTGATGTTTGCATGCATTTTTAAGTATTGCTGTTTTAAAAACTAGTGATGTTAAACCGTTAAAGCGTAGTAAGCAGCGAAAGACTACTCATTTCGGAATATGCGCGTGCTGTTTCTCAGCGCTGTCTGCACATAAAGCCGATTTTTGCCGACTTACTGGGCTTGAACGGTTAAATACACCTACTTATGTGTCAAAGTGACCATGTCTTTGCAAGTAAACACAGTCATTTATTCATTGTCTTAAGTGAACAGTTGAGAAAGAAAACGCACGAGTATATTGGATCCGTGCAGTCGTTCTTAAAGAGACAGCATCCCGATCTACCTGCTGTCGTTATTAATGTTAATCAAACAACAAAAAAGGCTGAATAACTTGTGTAAGTTTAATAAGAAAAACATATATTTAATTTACACAGTGAGGCAATATACATTTGATTACTTTATACAATTTTTTATAGTATTTCTTATTTCTAGTGCTTGAAGTTTTTCAGCTAGGTCTATTTAATTGATGTCTATTGTAGTTTGTTTTCCTATATGCCTGTAATTAGTTTCTTTGTGACTGTTAACTTGTCTTCAGTAAGCTTGATAGTTTTTTTTTTTTTACTTAGGCTAGTATTATTTTTTTATGAATGGTGACAAGAATTATGAAATTTCAATGGTATCAAAAAAATTGGATATAATTTAAAGCAAAAATATCTAGGCTATATTGTGATGTCGTTATCGTGAAATAAAATGACTCGTAACGTGATATAACATTTTGGTCATATCGCCCACCTCTAAGCCTTGTTTTGTTTTTCATATTCCATTTCTTTATTCGCTTGCTTAGATCACCACACCCTGCTAGAACGTCAATCTATTACAAATCATGTTTTTGTCTGCCGTGATAAGAGATCTGCCAGTACAAACTGAGGAAGTAGAAAATATTTGGCAATTAAAGATGCGCACGGTCACACATGGCACACATACAGATTGTCACTACAGCATCTGTGACACTACTGGTGACCAAAGGTCACGGCAGGGATGGCAGTTTCTACGACAGTTCATTTTAAAACTATGTGATGCGTGGCACTGCGCAATGCCAATTTCTCCAATTGAAATAATAATAATAATATGTAAGGCTGTTATAAACATTTTAAGCGCTTAGTTACATATGTGCCTAAAATGAATAGTTTGTGTTTGGTAACCACTTTGGTTAAAGTATTTTTAAATCTAAAAATGGTTGGTTGTCTACTCTGAGCACATAATATGGCTGCTATCCTACAAAATGGCAGTAAAGAATGTTGAATGACACTAAAAACTGTTGTTGTGTAAGCGCTGGGTGTGTTTAAAAGGAACAGGGCTGAAATAAAGCTTCCAGCCGGGTGGGGTTTTGTCTTTAATTTTTTTTTTTTGCTTCAATATCTGGTAATTAAACCAGTTTTCCATGATACTAGAACTAGTATTAATTGTGCTTGGTAAAATGTAGCAAGTTGGACGAGTTGCACGGTTTAGTGCTTGTCCTAATGGGATATCCATGGTTTTTGCTTCCCATCAAACGTTACAACACATCGTTTTTAAAATCCATTGAGTTTTGACTTTCACCTCTTTTTGATGCTATATTCAGTTACTGCTACCAAGTCACCAAAAATTGAACATCAGGTCAACAATGATACAGCAAAAAAATCACCCTGCATGTGGCACTACATCTGCTTCTACAGATACTCAAAGTAAAAAATACTATAAAATCAAACTCTCATAAACAGTTATATAAATAAATACAAATATTCAGAGAACACTCAACATTTCACATGCAAGCACACGTACTTCCATACTTTACACACACACACCCACATACAGACGGATACCTCTGTTTCTTTACAAGAACACAAGAGAAAACATGAAGGAGGGCGTTTGTGTGTGCTGCAAATCAGTGGACTTATTCAGACATTTTTTGATATATATTTGCTTTGATAAAAAAAATTAAATTCCATAATGAACAGAAAACCTGTATATACATACATCAAATGGAATCTATCTAAGACATTATGTTGATACTAGTTCAACATCTGAACATGTAAATATTTTTCTTATATATATATATATGTTTGTATATTTAATAATAGTTTGAGTGTTCAAACAGACAGACTTGAATTACAGCTAATTTGTATATTATATTTATATTCAATACATAATTTACATAATCATCAAAATAAACCTATTGTTTTTAATCAAATCACTTTGTGCTTCATTTTTATTTTTTCCGCTTTTTCACGTGTTCAATGGATTTTTTGAATGAGAACAGGGCGAATGTAAGGTTCGTCTCAATGTTTGCGCACATTCAAAAGGGACGCAACTGAAACTGCTCTGGAAAATATGAATAATGGCTTACTAAACCATACTAATGACAACCTGTCATGTCACTCTCATATTTGACATCATGTCCAAAGAATCATGGGTAGAGTAGAGTAATACAGAGCACTGTCATCAGTTATGTTTACCATCTTCAAGCATATGTCGCGCTTCATTGCATGCACAACACTGTCAATATCAGACATTTTGAAAGAACAACCGAATTCGTCAGATGGAGTACAACAAAAAATGAGTGAACCAATGATACACTGTCTATAGTTATGTAATGTTAGCATTTATGCTGTAAAACATCTAAAAAGTGAGGAGTGCTTGAGCCCATATAGCAGACAGTTGCGGCATCACACACTTCTCGGGACACAAAGGACTAGAGTAAAGCAACAACAATAACCATCACCAGCACCACTAGATCAACACTGTCCATTCAAATATATCTATCTACTGATTTCACGGGTCCTCAGTGATGGTTTTCAAACCGCATGATGGCTTGGATGAAGATTAAAGGGAAAGTCAAAATGAACATGTTAAATTTCACATTCGTACCATAACGCAAATCTGGAATGTGTTTAACATGGCAGTTTTTCTACACACACACACACACGCACAATATTCCTGTGAGACAATGAGATATCAGCAGGGAACATATTTATACATGTGGATTTGAATGAAATGAAATTAAAATGAAATAACAATGCAATTGCACATATTGGAGGAATGAAGATATCTGTAAATGTGGGGTTTGTTTTGGCTGCTTCCAGCATTGCTCACTCACGGACTGGGTTTGGGGTTTGGGGGCGACAAAGTCGGGCATTTCCTACTCAAACGCTGCCAACCGCTGGCTGGAATACCGCACTATTGAAGCACCTGACCACGAGTCTCGGGGAGCTTGAGAGCCAAGAAGCTTCCGACCGCCAAAGCCCCCGACGCGAAGAGGATGGGCACCGCTTTAGTGATGCCCACGAACGACTGGAAGATGCTGATGCCCAGGACTGCTGCTAACTTACACAAGGCGTTCAGAAACCCGAAGGCTGTAGTTCTGAAAAAATGGAGAAAAATATTAAATGACATCGATTGGATCTGTCTATCAGATAGATTTTTTTTTGTCCTTGAGAAGAAATTTGTTTCCACCGTAGATGCGTACATAACACAAACACAAATAACATGTTAAATTATCACATAATACAATCAAAACTAGTTACTGACATCAAAAAAAAAAAAAACAACAACAAAGAGAGCATAAATGACGTATCAATGGCCAATTTCCTATGTCTTTAGGGCTCGTATAGATACAGGAACAAAACTCTTACTATACCTGGCCTTTCTACACATCAGTAACCTATACCTAAGACCAGAGGGCAGGGGGATAAAATATGTATAGAGTGCGTGGTAAATTAAGGGTAAGGATACCAATAATTTTACTTGCTAAATAAGTTATCTTTAAGAATTTGTTCTTGTTGGTAACTGTTAGCATATGAAAAAAAACAAATGGCACCATAAGTAAGGACTGGCTCAATAATACTGCGATACAAAAGAAGAAGAAGACGAGGCTGAACAGACAAGTGTCTAAGTTTACGAACAGCTGTCAGTCTGTGTTGACAGCACTTGTAAACCCCTGGAGTGTGGTGGTTGAAGTTGAGATTTTGATCCAAAGTAATGCCTAAATATTTGAAATGCTCTACCCTTTCAACTATCTCTCCGTTAATGGTAATGCTAGAAGCATGAATCTGGGTTTTTGGGGAGCTAAAGACCAGTTCCCAAGTCTTTGAAATATTGAGGTGCAAAAAGTCATCCTCACACCACATACTAAAATGTGCTATAGAACGTTGATAGTCCAAAAAAGAGTCATTGTCCTTATTAAGCAGATCAAGAATGGCTGTATGATCTGCATATTTAAAGTAATGAGTAGTGGTAAATGGACTCTGACAGTCATTTGTGTATAGAATATAAAGAAATGGGCTAAGTACGCACCCCTGGGGGGCGCTGGTATTAAGAACAATGGTTGGTGATAATGCACTGTCCTCACAGCAAAAATATGTCGGGAGATTTGTCACCATGGGTTTTAAAATTATCACTTTCCGGGTGAACATACAGGTCCATCTTTGCTAGTGTTAAAACTACACTGACGAAAGTGTTTATTTTTCAAACACTGTGTTAGTGTTTCATTTTAATCACTCAAGGTGTTAAGAAATCATTACTCGTAAGTATACACATTTAACACTTTATGGTGTTTAATCACACAACTCCAGTGCACCTTTACCACTTGCGGTCTACTAGAAAGAAAATGATGGATTCAATATCTTAAATCTATCCATCTATGTGTTCATCCTTCTATCTATCTATCTATATATCTCTCCGTTAATGGTAATCAATCAATCAACCAATCAATCAATGATCGATCAAATCAATCAACCAATCATCTATCTATCTATCTCAAAACATTTCTGAAATCAAATGTTTGTTCAGTAAATGTCCTCTTAGAGGTGCTAAAGAGCACACATTTATTGAGCAGGCACTGTCAACATATTTTCTTAGAAATAATGCATAAGGACTCTGTGGCAGAACCACTGAGACTTCATTCATTTTGACTGAGAATTTTTAGATATCCCCTAAATTATAATGTATTTGATCTGCACTGCAGTGGCAATGCAGCACAAAATTGCTGAAATATGTTTGATCTATTAATGTTTCTAATCATTTTCATTTAGTATAATAAAAATATATATATATTAAAGGAGAAGAGAATCGTGTTTTTATCTAATTCCATGACAATTATTCATTTTAAAGTGTGGCGTAAAATGCAAGTGTCCGAATACTTACTGAGGTCATTGTATTAATACAATGCAGAGAGAAAAGTGGCAATTGTGGTAGATGCAGTAATCACAGAAATATGAACTTGGCCCACCTCTTGTCCGAGGGGTACAGCTCCACCGTTAGTACATCCAGGGCATTCCATGATGCAATGCTGATGCCCCCAAATAGACAGAGCAAGGCAATCATAGCGGATTCGCTGTTTCCAAATGACAGGAAGAAGCAGCTGACGCAGGAAATCACACTGGAGCCCGCTGCACCAGAGGAAAGTGAGAACAAGTTAAAGTTAAATTGCCTCATTTTCAAAGCTCTAAAATGTGTTCAGCTCTGATGCAACTTGTTTTTTTGTTTTTTTTTACCCAGCATTCTTAGACGTCCGATCTTGTCCATAAGCAAAGCAGACACAATGTTCCCAGGCAGGACAGCAAGTGTGCCAAGGAAGCTGACGAAATAGATCATGTAGGCGTTGTTCTCATCGCTGAAATCCAGCATACAACCCTCTTTGTTATGCAGAAAGGTGCTGTTGATGAGTTTGCTGTTGATCAGCCGGTACTTGAACAGGTCTAAAAACAGATGAGGGCTCTTGTTAACCAACACAGCAGCTATTCCTCCACAACAGTTTACGTAAACGCTTCTAGGTCAGACTAGATATAAGAATCAGTAGATAGATGACATCTTTATGCATGTGTTCTAAACCATTGAGCTACTTCGAAGCCTTAGAAGACAACAGCATTACTGGCCCTGTTTACATCTGGTATTAAGATGAGTTTTGGTCGATCGGATCACAAGTAGACGAGGGAGTCACATACCCATAATGTCCATAAAAGTGCATCTATCCATATTATAAATAAAAATATTTTTCTTACACAAACGCATCGCTTCGATTCAGAAGGCCTTTATTAACACCCCGGAGCCGTGTGGAGCACGGACAAAACCGAAACAGCCATTCACTGCCATTATAAAGCTTGGAAGAGCCAGGACATTTTTATAACTCCGATTGTATTCGTCTGAAAGAAGAATGTCATATACACCTAGGATGGCTTGAGGGTGAGTAAATCATGGGCTAATTTTCATTTTTGGGTGAACTATCCCTTTAAGTCTAGTCACAGACTAAAATACATGTTTGAGCTGTCTTAACTGAAAGCAACTTGCACTGACATATCTTAAAATATGCACACCAGTAATGTGTTTTTCTAAGGCATGTATATAAAAACTACTTAAGTATCCTTATTAAACTAAGGCCTAATCCTGGCTTAATCCAAGCCCTGTCTGTGAAACCAGGATATAGTCTCTCACTTCATTGCCAAATTGAATGAATGTGTTCATTAAGCTCTTTGCAATACATTCTGGGATTTGCCTACCTTTTGGAACAGCAAAACGATGCATGTCAGGGAATGCATGGACTGATAAAATACACCTCAAATGCAATGAAAATTGCTTTAAGCAAAAGTGTCTGCAAATGCATGAATGTAAAAGTTAAAATGCTGTCTAGGTAGGCAGATTACTAGATTTTAGAACAGACTCAAAGCTTTTGTTTTTAAGTTTCATCATTCATCTGCAAGCAGCTCAGAGAAACGATCCTAAACGCCCAGTACGACTGATTCAGGAAAAGCAGATTGTCATTCCCTCACAGACAGGCAGAGGAAGAATCTGAGCTGGTGTTGCTAGGATACCTGAAATGCGTTCAATAGCTCTAAAACCTGAGGCCATTTTAACCGTAGCAAAACATGTCACATGAGTGTCTTTTTATAAAGGATCATAGTTTTGAATGCCTACGGCTTGAATCCAAATATTTTTTATACGTCTGAATGTGTCGATCACATTCAAAAACATTCAACGGCAGTGCTATATTTGTTTATAGCCAGGAGGGTGAAATCTGTGGTCTTCTCACCGGTGTTGTAGAAAAGGGTGGAGATAAAGGTGCAGTTTCTGAAGAAGGTGTTGCTTGACGTGATATCCTCAAAGTAGCATTCCTCAAACATGGAGTCTTCAAATACCATAGACTTCATCTTCAGATTCAAGAACCTTTAATAGCAAAGAGAAAAGATCCACTAAGAAATTTGGTAACACATTAGTTTAGGGTCCGATTCTTAATATTAACTAGTTGCTTATTAGCATGCATATTACTGGGATATTGGCTGTTTATTAGTACTTATAAAGCACATATTAATGCCTTATTCTGCATGATCACATTCTACATCACTTAATCCTGCCCAGAGTCACGTGACCAAGCCGGAAAACAGATCACATCGCTTCCGATTCAGGTCTTTTGTATGTGCTTCATGAATTTTTTTGCGGTTTTACTCAAGATAACTTAAAAGGAGCAAGCAAAAATGAGCATAACCAATGTCCCCCCATAACACAATGTGCATGTGCAGATTGATTTTTAAAAGTTTTTTAATTTTTCTTCTTCACACTAACGTTTAGATATTTAAATAGCATAAAACACCAATAACAAAGTGAACCTAGTAGGTTAGCTGATTACCTTAAAAATCCATAGATATCGTAGTTAGTTCTTACGGCCGTTAACACTTTCTCTGACAAGCGGATTCAATGACACCTGTTTTCCGGTTTGGTCACGTGACGCTCGGCATAAAGCCTATACCTGAACTTAACAACCACCTTACAAACTAATATAAAGCAGTAATTAGGAGTTTGAGGCAAAAGGCATAGTTGGAGTGAGAGTGAGAATTGGACCCTGATCTAAAGTGTGACCAGACATTTGTATTGCTTAGCGGTATTCAGATTTCATTTAGCTTTCACAAAGTGCTTCAAATAAAAAAGGCAGCTGTGATTGCCAGAAATGTACCATAAAAAACATGGTAATAACATTTTACGTTTTACAGATTCAGCAAATTACAGAAAAGAAAAAAACATATTTCATTAACTGATATAATGTTAACATAACCAACCTATTCTAATATCTGCTTTGTACCTTTGTAATATACTGACAACCACCAAAAACAGATGGTGATGAGAAAGTCACATGAATCAAAGCTCATCACAGAAGGTAAATACTAATATATAAAAGGTGTCATTCATACAAATACTAAACACCATCATGGTAACACACTTGACACTAAAGTAATGCAATAAATATGAATTATACTATGGGGCTGTTTAATGCTTGAATCTGATTGGTTGATGAGCGTTCTAAAGTGTGCAATCATTTTCAGGGAAACGCACGGCTAAAGTAGATCCAGGCAGGTCTTGAATACTGCCGAATACTGTTGAGAGACGCACAGACTCGGGTGATTCATACACGCTCTCTCTCTCTAATAACTGCATCAGTCTGCTAGCAATGGCTCAAGCCTCCGTTACTAGCACTGAAGTGACGTTTTTGAATTAGCAACAGGGGCTTGGTATTAGATGCATAAAAAATCAGTCCTAGACAGAAGAGCGTTTTAAGGACAAAAACTTGACAAACGTCTTGAAATACATCATCTGAACAATGTTTTGAGGTTTGGTAACCATAGTATAAGCAAAATAATTGACGACGGGCCATTGAATTATTAGAAAAATAGCGCACACCCGAGGTGGTAATGTTTTTCTAATAATTCAATGGCCCGTCGTCAATTATTCCTTACATATTAATTAAAACAATAACAGTATATAAATAAAAAAACACTGCATATGATGCTTTATATTTTGGCCCAAAAAAAGTCGTCTTCACATACAGATGTTTTAAAATGCTGTCTCGGTAGTCAGCTGACTTAGAACAGAGATAATATTGCGATATTTCTTTTACTATTATTTTCACCATCCAAGTTGCATTCTTTCAAAAAAAAAAAACAGAAGCATGTTCAAAAGACACACAAGGTTGTTAAGCCATTCTATCACACTTAAATTGCATTTGATCTGGAATATTCCAAGAGGAATGTCACCACACATTTCACCTTTCATAGAAAGGTCAGCTCTATTTACTGAAATATGTTTGGCATACTGCCTGTGATCAGCCCTTACTTGTTGTTGAAGTACTCTCCATTCCGGTGGATCTGGTTCTCCAGGGTGAAGTTAAAGGTCACATGCTCCACTTTCTCTTTGATGAAGACCTTTGTGCGTGAGGAGTACTCTTGTTTCTGCAGGTATTTGATCATGTCAGGGAACCAAACGGTCAACCCGTAGTAGCTGGAGGCAGAGAGCAACAAGCCATGAAACAATGCAGATGGACAAATCATTAGATGGTCTGGAAAAGTTCGGTGTAGTTCACCTGAAGGACATGGAAAACCACACGGCCATCATCATGTAGGTGATCCTCCGGTACTCTGGATTAAACACCGTCAAGAAGTTGCTCCACACCTGAAAACCCAACATAAAAAAATATACTCCAATAATGTATCAACAAAATACATCATTGGAGTATGTTTCACAAGAAAATACTATTTCAGTCTTTCTACTTCAAAATGTCATGTTTAATCCGATGTGTTACTTGCTTTTTCTTTGTAATTATTTGTGAAATTTACTAGCAATTTATATGAATGAATATTGTTTATAAACAAGTAAATCCTACACATATTTTTCTCGCTCTATGTAGACACACTTCAACATTTACTATTTATGGAAACTAAGCTGCAAATGTGTGTCAACCAGAATCGCCACAGTAACATCATAATTACATAAGCATGTTAATATATGACTATCCACATTTATATATCAATGCCTGTTGTTCGGTATTTGTCATTTTTATTAGTATTGTTCTTTTCAAATAATACTATTTACGTTTAATTTTATTTATTTAATTAATTCATTATTTTGTTGGTTTTATTATTAGTTCAGTTTTAGTTTTTATTTATTTCCAGTCAGTAATTTTAGTCATTTTTAAAGTTTTTCATCTAATATTTTATTTTATTTTACCTTTATTTCAATTAAAATGTTTTTAATAGTTTTAGATTTGGTTAACAATAATATCCTTGGGGCTGCTTAATATTTTTGTGGATACATTTTCTTCAGAATTCAAAAGAACAGGATTTATTTGAAATAGAAATCTTTTGTAACATTATGAATGTCTTTACTGCCACTTTTGATCAATTTAATGCATTTTTGAGGAATATAAATATGAATTTCATTACAAAAAAACACATTTGAACGGTAGTGTACAAAGGGTTAAAAATGGTTATGTACAATGAAATGACTTTTTGGTGCAAGAAACTTTGAATGATATAAAATAAAATGTTACAAAAGTATAGAATAGGTCCCCTGTGGACCATTTCAAACTACAGTTTCGTATAGTGGTAGTCTTTTTCACGACTTTGTCTGTGTTTGTCGTACTCTACCTGGTGGAAGAGGTTGGTCAGCTTGATCCTCCAGCGCTGGTGCCAGGCTGTGGCCTCTCCACCCATGTCAACCAACTCATCCATCTGTTTCACCGTCTTAATGGTGGTGACCTGGGGATTTCACAGCATGCTTGAAAAAGTGCCTTGATACTTTACTGATAGGTTTGTGTGGTTAATTGATAGAAATTCAATTGCCTATATATACACACTCCAGGGCAAAAATGGCTAACACTTATACTTTTAATTGTCTTAACCACAAATAATTGGTCAGGAAATTTGCGAAATGTAAGCAAATGCATTTCTTAAAAACTGTCTCAGAAAATAAAGACTGAATGAAATCTTTGGCAGAATATGGGTTGTGTGTTGAGTGATGAATCACAATGTAACACGAGTTGCGTGGTGATGCTCCAGAGCAGTGTCCTTGAAAATCTGCTGAGAAATATAATATAATAAATGCATCTCTTCCACAGTGAAGCATGGAGGAAGAGTGTCATTGTGTGGGGAGGCTTTTAGCTGCTGGTGTTGGTGAGATGCTTCACTGTGAAAAGTCATTTAATGCTTTGGAGTAGAGGAGAATATTGCAGAATGGCTTGCTTCCCACAAATGCGGGAAAATAATTATTGTTCAGCAAGACAATGCTCCTGCCCAAATTGCAAAGACAACCAAGAAGTGGCCTGAGAACAACTCTGAGCTGGTCCGAGTCCAGGTTTGAACCCTATAGTGAATATCTGGTCTCTCAATAAACTCAAATGAACTGGGAAACATTTTTCAACTACTCATGAACTGTTTGAAGCCATCAACATTGAGTGGAACAGCACTGACTCTTCCTTCTGTAAAAAGCTGTCTGGCAAGTTATGGAAGGATATTCTGTGCTAAATTACTTTATCAATAGTATTTGTGCAATTCTTGCTAATTTTCTGACCAGTGTAAACAAAATGGTTAGACCATTAAAAGACCTCTGCCATTTTTTGCTTGGCCCATTCTTTTGCCCAGGATATTTCTATAAAACTACTTGTCAGTGAGAGGTGAGCAGAGTCTAATTAAGTAATATGATTAAGATTTACAATGCTAATTATTGTGAAATATGAAACTATAATAGTTATAGGATATCCCAAAATATCACATGAAACATGTTTGCATAATTTACATGTAAATAATAACTGTATTGACCTTGATTAAATGTGCATGAAAGCCATTTTGACTCCCAGCTCGGCCATTTAATGGAAACCTATTAGCGTGACTGCATAATTAATTTCCAATTCATATTGAGAAAATAAAATTCCCACAAATCACTTCTGTCCTAATGTTATCGTTCTTTTTGAAGGAATGAGGGATGACTGTGGCTGTACTCACAGAGAAAACCCTCTCCGGGTATCCCTTAGCCCTCATGTTGGTGTCATGGACCTGCTTCAGAATCATCCAAGCTTCATCATGTTTCCCGTTCTGGTAAAACACACACAATGCATTAAAGTCATCTTTGATTAGTAGCTCATTCTGCAAGTTTTACCTACAGAATTAACCAAAAAACACTGGTCAAAGGCAAGATGTGGGACGTCACTAACCTCCAAGAAGAAGCGTGGGCTCTCTGGCATGGTGGTCAGCGCAGCGATAGCAGCGACGGCGGGAAACGCACACACCAGCACAAACACTCGCCAGCTATGAAACTGGTAGGCTGATCCCATCTGGAAGCTCCAGCCTAGTTTAAAGAAAAGGCCATATATTAGTGAACTACTTTCTGTCATGAAAACTTGGGAGTGTTTGACAAGTACGGGACTTGCTACTGCCAATACATAGACAACACACTGCTATGAGCAAGTAAGACATGCTGCTGCTGTACAAAATAGCTAATTATTAATATTTACTTATACTATAATTAATAATCATGACCCAAGCTAACCCTGGCACAGTTTGTGCATCAAGCCATATTAGTTGTTACAATGTTTAGGCTTAATTATGAAACGTTTATGACAAAAAAGCACAATTGAGATGCACTGTAAAAAAAATACTTTTTCAAAGTTTTTAATAAAACAAAGACTTGAGTTAGTTTTACAATAAAACTATTTCATATGGGGTGTAACGGTTCATAAAAATGATGTTCGGAAGGTTCGGTACGTAACTTGGTTTTGAAGTCACGATTTTTTTTATCAAACAGTGGTTTACTGAACAAACTACGGTATATCTGTCTTTAAATAAGCAAAAAGTGTCAATAGGGTTTATACACAACAAACGTCAACATGCTAATAATTTCCTTCAAAATGTCACGTTTCATTCAATGGGCCCTATTTTAACGATCTGAAACGCAAGTATCAAGCGCGAAGCGCAAGTAACTATGTGGGCGGGTCTTGGGCGCTGTTGCTATTTTACCGGCGGGATAAATGACTCTTGCGCCCGACGCAAGTTTAAAAGGGGTTGGTCTGAAATAGCTTCATTATTCATAGGTGTGGTTTGGGCGTAATGGGAAATAAACCAATCAGAGCGTCATCCAACATACCCTTTAAGAGCAGGTGCGCATGTTGCATGGCGGATTGCTATTATAACGGCGGATTTACCATGCGTGCGCCAGGAGCGGTTCACAGCCGAGGAGACCGACGTTCTTGTCAGGGCAGTGAAAGACAGAGAAGTGACGTTGTATGGGGATGGGAGTTTTTTTTCTTTTTTCTGGTTCTTGACGGACAAACTAATTTGTCAGATGTCCTTATATACATATGTGTCTTGCCACTATTGGGCAAACCGGTCTGATCCGTCATTACTACAATTAGCCTGAAAAATGTGGGTAAATGTGTAAGCTAGATTTAGGCCTACATTTTTTTACATCTTCATGGACACCACAATGATTTCCCTCATGTGTTAATATTTTTCCTTGTAATAATGTATGATTTGCAAAAATAAAAACTGCTGCATCTGTGTTGATGAGAGAATCAAAGTGTATGCGCGTTGTGCACCCGCTACATTATGGCCATGCGCGCTTAAAATAGCATTATGAACAACGCGCAACGCGCCACTGACTTTAGACTAGGTTTTTTCTGGTCAGTGGCGGAATTGTTTTTTTGGAACTGCAAAATAGCACTAGGGAATGTTTGCGCCGAAACACGCCTCCTTTTTGCGCCGACCCACCCAGGAAGCGCAAGTTCATTTCCTAGTTTACCGACGTGCGTCTGTGGAGGGAAAGGCCGCTTTGCGCGGGTGCAAAATAGGAATGATACATGCGTCAGTGTACAAAGACATTTGCACCGGGTGCAAGATAGGGCCCAGTGTGTTACATGGCGTTTGTTTGAAATTGTGAAATTTACTAGCAAATCGGTAGATCCAAAATTACGATTGAAAATTGTTTCTCCACCAATTTTTATTTTTTTGTGTTTGGCATTTCTGGTAAGTATTCATGGCAACTAGGCATTTAAAATCATGACCTACTTCTGAAGAGAATTTGATGAGATTTATAACTTCTATAACCTCTGGATTGTTCATACATCCCTAAAATCTTTATTGACCACCACACGACACAATAATTAGTGGATTTACTTTCTGTGACATCTCCATCTTAAGTTACCGGTTGAGTCCCCTCTGGAGTAAGCTGAGGTTAAGTGTCTTGCACATGGGCACAGTCTCGAGATAATGGATCTACAACCTTTCAGCCACCAGCTGAGATCAATTAACCATTAAGCTACAGTACACCACCCCAACGATTTAAGAGTGCTAGTTACCGTAGTGGGGAATGATGGCCCAGGCCATGGCAGCAGCGTAGATGCCTCCAATCATCCAGAACATGCAGAGCCAGCTCAAGTGCTCACCACGCTTCTCTTGAGCCAGAAACTCAGAGTAATATGAGAACACAATGGGAATAGAGCCACCGATCCTACAGCATGAAACAGAGAGGCACTCCAATATTACGGATATTGTAAATTATTTTTTTTAAATGAAAATATCTCATTTAATATTAAACATCAAAAACTCAAACATCATTGCAATACATTTCTAAATTTAAATTGAGCTAGTAAAGATTTCAGTAAGTAGAATTAAAATGGAATAAATTTTGTCAAAAAATGTAACAGCTTCTAGCATAGTTGTTAGTACTATTTTATTTATTTTACAGTATAAACATGCTTATACACACAGTATATGGAGAATTTCCAGAATTATTAGAAGATATTTCTATAAATAATTTGTTTAAAACGCCACCTATAAAATTTGTAAATATAAGAAATTATAGAAACTTATAAATGAATTTAAACAACTATATATATAAAGTTTATAAGTTTAAGTCCATTTATATGTTTATTATATATATATATTATATATATATATATTATAGTTGTTACTGGTAACAAAAACTAACTATTAATAATATTTTTTTTGTTTACTGGAATAAGCTGAAAAAAATGTATAAACTATAGCGAAAATTTGAAATATTATTAACTGAAATAAAACAAGTTTAAGTACAAATACTTATATTATTAAAACTTAAAAATAAATTAGAAATAAAAATATAAAATAAAAATAAAAGCTATTACAAATCAATATATATATATATTAGGGCTGTCAAACAATTAATCGCGATTAATCGCATCCAAAATAAAAGTTTGTGTTTACATACTATGTGTGTGTGTACTGTGTATAATTATTTTTAATACATAAATACCCACACATGCATGAGAATTTAAGAAATATTTGCATGTATATACTGTATATAGACTGAATGTAGCCTATATATAATGTATATTTTATATAAATATAAACATTTTATATATAAATAACATATTTTTCTTAAATATATACGTGTGTGCATTTACATACAAAATAATTATACACAGTACACACACATATATTATGTAAACACAAACTTTTATTTTGGCTGCGATTAATCGTGATTAATCGTTTGACAGCCCTAATATATATATATATATATATATATATATATATATGGAAGAACAGATATTTTAGAATGCACTTTATTTATTTAATAATTAATTTAAACTAATTTTATGCCATATTTATTTTTATAAAGTTATCTGAAAGAGATCCAAATTTAAATTTTGTCTTACCCTCATATCTAAACACAATTTTTTTTTTAAATAAATATGTGTTTTTTATAATATTTTATAAATGTGCATTTACCCCACACCGGAGAGCAGACGACAGAACAGGAAGGAGCTGTATCCTTGGACAAAGGAGGAGAAGAAAGCAAAGACACTGTTGATGGAGAGAGAGATCAGAAGAGTCTGTCTGCGCCCGATTCTGTCAGCCAGACCTCCCCACACAAAGGCACCCACCATCATACCCAGATACACAATTAGACCTGTGAGAGAAAGACAGACAGAGCGAGAGAGACAGGGGGATCAATAACCATACCAGCATCCTGTCCAAATCATACCGCATCAGATCAAGATGACTAATGGTGATACTCCATACAGACAGTAAATCAAAGTGACCAACAGAGCAGTATGTAAGGTAAAATGACAATTCTGGAACTGGCGCTTGTTGCTAGAGCTACATGAGCTAAAATTCAACTCAAATGTCAAAGTTTGCTTCTTATATAGAATGTAATGCTTTCATTGTTTTGTGTCTGCGAGCTCAAATTCATTTTGTCTTTTGTTCGTGTGAGAGGTTTTCTTTGGTTTAGAGATTTCACACTGACTGCTGAACGACGACTCTTTCACAGCTCCACCAGCAGCTGGTCATGTGACTGTTCGTGTGAACGCAGATTGCTTGCACCGCTGGCATGGATGTGCTGCCACGACACTGATAAACCTGTGCATGAATACAATATAAATGACCCATGGAATATGATATTCCTCAGATGTTGCCCTTTCACATCTGAAGAGACTTAATTGAGATTTCAGTTATGTTTTTCACACTACATTTAACCCTGGATTAACATCTTTTTACACCTTGGGTCTTGTTGGCTAAGCTACTTAAGCACACAATCATCTGAAACACAATGGCTCAGTTACAAAACCTAGTGAGCTGTCTTACTGTTAGCAGCCTATATAGGGAGCATCCTACATGAAATGGAACCCACTACATAGATGACTACTCTCAGGATCATACAAATTCCACTCCTTATATGATTCGCATGGGAATCTCAAATCACTCCATTAAGCGTAAAATATATATTTAGTATTTCAAAATATATAAAAAATGGAAATACTTTAAAGTTGATAATAATAAGAAATGTTTCTTGAGTAGCAAATCTTAAAATGATTTCTGAACGATCATGTGACACTGAAGATAAATTACATTATATATTAACATAAGAAACAGTTATTCTAAGTTGTAATAATATTTCACAACATTACTGTTTTTACTGTAGTCTTGTTGAGCATAAGAGACTCCTCTAAAAACATAAAAGAATGTGCGTGTGTGTGTGTGTGCATATATATATATATATGAAGAGTTTGGTTCCAAAACGCGATAAACGGCATTTAAAAAAAAAAATTTAATTACTGCAAAAATCAGTATTGTATCTGGTTGGTATTGAAAAGTCAATGTTTAATTTGAAGTAAAATGCGATATCCGCCGTGTTATTCTGTCATGTTTTCTCCCTTTCTTTCCAAACCACGACAAACGCCAGTCTCCCTTCTCTGCAGAATGCGATATATCCGCTCTCAGCCAATCACAACGCAGCATTCCACGCAATGTAAACAGTAACGGCAGCCCTTAAATACACCTGGCTTCCTAGTTTTTCTTATCTATTTTGTACTTTTCGATCAACAAACAAACAAAAAATGAATAATTTTGACGGCATTGATGAACCTGTGGTTGTTTCTGCGGTGGGTAAGAAACGTAAGGCATCGAAATCGAATCATTTACGTGAGGAGATTAAGAAGATGAGGCACTCGGGGGGAGGAAAAATGTTTTCAATTTTCTTTACAGTTCTTAATAAAAATAGTATACTAATAAACTTACGTTGTTGTGTATTTTCAACAGTTTCAATATGAAAAAAAAACTTTTATATTGATTCAATGGATTAATTACATTTTGATTTAAAAAAAAACATGGATTTATTGAATTTTGGGGGGGGGAAATAATCCGTTTTTATAATAAATCTTTGAAAATCAAAACCTGGATTTAATTTTTTTTTTATTATTATGACCTACAAATGCAATGTGAAAGTTTGAAACAGAAAATAGTGGTTTTCATCTTTCTACTTTCTTGGTAAAGAAAACACATTTTTAATCTAATTAATCTAAATGGATTTATTGCGTTTTGGAACCAAACTCTTCATATATATATATATATATATATATATATATATATATATATACACACACACACATAAAACAGTATATGGATTGTTTTTCATATATCTTAGGATAAAGTCTCTTAAAAGAGAAAAACTATCTTAAAAGTCTTAAAAGTATCTTACACAATTGTCAAGTAAATATATTTGGTTCTTATTGTGTTGATGTTATTGTCTTTGTGTTGTTCTGCAATTACCCAATCTGTCATGTCATCAAATTCAACCCAGGCTGCATACACAACTTTCAGCTGTTAGTAAGAGTATGGCCTTGTCATATTTAAATCCCAGTGTCCCATTTCAGTACATACCCCTGTCTGCCACTGCATTGCCCAATGGACACAGCGCTTCACTGGCACAGTCAGAAGGTGTTGAGAGCTGTGGTTTGTGCAGTGTAAGCCGATGGGCCCAGGAGAGGAGGGGTTGAGTTAACAAACCCCTGCGCTGCATTGCAGTGATGCCTATCACGGCCCATCATCACGGCTGTCGGCCATAGAGGCCTGATATGAGGCCAAGGTGAGAGAGAAGCAGTGCTGACAGCTGCCACACAAACTCAAAGATACTTTAACATTTGCAGCACCATCTCAAATACATGCAGATCTTATCTAGATCTATCTATCTATTAATCTGCAGAGCACAAAAAGGTTCTGTTGTGTAAAATGGCATTTTAATTTGTTAAAAAAAACTGTAAAATGCTTATAAAAAGTATTGTTTTGTTTATTATATAATATACGGGGGGTGGAGGGGATCCTTGGCTGCACAAATACAATTCTCTAGAAAACGACAGACTAGATGAAAGCATGATCATTTTCTCAATAATATTCCATAAACAAACATGTGTACTGTATATGTGAAGAGCGTTTGCTTTCTGTGGTTTCTGCTGGATTCTGCTCTCATGCAGGACTGTTTATGACCTTCAAAGCCAGTGATGCAGAGCACATTTGCTAGGGAGACCTGTCCTGAACAATGGAGATGACAACACTGAACACGTGTGGCGCGATTTAACACAACTTACTCAGCAGAGAGCATTAATAAAAACAGCTGTGTTTGTGGTTAACCACATGCCTTGAATTTAAAGGGAAGGTGCGTGTGTTTTATGCTACTCCAGTATGACCCAGCCAATTAGGGCTCAGTGATGGTTGCGTGGGCGGGGCCGCCTGCATTATGTCAGAGGAGTCTCAGAGATGCAGTAGAGAAGAGTGCCTGAAGACAGCTGACCTCCGCCTCAGAGAGAGAGAGAGGAAGAGCAGAGGGGGAAGGGAGAGAGAGAGGAGGCTGTGATTCTCCCGCACAGTGACAGGAAAGCACACAAGCTCCAGGGTTGAGGAGGAAGAGAAGAAAAAAGAGACAGAAAGCGGGGGAGGGGCCGAGACACTATTTTTAGTGCATTTTTTTCTTTCCGCGAGTGTCTCTCTGCGTCACAGATGAGGGGAGCGCAATGGACTGTGGCAGGTTTGTGTATTCTGTTCTTCAGTTTCACCCAGACTAATGTGCCGTTTGGCACCCGGTGTTCTGGTGAGAAACAGACTAAACGCTCTCTGTCAAAGGTATAGTGACGTGGCGTCACCTTTCACCCTCCCCGTTGTCACGGTAACAGGGCAAAAGAACTCTGACATAAAAGCTGCTGTCAAAATCGACCTACCTATCGATCTGTCTATCTAACTAACTATTGATCTGTCTATCTATCTATCTATCTATCTATCTATCTATCTATCTATCTATCTGTCTGTCTATCTATCTACCTACCTATCGATCTGTCTATCTAACTAACTATTGATCTGTCTATCTATCTACCTATCCATCCATCCGTCTGTCTGTCTGTCTGTCTGTCTGTCTGTCTGTCTGTCTGTCTGTCTGTCTGTCTATCTATCTATCTATCTATCTATCTATCTATCTATCTACCTATCGATCTGTCTATCTATCTAACTATCGATCTGTCTATCTATCTATCTATCTATCTATCTATCTATCTATCTATCTATCTATCTATCTATCTATCTATCTATCTATCTATCTACCTATCCATCCATCTGTCTATCAATCAATCAATCTATCTATCTGTCTATCTAAACTGTCTATCTACCCATCCATCCGTCTATCTATCTGTCTATCTATCCATCTGTCTATCTATCTGTCTATCTACCCATCCATCCATCCGTCTATCTATCTATATATCTATCCATCTGTCTATCTATCTATCTATCTATCTATCTATCTATCTATCTATCTATCTATCTATCTATCTATCTATCTATCTATCCATCTGTCTATCTATCTATCTATCTATCTATCTATCTATCTATCTATCTATCTATCTATCTATCTATCTATCTATCTATCTACCTATCTATCTACCTATCTATCTACCTATCTATCTATCCATCCATCCATCCATCCATCCATCCATCCATCCATCCATCCATCTATCCAAAAAATGATGAACACAAATCCATCAAACCATAAAATCTCCTTGACGGCTGATTTGTCATAATATTTAATGAGGCGATTTACGTTCAGTGCCGTGATAAATAATAATAGTTTTAACAATAATAATAATAACAATAATAACAAATTACGCCGTCTCTTCTAGGTCTCATTCATTGCATTTTAGGCCATCAGTATTGAAACATGCAGGTTGACTGCTGGGTGCAGTGAGCAGGAAAAAAAACCTCCGCGGGCCATTTCATCCCACACATCCACGCTGTTGGATTTGATTGGAGCATGTCATGTGACAGAGGCTGAAGCATTTTTGCTGCAGAGCTGCAGCTGCGCATGCATTGAAACTTTAGGCACAAGGACCCAGCAGAGATGCAGACGGCACTTCTGCATGAGTCAGGGCTGTTTTGTAACAGGGGAGAGACCAAGGGCCCTGCTCCCTAATGGCACTCCACACACACACAGGCTCAAGCTGAGACCCAGGCAGAATATCTCAATGAACAAGCAATGACATGAGCACACTAGCTCACATTGTAACACAATGTTGTCACAATAATCATATAAAAGATCATTTAAAAAAGAGACAACATAAAGAAACATAATGAATATGATCTAACAGCAGCAACACATATGTGGATTGATGAGTACAGCACCTACCAAAGAGTGTTTGTGGACATGATCTAATGATAATACATTGTTTTTTTTTTTTTGGGGGGGGGGGGGGGGGATATGTAACATGATATTCAATGACTCTATTCATGCAAACACACTACTAGAACATTTGTATCACACCACAGGAATCAGTATAAGCTATGAAAGCACACTGTGCTGTTCAGCAGTCTATTGTCAGTTAATTATAGCTCAAACTGCGTCAATGCTGCGTTGGGTTCGACCAGGATGGTTGAGTGTCCTTGCTGGATGGACTGACAGATGGCACAAAATGGCAGTAGAAACTAGCCTTAAGATAAATATTGTTTTTATGTCACAGAAAGCCATTTTTGTAAGCAAAAGTAGCCATTGAACATGGTCTTATACATCCCTACTGAAAAAACATCTTACATCTTGTCTTAGTAGGCTCCCAAACTGGCCAGCCTATTGGCTGGTGGTTTTTGTCCAAAGTTTTTAATCCAAAATTCCAAAGAGCCAATAATAACTGTAATACAGTAATATTTCCCCCATTAAAGCTGTTAAGTTTTTTCAAATCAAAGTTTGTAATATTTTTATACACCTCTTAATTTTCTTAAAATCCCTATTGGAGATTTTTCTATTTCCAGAAAAGATTGCAGGAAAAGGGGATGGGCACTGTTGCACTCCATAGCAAAAAACACAAATAAAAGCTAATAAGAAAGCTGTTTCTGACTTACCCAGCATCCCTTTGTTGGGCTCAGACAAACACATGTCCTTCTCAGCACTGGGCAGGACGAAACCCACCACGAAGATCTCCACGCCGTCAGCCATCAGAGCCAGACCCAGTACAAAGTAGAGGGTCCACTGGAAGCGGCCGTGGCCACACTCCTGAAGGATGGTCTCATACTGCTGTGCCAGCTCCTCCTGGTCCTTCCTCCTCTCGCCTTCATACTGCGCTACGTCCCGGAACTGAGATTGTCCCACTCCGTCCACCTGTCTGTCACCCTTTTCCACTGAGTCGTTTCTGGGGATGCCCTGGTACTCGCCCTCATAGATCTCATCATCCTCATCGTGGCCTTCTGTAGAGTCACTGTGAGCCCCTTCGTCGTCATTGGCCCTGCTATTGCTGCGGTAATAGCTGCCGTCCTGGGCCTGTACGGGGTAGTCGTCATCATCGTCTTCCTCTTCGAAGCGAGTATATGAGCGTTTGGTGTACTCATCAGCCACCTTGTCCACGTGGCGGCCCACCTTTTTACCTGCATGCCTTTTGACTTCTTTGGCAATGTCCTTAGCGCCTTTAATAAAGGCCGAACGATCTCTGTAACCCTCATCCATGGTTGAAAGTTGTGTGTTGATGTAAAGAGTGCTGGAGCCGGGTGTCAGGAGCTGCTTGTTAGCATGTAGTAGAGTGAAGCTGGGCTAGAGAAGTTCAGGACCTTGGACAGCACCTACTAGAGCACAGAGCTCTAAACGACAGCCTGAAATTATAGAAGAACACATGCTGTTATTCAGTTATATAATGATTATTTTATTTGGATAATTATTATGAAAAATGTCACAGTGTAAAACTCTGAAAATGCTAAACTTAATAAAAATGCAAAAACTCCAAAGGGGCTTCATTGTCTTTGACATTTCTGTAATTAAAATGCTGTATTATTTGTTACATGGGCATGTTTTTATGAGATTTGCTCTTTTAGAAATCACTCTTTGCTGAATCATGTCAGGTAGTCTGTATATTCTGATGATATACAAAGGCGGCAAACAGTATACCAATATTGGGTGACTTATTTTTTCATATTGACTTCCAAAATACATTATTTGTATTCTTAAACTATGGATGACTAGTTTGTACACAATTGACCCGCTTAAAGGGTTAGTTCACCCCAAAATGACAATTCTGTCAGTAATTACTCACCCTCATGTTGTTCCAACCCCGTAAGACTTTCGTTCATCTTCGGAACACAAATTAAGATATTTTTGATTAAATCTGAGAGCTGTCTCACTCCTCCATAGGCTTCTTAAGGGATCGAAACTTGCCGGCCCAGAAAAGTTATGAAAGACATCGTTAAAATAGTCCGAGTGACTACAGTGGCTCAATCTTAAGTTTATCAAGCGATGAGAATACTTATTGTGCGCAAAAAACAAACAAAAATAACAACTTTATTCAACTATTAATTTCCTTCTCTGTGGGCCGCGAGACTTCACGTAGTGTAACAGCGCAGCGCTTCTGTTGTACGTCATTTTATCAGACTATTTTAACGATGTCTTTAACTTTTCTGGGCCGGCAAGTTTCGATCCCTTAAGAAGCCTATGGAGGAGTGATCCAGCTCTCAGATTTAATCAAAAATATCTTAATTTGTGTTCCGAAGATGAACGAAAGTCTTACGGGGTTGGAACAACATGTGGGTGAGTAATTACTGACAGAATTTTCATTTTGGGGTGAACTAAACCTTTAAAACAATGCATTTACAATGTCAAAAAATGACGCTAGAAGAAACACAGCTGCCAGTTGTTAAGACAATCTACCTTTAGACTAGTCTTAAAAGATAGTCATTAAAAAACATTTTCTTCAAGACATGTCCTAACTTTTTAAAGTCAGTTATATATTATAAAGGCTAACTGACTTAAAAAAGTTAGGACATGTCTTGAAGAATTTTTTTCTTTTAAGACTAGTCTAAGCAGTTTATGCAACCTGTAATACCAGCTTAACCCAAACTAGTTTTAAAAATGGTCAACCAGGTAAAAAACAGGTCCAACCGCTGCTCCTCTAGCTAATCAACCATCTTAACCAGCTTGGATCCGCTAATAATGACCTGCTTGGACCAAATAGAAATCATGTAAAACAAGCTATACACTGAGCTTGGCTTTTCCAGCAGAAACATTACCAGTATAATCTTGATTAACATGAATATCACTTTTGTGATAACAGCAACAACAAAAAAAGTATTATACATTAAAATTCTTGTAAGCTTACAAATGAATACATGGATAACACTCACAGCATGTAAATAGGTGCAGCAGCTCTCGCAGTGACCTTGTTTCCTCCACTTTACATTCTGGGGGAAAACACTTTAAGAAACCAATTGAGCCTCCCTGAAAAACGGCTGATTAAAATGTTCCTGAGGGAAATTCATGAAACCATCGTTTTTGTGTTGCCTCGTACAATCTGTTGAAATTGGTCTGGTTCCAGTTATTGCATTAATAATCAAATATTCATAATTGAGCCACATTAATAATATCTCAGAGGGTACTTAGGAGCTCTAAAACACCGATAAAGATCTGTACAGAAATCTTTCACTGCGCAAACCTGAAAAGGATCATATTTAAGGTTAGGAATCAAATCCGGAACCAACAATGACAACACCTCTTTCACCTCGAGTTGTCCTCACTTCGCCATGAGTAGTTTAGTATAATTTTGGAACAACATTTTTTTGTGGGTATTGAATCACTCACTAAACCACAAGTTATTACTTTTATCATATATATATATATATATATATATATTATATTCTACACACATCACACATCTTTAGGATATGTAGACGTGCCTACACATAGATATACTGTATATATACAGAGCCACAATCATTAAATTCATTACAATTCCTATTCCTAATGACACTGCTCTTCTTTTTTGTCAGTCTTTTTTTTACATTCTCAACTAATTTAGTAATTTGCCTTTTCTTTTCTATCTCTCTGGCTGTGTTTTCCTCTCTGAATAGAACTCATCAGCTGGCAGTCATCTCTCAGCAACCACATCACCCTGTGTCTGTGAAGATAATGAGCCGGTCAGTCTGACATTCGGCCTTCTCTGTGACAGACAAAAAAAAGAGCAATCTCGATATCTGTCAGCAGCCCTGCTCTAAACAACTCGGCACAAGTCCTCCTATTACGTTATCGTGGGTGGCACTGATAAGTGAATACACAGAAACTGAACAGCCATGTGGATCGTAGAGCTGTAAATGACAATAAAACAAATTGACGTGCTTCCCTTGTTACTCAAAGTAAACACTGTGCAATAGAGGAGGAGATGGTTGTAAAACTATAAATGTCTGTAAAGGTGGATCTGGGGCGCTATGAGCTCATCAGCAGTTGTGATTGGTCCAAGGGAGAAATGGCCCAGTTGGCGGCAACAGACAGGGATCTGCGGTATACTGTCCTCTGTGGCCGTTCAACTATGACTAATATAATACTTGCATGTTCTCTGGATGTCTTCCAATACAGAGGCATGCACTGCCATTGGGAAAATCATTTCTAATATCGATTGCTTTCAGGGCTGGTTAGATAGTGTTTGGTATAGAAAAATCCATGCATAAGTGGGTTCTGATGAGTATTTGATCGATAAAGTGCTGACACGATGAAAATGCATCAGCAATTTTGTGGCTAAGCTCAAGAAAGCGTGATTTCATTCAAAACAACACAAATATCAATGGTGCTATCATTACTATACTGAAACAATCAAAGGCATTCTGACCCAGGGCCTAAAAAAAAATCGATCCGTTCACTCCGAGCAGAATCAATATTTTAACTCATAGCTACAATAATCTATTGTAATCTGTGTAAATTGATATAAATGCAATGCGAGGCACTTACTGCCTCAGATGCGGCCATTCTAATGACTGACAAAACACACATTTCTGACATTCGCTGGTGAAAAACCTAACTTCATTTAAGCTTGATTTTGGTAAAATGTAAATAATATAATGGCACTTTTTTTTTATTATTGAATAGTAATGGTTCAAATACAATCAAATACAGATATAAAAACCTACCACAAACCTAAAATTACCCTAATCCTACCCCTTCAATAAATGTAAATTTACTGTAAAAGAAGTGAGGCTCGTGATGACATCAATGGTTCTAGAGGGAGGTGCTAATTGGCTGTCTCATTGTAAGGGGGCGTAACTTGTAGGGGCGTGGTTTGTAGTACTGCAGGATGCAGTCGGAAAAATTGGGGCATTTTACTCACATTGGATGCGTCAATGTCACATTTGCATAGGCCATTTTATTTGAATTAATTGGTTGACTCCCAAACAGCACGATAAAATAACATTATAAACTGGTTAGAGGTCATTTCAAATAAGCGTTTCTGTTCAGAACAATGAAACTTGTATAAATAATTCTAAAATAACACTGTCATGTACTCACCTTCATATATAATTTAGTGGAACACAAAACATTACATACAATGAAACTGACTTCCACACAATGAAAGTGCACTGCTAATTTGGTTGCCAAAAAAAGACCACTAAAGCAGTCAACAACTCTTATGCTACATTTCAAGCTGTCTGAATTGATAGCTTTATGTGAGAAACAAACTGATATTTAAGTTGTACTAATTCGCTCTGCTATTCTGGCATAGCACCTCCAAAGAGATTTGAGAGTAATAATAACCTGTAAATAACCCATGTAACTAGTCCTGCGTAGGCAGAGCACACAGACTTGTGCACACAGTACGGTGCAACTGTAACAACCGTCTCCCCCACAGTTCCCAAATACAGCTCTATTCATGTCTGCAGACAGGACAGCAATAGTGGCGTGTAGGAGCAGCGGTGTGTGAGATGGCTCTGCTGGGAAAAACACTCAATCAACTCTTGGTGGAACACTTGCGTTTCAATTAGACTCGTACAGGAACATATGTCAGCGCTAAAGAACAGGGTCTAAAAGCTCTGTGAACCAAAGCCTAGCCCAGAGCGGTCACATCTCTCTGATACACTGCTCTAATAGCAATATGAGATTATAGGCCATTTAGATGTGATTTAGTACTGCAGTAGATCAAGAGTGGAGTAAAACACACAGACAGACGAGGAAGACAGTGCCATTCTTAAACACAATACAAATTTGATTTCTTCTAGATCTGCTATGAATCAAGAGAGATGGCGCACTGCAAAAATACTTATTTTTTTATAAATAAGATATAATATAAATAAATATATATTTATATATTGTTATTTATATATATATATATATATATATATATATATATATATATACAGTATTCATGTGACACTGAAGACTGGAGTAATGGCTGCTGAAAATTCAGCTTTCACATCACAGGAAAAAATTACATTTTAAAATATATTTAAATAGAACAAGGTTTTGTAAATTCATAATAATATTTCACAATTTTACTGTTTTTATTGCATTTTTAATCAAATAAATGCAGCCTTGGTGAGCATAAGTGACTTCTCTCAAAGACACTAACTGACCCCCTTTGAACAGTAGCATGTGTGTGTATGTACATATATATATATATATATATATATATATATATATATATATATATATATATATAACCAAACAAACTCCACTGACATTTTTTCTCATAAAAAATCTTGTTGCACTTGGAAATATATCAGATAATGAAAGTAAAATGGGCTGTGAAACATGTTTCATGTTGTAGCTCTTAATTTGTAATTTCTCAGAAGTTGCAACATATCAGTAAAAGATCTGGCACCTTTATTCCTAACATCTCTTTAGGATCAAGCTGATTGTGAATTAACTATGATATAAGGGGTGGGCAATGGCTTTGCCTCTTGTTCACCAGTGATGAAAGACCCAATTATGTAATTCAGTTTTTGAAGCAGAGACTACGCCAGCGGGAGTGTAGATCATCATTTTCAATGAGAGACGACAGGAAAGCAGCGCATGAGCTAGAGTGTGAAGAGGCTCATGGGACTCCAGTGAATCTCAGTGTTAGCGAACACAAACTGCCAATGAAAACACAAACCTATGATGACAGCCCTGAGGGGCTCATTTCTGTTTTGGAGTACATTTTCATGTCCCCATCATATATGTCTTAAAGGCATAGTTCACCTAAAAACTTTCATTCTGTCATAATTTACTCACCCTCATATTGTTCCAAACCTGTATGAGTTTCTTTCTTCTGTTGAACATAAAAGAAGATATTTTGAAGAATATGGGTTGATGGACCCCATTGACCTCTATATTATTATTTTTTCATATGTATGGAAGTCAATGGGGTCCATAAACTGTCTGGTTAACAACATTCTTCAAAATATCTTATTTTATGTTCAACAGAAGAAAGAAACGTATACAGGTTTGAAACAACTTCAGGGTGAGTAAATGATGACAACAAATGGTGAACTATCCCTTTAAGCTGTTTGTATGCAGAAACACCATCAGGGATTATAAAGTCATCTTGTTTGGGTGTGTATTCTGTTGATCTGATATCATGTTACAACAATAATTCTAAAAAGTGGCTAATGTCAATGAAAATCCCTAAAGCTAGGATCAGAGCGCTGTTGGTTTGCCGGGTCACATCAAATGGCTTTGACAGAATGTTGACATTCATTGAGATTAAACACGGTTTGTCAAACCGAGAGAATTTTTCTCTTTCTTTACAAAAAAACATGCAAATAAATAGTCGCATTAAGGATAATCTGCACCCGTGACTAGTACATTTCCAAAAAACATCAACCCACTGCATGTTCCTCTCAGCAAAACACACACACAGGTGCCCATTTAGCATTTAGAGAAAATGATTATGCTTCTTTCTAAAACACCTTATTTTGACCAAATTCTAAAGCAAATTTCTTATATCTTATGATATGTCTCTGTGTACATACGGTGGCACTTGCCATATGCTGACTCTGAGCCTGAATGGTTTTGTGAACCCAGACAGACTGGCGCTTGCAGCGAGCTTTACAGAAAGTGCAAATTGTTATGGTAAGGGGATGGCATTTCCAATCAGAGTACATGTGCTTTTAGGAAGGAGGGGCTTCATAGAGACAGGAACTAAACAGAGCGTTACTGACAGACTGGGAAGAGAGGTGCTGCAACATTGTAGAATGTGTCAAAAATTATGTGTTTTGAACATTCAAGCATGAAACCTATTTTAGCAGATCTGAGAAACAAAATCAAGACTTTGTAAAAGGGCATAATATGGCCTCCAAAGGGTCACTTTGGCAGAAGATTCAAGCCAGTTAAATGTCAGCGGTCAAAAATTGGCGAAGAGAGGAGAAACCTGCTCAACAACAGTGACCAACAGAGCGGCAGCACATGTCGAGACTCGACAGAGAGGAAGAGACTGTACTGAGAGCCATCATGACTAATGACAGCCATGCAAATACACCCAAAACAAAAAAAATAACTTGTGAATGTTAAACTCATTTCCACCATTTCCTTTGTTCACATTCATATTTTGAAGAAAGGTGGGGTCCAAATAACGCTGGACCCAATTATCTTGAAAAAACTAACAAACAAACAATAAAACTTTCCCTAAAAAATAAAAGTCATATGCTTGGAACCGTGTCTAATGAGGAAATAAAGAGGCGCACATAATTATCATTATGCAAAAGCATGTACAAACACAGAGACTTGAGAAGAGAAGAAACACTCAAAACTAATTTGAATAATGAAATATTCAAACGAATGCATCCATTATTCCTACAGTAGCAATGCCATTAACCAATACTTGTAACTTAAAATTACTAACAACATTTCATACAAGGCATTATAAATCCTTTACATGTCATCCCACATAATAACCCTATTAATACACCTAACAGGCTTATTCATTATTCATGTGAAAAGCAATTTAAGCCTTAACTGTGCACCCTTTAACAAAACATGCCGAGTCACTTGTCTTATCAGGGTATTGAAGCCATTTTCAACATTGTGAACGATTATTTGTACAAAAATTAAAACTAAGCTATCCATTATCCAGCAGGCAGATGGAATATGTGTATGGTGGTCACACACAGCCCAGGGGACAAACATGAGAATACCAATATCCCCGGCATAACAAGGACTATAACGAGATGAAGCAGTTAGCTTGATAGAAACATAAGTTCATTTAACAGTAAATGGGTGAATCTCAACCAAACCTGTTCAATGCATAATTCGGCCAATGGAGTGAGTTTGGGGAGGGACTATCTGTTTGTTCAACCAATATAAAACAGGGGGAGTGTTCGGGAAACCAGTTTGAAAACAAGATTATTACATCATTGTATTTTGTACTATATAATCCCCTGGTTTCACATACAAGGCTTAAGCTAGTCCCAGACTAAAATGCATGTTTGAGCTGTTTTAACTGAAAGCAAATTGCACTGGCATATCTTAAGTCCCCCTGTGGTGAAAATCAGGCGATTCATGTTGTTTATATGTCTATGTAGTGTTTTTAATTATGCTTGAAGACAGTATTTTCTCCTTAAAACTGCAGTGAACCAAAGAGTCTCAAAAATGCGGTTTGAAATCACTGGTGTTTCCGACGTCACAAACTACCTTGTAACCAATCAGGTCAACGTGTGATCGTCAACTAGTGGATCTCTGAGCTGGAGTGAGTGAGTGGAGGCGGGGCTAATCTGCATTTTCATAGAACCGCTTATACTAAAGGAGGCTAGGGTAGAGTTCTCAACGGGTCGGGTCGGGTCGGCCCGACAAACCTGACGGGACCTGCGGGTTCGGGTCGAAAATATTTGCAAATGACTCGGGTCGGGTCGGACCTCGGGCTTAATCTTTTGAATTGTACAGTGAAAAAAAAAACATTTATTATTCATCGCTGCTGTTCACTGTAAAGAAAGTCTGGCTGCTGCGTGCAAGTGCATTTATTAAATCCAGGCAATTGGTTGATAAAAAATTGATTAAAATTAAGATACAATTTATACAAAATGAAATTCACTTTAAAGAGAGGCTTTCTACAAAACAAAACTTAATTTAGTGGTCAAAATCATGTCTGAGTCTGACCCATCATATCTTCCGATATATTGCGCATCTTAGCCTACTCATGCTGTTCAATTTTCATAATCAGCATAGATGTAAAAGAAACAACAACATTATAATATTTTAACAAAAATGAAACTAAATGCACTTATTTAATGGCAACAACACATATAGTGGGCCTATACATACTATCTAAATATTGAAATTAACATTAACAATGCTGTAGAAGTGCAGTTTATTAATAGTAAATGTTAACTAATCTAATTAAGTGTTACCGTTTTTTTATACACCGATTCAGAGGTCTCGTGAGTTCAGTGTTGAGTTAAAGTGAATGGTTAAAATGAGTCATTCGTTTGCGTATCGGACGTCTAGCCACGGCACACGTTGTGTGATTATCTCGGCAGTTTAGGACATCGCACAAGATCCGCGTCAATACAGAAAACATTTAAATCACTGGATAGGTTTTTTCGTTTATTGAAATGTGGTTTATGTCAGCTGGATGGGCGGAACATGGGAGACGTGAGAGTGCGCGCACGTGCGCGTGGCCGGGGCTCTCTCTCTGCGTCAAGCGCAGCAGTCTTTCTATTCTACATCACTCACCGATCAAAAGGGTGGCGTCGGGCGTCGGGCCGCGGGCCGGGTTCGGGCAGATAATTCATGTTGATGTGTCGGGCTTTAAAAGCCACGGGCTGGGTCGGGTAGGGTTGTAATTTTCAGGCCCATTGAGAACTCTAGGCTAGGTTGTAGAGTTACATTCAAGCTATTTTAAGGCACAAATATGTCATTTTGGTGATCAAAGATGAGTTTTGAGGGATACAATTATTGACTACAGGGGGACTTTAAAATATGTCAGTGCCATTGTTTTGTCTCAACATACACACCAGTAATGTTTTTTTTTTTCTAAGACACGTTTTTAAAAGCTATAAATGCCCTAATTGAACTAAGGCTTAATCCTGGCTTAATTTAAGCACTGTCTGTGAAACCGGGCCACAATATACATTGTATAATTATATTAAAATGAACACAAAGCAGTTTTAATATTATTATGCTCCATCCTCTTAGAGTTTTGCTTCACCTTCTGTACATCTTTCTTTTTTTAATGTGTTTGAAGTATAATCATACAAAGAGTAATAAATTGAACACAATTTGAACTAGCTTTCTCTAACACATGCTCGGCATGATAAAGTATTGCCAACAAGGCCAAAGCTCAATGCATCTGGTGTATTTCAAAGAGCAAGAGTGACAGCAGAAGCCTTGAGTAGATGGATCTAGGAATCAGTGCGGTGGAATAGAGGGAGGAGAGCGGATGGTTAGAAGCGTCTCGACAGCGGTCTCGCAGGAAAGGACAGAGCCGCTGTGAGTCACGCTAGCCCTGGAACAAATCTCTCTGTGTGCGCTGTCACCATGACCACAGTCACTCCTGGCCTCTGCTACATCAGCACCACCAGCATCCTCATGCCCTGCCTCCATTTTAGCCCCAAATATTCCAGCACAAACTGGCCTGAGCCACATTTGGATGGGTGTTGTCAATGCAACATTTCATTAAAAACAGGAAGTGCTTCTACTCTATCATACTGTTGCTAGTACAAATTGAACCCTGAAAAGTGAAATATATAATATGCAAGGAAATCATCATCCTTAAAGTCAACATGAAATTAAAACTGACCTATACTTTCTTAAAATGATAGTTCACCCAATAATGAAAATTCGGTCATTAACTTCTCCCCCTCATGTCGCTCTAAACCCATAAGACTTTCGTTCATCTTCAAAAAAAAGATATTTTAATGAAATCTGAGAGATTTCTCTCCCTCCATTGAAAGCCTATTCATCCAAAACTGATGCTTCAGACCGTTCATTAAGTGATTGTAAAGTAAATCCATATGAATCTAGAAGTCTTATGAAGGGTGGTCACAGTCGCTTTATATGATGAACAGATTTAATTTAGGCTTTTATTTGCATATAAACTTTGATCAGCGCACATTATACATAGAATCCTCAAATATGATAAACCGCACTTACTCGACACGCAAGAATAAACCTCACTAGTTCTTGCGGAAGCTCAAACAGGCTGGTGTGACATGAGAGAATGTACCTGGTTCACCGTTCGTTTACCAAAGTATTTGTTCGCTGATCAGTGTTTATTTGTGAATGAAAGCCTAAATTAAATCTGTTCATCATATAAAGCACTCAATATGGATTTCTTTTACGATCTCTTTATGAACTATCTATTTTGAGAAATATCTTCATTTGTGTTTCAAAGATGAACAAAATGACGGGTGAGTAATTAAATAATGATAACATTTTCAAATATCCCTTTAAAGTGGTGAACGTAACTCAACAGGTTTAAATGGTGTAATGAAGTCCAGGGGAAATGAGAATTCCTTCTGTAGGAGCTCATATTTTACCGCAGGGATTAATGGGTGAGAGATTACAGTATGATTCAGTTATATGCAGACTCGTGCAATATACTAAACGTAAGCATAGTGCAGTTTCAAAGAAACCTCTCACCCTCTGTTTGCATCATCGTGAAACTGAGGACATCTGGATCTAACCTTGAAGAAAATTCTAAATAAATCACATATCTATATAGAGGTCTGTGATGTCACTGTTATTTGTTGCGTTTCAAAGAGGTTGGTGGCCTTTACCCTTCTCTCTGTGAACGCATGCTGAGAGAGTAATGTATAGATTTTGGTTCAAACACTACACAAGTGAATGGGAATTTAAACATGGCTCCACCTTGGTGTGAAAATATATATTTTCTGAGGTTCTGCTTCAGGTTTCCATTCCACTCTAAAAATTGGCATGCCTTCGATTTCACTCTAAACATTTACCCAGACGTTAACCTGCTGTTATGCAAGTATATTTTGAAGACTAACAGGATGGAAAGTGATATTGAAGACACAAAGGCAAAAAACTTATAAACTGATCACCGATTAGAACAATAATCCCAAGAAAACATCTTTTGCTTAAAAAAAAGAAAGGATCACTTGGAATATTTCTTAAAAATCACCATGAAATCAAAATGGACAATTCAGTATTTATCATGAATGATTTATCCGTGCACATTTCTGTGAATACTAGTTACTAGTAGTTTACTAGGGACATCCTATCACTCACATGAGATATACCAATAGCAAACTACAACCATCCAATCAATTCCAAAAGGACAAAAACAAAAAAGTCATTTTGTTTCATTTTGTTTCTAATTTGAGAAGCCATTTTACTCAGATATAATATAATTGGGAAGAAAAGACTTTCGCAAATTCCGTTTCATGCCTACTTTAACAAATTGCCAGTTTTTCATATTAAAATCAGAGCAGCACCAGGGGATATGGAATTATTGTGAAAATTGCAATATTGTAATAAAAGAAAACTAACTAACATGATTTCCAACCTTAAAAATTTTACTCTAATACATGACATGGACATGAAAATGTGCTGCGCCAACCTCGAGTGATAATCTTATTCCTGACTCCTGAATGAGTCCTGAATGATGGCCGAGTCAGATAAGGCATCAGCACCAGCAGAGATCAGAGACAAACGCTCCTGCCGTGCCGTTAAACACTTTTTCTGACCCTGTTCTCTCTCTTCCTCGGAGGATTCCTCTCAAGGTTACTCTGAAAAGAGCACTGCAGCGCAGAGAGCACACGATGATTGAGGAACAACTGCAATCCTGAGCAGCACCAGAGGACTGGAGCTGAAGCTGCATACCACAAATCAATTCACATTAGGAGAAACAGCTTCTCTCAAAGTCCTTCACACGGGCTTGGACACTTTCAAACAGATCCGGATCAAAGTTATGATAACAAGTAGCCAATGACCGGTGTCATTGCACATCAAACTTTCAGACTTTTGCATATCACTAAGCCACAGTTAGTATTACATATTATTTTGCATTGTGATGCTTTTTGGGTAATTAAAGACAATGATAATTCTCCTTAGATTTTAACTACTGTGATACAGTATTGTTATTGTGTGCTTATGAATATAGTCCCACAATGTAAAAAAGAAGGATCTGAATTTACAGTCTTCAGTTAGCACTCATATTTTATCCAAACCGACTTACAAACGTGAATAAAAAAGCAGAAGTGATTATTCCAACTGGGAAAACATTACAAATACTGCTAACAAGCTAAATTCATACTACTGTAGAAATATCTATCAAATATACATATATCAACACTAACTAACTAAAGCTCTACATACAGGTTATTTATTGGCATCAATGGTTCTATGAAGAACCTTTAACATTCATAGAACTTCTTTAGATTATTTTAGGTTCTTAGATTAATAAAACGTTCTTCATACTAAGACAAAACGGTTCTTTTAAAAACTGGTCTTTGGGGAACCGAAATTGGTTCTTCTATAATGGCATCGCTGTGAAAACCCCCCTTAGGAACCTTTATTTTTAATAGTGTACTAACAATACTGTCAGATATCAAACTCTATAATATCAATGTAGCTAATAAACAAAGATCTGCAGGAATGTAACAACATATAGGATATAGCTACTATCAATGCAGTAATGATAACGTAAATCTCTGCATTGCTAGAACATAAAGCTCTAGCATTGTAATACTACATTTTTTGCATATTACTTCAGCTCTGCACAATCTACTCTTATAGGAAACGGTAAAGAGCACACTTATCATTTTTCGCATGCACTCAACAGTGATGGTTGGTTATTCCAGCTCAAAGGCATTATATTTCACTGAAAGAGGAGCAGTATACGGACACATGGAGATCCATAGAGCATCACTGTGAATTCAGTCAAACCAAATGCACATGCTGTCGTGACAAGATGAATGCAATCAGCAATGGAATAAATCATCGAGGAGATTCACACTCACACACGCGCACACATGTAGCAGGTTTCCATTCTTCATGACTGCTGCAAGGTCATTTTGATGCTTCAAGATAGCACGAGCAAAACATCTCGTTTTAATCTACATTTCTCGTGATTAATCAATTGCAGAAAATATGAAACCCGATAGCAGGCTAAAATCGAGGGAAATGGAAAAGCCCGATCAGTGTTGTTCTGACGGATGGATATTAGGTGAAGGGGCGAGGTTTAAGGTGCCTCGTCTCTATGGGAATATGGCTTTTATAAATTGCTCTTTTGATCTATTCTTTTACACATGGCAAACCAAAATTAACATAAATACAGTAAATAAGTAACAATGTGTCGTATGATATAGGCTATACTGAGTGCAAAATACAGCACAAAAAAAAATCTGCTCGCCGTAAAATTATTTTTGAGATGATGCATGTGCCAATGATAAAAAATATTGCCTTAAAACAGATTTGTATATCATTTACGTACAGTGTTGTAATTATAAAGATGTATTTTTGATGATTACGTTTGCATCCATCATTGATGTGCTCACAATATCTTTCAAATGAATGCATCTTAGCCTGTAGAAGCTTAAACCTGCAACATATAACATAAAACACGTATGCATACCTATATAAATGTGCAATTTAAAACATGGACGAGCATTAAATCATATTTAGGCTATATAGATTCACTAATTATAAATCAGCTCCAAAAACACGACTTAATTAGCAATAGAGGTCACTTACCAGAGCGATTCAGTTATTATTTTTTCCAAATGCTGTCAAGAATAACTGTATATAAGATACGGTGAATTTTTAGTCGTGATGATGAGGAGGGCTGTGTGACATTGCCTGTATCTTCACCCTGTAACGAAGGCGCGTGTGACGTGTAACGGGGTGCAACCCTACAACACAGGCAAAATTACGATTCCTACTATGGCGAACGCTAGACTTATTAATATTAATAGGCAGACTGACGTTGCATGGTAACCTTCCTGGAGCGTCCAGTTACGTAATCTAGTTAGTATTCATGGCCGAGCCTAAAATTCTTGATAGGCCAACCGACTATCGCTCACTCAACTTTCTTTCAGCCAAACGGTTGGGCGATCGTCACGTGATTTGCACTCTTCGCACTCTCTGCCTTTCAGCCAATCATTTAGGTCTATTTAGGCGAACGTGATGTTACGTAATTAATATTCATTAGCCAAGCCATCGCCATAGTAGAATTGGCTAATTCGCATCCTAGAGCGATCCCTTCATCCCTCACCACTCTCCAATGTGCGAGCGATTCGAAATTAATTTGCTATCAGCATCACCAATGTTTTAATTAAAACGGGTTTTTATTATGATAAAAAAAACGTCACATGTTTAATCCAAGCTGACTTCAAAAGGGTTTACGCAAACGCCAGTGTTTTCCTCGAGCAAATGATTGTGGAAATAGAAGCTTTTTTTTCTTTCTTTTTTTATTATAATAAATGAATGTCATACCGTGTATTGTGTGTTTAATGCCTTTTAAGAACATGCACTGAGTCCGAAATCACTGGTCTGTGCATGGTTGCACGTGCTCTAACTCGTGCACATAATTGGCCAAAAGGACGGAACCATGATGCGCTTTTCTCTCCGTCTTCATCGACTGTTATTAATATAAACTCGACATAACCTGCCTTTATCAAAGATTAAAATAGGCCTACTCTTGCCAATTAATAACATGTCTGCTAGAGGTAAGTGCAAGAGTTTGCAATCTCATGCCACTGACCCCTAAATATGATCATCTTCGTGCAAAGGACCACCACATCCTAATATACTATAAAATGCAGCTAACCTGCCTATATTTTCATGTATAAAGACTCTCTCTCTCTCTCTCTATATATATATATATATATACACACACACACACACACACACACACATATATAGCCTATACACACTAACTTTTATGTTAGATGCGATTAATCACAAATCAAGATTAATCGATTTTGACAGCACTGATTTAAATAAAGTATATTATTTATTTAGTTCAATTTTGTTATTATTAATTTGTGTATTTATTTAACATTTTTTACACTGTTTTTCTCCAAACTTTTCCACGAACCCCCCTGCGGTCCTCAGACCCCAGTTTGAAAACCCCTGGGACTAATAAAAGAAGATTAACACAAACCAATATTTATGCCAAGAGGCTATGATTTTTTCGACAGCTATCACTGACAGTGTTTTGAAGAGACATGCAGTCAGACATCAATCTCTTTTTGCACTATCAATTCTATGGAACAGCAATATGATATGACATAAATATTCAGTAAATAACATTCATTAAGAATTAACATGCTATTCTTCTGCCACATAATATAGTCCATATTGGACTAACTGTAGACCATATACGAATGCAAGCATTGTGGAAGCTTGTCATATTAATGTTAAATATTACAAATCTCACTCAACTTAGAGTCGGAACTTGGTTTTAAAACTGGATATTAGCCTACCTAATTTGAACAACAGTTTATTTTTCAACAGTTTTACATGATGAGGTGCTTTGGTAATATTAGCTGCTGATTCCGTCAGCAAGCTGTTGTTTTGAAGCACACATCATATGAATCATAACATCTGCATATAAAGCTCAGCAAAACTGGAAAAATCCAGTTCCACATCATTTTGAGTTATTTGTTGCAATCTGTTGTGGAATTAGGTATCTGCGATGAAACCTGCACTGCAAAACCTGTGACTGACTGTCAGACGTAGTTTCAGAAGTGCCAGTATTATTGGACATAATGGACTAATGCAGCGCTTAGCAACAGGCAGAATGACGATGTGACTGGTTTTCAAATAAGGCTGCCAGTCACCATTCTCCTGCTGAGAACAGGAACATCTGCTGGTTTCTCAAGTAGCTACTGCATCACCTTTACATCAAAACAATATAGGGAACTAATTCATTACTGTAAATCTAGAGTTTGGCCTGATGAAACAGAGACAGAAAAAACATTTTCTTTTCTTAAAGCCTGACATATGAAATAATAGTCAGATTTTGAAACATTGAACAGTTTAGACAAAAATAAAGTTTGCACGTGTGTTTTTTGCTGAGTATCATATTTGAAACATCAGGCTTTTATGGCTCATAGTGAGAATATGGAGCTCATACTTTTAGCTTGATCGAGGCCCAAACTGAGCAAAAATATGCACTTTGGTGCAGCTGCTCATATTTATAGGGACAAGAAGATGAAATTGTGATGGCTTGTAATGTTGTAATTGAGATTGTAATTGAGATTTATAACAGACTACTTCAATAAGCGCATATAAATATCAGTCGTCACTATATCTGACAATAATATGTCTTAGTAAGATGATATTTAAATGCTTAGTTTAGCAAAGATCTGTAGTTTTTATTGTACGAGCAAACATGATGCAATCCATTACAATGATTATATACAAATTATTCTTATGTTTACATCATAAAAATCAGTAAAGATTTCAGATTGATTTCATGATGACTGACTTTATCAGCACTTCATTATGTTGTGGTCCTTTAGAAGTGCCTAGCAAACAAACAATTCAAACAAGAACATATGCTTTATCTGATTCCACCTCATCCTAATGTTAGGAAAATGAAGAAACCAAATCACCCATATGCTGCTATACTTATAGGGTAATCATCATCAAGCTGTAACAAGCCAAGATGAAATTATTTGTTCTATTTAGTTCCTCGAAACCTTGTCACAACAATGGATTACTTCATTAATGCTAAATTACACCTCTCCGCCTCATGAGGATACAGCACCTTTCAGCTATTAAAACAGAAAACCTCCAGCAGATGCTTCTGACTCAACATCTTAATTTGTGCTCTGGGTTTCATTCCTGACTCCAGTCTACAAAGACTACTAACTGTTGTTAACTGCTCCCTGCAGACTGGCTTTTTAGTGCCTTAAAAAGTGTCACACTGCAGTGTCTACTACAGGAAAGCAAGCTGGATTTTTTCTCTTCCAAAAATATTCCATGCCAAATTGCCAATAATTCATGATTATTTTGCTGCAGGCACTGAAAAGTCGTCAAATGTCTCTGAAATCTCATTGAGCATATTTCTCTGGTCCCAGCCGCCGCGAGGCCTGTTGGCATGTCATATCCTTAATATTATTATCCTTATTTAAATAAATCAGCAAAGTACACCAAAACACACTGCATGTCTAAATAAACACCAGCTACATAACAGACGGACCATATCAGAGCTGTTCCAGCTGTACAGGACGGCCCGAAACAATTAAACAGATGGAAGTCTTCAGTTTAGACCTGCATAGCATCTCATTTGCAGAATATGCCATCTGAATATGATACGCAATTTATTCAGCTTAAAAATTAAACGAAAATGCAAATCCTTTTACGGTGTCAGTCAGTATGTGGTCAAGTCAAGTCAAGTCAAATATATTTATATAGCGCTTTTCAAATACAGATTGTATCAAAGCTGCTTCACAGTATCAATCAAAACAACTTAACAGTGTTTGTTTATTACTGGAAAAAGACATCCAAGTTTGGTAGAGCTGATCAGTGGTATGATGGGTCATTTAATTTGAATATCCCCAACTGAGCAAGCCAAAGGCAACAGTGGCAAGGAACCGAAAAACTCCATCAAGTGACCCGACGGTGTCCTAAAACTCCATCAGATGACCCAATGGAGAAAAAAAAACCTTGGGAGAACCCAGGCTCAGTCAGGGCCAGTTCTCCTCTGGTGTTTATGAAGTAGAGGCCGAATTTACAGTAACTGTAAGGTAAAAAATGTATATGAATGCCTGGCTAAATAGATGCGTCTTTAGTCTAGTTTTAAATCATTGTCATGATAGCATCATGCAGTTGCTGCAGATTTGTCGACTGCACATCCATGATGAGAATCTCCCGTTCCTCCACATGGTTCCTCCCAAACGTGCTCTACTGGATTGAGATCTGTGACTGTGGAGGCCATTTGAGTATAGAGAACTCATTGTCATGTTCAAGAAACCAGTTTGAGGTGATTTGAGCTTTGTGACATGTCGTGTTATCCTGCTGGAAGTATAGCCATCAGAAGATGGTCGTAAAGGGATGGACATGGTCAGAAACAATACTCGGCTGTGGTGTTTAAATTACGATGGCACTGTAGGGGCTCAAAGTGTGGTAAGAAAATATCCTCTGCACCATTACACCACCAGCAGCCTGGACTGTTGATAGAAGTTTTTTTCATGTTGTTTATGTCAAATTCTGACCCTATCTGAATGTCACAGAAGAAATCGAGACTCATCAGACCGGCAATGTTTTTCCAATCTTCTACTGTCCAATTTTGGTGAGCCTGTGTGTGCTGCGTCAGTCTCCTGTTCTCAGCTGACAGGAGTGACACCGGTGTGTATTCTGTCGCTGCTGCACATCTGCTTCAAGGTTTGATGTGTTGTGTGTTCAGATATCCTCTTCTGCAGGCCGAGTGGTTATTTGAGTTACTGTTGCCTTATCAGCTTGACTAGTCTAGTCATTCTCATCTGACCTCTATGTGTCAATTTGCCCACAGAACTGCTGTTCAATGGATATTTTCCCTTTTTCGGGGCCATTCTCTGTAAACCCTAAAGATGCGTGAAAATCCCAGTAGATTCTGGCACCAACAACCATGCCGAGTGAAGCCAAGTCACTTAAATCACCTTTCTTCCCCATTCTGATGCTCAGTCTGAACTTCAGATCTAAATGCATGAATTGCTGATTATAGATATTTGCATTAATGAGCAGCTGAACAGGTGCAGGCCTACCTAATAAAGTGGCCAGTGAGGGTAAATATATATGGTAAAGAGAAAATACGATACAGGTAAAAGGTAAAACAAATATGATCCAGAGACTAGCCTATATAAAAAAAAGCTAAAAAGGTGAGGATAAACATAGTAATCAAATTCAAAATGTACATTTTCCAGTTCAGCACATATGCATATTGTTGTGCAGTTTATGATCATATAAAATTACAAAAGATTTCGTAAAGACTAAACACTCACAAATGTATGAACACCAATATTAATTCAAATACTATTTCAATTAATACTAGGAATACTGTAATATATACCATATAAATAGTTACTAGTAACTACAAAAAGTACTAGAACCTAATGAATAATTGGAAGTAAAACGGATACCAGCAACTCGATTATATACATAATAGCATGAATTGATAAAGAGCCTAGTAACATAAAAATATGATAGTTTTAATTGACAAATGTTAAAACGTCTTGCTATAAAACATCTCCAACTGCACATGGATCGAGTTATGATTTCATTTGCGTGTTTTGACTGAAACTTTCTAAAAACAGGATCCTGTAGAGACGCTCGCGCAGCGCTTCTCGCTAGAGAGTCGCGCGCTGCGCTCGTGGTGTGAGGAGATTTTTCCAGCTCTTTCTCTCGCTCAGTTTCTATCTGCGTCTCATTCGCGCTGACCATCGAGAGCAATCGCCTCCTATTGATTTATATCGACCTGCTTCCCCACCTCGAGAACGATAAACCACCGATCGCGTCGTGAACTGCGTTTTAATGACCCATTTACTGACCGCGCGTGGCGTTCTGGGTGTCTGGTCGCGTGCGGGAACATGTTAAAAAACTATGAGTCGCTTGCACAGATGTCACATCATCACTCCAGTCTTTTACCATGAGAGGAATGGACATGTGTTGGAAGATTATTGCGACACTGAGCTTGGACTGTTTTAAAGGTTCTCCGTCCTCTTCGCACAGGTACGTCATGTCTCACAAACTGTGTCAGTATTGCGCATTATTTGTATGAATGTGTTTGCATTCATATGTAGGAATCGTGTTGGCGGACTGAACAATGGCAGACTATAAATGGGTTGCTATGGCAATACCTGCTTCGAACATCATCTTTACAGAGATTGTGCATGATGCATGATTTTAACAACAACCTAATGCATGGCATGCATGCCGCTTAATCAAAATAATAATAATCTACCTTAGACTAAAATGGTTTGATGGTCTAGTTGTCTGGCTGTTTTTGGGCACTTTTAGCTTGGTCAGGCTGTTAGACTGGCTTAAACTAGACCAGCAAACCGTTTTAGGCTGGTCTAAGCTATTAGAGGGTGACTTTAACACTGAAATGATGAAGTATCATGCGAGGGTCACAACACTATAAGCCTACAGGTTACGAAACACTACCGTCCATTGTGAAAATGTTATATTTCTCCTAAAATCTCAAATGTGTAAAATAAAAATATAATAGGTAATGAGACACTATAAGTATAAAGTTACAAAATTAATGCGAATAGCATAGTTCTGATAATATTAATTATAGTAGACTATATTGAAATTATGGGGATCTAAAGTGAGAAGTTTTCTATATATATAAAATGTGTGTGTGTGTGTGTCTTATGGTACAATAAATACATTTATTCCAGATTTTAATTGGATTTTGAAAACCACATTTTTAAAAAATAGTGGTCTCACTCTCAGACCATTCGGCCCCATTGTACATTTTATATAGAAAAAAGAAGAAAAAGCCAGTTAATTTCATTAAAAAAAAATATGTAAAAAGATTTAAGAATGTTGAATGTTATTTAGAATTTGAAATAAATTTGTTTAATTTAAATACATTTTAAATTGGAATTTGAATGGCATATTTTCAGTGCGTTCTCAGCCAGTTTTTGATGAAAAATGTCTGACTTTATGTTGAAACCTATGTAAAAAAATTAATAATTCACATTTATTCGTATAGCCTAGCGCTTTTCACTTTACATATAATTTCAAAGCAGCTTTACAGAAGACTCTCTGTGGTCAATATAAATCCCAAATTAATGCCAAATTTGCCCCAATTGGCCTCAGTCCATCATGGCCTCCTAATCATCCCCATATACTGATTGGCTTCATCACCGTCTCCTCTCCACCAGTAAGCTGGTGTGTGGTGGGCGTTCTGGCGCAATATGGCCGCCGTCGCATCATCCAGGTGGTGCTGCACATTGGTGGTGGTTGAGGACATCCTCCTTCCATGTAAAGCGTTTTGAGTACCCAGAAAAGCGCTATTTAAATGTAACAAATTATTACTATTATTACATTTTGCTGTGCTCTGTTATCAGAGGTGACAGTGTTAAAGTAATGTCCAGAAATGCACAGTTCTACGATAATACAAATCCTTACATCATGTATACATTTAGGCAGAAACAATGAGCTAGTGAGAATCATAATGTTTCAAGCTACACATTTAGCCTCATGTGCAGTTTCTTGGCATTGCTAGCAGCATGCTAAACCAGCTAAGCTACAACAAGATTCAAACACTAAAGAGATCTTATCTGTGATTTCTCTTCCCCGTGGTCCCGCAGGTCGTCCACCAAGCTGGGCTCGAGTCAGGCCGCCAGCATGGAGAGCAGTTCTCTGACCGGTAGCCTGTCTCTGGGCTCTGATGTTCCTCACTGCCAGTGCTGTATCACATACGAGGCCAGGCTGAAGCGCCTCTCCTGTGGACACCTGTACTGCGACCCCTGCTCCGACCAGATCGTCAACCTGGCGTTTGAGGACATCGAAGGCCTGGCCGAATATCCCTGCCCAATGTGCAAAACCCTCCGTCACCTGGGAGGCTTCGTTCCAGCACACAGCTTCCACTGTTCGCCCTTCGAAAGTCAAAAGCAGCAGCTAGTGGAGGCCTGTGGGAAGGATTGTGTAATTTAATGCAGTGGTTCTCAAAAGGACCCAGGTTTAACATTGGACATCACGTGGAAACACAAATCCTGTTCCAAAAGATGCAAACAACAAAATATATTGGAAGCATTTTCTCCTCTCTTATAAAGTTTATAAGCTTGCTTTTCTAACTATATACACAATATCTCAATTGAGGATGTGACGCGCCACTTGAGATCTACTGCTTTAAAGGGATCGGGCTTCATGTCAAGGTTCAATATTCTGAATCAATTATCTGTAACATGAGAATTCATTGTTAAGTGGGGTCGTAGATAATCGTTTAATAGGTTTCAAATGCTTTCTAATGCCATGATGGAGGAAAAGTAAAAGCATTTTACTCCATTACTGGTAGAAGTTATTACACAAACTACTGGCTGTTTATAGATAAAAGATTAATTTTGTGCTTTTAATGCCAGATGATTTACAGTGGTGAAGCTTACCTAGTGTGTATCTGTAGGCCTATACAAGTATTTTTGTAACGAGTGCCATTGATGTAAACAATTATTTATTAAGTCATTTCGCAATTCATGAATTTTAAATGTTGTAATGCTTCTTGCAAAGTGCTCATGTTGTAAATATCTATATTTTGATAAGATTTGAGTAGCTATGTCAGAACTATTGGGCTCATTTGTCATATTTTTAATAACCGTTATTAAGAAAAAAAACATCACAAATTGGAGTTAGGAACTATAAGATGCATTTATTTATCTAAAATGTGCCAATAAAGGTTTTTATAAAAGAATAAGGAATGAATGAAAAATGACAATATGTAATGACTCGTCCCTGTGGCAGATGCAAGGATGAAAAGCACAAAACAACTAAGGCACAAGGATTAAATGCAAGCAATTCTTGTGCCATCAAATAAACTTTTGCTCAAATTCAGTCTTGTGAAATGGGTTTCTATTTCAAGTCCACTTCTGCTGAAACTCTTAAATCACTGATGTGCGAGTGAAACAACAGGGTGAAGTCTGAACACGGTGCCGTGTGTTAATGTCACCAGCACCTTTTCCCCACAGGGGAAATAAAAGTAGGACTCAAACCTCTGGAGCTTCTCTCTCAATTTTGGAACGTCACTGTTTTCACTGGTGTAACACTTCTTCAGTGTAAAGTCTTGCAAAGACAGATCTGTCCTGAGGTGCACAAGGTCTTTCCATCAAACCTAAAAGGAAAGGTTCTCCTAAAAATGCCAATGGTCACATTCATGTAGTTGCAAAAAGCTGTTATTTTTCCCTTTAGAACACAAAATAATTTTTAAGAAGAAACAACAGCGCTGGGATGAGTAAATAATGACAGTTTTCATTTTTGAGTGAACTTTTAAGATAATGATGAGCAGTTAACACTGATTTGTAGAAAATCCATTAATCTTACAAAAGAAATAATGCAAATAAGGAAATTAAAAAACATGTTGGAGGAAGTCCTGGAAATCCACAGTGATTCAAAATGGAGAGAGTGTGTATTGTGCAGAAGATAAAAATATAAAAATGAGAATATAAAATGTCGTTCAACACGAACATGTGACTTTTTTTGCCCTTCCTTTATACATGAATTGAGTTCACTCTCATGACCAAATGATTATAAAAACACATCACCGTACATTTATGATGAAGTAACACTTACATATCGTATAAATAGTGTTTGAAATGTCAACCACGTTGCATCTAGTTTCCATTTCTTTCCTATTTTGTATGAATACTTATTAACATACAAAAACGCATAACACACTACAGCATTGTGCCTTGCTTGTGAATGTTGAGGCAATCAGCATTTTGTTTCTGTCCAAATCATTTGCCGTCAACACTGAGGTGAGGCTGATGATTATTTTGTGTCCATCTTGTGGCCGTTCAGGGAACCGCCAAACCTCCTTTGTTATATTATTAGCATGATAGCAGCCATTTTCCCGCTTTTTGGGTTGAGGAAACGAATCGCTATTTTACTATCCTACCGTACCACGAACTACTGCTACTACTACTTCAAGCTAGAACTTTCTTGACCCACACAGTTATCGGATCTATATTTTGGCATGAACCTCAGACACAACATGCAAACATGTTTAATATCACAATCTACTTCAGTTTTTCAGTTTTATCTAAAGGAATAGTTAATGCAATACAAGAGAAAATTCCTTCATTACATGGTTAAAACAATGCGAGTATATGAAAGACACTTAATTTTTTTTTTTCAGTAAACTATTCTTTTAAAACACTGGCCAAAACGAAATTTAGTTCAATCTTTTTTTTTTTCTAAACACAGTAAGGGAGAACTTCACGTCATAAATTACGGACGCTTTTTTGCTAGGCGTTATTTTTTTTTTTTGCTAAATATTAAATAGCTGCACATGCAAAAGTGTCATTTTTCAAATCGTTTTTAAAATAAATGAATACTTTTATTCAGCAAGGATGCATTAAATTGATCAAAAGTGACAGTAAAGACAGTTATGATGTTACAAAAGATTTCTGTTTCAAATAAATGTTGTTCGTTCGAACCAACCATCTATTCATTAAAGAAATATTTCTTGAGCAGCAAGTCAGCATTTTACAATAATTTCTGAAGGATCACGTGACACTGAAGACTGGAATAATGATGCTGAAAATTCAGCTTTGCATCACAGGAATAAATTATATTTTCAAATATATTACAATAGAAAAGTGTTATTTTGGATGGTAATCATTTTTGACAATATTACTGTTTTACTGTATTTTTTTATCAAATAAATGCAGCCTTGGTGAGCAGAAGAGACTTCTTTCAAAAACATTACTAAATCTTACCGACCCCAAACTTTTGAACGGTAGGGTAAATTTCATGTTTCTGTTTGTACCGTATTATATCGCTTTAGTAAAACAAACACCAGAGGCTGGCGTTTCCTCCCTTCCTGCAGATCAGTGTGTGTTTCCTGGGCGTTTGGGAAGTTTGGCACTAGGGGAGGGAATGTGACGCTGCCCTGACTGCGGCTCTTGTTGGTGGCCGAATAGAAACGTGTGCTTGCTGTTGTTCCTCTGTGCAGGCCCGGGCAGGTCGGGTGCTGTCCGCTGGGCTCTGGGCGGGACGGAGGAGTGGGACGCACCTCTGCTGGGTGACGCCTGTTGTTGAGACGTTCTAGAGGAAGAGGAGAAGAGGAAGGTCCCATTGTTGGCATTCTGGTTGAGGTTGGACTCCAGTCGGCGCGGCTCCTGTCGTTTGGTCTGGTTTTCGGGACGTCTGTTAGAAGCCTGGGCCAGTTTCTCTCGCAGCTGCTGCACTTCCCAGGAGAGCTGCTCTAAAGGATGCTGACTGCAGGAAGACACGGGGTGTGAGAAAGCCTGCAGGAAGAGGAGAGAGACGGATGTTACAAAAACTCACTCAATCACAAGACACTAGCTATGTTTCCATCCACACGTTTTTATCCGCATTAAGTGATATCGAATGAAAAATGCCTTATGGAAACAGTAAAATTCGATTGAATTTCATGAATATCGACTCAAATGAAATACAATCGGTCTCATCGGATTTTATCTTGATCGATATACGGCTTATGCGATAAACGCGGATGGAAACGTTATTATGGTGCGATCCATTTTGCCTAGTAAAACTTTGTTCGCAAATGTTGGCTTGAATGTTGTGCAATTCGGTGAGAAAATGAATGGAAACACCTTAACATGTCTCAAATCAATTCGATATACCAATTTGATCGCAAAACAGCATGTGACGTCATTACGCACAGGTTTTTATCCGCTTTAAAGCCGTTTGATGGAAACACACTTTCACAGCTTTATTCGCATGAGGTTTTTTACCGAACTTCAGATAATTCGATTGACAAGTGGATGGAAACATGGCTATTAACAACCTGAGTATATCTATCTGTCAGTCCATCCATCCATCCATCCGTCGGTCTATCCATCTATACGTCTGTCTCTCTGTCTATCTATCCATCTATCCGTCTGTCTGTCTGTACGTCTGTCTATCCATCTATACATCTATTCGTCTGTCTGTCTATCTATCTATCTGTCTGTCTATCTATACATATATACGTCTGTCTATCTATCTATCTGTCTGTGTGTGTCTGTCTGTCTGTCTGTCTATCTATCTGTGTCTGTCTGTCTGTCTGTCCATCTATACGTCTGTCTGTCTATATATCTGTCTGTGTCTGTCTATATATCTGTCTGTCTGTCTGTCTATCTATCTATCTATCTATACATATATACGTCTGTCTGTCTATATATCTGTCTGTGTGTGTCTGTCTGTCTGTCTGTCTGTCTGTCTGTCTATCTATCTGTCTGTCTGTCTGTCTGTCCATCTATACGTCTGTCTGTCTATATATCTGTCTGTGTGTCTGTCTGTCTGTCTGTCTGTCTATACATATAGACATATAGTCTGTCTGTCTATCTATCTGCCTGTGTGTCTGTCTATCTATACATGTATACGTCTGTCTGTCTATATATCTGTCTGTGTGTCTATCTATCTATCTATCTATCTATCTATCTATCTATCTATCTATCTATCTATCTATCTATCTATCTATCTATCTATCTATCTATCATCTATCTATCTATCTATCTATCTATCTATCTATCTATCTATCTATCTATCTATCTATCTATCTATCTATCTTTCTGTCTGTCTATCTATCTATCTATCTATCTATCTATCTATCTATCTATCTATCTATCTATCTATCTATCTGTCTGTCTGTCTGTCTGTCTGTCTGTGTCTATATATCTGTCTGTGTGTCTGTCTGTCTATCTATCTATCTATCTGTCTGTCTATCTGTCTGTCTGTCTATATGTCTGTCTGTGTGTCTATCTATCAATCAATCTGTCTGTCTGTCTGTCTGTCTGTCTGTCTGTCTGTCTATCTATCTATCTATCTATCTATCTATCTATCTATCTATCTATCTATCTATCTATCTATCTATCTATCTATCTATCTATCTATCTATCTATCTATCTGTCTGCCTTTGTATCTATCAGTCAGTCTGTCTATCATCCACATATTTAATTTATATCAATTTAAAATCAGCTACTATCACCTCCAAGAAGTGTCTGCCATGATGTCGCTCTAGATATAATGCACAAACAGGTGATCGCCAGCTAAGTTCAAAGCATTTTGTCTCCATCTAAAAACTGCAAATAATTTGTTACATTAAATAAAAAAGCCACAGTGGCTTCCCAATAGATACAACTAATTCCCCGAATTAATGAGAAAAACACAGCTTTTGCAAATCGTTTTCACTGTATTTTGATTATTTGCGTATATCAAAATAACTTTGTGTGGTCACGGCCAGAAAATGAACACCATGACAGTGTACCTGAGCGTGTAGCGCGCCCCGTAAATAGCAGCTCCTCCATACTCTGACACAGGGCCCTAAGAGCAGGGGCAGCAGGGGCTCGTACGGGTCGTGGAGGGTTGTGCTGTTCTCCGAGGGTTCAGAGAGAGAACAGGCTCTAATGAGACGCTCCAGTCCAGACACACTCTCTGAGGAAGGAGCCCTGCGGTGGCTCTTCCAGTAAGAGCCGGAGTTCCCGCTCCTCCAGGGGAGCAGGTTGGAGGGATGGGAGAATGTGCTACGGGACAGCAGGAACACAGAACCTGGCAGTAGTCCATCACTGTGCTGAGAGAGAAAGAGCAACAGCATTAACACTCTTTAACAGGCTAATGAAGTGGTACACTCATTATGAAAAATGACCTAATTTTGCCACCGGTTTATTAGTTGGCCTCCTTTTTAAAGAACCTCCCTTTTGATTTCCAGCCATCTAGGGCAGCCCAGAAACCATGAATCAATGATCACTAACTTGACAAGCAATGCTTATTATGTGATAATTAATTTCTCTGTCCTGTACTGTCAATTCCCTATTCAATATTGTTCCTCTATCCTAAAGGACGGAGGAAGAGAGTGATCATATCTGATGCTTTTACAGTGCACTTATTACAGGGACAATCCCTCTGGAAAAACCTGAGATTAAAGGAATAATTCTAAATAAATATGAAGTCTGTCATTGTTAAGTCAAGTCACCTTTATTTATTTTTATAGCGCTTTATACAACACAGAATGTTTCAAAGGAGTTTTACAGTGATCATGTCATTCTGACCCCGTTTTATTATCTATTATTGTCTTCTGGGAAGCACAGTGGATGGTGATTTGTACACTACCATTCAAATGTTTGGGGTCATTAAGATTTATTCATGTTTTCGAAAGAAGTCTCTAATGCTCACCAAGGCTGCATTTATTTGATAAAAAATACAGTAAGAACAGTAATATTACTTCTATTTGAATATTTTTTCAAATATAATTTATTTATGCGATCAAAGCTGAATTTTCAGCATCATTACTCCAGTCTTCAGTGTCACATGATCCTTCAGAAATCATTCTAATATGCTGATTTGCTGCTCGAGAAACATTTATTATTATTATTATTATAAGATTATTATTATACAGCCCAGACCTTTAACCACTGTGCAACAACATCCCTATTCCTATTCAGGAGGAGTATATCATTGCTGAAATGCGACTGTTAACGTCGTCCTCATGGCAGATGAGATAACTCTTACCCAGCCGCGGTCCAGGTTGGTGTTGAGGTTTCCGTTGAGGACGGGTGGAGGACAGGGGGGCTGTGACACGGGTTGGGTGAAGCGGACTCGTCTCTGGCTGCTGTACTGCAGGGCCCAGTCCCACACCGGGGGGAAAGGTGGGTCAACCGAGGGCTCCGGGCCGCCCATGGGCAATTCCCTCAGGCCGTTTACTGGGGTGTAGCTCTGGGGAAGATGCTGCAGGGGAAAGGCAGTAGAAATATGCAATACTTAACGATCAAAAGAGCATCTAATAAACAAAAATAGTTAGGGTTTACTGTAGCAAATGTTTAAAAACAGTTTTCTAACAGCTAGTTTAGTCTTTGCATCACTCCATGTTTTCTTTCCTCCTCTCAAATTATAAAATAATAACTTGGATAAATATTGCATGTCCATTTATTTACACTACTGCTCAAAAGTTTGGGGTTGATGAGCTTTTTTGGAGAAGTCATCTCTTATGCTCACCAAAGCTGATTATTTGATTAAAAATACCTGTTAAATGTAAAATTAAAAACAGTAAAAAAAAAAAAAAATGCAATCTAAAATAATGGTTTTCGGTTTGAATATGTTCTAAAATGTCATTTATTCCTGTGATCAAAGCTGAATTTTCAGCATCATTACTCCAGTCTTCAGTGTCACATGACCCTTCAGAAATCATTCTAATATGCTGATTTGCTGCTCAAGAAACATTGCTTATTATTATCAATGTTGAAACCAGTTGTGCTGCTTAATATTTTTGTGGAAATGGTCATTTTTTCAGAATTCTAAATGAATAGAAAGTTCCAAGGAACAGCATTTATTAGAAATAGAAATCTTTTGCAATGTTATACATTTTGCAATGTTATACGTTATCACTTTCTAAATAAAGAATTAATTTAATTTATAAAAACACGTACTGACCCCAAACTCCTGAACGGTAGTGCATGTATTTGGTAAGTAGCCGTGCAAAAAGAGGATAATGTACAAACGCATGATGCCTCATTGTAAAATCAACCCCTTAAGGATGATGCAAGGCACACCAAGCATAGATATTGCTGCATTTAATAGCTCTAATTGAGTTTGCAACGTTGTGTAACTATCTGCGTGAGTACCTGTGACCGGCGACATCTCTCCCTCTGACTGTTGGCCAGCAGGCTGCTGAAGAGAGGAAGATGCACGCTGTCATGCAGAGCCAGCAGGTAGTCTTCAGTGAGCTGGAAGCGTGCGGGATACTGCGCCCACAGCTGCCACACACAGTCCAGAAACAGCAGGAACACGGGCGCCTGCCGGAGGCCAAAGGTACAGCATTACACACATTTACAACAGAGCTCAATTCAAACTGAAATTGAAGTATCATGAGCATTTAGGTTCAGCTAAAACAGCCCATTTAAGCATCATATGTGCTCACAACCTCAAAATCACGGTAAAACTTTACAGTAACACAGGTTCATTATTTAATGTATTAACTAACAACGAGCAATACATTTATTACAGTGTTTATTAATCTTTGTTAATGTTAGTTCATAAATATTCAGCTGTTCATTGTTTGTTCATGTTAGTTCACAGTGCATTAACTAATGTTAACAAATACAACCTTTGATTTTAATAATGTATTAGTAAATGTTGATGAAGTTAATATTAACTAAGATTAATAAATGCTGTAGAAGTATTGTTTATTCTTAGTTCATGTTAACTAAGGTAGTTAACTAATGAACCTTATTGTAAAGTGTTACCAACTTAACAGTAAAGTTTCATTTGTTAAAGTCGGAATGAAGAAACAGAAGTTGCGATAATCTGTTCTTCCCTATTGTGACGTATATCTGACGGCTTCTCGAACAAGAAAAAAATATAGGGCGGGACTTGATTTTGTGGAATTGGTTTAATGGTTGAGGTTTAATGGTTGAGGTTTGCTATTGGTGGATCTCATGTGAGTGACAGGTTGCCCCGCCCTCGTGCCAGTAAACACGTCATCAGAGAAGAGAGCATAAGCATAAGAGACTTCTTCCAAAAACATTTGAAAAATCTTACCAACACATTTTTGAACGGTTGTCTACATAATCTCGCACTGTTATAAGAATAGTCTGAATGTATGTGGTCAGATCACTAGGTTTCAGAACAGAACCTGTGTTCTTCCTCTCTTTCTTTTACCTCCTCTTTATCACTTTCACGGTGGCAGTTGATCCGGCTGAGGAATTTGTGTCCGGCCGTGATCCATTCTTTCTGAACCAGGCTCTGGAATCCAGCCACAGTCCTGCAGTGAGGGTCACACATCACCTGCACCAGACTGCAGACCACACAGTTCATGTCTCGATCCTCCGGCTCTGAGGGGAAACAGAGCAAAAAACCAACACTTCATCTGATGATCTGCAATTCACTCCAGCTTTACACCTAAAATTGGAACAGTGGATGAGGGGGTTTCATCGCCCTCTCGTGGAGGTTTCTCAGTGTCTCTGCTCAGCACACATGTGGTGAACAGGCTTTTACAGTGATAGATGGGTGCGACAGCCTCATCTGAGAAACTCATTCCTGATGTTATTCACTGGTTGTCAAGACACACAGAATATTGATGTTTATTGGAGGGCGGCTGCGGGTCACGTGGAGAAAAACAAACGATTTAGAGGACTGTAAAATGAAATGAGAATTTAAAGAATTGAAGGGCACTGCCAGATGTCTCAGTTTGTTGGTTTATGGGTTAGGAAAAAGAATAAATCACAACTGTGTGGTATGCTTTGACTTCTGCTAAGAGTGTGTCGTTAAAAAGAGATGAAATCCTATTGTTACAAACTGCAATCTTACTTGGTTTGAGATATGATTTCTAGAGATTTTTTAGAAATGCACTTAGGGGTCAGATTTCAAGTAGCATCAAAACTGGCTTTGAAAAAAATTTGCAATTGAGTGCATTATGAAAAATGACTGACCGACAGTAGTACATTTGCTAGTATACTCAAACTAGAGTTGAGTGTTGAAACTTGGGGTTATGGTAAAGGATGTGGCATTTCCCAAACAAGCTCAAAGTGGTATACCAATCACAACACATGAGTCCAGCCGACCAATCAGAGCACACTGCGCTTTTCAGAAGGAGGGGCTTCATAGAGACAGGAACTAAACAGAGTGTTACTGACAGACTGGAAAGAGAGGTCCTGCAACAATGTCAAATATGTGAAAAATAATGTGTTTTGAACATTCAATGAACACCTATTCTAGTAGAGCCCACTTTGAAAAAAAACCCAGTATACTTTTACTCTTTTAAACAGTAGTGCACACTCGAAGGCTATATTCATTTCTGTTTTCAGCACAAATTGGATTGGATTTTGCTGTATGCGTGTGAACAGTATAAAGACACACATGAGTCATTGTGTGCTACTGGGGTGCAAAGTTCAGAGTCAGGTCAGATGGCCGTTAATGATCAGTGTGACTAACCTTGGAGAACAACAGTCATGTGACCCCCTCTGAGCAAACAAGCGACCTCTGCGGCTTTTCTCAGACAGCACCTGTGGAGACACAATCACATCAAACACAGCTGGGTAAAGCATACAGACAGCGTGATACACTGATAAAGACAACATCAACTGCATTGCACTAGAAAGTTCACATTTAGTGCATTGCATTGTGGGATGCAGTAGTATGCTCTTTTACATACTGCACATTTTAGCAAATGCAGTGTAGGTCTTCCAGGTATTATATGCATAGACGAGCTTCACAAGACGCATGTCCATAGTATACATACTATATAGCACTGTCATGAATAGATAAGAGAACCTTTGTTCATGATGCACCCAAAGTGTGATATGGTTTCAATTTATATTCATGCACATACATATATACCTGGTATAGTCGAGCCAGCGAGTGCTTTCAAGTGTAGAGAGCCACTTGTCATCAGGTACTGATACAGATGATGAAATATCTGGGGGCAGAGAGAAAAACATACATTTTATTGACCGACACATTGTAAAACTTACCAACAACACTGGTCAATGGCTAATATAAATATAATTAATTTTTATGATGTATTTTTTATTTATATCAAACTAGTCCAACAAAACAAAAATGCAACAAGTGTGGCTAATAAATAAACAAATAATGCATATACATAATAAATATAAAATGCACATTTTACATAAAATGTAATTATATCAAACAAATCCAACAAAACAAAAACGCAACAAATGTGGCTAATAAATAAATAGAAATACAAAATGCACAATTCACATAACAAAATTTGATTACAGCAAACAACACGTACATAAAATTGCTGAAATTAAATTAAACACTTATTTACCACACATTAGGAATTGAAAACTGGCCAAAAAACAAACTACAATCTCGGAACATTTTGCTGTCTCTCTTGCACAGTCTATGCCGATAATCTCACAATCTATGTCAATATCAGTCTATCACACCTTCTAATCTGAACCATTTGGAATTTTCCAGCATTCTATGGTATCATGCAACTGACAATACAAAAATGCCACACACTCCAGAAAAATGTGGAGAAACAAAAGTCTGTAGTGGGATTGTGCGAGCTGCTCTTTGAACTCGCACCACTATGAAGAATGCTGCAGGCCAGTGTGGGTTCAACCACAGAAGGAATGTGAAGCCAGACAAAACAATACGACTATCTCTGTAAGACTAAAATTGATCTTTTCAAACAATAGAAGCTCTTGACCTTTGTACACAAAATCTTCAGATCCCCACCCAAGTCTTCCAGTCTCAAAACAGCTGTTGCGCAAAGTCACAACATTTAACCACAAATGACGAAAGACATATTTAGAAAAAGTGAATAAATCTCAGTTTGGAACCACATAGTGACTAAATGAAGGAATTTTCACTCTGGGGTGAATTATTTTTAAGAATTATCTGGGGTGAGTCTTGATTTTGTTTTTGGGGTCTGCTAGATTAAGTTAATGCTTGAATGTTCAAAACACCTAATTTTTTACATATTTGACATTGTTGCAGGTCCTCTCTTCCCAGTCTGTCAGTAACGCTCTGTTTAGTTCCTGTCTCTATGAAGGCCCTCCTTAAGAAAAGCTCAATGTGCTCTGATTGGTCGGCTGGACCAGTGTGTTGTGATTGGTCAACCGCCTCGAGCGTGTTTGGGAAATATCACACCCCTTACCATAACTGCGAGTTTCAACACACAACTAACTAACTCAACCAGGCCTCGCCCCCTTTTTTTGTGTATGCCTAATTTAAATGAGGAATATTATGACGTGTTCGTTCCCGGAAGAAAACTCAAGACTACAATCGAGTTCAGAAACAGTGACACTGATATAGAGAATAACTCCCTTTGGAGCGGCTTTGTGCTTTGTGACACTGCAAACCTTTTTTCATGCTCAAACAGCAACATTACACACTAAAGAAAGTTGAACATGTAAAAAGAGCATAATAAGCCTGGATGCCAGCCTGAACCCCGCCCACAACAATTTTTGGTCGGGAAGTTCGGTCTGGACTCGATCCATTGAGGAGTAATTATGATCAGTCAAAAAATGTTCGGGCAAATCAAATTGCCAGGGCGGGCTTTATACGATGATGGACAGATGATCTGCAGGGACGTAATCATCACGTCATCAAAGAGTGCTTGGGTTGAACTGGTCGAGTCTGTCATAAAAGAAATCGACAGGGCATTAATTTTAAAAGACGAAAAGAGAACTGCAATAAAGGCATTTGTCGATCGTCAAGATGTGTTTGCCGTCCTTCCTATAGGATTCGGCAAAAGTTTATTTTATCAGCAGGCTCCGATGGTCGCTAAGAATATGGGACGCAATGAAAAGCCTGTTGTCATTGTGGTTTCTCCTTTGGTCGCACTCATAGAGGACCAAGTAAAAGAAGCAACCGAAATGGGCATCAGGGCGATACAACTCATGTCAAAGCCATCAAACATCAAACAATGGTGACGCTTTGTTATACTGTACTCGCACACCATACCCATACTGGTAATCACTGTACCCCTTATGAGCGGTTTATTTTTTTTAAATAAATCATTAGATGATGTTACTCAATTCAGTTTATTTGCCAGACTCATGTCCAAAACACCACGCAAGACAGAACAAATAAGTACAAGTACAAGAATTACTCATCATTTTGTATTTAAATCATCATTAAAACATCATTTTTGCTCCCGGTCTCTTTTCTCTGAAGACTCAAATGAACACGCTTCTTCAGCCTGGTGTCAGTCAAATCAGTCAAGTCGCACTCCAACCCGTTTATAAAATTGAGACAGGTCAGACAAATGCGAGTGGATTTGTTGGCTTTACTGTCGAGATCTAATCCTAAACGGAGAACTTGTTCGTATATACATTCACATTTTCTTTTTCGTTCAAAAATGTTTTTTGAGTTTGCAAGTACTCTGCAAATTCTTTTTGCAACACCGGCAAAGGTCGTTAACACTCATTTTTCTTTTAAATACTTTTTCCAGAGTGCGTGCAGTCATAGATGCGTGCAGTGCAGTTCAGTTCTGTTGATATGAGTCGCTCAACATACGTCACTTACTGCGTTGCTCTGATTGGTTGTAGGTCTATCCAATTGAGTGCAGAGTTTTTTTTTTTTCCTGGTTCGATTAAGACACGCCTCATAATCAAAGCCCTATGGAGCAGGATCAGACTCACATTCTGACTAGAATATGAGTATGACGAAGTCAGGCTAGAGCATAATAGGACCTCTTTAAAAATACCCTGTTTTGGATGCTGATGTGCTGTTGCACCCATCAAGTTTAACTGGCCAGCATCACCAAGTTGGAAAAGCAACAACCAGCATAAACTGCTGGCCTTTGCACCAGGGTATCGTCATCAGTTCATCAAAAATCAACTAAAAGTACTGACCGCCCAGACAAAGAGTCCGGAGTCTCGTGTGAGCCAGCTGGATATCTGCAGGTGACGGCATTTCCTCTCCCAGATCCACAATCACACACAGCTGCTGACCGCCAAAGAGCACCGACTCCAGGTTCCTGAGGATCACAGACAAGAGCTCTGTTCAGTGATGGATGCTTGACTGCTGCTAAGGGATGTCGAAGTTATCTAGAAATGATGTAAAACCTGATGTCATCCTTCTCATGGTAGATGTTATTTTGGAAGCTGGCCATTCGTAGTAAGTCGCTGCCACGTGGATGTCGCCAGCACCATCGCTGAGGGAGGTCAATTATTTATTATAAATGATAAAACATGCTTCAATATATATATATATATACATAAAAAAAAAACATTTGACATTCAGTAGACCAAACTGTCCCATATTAAACAGCTTACTCTGAAGATGAATATACTCACACACAACGCTATCGTATTACTTCATAAGACTTAAATGAATAGTTCACCCAAAAATGATCCCAGGTGTATATGAATTTCTTCTTTCAGCCGAACACATAATATCCTGGCTCTTCCCAGCTTGGTAATGGCATTGAATAGCGTCCACGTTTTTGAAGCTCTAAAAAGTGCATCCATCCATTATAAAAGTAATTCCCACTCACAGTGGCTTAATAAATGCCTTCTAAAGCCATACGTGCGCTCATGAGAGAGTCGAGTTCTGGTGGAAGGGTGACCTCTGACCCGAAGTATGACGCAGGACGTATGGCGTAGGCATAGCATAGGCTTAGGTGAGAACAGACTTTTCTTTTCTTACAAAAACGCATCACTTCGTTTCAGAAGGCCTTTATTAACCCACTGAAGTTGTATAGTATATAGATTACTTTTATGATGGAGGGATGCACTTTTTGGAGCGTCAACAACTCTTTACAAGAGCCAATATATTATTTCCCATTATAGCCAACTCTTGATTGTGTTCTGCTCAAAGAAGAAAATCGTATACACATAGGTTTGCTTGAGGGCGAGTAAATTACGGGATCATTTATTATTCCTAAAGTCATATGTATTATTTATGGTGATTTTATGTATTTTCTGAAGCTTGACACACTTACTCTTTATGAACTGTCAATGTGCAGAAAAGAGCTTTGTAAAAATGTCTTCATATTTTCCATAGAAAAAATAGCATGCACTTTGGGAACAACATGAGGATGGGTACATGATGTCAATTTTATTTTTTTGATAAACTATTACTTTGACAACATGAAGCATCATTCGCAAGACTTTACTTTTGCAATGTTACACATTTTAAGTGAAACAATGTTCTGTGAGAAATGTTGGGAAGGAATTGATTTTATCCTTATGTTTATATCATTTTGCCTTGCTCTGCAGCCTTGGTAGAAAGTATTTACATTTTGATTATGATAACAATACAAAGTATTATGAAAACAAAAGTTAGGAACATTCCATTTAGGAACATTCATCGAATACGTAAATAGTGATTTTATCCTTATACCATGTCATATTTAATTTCATGTTGTGTTTAAAAGGGTTGGTGTTTTGTAAAGGCATGTCAGAATGAACTCACTGGGATGCGTCCCTCATTGAAGTGTGCAAATGTTTTCTTGAGCTCTGTGTCTAGGACCCTCTGAGGAACCACAATGAATCTGGGCAGACTACAAGAACACAGAAGAAAAAAAGTGTTAGCAGTTTCCACATGCGATTATGATTGGATATGCTTGTGAAAACATGATATTATGTGGTGAGCTCACTGTACTTGCAGGCACAAATAGATATAGACTTAAGTTTCTACACTAGAAGATACTAGATCTTTTTAAATGTTTCTGAAGAAGTCTCATCAGGACTGCATTTATCTGGTTAAAAATTATGAAATATTACTACAATTTAAAATAACTGTTGTCTATCTGAATATATTTCCAAATCTAATTTATTCCTGTGATCAAAGCTGAATTTTCAGCATCATTACTCCAGTCTTCAGTGTCACATGATCCTTCAGAAATCATTCTAATATGCTGATTTGCTGCTCAAGAAACATTTCTTATTATTATTAATGTTGAAAACAGTTGTTTGAGTTTGTTGCAGGATTTGATAAATAGAAAGTTCAAAAGAACAGCATCAACTTGAAATAGAAATCGTTTGTAACATTATAAATGTCTTTACTGTCAATTCTGGTTCATTTAATGCATCCTCGCTCAATAAAAAGTATTAATTTCTTTACAAAAATTAAATGACCCCAAACTTCAACTTAAAAGTGTATAACGGTTCAATTAAACCATCAAAATATGAGGAAAATATTTTAAATAGGAAGGAAGAACAAAACACTAAACTTGGTTAGGGTATTTATCTGACCAAATTATTTGGCAAAAACAGGGGTAAAGTGCAACTACAGGTTATATTTTTATGCATAAAAAAAAGTACATAGCATACATTGACTACAACATAATCAGTTATTAACATATCATTGGTCCACTCTTGTTGCATGGGTTCATAATTTCTTTGTATGACAGCCTGGCCAAAATTATGTCTGCACAATTTGACATGCTTCATTCATTTACAAATAAAATTTGTAAATCGACTCCAAGTACAACTACGCAAAATGTGTACAACATCATTAACAAATTTTTATAAGTAATAAAATAGGGTGAAGATCACTTACATGTAGCTGTTATATAACTTTACTACTTTGCATATCAAAATCAGCAAGTGTGCCATGTTATGTTCAAATGATAACTATTATTATTGAGCTTTTTCCATCCATTTGTGTAAATTATCTGCATACTACAAAAATGGGAGGAGAACACACCAAAGGCTATTCATCAGAGTATGTGTGAGAACAGCATTTCACAGTAACCTGTTATGGTACACACAACATCAGTCGTGTCTAAAAAGCGGAAAAACACCCTCTAATGTCAATACTAAACTGAGCACAGGAGGTCTGAAAGTGGATCTCTACCTGGTGGACATCTCAAAGCGGTCATTGACAGAGCTGACCCTCCAGCCCGAGGCACCTGTCCTCTCCAGCTCCTGCTCCCAATCCAACGAACTCTCGAACCAGTTCATGGTAGGGTCACGCCGCCTGTTGCTTAGAAACTGCTTCATTTCTATAGACAGCATAGAGAGGCATTAAACGTTTGGATTGGTTACAAGATCCGGATTATGTGCAAAACCTCCCAAGAGCTGCAAACTCAATTTGCTTGCTGGAGAGCAAGTGGACTGGTGCAATGAACATGAACTGACTACAAACAAACCTTGACAAGGTTGAAAAAGGGCTAGAAGGTGACCCGTTTCAGATTACTTTCCATTATTTATCTGGTTGACGGTCACTTTCCTTCTCAGAGATGTGGCTTGGCTCACATTTCCTTCTATGATTCGTTTAAATCTCAAATATGCGTGGGTCACACAGCTAGGACTGGGCGAAAACTATTATATTTCAAAATTATTCAGCTTTTTGAAAATATAAATCACAATATTTATGTATTTGCTCTGAAATCGCTTGAAAAAAATTTATAATAACCATAATTTCAGCCATTATAGCGAAGATTTGAATTGTAGATTCAAAATGTTTCATGCAACACAATAATATATTTAGTTAGAAATAATCAAAGAATGTTTTCCACACTGATTTTCAATAAATGATAAGAGAGAGAAAAAAAAAGACTCATTTCCATTTATATTCATCTGTATAATAATACTTCGTAAAATAACATTTAGCTCATTATTGCTGTTTATTTATTAAGACTTTCAATTCATACGCATACATACTTTTATTAATACAATTTTGCTCATTCCTATAATACAGATCTGAAACTAATTTCCTCATTTGCTGATGCTTCAAAACCTGACAAAAACTACTGAAATGAACAAGAAATTCCTAAATATTTGAGCAGCTTTACTCTCAATTTATAAGTCGAAGACATCTGTTAATGAGCGCATCATTGGGAATAGGTCACATTCAAATTACTATGTAATGTAAAAAGTGTAAAATGTAAAAAGATCATTCACATTTTCTTCTAAATTATAATCATTGCAAAAACCTTACTGCAGATAAGCAAAACATCAATCTATAAACAGGGTTTTCTCTCTTTCTCGCACTTTTATCTGTTATGTCATAGTGGCTGTTTGCATTGATTATTAATAACTCACCAATACTACCCAAAGCAGCATTTTGGAAAGAGATGATGGTCCCAGGTTTCAGTGGCTGGTAGGTCTTAGCAATGGTATACGTAATCTGAAAGCAAGTTAAAGTAGTGTGGCAGTCATTAGTTTGTTGATAAATAACTTGGTGAGCATAAGAGACTACTGTAAAAAACTTTTTTTAAATTGTACCGACCCCAAACATTAACAGTGGTGTATGTCTAGCCTTATAGTTTTCTTATTTGAGCACAAACCTCCACAGCTTGAGTATCAGGTGTGAGTCTGTCGAACAGGAAGCAGAGAACACGCAGGTCTCGGCAGTACAACACCAGTTCCTCCGGGGTGAACTTCAGGGAGCAGGTAGGGGTCACGAGCTTGGTGCGCGATGGTCCCACTACAACAGACATTTCTATGTATTAGGGGTTGCACAGACTAGTCAATTAGTCGTCTTTAATGCTCTGCAATGATGCGTTAAGCCTGACGTCGCTGATCAAGGCCTATAGAGGGCGCAACAGGATAAGAAATCTTTGAAGTCCACTTTTACACTCCGTTTCAAACAGTTAAAATGACAAATAAATGCATACTCCGAGAGCACTCCACAAGATATGATTGATTATACCATCTAGATGCTCAAAATTGAACAAGTGAATGCACGTTTTAAATAGCTAATTGTACACGTAAGTTAATCACCGTTCTAAACTAATGCGCTGCTGCATTGTAACGCACACACATACAGACAGTAGCGCACAGATCGCACGCACACAGAAACATTCAGTAGCGCAGAAACTTACTGTCAACACTGTTCTGTGAATTATCAATAAAATAGCTTAGAAACTGAAAAGTTCTAGCATCAATTTCATAGTAACTAAAACCCACAGCTTCACTATTAGTACTGAGACGCTGCCAGGTAGAATTAATTCACACTCAATCGCTCTCTCACTAATGCATTCATATAAATGTAATCTTTACTGTGCTACTTTATCTGTAGCCTATATGATTTAGAAAGAGCAAAAATCTGTGAGAAATATAACAACCCAAAGACAAAAGAACTTATGTATGAGCAATAGCGTTGTGTCAGCGCTGAATCATATGCCATAACTCTGTACAACACAACCCGCCTTAGAGTCTCAGCTCGAGGTTCAGGCTTATTTGTTCATTAACCCTCTGGGGACTAAGCCCTTTTTGGTCCGTTTTCTCTATTTTTACATTTGGGCTTATAAACCATATGTAATGGAGATGGAACACTATGTGTTTGGTATCTATGGATTCAGAAGACCCTAAGCTAACATAAGCATGCATGTAATGTGTTTATAAAGGAAGTATGAGTGAAAAATTTACAATAAACTAGAGAATTAAAAAAACGGAAATTCGATTTTTCTCATTTATTTCTGAAAATCACACATCACACAACAATAGTGAACAGTTTTTGAACAAAAAATATATTAGTTAAATAAAATGTGTAAAGAACAATGAAAAATTTAACTTTATTTACAAATAGTCCTAGGCGTTTTTCTTAGGAATGCTTAGAATTTTCTAAGCAATGCTTTCTCCTCGTCACTCTCCAGTAATTGTTCCAGAGCTTGTTCCACCGTAAATCGTTTACTGCTTGCCATCATAAAAGTGCTAAAACAATAAATAATGTTATAATTGTATGTATATAAATATATATATTATAATTGTTCTGTCTCTCTCTCATATTTCTCTGATAATCCGCTCCATAAGCCTCCGTTCGCTCTCTCTCCTTCTCTCCGTCCATTCAACGCTGTTTGCGTCATATCCCTAACTATATTATCACCCCTTGCAAGGCTACAGAGTCCTCTGATTTGCTAGATACGTCATGGTAACCTTCCTCTGATTGGATAAGAAAAATATTTCTCCAACGTCAATTTTTCCATTGGTTGTTGCTATCTATCTATCTATCAAGATTGCCTCACCTGCCACAACTTTGTCAATAGAGGCGAGAGCAACGTCATGATCTCCTAGCAGCACGGGATCTGCATTATCCTAGGAGAAAACAAGGAGAAAAAGAAGCCATCAAGATAAATATGTCTGCTGAGGATGTAACACTCGACTGCCAGAGACTTTATAAACGGCAAAAAGCACTTCACAGTAAAGCTCAACTTTACGCGAAAAACAGAGAAGTGCCCGGATTCTCATTCCGGAAACATCTCAGCAATCAGTGGGACTCACGTCAGGTTTCTGGCTGTCCTGAGGCACGAAGGCTACTCTGAAATGAGTGCAGAACAGAGTCCCAGACAGCCAGCCTCCTCCTTCCTTAGCCGACAGCTTCTTCCTCACCAGGACGGCCCGCTGCAACACACACTCTCCTGAAGACCAACACACACATGATGAAAACTGTTAGCTTGGAGTCATCTATACGGCTTAAAGTTTACTATAGCAACAGGAAAATGTGACTGAATAAAAAAAAAAAGATGTTATTTCCACATTTAAAGACAATCTTCAAAAGCTCTGTAGGCCATATAAAGGATATGTGGCATTTCAAAAATAGTTTGAGGGAAATTATGAGTCTGTTGACATAAAACTCACACAATAATAAAAAATAAGTTTAATGCTGGTAGAGGCTCTTAAAGACGCCAGAGTCAGGCATGAACACACTCTCAACACATGAAATGAGTCGGGTTGCTCTTATTGCTCTTGTGGTCACTTTGCAAAGGCGAGTTCCTTCATTTTATGACTCTCAAGGGGGCGTTGGACCTCAAAGCTCATTCCTGAGGCATCATGGGCGCAGATGTCGGAGAGGACAGGACGGAAGCAGAGAGAGATCGGACTGTCACGGTGATTACTCGACTATTAGAAAAACAGAGCGCTCAGGATGCTGAAAATGCATTAAATACCACAAAGCTTATAACTGATTTATTGTTGTTATTTTGAACTAAATCTAAAACTATTAAAAATGGCCATATCAATTTGGAAATTATTTAAATATATAATATTGAAATATACACTAGCTATAGAGAAAATATTTAAAAGAAAATGTAAAAATAATAAAAATGCCCAAAATCACAACAAAATTACTAAAATGGAACTAAAAACAAAATTTTCTAAATATAAAATAAAAGGTCATTCAAAATATTAACATAAGTATTATACATTATAGTATATAATATGTATTAGCAGCGACAACGTAATGTCTTTTATTTCTCAATTTAGCTCAAAATTAAACCGTTTCTATCATAATGAATAACACGAATTCATTTCAGTTTCAGATTGGCTACTGTGCTCATTTGAACCACACATCCAGTTTCATTTGTTTTTGTCAGCATTTGTTTTCCATTACCCTTCACTTTCAGGCAAGAGTAGCGTGCGCTAGCACAGCCATGCTGATCATTCCTCTCAGATTCACATCAGCCTGATTTCTCTTTCAAGGTTTTAGGCTACCATATGACGTCACATCCATCAAGCATGGCCACATCTCACGTTCCCAGTTATAAAAGAGCAAACATATATCTTATCATTTCAAAAAGCTTTTACTTAAAACATTGCCGGCAAGGGTTTACCAGTACTGGGTTACAGTGACTTTAAACCAGTAAGATCAAGAAGACCTTTTTTATAGAAAAGTACACAGAAAATGTCCCTACCTCACAGTCCTGGGCTCTTAAACAGCCATAAAATTAAATAAAAAAATAAAGTAAAAAATAAATAATAAAAATAAATAAATAATAAATGAAAAAAAGTTATAAATGAATAAATAAACAATACAAATTAAATAATAAATATGTAAAAAAATAAGTAAATAAAGAAATTACAATTAAAATAAAGAAATAAATAATACATTAAATGGTTAGAAAATACAAATAAATAATAAGCAATAAACAAAAAAAATTATAATATATGAATAAAAATAAATAAATAAATTAACAATAAAGGAATAAAAATTAAATAATAAATATGTATGTAAAAAATAAAAACATACAAATTAAAAATAAATAATAATTAAATAAATAATCAAGTAAATACATACATGTGCTAATAGTTTAGCCAATAACAAAACTCTGCCCGTCAGTCATTTTGAGCTGGTTTGCTGCTAGAACTCGGAACTTACTGGGGTTTTGTCCCAGTTACAAGAATAAACCACAAAGACAAATAAAAAAAATACACTACCGCAGCTAAATAATACCATCTGCTGCAGAAACTGCCAACAAACCAATTCCTTTCTTTTCACCCACCCTACAACACAAATAAGAACTCTACATAACAATTAAACAGTATCTCATGGGGTGTTTAAAATTGCATACTACAATACTACCCATACTATTTTTACAATATGCAGGATGTGTACAATGTTATTTTATATATGCATCTGCCTAAATGAGCAGTACAACCAGAGCACTCCAAAAAAAAAAAAAAAAGTGCATCAATGCAGTGCAGTTGGTAGAAAAAGTGCAAAAAGACTCATTTTGATTCTGAGATGCTAACTGGATGCCATTCTCTAAATTAAACATAAGGTCACGTTACAACATTGTAGCGTACTACATGTTTGAATAATTTATCATTGGATTACATACATATCTTTTTGAATAGCAGCCAACAGTATATACAGTATAATCTACTCTTTCAAAATCCTGTGAGCCGTTCACCCCCAGGGACCGATTCCTCTGTCCTGCGTTGGAGGGTTATCAGAGATCGTGTGGATGGAGGTCGAGACTTACACATGACCGCGTGTGCGTCCACGGGGATCTGCAATGTGAGCCCTTTGTCTCCAAATGGTTAATCTGTGTTTGTGCGCTCCATATTCAAACCACTGTGGATGGATGACACTTTGAATATTAGAGGTCGAAGCTTCTAGATATCACAATGAATGAGGATCCCATAACAAAGGAGTAGTCATGACACGTGCTGCTTCAGACTGGTGTGTTCAACCAAGAATATTATCTAAACTGTCAATACTGCCTATATTTTACTACTGTATCTTCTGTATTTATGTCTATATTGTACTATAGTCAGAAGATTTTTCAAAGTTGTTGAAAGAAGTCTCTAATGCTCACCAAGGCTGAATTGATTTGATCCAAAACACAGTAAAAACAGTTATATTGTGAAATATAATGTAAGATAACTGTTTTCTGTTAATATATTTAAAATGTTTATTTATTCCTGTGATGGCAAAGAATTTTGAGTGTCACATGATCCTTCAGGAATCATTCTAATATGCTGATTTGCTGCTTTCTTTTTATTATCAATATTGACAACAGTTGTGCTGCTTAATATTTTTGTGGAAACAGTGACACATTTTACTCGTTTTAATTTAAAAAATAAATCTTTTGTAAGTTTATAAATGTCTTTACTGCCATTTTTGATCAATTTAATGCATTCTTGCTGAATACAAATATTAATAGAAAAAATACTCCTGACCCCAAACATTTAAAATGACATATTTGAACTTTGACACTATATGGTTGACAAATGAATGATTGTCACCCCCTCACTCTCCCACTTTGCTTTGTCTACTTACTGTGCTATCATAATAAAGTCAAAAATACCAAAAATCAATCATGGCCTAATGGTTGGAGAGTTAGACTTATACCAAAGGTTGTAGGTTCGATTCTCAATACCAGCAGGAAAATGTCAATACCCACGACTTGAGCCCTTGAGCAGGGGCATAGCCAGAACTTTTTTCCCAGGGGTGGCCAGGTAAGACCCAGTGATTTTATTGGGGTGTCAAAAAAAATGGTGCTTAAAATCTAGAGAAAATAACTTATCATGCATCTAACTGTGATCGTGTATGGCCTGCGTGGAATACCTTAAAACGAATGTGGAATCAATGGAACACACATAAAATGGATTTCATGCATCTCAACAAACACTGGTTAAACACTGGATCATTGTTCCCATGTAATGATTGCATTTTTGCCTGCCATTAATTCTCTCAGACACAAACGCTATCAATCCAACAGATAGAGCTCCTTGATTAGCCTATAACCAATCAAACGGCTTGTAGTTATCAGTAAACATCGCAAAATAATGTTGATTTAAAAAAAAAAAAGTTATTAAAATGCAACATCGTGTTCATTTATATTTTAATTTAAAGCACAAATGCAAATGGCTGTGTATTTCTGTGGCTGTGTACGATGTGTTTCTTTGTGCCATCACAGGATTTGTGAGTAATGTAGGCGACAGTGTGAGTGAACGTGTTTAACCATGTATAATATCTGTTAATTTTGTTGGCTAAACCTTAAGTTTTTTTTTTTTTCACTGCGCTACTTTTCAAGTTCAAGTTCAAAGTTTTATTGCCATTTGCACAGGTAGGCTACGTTTCAGTACAGGTACATTGGAATTCTTGTGCGTTTCTCAGAGTCAGGTTTTAAATTTAAAAAGAATATATATATATATATATACATATATACATATACACATATACACACATACACACACATATACATACACATACATTATATATATATATATATATATATATATATATATATACACTGTATACACATACATACACACACATACATACATCTTAAGGTAGAGCAGAGAGTAGAGTACTTTTCCATTCTTTTTCTACGTAAACATGCGCTTGAAGAACATTTGTGATGTTTTTGCTAATGTTCGTAAAGCTGCTTCGCCAAGCACGCATTTGCAGCATTGCCATGTCCACTTAGGCATCTTTGGGGTTGTTATTTTTTCCAGATTAACAGGTAAAGTGACAACTTAGTTCAGCTGGAGTGTGTACATGGCCTTTGTCCCAGTGGCATAGTTCTTTGAACTGAGAAAAGTCTGCTGTTAAAGGGGTGAAAATGCTTTTCCAACAGGGGTGACCAGAGGGGTAGCCAAGCTTCAATAATGTATGTGCACTAACTTGGATGTGTTAAATATAGAGGATAAATTCTGAGTATGTGTTACCGTACTTGGCCATCACATCACAAAACACAAACCGTGTCCATATAAGGGTCTTCCGCACACCCTTTTAGAAGCACATATATTTAAGATCTATATCTTTGTTGAAAATTTCATTTTAAAATGACACATTTTATTTTCATTTTATAAGGCCACCAAGAGCGCGTACGAGTGGTTTCAGTTGTTCCTTCATTTTTACGTACATTAAGAATACATTTTAGAATGAAAGATATTGATGAAGCATGATTTATTCGTAAAAACGTTCGTACACAGATTTCACACACAAATTTGTGCGCATGTATGCTTAGGGAATGAGACTTATTCAATTAATATTGCTCAAAAAAGTCAAATTAGTTCAGAGAAAATAAAATATGAAAATAGTGCAATAGCTTTAGACGATTTAAAAGTGTGGTTTAAGTGTCCAACGTTTTTGGGGCAACCGTATTACATGCCCTTGAGAATTTTATTGAATTCACAAATGTAAACAGTAAAAACACCGACAGGTGTGTGCGTTTGGAGTCCAAACAGTAAGAGACTCTGAAAGCTGAATAACAACAAAGACTAAGCCGTGTGTGAGCAGAGCGTTGAGGTTAGTAGCGGCTCTATTAAATGTTGATGCGTTGGGAATCGCTCTATGCTCCCGAAGGGCCGCTGAGAGTAAGTGCTGATATGAAGAGTTGCAGATTAGGTTGTCCGGGTCGGACTCACGGCCTGCCAACATTCCTGAGTAAAGCTGCTGCTTTGACACACTGCTGACGCTGAGATTATGGTGAGGGGCTGCTGGGGTTCGACACACACTCAGCACACTAAGCGATTGTTTTCTGAGCCCATTCACACCCACATACACAGACTGTTATTCTCCCGCACAGACCACATCCAGACCTGGAGCTTTCCTATTGGGATCAACTACCTAAAAGCAGCAAAGCATTTTTCAGTAGGGTTTTCAAAACAGTGTAACAGAGTCACATGCCAAAACACTACATCACTGTTTTCGTATGTCACGTTGTACTAAATAAACACACTCTCCTAGAATATTCCCCTCTCTTAAATTCAACAATATTATTGATCTGTACTGACGCTGCTGTATGAGAACTGAACTGAGCTGGACGATTAATTTTTTTTTTTTTGCAGAACTGTTTTATAGATAAACTCATTTAATAATTGATGATCTTTACAACGGAACTAAATTTACACTGAACTGACTTCAGTTGAACAACAGCTGAAATGACTCATTTTTCCTGTTATGACTGTAAAGCTGCTTTGAAACAATCTGTATTGTATAAAGCACGATATAAATAAAGGTGACTTGACTTGCCTTGACTCTCATGTGGCGTTGGGAAGTCTGATTCAAGGAATCATTTGGTTCAGATGATTTGTTTTATTTCATTGAACTGATTAACATTTTTTGATTTCCTTAATAAATCATTCATTAGTTTTCACAATAAGGCCATGTGTCCACCAAAGCATTTTAACCATCTGAAAACGGCAGGTGCTCTTCTGAAAAACACCTGAAAGCATTTCAGTGGTGCAGCGTTATACGTAGATATGTGTTATCTTATCATTGTTAAAGGTAGGGTAGGCAATTTTCGTAGCAGCTAGCATTAGCAAGTTAGCTTTGAAAGCATGAGATCCCGCCCTCCCTTCAGAGCTTCTCCAAAGCCACGCCTCCTTCAAAAGTCATGAACAAACACAGCAAAGTTTGCATAGCGTGACGAGACGAGAGATGGCGTTAAAGGGTCATGAACCCCCAAACCAAATTTTCTGAGATTTTATCAGAGGTATGTGTGTTGAACACCATTGAAGACAATGTTAGCATCTGTTAGATTTAATAGTAGGGTGAAAATGGTTAAATTTTAGTTTCTTTCCGCTATTTTCGTCTTCCGGGTTTAAAATCTTCATCGCAGGCTGTGACGTGGCAGAGCACAGTATAGTGCGTTGATGACTCATCGGTGTCTCATAATTATTAATGAGACTGAGTTTTCATATCCTATGAGAAGACACTGTCTCTTAATTATTCATGACACCACGTGGATCTTTCCAGTGACAGACATGTCAAACTGTGATATCGCGTAGTAGATGAGAGAGGCAATCATGGGACGCACGCAAGTGTTTGTTTTCGTGGTGCAAAAGTCCAATTGGGTTGAATATGTTTCCCCGCGATGCTGCCCGGGCTAGACTCTGGCTCCGGGCGGTTGGTTTTCCATCAACCACGGACACATCTAAACGTGTGTGCCGCAAACATTTTTGAGCTTCGAGAATTGGAGAATGGTGGACTTCGCCTTGTTGACAACCAATGCAGGTTGCGTCTTGCGAGTGATGCGGTACCAAGTCCCGAGGACTTTTCTATCCCTTCAGAGGTGTGTGTGTGTGTGTGTGTGTGTGTGTCTAAAATGAGACGTCATCCACCTCCACAGAGCCTTCTTTATTATGCGGGTTCAGGGGGCGCGTAGATCTAGGCTATGCACAGAACGTTTTTTTTAAGCGGAATATTAATAATTTTCAAATATATGTATAGTGTCTATAAACAACTATATATTTTATAATGACATTATAATTATACATGTAGCCTACTGTAGGCTTACTTGGCTAATATAGGGCATTCAGTTACTTTTGAAAGGACAATAATAAAGTGTCGTATTTCATAAGACTTTAACTTTGCCAGCTATAAAAAAAATCTAGCATTTCCTCACGTTTTACCACTGCTTTTAGTGACAGTCGATATGCATGGGATACTGGCGATGACAGTGATGGCCATACCACACCCCTTCTCACAGCCATCCACGCCCATTTAAGTTGCATTTTTCAAAAAGATTGTGAGCTAGACTTGAGCTGAAAGAGGGGGGTTTCATGACCCTTTAAGTCTGCTTTTTAAAATAATCAAAAGAAGCAATGAAGGAGAATATTATGCGAAAACGGTGGGAAACTGTAAATTCGTGCAGTTCCGATTTTAAGCTTGTGACATATAAACGCACACATCATCCCGATCATTTAGCATTCTATTTAGCATTTTATTTAGCATTAGCATTTTATTTAGCGTTAATGTAAACACTACGTTCAGGTTCATCAATCAGAATGAATTAATTTAGATTGAAACAAAAGGAGTCCGTGTTAACGTAGCTACTGTACCTGACTTTCTTTCAGCAAAGATGCTTTAAATTGATCAAAAATGACAGTAAAGACTTTTATAATGTTACAAAATATTTCTATTTTCAAGTAAATGCTGTACTCTTGAACTTTCGATTCATCAAAAAAATCCTGAAAAAGGTTGATCATGTTTTCCACTAAAATATGAAGCAGCACAACTGTTTTAAAAAATGGACAAAATAAGAAATGTTCTGTGAGCAAATCAGCATATTAGAATGATTTCTGAAGGATCATGTGACACTGAAGACTGGAGTAATGATGCTGAAAATTCAGCTTTGCATCACAATTTCACAATAATAGTTTTTTTTTACTGTCTTTTTGATCAAATAAATGCAACCATGTTGAGCACTACTTTAAAAAAAAGAAGAAAAGATTTTTCTCTTTTCTTCTTTTTTATTAAATCTTACTGATATGAAACTTTTGAACGCTAGTGTAAACGACTATCAAAAAATAACCCCATAGATAAAACACGGAAATCCTGTTGACAAATTTCAATCTTATAAAAATAAGCTTGCATTGTGAGACTTCACCTGGTAAACAGCAGAGGCCGAGCACATCTCTCCCCCGTGCGTGAAGGCTACTGTGGCTCATCATCCTCTCCTGTAGCAAACAGACAAAATAAACAAATTAAGCTACAAACTGTGCATTTTGAGATGAATATAATGTGTAAAATGAACTTGAAATCATCTGGTTCAAGAAGTTCAGAATTAGCAACCTAATTAAACAGACATGTTTATGCTAAAAATGCCTTCTGATAGTGTGTAAAAAGAAACGGGGTCTAAAATGAATATTCAGTGGTCAGAATGGTGGTTTGTTTTTAACCAGATGCAAGAAAGCACTCTATATTTAAATTCTTTGTCGAAATAGTCTTTCAGGTTTCCTTTCCCACATTGCAACTGAACCACAAAAGTAGCTTCATTTACAAGAGGCTAAAACTGCACATGCTGATGTTATCGTCCCATTTTAAAACAAAGCGTCTTTCATTTGCCATCCACTACTGAGTGGAACAGAAGTATAACATGGTGACATACTTTCAGAGGTCTGAACCCACAGCTCCCAACACACCGTCCGCAATGGAGACTTTGAACTACATCATGCACGGTAACTGCAGTTACTCAAATGTTCAGAGATAAATTAAAGTGCCTGTATTATGCTTTTATAATGAGTTGAAACAAGTCTTCAGCAATTCAATCTAATTTCTCTTAACACTACATAACAAATTTGCATTATGGTCTTCATTGGCTGCCTGTGAACAACGTCTACTTTGACCCGTCCTCAAACACTAGCTGAGGCCTGGAAGAGTTTGGTTCGTGTTGTCGACATGTTGAGAAGACTATTTTCTGCACTGCAAATCCACTTTAAATTGTTTGTTTTTTTCTCAAATGAAGAAAGATATTTTAAATAAATAAATAAAACCAGCTAAATAAAATTAGTTTCTGAGGAAAAAACGATAAATAAAAAATCCAGTACAACAATCAAGAAAAGTTTCCCCAAGACAACTTTGTATACAATGATATTAATTTTTTGGGGGAAGTACTATTTATGTATAGAATTTTTTTTTACTGGCTCATAAGTTTCAGTTCAGTTTTTTGATAAATTTAGTTGCAATTGATTCTAATTGAGCCCGTCAGAATAAATTACACAAGAACAAGAAGAAAGTGTTTTATTCTGTGAGTTTTTTTTACTTCTGGAGTGGAGGTTTTTTTTTTTTTTAATGTTTAGGGTGTGTTCACACTTGGCATGTTTGGTTTGATTAAAACGAACTCTGGTGCGATTGCTCAGTTGGTTCATTTGAATAAGTGTGAACGCTGCCATCTGAACCCTGGTGCACCAAACAAGCGGAACGAGAGGCTGTAAAGATGGGTCTCTTTTTTGTTGTCATAGTCGCAATGTTTCCCATCATCACAGTTCGGTACAGCATCAGAACCACGTCTCCTCGCAGCAGATCTTCATTTTGTGTGTGAGGGAGGGATTCCTGATGCTGTTTTGACTCCTTTACACATTTTAGAACCTCTTCACGAGTTCTCAGCCGGTCAAAATACGTAGGCTATGCACACACAACGAGTGCATTTAGCTCAGCACACAGCGTTGTTTTGGATGTTCGGTAAGTTCTGTCACGAAATATACGTAATAAAAGCCGACCAATCATGTTGTGAACACATACGTATGCTTTAGTTTCGGTATCTTTAGGTTCGGTGTTAAAATGCCAATGTGAACACACCCTTAAAGTCTGGTGTTCCACCCAAGACCTGAAGATAAACAACAACACAACAGTGTTTCTAAACATTTCAGGTTACATTTTAAATTTTAACTAAGATAAGAACTAGTATGCTAGTATGTTTGTTTGCTTTCAGGCATACGCTTTTATCTCCCTGTGATCAGCAACACACACTTGCATCTGTATTTATGTTTTGTTTTTTTCTTCCAAACTTACTCCAATAATCTAAATTCCACTCTGCAGCATTCCTAAAGGAATATATTTCCAGACAGGAGGAGTCATAATGCATTCGAATCCCAGTGAACATCTCAGAGGAAGTGAATAAACATGCAATCAGTGCAGGACGTTTCTGCTGAGGATTCAGTTCTTCGAGTCACATGGTCGCCACCGCTATCGTGTAATCTCTTTCATTGCCTCTTTCTTCTCCATTAAACACATCCCTCCCTCCTCTCGGCTTCTGAGGGCAGAGGCAGCCAAGACTCATTGCAGTTTCCATTGCTCATGGCTTCCCCTGGTTTCTGTGGCCAGAGAATGCAGCCGAGGGAACATACAGGCCTCTTCTCCCCTGAATCACACAGAAACAGGACGGCCAGTGGGAATGTGTGGATGCACTATGCCACCGTATAAACCTTAAACTGTTAAGTTTATTAGTCATCGCCCAGAGCCACAATAAGCCTTTGTGCAGGGCATCAATCTAGAGCTAAATGAGGCAATAGAGGCCCGGTGGGACGCTTAAACCCAACGCTTAAAAGAGCTGAGCTATTGTTCAGCGCTCATTATTTTCATGCACTCCATGCGTGCATCTCTCATTCTCTCTACAGCAAAGAAATGTCAACAAATGGGAGCAATGCATCCATTTCCAAAAAACATTTAAAGTTTTTTCTCCTTTGTTTCTTACATACCTAAAATTAAAAATCATTCCTGTCTAGTCATGATGCTGCCTTTCTGTATTTCCCAACTAAAACCAGCCTAAATACTAATAAATAAATGAATAAACATAACTGAAATAAAATTGATTAACTATAAATTATAAATGTCTTTACTGTCACTTTTGCTGAAAGTACTAAATTATTTTTATATGTATAAAAGCTCTTACTGGCCCCAAACTTATGAATGGTTCTGTAAAGCAAAACATTGATAACAATAAATGTTTCTTGAGCAGCAAATCAGCATATTAGAATGATTTCTGAAGGATCATGTGACACTGAAGACTGGAGTAATGATGCTGAAAATTCAGCTTTGCATCACAGGAATAAATTACATTTTTAATTAACTGTTTTCCATTTGAATATATTTAAAATTGTAATACAATTTCACAATATTAGTGTATTTATAATCAAATAAATGCCTTGTTGAGCATGAAAGACTTCTTTCAAAAACCTTAATTGTTCCAAACATTTGAGTGTATATTTCGCTTGGTGAACGATAAAACAAGCAAAGGGGAAGAATATCCCACAAAAAAGGATCAGAGCCGTATCTAAAGACTTTAGGCCAGCAGAACACCCTAGCAACCAAACTTACTAAAAACCACTCTAAACACATTTGAAACACCCACAATACCCTAGAACTGTGAGTAATTTAGAATGGGCCAACGTCATTCACTAAAAATATTTTTCAAAAATAATCTATTTTTATGTAGATTTACATGCACAACCTGCCACTATTCCAGCTAATTTTGTCTTACAAAGCTTAGTCATCATGCTCTTTATGGAGCTTATTACGATGGTAAAAGAAACCCATGTCTCATAAGGAAAGGCAGTGCAGGAAAAGCTCCAAGTTCAATTAGAGGGTGTGTCACAGTCTTGTTTATGTTATGCACCGTCTTTTTATATCATTTTAAGAATTTTTTTAAAAACAAACCTTCAGCAAATCCCTTTTTTAAACAACCACTCATCTCGCACCAAAACCAGATGACGGCATTCACTTCAATAACATAAACTGACTTCACATACGCCACATGGCGTGCTCCACTCAAACCAAACCAAACAAAGCAACAATGAGGGAGATATTTCTGATCTAGGAAGTCGCCCTACAGTAGTATATTTGCATTTTGACCCATGGGGAAACCAGCGAGCCATATTTATAGTTTTATTTTTTAAACCATTGACATTCCAAAAAGGCTGATCCCAAGACTCCCATTCGAAGAACTCAAACTCCACTCTCAAATAGATGCACATTAATTGTAGCGGTCCTTGTAGAGGATTTTTTTTTTTTTTTGGAAGAAAATATAAATATAATTTCCCTCACCTAGCCTATCAAAATAAACATCCATGTTATTCGGCATTTGGTGAAGTTGATTCGTCCGTTCAGTGAAGCTGACTGCTGTAGCCTACATGTCCAACTGCAACTTCCGTGTGGAGTCTTCCTTCATTTTTAATATGCAGCTGCTGCTTGAATGATATGTTATCAAATTTGTTGGCGATCAAATATCCAATACTCTCTCTTCATAATTAAGGTAGTTGGTATATTAGGTCACCGTGATTTTGCCAAGTAAGACATGGTCCTGGATCAACATATTTTGTTGATCCTGGATCAACATTCCTGTCCCAAAATGTAGTCCTTACCCAATCCCTACCCCTAAACCTAACCCTACCCATAACTTTTCCCTAAAATCAGAGGGTAATGAAAGGTGAATAGCACTGATGTTTAAGTACTTCACCCTGGTTCTAAGCCTAAAATTGACATAAACTGTAAACTTGTCCCTCAAATCTGATTGGTTGATTGGAAAGTTGATCCAGGATCAACAAAGATTTTGATCCAGGAACATGTGGTACTTGGTTTATTATATTATTATTGGTGAAATCACGTTCACCGGTATATTATCAGCAGGAGCAGTTCAAACTGAAAGCCTATCACATAATATTTTTTCTCTAATCTAATTTTTTTTACCAATGGAGTCTATAAGTACCAACATCCCCAATCAAATACTTCCCTACTAATAGACCTTATGTAGCCACGCCCCTTTTCCACACTGAGCTCATTGTCTTTTGACTTCCGGTCTGTATTTTTACAGCGATCTTGCGTAGTTATGAATGAACGGCTCGTTTAAAAAATTCCCCAAGGTCCATTTGTTAAGACATATGGCATATGTTTTACAATGCTTATCATAAACATTACAATGCTCATGATAACTTTCGTTAACTCTACAATAAGTAAATCAACTTCACCAGCTAATTACTCCTGGACAGCGATGCCATAGAAATATACAGAGCGACCGCAAAAACTAAAGTTCAAAGACAATATTCTAAAGATGGCGGCGCCCTCGTTTCTCTGGTGCATAAGGTCTATAGTATGCGAGAACAATAAGCGAAAAGTCCACGGATGACCTACTACTTCCGGAGAGATTCTGAAGTACGCATTCGATGGACACTTTAATATCCCATGAGGCCACGGGGAGTATTTATGAATGGCAGTGAAGCGACATAACTGACACTGGTAGGTCACATGACAGTAACAAAATGGCGGATGTAGTACGTCTGAATTTCATTCATACTACCCACATTCATACTATAAACTAGAACATACTTTTTAACAGTTGCGAAGTAAGTTCAAATTCAAATGTAGTACCTACTCAAACAGTGTATGATTTGGGACACAGTATCTGGCTATGGATTTGCCTTCTCTGTCCCCACAGACTGGCCTTAGCACAGTTTCCCGAACATAGATTCGGCATGTTTGAGGAAGAGCAGCGGTGGTTCTGACTTCAGTATTACAATAGTGAAATTACAACAAGAAATTCACATTCTGAGACATGAAATGAAACTAATAACTGGGAATTTTATTTAACATTCAAATTTCCTCCTCCCGTTTTCCACCTCAAAATTTAGGGTAGGCTGTGCCTCCCCTGACGAACCGACACTGCTCTGAAGGATGACTGTTATGACTTATTTGTTAATGACTTTTAAATGAAAAAGCCGATGTGGTGAAGTCTTGCCACAACTGCTACATTCACAATTCCTTTTCCATTTGTTCATTTACAGCACTGGAGCAAAATATAGGTCAGCCCATTCTCAAATGCACCAGCTTGGGTGGGCTCCATCCACTAAATCTGACACCATCTACACACTCAGACACTCGGATTCATTTTCTGTGCAGGGAACAGCCACTTGGATTACATGTCTGACACTGCACACAATGCATATTCAGAATCCACACACCAAGTGAGTTCTGGGTAGGCTGTTTCCATGGCAACAGCCAGATGTTGTGCACATTAGGGCCTCTACGCTCTCCAGAATGCGCGAGTGGAGGCATCTGCTAGCGTTTCCCCCCGGGCCAGCTTAAAATAGCCAGAGGAGAAAGTTATGCAGCAGAGGTGAGCACCAGCAGATTACAACTAAAGAAAGTAGATTATTAGTTCACCCAGAAATTACCATTCTGTCATCATTTATTTGTCAATCAGTTATGCATTATTTTCTTTCTTCCATGAAACACAAAAGGAGATGTTAGGCCGAAAGTCTGATTTCCTATCTTCCATATAACAAAAGCGAAATAATTTAAACTGGCAATCTCCAAAAACAGTATAATGAATGCATGAGTAAATATATAAAAACATCATGACAAAGAGGTGTATGTGTATATGACTCGAGCATGCTAAATGCATGAATGAAATCACCAAAAAATTTACCCACCACACCCTGAGTTAAAAGAAAAGTAACAAATACAAACAGCCACACATAACTTCACCACTAAAGCAGATGTATGCTTTCCTGTTGCTTTTTTATAGTTATATATTTTTTTGCTCAATGGAAAAACAGATTCTCAACTAAACTGAAACTATGTGAATGGCGTTTCTGAATACAATACAGTAGAATAGAACAGAAAAGTATATTCCATCATTAACAATCACAGCATCTGAAAAATACTAAACACTGGAGGAGTGCTGGAGTTCAAATTCATACACCAGACAAAATAAGTCATTCTTGGAAAAGTTTAAAACTTCTTTTTTTTTTTTTTTTTGTATGGAAAAATGACTTTAATGGACACATCCATTAAAAGTGTTTCTGGTAAAATAATGAATTTAATGGATGGATGCAGTTTTCCCTGGAAAGTGACTAATCACATTGACATGAAAGTTGCACAAACATTAGCCTACATAAACATTTACACATCTGTTACAAACATACTGACAGATGAAATGCATAAATATGTACACAGATGTGTTCGAAACCCTTTCTCAAGATTTTGCTTGCATATTATTTAATACGAATTAGACACCGCAGACATGAGAAAACAATGATAAACTCCTAAATAAATGATACAGCTATTTATATTATTATTTAACCTTAATGCTTACCTTCATGTCCGGTACCATCTGTCTCACTTTAAAGGTGGTTTTGGACCCTGTCAACATGATTTCAACCTAAAACGGATCCGGACTAACAGTTGTGGTGTATTTGGAAGAGGTTTAGTGGTGAAGGTTTGATCTGGTCCATGTTACTGAAATCGGATGGTCCGCGCGCTGTCTGCATCACTTTCACACATTTCTGCGTCCGTACTGTTAAGTGTTAACATATCCAACTAAACGTCAAATCATCTCTAAAGCAAATCTATTTTCACACAGAGAACGCGCTTTTCCATCGCATTTGTTTACAGCCCCTTCGCCATAGTGAGACGACACGGGTGTTACTGAGTAACAAAAACCAGGAGCGAGTCTCTTAAAGGGCCAGTCCCGCGAAACACACTCAATGCGCTTCTGTGCGCTGCTTCCATCAGGGATCGAAACCAAGAGAACTGCAGCATTTTTCGACATCAGTGGCTGTCCTCGAATTAGCATACTACCGTAGTACTCTCACTATTTACACAGTGTATATAGTATGTACAGCCTACTATAAATAGCTATAAAATTTTGTGTGTGAAATACCCACATGACCTACTATAGTTGTGCTGTACACAACAGAGCACGATGCAGTGTGTAATGTATCTCACAATGTAATGCATTCGTTTTGAACTTTCATTTACAGGGTGATGGATTAACATATGCGCCTGGTAAGAGGTGCTCGTCTAATAACAGGTCATTCCAAGGGGTTTCAGGTTTGGCTGGTTAGCATAGCAGCTGTTAGCCCCTACTGGTAGACAACACATCATTTAGAAAAGCATCTTTTCCCTTGACATCCATTCAAAATTAGCTTTATATACTTTTTTCCCTATTATAGTATTATAATATGGAAAAATAGTAGATGTTTTACCAGTGCCCATGTCTTTTTTGGAGACTTTTAATTAAAGCATGACATCAATGAGATTGCAAAAGATCAGCTTCTAGCCATACATGAAATAAGGCAAGCATACAAATTATTAACTTTATTTATTAATAAAATGTATAATCTTTTTGTTAATTATTATTTTTGCAAATTAAGACCTTATCAGTTCCCATTATGCTAGCCAGTATCTTCAATTTTTTATATTTGTTTGACTAAATTATTAAGTATATTGAATATTTTTGTGTGTATAACACTGTGTATATATCAGTTTGAGAATATCTATCTATCCATCCATCCGTCTGTCTACTACGCAAAATGCATACAACAATCAGTTATTCATATTTCATTAACAATTTCCTTGTTTTTTGGCATAATTTTTGGCCAGGCTGTCATACATGTTCGCACAATTTGGCATGTTTCATTGCGTTATCACAAATAAAATAAAAATGTACTCCAAGCACAATTATGCAATAGGCTTACAAACTATTTAATCCATTTTTTTACAATATCTAAATAAATGTGTCAATTTTCTTAGGCCAGACATCCGTCCATCCATCAATCTGTCTGTCTATCTCCTTATTAAAGGTGCAGTGTGTAGATTTTAGCGGCATCTAGCGGTTCGGTTGCGAGTTGCACTAATATAATGGCTCAGCCCACTGCTCACCCCTCCCTTTCGAAGAAGCTACGGTTGCTAAAACGGGACAAACATATCGTCATCTGAGACAGCAGAGAATAGCCAGAGTAAGCCAAGTTTCTGTACCACAGTCCATTATAAACCACATCATGGATAAAGTTTACAAAGCCATAGTCAGTTGAGGATCAAGGGTCTTAATATATAATATAATAATAGTAATCAGCTGATTGTCTCACGAACGTAACCAGCACATTTCTCCCCACATAGCAAACCCATAATACAGCGAGGGAGAAGAACCACATGAAACTATCCAACTACATATTTTAGCTGGCTAATATGAGCTGTTACTGTGGCTGAGCCGGTTAAAGCGTAAAGCATTGTTTATACTCGACACATCTGCATGAGCGCAAAGGTGCGCGCGGCAAAAATGACGTGATTGTAACAGCGCGTGCGCCTCCGCATCCCCTAGACACCATTTACTACACACAAATGAATAAATAATATTGAATAAAAATAGTTTTCTTTCTCTGGTTTTGAAAACTCTTCGCGATCGACTTAAAATGCTTCCAAGATCGACTTGACGACCGCGATCGACGGGTTGGTGATTCCTGTAACGTTACTGTTTTACGGTCAATAGTACTAATCAGCTGACTGCCATAACACAGCGAGGGAGAAGAACTAAGTAACATGAAACAATCCAACTACATATTTTACACCACTGACAAGGGAAAAGTTACTACTCACGGTGTCTATGGCTAGCTTCTAGCTTTCTCCGTCTTCTCTTTCAAGGTATGAATGAAACGCGCTCTGTAACACTGTTTGTTCGCTGTCGGCTACGGTAGAAACATGACGTCACAATATGTCGACCTTCATAGAAGGGGGTGCCCGCGGTTATGTAGATATAAATGTCTCATTCTAAGGTAATAAAAACATAACGGTTCATTGAGTAAGGTCTTTATACACCACTGAACACATTATGGATCTTATATTGCATTTCTGTCAATAGATCCTCAAAAATATTACACTTTGCACCTTTAAGCTATCAATACAATTATTTTAAAAACTGTATAATTCCACTTACATCCATTTAGCAAGCAGATACATTTCTAAATCTATCATTATCTAAAATGATAGCGAGGGATAGGCAACGTGATTAATCTTAAGGAATCAATAACATTAGACTTGCTCTAATGCAAACTTTCAAAGTTAGCAATAAGGTAAATAAAATAATAAAAATGCAAATACTAGAAACCTAAGTACTATATAAAATATAAAGTACATTCTATCATTCATAATCACACTATTTGAAAAAAATACTCGGCACTAGTGGAGTTTAGAGGTCTAAATGCTAAACCAGCAAACATTACGCCAGTTCCAATTCATGGAAAGGTTTTGCATGCCAAAGAAAAAAAATCTAAACGTCCTGCAAGCCTATTAATGAATATTATAGTGCAAGTTTTGATTATTATTATTATATGCTTTACCAATGCATCTAAATGCAAAGAAATGCCATTCGATATTTCAGACTCCTGCACCATAATTCCCATCTGCACAAACATATTGCAATTCACAAATGAGCAAACACACTTGACATTCCCATAGCCTTTGCCACTTAGTACCTTGTCACTGCAGTATCAATGAAGCATTTCACAGCAGCCTCCACCAGACAGGCGATGTCAGATTATGATGTGCGAGCAGCATCAGCGTTCAGACGGATATGAACTGATGCAGTGTGCACTGTGTGGAAAAAGGCTTCTTGAAATTGATACCTGCAAAGCAAAAACAAATGAAAACTGATCCCAAAGATATCAGTGTTGCTATTACTAATTCATCAGACTCTCACTTTGAATTTATTAGAGCAAAATAACTCACAAGAAATAGCCCACAAAAATACCTCATAAATGAGACAAATGTCCTGAGCGCTAACCTGGCAACTACTAAAATGTAAGGTATATATTCTCACATTATAAAAGCAAACGAGCATCCAATAATCCAGCTGAATTAGTGAGAGTAAACTTTATTTACTCTTTACCTTGTTAACTGTGTTGTGACACAAGGCAAAGATCACATGCTGTGGTAATTAGCAGTCTTAAATGGCAGGCAGTGCTTTCTGGGAATTAAATTTAAATGACTTTACCTAGCAGTAACTTTAGACATTTTTGAAACAATTGGAAGGAAAGATGTCAGCTGCATTTTGAGGAAGCAAGTTGCATGCTTGCTTATGGCTATGGTTTTTGTTCTCGTTAATTTGATTCAGGGTTAATTCAGGGTTTACACATTATTTCAATGTGACTGAATATCCGAGGCCTGTTCCCAAGGCAATATTTCTCATTTTAATTTAGTTTAACTTGATGTGAAAAAATAACTAAAAATTAAAAAAAAAAGTGATATATATATATATATATATATATATATACACACACTCACCGGCCACTTTATTAGGTACCCCATGCTAGTAACGGGTTGGACCCCCTTTTGCCTTCAGAACTGCCTCAATTCTTCGTGGCATAGATTCAACAAGGTGCTGGAAGCATTCCTCAGGGAGTTTGGTCCATATTGACATGATGGCATCACACAGTTGCCGCAGATTTGTCGGCTGCACATCCATGATGCGAATCTCCCGTTCCACCACATCCCAAAGATGCTCTATTGGGTTGAGATCTGGTGACTGTGGAGGCCATTTTAGTACAGTGAACTCATTGTCATGTTCAAGAAACCAATTTGAAATGATTAGAGCTTTGTGACATGGTGGAAGTAGCCATCAGAGGATGGGTACATGGTGGCCATAAAGGGATGGACATGGTCAGAAACAATGCTCAGGTAGGCCGTGGCATTTAAACGATGCCCAATTGGCACTAAGGGGCCTAAAGTGTGCCAGGAAAACATCCCCACACCATTACACCACCACCACCAGCCTGCACAGTGGTAACAAGGCATGATGGTTCCATGTTCTCATTCTGTTTACGCCAAATTCTGACTCTAACATCTGAATGTCTCAACAGAAATCGAGACTCATCAGACCAGGCAACATTTTTCCAGTCTTCAACTGTTCAATTTTGGTGAGCTCTTGCAAATTGTAGCCTCTTTTTCCTATTTGTAGTGGACATGAGTGGTACCCGGTGGAGTCTTCTGCTGTTGTAGCCCATCCGCCTCAAGGTTGTGCGTGTTGTGGCTTCACAAATGCTTTGCTGCATACCTCGGTTGTAACGAGTGGTTATTTCAGTCACTGTTGCCCTTCTATCAGCTCGAACCAGTCTGGCCATTCTCCTCTGACCTCTGGCATCAACAAGGCATTTCCGCCCACAGAACTGCCGCTCACTGGATGTTTTTTCTTTTTCGGACCATTCTCTGTAAACCCTAGAAATGGTTGTGCGTGAAAATCCCAGTAGATTAGCAGTTTCTGAAATACTCAGACCAGCCCTTCTGGCACCAACAATCATGCCACGTTCAAAGTCACTCAAATCAACTTTCTTCCCCATACTGATGCTCGGTTTGAACTGCAGGAGATTGTCTTGACCATGTCTACATGCCTAAATGCACTGAGTTGCCGCCATGTGATTGGCTGCTTAGAAATTAAGTGTTAACGAGCAGTTGGACAGGTGTACCTAATAAAGTGGCCGGTGAGTGTATATATATATATATATATATATACACACAGGTCCTTCTCAAAAAATTAGCATATTGTGATAAAGTTCATTATTTTTCATAATGTAATGATAAAAATTAAACTTTCATATATTTTAGATTCATTGCACACCAACTGAAATATTTCAGGTCTTTTATTGTTTTAATACTGATGATTTTGGCATACAGCTCATGAAAACCCCAAATTCCTGTCTCAAAAAATTAGCATATCATGAAAAGGGTCTCTAAACAAGCTATTAACCTAATCATCTGAATCAACTAATTAACTCTAAACACCTGCAAAAGATTTCTGAGGCTTTTAAAAACTCCCAGCCTGTTTCATTACTCAAAACCGCAATCATGGGTAAGACTGCCGACCTGACTGCTGTCCAGAAGGCCATCATTGACACCATCAAGCAAGAGGGTAAGACAGAAAGAAATTTCTGAACAAATAGGCTGTTCCCAGAGTGCTGTATCAAGGCACCTCAGTGGGAAGTCTGTGGGAAGGAAAAAGTGTGGCAAAAAACGCTGCACAACGAGAAGAGGTGACCGGACCCTGAGGAAGATGTGGAGAAGGACCGATTCCACACCTTGGGGGACCTGCGGAAGCAGTGGACTGAGTCTGGAGTAGAAACATCCAGAGCCACAGTGCACAGGCGTGTGCAGGAAATGGGCTACAGGTGCCGCATTCCCCAGGTCAAGCCACTTTTGAACCAGAAACAGCGGCAGAAGCGCCTGACCTGGGCTACAGAGAAGCAGCACTGGACTGTTGCTCAGTTTCGCATGTCATTCGGAAATCAAGGTGCCAGAGTCTGGAGGAAGACTGGGGAGAAGGAAATGCCAAAATGCCTGAAGTCCAGTGTCAAGTACCCACAGTCAGTGATGATCTGGGGTGCCATGTCAGCTGCTGGTGTTGGTGGACTGTGTTTTAGGGCAGGGTCAATGCAGCTAGCTATCAGGAGATTTTGGAACACTTCATGCTTCCATCTGCTGAAAAGCTTTATGGAGATGAAGATTTCATTTTTCAGCCCGACCTGGCACCTGCTCACAGTGCCAAAACCACTGGTAAATGGTTTACTGACCATGGTATTACTGTGCTCAATTGGCCTGCCAACTCTCCTGACCTGAACCCCATAGAGAATCTGTGGGATATTGTGAAGAGAAAGTTGAGAGGCGCAAGACCCAACACTCTGGATGAGCTTAAGGCCGCTATCGAAGCATCCTGGGCCTCCATAACACCTCAGCAGTGCCACAGGCTGATTGCCTCCATGCCACGCCGCATTGAAGCAGTCATTTCTGCAAAAGGATTCCCGACCAAGTATTGACTATAGAGTGCATAACTGAACATAATTATTTGAAGGTTGACTTTTTTTTTTTGTATTAAAAACACTTCTTTTATTGGTCGGATGAAATATGCTAATTTTTTTAGACAGGAATTTTGGGTTTTCATGAGCTGTATGCCAAAATCATCAGTATTAAAACAATAAAAGACCTGAAATATTTCAGTTGGTGTGCAATGAATCTAAAATATATAAAAGTTTAATTTGTATCATTACATTATGTAAAATAATGAACTTTATCACAATATGCTAAATTTTTTAGAAGGACCTGTATATATATATATATATATATAGACCTATAAAATCAAAAACTAATAAAAAATTACTGAAAATGAAACTGAAAAATATAAAAAGAACTGATCATAATATTTATAAAACTATAATATCTCAATGATATTAAAATGACACTGCTGCTGGATATTAGGATTACTGGAAACAAATAGAGGTTGCATTAAATTATTGGATTATAAAAGCAGTAAAATATTCTGTATATTCAGAAATGTCCATTATTTATTTATTTGTTATTATGCAAATTAAGCCCTTACTAATTCCCATTAAAGAGCTGAAAGCTTGTGTCACTGTAAAAACACAAGATGTTTTTATTACCAAGACTCTATAGTCAAATGTAGAGAGCAAGAGTGGAAGATAAAATCAGTACAAACAACTGTTTAAATACAATGAGAATTTTATTAAAACGGTGCAAAAATAAAATAAAACTAACATAAAAATCAGATGTTCTTTCCACCTAGATTGCACTGTCACACAGCCTGGGGTCACCTCTCAAACACAGAGAAAGGTAAAACGGCTGCAAACAAACACAAATCGCCCAATTAGCCAGAAGTAATGCACAAATATGATTAGATAAATTGCATCTGCCAGTTCTGTACATGCAACAGTTTCAGTCTCATGCAAATTCGAGAATGCTGACGACTGTAGCTCTGTCACATCCATGAAAACATACCATATAAAAATAGTAAGTAAGCTACGTCATAACAAAACAAAGCCCACTGTATTAAATAAGAGAATTTAGTGTTTGAAAACTGATGGTGGACGCCACCAACACCATCATTAAAAAATGTACTCAAAATGTGATTAAGTAGCATAATTCGCTTTTAAAATAGAAATTAGGAAACTTCAGGAGGCCCGTCTGTTTGACAACTAGCCATGTAAGAAAGAACATCCTAGTTTCAGAACTAAACATCCCAGTCTTTTGAAAAAATCTTACTACAAATATATATTTTCAAATCATACCTCGTCAGATCACACTGATGGAGAAATTAGTTTGTTCACAAGAAACTCTCCGATTTAAGAGGCTTCTCTTGTCAGACAGCGCCGTACGCACCAGAATACTGACTCCACCATCAATTCAGCTGACTTCAACTCAGGGAACGGTCCTACAGCATACATTCGTATCTTTAAAAAACACTGGAAAACTGCTTTCGATTTACAAAAATAACTTGAACGCATTTATACATTTTTTTCATTTCTTAATACAAAAATGTTTGCACTCTTATTGAAGTCCAACGCTCGGGGTGGCTGAATGACCTTTCCATTTGTTAAATAAATGGATCCGTTAAACGCAAACTACGAGTACATCGGAAGGAGAACATAAACTCCAATGGAGAGTAGCTGTCATTTCACTGACAATTTCCTCTGGTTTGTGCCTTGAAGCTGCAATATGTTTGCAAAAGCACAGTTTACCAGACGCACACACACACACACACACACGATGAATTCCTTTTTGCGACTTAGCAGAGTGGAAATCTGGGTAAATGGTGCCTTACATAAGACCAAAAAAAGTTCATTGCTTGCATTTTATATTCAAATGTGCCTGACAAAACGAAACAAACAAACAAACAAACAAACATAAAAAGCAGCAGCAGCAGCAGTGTACTCTTTGTCCCTTATTTACACTGAAAAACTGAGCCAGTCTCAAAAGGTCACTAGGGAGGCATTAATGTAGAAATAGGGGTCATGATGAAAAAGAAACCTAAACAAGTGTGCCATCTATTGGTTATGCGAGTGAATAACGTGTCAAAAAAAAATGAAACCATTAACCCTCCATCTTGCTGGACAGTAATAGGAAATTTAGTGCTTTGAAAGTAAATGTTGAATAAGATGAATCAAAGCTTTGAAAACACGGGAGATACCATATAACGAGGAATGTTGAAATTGTTAGGATACTAGCCTGACATATTTTTAATTGTGCAAATCAGTAATGCAAATGTGGGAACATTGGAGATGCAACGTGGCCTTGAGCTGACACAGTTATACAAATATTTGCATACGACTGATTACGTTTGTATTGAGTGTTTCGGAAGCAGAGGGGGGTTCGCTACAACACCAGCTCTTCATCTGCAGTACACGAACACTTACCCATGATCACAGCAGCAACATCCTCTTATGGTGCTAAGAGCCCATTTCACAGGAGCAATGAGAGGGTAAAGGGATAGATCAGCCCAAAATAAAGAATCTGTCATAACTTACTCCCTCTCATGTCGTTCTGAACCTGTATGACTTTCTTTCTGCAGTCAAACACAAAATGAGATGTTTAGCAGAATGTCCAGACTGCTCTTTTCAATATAATGAAATAGAATGGGGCGCTCGGCAAAATGGTGTAACTAAACATTTAGTTAAAATGGAGCAAAAACTGACCTTCCCTACTATGATCTAACATACAAGATGGGCAGACGGGTTTGGCTACGGGAATCTACACTCGGATTCGGAGAAAACGGAGTACGTTTGCAGTCCAACGTAGCTCTCAAAATCTCATTCGCACGTCCACATTGGTGTGTTGTGCTTATGTGCAAGACGCCAAGTACCATTTGTCCTCACTAATGTCAAATTTGTTAGTAAATGAGCAGAGGGCAACACTTTGTGTAAATAATAACTTATGGTCTATGAAATATACTGTATGCTTCACATTTACTTTCATTCTATGGAAAATGGACATTTTCATTTTCTATTTCCCAGTCATACGGGTTTTGAACTGCATGCAAGAGAGAGTAAATGACAGCATTTTCCATTTCTGGCTGACTCGTACAACTGGCTTTATCAGAGGCTGTACTTTCTGCTAACAGTGTAAAAGGATTTTGAAAGCGTTTGTCACAAAATCTCGACTCAAGGTGCATCGTATAGTTTAGAGAGATCTGCTAGCATCCCTCTACGTCCACAAACATTGAAAACACTAGAATCAGCACTGTGAATCCAAAACCAAACAAAAGTAGAAATTCAGTTCAACAATCCTCATGGGAGGACTGAACTAAGACTGAAAAGGCAACTAGGAAACAAGTGAGTTTGCGCACAACACAGTGGCACCTACAGCCGAACCCTGACCTCCGCAGTCCACGCAAGTGGAACCGTAAGCTCTGCCTCCAGAACGGAGCAAACCGCCAGACTAGAAGCACAGCAACATAACAGTCTATTCATCTAAAACCCACATGCACAACCTCTGGACATGAGAAAAGTGCTTGATTTGGTGCAGCAACTACTCTGGGGGCGATACTGCGTCTATCAATAATCTTGTGTCCAGTGAATTTGATGGAAGCTGATGCGTTAACCCCAATATCATAAAGGAACACCATTTTATTTGGTGCAGCAGTAACATTTGAAGAGGTCAGAAATTGTTTTCTACATCCACCCCCTTTGACCAGCAAGTACCTAGAACTATTATATCAATATTACCAACATAATACTTGAATACTACCACATGATGTACCATTTCCAAAAAAATACGTCCGATTTCTTTCCTTGAGAAAGGGATTTCTTTGCGCTAATTTGAAAGGATTTGCACTTTTAAATGTTCTAGAAACACTTAATAGAACGGAAATGACTGCAATTTTTAATCGGGGCATATAAAGACCTAAAACGAACCCTTTGTCAGCTCCATAAGTTAAACATCTTAGAAGCGAGAAAGCACCATAATAGCTAATTTAAGCCAACTAAGTATGGCTTCAAAATGGGTGCAAGTTAAAGTATTGTAGCTTTACAGTAAAACGGGCCAATGTGGATAACACTTGAAGCTAACAGAGTGTTGTTGCCTTACGCTCGCAATATGGCAAGTCTTATTTTGATTGCAGCTGATATAAATGGATTAATTGTAGCTAATATAAATACGCATTTTCTGGTTGTGCTTAATGTGTATTTTGGGGTACGCAGCATGTTCATGTGATGCACATAGCATGTTGTGTTCAAATGTCCCGTGTTCTACATTCTCACCACAAGGAGGAGACAAGGAGACAGGTTAGAGGATGACCACGTCAAGCAAATGTGTGAGGAGCTTAAAGCTCCTGCCTATGAGCCACAGCAAATGTAACACAACAGCAGTCCAATTTCCGCAATGCCCATTCACTGTGGACACTGAGTCTCAGTAACCTGGTTCAGAAAGGCCGATCTTATGTCTTAAAGCAAGATCCACACAAACAGGATATGATGTGGCTCACATGGTGGGCTCCGATGAGTCCTATATGAGAGAAACGGGACAGAGATTGTCCATTCAAAACCTGTGGATGGCCGGCTCTGTTTCCCGTCTCTTCAACTCCTCTCTGTAGCAGTACGAGCAGTAATTGCCCGTCTCGGGGTGGCCGTAGTAATTGCAGGTAGGCGTTCGGCATCTGCTGGACTGCAGGTTTGCAAGGCCACCCGCACTGCCCAAGGAGTAATGCCTCACAGGCATCGGCCCATTGCGAACGTCCAAAGTAGTGCGCAAGTCCCGCAAGCCATTTGTATAGCCTCCGGTAGGTTCGGTTGGGTAGTCAGTTGGGTCATGCTCCTGGGAAAAAGATGCCAGGCAGGGGGTGATGATACGGGATGGGCTACCCAAGCTGGTGGAAGGTGGGTGGTACTGGGAATGGGGAGGGCCCTGTGCTAGGGGGCAGTGTCGGGGCAAGGTAGCATAGGATGGTAGGCCTGGGTAAGAAGACGGCGAACCTCCTGCCAGCTGCCGTCGTGTATCCATGTAACCGTGCACATGTAGATGCTGTGTAATTGGGGTAGGAGAATGGTCAATGAAGGTGGGCCTTGGGATTGGGACCACACCCGAGTACATCATCGGGCTGAAAGAAGTCGACTTCAATGCGTTAAAAGTAGGAGGTGAGTTATCAGTAATTTCCTCTCTGCTTTCAAAACCTCGGTAACTCAGCTCAGGCCCGTCCTTTTTCAGTTGAGATCCACTAGTTGTTGCAAGACCTCCTGCTGCTTTCCGTTCAGCTTCCCTCCGCTGTTCCTGTTCGGCACGGAAGCGCTCCTCGGCATCCATCAAGTATCGTTGGATCATCTCCTCCTGGAACGGCTGACGGTTGCTAGTAGTGAGCACAGCAGCGAAGATGTACTTCCTTTCTCCTTGCATTGCGGATCGGAGGATGCTAAGACTCACTTTCACATCCGAGCTGTACTTAAAAGGGTCACTTTCTGAAGAGTAGCTTCCGTTTTGCCGTTCACTTATTGAGGAGGGTGAACCTTTCCCAGAGTCCTCGGAGCCGGTTTGAATGGAAGGAGAGCTGTCCTTACTGCCCTTACGACCTCTCAGAGAGCCTTTCTTCTTCTCCAGACCCTCTTGTTTGCCTCCACTTCCACTTGCGTTCTTCCCCGTCATCAGGCCTCCCACATTCTTCTTCAGCTTACTGCCCAGGCTCTTGCCAAAGCTACCCAGCTTGTTGGCAACGGAATCAGCACGTTTCTTGTCCTTATCCTTTTCTTTGTCTTTCTTCCCCTTCTCCTTTCCAATTGTGCCAGTCGTCCCTGCTGAACTGTTACTGGATGAGCTAGAGGAGCTGGAAGATCCACCACTTGTTTTGCCTGTTGTCCCACTGGTTCCAGTAGTACTGCTGTCCCCATTGCCATTGGAACTGCTGCTGACGGACTCCTTATCTGACTCTCCAGAGTCTGGCGGGGTGCGGGCATCCTCTCCTGCAGACGCTGTAGGGGACTCTGGCTGGGCCAATGGGGCCTGCGGTGGATACAAACACAAAATATTGTCACTAGATGATTTAGCTGGAATACAAATAACGAGCACAGTACAAAATCTGAATGACAACTTCAAAGATGACTTTTCAATCAATGGTTTTCAACAGTTTTGACCTGAAGGCCCCCTATTGTCTAACACAATATTTGAAGACCCCCTATGTGTGTGTGTGTGAGAATCTATTAATTTCAAGTTTAAAATAAACATAAAAACAAATATTTATTGAAGGAAAAATTAATTTCCGTTTACATTTTGCTTCCATGTTTGTAATGACTTTTTAACTTGCATATAATAAATACATTTATTAAAAATATATTCATATTTATCAAATATATTACATTTATAAAAAGTATACATTTAATACAAAACAATAGTAAAATAATACATGTATAAAAAGTATTAAAATCAGGAAAAATCCTTTTCAAATAATTTGGTATGCGTGCACAATTTGCAATTTCTTTTAGAACAAAGAATTAGGAAGAATCACTGTCATTACTGTCATTTGGATATGGGAAGTGATAGGGAAACACTATGCCAGTTTAATCAAAAAAATTATTTTAAGATTTTTAAAAATAAAAATGCTTTGGATGCACTGTTGTCAGAGTAAAGAGTTAAACTAAAACCAGTTAAATTATTAGCACGGGAAAGCAAGCTAGAAGCTCACCTGTACCTCACAGGGTAGAGGAAGCCAGGTGACAGTCATGTAGCAGTGCAGCAGATGGAGCTTGGCCTCCAGAGATAAGGTTACACTGAAACCAAACAATAGGCAGGTCAGAGTGCAGATATTCACTTATAAGTGCTATTCAAACTGCCTTTGACGATAGCAAACATAAAGTAATAAACGAATATGCATGTTTCATGAAAAATGCATAAATAACATTAGCAAAAGTAAAAAAAAACAAGTATTTAAAGAGATATTTAAGCGAAATATTTCAAAATAGCATATCAAATATTGACAAATGTTAAAACTGTGGAAATAAGAGGGAACTACAGATGCAACCCTGAGCTATTTGAGTGCCTCTCTGTGTTCCATTCATAGCAAGAATTTAGCGATAATCTGCATTAAAGAACAAGAGTTGCTAATCTTGAGTGTTGGCCAACACCAACAGCGCTCAGTTCCAACAGGCTCCACAGTGCTAATGCCTTCTTTACAGTCAGGCATTACTGAACTCTGCTGTAAATAAGTCAGAGCTGAGTCATTTGGCACTACATGGTCAAAATAACTTGAATACTTAAAAAACATTTTTTCTGGGCAAATTTGGTATATGCACAACACACAGCAATTACAAGAATGTTCCAGGTTTAAAACGAATCAAAATCTATGGATGGCATTTAGAACATGCTCTTGATTACCAAAGGGAATAATTTCAACTTCCCTCAGAGTTTATAAACACATAAATAGCATGGATAAATTATAAATTCTTTGACAAAAAAATGCGGATGTCTCGCTTCAAAATTGACATGCAGGTTTTTTTACTGTAAACATTTTATGCTTGTTTTTTCCAAACAGAGTCTAAATTATATTGTCTGTGGTAACTGACAGCATATCAGAAACGTTGTCCATTGAGTGTAACTACATGCATGAGCAGCAGTTTTCTAATCAACGTATAATGTGATGTCTACCTTGCTAGCATCACATTGTCATTGTCATCTTTGCCCCATTCCCAGTCTTCCCCAGGATCCACAGCAAAGTGCAAAGGCAGCATCTTATGATCTGAGTCCGTCAGAGGGATCACCACTGTGAAAGTTTAACAAACAAAAGGTAACAAATGGTCAGTGCCTTTCTGAATTACACTATTTCACTACTTATTTATACTTTAGCTTATTTACAAACACAATGTAGTATTCAACTGAATTCTTAAGACTACAGCCATAAAGACCTTTGAAAAAACAAGCTGCATAAAGCGGATAAAGACTTTCTGGCAAGCATAAATTATTGCAGTTTTTGTTCTGTCCTGGTTGGCAAAACTGGTTTATCAGGCAAGAACAGCACACAGCATGCAACATAAAAAAGCAAACAGATTTGCTACATATAAACCATTCCTCACCTTGTTCTTTGGAACAGTCCTTCTGCTCCATTGAGACCAGGGCAGAGAAATGGGCCTGGTCATATGCCAAAACGAGAGGAGAGCGGTGACACTTGTTGGCTGGTACTTCCAGAGGCAGGTAAATCCCTCCAAATGGGATTGGTGCAAAAGCTAAACAGGTGACAAAAAAAGAGAGAGATATCTGAGACAAACTCTGAGATATGCTTTGTTAATGGAACATGGAAGGACAAATGGAAAATTCATTATTTAAATGGGACACTTATGCCATTTTATTTTTCTCCCTTAAAGTCAGCTTATATTATGTCATAATTTAGTTTTACACAACCATTTTGAAATTCTGCTACAGTCATATGCTAATTAAGGATGTGACTGAATGTTCATGGGTGGGCAAGTGATGTAACCGGTGTTGCAGCCAAACACCGGTAACACTGGTAACACCGACTATCGCAGCAAGCCTAATGCTAACGTGCTCATGGTTACATTATGACCATGAAGATTTGTGATGGAGCCATTTTTCCAGCTTAGCTTCAATAGACAAGGGAGGGAGTTTTGCATTGTGAATGTTAAAGTATTTCAAAGTGCGTCAAACTACCCTCATTAAAGGAATCGTTCACCCAAAATTTAATATTCTGTCTTTATTTACCTTCTCCCCCAGAGTCCCGTAGCATGGTGTCAGCCACCACCACTATCGGCCTGCGGAGCACGTGAGCAAGAACAAACACATGAAACTCCTCCAGGCTCTCATATACCGGCTCCTCTTGTGACTCAGCACTGCGGGACACAAAACACACTCACAGCATGAGCACAGCACTCCAGAAAACCAGTTTACAACTTTCAATCTAGAAAATAAAATCAATGAAATCAACACACCCGTTGCTGCCGTTGGTGCTGTAGTGTATCCTGGGTTCACTAGATGCCAGTTTCAACAACTCATTCCACTCTCTCTGCCACTCTTCTTCTGTGTAAACCAGTCCCGACTGCACACAAAATCACAAACATAAACATAATTAGGCTGAAATTTTCCTAATTACACTATCATTCAAAAGTTTGGGGTCGGTAAGACTTTTTAATGTTTTTGATAGAAATCTCTTATGCTTACCAGGACTACATTTATATAATCAAATATAGTCAAAACTAAAACAGTAATATTACCTTTCATGCAGTGTTTAATATAACTGTTTGTGAATGTAAAAGGTTTGCGAAGTTTTATAGATCAAAGTGCATGACAAATACATTTATTGTCTTCCAAAAGAAATAATTATTTTGAACTGCTGAAATGAGTCGTCGGCAATTCCAATCTCACTTCCTGAATTTAAAATTAGCATATTGCCAGCCTATGATCTGCATTGTCTGCCCGCGAACGTCTTCTTTGAACCGCCAACAAACACTGGCTATAGCTGAGGCCTGGAAGAGTTTAGTTTGTGTTGTCGAGATGACGCCGTTTTCTGCACTGTGAGTCCACTTTAAATGCACTTCAAAAGGAGGAGGACTCGGGCTCGAATTGATATGGTAAAACCGACGCCGTTGTTATGGTTCGTATTACTGTGTATCAAGTACTGAGGAAGACTCCAGAGATGAAATTCAGATATGGTAATGGACGTTTTGTTTCTGACACGCACTGTAAACGGTAGACCAATCACGACAGACTGGGCCATCTGACCAATCGGAGCAGAGTAAGCTCTTGAAAAGCAGCGGTTTAGAGACAGAATCTTCAAACGAATCGTTTTCAGACTCTTGAGAAGAAATGAGGAGATATGCAAAGTATATTAGGAGTAAATGAAAGTGTTTTTGACCTTTGATGCATGCAAACCTATTGTAGGAGACTCCAAAAACAAAATTAGCATAATAGGGGCACTTATATATATATATATATATATATATATATATATATATATATATATATATATATATATATATATATATATATATATATATAAAAACGTCTGAAATAAAATGTTTTCTATTTAAAATATAATTTATTGTGGTGATGGTAACTTTATTACTTCATTATATAGAGAATATAGAGAATAATTTCTCTATAAATTATTCTATAAATCCAGAATGATTCTTCAGAAACCATTCTAATATATTGCTCAAGAAACATTTCTTATTATCAATGTTGAAAACTTAATATTGCTTAATAATAATACTTAATATTTTTGTGGAAACCGTGATACTTTTTTGCAGGATTCTTTAAAGAGTAGAAAGTTCAAACAAAATATTTATTTAAAATAGAAATCTTTACTGTCACTTTTTATCAACTTCCTTGCTGAATAAAAGTATTAATTTCTTTAAAGAACCTTTTGAATGGTAGTGTATTTTAATTAAGGAGCCTGATACCAAATTGATTAGTGTTATCTGTTGCAATCTTTTTTACAAAATAATGAACCAAAAGTGCTCTAACCTCTTTGTTCTGCATGGTTTGTTGCCATCTCCACCTTCGCTTTAAAGCTTCCCTCTCCTGCCCATGATCCATCAGTGCATAGAGAGACTTCCGCAGCATCAAGTCTCGATCATGGAAGCCCCACATACCTGCATTATAATGTTCAATGTTTTAAGCATAATTACCAAGATTTCATCTGGCAGTGGTGGTAGCCTGTAAACTTTGAGCTAAATGTAACACCAACAGAAAGCTTGAATTAATCCATATAAAACTGTATAAAAACTTGCAGATCAGAAGTCAGTTTGAACACTTACCCAGTGAGGCTGCGTGTAACAGGCAGTTCCCATCACCACTAGTAGCCAGAGGTAATAAACTCTGACATCCAGTGCCTAAACGAGTCCACCAGTTCAATCGTCCTGTTGAAAAACAAATCTCTGAAATATTTTTGGCTATAGACACTGACATTTCTTAAAAATCTTTCTATGGCTGTATCCGAAATCGCATACTTCCCTACTATAAAAAAATAAAAAATAAACAAAGTTGCATGTCCAAATTCACATTATTCATAAAACAGTAGGCAAAAAGTACCTGGATGATTTACTATTTCCGGCAAGTGCACATCCAATGGACACTTTACTATCCCATGAGGGGATTGGCAGTGAAATGACGCAACTGACACTGGTAGTTCACATGACAATGACAACATGACGAATGTAGTATGTCCAGATGACATTCATACTACACACATCCATACTAAATTTAACATACTTCAACAGTCACATAGTAATTACTTATTCAAAAGAAGTTCCAACACCAGGAGTATGCGATTTCAGATGCAGCCTAGGTCTCTGTTCCAAAACCCAGTTAGCTGCCTATGTAGGCAGTACTGGAAGGGCGATGGTGCACCAAGTGAAATATCAATCATAAATATACGTATGATTAGATTCATAATTCAACCAAAACTATCAATAAAAATGGTTAAACCTAATAAAAAAAAGACTATTTTCCTATTATTTGTGTGTGCTGTGTATCTTTGTGCTTATTATAGTATCATGCTAATGGAAAACTCCTGTGTGCGTCACATAAGGACCAGTATATGCATGACATGGCGTTTCTGCCTATGTAGGGCATTTCAAATCAGTAACTTATGAGGTTACAGTTTAGTCAGGATGCTTATATAGACAGAAGAGAATAATGCAGCTAACAGAAATGTCATGTTAGAAATATCTGACTATAAAACTACTATAATAATAGTAGGTTTGTCTGTCAGAGGAGAGATTCTTGAAATAAAATGACTAACCCGCATGCTCCAATGCCACCATCATAGACTGCTCAATGAGGTCTCTTTCGATGAAGCCGCGGAAGTCGTCTCTGTAGACGGTGAGGTCAGGCAACTGGAAGGTGCAGAGCGGAGTGTCCAGAAGCGGCTCGTTGCTGCCGCCCGTACTCGACACGTGCGAGCGAGCCAGAGAGACGATAGTGGAGCTGGCGTGAGAGATCCCCCTCGACAGTCGCTTCTCCGTGGCTGCTGCCATGATACATGTTCAGATTACTGCGTATACTGGAGAATATGAAACTAGACACTGGTAACCTATTATCTGGCCGACCTATTCTTATCACTCCTTTCAATTCGAAAAACAATGTTGGTCAGGTGAGAGTGGGCAAGGCTTTGAAATTACATCATATGCAACTAGTGTCATGATCAGCGTAAATCATTTACATAAATTATGAAACACCATTTGAGAATTGAGGTCAGGCCATGAAGAGGCGGTCAAGTGCTTTTTCGTACCTTGCACAACCTCATCTTGGCGATGCAAAAGGGACCGCCCTGTTCGTGCCATCTCTTTCTCAATGGAGGGGTACTCTCTCTCCTTAGCAAGGGTGCATGAGAGGTTCCCAGCATGCACTTGTCTCAGCTGCTCAAAGTCACTCAGCGCAGCTGAGAGGTCCCAATTCTTTCCTGTGAGGAGAGTCACAATCATGAAGTGTTCAAGTAAATAAGAGGTCATAGTTCCACTGCACTTCTGCTTAGGACTTTAAATATTAACCCAACATTGTTAGGTGCAGCAGGGTTCAATTACACATTCCACTGCAGTAGCTTTTGTAAATATTGGTCTGTACTGACTCTAAAGCGCGCATACTGCAGAACTATGTATATTTTAACTCATTCTCTTATCTGCCGTGTTGCTAGGCAACATGCGCTGGGTTTGTTAAAGTTTTGTTGCACATATGCATATAGACGCTTCAGCCCGTTTTTTTCTCCCTCCTCTAGTCAGTTAATCATAAAGACCTTAGTCAGGATAGATGCCATATTGAATTCTACATGGCTCACTCAAATAGAATTCATCAGTGTCGTATCTGTTTTATAATAAAGTTTTGAGTCCTGTTTTTAATTCAAGTGTTACATAATGTGAATATTTCAGCTTGCATCAATCAAGTTTTATAAAAAAAGGAACACAATAAGAGACCACTTGCCATTTAAATTAACTGGATTATCAAAAAAAATGTACATTACTACATGGTTATGTAATATTGAAACATTTTGGGGTGGTTTGTTTTTGTGTTATAGTTAAAGTAATGTAACAGTACTCATACAACAGTATAAGATTTTGGTCATGCCACCCACCATCTCTACCAAAAGACTGGCTTCTTATTGGAGCAAAATGAATGAATCAAAGCTGAAGAGGGGGTAATGGGAAACAGGATGGTTTAGGCTCACCCTCCAGCAGGTCTCTGGCCAGTCCTGGTTCAGCTCCAGTAGAACGGACAAAGTCGGACAGGACCGCGTCCATATCCAAAGTCATGTGATCATGAATTTACAGTGTAGAAGGGGGCATCAGGAGAGAGAAAAGACATGAGAGCAATTCTCCCTCACAGCAAAAGCACCATTACGGCCACACCTATAGAGCAAGAGGGGGAAACAGATAGAGGCGATCCTTAGTGAGGCCATGCTCAAGCTTAAGCTCGGTGCATCATATTGGTGCACATTACCAGAGATCTGTTGACTCCAGCAGTCACATGCCATTCCTGTGACCTCTGCTGTGTAGCCCAGCTGAACGCTTCAGTTTGCATTACAGAGAATTTGCAATTCATTAGAAAGGTGGCTAGTATGATACAGCTGTTTTAGGTGCATGTATAATAATAATAATAATAAGAAGAAGAAATGCTACTTGAGCACCAAATCACTTATCCGCCGATCATCACATTTTATGACTCGATCGGTACTCACTCAACTTGGCCGATCTCACAAACCGATCACAATTTGATGACGTCAAAACGTGAGGAGGTAGCCTATATGATGCGTGGGGACTTAAATGATTTGGCAGTCATGTCATCGCCGGTGTGGAATTAGGCTGCTATGTGTCGAGAAACAATGAAAAAATTGTGCTATTTGCCGTGTATGTTTCAAAGGAATCTCACATGGAGGATCATTGTCCTCCAGAGAGAGCGCCTTTTTGAAGAGTATGCTTCGCTCGCTCAGTCCACAGCGCCACTCGCTCAGAATGCCCGCAGTGACATGCTGGTTAGAAAATATGTTAAATAAGTTGGGCTGCCCGTGCACGACTAAAGTTTTTTTCTAGTTGACTAGTAGTAGTTCATTTAAGCCATTAGTCTAATCGCATATTATATTAATTTAATTAAATATATATGGGAGAAAATACTAAACCATAATGAGTGTCATCATAATAGGCTATATTGCCTATATTCCGCATATCAAGCACATGCATAAAGCTTGCCACAAAGAACCGGCAAAAGTAATGTTTATGCAGCATGATACATTTTAATTATTTATTAATAAACTGCAAAGATACAGTTGGCAATGTTGACGCCATCTTCGCATAGTGAACGCGCTTATAGAGAGAAATGCACACTTCATACGGTTTAGCCTACATATAAGCAGAGAGTAGCCCATTTATTATCGATTTAAATAGTTTTTTTTTTTAAAGTAGACATTTCAAGCCTGAACTATACATTCTCAGGTATGTGAGGCAAGTTGAGGTTCGGTTCACTTATGAGATGCGCTCCAGTTCACGCGCCGGCGTGTCCGTGTCCTGATTATATTGTCTGCTATATTTCGCTTATTATTTATTAAATCCAGGCAAATGGTTGATGAAACATAGTTTGAAATTAAGATACAATTTTTACAAAACGAAATTCACTTTAAAGAATGGCTTTCTACAAAACAAAACTTAATTAGCCTAAGTGGTCAAAATCATGTCTGACCCATTCCAAATGTTTTCCGATATATTGGGCATCTTATGATCCTATCTTACTCATCTCATGCGGTTCCCTTTTAATATAATCAACATATATGACTTTTTTTTTAAAAAGAACACTATATTAGCCTACTATAAAACATAAATATGAAACGTATATTTATGTTTTTAAGTTATATTTAAACGTCACACCACTCCGCTTTTCTCATGTGTGTGGCCTATATATGCATGTGTGCGTGCAAATGGGGGAGGGGTGCGATTTTCGAATAATAAGCGAATAATACCCAGATCTTCGAATATTATTTTTGCTTGGAATGCCCATCCCTTCTAATGAGTAGCATCAAACTACTCCAATTTGTTCTAATTAAATTAATAATTAATCTAATTAAATTAATTTTGTCCTGCTTAGACTTGTATTAGACCAGGTTTAAGTTACATCAGACTCTCTATTTTAGGTATTTAAATGTTTATTTTGTCCTCCAAAGTTTACTATTGGACAATGTTTAATTAAACCTTGTGGGCTGCATCAGACTGCTCCATTTTGTTTGTATTTATCTTTGTCTTATATTAAGCATCGGTATCGGGATCATTATCGGCCGATCACCATGACAAGAAATCGGCAATCGGTATCGGCTGCAAAAATCCTGATTGGAGCATCCCTACTGAAGACTGGAGTAATGATGCTGAAAATTCAGCTTCGACATCACAGGAATAAATCACATTTTGAAATTTATTAAAAGAGAAAACAGTTATTTCAAATTTGTATAATAATTTAGAATTTTACTGTTCTTACTGTATTTTTGATCGAGATTCATATTCACATCCATTCATATTGTTGAGCCCTAACCAATCAAATTTATACCAATTAGCTTTATACAACTGTTTTTAGTTCTTGATCCTCCTTGACATAGGAGAGGTTGCTACTTGTGAGTTTGCAAGTCATAATTACAAACATGTGCGTTCAAGTGATTTTGGTCAGAATAAGATGTGTTACGCAAGCTCTCTTTTGTACTTTTTCAAAGACCGGAAGCTTTTTTTGGTTCAAAGTGTAACTGTAATTGATGCTTTCTCTGTGTCAGCACAAGAATGATACATAGATAATGATGGGAAATTTAGTTCCGTCACCGTCACGCAAGTCTGCTGCCTCATAAACTGGCTAAATGAGTAGTATTTTCTAGCAAGCTTTATAGCTATTCCTCATCAACAGTACACAAAACGCAGAGACTAAATTGCAGTCAATATTCACAATTACAACTTACTATGACAAATAGCAATTTGGGTCAGGGCTTAAAGGTAAACCAATGTTTCTCGCTAAAAAGTATGACACTTGAAGTATCACTGATCATTGAAGTATCATTCATGTGCACTTGTCTCATAAATACATTCATTCCAACATGACTCGAAGGCTGCATAAAATCAAATGCACATAACTGCTCTGAACCTTTACGCCTCAAACTGCACTGCTTAAAGCGTTGTGACACAGAGATGGTGAGCTGAGAAGGCAGCGCAGGAAAGCACTGGAGGAGCTGAACAATGCCACTACACTACCCATTAGGGCTGCACGATATACTGAAATTATTGAAATATCAGCAATACATATCAACACGTCTTAACATTAATGGTGATTCAGATAGCAGAGAATAAACTGGGTTACAGAGCTCCACTCACATTGTTTTCCATTCAACTACATTATATTTGTCACAGAATTTAGTAACTTAAAAATAAAAATAATTCTATATAATTATAATATAATGAATAAATTAAAAATCTGAACACCAATTAACCAGATAGTAAACTTTTGTCATTACATTAATTCAGTTCACAGACAATGAGCAGAGAGCTTAGATATAACAAGTTATGACAGCTACGTATAAACGCTAAAAACAAAAACATCATCAGGAAATCAAGTTGACATTAAAATCACTAATTGGCTTTGGTTATAAAAATCCTGTTTGGAACATCTGTAGCATTTTAGTTATGTAATTTGGAGCTTTTAAATACGTTTAAATATTCCCACATGTGAGAGAAAAAAAAAAAAAAAGAAGAAAAAAAAAATCACATAATTTAAAACGTTTTTTTTTTTAAGGCCTTGTCCACACGGACATGGGTATTTTTTTTAACCGTGACTTTATTTTACGCGGTTCGGCCACACGGAAACGCAGTATCAGGACACTGAAACCGAACATTTTTGAAAACCCCTACCAGGGTGAGGATTTTCAGAAACGCCGGTTACAGTGTTGTCGCGTAGACAGTAAAACCGGGGGTTTTGCCGTGACGTCAGAGTGTGCGCCTCGCGCTGCGCCGTTATCCACCTACCGGAACCTGTAATAACTTTTTGTTAGGCTTCTGATTGGCCAACGTGGGTTTACGGTTAGGGTTATATTGCCGCCTGCTGGTGTGGCATGCTCTTGACAGCGCTTGATAGCGTGTTTTTGCGTTTTCATGTGGACGGGATTTTTTTTTTTAAACGCAGGAGGAAAAACTCCGGTTATAAAAATACCCGTGTCCGTGTGGACAAGGCCTAAGTCTTGAATATTGTGCAGTCACACTAGCCACGCCTCATTCAGGCAGAGTTATGGAGAATTTTAAATGACTGTTGAAACAAGATTAGACGGCAAAGCTTTATGGATGACAGATCAAATAAAAGTGGCATTTACATCTTCCTCAACAGGACAATGAAAATGTAAAAACTCAAAGGGTGTTAAATAATGATTCGTTGCCGCTGATCATACTTTACGGGTTTGCGAACACAGGCGTCACGTATAGATGATAACATTATGCAGTCAAAAAGTCCCAATGTTTAAATCACCCCTCCCTGATGTAATGGTACATCCTGTCAGCGCTGCCGTCACCTCCCTTAAAGCTCTGACTCAAACTTTTCAATATAATGCCCATGCCATGACTCATGACTCCTTACTGGGCCCTTCCCACCTCTATGACCAACAAAAAGGCAGGCAGCTCACTGTGCCACTGACGGACATAAAGGGCCTTTTCAGCGAGGAAGCTGCTTTCTCTCTCGCTTTGACTTTGTTTGGCACCTATAGCAGAGTGGCTAGAGAAAGACTAACAGCAAAAACAAGGGAATCGGTTGAATCTGGAACATGCATCCCTATCTGATCATTTCTAGGCATGTAAAAGAACTCCTGCCCAGAGCAGCTAATCAGAATAATCCACTGGGTGGGGATAAGATTAGTGACTCAAAAACAGCTCCTGTCAAGAGTTTAAAGGAAATATGAAGTGCTAAATAAAACCCTGAAATGACTCAATAGCATAAAGCTTGCTTCACACTCACCTGACATCTTTCATAACATTAGTTAGAGTGAGTCAGCCTCTTCTAACACACACAAACACAACAGGACAGCAGTTTCAGAGGTCTGGGCCCCCAGGACAAGGTCAACAGCCCATCTCTCAGCAGCAGCAGCCAGGCTCTGAGAACCATCCAGCAAGCAAAATGGTCAGAGATGGATGCTGTGCACGAAAACCTGAAAAACAGAGAGTCAAAGTTAACTTAACATCTCAGATTATTGAGGGAGAAACGACTAACCAAAGGCAACTGGCATGTTTACAGAGTCAGCTTATAGGCAATTCGGATGAGATCTCAACATCACAAGCGTTGCATCATTATGGCATTCAGGGTTTGCCAGAGACACCTAGGTGATGGATTGTAAACAGAAAGCACCCAACAGATTTTTCTCCATTTGCTAGCCGGGCTTTTGTCTGTTACATAACAAGCGTTGCTGCCGACACGTGGGTGCTTTAAGATAGCAGGATCACTGATACAGAGACGCACACAAGCAGAGGTCAACAGAGTTGTGTTTGCCCTGTGCACTGTACTGACTATAACCCTCTAACCTATATGGCTGATGACTGTGTACAGGTTAAACTAATAACAAAGATTTGCATCAGTTTATGGAAATAACTCAACTTTTTGTAACCCTTGCTCACCTATAAAGATGCATCAAGGCTCAACAATAAGGATGACCCCAGGTCAGTGAGAGAGAGTTCTGGGCCAGTTTATGGAACAATCACTCAGGCCAGTGTTGTGTTGTTTATGTTCAACAGTTCAATGATCACTATGAACAACAGTTCAATGTGTTTTTATGCGTTTGGATTTCCGTGGCATATTGAGCACTGTCGTTGTGAATTGTGCTGGTTTAAGTGTGGCACCAAGATCCCATCATCTAGCTGGTTAATATAAAAGGGACTTTTAAATTGCAAAAATCACTTTAAATAAACAAACAAATAAAGTAAGCCTATGCTTTTACAGATTTTATAGCACATTTTGAAATACTGACCAGGAAAGCAGAAAACTCCCCACTGTTCAGTCCTGATGCACGGAACAAGACTTGACATGCCTCTCCTAATTTTCTTGTCTGATATCCTCTATATATCTCATGACATGCATGCAATATAAAAAATATGCCACTAGAGTAGTGCTTCACATCTTGAACTGGATCTGAGGGTGCTTTCACACTGAGCGTTTGTTTTGGACCTGGTGGGTTTTCTCCCTCGGTTCGGTTCTTTTAGGCATATGTGAACACGGCAATCGTGCTCGGATCCGCCCCAAAACAACCGCTCAGCCCGATCGCAAACGAACTCTGGGGTGGTTCGCTTGAGGTGTGAAAGCAATCAGACCCAACAGACCAATGAATCAAATGGTGTTATGATTCATAATGGGAAACGTACTACATAAATAGAGGTAGTGTCTGAGTCAGTGAGTGAGCACATTAGTTATCACAGTTAAAAAGCCAAAAGAGCACCTCTTCATCTTAAAACGTTGTGTAATTGTGCTTCTCTGTGCAAGAATGCTGCCCCGACGAAGCCTTGATTCCTGCTCTAGCTGCATTACAACATTCGTATAGTGTTTGCGTGTGTCTTGAAACTGTTAACCACTAGACAGCGCTGGGAGATCCAGAGAGAGCGCTTTTGAATTTGCTGCAGTATTAATACAAATGTAGTACATAATTTAACAGCGGGAATGACGGCTACATTCGTATAGTGCTTGCATATCTCGACAGTTACAAATAAAGCCACAATAAGCTTATGGAGCGAACATAGTGCTGGGCAGTAAGACCAAAAATATATATTGCGGTATTTTTCAAAATTATACCGGTTTCATGGGTTTTTTTTTTTCAAGCATGACTGGGTGTCAACCATATTTTCTGAGGAAATACTGCAGTAAAAACGTGCAGTGCTCATGTTTATTCAACGATGTCAAAGCCTTTTTTCTCCCCAAAAGTAGGCAACAAAATACACATTTAAAGTCCCTGTAAAGTCAACATTTTGTATGTGTTCTGAGTTTGTCACACCACAGAAAAATGTGTTATTAGCCACCCTGCCAAATTTGAATGATAAAAAAAGCCAGCAAATACATAAAATAAGCTATCAAAATCTTGAAAAAATGAGCATTAGTCTCTGCTCTCAAACGCTGGGGGCGTGTCCGCTGGCTGCGCTGAAACCACGCCCACTCGCGGGAAAACTGCCGTCTCCACACTCAACTCTACAGCCGGAATAGATGCTCGCACGGTGGGCACGCACTGCCGATGATGGCACCAGTTGTCGGCGCGAAGGGAGGATGATGCCGAGGCGGAAGATAGTCGGTTCGGCCCCATTCACCGGTAACAACGGATTATCAGTGAATGTCTCAGTTGTCTCCGACGAAAGTTTATAAAACTATCCCGTGTAAAATGATCACTTACAGAGGCGGGTTTTGGCGGTGATCCTCAGCTCTCCATCAAGGTTGGCTCTTCACAAAATTAATCCACTTCTTCTTGATGTAATCGTTTTTTGGAAATTTAAATAAGGACACCGATCTGTTTTGTATGTGATCCGGTGATCGCATCCAGGTAGTAGGCCTAACGTTACGCTTTTCTGTGACGAAGGCATAGCTAGCTAGCAATCTGTATGCTGCTGTAGTAACTAATAGTACTGACCGTAACTCACGATTGAGCGGCAAAACTGATGCGAATGTGCTATATATTGTTAGGGGAGCGGACAGCCTCAGTGCCTCCAGTGTGTCATCAAGTAGGGGCGTGTCCAGGAGCTCAGGGGCTCCAGTGTGTCATCAAGTAGGGGCGTGTCCAGGAGCTCAGGGGCTCCAGTGCGTCATCGAGCCCCGTTTTAGCCCCGCCCAAAAAATCCGGAAAATAGCAATGGTGAAAAACTGTTTAACGGTCTAACTCCACAATTCAGTACTTCACAGTTCACAGTCTTTGTAATATGTTTTAGCAATACATTTCTAACATTTCTAATGTGTTTAGAATTTTTTTTTTTAAATTGCCTTTACAGGGACTTTAAAGAAAGTTAGAAACTAGAATAATGGCTGTAGGTGCAATGACAAACATAATGCAAAATATACTAAAATATTAAATTGAGAACATAACATTAGTTAAATGAACACTAATTTTTCATAATATTTACTCAAAATTAGGGACACTCATAATTAACTGGTTAACCGTTAAACGACCACAAGAATTTTGACCGATTAATACTATTGGTTAAATGATTTAAAAAGTCATTTAAAGGGTTAGTTTACCCATAATTTACTCCACCCTTAAGCCATCCTAGGTGTATGTGACTTTCTTCTTTCAGTTAAACACAATCAGAGTTATATTATAAAAATATACTGGCTCTTCCAAGCTTTATAATGGGACTATGGGAATGAATAGAAATTGAAACAGAAACCAGCGGGCTCACGTAGCCTACCTCCCTCATTCGGCACAATACGGGACGCTGTTCCCTAAACAGCTTTCTGTGTACGCAATCCAAAACACGGACCAGTATAAGGGCTTTGGGTGTGCACTTAAATGGACAAATACACAGAAAATTATGTCAAAATGTCCGTCTTGTTGAGTTTTCACTTAAATGCAGTCAGTTATGTCTTAAGTGAACATAAACATTTGGGAAAGTAAACGAGATAATCATTCACTGAATAACTATAGTAACCTTAATAAGAATTAATGTATATTTAATTCATACGGGGAAACCTATGCAGCAGTGTTTTATTTTTTTACATATGATTACTTTATTAGATTTCTGTATAGGCTTATTATTAGTAGTAGGTTTTTATGAACGCAGAGTTTTACAAAGGGCCCCCAGAAGTCTAGGACCGGCACTGCTGCCCATCAGATTAGAGTAAGACCTCATTTGAAACTGTAAAGAGTTTACTTGTATTTGTGTGCACTCATTGTGCTTTTGAAAACAAACAGGAAGCCTTTTATAATTGATTGTATTCTGTTTTTCTCCATTCTCAGAAGCACTACAGGTGAGCGATGTGACGACGAATCCTCATGTTCTTCTGTTGTTTATGCATTTACATTACATTTACATTTATTAGAGATGCACCGATTGATCGGCTGGTGACCGGAATCGGCCGATTTTCACGTGATCGGCCATGATCGGCGACCGGCCGGTCAGTCTGACATTTGCCGATTTAAGCCGGTCAAATGCACTCGGGCGCCGCATGATTAACATCGCGCAACATCAGCATCACACGTGCACACGGAACGCACATGTAGGAAACCTCGTGAATTACGACCGTTTCACACCGCAAGCGTGAGCAGCGGGGTTTTTTTTCTTCGGCCGTTCGGCGTGCATGTTAATGAGTGCATTCACACCGGGAGCAGGAGCAGCGCGTGAGCGGAGCGTCGCGTGAGCAACAGTGAAGCGCTGGTTTCGGCGCCGAGTCTATTCTGCTCGCGCTCAATTAAAGTGAAAGCATACTTTTGATGGACAAAATAAATATGATTTCACCCCAAAAGTGCCCAAAATGCACAGAATTTGCACGTCTGGTGTGTTTTAACAAGAACTGAATTAGCCAGGCTATGTCAGAAAAGAAAATTAAGACTCAAAAATATTTATAGAAAATAACTTGTTTTTATTCCCAATCGTTTCTCTGCACATGCTCCACTTGTCCTGTTTAGCCTGGCTGGACATGTGTCAGAGAGAAAAACTGTTTGAGAAATATAACTTGCAACAAGTGATTGCAATAGGCCTGTGTGTGTGTGTGTGTGTGTGTGTGTGTGTGTGTGTGTTGAGAAATATATACTGCAAGGGTAGGCTATATTTATTAGGTGTTCAAGCACGAAGTGCTGAAAACCTATTGTAATTGTACTGATTTTTATTATTATTAGGTGTTCAAGCACGAAGTGCTGAAAACCTATTGTAATTGTACTGATTTTTATTATTATTATTATTATTATTATTATTATTCTTCTGCCGTAAAACGCATCGTGCAGACCAAACCGTAAGAGCTAGAGACTTGAAACTTTGTCAGATGGTAGTACAAAAATCGAGGAGAGCTTATCAAATTATGAGCCCGATTGGCCCATAGGTGGCGCTATAGCAACCAATTGCGCAAAACTGCTCATAACTCCTAGACCGTAAGTCGTAGACTCAAGTGTCTTATATCATTGGAAAGCTGGACTCCTGACTTAAAAAACGTATATCTCCGATTTCATTTCCGTCATGATAGATTTTCCGCCATTTTGAATTTTGTCAAAAAACGACTTTTGCAAACTAGTCCCTGGTTTTTCGCCCGATCGGAACCAAACCAGTGCACAAATGTTTTGTGGAGTCTGAATATAAATTATAATCGAAAAAAAGTTGAAATTTCGATTTTCGGTCGCTAGGGGGCGCAAAAAGAACGTTGTGGGAGGAGCCTATTTTACTAAAATGGCTATAACTCCAGAAGTAAATTAGGTAGGTTCACCAAACTTGGTACAGGTGTGCATACCTTCAATCTGAGGTCACAGTAAAAAAATCGCGACGATCGAACACTAGGTGGCGCTATAACATGAAAAAAACATATAAAGGACTGACCGTTAGTCCGATTGACTTGAAAATTGGTATGCAGTGTCTTGGTCCAAGGCCCCATGTATGTCTATGAGGACATTGGCGTATCTCAAAAAACATGGCCGCCATCGACCAATGAATTTGAGACAAGGTTAACAGAGGCCAATCGGAACGAAACTCGATGGGCATGTTTGACTCATGGCCTAAGAGGTCTGTAAGAGTTTTGAAAGAAATCGGCCACTAGTTGGCGCTAACGAGTTTTACGGCTCTGTAATCACGTGGTGTTGCACACATCCCCCCAAAATGCATATCATTTGATAGATCTCCTCATGGTGAACAACTTTGCCTCTAGAACCATTGCTGTCAATCAAATCATTCATTAAATATTCACGAATATGTTAAAAACCTACTTTTGCGAACTAGTCCCTGATTTTTCGCCCGATCAAAACCAGACCAGTCTAGGACAATTCTCTGGACTCTCTAGATCAATAATTATCAAAAAAAAGTTGAACTTTGCCCTTTGGTTCACTGTAACAGGGTCATTTAGAAAAGGGGCGTGTCAAAATACACTCAAAAGCCTATAAATCATAAATGAAAACTCAGAACTTGACAAAAATTGATGAGTATATGTGTCATACCATGGTGAGGAAGCATGCAAAGTTTCATGGAGATCGGACCATAGGTGGCGCTATAACTGTTAAAAAGCTTTAAAACCATACATTTCCTATGGTAAATTGCCTGTATTGGCTGTAAATTGTCTTTTCCATCTATGATCGTATACTTTTCATATCATAATGTTTAAAACCAGTGCAGTACAATTCTCTGGACTCTCTAGATCAATAATGATCAGAAAAGGTATAACTTCTTCATTTGGATGGCTATAATAGGGTCACTTCAATATGTAGCCTTGACCAAATTTCCCCAAAAGCCTAAATCTCTTCAATGAAAGCTCAGATCTTCTTAAAAAAAGGTCAGGACATATCACTCTAAACAAGCTTGAAAAATTTCAGACAGATTGGACAATATTTGCCTCTATATCAGTTAAAAAGGTGAAAATGATGCCATATTAAGCCAATAAGTGGTGTTTTACTGCCCCCTGCTGTTTAAAATAGTCATTTTGTCATGCTACTAACTACTAATATTCTATAATTCTTATTTAGAGTTTATAAAATCACTATTTTAACATTTACACTCACATTTTGTCAAAATTAATCTATTGAAGCATTGTGTCACAGACAAATGTTAATCCTGAATGAGACACAGTTCAGATCACTTTATCTACAACAGAATGTGTTTGTGTAGTCCCATGTTTCTGAATAAATCCTGAATAATCTGATTAATAGCTTGCAAAGACATATGTTTTAATGGTCTATAAGCATTTCATATATTTTCATAATGACTTGTGTGTGTGTGTCTGGATATGAATGCAAAAAGACTTTATTAATAAGTAGAGTGGCCAGCAGAGGGCAGTAGAAGACCACTTATTGGCTCACTTTCATTTTAACAGCCTTGAGTTTCAACAAAATTCTGAACTAAAGCAAACCAGTTTTTCCATGTTAACTGCATTATCCATGCTTACTATAAAATCCATTATATAACAATTACTATTATAACACAATCATATTTTGTCAGAGTGTAACACTTTATTTGTACTGACACATGCTAGATGCATGGTAAATCATACTAGAACAGGGTAAATCATGTAAAGCATACTACAACATGGAATATCATGGTAAAACTATGGTAAATCATGCTAGATTCATGGTAAATCATACCAGAGCGTGGTAAATCATGGTAAACGATGGTAAATTATGCTACAACAGGGTAAATCATTGTGAATCATGCTAGATTCATGGTAAAACATACTAGAACATGGTAAATCATGGTAAAACTATGGTGAATCATGCTAGATTCATGGTAAATCATACTAGAACATGGTAAATCATGGTAGATTCATGGTAAATCATACCAGAGCGTGGTAAATCATGGTAAAACTATGGTAAATTATGCTAGATTCATGGTAAATCATACTAGAACATGGTAAATCATGGTAAAACTATGGTGAATCATGCTAGATTCATGGTAAATCATACTAGAACATGGTAAATCATGGTAAAACTATGGTAAATCATGCTAGATTCATGGTAAATCATACTAGAACATGGTAAATCATGGTAAAACTGTGGTGAATCATGCTAGATTCATGGTAAATCATACTAGAACATGGTAAATCATGGTAAAACTATGGTAAATCATGCTAGATTCATGGTAAATCATACTAGAACATGGTAAATCATGGTAAAACTATGGTGAATTATGCTAGATTCATGGTAAATCATACTAGAACATGGTGAATCATGGTAAAACTATGGTGAATCATGCTAGATTCATGGTAAATCATACTAGAACATGGTAAATCATGGTAAAACTATGGTGAATCAGCTAGATTCATGGTAAATCATACTAGAACATGGTAAATCATGGTAAAACTATGGTGAATCATGCTAGATTCATGGTAAATCATACTAGAACATGGTAAATCATGGTAAAACTATGGTAAATCATGCTAGATTCATGGTAAATCATACCAGAGCGTGGTAAATCATGGTAAACGATGGTAAATTATGCAACAACAGGGTAAATCATGTAAAGCATACTAGAACATTGTGAATCATGCAAGATTCATGGTAAATCATACTAGAACATGGTAAATCATGGTAAAACTATGGTGAATCATGCTAGATTCATGGTAAATTAAACTAGAACATGGTAAATCATGGTAAAACTATGGTAAATCATGCTAGATTCATAGTAAATCATACCAGAGCGTGGTAAATCATGGTAAACGATGGTAAATTATGCTACAACAGGGTAAATCATGTAAATCATACTAGAACATGGTTAATCATGGTAAAACTATGGTAAATCATGCTAGTATCATGGTAAATGGTTTTCCATCTATTATGTCAGTGGTTACATGCTTGCTAAATGTCTTTAATGCTTATGTGCTAAAAGGGCTTAACTGCTTGAACACCGCTGAATGCTGCTTGCAGCTTTAATTATTATTATTATTATTATTCTTCTGCCGTAAAACGCATCGTGCAGACCAAACCGTAAGAGCTAGAGACTTGAAACTTTGTCAGATGGTAGTACAAAAATCGAGGAGAGCTTATCAAATTATGAGCCCGATTGGCCCATAGGTGGCGCTATAGCAACCAATTGCGCAAAACTGCTCATAACTCCTAGACCGTAAGTCGTAGACTCAAGTGTCTTATATCATTGGAAAGCTGGACTCCTGACTTAAAAAACGTATATCTCCGATTTCATTTCCGTCATGATAGATTTTCCGCCATTTTGAATTTTGTCAAAAAACGACATTTGCAAACTAGTCCCTGGTTTTTCGCCCGATCGGAACCAAACCAGTGCACAAATGTTCTGTGGAGTCTGAATATAAATTATAATCGAAAAAAAGTTGAAATTTCGATTTTCGGTCGCTAGGGGGCGCAAAAAGAACGTTGTGGGAGGAGCCTATTTTACTAAAATGGCTATAACTCCAGAAGTAAATTAGGTAGGTTCACCAAACTTGGTACAGGTGTGCATGACTTCAATCTGAGGTCACAGTAAAAAAATCGCGACGATCGAACACTAGGTGGCGCTATAACATGAAAAAAACATATAAAGGACTGACCGTTAGTCCGATTGACTTGAAAATTGGTATGCAGTGTCTTGGTCCAAGGCCCCATGTATGTCTATGAGGACATTGGCGTATCTCAAAAAACATGGCCGCCATCGACCAATGAAGTTTGAGCCCCTATGAGACGAGGTTAACGGAGGCCAATCGGAATGAAACTCGATGGGCATGTTCGACTCATGGCCTAAGAGGTCTGTAAGAGTTTTGAAAGAAATCGGCCACTAGTTGGCGCTAACGAGTTTTACGGCTCTGTAATCACGTGGTGTTGCACACATCCCCCCAAAATGCATATAATTTGATAGATCTCCTCATGGTGAACAGCTTTGCCTCTAGAACCATTGCTGTCAATCAAATCGTTCATTAAATATTCACGAATATGTTAAAAACCTACTTTTGCGAACTAGTCCCTGGTTTTTCGCCCGATCAAAACCAGACCAGTCTAGGACAATTTTCTGGACTCTCTAGATCAATAATTATCAAAAAAAAGTTGAACTTTGCCCTTTGGTTCACTGTAACAGGGTCATTTAGAAAAGGGGCGTGTCAAAATACACTCAAAAGCCTATAAATCATAAATGAAAACTCAGAACTTGACAAAAATTGATGAGCATATGTGTCATACCATGGTGAGGAAGCATGCAAAGTTTCATGGAGATCGGACCATAGGTGGCGCTATAACTGTTAAAAAGCTTTAAAACCATACATTTCCTATGGTAAATTGCCTGTATTGGCTGTAAATTGTCTTTTCCATCTATGATCGTATAATTTTCATATCTTAATGTTTAAAACCAGTGCAGTACAATTATCTGGACTCTCTAGATCAATAATTATCAGAAAAGGTATAATTACTTCATTTGGATGGCTATAATAGAGTGTAAATCGGATGGCTATAACAGCTATAACAGCTTGGATGGCTATAACAGCCAATAAGTGGTATTTTACTGCCCCCTGCTGTCATTTCATCATACTACTCTCTAATATTTTTATATATAATTGATATTTAGACTTTATTAAATCATTATTTTAAGATTTACAATCACATTTTGTCAAAATTCATCTATTGCTCTGTAGTCTCTAGAACAATAATTATAGGAAAATGTATAACTTCTTCATTTGGATGACTATAATAGGGTCACTTCAATATGTAGCCTTGACCGAAAGCCAATATCTTTTCAATAAATGCTTATAGCCTCTTAAAATAAGGTCAAGAACAGCTATAACAGCTTGAAAAAGGCTAACAGCCAATAAGTGGTATTTTACTGCCCCCTGCTGTTTAAAAAAGTCATTTTGTCACACTACTCAACTATAATTAATATTTAGACTTTATAAATTCACTATTTTAACATTTACAATAACATTTAGTCAAAAATCGTCTATTGAAGTGACAATTGAGTCACATTGGCTCCTGAAGTTCCAAATGTCTCTATCTACAACAGAATGAGCGTGTGTAGATTAAATTATATGAAAAACATGGCATATTGTATAGGTAGGCTGTAATAGCTCTGTTGTCCACTAGATGGAGCAGCAGCATTAGATATTTTTAATCTTTTTTTGCTATCAACATGGTAAATCATGGTAAATAACGCCAGAAACATGATAAATCATAGTAAAAAAGGTAAATCATGCTAGAATCCTGGTAAATTATTCTAGAATGTGCTATATCATGGTAAATCATCATATAACATGGTATAATCAAGGTAAACTATGGAAAATCATGTTAGATTCATGGTAAATCATACTGGAACATGGTAAATCATGAAAAATCACACTGAAATGTAGTATATCATGGTAAATCATGCTTGCTACATAAAACTTAATGTCTTTTGATGCTTTTGTGCTTAACGGCCTGAAAGGCCTTAACTGCTTGAACACCGCTAAATGCTGCTTGCAGCTTTAATTATTATTATTATTATTATTATTATTCTTCTGCCGTAAAACGCATCGTGCAGACCAAACCGTAAGAGCTAGAGACTTGAAACTTTGTCAGATGGTAGTACAAAAATCGAGGAGAGCTTATCAAATTATGAGCCCGATTGGCCCATAGGTGGCGCTATAGCAACCAATTGCGCAAAACTGCTCATAACTCCTAGACCGTAAGTCGTAGACTCAAGTGTCTTATATCATTGGAAAGCTGGACTCCTGACTTAAAAAACGTATATCTCCGATTTCATTTCCGTCATGATAGATTTTCCGCCATTTTGAATTTTGTCAAAAAACGGCTTTTGCAAACTAGTCCCTGGTTTTTCGCCCGATCGGAACCAAACCAGTGCACAAATGTTCTGTGGAGTCTGAATATAAATTATAATCGAAAAAAAGTTGAGATTTCGATTTTCGGTCGCTAGGGGGCGCAAAAAGAACGTTGTGGGAGGAGCCTATTTTACTAAAATGGCTATAACTCCAGAAGTAAATTAGGTAGGTTCACCAAACTTGGTACAGGTGTGCATACCTTCATTCTGAGGTCACAGTAAAAAAATCGCGACGATCGAACACTAGGTGGCGCTATAACATGAAAAAAAACATATAAAGGACTGACCGTTAGTCCGATTGACTTGAAAATTGGTATGCAGTGTCTTGGTCCAAGGCCCCATGTATGTCTATGAGGACATTGGCGTATCTCAAAAAACATGGCCGCCATCGACCAATGAAGTTTGAGCCCCAATGAGACGAGGTTAACGGAGGCCAATCGGAACGAAACTCGATGGGCATGTTTGACTCATGGCCTAAGAGGTCTGTAAGAGTTTTGAAAGAAATCGGCCACTAGTTGGTGCTAACGAGTTTTACGGCTCTGTAATCACGTGGTGTTGCACACATCTCCCCAAAATGCATATCATTTGATAGATCTCCTCATGGTGAACAACTTTGCCTCTAGAACCATTGCTGTCAATCAAATCGTTCATTAAATATTCACGAATATGTTAAAAACCTACTTTTGCGAACTAGTCCCTGGTTTTTCGCCCGATCAAAACTAGACCAGTCTAGGACAATTCTCTGGACTCTCTAGATCAATAATTATCAAAAAAAAGTTGAACTTTGCCCAATGGTTCACTGTAACAGGGTCATTTAGAAAAGGGGCGTGTCAAAATACACTCAAAAGCCTATAAATCATAAATGAAAACTCAGAACTTGACAAAAATTGATGAGTATATGTGTCATACCATGGTGAGGAAGCATGCAAAGTTTCATGGAGATCGGACCATAGGTGGCGCTATAACTGTTACAAAGCTTTAAAACCATACATTTCCTATGGTAAATTGCCTGTATTGGCTGTAAATTGTCTTTTCCATCTATGATCGTATACTTTTCATATCATAATGTTTAAAACCAGTGCAGTACAATTCTCTGGACTCTCTAGATCAATAATGATCAGAAAAGGTATAACTTCTTAATTTGGATGGCTATAATAGGGTCACTTCAATATGTAGCCTTGACCAAATGTCCCCAAAAACCTATATCTCTTCAATGAATGCTCAGATCTTCTTAAAAAAAAGGTCAGGACATATCACTCTTAACAAGCTTGACAAATTTTAGACAGATCGGACAAAATTTGCCTCTATAACAGTTAAAAAGTTGAAAATGATATGAATATAGTGGCATTTTAAGCCAATAAGTGGTGTTTTACTGCCCCCTGCTGTTTAAAATAGTAATTTTGTCATAATGCTGACTATCATTGTTCTATAATTCATTTTTAGAATTAACATAATCACTATTTTAACATTTACAATCACATTTAGTCAAAATTCATTGTCACATTGACAAATGTGAACCCTGAATGAGACAGTTTAATCTACAATAGAATGTGTGTGTGTGTAGTCCCATGTTTCTGAATAAATTCTGAATAATCTGATTAATAGCTTGCAAAGACATTAAATGCTTATAGACCATTAAAATATATTTTCATAATGACTGTGTGTGTGTGTGTGTGTGTGTGTGTGTGTGTGTGTGAAAAGCACCTGTGAAAACACTTTATTAATAAGTAGAATGGCCAGCAGAGGGCAGTAGAAGACCACTTATTGGCTCACTCTCATTTTGACACACTTGATTTTCAACAGTAAATCAAAGCACTAAAGCAAACCAGTTTTTCCATGTTAACTATTATAACACAATCATTTTTTGTCAGAGTTTATCACTTCATTTTTATTGGCACTTCACATCAATGCAGCAATGTGGTAAATCATGGTAAATCACGATATAAACATGGTAAATCATAGTAAAAAATACTATTACATGGTGTATCATGGCAAATCATGCTAGCAATGTGATGAATCATGGTAAATCATGCTACAATCCTGGTAAATCATTCTAGAATGTGGTATATCATGGTAAATCATCCTATAACATGGTAAATCATGGTAAACTATGTTAAATCATGCTAGATTCATGGTAAATCATACTGGAACATGGTAGATCATGAAAAATCACACTAAATTTGGTATATTATGGTAAATCATGCTAAAACATGGTCTATTCCATCTATGATGTCAATGGTTAAATGCTTGCTACATAAAACTTAATGTCTTTTGATGCTTTTGTGCTTAACGGCCTTAAAGGCCTTAACTGCTTGAACACCGCTAAATGCTGCTTGCAGCTTTAATTTTATTTTTATTTGTTATTTATATATTATTTTATAGCCATTACCTGTTTTCATACAAAAGTTTAGTTTGCTAAATATATCAAATTTTTTTTAAGTTGGATATTGGATGTGAAAAGAAAGAAATGCATAACACTGCACTTTAGATGTGTGTGGATTTCCCACACCAGGAGTAATTTATATAGTTCTATTTTATAGCGATTATCTGGTAAAAAAAAGTTCTATGCAAAATTTTCTATTAAAGAGAAGATAGAAAATAATATATGTTTGTGTGTGCTGTAAAGTGGTTTAAAAAAAGGAAATCGGAATCGGCTTAAATCGGTATCGGCAGGTCAAACTCAAGAAAAATCGGAATCGGCCTAGAAAATTGTAATCGGTGCATCTCTAACATTTATTCTATATTTAGCAGACGCTTTCCATCCAAAGCGACTTATAAATGAGAACAATAGAAGCAGTTAAACTAACAGTAGGACAACAATACGCAAGTGCTATGACCCTTCTCAGCTTAAAAAAAAAAAAAAGACATGTTAGGTTATTAAGAGAAGAAAAAGTGTTGGTATTACTGGATCAAGTGCCGAGGTCCGAGAAAGAGATTTTGTGCCTCTTTGAGATGGCACCACAAGACGACGTTCGCTTGCAGAGCGCAAGTTTCTGGATGGCACATAAGTCTGAAGTAATGAGTTTAGGTAAAAGGGAGCAGAGCCAGTGGTTGTTCTGTAGGCAAACGTCAGTGACTTGAATTTGATGCGAGCGGCAACTGGAAACCAGTGCAATTTTGTGAGGAGAGGAGTGACGTGTGCCCTCTTATGCTACTATTACACATGTAAAAACTATTTTAAATGGATCCATTCGGATTTAATTTTATTCTAATTTAACATAACTTGTCAGTTATCAGATACTGAGATGGGTTAACGAGCTTCGGTTGTCAGTTAGGGAAAAAACCCGAAGTGAACAATGAACATCCCTCCTCAAAATTCACACAAAGGGCGTTATTAAATGAAACATCTGTTGATAAATTTTGGAGCTATAAAAGGGGAAACTAATACTACTGTTCATGTGTTACAGTACATTTGCTCTGAATACAAAAATGTGAGTTAATGACAGCAGAGTTAATGACAGCAGAATCAGCAGCTGAAGAGGTTTGTTTGAATATATGCTATAAATGCTCCAAGCAAAAATAGGGATGTTTCTCTTCAGGTGTTGTCCGCCCATGCAGAGCTAATGAACTCACAAAAGCACAACACTAGCATAAATGAGCAAGATAAAACACTAACCAGCCATCTGCTACTCATAATCCAAATTAGTAATGTCAGACTAAACTGAAGAAGCATGATCCAAATACAAATGCAATACTGTAAGAAAAAAAAAACAACAGAGCAGACCTCCTCACCAGAAGTCACTGCTGAAGGATAATTGAATGAATGTTCCCCATGGTTTTTAGAGCTGCATTAATGAGCCCAACTGGTATCATGCAATCACCACTGCTGAGCTTGAGTGAAAAAAAGACCACTTTGTCAATCACAACTTGACAACATTGTCACTCTCACACCATGTCCTGACCAGGTGCGACACGACCATCTGGGTGTCACTGTCAAGTCATTTTTCTGTTCTAACTAAATGCTGAGAGAAGCAACCAAAATCACAGCCGAAGGGAACATATCTTATGTTTAATAATTCTGCCCTACAAGCAAAACAAAAATTACACCAAAAAAAAGAAAAAACAAGCTTTCAAACACTTTGTCACACAGTCATTTTTCAGATAATCATGCTCCAAACAAAACTAGTTTTCTTGCAAATAAAATTGCACATTCTGGAGAGGAAAACTTGAGTATTATGAATTACAACAGTGCATTAAGCATCATTTCATGAAGAATTAACAAATGCATGACTCAAACGATGTCCAATGAAGTCTAACGATCTGATGAGCCTAGCAAACTGAACTGCTTGGTGCTGGCGTAATCGGTTTAGGCATGGGAAGCGTAGTAGCATTATGTAACATCACTGCTAGGGCTCTGAGATGCAGTAAAGAAGAGATAGTGCTCTCAAAACCCAGTTTGCACCTTCTCGCTACTGCACCAAGACAGGCCACGCAATGATGAGTCACTGAGGCCTGAAAGCAAAGGGCTGCCTCAGGGGGTTGTGTAGGGATGTGTAAGCTCTCTGGAAATTCAGGGACTGCACCACAGATATACTCTTCAGCATCCTGTCCAGCCCCCATTAAAAAGTCATTAGTGCAAAGCAAACCAATTGTTAAGCAGGAGCATAGAGTCACTGTTAATTTGTCCATTTGCAGTTAAGCAAGTGCTTAACAGTCCAAATGCAGTCCCCTGTGAAATATGACCAATTGCGTTTGCCATTTCCTGGTAATAAAAAAGGAACAAAATAAATCCTTTTTAAAGAAATAGAATATATGCTATGTTCTGTCACCTCCCTTCTCTGGTCTTAATAACAATTTGTTTGATTTTTTACTTATCAAGAAGTTCTACAATGCTGATAGGTCAAGCCAAGCCTTATGTGGGGCTGGCTATCGGGTATTTTTTAGGCACCGACCGAATTGCCTCGATACCAGAGTATCAAAAAAAATCTTGTCGTTCGGTACCAAATTTCGATACCTATGGCGTTAATCTTGTCAACCTCAGTGAGCCAATAAGCATACAGCATGATTGGTTGTGGCGAGGCATCAAGGAAAAACACTAGTTTTTATGCCGGTTACACCCAAAGACGTGGCTCACACGCGATGCTGAAGTGTGTAACCCCTCACTGCACACGTCTGAGGTGCATAACGACTCCGACAAGGTTTTGTTCCGTCCTCCACGCGGTGCCTTGAACTCACACCAGGAGCATTTCAGAAGCGAAAGCGACAGGATGCGCGAGACCACGTGATTTGCCTGTCAAACGTGGTTTTTCTTGATTTTGGGGTTTCTACCAAGGATATATTGGTATGCAATACAATTGGGAGTCTGCACAGGGTGTTTATTTTGAAATTGACTGTTTTTTAACTTTTATTTTGCATTTACGGTGGGGCTTGGACGCAGCGTCCGTCGAAAAATAGACTCGGCGCCTATCTTTAGCGAAGCAGCGTGGAGAGCCGCTTATGAAACGCGCCGCGTTGTGACTGTGAACACAAGCATTGACTAGAGTGGGCGCGATCAGCTCCGGTAGCCGTGTCGCATCCATAACACGCCGCAGACGTGTGTAGTCTAAATAAGGGGTAAGCGTCCCCAACCCCCATAGAAAAGATGTGGAAAAGATCAAAAGTGTGGCTACATTTCACCAGGCTCAATGCCAACAGCGTGCGATGCAATATTTGCAACAAGACCATTGCTGCCAAGACCAGCAAGACAATAAATCAGAATAAATTTAAGAGCAGAAAGTTTCTCCGTCTTCGACTGCAAGAAGAACTGGAGTGCGTCGCAAATTAACCGAAACTCGGCATATAGGATACTTGCCTCACAGCTAACAGACATGAGAAATATTAGGCATATAGAAAGCTTGAAATGTCTACTTTTAAACGAACCAATTCGAATCGAAAACATATACTCTCTGATTATGTAATCCAAATCAAAGGTGCATTTCTAGTTACCAGTTTATTAAAAAACAATTAAAATGTCTCCTTGCTATTTTTTCCCTGACACATTCAGAATTAGGCCACTTTTGCCAGTGCTTTGCGGTAAGCTTCATGCGTGCGCTTGAGCGTGAGGCATATATTCTGCCACCCAGTGGCCTATACGAGTCTGCAAAAAAAGTCAACAAACTGAGAAAATATAAAATATAAAAAGTTTTTTTTTTTTAGGTAATATGTAATGTAATCTTGTAATTAGAAAAAAAACGGATTTCATAAAATTGGTACCGAACGATACCCAGTACCGAACGAATTTTGAACGATACCCAGTCCTAGCCTTAGCCTGTCTTGTCCTTCCTCAGTCTAAGATCATATTATTCCCAGAAGCAAAAAAAAAAAAAGTTAAATTAGTAAATTAAATTAAGTACATACAAAATAATAATAATAAATGATGACAACTATTTTTATGTCAGTTCTAATATTGGGAAATAGGTCAAAAGTCTGATGTAAATGTAAATATCTTGGAACGCTCTGTGGGACTGGAGCTTCCAACGCACGTTCAAGCTCTTATCAGCAAAGCGCCAAGTTTAGAAAAGCCTGTTCTTGACTACTAAAAATAGCTACATATAATCATAGTCCAAAAAAAGCAACACAAAGTACAAAGTAAAGTCTGCAAAACAGACAGCAGAGGGGAAACAGGAGGGCAAGAAATCTGGTAAACCCCCATGCTATGAATACCACAGAACACAATGCACTTTACTGATACTGAGAAATATTTCACAATGACACCTACTCACAGCCCATCATGTAATACACTATTTCAGCTACAGTTTACTCAACCAAAAAAATACAGTAAATTATTTGAAGCTAAGAGGAACAGAGAGTAATCTTTTTTTTTTCTCTGGAGTGAGAAATGTGTCACTGAGTTCAGAACAGACACCGGAAACATAGCGTGTATATACAGTTAAATATATATATATATATATTTGCTGCTTGTTTAAATTACTTAACTAAAATGAGCTAAAGCAAAAGAATTGTACATTTTGTCCTAACTTAATATCATTGTGTTCAATATACTTAAAATTGAAGTTTACTTAAACCATTTGTGTTGGGATAACAATGATTTTTGTTGCATCAACTGAAACTGGGTAGTGGATTGTTAGTTCCCAGCATGCTTTGCATGATATAGAATTAAGTTGAAATTAAGTATCAATTTATGTGTTTTTTGAGCGAGTGTTTAGCATTCAATAAAATAATAGTTTAGCATCCAAATACATGCGCATAAACATTGTGCTGAATGAGGGAGGTAGGCTACGTGTGCCCGCTGGTTTCTGTTTACACGTTCCTTTTTGAGTGAAGGGATAGATCTGTTAACTTTGAATGTTCAGTCATGTTTGACATTTAAATATGTTTCTGATATGTTGAAATTTTTATGGTTACCATTGTGCTGAAGAGTAGAGCTTGGTTAGGTTGTGGATGGCTGCATGTATGCATGATGCTATGTCCAATAAGCAATAGCTTTACTAATGCCAGTAGTGATGGGCGATACTGCAAATTTCTGTATCGATCCGATACCAAGTAAATACAGGGCCAGTATCACCGATATCGATATCGATACTTTTTCATTTTAAAAGCATGCATTTGAACTTGTATGCACTTTCCTGTGCTAGAGCTGTGTGTCGTGATTTATGAGGTGAATGCATCATTAATATGCTAAATCTGAACACGTTTTCATGACTACTAGGCCTAAATATTTTGTGATTTGTGCTCTCAACTCCCCTTTAATTAGTCAGTGACTTTTACAAAACTACCCTAATTATAGTACTAGCCTACTGTTCAAAAGTTTGGGGTCTGTAAGATTTTTATTTCTCTTAGTAAAAACTGTATTACAATTTAACATAGGCTATCTGTTTTCAATGCCATAGTAAACTGTAATTTATTCATATCTTGATATCTTGATGAACGAAGTTGAAAGAACAGCATTTATATGAAGTCAATTTTTTTTTACAGTGTACCATTGACTGTCACTTTTGATCAATTTAATGCATCGATCCTTGTTGAATAAAAATATTAATTTCATAAAAAAGATCTTACTGACGTCAACATTTTAAACCGTTATGTACAGTTTTGGTTTGTTTATTGCGAAATAACGATTGTTTCTCTGTCATCTAAGCAGGGCTTCGTTTCCCAAACGCACTGGGCCTGTGAGCTCAACGAAGCACCATTATCGAACGCTCTCTGTGATTGATTGGTTTCGTCTTGTATACAGATGACTAGGAGAAAAGGTTCTATCCTACACAATTACCCGCTAACATTCGCTTATTTTTCAACTTAGAAGCTTATTTTATGCACTGAATTGCGTGCTAAATTAATAAAAAACTACTGGTAAAAAAATACACATTTGGATCGATATTTTTATGTGAGGATCGATCCTTTTCGATACCACGTCAGTATCGAAGTATCGATACTTCAGGATCGATCCGCCCCTCACTAAATGCCAGTGCAGTAACATGTATCCTCCTACTTGTGCTGTGCTAGTAGTTACAGAAAGTCTTTTCATTGTAAAACATAACGTTATTTTCATTACTCAAAATCACAGACTTGAATATATTGGAAACTCAATATATTTGAACTGATATAAGTAAAAAACATTAGCTGATTCTATCACTCTGTTTTTATGCGCATTTGAAGCATCGCATCAGAAACGAGTGATGGAAACGGCAAATAAAAAGTTTACGCTCGCTTGAGGAAGTTTTTGCCTTGTGGGAAAAAGAGTTCATGCGAATAATGGGAGATGGAAACGCATTTGCCTTATAAATTCTGACATAGCGAACATTACACCCACGTGACTAATCGGCTGTTTCCACTGATGATGGTGTCAATAATGTTGCACAACATTTCAAATGTGGCCTCTCTGACATTCTGAAATGTCGTAGCCAGAGGTTGTGAGAAAAATGTCTGGTCACCACGACCTCCCAAAAATCTTAGTGACGTCATTTTCCCCATATGTATGGGGCTCAACGTGCTCGTAATGCACTTGCTTCTAGTACCTTCATCAAAAAAAATCTGCATTTCTTCTTTTGTGTACAGCATTCAATTTGGTGATTGCATGCTGCACTGATAGTAAATTTATAACTTGCCCAATGTTAACTAATTGCAGTCCTGTCTCCATTTTCTATGTGTGCCTTGTTTTATTTAATGTTGGTTACTAGGTTACCAATACCACAGTCATCCGCTCGAACAACTTGATGGAAACACACCTAATTTGCACCCCCCCCCCCCCTTTTTTTGAGAATTTGAGAAAAAATGAGCTTCACATTTGGATGGAAACCAGCTATTGACTATCTTCATTTTAAACATATTTTAGTTGAACTTAAATTAATTGTGTAACCACTTGCTTAAAGACACTTGCTAGTAACCAGAGGGAATATCCAGGATATAGGGATATGGGAATATCCAGAGTTTGCTAAAGTCTACTTGTATCCTACAATACAAATACTAAGAGATAAGCCTATCAGCAAGCCCACACAACATCTGCTTCAACAGATTTTTTCAGCTACCATAAGAGTGTAGTAGCCTACTTAACACTTTTTATTACAATTAAATCCATTTTGTTGAACTCTACAGATTTTCACCCAAAATCAGTGAAGGAAATGCAAAAAATAAATTAAAAAAATTTCCATCTGGGCAAGCCATCTTGGTAGCACAATGGCAATTCTGCTCCGTGGCTAAGTCTACTGCTGTCTGCAAAAAAAGATAAGAAGATAATAATAAAAGATAGCGACAGTTATGTTTTCATTGACCCTGGCAAACAATCCGCCAAAGTTTTAACAGTGCAGGCGAGTTTGCCAACCTAAACTAAACAATGTTTGGACAAGGAGTCATATTGTTCTGTGAACATGATTTGGGTTTCCCCCATTCAATCCACATCTGACTGTCACAATTATATTTTTAAATTTCACAAACACGCCTTATAAAACTAGCCATCTGAGCAGGCGGTTTAAAGTGCACAATCATGTCAGGCAGCTTCTGTCATTTGAAAAATGTGCAATGCTCACTGTGCCATGGGAATCTAGCTGCGGCTCCTACAAAGGATGCTATTGTTGCTTAAAATGATGAATTCAATTGTTGTATTCAATCTGACACAGTTATATAATCTACATTAAGGTGGCAGGGTGTGGTTTGTGTTTTGATTTACACATTGCTTTTAAAAGGCGCATTTAATGAGATTTGATCTAGTGCTGCTGCTTTCTTTCATCAAGCAAAAGAAGTATACCATGATGACCATGAGTAAACTTTTGCATTTCAGCAAGTCAAGCTTAACTGCTTTGTTGTTCAAATAAAACACTTCAAACAAACCAATTCAAGGGACGGCTTTTCACTAGGGTAAACAGCAAGAGTAATATTTCTTCTATGGCAAACAAATATATATTCAAGAAGGACATTTGGACCATACAACAAACTACAGGCACCTAAAGTGTACACAGCCGCAGCTCAACGCGAATTATCCACAGCCTGAGGCAGCTATTGCTCATGTGAATCCCCACGTGCTGCAAGCTCGGCAGCCAGGCATCTTTGCTTCAATCCCTGTGATGTCATCCCAGGCGAAAGACTCCTCTTCAGCTTCTCTGGGATAGGATTACGGCTGCTCTGGATCAAGACTGATGTTTAGCGCATGAGGAATGAGCCATGTGATCAACACACTTTCACACCAGACACTGGGCCCAGTGAGAGCCCACTGACAGTAAACTGACGGTTACATTGTTTATTTGACTCTCTGGCCACTGTTTGGACTAGCGGTTGTGCTTTTGTTTCACAGCATAATCTGTGGCGCTCTGAAGAATAGTGCTTTCTTAAAGAATGTGAATAGTCTTCATATGAAGTTGACACATAGGTCTGGAGCAGCGAGGAGGTATGCTGCTAGCGGGACTCTCCAGAGGAATGAATCAAACCGTGGGCACTGGCTGTCATCAGAAACCAAGAGAACAGCTAGTTCCTAGAAACTCAGAGCTGGAGAAAAAAGGACCTGCATTTAAAGCTACAGCTTAACATCAAGAAACAAGTTAGAGACAAGGCTCTCTGACAAGACAATGTTAGCAGTCAGTCACTCAGCAAACACTTTCAATACCCCTGGATCAACCGGCGAGACCCAAGTGCTTTGCTCAAAAGCACAATGCTGATGGCTCATGTTGGCTCAATATCAAGCAAAAACATATTTTCTCTATATGTATACAGTTAAAAGTCTAAAGATGAGGGTCTTATGTCAATTTAATGGTGTCTGTTTGTTGGGACAGATGATTGTTGTGGGAGCATTTTGGCTCAGTGGATAACACTGTAAGTGATATGTAAGGTCTCTGGCCCACCTGCTCTCATTCACCTGCTGTTCTCAAACCCACTGGGGTGAGGGGACACCACTTAAATTTTCATAATTAACTAGTAGCACCTGCAGGTTCTTACCTGACACCCAGCTCTCACAATTAGCTCTCAAAAATAAATAAGTGAAAAAAGGAACTACAGTGTGATGTAAAGCACAGAACATAAGCATCGGTTATCAGGGGTCTCATTTATAAAACTGTGCGTAGGATCCTTACTAAAAGTGTACGTGCACCCGAAAGCCAAAAAATGCCGTACGCAAAAAAATATTCAGACTTATAATACCATGCGTACGCCAGAACCGGCGCAGAATTCACTTGATAAATCCCAGTCAGCGGAAGATTGTGCGCACATGCGTCTCCTCCTCGAAATAACCATATGGAGCTTACGACGCCTAGTTTGACTATGCATATCCTCATCTGCATATCATTTGCATATGATTATTCATCCACGTGATAACATGTTTAACGGTACCAGACAATAGGAAAATATCAAAAACGGATGTGCCGTCACATTTCATTAATACAAATTATTTAGTTGCCTATCCTTGCCTTGTTTTTGAATAAATAAATCAAATTGTGTAAAATACATTTCAGAGAAAGTTTTTCCTCAATCTTTTCCACTGGCCAAATAGTATTTTTAATTGATATTTTTAATGGAAACAGATAGACCTTGTTGTGCATTATTTGGACGAAACGGTTTTCTCAGACAATCTGCTATTATCATGATAAGCAATTATCATGTATCAATTATTATATTAAAATATTAAAACACAGCATGCCAGAGGAAAAGTGTTCAAAAGCATTGCATCCACAACAAATAGGCCTATTTCTATTTATTGAATATAAAAATGATAACTTCTCAGTAAGGATTTAACACCGTTAATGAGAATGGCATATTTAATCTGTCTATATCAGAAGTAAAACATAAAAGTTTAAATCATTATTTTATTTCTTTAAACTGTTATTGTGAACATGCACTGTATTTATGATTAGGACTCATAATGAGGATTTATGGTTTTACTTCATCTGCCGTTAGATTTGCATCAGTTTTACTGCCCAGCGCTCGCGCGGACATTCAAGAAGGGATGGATATTTGCTTCAAGTGATAGGCTTGGTGAGTGAAATTATATTTGTATTATCTTTCTGTATATGTATAATTTCCTTTAGATTTTCTGTCTAAAAGTGACATTTAACTGCAGCTCACCATCGGTGTTGCCAAACTGCTCCATCTCCAAAACGTTTGCGTACAGGTGCACAAATTTTCCTGTCAAGTTTGTTTTTAAAAATCACAATTTATGCGTCGGAAGTGGCGTACGCCTCTTTCAGGGCCTGTTTTGTGCGTACGCAACGGTTATAAATGAGGCCCCAGGTGTCTGAAGTTGCATACGTCAATAATCAGGTACCAATTACTTTTAAACAGTGACAATAAAACATTCTTATAACAAACATGCACACTGCTGTAAACTGGCCCAACCCAAATAATGATTATTGAATGACTCTATTGATGAAATATGCTGACCACTTAAACATGCTTATCCGCATAACTTTTAAGCATGTTTTCAGCATTAACGCTCTCTCTAAACTGTTAAAACAATTAAAGTTCCCAAATACCAATAATAACGTCATAGAGGCACAACCATGTAGCAGACTAAGAAATAATGGAGCACAGAACTCCAAAGCACACTCTTGTTCTTCAATTTCAGGTGTGCTGTAAATAGATTATGACTCAGAGGAAAAAGCACTAAGATCATGTAACTTTCGACCTGTTTGCTGCAAACTACACATAAAACAACACACTTTTCCTGGTATTTAAGGAGGCCTTTGAGGTACTGTGTAAACTGTAAGCCTGGTAAAACAATGATAGAACGATGGATGCAAACTCAGGAGGAGGAACACACAATCGTGATATTAGTCTGAACACGGTCACTCTTAATTAAAATAAGAGCCTAAACTTATCTAACAGACAACTACAGGTTAGCAGAACGACAGGACAGGACAGTTAAAGTGTAAAGACATGCTTTTTTAGACATAAACCAAAAAGTCCAGGACAATGAAATACAGCCATTCAGTTTAACCTGTCTTTGGGGTGTGACATGCTAAACTCAATCAAAAAATTACATCAAACAGCATTAAAAAAAAAAAATTGTACTATATTTATTGTTGAGCAGCATGCAGCTTTAATGATATTTTAATCTAGACACTGCATAGAATATTTCTACTTTTAAAAATGTATTTGTATTATCACATGGACTACAGAAATGAGCTAATCAAAAGAAAAACATGCTCTCCCTTACATAAATAAATAAATGCTTAAAAATCATGTTGAAAAAAAAGTTAATGTTAATGTCAATCTTGCAAGTACAAAAAATATCAAATCATAATGAGGCTGAAGAGTGGGTCCGTTTAAACGGCTTAGATACGATTATTTTCAAGGTCCAGAGAAACAACAACCCTGAACAGTCTTAAAACCCAAGACTTTGTTTGCATGTCCTACTTTCATGTCTAGGGGTGGCTGCCTTCACTAAACAACAAGCTGACAAAAGAGCTTGTAAATACAGAGCTGAATAATTCAGAGCTGAGAGTAACCGTACCCACACATTGTAGGGATTCGAACCATGGAAGCAAGTGCCCACAGCTTTCATTTTAAGCGGGTTTCGGTAGCGACTGCGACTGCACCACGCTCTGATGTCTGTCAAATTCCAGCAGAAATAGGAAAGATGGAATAAGTAGAACAGTTGTGGAAAAAAGTAGATTATTAACTTAAATTCCATCCAATTTTGCATACACATTTGGGCCACTGAAAAACATTGCACCCATCTCGGTAAAACTGCAATCACATGAAACAGTTCAGCTAACTCTCGTTTCTAAAAACAGTACCAGTTTTTGTACTTTAAACTGACACCTATTGGCCTGGATACAAGAAGTTTTTGATGTCCTTTAATAGTGATTGTGGCAACTGATGTGCTGCCATTTATTCGAATCGGACCGACCGTACTGTTGGTTTAAAAACTCCAGCAAAGACTGCTTATAATTTGAATATTTTATTAGTCAATTGTATGACGTGATGTTTTTTATCAGTCAATTGCTTGACATCATGTGATGTTTTTTATCAGTCAATTGCATGACATGTCATGACATGGCAGAGCCCATGTGCGGGCAATAAGTTCCATGTCGAATAAACATGATTTTCTAGATGACTGGAGTTAGATTAAATATATATTTTCACGTTTATGATCTTCATCTTAATATAATCTTAAAGATAACAAGTGAGGATGCAGATCAGGTCAGCATATAACACCCTGTATATAATATACACTACGAACCAGAATTGGACACACATTGTACTATATAATAAGCTACAGTCTATAAAACAAATGCCAATCAAATATTATGCACAGGTCAGTAACGTTATATAGCCTAACAAACATAGCCTACATGACAACCAAATACCTGAAGCATGAAGGGTCACTGGGATGAAAGGAGTGGCCACAGTCATTGGCTGCCAGATGATAGCTTCAATAGTCTTCTTCACTAATCTATAACACATTTTTAGTTCTTACTAATATAAACCTTTAAAACTACACAATGTGTCGTCCTTTCAGACTGTCATTGCTTGGCCAGTTAACGTTTACGTTAGTTAGCTGCTCGGCTAGCGGACCGTGAGTGTCTCTCAAAGTTGCTGAGGCACAAAATTGCATTAGCCCAGAAACTGAGGAACAAGTCTTGTTATACACAATTAAAAGCACTTAATAAGACTCGTACTGAACTTTTAGAGTTTGTGACTGTTAGTTAATCTAGTTTTAGCAGTTAAAGAAGGGTCACCCGTTCGCTCAGCGTCCCCTCAAGAGTGTCCAGCCTAAAACATGACCTAACGACCAACTTTCCCTTATTAACATTTTACTTTCACACAGTTTTTCCACAGAACACATCTATTTTGATGTCAAACTACGGATATGGCGGAAATAACGGTCACTTTCCTTTCATCAACAACACTCAAACGCTGAGGGAAAATGACCCGGTTCCGTTACAAAACGCTCGTGAGGGTTTTTCAGGCTCGCGGAGCTAAAGCTAATGCAGTTGCGCGCTTACCATGAGCGGCCTCGCGGAATTTCTCTCTCATTTCCTCCCACTCTGGGCTTTTCGATCGCAGAAAATCCGTTCCTTAGGAGGTAATGTGTTGTTCAGCTTTGTGTAAATATCAAAAATACCTCTTGCTTGTTGTCTTAAAAAGACTTGACGACTAAGTACATTCTTACTCCCACAACAACAACAATGTCAACCAAGGCGCTACAAATCCGCCCATCTAAGGAAACTCAACTGACCGCTTGGGCCAATCAGAGAGAGAGTTGAATTTGACGGGCACAGACGTGAGCCAATAGCGATTGGAATTTCCTATTAAGCTCCGCCTGTGGGCAGAAAAGGGCAAATGTGAAAAGAGAGTGGGAGCTCAGTATTCCACGCTGGTTGGTCAACCACATAGTACATGATGGGCATCGGTTCGAGGAGCTCATTAAAGTAAATCGGACCTATGACAAAGCAATAAGCAACTTTATTTAAGGGTGACCGGCTTAGTGATGACGTATTTTGCTGATGCTGGAAAAATGTCATCAGCATGTTGTCTGGTCAATTCCACATGTTTATCCATCATGACCTCAGAAGTGATAGTTAATGCCTATCGTTTCTGTGAAAAATTCTGATGAGATAATTGCCTTTAATAAAAAATATGATTCGGTAAAATGTATCTAATGTTTTTATAAATTGTGTGACTAACAATAATAAAAAATATATATATTTTGGACTATTTAATAAAAAAAAGGTCAAAGTATAGTGAGGAAAAAACTGAAAACATTTTTAATAAATTGTAATTAGAATTGAGTAATGTGACCCACATTAAAGACATTACCAAATTTAAACATATCGGTAAGGTAAAAAACAAACTCAAAAGCAACTCAAGGACATAAATTTACACACAAAATTTGGCATGCCAGTTAGTTTTTTGTATTTATACTATTTTAGCAATGCATTTTGTTTGTGTAAACCTGTAAATTCTAAGTAAAAACTGTAATTGTAAAAACCCAAATGGTCTCAAACAAAGTAGGAAACAAAGATGAATCCAAATTAATTTATTGGAAGTATACAAATCACTACTCATAACAGGTGAGGAAATGACATGTCAATCTACATACATTTTAAAGTGTACAGCCACTTTTTACAAACAATAAAGCTATGGAAATACCAACAGCTTTAACATGTACGCTTCAGTAACGTCTGTCATTCTTCAACAAAAGACAGTTGCCGAATAACTAACAATTAAGACAAAAACCACCTTCTTCAAAAACAACACTAAAATCCTTAAAGAAATATAAACACTCCAATCTGCCTCAAAAAGTATAATGCCACAATGGCTGGAAAACAGACAATGAAGTTTAATATGGGAAAAATCAACGTCTCCGTCTGTCAGGGCTTCTGCTGCGCCTTCTTCCACCCCTACAGGAAAACACATTGGTCCATTAGTCATTTTATATGTCCACCTGTATCATTAAATGCTATAGAAGACAAACTCCACTACAAAATAAGATTGTTTGAGCGAGTGACACGGTCAGAGTATATAAATCCAGTTTAACAGCATAAGATACTGACTCACCTCCTCTTGCTCTTAGGGGGTCCCCTTACAAAGCCCCAGTCAACGCTGATTGGTTGCCCCATAAGATCTTGTCCATTCAGCCCTTCCATCGCAGCCTGGGCTTCTTTGTAAGTCTCGTACTCCACCAGTGCATAGCCCTATAAAAAAAAACAAAAAAAAACAAGCCTCATTATTTGCCAGATACTTTTTCAAACACCGCATGAAGCCCTTAAAGGAATAATTCTCAATTGGTTGCCTGGTTCCACAACTGTCTTTCACGTCTTGAAACAGGCCAAACTAAACATTTTGTGCATTAACATGCGTCAGCTTGACCTGAGAAATCTCTTCAAGCAAAAAAAGGGGCCAAATGTGAGGATCCACCAAATATGGGTTTCTCAATTGCCGACAGATATACATTTAATAAAATTTATGAAAACAAATGAAATGCAACAGGGTTAAAATGTTCAAAATTACACAATAAAACTTCATATTGAGCATCTTGTGATCAAAAACAGCTACACAGAGCACAACTGAAAGGACCAGGACACCACAGCTGAAATTTGTTTTAAAAGTGTAATTATTTTTTTAACATAATACACCATATTAGATGACTGATAGCTGATGCATTGACCTAAGAACTGTTTCACATGTTCACATAAAAAAAAAAAATTAAAACTGCAAATGGAATTCACTTTTGTTTATCAAGTCCTTGAGCAGACAAACTATTGAAGATGCACATCGCTAGTCACATGTAAAGTAGTAGCCAGACCTTCAGACTGATGGCAGAAGGTCTAGACTCCATCACAGCTTTCTTTGGCCAAGGACCACCCAAGAGGACGTCTGATCTACATGCAAGGCAACCGATTTTCTCTTCAGAAATTTTGGAATAAACCACTCAATTCATATGGATTAGTTTTACGATCTCTTTATGAACTTTCTAAAGCGTCAAAGTGGTAGTTGTGTAGCTGTCAATGGAGGGACAGAAAGCTCTCAGATTTCTTTAAAAAGATCTTCATTTGTGTTCCGAAGATGAACAAAAGTCTTACGGGTTTGGAACGACACGAGGGTGAGCGATTAATGGCAGAATTTTTCGGTTGAACTATTCCTTTAAGCACAAGAAAGCAGCAAGATCATAATAAACAGTCAAAATATGGTCATCCATTTGAGACAAAATGAATCATATTCTGGGTTCTGTTTAAAACACTGCCATCTGGTGGACGGAATAAAAAACACTTGGGTGAATCCCTCTTATTAGGGTAAAAAAAAAAAACATTTCAGAGCAAATACAGAGAGAAAGGCCTTCCTGAGCCAATAAACCTGTCAACTTTACATTATATACATTTTGTATATATATTTAGATATTATCTCACTCAGTCTCATTCATATACACATGATAACACACTCAAGCAGTCATTCATAAATTACAAATAAAGTGAAAAACCTAAAAATAAAAAAAATTCAGTAAACTTTACACACAGTTGCATGTATTTTTCTGAATCACAAATTTACAAAAACGCCGAAACTAACCTTAAGGTAACCAGTTCTTCTGTCCAAATTTAGATGCAAGTTCTTGATTTCTCCAAACTCTGCAAACTTGTCGTGGACATCCTCTTCCGTCGCCTCCTCATGTACACCAGTCACAAACAGAATCCACCCTTCAACAGCTAAAGTGACATCAAAACATGTTAAAAATGGTTCAAAATCTACAAGCGATAAAAGTTCTTTCTTCCAGCTGCAACCAAGATAAGAACCAAACATTGTCAACTGCAGTTAAACCAGCTTTTCCTTGACATATGCGCCTCATGATAGACATTCTAATGCATTTTAATACAGTCCAATATGTTGAAAGAAGAATTTACAGGCATAGAGATGTCAGATGCTGATATGCAACATTAACATCAATCTACTCTGATATTTGCAAAATACACTTGCATGTAATTTACAGTTCTGTGAGTTCCACTTACATCTCTGTGGGCCAGGCTCATCTCCATCCTGTTCTACTGTGTCATAGTCCTCTCTGACTCGGGATCTCGCTCCTTCCTCTGTGAAATAAAGCACCAAACATCATTAGCACGATTAATTAAGATGCAAACACACAGGATTAACGTTAGAGATGAGGTGACTTACCTGAACCAAACCCACGACCCTTCCTCTTCTTGGCTTTCTCTTTTAACTTGTGAATGCTCTCTGTAAGGTGAACAAAAGGAAAAATAATGACTCTTACAATGTATTAAAAAATAACAACGGCGTGGACATTTTTTAATATAACTATAAACATTATGAACGAAATTATATAAACTAATAGAGGATTGCCATGAATACGGTCTTATTAACATCACAAACGATGATGAATCTATATCTGAGCTTGTATTTTTAACGACCATACAACAATGATAATGATAAACATGAAAACTAGTAAAACGTATACAAACTAAACCCGAAGCAAGGCAATAAAATTAAGTAACGTAACGTTAGAATCAGTAACGTTACAGCGCGCGATTCGTTTGAATTAGCCAACCATTAGCACGCGTGCTAATCTGACTAGGCCCGTCGGAAGTAAACACGGGTATTACACACATTCAGCACTAATAAACAGGTGTTTTTTTATCATTTAAAACAATACTAATGTGTATGGACTTTTTGAACATAAATAACCACTGTACCGTCACCATCCTCGTCCATAGGAAACTCTTCACCCCCCGCTTCATGAAGATCCAGTACGTCCGCCATGATGCCTGCTTGTGAGTGAGCGAGAGTGCGACTGCGAGCATGCGCAGAATACTCACTGCGACACACGTCTTGTTCGTCTTCATTGCGTCACATGCTGTTCGACTACTTCGCCATCTGTTGTTTTGGAGGACGTCGTACCTCTGAATTTTCTTCTTCTTTCGGTTTTATGGCGGGTTGCGAACCAACTTTAAAGGTGCGTACCGTCACCTGTGATGGAGTGTGAAAAGAATTAACTAAATTCTCCTAAATCCTATTATATAACCCACTATTCTTAATAAATCTCATGATTGCATTTATTTGTTTTCCTGAATTTGCACCATCATTTAATAATTTGGTTATAATGGCACCCTACTGCTTGCAATTCTTCCTTAAGAATCCTCCTTTCTTTATTATAAGCCTTACGTTTCTTCAATATATGTTCTACTCTATTGAACATACTTCACATAAACCTGTGTTATGCTTCCCTATAATGTGTAAAGTATGATTTAGATTTGAATATCCTGTTCTTAAATGTGTGAAAATAACTTGTTCTCTTCTACTTAAGTTGTGGATTATATTGCCTCGCTTTATGTTTTTTTGGACCTTATAATAATGCCGACCTGTATGATGTGAGTCCCAAACTGTCTGCCATTTCTTATTGCACGCTTCTAAAATAAAATGTTTTCCTTCTGCTCTACTAAGTGAAATGTTTATATTTGGTTCTTTCATTTTTAATGATTCTTTGGCTATTTTGTCTGTTTCTTCATTATTGAATTGAATTATTATTCCCACCTGTCGTAAACTGTAGTAGGCTATAACCTGATCAGGATTTCTGTTAAAATATCAGTTCACTTTGTTTCCAATGATTGTAAACTCCCAAGAACTGTCATTGAGTCAGAGCATATTATTACCTTATCAGGTCTAACTTCATAAACCCACTCTAGTGCCATTAGAATAGCTGTCGTCATCTCAGCTGTACTGATGTGCCGTCTGTTATCCTTCCTGCCTTCCTCACCTTAAACTCTGGAACATAGAAAGCAGTCCCTGTCCTTCCAGTCTACTCTTCGAACCATCTGTATATATTTGAAGAAATGAGTAGTGTGAGTTTAATATACTCATTAACATATTTGTTTATACTAACCACTTTGTCCATTTCCCTTCTGTTCTGTAGATTTATATCAATGTCAGGTTGAGCTAGCATCCAAGGTGGAATTGGGGATATTACTACTATTGGTGCAAATGATTTTGAGTCTAGACCATGTTCATTAACCCACCCTTTTATTTTCCACGCAAAGCCTTGACCTGTTGCATTTAAAATTTCCCAGCAATCATGCAGGACTTCCCTTACAGGATGATTATCTCTTTGTCCCTGTAAATTTATCCAGTATGCCATAGCCCATTTTTGTCGTCTTATAAATAATGGCATTTCCGATGATTCTACTTGTAACGCTGCAATGGGTGTGGTTTTAACTGCTCCTAAAATGATTCGTAATGCTTTAGCTTGCATGACATCTAGTTTCTTTAACATCGTTGACGATGCTGACTCATAAACAATGCATCCATAATCTAATGTTGATCTCATAAGCCCAATATAAATGCTCTTTAATGACTGTTTGTCAGCACCCCAATCTTGTCCTGCTACTGCTCTCATTAAATTTAAAACTTTACCACATTTCTTTAATATATAGTCTATTTGGTCCTTCCAGATTAATTTATCATCAAACCACAATCCTAGATACTTAAATGTTGACACTTTCTCTAAAGAAGATCCATATAATTGTAACATTTTAATCTCTTTAATTTTCTTCCTCGTAAATATCTGATAACATGTTATATTGAGAATTTGAAACCCCATTCTAATGACCATTTTCCAACAACTTCTATAGCTTCTTGGATTTTATCCATATTATAAGATATATTCCTTCCTCTTTTCCACATTATTCCATCGTCTGCATATAAGCCAGTATTAATTCCCGAAGCTAATTTTATTTACAGACAAGGCTTAAAGGTCCCAGACTAAAATGCTTGAGGTGTTTTAACTGAAAGTGCACTGATATATCTTAAAATATGCACACCAGTAAAGTTTTTTTCTAAGGCACATTTTTTTATGTCCTAGCTAAGGCACTACTTAAATGTCCCAATTTAACAAAGGCCTAATCCTGGCTTAATCTAAACTCTGTCTGTAAAGCCAGGCATACAACCCAATATAAATATAACAATAAGAATAAAATAAATAGTCAGGAATTATCCATTTATTAAAACATCAAAATAGAGTACATAAATAATTAACATACTCTGTACAGCACAAAAAAAACATGACGTTTTGGTGTCTTCTTTATTTAATGAGTCTCTATTACTGTTACTTTTTATCTAGCCAAAACTATAAAAACATTAATTCAATTAAATTGTTTATGATCCTCATGTATTAATGCCTTTAACACATTTTAAACAATCCTGATGACAACAAACTGGTATTAATTAAGTCATGAAATTACTATAAATCTAGTTCAAACAATGCCCACTTCAAAATGATCTGTTCTTCAAGTGTAAAGTTCAGCGCTTGTTTCTAACGTTGGACTCCAATAGTCACTTTATATGACAAAGGGGGACAAGATAACCAAGAATACCTGACCGTAGATATATTCCACACTCCACAGTCTTAGATAAACCCAATCAGTTTGTGATAGAATAACAGCTGAGCTGGTCTGTGTTGACGTGTAAGTCAAAGCATAAGAGGAAAATACTAGCTCAGAAGGTTTTAGGATAAAATCTCAAGACACCAGGCAACATTCATTCACATGGGTTTGGGGCATTAGACTAAAAAAGAAAGAAAATCCATATCGACAGTGATAGACATACTCTCATGTAAAAGTGATTATGTGATTTGAAACCCCACAAAAATGCATCATTTGAGCACAAAGAGTAAAAGAGATTACTGCTGAACTTTGATTCGATCACTTCAGTGTCAGGTAAAGCCTAAAGGTTCAGTGTATGTAGATGATTTCATCAGCACTGGTCACCCTTTGAACTTGTCCTGGGACGATAAAAACCCACGGCTCATTGGAGAACACACCATCAGGTCTAAGAACCCCTGGACGTAAGGTAAGATTACATCTACATTATACTGGTCATGTCGAGCTCTGCTGTTGATTTTAATTTCTGTTGAAATTTAAGAGAAGAAGTCTGACTAGAAACTGAAATGAATCATTATCTCTGTCTGTTCAGGCAACTCTCACCCAACCTGCAACCATGAAGTTCTCCCTCATCGCCGTCCTTGTTGTTGCTCTGGCCATTGGTGAGACTTTAAAACATGTTAACGTGTGATGCTCTCAAGATATGTTGTATTTTGTGTATGCCATATGGCAACTCAGTTAATCTACACTCTTGAAATAAAGGATATTCATGGTTCCATAAAGAACATTTAAATTCCATGGAACTTTTCCATTGCACAAAAGGTTCTAAATAGTGGAAAAGGCTTTAGATTATTAAAATGTTCTTCACAATAAGAGAAAATGGTTATTTTGAGAACTATTCACAGAATGGTTCTTTGAGGAACCCAAAATGGTCCTTCTATTGCTCACTGCGAGTAAAAAAACCTTTTCGAACCTTTATTTTTTTACGAATGTAGGGGTTAAATAGACAATGTGTGTGGTGGATATTTTATCTTTATCTATTTATCTTGTATTTTGTGTATGCAATATGGCAACTCAGTTAGTCTAAGGGTTAAATAGACAAAATAATCTGTGTGTGTGATGGATATTTTATCTTTACTCTCTAAAGTACTTAACATAACAAAGTGTCCTGTTGAAACATACAGTAAAAGCCTCCTTTCACCTGATTTAGCTTGAGCACTTGAGAGTAATGCCATTCAAGATGTAAGAGTGTATTGATCAACCATCTCTGTTGATGTTCCAGGCTCTGAGTCAGTATCTCTGGTCAAGAGAGACGCTCCTGCTGAGCTGGACAAGATCGCCAAGTATTTCCAGGACCTCGTGGACAATCTGAAGAACGTTGAGGGCCCTGAGCTGGCCAACAAGGCCAAGTAAGTTCATCATCATTATCTCAACTGTGGATTTAAATGATCAACAGAATTACGATCCAATTGAACTTATGTTAATGAGTTCTCTTTGGTTTGTGTTGCAGCGCTTACCTCGAGCAGAGCAGAGCCCAGTTCCAGCCCATGGTTGAGAAGCTCCAGGAGCAGCTGAAGCCCCTCTCCAGCAACATTGAAGACCACATCAAGCCTCTGGCCGCCTCCGTCCAGGCTCAGGTCGCCCCGCTGGCCGGCATGGTCCAGACCCACGTTGAAGACGTCCTCAAGTTCGTGGCCGAGAAGACCAAAGCCATCCTGCCGCCCCAGTAAACACACAGAATCACCATTGCTTAGTTTTCTCCCATTGTGGTCTCTTTATGTATATTTAAAATAATAAAAGGGGTTTAAAAGTCACTATGCTTTGTATCTCCTCCTTCCATTTTCTCACAAACTGTGTCTTTTCCGTGCACATCTCATGTATTAAATGAAGTAGCCATTTTGTTTGTGGGCTTCCCTAAAATGCAGGGAATGCTCTCTTCATGTATGCTGGCATGTTTGAAATAATAAAAACGATTAAAAAGTGACCACTCTGGCTGGTTATTGAAATGTCTCACATTAAATGTAACACTTTTTGGCTTGTTGGACAATAAAGCTGTTAAAAAGAACATAATAGCCTTAAGAATGGTGGACCATAAGGACTTTTGATGTGATTTGTCCAGTAAACAGTCATCCAGGGGCCAGTTGCATAAACCGCGACTAGTCTTAAGTTAGTCATCATCATATTTTTTTTTCTTTTAGACTGTTCATAACTTTTTTAGGTCAGTTATATTAAAAAGTATATTGGTCTAATTTAATACCAAAAAGTAAGAAGGCTCACCCCAACTATACTGCTATTGGTCATACTAGTTCTTAAAGGGATAGTTCACCCAAAAATGTAAATTCTGTCATTATTAATTACTCACCCTCATGTCGTTCCAAACTTGTAAGACTTTCATTCATCTTCAGAACACAAATGAAGATTGAGTAGTTGCGTGTCAGGGGCAGAAATCTCCGATTTCATCAAAAAGATCTTAATTTGGGTTCAGAAGAAGAACGAAAGTCCTACTGGTTTGGGACGACTTGAGGGTGAGTAATTAATGACAGAATTTCAATTTTTGGGTGAACTTACACTTTAACATAATAACAGTCCTAACATAATGGCCTTGTTTATGCAGCTGGATTCAGAACACCATAGCAACTGCATAGCAACACTCTAAAATCCCTCAGAACACCATTGTAAGAATGGGTGTGTTCCTGACTCTGAATTATGATTAACAACAGGTTTTTGCAGTTTATATTTCAGAGCACAGACAAGTCATTTTATAAAATCGAGAAGCATTTTTTTTTTTTAGCTATAGGCTAATATAAAAAGCAGAAAAGGCAATTACATACTTTCCAACTCTAATACAATAAGCCTATTGCAAATAATTTTATTGATAACAAATGTTATTTAGATTTTTGCCATTTTAAGTTATAGCTTCTCTAATCTTTAGTTTTTATATTCCAATGTCAGATGACAGAGATAAAAAAAAAAAACAGCATTTCATGGAAATGATTAAAGGTTTGCCAGTGTCACTAGGTCTGCTTTCATCCTAATTTTACTGCATTAAAATATTTTATACATGCAAGATCAGACTCAAAACTGTAACGAGACAGTTTCACAATAAAATAAATTAAAAACCCAGAGGTACAACTACATTTAAGTCAAAGCTGATGAACATATAGTTCATACAAAAAACTAAATATAACACACATTCACATCATTCCACTGTCACTGAAATCACCACACAAGCAAGTTGGGGTATACATTTATTTAAATCAAATTCCAAAACAGTATTTTCAGGGCTTGCACAGACAAAAACATGCATTACTTTATTTCAGTCTATAAATAAGCCCTGAATTTCTGCACGTACAGAAGCGCTGCACTGATCACGTTATCAGATGACTGTAACTCCACAAAAATGCACTAATTAAGCACAAACACAGATTACTGTTGAACTTTGATTCGATCACTTCAGTGTCAGGTAAAGCCTAAAGGTTCAGTGTATGTAGATGATTTCATCAGCACTGGTCACCCTTTGAACTTGTCCTGGGACTATAAAAACCCACGGCTCATTGGAGAACACACCATCAGGTCTAAGAACCCCTGGACGTAAGGTAAGATTACATCTACATTATACTGGTCATGTCGAGCTCTGCTGTTGATTTTAATTTCTGTTGAAATTTAAGAGAAGAAGTCTGACTAGAAACTGAAATGAATCATTATCTCTGTCTGTTCAGGCAACTCTCACCCAACCTGCAACCATGAAGTTCTCCCTCATCGCCGTCCTTGTTGTTGCTCTGGCCATTGGTGAGACTTTAAAACACGTTAATGTGTGATGCATCCCAAGAGATGTTGTATTTTGTGTATGCCATATGGCAACTCAGTTAATCTAAAATAAAGGATATTCATGGTTCCATAAAGAACATTTAAATTCCATGGAACTTTTCCATTGCACAAAAGGTTCTAAATAGTGGAAAAGGCTTTAGATAATTAAAATGTTCTTCACAATAAGAGAAAATGTTTTTTTTGAGAACTATTCACAGAAAGGTTCTTTGAGGAACCCAAAATGGTCCTTCTATTGCTCACTGCGAGTAAAAAAACCTTTTCGAACCTTTATTTTTACGAATGTAGGGGTTAAATAGACAATGTGTGTGGTGGATATTTTATCTTTACTCTGTTAAGTACCTAAAGTGTCCTGTTGAAACATACAGTAAAAGCCATAGTGTCTTTCACCTGATTTTGAGCACTTGAAAGTAATTCAAGATGTAAGAGTGTATGATCAACCATCTCTGTTGATGTTCCAGGCTCTGAGTCAGTATCTCTGGTCAAGAGAGACGCTCCTGCTGAGCTGGACAAGATCGCCAAGTATTTCCAGGACCTCGTGGACAATCTGAAGAACGTTGAGGGCCCTGAGCTGGCCAACAAGGCCAAGTAAGTTCATCATCATTATCTCAACTGTGGATTTAAATGATCAACAGAATTACGATCCAATTGAACTTATATTAATGAGTTCTCTTTGGTTTGTGTTGCAGCGCTTACCTCGAGCAGAGCAGAGCCCAGTTCCAGCCCATGGTTGAGAAGCTCCAGGAGCAGCTGAAGCCCCTCTCCAGCAACATTGAAGACCACATCAAGCCTCTGGCCGCCTCCGTCCAGGCTCAGGTCGCCCCGCTGGCCGGCATGGTCCAGACCCACGTTGAAGACGTCCTCAAGTTTGTGGCCGAGAAGACCAAAGCCATCCTGCCGCCCCAGTAAACCCACCGAATCACCATTGCTTAGTTTTCTTCCATTGTGGTCTCTTTATGTATATTTAAAATAATAAAAGGGGTTTAAAAGTTGCTTTGTATCTCCTCCTTCCATTTTCTCACAAACTGTGTGTTTTTTCCGTGCACATCTCACATGTAAAATTAAGTAGCCATTTTGTTTTTAGGGCTTCCCTTAAATGAGGAAAATCATGTAAAAATCCAAACATTTTCCTGACATGTTCAAGTTGACAAATCAAGGTTGTGAAAGAAAATATTTCAAATTATTTTAAAATAAAACAGATTAAAGACAAAAACCATAAGGATGAAGATTGTGTTTCATTTTCCTGATATTTTAAATGTGTTTATATAAGGACACAGCCTTATAACTATAATAGGCACATTTTTCTTTTCTTAGTAACAATGTGTATATGTATTTTTTTAATTAATTTATGTTTTTTCATCTATATTTAATATTGATTTATGCATTGAGGACAAGTATTTTTGGATGAGTGACCACGTCATACATTTTATTAAAAAAAAAAAGAAAAGAAAAAGAAATGGTACATTAGTTTTGGTTTTGTAACAATTAGTTTTAAAGTAGAAATGTTGCCATTTAGCCTAATTGCAGGTACCATTTTTTTTATATATATACACAGCTTTCTTACAAATTTCTTGTCACTTTCATTTATCTAGTTGAATCTCACATTCACATCAATGCCAAGACATGACAAAGAATGAGAACAATACAATAAGGTTATGAAAATATTTCAGAGAAGCCCGGGTTTGACATTTTCTCTAACCAGTTCTTTTCTTGATTTTACCACAGAACAATATTTGATGGCAGGAAACAGATGCCTCGAAGTAAGAAAATAAAATGACAGAAACACTAATTCAGCTATCCTGCATAAAACCTAATGCACATTCACAGACATGTGAATAACCACACAATGAAATATAGGTTCATTTATTTCCAAATGAATATCCTCAGTTCATGTCAGTCATTTGGTTTGGCAGCAGAGGGCAGTGTAAAGAAATAAACGGGTTATTTTCTGTGTGCATTGAAGACATTCATCGTAGAGCCGTGAGGTAGACTATGACTTGTTGTCTTCTTAGATAAAAACAACAAAATCACTAGTCTTCCACACTGCAATAGACTTCATCAAAACTACTCGGACGTACCCAAAACTCAGACACATTAGAAGCTGGTTTTATCGGCAAAAAAAAGCATTAAATAATATCAACAAAAAGAGGCATGCATTAGTGCATTAGAGATATCAGAGCTTACAAAACATGATTCTTGAGAGAAATTCATGTTCAAACTCTCCAGTCGTGATTTTATTTTCTGTCATTTTAAGACTTGGCCTGCAGTCACTATCCCCTCAAGTTGTTCCAAACCTGTATTCGTTTTTTCTTCTGTTGAACACAAAAGATGATATTTTAAAGAATGTTGGTAACTAGACAGTTGACAGTAGCCATTGACTTCCATAGTAGGAAAAAAATACTATGGAAGTCAATGGGTGCTGTCAACTGTCTAGTTACCAACATTCTTTAAAATATCTTCTTTTGTGTTCTATGGTGAGTAAATTATAACAACATTTTCATTTTTGGGTGAACTATCCCTTTAACTCATTTTGAAGCAATAATTTGGCCACTGTCAACTCACATCACCAGCACCACGTACTATTCTGTCAGAAGGTCACACAGGCGTGAGGGACACGATGTTAGTCCGCGCTGACCTTCTCCTTGTACAGCGAGATAAATAACTACAGCGAGCTTTTCACGCCCGCACGTCAGCCTTCATAAAGCACATTTTTGTATCAGCATCTCTCTTTGAAATTCAATGTCAAATGCCAATTGCCAGAGTCCTATGACAATGCTGAATAAAGCAAATGAGTTTTTTTTTAAACATTACAAGTAAAATGTAATGTTCAGTGTCTCAAATTGTAGTTACATCCTTAGAAAAAAAGGTTCAATGGGTTATATAGAGAACCCTAATGTTCTTGACTCAATTTTAAAGAACACCTTATGCCAAAAAGGTTCTAAATGATTGCAAAATGTTTAACAGGTTATTTCATTTTTTTCTAGTGATAAAGAATGTTTACAAGCTGCTTAATTCATAAAATGTCATTAAAATTTAAAATGATTTAAAACTAAATTAATGAATCAAAACTAACTCCATAAAATTATCCCATGAACCCCCTGACAGAAGCCTTTAAAGGTTCTATATAACCTTTTCTTCTAACAGTGTAGTAAAAAATATTGTATTTTTCTCCAAATTGATAAAAACTTACCAGAATGATGTACAAGGACATTTATGTCAATTCCTGACGGATGATAGCTTGATATTAAAATAAGTGATCGACTCTGGAAATCTCCACCTTAAGTTGGTCCGTATGTTCTGAAATACATATGTCCTTAATAGCTGGTGACCTAAAAGGATGCATCAAAAACGGATGAATTAAAATGTAAAATTGATCTCAAAGCGTACATTCTGCAAGTCACCATTCTCACATCACAACAATATGACATAAAATAAAACACTTGGTACTCACCACGAACAGCCATTGTGTGTCTCTCAAAAGAATCAGTTTATAGACGAAAGGAAAAATAGGAAAAGAAAAAAAGAAAAAGCAGAAAAATAAGCCTCCCGCTGATAATTGGAGTCTCGGCGGCACTTGAAAATAAAACAGAGGCCAGATGAATGGAGTACTGATACAAACTCCAAGGTGCTTTAGCTGAAAATTGGGGAACAAAACTACAGGTTTGTTTTGGAAAGACTGTAGGACCAATGGTCCAGAATCTGAGGTTCCTGAGGAGTCTCGTCTCTTCAAACGCGAAGGGCCCCGGGCGCAAGGAAAGCTCTGCGTCTCTGGTCAGCGGTGGATATACTAATGGCTAGGTTTTGCAGACATGGGTTATGTTTTTTACTCAAAGCTGACAGACGGACACCCCCCCCCCTGCACACAGGTGCTATTCAAGGATATTGTGTAAAAATGACGTCAGAGAAATTTTACTTGACAATCTTTTCAGCGTAAAAGTCCCGCCCTCTGTTACCAGTGTATATAAGTTCATCGGTACTATAGGCTAGCGTGTTCATTAAAGAGCTTTTCTCAATGCACATCTGTGCATTTGAACTGAACTGTTGTTTTTTTTAATCATTATGCATATGTTTTTGACATGCCTGAACATCAAGTGCATTTTAGTGAAATAGCGAGTAATGAAAGCGTACAGATGAATCTGTAGAGAGACAATGCAGTGCATGCAGCGCTTTGCCTCAGCAACAATGAAGCGCTGGCCTTGGTGATAGTTGCTAGGTGATGGAGGAGATACAATGGCCTCCTTAGAAACCAAAGGCCGTTTTTTTGGCTAAAAGGAGCAGTTACACAAATTAAACTTGATGTACTATACTGAACTCAATAGGGGTGTGGATCATCTTCAGTGTCTTTTAGTAAAACTCTTTAGTTTGGTGGTTTTAGTGCCATTTTAGGTGATCTTGCAATCGCATAATAATAATTAACCTGCAATTGTTTAGACTCATTTTTTTTTACTCATAGTCATGTAAATAAATGCAACTTTCACCTATTGCACATACATAAACCAGGTTTTATTTAGACTGTGAGATTTCAAATTTTTCTTTTTCCTGATTATGATTATGGGATAGCATTTCAGTGTCACTGACAATTTTGTTATACCAATGTACTGGAACTACTTAAATCTGTTGAAATCCACTTAAATTACTGATATCCATCATAATAATACAAGTGGTAAACATGATTACTTTAATGTAGAGCAATGTTTGATAAATGCAGGGACTTACAGTATGACCCATACTTAAATACATATTTGTTATAAAGTAATTGATTTAACAATGTAGTAGTTTAGCATACAGTTTAACAGGATTTTATATAATTTCTATACCATTTTATATAGTCTACAGTGTTTTCGATAGCAAAATCGGATTCAGGTTAGAATCAGATCACCGAGGCCATTTCCTATTGAATAATTTTTTTCTTTTGAACCAAAGTGATTCAACTTAACTTATGCTGTAAAGCCATGCAATTTTCTAAGGCAAACGCTTAGCAATTAGATGACCATTCTTTCATTAAGTTGAGGTCAGCCCATTAACGGTGGCAACAAAAAGAAAAGCATAACGCAAGTTTGACGCACCCCAGTGAGTTTTAGACAGGTCTTCACAATGGGACCTGCAGCAAAATGTAAATTACACTAAATTGCTCTAATACACATCCAGTGGTCCTGAGAAGCACAGTGGGTCTTTTATGCACACGACTGATGGGTTCAGCTACAAAGTGGAGGAGAATTAGAGTACAGAATTGAAAACAGTAGAGAGTGAGCGGCTGAGCAAGAGCAGGGCAGTGAAGGATTGTTCTTTTGTACTGACAGCGATGGCAGGTGCACTTTGAGAGACTCCGAGAAAGACAACGGCTGGCTCGCTATAGGACGCGGTATTTCCAAGATTAAAAAGGACAATTAAATTAATTGTATTTTTCTGGAGGGGCTTTTCTTGGAGGGGCTTTCCTTCTTAATTAGGAAATTAAAATTAGACTGAATTATTAAAGCTGGCCACACCCTTTTTATTAAAATGCTTCTTTCACAAACAGCTTTCCCAAAATGAACCATCATTTAGAAAAGAGCACCATGGGATTGTAGATATGTATACATATATGCCTCATTAGTGGCTGTTTCTATGGGCTGCTATACGTGAACCGTCTGCCATATTGGACCCGAACCGGTCAAAGCTGGTCCGTGAACATTTGAGAGCAAGTTCTGCAAGTAATACACATGCATGAATATCTCCAAAAGACTTCAGCTGATGATTTTGCTAAACTAACACAATTCAACAAGATGAAGGCATTAGCTAACACAACATTAAAAAGTTAAAAGCCTACATATAAAAACATATTTCACTTGTACAATTTAAATCTCTGCAGTTTTTACAACCAGAGGCTGCGCAATGTTGTGGCGTCTTGGAAAACAAATTGATTTTTACTGAGTGACGACAGCATCTGAAATGTTGACTGTTCCAAGATGGCGGACACCATTTACAGGTGTGTTCATGCCAAAGTGTTAATACCGTAATTCCGAGATTTCAACTTTCAACAAATCGTTCACGTCCTTGCAGAGCTCGTAATTACAACTTGTAAGATAGGAATTTTCTGAGAGCTCCTACTTGTACCCTGTGACCGCTGGCGCTGCAGATTCCTTTAGGTGTTGATCGTGTTGCCATATAATGCATAATTCAGCTCAGAACAGCTCAGAGTACATCACTTATTGTCTTCTCGGAATTGCGGTAATTACGACATGGGGTGAACGCAGAATGCGTATACATATCTATGATTGTAATGGTTTTTGGACATGCAAGTGTGTCATATGTCTTCTAAATATCAGAACTGAATTGAATGTGAATTGAATTGGCTAAAACACACAGGAAGTTGAAATGGTATGATAAGAGGAGTGCGTCTCAATCAGCTCCCTAGTTCAGAAGTCAGGGCACTGATCAGGGAGTCGACCATTTTAAGGGCTGTCTCAATCGCAAAATCCTTCCAGTGCACTGGAAAAACTGAACGCGTCTTCAGAGCGTAAACGGATGCTTATGCGCAAGGTTAAAGTACACAATATTAATATTTTACATATTGCGCAAAAATGGGCGCAAATGCATTTAAACAACGTGGCGCAGGACGTGAAAAGGATAACTGCGTCGGACTGAAACTAGCAAAAAACAAGTGCGTCGCGCTTGGCGCTACATTGTGCCGGGTGTATGATAGGGCCCATATAGTTAGCCTATAGACTATAAACCTTGAAGGCTTTTTAAACTATCAAGCAAAGCCAACATGCAATGTTTGTGTTGACGTTGTCAGCGACGTGTGTAAGCAGCATGAAGACGAAGAAGCAAAATGTCTTTAATGACAAAATTCAGGAGATCAGAGGAGTAAATCCAACACACACAACGTAACAAACGGTAGAACGGACAAAAACTGCGGGAACACAAGGAGTATAAATACTTGGAGCAAACACAAGGAACGAATGAGTATATTAAAGGTGAACTACAGTAAATGCCTAATCAAACACGCAGGAAAACTACGTCAGGGGAAACAATGAAACAGAACAAACCTCTAACAGACTTCTCTAACTAACTCTATAGTTAAAAATTACCGTTATATACAATTCTTGTGTAATTTCTTGTGTAAAAAATATTGTGGCTAGTTGGCCATGAATTAAGAATTTATTCCCACAACTTATTAATTTCTGGCCATGTTTTATTAATTAATTCCCTTGCTTTAGTTCAATCCATGGCCACATCATTTTAATTTATTCCCTTATTTTAATTTAGTTAGATCGTGGTTGTGGACTAAAATGAGGAACCAAACGAATAAGGTGTGGGAATGAACTGTTAATTCGGGGCCACAAAATCTTGTCTCGTTTTTTCCCACCGCATATCATGTATGGAGCTCTGTAAATTTTAAGTTCAACATCCTTAAATTCAAATTGCAATTCTGCATCCTGTTTGTTTCCTCAATTTAAATTCATTACAATTCACGAAGTGAAATGGAATATAAATGACCATATCCTTCACAATTCTGCACAACCCTGGTAATCACACTGACAAAGTAACATGATATTACCACATTTTTTTTTCTCATAAGGCATGTTTTAGTACAGGAAAAACACTTAAAGGCCTATACGCAATGATATTACATGCATAATTCAATAACAGACAAGAAAACATTGAAAGCTTACAGCTATGTGATTTCACTGTGGGCAGAGCTACACAACACGACGGACAAAATGTCTTGTTTTTTGACAAACCAGCTTTATTATATTTTCTCTGATTAGAACATACTGTATATAATTAATAAGTGCAACATATAATGGCCACATGTAGAGTCTTCCTATTGTATAAATCTGCTCTAATATTAGGTACTGAACTCACACACGGTTGTTTGGAAAGACTCTGCAATGCTTCTCCATTAATGTACCTGCTGTTCCAATGCAGCAATTTCATTTTCATTTTCCCCAGCAGCCATTTGAGGAAATGGTGAAGCTCCGCTCCACTCAAAGCCCCCCACCCGCCCCCGTCAGCGCCACAGACGGCCCAAACCAGAAGTGTTCCACTCCGTTAGGGCTCTTAATGTAAATTCCATTTCAGTGGCTATTATCCTTCTTATTTTCCAGAGCTTTCCGTTAGTACTACATGCATCTGGCCCTATGGCACAGAAGCGTCCCTCGTCCAGCAGCACCCACCCCGGGGAGTCTTGCAAACTGCTTATTCAACAACTGCTTGCCATAAAGATGCCTAATGACATTTTAGAGGCAAAAAGGCCTGTGTGGTTTTTAATTCATATTTAATGGTCGTCAGGCTAAATAGGTCCACTGCCCTAAATGAGGCCCTCTCTCTCTCTCTCTCTCTCTCTCTCTCTCTCTCTCTCTCTCTCTCTCTCTCTCTCTCTCTCTCTCTCTCTCTCTCTCTCTCTCTCTCTCTCTCTCTCTCTCTCTCTCTCTCTCTCTCTCTCTCTCTCTTAGGGTTGATGCTGCTTTTCAAAACGAATTGCTGAACCCAACTGCTCTTGTTTTTATTTCAGGGTAATAGAAAATACAAAAAACATGTATAATAATACATAATATGAGGTCAGTTGAAAAGAAAGCACAGGCTCACGATTTCAACCGCTTTGGAATTGAAGGTGTATTTTTTAAATTTCTATTTATTTGAGAACCCTGAAAAAATGTATTAAGGTTTACACATAAAAAATAATTAAGCATTTTATTTAGAAAGGATGCATTTAATTGATCAAAAGTGACAGTAAAACATTTATAATGTTACAAAAGGTTAAATAAATGCTGTTCTTTTGAACTAAAATATTACTAAAACTAAAGTGTTTCTTGAGCAGCAAATCAGCATATTAGAATGATTTCTGAAGGATCATGTGACAATGCTGAAAATTCAGCTTTACGTCACAGGAATAAATTACATTTTAAAATATATTACAATAGAAAACAGTAATTTTAAATTGTAATTATATTTATTACACCATTATTTGGTCTAAAACACAACTGCTCTCATGTTTTGCCGCAGGACAGCAATTGCGAGTAAATTTTCTGTCATCTTTGCAGGACTGCGATAAAGAGTGTACAAAGTAACTTTAGAAACAGTGTGAAAGTGAATAGCACATAACAGGCACAAATGCTGCGTCCTAATTCAGAGGCCACATCCTTCGAAGGCTGCATTCGAAGGCCGATTGTGTCACCGCGGCGCGATGAAGGGTGTCCCAATTCGAAGGCTCCTGCAAATACGGCCTCCAAATGCGTCCTTCATTTCCCGTTAAATGAAGGATACAACAGATGGATCCTTCACGGCCTTGCCTACCCCAGAATTCATTGTGCACCAGTGACAACAGGATTTTTTAAGAGAAAATACTTTTAAACATAAGTATCGGGTTACGATATTAACCCACAATAAGATATTAATAATATATTTAACTTACTCAAATATCTAATGACACAAATGTAAAAATTAAAACCTTACTGAGATGTGATATATAATTTATAGGGGTGTAACGATACCCTCATGTCACGATTCGATACATATCACGATGCGGTATTATTGTGATACTCCAAGACATACAATAAAAGGTTAACAAAAAATATGCTACTGTTGATTAAAATGCTAAATTTGGTATTACATGGGGTGTAAATGAATAGGCTTGGACTTGGTGCTGATGGCTGGATATCCCAATTTACAGGACAATGGTGACACCAGAATAAAAATATTCATGATTCTGAAGCTGAAATACAAACTTATAAAAACGAATATGCTTGCACTCTGTCACTGACTAGATATATTTAAAATAATGTAGGCCACTTGTGACTGGTAACATTGTCAGGGTTCTGTCACTTCGGTCTTGTTTATTTCTTGGTTTTGTGACAGAGCTCTGACACTCCTGTTTCGTCATGTCTTTGTGTGGGTGCGCGGTTTCGAGCGTTCTCGAGCCGTGCGCTCTCTTGTCTGTATGCCTTGTTACATGTGCCGGGCATGGTGTTTGGATCCCGGCACATCTGTCTAGTTTGGTTTCGGTTCTGTGTCAGGATTCAGACATTCATGCTCCGTGTGTTTGTCCTCTGGATGAGCTTACGCTCGTTCTCGTGCACTCTGTCTTGTTGTGTGAGCATACGGTTTCAAGTTCGCTTCTATCCACGTGTGTTGTGTTTTGTGTAGCACGCGGTTCGTGTTTTCATCGGCCGCATGCTTTCATGTCATGTTTTGTCTTGTGCTGTGTAGTACACAGCTTGTGTTTTACACTAGCTGTGTGCTTTCATGTTGTCATGTTTTGTGTGAACACGTGGCTTATGCGTGTTCATGTCTCGTTTTGAGTGAGCACATGGCTGGTGATTTTGTTTTACTGGACATGTGCTTGTGTTCCAGTCCGGTTTGTTGTGAGCACATGGCTTGTCATGTGTGTTTCCTTGTGCCATGTGCTCTCCTGTCAATTGTCTAACCCCACCCATCTTGTTATCTGATTATTGGTTCATTTGCCCCACCTGTTCTCCCTGGTTACCTGCCTTGTTTTCTCTCTAATTATTCTCCTTTTGTTTGCAGTCATGCTGGTTCGTCATCAAATTACTCTAGCCGTGTGTCTTGCCTGTTCCTGCCCTGCCCTGCCCTGTCCTGTCCTGTCCTGCCCTGCCCTGCAAGTCTGTTTTTCCCCCTACGGGGTAGTTTTTGTTGTCTGTTTTGTTTTATTTTATTAATAAATAAGCCCTTGTTTCCTGCACTCGAGTCCTCGCTCCTTCCATCACACCCAACCCTGACAAACATAAGACATTTGGCATTATCAGGACCCACAAATATTCGCCCATTGCATTATTATACATTATATTCAACATTATATAATAGTTTAATGTTGTACTGACACTAAAACTCTAAAACTTGAATTTTTTTTCTCACACAGTAATTTTCATTTTGGGTGACCTACACAATACATTTTGTCACTATCCACGATACTGTACATATTGTTGCATTTATGTATTGCGATATATTGTGAGTAATAGTTTATAATCTTTATTATACATAAATGGACCATGGTGAACACATTTAGACAGTTTGTGAAACATGTTTTGTTTTCAGACAGTTTAATATAACTTAAAAGTACAGTACAAACGTTCCTGTCACTCATCATTGGCAGCTGTCAGATGTCTCTAGGAGAAAAGAAAAGTCCTCCATAGACCGTCCCATTTAACAACGCTCAGTCTAACCTTCACGGCCTTCGAAGGATGCAGCCTTTGAATTGGGACACAGTCGACAGCGGTATTAACATACATATCTATCGGTTCAATATGCGCCACATGACTAAACATGCTTTCCAAATAATTCTGTTTTCATAATCTACAATACAATGCGAAACCAGCGTTTTCAAATGTATCCACTTGGGAAAGTGTTTTCAAAAAGCAAATTTTTCGTTTGAAAACGCATCTTTTTCAAACGAAAACGTATTTGTGTGGACAAGGCCTGAGATGAATGGGAATGCCTAGCTTTCTCAAGGTCCTATAGAACTAGATGCACAATAGAGCATGCATTAAAAAAACGACAACTGTGTATTAAGAAGATCAATTTCATGTTGAATAAATAAATATTTGAAGTTTACACGCAAATCCTATAAAACCAGTTCAGGTCTAGAAATAATTAGTACAGTTGTGCAAGAAGCACAAAGAGCTTCAATCAAAACATGATCATAATAAAACAGCAATGCCTCCTGTCTCTCTCTCTCTCTCTCTCTCTCTCTCTCTCTCTCTCTCTCTCTCTCTCTCTCTCTCTCTCTAGACAGGGCTGAGGCGCTGCAAGTAAATAAATCTATCAGGGCAAGGAGCTCGAATATCAAGTTACCACTCCTTACAATCAAGAGCCTTTTCATGCCACCCATGAGGGCCATTCTTGTAATGCTAGCACACGAGAGGCCCACAAATCATCTCTCTTGCACACACACGCACACACACACCTTATTATTTTTCCTCATACATTCCCTTTCAATACCTCCCTGTTGCATCTAATCCTTCTTTCTTTCCATACGCAGACATCTTGCTTGTTTGGCTGTGAATAGCCGAGTACTGGAAGAGAGACTGGACAGACCGGGATTGATATCTGCTAGAATCTGGTTTGGGCTCATGTAGCCACTACACAAACATGTTGCGAGTACATCTGAACGATGAGACTATCTCTAGCCATGATCAATGTCAGGCTTGGCCGCTATCGATCTGTGCCTGTTGGCACAGCCGCGCTCTGACCGGGAACGGAAAATCTGCTTACAAGGGTCAGTGGTGTGTTTAGACAGACAATTGAAGAGGTCAGAAGTACTAGTAAACACAGTAACATAGATGAGCTGGAAATGTGTGGCATGTGCTGTGCAGGAATGCTCATTTAAAAGGGATAATATCATAAATATAAGTCATATTATATATATATATATATATATATATATATATATATATATATATATAATATATATATATGCGCTACTGATGAAAAGGAGTCTACACGATTTTTTTTATGTTTTTGAAAGAAGTCTCTGCAAACGAAGGCTGCATTTATTTGGTCAAAAATACAGTAAAAACACTGACATTATTACAATTCAAAAAATCCTGAATATATTTTTTAATGTAATTTATTCCTGTGATCAAAGCTGAATTTTCAGTATCATTACTCCAGTTTTTAGTGTCACATACTCCTTCAGAAATCAAGAAACATTTATTATTATTATCAATGTTGAAAATAGTTGTGCTGCTTCATATTTTAGTGGAAATACTAATGATGATACTTTCTGTCAGGATTCTTTGATGAATAGAAAGTTCAAAAGAACAGCATTTATTTGAAATAGAAATCTTTTGCAACATGTCTTTAATAGCATTAATTAAAGTATTAATTTCTTTAAAAAAAACTCTTACTGACCCCAAACTTTTTAAATGATAGTGTACAGTTTTCAGTACTGGATGAATAAATGGCTTTTGGTGAATTTGTGACTCAGTCACAAAAAAATATCACAAAAAAAATATTTTGCAGAAAACAAAACGGGTATATGGACTCAATATGAACTCAAATGTTTCTCATCCTTCCAAGACCTGGGGCAAGAGGTGGTTATGGTGAATGACGTAAAAAGCAAATAACTTCTAATTCAGTCTGTTGTTTACTAGCATGTCTTTTAGCAGAATTACAGCAGCTCAAGTGCATTTAGATCACATCCAACTTAAGTTCTTTCCTGAAACTGCCAATGATTCATTATCAGCTCAGTGAGTCATCTTATGAAAAACCACATTTATAGATTTGTTTTTCAAATCTTTTTTGTTGAAAAATTGCTATAAAAAGGAAGCCAGCAAATCTGATCTCAAAAGTGAACAAGCATAGGCCGATTTTAAGGATGAACAAGTATACCATGATGACACGACCCCTCTGTGTCATATTCCCAGAACACATGACATGCAGTGTCAGTTTACACTTTACAAACTTTACTGGCGGAAAGGTGGAAAATATACTGCTTCACAAGTAACATATTAAAAAAGAGAAATATAAAAACATAAAACAATAAAATATATAATTCTGACAGGTTATTTGAGCATTTAAAGTCAACATGAAATGTTTTTTGCAAATCATTTACCACTGTAATGTGACATATTATCATACAGACCTTCGTTCATCTCCGGAACACAAATGAAGATGTTTTTAATGAAATCCGAGAGCTTGGTAACTTTACATACTCAGATGGCCACTTATCTCAGGGAAACTTTAATGCTGCATTCGTGACTTTAAAACCCAGAAGACTTAGGAGCCGTTTACAAGACACCGTTTTCAACTAAAACTTGGTATGCGTATTGTTCATTTAAACAGATTTGAGTTTTGGGGGCCTGATACCATTATCACCTCGGTGTAAACTACAAAAAAACGTGAATTTGAGAAAACGGTGACATCATGCGCATGTGTTTTACGTGTTCAGTCTATAAGCTCGTAGTGTTTCTTTACAAAGTGACATCGCCAACTACTGGCCTGGCAGCAGAATACAGCGTTTTTAGTCGTTTTCGCGGATCCGTGAACGGGGATCATTTTTGACAACATTGTCGTCTGTACGCGTAGTAATGCCAAAGAAAAAAAAATCTGTTGTACATTGTTGTCATGTAAACATACCCTAATTCGCCAGTGGTTCCCTAGAGATTTTCCTATGGGCTTTTATAATGGGGTTTTTATGAGTAAAATAAGGTGTGGTAAACATAATTTGACTATACTAGGTCGTTTTGTTCTACGACGTAAACTGCACACACACTCACACCCCAAACTTTCTTATCTAACTCCATTATAAAACCCCATAGGGTTTTGTGATTCATTGCGACTATGGCTTTTGTTAAAGGCAATTATAAAACGTATTGTTCCGGTCCTTGATTCTGATTGGTTGAGGTGCGTTCGAAGCCGTTGTAAATTACAAACATACACCTGTGACCTCATTACATCAGTATTATTGATTTGTTTTAATGCACAGGCCAGTTTTCTTTTAGTTTGCATTGGAACAAACATCCCCAATAAGTTCCGATAATGACAGAAAAGGCAACGTTCCACTGTTGTGTTTGGGAATAGCTTCCATTTACTGCAAAATCATTGTGGACTTATGAATAAATCATTATGCATAAGATAATAGAATGCATCAAGCCATATTGCCCATAGACCTTTAACCCTTGGTAGGTTATGAGATTAATCAAAGAAAATCCACTCACCCAGATATTTGGTTAATGTTTGGCCTCAAATGCCAAACCACCGAAAGGATTGATCTCCATCAAACACTGAGAAGATGAAAAAGGTTTGTGTTTAATCCATCACCAAAACATTATTTTATAATCTCTATAGGATTTAAAATTATGATAATAGAAGCAGGGCCACTCTTAAAATGCAGTGCAATTTCATATCCCCAGCATTCTGTATATGTGTTAATGTATTGACATTCTTTTGTGCGTGACAATGAATTAAAGACTTAAATTTGAATACCCACGAGGGAATGCTATTTCAGTTATTTTAGCTTCACAAATAGGAAGTACTTCATAAATAAGAAACAAAAACTGTTTGTTACATTGTTCCAACATGTTTACCAGGCACTTCATAATATCAAGCAACTGCACATGGCTGAAAAACTTTCTAAAAATAAATAAAGTTGCATGAGAACATCTATTGTAAAGTTGTTATTAAAGCAAAGATGAACAAATGAAAAGACCTGTCTGTTATTTGCCGTTTTTTCAAGGATCAGAGAAGACATTTCATATCTTCTTGTGAATGGCAATCGACCCTGAGACCCTTGAAACAGCCACGAAACAGCCTTGGGCTTTTTGGGACCCTTTCATTTAAAGAAATTAAATGTTATTTTTGCATTGAGGTCAGTCATGTAATTGGGCTATTTCATAATGATGCATTATAATAATTGAATGCACCCGGACCAAGACCAAACCTGATGAGGTATACATCAAATCAGTCGATAGTTCGAGTGAATCATTTTTTGATTCCTCGCTATTTAAAAGCACTTTTATTAGAATATTTACAAGGAAGCTATGCGGCTGATGATAGTGCCTTCTTAAAAAATAAATGACACATAATGGGTCTGTTTACACCTGGTCGCTTAATGCATTTTCTCTGATCAGATAGCTATCCGATCGTAAAAAGACTAGGTGTAGGCCAAATGCCGTCCCAGACAGCAATATAATAGTGTCGGCCCAGATCTGGGCCGTGTGGAATACATTTCTCTTGTGGCCCATAATAAGTGAAAAAATTAGAATTCGTGTAAAACAAGTAGGCCTAGGCTAGGCCAGTTTTTGAGAAGATGAGTAAGATAATCTAACTAATCTTTTACTCGCAGCTCATCTTTAAAATTAATGCTGGGCAAATTAATTGTAAGCCTATTAATTTAATAATAAAAATAGTTATAACAATAATTTAATACATTACTGGAAATGTCATATCCTCTTGATAAGGCCGATAGCTGATCATCTTCTGATCTATCGGCATCAGTGCATGGCGTCTATCAGCTGATCATCGTCTATCGGCACAACCTGGCACGGGGTTATCACGGGGCCTCCAACAAGCGGGGCCCCCGCATTGCGTGCCCGTCCAGGCCACTGCTTATAGTTTTTCTTGAGTTAAGAAAAGCTGTACTTGTTCAAAGAACCAGTTCCTTACCCTTGCATTGCAAACAAGCAGAGTCGGTAGTGTGGCACTTCATTTGAGAGACGCGGCGCAGAGTTATGAGGTTTAACTGACAGTTTAAGTATCCAATGGAGATACGAGGTTCAGTCGCAAGCTCTTTTTAATACGTTTAATTGGTTCAATTATTTGCAAAACCCACAGACAGATGTAAAGGTTGACCAGTAGTAATGATTTTTTTTTTTTTAAATGGCAAAAAATGGAAATAGAGGTTTGTGCCAATATTTAAATTGTTAAATTATATAGTTGTCTTACAGTGTTGTACTATAAGGGTGAAATAATAATAGTGCTTAATAATAATTAAAAACGTGCAATGTGCTCGCACGTCCGTGGGATGCCTGTAAATACGGCCCTGATTATGCCTTATAGTCCCCATGAAATCAAGTTTTTGGCTTTTAGTATGAATTGCCTATATTAGTCTTACAGTTATCTATAAGCTATAGTGTGCTCCAAAACAATGACAAAATTCCCATTTAGAAGATATAAGCATTCAAAACTTACAGTCTCTCACTTCCGCTGATATGGATGAATGATTTTGATGACATCACTCTGCACTTCAACTTATCATCAGATTTCCTGTCCAATCAAACGCTCTCTAGAATCTGCAGCGTCCCGCCCCCTATTATAAATAGATGCTGAAGCTGCGCCTAAAATCGGTCACTTGTTCACACATTTATTATTTTCTACATCGTGAATAGCACTTAGTGCTCTAAATAGGGGATAGGGAACGATTCAGACAGTGTGTTTTCCATTGAGGCAAATGAAGTCTGGCTTCACGTCAGTGTCACGTGAACCGCTCCGGTCCAGAGACACGAGAGCACAGAGCGGATCTTATGCCTGAGTCGGTGCAGACCGCAAAATGTACCGGACCCATTTGAATTCTGCAGAATGCTTTATTTTAAAGCGATATGGAGAAGATTTTAGAAGGAAACTGTGGCTTTACCAAGCTCAACGGCTCTGGCCGAGCTGTGACATGAACAAAATGCTATTGGCTATTTTAAAAAGGGGGAGTGGCTGATCGATAAGTCCCGCCCTGTCTTCCTGTTTCAGTGGAAATTACGTCAACATATTGAATAATTCTGCGTGTTTCAAGGCACTTCAGTGGGCCTTTAGATATTAATTTTCTTACAGTGTTTTACTATTAGAGTGAAATAATAATTAAAAACGTGCACTATGCTCGCATGTCAATGGGGTGCCTCCGTGCCTATATATATATATAATCCGGCCTTGATTTTGCTTTAATTTCAGTTAAGAGGGGCAGTGGAAATTAGACCGTGAGTGAGCTAATACACAAAAGAGGCAGAAATGGAGACAACTAAGAGCGAGCCAGAACGGAGGCATGAGAGGAGATGCTGGATGTTCATTAGTCTTTGGCGAACTGCTCCTCGAGTTTCGGCTCATCTGCATGAAGACGGGCTTCTCGTGTCCCTAATGAGAGAACCTAGATTCAGTTACATTACCAAAACCCCCAGCAGCATGAGCCAATCGATCCCAGGTTTACCCCAGCGAGTCTCACTAACACTGCTGCTCTGAATACTATGATTTGGGTGTTGCTGGGGACTGGTTCCTGGTAGAGAGATGATGATGTGAGAAGAAGATGAGGCAAAAGCTGCTGAACCAGAGATGGACACACCCTGCACTGCTCAGCAAAACAAATCTTAGTAGCCTTTTTGTTGTTTTTATTAACTTTTTTACATAAAAACCAAACTGTATACTGGGTGTCCAAACTCGGTCCTGGAGGGCCACTGTCCTGCGGAGTTCAGCTCCAACTCTCCTCAACACTCCTGCCTGGAAGTTTCGCTTAGTAAGACCTTGATTATCTGCTTCAGGTGTGTATAATAGGGGTTGGAGCTGAACTCTGCAGGACAGTGGCCCTCCAGAAGCAGGATTGGACACCCCTAATCTAAATGCTCTGCTAACTGAAATGCATTATAGTGCTGGTCCATTGCTTGCTTTGAGTTGTCTCCCTAAAAACGACCCAGAACAACCACATATCATTCCCCTAAGAACAACTAAACAATCTTTTTTAAAGGCAGGTTTTTTCTAAAACACTTTTGCCCAAATTTGTTTAAACTGTCTTTATATATTACCAATACATATTTAAAATGTAAGTACTCTGAAAAGGAGAGTATAAAAATCGAGTGTCTGTATAGTCCTCTCAGGGCTCCAATAAACACAGCTACTCTTTCCATTCATAACGAATGAAATGATTGGCTGGGCGACTGTCACTCTCCCATGGCCCACATCCGCGCACTCGGTTGAGTCGCTCTTTTTGGAAGAGGAGAGGCTCTCATCGTGGAAGCTCTTACATGCAAAACAAGAAAAATCTTATACGAAATTCACCTTCATCACAGTGTAATTGATGGTAACGGGAAAACGTGTATCAATGCAACCTGTTTTTAGCTTTGCCTTATGTTATAGCTCGTTATCGAATCAAACTCAATATATTTTAAACTTTATCGATATGCTAGCTTGATAGTGAGTACTAACAGCCATGTTAGTTGTTTATATTCATAATGATAAAGTTAGGTATTTTCTTATGTGATTCTGACATGATGTCACACTGCGCTCCTCTCCGCTCGGCGCTTGTAAACGCGTCCTCCAGCTCCTATTGAGTTTGATTCGGGTAACGAGCTAGTCAACCGAGTGCGCACATGTGGTGGTAGCCATTGTAGCGAGGGATAGTGACAGTCGCCCAGCCAATCATTTCATTCGTTCCGAATGGAAAGAGTAGCTGTGTTTATTGCAGCCTAAGAGGACTACAGACACTCGAGTACTTACATTTTAAATATGTATTATAAAGACAGTTTTGGGAAAAAGTGTTTTAGAAAAAACCTGCCTACCCTGCCTTTTTTTAATACTAAGGTGGAAGGGTCACATTTTATTAGTTGCAATAAATTCACAAACTTATTGTTATTTTAATTTGATATTACTCATAACTTAACCGGATATGCAAATGTAGTGCATACAGGTCGATGGTTTGCTTTATTGTGTGTGGCAGTGGACAGCAGGAGTGTGGAGATCCATATATTAACCACTGCAGGTGTAAAAGCCTTTCCTTGTACCCGTTCCAGGAGTGCTTTTACTCCGGTCCACTCTGCACTGGTCTCTCTCTCTGTGGCAGGACATTAGTTTGATGGGGATTGAGTAACTTGCAGCCAGGTCACTACTCTCCGCTTCTCTCATAATACGTCTCTTTAGATCTCTCCAGGTTCAGATATCACTGATATCATACAATTTTAACATTTATTTTAAATAAATGGCAACATTTATAAACATTTTCAAATAAAATGTTACTAAAAATAAATAGATTTCAATAAATAAAACATGCCAAAATTTAAGACACATTTTAAAGGGATAGTTCAGCCATAAATGAATATTCTGTCATTTACTAATAACCCTTATATTGTTTCAAACCTGTATAAGTTTCTTTCTCCTGTTGAACTAAAAACAGAAAAAAAAGAAAAAAAAATTAAAATTAAAATTGTGTGTTTGTGTTCACTCATTAAGTGACAAAACCTGTACCAAGTCTCGTACAATTTTGATGAAGTAAAAAATGCAAAAAAAGAAATAAAAAACTTAAACATTTTCGGTCAAAAATGACAGAACAGCACCAGAAAGTTTTAATAAAATTGAATTTGAAATCAATCGTTTTTTTATTGAATTAAACATGAAATTCCATGAGGCCATTGACTTCCATAGTAGGAAGAAAAATACTATGGAAGTCAATGGGTTCAATCAAATGTCTGGTTACCAACATTCTTCAAAATATCTTCTTTTGTGTTCAACAGAAAAAAGAAACTCATACAGGTTTGGAACAACTTGTGGGTGAGTGAATGATGACAACACGTTCGTTTTTGGGCGAACTATCCCTTTAACCCTCTGGTGCTGATCGTGTGGTGGTCAAAAATGACAGACTAGTTTTATGGGATTTTATGGTTCTAAATTATATTTATGGAATAGTTATGATCCATTTATGGCAAAACATTTACCAAGTGTCGTACCATTCAGATGAAGTAAAAAAAAAAAAAACAGAGGGCTAAATATTGCCTAATTGAATTTTAATTTAAAAAAAAAAGTTTTAAAATAAATTTGTATATAAAAAAAAATTTAAGTTATATATAAGATAAATAAAGTTATATTTTAAGTAAACAAATAACCATATTTATTTCAGAGATAAATGGATGGCACTTTCTGAATTAAACATGCAATTCCATGTGGATATGTGACAACAATAGCGTACTGTTTGAAACAAGTATCACTGCATGCATATTGCATACTTATTCATACATTTTTAAAAATTAGCATGCAGTACGCCATGTAGTAAATACTCTTAAGAAAAACAGTATTCAATTCTGCACAAAGCCTTTGAGTAGAGGAAACCAGTGTCCTTTTTATTTGGAAGCTGCAGCCCATTAGCAGTAGTTTTGTTGTGTGGGAGTGGCTAATTTGGCCTGTAATTGAATTATTCTCTACTTTGATTGGCTTGACAGACTTATTCAGCATATCCTGTTTAAAATCACTCATACTTCCTACGCCTAAATTTAATGGACTGGGAGGGCACGCCGAAAAATAATGACAGTATTTTCTGTCATGACAGAGTCTCTTCCAAAAATTACAAAAAAAATGGTCTGATTCATCATGAATGAATCCTTCTTTTGAGTCAGATATTTGCAATGAATCATTGATCCAGTTCACAAAATCGTCTAAATGATTCCACATGAATCGGACTGATCTGACTCCCACTGACACAATGGCTTCATTTTTCAAGTGTGAACGCTCTAGTTCACCTTAATTGTAAGTTAATGAAAAAGCCTTAGACATGATTAAAAATGACTCCTTTTGAAAGGGTTTGGAACAACAAAAAGAGAGAAATTGCAACATAATATGAAGTTTTTAGTTGAACGATTCCCTAAATTCACAGGAGAGGTGTAATGGTCAGCATGGATTTCTCTGCGAGTCGTTCTTTAAAGCACACTGAGGGAGTATCAACAGCCAGCCTCTCCTCATGCTGACGGTTTTCTCTCTTTCTAAAAGAGTGAGAACGCACTGAAAGAAATCAATGGATTGTGGAAGCACACAGGTACACTGTTAGATGTAAAGAGGTAAACAACTGAGGTAATAATAGAGTCCGGAATCTACGAAATGGTCTTAAAAGCCTCTTCACAAGCTGAGCTTTTAAAGAGCACGGGAGAACCGTACAAACTCTAGAGTTGCCATTTTAGGGCCACGGGATAGAAAACCACCATAGATGGATTTTTCACTCGCCCCCTCATTCTCTCTCTCTCTCCTACTATATCTTACTTTGCTGATCCTGATGAAGAGGGAACAAGAGGAGGAAGTCTGGAGCCATCACTATGTCCCTATTGCAGCAGAAAAAGGGTCTGCTCGGGTCCTGCCAGTAATTGTGGTCAGGGCACTATGACCTTACTGATGTGTGTATGGAGACTCTCTGAGAGGGAGGCGGGGCACAATATTTATCCCTTATGGGAGGACGAGACACTGCAATCACAGCAGTCGGCCAACAACATCCATCCTCCTCTTGTACCCTTTCAGAAAGCCTTGAGTGTCTCTGAGCTACATGGAAAATTACAACAGGCACGGCTAGATCTGTAACACACGAGCGAAACAACTCTTTAATATCAATCTAGAAGTAAATGAGTTTTGAAATGAAGTCATTTCATGTTGCACATCTCTGGATTTTCATAAGAGATCTCATAATATCTGCTTGAACTTGACAAGATTCCTCCAATCAAAAGTCTGAGATCTGCAGTATGAGCTCAAATATTTCTCATCAGATTTTAAGTTATACTATCCACTTTCACTTTATAGCACTATATGTATGTAAACAATTTTCCATTGACTAAATTGATTCTTACTGTAAATGAAACGGCTTTCCCGAGCAATAAAAGAGCAACTTGTGAGCATTCAAAATTCTGCCGGAGCAAAAAAAGGAAAGAAAAATCACTAATTAGATCTTTTTAAACATGTCAATATATCGGTGATATTAAAAAGAGATCAGATGCAGTCATTTGCATGGGCTTCTCAGTAAACTCAATAAAGTTTTAGAAGAGATTTCAAAGTGTTTTAAACTGTGCTCGGATTTGCCAAAGTCTGCAATCAAAACTCAAAGATTTCAATTTGAACTCCTATTTCTCATCAAATTATAGTTATCTACATTCATTCTTAATGTCAACAATTCCCTATTTGTGTTCATTACATTTAAGAGAAACATCTGAGAAAAGATTTATGTTTATTGTAAATGTCTATGGAGCAAAAAAAGAGCAACTTCACACATCTTTTCTCTCAGACTCTCCTCAATCTCAACTGTTTCTCCTGGACAGCAATAATATTCAATGGAGAGCAAATGCAGACCTTTGCTTGAGTCTCCTGCTTCTTATATTCATTCTGCCGAGAAAAAGAGCCAGTGATCTCACATGTGCCTCCTTCAGAGTTTCAGAAGAGATCTCTAAACGTCTCAAACTGTGCTCAGATTTGCAGATTTAGTCTGAAATCAGATGTCAAAGATCTCAATATGAACTCAAATATTTCTCATCCATTACCAAATGATTTGAGTTATGCTACTCGGATTCTTTTACTGTAACATTTGTGTTTACCAAATGAATTTAGCAGGACATTTTAAAGACGAAATTCTTACTCACATCTGAGATCTCCATCAAGTCTCCTGAGCTGTGAAAGAGCAGCCTCTGAGCAATATCATTTTCCTCACATACCTTTAACTATTGTAACATTTGACTCTATTTTTACTTATTTTATCACGAAAAATCCAAGAAAAAATGTATATCTAATATCTCAGTTGTTTCTTCTAGACAGCAATGAGGTTAAATGAAGACTTTAATTTACTCTTTATACTCTCATTTACTGCGATCTCACATGTGGCTCCTCACAGATCATGGGACCAGTTGCAATGAATCATAACATACATTTTTTTCATTTTTTTATTAATCATAACTATCATTTATTTTTCTTGCAGGGTTAACATTTATATGCTGATGAAAACTAAAGATCCCCAGCATTTTGGACAAAGTTAGTGTCGGAGAATTAAAAGAGGAAACAAAACTGTCTAAATATATAACCTCATGACCGAACAACAAGCTGAAGTATCAAGGAATCCAAATGAACAGAGAAGTATACATATGAAGAATCATGAAATGATACAATGAATCATATCACCTTTGCCATGCTCCAATTCTATAAAAACTATACTCGGGTAAATGGCACAATCCTTGCCCTTTGTGCATACATGTGTCTTGAGTTGTTTAGCCTCATGAGCTCAAAGTTCATGGTCACTTCCGATCTATCCGTGTCCACCTGCAGCTCGTGAGTCTGGCTACAGTCACTTCTGCAAGTGTCACAGAGGTGTCTGGTGACCATTTCTCTCTCTCATCTCACACTCAACTAATGGACCGCTTTGCCCCTCCCCTCCTTTTCTCCATCTCGGACTGGGAGGTAGTGAGAGGAGGAGAGGAGGCAACAGCCCACCGTTCCCCAGGGCCCCTCTACACGGCTCAATAGCTCAGCTCCTGGATGGGATCATAACCCTGAGTGCTGGCCAAGAGAAGAGCCGCTTCTCCTCACTGCAGGGTGGAGTTTCCTCCAGGAGAACAAACTCACTCGAACCCCACCATGGCTGAGCGTAGGGTGGTCCCGATCGTGGTTTTGCTTCTTGTCCTGGTTGCACCAGCCCTGAGCGGATGCCCAAGCGCCTGTCGCTGTTCCTTTGCCATGCTGCAATGCCTGGAGTTGGACGGGATCACCAGCATCCCGGCGTTGGCGCCACAGGAGAGTGAAAACGTCACTGAAATGTAAGTTGCGTTTGGTGTACGAATCTGTTCGATGAGCTGCTTGGTAAAAGTTGCTGAGACTTCCGAGGAAGTTCAGTGCGGTGCTCGATCTTGCAAGGAGATGGAACAGGTGGCGAGTTCAATCGAAGTGATTGGCCTTCATGAATTTTCATGGAGAAATCTGGGCATTTGGATGTATAGTTTGTGCATGCGTTCCCTGGTTTAGCCTAGAGGGGTTTTTTTTCTGGCAGGCCAATCTAATTGTCAGACCTGCATTTATTGCTTTATAGTACATTTCATTTAATTTGTGGAATCACTGAAAGCAGATTTCCCCAAAACAAGGAAATCCTTGGAAACCAATCAAGGGCTAGAGGGAAAGTGGCCTGGTACTTTGTGCTGCTGAGCTTCTCTTTAAGTGCCTTTAAGAGTGTCAGGTACATAATCTATTCTCGGAAATGGTGAGAAAAACATCTCAATGTTCATTGTGTGTGCAGTCAGACAGATGTTACCCAGAGGTGCAGGTGTTTTAACAGTGATACCAAGCCTTGCCGAATGTTGCACTTCATTCAGAATAGTGTTTATATGATTATGGCTCTTATGCTTTATTGTAGGATAATCACCACACCTCTTACAATCTTTATCTCACTATGTTTCATGCATTCTCTCGTTCTCCTCCCTTCAGTGTAAATAATGCAATTTTGAATGGAAAGAAATGCTAGATTTACTAAAAAGCCAATGTACCTTTACACTACTTTTACAATACCATATGATTCACCTCAGAATCTGGGGTCAATAACAATATCCACCTCATCGCTACATTTTTTTTTTTTTTTTTTTAAGAAATGCTACATCTTGTTTTCTTATTAATTATGTCAATTGGAGCGTTTAATGCAGTCAGTGTTTCTCGCATTATAGTGGTATTTAGATGTGTGTTACCTTGATAGTGTTTGTTTGGGTCACAATGTGCGCTTCCCATATCTGTGTATCACTCACAGATCCTGGAGATTTTTTTTTTTTAAGAACTGCACACCATCATGTGCTTTTCCATTTCACCACCTGTATCATTATGCTCAAGAGGTGTTTTTAGAGATCATGTGTTCAGGATCTGGTTCACTTGGTGCTCTGGAAGAGATGACAAAAAAACAACATAGTAAGCAGGGAACGTAAAGGGAACCTGATTCAAATCCCAATCTAATATCATGTTTTAATAAATCAAGCTTAAATTTAAGCTCCATGCGATTTCATTATACAGAAAAGAGCAACTTTGACATGTTGATAACTCCTGTTTCCTATGTAGAATGCAATATGAGATTCAAGCAACATGAGAATGAATAGATGACAAAAAAAGTCAACTCAAATGACCCCATTTTCAAATGAAAATGGCTGATTTCTGCTATTTCTTGTAGACAAACTACCAAATTATAAAAGATTTTATTCTTGGAAGTTGCACTGGAATCAGCTTAGGTCAAAATTGATCAATCAGTGCTTCATTCAATAATTAGGCTAATTCAATAATATACATATAGAGCAGCTAATAAGTGTAAAGTATATGTAATCGAACAATGTCTGACGTCATCAGTGTATTTTTATGGTGAAGTTCTGCACGGCTGCCATTGTTGTTCGTCTCAGTGCACCTGCTCAAGTGTGATTCTCTGAACTCCAGCAGAGTCTCTACATTTACTACAAGCATTCAATCAATAAATGAGAATGCTCTTTCGCCACGTGTTTACACAGAACACTTTGTGCCCGTAAAAAAAGCAGCATTTCGCTGTATTAGTGAGACGGGCACAGTACAGAGGAACAGCACTTCTACCAGGGAGGAAAACAAGAGACCATTAACTTCATACCAGCGGGAGAAATACATCATTCATCATGCTGTAAATTCCATTCTGCGAATTGCTTGCAAATGCCCCGCTGAAAACAATAGATGAAATATTGCCCACTCGACTCGATTCAATAAGCCAAAGCAGTTTGAGATGTCGTCCCACCTGCTCTGTAATTGCATTATGGCTCTCTGGGTCAATCAGACGCTAATAAATATCTGTTTGTCCTTCTTGAACACAACTGGACCGAATCACAGATCAAAAGATTCCAGTGAAGTCAGAAGAAATGTCTTTAGTTATCAGCATGTATATTTGAAAAGATTTTTTATGTAAAAGTAAGAGAGGATATAAGGCAGGGTCATTATTATCAGCATGACTCTGTTCAGTGCCTCACTATACAATAAAACACTGTTTATATTATATCCCACCTCTTTAAAGCTGTAATTTTTACAAAAGAAACATATTTCAGGGCCATATTTCAGCACAGTGAATGCAATAATTTGCACCTACTTGATTGTGTATTGATGAAAGAAGCACTACAGAAATCAGGGAATGCATTATATGGAATTAAATTTTATATGTACTTAAACATCATATGAGTTTGTCAAGATGGTTTATAAAATATTTCTGATATTAGTTCTGTGGTTTATTTGGCTTTTGCCAATGTCAAGTGCTGGTGCCATGCATGGGATGAAGTTTTCTAGATGATTAGAGACTAAAAACATGGCAACACCATGGTACTACTTTCTGTTAGTGGATATTTTGGTAAAGCTTCCTTTTACAGTCCTGTTACCCATGTACATACTATGTACTTATTATAGTAATTACAATTACTGGGTAATAACTAGGTACTTGCCATGTACTTACCTTACATTAGCCAGTACTTTCTAGGTAAATACACTGTAAGTACACGTAAGTACTGTAAAATGAAGCGTTACCGATATATTTAACTATACAGCTTTGTTGCATTGAATTATGGAACAGCTAAGATATGTTTAAGCATACATATATGATGTGTCTCATTTGAAAGGCTACATCCTCTGCATACATGTCTTATTTCAGAATAGTAACCATTATAAAAATGAATTGGGAATGTAGTGCAGCCTTGAAATGAGACACATATAGACTAGCTCTATATAGTTTGATTCAATGAGCCATTATGAAAACTTTTTCTCAAAAAGATTCTGAGTTCTCATTCCTGGAAGTACAAGTACTGTTCAGTAAAACTGCTTGTGTGGAAATGAAAAAGTAATCGATTTCAAAATACTTCACTGATGGTGTTTATGCATCATAATAATGGCTGCAAGGGCACAACAATATTTAATATAGACTGACCTGGAATCACAAAACTCAGGAGTCTTAGAGTGGAGATGGAACAAGTTTACTCATGTACTCAGGTGAACATGAATGAATATTATATTCTTATGTACAACAAAATATTAAGAACAAATGTCATTATGTGGCTGCATTGCATGTTTCTCAGTATTTCAACAAAGCAAGATCATTATATGAAAAACTATTTTATTTCAATATATTCCTGATTTAAACAGGATATTCAATGAAAAATAATGTAGGATTGGGAATAGATGAGATCATGAAAAGGGGGCGTTACATACCAGATTGGAGTCGGGTGGATGGAGGGGAAGGGTTGAAAGTTGAAGATGGATTTGTGGCATAATCTGAAAAGGAAAGTCGTTTTAGAGATGAAGCAAGTTGTTGCATTTGATCATGCAAACAAAATCAGAAATAATGTGTACCAATGAAATATATCAGAAACATACAGTAAACAGTTTCAGATTTGAAACAATGACATTGAGCATAAATATTAGAACATTATTTTAGTTGAATTTCAACCTGTTCTTTCATTTCAACTCTCTAGCTACATAGAGAATCAAGCAAACCTGGAGAACATCACAGACATAGACCTCGCCAACTACAGAGAACTGAAGAACCTGTAAGTATTTAAGACTACAGAAGATGTACAAGATTGAATAAAGATTAAAGATCATTTATACAATACTGTCTGCATCATTTTTTAAAAATGTTTTACAAAGAAGTCTCGCGTGCAGACCAATGCTGCATTCATTTGATCAAAAATGCAGTAAGAAATGTAAATATGTCGAATATTACAGTTTATAATAACAGTTTTTTTTTAAATATTTGAATATATTTTAAATATAATGTATTCCTGTTATGTCAAAGCTGAATTTTCAGCATCATGATTCCAGTCTTGAGTGTCACATGATCCTTCAGAAATCATTCTAATATGCTGATTAGCTGCACAAGAAACATTTCTTATTATTATCAATGTTGAAAACAGTTTTTGCTGCTTCATATTTTTGTGGAAACTGTGAGAACAGCATTTTTTGAACATTGTAAAAGTCTTTACGGTCACTTTTGACAGTAAATGATACATTTATTTCCAATGAATAATTTACACTGACAACAAAAATTTGAACGGTATTCAAACTTCTCATATTCAAAAAGTCAATTATCTGGCTGACTTGTGTATATTTTTCAGGACGGTCACAGATTGTGGGATGGTGTACATCTCTGAAAATGCCTTTCAGCATAATTTCAAGCTGCAGTATGTGTGAGTGTTCTTTACATATACGACTGGCTTTCCCACAATACACTTGGGTCTCAGGGCTTGTACCTGTCAATCACTTCAAATCCTCTTCCCTTCTGATGAGTGAAGCTGCTTTATTGGTCTCAGGCGGTAAAAACCCAAGACACATTTAAAGTTAGTTAGCAACTGAATGACTATTAGGGAAAACATTTTTACCTTTCACTTCCAGAAATCATTTTATTGCATTCATTTCCCCTAATTAAAAAGGAAATTTGCAGAGACTTGTTGTTCATGATCATCATGTCATCAAGGGCGTAAGAACAATCTGAAAATTGTGTTTGGTGGGATGCAGGAAACATTACAAAATCAACTTGGCTCTTGAATATTAATTGAGTGACATGACATCCAGTTGTTCTAATTATGTCATTATTTATTCATTTTCATGTCATTCCAAACCTGTATGCTGTTTCTTTTCTGGAATTTTAGGAGACTTAAAAGGATAGTTGAAGGTAGCCATTTACTTCCATAGAATTTTTTTCTGCCATACTATGAAAGTCAATGGCAATCTTTAAAACGTTTTGAATTTAGTGTCCATGTGGAATTTATGTATTTAGCTTGATCTTTAATCACCATGAATTATCACTAGATGGAAAAGAAGTTTAAAAACAGCAGAAAAATCTCAAAATATAATGATAATTTCCCAAAAAACTGGGGGGGACAATAAAGTTTTTTTATGCCCTTGAACTCATCCAAATCATGTATGCAACAAATCAAACTTCACATATATCAAGAAACCTTATAGAACCTCCACAACAAGAAATCTTAATAGAATAAAACAGATATATAGTAACTCAATACCTAAAAATAGAAGCATAACTTTTTTTAATCATGCATTTTAGGGCTAAATAAGCCAACGTTTATGCCCTCCTGAAGGGAAGATTTCTAATCACAGCATCAACAAAACACTAATGATATTAGCTGAAACTGAAAGGTTGTTGACCCTTATCTTCACTATCTTGTAATCGTTATCTTCCAGTGTGTGCGACATGCCCACTGTTGTTGATGTGGGGGAAAGCGGCCACACAGGAGGGGGGGAACGGAGGGGGGTTCTAGGGAAACATGAGAGCATATCCAGCAGTCACCTTTTACTCGCCCACTTTGGCGTATTATTGACAACTGATGCATAATAAATACACTCCACTAAGGGTCCATTATCACGCAATCAATATTTCACAGAGGGCTGTGCGGAGGACCAGATGTGTCTGTAAGCTTCAAGTGGCGGTGGGGATGTACAGTATGAAAAATCATAAGTATAAACGAGCCTATCTTTTATACGCCTGATCCATCCTTTGCTTCGGTTCTTTAAATCCACGTCCCCCCTCCCTCCCTTCGACGCCAGTATGAAACGGCAGCTGCTATTCTCAGACGCTCTCTCCCTACGGTAGAATCGAGCTGTAATAGATAGGCCCCGATGGCCGACCCATCTGACATGAACTTTTGGGAGTAGGGAAAACAAATATTTGAACCCTTGCTGGCCCCCATTAGCCCTGCCACAGAGAATCTATATCTGCCAAGCCGTTATTGTCCCCATCGTTTGTCATCTCTCTTTATTTAGCTTTAGATTTCAGTTTCCTTCTCCTCCAGAGGTGAAGGAAACTGAAATCAAACAAGACGACAAATATCTCTGAAACAAAAAACTATTGCAAAAAAATTCATCAAACTATGCCTGTGGCCAACACACAGGCCTTCAAAATTCATTCCCTCACACTTGTCAAACCTGTTCTCTGTGTGAAAGAGAGAAAATCACTCAACTAATTAAACTTGAGTCCAGTTGTCAGCCAATACAGAGAGATGCGTGCCAGTGTTATTTAGAAATGCAGTGCTACTATGAAATATTTTGCTGCATTGAATCTTGTTAGTGGCATTAGCTACTGCGCATACTTCACGATTTGAACAAGCACTTAAGCTTAAGTAGGCCTAGACGGACGCTTTTAACCGATTCACGTCTTTTGCAGCGTCGTACTCGTGATACAGCATTCTATAACATGGGGCTCAAGTTTAAAAAAAAAACTCTTGACCTTACCGTTTTTTTTTTTCCGTTTGACTAGCCGGTGTCTTTCATTTTTGCTGTTAAAAAACGCAGGTTAGTGAAGAATAAAAAACCCTCAAGGTCAAGAGTTTTTTTTTTTTTTTTTACTTGAGCCATAGCCTGGATGCCAGCCCGAACCCCGCCCACAACATTTTTTGGTCGGGAAGTTCGGTCTGGACTCGCTCCATTGAGGAGTAATTATGATCAGTCAAAAAATGTTTGGGCAAATCAAATTGCCAGGGCGGGCTTTATACGATGATGGTCATGGACAGATGATCTGCAGGGACGTAATCATCTCGTTATCAAAGAGTGCTTAACTGGTTTAGATGACTGCCGCTGGAGAACTGAGATGTATAGATTCCACTATCGCGTCTGTTGTAAAAGAAATCAACAGCGCATTCATTTTAATAGACGAACAGAGAACTGCAATCAAGGCATTTGTCAATCGGAAAGATGTGTTTACCGTTCTTCCTATTCGGCAAAAGTTAAATTTATCAGCTGGCTCCGTCGATGGTCACTAAGAAGATGGGACGCAATGAAAACCCTGTGGTCGTTGTGGTTTCTCCTTTGGTCGCACTCATAGGACCAAGTAAAAGAAGCAACACTCGTTATTTTACTTCTTCCAGCGTGCGTGCATTTGAGTTCTGTAGTTGACAACTGTGCTATGCAAAGTAGTTGACTTACTGCGTTGCTCTCATTGGTTGTAGGTCTATCCAATTGAGTGCAGAGTTTTTTTTTTCCTGGTTCGGTTAAGACACGCCTCATAATCAAAGCCCTATGGAGCAGTATCAGACTCACATTCTGACTAGAATATGAGTATGACGAAGTCAGGCTACTTGAGCCATGTTATAGACTGCTGTATCATGCGTGAGACACTGCAAAAGACGTGAATCGGTTAAAAACGTGCGTCTAGTCTGTGTTTACATAAAACAATGTTTCAAAACAATGGAAACGTTTTTTTTTTTTTGTGTGGCTAAAAACGCGAGACTCAGGTTAGTGCAGTGAAAACCTTCCCCTCAAGGTCTAAAGACGCGTGAGCAACGGTCAAACATCTAGCACAGCACGAGTTTACGTTGGAAATCTATGGAAAAGTATCACAGTGAAATGGAAAAAAGCATTCTATGTGAACTGGCCCTTACTCTTTAGAACATAACACATCCTGTATGTTTGTGCTAATAATTTGATGATACCTCAAATTGTGGCACCTTTACTTTTTCCAAGTGAATGTCGGCGAAAGATTTCCACCTGGAAAACAATACAGCTGGCCAAAAATCCCACTCACATTAAAGGGTTTATTGGAGCCATATCTAGATACAGGCAGTGTTATTTTAGTATTATTTGTATGCTATTATAGTATTTATTAATATTTTGAATTAGCTTCCATTTAACAAACATCTAGTTGTGTGATAAAATTCCTCCAAACAGGTTAAACTCTCGTATCTGAGCCGCCTACACATCATTTTTTGAAAGAAAATGACTCCTATTTATTAAGAGTCTATTTAACTATTGTACAACAGAGCCAATAGCATCTGTCTTTTGCATGTAGTTCACATCTTCTCTTCTTTTACAGAAACCTGGCCTCTAATTTACTAATGCACATCAGTTGGAGGGTGTTCCATTCGGTCCCTCTGTTGAGTCTGTGAGTAACAAACTCCACTCATATACTGGCAAGGCTGAGATTTACAGATTTACTCTGCTGGCGATTTGAGACTGTTTTAAACAATTTACCTCAGTCTGAAAAACTGAAATGATAGATTTGAGGTCCTCTGTATATATTATTTTGCCTGAAAGCATGAAGCATGAGAAATCGTGTTTTTTTTTGCACAGAATTCTGAGGGACAATCCACTCACCTGCTCATGTGACATTTACTGGCTTCAGCAATGGCATAGAAAAAGACAAAGCGATATTGATTCTCAACAAAACTGCATCTACAATGGCAACAGCATTCAGCTGGATTCGTTTGAAATGGACAATTGTAGTAAGTGCACCTATCTGGAATGAAACATATTTTAAGATCAAACGTGTAATTTGACTTCTATCCCAATTAAATATGCAGAGACAATAAGCAAGATTGATTTCCCCAAAAGTGTAAACGCTGTGACTGTGAGTTTGAAATAAACCATGAAAATACATCACCTTTTAGTTAGTGAAACAAAATTGTCATAATGGTTACTTTACAATTTTACATACTGTTCAAAAGTTTAGGATCCTTATAACTAAAATCGGTGAAATATATATAAGTTTTTCCTGTTCTGCAGGTGTTCCTGAAGTCAAAATTGACCCACCGACACTGACCACTCAAGAAGGTGGAAACCTGACCTTTACCTGTCTGGTGACTGGAGTACCAACACCGACTATCCGCTGGAGAACAGAGCACCTTCAGTCCAGCTGGACCCTGCAGGTACATGACACTGCTTTCATACTGTATTCAAGTATTGAAGCGTTCAATGAAGCATCAATGGAAATTGACCAACGTGATTTACCAAAGTAGTGCATGTGCCTGGATCAAGATTTTTTGTTGGTACTGGAAGATAAAAAAAAAATTCAATCATAACCATAATCCTATGATTTATCACTTTCCTTGAATTATTCCTTGTAAGTCACTTTGGACTAAATTAATAAATGTACAGTCAAATTGGTTGAAAGAACTGGTCTTGAAGGTCCTTACCCCTGGTTGGTTGATCACACATTGTTGCAGAACTTCTGAGAGATGTTAGATCTTTGTCAACCCATTAAATCTTGTCCACATTTATGTTTGTCCACAGCAAGGGATCTGGGGATCAACCCTGGAGCTGGTTCTGCACATGAGGAGCGTGTCTTCTGGAGACAACCTGCACAATCTCACCTGTGAGGCGGAGAATCGCGCTGGAATGGATGAAGCCACCGTGCAGCTGGATATTGAATGTAAGTACTGACATTAGTTTTCTCACCTCGTACGCTGCTATTTTTCTGCCAATGACCAAGGTGTTTAGCATAAATGTCTACCAACACATTTTCAAATCTGAATGCGACAACAGATGAGATTCTAATGGAAAATCATTTCTGCATATGAGTAAAAAAATGAAAAAAAGGTAACTGTGAGATCAAGTTTAAAATTAGAAAGTCACACTTTGCAATATAAAGTAGCAATTGCAAGACTGTGCGATATAAAGTTGCAATTACCATTTTATTTATTGATTTTTACTCCTCCAGGCATCCATAGATTTCTTTAACAGAGCAACATATGTGACTTAAACCCAAAGTTATTATGAAATCTATCTTGCCAAACCATGTTCAAAGTGTGAAACCCACCATCCTACGTGGACATTTTGTATTATTTATACACTATTTTATCTTTTATTAATATTTTGAATTAGCTTTTATTTTTGTTTTAAGTTTAGTTTAACTTTTATTATGTCTAAAAAGTTTTTAGTCATTTTTATTTCAGTTTAAATTCATATTATGGAGCCCTGCACATGACATGCAGACAAAAATATAGATATTTATTGTAAGAATACGTTCTCATGTTTTAAGTAAATTGTGCGCGCAATAATAATTTGTTCCCTTGATTTGCTAAATCGTGGCCACGTTGTGCTGATTCGTTCTCTCATTTTGATTTAACTAAAACAAGGGAACAAATTATTATATCATGCGCACAATTTACTTAAAACAAGGGAACGTGCTGATGTATAAGTCGTGGGAGCGATTTGTGAATTTGTGGCTAGATATACATATTTTTCTCGCATGTTGTGCAGGCTCCATACTTTTTCGTACATCAAGTTAAACTAAAAGAAGTTGGGAAATGTTGCTTTGGCAGCTATAGCTTAAATAAAATAAGTTTAATATTTTAAATGATATTTTATTTCAGTAAGATTATTTTATGTTTTTCACATAATATTTATCTCCTATTACCTTTATTTCAATTTATAATGTAAGTGTTTTTAATAATTTAGTTAACGATGATAACCCTGCTCTCGACAGAAGCAACAGCATTGCAACGGCCGGAATTTTCCATCGAAAATCCTCCCATATGACGCACTCCACACCACAGCAATTATCACTGTTTATCACCTCCTCTTCAGAAAGAAGAAAAACAGTGCTTGACTTCAGACAAATGTATCGCCATCAGGGGAGCGATAATGACTGTCAGGAAAATGGGATGATAACTGTCTTCGGATCTTGTTTGTTCTCTACTAATGGATTTCTCTCCCCCTTAGTCCGGAAATATAATTGTGAGGACCGATTGGCAGATAGCAAGTGTGCTAGTTGCCAGTCCATCAGAATCACGTGACTGGTCGGCCGCTGCTTAATTAGCTCTTAAATTAGCAGGCCGGTTATGGCCACAGGTGCTGCCACGGCATAATTCTGACCCGAAACATCTTTTATTAAACCCAGACGCCAATCGATAATATAATTCCCTAGTGTTAGTCATGCCTTAGTGTACTGTACTGTTCTAACTGATGATGAAATTCACCTTTGGCCGTCTACCTTTACCGCAACCAAATTCTTGGATTCAATCATTTGATTCCTTTTGATTACCACAATTAGTGGAGTTCAAAAATGGCTCTTGAACTTGCTCAACCGTTAACATCGGGCCGGTGTAACGAGGACGGTTTTTCAAGCGTGAACTCTAGGCCATGACACAAATGACTGTGATTCTCCGTGCAAAGCACTTTCTGGAGGCAGGGTCACGGGTTAAGAGCACTGAAATGGTTATGAAGCAGCGACCGGGCTGTGCGCATCAGCATGTTCTCCCGGCTAAAAGAACCATTTCCTGTATCCCACCTTCACCGGGCTCTCAAGTGCCTCTTGTGGTTAGGTCCCCTAAACAGACAGAGATTTATTATTTATAACAGGTCAACAGGTTTACTGTAAAGATTGAGCACATTGACTCATGAAAAAAAGAAAAAAAAAATTATGATGGATGCTCCAGTCATTTGAGCTATTCTGAAGAACAGGTACTAGTTATGGAAAGCGTTATTCATACAGGAACATTATGTGGAACTTCTTTAACAGACTTCTTTACAGCAATGGTTTGCGGCAGTTAGCGAATTCAACTTTATGCAAATGAGCAGTGATGCAATGCAATGACTACCAATAGGAATACATACAGTAATCTGCTGCCTGATAGTTGGGACACAGAAGCTGAATAAGAGCGGAGACTAGAAACCAACAGCTCAGAGACACACACACACACACACACACACACAATGGATAAAACTTAATTATTTCACTATTTTAAGTTCTTATTATAATTATTTATTATTATTTAATAACAATAGTAGTACATTTTATTATTGAAGTCTGCTTTAAAAAAAATATACTTTTTAAATAAGTAATAAGTTCTCATAAGAATACAGTAGTAAATAGAGATTAGGCAGCTAGATGCATGCAAAAAGTCTGTTGTACTTAAAAAAAGGTATTTAACATTTTATGCACAAGTGCTATCAGTGACAAAAACACTAAATGAACACATGTACACATCACAAAAAATAAAAATAAAATTTCTTTTTGAAATCTACTTTGAAAAAAAAAGTACTCATAACAGAGTAGGGACCTCTGGGAAGCTGATAAGGTAAAGTGTGTACTTTAAAAATAATAATTTTATCCTCAAAAGCACACACAACTCTGACTTGCATTCTTAAAGGGAAATTGCACCCCTTTACATTAGCCCAAGATGATATCAAAAGTAATCTAAGTCTCAAAATAGGAAGAAACAATTAAATATCCAATATCGGCCAATATTGTGCATCCCTAATGGACTGTGATTATGTCTCACTGCACACGTGTGAACTCATTCTCCGTCTGTGTTTAGTTCCAGTGCGGATCTTGTTTCTGAAGGACCCAGAACCACAGCATCACTGGTGTATCCCGTTTGCTGTGGACAGCAATCCTCCCGCCACCATCAAATGGCTGTACAATAACACACCTCTCATCGAAACCCGCTACACCTACACCGAACTGATCAGAGACGCGGCCGATGGCTCCGTTCAACACGGGTGTCTGTTCCTCAACAAGCCCACCCATCTGAACAACGGCAACTACACACTCATCGTGGAGAATAAACTGGGTAGGGACCAGGCTACAGCAAAGGGGATGTTCATGGTAAATCCTTTCGACCCCTTTGACCCAGAGGGCATCATTCCAGGTGAGTGCACATCATCACACAACATGTATTGCATCCGCTTTGTGGTGCATTGAGTAATTTATTGTTATAATTTCTCTCCACATGCCAGTCCTCCCTGATGACCCAAGTAAGTTTCTCTAAATCAGCTTCCCGTAGGTCAACGCCCCGTTGTCGTTTTCCTGTACAAATACCTAAACATTCCTAAATAACAGATACATTTAGTTGAGAAGCAAAATTACAGAAGATATTAAGTCTTGCTCTATGGAAAATGTATCAAAATTAAGTTACTTTTTACTCAAAACAAGACAAAATATCTGCCATGGAGTAAAAAAACAATTCAAAGCAAAAACAAGATTTTTCTTACTTAATTTTGATAGATTTAATATTTAATATCTTAAATGATATATTTGACCTATTATGCTTTTTCACATTTTAAACTTTCTCTATATCAGTTTCTGAACTCCCTAAAACGCCTTGATTTTAGCCTTGAGTTTACTTCCGGGAACAAACATGCCACAACATTCCTCATTTAAATAATTCCCGTCCAATGCATACACAAAATAAAGGGGTGAGGCCTGGTTGAGTTGAGTTAGTAGTGTGTTAAAAAACTCACTGTTACGGTAAGCCAATCACAACACACTGGTCAAGCCGACTAATCAGAGCCCACTGCACTTTTAGGAAGGAGGGGCTTCATAGAGACTGGAACTAAACAGAGCGTTACTGACAGACTGGGAATAGAGGACCTGCAACAAAGGAGAATATGTGCAAAATAATTTTCTCAAAAAACAAAATCAAGACGTTGTATAAGGGCATAATATGTATGCTTCAATACTTAATAATATGTATCTTGATTTAAAAATGTTTAGATATTTGTACTGGAAAACAAGAAAAAATGTTGTTGTTTTTTGGCAGTGTTGATAAAGTAACATTTCATTAAATGTTTTAACCTCAGCAGTTCCCACCAACCAATCAACGGAGACGGAGAAACTGGAGACCAGAGTGTTTGGGGTACGAGATGAGTCACATATGTTATTTTTTACATTCTTGTATAAGTGTTATCGCTCTAATTTTGTCCATTTGCACATTCATAGGTGTCAGTAGCGGTGGGTCTCGCTGTGTTTGCCTGCACATTTCTTCTCATCATGGTTGTTGTCATCAATAAATGTGGACAGCACTCCAAGTTCGGCATCCACCGTAAGTTCTTCTTAGTCAACATGAAATCAAATCCGCCATATTCCATAGTTATTCCATATTAACAAACATTTTGCTTCCTAAACCTTGCTCTGAAACAACTTTCCTTTTCAAATCCCTTTTGCTGTTCAACCACTGAAGTTTTCATTTTAGAATGTAACGCCCATTTTTCACAATCAAATTAATTCTCGAGGGATACCATTAAGCCTCACCCTGCATTCTCATTCAAATATCCTGTTTTGCTCGAAAATTTGTTGTAATTAACATTTCATGGTGACTTTTCATGTATAACCAAAATCCCTTTCAAGGTAAGTCAGTTCACTCGACAGTCATATTTCCAATGCCTCCGGGCAGCTATTTCGGGCATGCAAGACCAACTTGAAAGGGGAAAATTCTTGCCCAACTCACATTTAAATGACATATTTCAAATCAGTAGCAAAATCTATCTCAAATGGAAACCAGAGCTTCTAACAGCAGCTGTAGTGTTACTCCTCTATATTGGACACTGCAGTTTCTCCCATTAGCAATATGAGTGAACCATGTAGAGTCTTTATGAAAAGTCAACATGAAATTTAAAACCGGCCACATTTACTTTTTGAATGCATATTGTGCATGTTACTCTTATTTTTGCTTCCTGAACCTTGGTCAGCACTGCTCTGAAACAACTTTCCTGTTCAACTGATGTTATATAAATCCCTTTTACTTTTCAAAATCTTCCCACCAACTATTCAATATGGCATGTAATCAAGCCCCACCCATAATTTTTTCTTATTAAACATCCTATTTTGCTCAAACGTACGTCAGATTATGGAAGTAAAATGGATTGTGAGATTAATTAACGTTATTTCGATTGGTCATTTTAGTCATTCTACTAACTATAAGTACCTTTGCAACTACATGTCAACTAAATGTCTTTAGGGTATTATCGACTGTCTTCTTAATATCTGCTAACACTTTATTTTGATGGTCCCTCAACAGACATTTACTGACTTTGAAAGTAGGCTACATCAATTTATTCTTCTAACTGTAATCTAAAAGTCTACTAATACTCTAAGAGTTATTTGACATGCAGTTGACAAAGTTACTTTAGTTAGTAAAATGTCTAGAACATTATTACTTTTTTTATTACTGGCTGATGTGATCTAAATACAGTGGCCAGTATTATCATTTTTTGTATGCTATTAATATGAGTGAAGCCTTCATCTCATTTTATCATTTCATCTGTCAAAAGTGCTACATTAAAAAAATATATATTTCTTCCAAAATCCAGCTAATGACGCAACAATTTTCACTTGATCAGTAAGCAGTTTAAGCCTCAAACGAAGATGTTTTGAGATCTTTCAAAGGAAAGGGAACTGAAACACATCGCAGAAACAAACCAGGTGTGACTCACGCAACAGCGGAAGAATGTTATCACTAAACAAGAAAGCCGGAGACAGCACAATCACAGAACATGCCAAAATGACTTTCTCCATTATTATTTTGGAATTGGAATGAGTTCCGCACGAGGCATTGTGTTATTTTTAAGTAACACACAAAAAGGGAGCGAAATACGGTCTCTTTTAAGCTGTAACTTTGTACAGTGTCAGCCTAACAGCTCGGCAAAGTGCTGCCAGGTCTTAATTACAGCATGCAAAGTAAATAGCATCGGGAGCCCCAGCCGCGAGCCAGCCATTAAAGAAGAGTGATGGAGCCAGGCTTTTCAGGTCCACTCGCTCCGCTCACAAAGTGCCTAAGTGGACCTGATTGCCTCCCTCCCCTCTCGCCCTCTATTCCCTGCGTTCCTCTTCTCTGCCCAGTCTGGGGTCTCTGCGGTTATAGCTTGAGTGGGTTTTGTGATTTGAAGGAGAGGCCTTTGCATTTAATTCTGCTGCCTAAAACTGAGGTGATTTGCTTCGGATCAAGTAAACATTCTGTTGATGCTTTTTTTGTGCATGGAGTAACTTGTCAATTTTAAGCAAGACTACATACTGTACATACAACATGACGTATTGTCAGCTGCTTGAGAAGCACTTTCTGTCCGTGTGTCTACAGGTTCGTCTGTTCTAGGCACTGAGGACGATCTGGCCGTGTCTCTCCGCTTCATGAACTTCGGGGCGAGTCCTCCATCTTCAGATGACAGCACGCTGGATTCTGGCTTGTCCAGTTTTGTAGAAAACCCGCAGTATTTCTGTGGGATCATCAAAGAGAAAGACATGTGTGAGTGTCTCGCAATCCCATGATAGCACACAAGTTTTCAGCATGCTGAATCAATTTGTACTAAATTAAAGTGATTATTTACTTGTATTTTGCAGGTGTACAAAACATTAAAAGAAAAGACATTATTTTGAAGTGGGAACTGGGTGAAGGAGCTTTTGGCAAGGTTTACCTAGCAGAATGTGCCAACCTTTGTCCTGATACTGACAAGATGCTGGTTGCTATCAAGGTATGATCGTGCTTTAGGTTATCATGGCTTCTTTTAGGGTTAGGGATATTTCATGATATATATACACATTTTTTTTTTTTTTTTTGCAACAAAAGCTATATTATACAACTCCATGGCAGCTGTATGCATATACACAGATTTGAACAAGAACAATGGCAAGCGATGCAAAACATTACTGATTGGTTAGTAATTTTCGACCAATTCCTCCTCATTCGTCCAAGACTATCACAAGTTTTCACAATGTATGTTAACAAGTTAGATAACTAGCTAGAAACATGAATGTTTGCAAAGCAAAGTTGTTATTGATAAACTATTTTAAAACATTTTTGTTTTAACAAAACAAAATATCAATAAATAATACTAAAATAATACTGTTGCAAACCATGAAACCAGAGTTGAGCTCCATTTGAATTTAAGTAGCAAACTGGATGAAGAATTGGAATTTGAATGTCAGGAAGTAGCATTAAAACTTAAAAATTACAAATGCAATTTTCATTAAAAAAAAATCATTTCCCAGAATGCATTACCTTTGTTGCTTTTATTGAAAGTATTCAGATACTTTTTTGGAGCACCGTATGTTCACATCTGATTGTCTTCATGTGTAGACCTTGAAAGTTGCCAGCGAGTCCACCCGACAGGACTTCCAGCGCGAGGCCGAGCTGCTCACGGTGCTACAGCATGAACACATAGTGCGCTTCTACGGTGTGTGTACAGACGGAGAACCTCTGGCCATGGTGTTTGAGTACATGCGACACGGAGACCTCAACCGCTTTCTAAGGTCAGTCTAATAACCACCAGCCACTCACAGCGAATTAACTACAGTGCCAACAATGTGGTGTAGCGGTCAGAAACTGGCCAGCTGAAAGAGTCTTTAGAGACAGAGCTTCTATCCTCATTTGCTGTCTTAGGGCAACTTTAAAAACACAAAAGCGTGTTTCTTTGGACAGATTTAGCCAAAAGCATCTAGGAAATTACTTGGGAGCAGGGCTTGGCATTAACCTTTTTGCTCACCAGCCACTGTGGCTTGTGGTTTTTCGAAGTTACTTGCCACTCTTAGCATTTTCACTGGCCACAATTTTGAGATGGTCCTCACTGCAGAACATGAAATCCACAACTCCTTGGATCCAGATCCAACTCCTCCCACCTTACATATACCTAAACCTACCCATCTCCACCCCTTGGATCTTGATCCAACTCCTCCCCGTGGATTTCATGTACTGCATTGAGGTGCTACTGACAATTTTGGCATTGATACCATGGGGAAAAACTGCCATATAGATATTTTTAATATTATCCCATTACTTGCTGTCACTTTAAGACCTGTCGCACGGATCCATTATACTCTTACACATCTGTTTTCTTTCTCAAATGTTTACATTCATTTAAAAAAATGACTGACTGTGTTTACGTGAATACTCGCCAAGCATTTCTTTTACATTATTATGTATGTGTTTGATTTTTTAAGTGCAATAAGCAGCGAAAAAGCTCGGCTTTATGTATGCACACTTTAGGCGAGAGCACAAAATCTGCGGGAATGAGTAAATTATGCGAAGTTCAAGCCCTGTAACACCAACCATATTCATCTGGATTCAAATAAAATGAGTGAGTGAAATGAGGCGGGTTTGTGTGTTAACTCACTGTCGGAGAGATGAGAGAGAAAGCTCAGCTGGTAACTGAAAGGTGTTGGGGAACCAAACATGGTTCTCCTATGGCATCACAGCGATTACAGCCTTGTAATCTCTCTCTCGTCTCTCCAACAGTGAGTTAACACACAAACCCGCCTCAATTCACTCACTCGCTTTATTTGAATCCAGATGAATATTGTTGGTTACATCAATTCTGCGGAAAATGAGTATTGGAAGTGTTTCACATATTTCAGTATCGATACGTATCAAAAAATCTGTTTTTTTGACAACACTACATTGCACTTAATCAATTATTTCAGATGCCCTTTTAAAGGGTTCCAATTGAAAAAAAATTTATACAGTATTTTTATATAATTCAACCCATCAAAGTGGCTAGTAGGACCACTGCTGAAATACACCCGCATTTGGTGTGTGTTAATGCCAGGCCCATCTTGGGAAAAATAGGACGCAAGCTGCACTCGACCCAAGAAAGTTTAGTATACCCTCTCAAGAGTTAACAGTTAATAATCTGGCATGCTAGTCAACTTTCTGCATTTTGTTTTTGGGCTTTCATGTTACATGAAAATTTACATCAAATTCAAGGCCTTTCATTTACCATATCTACTGAAACTCAATGCCCAAACTGAGTAGAAGAGCGATGGACCCCAAATGCAGACCCAGCGTTGTGATGCTCCAGTCTTAATTAAGATGTAAAGTTCACTGAAGTATGAGGAGGCTGACGGGGGACTGACTGACCATATGTCCAGCACAGCTGAGTCTCGGTGCGTAAAGATCCAGTCTGTTTGCCAGGTGGTTGCTGGGGCCAGATTGGGAGTGGGGACAAGTGAATGTTTGAGGGGGAGATGGAAATCGCATTTTCACGTGCATGGATGTGGCTCCAGTCTCGGTTGCAGCTGCCCCATCCTGCCACCTGCCTGCTAACTAATAGGGATTACATACTAAACATCAGAGCAGAAAAGAAGGCAAGCGAGTGGCAGAGAGTTTGCATGCGGATATTAGGATGAATGGAGACAGTGGTTTGCTCATTGAGTCCTGACACGCAAGGCAATGGTGCTTGTGCTCTCATTTAGCAGATGTTTTTTTTTTAATCTAATGTAACTTACAGTAGACTTACTAGAGTTTGCTCAAAAGCATAACAGTATAATTAAGGCAAACTTGGCGTTATAAACGACTTTTAACCACTACACCATTAAAAACAAAGGTTCCAAAAGGGTGTTTTCGCTGTGATGCCATAGAAGAACCATTTTTGGTTCCCCAACACCTTTCAGTGAACAGTTCTTTAAAGTTTTTTTTTTATTAGTGTGAAAAATATTTACACTTTAATAACCTTTTTCCACTATAAAAGAACATTTTGTGCACTGGAAAGGTTCCATGCATTTCAAAGGTTCTTCATGGAACCAGAACCATCGATGCCAATAAAGGACCTGCATTTTTCAGAGTAGGATGCTTGTGTTCAGAATGGAATACTACTCTTTTTTTTTTTTTTTAAGTACCATGTGAAACAACATACAATCAATGTATAGTGATAAAAAGTAGCATGCTACATTGTCACGTTGTTAGTAAGTGTCATCCAGTTATGTTGTTAATAAACAATTGTTTTACTTTTCATTCAATTGTGCTCAAAAATGTCTTGCCTTTAAGCGGTTTGATTAAATAATGTGCCAAGATTATGGTTGTTGTCACTTCCAGTTAATTTATTATGGTGGATATAAAGTGCTGCGGGAATGACTCCAAAAACCTGGAAATAAGTTAACATAATTGAACTTCCAGTTCCATCATCCAGAACATTTTTGAATGGATTTTTTGTTAAATGGCTGAAATAAGGTCTGTGGTTAACACAAGTTCAGGATGTTTTCATGTTTTATTCGTTTTTTATTTTTATTTATTTATATGTTTTATGACATAAAATACATCAATAATACCCCACACAATTTTTCTGAAAACTTTTGCATGTTTTGAAAAAGGACACGTTTATAATCACTCTTGCAAACTATTCCAACTCAAACTTTCCAACATGTTGTTTTTAAATAAATATTGAAAAAGTTGTCAATAGCAACCGTGTAGTTAATTGATAACCTTTTCACATCTGCCGATTGCATTTTGGCTTCAAAATTATCTGATTATCCTGATGAAAAAACAAACTTCTGTTGGTCACAGAGCTTATTTTCTGCTATAATCCAAAAGCCAATTTAAACAATCCTTTAGCTTTTTTGTTGAAGGAACCAGGTTAATGCTATAGGCTCATTCTCAGACGTGACGCCCACAGACCAGTGGCTGATTTTTTAAGTAGTCATCTGATTGGTTGAGACGTGTGTCGCGTTCTTTAATGGTCCGTTCTTTTGCTTTCATGCCAAACCCCCTCATGGAAAAAGAAAGCCGTCGTGTTTACAACTGTGACAATGAGCGTTTATCAGGGTCAACTAAACGCTGGATTTTCAAAAGTCTGTGAAGTATGTAAAGTTCGCGGCGTAGACTAAAATACCGGTATGTCCAAGATTTTACATTTCACAAAACATGACGCAGAACAAAACAAACTGTGAATGGTTGCGTTACATGTCAGTCAAACATCCTCTTGGGCGGTCTTTGGCCAATGAAAGTGCAGACCGTCTGCATTCAGTCTGAAGGTCTGGCTGTGTGAGACTAGGGTCACGCTAACTTGTCTGTTCTGCAAAAATATGTCATTTTGGCAGCACTCTGTGGAGGATCAAGTAGAGTGCATTGCATTGTGGGATACAGTATTCGACACACACTCTTATAAAGGTTCTTTATTGGCATCTATGATTCCATGAAGAACCATAGATGCATAAAACACATCCATAAAACCTTTACATTGCACAAAATTCTTTATAGTGTGAAAAGGTCCTACACACTGAGAACCGCTCACTGAAAGGTTCTTTCTGGAACCAAAAATGGTTCTTCTATGCCATCACTGCGAAAACACCCTTTTGGAGAGTGTGCTTTTGAATGTATACTAAACATCTAGAACAATTTAGTAGGGTAATCGATGCATGTAGAAAATTCACATAACATGCACATCCTGCAAAAATAGAACACATCCGAAATCTCTTTTCTCAGGTTGATGTTTTGAGGCAGCTGTTGTATAATGTGTGTCGTGTTTGTACAGGGCTCACGGTCCAGACGCTCGTATCTTGGACGAGATGAAGGTTCCTCTGATGGGTCAGCTGACTCTTCCTCAGATGCTCCACATCGCAGCTCAGATCGCCTCAGGCATGGTGTACCTCGCTTCCCTTCATTTCGTCCACAGAGATCTGGCCACCAGGAACTGTTTGGTCGGAGAAGGGCTGGTGGTGAAGATCGGGGACTTCGGGATGTCGAGAGACATTTACAGCACTGATTACTACAGGGTAAAACATTTCATAGCGATATCAATGATGTTACTCCAAAAACTGTAAAAAGTCATTAAAGTGGGAAATATCTACAGTACGTTCATATTGAGATCTCTACCTTTGGTATATGTGCAAATTTGATTACAATTTGAGACATAGACATTTGAGACACATTTGAGACTCTAAAGAGATTGTGATTTTGGCTTTTAAGTTTCTGTATATTTACCAACAGCAGAGATGTTTGATTGTAATTTGTTCCCGTTCACGTCCTCAGGTCGGTGGGAGGACGATGTTGCCCATTCGCTGGATGCCGCCAGAAAGCATCATGTACAGGAAGTTCACCACGGAGAGTGACATCTGGAGCTTTGGAGTGGTCCTTTGGGAAATCTTCACCTACGGCAAACAACCGTGGTATCAGCTATCCAACAGTGAGGTACAGTGCCACATTTAATGTCAACCGTTTTTGGCAGCATAATTGTACCCATTTAAATGTCAAACTTATTCGTTGTTGAGCGAGATTTTAAAAGATTTTAAAGGAAAAGTGTACCTAAAAATGACAATTCTGTCATCATTTACCCTCAAGCTGTTCCTGCATATGGATGGAAATCAGAAATGTAACAATTGTGGTTCCGATTGATCTTATTAACGATTCTTTTAGTATTTTTAAGGATAGCAATACTATTTTGCACATTCAATTAAAGTTACACTACCAAAAATTCAAAAGTTTGTGTTTTGAATTTGATAGTTGTGTGCAATAAGGATGCATTAAATTGACCAAAAGTGACAGCCAAGACCTTCATTTGGCAGTTAATGACTCCTGTAATGTTTACCTGCAATGACAGAAGTGATTTAGGCTGTCTGATGGCATCAGTGCTGGTCAGTGAGCTAAAGCAAACAGACAGAGCTTCTCCCAACCTTCATCGGGATGTGAACATCCATTTTGGACTGGACCAGACTGTGCTCTTAAGCACTTATGAACGAGAGGATCAATAGATTTTTTCGGTTCCAGAGTGATCCAGACCTTTCAGATTAGGCACCAAAAAGTGGACTCTGGTGTGACCACAACTGCACTATTACGCTGGAGAAGCCTCTCTTCTTTCAACAGAGAGGTAGATCACTTTCCCGCCGACTCGATTTTAATCCGATTAAACCTCATCTTCGCCTTGGGCCGACGTCGTTTAACCTTGTTAACCTAATCCTTCCCGAGCCATGATGGACACAGCTAATTATCGGGAGCCTAATTGTACGGGACAGAGACGGATCGTTCGTGACTTTCCATCTGCGAGGAAAGAGGGTGCCAGACTTTCAGAGGGGTCAATGTGAATTTTTGTTAATTTATTGCAGTGATTGAAAGCCCATTTCAGAATGATGTTGTGTGGTGCTGACAGTCTCTTCACCTCATTTGATTAAGAGGCACTGCTATAAGGGCTTGAAGTCACTGGCGTTTTAAATAGCCACCAGGAATAGCCATGGAGGAAAGAAAGCGATTTTACAGCTGCTGCCTGTAGAAATTAGAGTGAAGGGGTCATAATCATGAGAAATCAAACTTTATTTGATTTCTTTTTATTGAAATACATGTGTACATAATGTACTACATAAACATACTATAACTATTAGAACTGAAATATTCCTCCACACTAAATAAAAGAGCATTATTGACACAAAGCTACAGAAACGGCCCGTTCTGAACATCTGAATACGTTATTACATGACTGCCCATATTTACATGTCAACAATCTCTATTCTATTTATGAAGACGATGCTTATGTGGTAAAGCTGCAAAAAAGGGAAGTTTAATTCAAAAGGTCAGAGAGAAGGTTGAAAATAGTTAGAAACTATAAATCTTTTTTGTGAAGACTTCTATAGGTGACCTCAGGAAATAATAAAATAATTAACAATAATTTAAAAATACTACAATTACAATTTTTCATAATTATATATAAATGTATGCTATGAGTGTCAGTGTGTGTGTGCTTTTTAAAGAGGTCATAAAATACATAATAGTAATATTTATATTATAAATCTCTTTTCTCAGGTAATGTAAATATAATAATAATAAATATAAATAATTATTCAATTATAATTGCAATATTTTAGTGATATATATATAAAATTCGTAATTATTATCAATTACGTTTAATTGTCTGTTATATGACCCATTTGAAAGCATTACAATATATATAATTATATATTGATTTATAATAATAATAATAATAATTCAGAAAATAATTAAAAATATATATTATATCCAAAAGAAAAATAATTTGATCAATTCATGAATGATTTTTGTGCACAATTACTAACATTAAAAAGTGGACCTCAGGAAAAAATAATAATAAATAATAAAACACAATAATAATAATAATAATAATAATAAAAACATATGTATAATTAAATAATAATAAAAAAACGATATAAAATTTAAAACAAATTATATACAGTATATATATATTGAAATATTTCATATTTACAATGAAATAATTACAAAAATGGTTAAGATGCTCATAGTGGTATTTTAATCTGCAGGGTATTATTCTTAAATTATTTTATTATATATATCTATATATATATATATATATATATATGTATATACTATATAGTATATATAATAAAATAATTTAACAATAATAATAAAAACAATACCAATTTTTTTATAATGCATTAATATATTATAGGCATATAATATATTAAATATTAAAAATATTGAATTACCCTGCAGATTAAAATACCACTATAACCATCTTAACCATTTTTACAATGATCTCATTGTAAATATGAAATATTTGCCCTCTCTCCAGGCCATTGAGTGCATCACGCAGGGACGAGAGCTTGAACGGCCACGTACCTGCCCAAAGGAAGTGCACCTCCTCATGCAGGGCTGCTGGCAGAGAGAACCCCAGCAGAGGCTCGTCATCAAGGACATCTACAACCGCCTCGTGGCCCTCGTCAAGAGCCCGCCGGTCTACCTGGACATCCTGGAGTAGCAGCACACGGCCCTGCGCGGAGAACACATGCTTCTGACGGCTGCTTGTTCGGGCTGAGGAGGAAAGTCAACGGTGGGTTGAGGACAGACAGAATTCACAAACTGTCTCAGATGTGCAAGAGCGTTTCGCGGTGTTTGTTGATGTGCACGTTTAATCCACTAAACGTGTACGACCGTGTCCATGTGTTTAAATTTGAAATGGACTGAGTAAATGGACAGTGGATGCTTTGAAGATGCATTAATGGAAATTGCTCATGGATCTTCATGACTCAACCCCGAAGAGACACTAGATTTTCTATATAAGGATACTGTTGTCAAGGTCTTGTAATTAAAGTTCATTAAAGGTGAAGTGTGTCATTTTCAGATTAATATTCAGAGACATTTTAGGCTTATTTCCTCAATAAATGTAAAAAGGGTTGCTCTGTTTATTTGAGCATTCCGCCCAGCCTGACCCAACAACAGTTCCTCAACCAATGGCGTGAGTTTGGGGGAGGGACTTACTGTTTTGTCTGACCAATGGGAGACGGGTAAAGTGAAAACCAGGGCCTGTATTACAGAATTATTCTAACTTGGTAAACAGAATGTTTTAAAATCTTAAGTCAAGAATAAAGATAGGAAGTTTCTGTAATATAACTCCAGGTATTATTTATATGGCACATACATTACATACTTCACCTTTAACCATCATGTGCAGTTTCTAAATAATCTGCCCCCAAAACAAAGACTCTTTAGTTGATTTCCACGTTGTGCCAAGCTGACTGCATTTCTTTTCAATGTCTTGCGATTATGAATATATTACATCAACATGTTATGCGTGATCTTCACATGCATGTATTGTACATCTCTCAATGTTTAACAGCACTTCATGTTATGGCTCCAGAGTTCTGCTTTATTTCCTACATCAGAAGCATCAGCAAGGCCAGCAACTACACAACAACAGTGGAAACACACGGGCTGTGTACGGAATGCAGTACTAACATACTGCATACTATTTTTTTAATCGAAACAGTATGTTTTATGGAACTGTCAAATTTTCAAGCAGTAGTTTGTCCCATGAATTGCATGCTTTAGGCAAGACACTACAGGTGAATATGGTCATTGTAAACAATAGATATCTAATTCTTTCCCTAGTTTATTAACAACAGTACATTAAGGGGCTGTTTACACGACATCGTTTACTAATTTGCCGTTCAATTACACGACAATGGCGTTTTGGCGGCCTGAAAACACAAGCTTTTGAAATCGGGGTTTTGAAAATGATACCGTTACAGTCAGTATAAACTACAAAATCGTGAATTTGTGAAAACGGTGACATCATGTGCACACGTATTACATGTTCATTCTATAGGCGTTTAGTGTTTCTTTACACAGTGACATCGCCAACTACTGGCCTGGCAGCAGAATACACCGTTTTTTTAAATCATTTTTGTGAATCCGTGTGAACGGGGATTGTTTTGACAATGTTGTCGTCTGTATACTATGGAAGCTTGTTTCCGCCACAGAATGAAAAATAAAAAAGGTAATTGCGACTTTTTATTTCTCAATTCTGACTTTATTTCTCAGAATTCCGAGATATAAAGTCAGAATTGCGTGATATACAATCGCAATTGCGTGTTGTAAAGTCAGAATTGCGAGATAAAAAGTCAGAATTGATTGATATAAAGTCGCAATTGCAGGTTATAAAGTCAGAATTGCAAGATAAAAAGTCAGAATTTATTATTTTATTTTTTTTGTTATTTATTTATTTATTTGAGCAGTAACCATTCTGCTCAAAAGGAGTGAGCCGAAGCAAAGGAGCTTATAAGCGCCCACCCCCAAAATTGTATACAAGAAAAATTTTCATTTCACAATATTTCAAGGGAACATAGTGCAAAAGCAACAATACAACAACAAAGAGACAACAAAGTATCTGATCATGGTAGAAGTACCCCTAATGACAAGTCATTTCTTCTTCTCTATACTTATCAAAAATCTTTTGTTTGTATTTGTATTTAAAAAGATTGATGTTTGGACTTCGTCTCATTACTATCTCCAAATTATTCCACAATTGTCCACCATTAACTGTAAGGCTACAGTTTTACAGAATTGATTGATATAAAGTCGCAATTGCATGTTATAAAGTCAGAATTGCGTGATATAAAGTCGAAATTGCGTGATATAAAGTCGAAATTGCGTGTTGTAAAGTCAGAATTGTGAGATATAAACTATTCTGAGGGGGAAAAAGTTAGTCTCGCAATTGTGACTTTATTTCTAAGAATTGTGACTTTATATCTCGCAATTGTGACTTTATTTCTCATAATTGCGACTTTATATCTCGCAATTGTGACTTTATTTCTCAGAATTGCGACTTTATATCTCGCAATTGCGACTTTATTTCTCAGAATTGCGACTTTATATCTCGCAATTGCGACTTTATTTCTTATAATTGCGACTTTATATGTTTTTTGTTTTTTGTACATTGTCAGGTAAACATACTCAAAGACAATTGTTTTGTATCACCAGTTTTATGAAATGTTATGCTTTCCAAAACAGAAATAAGAACATTTGATAAAGCCATGTTTAAAATTGTTTAATTTTGTTGATTTGAGTTAAAGGTTTTTACAGAAGGGATTTTGGATATCTCTTGAATAACTCAATAAATCCAAAAATACTGTCAACAGTTAGAAAAAAAAATCATATAATGAAATTATATGAACAAATCATTTGTAAAAATTATTCAGAATATAGATAGGAATAAAACTGTAAAGTTTGGTGGATGTAGTGCAACTCAAGTGGAGATTGCAGGAGAAAAAGGCTTTTAAAGACATGTATTTGTAATTGAAATCTAAAAATAGATAAAGTATAATAAAAATAAACACTTAAATTAAATCTTTTTACTTATCTAAAGATGTCAAGGTATGAGAGCAAAATAGCCCGAAATCTTAACTGGAATTGCGACTTTATATCTCGAAATTGCGACTTTATTTCTCATAATTGCGACTTTATATCTCGCAATTGTGACTTTATTTCTCAGAATTGCAACTTTATATCTCGCAATTGTGACTTTATTTCTCATAATTGCGACTTTATATCTCGCAATTACGACTTTATTTCTCAGAATTGCGACTTTATATTTCGCAATTGCGACTTTATTTCTCAGAATTGCGACTTTATATCTCGCAATTGCGACTTTATTTCTCAGAATTGCGACTTTATATCTCGCAATTGTGACTTTATTTCTCATAATTGCGACTTTATATCTCGCAATTGTGACTTTATTTCTCAGAATTGCGACTTTATATCTCGCAATTGTGACTTTATTTCTCAGAATTGCGACTTTATATCTCGCAATTGTGACTTTATTTCTCAGAATTGCGACTTTATATCTCGCAATTGTGACTTTATTTCTCAGAATTGCGACTTTATATCTCGCAATTGTGACTTTATTTCTCATAATTGCGACTTTATATCTCGCAATTATGACTTTATTTCTCAGAATTGCGACTTTATATCTCGCAATTGCGACTTTATTTCTCAGAGTTGCGACTTTATATCTCGCAATTGCGACTTTATTTCTTATAATTGCGACTTTATATGTTTTTTGTTTTTTGTACATTGTCAGGTAAACATACTCAAAGACAATTGTTTTGTATCACCAGTTTTTTTAAATGTTATGCTTTCCAAAACAGAAATAAGAACATTTGATAAAGCCATGCTTAAAATTGTTTAATTTTGTTGATTTGAGTTAAAGGTTTTTACAGAAGGGATTTTGGATATCTCTTGAATAACTCAATAAATCCGAAAATACTGTCAACAATTAAAAAAAAAAAAAAATCATATAATGAAATTATATGAACAAATCATTTGTAAAAATCATTCAGAATATAGATAGGAATAAAACTGTAAAGTTTGGTGGAGCAAAACTTTACACTTTGAGCAACTCAAGTGGAGATTGCAGGAGAAAAAGGCTTTTAAAGACATGTATTTTGTAATTGAAATCTAAAAATAGATAAAGTATAATAAAAATAAACACTTAAATTAAATCCTTTTACTTATCTAAATATGTCAAGGTATGAGAGCAAAATAGCCCAAAATCTTAACTGGAAACCCAATCTCACAGGTAAACGTAACTATTTTACAAGGTGGTGATTTTGTATGAATTTGTACGATGTGAAGCATACGAAAATGTATGATTTTCTTCTCCCTTAACCCTACCCATAAACCCAAGCGCCACTGGGGCGTCAGCAGATCATACGAAAACATACGAATGAGATAGTACCAATTCATACGAATTAGCCACCAATTCGCCAAAACATACAATAGTTACGAATTGCCATGAGGTTGTGTTGAAATTGACCAGAGCTTGGAAAAATACTGGTTTTGTCTGTAGTATCTTGCCTTAATATTTTTTTTTTATAATAACTATAACACCTGCTTTCCATGAGCATTTCCATTCATCTCAATGGCTCAGCCAGAGCATGCAGGCCTGGAAGTACACAACATGCATGATGCCATCTTCGCTCATGTGCCATCAGTTATGACCTTGTATTTTGAGCTGTAATTGCCATGTGACTATAACATCTATCACATGCTGCAGAAACCATTAGAGCAGTATGCTAGTATGCAATTCCAAACACAGCCAGAATTCCAGCATGATAATACTGGTGCAAGGGCATAGATCAATCAATCAATCAATCAATCAAATATTAATTTATCATACAGCATGTTAATCTACAGTGGTCGCTGTTTACCATTTTATTATTTTATTAATAGGTGCATCATTTTTACTCACTGGCTGTGCCTCTTGTACATAATCTAGTGACTGAATTACATTCTTTTCTTTTATTGATTTTCTATTTTTATTAAACCTAATCTTACCTAGTGTTTTAAAATATTTCACAAATACAAGTCTATACTTCAATGCCTGGTTATTAAACACCTGGTTCACAGCTGGGAATCAGAATACAGAACATTTTCAAAGGATGAAAGTCAAGATAAATATTCCTTTAACATCAATAACAGTCAGAGAGCATCAGCATCTGACAGACATACTATCATTTGTTTCATTGTACAAATATATATATATAACAATTTGGATAGACTTTGTTTTTGACTTTGTTGATGGACGATGTACAGTAGCTGTATTAAACTTGGTTTTATTCTAATATGTCATAATCTCATTATTTATCTCACATTATTGCTGCATGATGTTCACATTATGCTTTATTTATTCAAAAATGCAAATTTAGTCGATACCAGCCATATCAGTCTGCAAACATAGACTTCTATTGTTTTTTATGTAAAACTAATTTTACATTATATGACGGCGACGCTCAGAAATCGGAGGCTACACTGAAAATTTGGGATTCAAAATCTCATTCAGGCCTGGAAATGAACTGAATATATATATTTTTTTATTTTAAAACCAAGAAATGTTATGATGTAAAATGAAGAAATATGTGAGATTCGGCACTATTTCTAGGTTGCTAATTAAATAATCAAATTTGGGTTTTACAATAAGGTTTTATTTGTTAACATTAGTTAATTATATATTAACATAAATTAGCAATGAACAACATTTATTAGTATTAGTCAATGGTAATTTCAACATTTATTAATACGTTTTTAAAATTCAAAGTTGTATTTGAGAACATTTGTTAATGCACTGTGAACTAACATAATGTTTACTAACAAAGACTAATAAATGCTTTAAAAAATCTATTGCTCATTGTTAGTTCATGTTAGCTAGCTAATGCATTAACTTATGTTAACAAATGATACCTTGTTGTAAAAGTGTTACCCAAATTTGTAACATTAATCCTTTGTATAAAAGGTCTGATTTTCTGAACATAATCGAGAGTGCAAATAACATGGCAGAGATGATGAGATATAAAGAGGATCTTTACAGAATCCAACAGATGGACAGAAGAGATGCTGGAAGAAGGTGACAGATGGAGGTGAAGTTGAAACCTCAGTACTAATGCAGATTACAACACAGATACATCCACGAACATACTGTACCATAGCCTGAAAGAGGCAATGGTTTCATTCAATTAAAATGTATAGCATCTGTAAACAGGGGCGTTGCTAGGGTCTTGATACATTGGGGGCTTAGCCCAGACACCACCACCCACCCACCCCGCTCGCTTTTGGTAACTACTACTTCTACTCAGAGGCACATAGTAATATAAAAGCAATAATAATATAAATGGGGGGTCTGGGGGACCTCCCCCAGGAAACATTGGGCATTAAACACTTAATTTCCTGCATTCAGGTGCATTTTTTGTAGCTAATTTAATTGATAGGTAAAAAGATAGAATGCTTTATTTGTAGAACTGCAACAGCTATTCACAGAAACACAAATAAATAATACATGAATATTAAATATATAAAAAAAATGAATATAAAACTATATATATATATATATATATAGGCTATTCTGTGTAGATATTTATCTATATCTATTTAACTATCTATACACACACACACATAAATCACTCCAACAGTGTGCTTGTATAAGTCTGGAAAAGGAACTATAGCAGGCATGAAAAGGGGTCAGGGGTGAAAAAGTTGAGAAGGATATTACCCCTCTAGGGTGGTCCGGGGGCATGCTCCTCCGTAAGAAATTTTTAAATATTCCATATTTTAAAGCATCAATCTGATGCATTTTGAGATGCATTTTTTGCCAAGCTGGAGAGCTGGAGAAACTTAACTTCAGCCATGAGTAAAAAATATTATGGCCTCCGTAGCGTTAGCTAATAATTTTCCACCGGAGCTTTAGCTAGCCTAGCTGGCTAACAATGCGTTCTCTCCTGCTGTGTTCAACGACTCAATTCATGCAAGCTAAGCCTATGTCAACAGAGCTCCTGGGTAACTTAGATATAGCCTACCAGAAAATATTAGGGATGTCCCGATATCATTTTTTCTGAACCGATCCAATCCGATACCAAAAATTCAGAGTATCAACCGATACCGGTCCAATACCAGCGCAGTTTTTTTTAAATCAAGTAGAATTTCTATAACTCTGTGTGTTGAACTGATAATCACTCTTTTGTGTGTTAAACACAATCTACTTAATACAGACAACTTCATTATAAATAAAAACAACAAATCAAAAAAAAAATATGATCATAACCTATGACAAAAATTATATTATAAACTAGATTAGTGGATAACTCAGTAAAATTTAGTCTAGAAAAACAATAATTGTATTAAATCTGAACATTTATTGGAAAAAACATTATTTAGTGGGGAACAAAGAGACAATAAGTGTAGCACTAAATCAGGTAAAACGTTACACATTGCTCTTTGTATTGTTGTAAAATACATTCACGAAAAACAAGATAAAAATCAGAAAGATCAATTATAGGCTATAGGCCTATATATATAGTCTACTATAAAATTAAGACATTTTTAAATGTATAGCACAGCTGTTTAATGAGGCAGCAACATATGATAGATAGGACAGAACAGAACAAAAAAAAGCTATTAATAATCTTTCATTGCGCAAAAGTATTATGATATAATTATGAAAGACTCATGTGCGGCACACAGCGCTTATGCGCATCTCGAGCGCAGAATGATGCGCTTGAAGCAACACAGAGTCACAGCGCGCAGAAAAGTTCAAAGCACAAAGGAAAGGCATATCGATGCATAGTGTATTATACAGTAACAGTATCTATCTATGCAATAGTTTATTGAGCCTTTTCTTTTAACAGTTTTAAATTTCAGTTAATGTGCGCGTGAAGAACAATTATAGTGCTCTCCAGTGTGATCACGGTAGAAACGAATATTAAGCAATACAGTCCAGCAAGATATAGTCATTTTATGCGAAACCATATAGCCTTATCTACCGTCCGATAAAGTATAATAATAGTAACATTGAATCATCTTGGAGAGAGTTTCATCGTTGACTGTCGTAACCAAACGCAACGCGCTGTTTGATGCTGAATGGAGAATGACTGACAGCCGCAGCGGAGGGAAACGTTTACGTGATCTTGAATTTAACGACTTAAATTTGTATTTCTATCTCACATTATAGTTTCCTACACTATAGTTTTCATATAGTATACCTTCCCCCTCTAATGTCCATAATAGCTACCACCACCAGAAGCCACAAACATGGCTCTTTCAGGCTCTCTCTCTCCTCTGGTGCGCACTCTAAATGCAAGCGTGCTGTAACTATAACCATAGTATTGATCTGCTTGAACACATTTTAATCGTCTTTAATACATGATTCCGAAGGATAGATTAAAAGACCCGGTCATTTTTTTTTTAAATAAATACAAAATTTTTAAAAAATAATAATAATTATCAATAAATTAATTTTTTTGAGATCCGGGGCTAAAAAAAAAACATCCGGGGCTGAAGCCCCGAATGCCCATGTCTAACGACGCGCCTGTCTGTAAACATTTGACAACAAATCAGATATTCACGAATGTGCTGAACAAATATCTGGGTGATTTTGTAAGGAAGTCAAACACTTATCACAGTACATCTGTATGAAGGGGGAAAACCTAAGCCTATCGCTTCCACACATTTATTTTGCCTCAGCTCAGACTCTAGAGAGCTGTAATGCATTCTGGGTAATGGTATCGCTGCCTCTGCGGTGCCTAAACTCAATTCTCACGGGTCGTGTGTCTGGACCACTATTCCATTTCACCCCTTTTCCAGGCAGTCTGTGTATTCCTGCCTCACTAAAATGACTTGTGACGCACAGTTCAACCAAAAATAAAATTCTGTCACTACTCCCCCTCATATCTAACGTTATTTTCAGAAACAAAGGATAAATGTTCATACAGATTTTTACACACGTGGACAGTGACAGTTGTCAAGCTTCAAACAGAAAAACCTATTCAATCATAAAAATAAAAAGATCTATACAATATTCTAAGCCTTCTGAAGTCATACGACAGATTTTGTTTACTCGAAACACTGATTTGACCAATCAGCATCCAGGACCGGAACTACAAGCATATCGATTCTATAATTTGAATTTGACTTTCTCATCAGCCTAATAGACCTTATTCACATCTGCGAATCATTTCGATTTTTAACAGGAATCAGAGCGAGTCTGTGAGGGATAGACATACAGGTGAAACTAAATTACAAAGTGAGATATTTCAAGCCTTTATTTGTTATAATTTTGATGATTATGGCTTAAAGATATGAAAATCTTTTCACAATATTCTAATTTTGAATTTGGGGTTTTCATAAGCTTAAGCCATAATCATCAAAATTATAACAAATAAAGGCTTGAAATATCTCACTATATAATATATTAGTTTCACTTTTTAAGTTGAATTACTGAAATAAATGAACTTTTGCACCATTTTCTAATTTTTCGAGTTTCACCTGTACATTTCTTCACTGGGTTGTACTGTTATCGAATGTTCGCCGGTTCCCGCCTCCTCCTTCCCACAACATCTAACCTTGCTACAATAATTAGGCTAATAGCTACATTATTCATAGGGGCTAATAAAAACTATGTAAGTACACAAAAATGTGATTTTTAAAAAAAATTCTTAATATTGTACTTTTTATAGAGAGTATTGGAAGGCTATTGAAATCTCTAAAGTGAATTGAGGGTCGTTATCAGGGGACTGATATCATACTGCAAACATATACTCCATAAAAAATATCTGTTACACAACAGAATTACAAGAATAGAATTGGCTCCTACAGTTTTGTGGTAAGCCAATAATGCTATTTGCGTAATCGCTCTGTATTCAATGATATCACTGGACAAACACTGTAGTGAACAATGGGTCAGTTTTTAATTCTAAGCACTTTCATATTTTTCACATTTTGTTACAAAAATATTTCAAAAATGAACAATGGAAAATAAAAGGCATTGGAATAATGATCGCATTTTTAATTCTCAGATTTAAAGGGAAGCATTATAGTAAAAACAAAAACACACAAAAAAAAACAGAACATATCTGGAACAGTTATTTTTTTTATTACTATTTCTAATTTTAATTTCCTTGGCAATTTTAAATGCTACATTGTAACATTAAAAACACAGTTTCCAAAACTGCAATACATTCATTTAGGCCATCAAACACACAGGGATTGGGATGCCAAAACCTTATACGTTTCATTTAACTCTAGTGCACAAAATACTACTGTCACCAGTCACATTCACATCTAAACCTCTTAAAGCAGAAGAACAGACTCCGTCAGGGCTGGAGCTGAAAAACACACACACACAGTGAGCGATAATTTCTGCTGTCCAACTACAAATAGGCATTTGGAGAAATGCAGAACCTTTCCGCCACTAACCACTGAAACACCTACTTTTCCTTTTTAAACCAAGATCCCTTTCATAAACGACCATTAAATATCATTACCACCTTAAGAGCTTGTTAGAAAAGGGTCCGCTAAACTATTGGCTTTCATTAATTGCACTAAATTACAAGCCTGCAGTTCGTACCTGTCCTGCACTGTTAGTGTTCAGTCAGACAAAACAAGTGCAATATTCTACTGAAGGACAAAATGAGAGATTGAGGTTAACAGCTTGGGCAAACACAATGATTAGCTTTGATTTCTGGTTTAAGAACAAAACGTAACTAGTGTTGCATGAGCAAAGAAACTATTTCGAGCTACGTACTACATTGCACCGGAATAAAACAATCGACAAGTGCACTGACAAAATGCAATTAAATATAAACCCAAAAGCCTTGTGCTTCAATATAAAACACTCTGTATTGTATGCCATAAACCTGCAATGAACAAAACAATACCACAGAAATGTGACCTGATGCAGAGAAGGACACATAACCCAAAGTTGTCGAAACATCGAAACGACAGTGACGGACTCCAGTGCGGCCCCATATTCCCATGAGATGCGGTTTAGCAGGAGAATGATGCTTAGATGAACTAAACAGTACACATTATTATCATTCAAGATATGAAAGTGTAACAATGGAAATATTGTGTTTTTAGACATATAGCCCAACAATGAATTAATGTTACTGTACCTGTGAGACTATTCTAAGGCGTTCCAGTAAATCCAAATAATTAGCCATTGATAATAAGGGATATTACAAACACAAGTATTTAAAGGGGCAAAATTTCACCGACACGCCAGTCATTTTAAAAATGATCTTCATCATCATTTTTGACCATTGTATATTTTTGATATGCACACACATCATAAAATTGGATTAATGATGTTATTCATGATGATATAAAATCCCTGATTAATGCTACTATCATTTTCCAGTTAAAGCTATGATAACATTATTATGTAATGATGCAAATGTTTATAAAAACCCTTAAACTATATGTTAAAATATAACATTATCAACTTTAGCGTCATTCAACCCTCAACCTTTCAAGAATAAAATCAAAGGCACAACGGTTAAATAACACCGTGAAAGGTCGCGATTATCATTAGGGTTTTCGGCTGCAATAATAAACCGTAAGTATAAAAGGAAACTAGAATATATGATCTCGAATAGAATAAACGCGCAGCTTTTTAGTCCAAAAGTATCAATGCTAGAGGCTTTTATATCAGTGAAAGTGCGCTAGTGAAATCTAGAGTAACATCGTCCAGAAAGGTGCACAGTGGGCTGTGGAGTGGTCAAGAAAGCTTGTTACTCCTGATGAGGGTGGGCGCCACAAGAGGCCGAAGTGCTTTGGTGAGGTGTTCGCGGTAAACCCACGCTAAAGATGCCGATGATGCCCAGGTTGAGCAGGACACCCAGTGCGAGAGCCCCCAAGGTACCTAGGAAGGAAGGTAAAGCGGAGTGGGACATCAGCCACTCTTTGCGAGACGACATGTCCGTCAACACTGCCTCCATCTGGAAGTGGGTGCCCACGACCGCACATATGTGAAAGAGCTGGTGACTGTGACCTTGGAGGAGAGTGAGTGAAAAACTAGTCAAAAGAACCGTGTGACACGGGTGTGAACCTCTATAACCATTAAAAACCAAACAAAGACAAGCGTAAAACCGCTAAAAATGAGGTACCGATGTAGTCGAAGCGTCCGGGGGCCAGTCTCTCGGGCAGGTGAGATGCAAACAGGAAGCATGTGAGAAACGCAAAGAACAGATGGTAAGAGTGGCTGGCCAGAGCTTCACTGGGACTACAGCTCCCCCAACAGCACGACAGCAGCTATAGACACACACGGAAAGAGACCAGAAAAAGAGCATCCATATCTGGTGTTACGCAGGCATGACTTACATGTCTAATTTACATGTGCAATCAAGTGTGACCATACTTACTCGGTAAAACAGTGGGATACTATCAAAGAGGAAGGGGACAACAAATGCGGCCGTTCTCAAGATTTTACTTATGTGTGGGTACTGCAACTCTACAAACCTGTTACAAAAGACAGAGGAAAATGCACCCTCACTTAAAATGTGTTTATAATATATGTTCATAGTTAAATGCTTTTTAGCTTTAAAGTAGCCCTGAGATGAAAATCAAGCTTTTAATATTGTTTATATGTCTATGTGGTGATTTTAATATGCTTTTTTCCCCTAAAATATGAGTATTTTCTCTTTAAAACTGCAGTGAACCAAAGACAAGGAGTGGATCTCTGAGCTGGTGCGAGTGAGTGGAGGCGGGGCTAATTTGCATATTCATAGAACCACGTATACTAAATGACGGACAGGTGTAGAGTTATATTTAAGCTATTTTAAGGCATGAAGAATTTTTCTTCAAGGAAAAATCTTTTAAATGTGTCATTTTGGTAATACATTATTGACTACAGGGGGACTTTAAATGAAATAGTATAAATATAAAATATTTGAAATACAACATAATATAAAGTGCTGTCAAATCGAGTAATCGTGATTAATCGTATCTAACATAAAAGTTTGTGTATATGTGTGTGTGTACATATATATTTACAAATGTAAGATGCAATTAATCATGATTTATCGATTTGACAGCACTAAATATAATATAATATTAAACAAGAATAGGCCTATTTACCCAGGTATTTTTTATTTTATGAAGAGGGTGTGAGTGGTTCTTGATCATGCAAAAGTTTCCACCACAATGCAAGGTTATTGTGTGCGGTTGTCAGGGTGTTTTTATATGGTTGCTAGGGTGTTGCTGATGGTTAATGGGTGTTGTTATGTGGTTGATTAATGGTGCAATCCAAAACAAGCCCACCCTGTCTCTAGATATTTAACAAAATAACAAAGAAAAGTGGCATATGCGATCAAATTATGTTTGAGCCTTTGAATGTCAATGACTTTGAACTAATTTTATTGGATGTATGAATACGTTTAAAATTGTATTTTATCATACTGCATACTAATGTGTTTCTTGTAGATGAAACGTTTATATTTATAGTTAAATGCTTTTTAGTTTTAAATATAAATTACTTTTCTGCAAATATGGCTCCCTTTCATCATCCTCCAAAAATAAATCATACATTCGCTCATTTAGAAAAATAAATCACACACCTCTTCTCAAAAACCTGCACGATTTGAGGTATCAGAGCGTGAAAAGTTATGTGCCATAGTTTAATATTATATATGAGAGATAGTGGTGCTCAACTAAGCGAAACTAATTAATTCACTGAATTCAACAACCAGTTAAGTTCTTCTGTAAATAATTTATTAAAATGACTGAAACCTTTTGTGCAGCCAGGAACACCGTCAGAACAAACAAAGGTCTGTGTGTGAGAAGGACTTAAGTTACATAATAAACTCCCTATTATTCTGAGTCTGGCTACGATGACATCTGAATCAGCCTTAGTTACCCAGAACCACTCTCACCTGGAGTAGCAGGATATGCTGGTACAAAAGAGCGAGTTGCAGACTGCAATGGTCACAAAATGCTGGTGAAGCCAACTGTTGACCCAGGAGTCGGGCATCACGTAAGAGGAGTATGTGATGGCACAACCTGTAAGAGTATAGCATATTTAAAACACAGACACATGTACGACACAGTATTTATATTTAACAAAAAGACATTAATTAGAAGATGAATGCATGCTTATATTTGGATATAGTTTTCAGCTTTAAGAACAGAACTCTTGGTTAGTTAACTATGCATCTTGTATAAATAAGATTTGTTAACAGATTGAGATTTAAACAAAGAAACTATACCACACAATAACATTGACATTTCTTTTTGTCTCCAAATACAGACATTTTAAATGTATAGTCTATATATACACATAAAAATTCAGTATTTGGAGACAAAAAAAAATGGCAATGTTATTGTGTTATTTAACAAAATAGTAAACAAAAGTGGCATTTGCGATCAAATGATTTAATATTGGTTTAATTATTTTTGTGCATGTATGGATATGTTTGAAATAAACATATAAACAAAGTACTTCAATTATTTCTGAAGTATGTAGTATGCATACTACGCATAGTATGTGAATTTTCCCCATTTTTACCTGGCAGGATAAATTGCCTAAACACTATTAAAAAAATGTATGTAAACGAACCGTTATTTCCAAGAAAGCACTGTGATGAGGTTATGTGACAACAACGTCCTACAGTTGAAAAAGTTTACGTTTGCATACTGCGTAATGTTTCACATACAGTTTTAAGAAAAACAGCATGGCATATACTGCACAAAAACAATAGTTACAGTATTAAATACCATCTTTTATTGGATTTGTGTCTTTTGTAATGCTTGGCTACTGTGCCATATCTCTGCTGCTGAACATATACAGCTACTCTGCTTTTCTCAAAGGCGGTAAAAGAGCTCTTTCACTGCCGCAACTGGAAAACATGACCAGAGGTGGATTCCACAAATGAAAGAATAATATTTGTATTAGACTATGGGACTTTACAATAAAGACTCACTGCTCTACACACAGGATATTGAACAGCTGACCATACCATCATTCAGTACAGATTATTGTGGCCGAAGTCAAATGAATGGAAATACTGCAGAAATATGTTTTTTTTTAAACATACTGTAATATAGATTTCCGCTTGAAAGAATAATCAATCTATTATCAAGAAAAGTAGTCGTTAAATGTTTAAAAGGTGCATTTATAAATCACTCGCTCTATGTAAGGTAAAGTGTTCCGAGCCTATTAAAACTGCGCTTATATTTGGTACTAGCTCTTCACGCTTCTGAAGTGCCTCGAACGATATGTGTAGTTTCTCACCCTTCTCTCTTTATCAATGCAGACTTTAAAGGTTTTCTCTGGGGCCAGAGCATTTGCTTTCTTTCCTTTGAAGTCATACAATAAAATGCCAGCAGTGTATTAGACAGCTCATTTCCTCCAAAGCTCATGCTTTCCATAACCTCACATCGACCCTCCAATTCCTTTCTACAGCTGGACATCAGCTTTACATCAGAATTGTGTTTCTTTTTTACTGGCCCATTATAGGGATTTCTATATTCTGTCAAGGACAGCAGATGACAAGCTGCCATTCTGGCACATTTATCTCACAATGTCATGCATTTACATTTATGCATTTAGCAGCAACTTACTTTGCATTTAAGATATGCGTTTTATCAGTTCATGCATTCTCTCGGAAAAAAAAAACCCCCTCAATGACCTTGATGTTGCTAGCACTATGCTCTTTTGTTTGAGGTACAGGAATGCAGTGTTGTTATTGTTAACTAAAACTATTAAAAATAATTTTTGGTCATTGTAATAAAGCTGAAATAAAATATTACATATAAAAAGTTACAAAACCTAAACAATAATTAGAAACATTGCCTTGATAACTAACTGAAATAAATAAGTTGAAATGACTAAGTTTAAAGTATTAAAATGACTAAAAATAAATTAAAACTAAATATATATATATATATGGTCACACTTTAGATTAGGGTACAATTCTCACTATTATTACCTAACTATTGACTGTGACTTTTGCCTCAATAAACTCCTAATTACAGCTTATTAATAGTTAGTAAGGTGGTTGTTAAGTTCAGGTATTGAGTAGGATTAAGAGATGTAGAATATGGTCATGCAGAATAAGGCATTAATATGTGCTTTATAAGTACTAATAAACAGCCAATATCCTAGTAATATTTTTTTTAGGCCACTTTTTTTTAAATAAAATTTGAAAAGTCACTTTTACCATTTTTTTTAGGAATGTTACAAAAAAAAAGTACCATGGGTTAGCTTGTTAGCTATAACTATGCAAGACTAAATCCAGTCTTATTTGCTCACCAATGATGTTTAAATAGAAAATAGTTGGTAGGAAAGGCCACTATGTTATGATGATAATGTGTCTATCGACCGGCCAATAGGATGAACAGTACCTAAAGGGCCAGATTTTCTAACAGCTTACAAAACATACAGGACAGAATCACCCAGGAGAACTTGCGCGTACCGAGACTGTACAGGCTGAGCGCTCCGTAGTCGAAGAAGTAGCAGACGTGACGAGCCTTGGTGGACATGGTGCTGAAGGTGTGAGCGCAGCTGGAGGTGAAGGGGTACAGGCAGATCAGAAGCATGTAGACGAGCATCGGCCAGGAGTAGCTCTCCGTCAGGAAGTCCAGCGCAAAGCACAGCATGCTGAACCGCCACAGGAAGTACCTATAATAGCACAGCACAGGTCCTACACAGGGCATTTATGTCTTGTGTGAGGAAAGTAGAGCAGATAAGCTGGTTATCAAAGGGGTCATGACATAAGAAATCAAATTCGACCAAAACGGATCTTAACAGTGTAAACAGGGCCTTACTTAATCAAGCTCTAAAAACAGCTTGTTTGGATGTTGGGGGACTTGTGATGTCACACGGGCAAATGCTTTTTTGCATAAGACTGCCTCCAGAGCAAGACATCGACGAATAGTTTTACATCATCGCACCATAGGCCCCGCCCACTGGCGTTCAGTCACTTAATGGCTGACATTTGCCTACACCAGGTGTGAGCGTCGCGTCAAAAACCAGTCCTTCCAGAAAAACGCGGAGTTTTTTTGTGATTATTGCGGCAAAAATCCTTGATTATGCGGCCAGTTTTCTTTAAAAATGCGGGATATTTATGCAATTTTATCCAATGAAATTGCGGGAACTTGGAAAAACTGCGGGAACTTGCAAAAACTGCAAAAAAAAGTCATTCCCCCGACACCCTGTTCTCACTAGGCTACTACCTTAATGTAAAGAGTCATTTCTTATTACTTCCTATGATAAGCAAGCATACTACATCACAGAAAGTGCTGGGAATATTTAATTTCTCATCTTGTTTTATTTCAGACCTTAAAGGTGCAGTGTGGGATTTTTAGCGGCATCTAGTGGTGAGACTTGCAAATTGCAAACAGCATGTCACTCGCGGCCTATCCCTCGGTTTTCAAACTCGAATGAGAAGCTACGGTGGCCGACGTAAGACAAAATATGTCGTCGTCTGAGTGAGTCAGCAGCAGAGAGTAGTAAGTCAAGCAATGAGGTTTCTTTAGCGCTGTTTGTTTGCTTTCGGCTACGGTAGAAACATACCTTCAGACCTTCATAGAAGGGGATTCCCGCGTCTATGTAGATATAAATGTCTCATTAAGGTAATAAAAACATAACGGTTCATTAAGTAAGGTCTTTATACACCACTGAAAACATAGTTATGGATTTTAAATTGCATTTCTGTCAATAGATCCTCAGAAATATTACACAATGCACCTTACATAATATAATAATAGTAATCAGCTGATTGTCTCACGAACGTAACCAGCACATTCTCCCCACAAAGCAAACCCATAATACAGCGAGGGAGAAGAACCACATGAAACTATGCAACAATATATTTTTTCTAACAGGGTAGTAAAAGTTTAGCTGGCTAATATGAGCTGTTACTGTGGCTGAGCCTTGTTTAAACTCGACGCGTCCGCATGAGCCCAAAGGTGCGTGCGGCAAAAATGACGTGATTGTGACAGCGCGCGCGCCTCCGCATCCCCTTGACACCACTTACTACACACAAGGGCTTTTTTCTCTGATTTTGGAAACTCGGTCGACTTAAAATGCTTCCAAGATCGACGGGTTGGTGATTCCTGTAACTGTTTTACGGTCAATGACAAGAGTAGCCTACTAATCAGCTGTCTCACGAACTTAACCAGCACATTTATCCCCACATAGCAAAGCCATAACACAGCGAGGGAGAAGAATTAAGTTACATGAAACAATCCAACTACATATTTACACCACTGACAAGGGAAAAGTCACTACTCACTGTGTTTATGACTAGCTTCTTCTAGCTTCCTGCGGCTTCTTTTTCAATGTAGTGACGAAACGCGCTCTGTAACGCTGTTTGTTCGCGTTCGGCTACGGTAGAAACATGACGTCACAATATGGCGACCTTCATAGAAGGGGATTCCCGCGCCTATGTAGATATAAATGCCTCATTCTAAGGTAATAAAAACATTACCGTTTATTAAGTAAGTTCTTTATACACCACTGAACACATAGTTATGGATGTCATATTGCATTTCTGTTAATAGATACTCAAATTTTTTACACATTGCACCTTTAATAAACACATCAAACTTACAAAACATTGATGAGTCAAACAAGTTCTGTAGCTTTACAAGAGGAATATGCTACAACTTCTGTAAAAATGAATAAATGAAATATAAAAATATAAAAATAAAGTGTGCTCCTGTTTTACAGCTTTTCGATGATGTTCACGTCGCGTAATTACGTCACTTCATAACGTTCCCATGGCAACAGGGGGAAACGGCTGCTCTTGTGTGAAGCAAACGCAACATTTTTCAACTTTCTGCAAAGATATATGTGACTTTTTTGCAACGAGGATTATGAAATCATGCAAGCCCCGCATATTTTGCGCGGAAATCGGCAATTTATGCGGCGAAAGTGCGGCGTATTTGAAAAAATGCGGCCCCCGCATTAATATGCGGACTTTGACTGATTATGCACTAAATAATGCGATCGCATAATCGCGTTTTTCTGGAGGGACTGAAAAACAAATAGATCATATTATAATCACTGACGCTGTCTACACTGACAACAGGAAAAATGGAAGAGTAAATAGAAGAGTGAAGGAACGTTCACTGTGACGCGTCCTGTTTAAACAGCTCGTTTACGTCTCTGTCCAAGAAGGATCCCAGTGGATGATTTATTTTTAATGGCGTTTTAATGGATTATATGTTTGCTCAGAGAATTTGACTGCAGATTGTTTTGCAAACGAGACACAGTGTAATAAAGATTTCGCAAAGAAACTTTTGTTGACAGATGAAGCAGTCAGCTATATTAGATCTCACAACAGCTGCATCGCTTTGACGGTTTTATATGGATAATGTTTTTAAAACACTTACTCGCGTGTAATAGCGAGTAGGCGTTGATACTGCTTCTTATGCGATGACGTTAGCCAATCATAACAGGGGCTGTTTATTGACGAGCCTTAAAGGAGCAGCGCCTTAAAAACAGATAATTTCAGACAGAGGGTCAGAATGAGGGTCGAAATTTTTTTTTTTTTTTTGCAAATTTTTTTATTAACATTATCAGTGAACCTCAAGGAATATATTAAAAATAATGTCATGACCCCTTTAGACCTTTTCCTTTACTACTATGTCTTTAACGTACAGCTGGGTGATATGACGATAGAGCGCATCACAGTTTATCAGTCATCAGTTCACGACTTTGAATATGGCTCATCTAATCAGATTCTGAACTGTCTGTCTATATATACACAGTAGTAGCCAAAAGTGATGTCCAGAGGGGATATTTATTTTTTATGACCCAACAAGTTCGATTAAACAATCAAAATATGAGGAAAATATTTTATATTTTTGAAATAATTTTAAATACCAAAGAAAAACAAAACACTAAACTTGGTCAAGGTATTTATCTGACAAAATTATTTTGCAAAAAAGGCAATCTACAGTATAGGTTTTATTTTACTATGCAAAAATAATGCAAAAAAAAAATATGTCTGCACAATTTGAGATGTTTCATTGCGTTATCACAAATAAAACAACTATGCAATATGCTTAATTAGAATCAAGACTATTAGAATGATTTCTCAAGGATCATGTGACACTGATGACTGGAAATATAACTATACATAAATTCATAGCTAATCATAAATATAATAATAACAACAATATGATATAACAAAAGAGCCTGCTCTAATAACACTAATGTGATATATACCATATATTAAATTACTTGTAACAAGATTCAGGTCATACTGCCCACTCCGACAAATACATAATCCTTTTCAAGTAATGTGTTTAGTCCCTGTAAAATCTGATATTGCATAAAAGTGTTTGCTTATAAGCTAGATCATAATTGCATAACGAAGCAGCTGAAACAAAGCTTCAAAGCTGACAAACTACTAGCTCTGGCACTAAAAGGAGATTACATGTTTAACTGGGCTCTTTACCAGGTCGGCAGGAAGTGGGTCCAGATATTGACCGTCTCATTGGTCATTTGAAAACTGCTGAGAATGCAGTCGAGGGCTGAGCTGCTGGGATGGCGGTACCCAGACATGATGCCGTCCTCTCTAAACACCTGCAAAGATGCACACGGACGTCTAAAATACATGCAAACATCTAAAGAATCATGAAAAAAGGCGTTCTTCTAAACATCATCTAAGGAAGTAAGACCGGAATTGGAAGACAGAATTGGTTCCTTCTTTTGGGAGACAATAACTGATCTTTGAAACTTTTCAGACCTTTACATTTAAAAAAACGGTTATATTACACACTAACACTATACATGAAAGGTAGGGTCACTTTAATATTCTGAATGCAAGTCAGATTCATCTGATGTAATCTTACAGAAACAGTGCTGTGCTGAACTCAATTTCTTTAAGAAGGATTAAAGCAGAACTGAAAACGGTGGCTTGCACCACTTAGTCCCACTTATTCGGCTCGTAACTTTTAAGTACATGCAGGATATCCCTGGGATTTCCCTTAAAGGGGGCGTTTGAAACAGTTCTGTTCTCCGAACTACAATATTAAACGGTTTCAAACGCTCCCTTTGTATGTCAAACAGATAGTCCTGTCCTCACCTTTGGCACCTGGTGGATGTCAAAGAGCTGTGGAAGTCTGAGGGTCAGCATGTCTGCGGGCAGGCGCAGTGCTCCCCTCCCTCTCTGACAGGCCTGCTTCAGTCTCTCCCGTCCTCCTCGACACAGGACACACCACAGCGGACACTCCAGGCTCCGGGACGGGCCCCCTTCCCCAGCCTCCCACCTCACACACTGAGTCCAGCCCCAACCATGACCCTCACCAGCCCCCCGCCACGCAGGAAACACTGCAGAGAGAGAGACAAACCCATTAGTTCACCCATATGCATTGAAAATTAAGTTGGATTACTGCAGAAAACGCACTTGATAAGCTTTGAATTAATAGATTTATTTCAGGACCCAGATTTTACATTGTGCGTTTAGTACCACTTGATACCCAATGTCGTGAAACATATTAATATTAACAATATGCAAAACATAAGGAAGAATGAAAAAAGAAAACAAATAATTATTAATATTAAAAATGGTTTAAAAACAGTTTTACAAAGGATAATATGCAATTTTAACACAAATAAAGATTCACAGATTTATCTAATGGATGGCACACTATCTACTATTTTAAAATACGTAGTGTGCAGTACAAAGTACACTTCTGTTCAAAAGTTTAATACTTTTATTGAGAAAAAATGCATTTAATAAATCAAAAGTGACAATAAAAACTTTTTTATAATGCTATAAATTATTATTTATTTTTTTTACATGGTTTCCACAAAAATTATAAGCAGAAATTCAGTTTTGCCATCACAGGAATAAATTACATTTTGAAATATGTTCATATAGAAAACCTTTATTTTAAATTGTTATAATATTTCACAATATTACAGTATCAAATAAAATGCAACCTCAATGGTGAGCAATAAGAGCCTTCTTTCAAAAACATTGATAAAACTGTGTATGCGAGTATGAACTTTCTGTATGCAAAGAATACCCAGAATGACCTAAAATATTTGCAGTATATAACTATAGGACACTGCTGGAATGCTGTATCCAAAGACTTTATATATAGAAAGACGGTGCACTCATATTACTATGAATGGGAGAATATGCGCAATATGGCGGAATAAGTCCCGCCTTCTAAATAAAAGAGCCAATCAGCATTTGGTAAAGTCTTCGCATCACTGCGGCTGCTCTAACAGTTCTTACAAACAGTCAGTGTTCTGAGACACAAGGAAGAGGAAGTTATTTTGATACCAGATTACGAGGGCACATTAAAAAAAAATTATGTGCGCAGATAAATCATTATTAATAAATGCTGCAATAATCCATAAATTAAACAAGTTGTCAATTTTGATTTCATGGTGACTTTAAAATACTTATCACTGCATACAGTTCCACATCTGCATCCAGTATGCACTAAGTACACACTAATATTCCATTTTATACGATTACAGAGTGACTTGTGAAGTATAGTGCTTTAAAGCTTCAACACTCAAATCAATCCCAGATATCTTGTCTTCACACACCCCAGTATGGGCCTCCAGTTTGAGTATTTCAACCAATAGCTGGGAACATAACTTGGCACACTGGTGGTATTGCATGATACTGTTCCATGCAAACATTTTTGCACAACTTTTGAGCAATAAAACCATCTCCTTGGAAGCTGAAGTTCAACTCTTTAGCTCCAAGTACCTGCCTTTCTAAAGGGGTCCGTGCTTTGCTTTGCATAGGGGCCAATCTTGCAAACTAGAACAGAATGTGCTTTGTGAGGGTCACAGAGTTTCCTGTTGACACGTGGAGCCGTATGAAAATGAGCACGCTTTCTGCACACGGACAAACGGCAGCCTAAACAAAGCAGATGGAAATGCTTGAGCAATGCCTCTACATAGGAGCCTTCCTGCTAGCAGACACTCTGTGGATTTGACTAAATGGATTGTTATTAAGGTTGGGTGACATGGCTATTTTCCCCCCAGCTATTTATGATTCAATTATTTCTCAGTATAGGGATATTTGCTTTGAATGGCTTAAAAGGGTGATATTGTTTCATTAGTGAACCATCATGTTGTCATATATGCAAATTAATATACACAAATATAAATAATAAAATTTGCCTATACGGTTCTCCACAATCTTTTAATAAATGAAAAATCAATTAAAATGCCACTATCCACAATAAATGAAAAATGAGACTATTCATTAGCATTTGTGAGTGTTGAATAAGATTTTGAACTATTCCTTGAAGCGAACAATTTCAATTTCAATGACTCGAAATCAATCAAACTAATATTGATACTGTTTAAGTGGCCTAATAATCACAAAACAAATCTAAATTTAAAGCATTAAAAAGCACAAAATAGTATAATATTACATTACTGTAATAAAATCAGCATTATGTCACAATCAATGTTATTCTATCATATTTTATATACTATTTTATTATTTAATATTTAATTAATAATATTTTGATTGATTTATTTAAATTTAAGTTTGAGTAATTGTGTATATTTCTGTGTATAATATATTTCTATTTAGATTTAATTTATTTTTATTTCCGTTTTAGTCAAGTTAAACATTTTTCATTTCTCATGTTTTTTTAAAGTTTTTCCATCTTATGTTTATATTTAATTTTCTTTCAACAAAATGATGATCAACAAAAATGATGTGTAATAGTACCAACACCGGTCCAGTATGCCTTCACATTATGGAAAAGAGCAGCATGAACATTCGCCTAAACATTTCCTTTTGCACTTTACAGATAAACGAATGTCTTATGGCTTTAGAGTTTCATGCGGGAGATTGAACAATAACAATCTTCATTTTTAGATGAACTACTCCTGTCAGACAAACGGATTTGCGTAAACTGATACAAAGGCTAAATTCCTCCCGGTCAGATCGTGCAGGGCTGGCCATCCATTCATGGAATATGCTGTCATTATTCCATGGGCCAGTGTTGATCTTATGGATTAACGGATTGTGGAATGTCTCATCAGCTGTTTCTATGGAAGTCAAACATAAACATAATTCATCTGACACTGGATATGAACTTCTCCCCAATAATGCCCTCTGGGAAACGTGTTATTCAGAAACAAACAGCTCGCAAACATTTCTCATCCCAGTTGCAGTGGCAGTTTGACTGGATGTTTGTTTGTTTTTTGCGTACAACATGTCTTGTTGATAGGTGGAGATGTTTAGATTAGACTCGGACTAACTACATTCCATGACACACCATTTTGAGTCAAAACAAGAATGAGCTCATCTGAAGCTGAAGCTGATGTGTGTGTGTGTGTGTGTGTGTGTGTGTCCACCAACTGTGACCAACGAAAGAGAGAACCGTATTGTCGCAATTCATATTGACCGTTTTCTGATAAAAATGGGATATTCAAAGAATGGGTGTCTTATCCATCAGGAACTGATTGTGAAAAGCAACATTACGAACAAGAATGAAGACAGATGGTTGGAAGAGGGCTCAGTGGTGTAAGCAAAAAAAAAAAGAAGTATTTTATTCAAGCCCTTATGGTACCAGAAGTTTTAGCGAATGCATAAATTAGCATAATATAGAGACACCTATGGTGAATGGATGTCACTGTACTTGCCTGAGTAGTTGGTGTAAAGTGGGACCCATAATACTCAAGACATGTTTTACACAGTTTTCACTAAATGAACACAAGGAAGAATGATATTTAGTAATTTCCAATGATATGCACTAATATGCATACAAATTGGGGTCGGATAGATAACAAAAACAAAACAAAAAACAGTCTATTATGCTTAAAAAGGCTGCGTTTATTTGATCAAAATAGAGTAAAAACAGTGAAATTGTGTAAACTATCGTCTATTCTAGTATATTTTAAAATGTAATTTATTCCTCTGATTAAAGCTGAATTTTCAGCATCATTACTCCAGTACAAAAATGTTTTGTAATATTTTAGCCAGAAATTAACTGTAACTCATAATCCGAAATGGTGTATTAAATACAATAAAAAATATGGGGTGAGACTTACAAAACAAGAAGGCTAAGTAACGTCAGCCAATAAGCAAAGTCATTGTGCAAGTTATTTTGATGGAATTTGACATTTTTACCACTTGGACAAACACTTTTTCTATTTGGAATAACATGCACTGATGAACTGTTCATAATAAGAACAGGAATGTACATTAAAAAGGTAAATAAGGTCAATTTTTATTTCACATTGGCTCACGAACTACTGCATAATCCAATCCAGAACATATTAGACAAAGACAAATGCTTCAAGACCTTGATTTCTGGGTCCTTGTGTGTTTCTCGCTCCACATCTCACCATACAGTTATTCTGACATTCTTTCTCTGGCTCGTGATTGTGTCACAAGATCTGCCTCAATGGACGTCTTTATCAGTGCGTGTTGACAATAGAGCGCCTATGTGCGTGTTCTGTTCGGCTTACGTGTAACTGCAGTAACCGTACGGACACTATCTCAGGCTCTGAGCATTCCATTGTCATGTTAATACATGAAGTTGTTGTTCCAGACACAAGACAAATAATCATGCAAATGCCTATACTGGGAGAACAGAAATTTTCCACCAAGTCTGAATGACTTTTCATAGGTTTTAAAAGCTGTTGCGAATTTTTATTGGCCAATTAAAAAAAATATTTTCATAGAAAACATTTTTGTTAGCACACCCAAAACCTGATTTGGAAGGAAACATTTAAATTTTGCCTGAGGCTTTTTCCTGGAAACGAAAGCTTTTAATCCACACTGGACCCAAACTGCACCTGACTACGTTCCATCTCTAGATTTCAGTAGATTTAACAAACTATTATTGCTATTGCTGTTTGCCATTGCTCATATTTAAAAGTAAGGATTTGAACAAACCCCAAACCCATTTTGTAAGTGATTATATAATATTTCTACCCGGCAGACCATAAGAAAATCCCATAGAATTACTTTAAAAACATACAATTGAAAGCCACAAGAATGTACACTTAATTGACAACGGCTTAAACAATGCCACGTGCTTTGCTGCTATATTTCAGACTTTGGAGAGAATGAAAGTGAAAAAAAGTTCCTCCCATCCTGAAAAATGCTGACTGTAGTTTGTGTAGGCTAAATCATCCTGAATGCACAGGAACAGTGAGAAGAAAATGAACATAAAAGTGAGCTTTTCATGGGTCATAGCAGGGTTCCCAAAAAGAAGCAGAATATGAACACTAATTTGGGAACACTTATAACTTTAAATGACAAGAAACTTCCATTTTTTTTGGAAGTGAACAGTCAAACAACCATCAAAAAGGAATTAAAGACCCTGTTGTTACTATCATGTGGGTAAAACAAGATTTTTTATGAAGCAAATACACTGATGAGTAAAAACACCCTGACCAGTCAGTTGTTCAGACCAATAGTGGTCTGAGGAGGGACTTGTTGGGCCGGAGTGTTGGGCGCCCAAGACGAAGGCTAACCCTTCTGGTCCAAGCCAAAAGAAGGTTTACTGTGGCACAAGTCTACACAATTTTAATGAAGATTATGTGAGGAATGTGTCACAACACAGTGGGTGTTGCGATTCAACAGAATCACCACAAATAAGGAGAGAACGAATACATTTACATTGATGAAAACAGCTCTTTATTCCACATTGTTCTTTGAATTTAGCCGAAGTTTAGCCGTTCACGGCTAACTGAATCAACGCGACACCTCCGGAACCGCCATCCCGAATCGGAGCAAAGGCACACCACCAACAAGAGCCCGACAGCTTTGTAAGGAACGAAGAACCCGCGCACCGGTGCTCCCAATCACGCCGCAATCAGCCAGTCACCTGCAGACAATACAGACGCAACAGACGCAACGCAACGCACAAGGAAGGACTGACCGGGACATCACACCTTCCCCAATAAAAAAACTCTGTAATTATAGGGTAAACCCCACAGGAATCTCCATGTATCCAAGCATATCGAGGTCACTTTAACCCTGTATCATAGCACATCTCCATCGCTATGGTACAATCACTATTTCCCGACCTGGAACCTAGAAAAAAACACAATGATAAACACAATGAAGACAGAGCAATACATTAACTCTCAAGACACAGGTGCCCGGGGCAATGCGTCCGCCAAAACATTTTCAGTTCCCTTTATATGGCGGATCTCCAAATTGTAAGGTTGTAGGAATAATGACCAGCGCATCAACCTTTGATTAGGATTTTGAAGCGTCGTCAAAAACGTAAGAGGATTATGATCACAATAAATCACAACTGACGTACCACCCCCCCCCCCCCCCCCACATAAACGTCAAAACATTGAAGTGCCCAAACCAGCGCCAATGCCTCTTTTTCGATAACTGAATAATTCAGTTGATATGACAAGAATTTTCGCGAAAAGAAACATAATGGGCGTTCAACTCCCTCATCATCATCCTGTAAAAGGACAGCTCCCGCCCCTACTTTGCTAGCATCTACATGCATTTTAAACGGCCTATCCCACTGAGGTGCGGCAAGGACCGGAGCACTAGTAAGAAGCCCTTTAACATTCTCAAACACATTTTGACAGGTTGAACTCCAAACAAATGTACGTGACGCCTTCAACAGATCAGTCAACGGAGCAACAATCTCTGAAAAATTTCTGCAAAAACTTCTATAGTACCCCACCATCCCCAAGAAACGCATCACCTCACGCTTCGTACAGGGTGGAGGATACTTATTGATGGCCTCAATTTTTGCATCCACTGGTCAAACAACAACATGACCAACGACTTTACCTAGATATGTCACCGTACCCTGAGCGAACTCACACTTCGCTTGGTTTACAGTGAGCCGAGCCTCTTTCAACCGATTGAACAAAGCCTGAATTCGGGATAAATGTTCCTCCCACGAATCACTATACACGACCAAATCGTCCAGGTAAACCGCACACCCCTCAAGCCCCGCTACCACCTGATTCATTAACCGTTGAAATGTGGCCGGAGCATTTCGCAATCCGAAACTCATAACATTATAGGAATATGCCCCATCTGGGGTAATAAAAGAAGCGAGTTCACGGGCACGTTCGGTCAACGGGACCTGCCAATATCCTTTTAACAAGTCAAACTTGCTAATATACTTCGCTGTACCCACCCGATCCACGCAATCTTCTATACGTGGAAGCGGAAACGAATCTGGTTTCGTAATTGCATTTAATTTTCTATAATCTGTACAGAATCTCGATGTCCCATCCTTTTTCTTTACTAACAAACAAGGAGATGACCAACTTGAGAGTGATGGAACGGCTAGATTATTGACAATCAAATACTCAACTTCCAACTCCAGTTGCCTCCTTTTCTCCCACGGTACTCTATAAAAACGCTGGCGTATCAGAAGGGAATCACCTACATCAATATCATGCTGAACTACATGCGTCTGTGAAGGGACATCAGAAAACAAGGACGAATATTCCTGAATTAACTTAGCCAACACAAAACGCCTTTCAGTAGGAAGATGTTCCAAAAATGCTGACAAATCTCTCAAGGTTTCCGAATTACTTAGCCGAGGACACAGAACACAGTCTTCAGGTTCAACGGCCTCCTCATAATCGATCAAAGGCAACCCATCCATTGATGAGCTCTGATCTATGGACAAAGCAACAGACTCGGTTTCATAAGATGCCCGTCCCTCCCGCACATAATAAGACTTTAGCAAATTCATGTGACATACCCGAGTTTTTGTTCTTCTCTCTGGAGTACTGATGACATAATTTTCATCAGATTCCCGTCGTAAAATGACGTAAGGTCCGGCAAACCTAGCTTTGAACGGAGATGCAACCACAGGCAACAAGGCCAATACCTGATCACCTACACAAAAAGAACGAGGTTCCGTCCTACGATCATACAAACGTTTAATTTTTGATTGTGCCTGTTCCAGGTTCACCTTTGCCAATTTCACCGCTTCAAAAAGTCGCCTTTTAAAACCATCCACATATTCTGTCAACTTTTTTGGTGGTTCAGTAGGCACCCATCCATCTCGCAAAACTGCTAACGGCCCACGAACAATATGCCCAAAAACGAGTTCATTAGGGCTAAACCCAGTACTCTCCTGTGTCACTTCCCTTGCCGCTAGCATAAGCCAGGGTAAACCTTCCTCCCAGTCTCGATCCAACTCCGAACAGTACGCACATAATAGGGACTTAAGGGACTGATGAAAGCGCTCCAATGCACCCTGACTTTGCGGATGATAAGACGTTGATATATTATGTTTAATATTCAGTTGACGTAAAACTTCCTCAAACACACCGGACGTAAAATTAGAACCCTGATCTGATTGTATGATTTTAGGTATTCCAAAAACCGACATAAATTGAGACAATGCCTTAATCACAGATTTTGCCGTGATTGACCTTAACAAAAAGGCAGCAGCATACCGCGTAACCTGACACATAAGGGTCAGCAAATATTCACTGCCAGATTTAGAACGAGGCAAAGGTCCAACACAGTCCATTATGAGGTGATTGAACGGTTCACATACCGCGGGAATCGGCCGCAAAGGAACCGGCTTTGGATTTTGATTAGGCTTACCCATCACCTGACATGTATGACACGATCGTATATATTTGGAAACATCGCGTTTTAGGTGAGGCCAAAAGAAATTACGCATAACACGATTGTAAGTCTTCTTCACTCCAAGATGTCCAGATAAGTCATCATGAGCAAGTTCTAGTACCATCGAACGAAACCGCATTGGAATTACTACTTGAACCACAGATTCCTTCAGGAACGCCTTGGCTTGAGGTGTCCATTTCCTTACTAAAATTCCCCCACGAACAAAATACCCCTGTGCAGCACTGTCGTCGGTCATTACCTGTGAAAAGAGAACATCCAGAGTGGAATCTGCCTTTTGTTCCTTCATCAACTCACCCGGAGACACAGAGAGAAGAGTACGTGGCCACAGGATGCCTTCATCTGTCCTAAACGGTTCCGCACTCCTTGTAGCTGCAGCTGCTTGACTAGCCGCACGCGTAACCGCACATGCTGAAAAAATATCAGATAAACTCTGCACACCCTCATCATTATTACCAGTAGAACAGGGTTTCGATGACACAATCAAAGGCAAGGACACATCACTCCAAACCCGCCCCCCAGCCAGATTGTTACCCAAAATCACTGAAATTCCTTGCACTGGAAGAGCTGGTCTCACACCCAATTCCACTTCCCCTTGAATTAAATCGGAATATAAAACAACCTTATGTAAAGGTACAGACATTTTAGTCATACCTATTCCACGAATCAACAATGAATCACCAGTAAATGTTTCACTTGAGAAAGGCAATACCGATCCCAGAATAAATTAAACCGAAGCGCCCGTATCTCGTAAAATTTTCACCGGAACTCTCTCCCCCTGCGTAAGTGACACAAAACCATCAGAAACAAAAGGTAAAAACTCAACATTTGAACAACCAGGTTTGTTAATCTCTTCCATCTCTAACGTGAAACAAGAGGGAACTGAACCACCAACCATAGGAACTACAGCAGCCAATGCCCACGGTTTGGACACACTATAGCGGTTTCGATCTTTTGCTTTAAGTACAGGGCAATCTTTTTTCCAGTGACCATGCCCTTGACAATAATTACATATTAAAATCAAATCGGGTGTACCACCCAATCTCACATTCCCATAACGTGAAGATGTAGACATATTTGATGACTGATACGACGGTGAGAACTTTTTCCCCGTGCATTCATTTTCCAGCTGGCCAACATCACGGCAGGATCTATGTATCAATTCATATTCATCTGCTAAAACCGCTGCTTCAGCCGCTGTAGACACCTTACGCTCTGCAATATAAACAGCCGTTTGACTTGGCAGCGTGTTCTTAAACTGCTCCAACACAAGCAAATCAACAAGTTCCTCATACGACTCCACTGCAGAAGCATTACACCAACGTGTAAAACACAATCCTAATTCACGTGCCACGTCTACGTGTGTTTGAACTGAACGTTTCCTCAAACCACGAAATTTCTGGCGATATGCCTCTGGAACCATTTCATATGCTTTAAGAACCGCACTTTTAACCTTCTCATATTTCTGACTGTCAGACCAGCTCAAGGCAGAATAAGCTCTTTGCGCCTTACCCATCAGAACACACTGTAACAACAAGATGCGTTCTGTTTCAGGCCATCTTTGTTTGTCAGCAACCCATTCGAATAACACAAAAAAAGTATCTACATCTTCCTCATCAAACAAAGGCATCAACCGCAAATTTGCTGCCACATTAAAATTAGAAGGCGACCCACTCTCTACCACCTCATGTAGATCACCTTCCCGCCACATCTTTCCCTTACCTTCTTTCATAAGGTCAAGACGCTGTTGTTCCATGTCTAATTTTCTTTTTTCTATAACCTGCTGTGCAAACACAGTCTCCTGTTCTAGTTTTCTTTTCTCAATTTCCATCTGAAACTCCATCTTACGCTGTTCCATTTGGAGAAGAACTAATTCTTTTTGTTGCTCAAACGACAGCGTTATAGACGAAGACATAGTTCCCGGTGCGTCTACCAACTCCGCTACAGCCGACATAATTCCTTCATTTACAAGCGCAATTTTTAAAACCGTTCGAATACTCTCTTTTAATTTTTTATCATTCGTAGAAAGACTCACATTATAATGTGCTGCAACTTCAATCAACTGATCTTTCGTTAATAAATTTAACCCCTGCTCAGACGGACTTTCAATAAAACCAATTATTTCGACAGAGGTCATTTTTATTGATTACTTCAACAACAATTTCCTAAAAAACATTAGCTCTTTAACCATGAACACTTACTTCCACGACTGAAGAACCACAAAAAGATGCCCTGGAGATCCAACTTCACACCCTCCCTAAAAAAAAAAACTACGTAGACCCTAATCTTCAAGCATACAGTGGTGGGTTTTTATGCACCAGATACCGCAAGTCGAGCAGAACAACCAATTAAATCGGCGATTCCCTCCAATCTCGGCGTGCTCAAGAGACTATGCTCTAACCACTGATCTGCCCAAAAATAACAAACTAAAAAAAAAAAATCTGACATATTCCCCAAAAGGAAATGCCACTACATCCTAACAGTGAAGTCAGTCCCAAGGCCTCCCACTAAATCTAATACAACTGTGGACAAAAAATAATTCTCAAAAAAAAAAAAAAAATGCACTCGTCTCTCCTACAAATTTAAACAAAAATAACTTAACCATCTGCAAACCAAGCCAAAATATAACAAAAAATACACACAAATTCAAAATATCAAATAATCTCGCCAAACCAATCCCAAATAATACAAATCCATAAACAATCAACAACGCAAACTCTGTTATCTAGGGTAATCTACTTACCAATTTTAACGGAGAGAGAGAAAAAAAAAAGAAAAAAAATTAACAAAACGAGCTATAATCCCGGATGAGCCCCCATTTGTTGCGATTCAACAGAATCACCACAAATAAGGAGAGAACGAATACATTTACATTGATGAAAACAGCTCTTTATTCCACATTGTTCTTTGAATTTAGCCGAAGTTCAGCCGTTCACGGCTAACTGAATCAACGCGACACCTCCGGAACCGCCATCCCGAATCGGAGCAAAGGCACACCACCAACAAGAGCCCGACAGCTTTGTAAGGAACGAAGAACCCGCGCACCGGTGCTCCCAATCACGCCGCAATCAGCCAGTCACCTGCAGGCAATACAGACATACAGACGCAACGCACATACACACAAGGAAGGACTGACCGGGACATCACAGTGGGTGACACATCACATTCTGCTGCGTATGGGGTTGTGTAGCCGCTGACCAATCAGAGTGTCTAAGATGACCCCTGTCCACCATTGAAAACGCCTGCAATGGGCACGGAAGCCTTTGGAATTGGACCTTGGAAGTGGAAGAAGGTCACCTGGTCCGATGAGTCCTGTTTTCTTTTAAATCAGGTGGACGGCCATGTACATGTGCACCGTGATCCTGGGGAAGAGATGCACTGTTGGACGACGACAAGCCAGTGGAGGGAGTGTGATGCTCTGGTCAGTGTTCTGCTGGGAATCCCTGGGTTTGGCCATTCATGTGAACGTAAATATGACACGTGCCACCAACCTAAACATTGTTGCAGACCAGGTACACCACTTCATGACAATGGTGTTCCCTGGAGGAAGTGCCTCTTTCAGCAGGATAAAGCACACTGCCACACTGCACACATTGTTCAGGAACGGTTTGAGGAACATGGTGAAGAGTTCAAGGTCTTGCCCTGGCCTCCAAATTCCCCAGATCTCAGTCTGTTGGACCAACAAGTTCAATCCATGGCGGCTCCACCTCGTAACCTACAGGACTTGAAGGATCTGCTGCTAATGTCTTGGTGCCAGACAGACACCACAGGACACATTCGGGGCTCTTGTAGAGTCCATGCCAGGGTAGGTCAGCGCTGTTTTGGCAGCACATGGAGGATCAACAGCATATAGGCATCGGTGTATAAGTGGTGCTTTGCCTGTGCGAAAGATGCAAGGATGTTGTGGTTGCTGTGCCATTTCTATGGTGTTCTGAATGGTTTTAACATGCTGTCATTCTAGGTGTCTGGGTGGTAATACGTTGCTTTTTGGTTTTCCATATTTAAAACAGTCAACACAAAAAAGAATTTACAAAATGTAACTTGTTTAGAGATGTCGGAGTTAACGTGTTAAGATATTATGTATGCTTTAATTGGGATTATTTTATTCTATTGATAGCCATAGTTTATACCAAAACTTTTTAAAACCAAATCTGCATATCATTTTTAAGTATCTCCTTTTTATTGTGACATACATATAAGTATAATTTGCACCTGGATTTCTTTTTGGAGTTGGCGTCTTTATCTTGAGAGTTTTAAGGTAATATTCTTTGTAAAACAGCTTTGGAGCAGTATTTATTGAAATGGTTCATACATTTAACGAATAGTGAGCAGAAAAAAGATGTCATCTTTTTTTCCAAGTCACGATGAAACGAACGTTTCAACAGATCATTACTTCCGTAATGTGACAACTTAGTGTGACAGATGTGGGCGGGGCGCTCAAAAATTCAAGCTTGCAGATGAAAAATTAAACAAACAGATGGATGAATCATTCACAATAAGATCTAGAACATGCATTAACAAAACAGATGCTGACTTTAATAGAAACTAAATCTTTTCCAGATAATGTTTTAGCAATTTCCTTTGTCTTTAGTACAATGACTATTTGTCAGTTATTTAATTTAGTCTTTATAATATCATGCTTAAGCTTACTATTTCTAAAATAGTATAAATGGAACTGCATTCATGAGAATCTATAGCACTTAGGCCTATATTCTAGGAAGGGGGTCCCTCACAAGGGAATCACCATATTACAAAATGCTGCATTTTGGCACTAACAAAGATTTAGAAAGATGGCAAACTATAGAATCCACACAATTCTATAAAGGTAAAACAGAAGTACATATGTAACTTTCTTCATATCTTCTGGTGGAAACATGGAATTCAGGAGGGCGTCCAGCATGAAAAGAGACCTAGACAGACTGATGCTGTCAGTACTACAGTAATGAGGGTTTGGAAGAGGCCCTGTATTACTTACAGAAGCCTGTTCACGTGGACTAATGTACTGGATAGACTATGTTCCATATGTGTTCGAGGAAAAGACAGGCAGTTCTGCAAAAGCAACCAGCTCTCCCATTATATCCACGCTATATATATATATATATATATATACACACACTCTCTCCCTCTCCCTCTCCCTCTCACCCATGGGTATCATTGTCAACTCAACACTTCCACAATCCACAAAATGCCAAACTCATTTCCTCAACTTTAGAAACCCAAACTTATACTGTAACTTTTTGATGAGATCTACTCTTCAAAACTTGAACATTCAAACTTCAGTCCTAAACTTTGCTGTTGAGCTACATTAACATTACACTTCTACTTTTTCCTCACCAACTTCGCAAGAATTACATATTTGTGGAGTGTTTGTGTGAGATTTTAGGTTGTTGTGAAATTCACTGCCACTGTAAGTTCGAATATGACATGTTGACCAAGTATTTTCTTTGCATTCCTTTAAATATATCTTTCGAAGAACTATTGTTGTTGCGCGGCAACAAATCTGACATTATGGATTTAAATACCAATATAACGCTCAATGTGGAAGAGAAAATTTAAAGTCCAAACCTTTGAGCTTGATCTGGTCTATGAGGTCATTTGCGCGTGCCAGTTGGAGATGTGAGGTCGCCAGTTTGGGATCCGAAAAAGTTACAGTTAATGGGAAAAAGAAGCGCGAAATAACTACACATCCATGGCTGAACTAGATTCTAACGTTAATGGACATCCCCGAGAATCATTCAGGCTTTGTGTGTCCTTCACATTCCAAGAGAAAGGAACACAAACAGCAGTAGAAATCCCACCCTCCGTGCACGAGCATTCTCTCATTGGATGGAGACATGAAAGCAGCCCAGTGTTCGAGATCAGGAGACCAGCGAGAACAAAACACGAAACCCGTTCAACTACATTTAGCGCACTCGCTCTGTTTCTAAGAAAGACAAGTAAAAGTAAAAAATGGTAAATAAATTAAATAATTAAATGACTAAAAGGGATTTAAGGAAATAAATAAGAACGGTAAAAGAAGTTATATAGGTCTAACTCTAGCATATGCTTGTGTAATCCATTTAAACTATTGGCAAATAATATTTTATTTAAAAATATGCACACATTCACTCTTGTTTGTATGTCTAATATGTCAACAATGTAAAAAAAAAAAAACGTACCTTGTCTTGTCTCATTACATTTAAAAGTTGAGTATAGGCCTAGTTAATTTGCATCACTGCATGTTACTGTGGGTCGTTCAACATCCATCGTAAAACTTATATCTAACCATGCAGCCACTTTCACTGTAAAAACGTAAAGTGTTGCGTAATATTCGGGCATATGCTAGCCTACTTCTTAATTGGAAATGGCCATGTTGTCCCCCACCCCAGCGGTCTAACAGCGCTTGTCAAAACATTGAACATTGATGATTTGAACGGCACTGTTTAGTTTTCAGCTATGGTATCATTTCCCCATCCTCCATTCCGCTGAAACCCCAGGGTACATTTGGTCATTGGACCGGACTGCAAATAATTCTTCCCTATAAGTGGGGCAGAGCCCGGCCATTCTGTGACAGTGTGGCACTGGGTTTTTTGCCAGAGAACTGGCCATAATGCCACAATGAGACCTTGGCAGAGAGCCCAGCGCGGCTGAGGGCATGAGACGCTGGAAATAATTGAACGGAGACCCACTTACACCAAATAGATCGTAAAAGACAGACCCCGTAAGAAAGAGAAGGAACAGGTTAGCATGTTTGCTGCTTGCCATGAATATAGAAATCCCTTCATTTTATTTTTATAGCATCCCATTGCATTTTTAAAGCATTAGATACACAAATTGTTTTTTCTATGAAAATGTATCAATAATTATGAACGTTTGGTCTCAAACTATAGCTAGCCCCTACTGAGTTCATTTATTTAAATCTGCAAACATATTACAAATTCAAACTGTTTTTTAAATTATATATATATATATTTTATTATACCGTATATTTTGATGTTTACTTAATGTTTACTGCTAGAAAATAATTCAAATAAAATAAAGGCAAAATATAATTTCCATAATACAAAACGATTCAAACGTTCGTGATATTATGCTACAAAATATTTCTTATTTTAAAGAAATGCTGTTCTTTTGAAGTTTCGTTTTAATTAAAGAATACATAATACAATAAGAAGATTTCTGAAGGATCATGTGACTCTAAAGACTGGAGTAATGATACTGAAAATTCAGCTTTGAATCACTGGAATAAATTACATTTTACAATATATTCAAATAGTTATTTTAAATTGTAACAATAAAAAAAAAAATATAGATTTAAAATTGGACTCAAATTGACATGCATTTGAAAACCATGACAGGGACTAAACAGATCATTTTTAAATGAAATCTTTTATTGTTTAACGCACTGCCTCACACATACACTGGATTCCTTTGCGATGTGCAATATGGGACAATTACTATGAGAATGTGATGGCGAATGGCTGCGACTAGATTTGCTGAGTAGTAATCTCATGTTTAGAGTCGAGCAGAAACACTTCCACATCTGTAAGCACAGAATCAGATGTGTGTAACTCTTGAGTAGTTTCTTTATGCCATAAAAGAAAGAAACATCTCTACAACCAACCTCATTCCTGTGTGTTCAGCACAGCATATAAAGGCAACTATACGACATACAAAAATAAAATAAAATAAAAGCAACCATTTGCCAGACTTCCTGCTCATACACAGATAACACAATACATTAAATCACAAAGTTACACCACAAAAAAAAAAAAAAAAAAAAAAAAAAACTGGTGGGGGAAAGCCACGTTAGAAAGAACAAATCATCAAAAAGAAGTGTACACCCTATACCCTGAATCCTTCGTGACCCTAGGAACCAAGGGTAAACGCTAGACGGTGTTCACCGCTGCAGTCAAAAACACACATCCACGTGGCAGTGCAACCCCATGACCGTAGCGAAAAGACGGAAATAAAAAGTCATCCAAAAACATTGTTCTATACATTTCAATTTATGGGTTTGTTTTTGACGTATATGCACATGAATGTTTGTTCTCTCTCAAAACATATACACTCATTTCATCGGCAGATATGCCTGGTTATAGCGCACCAGGGGCACTTAAACGGAGTTATTTCACCCTGTAGCTTTTAATCCTCCTGTGTCGGGGTCGAGGATGCGCCGTTTTTCGTTTAAAGCCCCTGTGCATCTGACTTCTCTTTTCTCCGAACACTTCCTGCACCCTCCCTTCCTTACAAACCTCCATCTTTTGAGTATTTTTTCCCCTGGAGACACAGATACAGATAAAGTTGGAGAGAGAGAGAGAGTGAGAGATTGAGAGAGAGGGGGAGTGAGTGTGCGATCAGCTGAATGCCAAGCCGACCCCTTGCGTCCCACGCCGTCTCTCAGCCCATCTCTTTCCACTGCCGGTAGAACTCGGTGATGTTCTTCAGCTCCATGCCTGCCGCTGCCACCGCCTGGACAGACACCTACAGCCAGACCAATAGAAAAACTGTGTAAACACACCACCACGACCAAAACCCCAACGGTTCTTACAGAGAAACATCTGGATAATTCTACTCGGTCTGGGTGGCATGACAGTGTTGGAGAGTAACTAAGTAAAAGCGTAGCTTTTCTATTTAAGAGATTAGAGAATAGGTACATGTAAGAATACAACATGTAAAATTCGAGAAATTCGTCTATTTAAAAATATTTATTTAATTTGAATTACTACTAAAAAAAAAACTGGTTTGAATGAATGATTCAATGACTCACTTATAAAGACTTGTTTCATTAGCAGATGAATCAGCATTTTAAATGGATCTCTTGAATGAATGAATACTTTTTTTAACAGTCGCTTGTCGTCACCTACTGGTGTGACAATAATAAGTACGAATTTTACCCCGAAGTGATAAAATAAAACAAAATTCTGTATCAAAATTTATAGGGAAGACAAAAGTCTGATCATTTCGACGGAGGTGAATCAATCCAAATTAACTTTAGCTGGAAATAACATTATTCAAGAACCGCTATAAAACCAAAACAATCTCTGTTACCTTAAATTATATGTTTATCGCTGTAAAGCTGCTTTGAAACAATCCATTGTTAAAAGCGCTATATAAATGAAGATGACTTGACTTGACAATGTAAATGATACAATCTTCATTTGAAGCATCAAGTTACTTTCAAAAGGTGATTTGCTCTATTTTGATCGCTACCAAAGATATCAGTGAGTGTTTATATCGGAACTAAACTTTGATCCCAGTACTTCTGTGGTTATTTGAATTACTGTATCACAGAAATAATGACACTGTGTGGTTGAAAAGACTGTTAGTGAAGCTGTTTCATTATAAACATGGCAACTGCTCTCTCTGGCTCAGCGGCAGCACCAAAGCAGATTGATATGTTTCGTGTGATCGTACTTGTCAAAGGTTTAATAGACACAGGCGAATTGTTGTCATTTAGGAATAAGATCACGTGGGTGTTTGAATCGAGTTCGCGATCTGTAAATGATTAATCGTGCAGCTCTAATACAATCTCATACCGTTATAAGGTTTTGGTTATACTGCCAACCAATACCACAATATAAAAGCCTATTTGGAGTCTTCAAATGCACAACTGACCTTCATGGAAGCTGATCTTTCAGTCAGCTCCTCCAATGAGTGTCCTGTCAAAATGGTCACCATGCCAGCGGTGTCTTCATCTCCACTGCTCTGAGATCCCGTCAGCTGACGACAGCTGTCCACCATCTTATACAGGTGCCTGCCAACAGGAACAATCAATGCAGCGATGCTGTCTGCAGAAAACCCTACAGGGCTTCACGACTGAATTTAAAATCTCTTTGCTCTGAAACAAGAAGTGAAGATGACGGGGCTTACCAGGCTTCTATGTCCTGTCGTTTTAATTTGTCCCTCTCAAAGCTTCTTCCTGACTCTTTCTGACAGCGGATGTACCTGTTGCATAATAAGTACGAATAAATGCTCATGCGTGACACATTAAATCATTGACTTTGACTGTTTAAGGGTGCCGTTAGAATCAGAAGTCATGCTCTACAGGTCTGCAGTCTGGAACAAACAGAGCTACAATCCTAGTGTCTGCTGAGCTCAAGATGTACCTGTTCCCTTTCCGAAACTCTGTCTCAAGGAACCGGATGCCATCTCTCGCTCCAGAGTTCTCTTTCTTCAGCATATCCAGACCATCAATCACTGCAAGAGATCAGAAATATATATTGATTGATCATTCAGCTGCGTACGTCCTCACGTAGTCTGAGATCAACAGGCCAGCGACTATTAGTTGCCCCCCTTACACATTTTAAAACTAGGGGGGACCGTTCATTTCAAGGGGTGGCACCCAGGTTGTGGAATGCTTTGCCTCCTTCCATACGCTGCTTGGATTGTGTGGAAAATTTTAAAACCCAGTTGAAAACTCTGCTTTTTAAAGAGGCTTTTAACTAGACTGTAAGGGTGGTTAGGCTGGTCTAATGTGCACGTGTGTTTAATTTGATTATGTGCTGTAATGTATTTATAAGAGTTGTGAATTCTTTCTTTTGTTGGGAAGCACTTTGTGATTTTTATCTGAGAAATGTGCTATACAAATAAATTTTACTTACTTACATTCCTGGTGGTTAGCACCTTCTGTGCAAAATGCCCATTTAAGATTATTTTTCATTACATATGAGGTGCCAAACTGGAGAAGTTTCGATTCTAAATCATTCAAAGTGTAGTAATTAAAAAAACCTAGTGTAAAAACTGTTAGGCTATTAAAAATATTTGCACATAAAATCAGAGGGCTGCCATTCAGATGCCAAGGCTCCCACTCTTTTTTACCAATGAATTTCCTTTTACATGTAATTTCCCGTTTCTAGGCTGAATAAGGATTGTTTAAAATCATTGAGTCACACTGACATGTTAATGAATCATTCAGAACGATTTCATAAAATGGTTTACAGACTAGATTGTGCAGTTATTTTAGCAACGTTTATATACTGTTACAGAATTTTTATTAATAAACATGAATTAACTTTATATTTTTATAGTTTCTTTTTAGTTTTCATTGCAATTTAAGTTTCAGTAATTTGGTCATTTTTTAAAATATTTTGATATTGCGGCAGTGGCTCAGTGGTTCATGTAGGTTGTCTACAAACCGGAAGGTTGGTGGTTCAATCCCCGGTTCCACCTGACCAAGTGTCGAGGTGTCCATGAGGAAGACACCTAACCCCGGCTGCTCCCGACGAGCTGGATGGCGCCTTGCATGGCTGACACCGCCGTCGGTGTATGAATGAGTGAGTGAATGTGAGGCAATATGTAAAGCGCTTTGGTGACCATTGGGTCTGTGAAAGCGCTATATAAATGCAGTCCATTTACCATTTACTTTCATTTATTTTCTTATTTCAGATTTTTGTATTTTTAGTACTTCATCAAACTTATTTTAATTAGTTCTAAAAGCAACAGTTTCATAATTTTTCTAATTAGAAAATCATTTCTAGTTTTTCATCAAATATTTAAAAGATCATACTTTTTCCTGAGTAATCGATGGATTCTAACTTCCGTTTGTATGCTGTCCTGTTCTGCTCTCCATAGGAAACCATTGTTAAAACGGTATAAAAAAAAGAGCGACTGAACTAAACAGAAACTTTTTGAACATTACTAAAAATTAAAATGAGCGCAGGGTTAAGCTGTGCTATTGTTGTCTGCCACAACAACATCAATAACCTGAAGAAATTCCTGGAAAGTACCGTATTGTTCCGAATATAAGACGACCCCGAATATAAGACGACATCCCTTCATGTTTTCCCTGCTTCCAGTCCAGTCCAGTCCAGTCAAGTCAAGTCAAGTCAAGTCAAGTCCAGTCCAGTCCAGTAAGTCCAGTCCAGTCAAGTCAAAGTGAAGTCCAGTCAAGTCAAAGTCCAGTCCAGTCTAGTCTAGTCTAGTCTAGTCTAGTCTAGTCCAGTCAAGTCAAGTCAAGTCAAGTCCAGTCCAGTCAAGTCCAGTCAAGTCAAGTCAAGTCAAGTCCAGTCAAGTCAAGTCCAGTCAAGTCCAGTCCAGTCCAGTCAAGTCAAGTCCAGTCAAGTCAAGTCCAGTCAAGTCAAGTCAAGTCCAGTCCAGTCCAGTCCAGTCCAGTCCAGTCAAGTCAAGTCAAGTCAAGTCAAGTCAAGTCTAGTCTAGTCTAGTCTAGTCCAGTCCAGTCCAGTCTAGTCAAGTCTGTTCGGTTCAGTTGTTCTCCCTCGGGGTAGTTTTTGTTGTGTTTGTTTTATTTTATTATTTAATTAAGAAATGAAACCCTAACCTGCATTTGAGTCCTCGCTCCTACCACCGTATCGTGACACACTTATAATTTTGAGGACAAAACCACCCGATCGGGAGCTGGATAAAACATATGAGCACCCATCTGTTTTCGATGTAGCTAACTTCGGGCAGCTTCATGTCATCTACGTATTTATTAAACTTTGACGGGTGAGGCCCTGACAAAAGACGGTCACCGCGACATTGTAACGTGATGGCACTATGGAGCCATGTGCTTTTTGAAACAATTTTAATAGCTTTAACGTTACATTATCAGCTCTGAAAATATACTAATTGTACTAGAAAAACCGGAGACCGAAAATATAAAGTATACGCTATGAGTCGGACGAGACTGCATTATTTTAGCTTCATTTAAATGACTGAAAATTATTTTTAATAGTTTTAGTTTGATTTAATTAATTTCCATGAAATTTCCAGGCTCTCCTGAAATGTCCAGATTTCCCTCATTTGGACTCGTGGACTGACCTGTGCGAGGGATGATGATGATGAAGCAGCCGCTGGCAGCCAGCTGTCTGAGCAGCCCCAGGTGCTGGCAGAGAACAGCGGTATCTGGCACCAGATAAGGAGACATGGAGGATTGGGCTTTGGGCTGCTGCAGACTGCCCTCCAGCTGAGAGACCTCCAACTGCAGAGAGAGAGAGACAAGGAAATGGTTCATTACTGCTCCAATTAATTGAGTCCATTTGGATAAATGCTGTGAAGACGATGTGCATTAATGAGAGTTAAAAATAAACCCAACAGCTGGTCTGACCTGTAGCCGCAGCTGGGCCATATCTCTCATGAGCCGGTTTCTGCGAGCTTCCTCCTCCGCCTGTGGATGAGATGAGGCAAGGTCAATATCACCTCTGTGTAACCTCAAAACATTACTCAGATTTGAACCTTAGTAAACACAAGGTGTGAATAAGCAGCTAAATATATTTTTGCCCTTAAAGAGGAAGAGAAAAAAACATGCAAGAGCAGTATACAGTAAATAGACAAGAAAACACAAATGCAAAAAGAGTGGTGATTTGTGCATGTTTCTCTTTTTTTTTAAGAATAACCTTAAAGTGCACTTAAAGAGATTAATGGTTAAACCACAGATAAATATAACCTTACAATTCTGGGAAGTAAAATACAAAAAGGGCACCTTGCAGTTTCACACATTTCAACTCTAAGGTAATATTGTAAGAGTGACGGAAAATATAAGGACAGAGAGATAAGTATTAAATATAAACTACAAGCATTGGATCTTTTGTAAATTTTAAGATGCTTTTGGAGATTAAATTTATTTGCACAACATGCCCTCATTGTGCCAATGAAGTTTAGTCATGCTCCTGCTTCAGATTTATATGTTATACCATGCATATTTCTTGTTTTTAGTTTCTTGTGTACACTACCATTCAAAACACTTGACACTGGCAGCAGAGGTTGATCCTTAAAAAGGGGCATTTTTGCAGTCAATATTATTGTCTGTGACCATAAATGTCTTACAGACCGAAATATCTATTATGAAAAATGCAGGATCAATAAAATGGGCCAAAATGAATGGATAAACTACTGCTGCTATCCTACAACATTTTAAAACCCTCCATATATTCCAAGTTCATCTTTGGATCTCTGACATTTTTATAGATTCAAACATTGAATTTTAAAAAGGCTTCATTATTCATGTTTACAAATTCCCATGATTCCACTAACCTCAAATGTCATGTGATGGTTTCAGAGCGGAACTAAGACACGTAGTGTGATTTCGTCAGCTATTTTTTTTATTTAGTCTTAGTCCTGTGTCAAAAGTTCTTTTGAGGTTTTTTTTTTTTCATATTTGGTCAACCTTATGTTTTTGTTTAGTCAAGTTTTAGTCGACTAAATGTTTGGCCGTTTTAGTCAGTGAAAACTAGTGCTGCATAATGGTTAAATTGATAATCATGATTATTTTGTTGAAAGTTATAATCTCAAAAATTGTTGTAATTTAAGAAATGTATTTTTTAATTACATCAGAATTATTTCACTTTATCACATAAGTACAAATCAATAGAATGTCAACTCATATGCATGGTTTGCCAGTTTGCAAAGATTAAGTAAAACACCAGGCAGAAAATGTATCTTTTTAAGAGGAAAGTTCTGATTGGGGGATTTAAGCTCATGATCAGTAGCGGCTCGTGACCATAAATTTAGGTAGGGCAGAATCTGGGTCTAAGCGCTTGTTTATGATATCATGCATAGAATTCCCTTAAAGGGGTCATATGATGCGTTTACATATTTTCCTTTTTCTTTAGTGTGTTATGTAGCTGTTTGTGCGTGTATAAGATCTGTTAAGTTACAAAGCTCAAAGTCTCCTATAAAAAGATTTATTCTATTCAAAAGAAAAGGCAGATTCAGACCTAGCTAAAACACCTAGATCGAATTCTCCCTCGCAGACCTACGTCACTCTGTGGAAATATTTGCATAATGCCACCCAAATGCATACTCAAAGAAAGAAGGCGTGACTTCAGTGGTCAGTAGTGTTGTCGCCACCATGTTGTGGAGATGCTGTGTGTTTCTATATGAAAGCAAAAGCTGCACTTTATTTGGCCTTCTGAAAGTGGAGGCAATTAGGAATCAGTGGTTAAGATTTCGTTACAACACTGTTCCAGGACAGTACAACCCAAATGTTCATGGGTGTGAAGCGCATTTTACGGAGGACAGTGTCCTGAACCTGGGAGAGTACAAGGCCGGCTGTGCACTAAGGCTATTTTCTAAAAAATAAGGCAATTCTAAATTTGCTAGGGTAATCTGGCGTTACTGAATCTGAGCCTGTAAGTATGTTTTATAATTTGTTAAAGTATTATTAGCTGACTGTTCAAATGCAGAGTTTTGTGCAGTGTTGAGTAACACATATTGCTTGTCGTTCTTACGATCAAAAGTGCAGAGATGGATTTGTTTGCAAACATAGTATCCTCTGTTCTCCGCTTATAACTTTTGGTGAAAAGATGACAAACATAGATGTAGTGTTCCGCTCAAGCAGAGCTGAAGCAGCATGCGCTTTCAAACTGCTGGCGTTTGTGACGTTCAGCTGAACGGCGGCTTGTGTACTGTAAAGACATATGAGTGTCGGGTTCTGAACGATCGGTTTGGTCATCTGCATTTACAGAATCCGACTCTGGCTCGAACTGATATGATAAAACTGACAACATTATTAACAGTATATATAATTGCTTTGGAAGCAGAAGCTTGTGATAATGGTAAGGGGGCGTTACATTTCCGACAAACGCATGAGGTGTTCGCCAAACACAACGCACTGAGTCAGCTGGCCAATCAGAGAACACTACGCTTTTCAGAAGGAGGGGCTTTGTGGAAATCGACGTGTTTTAGAAAGACTGGGCATGAGGAGCTACAATAATGTACAGTATGTGAAAAATATATAGATTTTTTGAACATTAAAGCATGTTTGCGACATTTTTTTGTCCTTCCTTTGTTTCTTGAAGAACACAAACTTTCTTCTTTGTTAATGTGCAACGTGAACTGAACGTTGATCTGCATTTAAAACCCCGGCCAAAGATAGGAGTTCTGGGACTGATACCAACAATATTATTAGGTCCACATCCTGGGTCGAGTTTGCGTTCGCACAGAAGGCTCTCTAGCAATTTTATGGAATCAACGCTTTGTGTGAAGGGGGCTTAATATACACATAGCTGAAGCGGATTATTATCGTCTTGGTCTGAAGCGGGGTTTACGCAAGCTAACGTGAAAATAATTGGGGCAGTCTGAAATCTGCCTGCGCTGCAGTTCCATTTTTCACAACAGATTTACATTGGAAAATTTTAGGGCGCTGTAGAGCTGGAGAGGGCTCTGAGACCGGCTGTCCCACTTAGTATCATGATACACGCCTACCGAAGCCATACGTTAAATTGTAATATATCCTGCTCACTTTGCGACTTAAAATGGTCAAGAAAATTAAAAAAATATTTGTTGCAGAATGCTGAACACATTTACAATTTATTAATGATTCAGCTTATATAGAGGTTTATGTTTTGTATGAATATATAGACGAGCCGCGGCTGCTCGTGACATCTGGCAACCGCAAGCATGAAAGCTAGTAGAGGCTTGAACAGCAGTTTGTAATATTTTGTCTCCTCTTTCCCCCCCCTCCCCAACAAAAATAGAGTTTTTTGTAGTTTACTTTTAAACAGAATTTTAGTCTCATCTTTTTTCGTCTACGATATTGCATGTTATTATAGTCACAGGTATCGGTTACTGACCGATGTCTTCTTAGTCATGAAAATAAAAGGTCGTTGACGAACATTTTTTGTCGTACTTTTCGTTAATGAAATTAACACTACTGACACGTGACAATGACGAAAAATTCTAAAGTGTTTAGATGTAGGTCAGATATCAGACACATTTTGCCAATCGGAAAAAAACAGATCTTATATTTGCTTTGCTGTTTACAGAGAGATGACTGAAGGAACAAATAAATAAAACTGGAATTGAATTAAAGCTTACAAACTAAAACCAACAGAAGAGTCTTCTTAAAATAAAGCAGGACTCTCAAACTCTGAGCTGGGTTAACAGCAGGGACAGAGAGTTCACGCTGACTGCAGTGGTCATGATTTGGTGGCGTCTTATGAGAGACCTGCGCTGTTGACTACAGCCTTATTCCATGAATGCCTGGCAGTCTATGACATGCTTTTCATTCGAAGACCCTGAAGGTTTTAATGAAATTGTACCAGAAAGGGCCGCCTCTTCACCGGCACAGCAAGGTGGCACTTCAAGCATCATTTGTTCTACCCGTAAGGGCTGCATGGTTGCTTGGCAACATAAGGCTCTCAAGCAAAAGCTCACAAATGTGGTGAGGTTTTATGAAAAAGCCTCGTTTTCTTTACCGCAGACATGTCTGTGTAGACCCTATCATTTAGAGGCACTTTCCATGACTATTTTTGCATGTATTTAAATGCTACAGCTAGACCAAATCACCAAACGAGCCAATGCACCGAATACACAAAAGAAATCAGCTGATTTACTGTTTTAAGAGAAAATAGTTTCTAGTGCAAATTGAAGCAAAGCTATTATTGCTAAACTAATACTTTGGCTTATTATTTCATCCATTACAATTAAATATCATGTCTTTTACCATGCGGAACTGGGCCTTGGCCTGCTGAATCAGATTCTCCTGCTCGGATTGGCTGATGCTGGTGAAGATGCCCGCCTCTGGGTTGAAGTGTAACACGTTGCCTTGGAGACTTGTGAGGAAGTGACCAAAGCTGCGAATGCAGCATACGCGCACCACACACTGGACAGCACAGAGAAAACAAGACATAAAGGAAGAACATGAGAGAAAGCAAAAGACAATGACTGTTATATTGCACTTATGTAATTTAATGAAATCCTCCGCACACTAATTAGCTGGAACCAGCTACTTGATTTCCCCTGAACATTACATTATGACACTCAAGTAGGGATGAGTGAGAATCCTAAGAAATGTAATGATTCCAACTGTTTTTAATAGTACTTTTGAAAGCACTAAATAATTCATCCCAATATATATCATTATTTGATGCTTTCAAAAGTACTACTACATTACATTTATTATCAATGTTGGAAACAGTTGTGCAGCTTAATATTTTATTTATAACCGATGATACTTTTTCATGATTCTTTAATGAATAAGAAGTTAAAAAAGAACAGCATTTCATAAAAAAGAAATCTTTTGTAACAATATACACTAGCGTTCAAAAGTTTGGGGTCAGTAATTATTTTCTTTCTTTTACTGAAAGAAATGAATTCTTTTGTTTAACAAGGATGTGTTAAATTTATAAAATATTTCTATTTTTAATAAATGTAGCTCTTTTTAACTTTATATTCATAAATAAATCCTGAAAAAAGTATCACAGGTTGCAAAAAAATATCAGGGCCTAGGTAGTTACACTGTCAGGAGTAATGGCTGATGAAAATTCAGCTTTGCATCAAATAAATAAATTATACTTTAAAGTATATATATAAATAGAAAACCATTATTTTAAATTGTAATAATATTTTACAATATTACTATTTTTCTAGTTTTTTTGATGCAGCTATATATATATATATTTAAATGTTGGCTTGATGAGCATAAGAGAATAGTAATCTTAAACATTAGACAAGATTTTATATAAATATATATACTTAATGTTTTAAAGTAAAATAAAGAAAAAAATCTAGTATTCTTTAAAAAACAAAACAGTAACCTGGTAGCATTGGTAACCTGGTAAAACCCAGTTTTCCACAGTTTTACTAAATTAACACAAGGGGAAATTAAAATCCTAAATGAAATATATGATTAGAATATATGAAGAATGCCACAATTTTTATTGACGACAAACAAATAGTAAAAATCAATTCCAAATGACACAGAGGTAAGTGTGAAGTTACCTCATCCAGAGGGGTAAGTGGGGGTCTCTGGCTAGTGAAGTCCAGGCGTCGATGGGCTACGCTGAGGGCAGGAAGGTGGCGGAGGGCAAGATCCTCGGGCAACAGCAGTGTCTGGACCAAACCAGGCTGCTCACACTCACTCAGGAGTTCTGTTACATCCTTATTCAGACCTAAATCTGCAACAGAACGAGAGAAAAAGATTGCGTTATGAGGGAAATTAAAGGATATTTTAACTTCAATAAAAAAAAATAATAATAATGACTTCTCTCACCAGTTTCTAATATCTTGCTGCCCTCAGGAAGTAGATTAAGCAGCACTGAAAGTCTGTTCCACAAGCTCTGAGAACTCTGTTTGAGACCAAAGACCAACATGTATACTAAAGTGTAGCGACGCAACAACACCAACAAAAAAACTATTGTGCGGTTTTCTCAAGAAAATGCAGAATTTTCAGATGTACCTGAGCACACATGAGGATGATATCAGTGTTCGTCCTCAGCCAATCCAAAAAGACCTTCACCACCTGGATGAGACCCTGATTGGTCAGAATCTCCAGTCGCTCAGAAAGGGTTTTCTCACTGGGAAGCGACTCGTTGCTGTGAACACTGTCCTCAGAATCAGAGTCAGGATCTGTAAACAGCAAATCAAATAATCTTATAAGTATGGACTAAATCTGCACTCCCTTAAGAAAATAACAGTGCTTAAAAGACATGAGTTGATGAGTTGTCTATGAAAGCCTGTAGACTGATTGGACCTGAAGGACTTTGATTATACGTAAATGAAGTGTAACATCAGAGTTTCAAACTTCAAATTTCTTAAGTACTACTACTACTTTTCAAAAGTTTGGTGTCAGGTAAGATTTTTTAAAGTAAATAGTTTCATATTATTAGAAAAGATTTCTTAAAAAAAAAATGCTGTTCTTTTGAACTTACTATTCATCAAAGAATCCTGATCGTTTCTATAAAAAATATTAGGCAGTGCAACTTTTTCCAACATTGATAATAAAAATATATAGTATATAATATTAATCTAAATAATTAAAAAATTCTTAAGCACCAAATCAGCATATTAGAATGATTTCTGAAGGATAATACGACACTTAAAGTTTAAACAGAAAAGTTATTTTAAAATTGTAATAATATTTCGCAATATTAACATTTTTACTGTGTCTTTAATCAAATAAATGAAGTTTTGGTGAGAATAAGAGACTTCTTACCAAGCTCAAAAGTGTAATGTATATAAAAAGCATGTATGGACGAAGTTAAATTAATTGCAGAAAACTAAAATGACTTCTCTGTATGCAATATACCTTTGTCGTTGGTTCCATTAGCAATCTCTGGACTCATGTGCTTCGGTGTTTCTCCAGTAGGAGGTGTGGCTTCTTGTATTGGGGCGGGGTTTGAGTCTGGGGTGGGGTTAGTGGCAGCCGCAGGGCGGAGCAGAACATTGCTAAAGGTGGGTGCGAGCCGGAAGCAGCGTTTTGCCTGGAAGAGCTGAGAGGACATGGCCTGCAGGTTACTGCTGATGCTGGCATCATTAGACACTAAAGGGCCGTTCGTTACAGGGGGGGTCGAGTTTTCCTCTCTAGATGGTTGCGGCTGCTCGTTTTCCTCTTGTTGCTGTTGTTGTGGCGAATTCTCTGCATCCTCCATGTCTTCCAGGTCCGAACGAGATTCCTGACTGTTCATGTCGGAATCCGTCTCGACGTCAAAGGCAGTGCCGCCCTCCTCCTCCTCTGAACCACTTTCGAAGCTGCCATCCTCTGCCAGTGGTCCCTTCCGTCCTTCCCTTCCTAAAGTGTTTATCTGGACCCTAGTGGCTCCCAGGCCGTCGACCGGACCGCCGCCTTCCTCGTCCTCTTCTTCGTCACTCTCAAATCCCTCGCTCAGGTCGCTCTCGTCCTCCTTGTGAGCGCAGCGTCTGCGGCGAAGCATGGAGAGCCGTGAGAACTTCCGCTTCTGTTTTTGCTTCTCCTCAGCTGATCTCTTCTTCTCCAGGCTTTTCTTCATCCCCACTGTACTTCCGTTCCCCTTAGTCACATCTTCCTCATTCTCCTTGTCCTCCTCTTCGTCATCCTCCTCTTCCAGCGAGCCGTTCTGCAGGGTCTTCTCCTCTGAGAGAGCAGCACCACTGTGGTCTCTGGCATCAGCGTCATCTACGAACAAATGCATCCCATTGGGAAGGTTAGTTTGAAGTTTGAACAATCACATAAAAGGAAACAAAGACAAAAGCTTTTCCAAATCCGAGAGAGCTGCTTAACTAGACAGCATTTTAAGGCATCATAGGTGCTTTATTCATAGATGCCAACATTATGGTGCTTTCTAAGATACCTACTTTTCACTAAAATCTAAGGCAGCACTGCATATTTTCTTCTGGCAGATTCTGAAAGTACCCAAAAGTACCTTACAATCAGAAAGACAAAAGCACATAGAAGCAAAGAATTACCCGTACCAGTGTTATCAGTGCGCAGGGGTGGGACGTCACTCTCTCCCTCCTCCAGTTCAGCTTGCAGTCGAATGTTGACATGATTGACCAAATGGGAGAACAGAGCCAATGTGAAAGCGATGGAGGCGCTGTACTGCTTTGAAGCTAGAATTGAATTACAGTTGACAGATGAGTTTGTACTTCATTTGCGAGAAAATTAAAATAACAACTGTGGTTGGAATGCTTCCAACGGTGCCCTAACAGCCATTAAATTTTTTTTTTTTTTAATATCCTGACTTTTCAATGGATGGAAATCACAATTCTAGAGTTCCCTGATAATTTTTCATGACCAAAGAAACCTGAAATGTTATATATTATATAAAACTGAAAATATAAAAACTAAAATATTAATAAATATTATAAAAGTACATAAATGACACCTATGTAAAAATATAAATATGCAGTAAATGACAGGTGACAACAGGAAAAAAAATATCTCATGGCATGTTATGACTGGTTTGGACAAAAAGATTTTATCGCTTTTTACAATGTTGTATCTGGTAAAGCTGCAGTAATTCCAGGAAATTGTGTTTTTTGCATGATGTATCAGAATAGGCCTGAAGCAACACACATCTGCCATTTCACTAAATAAAAATAAATAGTTTGAAGCCAGCACTATTTTTAGGATGGTGAAGCAGTATCGGTCTGCTTATTGAATGCGATGCGACATAATTAATGACAAAATGACATGGCGTAAAATGAGCAGCAGATGTCGAACATCACGATCAATCCTTTCAGTCCCTACTTACCCCCTCTCTTCAGGCTGTGCACCACCATAAGGCAAGTCACCACCATCTTGAATATGAGGCTGTCAGGAAGCACAGAACAGAGCGAGTCGTGCTCTTCCTCCTCCTCGCTGGCTGACTGGCTGCCGTGAGCAGGAAGGGGCAGGTAGAACAGCACCAGGTTAAAGTCTTCCAGCACGGACTGGCACAGTGACGTCAGCTCCGTCTCCATCAGACTGAAGAGGAGACAGGTTAATAGTAAACTTGATTTGATTCTCAAATTCAATCTTGCACCTTTCAGGGGAAGGATAGCGATTGTATATCATTAAACGGGTTGATGCTCTCACCTGTTCTTGGGCTGCAACAGGCTCTGCAAATACATGAAGCTCACCAGCAGTCTTTTGATGTCTTTTGACCTGAAGCGAGAAGAACCAAATTAATGTGACTGCTGCTTGCCAATACTAGTCTCCACCATGAGGTAGAAAGTAGAACACTTTGTGTGGTTTCCAGAGGCCTGTTGCATGAAGCCGGTTTCAGTTGCTACCCAGGAGTGCGTTTCCCGAAAGCATCGTTAGCCAACTAATGAGTTCCGTCATTATCAGCAAAGTTCAACAAATCGGTGTTTCCTGAAACCATAGTTCCAACGAACAGTCGCAAACAGCATCGCTGCTCGAGCTGTGGTTAGAAGCATAGTCTCTCGCCAGAAGTGAATTAAATTGACACTCCCCATGTTCCATGTGATTGGCTGTACGAGTCACACTTTCAGGTTAATCACAAACTCTGGATCAAACCTGAGTTGACAGAGAACATTTATACTGAGCATTCTGAGCCCGCTGAACCAGGATGGATTTGTATGGTTTAGTCAACTCATGCAAGCTTAATGCAGCAGGCCACAGGTCATTGCTGAGAGCTTTATAGAGCATTGTTAGGTGGTTGTTTACTGATCTCACCCCCAAGTCTCTATTCTGGCCTCTAGATATGGATCAGAAGTGTTTTACAGAAACTTCCAATCTTAATTCATTCATTTATTTACTAAAATAATGGACAGTCTTACTGTGCATCAGTGCAGCCAAACCAAACTTCCAAGGGGGCCTACAGAACGACTTAAAATGATCTTAATAAATAATCAGGAATTCATTTAGATTAAATCGCTTACAGACTTTGTTTTGTACATTATTTCAGTCTTAAACATGCTATTTTTATACTTTACACACCATTCTTGATAAGGTCCATAATAAACCTTTAAACAAATGTTCGCCTCTTTAAATTAAACTTCGACAATCAAAAAACATTATTGTAGTCAATTTATTTACTATATTGACACTCCCAGTTTCTGGTAATAGAAAATCATTTAAAAACAAGCAGCTTTGTCATAATTACAGGAGAAATACCGGTAGAAATATTAAAGCATATATGAGGGGTTATATTGTGTTGAACAATGGGAGGCAAGTCAAAGTGTTTGAGAACCACTGATTTATATTACAGGAACACACTGAACACAATGGACACATTTTCAGAAACATTCCTCCATCCTGTCTTTTATATGTATATAAAAGAGAGGGAACACACCTCTGGCGTGATGGTGAAAGTTTCTTCATCTCTTGTTTCTTCACCTGGTGGTACATCTTGGCTGCCTTGTCAAACAGACGCTTTAAATTCCCATAAGCGCCATCGAAGGGTGTCTCTGACTGAATACTGTTCAACAGGAAAAACCAGTTTGTCATGTTCATGCAGGGTTATCAGAGTCTTGGAACGCTAATCATATTAAACTCCAATTTAAAAGGGAAAAAAGGGATGTAACAGTCCTTCACATCCCTCTTTATTATTACTGTGCTGTTGCTGCTATATTCAATGTCATGTTTTACTTTATGTCATGATTCTGTTCTCAGAAGCCTTACCAGCGCAAGTAGTAGTAAGTAGCCTCCACATTATAAAATTTACTTCCAGCAAGCGTACCCAACTGATTAAATGGCATGCCTGTAAAAGACAACAATTGCATTTCCCCAATGCAATAATGTGAAATTCAAATAAAATGAAATGATAACAATGAATACCATTAAATGTGAATTAAAATTCACTGTTTAACAGAGAAAATCATAAAACGCATGCTCTCCTGTGCCAGGAAAATGTGTTGTTGAGAGGACTCGCTCACCGGCGTGAGGTGCGACAGACAGGGCCTGGTGATAAAAGCGCTCCGCCAGCTGCTCTGCTTCCACTCCCGCCAGTTCGTTTTGGTACCGCGCTTCAGAAACATCAAACGTGAACATGAGATCGCACTGCAAGACAGAGCTTTCCAAGGCTGATTTTAATAAAAATCAAGTGAGAACACACTTACCGAGATCTCCCAAGTACACAAGGCATCTGTGACAAGCCATCTGGGCCCACTCCATCTCTTTAGGGGTGGCTGAGACTGGTTTCTTACGACCTGTGGTCAGTGAGCACAGAAAGGTTCATTCAGCAAACGCTAACACTGGGTAGTATGACAGGTTATAATGTGAGATACAATAGATTTTGCTACACAGTATTCCCAAACTTTTTAACCAATGAACTTTTCCATGACTTCAAGTGTGATGACTAAATCTTTTTTTTTTTTTTTTTATTCTTAAAGGGATAGTTCACTTAAAAATTCTGTCATCATTTACTCACCCTCAAGTTGTTCCAAACCTGTATACATTTCTTTGTTCCCCTGAACACAGGAAGATATTTTGAAGAAAGTTTGTAACCAGGCCGCTTTGGGGCACCATTTACTTTCATAGTAGAAAAAAAAAATACTATGGAAATCAATGGTGCCCCAGAACTGTTCAGTTTCCCGCATTCTTCAAAATATCTTCCTTTGTGTTCAACAGAAGAAAGAAATTCATACAGGTTTGGAACAACATGAGGGTGAGTAAATGATGACACAATTTTCATTTTGGGGAAGTTTTCAATTTCCAGCCAATTATATATTTTAGAGCTGATAACTTCAGAAATTCAAAATTCCATACTTTTCCAGGCTCAAATTTCCAAACCTCTCTGTTGAGTTTTCAGATCATATTGAACAAATGATTCATACAGCATATATTATTTTCAGCATTATATATGCTATATAGTACAGTCATCTGTAAATATTATTTTATTGGTTATCTTGAAGTGATAACATGCACTTACATGATGAGAAGAAACCTAAAACGCTTTATAACCTTTATATATTCACCTCTGACACATCAGTTTGATACTGTAAATGTGGTTTGATGTTGCACGATCACCAAACAGCTAAGCACAGTCTGAGATGATCGTTTGCTCCTTTATCTATTTCTGGTTTGACTGGCACACATACATTCATTAAATCAAGTTAAAAAAAAGGCTCACTTATGGTAAAGACAAACAGTTTTGAGTAATGAAAATGTGCGATCATGCCATAAAAACTTATGATTATTATTTTTTTTAATTCTTAATTTTATATTTTAGAAAACTTAATAAGGGCAATAGTCTGGAAACACACAAAAATGTCCATACATATGATACCTGGAGGATATTACTCAAATCAAATTCCATAGTTTTCCAATCTGCGTAGGAACCCTATAACTAGAACAATGTACATCTAATTATTTTCCCTGACATTTCCAGGCATGGAAATCAAAATGTTTGACTTCCCTGATATTTTCGAGTTCTCCATAATTGGGGAAAACCTTAATAAATTGTATATATTGTGGTAGACATATTTACAACATGAGGGCTTTGGCCCTAACCCTAACCCTAAGAGAAATCACATTTACTATAGAAATATTTATTATAATATTGTTTTTTTTAAATATCACTAATATAGTAACTATAATTAATATATATATATATAAATTATAGTTACTATATTAGTATATATTAATATATATATATTAATTATAATTACTATATATATATATTAATTATAGTTACTATATATATATATATATAATTATTATTATATTTAGAAATAGTTAAGACTTATTTTACATTTGAAATTGATATTCTCCAGTTTTCCATTGTGAGAACGCTGCCTTTAATATGCGTCTGGAAACATGTCTCACCAATGAGTGGGTCGGTGACGTGTGTCCAGTCGATGCAGTCCTGTAACTCCAGCTGATAGTGTGACTGGATATAGAGCAACAGGTGTTGAAAGAAGCCCACCCCAGCGATCAGATGAGTCCTGTAGGCACACTCCAGAGCACTGCGGCTGTGAATATGCTGCAAACACAGTCAGGATTTCAGCCTGATGGCCAATGCAACAGCAAAAAAAAACAAAAAAAAAACTACTTTTAAATAATGAGACGTGTGCAGTTTTACGTGACAGTACCTTCTTATTGGTCTTGATGACCTGAATGACCTCATAGTAGACCTTCCTCCATAGCAGCTCTTCTGCCTTGCGTCCATAGTCCACAGGATGCAGGAACATCAGCTTTACACAAAGTTCCCGCAATCTGGTTAAAAAAAATATAAATATTTAAAAAAATTAAGAAGCCCTGTAAAGTAAGTATATGGGAATGTTGATGAGTTATTAAGAGCTAATGTAACTGCTTCCTAACCAGGTGAAAAGCAATAAAAGCTCTCTCTTCCATGTAAACACAACATAATCTGAACGATTATTGCAGAGAGAGTAAACTTGTGCTTACTTGTTCCTCAAGCTGATATTCTCAGGTTTGAAGACCTCCCTATATGACGACTTGCCGCTGATTATAATATCCAACTTGTGCACCGTTTCCACCACAGCCCTTCATGAAAACAGACAAGAAATGATGAACACTGTTATATACTGTACACCACAAACTCACAATATAATAAATCCCATTCAACACTTTCACAATAATAATAATAAAAACATCTAAATAATTTATTTATGATTGAGTTAAAAATATTGGGTTGAAATTCAAACAAATCAGTAATGGTTTGCATTATATGGCATAATTTTCCATGTGTTTTTTTTTCTTTCACAAAGATGCATTATAGCAAATAAAAACCTAAATTGTTTACTTACTAAAGATAAAATGTTTATTTTATCATCATGGGACCATAAAATTGAATCTTCCCAATGTAAAAAAAAAAAACCTGAGCTAATCATTTTGACAATAAAAATGTATTAGAAAAAAACCTGATCTAAAACATATAATCCAAGTCCAGTTTTCTTCCACTTAATGTAAATGTAACTTAACACCAGAGCCATTTAACCATTTTTTTAATGGTTAAGGTGTAAACACAGGCATTTGATCTAGACAGAGCTTAAAGATTCATTTCAGCTGCTCCTAACCATAAAAAGCCTACTGTATCATATATGATACATGCATTTCTAAATGATCAACATGATCAAAACCCGTTGTACACATTCTACTACATGCCTGTCGTCTGATTGATATAGTTAATACATTTTTAGTAAGTAAAAGGCCTTTTAGTATAATTGTAAAAATGTCCATCTTCAGGACATCGTAATAAAACTTTTTGCTGTGAAATCTTTAAAGATTTTTATAAAAGTAAATAAGAATATGTTTTATATTGTTAGTAATATTTCAAGATGAATATTTACTGAACTGAAGCAACTTAGGTTTACTTGATTATCCATACAGCATTTTTTTTTAAAGAAAAGTAAAAAAAAAAATGTTTAGTTAAAATTTATGTATCAACTATGATACATCAGGCTTTTGAGGAATGTTTATTTGTGCACCTCATCATTGTATTGCATTGCATTATATGTTTTGTCCCGACATTCAAAGCTACAGAGGTTTGATCATAAAACTAAGCATTTAATTATTATCTTTCTAAGAGGTTTTATTGGGAGATGTAGAGTGACAAGACAGATTTTACATGCATTTTTATAAGTGGTCTGTTAAAAAAAGGTAATGTATTTACATAAAAAGCTATCAGAATTTCATCTTTGGCCTGCAATAAACGGTTCCATTTAAAAAAAGGGCTTTACAGGGTTAACAATCATTGCATAGTGCATATGTTTTAACTATTCAACCTTCAATTATCATATAATTCAGGCCTATCATTTTAATTAAAATGATAGGCCCATATCTGTTATTTTATATGAAATAAAAAGAGTATCCGTGGACATAAATCATAAAGTAAATTTAGATTTAAAAGCTATAATTTCATGCCACACATGCCATATAATATAAGATTTCCAGATGAGACTTAATGGGCTGAGAATGACTATACGGCCTCTGTGGTGTGGACTATAGTGTCAAGTTTCTCATTTAGCATTTTAGCATTATCGATATATTTTCAAACACTTCTGAGCCCAAAAAACATCAAATACATAAAGAATTACTGAGATTTCCTGACAGTACCGGCCTGCTGTCAACGCTCTTACCTGTACAGCCGCTTAATATGAAGCACTTTGGCCTCTGGCTCGCTGTCCTGACCCGGTCCGCTCATCCTAGCAGTGATAGTGCGGCTGCTGGGGTCTGTTTTCGTGGATCTTGTTCTGGTTCTGATTCGTTCAGCTCTAGTTTAGCGCGCGGCTAACGCTAGCAGGTTAGCTAACTCACCTATTTCCCTCAAATTACAACTTAAACACAAACGCTGTCGTTCCTGACCTCCCCCGTCACCGGCCGCGATACCCATCCGTTCGGAAGCCGGTGTGTGTGCTGGTGTCGGTTCGGGTCAGCTGTCACATTTTGAAGGGGTTGTGTTTGTGTTGTTGTTGCTCATCATTTCGAGTGTCGCTTCGCGAGCGGCCATTTTTCCCCTCCCACCGCACACAGTTCAGCGATCGCTGCAAGTATCGCGATAGTTGGAAGTAGCGCTCGGCTCTGCAGACGAGATGATCAGCCATTGGTGTAACGGTTCCTTACAATGACCATTAGTGCTCAGAAATGTATTATGATAGCCAGAATTCCTGCCAAACTACTATAGTACAGACTGTACAGTTATTGTTTATACTGTAAAATTATAATAACAGGGATTTTCTTCAGACTGTAAGAAGCTTGCAGATTTTTATGTGTGGTTAAAAACAGCTTAGGCTACCCTTTAGACTGTAAAGGGAGGCTACCACCGGGTTTTTTATTTTTTGTGTTTTTTTTTTTTTTTTTTAGCAATTATAGTAATACATTGGTATTTTGTCAGAAATATGTTCAGTGCTTTGTTTCTTTGCATCTTTTCTCACTTGCTAAATCAATTGATCACCCAGAGATAAATCACCATGTATTTAATTTTTTATATATATATTTTTTTTTTTTACAATTTACAAAAAATAATGCCATTGTGTAAAGGTACACTGTGATTAAATAAGATTTGTATGAATGGAAAGTGAAAGTCACACTCTAATTCAGGAGACCTGTTACGACAACTCTGCAAGTTAAAAATTCTAATTTATTGTTTTAATTAGGCCTAATAACCCTTTTAAGTTACAAACATTAGGCTATTTTGTAGAGTTCAGTTGACATAATAATGTTGATCATTACATTAACTTAATGTCGTCTGTAATTTAAACTAAAATTTCTGCTTTAACTGGCTTGTTTTTTAATTAGGTTGTGGTAACTTAATGAAATTGTCTAGTTAACTTCGGAAATTAGGCATGTGAATTTCTAGTTCCCAGCATGCTTTGCATATGACTGGATAAGGAGAATAATGTTGAAGAGTAGATACATGAAGGTAAACAACACTATTGACTCTATCAGCAATGACTGTGCTAATGCCAGTGACAAGTATTATCTTGTTCATTAAATATAGGCATACATGTTAAATAAGTTATATAAGCATGTAAAGCTGATGATTTGAACTGGAATAGAAAATTGATGTAGAGGGTTGCTTACATTTTTTTTTTTTTTTTAGCCAACGCATTCTTTTTTAGAGTGAATATAAGTAGTTTTCCCTCTTGACAAATGTTTTAATTCATCTTGTTTTTCCAGGTGCTTGCACTTCCAGCTATAGGGCAAATACAGGGCAATTATATGTGTGAAATGTGTAAATATAAGTGAATTTAGTAGGGTCACAAATTATCCCAAGAATATGTCCAAAGTCATAGTTTCAAAATACAAAATAATCTCATGTTCATTACAGTAATAAGAAATTTATTTCTATATTATTTAGATGGTAAAGTTACCGGTATACATCATAGGAATTTGTTTGTACTGCCTTAATTTCATCCCACACATTCTCATCAACCCCTCATCTCTGGACACGATTAGCAGGCAAACCATCTGGCATCACCTGGCAACTGCATTTGTGAATCATCAGCAGGGGGTTTAACACGACACAGCAATCCTGAAATCACAAGCTTCCATCTTGTTTCCTTGATCCTTTATCTTCTACTTTGACTGATAGCATTAAAGATAGATTTTACCAGTTGAGTTGATGAAGACCATAAGAATCTGTGAGTGCCATCAGTCATTTCAACTGAAACAACTTTATTTTTCAGATTGATAGATAGATAGATGACAGACAGATAGATAGATAGATAGATAGATAGATAGATAGATAGATAGATAGATAGATAGGAACTATTAGATAGACAGACAGACAGATAGATAGATAGATAGATAGATAGATAGATAGATAGATAGATAGATAGATAGATAGATAGATAAAAACATCACTCTCAATATAATAAATTACTTCAATAATAGATAGGAAATAATAGATAGATAGACAGACAGATAAAAACATCATTCTCAATATAATAAATGAATTCAATACAAATGTATTTCTTTATTCATCTGTTTAATTGATTTCATTTCTATAATTAGCCCACCCGAAAAATATAAATTCCGATTTATTCAAAAAGAAATGAAAGTCTTCAACAGCTTTGAATAAACTAAAGAATGATGAAATGATAACAGCAGTCATTATATTATTACAATAATAATCATAATTCAATAACCAGAATATCAACATTCATAACAAATCCAAAAACATTGGCAATACACTCTGACATACCACTCTTTCTATTAATATAATATATACAAAAAGAAATAAAATTCCCAAGTGTCTGCCCTTTTCAAAATGGAAATTTAGGGGCGGGGCTTATGGCTTGTCAAGAAAGATGACTGTGATTGGCTTATGGCTGACAAAGATCAACTGAAGTTTATTAGAAAGAGGCACATCATGGGAACTCCATTCATTTACAGGGGACAACGAAGCGCTTACTTGCATGGAAGAGTTGCTAGGCAAGTAATGAGGGAATAAAGCATCAAGCCATATAAAAGGTCAGTATAGTAAAATGGGAACGTCTTCTCACAAGAGCGACCTTCTAACAGCGATCCAAAAAAACCCAAAACTCATCTGATGCACGGCACCGCATTGAAATTGAAAGCAAGAGGAGATGCAAAAGCTGCAAAGATTAGCAGGTGACTTATGTCTGGAAAAGTGGATATACGCATACATACGGTAGGTATTAAGCCTAGGCTATATATTTATGTACAAGCATTGCTTGGTCACCCAGAACCTGTTACAAAATGAGTGCAAGCTTTAGACTGGCAAACCACGTGGCGGACTCACGGCGACGCATCGTAGGTTTCAGACTGCGTACAATCAGCCTGAGCAAAAAGTGCTTCGAAGACATCCGTCGACGAGTCGCCAACATGAGTTTTCATTCCCACAAAGTTCTGTTACGCTTTTTCTTGTCCACATATTGAGAAAAAGGGAAATCGGTGTAAAAGAACACATTCTGTACACTGCATATACAAACATACCTTATGTACAAATACACATATATATATATATATTTATATTGTATAACCATACATCCAGTATATACACAAAGACTGTACACACACTGTATATACACACAGTCACCCACAACATTATTCGACCTGCATGATCTCTCAACATTGATATTTTTGTCTAGTGGTGTAAAAAGGAAGCAGGAAAATGTCTGTGTTGCTCAGCAATGGCATCCAAACTTAAAGTTACATTTAAAACAGCAACTTGGCTTCGCTTTTCAAAACTACCCACAAAACGTTCGCCAGCCAAATTTCTAAAACAAGAGGATTCCACATCCAAACAGTGTCGTCCATCAAATCAAGAACTCCACAGCAAAACGAAAGTGAGTTAAAAAGTAAAAGAATCCATCTTTCTTTCACATACAAAAGGAGTTGCCGAGGATCCGGGACGTAGCAAAATGCGGGGAGGGGGAGCAGGTAAAATAACAGGTTGTCGATACTTCTTTGCAAGGAGATTGTCACATAAATTCACGGATCTAAAAAGGATTATTTTCAGTTCTTGTCTCACATTACCAGCATGTAAATATGTGATTTCATCTGGGTGAGGTCCAGTCAAGTAGTAGAAACAAACCAACAGGAAACAAAAGTTCGGATACTTCCAGCCTCTAACCAAATCCGCTGAAGGACAACTCAGCGTCTCTCGAGAATAAAAGGCTGGGCATGTTCTGTTTTCCCAAAATAAAAGACATGATTGAGACACGGGCAGGCATGACAGGCAGAGCTAATGAAGATCATAATGAGAAGAAGTAGAGGATTGTTCAATATCCTACATGTAGTTAGTAAAGAACCTAAAAAACAGCACCTTTGAGATTGATCTTATCCACAGAACCTCTCCAACTCTCTCAACGAACCACTTGCGCTGCATCTCTCGTGCTGTTAAGAGGCACGCAGCAGCCATCTGACAGATGTTAAGCATCCCAAACTGCCATCACATCAAATTATATCAGAGAGAGGGCACGTCAGAGGAGGGGAACCTATTTTTTTTTTCTCTTTGGATCGGCTCTGGCACTGAGTCTAAGCCTCAGTTTCCCCTCTGTCAACCAACCGAATCGCGGGACAGCGCCCTGGAATTAAACATCGGCCAACCTGAAGAATGTCCTTGGTGAGGCCTCCAATTAGGTTCCAGATTGTCCTCCATGAAGCTTTGTGGTTGGCTGGAGATGCAGGGAAAAGAGGAGGTGCTTGATGAGCTGCTGACCAATCACTGCTACTAATCTCAGAGAAGAAATGGACTAACTACCAAAACAGGCAGGTCAACTTAAAATGTGTGTTGTTTTTTTTTCTTTTCCAGTTTGCATTAAACTGTGAGGCAATTGAAAGTTTACCTGAGTCATTCGATTTTACGTCTGAGGTATATTCATGTCATGGCACATTTATCAGCCGATAACCCTGTTATCCCATTTCTCTCGACCGCTTTTGGGACATAAACAAAATTGCCTGTTGATTATTACTAAATGGTGTAAAAGTCACTTAAAGATAGCCCTCAAAGCTCTAAAAAGCTAAAATGGCAATCAGTCCATTCTCCTCTCTAGTGCCTTCCCAACCTTGAAATATTACAGTACAGCTCAGTGTTTTTATTGTGCAGTTATGATTTATGTTTCCTTGCTCTCATCTAGGCCTGCTGTATTGGTGTAGCTGTATTACATACAGAACTTGAGTAGTTTTTCAATGCAACAACAAGGCAATCAGCAATGAATTGGGTTACAAATGAATGACTTGTGTCAGCGAAGCCACGAGAATGTCTTGAGTCTGTAGAAACATGACAATGAACTGATTAATCGTAAAACAAACAATAAAACGAAAGAAAGCTGTAGTGAACGATGAGGTATACAATCAGTACCAGATGGCAGTGATACTTAAATGAAGAATAGCTAGCAATATTTATGTATAGTACATAAGATTTGAAGTCAGTTATCTAACAAGATCTTTCCAAAAATCGCCATTCAACGGCACCAAAAACTACTTTAGAGATGCTTGAGGAACTTTAAAGTCAACATGAAATCAAAATGAACCCTGTATACTTTTAAAATGCACATTCCTGGTTCTATTATTCATAATTTGTAGCTTTCCGGTTGCTCAAACAGTACGGTGTGGCAAAGCCAAGGTCATGGGTTCGATTCCCAGAGAATGCATGAACTGATCAAATGTATACCTTGAATTCAGTTTGGATAAAAGCATCTGCCAAATGCATAAATGTAAATATAATGATTATTTGGTGCAAGTCCCTGTTTTTACTTTTTCAATGCACATTCTTGATCTTATTTTTTATGATGCTTTGTTGCATGGTATTCTATATTAAAAACAGGGTTGTTTTCATAATCTTTTAACAAAATATAACGTGCACCACCTCTGAAAACAAATCACAAATCCCACACAAAGTTCTGCTTATTTGAAATATCAGCTCTCTTCGCATCATGCCATGTTGAGGAAAACGCATCGGTATAAAAAATGCCTTATGACCACAACAGCATTCTGGCCTAGCATTTTGTTTTAAGAAAAAAGACAAAAGGTTTTTTGACCTGACAGAGATCACCTCACGCTCACCTCATGTTGCGCACACACACACACACACACACACACACACACTGAAATAAATCAAAATTGGCCTGTAAGGAGATGAATGGGAGGACGAAGACATACTGTATATGAACCGTTAGGACGATGACAGAATGAGAGGTGGTGATGTAACACAGAGCAATGCTTTGTGAATCCATAGCACCAGTTAAATACACATAGGTTCTGAGATTGAGAAGAGAATTGAAAACATTGCACAAGTTCAGTCTAGTGAGGCAATTCAAAGACCACAAGCACTTTCCAGACATTGTCCACAAAAACCCGAGCCATGGTCGGATTCCCAAACTTGACATTTTCAGCATTACATTGAGGCAGAAGAACACATCAATCTCTCCTAAATGAGCAATCTCGAGAAGAGAGAGGAGTTTGCACAACCATTTCTGTAATTCTGCCATCCTTATTCTTGTGTTCGTTTGAAAACCCTGTCTAGAGATACAGAAAGGCACTAGGGAAGGCAGATGACAAGACAAAATCCCCCAGACAAAGCTGACGCGTGTTCGTGGGTCAAATTTCGATCTCTATACACTTCGAAACATACGTATAAGTTTGTTTGCCCTCCGTTCCCGGCTTCTTGGGATTTTTGTTTAACGCAATTTGAGGGAGCTCAGTCAAAAACTTGGAAACTGAACCAAGCACTTTCCAGTGGTTTGGATGACGTGGTGGGAGAGGTACTGTACGTGCAAGGGGCTTTTAACTTTGATCCAAAGAAAAAGTGATGTCGGAATAACATATCGGATCCAATGGAGAGCCCTTTTGTTTTGGATGGTGCAAGTAATGTCCCGCCTCCCATTTGTCCTCAGTCTAATGTACAAAAAAGAAACCCTCATCCTTATAATGCGGATGACAAAAGAAGTGACTTTTTCTTCGGAATTCCTAAAAATGTTCTCAGATTTGGTCAACGTTGTTATTGACCTGCTCCCCCTCCAAACTCGACCTCGATGCTGTTGCTGATTTTTCAGTTGCCGGGGAGCTCTCCGTTTGGCCGGAGTTGTGCGTGAGGAAGAGAACGAGGAGGGGGGGCTAACGGGAAGGACAAGATTCCATTCAGGGGGGATCGGGTGGAGGATTTGTCCGAGGGGGAGACTCCAACAAAGCCAGGAGTGCTGGTCATTTCTCCTCCAAAACTCACACCGGGGTCTGCTGAACCCAAGGCGGAAAGCTGCTTTTCCTAGCAAGACAGAGAGAGAGAGAGAGGAAAAGGGAGGAGAAGAGAGAGACAGCAGGCGGAGGAGGGATGAAAGGATGAAGGTTCCACACACACACAAAAAAGGCAAATGGAATGCAAAGGAGTTCCCATGGCAAGAAGATCGATAGGGAAATGCAGAACAGGAAGATCAAAGGAAATAGAGGTCACAGAGAGAAAGAGGGATTGGAAGAGCAGTAAAGGAGGAATAAAACAGGAGCATGAGTTGTACAGCAGAGGAATGAAAAATTTCCATAGAAATGCTCAGGGAAAGAGGGATAGACACAAAAAAGAGGAAGAGAGAGGGATGAGGAGGGAATTACAAATGCTGTTGATACACTTGTGCTCTTGTGAGGTTGCACTGCAGAAGACCAGAGTGGTTGTCAGTGACACTGAACGATTCAATATTGGATTGTTTTGGGTAAATATACCCAAAATCTGATTTTAAGTAAGAAGAGAAATTTATTTATTGATTATTGATTTATTTATTACCAATTTTGCATTAAAGGGGTAATAACACAATTTTTTTAGAGCCGCCAAATCGATTAATCTCGATGTGTGTGTGCGCGCGTGTCTGTGTATATATACAAAGATATATATATATATGCATACATATATGTGTGTACACACACACACATATTATATAAACACCAACTTTTATGTTATATGTGATTAATCACGATTAATCGTTTTTTTTACCATTTCATTTTTTTGGTTTTGGTCAAAAAATATATGTTGGATCAATCAATTCTTCTCATGGAAGCCTAAAAATAGATTACCAGTTATATGTAAAGTGGCAATGTAACGTACATTTATTTGACCTCAAAGATCAGAAAATTTGATGACTCATGATATGACCCCTACCACTGCACTCACTCCAGTGTCTGAGTGCAGTACAATAGACTTATACTGAGCATGCAACTGATGCAAAAGTGTGATCAACTGAAAAGAACAGGAAGTGAGAATGAATATTTATGTGGAATGTAGGTGCTTTTTGTTCCGCTATCACAAGCATATCTGGACTGTTGTGACAATGTGCCTGACAGTGTTATGCAAGCTCAAATGACTCTAGGGAACACATTTTTCAATCCATTTACTATCTTATAAATGTTTTATACAAAGTAGTTTATATTTGTATTATATTGCATGATTATACAATTTTGATATTTCAAAATGTACTTGTTCAAACCAAAACAGTGTCAAATCCACTATTTAGAATTTCAGGGAGTTTCCACAATTGGTTTTAACCTGAGTTCGGTTGGTTCCAACTGTACAATGGTCCATCCAGTGTTGTGCCTGAACGCGTTCATATTTTGGGCGAACGTGAACTGAACGTACTGGATTACTGCCTGATGAACGTTACTGTGAACTCGTTCATTCTGGTGTCTGTGAACGCACGCTCTCTCAGTTTAACTTCGTTCAATAGGGTGCCAGACTTCTATAGAGGCTTCCAGGCGAAAAAAAAACAGGCCTTAATATGTAGCGAAAAAAACACCCAATCTGGCAACACCAGCCACCAGTGTCGCACCGCGGCCGCCGCATGCGTCATCAAGACAAAAAGCAGCATGTATTCGACAAAGCAGCGAGCAAGGAGCCGTCGTATGATCATTTAAACGAGTTTTATGATAAGGTCGGTGAGGATGTAAAATCGTACATTTCTTTGCAAACTTTGCCCGTCGATAAAATAATTGCCGTCGGTGGTTGTATATGGGCTGTGGCAATAAAAAAGAAAAAAGAAGCTTGCAGCAACTGAACTATGAACTGAACTAGTTCATTTTAAAGGAGTCATAATGTGCAATTTTCACTTTTCCATGAGAATCAATGTATGTTATGATTGACTAACGATTATATATTGGCCGGGATGCCGATATTCAAAAGTGAAGCGTTTGTTTACCCCAGGGTTCTTAAACTAGCCAACGTGCACGCGCACTCAAATACGAGATTTCAATTTCTCCCCCGACATGACGTCAAGACGGGGCCGGATATACCATATATGGACACCGCAGAGGAGGCCCGCCCTGCCCCTCTCCCCATCATATTCAGTCAAGAAAGATGCAGAAACGTAGTGCACACGTGAGTTGCTCTGTGTTGACTGTCATAATCCACATTCTAATGTTTTTTCTTTACCCAAAACTGACCAAACTACAAGGGACAAGTGGATGAAATTTATTTTTAATGACGCTGTTCCAACAACCATCTCAACTTGCTCAACGTTAGGTGTCTGCGCTAAACATTTCACAAAAGAATCTTTTACAAATTTGGGGCAATATCAGGCGAAGTTGGCATCGAAGCTACGTTTGGAAAAAGGTGCCATTCCAACAATCAGGGACTTGCCTGAATTTGAAACGGTAAGCCTGTGTTTTTATTACTATATTTTGTGTAAATAGCAGCTAACTACTAATGCGTTAGTGTATGTGATGTAAACACGGGGAATGGACTCTAAGAATGCTAGCCACATCTTTCCACTTTAAACAGACTAGAAAATGATACAGCTATTATTTAATATAATCGTATACAATATAACAATGACAACATATCATTGTATTGATTTTTTTATATAATAGATAAGGATAGATACATTTAAAAAACAGTCAAGAATTAATAGCTAAACATAAAGAAAAACATAACGTTACATGTCTGCAGATAAAAATTATTAAATATCTTAAAAAACCACAACGTCAAAAAAGGCAAAAACAACACATTATAGCAAACGTTAATCTCTATAACCACTGTAAGCTGAAAATAAAGTAGACTACATCTCCGTTAATGTAATCTACATTAAATTAAAGCTAAACTTATGTGGGAGAAAATATCAAAAAAACGTTTTAGCTCGTTACTGATGTTAATGTATGTCTCAGTCAAAAAAATTGTCTTTACCATTCAGAGACATGTTGATGTAGACGTCCTTCTATTGACTGTTGTTACTCTTCCGTTTCCAGCTCTGGTTCAGAGTCTGGCTCAAACATATACGGTTGAATCCCGTAGGTCGCGGCCAGGTCGGGTTCATTAACAACTTGCGCCATCATCTCTTTTTGGAATGATATGCTGAAGTTACCTGCGGTGTCAAGCCCCCTCCTTCCTGCCACCAATCAACGCGCCCCTCATTTGCATTATTAAAATGACCGTCCACGACAGCCAAAACCTCGCATCAGATCTCGCGAGACAATAATGCATTCAGAAATAAGGGTCAAACGAGCTCTGTGTTTATTTTTTTCCAATTTTTCTTTTTTAGAAGGGCATGAAATGACTATAATAGAGCGTGGGTATCAAAGTTAATACTACATTATGACTCCTTTAAAATTTGTGAACTGAACTTTGAACTAGTTCATGTAGAAAATGAACTTTCCCAACACTGCGTCCATCGTATGCACACTTCAGAATCTCGCCAGAAGTAGTAGGTCATCCGGGTACTTTTTGCTCACTCTTTTATGAGTACTGTGAATTCGGACATACTACTTTTGACACGTACTGAATTTCGCCTACTATATAGTAGGGAAGTGTGCGCTTCGGATACAACCTATTGCAAACTACACGCCGCCATTTTGAAGTGCATTCAATTTTGTAAAGTGGACGAGGGAAGTTCATTTCGACAGACCCTCGACCCCTCGGAGCGAGTACACTTGGGTACACTTCAGGTAGATTCATAGACCACAATCCAACACAATTGTGACGTCACAACAGGAACTCGCACTTCATTTATCCACAAGTGATCAAGGGCTTAGGGCGTTCCATTTAAACCCATTGCAAGGGTTTCACCAGCAGTGGGCACTTGCGCAACGTTAGCAAAAGTGGACTTAAATGCAGCCCTGGTTTGATGTTCTAAATTCTCTATCTATCAGTATATATATTTGTATGCATCTGAATATTTTGTAATACAATTTTTTTTTATCAACTCAAATATTTATGAAACACTTTGACTAATATATTGAGCCCGCAATAGTTCCATAGCTAGTGTATTATCACTGCTGGTTAAATTATATTGAACTCGGGTCCGCTCTGCAACAAAAGCGTGAAAACAACCTCAAGCCCATTTCTGCCACACACACACAAAAAAGGGGATAGTTTGACTTTCAGATTTTTTGTTATGTGTTAGCTGGGCTAAGATTCTCATATAGTGGAGACACCATTTTTATTTTGCTCTTATCCTCTAATCTTACCTACAGAGGCGCAGTGCGGTGCCAAAAGCAGCCTCAGCTCATTTTATATCTAAATCATGCTCAGTGTGTTTTTCATCAAGTTCAGTCCTTTTCAGTGAAATCTGGATTGGGGTGGAAACATTGGAGTTAAATCAACCTAAAGTTAACGCTGAGGCTAATGCATGAGAAACTCATCAAAACAACATGACAACAACATTCGGTGATAATATGTTTTACCATTCTAAATATACTCACCTGGTATTTGTGTTTGACTTCATTTTTACAAGAATTCTAAGTGAATGGCTCAACTTTAATAGGTTCTATGTTTTTAACACCAAGGAATTTGCTTTGGTTCCAGACTGTTACATTAGCGAAGTGGCTAGCTTTGCTAACATAAGTCAGTCTGACTCCGTTATGGTGCAATTTCTTTCTCTTCTCAATCAGAACCTAGTATTTGAGAATGAATATGGAATTAGTGTTAGGGAACGGAGGTTTGGAACTAGCTGCAACACTAAACAAAGACAAGTGATGACGACAACAGGAGTAAAGGGTGCATCTCTGTCAGAACTGCAACTCATACGACGGTCACTTTTGTCTGGAACCATTGCTTTTCTTTAGGTGGTCAAATCGAAGTCCTGGTTGAATTGGTCTGTCAGGTAATTTAGGTTCAAAAGAAAGGGTTAATACGTTCTGATGTGTTTCTACAGCTCTTTAGATGCAATCACACGCAGAAACCTTTAAAACATCATCTAAAGCAAAGTAAATCTTCAATACATCGAGTAACACCACACACATTCACCTTTCACTTCCATTCAGCCTTTTACTTCACATGAACTTAATTTACCCAAAAGAAATTGTGTAAAAAATGAGTTATTAATGCAACCATGAACTATACATTTCTATGCAACAAACTACACCACTTAATGCACAAATGTCTACACAAACACTTCTACTGTAAACCACCAGAAGCGCTCTAAACACCGCAACAGAAGCATGGACACGTACACACATTCACACTCATCCGGGTTCTCATGCACGCTGATAACCCACCCCTGACTCCTGTCAGGGCGGCACGGAGAAAGATACGGAGATTTCCCAGAAATCATCATCAACTGTTTCAAAGTGCAATGGTGATGATGTAGATAGAATGGACATGATGATAAGAAATCCTTCGCCTTGCACTGAGCCATATGCCCTGCTTACCTCTATTTTATGTCAGATTATGCTGAAATTGTGACATTTTGTATGGATGTGAGGTGAAACCTCCTGAAAACAAACAAACAAGCTCCCAAAAATGACAGCATCTCTATGAATCTATGAATGGTAGCAAAAATGATTTTCAGGATACTCAGCATTTGATAATGCACTTGTATCCAAATGATGTCATTACATTTATCAATCTGGCATAGTTTTTCTGCAGTATGCAAAAGTAATAAAAACTAGCTGATGCATTCATTTCCATTAAACTAATTCTAATGTAATTTGTTACTTTTGGTAGAAATAATGCAGTTAACACAGTACTGTTTTTTTCAGTATCTATCTATCTATCTATCTATCTATCTATCTATCTATCTATCTATCTATCTATCTATCTATCTATCTATCTATCTATCTATCTATCTATCTATCTATCTATCTATCTATCTATACGTCTGTCTGTTTATCTATCTGTCTGTCTATCTAAACAACTGTCTATCAATACATCTGTCTGTTTATCTGTCTGTTTATCTATCTATCTATCTATCTATCTATCTATCTATCTATCTATCTATCTATCTATCTATCTATCTGTCTGTCTGTCTGTCTGTCTGTCTAAACATCTGTCTATCTATACATCTGTCTGTCTGTTTATCTATCTATCTACACAAGACTAAACTTTTAATCATCAAATCTCTTTTCAAACTCCTCAAACTACATAAGGCCTACATAAAATAAGGCTTTTTTCAGATTTTGTAACTCTGGCTGGGAAGTAGAGGTGCATATGACTTTGTGCAGGCGAGGTGTAGTGTGTGTGTACAGTCTGTGTGTGGACACGTCCAGTGTACATACGGTGGATGTGGGAGGAGACAGAGGTGGAGTGGGCGGGTCACAGTCAGGTGAGTCATTACCTTTGCATTCGCAGTGGGACGGGTGCAAGGCGGGGCTGCACTAGGATGGACTGCCGCCTCCCCTAAGAGAAATCACCGTATCTCATCAACACACAGGAGAGGACATAGAGGTGTGTATGTGAGGGTGTGGGCCTGTGCACAGCAGGCAAAGGGAGTGTGTGTCCGTGAGACGGGATCGGCATGCATGTGGACATACGCACACACACACACGCACACAAAAACACACACAAATTCCCAGACAAACATTTAAATGTCCACCAAATAACACATACATACCTCAGCTCACCACAAAGTAAAAGGCAAACAAAGCTCTAAATGCCATGTTGGTCATCTTTATGATTTCGCAGCCAACATGCAGCTACAAGATAAACAAAATAAAACTATTCCCTACAAAATTCCACAGAATTATCCCTTAGCTCTTAAAATCCGAATCATTTGCGAACAGGGACATGCTACTGGCTCAATGCACCTGACATAATAAAAGTGGCGGGGGGAAAACAGCAGAACAGAAACAAACACAGCGTGTGAACGTCTGCCAAGCACATGAGCAAACACAGAACTGACAGAGACGCATCATTAAAAACTACGGGACAAAACCAGGGCGCTTTACAAACACAAACTTCTCTCTTGCTGAAATCAGAGTGGCTTTGGAAGAGTTTTTATAATAATTAAAAAAAAGCTATTTTATTACAATTGTTAAGTGATTAGAAACAAATAATGAATTGTACACATTTAAATAACTTTTTACCTAATATTAAGAAAATTAATAATATTAAATTAATTATTATTATAAATTAATTGATATTAAAGTCACCATGAAATCAAAATCAGCAGTTCTTGCTTTATTTATGGAATATTGCCGTTTTTATCATAAATTATTTATCCGTGAATTTTTTTTTTTTAATTCATATGACCTTGAAATCACCTCTTTAATCAAAATAACGGCCCCTCCCTCTCAGCCAAATCTCTTCTCTTCTCTGATGATGTGTTTACTGGCGCGAGGGCGGGATAACCTGTCACTCACATGAGATCGACCAATAGCAAACCACAACCAATGAACTCCCAGTGTTTGAGAAGCAGCTTCACTTGGATATACGTCATAATAGGGAAGAAAAGACTATTGCAACTTACGTTTCATGCAGATTTCCTAATCATCAGTTTAAAGGATGTCATAAGGCCCAGATGTAGCTAATCTGCAGACTTTTTTTAACCAACCACATTTGGGTGATTTAAACATTAAAACATGTTAAATGAATGTTAAAAGGATGTTCCCTTCTGGAACCCTGCAGTTGCATCTCTTCCAAACGTCCACCTGAGCTTCATCTAATAGATGCTTTCTTTCACACACTAATTGTATTCTTCAGGAGAATCTATGCTGACTGTGCTGAACTTTCGTCTGAGGTTCTGTCCACTCAGCCGTTTCCCTGATCCCCGAGTTATACGTGCGGCTCATACTCAACTGCCTCGTTTTATCTCATCTTATCTCATCAGAAACAGGATTATTGATTTTCTTCTTTTCAAAGTCACATTGAAAGTTGATTTAGATACAGCTGGAGCTTTGGATCAGAGCGGTCGAGTGACGTGTGTGCACAGACTAGAACTGCGGAGAATTTGGTGTTTGTTGTAACATACAGTACAGCGATGCACCATTTATGAGAAATCAAAGCATAGAAAAGAAGCGAGGGATGACACATGGAAAGAAACATGAAGCATTCAACATCCCTACTGGAGGTACTAATGCTTAACTAAACATTTCTCCACTCGAGGTAAGGCAACACTGAGCAAATGATGCTACAGAAATTCAATAATTATGCAAAAAGTATTTTTGGATCTATATCATTAGAAAAATGTATATAATCCCTTAAAAGTAGACAGCAATAAGATTAAATGGAGAGCAAAATGTTTCTCATAAGAAAAGACCCCAATGATCAAAAGAGAGTTTCAGAAGAGATCTCAGCCTTGTCTCAAACTGTGCTCAGATTTGTCAAGATATCAAAATAAATCGATATCTGCATTCAAATCGAAGAGATCTCAGTATGAACTCAAACATTTATCATCAAGAGCAAGTTATCTGATGTACTACATTAATTTATAGCTTTATATTCTTTTGGTGTGATAACAATGTCTCATTGGTTTTTATTTGTTTTTCTTCTTTGTAATTTAGGTGAACCATCTTAATAATTATTACTATTATAATATTTCCCCCCCCCTGAAATCCCCTTTTTAATGTAAACTACTGTTCAAAAGTTTGGGGTCAGTAAGATTTTCTCAAAGAAATTAATACTTTTATTCTGTAAATATGCATTAAAATGATCAAAAGTGACAGTAAAGACATTTATAATGCTACAAAAGATTTCCGTTTCAAATAAATGCTGTTCTTTTGAACTTTCTATTCATGAAAGAATTCGAAAAAGAAAAATATCACGGTTTCAACAAAAATATTAAGCAGCTGTTAAGCAAACTCTGAAGGATCATGTGACACTGAAGACTGGTGTAATGATGATGAAAAATGTAGCTTTGCATCACAGGAATAAATTACATTTATAAAATATATTTAAATAGAAAATAGTTATTTAAAATGGTAATAATATTTCCCAATATTACTGTTTTTACTGTGTTTTTGATCAAATAAATGCAGCCTTGGTGAGCAGAAGAGACTTTTGAACGGTAGTGTAGTTATACAAGACAGTCATGGGTGGTTAAATGTTTAAAATTTTGGGGTTATGACATTATTATTATTTTTTTCACAAAGCTAGTATGTTTCCATAGAACCAAAAAAAAAATTATATCAAAAGATTAAGGAAAAGTTGATACTTTTGCCCCAGTTTCACAGACAAGGCTTGAGTCTCGTCCCATGTTTTAACTGAAAGCAACTTGCACTAAATATCTTCAAATACGTCAGTGCCATTGTTTGGTCTCAAGATACACACCAGTAATGTGTTTTTTCTAAGGCATGTTTATAAAAGCTGTCTTAATTGAACTAAGGCCTAATCCTGGCTTAATCCAAGCCCTGTCTATGAAACCGGGGCTAAGTGTCCTGAGCCTGAACATCTGATCAGTAAAACATTCCTTCCTATAGTCCAGCGTTTAGCATCAGGATGCTCTTCCTCAAGTGGATCAAATCTGTGATCTGTAAGTGCTGACCTACTGAATATAATACGGCAGTCCTGTAAAGCATTCAGACAGGCAGAGCAAACAAGCAAAGACACATTCCAGCGTGGACATAGAAGGACAGACACACGCAAACAACGGACAGAACGGCCCAGGAGATATTCACAGAGAAAAAGAACAAGAAGACAGACCTGGTCTGCGAATATCCTGGGTTTTTGCTCAGGCACCACCCCTACCCTCAGCTCGTCTTCCACAGCCATGAGTCTTCATGGGAAACGAGAAAGAGAGAGTGAAAGAGGGAGACATTATTAGTTCCAAAGCACACAGACATTATTGAGATCAGACAATCAACAATAAGTGTTCATCTGCCACGAATATCAGGTCGACATGCTTTGATTGTGGTATAAATAGTATTAGTTTGCTTTGAAATGGCTTTCGGTCCAATCTGGAAAGCATACTGTAGAAAAAAAAAATCAACCATATTATGTCATGATGACATATTTCCATCATCCCATGGGAATAAGTGAGCTGATAAATGAAAATGGGCCACGTTGTACGGCTTCTAACGACGGCTGCCGCTCTTACTGGCAGCTTATTTCAGAAATTACACGCCATTGAAGTGGCCGCCAGCGCGCATCAAAGTGACGTTTGGTTTCATACACAAAAACACGGATGTTTTCATATCTCCACGTGAACATTTCCTCTCGGGATAGCACATCAGATGCTGTTTCTAGGCACAAGTGGCAGCCAAACGAAGCACTGTGATTATCAAGTGAATGAGGGCTTTCTAAGGAATGATGTTTGGTTTGATTTATGTTGACAAGACGACACGAGTACATGACAGTACATGTGATATTAAATGTGTGCATCTGGGTCAAATATGAAAAGTTTCATTGGATAGGTATCATTGAGCCAGTTTAGGGGACAGATTTGACATTGTTTTGATGTAGACTGATATGAAATAGTCATGAAAGATACATTAATTCATTGCAGAAAAAGGCCTGTTCACACCAAGGATGATAACTATAAAGATAGTTTTAAAAATCATTGTAAATATAAAAGAATGGCAGCGTCTGCTCCACAACTAGCCTATAACGATATCGGCACAGAGAAACAATATCGTTGGAATCACTTTCAGAAAGATTTTTTTTTAGCTGATGAATGATAAAGACATTGACAACCAATCAGAATCCATCCTGCTAAAAGAGCTCGAGCATTTAAAGCGACAGACGACAAAACTGCACCACGTGTTTATGATAAACAGAATGATATCGTGCATTGGTGAGGACGGCTCACAAATATTTATAGTTATCATTCTTGGTGTGAATGGGCCTTAACTTATTCTAGTCTTTAGCATTTATTCGAATAAATAATGAATTCCACAGTTTAGGTTTAAAACAATATGATTGGATATTTTATTCCATTTATAAATGTACATATATTATATAGCTTGTACAAAATTCAAATGCAAAAGTAAAAACAACAAAAAAAACAAAACAAATTTAGTGCTTCAAGATTTCTTAAACAGACAGAAGCATCCAATTTATTAAAGATCAGACAAAAGGTCATGGGGTCAGACACAGTTCACAAGCAGAGGTCAGAAGGGTCACGAGAGGGAGTCATTAATAAACCTTCATTGTGCTATTTCTCATCGCTACAGTTATCAAGGTATATTTATTGCACACAGTTTGGCTACAATAGTTAAATAAATATCATCTCGTATACAGAATATATATGATTCTATGCTCTATATTTCTGCTTTTAAAAGAATTTATAGGGAAGCAATGTCTGTTATTCTTTTCTAACAGTATTAGGTTATTTAATACACTCATTTTTATACATCAATTTAATATATGAAAGTCTAACAATGGAAAACAAAAAAAAGGCTAAAAAGGCTTATTTCAGTGCAAACATTCCATATTATTCAAAATGATTATTTATATCAACATCACATTACAAAAGAGATTCTCTAAAAATTCATTAATTATCTATTTATGTTTCCTGATCTATAATTAATATCTCTATGTTTATTTCACAAACAGCACCACACAAAATAAGATATTCATAAGCATGACAACTCACTTACCTCATGTTTAATATTTTATACTGTATCCATTTTACATCGAACATAACACCGAAACACACTCACTAAACTGTGTTACTATTTATCTATGAGGGTGAAAACAAATCCAGGTCAAATTTCACTATGAAATCAAAAGAAAAAAAAAGATTATAATTTGCATAAAGAGAATTAAACTAAAAGCAGCATAAATTTAAGGCAGTGCAATAAATACCATGATATACAAATATATTATATATATATATATATATAAATAAATTAAATAAATATTAAATATAAATAATATATTAATAAATGATATGTGTGTAATTGTATGTGTGTGTGTGTATATATATATATATATATATATAAGTATTTGTGAATCATGGTATTTGTTGCACTGCCTTAAATGAATAATTTTCTATTGATTATAGACTGAAACATGACCTGGAACAGGTTTTGTGAGAATTAAGTCATGAGTTTGAATATTAGGAATCATATATGAGGCTTGTGTTTGAATATAAGCAAACACAAGCCTCTTTCCGAAGCTTGGAAATATCTGCTTTTATTGCATATTTCAAAATGAACGATCTAAACACTGAAACCTGAACAACCGAAATCCAAATGTGATGAGGAGTGGTTGACACATGAGATCGCTGTTCTCGTGATAGCACATAGAGATATGGAAAACATGAACATCTGAAATATGATCTATTTTGATGAGTAAGACACTTTCATCACACAGTATGTTATAGAACACAGTGAAGAGAGAAGTGCGGCAGAGAACATGAGCGGGTCGATCAGGAAGCGATTCTGTGTATTTTCAAGATGTTTTGCTACAATTAATGATGGTTATTTGGAAGAAAAATCCCCTGCACCATTTCTGTTTCAAGACAAACAAGCAGAAGCCACATAAGGGCTTGTCTAACTACTTTATTATTGCAGCTATGCAGTTTTTACACTCATTAAAGGATCAAATCGCCCTAATGAATGAAAAGTTCATCATCATTTACACACCCTCATCTCGTTCTTAAACCCGTATGACTGTCTTTTTTTCTGTTGGACACAAAAGTTGATGGTAACTTGGTGCTTTTATGGTGTGTTTGTTCTTTTGGAGCTTGTGTGTGGAAGATGTGTGAAGATTTAAAAAAAAAAAAATCTCCTTTTGTGTTCCATTGAAAAGTTAACAACAGTATACAGGTTTGCAACGACATGAAGGATGAATAAATAACCTCAGAATTTCTATTAATGGATGAATGATCCTTGTAAGAGCTTTAGAAAACGGCAATTTTTCTTTCTGAATAAGTTCTTTAAACATTAGAAATTCATAAAGCAATTTCTTTTCAGCTTAATCACAATTTATGACACTTTGTCCATGTCAAACTTGTTTCCTTAGACGGCAGTGCTTAAAATGACAAATACATAAACAATACTGCACATATATGACTGCCTCAATTACAAACACATCCTGTTATGATCAGTTATGATTATAATGAAGATCATCTGGAGATCATTCCATAAAGGTATTGCACTAATACACGCCAAGGAAGGAAGAGACGATGATTTATATTTGTATGCCCTTTTGGGAGTAAGAACCCTGGTCTCCCTTCACCATCTGAGTGTCTTCACTCCATGTCTTCATTCCTAGAATTGGATTGAAATAGCAATATACTCTGTGACAAAAAAATATGCAGTAAATGCTGCATTACAGGAAGTTACATCATCATTTCATCAACCAATGGGAGGGGTGATGTCTTTTCTAAGAGTGAAGCAAAATATTGGCAGAATGTGTCTCTGTAGATTCACAAAGCCGCAAAGAATCCAAATAACAGGGTAATAAAAAAGATGAAATGAAACATAAAATAACAACAGGAAGGAAATAAACCCAGTTCATCAATTAAAAAGCAGCTTTGTGATGACACACATCACGGCAATTACAAGACAAAGTCCAAGAGTAAAGACGTGGTTAAACTACTATACTGTATAAAAATGGCAGATGCTCTAGATAGAAAACCCCTTATAAAATATATAAACCATATATACAGTGACCCTAAAAAGTATGTGGACACATGTATCACATTTCTTGAATGTCAAACAAAATATCAAAGAATGAATCTGCAAACAAGTGCCTTAAAAAACAAGTACCTTCACTTTCTTTAAAAAAAAAAAAAAAAAACTCTACAATTTGACCAGATTACACTATCATTCAAAGGTTTGGGGTCAGTCAGATTTTCTTTTTAAAGAAATTAATACTTTTATTCAATAAGGATGCATTAAACTGATCAAAAGTGACAGTAAAGACTTTTATAATGTTATAAAAGATTTATATTTCAAATAAATCCTGTTCTTTTGAACTGTCTATTGATCGAAGGAATCCTGAAAAAAAATCTATCATGATTTCTACAAAACATATGAAGCAGCACAAGTGTTTTCTACATTGATAATAATACTTCGCCAACATTTGTAATAATAAGAAATGTTTATTTAGCAGCAAATCAGCATATTAGAATGATTTCTGAAGGATCATGTGACACTAAAGACTGGAATAATGATGCTGAACAACATTTCATCGTAGATAAATTGTATTATTAAATATATTCATCAAATCTATTTTGATCAAATAAATACAACCTTGGTGAGCATTAAGAGACTTCTTTCAAAAACATTTCCTAATCTTACTAACCCCAAACTTTTTTTTTGAATGGAAGTGTAAATAATGTTTTATCACTTCTTTTCGGGAAATGCTTTGCATGAAAAGTGTGCTATATATCTTTTAAATAATGTCGCTAGATTTGATATTTTATTAACTAATGCAATGACATTCAGACATTTTTAAGTTTGGCTTAAATGTCCAAATACTTTTTGGGGCCACTATTTCTATACAGAATAAGGGGTCATCGTCAATTGAGCTTAGAAGGAAGCGTACAGCGTAGTACACAGCGAGTGTGATCACGTGACCACTGCTGTTTCTCCAGCCTCTTTTTTTCATATTACCTGTCAATAATTCCTTTAATTTGGTTGTCTTTCTCCATCTGCTGCTGTCTCAGTCTCCTCTCGCTGTCGTCCAGTCGGCTCTGATACTGCAGCAGGATTTTATTGGTCTGCTGCTCCTGAGTTAACAGCCTCCTCTCGTACTCCTCCAGCTTACGGTGTGACATCATCAGACGGTCCTTCAAAGAGTTGATCTCCTCCTCGTACTCACGCACCTGGGACAGGGCAAGAGATGAGGACAGTGGGCATGTTATCACAGCAGACGTCAGCCTCTTGATGGTTTCGGTGAGACAGTAAGGTAATCAAGCTACTGTACTTCTAGTGTCTAGCGTTGGTGTGTGACAAACTAAAAGTGTGTATATATATATATACACACATACATATCATCATCAACCTTTATTTCCAGACTCTTGGTCCATTCAGAAGGCACAGACATAACATGCAACATACACAATAACGGATACATATACAAAGAGATAAAAAAAAAAAAATACAATAAGGCATTTCTATAAAAGACACTTATACCAGCCTTTCCATAGTGATGATTGGTATCTTATGGCACTAAATGAATGAATTACAAAATGAATTTGTAGATGAGTCTCCTCATATATACAAATAAATAAAAAATTATAAAAAGAGTTAAAATTAAAAATAAAAGTATTAAAAATAAACTGAATAGTTTATGAAAATGATAATATACAAGATACTATCCATTAAATGGCTTTAATAAAGTTTCAGAATATTATTATAATATATATATTTTTTAAATATATACAATTAAATAAAATAAATAATGAAATTATTAAAAAAATATAATATACAAAATATTATCCATTAAATGGCTTTAATAAAATGTCAAAATATTATTAAAATAAAAAAAAAATGAAACAAATTAAAGTATTAAATAAATGTCAAAATTAAAATTAAATAAAAAAAATTAATAATGAAACTATTAAAAAATGAACTGGATAATGTAAATTATAATTAACAAGATATTATTCATTAAATTACTTTAATAAATATTATTAGATATGATATATGAGGACAATAGGCATGTTATCACAGCAGAAGTTATAAAACGAAAGTAAAGCCGGTCGTACAAGCTTGCAGGCGTTTTTTTTCTTTGGGAGAGAAAAAAGTTCACAATATTCATAGTGAACTCTCTCACTATGAATATTGTTATAGCCCAGTGGCTGCAACCCTACAGTGTGCGCATACACACACACACACACGCACACATTTGTTGTTTTTGTTGAAAGGAATGGCTGTGCTGTACTTTGCTTTTCAGCAAATCATTTGCACACAAGTCTTTGTGTAGCTGCTTTGACACAATTATCGGGTTAACCGACCTCCCGAGTGTCTGAACTCGCAGTGTACGCTCGTCTTAAGGTTATAAAGCTACTCCCAGTGTCCAGCGCTGGTGATTGACTAACTAAAAGTGGTGATGCTACGATAATTCTGGCATCATTTACTTACTCTCATGCTGTTCCAAATCCTTTCTTTCTTCTGTGGAAAGAAAAAAAAGTCGATTTCTGAAGGATATCCAGGGCAGGATATTCTTCAAAAATGCATCTTTTGTGCGAAGAAAGAAAGTCATGCAGGTTTAGAATGACATGAGGGTTAGTAAATAATGACTGCTTTTATAATTTTGTAGCTCAGCCATTTTAAAAACAGTGTGGTTTTTCCAGTAATGAGCAACTTTCAGATTTTGGCCAAAATTTAGCAACTTATGAGGAAGCAGGATTTTGTTCCCTACAGCTTTTCCGGAAGGAGTGTGTCATTCATGCATGAAAATGTTGCCTAGGTGGGCAACTACAGTCAATGCAAATGAACAAATTCTCCATGCAAGCCACTTGGGACTGAGAAAGTGCTGATTCATAATAGAATATAATTGCAGATTTTGAAGATGAAACTGTCCTTTAATAGTCACACTGAGAAGCAATGAAAAGAGGTTGTGTGTCACCTCTACACGAACATCCAGACGGGGGAACAGAGGGTAAAGAACAGTCAGGACGTCCTGATTGAAAGCCCATGCTGCTCTCTCCTGCAGTCTGTTTACAGCAAAAGGCTGTTCATTCTCATTTGATATTTAAATAAAGCATAAATCAGGCACCATCTGTTGCCAAGGTGAAAGACATGATATGCATTTCCTTGACACTTGTGTGCTGAGACACAACTGCACTCAGACAACTAAGTGTCTTGGGGACACTTCATTTGCACGAGTACAGAGGAGGAATCAAGCTCGAGTTCGGACCAAGAACGCATCTCTAATTCAAAGCTCACAACATTCACATCACAACAGCCGTCTAGCATGGCAATATCGGTTGGCTTAATTAAAATAAACCCAAAGCACATAGTTCATATAGCTGAATGAGAAACAGAGAAACACACCCTGTCCAGACGTGACTCGTCCATGCTCTTGGAATACTCCTTTAGCTTGAATTCTTCTCTGTCGATGCGGGAACTCTCTATGTCAGCAGAAAGATGGGGCATGTTGGACACCCAGGCGACGGTTCGCTCAGAGGCGGGGGTCGTGGGGTTGAGAGTGGATGGAGATTGGGAAGAGCCCTGAGAAAAAGAACAAGACATCCTGTAAGTAAGGAAACTTACACAGTTTGGGGTTGGTAAGATTTTGAATGTTGTTGTCTCTTATGCTCACCAAGGGTGCATTCATTTGATCAAAAATGCATTGAAAACAGAAATACTATGAAATGTTATTACAATTAAAAAAGGTTTTCTATTTGAATATATTTTCAAATGTCATTTATTCTTGTGATGTCAAAGAGGAATTTTCAGCATCCAGTGAGTCTTCAGTGTCACATGATCCTTCAGAAATCGTTCTAATATGCTGATTTGCTGCTCAAGAAACATTTCTTATTATTACAAATGTTGGCAAAGTATTATTATCAATGTTGGAAATGTTGTGCTGCTTAACTTAGAAGGTATATAAGGTTTAAAACCCCCAGCAATAAATATTTTGTAACATTATAAAAGCCTTTACTGCCAATTTTGATCAATTTAATGCGTCCTTGCTGAATAAAAGTATTAATTTATTTGAACAAAAATGTAATTATTAAGTATGCTGACTAATTCTATTATGCTATCTACAACCAATGAAAGTGTAATGCTTGCAGTTCTGTTGAACACATTTAAGGTTTTGTGTGTGATAAATATTCCTTAATATTGCAGAATTTTTTTTAATAATTTGTGAAAAGTCCAATTAACAAGATATTATCTATTAAATAACTTTAATAAACATTTAAATATTATTAAAATCTGCAAAAATGCAACAAAAAAAATGCATAGTGAAATAAATATTTATTTGAAATAACCAAATTTATCACTGTTTTCCATTCAGATGGATAAATTGTGGTGTGATAAATATTGCTGATTACAAAAAAAATGTTAAAATTACAATTAAAATATTTCCAATTTGACGGCTTTTTTGTTTTGTTGACTTTTTAAAGCTTCTTCACTTTTTTCATGTCTTTCTGTCATAAATGAGTGGAAATGATTTTTAAAAATAATTTTATATAAATCACACACAAAAAGAAATACTAGCTGAAGAAATACTAGACATTGATAACAGGCAGAGTAGGAATGTTTTCTGATCCGAACACCTGTTTGCTCATGGTAGGCTTGAGCAGATGCTGTTGCTGGACCTGCTGGCGTTCCTGATGTGATTTCGATTGCTGTGTGGACTGTGGCGTTCCGCCCTGAGAGCCCTGGGATCCCTGGCTCTCCCTGGTGGAGCTCTGCTGATGGGGCAGGCCTGGGGGGGTGCTGTCTTTGACGGACAGCTGCTGCCGGGGCCCCTGTTGCCGGCTCCCGAAGCCAGACTCCGGGGACTGGAGCAGGTTTCCGCTCTGGGGCCTGGTCTTTGCTGCAGGGGTGGCGGCAGCGGCAGAACTCACGGAAAGCTGATGTGAGGGTTGCGATTTCATGCGCTGTGTGGGAGGAGCCATGGAGCTTTGACGGACAGGCTGAACGGTGGAAGGAGGCGTGGCTAGTGATGAATGAGATGTGCCGGTCTGCGATGCCATGCCTGCCATCTGCTGCTGCTCCTGGTCATGAGACACATGCATTTCTGCCACTCATTTCTAAATCAATTTACATGATGTAAACAATGGATAATATAACAATATTTTACAGATTTTATGATTTTAGGGACAAAAGATGCTAATGGATGTTTTTCAATGGACATTTGTTTTTAACGGGCGGATTGGATTCATCTCACAATGAGAGTATGAAGTCTTGTTTTGATTCCCAAAGACAAAAGATGTATAATTTGTCAACATTTGTGGACAGTTGACTATATAGTGAATGTAAACAAAGGTAAACAAAGTGCCTTGAAGTCTTTTCTTCTAGGAACGAACATGTCACAATATTCCTTGTTTAAATAATTCCCGCCCAAGGCATAGGCAAAAAAAAGAGGATGAGGCCTGGTCGAGTGAGTTAGTAGTGTGTTGAAACTCGCGGGTATAGTAAGGGACGTGGCATTTCCCAAACATGTTCAAAGTAGTTGACCAATCACAACACAGTAGCCTAGCTGACCAATCAGAGCATACTGCACTTTTCAGAAGGAGGGGCTTCATAGAGACAGGAACTAACAGAACGTTACTGACAGACTTGGAAGAGAGGTGCTGCAACAATGTCAAATATGTGAAAAAAATAATCTGTTTTTAGAACATTCAAGCATGAAAACCTATTCTAATAAACCCAAAAAACAAAATCAAGACTAAAAGGCCATAATAGGTCATTTTTAAGATTAAAACGATGGTCAAGAAAATACCTGCATGTGCATCGAGAGCTGGCGTCCCCTGAAGTCACTCTGGTTATGGCGGGTGTAGTCGTCGCTGTAGCTGTGGGAGTGAATGATGCTCGGCTGACCCAGGTGAGGGCCGGGTCTGAGGGTGGACAGGTCTTCGCTTCGGGAGAAACCACCATGGGCGAACTGCGGGATGTACGCTGGGTGAGAGGCGTCCGGCTCAGGGGCCAGCAGGAGAGGAGGAGGAGGTTGAGCTCGACTGTGCTGGTGGTGAATCTGAGGCCCGTCAGCAGCGAGGTGGAACAGAGGGTTCTGGAAGGAGAGGGGGTAGCGGAGGGCGGCGGCTTGCTGCTGTTGCTGCTGGGACAGCGAGTCGGTGGTGGTTCCCATCTGGCTCAGCTGGCTCAACCTCAGACCCCCGGACATGCTGGAACCGCCGGATCCGGCCGACATACGCCCTCCGGCGCGCAGCTGACCTCCGAGGCCTCCTCCCAAGGCCGCGAGCCCACCGTAGCTGCCGAGGCCGGCAATCGAGGCCTGGGAAGAGTTGAGCATGTCCCCCATAGACTGCAGGTTAGAGACGCTGTTCATTCTTGAGTCCTGGAGGTCCATCATAGAAATGTTTTCATTAACACCTAGAACCTACGGGCGAGAGCGCTGCAGATACCTGCCGGGCGCAGCAGTTGTGGGCGGTTTATGCATGTGGGTTTACTGCATGTGAGTGATGGGTGTATTAACTTGAGGGTTAAAAGGAATAATTCACCCAAAAATGACATTTGTGTCATTATTTACGCTGTTATTTATTCAGTGGAATGTAAAAACATCATTTGTATGCAGCCCTTTTTAATACAGTTTGTCAAATAAAATAAAATAATAACATAAAAAGACAAAATCCAGGTAGTCCTCCTGGCTAAAATGTCAAGAAAAATGATATTGAATTGTTTAAATAATATATATTATATTTAAATAATAGTAATACATAAGTAACATTTGATTTTAAAGGAGAATAATTAATTTAACTGAATTCAAAATGGACATTAAAAGCACCATCTTTTTAATACGATTCATTTAAATGTTTCATTGTTACATTGTTTAATGCTTGTGTAAAAGGTTTCCATTTAAAAAAACAATCATGCTTAGCTTATTGATTATAGTCTATACAGGAGTACCTTTTTTATAGGTTAAATTTTGGTTTCGGGACCCACCGACTCGTTAAACTATGCTGATAACGACGGAACTTGCGAACATAGTTGGCTAACGATGCTTTTGGGAAACACACCCCTCCCTGGTAATGATGTCAAGGAAAATTATATTTAATTATTAAAATATAATATTCTATACAATATAATATTTAAATAATGGTAAATAATATAATATTATATAATAATAATACATAATTAATACAATTATTTAATAAAATAATAAAAAAACAATAAATAATTACCATCTGCTTTGTAGGAGAAAAATGTATTTAACTAAATTTCTATTTATTTATTTATTGGGAGAATGACACATGCTATATTCTGAGACTTATATTTTGAAGCCAAAGTACAGATGAAATGGATGACAAAAGTCAAGTGAGCTAAAAATGGTATTGTGTGTCAGTCTGAGGCAAAACCTGACATGACAGGTGCCATTTGTGTCATATTAAATTTTTCAATTAATAAATTAACTCCCTCTCTTGTATGTGTTCATAAGACCTGAAATGTAGTTCACAAACAATCCGATTTAAAATTATTTTATAATATATAATTATTTTACATTCTGAAAACTTGTCACTATAAACATTGCACATGAAAGTGCAGGATACAATAATCACAAAACTTTCATTTTTGGGTGAAATATACATTTGTTGTATGTCAGGACCCTGAATCCTAAATGGTGATGGAAGATTAACGTAAAGAATCTCTTTATGTATTGACTGCACCCACATCATCTTGTAGCCCTCTTTTCCATGCTTGGGTGGTATTTGACCATGCAGTAAGCAGGTCAGTGGCGCTTCCTTCTCCGACAGGAACAAAGCGAACCCTCAGAAAAGCTGGTGAAACGTGTGCTAGGGAGTGAGCTGTTATTCAAATGAGAATTTGGACCAGACAGCACTGACCATTGTCATGAAAGAATTCTAAATGAAAGGGGATATTATTTAATCAGAACACCCCACCCAATCAGAACCACTGTCCTTTGGGACTTACCTTTGGGTCTGGATCAGTAATATCAGAACTGCTAGTACAGTACGCTGGACTAGAGCGGGCCAACGGGGGACGGGCAACATAGAAAACTTCTTTAGATGAGGCTCGGTGAGGATGATCGCGATCCACAAAACCCCCCATTCCAGCTCGGGATGGGGGGGCTCCGCCACTGGACATGGCAGAGGTTGGAGAGGGCAGGCGAGTGATATCGATTGAACTGTATGAGATATGAGAAAGTTGACAAGGAAAAGAGTTCCCATGCTCATTTGCTCCAGAAGCAATATTCCATAAGACATTCACTTAAGCTCAGGGTTACACTTTATTTCGATGGTCCACATTAGACATTCTATAACTAACTTGTCAACTACATGTCAACTAACTCTCATTAGAGTATTTGGAGACTGTTACGTTAGGGTTCGGGTTAGTAGAATAAGTTTACATGTAGTTGAAAAGTTGAATGTCTGGTTGGGGAGCATCCCAATAAAGTGTTACCAAGCTCAGTTCCAAAACCTAGCAAGCCATATGATGTGATATTTGATTTGTAGTTGCTTATTTATTTTATTAATAAATCAAATAAACTTTGATACTGTATTATTTTATGATCATTGATATACTATTATAGTTTTTGTTAATATTTTGAAGTAGATTTATTTTGTATTTTCTGTTTTCACTTTAATTTTAATTGAAGCTTTAGTAATTTTGTCATTTTATTAGTTTGTCTATATAGTTTTTATTCCTTTCTATTAATTAGTTTGAGTTATTTTAGTACTTCAAGTTAAACTAAATAAAAATGAGAAATGTTGGCAACTAGCTGAAATAAAATAATTGTAAGTTTTTATATTTTATTTTATTTCAATTAACATTTATTTTGTTTAAATAAATAAAATATTGTTTTTTTTTAGTTAAAGTTAACAATAATAACCCTGCTTTGACAGAAGCAGAAGTATTAAAAAATATATATTTTTAGATGACGGCAAAGAAAATCCAAATGCAAAAATAAGGAAAATGAACACAAATCTAAAATAAAATACAATACATAAATAAATATTTATTTATTTACTTGTAGGTGGCTTTGCATCCCTGCAAATATGGTGATCCTCTTTTGAGGGATCTCTTTTTTATATATAATATTTTATATTATTTTTCTATATTTAATATTATCTATACATTTTATTTTAAATGTTTTTTTTGTACTGTTTGAAAAATATTTTGTATAAAATACAATACAAGTGTGATATTACATGTTGTTTCCCTAAATTAAATAATTGTCTTTCATATAGTTATTGTACAAAAAAAATATATATATTAAAAAGTATATGTAAAGTTTATTAAAAAAGCTTAAAAACAGAAAGCATGAATGAAACAGTAAAGAAATTAAAGCCTGTAAATGTTTTTTTTTTGCATCTCTTCTCCAGTTTGTAAACCCCTGGCATAGATGCCTACAACTATTAGGCAGACTAACTAGGTTTTGGAAAATACTCTCTGCGATGTGACACAAATGACGCGTGCATATAAAGACCCCAGACGCTACCTGTTGAGGTCTCTCATCATGAGGTTCTGGAACTCCGATGAGATGGCCCTGTTGAAGCTGGGCCTGGAGAGCAGCCTATCTGTCTGTCTCTCTGGAGGCTGTCTGTCTGTCTGATGACTGGGCTGTCTCTGGAGGTGCGGGTTACGGAGGGCCATGCTGATGTCATTTAGAAGGCGGGGCAATGGTCCGAGTTTGATGATAGCATCCTTTGGCACAATATAAACAGACAGAAAACAGGAGACCAACCTGATGACCGATCACAAACGCATGTAGACAATCACAATTATCTTCATCTAGATTATCAAACAGCATCTACCTTGCTTAGTTGTGCCATGACTTCCCACAGAAGACTGTGCAGGATCGAAAGCTCCCTTCCCAAGTCGATGTAGCCCTCAAAAGCAACGGCGTTGCTCACGGTATCGAGATTGGAGATCTCGTAGAGGAATTGCTGCATGGAGCCCCACTCCATCTCTAAAAACTCATTCATATAGCACATGTACTCCTCCTTACTGCCAAACCTGTAATGCAGCGAAGAACTGGTAAGGACACGGGCTGATATGGTTCGTAGGAACATAGAATGTAGCGTCAACTTAAAGATGATAATGCTCATCATCATCATCAGCTTAATGGCTAATGATCTGGGCTGACAGCCCGAACGTCATAATGTAACCCATAATACTGGAGCACTAAAGAGATTCCCATCACTATTGTGTCCTTAACCCAAAGTCAAGATGACTGTCCTGGATCAATTATTTTAAATGCTGAAAAGGTGATTTTAAGCATCATAACATTATAAAGTACAGTGTGAAAAATGGACGTTAATTTTGAATATTTGCTAAATATTACATTATACAGTGTTATTGAAGAATTAGTGATTTTAAAGATTAATTTCAAGTGAGCTTTAGATGGCACAAAGATAATCTATATTTAAAAATTGGGAAAATGAGAATGCACAACTAAATATCAAATATGGATAAAAAATTTAATAAAATAAAATAATAATAAAAAATTATGATAACCAATATGGTCCCAATATATTAGGCATCAGAATAGATAAAATGAGAATGCACAAATATCCAGTGTGGATAAAATAATAAAATAAAATAATGCCAGTTGATAACTAAAATGGTCCCATTATATCATGCATCCCATAGCAGAATGATGAAAATGAGAATGCACAATTAAATATCCTATTTGAAAAAATGTAATTAAATATCGGTTGATAACCAAAATGGTCCCAATACATCATCCATCTCCAATCTGAATGGTTTCCCTGCTGAAAAGACCAGCATGAATGCAAGTTACAGTACTCAGAGCATACCGCAAAAATGATGACATGGTAATAAAGTTATAGACCTTAAAGAAGTGTGTACTGACTTTGAGAAGTTTGCAAGGTTCTGCACAACTTTGGCTATGAGGGTGAGTGTGCGTGAGGTCTGTTCATCGGGGTATTCCTGTGTGAGATTGAATAAGGATGGCGACATGACGGCTGGACACAGGAAGCGCAGGAAGAGGGAACCACTGATCAGGCGATCTGCAATGTCCTCTCTTCCTCTCTCAGCGCATCGCACGCGCCAGGACGCAAAGACCTCCTTCAGTTCTCTTGGAAACGCACTGGGAAAAACAAACAATATATTTCCAGTATGATTCAAGCAGTTGGTTTGCTATCATGTTTTCACTGTCGATTCTTTTCAAATATATTAAAATGTTCAAATATATAAGCCTGGAAATTCACGATTAAGGATAATGTGCATCATCATACAATTTTCACCATGCAATCTTAAGCAAGATTTTTATGAAGATCATAACTATCATTAAAAAGTTGTTTGGCCACTTCAACTGTTTTAAAGAGTCACAGTTGTGTAATATAACACCATTAGATTTATCATTTTTACTGTCCTGTGGTGTGGTGCACATTATTAAATATAATACATTTTAACCAAAAATCTACCCATTAAAAAAATGTACTGTCACTGCGCATAAGAAGAATTTCACTTTCCATAGAAAAAAGCAGTAAGGGGCCGTTCGCACAGTTTGTGTTCTTGTATCTGTCCCAGCTGTTTTTTTATGAGTAGTATTTTTTTTCCTCTCTGTAAACGTGCTATAGTGATGTATTTGATTGCTGCAGTGCATCTAAAAGTGCATCAGTGTTTTTTAAAGGGATAGTTCACCCAAAAAGAAAATCAAGTCATAATTTACTCACCCTGGTGTTGTTCTAATGCCAAATGCCCTTGTTTCTTTTTTGGACCACAAAAGGAGTAATTTAAAAAAAATGTCCCGCTCATCCATATAATGGCAGTGAATATCGACCAGCATCAAGCTTTTTCTTTTAAAAAAAAAAAGCAAAAGTATCACAGAAGTGTTCTGGGTGTTTACAAAAGGGTTTGGTAAAAAAACAACGAAAATCTTGACCTTGGCTGTTGGTCTTCTGTGCACAGCTGTGCAACGTGTGCGTTCGTGAGACTCCATTAGCGCCGCAGTTCACTCCGAAATTCTAGCATCATCAAAAAGGTGTAAACTGAATTTGATCTTTTAATATCACTGTTTTAGTACATTATTAAGGCACTTTAAGGGTGGGTTGCACCAATGAGGTTTAAGCGTCTCCGTCGGTTCACCCTCTGCCTAAGCTGCTTGATAAGCCCTTTAATTCTAATGGTCTTTCTGCGTAGCAGTTTTTAAACACAGTTGACATTTTACAAGTTTATTTCTTTTATTGGCAAGAGCTATTGTCAGAGTGAGAGTTTCTGGTGGTCAATAAAAGAGGAAATGGAATTTTAACATTGTTGCTGTTAAATTGGCGAATCCATCATGCCGGAGACATTTTTTATCATAGGTTTTAATCACAGGTTAGAATGGTAATCCCAGATTTGTTCATCTATGTTTAAAATTAAGTGGTGCAACACAACTCAATTTAAAATAAAACCCAGATCAACAAATCCTTGATTAGCGTTAAACTTTACTGAATTTAATTATTATTGGTGCAACCAATGTGTTTCTCACGTTAAGCGTTTTAGTGATTGAAATACTTCAGCAGGAGCTGTATATGGATCACAAGTTTTTGAGATGGATATGATTAGGAAGCCATGATGATAGACAGAAGCCAATGGGCAAATTTGGCCAGGATGCCAGGCACTCCTACTCTTTTTTGAAGGACATCCTGGGATTTTTTATGACCGCAGAGAGTCAGGAGCTCGGTTTAACGTCTCATCCGAAGGACGTTGCTTGTTACAGTATAGTGTCCCCATCATTATACTGGGCCGTTATTTCCCCAGTGGTCCACAGTGGTCACCACTTTTGTGGTCCGAAAAAGAAGGAATGGCATACTACATTAGAACAACACCAGGGTGAGTAAATGATGACTTGATTTTCATTTTAGGGTGAACTAACCCTTTAAGATGGCGTGTCCATTTAAAACAGCTCAAGACTGTGTGAACGGCCCATAAGAGGACTGTCCTGTGCCAGCTTTGTAACTAACCAATGAGAGTTGACGATTTTACAGAGTGCAAGCTCACAGCACATCCGGAGGTTGGCTTGATGTTCGGGCAGCACAGAAGGTGGAGTTCTCATTGGGTCGACTTCACAGTTCTCTTCTGACTCATACAGCGCTCGGATAAAATCACCTAAATTCAAACGAAAAGCTTAATGTGTGAGCGTACAGCAACAGAAACAACGACAACTCTCAAAACAATCTCAAAATTTGAGGAACTCTCACCTAAAACGTCTTTGAGGTACTTATGTCCAATGAGTTTGAGGTACTCTTCTATGGCTTTGGTGGCCAGGGTGTTCTCTCTGAAGATAAGGTGCTCTCGGTCGATAAATCGGTCCACCTCACACATTGCCATGTCTGAAAGAAAATCCTTGTGCAGAGCAAAAGAAGATACATCTGTAATCACTTATAATTGCTTGCATATAAAAAATCAAGATAAAACCAAACAAGTCACTGCTTGGGAGTGCTCTAGATAGGCAGCAACTCTGTGTGCCAGTGTTGCTATTGCTAACTAAAGCTAGTAAAAAAAAAGTTTTTTTGGTAAAGCATTTAAGTTTAAGAACTAAATTACTAAAACTAAAAGTGAAATAAAAGTAATATATGTAAATTAAAGCTATATATTTAAAAACTAATAAACTAATAAAAATGACAAAAGCACATAAAATTATTAAAACAAAATAAATTTAAAATGACAACTTAATATATGAAAATAAGTTAATTTAAATGATTAATAAATACTATAATAGTATATAAATACTAGTAAAATAATACTGTGTGCCACACAAATAGCTTTGTTTGATGTTAGGAAGTTGCTATTGATGTTTCGAATCTCCAAAAATGTATAAAATACACAAGATACACAAATATCAGGCAAAATAGTCAATTTTTAATTAGATGAAACCAGTTATTCGTAAACATGGTCAAGTTAGTTGAGCTGAAAGCATTCGATTGGTATCTGAAAATAATTTTTCAAAAGTATATTTATAATCAATTGTAACTGAGCTTGTCCCAACTGCATTTGTTGCAGAGTATATAAGCTATTGTAACTTAAAATATGTCCAAAATCTCACCTAGACAAGCTTTTGCGTCAGGAGCATGTATCTATCATGTAATCCTGTCTAGATAGGCAGCTCACCAAGTTTTTGAACATTCTTACAAACATATATTATTGAAACAAAGTCCTACCTTGGCCTTCCCTGTGCTCTGCAGGATGTGCACCAGAGCACAGGCCACTTCCTCTTTGCTCTTGACACTCAGCAGTGGCTCCAGAACCGCGCACAGCGTTCTGTAGTTGTTGGTGACATACTCTGCAAACTCTTTATACAGCTCCATTGGCAGGATGCTCATGGTCTGAAAGCGTGACTTGAGCCGCAGAGAGGCGTTGATGATTTTGCCCCCTCCCACACCGCCACCCTTGGCGAGGACGCTGGGCTGAATGACGGGGTACCATTGCTCCACAAACTGACGACCAGTGATGCTGGAAATGGGGATGCTGACCAAGCCCAGGTATGTGCTCTTTTCCTGTTATGATGAAGGAAATGAACAAAAATTATGATGATCAGTCACCTTAAAATAACAGGATGTACCCCTTCTATATAATTGAATATTTTTGGATAATATAAATGTACATTAAGGGTGTATTCACACCTGCCTTGTTTGGTTCGATTGAATCGAACTCTAGTTCGTTTCCCCCCTTGGTGCGGACCTTTTGGGCAGGTGTGAATACAGCAATCGAACTCGGGTGCGGACCAAACAACCGAACCGAGACCCAGCTGAAGAGGTGGTCTCGGTACGGTTCCAAACGAACTCTGGTACGGTTCGTTTACGGTGTGAACATGAACCGACCCAATTGCAAGAAAGCACTGCGCCTTTGAGTTAACAGGCTTCCGTAGTCGGAGATTTTGGCATAATGGTTTGTGTTATTGTTGTTCAAGTGCGAAAGAGAATTCCATTCCGGCGCGCTGTCTGGCCACACGATACTGTTGCGCATCTTTCTGCGCGTCGTGTGTGCGTCATTGGAATGGAATGAATGAATGAGTGTGTGCATCAGGACATTCACATACAGAGCGTTCTCTTTAGTCTAATCGCGCATAGATGCAAAAAAAGCTTTTGCAGTTCATATAATGTAACGATAGTAACTGGACAAACTTAATCGCAAGCGTTAACATTGACAGCACTTGTTAGCAGTATATACAATAAGAATCTCATTATTTGAATGTGTGAACATAGCCCCTCTCTATGAATGAAAACTTTATACCTTATCCGTCTTCTGCGCAGTTTCTTCATATTGCGTTTGTACAGAATAACACAAAATTAGTAAAAGAACAAATATTGCAGTACGAAATATCTCCATGCTGAGCCTTTTTTGCACTTCCTGATTTCCCTACTTGAGAATCCTTGTCCAATCAATGGATGACCTTAGCACACGTGTGGTTTTGTTTACAAATTTTGGTTCACTTGCAAAAAGAGCAGTGTGAAAGCGAACCGTACCAAAAAAAAAAAAAATAATAATAATTTGGTCCGGACCAAAGCAAGTGAACTATCGGACTTTCCTGGTGTGAATACACCCTTATTATATTATTTTTTTATCATACTATTTAACAAATCTGTTTGTGGATATCTAGTTTACTTGCTACCAAGCACCTAAAAAAAAAAATTTCACTAATCAAAAAATTTGTATGCTAGTGTGCCATTACAAATACACTAGCCTAGACGTCTAACGTATGAACAAAAAGCCACAAAACTCAAGTCTTTAAGTATTCATTTGGAATTGAGTGTCTAGCAAAAGAGCACGAGGTGGTCTTTTACCTTGCGTCTTTTTTTATCTGTCTCTTTGTAAAGATGAAGGCGGAGGCTGCGGACAGCTGGCAGGTTGTTGAACTCAAAGTGCTCACCCCAGAACACAGTATCGGTTCGGGGTTTGCTGGTGGTGCGGGCGTAAAGCATGTCATCCAAGCACAGTTCACAATAATAGCGCTTTTTGGGTGGGAGTTCACGGGCCTCGATGATCCACAGCTTCAGAACATTGTCGACGCGTCGACTGTTGTCCTGAGTGTGGGAAACACAGAATCATATTTGCATCATATATAAACTATAGGTGATGGTGGTGAGAGGGTTTGCAGAACTTTAAATGTACAGTCAAGCATGCGGACAGACAGGAGAGACTGCAAGTTTGAGGGTGGCAGTGCTTTAGAAAGGATAATGATTTGAATTACTGTTAGTCTAACACCTACTGCATGTCTAAAGTGCTGGAGTGGTCATAGACAATGATGTTTCAGAGAAAGATGAGTCATTCAGACTCATCAAAATGGCCCTGGAACATTCGTTTTCTACTGGCATTTATAGTAATATACCCTTAAAAACAGATTTCAAAAGCTCCAGTCCTTTTATTAAAAAATACAGTGACGTTAATATGCTACAGTGATGGTCTCTCAGGTGGTAATACTGTGGTGTATATATATTTATACCATGTTACTGAATGATTACCATATTCATATACAGTACCATGGTACTCCATGGTTCTTCAAAGATAGTTTTACATAGCCAAACTGACAAAAAGCAACCAATCACAGTTCATTCTGTTTTTACATGCTGTTCATAAGCGGATAAATCTGTCATCCATGACAGTAGACAAATTGATTATGTGGAAATGCATCAAAATAATGTCAATTCAGTGTACCAAAAATACAGTGCAAAAAATGTGTGATCTGAATTTCTGCACATCCTGAAATAATACATTTCAAATATTAATTTTATTCTTATTATGGTGAAATCGTTGAAATCGATTATTGAAATCGTTGGCGTTCTTATTATTCTTCTTCCTTCTTCTTCCACTCTGGGAGTCTATGGCAGCCCATAGAACCGCTTGCGGGAAAATTATGAAATTTGGCACACAGATGGAGGATAGTCTGACCTGTCACCATAGCAAATTTGGAGTTTCTAACTCAATCCCTCTAGCGCCACCAACTGTCCAAAATTTCACTCATGTTTATGCTAATAACTTTTGAACCGTACGGGCTAGAAACAAAATTGCACCCTATGATGTCATTTTCGTCATGAAATCTGTCCGCCATTTTGAATTCTCCGAGAACTCTACTTTTTCAAACTCCTCCTAGGCCGTTGCTCCGATTATCACGAAAATCCACACAAAGCACATTGTACCTTGTAAAGGGTGACTGGTAAAAACTGTGCAAAATCCCAGAAGTAAGTTACATAACAATTCTGATTAGAGCTTTCCCGTTTTGACGGTCAATGAACAGACTGTGACTCCATCTGTGACTATGTAAAAGAAACTATGCAAACTAACGTAAAAAAAAGAAAGAAAATGGTATTCCCATGGTACCATATGTTCAAATTGTGTTTTTTTTTTTGCCAGTGAGTGCTTCATTGGTTTGCTATGAACTACTCAGCTTTTTCTATCACTTCGGAAACTTCTGAAACCAATCAGCTAATAAACCAAACTAATGAACACCCTTGGTCTGTCCTCATTTATTGTAATATTGACAACGCATGTGTTGCAAGACTGAGCAGGCTGATCATTTTTGGACGCCTGTGTCATGTTCTCCACGATTCAGCCCAAAATCCCGCTGCCTGAACATCTGGACGAGTCAATCCACACAACAGACACAGCCAACATGAGAGATAATAGATGTCTGAAGAAGAAACATTCAGTATTCTGCATTGGCCTTTGGGATACATCTTAGAATACCAGATTAAAATAGGAGTTTGTTTCATTATGTGGCAGAACAGTACATGGAAGCAGTTTGAAGTTCATTTGATACTCCTAAAAACACCAGTAGAGGGTAAAATGAGTGTAAAGATGAAAATGACAGAAGAGGTTGTTACTGAAGTAGATTGGTGCAGTCATGGAAGAAGAGGAGAGAGAAATAGAGAGTTCCTCTTTGCTTTTTCTTCTTTACACTCACTTTGTTTGGTTTGACAGCTCTCTGTAGATTCTCTATCCATTTGTCTCTCTCCGCAGCCGACCGACAGGCAAAACACTTTGTTCCTGAAGCAGTTGTCACCTAAGGAAAGGAATAATGAGTTTCACTATTTCAACCATCAGTGTAATTAGAAGAAAAAAACAACAAAATTCCACAGGGCACTGGGGCTAATATAGTCATGCATTAAATGCTTTAAAGTGAAATGTGTGATTTATATGCCACTAGTTGCACTAAGGGAAATTCAAAAAATCAGATAGACGTGGTAATGTCTTATGTGCCATACAGAACTGAATTGAGACGACAGACAGACAGACAGACAGACAGACAGACAGACAGATAGATAGATAGATAGATAGATAGATAGATAGATAGATAGATAGATAGATAGATAGAAAGATAGATAGATAGATAGATAGATAGATAGATAGATAGATAGATAGATAGATAGATAGATAGATAGATAGATAGATCTACAGATAGATATACAGACAGACAGACAGACAGACAGACAGACAGACAGACAGATAGATAGAAAGATAGATCTACAGATAGATATACAGACAGACAGACAGACAGACAGACAGACAGATAGATAGATAGATAGATAGATAGATCTACAGATAGACAGACAGACAGACAGACAGACAGATAGACAGACAGACAGATAGACAGACAGATAGATAGATAGATAGATAGATTGATAGATAGATAGATAGATAGATAGATAGATAGATAGATAGATAGATCTACAGATAGATAGACAGACAGACAGACAGATAGACAGACAGATAGACAGACAGACAGACAGACAGACAGACAGATAGATAGATAGATAGACAGACAGACATATAGATAGATAGATAGATAGATAGATAGATAGATAGATAGATAGATAGATAGATAGATAGATAGATAGATAGATAGATAGATAGATAGATAGATAGATAGATAGACAGACAGACAGACAGACAGACAGACAGACACTGACGGTTGAGGGAGCAACACATGGTTTTAAGAAATGTGAACACTAAGTGTGTGAACATTTGAACAGGAAAATGTGCATAAATTCGGTTATTATTTTAAATATGTACATTTAAAATAGCTCCGTCAGAACTGTATTAAATTAAAAAATAAAATGCAATTTTTTAATAAACATCTCATCGATTTTCTGAGCATGCAAGTTATGAGTCTGAAGTGTATAGTTTGCTAAAGATCACCTCAAAACAGTACTCCTGTCCCAGTATACTGGAGTGAACAGGCTTGATGATCGCATCTTCATCAAGTGTCAAATCCAAGGCCTCGGCTGCGCTGCTGGGAGACAGCAAAGACTCATGGGAGTGTGATTCTTTGAAGCTCTGCATCAGACGAGTCCTGTGAGGGAGCAATAACAGCATGTCTGAGAGAGAAGAGGCTCACAGGTTGCGCTTACATCACACGCCTACATGACGAGGTCAGTATTTCATTTGACATTACAGAAGTCATGTTTTTTTGGAAGTCCTTTCTTTGTGGTTTATGGACAACGACATCAGCCTCTATCATCAACCGTGAGACAAATCATGAGGGTTTGAACACTTGGGGAGAATTTACTAAGAAGAATGAATAGTGTTGAACGCAATTTTGCCCATCATGATATTCGATTTGGAAAAAGCTGAAAGCGCACTCAATTACACTTCGTATCCATACACATTTTTTTTTTTTACTTTGATAAATCAAGAATTTACACAATCATCACGTTTCAATAAAATTCTGTTTCCACCTGCTTTCCTTAGTTTAACTTTCAAAGTTCAACGTTAAAAATAACAAATATTTTTTCATAATACAGTACTAAAATCATCTAAAATTAGCCTAATTTATATAAAAAACCTTTGATTTAAATTTTTGCACTTGGTTAACCTGGATTGTATAGAAGATTGTTTCAGACACTGAATAAAAATAAAAAAGGTAATTGCGACTTTTTATCTCACAATTCTGACTTTTTTCCTCGCAATTGCGAGTTATAAAGTCAGAATTGTGAGATATAAACTTGCACTTCGAAAAAAAAAAACCTGTCTTTTCCCCTTAAAACAGACTTTATAACTCGTAGAGTAAAAAACAGCTTCCATTAGCGAAAAGGAGGAAAGTTTTTGCTCTGAAATAACATGAGCGAACGTGTCGTTAAGTGTATAGTTTCATGAATTCGAGAATTCTTAAAAGTGAAAAAGTCTTTACTTGCATACGTTTCTAATCAGTCTCAGCACAAATGCGAGCAACTTTACACTGCATAAACAACATACACCTTTACCCCACTGTACCTGCAAACACCCACACACACTCAATTCGCAGTTTAGAGCCACAAACCCTTAAAAGAGCTGAAGAGAAGATTCACAAGCTTATCGAGAAGTACAATTATATAAATATCAAGAGAAAAAGTGTGATAAATTGTTAGATCCCTACTAGTGATGTATCGCTTCTCCTGCGTCTTCGGAGAATCACTGTATATGTATACATACAGCCTCACAGCGTTACAGTGTGGGAGAGAGAGAGAGAGAGAGACAGAGCGAAAGAGATGGAAGGTATAAATATAGACCCAAAGGAGTGAGTCAGAATGAAAGAAATGATAGAGCGAGTGGAGGAGGGAGAGAGAGAGAGAGAGGGAGACATTGAGAGTAGTGAGACAGTGAGAGACTTCTCAGAGGAAATCAAATGTTACATAAACCATGGGAACTGAAAGGAATAAGACAAAGACAGACCGAACGAAGGACAGAGATCCAGCAGTAACAAGAGGACAACAGGACAGAGATGAAAAACGACAATTCTGTCATCATTTACTCGTTGGAGATGTTAAGCCCAATGTCCAAGCATCTTTTGTCCATACAATGAACGAAGACATTTAGTGACCAAGGGGCTGTCGAGCTTCAAAATAACATTAAAGCACCATAAAAGTATTGTAAATGTAGTCATGATGCTTCACACACTGTATATCACGTTTAGAGACTCTCGATTCTCCCCGGGTTTGATGTCAATGGTGTCAGACATCTAACAGTGACGGACTAGAAGAAACAGCCCAGGACCAGGAATATTACTGGTTTTACTGTATTTTTGATCAACTAAATGCAGTCTTGTCTTCTAATAGCATTTTTGTCAATTATATCGGAATGAAATCTCAAACTAATCAGCAGGGTGCATTTGATTTTATATGTTTGAACTTGTATGTTTAAAATGTATTGTACATTTCATTTTTTTCCATTAGGTTTAGCTTTTGAGCAGGTGAGGACGGAGACTCATGTGCAGGAAGCTAGATGAAAAAAAAAGGGGATTATTCTTCTCGGAAAGCAATGTACTTAGTAACGGAGACGAACAATGACTTACATTTCAGTCTGTTCATCGCACTAAGCTATCATACAAGCCACTTTCAAGGAGCTTATATTGAGCCTGACAAGATAAATGATTACGTTTGCATGGAAAAGAACTGCTTGGACATTTCCAAAGACCCTCATTTTGGGTTTGGAACGACATGAGGGTGAGGAAATTAGGACAGAATGTGGACAAAGTATGTCATTCACAACTACACAAACAAGCTTTTGGGACGCAGTCAGTCAAATCCAAAAGATAAGTGAGGTTAGTACACAAAATTCCAGTGCATTTTTTGCTGGCATTTTGGATTTGTGGATTTAAATCATCCTGACAACCAGTTCTATTTGAGACCAGGTGGATCACATCACAACTGCATCCTAAAATGAAAGCGAGCAGAAGAAACGACGCCTTTCCATGAGATACCGTTCACAGCACTGAAATTCCGCACCGCACACTGTCACTCCAGCTGTTAGACGCATTTGTGCGTCACACGACAATCCAGCTCACAACGATTCCAGTTAAGGGCTGAATCAAACGATTATATGAAAGCAGAGTTGTCTGTTTGAATTACTCAAAACGGCAGCACGGCCTTCATTTCAAAGATACAGCACAGCGGACACTTCCTCTTTGAAAAGGAAACGTCACCGGAGCACTTCCCTGTCCAAACGGAGCAAGAACTTCAAAAACCACAACCTGCCTTTTTCTCAAAGAACACAGGCTGACCGTGGGTGAGCTTAGAGCTCGGAGCATGAATAAATGAATGAAAAAACCATTAAAAGAGCACCTCAGCACCTGTCTGGATGCTTGAAGAAGAAGAATAAGGAGCCAGAGGACGTTGCAGATATTAAGAGATATTAAACTGGAGTGCAAACCAGCGTTTAATGGAGCAGTTCATCCAAAAATGATGATTCGCTGACCTCTATTTTATAACGATTTTATATTATTTTCATTCTCTTCTGCAACACAAAAGGACTCATGCACTATAAACGAATTACTTCAATTTCAGGTCAGGAATTATAGTGCACCGGTCATTTGATTGATTTTTATGATGCTTTAATGGTGCATTTTTGGAGTTTAACAGTATAATTCACCACCAAACCATTGGAAAAGTGAGGTGTTGTTGTTTCACAGGGTGTCATTTTTGAGTGAACTATACCATTATGACTGTACAATACTCATTCACTGGAATATCATGAGACAGCATGCGTTTATGGGAGGAAGAGTTTGGACGGTACCGGTCCTGGTCGGCGCTGCGGAAACGAGGGAGGATCATGTGGCGGAAGCTGCTGGTTCGGTCCAGTTTGGGCTGACTCTTGGCCCGTTTAATGGACCCCTTCAGTCTTCTACTGAGGAAACTCTGAGAAAAAGAACAGACTCAGAATTAATATGCATGACAACAGACAACAAACCTAAGGAATTGATCATTTGGATTGCATAGTCTGACACTTGAAAACTTAATAATAATAGGCAATGTTTGTTCACATGATTTGTAAGGGCATGCATTTTTTTAAACCTTATGAGGGCTATAAAAAACATCTAACCATATAAAACACACATTTATACTTTACATGTAAAATATTTTAACATTGAAAAAATACAAGTTTCATCTTTACCAAGACAAAAAAATGGAGTACAGTATCATTTATTTAATAATTTATAATAAAAAATCTTATAATTATAATATATATATATATATTTAATATTATTTATTAAATGTATTGTTTTATTAAAACATCTAATTGGACTAAAGTAAAAATGTTGCATATATCTTTAAAAAAAAAATATATATATATATATATATATATATATAGACAAAATAATTATTTATTATTTTTATTATTATTAATATAAAATATTATAACATTGAGCAGATGTAAAAAAATTTTTTAATATATTTTAAAACATTTTTTATTAATATATTTATTATTATATTAAAATGACAAAAATTTAGTTGTTTATATATAAACATTAAACAATATTTTATTATTATTAATAATATAAATTATTGTAACATTAATTAGATGAGCAGATGTAAAATTGTGGTGCAACTGACTGAAATTATATTCCCTTGCTCGTAGCAAAACACTCTGGCAATGTTGCACTATCCACAGTCAACCAATAGTGGGAAGTATTGCTTCATAAATATTTCCCGACGCCTACAGTAAGAACATACTGGCAACAGCAGGCAAGAGGTTCACGCCACAACAGAGTAAAATCATGTCAAATCTCATTGTGTACGTAATGCGTTCATAAGACGTGCAATCTTAGATAACCTGAAAACACAACTCATCACCAGAAGAATGTTTAGACACAGCAGATGAAGCTGTGAAAGCTCATTTGCTCAGTGATAATTACAGTGTAAGGCAGCAGTGTATTGATATTCCTCAGACATTCTGTTTAGTGGTTTATTATGCACTACAAACCCTTAGTATTAAACTTATGCAATTAATTCAGCCCAAACTGCTCAACCAACTTTTATTCAACATTTGTTTCATGTGCTATCTACTTTTTAGTTTTTGCAAAGTTTATACTTACAAAGAAAGCTCAAATTACATTTTGAAAACCTTCTATTTAGATAATGGCATTTCATTTACACAGATCCAAAGCCTAAAACCTGTATACCTGAAACTTTGCTGCCTCGCAATCAGTAAGCAACCATATTGCAACTGGGATTAGAAATTAACTCTTTTTTTTAATTAAAGGTGCAGAAAGCCATTTCTGAAAACCCTGTTGATATTTGAAATCAACCCAAACAAACACACCACTCGCTTCACTGCTCTGCCCCCAAAATAACAAACACACAATGCAAGAGTGGATGTCTCTATAGCTAAAGCAAAGCAAAAAAAAAAAAAACTTAGTGAAAAATACAGTGAGGATGACGAACAAATGACAAGGAAAAACAAAAAATGAACACACAGTACACAAGAGTATATACAAGTTTGTTGTTAGTCACCAGGAGCACACCAGCTCCAGACAAACAATGACACTCAAAACTGCCCTGTTACTACAGCTAACATTACAGCAACAGCACATCTTGGTTCTGTGAAACAGCAAAACCAATGTACCTCACGTATGGAGCAGAAACAACGCAACCTTGGCATCCATTTTCAGGTCTTCCCTCTTAGGTTTTTGATCTTGCCTGATCAAAAACCTTCTTTTTCCAGTGATATTCTTCTGACCTTTTCTCTTTTGTAATGTCTCTCAGCCATCTCTCTTTCTACACTCTTTCTTTAAATCTCCCTCTTGCTCACTATCTCTCCTCCCCCATGATCACATCATGAGTGGACACACACCCTACTGCTGATTGGCTCACTCTCTCTCCTCCCCCATCATGAGTGGATACACTCACTACTGCTGATTGGCTCACACTCTCTACTCCCCCATCATGAGTGGATACACTCCCTACTGCTGATTGGCTCACTCTCTCTCCTCCCCCATCATGAGTGGATACACTCCCTACTGCTGATTGGCTCACTCTCTCTCCTCCCCCATCATGAGTGGATACACTCACTACTGCTGATTGGCTCACACTCTCTACTCCCCCATCATGAGTGGATACACTCCCTACTGCTGATTGGCTCACTCTTTCTCCTCCCCCATCATGAGTGGATACACTCACTACTGCTGATTGGCTCACTCTCTCTCCTCTCCCATCATGAGTGGATACACTTCCTACTGCTGATTGGCTCACTCTCTCTCCTCCCCCATCATGAGTGGACACACCCCCTACTGCTGATTGGCTCACTCTCTCTCCTCCCCCATCATGAGTGGATACACTCACTACTGCTGATTGGCTCACTCTCTCTACTCCCCCCATCATGAGTGGATACACTCCCTACTGCTGATTGGCTCACTCTCTCTCCTCCCCCATCATGAGTGGATACACTCCCTACTGCTGATTGGCTCACTCTCTCTCCTCCCCCATCATGAGTGGATACACTCACTACTGCTGATTGGCTCACACTCTCTACTCCCCCATCATGAGTGGATACACTCCCTACTGCTGATTGGCTCACTCTTTCTCCTCCCCCATCATGAGTGGATACACTCACTACTGCTGATTGGCTCACTCTCTCTCCTCTCCCATCATGAGTGGATACACTTCCTACTGCTGATTGGCTCACTCTCTCTCCTCCCCCATCATGAGTGGACACACCCCCTACTGCTGATTGGCTCACTCTCTCTCCTCCCCCATCATGAGTGGATACACTCACTACTGCTGATTGGCTCACTCTCTCTACTCCCCCATCATGAGTGGATACACTCCCTACTGCTGATTGGCTCACTCTCTCTCCTCCCCCATCATGAGTGGATACACTCCCTACTGCTGATTGGCTCACTCTCTCTCCTCCCCCATCATGAGTGGATACACTCACTACTGCTGATTGGCTCACTCTCTCTCCTCTCCCATCATGAGTGGATACACTCACTACTGCTGATTGGCTCACTCTCTCTCCTCCCACATCATGAGTGGATACACTCCCTACTGCTGATTGGCTCACTCTCTCTCCTCCCCCATCATGAGTGGATACACTCCCTACTGCTGATTGGCTCACTCTCTCTCCTCCCCCATCATGAGTGGACACACCCCCTACTGCTGATTGGCTCACTCTCTCTCCTCCCCCATCATGAGTGGATACACTCACTACTGCTGATTGGCTCACTCTCTCTCCTCCCCCATCATGAGTGGATACACTCACTACTGCTGATTGGCTCACTCTCTCTCCTCCCACATCATGAGTGGACACCCCCCCTACTGCTGATTGGCTCACTCTCTCTCCTCTCCCATCATGAGTGGATACACTCCCTACTGCTGATTGGCTCACTCTCTCTCCTCTCCCATCATGAGTGGATACACTCCCTACTGCTGATTGGCTCACTCTCTCTCCTCCCCCATCATGAGTGGATACACTCCCTACTGCTGATTGGCTCACTTTCTCTCCTCCCCCATCATGAGTGGATACACTCACTACTGCTGATTGGCTCACTCTCTCTCCTCCCCCATCATGAGTGGATACACTCACTACTGCTGATTGGCTCACTCTCTCTCCTCCCCCATCATGAGTGGATACACTCACTACTGCTGATTGGCTCACTCTCTATACTCCCACATAATGAGTGGATACACTCATTACTGCTGATTGGCTTACTCTCTCTACTCCCCCATCATGAGTGGACACACCCCCTACTGTTGATTGGCTCACTCTCTCTCCTTCCCAATCATGAGTGGAAACACTCCCTACTGCTGACTGTCTGCAAGTGTGTTGAAGATCTCGGCCCGATCCACTTTCAACAGCATTTCTCAGAAATTGCTTTCTGCACCTTTAACAGACAATACTTAAAACTGATTTGTAGTTGCTTTTCTATAGATTACTTCTATTTTTCGAACCACACAAAAACACAGTGGGCCATTAATTATGTCAAATACTCCAACTTAATCAGTTATAGAACAAGGAGCATTTACGGCCGCTATATTTTAATTATCTGGGGCATTTTTTGTCACTTTCAATGAAACCGCCTTCCCACTATCTCTGACATTCGAGTACGATTGTCGCATTTTGTCCCCCTAGTGGCAGGCGAACAGAACTTTCAGATTGGTTGAGAAGCAGCAGTGACCCTTCACTTTTTCACCATGGTATAATGAATGAATAATGAATGTATATACAAAACAAATCACCGTCAGTATATCTGAAAGATAAGCATAGTGCATTTTCTAGAACTCATCAATGTAAATAATTGTGTAATAATTCTAAAATGATTATTTCGGACATAATTATTCAAAACTGCCCATTTTAGAGAAATTGTGTATGAAGAAAGGTAAATATTGGTAATTTTCACACTCTTTTGCATAGTTTTGATAAGAAAACATCACATTCAGTCTGGCAGTCATGTCGGTCTAGCCGCCAAAACGGATTCAAATCAGATCCGAAAATTCCGCATACGGAGATGATCAGAACTCCACAGAGCTCCAGTATGCTGGAAATGAATGACTTCTGGTCTGACGTTTGTTAGAAGCCACCAAGAACATTCACCTCATTGCAATGCATTAACAACCACTCAGAACAGATAAACTAACTGAACCAGTAAATTGACTAGCGCAAACCTTAGTAATAATAATAATAATTCGCTACATTTAACACACCAGCTTATTAGTGGAGAGGAGACAGAGTGATGAAGCCAATCAGTATATATGAGGATGATTAGAAGGCAATGATGATGGACAGAAGCCAATTGGGAAATTTGGCCAGGACGCCGAGGTTAAACCACAACTCTTTTTCGAAGGACATCCTGGGATCTTTTATGGCCAGAGAGTCAGGACCTCGGTTTAACGTCTCATCCGAGGGTCCGTGCTTTTTGAGAGTATAGTGTCCCCATCATTATACTGGGGGGTTAGGACCCACACAGACCCCCTACTAGCCTCACTCCCATCCAGTTACTGACCAGGCTCAGCCCAACTAAATCACCTTACATGAATCATTCAAATAATCTCCTCCCATACATTTTGCACCTTAAAGGAAACTCTTACCAATGCACATGCAACAAGATCAGCCTAAAAAATGACTGTGTCCACGCCTTTTCAGCGCTAATTTTTCACTGTGTATATTTAATAAATAATGACAGTAGTTTTTAACGGCAAAAGAGGTTTTACACTGGCGTAAGCTGTTAGTAAATCTGGCCCATAGTTCTTAGTACAATAAAACTAGGGTCACTTAGTTTGCCACCAGAATCATCAAAACCAAATGAAATCCCATAATAATTTGTTATGCTTGTGCAGTAGCAATGGCATTTTTGCCAGATTTACATTTTCATTTCATTAAACCGGGACACTAAACAAAAGTCGTCTTGCTCACACTCTTAAGAATAAATTGGCATTGATGGTTCCATGAAGGACTTTTAACATCCATGGAACATTTCCAATGCTCAAAAGGTTCTTTATGTTCTTTGAAGAACTGTTCACTGTAAGATTCTTTGGGGAAACAAACATGTTTTTTTCTATGGCATCGCTGCGAAAACCCCCTTTTGGAAGCTTTATTTGAAACCCTCTGGTGCTCCACATTTAGTGGACACACTCATACTCCTCCTAGTCAAAAGTGGCCAAACACCTCAAATGTAACTTTTTTTCCAGGTAAAATAAATGTAATATATTTTTGTTCAACAATAAGTCAATAATTGAGGGAATTGTATGGTACTGAGTAATATTTATGCAATAATTATGACCATTTAACCTATGACAATAATTAGAACCATTTAACCATTTCAAATCATGTTCTTAATTTTTTTCACATACAGTAGCAAGTGCCACAGAAGTCACTAAGTGTCATAGCATTCCAATGAAGTAAAACATTTATTAAAAAAAAAATCTTCTTTTTTTTATTTTTTTGTTGATTTTTTTTATTTTTTCTTCTGTACCACTGCAACTACAGATTCTGTCAAAATACAATACAACATTGTTACTCTTTGCTGAAAGTAGTGAAAAGGTAGGGTTGACCTTCTGGTGTTCTTCGGTCACTTTTGACAAAAAATTAATTTACACTTAATCAGAATGGTATGACACTTCGTGACTTTTGTGGCATTTGCTTTGTAAACACAAAAACAATCAAGGAAAAGTGACCAAAGAGCACCAGAGGGACAAAAATGCCAACACTACTTTATCACAAAGAGTAACTATGTAGTTTCAGTGGTTTGAAGTATTTGCCATGTTGCTTAAATCACTGCACATTTGAATTGAACCAGGACACTAAACAAAAGTCATCACTTTCAGCCTATTATTAAACGGACAAAACCGTTTAATCGCAAAGAAGTTGTTCTTTATATCTGATGAACTCAGACATAATGACTCAATCATTGGCTAAAGAACAGATAAACATGATTGCTTCCTGCGTGACTAACTGTTTGTCTAACACTTCCAAACCGCACGCCGGCCGCTCGAACCCCCAGCAGAAGCTGTGTCAGAGACAGCTCAGCTGTTAGATAACGTACCTCAAGAGAGGGTTGTGCCGCCAAACTGGGTCCAGTCCCTGGATTAGAACCCACAAGCTTCCACTCACCAGCAGCCCAGTGAGAGAGCGGCACTGAGGGAGGGAGAGTCAGAGAGACGGTCGGGGAGAGAGGGAGGGAGCGAGGGAGCGGAGGGGTGCTCACTCTCTTGTGTGAGAGAGACGGGGAGAGAGAGGGCGACAGGGGCAGAGGGGCGAACGGGAGCGAGAGGGATAGGGAGGGAGAGAGGGATCTGGGACGGAACGGTGGGGTACTCACGGATTGTCGGAAGGGTTGTGGGGGGGCAGTGGGTGGGATCTCCATGCTTGGCTGCTTCCCGGTGGCGATGCTCTTCCGCCGGAGTCGAGCGTTTTCTGAAAGAGAGAGCGATAAAATTGTCAGAACAAACCTAACTTTTTTGTGAAAAAAAAAAGAGAATTTATTTTGTTCAATAATATTTTTTATTTAATACTATGTATTTTGAGGGAATTTGATGGTACTAAGTAATGTTTATGCAATAATCATGACTGGAATACACTACATGACTTTTGCACAGATTTCTGTCCCGATTTGCAGTCTGAAAGTATCATATGCTAGTTGCCAAAAGTCTGCGCCAGTCTGCAGGATACAGCAGTCGGAGCTGACAGATTTCCCAGAAAATCGCATAGAATATGAAGGGCACAGACTCAGATTTTCAAGCTTCAGACTATGATTCCATCCAGTCATCAAATATGTTTGATATTTTGAGCCGATTTAAGAATACATATTGTTTTGATTTGTCATGCGTCTCCTAGGAAAGTGGCAAACGTTTCTGTGTGAGTTTGTTGTGTTCGGAACGACATGAAAGTCTGCTAGTGTATGATCCTTAGTCTTTTAATGTATGATACCCAGTTTTTCTCTTCAAACATTTACCAAAAAAAACAAAAAACAAAACGTAAAACAGCTGAAATGAAAATATTTTTTTTTCCGCTTGCCAACTGCCTGCAACAAAAAAAGGTTTAATTTGAAATACTAAAATTACTGAAAAAAAGGTAAATATAAATATATATATAATAAAAATATAAAATATTTTAAATAAAAAACCAATCACCCAATAATGAAAATTAATAAATTTTACTTAAATTAAATTATTATTCAAATATAAACCAATAGTAATTTTTTTCCCCAAAAAAGAAAATAAAGAAAATAAATATAAATCAAGCTAAAAGAAATCATATTTTTGTCAAACATTTTTCAAAAGTTGTTTTATTTAGGATGTTCCTCATGTTGACAGTATTTTCTTTATACTTTCAAGGTGTAGATTCAATAAATCATGCGTCATAAATATACCTGTTAATGGGGTATTTTTTTACAAATGCATTGGTAATCAAAGATGCTCTATCTATATGCCAGTAGGTATCAGTATAAAATGTAAGACCACCTTCACATCACCAGTGAAACCAGCTATTCTTTACTTAAAAAAGAAAAAAATAATTAAACTAAAAAAAAGTGAAAATTGGCTGTTACTTGCCAGTGTGCAACCTAATGCACATTAGATCACAATTCAGTCTTGAATCGCACAACTTTTAGTGAAAAATATTTATCATGAAAAGACATATTTATAGCTACTTATAATGTTCATCACATTAAACCACCGAAACAACAATTTGTGCGATAAAATCAATGTGGCTTTTCTTTACATTGTTGTGCCAGGTTGCATTTCACTGAGAGACGGAGTCTGGCTCATCTCGTATATGATGCTGCGAGTGACACTATATGGCCCTGTCCCAAAACCAAGTTGACTGCCAATGTAGGCAGCATTCCCAATGCAAGGGCTGTTCCAAAAGGTAAGATACCTTCTTTTAGCTGTTGTGCTGAAGGCAATCCCATAATGCATTTCAACAAGAATAATTCCATTTAAAATGGTCCGAGCAAAAGAAATGTCAATAACTATAAACAATTTAATTACAACAAATATTATTATTAATTAATATAATGCAATCCATTTAAGGATATTTATTGATTATGTATATGTTAACAGAATTGTTATGCATTTTACTATTCCAAATCACTTACAGTATGAGTTTCAATTTAGAACAGAGCCATTGATCTGTGGCCAAGAAATATGCAAGGGAAATAGCTAAAAAGGATCTCAAGGATAGGTATAAGGGCTGATCTATATTAGCTATCCTAATGCCTGCTACATTTCTAAAAGATCATTACAAACCACACTGTACGACATGGATCTAATAAACTTGGGTACGACATGTACTGTATATAGACTGTACAATGATGACACTATTGAATCGATAATATAGAAGAATAAAAAGTCACCAGCATGCACTAGTAGAAAACAAATAGAGCAAGATGAATCACACTTTGGTGGTTTTTATGCGAACTGAAAAAAGATTAGGAAGCGAAAAAGGAGAATATGGATGCAGTCATGGCTAGGGAACAGAGGCCAACTTAATTTTTATAGGCTAGTCAGTAGACGTAGGTCGTAGCAGCAAACACACTGTGAGATGATCATCCTAAATTTATGACTGTCAGAAAATTATCGCAGGCCACCTTTGGTCGCAAGACCGTGACAACGGCCATCTTTGAATCTCTCTCACTGTACGACGTAGCACCACCGTTTTGTAGCCACGACCACAGAATTCGCCACGATTGGTCACAACCGCCATTTAAAGGAAAAGAACAAGCTCAATGTGCGTGTGTGCAACGAAGGCTGTCCCAATTCGAAGGCTCCTTCAAATCTGGTCTCGAAAAGCGTCCCTTGTTTCACGGGTAAAGAAGGAAAAAACTGATGGATCCTTCGCGGCCTTGCCTACCCCAGAATTCATTATATTTATTCATTTATTTGATCAAAATAATAGTAAAAAACTGCAAACCTCTATTACAATTTCAACTAACTGTTTTCTATTTGAACATATTTTAAAATGTCATTTATTTGAAATGTAAATCTTTCGTAACATTATACATGTCTGTCACTTTTGAACAATTTTAATGCATCCTTGCTGAATAAAAGTATTGATTTATTTCAAACAAAAATAAAGATAATACAAATAATCTACAATACACGTTCATGCTATATGTTTGGCCAGTACATTTTCTCAATTCAATTGCTATTGGCAGACGTGGTAAAAGTTAATTTTGGACCAAAGAAAATGGCAAAACAATGAGAAATAAAACAGTCTAACTGCAGGCACAAGAGACAGGCACTTGCAAACAAAGTGCTTATTGACTGGCGTCCTTGAGTAAGCACCGGATACAGAAGCGCAGTCATTGGCGGAGCTAAACACGACTATTGCTCAGGAATGTGAAGTCATTAAAATAAGACCAACAGAAACAAATGAATGGGCGGCTTAATGAACGCAGAGGTGCTGGGAGGAGAAAAGACTGAAAGAAGCAGTGCTCAACCATCAAACCATCAGTCTCTCCTGCTCGATGCTGTGATAACCCTCCCATAAATCTCAGTGTAAATACCCACTGTCTCTCCAGCCAATGCAATCTGTCTCTCTCTCTCAATCTCTGAAGCTCACATCTCTCACACACACACACACACACACACACACACTATCACAGCCATACAGTTCTCTCGCCTTGCACCCACGCAACTCTTTTACATAAATCAAACAGTGTATTTATCCATCTCTCTGCCTCTCTCTTTTTTATGAGAGCATTTTCCTTCCCCTCACCTTTCACATCCATTCTATTCTCTGCACTTTCAATCTCATCAGTTTTTTTTCGGTCTCTTCGCGATCCTGAACGTCAGACCTCAAATCTCAAAATCGCTCCTCCTGATCCCTCTCCTGGTGCACAGCCTCAACTCAGCTGATTTTACAGTTCTTATTATGTAATATGTCCATTAAAGTCAAATATATTTTACATATGGATTCATCTGAGGCCTCAGTTCTTGGTCATACTGTATGTTTTGCAATCTTAAACTGTTTCTTATTCAGAATCGGTAATTAGTATTTTTTTTTTTTACAAAAATACTGGAACTGAATCATTTTCATGACTTTTGGCACCACTAACAGTTTTTAGTATGCCAAATGGGGACAGAAAACCATAAACAAAAATAGAAGCAAAAGAGCCGTTGTCATGACAATCAGCTAGAATCTTCTTTTCTAGTACTGTGAATAACCGATCAGCTTTCGAGTGTGATTCTTGTTCAAGATAAGGATATGGGATCATTTCTGAACTCAACAGAACAACAAATCAGAATGAAGTCTCTTATGCTCACCAAGGCTGCATTTATTTGATCAAAATACAGTAAAAACAGTAATGATGTGACATTAATATAACTTTTCTATTTTAATATATTTTAAAATAGAATTTATTTATGTGATGCAAAGCTACATTTTCAGCATCATAACTCCAGTCTTCAGTGTCACATGATCTTTCTAATATGCTGATTTGCTGCTCAAGAAACATTTTGAAACAACAGTTATTATGCTTAATATTTTCAGATGAAGAGATCAATGGAAATGATCAGCATGTAATAGAAATGTGCTTTTCCATGACGGCAACGAGCCCAAGGATTTGATGAATTTGTGTAACTTTGTTCTGATATTGTTCTATTCAAAAATATTATCTAAAAATGTAACATTCTTTTGAGGATAGTGAATGAAATATTGCTTGTCAAACATTGTCCATTCTTCCTTCCATAAAATTACTACAAGAATCTAAAACAACTATAAAAATCGTATGCAATCATAATCTGAATTTCCTATGATTGTCATCTCTATTCGTGAAAACGGAGTTGTGTTGCCAGTTATATTACAAATAATGCCAGTCCTGAATGCTGATTTTCAATACAACATTTGTGTTGTTATACTAAAATACAAAATATAATAACGCTAATTTGACTAACTTATAGATCGCCCTTAATGAATTAGCTGTTGTTATGAAAACGTACATTACTAATATATATATATATATATATATATATATATATATATATTACAATTTAAAATAATTGCTTTGATTATTAAATTATTTAAAAAATCATTTATTCATGGGATGCAAAGCTGAATTTTCAGCATAATTACTCCAGTCTTCAGAGTCAAATGATCCTTCAGAAATCTTCAGAAATGTCTTATTATTATCAATGTTGAAAACTTTTTTTTTTTTTTTTAGGATCCTTTGATAAATAAAAAGTTAACCAAAAAAACAGCATGAATTTGAAATTTAAATCTTTTGTAACACTTGTACATGTCTTCATTGTCACTTTTGATCAATTGAATGCATCCTTGCTGAATAAATCTTAGTGTCCCCAAACTTTTGAATGGTAGTGTAAATGAATATAGTTGTCATTCAGTACTATGGTATAGTATGGTACCATCACAGTAATGTTCTGAAACGATATAAAACAATCAATGCAATGCGACTGTTAATTGCAAATCAATCTCCAGTTTTTAATATGAATTGTCATATGGTACAAAAATAAACTATAAATCACTTTAATGTGTCTGAGATGGAGAGAGCATTAAAAACACGATATAAATGTTCACCCTATTGCCCTTCACCACCACAGAACTTAATGGACTGAACCTGATCGCAGGCCAGAGGTCACTATTCCTTTTAATTATGCCAAACTGAAAGCCAAAGTAAAGCTGGCTCGATACATCCATTTATTTCAATTTCTCCCTCTGTCCCTTTGATCCAAATCCAGGCTCTTTATTTGGTTGCCATGGCAACATTTTCTAGTACCTTACATTTGACTAACATGATGAAACACTGAAGTGATGGAACACAGACTCACACGCATGTGAACGTATGAACAAGGCTGTCGAACGGACGAGAAATGGCAAGTTGCCTTTCGACGAAGTTCAAACGGGCACCGTCTGTTATCAAACACAATGATCGCTAAAATAAGCCCGTGTTCTGCAACTTGAGGATAAAAGGAGATATTTTCTATCACACAATAATGATGGAAGGGGAAAAAAGCTGGACTTTCAACATAGGTGTGTACAAGTATGTGTGGGTGTGTGTGTGTGTGTGTGCGCACTTTTTATTCTCAATGTAAATCTGATGTCAAGCTGAAAGCCGGAGCTGAAGTGTGTGGGTGGAAAAAGCTTCAAGCTTCAGTCCCTTTGAGAGAGACAGAACGGAAGAGAGAGAGAGAGAGAGAGAGAGAGAGAGAGAGAGAGAGGGAGGAGGGGGAGCAAACATGATAAAAAGTGAAACTAATGAAAAAAACTCATGCTCAGCTTTTGATTGATATGCGTGGGGTTGCAAGTGGATCGATTTTTACACCTAAATTGGATTTGTAATGGTGTACGGGGCTTGAATAAAACAAAGAAGAAATGGAAAAATATTATTTAAAAATTAAGCCTTATTGAGTATTGTTCTTAAAAGTGAAGTTTGTAATCTGTCTCCTATCCCAGCTCAATATGCATAGACAATTATAAGTAGGTCTGAGCTGTAAATGTCACATGACTAATTCGGTTACACTTTATTTTAAGTTGCTCTTGTTACAGTGTAAATTATACATTTAAGTAATAGAAATTAAGAACATGTATTAGTATATAATTAGGGTTAGGGTTTGGTTTAGTTGCATGTAATTATGCATCATTTACTGTTATTACTATAGTACTATAGTATGTTACTACAAAATCTATTAGCAACCTTTGAATAGCCGTCAATAGAGGTGGTGTAGTTACAGAATCTACCAGGAGGGGGCTAAAGGAGTCAGAGAGAAACAATAACACTGGCTCAACCAATTGTGTGAGTTTGGGGGCGGGGTTATCTGTGTGTTTGACGAATGGGAGTGTTTGGGAAACCTGTTTGACTGTCATTATTTGTTTGGTGCCTCTATAGTGGCACAGCAATCACACACTTTAGCTTTATTAAAGAAATGTAAGAAGATTTTTTGGTGAAGCTGCAAAAGAAACAAAAGAAAGAAAGTGATGCCTGCAAATCCTGGAGACAAAATACCAAAGGACTTCTGTGCGATGCTTTCTTCTATTGTCATTTTCAAGGATTTTTCTCCTTGCAGCAGTGGGTGTTTTTAAAACTCTTTTCATAAAAGCATCACGAAACAACCTTCCAAAAAGTTCCACGGACTAGAAATACATTTTTAAGACTGAAATATAGTAGATATGCATCAATCAAATGACTAGATCTATGCAGTGTTACATATCGTCAAAATGAATAACAAGATTTTATATTTCAGGAGCACCATAAGGATGAGGACTGATTTATGATGCAATTCATTTAAAATATCGAAACATTTTTGAATTCCAATTTTTGCAAAAGCAATAACAATCACATTTAAACTCAGCCTGTTAAAGAACTTGTCACGGCGTGCATGTTTAAATTCATTCAAAAGACCAGTTCAATGATGTAACCTTGTGTTTTCCAAGTTGTTCACAAAATGAGAGAACCAGTTTAGATACTAAATCAAATGACTGTAATATGCATATTATTCCTACTTACAGCAGAAATGCAACTGTAAGGGGGCGGTACAATCCCTTATTCCTCCTTAATTATTCCCGTCCAGGATCCAGAAGTAATCTCAAGCCACCAAGAAAGACAAATTGTCCAAACTGTCCTTCTCCAATCATATTCCAGTCTTGATTTCTCTTAAGTCACTTGTTTCTGCTTCACTTGAGAATGATTGCTTTCCCTTAGCAGGTCAAGTGTTCCTCTAAAGGTCAACAGAAGGGTGGATTCCCACACCATGTTTGGTTGTAATCATGTGTCTATATGCGCTCTTCTCTCAAATCTGGCATCAGCGACTTTTTGACCATTAAATAAATCTAGAAAAACTTCCATTCTTGCTTTCCCCAAGTAATCCTATATGCATTAATGGACATCTCTGCATGCCATGTTCACTTGTGAAGTTCAACACTGCCATAATACTTTTCTTTAAATGTAAATCCTAACTAAAAACATCCATTTATGCATTACCTTGAATTATTGCAATCAAATGTAAGCTAAATATAATAGTCGAATACATGTATTTCACTTAAGACTTCTAATTGATATCCATTTACCTAAGAATTGTTATGTAGTACATTATTAAAAATGTCAATATTTACAATCAAGAATTTGAACTCTATTTAACTGTTAGAATTGTTGTGTCTCATTCCTCCGCCTCGTCTCAGTCACTCTCTCCAGCCCTGACAGCGGCTGTTCCTCAGAAGAGTGCCAGATAGAGAGCTCCGGGTCCCGGGGACGCTCACCGGCGCCTTCACGCACGACCCTGAACCGACGAGCCGTTTCCCTTCTGCCTTTACTGCGGTTACCAACACCAGATCTGCGGCGAAACTCTCTCATGTTTTACTTTAGCTATAATTATAGGCGTCGTTTAGCGTTGCAATCGAGCTATCAACGTTTAAAACGTTCTAAGCGAGAACTTTTCAGAGCATGCGTGCACATGACTAAGGCGTTTATTCTAAGCGTACACTTTCATAGACGGTAAAACACTGGCATCTGATGCAAACTTGTGTGTGTGTGTGAGTGTGTGCGTGTGCGTGTGTGTGTGTGTGACGGAGCCAGACTTCTCCGCAGCTCCGTGCCAGTGACACTGATGCGTAAATCCTCCAAGCGCACGAACTTCAGACGTTTATTCTTGCACAAAACCGATGCATTTAGCGACGAATCAAAGCTCAGATGGTGAAGATTCAGACGGACGGGTCATTTGCATGAGGACTTCCAAAAGCAATTCCAAAATGACATCGGAAATCCTTTGCATGTGGAAAGGCTTGCTGTATTCCGGAATATGTTTGCTTATTTCCAGTCACACACGCAGGAATATCAGCAGCAAGGCGACGCATCCTTTCCTGCGGTTGTCCTTTTCTTTACTGCGCTCTCACTCACTCGAGGAGGCGAGAGGAGAGAAGAGGGGCTGAGCTGGACAGGGGGGTGGGGGAGAGATGGGATTTGATGGAGAGAACTTCATGTAAAAGCCTGGGGCAAACTCTCACTCTCTCGCTCTCTCTCTCTCTCACACACACACACACACACACACACACAGCTCTTGTGTGTGTGTGTGTGTGGATGTGATGCTTTCAGGCAGCCGGTGAGTGGAGAGGCTTGTGTAGAGGCAGGTTATGTGGGAGGAATGTGTGTAATTACACAACTACACAAACTGAAGACAAATGACAATGTAGATTAAACTCTGAGAGTGCACGTATACCGTACAGAGAGACGCTGCGAGCTGCATGTTAGCTTTCGCTGTATTAATTCTATTGTATAACTAGCATAGATTTTTACATTTGATTTTGGGCACAAGGGTGGTATGCGTGGTTGTGTGCTCTGGTTATGTGTTTGCTACGGAATTCTGAGTGGTGATGCTATGCGGTTGCTAGGGTGTGCTGACTGGTTGCCAGGAGGTTCATTACTGGTCATAACAGCTCACCCTCAAGTTTCTATGATATTCTGGCAGTCTGAAAGTCTGATTGCTTAGAAGAGTGATAGTACAGCAATCATAAAAGGGATAGTTCACCCCTAAAAAAAAAAAAAATTCTGTCATCATTTACTAACCCTCATGTCGTTTCAAATTTGCATGACTTTTTTTTTTTGGGATGGACTATCTTTAATATACTGTATAAATATACACTTATAATTTCAAGACATTCCATTTTTTTATTATATATATTGAAATGTATATAAATTATAAATATATATATATAGTGTTGAAAAATTTACAAGTAATTTTATATAACTATCTCTCTGTACTGTACATGCACTCTCCGAATTTAATATATATAATGTATATTTTGTGTGTATGTATGTATGTATGTATATATATATTATATATATATTGTCAGGGATATTCTGTCATTTGTTTGTTTAGTTTCATGTTCATAGTTTATGTTTTTTGCCATCATTAGTTGCTATGGATATGCATTTGATCATCCCACCTGTTAGTCTTTTAGCTCGTTATCTGTGTGTATTTAATACCGCGTTCCAGGCAACCTGTGTTTTTCCAACTCGTAACTGGGAGTACATCGTTCCAGGCAACCTGTAACCCGTGTTTTTCCAACTCGTAACTGGGAGTACATCGTTCCAGGCAACCTGTAACCCGTGTTTTTCCAACCTTATACCCGTGAAAGTGCACTGGAACGGCAGTCAAACCCGTGACTTCCCACCCGTGAATTCGTACTAGATCGATGTACTCCCAGTTACGAGTTGAAAAAACACGGGTTACAGGTTGCCTGGAACGCGGCATAAGTTCCTCGTTTCTCTGCCTTGGTTGTTTGAACTAGAACACACTGTGACGCTACCTGTGGATTATCTGAGTTTGTTTTAATAAAATACCTTTATTTTTTAAATCTTCTTGATTTCTACATCATCTGTAGACTTTATACACAGCATTTGGGACAGATTTATGTATACATATAAATGAATATATACTGTATTAAAATGTATACTACATATTAAAATGTAATTTATTCCTGTGATGTCAAATCTGAATTTTCAGCATCATTACTCCAGTCTTAAGTGTCACATGATCCTTCAGAAATCATGCTAATATGCTGATTTGCTGCTCAAGAAACATTTCTTAATATTATCAATGTTGAAAGCTTAATATTTTTGTGGAAATCGTGATACATTGTTTCAAGATTCTTTGATGAATAGAAAGTGAAAAAAAAAAAAAACATTATTGAATAATAAATCTTTTGTGACATTACTGTGCAATTTTGAGCAATTGAATGCATCCTTGCTGAATAAAAGTATTAATTTCTTTCAAGAAAAAAATCGTACTGACCCCAAATTTTTGAATGGTAGTTTGTAGGCTATATCGTATAGTTTTTTTTAAACAAAACTTTTAGAAGCTTTCTAGCACTAAATCCCGTAAGACTGCATTATTAATGGGCTCTTTAACAAATCACACCCACATTGCATCAAAAATAAATAAAAAATTACGTTTTTAATCAAGAATGGTCATTTTCAGACAAAGTGCTGTGTAAATGATCAGCGTGTTATAGAGATGTGAGTTTCCATGACGACTGCAAGCCCAAACCCAGCCTGCAAGCACTAAAGTTGAACCATTGAGACAAGGCCGAGCTGGACACATTTCCAGTGGAGAGGCGTCTTAATGCTCACAAAGACAGCTGACACACACATCATCCCTCCTGATGATTGGATATCCACCTCAAGAACAGCGCGATTGATCCAGACCGCAAAAAAAATGGCCGGACCATATGTACATTTAATAAAAAGAACACTATATACGTGATCAAAGACAATTTACAATCCATCTGCCTTGCCCCGAGTTTTATTAAAACTTAGAAACCAAGATTTACGATCCAAAGATGCACTCTTATTTCTCTCCCTCTTCTAATTCCTCCCCTCTCTCTTTCATTTTTCCTTTCTCTCTAGCAGTCAGTCTGCTCTATAATTATTTCCATGGTTACCATCAGCGATCTTAGGCTAAGCTCAATGTACAAATGTCTCTTTTCTCTTTCACATTTTCTTTCAGCTCCTCAATTTGCCTGACTGTGTTCGTTAGCATACAATTACTCCCTTCTGAGATGTTTCCTCTTTTAAAGAACCAGCCCATGGCCAAGACAAATCAGAGAGGCCATCTCTTCTGTCGCTTCATTGTTTCCCACAGACAGCGATGAGATCAAACAGAGAACAAATAGAGACTTTGCTGAGCCTTTTGCATTGACTATTTTTTCCCCATATGGAAGTCAATGGGGCCCATCAACTGTTTGGTTAACGGCATTCTTCAGAATATCTTCTTTAGTGTTCAGCAGAAGAAATAAATTCATACAGGTTTGGAACAACACGAGGGTGAGTAAATGATGACACAATTTTCATTTTTAGGTGAACTATCCCATTAACCCTACCCAATAGAGTGCAACAGATGCCCGTCCCCTTTTTCAGTGGCGCTGGTTCCGGAAGTATCTATCCCTTTAAGGGATGTAGAATATGGTAATGTAGAATATGTGCTTTATAAGTAGTAATAAACAGCCAATATGCTAGTATTATGCATGCTAATAAGCAGCTAGTTAATAGTGTTCCCTGAACTAAAATGTTATCAATATTTCCCATCAGATTCTACCTATCTGAGCTATGCTATTTTGGACAGCTATTTTGTCTCAGTGGGACTAAAATAAAGATAAAAATAAAAATAATATTAGTTTATCATCAGTATGCTCTATTAAATTACTCTAAATGTTTCTATTATAATTTTTAAGACTTTAAGAAGAAATTCAATAAATTTAAAGAAAATATCTCAGACAAAATGGATTCATAACTGAGGACTTAATTAAGTCTGTTCTAACTTCTGTTCTAAACAATACAAACTATTGCATCAGGCCTTGTGCATGTAATATACAATCATGTGATGTTTATAAATACCAGTGTTTCTCCAGGTTTGATATGTATTGGTGGAATCCTGGTAACCATCAGTGAAGAGAGTGCAACAGAGAACTCAACATCACCACAGAATACAGAATGAATAACGGTTCCACCCACCTCCCACAGATTTACCACCTACTGGGATCAACACCAAACAGCAGCCGGGCAAGACTAACAAACACCGACACACATCAAACAAACACTTACAGCTTTGTGTGTTTCTCACTCACCGAGAATGAACGATAACACCCAGAGGTTCAAATTGTATTGCTCAGAGATTGCTCTTACATATCTCAAGAAACTTAATGGAGTTCTCAGTTACATTAAGTAACAACTTTGCATCAGATGTTTCTCCTTAAAGGGACAATACACCCAAAAATGAAAATTCTGTCATCATTTTATTGTGGTTTGGACCTCATCATTCTGTCATCTCACCCTCATGTCGTTCCAAACCTGTATGGTTTCTCCTGCAGAACACATAAGAAGTTATTTAAACGAGTGACGAGGTCAAAACAACGTTGGAGCCCATTCACTTCCATTGTATGGACAAAAAAAAAACACTAAGATATTTTAAAAGACCCTTAAAATTCATTAATATTATTGATTTGACGAACTTTGCAACATCAACACTGTTATTGAACTGAGTTGAATCAACATTGAACTGACTTGAGCTGAACAACAACACCATTATCTCCTGTAGAGCTGCTTCCCCGGCTAACAAAAATATGTTCTAAGCATGTTTTTCTAACGTTTCACATTAAGTTATAAAAACTTATGGTTACACTATATTTCAATGGATCACTTTCCACTTTCTAAGACATTCTACTTCCTACAGACTTTATCTTACAATAAGTAACTTTGCAACTACATGTCAACTAACTCTCGTTAGAGTTTTAGAAGACTGCACCAAACACAGGAAAACTGAACATAACCCTGACATTACCCCCGCGTCCTTGTGCTTCAATAATAAAAAAGTCCAACAGAGGAGGGCAGGAGGAGGCTTAGATGGGGGATACAGAGCAAGAACATGGGCCAGGCAGGGAAAGGGAAGAGATGAAGGTGGGGAGAGACAGGGAGGAATCCCCAGCAGGAGGGCCAGGATTCAGGCCCACGGCGCAGTTTAGGGAAGGAGGAGCCATAGTGTAGGCTTGGCAGCTGGAACCAGGGGGACGAGTGACTGAGACGAAGCTCGCAGTGGAGACCCAGGTGGAACCGCAGGACTGCAGGGACCGGGCAACGACACAGATTCTGGAGGGCAGGGTGGAGCGACGAGCATCTGAGGTGGAACCAGGTCGTTGGAGGACTGAGGGAAGGAGAAGCCCGGCGGAGCCGAAGGGCTGGAGGGACGAGGCACAGGTGAAGGACCGGAAGTCATGGCGCAGGCAGAGCGACGACTGACCAATGTGGAACCAGAGGGACGAAGAAACCCAGTGGAGCCAAAGGGACAACAGTCCCAGGTGAAGCCAGGGCACCGGAGGACTGAGGCGAAGGCAGAGCGACCGAGGACCAAGGTGGAGCCAGAGGAAAGGAGAAGCCCGGCGAAGCCGAAGGCATGGAGGGACGAGGCGCAGGTGTAGGACCGGAAGTCATGGCGCAGGCAGAGCGATGACTGGCCAAAGTGGAGCCAGAGGGACAAGGAAGCCCGCTGGAGCCGAAGGGACAACGGTTCCAGGTGAAGCCGAGGGAGAGAGGAGCCGACTGCTCGTCATGCCAAGGAGGAGTGGCGGGCACATAGATCCAATGTGGAGCTACTGTGTCGACATCGTGGGCTGAGCTGGCGAATACTCTGACAGAGACGAACCAATGATGACCAGAGAGGGAGCCGAAGGACTGAGGAGAGGCAGTGCAGGCAGGGCTGGGCAGTACAGATGGGGGTGAAACGACAGGCTTAACAGGGTCACACGGGACAGGCATAAAATTCAGGAATGGATCTCTAGGCAGACTTAAAACAGGCAGAGGAGGTGGGGGCGGGAGGCAGAGCGGGAATTCAAATTCTAACATTTCAGTACTGATAACAAAGACAAGCTCGTGCAGGAAACAGAAATGGGAAGGATGCACTCACTCTGAAAGTCTATAAGCAGCCGCTGTAGAGGGGGTTGGGCTCCATGACATCCCCTCAAACTCCACCTGTAATCCCAGGGGCACAGGCGATGTTGCCGGCTCACGCACCTTGTCAGACGTTTCTTCGGGCTTGGGCTACGGGACAATCCTTGGCTCAGTCTCCTTTGTTACTGCCGCTGGTTTCGTGGCGGGCTCTGGGTCTGCGTCTGCAGTGGGCTCAGGGTTCGTCGTTGCTGGTGGCAGTGGTTGGCGCTGATCTCCTCCTCGCTCTTGCAGAACGTGAAGAGTGAACTGTTGTGGAGGACTACCCACTCCACGTACTCCATGAAAGTCCCTAGAGGCTCATTTCCGGCAAACGGGCTCTTGTCTCCACGTTGAGGCTTGTCCGGAAAAGCACACATAGGCAGTCATCATAATGGACGCGATGGCAACGGTCCAGAAATGCCTGTGTGAGCCTCTCTAGGGACTGGTTCACCTGTGAGAGGAGGACGATTCTTTTTGCTGCCGCTAGATCCAAGTTAGGTCCGTTATTCTGTCACGGTTAGGTTGCAAAGATGGATCTAATCGCAGCAGCTTAACTTTATTTACAAGAACTTATTTAAAAGACTCAGGAATAAACTCTTAGACATGAACTGAACTACCTAGCATAAAGCGACAATAACGGACAGTGAACAGAATAAAACTTAAAAACAGGGCTTAAATGGGCAAAACTAATAAACAAAATGAACAACAGGTGTAACTAAATATGTAACCAAAGCACCAAACACAGGAACACTGAATATAACTCTGACATTACCATGCCATGTGACTATTAAGTGACATCAGATAACCACGAACAAATAGTAAAAATATATACTTAAAATCTCAAGGGGTTTGCTACAGTTCAAAAGTGTTTAAATAAATTAATGCTTTTATTTAGCAAGCAGTGTTTCCCCTACCAAAACGACCCCCCGCCCCGCCTGAAAGAATGACAAAAATATATTCCACAAAAAAAAAAAAACGGACGCGTGAGCTCCATGTAGTAACTTTAGCTACTACATTTTTTTACTAATTAAAATCGAATTTACTCACTAGGTTTTTGAGTTTCCTTTCTGTCCACTAGCAAATCTAAGCGCAGTTTGAGATGTTTAAAGATAACTGGGGTCCTGAAACCTGAAAAGCTACAGACTTAAGCAAAGTGTCCATTTCCTCTCATTTCTTTGTAAGAGAAACCAAGATGTTTAAGATGTTTAAGATGTTAAAGATGTTAAAGAGGAACCCCCCCCCCCACACACACACACACACACAATTTTTCTTTCATATGCACACACACTAACTGCAGCTCAAGTTTGTTAGCATCAACAGCTCCTTCAACTGTGAAAGCTAATGTATAAAATCCCCCCCCCCCCCCCACACTGTTCATATGGAAACTACATTCATACATCAAACATTATGTGTTCTTTCTTCCTCCACCACCCTGTCATGGTTGTGACACTAATGTAATCTCTTTCTCTGTGAAAAGGTGCATTGCTGTATTATGTAACAAGCCTTTTTTCCCTTCTGCTAATCAGACATGACTGCATTTGGTACTTATTTTGAATCCTAGCAAACAAGCTCTGCAAAATGCCGAAGGGACAATCATGCAACTAAACACCTCAACCAGCACAGGTTTTATTACTTTCTCTCAAAGGCCACTTGTTTGTGTCAGTTCAGCCCTCATGCATTCTCGGTCTCGAATCGAGGTCCCTACTGATGCCATCGCTCCGAGGGAGAAGGAATCGGACGCTTGCATGACCAAACTGAATTCCTGTGTGAATGACTGGCCAATAAGAGAACAGATCTTGACCTTTGCCAAGCCACATGGAGAGGACATTATTACTCCTGACATTTGCACACATTTCTTTGTGGTTTTTATGCCTTCGACTGTGACTGTAATTTGAAATCAGCTTGAGACAAACGAAATGATAATGACAGGCATTACTACGCCTACTAAAATCTAACTACATGACACAATCGACAACCGATTTGAGGCAACTGCAAGTGACAGGTATATTAAAAGAGAGGAACTCATCGATACTGCGGAAAAGTCCACTTTAGCCCCAGGTTGAAGTTCAATTATGGCCAATAACCAGATAAATTGTAAATGAACAGTTGCATATCTTAGAGAAACACACACATTGCGGCGTTACTGAAAAAATCTGTGCTTTTGATTTGTGAACGATTTCATGAATCACTCACAAAGACAGTTAAGGGTTAATTCAGAATAATTTGGGAAATTTTTCTCGGTCATCTCAATGGCAGAACAGTGTCCCAATTTACCTGAAATCACCCCTACTTGTTTTTTCCTAAAATAAATAATTGTTTTGAACAATTCAGACAAATTGATGATTTCAATGTTTTTTTTTAATTAATCAAATAAGTGAATGATTTTAATGAATCACTTGTTTTAGTCTTGAATGAATCAGTGTTTTGAACAAATCAGAGTCAACGATTACTCATAAATGAATGTTCCTCAGTGATTCTGTTTTTGAATTAATGATTTAATGAATTACTAACAAAAAACTCAACTCAAATCAATCATTTTAATGATTCTCCCCCTCGTGTATCTCTCTGTACTAATTTAATATAGCAACATGTTCAAAAAGCAAATACTTGAATCAACCAGATACTGTAATTTGTTTTCTCTACAGTTTTGTTTTGTGTAAATGGACATTGTACTGTATTGTAGAATATGTAATTCATTGTGCAAATGTTTCCCCTTAAAAATAGAATATATGGACTTATACATATAAATGTTTCTCTTTCAAATAAAAACTAATTAATACAAAGTTCTGGCATGAAACTCTAGATGGTGCAGGCTAATAGGTCATTTTACTCACCTATTCATAATCACATCGTTATCTATAGGGCACAGCTGATTGGTTCCTGCCGTATTCAGTAGCCAATGAGCTCGCTGCTCAACCTTCAAATACTTGTGTAGCATTTGCCTTAGCAGTGCAGCGCGGTTTCAGAAACCCTCCACCTTCCCCAGCTCCACCTGTATAGATCTGCTATGGGCAATTCATGTACTCCATATTGTACAGCAGCAGCAGCAGCATGTCTTACTTGCTCAAAGCAGCGTGTCGTGTATGTATTGGCAGTAGCAGGTCCCGTAGCTACTTGCTCTGCCGTAGCAGCATAAATAACAGCAGCAGCGTAGCAGATCTATTCCGCCAAGACCAAACATTCAACAATGTCATACCCATTACCATGCCAATCACTCAGAGAGTTGTCAGGACAGAAATCATTTTAAATGCTAAACGTGAATTTTGGCTTCACAACATTACAGTATGAAAAATTAATATTATTTAGAGATTTGCTAAAGATTACAAGGTAACACTTTGCAATAAGGTGTCATTTGTTAGAATTAGTCAATGCATTACATGAACTAACAATGAACAATATATTTTTGCAGGATTTATTTATCTTTGTTAATGCTAGGTAATAAAAATGTTCATGTTAGTTTAGTGCATTAACTAATGTAATTTTTCGGAATGTTTGGTTCAGGAAATGTGCTACCAGGATGGTGTGTCCATTAAAACACAGAGGTCCAGTACTCAGTCCATAATCATTTATTGCAACAGATGAATCAGGCCATAAAGTGGAATTGGACTCAGATATAGAGTTGTATGGTTTCTATAAACAAAATAAACAAACAGAATCTTAAATATAATTAACACCATAGAACTTCAACTAATAAATAATTAATCACATAAATCCAATCCTAAACAATTCAACATCAAATAGTAAGAAACACAAGAATCATAATCACATAGAACATTTCAGAATTAGACAAACAGAATCTCAGAAACAAATCAAAAGGGCACAAACTTACATTGTCAGGAACACATCAACTCTTCAAAGGTTCTCATTAAGAGAGAAAGAAAGGACAGTCTGTTTCCATTGCATATGGCACACACCAACACACCAAACAATAGTACCTTATCACTCATTAAGTGCACCTGAGGAGACTTAGCTCCTCCCATGACTGGCTATGTCATGTGATCCATAGGAATTCTCAACACTAATGTTAACAGATACAACTTATGATCTTAAAATAAATATTAATAAATGTTGAGATTAACTAAGATTAATAAATGCTGAAGAAGTATTGTTCATTCTAAGTTCAAGTGTTATTAAAAAAGCGTTTTTAAAGATGAACTTTAATAGTGCATTAAATAATGGCAAAATATGTACAGTTTTAAATGAGCATGCACAATTGAAAAACCAATATCATATTGTTTTACGAACAGTACTCTCCAGTATCGGCCGACAACCAATATGGCACCGTTATATTGTGGACAAAAAAAAAACCTCATACTCCACATGAAAGTAAACAGGGTCAACTTTGATTTCATGTTGACATTTAGTAAAAAAGGTGACAAGCAGGAAGCAGGTTTTATGTGACAGCCGAGATAAGACAGGATAAACAGACCAGCAGAAAACTGGCGTCAGTGTGAGTGAGAGGAATGATGCTGAAATGAGGACGCACTTGAAGCGTACACAGTGCCACCTGGATAGGCCCTGCGCCAAGACTGTTGTGTAAACTTGCAGTGCCATGCATATGCACGTGTGAACACACAAATGCACGCATGCTTGTTTTGGGTTGCCTTCTACTTGCACACTTAATGATCACACACAAATACACGCAACTGATGCAAAACAGCGACATCATCGCACACACAAAATAATTGTCACCGGCATTAATCTGTTTTGGCATGTCATTCGACACCCGCAGTGACAGAGTGTGAGAGCGATTCTCGTGCAGCCTTTTGCACAGTGATTCTGAAGAAAGGAGATATCGGCGGCAAGCTGTACCCTGACAGCCTTTCCACTCCCCACCCTCTCGGAAAGGATCTGCACTAGCGGGGCCGCAGTGCTGCGAGCACATCATCATTTAGAGCAGTAATGGCTCTAGTCTCCATGATAGAGGAAGGCAGCTGGAGAGATGCAGGCTGCGGCCCAATTCGCCTGCTTATACTATGCACTAAAAGTATGTACTTTTTGGTAATGGGGAAAGTGCATCCTTTTGAGTGTACAGTCAGAATATTAAAGTACTGGGACAGGTAGTAGGGGGGTGGGCACAGACCCCTTTGGCACATTTTTATATGTGTCCTGCCACCATAAACCAGTATTCCAAGATTCAAGCCCCCTGAAGGGGTTTTTGGAAATGTTTGCCTGATTGGAAATGGTTGTCATGTTGTCCTGTTTTAGCTGATCATGTAAATACATGTATTGAGAAATTATTGAGAAATATTAAATATTACAATTATTATAATTAACCCTGTAACGCCTACTGTATAATATTCAGGATGTGGTACGTGTCTTTATGCTGTGAAATCTTTACAGATTTTTAAGTAAATATAAGAATGACTTTTAGATTGTAGTGATATTCAAAATGAATACTTACTGGTATGATGAACGTTTATTTGTTAATCTCTCAATCATCATTGTATTGCATTGCATAATATTTTGCCCACACAATAAAAACTACAGAGCCTTATTAAAACTTAGCATTTAAATATCATCTTACTAAGACATATTATTGGGAGATATAGAGTGATGACTGATATTTAGATGTATGTAAGTAGTCTGCTGTACTATTATAATTTCATCTTACTTTTTGGCCATACAAGTATCAGCAACAGCACCAAATAATATCAAATATTTTTGCTCAGCTTAGGTGTTTTTCCTCCTAGAGTGGCAGCTACATATCGTCCCGTAATATATGAGCCCTAAAATCCTGATGTATCAAATATGATACTTAATATTATACGCAAAAGTATTGTTAGCTAACTTTGGTCGCAACTTCCAGTCAACTCTATTGGTAATGACATCAAAAAGTTTGGCTAAGTGCCTGCACTGAGACCGCTGCTGTGTCCCAAATCACTCTGATATAAATAAGAAATGTTAAAATGATATCACTTCCAATTCAGTCATTCATTTAATTCAAACTGCAAAGAATGGTTAGCTTGAGTGCATAGCATTGTAGGACACAGTAACCAATACAGTGTGCTCTATATTGTATACTGCTTATTTTGATAAAGGTCATACAGGTATTGAAAATGTGCAGTATTGCAGAAAAACTAAGACTAGAAGTTTAGTATGCTAGTAAGTATACTTACCACAAAGTATCTAAAATAAACGGTTTATAATCAGGCTCAATCGGATTGAAATCCTTCCTTCAGCAGGTTGTGCTTGATAATGAGTTATTAAAAGCACAATTAACCGCGATAGAGAACCGGATTGGTTACAGACAGGTGGCTTTCGGTGGCGCATCTGAAGCGCATGAGTACTGAATTTAGTTTACTTTCTATTTAGTAGAATTTAGTATTGCGCTTGATCAGTCAAAAACACACGCTTATGTGTCAAAATGGCCGTCTTGGTGAGTATTCATGTAAACAGTCAGTTATGTCTAACTTGAAACAGTCGAGCAGCGAAATTACGATTACATTATACCATGCGTTAGGTCTTTTAACTCAGGGTTTGGTGAATAAGCAAAGTGGAATTCCTTATCACTTCAATTTAACAAGAAATGTTCAGATGGCACAATAAAAAAAGGCAGCAGCTATATTTGCACTAAGCGCAAATAATGATAGATACGTTTTACACACTGAAAGTGAAAAATAGCAGTATTTTCTTGCACTAAGTGTAAAAAGTTGCTAGATTCTATTTAACCTAGTGCAAATAGTGGCAGATACTATTTGAGTGTATTGTAGTACTATATTATAAAATAGTATGCATGAATAACAACATATTAAGTGTATGTGATTATTATATTTATTAAAATCGTAAAGTGAAGCTTATTTATTGGGACATTGTCCCAATCCCTAAAGCCCTCCCTTAGAGCTACCCCTAACCCTACCCATTAAACACTTTATTTCCACTAGTAAATACCAATCAGGCAAATTATTCCACTTTTCAAATGTTTTCTTAATTTTAATTTAAAATAAACTTCTCTCCGAGCTGATAAACAATGGGTAAAGGGAGAAGAATGCATTCGGAAACCCAGGTCAGTCGCGTCAAAAGATACCACCACCCACGCTTTTTGCACTTGGTGACACCCTGATAAAGAAACTCTTAAACCTAGCAAGTCTCTCGTCGGCAGTTAAAACCAACTCACTGCATCAATTAAGTCATGACATCAAGCCTTCACATAGCACTGAGTGGATATTTTAAGAGATGGCTTTAAGTTCTTTTAGCATAACAACCTTGAATTGAACACTGGAAACTATTAAACAAAACAAACCACTTGAAGGACTTAATTCCTCAATATGACGGTCATAAAACAGCAAAACAACAGCAGCAGCCATTATGAGCCATCAGATGAGTCAATCTAGAAGACAATTCAGCACTTCTTGCTCATGACAAATAGTGAATCTAAAGGGGCTTTCGCACCGGATAGTTCTAGGATCTAACCACCAGGGTGGTTCCCCGAGAACTAATGATTCCCATAGGGACGTTTTCTGGTTGCATTCGCACTGCCAGTAGGAACTCTGAATGACGTAAGCCGTGTTTGTTGTTGTGACTTTTATTTTGACGGCGCGGCGGACCTTTATTTTGACCTTTTTCTTTTTTTTGACGCCGCTCAGAGTCAGAACGCCAGAGCCTGAGCAAACAAACAGTGCTCGCATTCTCCGTGTTCATTATAGTTTACGATCTGTCTTACAGTCCCGTCTAATACGTTATTAGATAGAACTGTTATTGTCACGTTTTGGGTTTTGTTTCTTGGGCCCTGTCCCAATATCCGCACTTGCGCCCTTGTGCCCCTCAATGCGCGTTCTCGCTAAGGGGTGCAAGACCGTAGGGTGTCCTGATCCTCTAATAGTGTTCTCCGGGGGTGATCACAAGGGCACTTAATGCACCCCTTTCGCAAGTGCGCATCATACCTCACTTTGCTGTGGGATATTACCCAGAATCGTTGTAGTTTTGTGACGTTCCGAACAGCTAACCAATAGGGGAGAAACTCCGAAGATAAAGGAAGCCGGTATGAAGTGTTTTTCAAGGCCGCGAAATTTAAAAATATTAGTGTTATTGTGTCACGAAATGTAGTTTTAAGAGTTTTTTCAGTCAAGAATATAGTTGTTTAAAGCTCAAATCTGTGGTTTGTTTATAAAGATAGCGCCTATTTAAAAATTTGATCGGACTTTTTCGGAGTTCCATGGATCAGCGGGCGCACAGCGCTCATGTACCCCGCCTGGAACAGCCTTACCTCGGCTAGTCATTCTGACGTTTCCCGCGGGCTCTGTGTCTAGCGATCTTTGGTCTCATTAATGTATGATTTGTTCCCTGGCAAATCGTTTTGGTTGAGGGCAAAGTGAAGTTTCATGACTTTATATATTTATGCTATTTAACTGTAACGTTAGCCTGGTGACTTATGTATGACTGAATCTTTTAACTTGCTTTATTTCTTGACTTATAGATTCTTATACTTTTTAGGCTACTTATAATTTAATAATGGCTATTATTGATCAATAAAACTGAAATTTAACAAAAAGAGACAGGGTTGTGTCATTTTATTTCATATAGCCTATGTAAGACTTTTAATATATAGCCTTAGCCTATATATAATATATCACCAACACGTCATGTATTTTTTCATGTATGGGATGGGAAGAATTTCATATATCAATTTCCATAATAACATAATTAAAATTGCATTTCGAATTGCTGTGAATACGGTAAGGCAGTATAATCACAATTTATCTTAGCCAAAAACTGTTTGAAAAAAAAAAAAAATAACATTAACAGAGAGGTTAGTAGCTAAGAGTAAAAAAAGATATAATTTTTTTCATTCAAAGGATTGTGTCATGTTACAGCTATTATAAGCAGCACACACATTAGCCAAATGAATGGTGTTTGCTCTCCTGATCACAACAGAAGTGACGTGTGCAAAACTGTCCCAATTCTGCTCTTCACAGCTTCGGGCCCTTGCGCACTTACTCCGCTAAGTGCACTTTCAACTAGTGTCCACTTCCAGGAAGGCCTTAGGGCTCAAGTGAGAATCGGGACTGGGCCTTGTTCTTGCCATTGTCATGTTTCTGTGTCTTGTCATGTGATTCCCTGTTTGTCATGTGATCCTGCCATGTGTCTTGTCATTGGTTAATCGTCTGATCATTGTTCACAGGTGTTCCTTGTCTTGTAATTAGTCTGTGTATTTAAGCCCTCATGTTTGCCCTGTGTCTTTGTCGAGTATTAAATGTTTCCTGTAATGTTGTACAGCGTATGTTTATTTTCTTGTCTTGAGTTCCATGCCTCATCATGCCTTTGTTTTATGTTTGATCACGTTTTGGAATAAATTGCATTTGGGTTCTCACTACTAATTGCCTCCAGTGGACTTCAACCGTTACAGTTATACATACAAAGTAGACAATAGAGAAAAATGAGTAGCGTATGCCGTGTGGTTGATCACACGTCTGGTTGGTCCCTTCAAAGTTGCGTTGGATTTTCTCCTCAGCGTAAAGGTTAAGAGGCCCATCTATCACTGTTTTCCATATTCGTAGAGTTAGTTTGTGGAGTAAGTATATAGGCTATAATCTGTGTTTACACAGCCTTTTTAAAAATGGCGGGTACTAGTGTTTCGCGTGCGTTCGGCCAATCAGCGAACACTAACGGATAGTTCGTATAGTGCTTGTTTAGACCCTATTCTGAAGTAGGAGCTAAATTAGTTCCTCCAAAAGAATTCCTAGAACTAAAATAGTTCCTAGTTCCTGCGGTGCGAACGCGCCAAAATCCTGTTACTTCCGCCAACAGTTCTAGGAACTATGAAAAGGTATGCGAACGCCCCTTAAGAGACAAGCACGTCCTCTAAAAGTACACCATCAGCCTTTAGACACACACACAGTCATTCTGGCTTTCTTATATAGGCCTATCCCATTATTACAAACTTATCAGACATTGAGAATTGTGCAACTTGATTATCAAATATAAATATTATTTAGTTGCATTCAAAATCTAAATGATGATTCATGATGCATCTGTGTGTGTGTGATCACTTTCTGATAATCGTTCAATGCATCTACATTGTCATATGCCACAAAAATCAGTGTGATCATTCCTAGAAATCATTACTAGTCAGCGTTTTTTTTTTTTTGTGGTAGATCTCTAGATATCAATGCTTTGGCCTCCGGACACACTGGCACCATGATATGCCTGTTGCATATTTAATATGACAGAACATATGAGGCTGCACTGGAGCAGAACCGCAAAAACAACAGCACTGAAAACGAATTGCATGGCCTTGCATGACCTCTGCCTTTGGGGGAGCCGCAGATGTCAGGGATTATTTCAGCCCGTAGTTTTGTATAATCAATATATGGTGCATCTGTAATCATTCAAAAGTTGACTCACAGTTTACAGTAGAAGATGTGTCTGGAAAAGGAGCCAGGGACACAGTATTTATATTATATAACAAAATAAAATTCAAAGAAGGTCTAAAATGTCCAAGGGGGAGCGTGCAAACAGGAAGGAGAGTGTGGCGTCCTCTTTGTGCCAGAGAAATGAAGGTCGGGCCGTTACATCCAGAGATGCAGAGCCAGGCGGTAATTATCTTAGCAGGAAATTCACAACTGAAGAATTGACTCCCTTTTAATTCATGAGCTGGAATTTAAATTGAATCGGCCACATCTTACACCTGAATTGAAATGACAGGAAGAGGAATTTGAATTGCAATTCAAAGAAATTCAATACAGATAATGTATTTTGGGAAATTAAGTGTTCTTCCACCCTGATCCACAGAAGTTAATTTATTCAATTATATCTATTTATGTATGTCTGTATTTAAAGGGTTAGTTCACCCAAAAATGAAAATTCTGTCAGTAATTACTCACCCTCATGTTGTTCCAACCCCGTAAGACTTTCGTTCATCTTCGGAACACAAATTAAGATATTTTTGATTAAATCTGAGAGCTGGATCACTCCACCATAGGCTTTGCATCACACACATGACCAGCGTCGGCCAATAGTGAGCCTACGTGTAACGTACAACACAGAAGCGCTACGCAATATCACTACGTGAAATCTCAAGGCCCACAGAGAAGCAAATGAGTAGTTGAATTAAGTCGTTATTTTTGTTTGTTTTTTGCGCACAAAAAGTATTCTCGTCGCTTGATAAACTTAAAATTGAGCCACTGTAGTCACTCGGACTATTTTAACGATGTCTTTCATAACTTTTGGGCCGGCCAGTTTCGATCCCTTAAGAAGCCTATGGAGGAGTGATCCAGCTCTCAGATTTAATCAAAAATATCTTACTTCGTGTTCCGAAGATGAACGAAAGTCTTACGGGGTTGGAACAACATGAGGGTGAGTAATTACTGACAGAATTTTCATTTTTGGGTGAACTAACCCTTTAAGTATGTCTTATATATATCCATATATATATCCATCCATCTATAATATGCTTTAGGTGTGTACTTAATCATTTATCTATGGTAGACATTAAGTAGTATTACTCTGTTACTATAGTAAAATAAAGTTTTATTTTTAGAAATTCTCAAAACTACTTGTTCATCCTCCACATTATCTAGTCATTTGTGCACATCCTAAAAGCAATTTCTCATTCTTTTGAACAAATTGCAAATGCTTTGGTACATTCATGCAATTGATTATGTACAATTATCTGCTGTTTATTCCATTATCAATTGCTTATGTCAATGTATTATAACAACGTCAAAGTATTAGTTTGACGTATTAGTTCAAAATGGTTGAACTAGTTGTAATAAACTGTCAAGCATATTTTCTTTGACTTTTTTTTTTTTGTAAACGTGTACTGAATTGATGAATTGCACAGGTGAATCTTGAATATCACTAATGAAGGGAAAGGGAATGTATTAGTTCAAGCTATGATTAACCAGTTTTCTAAAATATCTCAGAGGTACATCTCATGAACCTTCATTTGGCAAGTATATATAGACTTGATATGGATAATGGAAGAACAACAAGAAAACAAACAGGGTCAACAGTCAGGAAGAAGAAGAAGAGTGCGGATGCGTTATGGAAGGGTAGGGAGGCAAAACAGACAAAGTGGTGAAGCAATGCCTGGGATGTATGCATGTTTCTGATGTAATAAGTGCCACTACCATATTCTCAATCATAACCTTACGGGTCGAAAGTTATACAGCCGAATGCTGAGAGAACAACCGTGTCCTCAATCATTCAAACGTTTGTAGACGGGTATGTAATCAGACAATGTTCACTACTGTTATACTGTACACTTACTGTAATGCTACATTTCTTGCATTTTATATTATACAGTAAATATACTTTAATAGACACTTGTTTTGAGAAATGCACTTACTGGTTGCAAATGTTAAGGATGATTCCAGAAATGTTCCAAGGCGACTAAGACAAACTGTGTCAACTTTGAATAAAAAATATGCCAATCAGTATCAGTGGTAAAAGTCTCAGTCATAAAAGTTTTTATATTTCAGCCTGAAACACTGGTGCAACTGTGAATATAAAAACACACCCTTTTTTTCCAAAAAATGTTTCTTCTCTTTTGTTGTTCACATATTCTCTCCTCAGGAAGTTTACTTTCTGTCAGCGGCTGTGCCAAACGTGTCTTGGGTCATGAATATTAATGCCGCTTTGAGACGTTTGCCCTAGCTGATTTGCTGAAAGGCGGACGTTGGTAGGTGAGAACGCTAGCCGTGTGGGATTACAGTTTACCGTTTGTGTGTTTGTTCAGCCCATTGTCAAAGCAATGGCTGGCAGAATCTTCTGATCAACATTTTAAGCGGCGAGCTGCAATTTTTTCCCTTCACACTGTGACAAAGCAAAATAAACCTCTTTAAATGATTGTCTCTAAAACATTGTGTTTATAGTCACAATTAGTGGTTGTTTTGCCCCTTTAATGTGTGCAAGAGGATGAAGCAAATCTAATTGCCCCATGCAGCTAAAAAATAAATATATATATATATATATATATATATATATTGTAAACAGTGCAGCTTAAGGTAATACTGTATATTTTTCTAAATAAAAAATAGATTTTTGTCTTAAATGCCAAAGTATATTACAAAACATACTTCAAATCAGGATTATTATAGTTAATTAAAACTAAAATAAAATAACTTTATTTAGCTAATAACAAAAACTAAAATACATTTTTTATAAAAACTACATATACATATCAAGCAAAAATTACTAAAACACACAACAAAATACCCAACCAATAAAAATTCCAAATATTAATAAACTGTAATAGTTTTAATTTTTTTTTTTCAATTATACTAAAATAATAGGAGAAACCAAAAAAAATTAACAATATGACAATATATTTTGGGTAATATAAATATATTAAATTGCAAACAGATTTTGAAAATATATAACTACAACATTTTGAAAATATATTTATGTATTTTTTGTAATTTAATAGTAAATATTTAGTATTTTAATAGTATTTAACACATTTAGTATTAATTTAGTATTTAATAGTAAGTATTTTAATATTAGCAATATATTTATAGTAATTTTCTTGTACATTTAGAAATATATTAAAAATACTATAGTCTTAAAAAAGTCTTGAAACTAGTCTGGCAAACTATAGTTTTAATAATTCAGCCCTTTTACTTAATATATTCAAAAATTAGTTCTTTTGTACTTTTACTCAAGTAGGAATCTAAAAGTAATACTATAATATTCCATTAGGATATGAAATGTATTTTGGTCGCACAAGCATGCCAGCTCATGAACTAGATTAATAATTAGTACTCTTCATGAACTGTACACAAACTATTAAACAAATATTATGACCCAGCACATTTGCTCCCACAATGACTCTCTAATTGAAACCAACTCAGAGAGTCAAAGCTTACAGAAAATCCCACGCAACATTGTGGCGCGTTCATCTTGTAAATACGATGATACCGACGTGACATGAAGGCACAAGGGGAGGTGGACCCTCTGCCACGGGGAATACAGGCGAGCACAGCATTTATTCAGCATTACAACCCAACGGCCGCACAGGAGATTCCTCATGGCACTGCGAAGACACAGCATGATGTTCTTTCTGTCTGAAGAAAAACTGCATGCCCATGCTCTGAATCAATAATTCATATAGTTTCATGTGTGTGAAGAAATGGTGAACAAAAAAGAACAGGCCTGACTAAACTGTAGTCTCGCCTTTGGCATCCAGCAGGTACAAAGAAATGTTTCCATTAAATGAAATATTGGAAAATGAAATGAAGTATCTCTAGAAACAGGAAGAGAGACAGAAAGCTAATCATTGGGAGAATCTGTTCAAATGTAAGTGCAGTTTCTGACAAGATATTGCACTATGTAGCACTACTTTTTTAACTAAAGCAAGAACTCTGAGCGCATAAAAAACTCACACCGGCAGTACGATTATGGCTGTGATCTCAGCAATCTGATTCAAAAACAAGCACACAATGTGCTTGTTATGATGTTCCCCTGCCGAAAATAGCGCAAGCAGAGACTATTTAATATACACCTTCATACTTGGTGTGTAATGAAGACAAAAATGCCACTTAAAGAATAGTTCAGCAAAAAAAAAAATCCATTCTCATTATTTGAACGTGCACAAAAGTTTGGGGACAGTAAGATTTTTTTATGGTTTTTGAAAGAAGTCTCTTATGCTCACCATGACTGAATTTATGTGATTAAAATACAATAAAAACACTAATACTATGAAATATTTAAAACCCTTTTAATATATTTTGAAAAGTTATTTATTCCTGTAAACAAAGCTACATTTTCAGCATCATTACTCCAGTCTTCAGTGTCACATGATCCTTCAGAAATCCTTCTAATAAACTGATTTGTTTCTCAATTATTATTATTATTATTATTATTAAAACAGTTTTATTATTATTAAAAAAGTTCTGCTGCTTAATTTATGTGCAACATTTATTTAAAAGCTTTTGTTATATTATACATGCCTTTATTGTTACTTTTAATTCATTAAATGCATGCATGCTAAAAAATTTTTTTTTTAAATGTTATATATATATATATATATATAAACTGTAAAAAATATATTGTTGGTTTAAAACCCTTTATCGGGCAAGGAACCATATTTGGTAACTTAATCGCGCATTCAAACTGACTCTCCCCTGCCTGTTTGCGTTGTCGTATGAGCGCATATATTTCTCCTAGCCAATCAGCGAAGATCAGGCTACGTCACTGATAGTCACACCATGGCATCTGACAAATCAGAAGTTGCGCGGAGCATTTCAAACTTCAGTGTCGTTCCGGATATTGGAAAGTGAGGTTATGCGCTACTACCTACTACCACATCAGCGCTAATAACTTCAAAACAAAAAATGGTTGATGGTTGAAAAAAGTTGATGAAACTCACACATTCTATGATTGAATAGTTGTGCAACATGTTGAGATAGGTGTTGTTTGCATAGATTTCTTGAAAGTAGTGACATTTGTGGCATGAAAAATGGTGAGACCATATTTGATCATACGTAAGTTCGTTCACGTAAGATTAGCGCAAGTGATAGGAAGACCATATTTAGACATACGCCCTATGCGTGTAGAAAAGCCGAACTAGGGTATTTTTTCTACAAATAATGCATTATAACCACACTCTATGATTATAATGTAGGACAATAGTATTTACTAGTGCATTGTATGTTATCACAGGTTTGAATAACATTTTAAAGTGATCCAGTGGGAAACGTAACACATTTATAGATTTTCAAGCCATATTAGATATTGAAATATGTGTGGTTTTGGTCAGTTTTATGACCTTTATAACAGTTTTTAATACTTATAATGATATTTTGCACTTCTTATTATATATTTACATATATTATGACAGACCAGTCCAATGTTACTCACTTATTTTTCTTATTATTTATATTTCAGTAGATCTGCACTTCACTGTTACTCAACAAATAACTCAAACTGGGCTTGATATTGACTCAAAAATGTACTCTCTGTTCTTTGCAGCTATCTACGTGAATCTTTTACGGCAAGAGGGAGACAGTCGTGCCAGCCCACCCCAGCATCAGTGATGATGAGGGCTCTGAGGAGGAAGATGATGATGTGGCAGACCCTGACTTCCTCCCACCCACCCACAACCTAGACACTCCAGGACAGAGTTATATAGTATTATATATATATTTAATTTAATTTAAAATGTTCCTAATAATAATTTAAAATGTTCCTAAATAAATATTTTTATGTTTGTAACAAGTTTATGTGTTTTTATTATATTTGTATATATACACTTTTTAAGGGGGAAAAAATTACCCTAGACTGGCAAGGAACCATATATGGTAACTTCATTGCCCTTGATTTCCAACCTAAAAATATATTTTTTTTTAAAAACTCACAAATGTTTAGAAGTCTTATAATATCCTCCAATAACACTCTATGGTTGAAATTTAGAATTTCCAAGTATTTCAATGAGTGCCCTATAAAGGGTTAACTTAAAAAAGTTATCTGGTTGCCTGAAAATTTGAGTTTATTGAAATGAAAAATTTTAGTTAAAGGTACAATATGTAGGAATTTTTTAATAAAATATCCAAAATTCACTTGCACAGTGTGATATATTTCCTGCAGTTGTGTACTTACAATATCCCAAAAGTCTCCAAAGATTTTTTATTTCAGAGAAATTCCCATTTTAAATAAGTGGTCGTCCCGGAAAAAAAGGACGCCTGTCAATGACGCAATATCCGCGCTTTCCTCGGTTTCCGCTCGTACTGCCATAGCCATGACGTAACCATGGCGACAGACGCGGACAACTGCATAGTGCGTAACGTTTAGCTGCACGCTGTTGTGGTTTCGTTCAATCATTATGGACCATGGCAAGCAGACTTTGGGACCAAAAAAAAGAAGAACTAAAATGAGGATCAATATCGGCGTGGCGTTTTCGAGATGCCGAGAGCTCCACGTCCGCGACTAACTTGGAGGACCAACACCGCTCTTGCAAATACTTTATTAGACAGGTGAGCAAATGTACATAAAACAAAAGGATGTATCTGTGTTTCCTTGCAACACATGCAACTGTCAATAATATCACTTATAAACAATGCGAGATACATAGGCCTTTATGACGTGACAGATCAATCATTATGCATATGTTGATTCACCTCAAAAACTATCAAGTGATCGTTATGCTGATGAAAATTCACAGTTATATTGCGCTTTGTACTTTGGTAATGCTTTTTATCACTTGTGTTTTGACGGAGATTATGGCAGTGCAATTAAATACAATCGGATATGTGTTGTTAAACAATATTTAGCCATTACTTGCAAATGTTCGTTCAAATTTACTTTGAGTACGATTGGTTTGAACACGTAAAACAACACGGCATTAACGATAAACACGTAAAACTGCGCAGCATTAACCCAACAAATCATTTGACAAATAGCTGTAACAGGATAATATAGTATAACATTTCGCGTTCCTTGCAGTTAATTCATTATGGTGACATAAAATATTGCGATCAGACGATAAGTACCTCATCCGTGATCATGATTCATTAATTCCATAACATCTCTGGATGGTGAAAACGACATCTCCCATCGTTCAACTCTCCCTCATAGCGTCACCAAGCTTCGCCTTTGTTATTGTTGGTAACTGCGCCCTCTTGTGGTGAAAAATTCCTACATATTGTACCTTTAATAAAATGAAGGGGATTGGTTTAATAAATAGAAACTCAAAATATGATGTTATCTGAACCACATTAATTATCTAAGTTGATTTGAGTAAAATTGTGTGTGTGTGTGTGTGTATATATATATATATATATATATATATATATATGTTTGTTTTTGTTCTTTGTTTATGATTGACAATCTTAAACTGGAGTAAAACACAATCAATACAGAGTAACCTCAATATAGTGTATAAACGGTGCATTTTATTTATTCATTTTATTTGTATTTATTTTATGAATAAAAATAGCATTTAGCATTAAGATGTTCACTGAACATCATTGTATAGAAAAACAGCATACAGGTTTGTAACAACATGAGGATAAGTAAATAATGACAGACCTGTCATTTTTGGATGCACTATTCCTTTAGTGCACTCTGATGAAGACATCTGCATAAAACACTAATGCCTTGTCTCCAAATCTTTGCCCAGTCACACGCTGTTAGTTAGCTAGCTGAGAGCAATATGCTCTGCCATCCCAAATAAAGAGAATTTTATTCATTAATGTGACTCATTTTCTCATGTGACTATATATCTCGCCACATCACATAATTCCTTTGGCCTAGAACTATTTTCATAGCCAGTGCTGTACTGTCAAGTTGGGTTTTTGTCAAGATGAAAATTCTTACAGTATGTGCTATGAAATTTTATTTAACTATTAACAGTATTATTTATTTAAGGCTGAAAATTAAACTTTTGTCATCATTTTCATCCTCAAGTGGTTCCAAAGCCGTATTAAATTATTCTTGGCCGTCGAAAAAAGATGTTTAAAATGTCTGTGCTGCTTTTTACGACTCATTTAAAGTAGGTATTTATACCTTAAAATCCCACAACAGCGCCATAAATGTAGTCCATAAAAGTCATTTGAACTCATATGTTAGATTTGTGTGAAGAATAGAACATAATTAAAGTGGTAAAGACAAAACCTTGTGTAATGTGTGTCCATTTTGACATTTTGAATTACACACAACAAGCACAAATCAGATCGAAGAGCTCCAGCGGAAGGAACATCTCTGGTTTTACATAAGAAAGAAATAGTACATGAGGGGGGGAGTAAATAGTTTTTGGGTGAATTCATCTTTTTATTATCCAAAAGACCAAAATGCATTTTAGATCCATTCTAACAACAGGATGGGTTTTTAGACAAAAAATCTCACACATAGATGTCACATAGCAGATAATATTTTCTACTATTAATAAATTAACACTACCTTGAGGACGATTTTATGGCCTGGATCTGGACAAACCTTTTTGGATTTCGCCGCATAAGAGCCCCTGCAGTGGTGATTTGCTTACAAATGCAAATTGCAATTAACAACCAACATTAACCCAAAGCTTTAAGTGCTTGTTTATCACTTAGTCTTCGCCCAAGGCAGCACAAAAAAAAAAAAAAAAATATTGACTGCATCAGTGAAAGTACTCTAACATCCAAAGACAAACTTCAACCACGCGGACCGATGCTTTCCGAATTTCCTTTTCAATTAATTATTTTGAGGACATTCTAGCAAATAGCTTCTGACCATACTTGCTTAAAGCCAAATCATTCTTAAAGGGGTCATATAATGGTACATGCACTTTTACAAGTTGACTGAAATGTGTGTTGGCAGTGCCTGTACACAACCATCCTATAATGATAAAAATCCATCCAGTGTTTTTGTTTTAATCTCCTTATATGTTTTCCCATCTCAAATCGAGCCGTGTGACGTCACACGGTCGGACGCCCCTCCCACGATTTTTGATTGACAGCAGCGTTTCAACACAGACCCGCACTGAGCGAGCTGTCATCGTAGTCCGCCATTGTTGATACGCTGGAGCAGAATGGCGTCTAGGCGATTGTGGTGTTCTGTTCTTGGGTGTAATAACGAACACAGCAGTCATTTTGATGTTCCTAAATCCGGACCGCTGAAGACGCAGTGGCTGAGTTTTGTTTTCGAAGGGAATATTCCCCACGAGCAACGTCAATGCTTTCATGTTTGCGCGAATCATTTCTCAGCAGACTGCTTTATAAACGAGGGTCAGTATGAGCTGGTTTTGCTAAGAAGCTGCTTCTGAAAAAAGAATCGGTACCAACTATTCATGTTCCTGCTGCACCTCCAGAAGAAGTGAGTGTAAAGTTTTATTAACCTTTATATTAATCTTTGCAAATCGCTTGCACGCTTCATGATGAATGCGGCTAAGGTTTACACTCGGGGTACATTACGGCATGTATTCTATGCACGAGGTTCTCAATATAATTCATAATCCCACGTTTATAATGAACAACGCGTTATGGTTATTGTGTTATTACAAACTGTGTACACAGGTGTTAAAGTTAACGTGGTAACACTACACTAAGCTTACTTTTGTAGATGGTTTATAACGGTGTCTGTTACTGATTAAGAAGAATGTCAAAAAATCTAATTGATACGGTTGCACAGATGTGTCCTCAGAGACTCCTGCTGCCATTCTTTCCCCAAAATATGCCCTCAGCTGTTGCCAAGGGCAAGGCAACACTCCACGTGTGTTGTGTCAAAACGCCCCACCGAACAGAGAGGCGGGTTGAGCAAAGCTCATTATCATTTAAAGACGCATGCACTTAAATGGCGTGCTGAAAACAGAGCTGTTTTTGACCAGGTAAAATGAGTGTTTTCTTACAATACTGATGAGAATTTTTAATTAAAGTATATTACAAACTTTTCATTTAGACCCTAAAGAATCATATTAACTTGTATAAAAATGACATTATATGACCCCTTTAAAGGTGAACTAAGTAACTTTTTTACCTTAACCGAACAGCTTTGGAGTCATTGTAATGTTTATATTACTGATTTCGCGTTGAATGGTGGTCGTCTCGCACCCCCCTGGTGCCTGTGAGCCGCAAAACCACCCTTACAACTTTGGGCCGGCGGGCCGCCGGCCTCAGTGTTAGGAAGTATCGTGTGATATCAGGTCTCGCGAGGTAACGAATTGCTTTATGGCAAAAAACAGATCTGATAAAATTCGGATAAAATGAGCATCAAACAGAAATAACCCGGCGCCGTATACATGTGGTGTTGGGCGCGCGCAGCTCTTAAAGGGGCCACACCTTATTTCCACTTGTTACAGCGTCCATCCTACTGAACAGGTACTGGTGTACAGGGGGAGGGGATCCAGCCGTGAGTGCGAGCCATCTCTGCGTGAGTGCTATTCACGACAGTACAAGTACTCCACAGCGACTCTAGGAGTCGCTGTTTGACAAAAACGGAATTCCTACTTAGTGCTGCTTTAAAGGAGAAGAGTGTAATTTTTTTATGTTAAAAACACTTTCTTTGTGGTGTGGTAACCCCGCTATGGGGTTTATATGCGGTGGTTTCACAATGTTGCTCAGTTTATTTGGCTGCTTTTTCTTGTAAATTTCTAGCTCAATTACTTATCTGTTTGCTTAGGGAAAAGGAAATGTGTTTGAAAATTATATTTGCAAATTTGTTTAGTGCTAGGGGCACCAGAATGACACATTTCACCTTTAACTACCAAAAAAATAAATAATACAAAAATAAAAAATGAATTCACTCTATATTATATAAGGTGACTTAGCCAGTAAAGCAACAAATAAAACCTCCATCATCCTTCGCAAGTAAGAAAAAAAAAAATCCAAAATGGTGGAGAGTTGATGTAAATGTAAATATTGTACTCAAAAAAAGGAATAAAACAGTTAATGAAAAAAACATGTAAACTCCACACAGAAAGGACTCCTGGCTCAGCTGGGGTTCAAACCCAGGGACCTTCTTGCTATGAGGCGACACTGCTACCCCCTGCTTCACCGTGCCGCCCGTTTTAAGGATTTATATATAGAGCACTAATTAAGAAAACGGGTTTTACAATGTTTAGACAGCGAGGCTGCTCACTAAATTTTGAAACAGAGCTAAATAGTCTCATCCTGAAAGTCTACACATGTGCAAATTAAGCAGGAACCACAGGAAAAGACACTACAAAATAGGTCATTGTGTCATGCAATGAAGAATGAATCTATAGTTCACTGAACGTTAACCCCCCCACCCCCACACACACACCCAAATAGCATGCCTTGTCAGCTAATTTACACCATTCTCCTGAGATAAATTCCATTCAATATTTCGTTTTCCTTAAGGCCTCTTTTTCTGGAAGGCATATGGTGGTATAGAGCCCCTGTGTCGCTCAGAGAACATCATCAGAACGTATAGCTGTGGGCAGCCCTTCTCGGAAACCGTGCAAATCCCAAATCGTTGTCACGGAAACTGAGAAAGGAGTCTCGGATGATCAGCAGAGGGCCACCTAGTTCAACACCTCACGCAGATGTGCTATTCACCAGGAGTCAGCATGCAATACTCTTACAAATAAAGGTTCCAAAAGGGGTTTTTGAAGTGATGCCATAGAAGAACCATTGTTTTCTTAGTTTGAAGAACATTTTAAGGCTAGATACTATAGGCAAAAACATTGTTTTTTCACACTCTGGTCAATTTTGTGCTATTTGGCTTTTCATAACATGCTTTTAAAACTAATGGAAAGAAAATAGTGTTTATTTTATAGCACTTTATCTATTTGCATATATTTCAATTACAATACATATCATTAAAGCCCATTTTGTCAAAATGAGCCAGAAATCTCCACTTTAGTAACACACCAAACTTTTCTCTATATTCTGTTTTTTTTTACAGAGGGGTTTGTTTATATATCATTTGCCTGATCTTATACATTTTATTCTTAAACATTTTTAATATATTTATATTCTTTCTTTCCGGCTGTTGACAGATTGATTTATGGAGTGATAAAAATCTCTTATGTAAAAAACCTTTGACTCTAATAATGACAAACAACAACATGAAAAAAAGAATTTTGAAACTGGCTTTATCCAATGTTCAGATTTCTGTTCTGGAAATGTATGCAAATTTAGTGCATATTAAAAGGGGTACTTCACCACTGGCAAAATGGGCTCTCAATAAAACTTGGCTGCCTATACAGTAGAAAGGCGAAAAGAATTGAAATCGGTGCTCTCGACTAGAGAAAACAGAGAAAAAAGGCTGCCTTCACTTTTGCCAAATAGGTAGGAAAACTTCAACACCCATAATGCACTGGGCATGTTGCCATCCAAGGCCACTCCCACCAGTCTGCTATGGATACACTTACCAGTCAAATCCCGCCTTGCTAAGGTGTTGACATGTATTGTTCCCAGGTGCAAGAATTCATAGAGTAAATGTTTACCGGGAGTGAGTTCCTTTCGGTTTCCAGTGAAGGATCCAGTGCGTTGTAGGCAGTGGTGTAGTGCAGGGTATACGCAGGTTTACGGCGTATACCCACTTCTTTTTCAGTCGGCATTGCGTATACTCACTTCTAAATCCCACTGATGCGCATCATTTAGTAGCTAATCCAATCTCATGTGAATAAAAAAACACCCAGTCAGGGTCGTTTTTTTAAGTGTAGCCTATATAATGAAAGTTGTGAAAAAATCCCCTAATATTAACTCTAATTTGGTGCCACAATGATTCGCTCATCGCGACGATAACTGACCTTCTCATCTGAGCTTCTCATCTCACTCAAACACCCGCTTGTCAATGTCTAATGTTTGATTTTTGTTCATAGAAGCGCGAGCGCGAATCCCAAAGCGACGCTTCACTTCAGTTAACGATCATACTGTGCGGGATAAGATGCAAGTAGCTAAAATAAACAGCTGTTTTTTCGATAGAAGTTTTAAATGACCGACAGAAATAATCAGTTTGATCAAAGACAGTGGAAAGTATAAGCTCAATTTAACAACACAAGCACCCTATTAAATATATTGCCATTATTATTGTATAAATATATTTGTATAACGTTACCTCGAATGTGTTGTTTGTATCACTCCGCTTGTCTGTGTTTGCGCAACTTGCATCATTAAGCCAGAAGGCAGCGACAAGCTTAAATGAACAGATTAGTCCAAAAACATTGATTAATTTAGGAAAGAAAAAGAAGCTGAAACGTACTCGGTTACTAACGTAACCTCTGTTCTCTCTAGAGAGGGAACGAGTACTGCGTAATAGCTTTACGCTAGGGGAAAAACTCTTTTCCGCGAGATATTGAAGCCAAAAATTATCCTTAATTTTTTAATAATGTAAAACGCTTTGCAGCAGCAAGCAGACATAGGCGAAACAGCTCGCGCGCCTATTGGCTGCTCTGCAGCAAATGCAGCAGCCTATCGAGAGAGACTCTGCGTGACGTAATAACCAATGGGGGCCATTCGCGCCCTTATCGTCACGTCCCGCCAGAAGGGGCGTGGTCTCACCCTATAAATATGCTCGTTAGGCTGATACAAACTGGTTTTTACCGCTGAAGCGAACCAGAGCGTATTCCAAGCACGGCAAGATACGCAGTACTCGTTCCCTCTCTAGAGAGAACAGAGGTTACGTTAGTAACCGAGTACGTTCTCTTACGAGAGTATCTCTCGTACTGCGTAATAGCTTTACGCTAGGGGAACACAATGCAACACGCCGTGCGTACAGGGATCCAACACCAAAGTCCCGGGGCCGAAGCCCAGGGCTCATGTAGTGCATAATCACCATAAACTCACATAGAGCGGAGGAAGAGAGGCTGGAAGCGTCATTCCTTATAAAAAAGCACCCAGCGGGGCTATTATATGACAACAAAACGCGCAGCCAGGGTGAAAGCTTTCAGCCTGATCTGGGTAGCCATACGTGTGTCAACACTCATGGGGCTGCAGTAAACTCAGCATCTGGGCCGCAAAGGGGGGCAGATAGCACTGAATTTTAAACCGCCAAAAGCTTAGCTTGTAAGGCGGGTACCTCAAGGTTATAGTATTTTATAAATGTAGACGGCGAGGCCCAGCCCGCGGCCGTACAGATATCTTGCAGGGAAACCCCGCTTGACCACGCCCACGAAGAGGCCACGCCTCTCGTGGAGTGCGCCCTGACACCCAAAGGGCACTGTAGGCCCTTCGCAGAGTAAGCGAGCGCAATGGCGTCCACTATCCATCTGGATAGGCTCTGTTTTGAGGCGGCGAGTCCCTTGGAACGCCCGCCAAACAAAACAAAAAGCTGCTCCGTCTGTCTGAAAACGGACGAGCGTGACACATAAGCTCTCAATGCCCTGACGGGGCAAAGGAGACTCGCATCATCCTCCTCACTGAGAACCGGAAGGGCGGACAGGGAAATTACCTGGGCCCTGAACGGTGTATTGAGGGATTTCGGGACATACCCGTGCTTTGGTTTGAGAATGACCTTTGAGTCATTAGGCCCAAACTCCATACACGACGCGCTTACTGAAAGCGCCTGTAAGTCCCCTATGCGCTTCACTGAAGCGAGAGCCATGAGAAACACTGTTTTGAGCGACAGGTGTTTCATGTCCACCAGCTGGATTGGCTCGAACGGGGCGCCTTTCATGGCCTCCAGGACCGTGGAAAGGTCCCACGTCGGGACTGAAGGGGGCCTGGGAGGGTTCAGCCTCCGAGCTCCCCTAAGGAAACGCACGACTAAGTCGTTTTTCCCCAGCGACTGGCCAGACACCGGTTTTGCAAACGCTGCTATGGCCGCCACATACACTTTGAGCGTGGATGGGGTCCTGCCCTTATCCAGTAGCTCTTGAAGGAAGGAAAGCACTTCCGAAACCCCGCACTCCACAGGTGAAAAGCTCTGGGCTTGACACCATGCAGAGAAAACAGACCATTTCGAGGAGTAGAGCCGCCTGGTAGACGGAGCTCTAGCCTGCGCGATCGTGTTTAACACTCCCTCTGGGAGGCTAGCGGGTACCCGTTGATGGCCCATGCGTGCAGGGACCACAACTCCGGGCGAGGGTGCCAAATCGAGCCCTCCGCCTGAGAGAGGAGGTCTCTCCTCAATGGTACAGGCCATGGGGCAGTGCTGGTCAGCTGCATCAGGGCAGGGAACCACGTCTGGTTTGTCCAGAGCGGAGCTACGAGCAGCACTGGGCATCCGTTCTCCCTGATTCGTTCCAACACCTGAGGCAGGAGCGAGACGGGAGGAAAAGCATATAGGGGGCAGCGGGGCCAAACATGAGCCAGCGCGTCCTTGCTTTTCGAGAAAAACTCCGGGCAATGAGCGTTTTCGTGGGACGCGAACAGGTCCACTTGTGCTCTGCCGAACGTTTTCCACAGCAGCTGGACCGTCTGCGGGTGCAGCGACCATTCCCCTGCCGGGACCTTGTTCCTGGACAGTCTGTCTGGTCCCACATTCAGGTGACCAGGCACGTGCGCCGCTCTCAGTGAGAGCAGGCTGTGCTGAGCCCAGACCAGGAGGCGTTCCGTCAGCCTGTGCAGGTTTCGTGACCTGACGCCGCCCTGGCGATTTATGTATGCCACCACTGACATGTTGTCCGACCGGACTAAGACGTGGTGGCCTGTTATCTGGGGACAAAAAAGCCGTAGCGCTTTGTCGACTGCTATCATCTCCAAGCAGTTTATGTGAAGGAGCTTTTCCCGTTCTGACCACAGGCCAGCTAGCGGTCTGCCCTCGAGCAGCGCTCCCCACCCCGAGGTGGAGGCGTCCGTAGACACCACCTTCACACTCGAAGCGGTCCCCAGACTCACACCTGACTGATACCAGTCGGTCACTTTCCAAGGTTCCAGAGCTGAAACGCACTGAAGGTCGACCCTGAGGCGAAACAGACCCGCTGTCCATGCCCTGGGTGGAACTCGCGCTTTCAGCCACATCTGCAGTGGGCGCATGCGGAGCAAGCCCAACTGGAGTACAGAGGCTGCTGAGGCCATCAGCCCCAGCACTTTCTGAAACCTTTTGAGCGGAACTATCGCGCCGTGGCGGAAGGATTTCACGCCGCGCTGAATACTTAGTACGCGCTCTGGTGACAGGCGTGCTGTCATGGACAGCGAGTCCAACACGGTTCCCAGAAAGGAAATTTTCCGACTGGGAGACAGTGAGCTCTTCGCCCAATTGACTGTGAGGCCCAGCTTCTCGAGGTGCTCGAGTAATGCGGCCCTGTGTTCTATTAGCTCCGATCGTGATCGAGCTAGAATCAGCCAATCGTCCAAGTAGTTCAGGACTCGCATGCCCTGAAGTCTCAGGGGTGCGAGCGCCGCGTCCATGCACTTCGTAAATGTACGAGGTGCTAAGGACAGGCCGAACGGCAGGACTGTGTATTGATATGCCTGGCCCTCGAAGGCGAATCTCAAAAATCGCCTGTGATGGGACGCTATTTGTATCTGGAAATAGGCGTCTTTCAGATCTATTGACATAAACCAGTCCCCGTGGCGCACTTGCGCGAGGATTTTCCTGGTCGTAAGCATTCTGAACTGGCGTTTGACAAGCGCTCTGTTCAGCTGTCGCAGATCTAAAATGGGTCTGAGACCCCCATCCTTTTTCGGTACCAGAAAATATCTGCTGTATAGGCCCCCTTCGCTTTGAGCCTGAGATAAAGGTTCTATAGCCCCTTTGCTCAGTAGTTTCGCTATCTCGGCACGAAGTAGATGAGACACTTCGTTTTTCACCGTAGTTTCGACGCGCGCCGTATAGCGGCGTGGGCGTCGAGCGAATTGTAGCGAATAGCCTCTCTTTATAGTGTTCAGCACCCATTCTGATACCCCGGGAAGCTTTGACCACGCATCTGCATGAATAGCTAGGGGCAGAATGAAATCCGGGCTCTGGTCGCGGCAAAACGGCAACTCGAGAGCCCGGGCATACTGGGAACACAACACCGTGTTTACAGCGTTCGAGGCGGGGGGCGCGCTGATCACAGCGGGCGGCCTGACCGCGCTCGGCTTTTTTATGGCAGATAGTGCAGAAAAAGCGAGCGGGGGAGATCCCGTAGGAATCGGCGTGTCTGTGAGAAAATGTGGGCGCGGGGCTGCGGGCACATTTATTACACTGAAAACACCGTCGTTCATGGCCGACTGAATGTGTATTGGTTTCGTTTTTACAGAAACCAAGGGACACGCAGCATGTAGTGTGAGCGGGCATGGTGACATGGGCGCGTTTACTACATTGTTTGCACAATCGACCGGAGTCGATTTTATTAGTGCTAGCCCTGCACCGTGGCGGGCTGTGTCTGAGTGTGTGAATGGGCACTGGGTGGGCATTCTTACAACACTTATAACACCATCGGCCGTGGCCGGAACACCAGAAAATGCACTCTTTATTGGATTTATCTGGGTAGCCGTAAAAACGGCTTTTGTGCGCAGGCAAACGGGCTGAGACACCGGCTGGCTCACTGCGAAATACACTGGGACAGTCGCGATGTTTGGAACTGACCGAGCGAGAAGTTTTGGTGGAAATCCGGCCGCAGCGGGATCTGAACACCGTCGCTTTCCTAGAATGGCTAGGAAGATTTTGAGGCCTCGGGCTTGATCTCAATCCTCGGCCGGGGCCCGCGCTGAGGGGGGCGGTGTCCAGCAGAGCGAGAGCGCGGTCTTTGGTCTCGGGCGTGGCGGCGCTGTGAAGCGGCGGCGGCGGGCGGTGCAGGCTGCGGCTGAGAACTGCGAGCAGACGGCTGTTTTGAGCGGCCTGCAGCGGAGCTCGAGCGCTTCGGGAGGAAGTGCTTCATGGCCTGCGAAGTCTTTTGCACCTCCACGAATCTGTCCGCGAAATCTTTGACGGCAGATCCGAAAAGGCCCGCTTGCGAAATGGGCGCGTCGAGGAACACAGAGCGCTCAGCTTCCGTCATCTCGGACAGCGTCAGCCATAAATGTCTCTCAGCCACGGTGAGAGAGGCCATGTTCCGTCCTATGGCCTGTGCGGCGGCTTTGGTAGCGCGAAGAGCGAGGTCTGTAGCGCTTCTCAGGTCTGCCACGCAGATCGCTTCGGGTCCTTCCTCGTCCAATTTAAGGAGAAGGTCGGCCTGGTAGATCTGCAGGATAGCCATAGTGTGCAGCGCTGAAACTGCTTGCCCGGCGGCGGTGTAAGCGCGACCGTGCATAGTTGACGTCACTCGGCAGGCTTTAGAGGGTAGCGTCGTGTGCGCGCGCCGTCCAGCGGAGGGCGGGCAGAGATGGGACGCTACAGCTGGTTCCACAGGAGGAACAGAAAGGTATCCTCTGTCCTTCGCGCCATCCACCGAAGAGAAAGCAGCAGAGGCAGAGGTACGGAGCCTGGCGGAGAAGGGGGCGTTCCACGACTTAGTCACTTCCTCGTGAAGTTCCGGGAGGAAGGGCGCGGGCCGCGATTTCGACGGAGCCTCGTCATTTCCGAGAAAGCGTCCGTCCATTCTGTTGCGCGGCGGCTGCGCGGGCGCCTCCCACTCGAGGCCGATGCTTTCCACGGCCTGAGAGAGCAGACGCATCAGCTCAGTCTCAATGCCGGTTCTCTTACCAGAGGGCTGGGGGGAAACGCTAGCGGGGGGGAGATCCACGGAGCTCGCCCAATCCTCACTATCCGACGCCAGAAGAGAACACGCCTCGGTGGGTTCGTCAAACTCGTGGATGGACGCGGCGGCAGGCGGCGGCCGTTGTCCGTCAGTGAGCGACTCGAGCGAAACCGGCGAAGCTGGCGGGCGAACCGGCGAGCTTTGGCGGGCTGGAGAGAGCTCGGGAGCGCGCTGGGCGCGGCGCTTCTTGCGGCGCGGCACCACGGCGGGCTGCGGTGAAGGCTCGGAGAATGATGCCAGGCGAGTCCTCAGAGTCACCATGGGCAAAAGCTCGCAATGAGGGCATCCGCCGTCAGCGAGCGCGAGAGCCGCGTGATCCTCACCCAGGCAGGAAACACAGATGACGTGCCGGTCTCCATCGCTGAGCGGGGCGCGGCACGAGCCACAGGAAGGCATCTTTAAAAAGACGCTGCTCTTTTGTGAGAGAAGTGTGAGTCGCGAAGTAAGCTGACAAACACTCTCAACAGAGTAAATACACACAGAGTATGAAAGGATATATGACGCCGGAAAGCGCAGCAGGTACGGCAGTTGAAGGCGGCGAGGCCAGCGACTCCAGAGCTCGTCCCGCTGAAAGGCTTGCTTCGACGGCGCGGCTTCTCACTCCGGATCCAGCGATGCGTGTGCTTCGCTGAAGAGGTAAAAATCAGTTTGTATCAGCCTAACGAGCATATTTATAGGGTGAGACCACGCCCCTTCTGGCGGGACGTGACGATAAGGGCGCGAATGGCCCCCATTGGTTATTACGTCACGCAGAGTCTCTCTCGATAGGCTGCTGCATTTGCTGCAGAGCAGCCAATAGGCGCGCGAGCTGTTTCGCCTATGTCTGCTTGCTGCTGCAAAGCGTTTTACATTATTAAAAAATTAAGGATAATTTTTGGCTTCAATATCTCGCGGAAAAGAGTTTTTCCCCTAGCGTAAAGCTATTACGCAGTACGAGAGATACTCTCGTAAGAGAACTGATATTTGATGCTCATACGAATTGCTCATATGCCTATGGACACAGAAGGATTGCATTGACGTTTGTTTGAAATGTAACATCTATGCAAAATAAATAATCCTTGAATCATTTCTTATTCAAGGCCATTCCCGTTTTGAATATGTGTATTGTCAACAATAGCCTAAGCATAAACATTCTGCATTTACATTTTGTAGAGTGGATCATTCATTGCAACATTTAAACTGATTCTCATGTTTAAGAATCTGATCAAATACTTCATGCTACTGCCCACCGACATGCTTTTAAAGCTACTGCTGTCCATTTTTTTGGCCTTCAAAACACCTTAAAATGCTCATGTCAAGATCAAGAAAATCAAAATTTTCTAATTTATGGGAACTCTGTATTTATAAAACCCTGTGTACGGCCCTGATATGCACGAATACTAGTAATTCTAAGTTCTAGTCGATTAATTATATTCTATATTATATAGTCTTGCATATTCAATACTAATATGCAAGACTAGTCTTACATGTCACTGTTTATAACACAGAACGTTCATCCTTTACTGGGACGCTTAAAAAAAATATTGGGGGCATAAATTAAGAGTATACCCACTTCTCCAGGCACCACTACATCACTGGTTGTAGGCAGTGGTTAAAGGCTGCAAAGAATCGTAAATACTAAGAGAACACCACGACAGACAATCTGAAAAACTTCTGTGTTTTTAGTAAACATTTCAAACTGGATGAACATGAACAGTGTTTTAGGCCAAACTGAGGAAGAAAACTGAAAGAAACTGTTCAGTCAGTTCCACTCAAAGAAAAACGCTGTCTCGTACAGGTAAGAAAGCTGTTACCATAGTGTTCCATTTTTACCATAATGCTGTTTAAAGAGCAGACAACGTACGATACAGTTTTCAGTGATAAACCTACCCTTACACTATGACGATCCAACTGTCGATCCGACTGTGCAGCGGGGGATACAAAAATGCCGAAGTATAATCTGTAGTTTTCACAAAGACCCTGGAGCTGTCAAAAGTCAAATGCGATAAATGTGAATTTCTTGGTCCAGGTAACACAGAGAATGAGTAAACACTGTTCATTTATTTATACTGCCGATATTGTAACAATACAAAGCGCGCTGAACACCGGCGAAGTTACACTTTAAAGGTAGGTAATTGCAGAGAGGCTAGCAATAGCAAGTTAGCTTTGAAAGCATGAGATCCCACCCTCCCTTCAGAGCGTCTCCAAAGCCACGCCTCCTTCAAAACACATTAACGCACACAGCAGATTCTGCAAAGCATCACGAGAGATGCCGTTCAATTACCTCATGGTTTAAACCACAGAACATTACAATAATAATCAAAATACAAATGTTGACAGGCAGGTAGGACATCGTATCTTTGGACGAACGTTTTTCGGACCTAAGACTTCCACAGAAGATATATATATATATATACATGTTTTAATATTTAGACCACTTCTATTATTGATTGCTATCAGTATGCGAAGAGAGTTTCAACCAGTAAAACAGTATATCAACCAGTATAAAACAAATTGCCTACCCTACCTTTAAAGTAACAACAGGTAGTTTTTTGCTCTCGGGCTCCCCCTACAGTTGGGAAACAGTATTGTCCTCTACTACTGTCGTAAACTGTCATCCTACATGCACGTGCATTTGTTGACAACCATGATAGCCCTGAACACTGTAGGAGGAGGTCACATGCAGGTGTTCTCGCGTGTGTGAAATGTCTTCATCCCAGGTACAGTGGCATATATTTCAGCATGTCATATGAATATAAGTTCATGTGTTTTATTTTTTTTATAACGACAAATGATCGCGTTTACAAGCCAGCGTCATTATAGTAGCCTAGTCTATTGGTTACCGTTTTACTGAATCTATATGATACTTCAATGCAATGTTTGAGTGGTTGATAATAACCATATATCGTCAATATTATAATATCAAGCTACCATAAATGAATCTGCAAATTTTACAAATCGATTTGCATTATAGCTTGAGGCAAGACAAATAAACAAATATCACAAACATTTGCTATTTGCATTTCATCGATTGCAAAGTTCAAATCAGAACGAGAATACTAGCGATAGCTAACCATCAAAAACTAGAATATCATTTACTAGCTACCAGATTGACTAGCTACTACTCTAGCGAATTACAGAGGTTAGAGAGAGGCATTCTTTTTTCGATGGGGGGTTCGATGCTCCCTGCACACGCAAGGTCTCTCGCTCGCTTTCTCTCTCTGCCGTCCGCGTGCATTGGAGCACAGTCTCTGTCTCGCGTGCGCGCTCGCTCTAGATTCCGGGGAGATTTGAACTAATTTGCGGTATAACTTGTCGATCACGAGTGGCTCAACAGGTAGATCTATAGATAAACTCATATTTCAGGCATTTGACCGACCGGGTTGACAATTTAGCGTGAGAAACCGGGGGTGTGGCGTGTTAGCATATGAAACCAATTAAATGCGGGTGTCTCACGGCCAATACGTGAGAGTTGGCAGCTCTGCAATGTTGATCCTCGTTCTGCCTTTAACGCGATCACTTTCTCTTTTTGCTTTGCTCCGATAAAACCTTTGCTTTCTTGTTTTTCTGTGCTGCTTCGGCCATGACTATAACATTTGGCTCGCACGTCCGATTTTAAGGAAGTGGGGGTGGTGGTGGAAGTGACGTATATGCCGTAAAGCAGTCGAATTTTGTAGTTCTCTTTGTTTGCCGGTTACTACCCGAAACCCGAAGTTTAAAAGTACAATTAAAAACGCTACAGACCCCGTCAGGCTATGGCAGACGTGTCATTCAACCTATTGTAAGTCGATGTACCATCACAAGAGACTTGGAAATATATTATGAAGGCTGAAAAGTTACCTGTTGTTACTTTAATTCGCTAATGCCTCATTTGCATATTTAAACAATTTCAGAAAAATTGTAATACAAATTTTTTTTTTTATTCTTGATGTAATCAATCAACTGGGGAAGTATGGTGGTATCTATTAGTTAAATGTTTTACCCTATTCACCTGATGTCTTGCCTTAATAATCTAAAGATCTTTTTTCAACTATAAAAACCTTTTGTGCAATGGAAAGGTTCCATGGATTTTAAAGGTCCTTCATGGAACCAATAAAGGACCTTCATTTTTAATAGTGTAGGCGCTTTGTTAAAGGCGTCACTGTCAAGGCATCAGATCGAGTGGAAGCAGGACGGCACGTGTGCGACTCACCCATTTCAGGATGGTGTCTCCCCTCCACAGGCACGCTGACCGTCCGTCGCAGCAGCTTGTTCCTGTGCGACTCGGAGCGCCGCTCGCGCATCAACAAAGGGTGAACCTGCGGGAGTGCAGAGATAAAAGGTCAGTGCAAAGAGTGTGAGGTCAATATGGCAAGCTGAGTCAATCGTGCAGGGCTCTGCGCTAAACCAGTCGAAATACCTCCGCTATTAAAACAACAAGTCCCGTTGAGACTGGATTCCTTGATATAATAAAGCAATGGTGTGTGTTTGGGGTGAGTGGGGAAAATAATTGCAAACTTGTGTGTTTAATGTGTTTATTTAAGCCTCGGTATGGGGCTGCATCTCACGGGAATTCTTCTTAATAGGGAGAGCTCACTGATCTTCGTCCGCAAGCACACGGAGGACAACATCTCAGTGCAAGTTTGCCTTCAAATTGCACAGGGGTTGTTTAGCGCATGAGCGTCTCTCCTGTGTTCGCCGGCACTTTCCAGAGGGAGATATCGAGAGCAAGGCTGTGAAGGAGGCGATTACCTACAGTCTGGTGTGATAAATGAGTGGGGCAAGAGAGGATCAGACACTGAGCCCTATGGGAAACAGCTAAAATGTTTCAGGGGTGGCCTTGTCACTCGGACCCAGCTGCATTATGGGACACTTTCCATTTTTATGCACAGCTCAGCTTTTCACACACAGAGAAAAAAATGCAGATTTAGGAGGTCTGAAGGGATTGACACAGCTGAATGGAAGATAATTGTGCGCACTCTGCCTGACGGTGCATTCGTGTGGTTTGTCTTTATGGTTTTAAAAATGAAGGATGTCTACATTATGCTATAACCATGAGGGTGTTTCCTGTTAGGGGAAAGCAAACTAAATATTATGTTTTATTTGTATGTCTTTTAAAATGTATGTCTCTATAGCCAGCTGCAACGAAATTACAGGAAGGATTGCCTCATAAAAGATGCACAACATGCAATAAATCCTTCATGACTTACTAGAAAGCATGCAAGATCGCTGTTTAACGTGCATGCCCTTTTATGTGAACAATTATCTACTATGCAGGCAGTGCAGATTTATTTTTAAGGATAAACTCACCCAAAAATGAAGATTGTGTCATTAATTACCCTCATGTGATTCCAAACCCGTAAGACTTTCATTCATCTTCGGAACACAAATGAAGATCTTTTTGATGAAATCTGACAGCTTTCTGTCCCTCCATTGACAGCTACGCAACTGACGCTTCAGAAAGTTCATAAAGAGATCGTAAAACTAATCCATATTAATTGAGCGGTTCAGTCCAAATTTTCTGAAGAGACACAATCGTTTTATATGATGAACTTAATTTAGGCTTCGTCTGTCAAAATCATGCTAATTTCAAGAAAATGAAACCATTAGATTCACATCTACAGTGTGTATCAGGACTTGCGGGACTCTACTTGTGACTTCAGCTGGGCGACTGTGTTGGCTTGGCAGCAATTACCTGGTTCAATGTTATCTTGCACACAACACAGAGAGTCAGAGACCAGGTGGAGATGGACCCGCTACTGATCGACAATCACCTGCCCAACAGACGAGCAATCACTGGATATAGAGCGCAACAGTGCCCGCCTGAACTGTATATATACTGTAACGGGCTTGGTTCTGGAAGCATTTTTTGTCTTCTGGAAGTCTTCATTAAAGACTTAAAAGACATTAACCAAACCAACCAGCTACGTACATGGTGAATCTAGGGGTGTGCGATATTGACAAAAAAATGATATCTAGATATTTTCTGGGATTTTCTTGATAACGATTATTAGACGATATTTTGCTGAATTTGTTCATTGTGTTGGTACTTTGGCAGGTACCATCTTGCCACAGGCAGCTCGCTCACTCGTAACATTGTGTTTTAATGGTGCATGTATTTTAAATAACCATAACTTGCTAAATTTTCTACTGATTTTCAAACGGTTTGGTTTGTTATAAACGTCAGAGATGTAGTTATGACACTGCACACTTATGAATAATAAGTGTATCAATAAATAATCATCCAATTATAGCCACGTCAATAACGTTTGTAAGAAACCAAACCGTTTGTAAATCTGTCAAGATTTCAACGAGATAAGAGTATTTGTGTTCGTGCTGATCACTCATCTTACATCAGGCACCACAGAGCCCGCCAGAAAGCTTGACTGTGACAAGATGGCCGCCGGTGATGACGATAGAGACTCCGCCGTAAGACATCTAGCCTTTATTATGGATATCTATGCATTTGACTATCTTAATCTATCCAAGTCAACTGATTCGTTCAAAAAGCTGATTCACTCAGTAAGGAAACACCGCCGTGTGTGGCTTTATTTTGAACTATTTTCGTTGGCGAAATAGTGGCCTGGATGCCAGCCCGAACCCCGCCCACAACATTTTTTGGTCGGGAAGTTCGGTCTGGACTCGCTCCATTGAGGAGTAATTATGATCAGTCAAAAAATGTTCGGGCCAATCAAATTGCCAGGGCGGGCTTTATACGATGATGGTCATGGACAGATGATCTGCAGGGACGTAATCATCACGTTATCAAAGAGCGCTTAACTGGTTTCCCTCAGAGATGACTGCCGCTGGAGAACTGAGATGTATAGATTCCGCTATCGCATCTGTTGTAAAAGAAATCAACAGCGCATTCATTTTAATAGACGAACAGATAACTGCAATCAAGGCATTTGTTGATTGGAAAGATGTGTTTGCCGTCCTTCTTACGGGATTCGGCAAAAGTTTAATTTATCAGCTGGCTCCAATGGTCACTAAGAAGATGGGACGCAATGAAAGCCCTGTGGTCGTTGTGGTTTCTCATTTGGTCGAACTCATAGGACCAAGTAAAAGAAGCAACACTCATTATTTTACTTCTTCCAGCGTGCGTGCATTTGAGTTCTGTAGTTGACAACTGTGCTATGCAAAGTAGTTGACTTACTGCGTTGCTCTCATTGGTTGTAGGTCTATCCAATTGAGTGCAGAATTTTTTTTTTCCTGGTTCGGTTAAGACACGCCTCATAATCAAAGCCCTATGGAGCAGTATCAGACTCACATTCTGACTAGAATATGAGTATGACGAAGTCAGGCTAACGAAATAGAGCAAAAACAGGCAATATCGTGTCTAAAATGTAAGTCACTTAATACTAACTTCTTATTTACTAAACTTGTATAAAATCAATATCACATTTGTTATCATGCTGATATTTGGAGAAAAACTGCTCTCTTGTGATATTTATTACGAAATGATAATAAAGACTAAATCACGTGTGTGTTAGAAATCAGGAATGGTGAGAGAACATTGTGCTTGGTACATTTTTTTTCATCTTCAAACCCAACATATGTCTTCAGCCAACAAGGTTTAAATCCCGTCTGGCTATCGCACTTCCCATAATGTTTCCACATTAAGTCAGTAGCCGGGGAGAAGGCGTCTTTTGAGGCTTTTTTAATGCATTCGACCACATGAGCGTCTACAATCCGGTCGAATGCATTTCTGACTACCTCTGAAAGTGTTCAAAAGTGGACAAGCTCAAAACCTTTTAGGGTACATTTATATGACGACGATGTAGTAAAAATTGAAAAAAGTTTTTCCTGCGCATTTTTCGTATACAGATGACAATAGACCTTATGTAGTCCTGCCCCTTTTTAGCGCTGCGCTCATTGTGGTTTGTCTTCCAGTTTGTATTTCCTCAGCATGAAGGTAAGACTTATGATTAAATGAACAGCGCGTTTTAAAATCTTCCCGGTCTACTGACGTTCGTTATGGCATCCGCTTCAAACATTGCAATGCTGATGATAACTTTCATTAACTCTACAATAAGTAGATCCACTTCACCTTCGACAGCGATGCCATAGAAATATACAGAGCTAACGCAAAAAAAACCGGAAGTTCAAAGGTGTTCAAAGAAATTTAAAGATGGCTGCAGACTTTTTTCTCTGGCGCATAAGGTCTATAGACTGAAAACAAAATAAGCATGCGCATGACTTCACCATTTTCACAAATTCGTGTTTTATAGTTTACACGGAGATGATAACGGTATCGGTTTCAAAAACGTGCATTTTGTGATCGGATTGATGAAAATGCTTCTTAATTCCAGGTGTAAACAGGGCCTTAGTGCCATTTCCTTGTTTTGATTCTCTGATTTGTGGAGATTTTGCTGCAGAATCATTGGTAATGTACTGTCATTTTCCATCAGGAATTCCACTGCTAAACATGCTTATTAAAAATAAATTAAAATAAGGTAAAATAATGCAGCATGATGGCTTAACAACCTCAGAGCTCACAGTAGTGCTGTCTTTAATGGTTTATAAGTTATCATTAAAAATTATTTCCCTTGGATAAAGGATGCCCTATATTTTATGAAATTAGAGAAAAGTAGATTTTCTTTTCAGTGGCAACAGTATGTTTTATTCAAATTTGGTAGCCATTTCTTGCATATATTAAAACTCTCCAGCTTGATCCAGACTTCATTGTATTTTAGTATATAGGCAATAGCAGATCGGGGGCGTGTTAGAAGGAAAATATTGATAATGTGTTGGCGACACTAATTTCACCTTTAAAATACAGTAGTTCAGCTTTGAGACATCTGTGTCCTGTTGTTTAACATCTAGCTATTTTGAACCCAAGAACACTTTCTGTGTGTATCCCATTCCCACCTAAATCTGGACTGAGCTCAGGCTTGGCAAACGCATCCATTGTGCGCTATAGGGGGGTATGCCATATGTCAGCGCAGTCTAAACCAGCCCAGCTGTGTGATGGGGCAGGTGAGGGAGGAATCAGGGAGGAGAGCAGCAGGTGTGCAGTCCGTTCTGTCCTAATGGTGCGCTAATAGATCACAGCCCAACCTGACAGCACCCTGCCGGCAGCCAGACTGACCCCCAACCTCAACTGACTTCCCTGGCATCCCGTTCCATCCCGGATCTGCCCCGTGAACACCACGGCATCACAGCAGAACAGCGAAGGTAAAGAGAAGAAGGATGAGATCTGTCTGCTTCTATCAACATCACATCACTGTCAGGTTCCAGCTGCTCTGGTAATAAATGACACAGGATGATTTTCACTTGTTTGTATCCTGATCCTGAGAACGTCGTACCAGAGATATATTATCTCCTGTTTCATTTTTACTGTGCAATCATTGAATTATGGATCGAAAATACAGTTGCAATCCGTCAGACGTGGCAGTTGAAAGATATGGATAGATGGATGCACAGTTTTCTCACCACAAATATATGGAAATTAATTCTCCACCTACAACAAAATGGCAGCAAAAACTGTCCGATCTGTTAACAAAACCTGTCTTGTTGCAGCTCCACTTTGCTTTTTACATGTTCTAATAGTGATAAATGAAATAACAAAACACACATCTTTAGACCTTTTTTAGTGCAAGTCACTTCTATTCAACCGTTAAAAGAGGTTAAAATTTGCATCTGCGTTAAATTTTTGTATCTTTGAGACTAACATTTATAAGCCAGAACACTCCTAAAATTTGACAAAATAAATTTGAAAACATTATAATGTACAATCTTTTCTTTTCCTGCCTCTGACTGGCAATAGCAACTAAAACCTATTGGCGATTTTAGATAAGGAATCCCATTCATTAACTCATTAGGGGAATAGATTTTTAACAATAACTTATAAACATTTAAAGACAGACCTATACTGTGAGCTACGAGCTTGTTAATTGATGATAAATGCTTCTATTTAAGCCGTCAGACTGCGTTATTTCAAATTATTTTTAATAAGTCTTTCTGCAACACACACACACATATATATATACAGTATAAATAACCAGTAACTGATTATTTGTAACCTGGATTACGTAATCAGTTTCCAAAAATGAATTACAAAATTACATTTTAAAATCTGAATTTATAATCAGACTAGTTACTTTTTACTGATTACATGATTACTTAATTATCAGAAAATGGCAGTAAATTATTTAGAATTTATTAATTCTCCCTAATTATTCTTTTCAATTTTCTTTTCTAAAAAAGCCTATTGCTTATATTAGTATTCTTCTGGATTTATGCAATTGCACAAACAAACCGGCCGCTCGGAAAATTAAGACATCACACGACATAAATAAGAGATTTAATATTTTTTAGTGAGTGTTTTATTTTGACTATTATTTTTATTTTGCTGTGACACACCTCGTAACTGGTTGGTTTGGTTAATGGCATGAGTTTATTAAAATCCCTTTGGGGGAAATGAATGGGATGGAGAAATACTGAAAGGATGTTGAAAACTAGACCGCTACTGTTGCACTCTCTGGGAAAGAACATTCTGCTTGTCAAACCATTTCATGAGCTCTGTCATATTGTCACGTGACACATCCCAGGAATCCATTACATAATCTTTCCCTCCAGTTCAAACAGACTCCCACAATGCTAACGGCTCTTCTCAAATGCTTGTCATGTTCTGTCACACCGTCAGCTGCGATCAAAGCCTCTCTGTTGACTGTGTCCATACTAGTCCATACTAATTAATATATTTACTGTGACATCTTGGAATACCACAATGAAACACAATGCGAGCAGCCACAGAGAGCGATTTGGTTAGCGCATGATTCCATAGCCTGATTCCTGGGGCAGCTACAAGAATGGCTGCCGCCCACTCACAGCGAGAGAAGCCTTGCTCTGGGTCTACTTGCGTAACGCAGTGTCACGGTTGCACAGATCTGCACGAGGACCATTCATCTGAGGGCTGGTGCACAGAGAGTGTGTGGAGTCAGACGTGGGCCACTGTCACCAAACATCAATTAGGATCTAATGACATGGCGGCAAATCACTCCTCACTCTCTCACTCCCTCTAAAGGCTGTTTCTGAGCATAGCAACAAGTCACTACATTTCTATCATCCATGTTACTGTAACCTACACTGAATTTGATTCTCTTTCAATGTGATTTTATGTGATGACTCAAATTAGCTGTAAATCAGACAATTAAAAGTATTACAGTACATTTATTTAGACGGTTAAAGCACACTGTATAATGTATCAATGTCATTGCATGAAATACATATCAAGTGGCATTTATTTGAAGAAATATAAGCACACTTTTTAAAACAAAATTACCCAAAGTAGTTTTTAAGGGTTTGTAGGTGTTTTTTTAATTATATAATATAATATTAATATAATATAATATAATTATTATAATATATAATTGATATAATACATAATAGTAATACTACTAGTAAATATATGTATATTAAACATATATATATATATATATATATATATATATATATATATATATATATATATATATATATATATATAAATTATAAGTAAATAGCTACACCTGAGTAAACTTGAGGAGAAACTAAAAACTGAAACTTTTAAAAAGATTTTGTTGTTATATAATTGAAATAATGCTGAAATAAAACAAAATAAATATGAACTGAAAAAAATACACTTAAATTGTTTGCCTTTCGAACCAACTGAAATAAATTTGAAGTTTGACGTTTAAGTACTAAAATTAAAAGCAAATTACAACAATTAAAAATAAACCAATACAAATGACAAAAGCACATAAAAAGTACTAAAACAAATTAAGTTAAATAAAAATGAAAACTGAATATTAAAAAATAAAAATATTATCAAATAATACTAAAATAAAACTACATAAAACACATCCGGTGTGCATATAACACACTAGTGAAATTATTAACTGACGATCCTCAATTTTGCTGTTAAGTGGTAACAACATAAATTGATTGGAAAGTACTTTACTCGCCTCACTCATCAACACCTCCTGAAAACAATCAGAGAAAGCATGTCCTTCTGCAGACTCCCAGAGTGCAAATGTCTTCATGGAGGAGATGATTGTCATTCACTACAGGACCTGAATGAAGACCCTCACACACACAAACAGGGTTGCAACTGTCCCCTGCAGCAGATGAGTGACAACCATGAATATTTCATGGTGCTCATCTTCACAGAGGTGACAGCCATTAGCCTGTCACGACTGATTCACATCTATTCAAAGTGTGGCCTTATCGGGACATGCAACAAAACGGGTGCAATTAGTCAGGACGGTGCCTCTGATTAATGAGCCTCTCAGCGCTCTCCTCCACTAGAGACCTGCTTTACAGGTTAGCCAGTGTGTCCATTAGATCCACAGGCGCTGCACGGGCTGACTTCCTCAAGGTACGCTCAGACTAGACTCGAAGAATGCAAAAAAATAATAAACCTCTGCCAGGGTGTCTACAGATATAAACAAGTTAAATTTAAGACTTTTTAAGACCTTTTTAATGCCACTTTGAATGAAATTTAAGACCAAACCTGTGATGGAAATACACATTATATTACATACGTATATGCAATATTTAATGTTTAACCTAAGTCAGTGAAGTAATTTAATATTAACTACTTGTTTATTGAACTAAAATCAATGTTACATTTGCAATCGTGAGAATATTCAGCAAAATAGCTCCCGTAATGTTATGTTACTTAACTATTATCATATGTAAATAAAAAAAAACATTTAGAATTTTTACCTCAGTATGTTTCTTCTGTGATTTTTTTTATATGTGCGGTTATGCTCGTTTGTTTTAATTTCTCACTATAAACTCTCTCACAGACACGGGCGAGTCTCAACAGCACTACCAGAAATACATTATCATTATCAATCGCTGTTTATGTAATAAAATCATAATCATTCTTGCGATTCGATGCTTCACTGGTTATTTGATGGACGTTGGGTCCGTCAGACTGGAGAAATTTTAGCGGTAATGTGACCAGAAATATTGAAGGCCCATCGAATCTGAATTTAAGACATTTTAATACTTTTTAAGGCCTTTTATTAGGAAAACTTTATTTAAGACATTTTAAGACTTTTTAAGGACCCGCGGCCACCCTGTCTGCTGTAGAGAAAGTTTTCATTTAACATGCAAATGAACTTGTGTTCACATCCCAACCTAATATATATCTGTAATATATAATATATAATATATAATTAATAATAATATATAAATTGTGAGTAATCACTGTTTGGTTAACTGCAGAAATTTCGTGTACATTTCATTTGCAAAAAAAATGTTTTAATATATATTTTTAAATATTTATATAGACTTTTAATTAATAACTAAAAATAAATATTATAATATTATAGAATAATGCTATCATAATAATATATATATATATTATTTATCAGGTATATTACAACATTATATTTACATACACTATTATATTATAACATGATACTGTATACTGTATTTATACTGTATTACAATAGATTATTTATCGGATATATTACAACAATAATTATTAATTTATATAACAATATATATTTATCGGGTTTATTACAACAATATAAATATTATATATATATACATATTTTTACATATACTTATTTACATACACTATTATATTACATAATACAGTACTTATATTATAACATGATACATGTATAAATAAAAAATATATTATATATTGTGTGTGTGTGTGTGTGTGTGTGTATACGCACACACACTATTAAAACATTATTAACAATTATAAACAATCAACTAAAGAATATAGAAACAGAAAGTGTGTGTTTTGAGCTGTGGCAAGTCTCAAATAAAGATCCTCATGTGAACTGGCGGTAAAATTACCACCCGGCACACAAACTCTGTAAAGGAACAGGCTGGAAAGGAAGTGCTAGGAAGTGCATGATTACATGTGATTGGGCTGCCAGTACCTCCTCCTGGTCCAACATGTAGAGCTGATTTCCACTGATCACACACAGACGAGGATTCCAGTCGGGTTGCTCGAAGGAGGGAGCAGCAGCGAAGGAGGGCTGTTGTCGGTAGGAGGGGGGGACAGCATACCTCGCATCTGGGAGAGGAGGAGGAGAAGGAGAGGAGAACAGGTAAGAGACTGCATGTTAATAATAAAAATGCAAGACAGAACTATGCTTTTATTCCAATTAGTTCAGTCTATATTTCACTGGAACATACAACATTTGACCAGTATGTGGTGCTGTTACCAAACATTCATCTGCAAAGTCATCCACTAAATTTAAATAATCTATACATCGATTGCAGCATAAGCCGCTTTAAATAAAAGTGCCTTCAAAAATGGATAAATGTACTGTTTAAATCTGATTTAGCAAAAGCTTTGCCAAATTACGATAACAACATATATAATGTTGACATTCAATTGTCATGGTAAAATGTATTTATGCATTACTGTAGAATGACTGAAAATGGCTATATGGCTGAACTAAAGATATTGTATGAATATCGATAGTTCAACTAAAGAAAGCACCAAAACCGAAAAAAAAAACATTCATCTTAGTCATGACTTTAGGCCAAAAAATTCGAGAGGATGCTCACTGCAGAGCCAATGGGTGGAGATGGACGTCCAGCTCCTCCTCTATGAATGTTATGGGTGGGTTTTAGGGTCTAGCCACACCCTAACCCTAATTAGGTCCACAGAGGTGGAGCAGGACTAGTTAAAGCTCCACCCATCACATCATTTGGCTCTGCGGTGAGTACCACTTGAAGATTTCCAGAGTTCTGAGGAGTGATTTTCTAACCAATAGGTGGCGCTAGAACTGCTTAAGTAACCTTAGTGTAGTTTTACATAGACAGTCCTTTGACTTGTGGCATAAAGTCTAGTCCACTTCGAAGCTTATTATGTCTAAAAAACAGCCACTTAGACAGTGAGGGATCATCATACAACGACTAGTGCAGCAACCAACCACAATTCATTTTTAATTTTATGTGCTATTTAAGGCCAGATAAATCTGAAATGGATTGTTTCACAATAATTGACAGGCACAGCAAAAAAAAGTATTTCAAAAGGTGGCGCAACACTCTCCATGAACAGTTTTATGGAAACCCCTGAATAATAGGGGTGGGAGAAAGAAATCGATGCATCAATGCATCGCCTCGCGATTCTCTCTCCAACGATTCAGAATAGACTCTGAGCTTAACTTTTTACCGCAGATGCACAATGACATTGCGTTGCTTCCAATTCCACACAAAAATACTTGAAGAGTCTATAAAATAATATTTTTTATAAAGTTCAGAAAGGTTGAAACGAATTACAAGGATACTAATATTTAATAAAAAATTGTAATTGGTAATTATTTTAAAAAATTCCTTTTAATATTATGTGATGATACTTATGTAATTAAATAAAAAAAAAGATTTTAAGATTTTCAAGTTGGTAAATGATTTAATACTGGGGGAGTAGATCACGAATCGTTTTGGAATCGGATTGTGGCTCCCAGAATCGGAACTGGATCGGATCGTGAGCTGCCTAAAGATTCCCAACCCTACTGAAGTAGCAGCGTTCATTTGTGTAGACTTCGTAATGAGAATTTCTGTGTGTCTAAAACCATTAAAGGGTTAGTTCACCCAAAAATGTAATTTCTGTAATTACTCGCCCTCATGTTGTTCCAAGCCTGTGAGACTTTCGTTCATTTTCTGTCCCTCCATTGACGGTCTACGCAACTACCACTTTCAAGCCCCAGAAAGGTAGTAAAGACATAAAAGCAAACCATGTGACCCAAGTAGTTAAACCTGAATTTCATGAAGCAACGTGAGTGCTTTGTTTGCGCAAAAAAACCCATATAATTTACCAGTTATCAGCCTACTAGCTTTTTGTAAGCATTACATCAGTTAGTAAATGGACCAACACTAACATCAGAGTTAAAACAGTTGGTCAAAATGAAATTCATACCCTTCCCAATCAGTGTGCCAAATTTGGCAACTTTTTACCATATGGTTCAATGGGCTGTCATAGACGCCCAGCCAAAAACAGCAAGAAAAAACCCAACAGACACAATATGTATACCTAAGATGCGTGGTACCTTTGGTCCGTGGCTCCTCATAAACATAGCTAACACAGCTTTCAAACATAAACACCACAACTAGACATGTGCCGGTATTCGGTAATGCGATAAATCGCGGTAATGAATATGCACGATATTGTTATCGCGGGGACTTCGAAATACCGTGAAAAATAATAGATCCGAATTTAGATTTTTAGAACGCGCATCAGCTTATTTTCCATCAACCGCTTAAAAAACAATGCGTATGCTGCGCAAAACACATGTGCACTTTGATGTAAACAATCCCCACATCACATGTAAGCACTGCGTGCATGCAGTGCGCACTCTAGTTTAATGTAAACAATCCTCACATGGAGAAGAAGCACGGCGGAAGGAGGAACGCTGCCGACTATTTATCCCCCGCATGGCTGCCAACTCTCACGCATTCAGCTTGAGACTCACGCAATTTACACTTTCACACGGTCTCGCGCCACACATCCATTTTCTCACCCAGAGAAAAATCGCGGAGAAAAGAGGACACTGACACCGACAGACTAGACAGAGCAGGTTACTTTTGATATGAAAAAAATATCAGCTCTCAGGTTTTATAACGAAATTCAGACAATAAATACTGTTTTGCTGCTTGTAAATGTGACGTGACAGATCGCGCGCCTCAGATCAAGTAAACCGATCATCTGTTACTTTTTATTAAAGATACAGTACAACCCACCGAAAGGTACGTACTTTCGATCAATCAGTGTTTTTCAACCACGGAAAGAGGTTAATAAAACTGCAGGAGAACAATTATGTCACAGAACGTTACATTTACCTCAGGAAAGCCATTTAATGTTAGTTGACTATAAGAAAATAGCTAAACGTATTTTGCTAAATATGTGCACTATATTACATATTTTAATATATGTACTTGTCATTATATAATTGTTATTATAATGAAAATTACGGCATATTACATTTTTATATTTATATTATTATTATATTTATATTGTATGCATTATATTTAATTTCTCTCTGTATGTTTACAGCATTATGTGAGATATATTTTTTCTTGAGAAACATTTAAATGCAGGCTATCTACTGTATCCTACCTAATATTTATCCAAATGAGTCAATATTGAATCAAGATTGAAATTAAATCCAAGAATTTAATTGAAATCATGAAAATTGTGTTAAGCAATAATACAAACAGTAGCCTCAGTAACCATGTAAACATTATAACATGTTGTCACTAAAAAATAAAATTAATGTATTGACAATCACAATTACACATTGTGATGCAAGTTTTTTTTTAGATACCCCCAATCCGTCTGTTTCTCTTGTGCAATTAAAATATCGTGATAATACCGTATACCGTGATAAAAGCTCAATCAATTAATCGCAGCATGAAAATTTGATACCGGCACATGCCTAACCACAACACATATGAGCTTCTACATTTTTAGACTGCAATGTACCATACAGACACCGGGGTGTCTTTCTCCTCAGGCTGTAAACGTATAACTCATGTGCAGACTTTGATATTGATAGCCCTGTACAGCTCTAAGGTTTCATCAGGTTTAAAACGAGCTGTAAAGCTGTCGCGTGTTCAGCTCTGGCCCTGTCAGCCAAGGCAAGAGCAATAAAGCCATTACTTTGGCCTTTGACTTTTTTACTTCATCCCTGTTCTTCTATAAAACTTACAGCTAGACATGTCTCCCACACTTTCGCTCCAAAAACAGCTCAGAGTCGATATTCTGCCCCGGTGTCCTCTCGTTGCATGAGTCCCTAGCCTCGGAACCTCCAGCCAATCAGAAACAGCCTTGACAGATGGTGGCGGCATCAGAGGGATGCTGGACCAGCTCAGGACACTTCTGTCCAGACTCGCACACACATTTCTCAGATTTCCTCCAAGCACTCGAGAACAACAGGGAAATGCACTCACAAACCAGATCTCTGGACTTAAGAAGCCTTATGTTTGCTAGAATTGATGCATAGACAAACGGACTTTTATTTTTTCTGTTTTTCATTTGTTGGAGCTATTTGAAAAACATCTCCAGAAATTGGAAAAAAATGTCTATTGAACACTGAACCTTTTAATGATTTGATTTAACACCAGGCACAATATGTTTATCCAAGGCAATACAGCTAAAGGGAACATACACCTCTGTTCAAAAGACTTTTTTTAAAGCACTTTTTTGTTTTTTTGTTCAGCAAGGATGCATAAAAGACATTTAAAATGTCAAAATTATTTTAAAAAAATATTTCAAATACTTTCATCAAAGAATCGTACAAAATATATTACGGTTTCCATAAAAGTGTTAAGCAGCATTTTCATCATTGACAATAATAAGGAATGTTTCTTGAGCATCAAATCAGTATATTAGAATGATTTATGTAAAATCATGTGATGCTGAAGATGATATGATGCTGAGAATTCAGCTTTACCATCACAGGAATAAATTACATTTTGAAATATATTAAAATAGAAAAGTTATTTTAAATTCTAATAATATACTGTCATTTTACTGTATTTTTGATCAAATAAGTGCAGCCATTGTGTAAGCATAAGAGAACCTTACATTGAACTTAAAAAAATAAATTCTGATCCAACAAGCACCCCAAAAGAACTACAAAAGTAGTCGATATGATCCGACAAATGAGACTTAGTAGATAATGACAGACTTTGCATTTTAAGGTGAACTATTCCTTTAACATGACAGCAGGCCATTAAGTGACACGGACAAACAGAGTAAACGCAGTACTGCGCCGCTGCTCTGAGCCGTAGCCCCACCGCTGGGCCGTGCAACTACTGCGCGTTGGGCTCTCCGCTTGACAGTAAGCCAGCTGAAATCTTTTCTGCCATGGAAATAGCCTGTCACATCCAGCTCTGTCCTGACAAGAAGTCCCGGTGTGAGCTGGAGGAGCTGCCCAGCGCTGCTCTGTTCAACGGCACTCTCCACCATGAAAGAAACTGCTTATGACAATAACTAAAGACTTCAAAGGGAAAGAACATAAAATGATTTAGGTGCAAGAAATATATCCAGTGACGTTATGTCAGATTAACACAAGGTACTATGTTTGTGTTTATTCAAGGCAATAAAGCTAAAGGGAACTTGCACTACTTTTCAAAATATTTTTTTTAATACTTAATACTTTTATTCAGCAAGGATTTATTATATTGATCAAAATTAACAAAAAAACGTATCATGGTTTCCATAAAAATATTAGACAGCAGAGCTGTTTTCATCATTGATAATAATAAGAATTTTTTCTTGAGCAGCGAATCAGCATATCAGAATGATTTCTGAAGGATCATGTGAGACTTAAAGGTGAACTATGCAGGTTTTTTACCTCAACCGAACAGCTTCGGAGTCATTGGAATGGTTATATTACGGTACTCTTTTCGGGTTGACTGGTGGTCGTTTCGCACCCCCCTATCGCATGTGAGCGGAAAAAACGCACTTGCAACTTTGAGTCGGCGGGTCGCCGGCCGCAACATCAGGAAGTGTCGCGTGATATCAGGTCTCGCGATGTAACGAAATTGCTTTACGGCAAAAAAGATCTGAAAAAATTCTGATAAAATAAGCATCAAACGGAAATAACCCGGCGCCGTATACATGTGGTGTTCGAGGCGCACATACAATAGCCTACAGACTGCCGACAGTTAAGCAGGGCGCGCAGCTCTTAAAGGGATAGTTCACTTTGAAATTAATTTTTGATATGTTTTAGCTTACCTCAAGGGCATCCAAGATGTAGGTGTCTTTGTGTCCACAGTATTTTCAATTTTGTATTTTTAGGTCAAACCGTTCTTGTCTGTCGGTCATATAATGCAGGTCTATGGGGTCCACCTCAAAGAGCATGCACAGAGAAGTCCAAATTAAACATGATTTAATGACTCGTAAATGTAAGTACTCATTGATGGCCTAAGACACGAAACGGGCGGTTTGTGTGAGAAAACGAACAGTATTTATATCGTTTTTACCTCTTGTAAACACAGCCAGGTCCAAGTGATCTGACGGCGCCGGCGGTTCGGTCTTTTCCGGAAAGCGCCGGAAGTGAAACCTCGCGCGTGTACGTCACTCATTGTTTACACAGAGCAGAGATTGTAGGTAAGACGGCTAATTAAAAGGGTACTAATTTGCGCTTATCCGGGATGTTTAAACCGTCGTAAAAGAAAACAATTCCAAAAAAATAAAAAATAAAACAATTTTATGAGTGACGTACACGCACGAGAGATCACTTCCAGCGCTTTCCGGAAAAGACCGAACCGCCGGCGCCGTCAGATCACTTGGACCTGGCTGTGTTTACAAGAGGTAAAAACGATATAAATACTGTTCGTTTTCTCACACAAACCGCTCGTTTCGTGTCTAACCCCGGATTTCCACCAACTGCAGAACGGCTGCGGATCGGCTCCGCTGCGTGTCGGATCCGTGCTGCGCCGTCCTTCAATACCTACCAGATACGGATTTGTTGCAGAACGGCTGCGGCCATGACTGACAGCTGAAGTCACGAGGACACACGATATCTCTCGAATTTACGTTTGATCGCGCGATATAACAGGATAGTTTCTATAAACAGAACCACAAAACCAGCAAAAGTTTGTTTCCATCCAGAGGTGTACAGGGGAAACAACTATGTGCTGACCTGCTGATCTCCCTTTTTTGTGGAGATTATTGTGATTCTTGTACAATATTTATAATTAAATATAATCAACTTATAAAATGCTAAATGTTTATTTGAGTTCCTTTTTTAATGTATTGGGAAAGTAGTAGGCTGTGTAAATAAAGTTAACTATTGTTCTTGTTGGAAAAGGGAAAACTATATTTTTATTTTGAAAATTACCGGATGTTTTATTTAGTTTCTGTGCTCGACTTCCTGCGGCGCTCTCCGGCATCCGGCAAAAATAGAAACTCTGCGTATCTTCTCCGGAGGGCTGCGGGACGCCGGAGCTGGGACGGAGTCGGAACGCAGCCGTTCCGCAGTCAGTGAAAATGCACACATTGACTTTAATGGAAACCTATTGACTCCGCCGCCGTTCCTGAGCGGATCCTCAGCCGTTCCGCAGTTGGTGGAAATCCGGGGTTAGGCTATCAATGTGCACTTACATTTACGAGTCATTAAATCATGTTTAATTTGGACTTCTCTGTGCATGCTCTTTGAGGTGGACCCCATAGACCTGCATTATATGACCGACAGACAAGAACGGTTTGACCTAAAAATATCAAAATTGAAAATACTGTGGACACAAAGACACCTACATCTTGGATGCCCTTGAGGTAAGCTAAAACATATCAAACATTAATTTCAAAGTGAACTATCCCTTTAAAGGGGCCACACCTTATTTCAACTCGTTACAGCTTCCATCCTACTGAACAGGTACCGGTGTACAGGGGAGGGGATCCGGCCGTGAGTGCGAGCCATCTCTGCGTGAGTGCTATTTACGACAGTACAAGTACTCCACAGTGACTCTAGGGGTTGCTGTTTGACAATTCCTGCATAGTGCACCTTTAAGACTGAAGTAATGATGCTGAAAAATAAATTCAGCTTTAAATCACTGGAATGAAGTGCATTTTAAAATATATGTAATTTATGATGGAGGTACCTGTATCTTGATGGGTTAGTTCACACAAAAATTTAAATTCTGTCATCATTTACTCACCCTCATGTTGTTCCAAAACCTAAGACTTTCGTTCATCTTCGGAACACAAATGAAGATCTTTTAGATGAAATCTGAGAGCTTTCTGTCCCTCCATTGACAGCTATGCAACTACAACTTTGACATTTCAAAAAGTTCATAAAGAGATTAAAACTAAAACTGTAAAACTAATCCATATGAATTGATCGGTTTAGTCCAACATTTAAAAAAAAAAGGGATCGGTTTATATGATGAACAGATTGAAAGGCAAAGCAGCCTAAATTCAATCTGTTCATCATATAAAGCGAATAAAGTCTCTTCAGAAAATTTGGATTAAACCGCTCAATTCATATGGATTAGTTTTACGATCTCCTTATGAACTTTTTGAAGTGTCAAAGACGGAGGGAGACAGTCAAAGGAGGGACAGAAAGCTCTCAGATTTAATTAAAAAGATTTTTACTTGTGTTCTGAGGATGAACAAAAGTCTCACGGGTTTGGAACGACACGAAAGTGAGTAATTAATGACAGAATTTTAATTTTGGGGGGAACTAACCCTGTTTTTGCAGCTTAATTTGCAGCTTAATAAACAGCCTGGCTGAAGGAGGCTTTGTTTTTGTGAAAGTTAAAGAGGACCTAATATGCTTTTTCACTTTTTCTTTCTTTAGTGTGTAATGTTGCTGTTTGAGCATGTAAAAGTTCCAAAACACAAAGTCACTCTAGTAGTTCAAAGGGAAATGTTCTCTATATCAGTGCCCACAATTTCTGAACTCCCTGAAACGCCTCGATTGTAGTCTAGAGTTTTCTTCCTGTACATCCTGTACCGTGGGAGGTAGGGGTGCTGAACGTGCTGCAGCACCCCCTGGCATGGGGCCTAAGAAAAAATATCCCCTTACTTTAAATAGGGGTGAGAATCTCTAGGCACCTCACGGTTCGATTCGATTACGATTCAGAGGGCTGCGGTTCGATGCTAAAGCGATTATCGATTATCTGAAACTTTTTTGTGTGTGTGACTATTAAATACTTTGCTTTAAAAGTACCAAATAATGGCCCATAAAGAATTAATGTACAATATATTTTATTAACATTGCAAAGAACCAACAGGAAAATAAATGTGTGCCTGAACTAGCAGCATACTTGTAGTAAATTAATAATATAACAACGACCGGTACAGCTGAGTGTTTTTCCTCCTCTGGGTGGAAACGTCTCATGGCTTCTCATATTTGTCGTGTTTCCGAAATATTTTAGTTTTATTCTACAAAGTTTACAAATAGTGTGGCTCTTGTCCAGCTCCTTTCCCCCTTCAACTTCATAGAAGCCAAAATATTTCCACGCCAGCTTTTAACGAGGAGGGTGTTTGGATTTCGCGCTCAGCCATCACATGTTATGTGCACGCCACACGGTCCGGGCACTGCACTTCAGAGTTCCGTCTTTTGCGTTCCGTCAATATTACGTTAATTATAAATATATATATAAAAAAAATATTATTATCAATTTTTTTTTTGAAAACCGATTTTTGATATTTGTGAATCGATTCAGAATCGTCCATGTCCGCATCACGTTGCATCTAAGAATCGAGTTTTCCCCCACCCATAACTTTAAAACAAATTATTGTTTTTTCAACCACAGTGTTGACCGCTTCCCCAAACAGTTCAGATTGAGAAACTGGGGCGTCCAAGAGGAAAACCTTCTCTTTGTCACGGATCTCCGTGAGATTAAGCCATAGGTGGCGCTCTGCAGCAATCGCCCCTGCCATAGAACGACCTATAGCGCGTGCGGTGTGTTTGGTGGCTCTTAAGGCCAGATCCGTGGCCTTACGAAGCTCTTTGACAGCTTCTGGCGTAATTTCTGTTCCCTCGTCCATCTCCTTCAAGACATCCGCCTGGTAGGCTTGGAGGATGGCCATAGTATGTAGGGCCATGCCTGCCTGACCAGCTGCCATGTAGGACTTTCCGATAAGGGCGGAAGTAGTCCTGCATGGTCTAGAGGGAAGGAGGGGGCGAGATTTCCACGACGGAGCAGACGACGGAGAAAGGTGAGTAGCCAACGTGTCCTCAACCGCTGGAATGGCGGAATAGCCCTGCTCCACAGAACCAACGAGGTTGGTGAAGTCAGCGGCTGCCGGAAAAAGGCTGCTTCCAGGATCTGGAGATCTCGTGATGCAGATCACTGAAGAAGGGCAGCTTTCTCCGCTCAGGCCTAGAATTAGGGCCATTTAAAAATCTCTCGTCGAGTTTAGACGATTGTGACTCGCGGGGCTCGTCGGGCCAGTCGATAGAGAGCTTCTCCGTAGCGTGCGAAAGCACGTCGATAAGCTCCGTGTAGGCCGCGCCTCCTGGCCGCTAGGCGGGAGACCGTCAGTAGCTAAAACAGGCCCGAAATCCTCAGAGTCGGACGCTGTAGTGTAAATAATATCTTCCAGCCCGAAAGAAACCGTCTCGCGCGCTCTCGGGCTGGGGCATAAATAATCATGCGAAAACTCGACTGGCCGAACACCGCGTGCGTGCTCGGGAGAGGGAGGGAGAGAAAGGGCCTGGCCCGTCTGCTCGTACTCTATATACTCAAGCTCTACATCCGAACCCCAGGTCGCAGATTCCAACGAGGCCTCGGCAGCCTCGGGAGCGCGACGGGGGGGAACGAATGACTCCTTCTCAAAAACCGCGAGCCGAGAGCGGAGGGTTTTGAGAAGCAGGTTGTCACAAAACTTGCATTTAGACAAGCCTAAAACAGCCTCGCGCGCATGCGAAAAACCCATACATTTAACACACTTACTGTGAGGGTCGTCGTTCGCAATAAAGCGAACGCATGGCGGCGGGCAACGACGAAACTCCATGGCACTTCACCGCAAGGAGAACTGAGTTCCACTATTCGCAGTCGCTGAAGTGCAGATGAAGAATGCTGATGATAAATCCGAATTATTTGGGCCAGAAAAATCGAGACCGAAGGGCTAAGATGGCCGCTTCGTGAAGGCAGAGAAATCTGAGGAGCAGATGGAGCGCGCGCACTAATATAATGTGACGACGCAAGAGCGTCGGGGCGACGCCCGTTCCATCAGCCAGTGAATTGGCGTGATTCTATAAGGGCTTCAGACAATCGGCACACCCAGAGTGCGTTCCCACTGCGTCCTAAGCTACGCAGCGTTGAGTGAACCTATGAAAGAGAACACAACAACAATAAAACAAGGACAAACTCGCTTTATTAACAAAAGCGATTTTGCCTCTGCCATCGTCGTGTCAGTCATCGTGCCTCACTCTCGTCACGTGACTCCTGCTTCCCTGCATTGCTTCTCTTGATCTATGGAGCAGACGTGCCTCACATTATAACTGTAGCAACCGTTGTCCAACTGAACTAAATTGATTTTATGTCTATAAAAATGCAAACCTCTGTGTATGGCCAAACCGGTACACCAATAACACTGCAACCGCGCCAAGCCTACTGGACACACTCATAACTTCATTCCTGGCAAAACTTGATCCTCCCCACCCCAAAACACCTTTTTTCTCAGCACCCCCCTGCTCAAAATACGTTCCCACGGCTATGCGTAAACATTACTCACAATAATCCTCATTTAAATCATTCTTGTCCAAGCCATAAGCAAAGTAAAGGGGACGAGGCCTGGTTGACTGGCGTTAGTAGTGTCAGAGCCCGTCTAACGGAAAGCCTTGGCACTTCCTATTAGGGCTGGGTATCGTAACAAAATGTTCGGTACCGATACCGATACCGATACCTTGACTTCGATACCGGTTCCTGAACGATACTTTTTTCGATACCAATTTTATGTAACCAGGTTTAACAATATAACATTACCTAATTTTTTTTTCAGTTTGTTGACTTTTTTACACTCATATTTTGAGTATGTAAAAAAGCACCAATGCTAAAGTTTTCCATGTTTCCTAATCATTTAACAGCATGTATTCTTTACTTCAATGAGCTCATTGTTTCTGCTTTAACTTAATGCATTAGTTAACGATGAAACTGAATGAAAATTAATTGAAATGCATTACACTGTCACCTCTGATAACAGATCACTCTAAATTGTAATTTAGACATGCATTTTCTGTAAAGCTGCTTTGAAACGATATGTATTGTGAAAAATGCTATACAAATAAATGTGAATTAAATTAAATATAGGCTACTGGGGGGCGGGATATATACCTGCACGTGAAGCTTGCAGCAAAGCACTGGCAAAAGTAGCCTAATGATTATGGATGTGGAAACAATAGCAAGGAGATATTTTAATTATTTATTAATGAACAAGTGTTTACTAATGGTGTGTTCACACCGAACGCGAATTTAATTATTTGTGCGAGTAGATTACATACATAGTCAATGCAAAGACGCGAATAGACGCATCATTCGCGCCGGGCGTCGCGAATGACGCGAATTGGGTGACGCGTTTGCCGCGAACGTCTTCCGAGCTGAAGATTCAAGCGTCGAACTAGACGCGATAGACGCGTATTTGACGCTCTATTCGCGTTCGATGTGAACACCATTACTCTCAAGTGTATTTTGTGCGCTTCAGTGCCTAGATTTACCGTGTTGCCGGTCTTGGCAGCAATGATCTTGTCGAAAATATTGCATCGCGTGCATCTGGCATCGAGTCTGGCACATGACATAGGTACACTTTGGATCATTTCCACATATTTTCTATCTATCTGGGTTGTGACGCACGCTTACACACACACACACACACACACACACTGCAGCCTCACGTGCGACGAGCCGCGTCTCTGGGCAGCCGCGTAAACTAGTGTTTTTCCGCCACAGCCAATCATGCTGCATGCTTATTGTTTCACTGACGTGGACGAGATTAACCACTTAGGTACCGAAATGTGGTACCGAAAAACAAGACATGTTTCGATACTCGGTAGTATCGAGGCAATTCGGTCGGTACCTAAAAAGTACCGAACTCGGTACCCAGCCCTACTTCCTATTAACCCCGTTGTGTATCATCTTGGTTGCAGTTCCATTAGAATTCCACTGGAGGTGATCGCGGGCGAGTGCAGAATGAATGGGAGTCTATGGAGCTAAACGGCTAAATGTATCTCTTTCTCCTGCTTGTCGTTGAATCAACATAGATTTTATTGTTGATTCCGCAAGTTCAATATAGATTATAGGCCAAAAGTCGAATGAACGAGTACTTATGTCCTTTCGATTTCTTACAGGTTAGGCCGTTGTTGGCCGGAACACGCTAGCATTCTGCTATTATGTGACGTCATCACATTTTTTAACGGATTTTTATTACAGATAAGTGAACTTAAAAATGCAATTTTCAGCTGAGTGTATTATCTTAGCCCTCCCTTTTGAATGCAACTTTCAAATTACTTGACAAAAAATTACATCCTGAGAAAAGTGGATTTCTCCCATTCATTCTGCACTCGCCTGCGAGCGCCCCCGCATGGACAGAGACGTGTTACTGCAGCCAGTCCAGAAACCGGAAGTAACCAGACAGTGCCAATTCTCTTCAATTAGACATTCTCTGGTAGTGTGTTGAAACTCTCGGTCATGCTAAGGGGCGTGACATTTTCCAAACACAAGCAAGCGCTTGACCAATCACAACACAGTGGTCCAGCAGACCAATCAGAGGACAATGCCCTTTTCAGAAGGAGGGGCTTCATAGAGACAAGAACTAAACAGGGGTGCGTTTCCCGAAAGCATAGTTAGCCAACTTTGGTCGCAAGTTCCGTCGTTATCAGCATAGTTCAACGAGTCGGTGTTTCCCGAAAACATAGTTCTAATGAACATTCGCAAACAGCATCGCAAAGTTGTTTGGTTTGAACGACAGCTCTCGACCTGTGGTTAGAAGCATAGTTTCTTGTTTGCCTGACATGTAGACTTAATAAATCCTTGTCTTTGGCAAAATAAGCAAGCTGACATTCAGTGCAATCTGTATCTTTTATTTAGAACACATACAAATGTCATAGTTTGTCAAGAGATTTAAAGCACCGTTTTTGAAGACTGCGCATGTGCGAACGTGCTAAACCACGTAAGAACGAGCCTATGATTGAATCTGGAAATAGAGCAAATAACTGAGAAAAATTAGAAATAGTCCCCAGAATGCCATGTCCGTAATTTATAGCAAAACATCTGGCATTAATTCGATCTCAACAGATTTGTTAAAAGTAGTTATTACTCCACCACCTGCATGACATCATTAACCAACGTGGTTGAATGACCAATTTTCAAACAATATGGTTTCGGGAAACAGTCATGACTAGCTAGTTGATTTCTTCAACGATGCAACGTACTATGGTAGTTAAGCAGCGAGTTACGTCGATGTACGGAAAACGCACCCCAGAGTGTTACTGACAGACTGGGAAGAGAGGTGCTGCAACAATGGAGAATATGTGAAAAATAATGCTTTTTGAACATTCATGCATGAAAACCTATTCTAGAAGAGCCCAAAAATAAAATCAAGACTTTGCAACTTTAAAGTATTTCTAGAGCACAGTAGTTTCTGTACATTTTCTTTGTTAAATGAAAAGCTGTTCTTCATATGCATCGATTTCAGCACATTTGCAACAGATCAGTAAATGAGTGCACCAGTTAGAGTCCTAAACACCCTCTGACATCAGACACAAACGCTTCAGGCGCCTCTTCATGTTCTCCATCACAAACGGTGAGTGTCATTGGCTTGCACACTTCTGAGAGGGTGCTACTATTCTTTGGCGGGCTGTGGGTGATGATGTGTGCCGTGCACATGAGGAAAAGGCCACGGATGGGTCAGCCTCACATTGTCATTACGCAGCCCAACAGGAGAAACACTGATTATTCACATCGCTGCACTCAAAACAGTGCTAAAAATATTCACACAGTATCTCCAGATGCCCCTGGCAGGTAGAGCACAGAAAAGAGAGTAGAAACAAGTTTTTCATAATCATATCTGTGTTGCATTAGCCGATGTCAATAGTCTGTTACAGTAGGCTCAAGCACACTGAAAGGCCGTGCTTTGATGCATGCACAAAAGCATTTCTGCGTTCATGCACCGTGATGGACATGTGACCTTACATCATAATGGACTTTAAAAGGCAGGAATGTGTCATCCAGGAATAGCAGGAACAAAATGTTATTGCTCAGAGGATGCTCTCATATAGCTCAGGAGATTTAAGTCTCAGCTTTGTCTCAGATGGTTCTCCTAAACTCAACTGGAGAAATCAAAAAAGATACAAATAGACAATATTTGACATACAGTTCTAAAATGAATATGAATAGCAATTCAGACCATTTGGTATTGTAAGTAAACAGATGAGAAATGAGATCTCTTGACTTTTCAGAGAATCTGAGCAAACGCTGAGATAAGAAGCTGCTAAAAGTTCAAGTGATTTTATCAAACACATCTCCAAAGACATCTCAGTTAATCAATAATGCCAGCAAACCCGAACATGCAATATGATTGACAGGTTGAGAATGTTTCTGATTGGCTAGTTTTTAGAATGGCTCAAATAATACATGTTTGGCTCAAATACATACATAATACTTGGTGAGAGCCCAAGGTCTCTCACCAAGAAGACGTCAAGGTTTAGCTGGTAAACATGGGTCAGTTAACCACTGCTGGTAGGTGCCAACATTCTGAAGGCAAAAAAAAGTAAAGAAAAAAATTATCTTCATTGAAGTCCATTTAAAAGTAGATCTGTATTTTAGTGAAGTTATGTTTTTATAAGTGTTAAATAATAATTTGGTGGGGGGGGGGGGGGGGGGGGGGGGGTAATAATATTGTGATTTAGCATTAATATTTCAAAAAAGGCTCCAGGCTTGTTTGTAGGGCTGCACAATTTGGCCAAACATGTTTTGATTTTACATCAATATCATATCAATATAATAACGCTAACGGTACACAAAACTGACTGTTCGTTCCTTACAGCAGGAGGGGGGAAACTAAACATAAAATTGCTTTTGTTTATTAAACAGTGGTTTACTGAACAAATTGTGTATCTGTCTTTAAATTAATTCGGTTATAGTTAAAAGTTTCTTAAGGATAAAATAATTATCTCTGCTAATGTTATAAACTATATGGAGCCGTTACTTGCACTTTACTATAATATTAAAGGTTAACAACAGAGTCCAAACTATTAGCCAAATTTCAGTTGCTATTTATTTATAATAATCAACACTCACATAACAAATTTTATGCAAACATGCAGGCTGCACATAAGGCAGTTTTTGCATTAACTTCTAAATTTAATTAGGCCTAGCCTATATGTTTTTACTCCAATTCGTTGTTGAAATATAATCATTTAGACAGTGGCTGTCATTTCATTCCAGATTTATTTAAACCTACATTAAATAATCAAGACATCACTAAAGGGTTAAGTAAAATATAATGAATATATAGGCTAATATAGTGCATATATTTAGTAAAAGAGTTAATTTCCCTAGCTGACTAACAAGCTGTGGATACTGAATGACTTGCCTGAGGTAAATGTAATGCTATGTGGGATATTGTTTACAACTGTTTTACTGATGTCTTTCCACCATTGAAACACTGATTACACGAGATAATACGTTTCAGTAAGTTGTACTGTATCTTTCAACATACCTTCAGATGTTCATGTTAGGATCACGTTCACGTACTGCTGCTAAAACTGAGGCGCCTATGTAGTGATCTGTCACGCCACATTAAAGAGCGTCAAAAGGGCATTTATTGGTTGAATTTCATGGTAAAATGGACATAATTTGAAAAATGTCACTTTGTTTCTTATCGGAGCTTATTGTGATTATTGTTGGTTAATGGTGGTTAGGCTACAACGCTGTATTCGTCTTGTACACACAAGACACATACAAATTTGCGGTACAAATACATGTACCGATGTTGTGCCGAATTCCGACTGCCTGCCAAATTATTACCCCCCAATAATTTGGTGGGGGTTAGAATTCGACACAACAACCGCTACATGCCTAATTACTATTTAATCAAATGTCAAGGAAGAAAAATTAGTTTTGTGACATAAGGTAACGTGAGGTCAACCTCAACAATGGGCTACGGCTGGGCTGCACGACACACACACACACACACACACGAGTATATATATATTAGGGGTGTAATGGTACATGTATTCGTCCCGAACTGTACGGTACGGACGTCAAGGTTCGGTGCAGTCCCACGAAGGATACATTCAGTCTCAGGCGATCCACACTCCAATCCACAAGGGACAATGCACGGCAATGCAACGATGTTTGCTACCAGTAAAAAACGCAGGCGAAAAAGAGTCGCTGATCTCCCTGATATATATTATTTACGTTTAATCAGATTCAGTAAACAATCGGGATTGCGATTTCTACAATGGCATTGGTAACTGCTGCTGATATCAGTATAAGCAAAAGATGGGACCTTTTAGAATTACACTTGCACATATCTAGGCCTAAAAGCCACAAAACTACAATCCATACACGTTTTTTAAGCGTTTACTAATCTCATTGCTCTCTAGGAGAAACGACTGAGATTAAAGAGTGATTTTCCATGCTAATCCTCCCGGGCATTTCCACTGCACACTGTAGTTATGGAAATAAAGGCTGTCCTCATGCAGTCCTGATCAATAGCTGGAAGCTCTCGAAGCAGCGTTTCCATCTACAGTACCTGCTCGTCTCCACGCCACATCCTCCACACGGCGTCACTGTAGCTGCACTTTACAGCTCCCGCCCCACAAATCTACATACAGGAAACAAGGTTACTGCCCAAGAGATGTCACTTCCGAAACACCCACTCTCTCTCGCGCACACGTTCCCTCGCTCTTTCTCACCCACACACTCCCAGCTTATTGCCATGACAACCGAGAAAAGAATAGAATATAAGTGAGTGTTAAAGAGACAGATGATCAGAGAGAGAGGGGGAACGAGAGAGGTATGGAAGATGAGGATAGAACGGGACGAACAGAGATAGGGAGGCGGAGAGAAAGAGTGGTAAAATGTGTGGGAGAGAGAGAAAAAAGCGAGAGACAGAGAGGAGGGAGAAAAAAACAGAAGGGAGAGAGATGGAAAAGAAAGCGAAAAGAGAAAAAGAGAGAAAAATGAGGGGTTTTGAGAGAAACAGAGGGAACGAGAGCACTTTTTCGGGGAAAAAGAGACCATTTCTTGTTCCCATAGCAACCTAGCCATCCATGAAATACTCTATTTCTCTCTCTCTCTCCTGTCATTTGCTCTCTCCGTTCGCTATGTATAGCTCATAGTATGTGTACATGACACCAGAGATTTGATGAGTGAATGAGATGTGGAAATCAGAGGATGAATTAGTGGTGATGATTGTTATATGATCTTAGTTTGATGGAAACTGCCGCCCGTGTGCAGAACAAGCAAGTAAAGTTACTTGTAAATCAGGGCCATTCAGAACTGAATTGAAGTGGCACACAATACAGAACTGTAACTAATGCCGAGTTCAGACTGCACGATTTTAGCCCCGATTTTGGCTCGCCGACAGGTTTTGAGATATCGCCGACAAATGCCCGAAATCACAGGCAAATCGGTGCTCGTTCACGCGAGTGACAATCACGCAGTGTGAATGAGCAAAGACGCGATCTGAGAGAATCGCTGACGAGTCGCCGACGCCCGTGAGATATGTGGCATGCTAAATATCTGGACCTGTCGGCAATTCATAATCCTGCTGTGTGAATGTGTTCTGACTGAAAACTACATCGGCGATGACCTACAGCCAATGAGAGAGCAAGATACAGGGAGGAGGAGGAGGAGTTATAGACCAGAATATCAGTATTTTAATAGATAGGCCTATATTTACAATTATATCAAACAGAAACAAAGCACAAACATTTGCATGACCAGCAGCAACAGCAGGACATTTGCAAAATTATTTATTTACCCCCCAACTCTCTTTGCAAAACACAGCCCTTGCTCCCCTCATCTTCCCAACCATTTCCTGCATAAACTGTTTATTTTTATTTTTTTATTTTTTTCGCTACAAATCAGTACACAGACAATTTGTAGGCTATCATTTTTAATAACAAATTCAGTGTCGCGCGAGAACTCCGGTCTCACGCACGCGTGATCTTCCGTTATTTCCTATCACTTCTCGCGTTTGTTTGGTTGTGAAACGTAGTTTGCGGACCAGGCAGAAGTTTTGTTCGATTCTTTCTTTTGTTAAGTCATGCAGTGTGAAACCTCCTGTCGCCGATCCATCGTGCAGTGTGAACACAGCAGCAACTGAACGTTACCCCAGATAGTCATGCAGTGTGAAAACAACAGTGACCCGATTATTTTGAAAATCGTGCAGTCTGAACTCGGCATTAGGAAAACACAATTAAAATGGAATAAATATGAAAGTTTAGTTTTTAGTAATATTTGATTGTGTGTGAGTATATATATATATATATATATATTGATTGTCTGTGGGCCTTGAGCCTGTAATAAAAATATATATATATATACCACCTAAAAGATTATTAGGAACACCTGTTCAATTTCTCATTAATGCAATTATCTAATCAACCAATCACATGGCAGTTGCTTCAATGCATTTAGGGGTGTGGTCCTGATCAAGACAATCTCTAGCCTAGAAATCTAGACGCACCCTAGCGGCAGCGAAAATTATTTCGCAGCCAGTGTGGTCTAGCAACTCTCCATAGACGTTTTAGCTGGAAAAACCAATTTCTGGTCAGGCCAATCACATCGTGTATAGAGTCGGCGGGCGGGCGGGCTTAACACAATGACGGCAGAGTTCATGACGTTCCGCGTGATTTCCATAGGTGATTTCCCTGCTACTTGAAAACAATGAAGATGCAGCGGTCTTTCGAATCGGCTTTGGCCGCGACTCTGGAGGACTTGGAGTTAAGAGAACGTTACTTAAGTCATTCTTAAAAAAGGAAGATGTGTTCGGAGTTTTGCCGACCTGATACGGCAAAGTTTAATATATCAATTAGCTCCGCTGGTGGAAAAACGCATGGGACTCACTCATCCACAACCGTTCGTTGCTCTGGTTGGTTGCAGCGTTATCCTATTGCGTGCAGAGGGATTTTGAAAGGTAACCGTTTATCCCGCCCCTCGGATTGAGTCATGTCAATGGAGAGTTCCCAGACCTAACATCTTGATGTAGGTCTGGCATGCCAGGCTAGACAATCTCCTGAACTCCAAACTGAATGTCAGAATGGGAAAGAAAGGTGATTTAAACAATTTTGAGCATGGCTGTTGGTGCCAGACGGGCCGGTCTGAGTATTTCACAATCTGCTCAGTTACTGGGATTTTCACGCACAACCATTTCTAGGGTTTACAAAGAATGGTGTGAAAAGGGAAAAACATCCAGTATGCGGCAGTCCTGTGGGCGAAAATGCCTTGTTGATGCTAGAGGTCAGAGGATAATGGGCCGACTGATTCAAGCTGATAGAAGAGCAACTTTGACTGAAATAACCACTCGTTACAACCGAGGTATGCAGCAAAGCATTTGTGAAGCCACAACACGCACAACTAGGGATGTCCCGATCAGGTTTTTTTGCCCTCGAGTCCGAGTCCGAGTCATTTGATTTTGAGTATCTATCGATACCGAGTCCCGATCCGATACTTATATAATACATTAAAAAAAAAATAAAGAAGAGAGAAAAAACAGATCCAGGATGTTCCTTATTTTTTATTTAATTCACCTTATTTTAACATTCAACAACTCTGTTAACAAACAGAGCACTTCTGTGAGGTAGCTTGAACAATCAAGTAATAAATAACATAAAATCTTCACTTTTGGACTTTAGTGCAACAGTAAATATAGAAAAAGTCTAATATAAAAACAAATAGCACCTCAACTTAAAATACCTGGCAGGCATGTAAACAAAAAATAAAAATGTTATAAAAGTGTATAAAAAAATAATGAGAATATATATATACATAAGGGGTGTAACAGTTCACAAATTTTGCAGTTCGATACGATACAGCAAAAAGAAACAAATGCCAGAGAAATTTCCTATTTATTAAAAGAAAAACTATTTTTAAACAGACTGATCTCATAAAATGGCGTATGTATGACACGCCAATTCGTATTTCCATTTTTGGCATGCTATCAACACGCATAACCTCTTTTCAGCGTGTTTATCAACGCCGTTGACTTAACGTTATATTACTGTATATATAAATATATGACCTACCCCAACCCCATCCCTAAACCTAGCCGTCACTGGGGTTAATACCATTTATGAGTCTTCCTCTACCATCCTAGGAAAAAAAAATATCGCTCCCCAGATGTAGATCTACATTTTGCTTCGTTTCGCTCGGATATTTAACGGCGTGTACATACACGCGTAATCACTCGGACATTTAACGGCGTAGACATACACGCAAAAGATGACTGTTCGTTTCGGCGTGGACATACACGCGGATCGCTCAAAATGCGTATAGATAACACGCCACTTGACTTGAAAGTGGCGTGTATGTTTACGCAAAGTCATGATGTCATGTTGTTTTAAATAAGTTTGAGTTTTCCTACATCTTGAAACTTTCAGGTTTATAAATGGGGGTAATCTTTGAAGGATAAACAAATAATGTTTTGGTAATCACATTAAAAATAACATTTAAATATATATTTATATAATACTTGAGTTTTGAAGTGCAACATTAAATCCATGTTCATTCACGGCACAATGTTTCTCCTGGTTACCACGTCAGCACTGTTTGATCTAATAGAGATCTACGGTTAATAACGGAGAAATTTGAATGCTTCTCACTAGATCTTGCAGCGATGTTATTACTTCAGTGGCGAATTCAAATGTTTTCTTCGCTGGATCTCTTAGCACAGTGTCGCTTGATCTCCCGCTGCACAGATGTTGCTGGTCCGAAATGATAAATGGTCCGTTAAGCACAATATAATGAGTAGCGCAGTTTCGTTCCGCTTTCATTACATTCGCCATTGATGTTGCGCAATGTTGTGGTGATCGCGCCAGCGAGGATTTTGTCTGCAGGAAAAATGGTCCTAGGAATCGTTCGGTTTGTATGCGTACCGAACCGGAAGCCTCGTACCGAAACGGTTCAATACCAGAATTACGAATACATGTACCTTTACACCCCTAATTTACATATATCCGAGTCCTGATCGGGAGGTAACGTCCGATTCCGATCGAGTCTGAAACCACGTGATCGGGCCCGATTTCCGATCGTGTGATCGGATCGGGACATCCCTATGCACAACCTTGAGGCGGATGGGCTACAACAGCAGAAGACCCCACCGGGTACCACTCATCTCCACTACAAATAGGAAAAAGAGGCTACAATTTGCAAGAGCTCACCAAAGTTGGACAGTTGAAGACTGGAAAAATGTTGCCTGGTCTGATGAGTCTCGATTTCTGTTGAGACATTCAGATGGTAGAGTCAGAATTTGGCGTAAACAGAATGAGAACATGGATACATCATGCCTTGTTACCACTGTGCAGGCTGGTGGTGGTGGTGTAATGGTGTGGGGGATGTTTTCTTGGCACACTTTAGGCCCCTTAGTGCCAATTGGGCATCGTTTAAATGCCACGGCCTACCTGAGCATTGTTTCTGACCATGTCCATCCCTTTATGGCCACGATGTACCCATCCTCTGATGGCTACTTCCAGCAGAATAATGCGCCATGTCACAAAGCTCGAATAATTTCAAATTGGTTTCTTGAACATGACAATGAGTTCACTGTACTAAAATGGCCCCCACAGTCACCAGATCTCAACCCAATAGAGCATCTTTGGGATGTGGTGGAACGGGAGCTTCGTGGCCTGGATGTGCATCCCACAAATCTCCATCAACTGCAAGATGCTATCCTATCAATATGGGCCAACATTTCTAAAGAATGCTTTCAGCACCTTGTTGAATCAGTGCCACTTAGAATTAAGGCAGTTCTGAAGGCGAAAGGGGTCAAACACAGTATTAGTATGGTGTTCCTAATAATCCTTTAGGTGAGTGTGTATATATATATATATATATATATATATATATATATAAGTGCTGTCAAATTGATTAAATCGCAATTAATTGCAAGTTTGTAAATATACTGTATGTATATATATATATATATATATATATATATATATATATATGTACACACACACCATTTGAAATCATAAAAAAACATTTGAAACCATGGTTTCAAATTATTTTTAAATGGTAATATACACATGAAAAGGAAATGTATTCCACAAATCAGGGAATAAACAGGCATAATTAATGATGTAATTATAGTGCATAATGCGTTGGACTAATAAAATTGGCCTGATGTGTGACTGGGTTGAAATTCTGTTAAATGTCATAATTGAAATTCAATACAGTCCTCTTCCTGTCATTCAGATTCAAATTTAATTTAACATCCTGTTGCATTTAATTCAAAACCACACTCAAAAAGGGTAGCCAAATCTTAAACTCTTAAATTATATTATATTATGTTATATATTATATTATATATACATTATATTATGTATATATTATGCCATATTTTGTCATATATATCAAGCAAGAGCTGTACGATTAACCAGAAAAATAATAAGAATTTCAATTTCTATAATGGCATTGCTGATTTATTTATTTTTTTGCTTATGCACTGTAAAAATAAAATAAAAAAAAACTTAAAAAAAAACTTGCTGCCTTAAACTTTTAAGTACAATCAACTTGACTGTTTAAATCATTTCAACTTAAATATTATTAAACTGACTTTAAAAAATGATTATAATTGCTATAATTTAAAAAAGAAAGTTGAAAATAGACTTATTGAACATATAATTTTTTTCAGTGTGTGATGGTACATTCACGCTGCTAAGTATCAGTATATAAGCACAAGAAGATATCGACCAGTGCAACATATATTAAACATCAGAGTGCACATTTAATGTAAATTCTATTAATTGAAATGAATAACTATAATTACTGTAAATCAACCCTTATGTGTACTGTCATAATCGTGCAGTCATTCAGACAAAAAGGATGAGCTAAAAAATTAGATCCAACCCTCCAACAAACTCACTGGCAACCTCCGTTCCTGTGTGTTCCTCTAGCAGCCCCCCTCCCCCTTTAATCCATCTGTCTACCGGCCTCCCCTCACACTCTCTGCCTGTGTCCGAAATCACACACTTGAGTAGGTACTTATTTTGAATAAGTCATTTCTTAGTGATGGCCAAAAGAGTATTTCCTATGAATGTGTGTGGTATGAATGTAATTCGGACGTACTGCATTTGCCATGTTGTTACTGTCATGTGATCTACCAGCATCAGTTGTTGCTTCACTGCCATTTATAAATCCTCTCCTGTGGCCCCATGGGATGGTAAAGTGTCCATCGTATGCACACTTCAGAATCTTGTCGGAGGTAGTAGGTCATCGGTCTACTCTTTTATGAGTACTGTGAATTCGGACATACTTCTTTTGTCACATACTGTTTTACCCCTACCATATAGTAGGGAAGTGTGTGATTTCGGATGCAGCCTCTGTCATTCTCTCTCTCATTTGGAAGCTCATAAAAATTTTAAGTGAGACAGCATTGACAAACAGTGAGAAATAATATTTGATACTATGAAACACTTAAAAGAAATGTGATGCTGGTGTTCACGCCTGTGTGGGAAAAAAACAAAAAAAAATTTCTTAATGACATAATAGCATAGCATACTACCATATCTGCAGTATGTAGTCTGTTGAAAACAGTTGTACTGCTTTATATTTTTTTGCAGAAACCTTTCTAAAAAAAAAAATCAGGATTCTTTGATGAATAGAAAGTTCAAGAGAACAGCATTTATTTTATATAGAAATCTTTAGTAACATTATAAATGTCTTAACTATTACTTTTTATCAATTTAATGCATTTAATAATAATATAAACAACATAATATGAAATATCTGTAACATTTATATGTTGCTTGCAACAAAATGTATTTAACCAGAATAAAAAGCTATACTCTTTCAATACCATAAATAGAAAAAAGTTTTTTTGCCCTCATAGTTACACTGCAAAAAAAAAAAAAAAAACACGTATTTAAAATGTTTGTCGTTTTCTAGTCCAAATATCTAAACATTCTTAAACCAAGATACATTTTTCATTTTATTTTATTATTATTTTACTAAGTAAATGTATCAAAATGAAGTGAGCTTAAACCAAGAAAAAAAAAATCTGCTAATGGGTCAGAAAAAAAAACTTAATTTACAATGGAAAACAAGATTATTTTTCTGACCCCATTGGCAGATATTTTTTATTGTTTTAAATTTAAACTCACCTAATTTTGATACATTTGTCAGAAAACAACACTTAATATATTGTCATTATGCTTATAATATATATTAATTTAAAAGTGCAGCAAGCGATTTAAAATTAATTTGTTTAAAAGTGGATCGGACCGAGCACCAAATCACACTTGTAGAAGCCAATCAGCAGTAAGGGGCGTGTCCACTCATGATGGGGGAGGAGAGAGAGCTCGGTGAAGACAGACATTAGCAAAGAGAGAGATAGCAGAAAAAATACAAAAGAGGAAAAGGCCAATGGAATATACCTTTAAAAAGAAGGGTTATGATCAGGCAAGAGGTAGAACCCGTATTGATATCGGAGAAGCTGGAGAGACATAATTAAAGGTTCTCTAAGCGATCCTGGGTGACGTCACTTCTTGTTGACGTTCGAACTATTGTCAAACAAAACGGAGGCTAGCTAGACCCTCCCTTCTCCTCATCCGCACACTAACCCCCCAAACCCCGCCCCCAAACCCTTCTTGTCGGTCATTGGCTGGAACAGTTTGTTATGTTTTGGGGAGCGGGTCGCCGCAGTTTGCTTTTGTTGCTGTTTGTGGAGCCTGGGCTGTCTACTAGTTGGGGGCCTTAAGCACATTTTCGCGCAAATTCATCTAAAAGCGCCAAATTTGGCACAGATGTAGCTCACATCATACTGAAATGATTTAGCTAGGGCGCCGGAGCCTGCGACCCTCGGGGCCAAGATGGCGGCCAAATCCAATATGGCCGCTGCCCGAAAAGGGTTCCGGCTATAACTTTAGAACCACATGAGTTACAAATACAAACTTGATATGTTTTTCAGCTTAATTGATCATGGGAAACACATAGGAATGTTTATATTTATGACACAGTATATCTGGACCCCTTGATCCTCAAATTCCAATATGGCCGCTGTCCAAAAAAGCATTTTGGGCTGTAGTATGGCTATGGGGCCTTACAGTAGATGGGACAATGTTTGCGCAAATTCATCTACAAGCACCAAATTTGGCACAGATGTAGCTCACATCATACTGAAATGATTTAGCTAGGGCGCCGGAGCCAGCGACCCTCGGGGCCAAGATGGCGGCCAAATCCAATATGGCCACTGCCCGAAAGGGTTCCGGCTATAACTTTTGAACCACATGAGTTACAAATACAAACTTGATATGTTTTTCAGCTTAATTGATCATGGGAAACACATAGGAATGTTTATATTTATGACCCAGTATATCTGGACCCCTTGATCCTCCAATTCCAATATGGCCGCTGTCCAAAAAAGCATTTTGGTCTGTAGTATGGCTATGGGCTTTACAGTAGATGGGACATTGTTTACGCACATTCATCTACAAGCACCAAATTTGGCACAGATATAGCTGAGGGCATACTGAAATGATTTAGCCAGGGCGCCTGAGCCAATGGTCCCTGAGACCAAGATGGCGGCCAAATCCAATATGCCCACCGCCTGAAAGGGATTCGGCTATAGCTTTTGAGCCAGATGAGATACAAATACAAACTTGATCTCTATTTTACCTTTTTTGACCATGGGAAACCCATAGGAATACTTACATTTATGATTGGGTATATCAAGAAGACTGGTAAGACTGAAGCCAATTTGGGGGAAATTCCCTAAATTCAATTTGGCGGCTGTCCGAAAAAGCGTTTTTGGCTACAAATTTTGAACCAAATGCGCTACAAATGAGGATGTGATGTCTATTTTATGTTTATTGACCACAGGAAGTCCATTGGCATATTTATATTTATGCTTGTGTAAGTCTGGAACCTGTATTCTTTTCAAGACTGTGGTTGAAAATCCTTTTTTTTATCACAACTTTGAAGGTTATTCTCAATGTTGATTCATTTCCTTTTAAATGTGAAATGCTTTTCAGTGTACCACAGGTGAATACATTTCAAAGTGTAATCATAAGAAAGAATAAGACAATTATTATTGCAAGGCAATATTTATATTATCTCAAATTGATAAAAGAATGATATAATAATATAGTCAATTTGTCTCAAACTCTTAAAGGTTTGCTTAGCATAACAAAAAAACAGCAATAACATAAAAAAACAACAGTGAATTCTCATGATCTCTCACATGAATTATCATTATCACTCACAATCACCCGATCTCTCATCATTTCCACCATCATTGTTTGTACAAGCACCCTCACATGCACATATAGAAGTGCAACGAACTCCGGCTTTACAGCACTTACGGTGCCCTCTACATTCTGTCTTGCAGCCACAGTGGAGGAGAATGGTGCAGGCTTTACTGGCGTCTCCGAGATAAGTCCATTAAGGTTCCCAAGTCTTGCTTGTAGAGTCCCGATACCATCCCCATGCATTGAACTCTGGGATATCTTGCTGGACAGCGGTTGCCTGATTCCAGTAGAAGCTGGCCTGCAGCAATGCTCTTTTGATGTTCTGAATCAGTGCAGCTTGGGTAGGAGGCAGGTTCTCGAGAGACTTGGTACCATTCGAGAAAAGGTGATGTCTAGCTTCATCCACACGGCTAGAACCACAGCTCTTGCTGTAAATGATGACTACCATACGCTCCAGTCTTGGACATGGACATCATTGTTGATCTGTTCAGGCTCCAAGGTGAGGGTAACCAGGGATTCTGTGAGATCTGGTGTTGCCTCCCAAGCTGCCCATGCACTCTTTTTCCCATGGCCCATGAAGGCTGAGGTTGTGTCACAGCCTGTTAAAGCGTGGAAGAGTGGTAAGGCCAGTGACTTCTGGGGAGCAAGATCCTTGCTGATTTCATGAGCAGGAATGTCCCTGTAGTTTTTTTCCACCTGCAAAGCCGATCCAGAGCTCTGTGAGGCCAAGTGTGTTGAAGAAGCGGATGGCAAATATGACAACATCGCTGTCGACAGTCCGAACAAACGCCTTTTTATGGCCATTGGCCCCAGCATGTGCAAGATGCAGGATTATTCTTGTATCTGCTTCTGGATGATTACAAGGCTGAAGGGCAGACATGTCATACCCTGGTCTGTTGGAGAGTACAGCATATTTCTTGGTGGAAAAGGAGGAGTTTACCTGACATGCCATGCTTGGTTATCTCTTCACTGATATATCCAAATAGTTCATCCTTGTTGTCCTCATTTTTTCAGGAAGGTTTTGGAATTGGAGTTCTCCCATCTCCTTTAGTTTTTGATCCGGTTCCTCTGCGTTGGTGATTTTGTGTTTTGAGGTTCTCCTCTGGATATGTATCAAACACAATATCCAATCGCGTGACAGATTCATAGCTCATGTGTGACCTCACAAACCCAGCAATATTGGTGTTAACGTAGTCATGGAATGTTTTTTCAGTAGTTGGCCAGACCATTTGGAGCATTACAGCACCATCAAGCACAACTACAGTTGCATCTCTAGCTGCTGCTACATGGGTTTTTTTCACCTTCATGCATTCGAGAATGTCTGACATTGTACCATTGCGTAAACGCCCTTGGTTGGAAATGCTGGGTGGCTCCCTTTGATTTTCGACCCTGAAGAATTCTGCCATGTCTGCATCAGGCCTGGACTGAAGGGAAAAGAACAGTTGTGTGACGAGTCAGGCCCTACCACCATGAAGAGCGTGAGGGCTTCAGGGTTTTCATAGAGTCTGCTCATGGGACTGATCATATATGTATGACTATGGATCTTGCTCACAAGCATGGAGTAGCACTAAACAGCTGCTCCACCACAGTCCATGCAATCAACTAGTATTCTCAGTATTTGCTCAGTATTGCCCAAATCTATGCTGGAATTCTGACTCTCCCTCATATATGTCTTCCCTACATTCCAAATATTCCCACCAATTTTCTAATTGATAAAGTATGAATGATCAGGTATGCTTTCTTGTAAATGCAAATGTGGGGTATAAACATAGGCAATCACAAATGTAAGTATTCCCGTGTGTTTGTCAAGGTAAAAAAAAAACATTTAAGTTTTCATTTGGTTCAAAAGTTGTCAAAACCCTTTTTCAGACAGCGGCCATATTGAATTTAGGGAATTTGGGGGGTCTTGATATACCCAATCATAAATGTAAGTATTCCTATGGGTTTCCCATGGTCAAAAATGTAAAAATAGACATCAAGTTTGTATTTGTATCTCATCTGGCTCAAAAGCTAAAGCCGAATCCCTTTCAGGCGGCGGCCATGTTGGATTTAGGGAATTTGGGGGGTCTTGATATACCCAATCATAAATGTAAGCATTCCTATGGCTTTCCCATGGTCAAAAAAGGTAAAATAGACATATCAAGTTTGTATTTGTATCTCATCTGGCTCAAAAGCTATAGCAGAATCCCTTTCAGGCGGCAGCCATATTGGATTTGGCTGCCATCTTGGTCTCAGGGACCATTGGCTCGGGCGCCCTGGCTAAATCATTTCAGTATGTCCTCAGCTACATCTGTGCCAAATTTGGTGCTTGTAGATGAATTTGCGCAAACAATGGGGTGTAAGGCCCCGTACTACAGCCCAAACTGCTTTTTTGGACAGCGGCCATATTGGAATTGGAGGATCAAGGGGTCCAGATATACTGTGTCATAAATATAAACATTCCTATGTGTTTCCAATGATCAATTAAGCTGAAAAACATATTAAGTTTGTATTTGTAACTCATGTGGTTCAAAAGTTATAGCCGGAACCCTTTTCAGGTAGCGGCCATATTGGATTTGGCTGCCATCTTGGCCCTGAGGGTCGCTGGCTCCGGCGCCCTAGCTAAATCATTTCGGTATGACCTGTGCTACATCTGTGCCAAATTTGGCGCTTTTAGATGAATTTGCGCGAAATCACCTATTTACCGTAAAACTTCAAATAGTAGCCCGGGCTTTTATTTACCCAAATCGCCGAACTGCACCGGCTTGTATTTGAGACAGGCGTCTATATGAGACAGGCCTTTATAATTTAGTGTTGAGATGTTGTTCATTAAGTGTATCTGTCTCTAATCTCTAAAAATCTCCAAATGCTCCACGTGAAACTGCGGTCTTCCGACCTTTTACTATTGCGTCAATTGATTTTGATTAATATGCGCGAGGGAGAGAGAGCAAGACAGCGCTCGTGTTGTTTGAAGACGTGAGAGTGCGCGCGCGCGGCCGGGGGGCTCTCTCTCTCTCTCTTCTCTCTCTGCTCGTAACGCGCCCTGTCAAGCACAGCAGTAATTCTATTCTACATCACTCATCGATCAAAAAAAGGCTTTGGAGGGACAAAAATGTGCTTTGGCTACCGCCAAAAAGCGGGCGATCTGGCGGTTTTAGAGGATTAAATACAACCCGAAACTAAAAAACAGACCCGGCCTCTATTTGAGACCGGCCTTTATTTACCCAAACCTGCAGGCACAACAGGCGTGTAAAAGAGACAAGCGTCTATTTGGGACTCGGCTATTATTTGAAGTTTTACGGTATGTGCTATACTATACAGGCCCCCAACTATACAGAGATCGCGTTTCTTTACAGTGTGTTCAGGGGACAGGCAGCCAGCGGTTAGAGAGGAGATGTTTGCTGTATGTGACAAAAAATGTTTTGGCCTAAAAAACGCGTGACATCGCTTAGAGCACCTTTAAGGAGCAGGAAGGCCGGAAAACGGATGCAGGGGGAGAGGTTATATGTTTTTTCTTTTGGTTCCCCTTTTAGTGATCTCTAGAACCCCTTAATCTTGTCACATTTGTAATATATTAATTACTTGGACTATCGTGTTATGTAGGAAGCTGTTCATGTTTTTGGGAAGGAAGGAATGACTTTGCCATCAAAGTAAAGGAGCTAAATAACAATAAGACATTTAACCTGAATTATCATAGCAACACAAATTGCTTTCACTAATTGATGACATCATACCCTCAGGTGGCAGGCACAGCAGATTCCGCCATAGTCGTTGTCTGTGTTGCAGTGTGTACGTGAATGTAGGGGCGGAGGCATCAAGATAGGAGTGTGATCCTTTTGGGTAAGGGCGTATTTGTTTTGGTGATTTCAAATATCAACAGTGTTTACCAGAAATCGCTTACTGCACCTTTAAGAATGTTTAGATATTTGTACTGGAAAAACTAAGGAAATATTTTTTTGCAGTGTACGGCATCTACCAGCAAGGAGTAACCTATGCTAACCAGCTAGACCTTGACCGCTTGCGTAAAATAACTACATGTGCTTAAAGGTGCCATATACAACAGAGCACAATGCAGTGCACCTGATCTCTTCCTGGACTCATAATTTGCTCCGACTGCCAAGAGTTAAAATATTTTTACACAAATTTAGATGAAAATGCTCATATTTACTTTCAAGATGACAACTGAATGCCACCCACTGAATTATAGACCTTTTGTAGCCCCACCCATTTTTAGCGCTATGCTTGTTGTGTTCCGTCTTCCGGTTTTTATTTCCACAGCATGAAGGAAAGATCTAACAAATGTATGAATGAACCGCTCGTTTTAAAATCTTCCCGATCTAACTGACATCTGTTATGACATTCGCTTCAAACATTACAATGCTCATGATAACTTCCGTTAACTCTACAATATGCAAATGCACTTTACCAGCTAATTACTCTTTGACAGTGATGCCATAGAAATATACAGAGCTACCGCAAAAACGGAAGTTCAAAGACAGAATTGATTCTAAAGATCTATATGCAACGAGATGAGGTCATGTGACAACAATGCAGCATATAAAAATCTGAAAAGTTTATAGTTGCATTTTCACATACTATGTTTTATATATCTGGCACTATACTGTGTATTCAGTAAGCTAATGTTCCATTCGAAACACAGCCGTCCTGTCCTCCGGCATCTATTTTACATTTAACGCCGGAGAAACTGTCAAAACAAGTACGAGGTGCAGCAGTGCCTCAATGAAGTTTGCATATTTGCATTGTACCGTATTTTCCGTTCACTGGAATATTCCACATGCTGAATAAATCACTGACAGTCTGGGGCTACAATATTTCCCATCCGTGTCTGCAAAAACACATGACACAGCCATCATTCGTTGCTTCAGCACAGAGATGTGTGTGTGTGTGCTCTGTTGCATTGCTCCTAAGTGTATTCATTTATATGTCTTTATGCGTGTGGGTCGCTCCGCTGAGAGAAAACGGGTCGTGATTTGGGTCCTGAGAGATAAAGCGTAATTATAGTGATCCGTCCTCAATCCAGAGATAGACTGAGAACTGTGTCATTGTATCATTACCCTGAGGCCAGTCGCTAACATTCATACCTGCGCTAGTGCGCTAACATCACAGAGCAGACACACGCAATGGTGCTATAGCAGATGGACAGAACTTGAGAAGCAACAGAGGGAATAACTTAAGTCTTAAGAGAATTCAACTCTAATATGTACACTACCATTCAAAAGTTTGGGGTCGTTAAGATTAAGATCTTCTGCTCAAGGCTACATTTATTTGATCTAAAAAATGTTATATTGTAAAATATTATTGCTATTTAAAATAACTGTTGTCTATTTGAATATATTTTAAAATGTAATTTATTCTTGTGATGCAAAGGTGAATTTTTAGCATCATTGCTTTGCAGTGTCACATTAATCTTCAGTCTTCAGAAGTTGTAAATGAAACAAAGATCATTGGACTATGTTTAACAAGAAAGTACTATTTTAGTCTTTCTACTTTCCAATGTGTTACTTATGGAAGCTTGTTTGCGACATTGAATAAAAAAAATTAAGTCATAAAGTCATAATTGCGAGATATTAACTCACAATTCTGAGAAACAAAATCAAAATTGTGAGAAAAAGTCACAATGAATGACACTCACAATGTGAAAAAAGAACAGCTCACAATTCTGATTTTTTTTCCCTTGCAATTGCAGGTTTACATCTCGCAATTCAGACTTTTTTACAGCTCACAACTGCGGGTTATAAAGTCTGAATTGCGAGATGTAAACCTGCACTTGCAAGGGAAAAAGTCAGAATTGTGAGCTGTTCTTTTTTCACATTGTGAGTGTCATTCATTGTGACTTTTTCTCACAATTTTGATTTTGTTTCTCAGAATTGTGGGTTTATATCTCGCAATTATGACTTTGCTCACAATTTTGACTACTCCGAATTGCACGTTTATATCTCGCAATTCAGATTTTTTTTCTTTTCTCGTACTTGCGATTTTATATTTCCTAATTCTGAAAACTTCCAATTACCTTTTGAATGTTTTATTATACCGTGACAAAAACTAATTTCTATAGTTACTTGCATTTTCTTTGTAAATATATGTACATTTCTGAGTGCAAAATGTTTCAAAGTAACTTCTACACCAATTTTTTTCAGCGTACTGAAGAGACCGGTGAAGGTCCAGTGAGGACACTATACAGCAGAGACACAAGCACATGCTGGCCCACTTTTCATGCAACACAGCGTGTGTTTACCTGCGCGATCTGTGTGTCAGTGTGTGCCAGCCCGCCCCGGTCACACCTTCGGTCCCAGACAGTGATGAGCAGGTGGCCTATACAGCAGAAGCCTGGATGCTCACTGATCTACAGGCCGAGGACATTGAGTGCAGCAGATTAGGAGCATAAAATGTGGTCCGAGAACGTGAAACGCAGTTAAACCGAGCGTGAGGGGAAAAGAAGGGGGAAAAAGAGGCTTTAATAGGGACAGCGCGTGTGTGTGCTGCATGTTATTGCATTTAAGTAACATACTGCAGATATCCTCTCCGACTAAACCTAGGTCATCCTGCAAAAGGGCTGTAAGCCAGCGTGAAAATGAACCCTGAGACGTGCAGAAGACAGCTTACAGCTACACGACTCTAATGCGCTGTCAGTGGGGAGCGAACACAGGCTGATATTAAAATTCACACAACAGACTCCTTCATCAAACTCATTTCTAAAGCTCACCTTCAAGAGCTGCTTTCCAGCTTTATCCCACAAAGACTTCACAGCACCACGTGGGAACCGTTTAAAGACACACACACACAAAAAAAAAACTTTTCTCATAAATGGATTTGCAGGTACTTGTGAAAGGGCAAAGAAGTAACAGCTGTTTTGAACTCATAACCTTATGCTGACTGCACTGTGTATTGAATGTGCAAAACTATATTTTCATAATCGACCAGTCTGTCTCAGCAAGCTCTGTATAATTAGACTGGTTTCTGGCTTAATCAGATAGCTTTCGGTCAAGTGTTCTTGTGTTCAAAAACAGCAGGATAGGCTTCAGAATGCAGGGTTTTAGGACTCATTTTGAAAATGTAACTATTTTTAACTTGCTCATGCTCATGGCAAAAGAGGGTCAAAAAAGACATGATGCAATGGCAAAAACAGATAAAGACACAAGTTAAATTGTTGTAAACAGTTAAAGAAACAAAATCTAAAACTAGGGGATTCACTGAAATCATGAGATTGTGTAAATTACTTTTTTCTATAGACAGCATAGTTTTAACCATAGAAATAAAAACAAATCTGCCTAAAGTTTTATTAAAAAAATACTTAATTATATATATATAAGGGTGTAACAGTAATGGTTCGGTACGTACCTCGGTTTTGGGGTTATGGTCTGACACAAGTTTACATGGTACATTTACCCCAGAGATTCCTGATTGCTTAAAATAAAAAAATAAGGAACTAGGGCTACGCGATTAATCGAAATTAAACCGCACGCGATTTGGAAAAGGATGCGATTTTTTTGTGCACAGCTTGTCAGTGAAGCACGGCTCTGTGATCAGTAGTAACTGCTACTCTATCTGAAAGCCAGAGGGCGCTCTCGCTCAGAAACTCCAAATATGCCCCGCAGAAATAGAAAACCTTCGTCATTCCAGGAAATCGGGCATCATGCTATCGCTATAGCTGAATAAACAGAAGATTGAAACGCTTTGATTGATTAAACATGACTAATAAACACACGACTACGACAATATGGTTTATCTGAGTTCTTCAAGCTTTCTCAGGTATTTTCAAGATAATAAAGTATATTTATACTTCAATGCTAATCGACAAATCCTTTTTCACTATATAGAATACTATGGAATAATATGTTGTGTTGCTTATTCTGTTTAATGGTGTGTGCACACCAAAAGCGAAGCGAATACTCGCATTGCGTTACTCGCTCTAGATTACTCGCGGGATTACTTGTTTTTCGGGTCACTCACGCAAATAAAAACATCGTGCGACGAGGAGTGTCTTCACGCACATCAACAACAACAACAGCATATTTTCATAAGTTACCAGGTAGTCCAACTTCCTTGCTTACTTTTCTCCAAACTATTTCCTTTTTTGTCCAGTCTTTGTATGAATAAGAAGTTGTGTCATAAATTTCAGGGTGCCCGCAGACGGCTACAATAATGCTCTCCTCCATTTTCTGTTACAACCAGAAATGTCAAACCGGACGTGTCAATAAGCTCTTCGCTGATTAGCTTCCACGACAGAGAGTCATGCCAATTTCCCGCTTGAGTTGAAATTAGATTGAGGTGAATATCGTGCGTTCGTGCATTTCTCTAAAAAAATACTGACGTCACTGGTGCACAATTGTATTCTGGGGTAGGCAAGGCCGCGAAGGATCCATCTGTGGTATCCTTCATTTCACGAAAAACGAAGGCCGCATTTTTTACCAAACAGCGTTTACCGCGTGCGACCCCTTCTGGACTTCTGTATTTGTCGTCTAACTGTATGTACCGAACTGTGACGTCCGTACCGTTCAACTTATTAATACATGAGTCATGACCTATGGTTTACATCTAACAAGTAAAAAATATTTAAAATTTTATTTATTTAATTATTTAAAAAATAAAATGTAAATGTAAATTTTTGTTTTCTTTATAATATGAAACTTATAATTTTTCTCACACAGTATAAATGGGTCTTAAAATATATAGCTCCTTTTATATTTTATGAAGGCAGTCCTTTAAAAGCCAATCATTTTATTAGGTGGTCCTTGAAATCCAAACAGTCTGAAAATCCCTGGACTAGTCAGCTAGTTTGTGAACGCAGCTTCACACAGTGTAGCTTCCACTCGAGGGAGGGATGTCATCGCGTTACATGATAAGCAAGAACACAAGCACAACCTCAAGGGTTACTTCCATGTTGAGTAGCAGTAACTAGAATAGACACATGCCCTCCACCGTATCTCGCTTCAATCTCAAACCCAGAGCTTTTGAGAGAAGGCCACTAAACAGTCATAAGCACTGCTGCCAGATGTTGTTACTTCATGCCATTATCTCAAACAAACTTTGATGTCAAAACATCAGAACAGTGAATAATTGCTTAAATTATGGCTTGATATTGTCTGGCTTCAGAAGACTTGAAATATAACCTATACAGGCAACTTCATGGAACTTTTCTTATGGGTTTTTGTCCTTTTTTAGGTCTCTAAAACCAGTCACTGTATGGAAAAGAGCTGCCTTAAATGACATGCTTTAAAGAAAGGTTAGCCAATACAAAACCCATGTAAATGATCCATTTCTCTATTTTTGCAAGCCCCATGAGCAAGAATGTCACATCTGGAGAAAAGCATGCGGGGTGGAACGAAAGAACAAAGTGCTACGTGAACCGCCACCGATCTGAGTTGTTCTAGACTAGTGTATCGGAGAAACAACAGAAAGCTGAGAACATGAATGAAAATCATACATGAAAGCGTGAAGAGAGAAACCTCAATTTCAAACATTTTTTACATGCAGTGCTGCAGACGTGCAAAAGAACAGTCTGTGCAAAGAGCCCCGGTGCTTCACTGATGGATCCTACATGTTTATTATCTTTCCGAAACTCATTTAAAGGCATCACATTAGTCGTTTTAAACAACACCTCATGCATGCGTTATTTAAAGGAGCAGTTGTATGGAAACACTCAAACTTACTAAATTGTGGTTGAAATGCAAATAAACAATGCAATATAAATAATTTGAATATTACAGGAATATAATATCTCAGTAATACTGAAAAAAAACATGTTTGACTGAATTGTCATTTCAAATAGAGTCTGTAAAAACCCTTTAGGCTACAGATTTGATTAATTCCTTAAGATAATATTCAAAGGATAATGAATGTTTCTAATATATTTCCACTCCCAAAGCACCTGAGTGTTTTGATGAAAATATGGAAATTTGACATGAATTAGAGCCATACGAGTCTATAAAAGAAATTCACCTCTGTGGATACAGCGCTCGATCACCGCACTAATGTATCCCTGCAATATTAATGTGTTATTCCCATAAGCTTTATTTATTCAGATCCTTTAAAAGCACACAATTTTAGTCTTCAAGATTAAAAGCATCACTATTATAATTGATAATATTTAGGGTTAGTGATTTTAACAAACCCTTAGTAAACTTTAGCAACTCGTTTACACAAGAGGCATGAATGATACCTCAATGAATTACTGTATAATACATTTAAAATATACATTTCTTAATAATCTTAATACAAATGTATTATTTACTTCTAAGTGATGTACAAATATAAATGGAAATGAAAATGTTTAGACATCTAACAATACAATTTATAACAATAATAATTTAATTTCTTTTGGCTTTAGTACAATAACAAAATAATGCTAATTGTTGTTATTTACATCAAACTTTTTTTTATTCTTTTGTGAGCTATATTTTTAATAAATGAAACAAATATGCATACAGTTTTGTGAAAAATGCAATAATTATTTTATAATAAAGAGTGTAAAAATTATTTCTTAATATTTTAAATTAACATATATATTTCTAAGCATTGAACATTTACATTGAATGTAAATGAAAATGTGTCTCATCAGGATATAACCGTACATAACATTTTCCTAATAATAATAATAATTTCCTTTGCCTTTAGTAAAATTGCAACATAAATGGCAATTATTTAATATTATTTCTATGCCTTTGTAACATCAAATGTTATTTTTTTCATTATATCATGAGCCATAGTTTTAATGGTGTAAATTAAACAAATATGCATACAGTTTTGTGAAAAATAGTATGATCAATTATTTTATAATAAATATTTATTAATAGTTTAATAATAATAACTTTTGGCTTTAGTAACTAATGCCATTGATTAAATATTTAAATATGTTGTCTTCATAAAAACAAAATTCACACACAGAATAACCAGGTCTTAAAATATACATATTTATATTTTATGAAGGAGGTCCTGACTATAAATGTGTTGTTTTCCATATAAAAAAACACTGCAAGCAGCATCATAGCATGCATACTATATAATGAAGGAATGCACACATATTAAACAGTTTCATAACCAGTCATAGCCAGACTCATAAACGTGCTGTAATGAAATGCCAGTATGGTGGACTTCTGTGGTGGCGGGGTCCATTGCCTCTATATTGCCCTGGCTGTGTGTGTATGTGTAGAGTTGATTACAGTCAATTACAGTAAGCTTCATTCTTTATCACTGCATCAGTAAGCGAGAGCGTGAGCCGTGAAGTCCTAAAACAGGCAGTCTGCCACACTCCACCTACCTACTGCATCTGTCATCTGTCTCTGTGTGCTAATACTCCATCACTGGAGCTAAGACTGCAAAAAATGAATGATTTACACAGTATCTGCTGCTTTGAATCATTTGAAAAAACAAATGATTTTAGACACCTAAGCCACACAATAATATCTATAATGATCTATATCTAAATGTCATTGCATTATGTATACACCAAGTGGCATCTGCAAACAAATGATGCATGAGCTTTTGTTTGCAGTTATTTACATTAGCATAGCTAGTAGCATTTCCATTCACATACTTGTATGGTCTATGTTTAGGCCTTACACTATGTCAGAAAGCAAGAGAAAACTTCCGAAAAAGTGTGTGAGAGTCTCAAAATTGGGTTAGGAAAGCTACAGTAAATAGTGAAATGCTAAAAATCTGTTTGTCATATTTTGTATCTGGAGAATTGAGAGCGGATGATCCGTTCTTCTTCCCCAAAAGTTGCTGAGGCACAGCTGTAGTTTAACAGTGTCAGCTGGCCGATGCTCTCAGTATAAGAGCTTTAAATATAACTCTCACTCACTGATGGCCGTCTCGAGTGAGAACTAATGGATGGACTCGCATCCACTGTCTTCACGTGGCACGAATAGCTCCTCGGTGTAAGGTGCCACTGTGTAGGTTTCATATTAATTTCTACGCAATTATATCATAAGCTGCTACATCAGCATGTAATTTGACACAGAGGAAAAGATCAAATCCCTTGCAGGCTAGTTAATGGAAAAAAGTTCAAGGTATTAGTCATATACCAGGCCTACATTATGTAAAGAACAGTGTGAAGAACTATAAAAGTAGTGATGCAACTAACACTACTAACAATGTACATTTGTCAGTAGTAGCGTGACACCATAAAAGAAACTTTAACATAAATAAAGGTTCCAAAAGGGGGGTTTTGCAGTGATGCAATAGAGGAACCAATAGAAGAACCATTTTTAATTTCCCAAACAAACTTTCAGTTTACAGTTCTTAGTGTAAAGAACATTTTCCATAATTAAGAACCTGTCAGGGTTATGTCCGGTTTTATCTGTGTTTGAGTTTTACAATGAGTTGGTTTTTGCTCTGTTTTCTGTTTCCTTTGTCTCTTTTCCCCACTTCTAGTTAGTCTCCTAGGTTACACATTGTTTGATTATCATTTGCACCTGATGTTCATTTAGTTGATACACTGGTTTGTTCAGTGTATTTTAAGCTCTGTGTTTCGGAACCTTTTCATAGTTCCTAGAACTAATTGCGGAAGTACACGTTTCTTGACGTGTTCGCACCGCAGGAACTAATGATTTTAGTTCTAGGAACGACTTATGGGGGAACTAAATTAGCTTCTACTTCAGAGTAGGGTCTAAACCAGATCAATAGGAACTACCAGTGACATAAGTGTAGTGATTGGCCAAACACACACGAAACACCAGTGCCTGCCATTTAAAAAAGGGCTGTGTACACACACATATTACGAACATGGAACTCAGTGATAGATGGGCCTTTTAAACTTTACGCTATGGAGAAAATCCAACGTGACTTTGAGGGGACCAAGTGAATATTTCTGCTCAGGGACATTGGGCATCAAATAAATGCTTAAGCTTTTTCATATAATGTTTGCTTTCTTTGTATAATGTTTGCTTCAAAGTCACAACAACAAGCGTGTCTTACGTCACCAGGAAAACGGCCCAAGGGGAACCGCCCTGGTGGCTAGTTCCTATAAAGTTCCAAGCACTACCCGGTGCAAAAGCCCCTAATGATGCCAAAAATTAACATTTATTTTTAAGAGTGTGGACCTTTTCCATTGTGCAAATGGTTCTTTAGATTATTAACTTCACATAAAGAAATATAATTTCTACAAAGACATCCTTTGTATAACCTTTATTTCTAAGAGAGCAGCTTATCTGTTTTCATAATAGTCTAGCTTTTCCAGAAACAAGCTAGTTTTTCCACAAGTATGTCATATGCAGCATAAACAAATCTGATACATTTTAGTGAATGTGTTTGTTTCAGAAGCTTCACCTAAATAAATGATTCACTGATCAAAACTCCTGCATCTTCCCTTTTGAAGTGAAATATTTAATTAAATTATAGTGTTTGTCACTGCAGTATGTGTTCGTCTCAGTTATATAAATGCTGAGCATGTATTCTAATTTTAGCAGTTACACTTTTAAAAATAAAGGTTTTAATAAAGAATAAATGTATTTGCTTCTATGGTTCCCCTAGGAACCTTTAACATCCATAGAATATTTCCATTGCATGAAAGTTGTTTTGTTTTTTGATTTTGTAGTGGAAAAGGGTTCTTTAGAATATTAAAATGTTCCTAAAACCCCCATTTGGAACCTTTATTTTTAAGAGTATACATTGTAAAATTAAGAAGGGGTCACCCTAAATTATAAATGCAGATGTTTTTATGCCGGATAAAACGCGCTAATTCCTGAATTAAACAGTATCATCTGACTCTTTTGAATTTATAAAGGCATTGTTCCCTTAAATAGCTTTAATAGTCGTCTACTTTCTTAACAACATGTAGAGTAGCTAACTAATTTATTTAAATCAGTGAGTTGACTGTACTAAACTGAAAAGTATGTCAGTGATCGAGCTTCACAAAAGTAATAGCACACCTCTTCTCAACAAGTAATAGCACACCTCTTCTTGTCTTGAGTGTTGAAATACTCAGGACGAGCTACACACCAAAGTTTAATAAGGTTAGAGGGTTGTTCAAATCCCTTGAATATGAGCTACAATAAAAAATATGCTTGTCTAAGCAAAAAAAAACACTAATTAGCATGTTCTGCTTACAGCTTAAAATATGAATTTATCAAACTGTAGCTGCTGTTTATATGCATACAGTATACCGTTCAAAAGTTTGGGGTGGATAAAATTAAAAAAGGCTGCATTTATTTTAAAATGGAATTTATTTCTGTGATGCAAAGCTGAATTTTCAGCATCATTACAGCAGTGTTCAATTTCACATGACCCTTCAGAAATCATTCTAAAACACTGATTTGCTGCTCAAGAAACATATTTTTATTATTATCAGTGTTGAAAACAGTTTATTTGAAATAGAAATCTTTTGTAGCATAATTGTCTCTACTAATCAATTTAATGCATCCTTGATGAATAAAAATCGCACTCACCCCAAAACTTTTGAACGGTAATGTACGTTTATAGATCCTTATTAAAAGTTTTACTACTTAAAAAGACTGATGGAAGTAATACCTGTTAAGAACACCTTATTCTGACTTCGGACTGAATCAGTCTTTAGGTTTTCTGGCCCTAAATGACCTTCTGGCAACATGAATAGTTAAAACCAATCAAAATGGGGAGACCATCTTTTCTACAGAAGCCTGTTAAGTCAAGCTGTAGGCTAAACATTTGAGTATAATTGAATTACTATAAGGCTGACTTTATAATAAGGGAACATCTTCCAGGCCTCTTTGGTCCTGGTGTGAATATTAAAACCCTGGAGTACAGTGATGTTTTTTCTGCACTGCTGATGTTAAAGTGAGTCAGAAGCTCTCTTACAAACCCTGGTGAACTCCCTAGCCAGAATTGTAAGGCATAATCTCAATACATATTTCGATATTTGAGTGGCAGGAAGCACAAGCTCAAGCAAATAAGTTTCGCATTTCACTGCCTTCCAAAGTTCAAGTTTGATGAACTCTAACCTGCGAATTCGTATCACGTGAAGACGTTTAATAGAAAATTGATACGCCACAGTGTGACCTTTTAACTGGATTAAAAGAATGCAAAATTTAAATCTGCAGAATAACAGCGTTGCAGTAAAGTGGAGTAAATTGCATATTTGTACAAAACAGTTATGTATTGATATAGTTGAATTATATTTTTCTTTTAAATACGCCACAGAATGTGATGTCATTCTGCGACCATGATGGCATGATGCCCTTTCTTTATAAAGTATATCTGAAACAGTCCAGAGGGAGAGACCAAAGAGTGTAAAGTTTCACTAGCTATGTTTCCATCCAACTATTTTTATGCACAGTGTGGGATATCGCATACAAATGTGCTGGATGGAAATGCCAGTTGCAAATAAATTCTAAAAATGTGCATAAAAAATGCGCTCATCTGAGTCGGATCATTTTTTTATCCGATAAGAAAACATGCGCATAAACGATGGAAACACATTTACCGAATAAATCATCAAAAACGACATGTGACTTTGCGATGGGACGGCATAACTGGACCAACCAGTAGACCGATCTCTTGCACAGCGTCTGAAATGCTGATTTGGTCATTCAATCTGAAATGCCTCAGCAAAGTGCTTCGGTATAATAACCTCCCAGAACTTTCTTATACGACTGCATTCCCAAACAGCAGGTATCCAGCTCAGAAAGCATGGATAACATGTTTATTGTGTCTCATCTGCGCACTCGGATGAGTAATATATTACATACAAAAATGATTATATAGTGGCTTCTCCTACTGAATCAACTTCCATTCTTCTTAGTGATATTTAGCGGCGGTTTATCAGGAAGAGACAATTTTGATCTCTTTCACTCACTGGATGGAAATGGTGCTTTATCCGCAAATGTTATTCAAATTTTTCGCAAATGAAGATATTTTTGATGAAATCTGAGAGCTTTCTGTCCCTCTTATGGGTTTGGAAGGACATGAGGATGAGTAAATAATGACTAAATTTTCATTTTTGGGTGAACTATCCCTTTAAGGCCCATTCAAACCAAGAACGATAACTATAAAGATAGCTATAACAATAACTCTATTAGCGTCAACAACACCAGTGCATAATATCGTTCTTTTTATTCTATACAGATTTGTTGTCTGTCACTTTAAATGCTCAAGCTCTTTAAATCAGGATGGATTCTGATTGGCTGTCAATGTTTTCATCATTCATCAGCTGGAAAAAAAATAGTCAGGAAAGTGATTCCAAAGATATTGTTTCTCTGTGCCGTTTTCTTGTGGTGCGGACTTTGCTATTCTTTAGAACTATACCTTTATCGTTTTATTATAGTTATTGTCCTTTAGTTTGGTCTTCCTTCTTCACTGATAGTTTATTTTACAAAACCAATGATGATCTTTACAACATTCATTGTCAATTGTCCATGGAAATGCTGTGACACATGGAAATATGTCTGTAGACATTAATAACAGGCAGCAAAAGTCTTGAAATGAGCTTTATAGTATTACTTTCACATTATGAGGCTGTTAGGACAGTTAGACTATTATGATGCATTTTTACTTTCACTGTTGAAAGTGTTCCAAAACTCCAAAACAATTATTCTCCCTTATGGAACAAACATTAGAAGAAAATTCCCATTAGAAAATCCTCTTTGCTAAACAAATTGGAAACAGCTTAAGTGGAACTCAGGCACATTATATTCTCAAAAATCAGTTTCCACGCTTCGACTTTGAACCGACAGAGGTCAGTCATTGGGCAAGTTACTTCTCGACCCAGTTAGTCATCTTTTCTTTTTCATCATATAGTGTAAGCGTTCAAAGCAACTATTTACACTGTCCACACAAATATTAGGCTATCTAATAACATAACCAGCAGCTCTCAAATACAAGAGCTGAACTGACATCATTTTAAATTCAGCAAAAGACAAAACATCAAAATATAAGTCTGATGAACTTGACTTCTCCTCACAAGAGATCAAAACGCAAAGCCACTTAAGTGACTTAATATTACACGCACAAAAAATAAGAATGAATAATCAGCGCTCCTCGCTCAACAGCAATACTCCATTTAAAAACTATAAAGTGACAGTTAAAGTATTGATGCGCCTGCTATTGAGGATAACAGATGCACCGTTGCAAAAGGAAGGTAATAAGCTCATTCCCCCCAAAGCATGCAAAAACATCCCAGTCAGCTATACTTCACAAAACTCAAGAGTACAGACACAAAAAGTATCCAAATGAAAGGATATTTCAGTACAATGCTCGTAGTGAGCATCTGAGACATTTCATTCATGTACACAAATCAAGATAATTCCTCTAACCAGTGAGCTTCCATGCAGTGGGATAGAGACCCTGCAGGGTTTGCAGGTGCTTAAACAGATTGTAAAACGTCTTAAAGGGCAGAGGGGTCTCTAACCCGCACGAGCACACAGAAGCTGCCTGACTTAGAGTGATAAAATGACAGCAGTCCTCCACCTGCAGCACTGAGAGCATCAGCATCAGCATCAGTGGTCCTCTAGCGCAGGAGGACGCTGAGGGAGGAACACGGAGGATGCAGCACAAATCTTACCTTGAAAGGGAACATATGACATGTTCCAACGGCATTGAACGTGCTCTCAGTGTCTCATCAGTCTCTCGACATGCGAAAATATCCTTCAGCAGTCAAAGGAAGCCAAAAACCCCTTGAGCTCATGGACTGCGTCGACGCTGGAGCGATATTCCCGTAATGCGAATGGAAGAATCGAAACAAAATCATTGTCCATGCTCGACAAGAGCCATTGGAATGATTACAGCCCGTATATCGCATCACATATCACACACGCGCAAAACAAGAGTGATGAAGAAGGAGAACGAAGGGAGAGAGAGAGAGAGAGAGAGAGAGAGAAGGGGGCGGTGAAGAGAGAGAGCACGCGCATGTAGCCTATGTGTGAGCGCGTTTACCAGTGTAGATCGATCTAAATACACACAGTATGTCTGTAAATTGGATACGATATAATCCCATTTAGATTCAATTGACAATTAACCATGTAAATACCATCGAATATGAATATGGTAGGCTAATCAAATAAATCAGAGTAGGCTATAGGAATTTCTGATGCCATCGCTGGGTTCTGAAGTTAGCCTACACGATGAGTGAACTCGAACTTGAACCTCGAGCTAACATCTAAAATAGCCTAATAACTTTAACCAATCTACTGTACAGACCAGTTAAATATAAAACTATGATTTATGACTATGCTAATTAAGTGCTTTCCGTTATATGGTAGCCTATATGATAAAAAATATATGGGTCAAATATGGACAAACCCAACCGTTGGTTTTGAATTCAATTTTAAACCCAACGGTTGGGTTTGTCCATATGACCCAAACAACCCAGCATTTTTTTTAGTGTAAAGCAAAGTATCACTATTGCTCATGAATGAAGCACATACATTAAACGGTTAGTTCACACAAAAATGAAAATGATGTCATTTAGCCTACTCACCCATGTCGTTCCAACCCCGTATTCGTTCATCTTCGGAAAACAAATTACCGGTAAGATGTTTGATGAAATCCGAGAGCTGTACGACCTCCCATAGACTGCAACGTTATTACCACTTTCAAAGCCTAGAAAAGTAGTAAAGACATCGTTAAAATACTCCATGTGAGAACAGTGGTTTTATGTTATGAAACGACGAGAATACTTTTTGTGCGCAAAAAAAAAACGACTTTATTCAACAATTTCTTCTCTTCCATGTCAGTCTCTAACGCTATTCACGTGAGCACCACGATGCATGAATGTGGTATAGAGGCTAATGTTACTGAAGGAAGCCAATACTGAGCCAGTTCTGGTTCTGAAGTAGAACCCGGAAGCTATACGTAGGCCTACTACCTAATATGAATGAATAGAATAGAATAAGATAACTTTTAGATTTCAGATTAAACTTTTAAAATCTTCCAATGACTGATGACATCTTTATAATATTTGCACTATATATAAACCTACAGGTTTTCTATTCTTACTGGCTGAATGATTTGTGCCCAAGATTTAATTATTATTCGAAGAACATTAGAACATTACAATCTAAAAAATAAGCTTTTTAAAGTAGAAGTTAAAATTAAAAACAAATAATTGCAAAAGCACAGGCTTATTTTGAAGTGGTAAGATAAATCTGAGCTTAGTAATTGGCCCACAGTATACAGTATTACATTTGATTTACCCCAATGCAATAGTCCCTTTACAGTTATTGCTATCATAAAAATACACTTACTTGTAGGTTTAAAATTCTAAATAAGGCACATCTAATGTCCATCAACAAATATTTTAGCATATATATATATATATATATATTATATACTTTATTATGTCTTTCAATTCAAACACATTTAAAACAATTATACAAATGGACAGTTCCTTTAAAGACATAATATTTTCCCCCAATAATTATTCCTTATTTTTCCTTCTACTTTTTTCCTTTTGTGATAATACCCACCAACACATAATTAGAACAATAAATAATAAATACATAGTTAGACACTTTTATATGAAAAAAGGGAAAAAAGACCAAAACAAATATTAATAAAAATGAAACATTCACATATGTATCTCAAACTCTTATAATGACACAATTCCTAATAAGTTATTTAAGTAATATTATTTAAATATAAAACAATAAGAATATTAAATAAGTAAATAAATCAAATAACTAATTAAACAGGAGGGAGATGTAAAAAATGAAATTAATGTAATATGTATTCCTTTATTTTATGGAATATTCTTTGATTTTAGAGTTGCCTTTATCTTTTCAAAATGTATTGCTGTTAATTTCATGTTATCCTCTCCATAGTGTACTTTAGAAACTAAATCTAACCAATCATTTAAAACTGGGGATTCTTGCCCAATTATTTTTTATTGCTTCAAAAGCTGTAATTCTCAGCATTCTAAATAAGAACATCTTTATTAAGTAGCATAGGTCATATACCCAAAACTATATTATAAACTATATATCTTTATTATATTTGGTTTCTTAAAAATGTCTTCCCTGAATTACTTCTGTTCAAGCAGCCTATAAAATATATGAGTGCAATGAGCAAAAAAGTTCACTTATCCAACATACTAAAGATAAATATTTATAATTTGAAGATATTTCTGGTGTTATAAAATATTACATATTAATTTTCTAAGCAAAATTTATATTTTAGTCAGAATTATTGCGCTCCTATTTGGCGCGCATGCGCGCAGCAGCTCTCGTTCAATGTGAAGTTTAGCAGCAAAATGGATATATTTACACGACTTTCTGACATTTACAGATGGAGAATATACCTGTGAAATGTAAGTTTTGCACTGAGGAAAAACATCATGTCTCAAACACATAAAACAGCACAAAATAATATGCTGTTTAATGGTGGATCAATTTGATCCATGCTCAACCTGGCGATCTCGCGCGTCAAGCAGGTTCGGTTGAGCTTCTGTGTACATTTTTTCTGATCATTGATTAAATGTGAATAAAAGCCTAAATTCAATCTGTTCATCATATAAAAAAGCAATCGAGTCTCGTCAGAAAATTTGGACTAAACCGTTCAATTCATATGGATTAGTTTTACGATCTCTTTATGAACTTTTTGAAGCGTCAAAGTGGTAGTTTCGTAGCTGTCAATGGAGGCACAGAAAGCTCCCTTTCTTCATTTGAAAGATCTTCATTTGTGTTCCGAAGATGACCGGAAGTCTTACGGGTTTGGAACAACATGAGGGCGAGTAATTAATGACAGAACTTTCATTTTTGGGGGAACTATCCCTTTAAGCTTGTCAGCAACTTAAAAAAAAAAAAAAGCACTTCAAAATTCCAATTTGAGTATGACTATGTGTTAGAGCAAAACATAAAATCTCTTCTAGTCTTTTTTAATTTATTTGTATTATTATTATTATTATTATTATTATAAAAACCCATGGAAAATTGCAGACAGAATCTTGATGAAAATTATCTTCCATGTTTTAGGACTACAAAATGAACATGTTGGATTGTCATTCGGCTATTAAATGTTAAACATAATTACATTTGATCTCTTATAGTCTCTTTACTGACATTTTATCTCTTATTATAGACTCTTACATTGCCAAACTATTAATAAGCATAAAAAACTTTCTCTTTACCAACTAAAACACATGCTGCCTTCGAATGTACAGTGTACATGGGAAGTCAATCAGTATTTTGACATTCACATATAGGCCTAGTCAAAACAGTAACAAAATACAGAAGTAGCCTAAACAAATAAACAATGCATGATGGAGGCAAACTGTTGAAGTGTTTTGCATACATAAATACACCTGCATCACTTTTACAGTGACTATGCATGGTAGGCAAAAAAAAAAAAAGGTTAGGCCTAACTCTTTTATATATAACAAATAAATAGTGTTGAAATGAAGAGGTAACTTAAATAACTTTGCAAAACCATTCAGTATAACGCAGAGTTGTTTCCTGCCATCTTTCATGTAAACAGCACATGCCCCCTTTGACGTCATAACTAGTTTTTTCACTGGAAAACACGATTAGGCTTGGTCAATCCTGTGCACGTAAATCCCAATTACGATATTTCAGAGTTCACTTGAAGGAGTAGGCTACTGTATAATGCACATATTTCTCTGAAGATTCTCCACAGAGCCAGAAACTGAGGCCTGCTGTCAAGGCAACCGGAGCCAAAATGGCGTTCAATGCATATCTCAACTCCAAACTACAACATTCCAGCCGTCTGCTGTTATGTTATTTCTCAAAACACCTTACAGTCCTTATAAAACATAATACAACGTGCTTGAACCTGTAAGAAAGTAGCCTATTATAACGAAATTCCTAGTGTCATAAAGTGCTCACCTGTTAGGGGAAGGTGGGCGTTCAACGGTCGTGCACGGCTGCCACCCGGTGGTCGTAATAATAAATACACACATTATAAATAATCTCTCACACACGTTGTGTTTTCATGTTTTATGGGGACTTTCTATAGACATGATGATTTTTAAACTCCACAAAATGTATATTATATCCCCTTACACAAACCCTACCCCTACTCATCACAGAAAACTTTCTGCATTTTTACATGTTTAAAAAGCATCACTTATGATTTATAAGCTGTTTTCCTCATGGGGACCAAAAAATATCCCCACAAGGACAAGGATTTTGGATACTGCCATTTTGTGGGGATATTTGTCCCCATAATGTAGAGTTTACCAGGCCGGCCACTTACACACACACACACACACAATTTGAATCTAAATTTGAGGAAGTTATAATATTATTATTATTTTAATTTTATGGGAATATAAACAGAGAAAGTCGACACGTGCAACTTTTATACAACATAATGGTATCTTTTTATTGTTTGTTTACATTTTAGGTGTCAACCTAGAGTACATATAAACATAATCTGACAAAACGTCAAAGAATACATCAAATTAAACTTGACTATAAAAAAAAGGACTACAGTCTGCTAATTCTGGTCACCCTGACATAAAATTAGTCTATCTATGACCTAACAAGTACGTTCCATGGATTTAAAAAATAAATAAATAAAAACACACACAATACATTCATAATCATTCACTGATGAAATGAGCTTCACATAAGGACTAAATGCCTTATGTTTTTATTCAGGTAGAATGATCTGCATGTAATCTGTATAGGACCTGATAAATGTTCAAGGACTCGCTTCTGTCATCTTTAAATATATTTCTGTTGCAGTCGTTCGAGTTACAATAAAAGCCTACTTCCGCCATGCAAGAAAAAAAGACATAGGCTACATACTAAATCCTATTTCTGAGATAAAAAAGTCATAATTATGACGTATTTCATAATTTATGTCAATTTGGCATAATTATGACAAGAATTGAAATTATGAGAAAATGTTAATTGATTTTCTTTCTTTTTTTTTTTTTTTTATCAAAATTATAACTGTCACAATAATGATTTTTCATGTCATAATTATGACAAAAAGCATGTTGTTTTTTCTTTTGTTGCAGAAATAGGCTTCCATATAAGTTACAGTGATTTTAACAGGGTTAAAAGTTTTAAGAACAGTCTTATATTCATTTAAATCCACTCTCTCAATAGCATATCGTGACAAACTTCTAATTTATGCTGTTAATCGTTAAAAAATAATCTCTTGATGTTTAAAGATGGGGATTATCTGCACTGTTTATGTTGTATTTGCCATCCATCGTGAAACATTTGAATGATATGCTTACTATTAAAGGAATATTCCTAAATGCAGTACAAGACATTTGCAATGGAAGTAACAGTCAACTTTTGGAGAATTTAAAAGCAGAAATGTGAATCTTATCATTTTGAGCTGTAAAGCTGTTTAAATCATTTTTACAGTTGTTAAATATGGCTATACTGTTGAAATAGTGAGCATTTTAACACTTCACTTCCATTGTAAATGTAACCGTACCTTTTTTTTTTAAGGAGGGACAAGAGGAAACGAATGTTTGTGATAATCAACATTATGCCATAATTGCTGTCGACTGAACTCGTACTGAACCATATTTCTTAATTGACTATTTTTAGAGGAGAACTCATTTCCCTGTCATTCAAATATTACAATTATTGATGTGACCGCATGAAAAAAAGCTTTCCTGAAATTGTACATTTTGACCGTTATGCGTACATGAACGTCATGTGATGGCGATGAATAGCTTATACATTACAAATCATGATAATAAAGTTCAAGGCATTCTAAAGGCGTTTTCTAACAGTATTCAAAATATAGGAGACACTGTAAAAGAAACTAAAGAGATTTAACAGTATAATCTCAGAGTGAAGCTGCTGTGTAGCTCAACCTGGATTTGCTCGCTGTGGTTTTCTTCTCCCGCTGCTCTCGAGACACCCACCTGCTCATTGATGCTTTCACACCTCTGCTCGTAACCATGCAAACCCTAATGATGCGTCTTGATGTCTCTAGCCCTTTCCCCTTTCTCTCTCTCTATCTCACACAGTCTCAGTACACGCTCACGTTTCCCCATTCGACCAGGTACTGGACTTTTCCGTCCGCCGTCACGCGTCTGGCCAGGATCCGGACGGCGTCGCCTCCCCCCCATCCCATGGCCGTGGGCCCCCCCATGCCGACTGTACTGGGGTAGGGTGGCACGTCACGCAGGAAGAGGGAAGGGCAGCTTTCATACCGCTGTCCGGGTGGGTGACCCGAGGACGGAGAGAATGGAAGGCAGGGGGCTGGAAGTCGACAAGGGTCCTCTGCACTGAACAGAACAATTACACAGACATGCAAAAAGTACTCAATTTGAAAGAACAGTTCAGCCAAAATCTAAGTTATATATTTTTTTTTTCTCAAAGGGAATTTGGAAAGCAGATATGTATACAGATATGTTCTGTACAACAAAAGTTAACAGCAAAAAAAAAATATATATATATATCTTACTTCGTATTTTTGTCTTATTTTCCCCCAAAAAATATCTAAGCATTCTTAAGTCAAGACACACTTACTTGAGAAGCAAAATTACTTCAGATATTAAGTCTTGTTTTATGACAAATGTATCCAAATTAGGTGAGTTTATGCTTAAAACAAGAAAAAATATCAGTCAGTAGGGTAAGAAAAATAAACTTAATTCAAAGGGGGGGGGGAAGAAAATGTTTCATTTGTCCTGTTGTCGTCAGAAACTGAACGAGGATCTGTTTACTGTATCCAGTGTAGACCGTGTCAGTGATTATAATGGGAAGAAAATGATTTGCATTTGCATTATTTGAAAATTATTTGCATTTGATGCGATGCTACGCTTACATGTAGGCAATTGTCAGCCGTTAAAGGGATAGTTCACCCAAAAATGAAAATTATCACATAATTTACTCACCCTCAAGACATGCTAGGTGTTTATGACTTTCTTCTTTCAGGCAAACACAATCAGAGTTATATTAAATAATATTCTGGCTCTTTAAAGCTTTATAATGGCAGTGAATGGTACTATTTTTTTGAAGGCCAAAAAAAGCGCATCCCTCCATCATAAAAGTAATCCATACGGCTCCAGGGGGTTAATAAAGACCTTCTGAAGCTAAGCGATATGTTTTTGTAAGAAAAATATCCATATTTACAACTTTATAAACTGTAATTACTAGCTTCCAGTAACAGCCGTCCGTGCGTTCACGAGAGAGTCCAGTTCCAACTTCCGAGGGAAGAGTGACCTCTGACCCGACGCGTGACGCATGTAGGACGAGATGAGGTGAGAATAAACAAGACTTTCTTAAGTAATTTTCCTACCCAAGTAAATGTATCTTGATTTAAGAATTATTAGATATATTTGCAATGGAAAAAAGACAAAAATACTAAGTAAGGAGTATAAACACTGTTGCTGTGTTATTATGGTGGTCCTTCTTGGAGCTTGATACCTGCTGATAAGCTTGAATAAAGCCGACCACATACCATGAGCTGAGTAAATCATTTTCAGAATGACAGTAGCATTAAATTCATCTCTAATTGACTTCAGTGCATACTTTCTTTACAGACCTGTAATGATGCAGAGTTCTAGACAGGTCCTGAGATCCATTGTATGAAGGGTGATAGAGCGCAAACATTCTCTTGGGAGGTGAACTGTAATACATTAAGACTTTTTTTTTTTTTAAATGAAACAGTGATTATGGTTCATAGTATGAAAGCTTGTTACAGCTATGGAATAAAAAAAAAGGTAATTGTGACTTTTTATCTCACAACTCAGACTTTTTTTCAGTCTCAAATGCAAATTGATAACTCGCAATTCTGAGGAAAAAAAGTCAGAATTGTGAGATAAAAAGTCGCAATTGCTCTACATATTTAATTTTTTTTTATTCCGTGGCAGAAACAAGCTTCCATATCTGAAAATGTTATGTTTTTTTTTTTTTTTTACATGCTACTAACCCCAAACTCATCTCTTCCTCTGGTTTTCTGGGGTTATACAGGCTTGTTCCATCAGCGTAACCGTGGCAACATGGCACTAGGTCAATAGCGTTTGTCGCAACTCCTGGTGGGCAAGTCTAAAATGACATGATCAACTGTTATAAATAACAAACATGATCTGTTTAAAAGGCATATTCACTAGGATAATATGGAAGCTTGTTTCCGCCATTGAATAAAAAATAAAAAAGGACTTTTTTTCTCACAATTAATTATTATAAAGTCGGAATTGTAATATGTAAAGTTACAATTGCATGTTATAAAGTCAAAATTGCGTGTTATAAAGTCAGAATTGCTATAAAGTCAGAATTACAAGATATAAAGTCAGAATTACAAGATATAAAGTCACAATTGCGAGTTTTAAAGTCAGTAGTGCGAGATATAAAGTCACAATTGCGATAACATCAGAATTGCGAGATATAAAGACGCAATTGTGAGAGAAAAATAAATTGTGAATGTGAGATAAAAAGTCACAATTATCTTTTTAAAAAAGTATTCTGTATAGATACAAGCTTCCATGAAAAATAAATAAATAAATAAATAAATAAATAAATACAGCTGAAAATATTTGGCTGATATTATTTTACAACTGAGGTTCATTGTAACTTTAAATAAGACGATGTCATAATGTATGCAGAAATGCATTTATTCATGTCGCCAGTATGCCTGTTATTATTTATGATGATTATTAAAAAATTGAGACGCCTCTCCAACAGAATGGTTTCTTGTTCATAAGTGCTGGAAAGCACAAAAGAAAATTAGACTTTCAAATGATATTAGGTGATTTCTGCCCAGTCTTAAGATTTATGGCTGTGTTAGCCGTGTAATACAGCACACAGTGGGGGAGAAGCGATGGTGCCGTGTGACACCAGTGTGAGGATGAACTCGTACACTTACTGAATCTAAATGACTGCATTATTCTGTGGTACATATCATACCAAAGTCAATTGACAATAGCAGTTTGATACAGCAGCTCAAAACAACAGATAGCATTAGTGCCCGATCACTTGGAAATGATGGTAATGATGAACAATCACATTAACTGCATGAGCTTTGGCTAGTTAGCTATGGCTGTTAGCCCCTATTGGTAGATGTCCGTATTACAACAATCTGCATGTAAAAAGCATTTTTAATGCTAATAATTAATGCTATTATTTTAATATATTTTCTTTGCTAGGAACATTTAAATACATATAAATAATTTAGATGGTGCTTGCCGAAACTGTGGTCAAATAAAATAAAAATGGTATTTTGAAATACATATTTTTATGAAATTAAAATAAAATACAAAAAATAAATACAAAACATTAACACAAATGGTATTTTAAAATATAGATTTTTTGTATGTAAGATGTATGAGGAAAACAACGTAACGACTACCTGTGCAGTGCAAAATAAAATAAAAAGAAATAAAAAAGAAATGGGACAAAACGAGATAAAAAAAGAAGCAATTGCAAAACAATAACACATATTTTTTTTTTATATAGATAAGGGAAAAAAGCTGGACTAACTGTGCAACAACAACAAAATAAAGCAAAATAAGTATACATTTATAAATGTAATAAAATAAAAAATAAAATAAAATAAAATAAAATAAAATAAAATAAAATAAAATAAAATAAAATAAAATAAAATAAAATAAAATAAAATAAAATACTATGACTCCTACCCAAAACTTTTATATGAATTGATAAAAACATAACATCAAAATATAATTTTCTTTGCACACTTACCCGGTGGAATAAGAAAAATTGTTGCCTTACAGTACAAGTCCTAGTTTTTTTAACAAACCCTTCTCAAAATGGACGCATGCAATCATTGTGTCTTTGTGTACATGTATTGTATGGGTACTTGCAAGGCTAGACAGACCTTGTTGACTCAGTGTTGCAAGTTGCAAAAAATAAGTCAAATGAATATGAAGAGAAAAACAAACCCAAAAGGTGATGCCGGGTGTCTTTCATGAATGAGAAAGTCTCAGTACTGATGCAGAGGGCTTTGGCCTCTGCCAGACATCTTTTGATCGCTGCTGTTAAAGGCAGACGCACTGACCTGTGTCTCAGTGACCCGACGCTTTGATTTACGGGCCTCCGGACCCACCGCTCTCCGCTGGCAGGACAGTGACGTGGGGCTGGAGCAAAGACCACAACTGATTTTTGAGCTTGGCAAACATGGTCACAAAAAACAGTCAATAATTATTTTAAATATTAAATATTATTTTAAAATTAGTCATTTAAAATATCAATTATTTACATATATCATACTGATGGTGTTTTTGTGTCCTGCTTTTGAGCATGGCAAACGTGGTCACATAAAATGGTCAATAATAATTAAAAATATAAAAATTATATGAATTATTAAACATTTATTTAAAATATTAAATATAATTAAAATGATATATTTTAAAATATAAATTATTAAAAAATATATATGGTTCAATATTGGTGGGGTTTTTGAGCTTGACAAACATTGCCACAAAAAAATAGTCAATAATTATTTAAAATATTAGGCTATATGTGTCGTTTAAAATATTAATTATTAAAAATATATCAAACTGGTGGTGTTTTGTGTCCTGTTTTTTACCTCAGCAAACATGGTCACATAAAACAGCCAATAATAATTAAAAATATTAAAAAAATATATTCATTGTTAAACAATATTTCATACTGGTGATGTTTTTGCATCCTGTTTTTGAGCTTGGCAACCATGGTCACACAAAAAACCCCCAGTAATTATCTAAAATATTAAGAATAAATAGAATATTATAAATATTGTTATAATATAAATTATGAAAAACTATAAATCACACTGGTTCGTATTGGTGGTGTTTTTATGTCCTGTTTTTTTAAACTGGGCAAACATGATCACAAAAAACAGCCTAAAGTTTATTTAAAAAAATGTGACTTTTGTGTTTTTCATCACAAAATCATGAAGTTGAGTAAAATAATAACAGGAAAAATTATTTTCATTCCTTCAAAGTTAATTCTGCCTTGTGTTAAAGACAACTTACTGGGTTTTATTGTTGCTATTTGGTAAAGTCTCCATAATCTTTTAAATAAAAATATAAGACATTTTGTTTTTGGCTTATGTCATTAATCCCTCTTACCTTTTCAACCCTTCCCGTCTTATCAACGTGTGTTCATTCTGGTACTGTGTGTGATTCATTGTATTGAATTATCCAACAGAAAAAATCAATTCCTTTACCACATTTCTATCTTACTGATATGCTGTTTTACTCAGAAATGCATCAGATTACAGAAGAACTGCATTTAATGTTGATATGAAAAGAGCTTGATGTGCTCCTGCCTCTGACCTTCTCCTGTGGGTGATGTTGATTGGCTGTTCAGCGATGAAAGGAGATTGGTCTGATGACAGAGGGGGAGGAGCCCGAACTTGGAGACCGAAGAGACACTTCTTCTTCTTTATTTCCTTCCCCGAGACAAACCTTTACGACAGATCAAAATCACATTGGATTGGTATTCAACTGCTGTTCTTCAGGGCTCGCTGACAGATTTTTATTTGTTCCTGGGCGTCTCACACTCGCCAACTAAAACATCTGATTCAGTTATTTAAGTGCTAGCATTTGAGCGGCATCATCCACAAACCTTGACAGAAGGAAAATGGAAATGGACTTTGAATTATTTATTTTGAAAGACAGAACCACCTTCAGCTATCAAAACACTATTTGTAGAGAGTGAAATAACACATCCATAATGTAAAGCAATTACAGTAATGGTTGTGCAGATATTATTGGAAATATGTGCTATAACCCTATGGGCTGCCATATGGAAATCAAGCAGAACGGCAGTTTTCAGAGTATAATCCGTGTCTCACCTGTCTTTGTGGGAATTTAAAGCATTGAGCAGGTTTTGGCAACGGTCTTGCCTCGGTGTGTCCGACAGCTGAGGGATTAAAATATAGAGTCGAATGAAAGGCAGTGTGTAACAAATGCATTTGAAAGGTAAAAGCTCAGATTGACCACAAAGAGAGTGTATTCAAAGCTACATTCAAAGTGAATACATTCACAACGTGAAATCATACCTGACCTTTTTATTTCCTGACAACCTTGCGAAAAAGCTCTACGAGTGCAGGCTGATGTATTTCTTATTGAAATGTCGGATCGGGATATATTAAAGTGCGTAATATTAGTCAATATCCTTTATGTCAAAGCCATGAATCATGATGGGTCGGTGGCATTTACAATTTATGGAGTAAAATTCCTTATTTTGGGGAAAACTTTATTTTTGCCCAATAAAATGAATATGAATAATATTTTGAATGATTCTTTTTTTTACATTTCAGTTTAAGTTTTAGTCTTTTAAAAAAAAATCGTTTTAAATATATTTTTTCAGCTTTCATATATATTTATTTCTATTTGTTTTTTTTATTAGTTGCTAATGCAACATTTCTCATTTTCATTTGTTTGTTTTTTTAAGTTTAAGTTTTGCATCTAATAATTTATTTTATTTCTGCTTGATTGCAATTAATGAAAGAGAATATTAATGGTTTTAGTTGACAATAACAATACTGATTTATATTGCTCTGCCTCTAAAACGACTTTTTGATCCAGTGTCTTGTAAAGAAAATAATGTCCCGCACAACATTTTTTCTTAACAAATATCCAGTTTCTTTCATAAATATGTCAGAAAGCAAAAGAAAAATTGCATTCGGTGTTTCATGTTTAAATTGAGCTGTGCTTTTGACTAGGATATTTTCCTACCGTGCCAAGAAGCAAAGATTCCCAGTTTTCATTTGCAAAAGACATGATTTCATGATCGAAATCAAAATACTTCCTCTTGCAGCACAGGGAGAGGTGATACAACACCAAATGGGCCAAATCTACCCTGCAATACAACAGAATGAGGATCATCAGAAATGACATCCAGCTCTTTGGATCAGTTCATGATTCAGAACAGAAGTAGTGCACTTACCAGGTCATTGGAAGCCTCTGGATGATCTCTAGACCATTTGTGCACGATGAGCACTGGAACTGATAAAAGCTGAAAGGTGAAGCAGAGACACAGATGAAAAGGTTTAGACAGGATTAGCTTAGCAACCGCATGCGCTTAAGAATGGCGTCAGCCTCACCGGTCTCCATAGAGAAGAGGTTTGGTCAGGCACTGAGTGCAAGCTTCATGAAACCACTGCCCACAACTCCCACACTGCAACATCTTCAGATTCCACCTGGCAAAAGCAACATGCTTCAGTTCAGACATACACACACTCCTGAAACTAAAATCAACTCACTCTGAACTTTCTGCAATTGTTAGTTGTGCAATTCCTTTTTAAAGAATTGACTTCATACATTTTCTGCATATACAGTGCACCAAAAAATATGTATACACTTAAGACACACTAAAAATGTCTGAATGCCACAAGCCAAAATATCAAACCAATTAGCGTCTGCAAACAAATGACGCTAGTCCTTTTTCTCAGAACTAACGTTACTTTTCTAACCAATTTTTGCTCAATGCCTTCTAATCAGCGAGTGTTTCTCTGAGTTTTACTGGATCTATGAGGTCAGATTTGCTTAGGTTCACACAGCTGTTCCCTCCGAATAACCACAGGTGTAGGAGTTCATTAAATATAAACATGTTATACTAACATTTCACAAACCTATGTAGAACCCAGACCTACGTACTGTACATATAGTTCATCTTACATTTCATATAGTTGATTGATGATGAACATGAAGCAGGGCAACAACTCACTGCGTGACGGAGCCTATAGAATGCAGTTAGAACGCCTCTAAAATTCAAGATATCAGGGCAAAAATGCCCCTGTATTGAGTTTTGTTTTTTATTTATAGGCCTAAATGATATGAGATAGTTAAGCAACATCACATGAGTAACGAGCGCAATATCACACAAGTGCTGTTTTTATCCCAAATAGCATGAGTGCAAATGTGATATTGATTTTATATAGCAGTTTAATAAATAAGAAGTCAATATTGCGATGTGTTTTACACATAATATTGTCTGTTTTAGCTTAATTTTTCCAACAAAAATATTACCTATAAAGCCAGAGCAAAATTGTTGTGGGTCTCCGAGCAACACACAGCATTGTTTCATTTCTGAATGAATCCGTGTTTCGGGTGAACCAATGATTTAAAGGGATAGTTCACCCAAAAATGAAAATTCTGTCAGTAATTACTCGGCTTCATGTTGTTCAACCCCGTAAGACTTTCGTTCATCTTCGGAACAAAAAAATTAAGATATTTTTGATTAAATCTGAGAGCTGGATCACTCCTCCATAGGCTTCTTAAGGGATTGAAACTGACCGGCCCAAAAGTTATGAAAGACATCGTTAAAATAGTCCGAGTGACTACAGTGGCTCAATCTTAAGTTTATCAAGCGGCGAGAATACTTTTTGTGCGCAAAAAACAAACAAAAATAACGACTTTATTCAACTATTCATTTCCTTCTCTGTGGGCCTCGAGATTTCACGTAGTGTAACAGCGCAGCGCTTCTGTGTTGTACGTCACACGTTGGCTCACTATTGGCCGATACTGGTCATGTGTGTGATGCGTGTGACGTACAACCTAGAAGCTTTTTGCGATTAGTTAGTGATTAATTAGATTAATTAAGCAGCATATAATGTAATGTAATCATTGTCATTGTCATGTAATTAATTAGATTAAAAATTGTAATCGCTTAGTAGCTCTATGTTGTATATAAAACATTTTTAGAATGATATATTGCTCACTGTTTTTGAAAGTAGGTCGTATGCATTATGTATTCTGCACAGATATCCGAATGACCGACTTTATTTACGTTGAGCATAAAACGAATACGATTTTTTTTTGAAAAATTCTGAAAGAACTGAATTGAATAACTTTTTTTTTAATTTCCTGCATACTGTCCACACACTACTTTTCAAAAGAGTGTATATAGTATATACTCGCGCATAGAGTATATAGTTGTACAGTCGCAGTACACTAATATTCCATTTGAAACATTGTCATAGTCATGTGAGAATGTTATAAGTTGGACTCACTCTCCTGGTCCAGCACAATAGCAGTAACACTGCTGCTGGTTGGTCAAGTGCTGCGGGTCCCAGTCTAAAGATGACAGCTGATAGGGCAGCCGCACTTTCATGATCTGCATGAGCCGCGCGAAGCGTCCTCTTTTCAACGCTCCCCCTCTCTAGGACAGAACACAGCTCGTCATTACAATGTATCTCACCTCTCCGAGACATGCGCTCTCCTGTCATGTAAGCACATTTAACAGCGATTTCATCTGAAGATTGAATTTGGAAAAGACACGTTGAAGGAAGTCATTAATATTTCCTGCTGTGGGGGGGGGGGGGGGGGGGTTTGGTGAATATGATTTTATCTTCAAATCAGCATGTAAGGCCCGTGAAACGAGCGCGCTGACAGACGGATTAAAGCACAGGCCCATTTAACGCAGCTCTACCACCGACATCACCTGCAGAGTGCTGCAATGTAATAAATATGCAGTCAAGTGCAGTAAGCCATGGATACCCTTTACATCTCAGAGCAAGATTAAAGCCTTGTGTTAGGATGCCATTTGAAATAGACATTGCATGCCAACGTTGTCCGTGTTTCTAAATATTCACTTCGGGATTTAAGCAAAGTACAACCTTTGTTGCGACTGCGAAGACACATTGGCGACATATCCAGCTACTGGGGTCAACTTCAGGTTCAATGGGTGGTGTATGGCACTCTGGATGATAACCTGGGGAAACAACGGATCAAGGAAAAACTGCAACATATGTAACATATTCCTTTATACACAAGGCCGAAAAAGAAATATAAGACAAATAAAATGAAAACCAAAGATTTAAATCTACAGGTCTGTATAATCCACACAAACAGTTTCTATTAGTGGGATTACCATGGCGACATTTGAGGCAGTTTACGAGAGGTTCTTTAAGAGGCGGAGCATCACAGATACAGCACACATCCTCTCCTCCTGAAGAGACTGAACACAAGAAACAATAAACAGGGTCATTTACTGGACAGACGCCAACTAGATGCTTCAAAATATCAGGCACACACCAATATTTCTTTATTTTGATCTTTACTTTAGATTAACCACACTTTATATTAGGTGTCTTTGACTACTATGTAGTTACAACAAAAAATATGTACAATGTGCTTATTGTGTTCACTTTTGCTACTATTGAGGTTGGATATGGGTAAGGTTAGAGACAGGTTTGGTAGGTTTAAGAGTGAGGTAAAGGGATAGTTCACCCAAAAATAAAAATTCTGTCATTAATTACTCGCCCTCGGGTAGTTCCAAACCCGTAAGACTTTCGTTCATCTTCGGAACACAAATGAAGATCTTTTTGATGAAATCTGAGAGCTTTCTGTCCCTTCATTTATTACTTATTTTTTATTTTATTTATTATGTATTTACTACTTATTATTATTCATTGACAGCTATGCAACTACCACTTTGACGCTTCAAAAAGTTCATAAAGAGATTGTAAAACTAATCCATATGAATTGAGGGTTTTAGTAAAATTTAAAGTTTTAAATATGGATATTTTTCTTACACGAACGCATCGCTTCACTTCAGAAGGCCTTTATTAACCCCCGCAGGAGATGCGTGGAGCACTTTAATCATGAATAGATGCACTTTAATGGACTTCCAAAGACATACAGCCATTCACTCTCATTATCAAGCTTGGAAGAGCCAGGACATTTTTTAATATAACTCTGAAAGAAGAATGTCATACACACCTAGGATGGCTTCAGGGTGAGTAAATCATGGGCTAATTTTTAGGTGAACTATCCCTTTAAGATGTGAAGCCTCAACAGTGTAATTATAGAAGTAATTACAGAAATTAATTACAGATGTTTTTACATTTTTAAATATAAGTACAGCGTAAAAACGTACAATATTCATTTAAAGTGTCAGTACAATACATGGTAGTTAAAGACACCTATAAAGTGGGACCAACAAAAAATACACAAATTAAAAATAGTCCTATATATTAATGCACTACACAGTTTCTCAAATTATATATAATGTAAAAGGTGATGTGAGCCTTTTTTTAAATGTAAAAAAAGCATCCCAAGGAGCCTGAGACAGCAACACTGGCTTAACCAATAGTGTGAGTTGGGGCGGGACTATATGTTTGATCGACCAATGGCAGAGAGGAATAGTTTTAGGGAGACTTTTTTTTTTTTTTTTTTTTGCAATTACATTTGGGGACATCGTTATGCAACAAAAAAAATTAAGTTAAAATAAACTTATTAGAATTTTGTAAATCACTCCAAATTATTTCATAAGGCTTAATTTCTGATGCTATATCCAGGGTTTATCAGAAAATCTGTCTAGAACATGTCTGGGTCATATTTCACTCCAGAACAAAAACGGATATTTAAGAAATTATATTTTTCTTATACTGTAGAACAAAAAGCCTATTTTTCACCACGTTTTATTTTAATAGCACATTTTGCATCCAAAATCTTATTATTGTAATGCAAAAATAAATCTCATTCTCATTTCTATAATGAAAAATAAGTATATGATATATTACAGTATTTAAAGTATGTATACATCAGCAGTGTTTGTTGTATTCATTTATGTTAATTTGTCTTTAATTTATGTTAAAAGTAATGATTAATGAGACTCACCATTAAAAAAACTACAAACAAATCTAAAGTGAAAGGCATGCATTACATAGATAACAATTTAATGAAAATGTCACAATGGCAATGAGAATTAAAACCTTAACAGTCTTAAAAACAGCACACACTGTTTTTTTTTGGTTTTTTTTGGTTTTTGGATGTTTTTACTTACTTTTTTGAGTTTGAATTGAAAGTTTATCCACTTACATGAGTGGATGTCTTTCCTGAGGACCCAGAATTCAGAGTTATCCTCAAATCTGATCAAACAGCACTGCTTGACACTGTCCACCTGAAAAAGAAATACAATACAGTTAAATATAACAATTTTTCTTTTGAAATAATACTACACTGATTTATAAAATGAAAAGCACAGCAAGTCACATAGTTTACAACTTGCTCTTTCCCTCCCTCTGCTAGTGTCTCTTTCTCTCTTCCAGACAAACTTTGAGAAAAAGAAACAACAAACTTACTCGTTTGACATTGCCAAGGTACAAAAGTCCATCGCTCCACCTGGCTAAAACATCCTCTCCTTCACTGACTCCCCCCATTCTGAAGAGCGCGGGAAAGAAAGATCAAAAAAAGATCCAGAGAGGTTAAAATGTGTTTCCACACAAGCAAACAGCGGCAGCCTAAAGGGTTAAACTCTGTGCATAGCGACAGTATACAGTACAGTAGGATAAATGATGAAGAGTCAATGCACATTGCAGTGCCACACATGATCAAAAACACTGGCTGCCATATGCAACGAACCATAATATATGCAGATGCCACAACAATGCATGAAAGAGGCACAATTGATTGCATGCAAAAATGCATGCATGCCAGATGTGCATAATCAATGCACACAACTCATCAGAGCAGACACATATGATGGCACGCGCATGCACATATCAATTAACACGCATGACAGATCATACGTGGACGGGATGTAGCTACCTGTGTTAAGTGTTCTGCTCTGCTGGGGTCACAGAGCCGGGGAAGAGATGTCAGACTCACATGAAATGCCTGATGTCCGGTGTTGTTCTCCGTCTCAATCACTGTCCCGAATAATCGGCGCGTTTGGAGAGTCGCGGTGGATCAAACGCGCGTCACTCAAGCCGTCAGTGCGCAACCGTCTGTCCGTCCGTCTTTCTCTCCGTCTGTCGGGACATGTTCCCAGCCCTCCTCTGTCTCTCGGTTAATTCTATCAAGCGTGTTTATCAGGGAAGCGGCATGAGAATCAGCCCGAGAGAGACGCCATCATAATCTCTGCCTCTCTCTCTACCTCTCCTTCGACTTGTTGTGACGCAGACATAAAACACAGGGAGATGGAGAGGGAGGGAGATCCTGAAAACACCTTCACATCTGTACGACTGACCGACATCCCATCGGATTGAAAGCCGGCACGACCACCTGCGCCCGACCCCACAGCCGCTCGGCCAATGCGCACACGCACAGCGGATCATTAGGGAAAGTTTGGGGATGTAATTAAAGTCGCGCCGTGGACTTTTTGGACTGGAGAAAGTTTGAAAATGCCCTTGGGTGCCGGCAAAAAAATGTGGCAACGCTGTTACGCGCAGCCTTTCTTGAAAAGAGAGATTTTCATGGAAAATCTTTGAACCTGCGTCACAAAACACACAATTTTAACCGATATGTGGGTTGAGATAAATTATAAATGAATCAGTGAGGGTAAATAATAATACAAAATACAAGAAAGAAACGCTTAGCCTATTTACACAATATTTATTTAAAGTAAAATGTTAGGCTATAGGAAAAAATCCTTTGCATTATGCATTTTTTAAACAAAATTGTGTATTTTTTGCAATGAATGAACATGAAACACACAAAAATGTCAGTGCAATATATAATATATTATTAATTATCAATACATTATACATGCATACATTTATATATATACATATATACACACACATATGTGTGTGTGTGTGTGTGTGTGTGTGTACACATGTATGTATGTATTTATGCATGTATGTATGTATATATATATATATATATATATATTAGTGCTGTCAAATCGCATCTAACATAAAATTAGATGTAGAAGTAGATCTATATTAGATTAAATTATATTAAATTTAATAATTTATTTACCAATTAGATGGTGGTCGATTAAGTCAGGGTGTCAGATAAATGTGCTTCAGCGTCTTTGATTTTTTATTTATTTATTACTATATTATTATTATTACAGTTATATCATGTTGTTTTGCATATACAGGCGAAATAACTGAGATCACTTTTGTTGTGCATTTTTATCCTCTTGAAGACGAAATTTGTTTCATGTTGCAACACATAGCCGACTGGTGGTAACACAAGTAAACGAGGTAGATCAAAACAAAAAATCATGGTATATCAAACACAACTGTGTAACACATATTGTGTGATGATGGTAGTGCAGGAATGTTCAAAATGGCCTCTGGCGTGTCTTTTGTAAAGCAGTTTTCTGAGAGTCCAGCAGGGGGCGCAAACACAAAAGATGCAAAGAGACTGGCTTCGTTTGTTCCTTTGTCAAATTACAGCTAACTCAAAACAGTCTGCATTTAATACCTATTACTATAGATTCATTCTAACTTAGTGATTCTAAATACAAACATGAAAGAGTTTGGGGTAACAACATACCTTTTGTAGGCTAGAATACGTTGCCATGCCATTTAGAGAGCAGGCCTAAAGAGCTTGATAGTGATGAATTATTCATAAGCAGCACCAAACCACTGTTTTAATTAGTCCACTCCAACGAATTGAATGCATAGCTCACATTACCAATGTTTTTATTCACCATAACAACCTTTTAATAAACACAGAAATCTCCCTGAGATGCTGAAGTCTTGCATAACACACACAGCTTCTAACTCCAAAACAGATGAATAGTGACAAAATGAGGGTCACTTGTGCATGTACAGTCGCTTTGTTTTAGAGTGGAAAATTATGAGCTTATTCATAAACACATCATTTAAAACCTGTTGTAATTTCCAGACATTTATTGTTAGAATAAACAAAACATGTGAGAAGTGCTTAAACAAACACATACTGTATAAGGTAATTCTATAGTTTTTCGGAATCCCCTTGGGCTGCTAATTTATGCCATATGTGGAGCACTATAACTGGAAATAAATGATAATAGACTGTAGTGTGATGTTTATTTGGTGGCTATTTTCCACTGCACTGTTTACTGCGTGCTATTTTTTGTCCTTATTTTTGTTGTCTTCTCTTCCAAGGCTCTGCCATAAAAATATTGCAAGGTCAGTGGAGTCCACAGCTGACACTCTGCTCAAGGATTAGCTTTAAATAATCACCCTGCTACAAACTGCCCAGCCATTCAAAAGCATTAATCATTTACATCAAAACTTCAACACCACTGGCCACTTAAAATTCAGGCCGTGAAACAACACCAGGCAATAAAATACAACCTTGACAACGTGTGAGGGTACACACACACACACACTCACACGCACATGCACACACACACACACACACATGCACACACACACACACACACACAACACGGGCACACACACACAGCTAAATGGGACTTCTTATTGACATATTCTTAATAAATAAAGCTAATATTTATAATGTAGTTGTGTAGTTGAAAGATAACATCAAAATCAAGATAGGTTCAAAGGTATATAAGAGCATTTTTGCTATAGCAAGTTTGTTCTTTTTTCTCATTTCTTTTAGGATTTCCATTCACTCTTGTCCAGTTCACTTACTCTATAGTCCCTCAATTGATATGAGGTCATAAAACCATAATTGTATAATATAAAAAATGCACGTAAAAAAGTACACGTTACTACATGCACTTACTATAGTAATAACAGTAAATGATGCATAATTACAAGTAACTAACCCTGAATCAAACCCTAACTACATGTAGTTAATTAATATTACTCAGTAGTACTTATTTGAGTAAATACAACTACGTCACCTTAAAATAAAGTGTAACTGATCATTGAAAAATACAATTATTTTATTTCAGATGAATGAGGGAAATAAAGTGGCTGGAGTAGCATAAATATTTGCAAAATAACTGCAAAAAATAAATGATATTTATACAAATTAAATATGTTTTATTCAGATGGTTGAGAGGAAAAAAGTGGATAGAGTAGTGCAACATAACATGAAAAATAAAAATATGATGTAAACGATATTTTAAAATTCAAATTATTTTAGTAGGCAAGGCAAGGCAAGTATATAAAGGATATAAAGTGACTGGAATAAAGCAGCAAAATAAAAAATATGTATAATAAAATATAAGTAATTCAACAAAAAAAAAAACATAGATGATCATTTAAAAATAAAATAATTTTATTTCAGATGAATGAGGGAAATAAAGTGGCTGGAGTGGCAGCAAATAAAATAAAAAATAATTGCAGAAAATAAAAAATTATATTTAAAAATAAAATATGTTTTTATTCAAATGAAAGATTTCTTAATCTTCGTTAAGACAGCTCGTTCTGTCGCGACGCGTCCGGTGTGTAGAACAGCGACGCTGCTGTGAAAGCTGCGAAGAAGCTCTGAATTTACCGGGCAACGCTTCTCATCAGAGCGTCCAGCCAATGACCACACGCGCTGGAGCCACAGCAGGAACTGCGCCCAACGCGCCGCTCGCGCGTCACCAGCGCACTGAACGCAGACCTCAGCAGCTCGCAGCCTTCATCGGGCCGATAAGCGTTGACGGGCGAAGCAGGAGAGGAGAGATATGGAGGCACAGCAACTCTGAGTTCCGAGGAATCTCCACGCAGGGGCGGATGGACGTGATATCGCTCTCCTAACAGGTATTTTATTGTGCGCTTCGGTCTGGTGAGATCACGCAGAGGTGTTTTAGTACCTACGAATGTAGAGAGAGGATGTGCTGTCCTGTATGAGGGCTGTTACAAACTGTAAGTTCACGAGAGAAAAGTCATTAATTAAAGCGTGCGAGACGTACTTTTGACCAGTGCTGACATTAAATGACATTATATGGAAAATTGTTCTTATGTACTTCCCTGTTTGATTCAGTAAACTGGAAATAACGCAGATAAGCCGAGTGCTTTACGCAGGGTTAGGGACAGATGAAAGAAAGCTTTATTTTCCTGTTAGGTTTGACCTAATTCAGTCTTGTTTTGCACACTAATACATGTTTATCCCTGACTAGTGAATGGATGCATTCAAACGAGCAGTTAAACGTGTCTTGTTTATGAACTTGCACTTGTTTGAAAGACCTTAACGATTTTGGTTATTGCTGTTTGTGTGTGACAATGGCACTGAGTTTTGATGGTGAGCTGCGCTCTTCCATCCGTCTCTTCCTGAAAGAGATCTCTATCTGAAGCGTAATATAAATAGCAGTGAGGGAAAGGAGACGAGGCAAGGGAGGGACCTGAATTCAAATTTGAAGTTGTCTCTTGGCAAAGGGAAATGTAAATGATGAAAACAAATGATCTACCCTGTTGCTGCTTGTTCCTCTCCAACTGACCTCAGTTTTCTGTGTATGGGCCAGCGGCACCATCATGCTCCCCCGTAGTATGAGAACATCTGGAGTCGAGCTGCCTGGAGTGGGTTCGAGAGAAGTGCCTCTCATTGGGTATCGACCCCTACAGCCAGAGGTCGACGGACCTCCGGATCAGCTGTGGAAGGAGAATGAAAACAGGGATGCAGATCACACGCAGGTAAGATATGGCAGTGATGTCATGATTCACTCATTATCGTCGTTAATATATTATAATAATATAATGAGGGATCAGGAGGAGATGTCACACCGTTGGTAGGATCTAATCAATACAGGAATATGTCAAAATAGACAGTCAGTGCTGCTGTGTCTGTCTAACCTGCAGGGAGAATGTAAAATCAATCCTTACCGTAATACTTTAATTTAGCAAGGATTTGACAAAATCAAGTTTAAATAAATGCTGTTTTTTTTTACTTTCTATACATCAAAGAATCCTGAAAAAAATGTATCACAGTTTTCACAAAAGTATTGAAGGTAAGCTGGGCAATATAATTTTTTTTTTTAACTATCGCTGCGTCTGAATATGCCTTCTTCCATACTTTAAAGTAGGCAAAAAACATTAACTGAGCCGAGTAGTATGTCCAAAGTCATAGTATTCATAAAACTGTAGGTGAAAAGTACCCGGATGACTTACTTCTACTTGCGATGGAAACATTACTATCCCATGAGGCCACGGGAGAGACTTTGTGAGTGGAGGTGAAGCGACGCAACTGATGCCGTAGGTCACATGACAGTAACAACATGGCGGATGAAGTATGTCTGACATTTATTCATACTACACTCATTCATACTGTATACTGTATATACACTGCCTGGACAAAAAAATTTGCTGTTTGGATTTCAATAGGCAAATGCTTAAGAGTCTATGATTGGATCATTATTGCAGTGATTATTGTGTTTCTAGCATGTTATATGTTTTGACAACAGTTCTTCTGACCCTAACTGATGGAGTGTGTAGCTTTTCATTTCCTAAACAACCATGTAGGAAGACACATCATGGCCATATTCCAGGATGACAATGTTAAGATTCATCAGGCTCAAATTGTGTAGGAATGGTTGTGAGGGAGCATGAAGAATCATTTTCACACATGAATTATGAATTGGCTCCTCTGAGTCCAGAGCTTAAATTCATTGAGAGTCTTTGGGATGTGCAGGAGGAGACTTTACAGAGTGCTGGGCTCTTGCATTGTCAATACAAGATCTTGACCAAAAGTTGATGCACCTCTTGATGGGAACAAATATTGTGATGTTATTTCCATCAAGAGGTGTGTCAATTTTTGGTCACAATTGGAGCCTGATGAATCTTGACATTGTCATCCTGGAATATGGCCCTGATGTGTCTTCCTACATGGTTGTTTAAGAAATGAAAAGCTACACACTCCTTCAGTTAGGGCTAGAAGAACTGTTGCCAAACATAATAATAGAAACATAATAATCACTGCAATGATGATCCAATCATAGACTTAAGCATTTGCCGATTTAAATCCAAAAAGCGTTTTTTTGTTGTTGTAAAATGTAAGTTTGAAACCAAACGTACCCACTTTACAGTATGTGATTTTGGATGCAGCATATATCATTATCGTTACCGTTACAGTTATCGTCCTTGGTGTTTTGCATTTTAAAGTTCTGGTTAATTTTTAACCTTGGCTACAGCACATAAATACAACCAACAACAACATCATTTCTACCAAAGTGAGACAAATATTTCTTGGACCAGGTCTTCCTCATTGGGTTTCCTTGCTTACCCTTACAATGCGTTTCTATGCCTAAGAGAAGGGCACACATTTATCACACAGTACATATGTTTTGTCTTACTGAATGCATTGGTGTTTTGTGTCTTAGATCAGCTTTCACTTGTGTATTAAACCTTGAAACAGGATACTCAGCTGAGTTGTGACCCTTTCACTTAATGTTTTCATGTGAAGTGTTGAATGCTGCGTTCTCATGAGACATAAGGAAACTGAAGCTACAGTTGGTTGGTTGGTTCTTAGAAAAGCTGCTTTTGGTTTGAGTGAAGGACTGCATTTATATAGCGCTTTCACAGACCCAATGGCCACCAAAGCGCTTTACATTTTGCCTCACATTCACCCATTCACCCATTCACCCATTCATTCATACACCGACGGCAGTGTCTGCCTTGCAAGGCGCCATCCAGCTCGTCGGGAGCAGCCGGGGTTAGGTGTCTTGCTCATGGACACCTCGACACTTGGTCAGGTGGAACCACCAACCTTCCGGTTTGTAGACAACCTACATGAACCACTGAGCCACTGCCGCCCCAAAGGAGACAGTAACAAGCTGCAAATGTTCGTTTAAAGGGGATCTATTACATAATTATCTGCGGTGATGTAATGAGCCCAGGCTGAAAGTTAATACAATTCAAAAACACTCATCTGGCGCTCTCCGATTGACCTGCTTTGTGTTTGTTTTAGCCTGAGCCGTTTTGTTTTAGAAGTACTACGGCGTGGTGAGTTTCTTATCAGTCTGAGGCAAAAGCTCTCGTGCACAGCTGATTGTGACCCCACCTGATATTCTCTCATGCTCTGTTCATACACCGCCAGCTGGTTCGAGATTACACGTCAAGTAGCTTACATACATATCAAGCGTTTCCTTAAAATCAAAGGAGCTTTCAAATTAGCCACGACCACTTATTATACACTTTATTAAAGTTCAAATTTTGGCATATAAGAGCCGAGGTCATTGCACTATAAAAATATCCTGCAAGTTTCAGAACTGAAAACTTCCTTGTTAGTTCAAAAGCAGCTTTTATTGCAGCTAGGCTCAGAAAGCGACTCGTTTCGGATTTTGTCACATTATTACGTCATAGTGCGACAAAAGGCCGCCTCTGCAGAGGAAGATCAACGCCTACTTCTACATCATTGCCACTTTAGCCCCGCCCACCAATTTGCACACATCATGTAGTAGTAAATACAAGAAACACTCCAGCAACAAAACTATAGAGACGCCTATCAATTTGATAGGCGGTGAAGTGCCAACTACACTGGGTCCAATGTCGCAACACACAAGTGTGAGTAACTGTTTTCACCATGTGTCACTATTGCTTTGTCTGATACACATCGTTTGATATGTACTGAGTATTTATACTGTAGCGCCGCAGTTAAACTGTGAATAGTTGTGATTGATTTGATGTTCTTTCCTTTGTTTTGTCATTTATGTGGTTAAAGCGTTGGATTATCGGATGCGGTAGAGAACGCTGCTTTTGTTATTGTTTAGATCGAAGCCAATCGCTGTAATTCTGAATAAAAGTTTCAGTGAGCGAGATCCGTCTTCTCATCAGTAAGACATTATTACACGTTTCATTTTACTTAAAACATGATGATTCTGCAAATGGCAATGTTTACGTTTTTCACTTTATCGAAAGGGTGAACTATGATTAGTCTACAGTATAACAACGACAGTGTGACAAACAATGGTACATTCATTAATAATTCCGTTTACACAAAACACCATAAATCATCCTTTGTCAGTTATAACTGTGGTGTTCAATTAAAACTTCCTACATGTTTTAATATGCAAAACTGTTTCCCAATCATAGAGGAGGCCATTTACTTCCAAGTCTCGGATGTGGCATGCCCATCAAAACAAAGGGCCAATAAATAAAAAGAAGAAAAATAGAACAAAGATAAAAAAATATATATAATAATTATTCATAATAATAAATTAAATGACAACATAATTATATAAGTAAAAATAATGACATATATATATATATATATATATATATATATATATATAATAATGTCATTATTTTTACTTATATAATAATTATTCATAATAATAAATTAAATGACAAAATAATTATATAAGTAAAAATAATGACATATATATATATATATATATATATATAATAAATAACAAATATAATAAACAGAATATATATAAACAAAATGATATATAAAATAAATATATAAATTACGTAAACAGTACTTTTTATTTCATTATTATTATTAAAATGACAACATAATTATATATGTAAATACAATAATTACATAATTATATAATAACAAATAAATAAACAAAGTACATATATAAATTGTATATAAATAAACAAATTAAGTAAACAGTGCTTTTTATTTCATTATTTCAATAATTATTATCATCATCATTATTATTATTAAAAAACACAAGTAGCCTTCAAGCATTCTTTTCACAGCATTTAAATGATTAATATAAAAATATACATTTATTATTTATTTAATAATAATAAAAATAATTTATTGTTAATTATTTTATATATTTTTTATATATCAGATCAACTAAATAATTAAATATCAAAGTAGAAAAAAACTGTGCTTTTTATTTAATATAACTGAATGAACATATATATAATTGTAGTATTGACTTATATTGGGGAGGACCCAATTGAGGAAATCAAGAATCTGTCATTGAAAACCCCATATTGATCAACAACCTCTAATCTGAATATTGAGCATGTGTCCGTGTCTATGGTGGTCAAGGCCCTGGACTTCACAACATCCTGAGTGTTGACTAAAAATTGCTACACCAAGGTAAAACTCATTCAACACTTGGGTTCCCCCGGTCTAAAAACAGAAGCCCCGCTGGCTCATCCAGTTCACTGTAGTAACTTCCCTCCTGTTCAGATCACATGACCAGCTTACAGCTCTTAGGTAAATAATGCAAAAGTCCACTACGAATCACACTGGCTCTTTTGTAGAGACTTGCTCAGATGACACAAAAGCAAGGCCAGAGTAGTCTCAACAGGATGGAACTAGATCCGGCCCTTTCTTGATTCTTTAATGACTGTGGCAGGATGCATATGTGTAGGTCAAAATGTGTTTGCAGTCATCACCGTGCAACTTCCTTGTGTGTGTATCTGGGTGTAACATGAAAACAGAGAGAAAGAGGGAGGGAGGGAGATAAGTTGAGGGTGGAGAGCTAGGAGGGCTAGCTAATTGTTTAGCTAAAAACAAACCTCATCTGACCCAGTTTGTCTACAGAGCGCTCATTATGTCCCCAGAATGGTGCACCGTGGGCCACATGAAGCACCGTGTGTCACGCAGAAACGGCTGCGGGGAAATGCCAGCACTGCATCGACCAAGCCTCACACCAACAGTGTGGAAATGATTGACTGGTTTCCATTAAGCTGCATTGTGATCGTCAGTGGCAAGTGCTCAGAGCCAGTCACGGTGTGATTTCCATTAGCAGAGAAAGAGGAAAAGTTGGTCGATGCAGTAATAGATGAGAACACAAGAAGAGGAGAGATAGAAGAGAGCGAGACGAGGTACTCATAAAGGAGGCAGAAACAATAGGTCTCTGTAAATGGCTCCCTTGTGATGTATTTACGATGCGTTTCAGTGAGAATGCAGCCGGCAGAGACATATAGGCTAAGGTTTTTAACGTCAGGGAGGTACAGTCGTATTAGCAGGGGAGAAACAGGCATTTTCATATATATATATATTTTTTTTTTTTTTACATTTTCATTCATAACTCACAGGCTACTCCAAATATACCTGTCCTAAGGATGGCACTGATTGCTTTATAATAATTAATATTCATTCATTTATTCTCTTAGTTATATGTTTTTATAGTGAAAGTCTTTAAAGGGATAGTTCACCCCAAAATGAACCGTATTAAAGGGATAGTTCCGTATTATTAAGGACTCAAATACAGTACAGACAACCGTATTCTGCTGCTGTGTGAATGTGGCACGTCATCATCACGCTGACCTGTTTGTTACTGAAAAAAATGTGTTTGTTTACAATTGCCTTCTGTTACAATTGGCCCCAATCTCCCCTACTAAGGAGCAGAGAGGATAGTAAACACAGAGCAGCTGATATTGGCTTGGGAAATTCTATAGAGGTTTTCTTGTTCACCCTCCCCTGAGGCTAACGCTTGTGAATACAGAGTTTGACGGAGAGAGTAAGAGTGTGTGTGGGGGGAGGAAGGGCAGCATGACATGACAGCATGTCCTGTTTCCTGTGTTTGTCCATAGTTATTATGCACTTCCTGCTGCCCGAGAAAAGACATGGTAACTCACAGCTGGTTTAACCTAAAGACGAAACACAAAGTTTCCAAACGTACCCAAGAGTGAGTGTGGATTTCACAACATGATATTAACAGCTACTGTAAAAGTGTGTGTGTTAATGCGCTGATGAAGTTAATGCCAAACCTGACTCAGAGAGGATTGGTAAATGGTATCGAAATTAAGCAGTTTTGCACCTTGTGTTGCATATATCAAAGAAGGACTCATAGTTATTAGGTTGGCGTATTTGCTAAGGCAAGCATCACTATTATCATTTCTCACAACTCGGGATTACAGATGTTCCAAAACCTCTAACCATAAGTAAATAAATTGACATGCAGCTCATTCCATTTGTGCTACAAACATGAATAACTAAAATTATGCTTCTACACTACGATTCATCGTAATTGATCGCATGTAACATAAAAGTTGATATAATATATGTGTGTGTGTATATATATAATATATATAATTATATTTATGTAAATATATTTTATATATATATATACAGTATATATGTGTGTGTGTGTGTGTGTAATTTTTATATATGTGTGTATATACTGTATATATATATAATATATTTACATAAATATAATTATATATACAGTATATATATATATATATATATATATACTGTATATATAATTATATTTATGTAAATATATTATATATATATACAGTATATATACACTCACCTAAAGGATTATTAGGAACACCTGTTCAATTTCTCATTAATGCAATTATCTAATCCACCATTCACATGGCAGTTGCTTCAATGCATTTAGGGGTGTGGTCCTGGTCAAGACAATCTCCTGAACTCCAAACTGAATGTCAAAATGGGAAAGAAAGGTGATTTAAGCAATTTTGAGCGTGGCATGGTTGTTGTTGCCAGACGGGCCGGTCTGAGTATTTCACAATCTGCTCAGTTACTGGGATTTTCACGCACAACCATTTCTAGGGTTTACAAAGAATAGTGTGACAAGGGAAAAACATCCAGTATGCGGCAGTCCTGTGGGCGAAAATGCCTTGTTGATGCTAGAGGTCAGAGGAGAATGGGCCGACTGATTCAAGCTGATAGAAGAGCAACTTTGACTGAAATAACCACTCGTTACAACCGAGGTATGCAGCAAAGCATTTGTGAAGCCACAACACGCACAACCTTGAGGCGGATGGGCTACAACAGCAGAAGACCCCACCGGGTACCACTCATCTCCACTACAAATAGGAAAAAGAGGCTACAATTTGCAAGAGCTCACCAAAATTGGACAGTCGAAGACTGGAAAAATGTTGCCTGGTCTGATGACTCTCGATTTATGTTGAGACATTCAGATGGTAGAGTCAGAATTTGGCGTAAACAGAATGAGAACATGGATCCATCATGCCTTGTTACCACTGTGCAGGCTGGTGGTGGTGGTGTAATGGTGTGGGGGATGTTTTCTTGGCACACTTTAGGCCCCTTAGTGCCAATTGGGCATCGTTTAAATGCCACGGCCTACCTGAGCATTGGTTCTGACCATGTCCATCCCTTTATGGCCACCATGTACCCATCCTCTGATGGCTACTTCCAGCAGGATAATGCACCATGTCACAAAGCCCGAATCATTTCAAATTGGTTTCTTGAACATGACAATGAGTTCACTGTACTAAAATGGCCCCCACAGTCACCAGATCTCAACCAAATAGAGCATCTTTGGGATGTGGTGGAACGGGAGCTTCGTGCCCTGGATGTGCATCCCACAAATCTCCATCAACTGCAAGATTGATATTTGTTATTTGATATTTGTATATAAAGCATTACATAATTTAGCCCCACCATATCTTGAGCATCTCCTTCATATGCATAAACCTTCTAGGTCTCTCAGATCAGCAAATCAGATGATCCTAGACATTCCAAGGACTAGATTAAAATTGAGTGGTGATCGGGCTTTCGCAGTGGCAGCTCCAAAGCGCTGGAATAATTTACCTTTACACCTTAGACTTGCTCCCTCTCTAAGTTATTTTAAACGAAATTTAAAATTTCATTTACTAGAATTAGCGTTTGGATCAGTAGGTTAACTTGGTAGGTTATTTGGAGGCTCTTTACAGATATTTGTTAGTTGTTGTATTGTCTGATAACACATTTTATTATGTAATTTTATTGTGTGTTTTGTACAGCACATTGGTCAACACCATGTTGTTTTAATTGTGCTTTATAAATAAATAAATGAAATGAAATGAAAAAATGAAAATGAAATGAAAGATGCTATCCTATCAATATGGGCCAACATTTCTAAAGAATGCTTTCAGCACCTTGTTGAATCAATGCCACGTAGAATTAAGGCAGTTCTGAAGGCGAAAGGGGGTCAAAAACAGTATTAGTATGGTGTTCCTAATAATCCTTTAGGTGAGTGTATATATATATATATATATATATGTGTGTGTGTGTGTGTGTGTGTGTGTGTGTGTGTGTGTGTGTGTGTGTGTGTGTGTGTGTGTGTGTGTGTGTGCAATTTTTGTAAGATGCGATTAATCGATTTGACACCACAAATATAAATATATATATATATACATACAGTAGTAGTGGATCAAAACCTTTCATCAAAGTTATACATGAAATACCCGTTATTGTCTTAGGACAACTTTGATGAACTTTTTTGATCCACTTCAAATGTTGACTACTGTATATATATATATATATATTTGTGATTAATCTATTTGACAGCACTATCAGAAAGTTTAGATATGTTATGTTTCTAAACTTTCTATGCAGATTGCTATACGTTCTGGATGGTTGCCAAGGTGTTGCTATCCAACAAACTTCAGAGTCTAGAAACACCTAGAACATAGGTTCTCAAAGTGCGGCCCGCGGGCCAATGGCGGCCCGCGATAACATCTGTAAAACTGTTAAAACTATTGCTTTGAAAAAATGAATATCTCCGTTTAGTGGTGTTTAGCGGCATCCATAGGCATAAGCGGTAATTACATGGTCCGACCGACCGATCGCACTTGACCACCTCACTCCCAAGGCCACCAGGAACAGTGGTTGTCTACACAGGAATAGGAATCGTGGCCAACCGAAACCAGCACCACAAATCCCATTGCAATTTAAAAGGGTATGTTGACCAAGTAATCAATATTCAATGTGACTTAATAATAATCTTAACAATGTCAAGCTTATTAATAGCCGCGTTTCCATTACCTTTCAAAATGTTCGCGGGCGCGAACACTTGCATTTTCCTATCAACAGTGGAAACAATTTAAACTAGTCTATCATTTCTGGTCATACAGAAAATAATAATGCATTATTCGCAACTACTTTTATTTGTGTAAACTCAAAACAAGAAAACGTGCTTTTGTAAAATAAAATAAAAAAATCAGTAGCCAAGGCTACTACGCGCTTTCATGATCTCCGTGAACTGGAGCGCGAGAACTGAAACAAAATATAGCCTATGTAGGCTAAAGCTTAAAATGTGCACTTTTAAACAAACAAACTCGAATCGAAAGCAACCTGATTATGTAATCCGTATGAAAGGTGGATTTCTCTCTAAAAGCGCATCTGCTTAACAGCGGAGATGGAGATATGTTTTTAGCCGACACTTAGAAAACAATAGTTTATTAATAAACAATTAAAATGCCTCGCTGTTTTTCAGACGCATTTATTATCATTAGCCTATAATTCACCTATAAATCAGGCTAGATCAGACACGTACAGGCTATATGGCTCTTCTCATTCATCACTGCGGGAAAAATATAAATTCCAGGTTCTAATTTGGCCTTAGAAAACCAGTAAAATCGACATGTTTTCCATATTAATTTGTGAATATTTAAAATGTTTAATAAGGGGGCAGAAAGTCATTTAAACAAAAATCTGAAAAAGTCTGTCGATATTTACTTTTTTTGCGCAGCAGTTGGTGAAGCCAGTTCAAATTAAAATTTTGTTCAACTTTGCGTTTTAAAAATACAACAACCGTTCATTTTTCGTTTTTCAGTTACAGGTTAAAAAAGATAGATAATAATATGCAAATCTGCAATAATGGAAACGCGATTGACAAGCAATGATAGAAATGAATGATGATGATGACTTGTTTGGTAAACTATTTTAAAAGTTTTTTTCTCTCCCCCCCAAAATTTTCACAAGTTTTGCCAGGTTTAGCCTCAGTTATGAATTAAAATGTGTTTATTGCAACTAATGTAAACTGTAGAGATGCAACCTGGTCATTAAAATAATTTCAAATGGGATTTTCTTTTCAGTTTTTTTTTTTCTTCGTTTTTTCCCCCGCCACTTTACCGGCCCTCAGTTCAATGTTGGGTTCCTAAATTGGCCCTCACCTATCAAAACTTTGAGAACCCCTGACCTAGAAAATGCACAGCAACAATAAAAACTCATAAAACCCTCATAAAACCCTTAAAATTGCGTAGCAACACCTTGACAACCACACATAACACCATTAGCATTGTGGCAGAAAGCTTTGCATGGGTTAGCATGCCCTCTTTCTTCAGAACAGTATATAAACATTTTTTGGAATGAGATGGATCTTTCACCTTTCAATCAAACACCTATACACAAAGAAAAAAAAAAACCTAGACTGAGAGCGATCTCAAGGGATTTGTTTCAGCCAAGTTTCAGTTCGGCTTAGACTAATATAACTTTATGTCTGTGGTTCACCTGTGGCTGTGGCTCACAGTGTCAGCTGAACTAATCTGTTTCATTACATATAAACAACACTAATATAACACTTATATTCTAATATATAGAAAATGGGTTGTAATCAGTGTGGTCAATGCACATCGCCCCCAGGACTGCATAAAGTGTAACCAAAGCCCTTACACCTGCACGGCATCTCACCCTCTTTATGTCAATATGTGCTTTTGGCCGAGTATCCCTTTTAGATAAACAGGTGTTGCCGGGTGTTTTATTAGCAGGCATTCGACATGTCACGCATTGCTTTTTAAAGAAGATCCCTTTTAAGATCAAGCGTAGAACGTTGGCTGATTTACATACAGCAGTACACGCAAAGGTTGCCATTCTTGAAATCTGAAGCAATACAGTCGTGTGTATTCATTTACTCCGGCTTCATTCATTGTTTCAAACTTCGCCGAACAGGTTTATCAAGCATTTGTCTACATGTTTAAAGCTTATGAGAACTATCAGTCATATTTCCCCCCCAAATCAAAATAAGTACTCATATTCGCACAAAGAAAAGGAAACCTATTTTTAGGATCATTAAGATTTTTTGACATTATTTGCATGACAAAAGGACATTAATGTATTATGTTTTGTTCATATTATATTATATTTCTTATTTATATTATTTTTTTAAATAATTATAATAATTTCCCCCAAAATCAAAATAAGAACTTATATTTGCATGAAGAAAAGGAAGACTCTTTTCGTGTTTTTCTTTTGCATTCCATAAATATAAATATAAATATAAATAATATTATATAATGTCAACAAAACAATAACATCATAATGTCAAAAATCTTGGTCTTAAAATAGACTTAAGTTAAGGTAAATATACATTTTGATTTTGGGTTGAAATATGACCCAGAGGTTTTGTGTGATTTACCCTTGAATGAATGGAGGAAGAGAAATATTGTGCTGTGAGTCTGTAACAGGAGTGCCCTTGTGACGTGTGTGTGTGTGTGTGTGTGTGTTGAGGGGGTTGTCCTAGCGACAAGCTCAGGTGTGTTTGAACGGCTCCATAACAGAAAGAGTGAGATTGGAGCGGGGAAGACAGATTGACTGAGAATCTCACCGAATGAAATCAACACCCATCTAAGAACAGCAGCTAGAAAAACAGATTAAATCGAACAGATGAAAAGGCCTGAAGGAAATGCAGTTTTCCGGCAAACTCTAAGGATTTCAAGGAAGTTGGCAAATTTCTGCCTGTCTGGACTCGCTGAGTTTAAGGTAGCATTTTTCCTGGTGTTGTTTTTCAAATTGTGGCACACACAACACCGAATGATTTTGAGCCAAGAGAACTGGAACTGTGGTAATGTTTGAATGTTTGGTTTGCTTAGGGTTATGGCTTTTCTTTAAGTATCTTGTGTGCTTTGGAACAATTTAGCATTTAATGCACAGGCAAAATAGCTGCTTTTTTGAGTAAAGATCTTAAATTTGTATTCAAATTGAACATTGATCTTAGAAAGATATCAATGCGTGTCAGTCTTCCGCAAAGCGTGTGGACGTCTCAGACACTTACTCATAACCTTGTCACTGGGTTTGTTTTTGGCCGTTGCCTCATGCATTTTTCATGTCGGAAAATCTCGTTCAGATGAGTTGATTAAATCAAAAGCATTCGAATACACACGTCAGTTTAAGAGCTGCATGTTGAGGCAGAAGTTTGCATGTAGAGATTTCACTCCTACATTAAGTTTTTATTGGAGATAACATGTAAAAGTGCTGCCTTAGAGCATTTAGGGTTTAAATGTCAAACCAGACACACTGGCCATTCATGCTTACCTTGCTTTAAATGCAGCCGTTGTAAGAATAGAAAGTGGAGCTTTGGCTATAGCTAATAGCACAGCTGAATAACTGGGCTAATATTTAGCCATTTCAAGATGAGGTTGAGTGCATCCTGACCAGCTCAACCAATGGTGTGAGTTCGGGGTGGGACAATCTGTTTGTCCAACCAATGGGAGATATGGGGAGTGTTCTGGAAACCTGTTGGAAAACAATCTGTTTTCACACCTTTAATTTATGTGATTAATCTCAATAATTAAATTTGCTAAATGTTTGCATTTACATTTATTCATTTAGCTGACACTTTTTATCCAAAGCGACTTACAATTGCTATATATGTCAGAGGTCGCACGCCTCTGGAGCAACTAGGGGTTAAGTGTCTTGCTCAGGGACACATTGGTGTCTCACAGTGGATTCGAACCCGGGTCTCTCACACCAAAGGCATGTGTGTTATCCGCTGCACCATCACCACCATTTCCAGTATAAACAGTGTTTACATTAAAAATATAATGCACTCACATTTTCTGTCTGTGTTCTATTAGGGGGATCCATTCCCAATGAAGACCACATGGTACTGTCCACTGGACTTGGTAAGACTAGAAAAAAAAAAAAAAATCTATTTAAAAATGCTGTTCTTGTGAATGTTCTGTTTATTGGAGAATCATGGTTTCCACAAAATTATGAAGCAACACAACTGTTTTCAACATTGATAAATGATAAGAAATGTTTCTTGAGCAGCAAATCAGCATATTAGAATGACTTCTGAAGGATCATATGACGCTGAAGACTGGAGTAATGATGCTGAAAATTCATCTTTGATCGCAGGAATAAATTACATTTCAAAATATATTCAAATAGAAAACAGCTAATTTAAACTGTAATAATATTTAACAATATAAGTATAATAAACTTCTTTCAAAAACATTTTAAAAAAAATTACCAAGCCCAAACTTCTGACTGGTAGTGGTATGTCTGTGCAATAATGATTATTTATTACTTTTGGATCACAGTTGTGTATTCATTTAAATATTTTTTTCCACACCAGGATATTAACATTTGGTATTACAGTAACTTATTGCAGGTTAAAATGGCAAGCTTAAACAAAGCAAATTGTGATTGATCACTTTTCATGTCAGTGAAGTGGACAAGTCTTTGACAAAATAAACTGCCAACTAGAGCAGACTTTAATCAAAAGTTTGGCTATACAAGACAAATAATTCTTGCAAGGAGCAAACAATAAGTTTGTATTAATATGACCCAGAGTAAGGCTCTTTGGAAGTCACCTTGGATAAAAATATCAGCAAAATGACGGCTTACTTACTCTGATCTCTCCCTGGTTTAGTCCACTGTGTCTGAAATGAAGGAAGACGGTATCATCTACACTGTGGTGGTGAAACAAGGGCGCGATTCCCCCAACGTCCCACGGGTAAGTCCCGTCTTCCTGAGTGAGGCTCAATGCTGTGTCATCCAGAAGTTCTGTCCTGACATCTTAACCCCTCTCTTCCCAGTCCACAGCGTCCCGTTCTCAGCACGTCAAAGCAGGGACAGAGGAAAAGCTGGTCCTCCATCTCCTTCATTCCTTCTCCATGGGCGACTCCTCCTTCATCTCCATCTTCTTCTCCACCTATCGCACCTTCACTTCCACCCAGAGAGTGCTGGACATCCTGATTGACAGGTAAAGCACCTGTGTAGTTAGAGAAATAGTTATAAAGTCATTGTCTTTCATATATCAAAAACCGATGATACATTTGCAATGACAATTGGTGATATTACATTCAGCACCATACACAGTAAACATAAGATGAAGATCAGTTGTGTGATCCTTTCTTGTTTTGTAATGTCTTGCAGCATTAGTCATGTCTTAAATATATAGACTAAAATGCATGTTTGAGAAGGTTTAACTGAAAGCAACTTGCACTGGCATATCTTAAAATATGTCAGTGTCATTGTTTTGTCTCAAGATACACACCCAGGGCCGTACGCAGGGTTTTATAAATACCGAGGTCCCAAAAGTGATCTTGCTAGGGGGGTTCGGGAAAATTTAGATTCTTCTGATCTTGAAGGCCAAAAAAAAGGACGACAGTAGCTTTTAAAGCATGTCAGTGGGCAGTGGCATAAAGGATTTTGTCAAGCAGATTTTCTTAAACATTAGAATCGGTTTAAATGTCGCAATGAATGATTCACACTACAAAATGGAAATGCAGAATTTGTTTATGCGTATTGGTGACAATCACATATTCGAAACAGGAATGGCCTTAAATAAATGATTCAAGTATTATTTTGCATAGATGTAACATTTCACTCAAATGCTAATGCAATCCTTCTGTGTCCAGAGGCATATGAGCAATTCGTATGAGAATCAAAGATCAGATTCAGCTCGCCTACTTTTTCTTTCCTAAATGAATCAATGTTTTTGGACTAATCTGTTCATTTAATGGTTCAATTGCTCACTCATGAAGACAGTCACTTATTGCCACCTACTGGCTTAATGATGCAAGTTGAGCAAACACAGATAATAATAATGGCAATATATTTAATAGGTGCTTGTGTTGTTCAATTGAGCTTATAGTTTCCACAGTCTTTGGCAAAGAACATATGTACAGTATATCTGTGTTAAATAGGAATCCATTGTAATAAAGTTAATCTCATTCTAGGCACAGTATGCAACAGGCTACCTGCTCTCCCCTCCCCTCTCCATCACCTTCTCTCTTTCTTCTTCTCTCAGTCGCTTTATCTTGACCTGCATATCTCCCCTTCCCAAAGCTAAGCTTTGATTGATAGGCTACAGTCTTTGCAAACTCATTATTTCTGTCGGTCGTTTAAAACACCAGTTTTTTTTTAAAGGCATGTTTAAAAAAGCTACTTAAATGCCCTAATTGAACTAAGGCCTAATCCTGGCTTAATCTAAGCCCCGTCTGTGAAACTGGGCCTTACAAGACATAACATATAGCGTTGAATTTTGAATAAATTAACTGATTCATTTGAATGATTGATCACTCAAAAATGTTCACTGACTGAAGTCCCTTTACAGCATTTTTATGTATCACAATGTTTTCAACGTTTTTCTAAAAGTTTAATGCTGCATATTGTTATACTGGTAAAAAATGGATAAAAGAAAACCATCAAATATAACCCTTCATTTAGTGAAAAACAGTGTGGAAAACATGCCTTCTTAATGTTTGCTTATTGCATGAAACATTTTGAATCTTTAAAACAATTAATATCTCTCACACACACACACACACACACACACACAACTATCTTCAAAATGCTGAAACATATTGAGATTGTTGAGCAATATCACCCAACCTTATGTACAACCCCATTTCTAGAAAAGTTGGGACATTTTGTAGAATACAATAAAAAATTATTTTTTCTGTGATTTGTCCGTTCTCTTGAACCTTTATTTAACTGAAAAAAGTACAAAGAAAAGATTTTGATTTTAATGGCTGCAACACATTCCTGAATTCCTTCCTTGAAACACAAGAAGGAAATGGGGTTGTACAGTATCACACAATTTGCAATAATATAATAATAATTATTATTATACCAATTATTTTCATTAATAACTGACTGTACATTAACCCTTAATTTCCATATGAACTATTTTCTAGGTTGGGAAATCCTCCTGGTGAGAACAAAAGTAACACTCGTCAAATGTTCAACAAGTATGTACTACTGAACACATCAAGCTATAAACAGAAATGAATAATAGCCGGTTATGACTGTATTGTGATGGTAAAGTTACAGTAATTATGGGCATTTGCTGTGTTCAGGGCGGTGTGTACGGTGTTCAGCACATGGCTGAGTGACTATCCTGAGGACTTCCGCTCTCTGAGCGATCCCTCCTGCCTGCAGCGGATCGGCCCCCTGCTTCCAGAAGACTCCTCAGGGGCCGACATCAGGGGCCGACTGCAGAGGATCACCGAGGAGCTGAGAGAGAAAACACTGCTGTCTGGCTCACTCTCAGGTCAGGATATTTGGCTCTTTGACAAGCGTTTGTGACAGACAGTGCAGGTCATTGTGTCACTTGCAGCATCACAAGCTTGTCAGTCTCACTGTAAAACCACCTGTTGCCACCTGTCACAAGAACATGGATTTTATACCTCATATTTTTATTTTGGTGGCAGGAATGTTTTACAACATGAAGTTCTTGAGTTTTGAAATGAGGGGGAAAAATGGTAAATTTAAAAGTAAAAGCTGTTAGCTGACGTCAACAATGAGCTTTTCCTTTGTATGCAATTCTTAGATTTGATTGACTTAATTTGAATAATAATTTGAATGTCAAACTATAATTTTTATATTCAGGGTTCAAATGCTCATGGAAAACGTGGAAATCTTGGAATTTTAAAATTGTTTTTGAAAAGTCATGGAAATGAATACAATCCTAAATAGTCAGGGAAATTTCTATAGTCAATTTCAATATAATATTCTTCACTGGCTAGAAATTGTTCAATAATTTCTTTTTTTAGAAAACTTTATTCCTGTCCATAAATGTCATGGAAATGCATTGGTCTGTACATTGAAGATTTAAACAGTGAATTTTGTAAGCTCATAAAACAGTTTGTAAGATTAATGTGTTCTCTTATGCCAACCAAGGCTGCATTTATTTGATTAATAATATAGTAAAAACAGTAATATTTTCAAATGTTATTACAATTTAAAATTTATATTCTAATATATTTTAAGATTTAATGTCTGTGACGCAAAGCTGAATTTTCAGCATCATTACTCCAGTCTTCAGAGTCACATGATCCTTCAGAAATCATTTACCTATGCGGTACCACTTTACTTGAAGGGGTCTGCATAAGACTGACATGACAGCTTCATAATCATGACATGACACATGTCATGAATATGAAGAAGGTTTTATGCATGTTTATGACAACTGTCATTAAGTGTCATTCGCTCAATTATGACATTTTAATGCAAATATGACATTGTTTGAGATGTCTTTGTTATGACAACTGGACATTAACCAATACATCATAACCTGTCAAGTGTTTTGGTTATGACAACTTGACATTACCAAGACAACATAAATTGTCATAAATATGTCATAAACATGACATAGGAGATTAATGATCCAACTTAAGAAACCACTTAGCTTTATAGGTTAACATTACATTAAACTGTCATGTGGTTGGTTTTGACATTGGCTGTCATGACGCCGTTATAACTTTCATGAATAATTTTCTTGACCTAAACTACAGTGGTACAAATTGAATTTGTCATTAAAATGTTATAATGGCCTCATGACAGCCAATGTCAAAACCAACTACCTGACAGTTTAATGTAATGTTAACCCATAAAGCTAAGTGGTTTCTTAAGTTTGATCATTAATCTGCTATGTCATGTTTATGACATATTTATGACAATTTATGTTGTCTTGGTAATGTCAAGTTGTCATTACCAAAACACTTGACAGGTTATGATGTATTGGTTTATGTCAAGTTGTCATGACAAAGACACTGACAGGTTATGATGTATTGGTTTATGTCAAGGTGTCATAACAAAGACATTCAAACAATGCCATATTTGCATTAAAAATGTCATAATTGAGCGAATGACACTTAATGACAGTTGTCATAAACATCCATGAAACCTCCTTCATATTCATGTCATGATTATGAAGGTGTCATGTCAGTCTTATGCACACCCCTTCAAGTAAAGTGTTACCTAATATGCTGACTTGCTGCTCAAGAAACATTTCTTATTATTATCAATGTTGAAAACAGTTTTTTTTTTTTTGTGGAAACCTTGATAAATCGAAAGTTCAAAAGAATAGCATTTATTTGAAATAGAAATCTTTTGTGGCATAAAAGTCTTTACTGACACTTTTGACCAATTGAATGCATATTTGCTAAATAAAAGCATTAATTTCTTAATAAAAAAACTAGCTTTTTTATTTTATTGACTTTTTTCCCCATTTATAAGCACATTTGCCTCTTAGAAAGCATTAATGTTAACTCTGACAGACATATTCATTTCATACTGTATTGATCTTCTACAGATCCTACCAAAGGCGTGACATCTCCTCCTGATCCCTCGGAGTTTGATGCCACCAGCATCCTGGGGTTTCCATCCAGTGTGATCGCAGAACAGCTGACCAGGATTGAGACAGTGAGTGTGATCATACCACACACACACGTTACCTTTACATCTGTGGAAAAGACCAGTGATTAGTTTGATACTAGAAAAAATTATTTAAAGTAAAATGTTCCACAGCTTTCCCCAACTTTTTGAGGGCATTGAACAACTTAGACCTGTCTGTAATATCCTTAAATTAAATCCTTTTGTCTTTCCTTAAGGATCTATTTCTGAAGCTGGTGCCCTATCACTGTCTGGGGTCTCTATGGTCTCAGAGAGATAAGAAGGGCCAGGAAGGAGCGTGCTGGTCGGTCAGAGCCACTATCAAGCAGTTTAATCGCTTAACTAATGCCGTCACAGCCTCGTCCTTGTGGAACACGGGTCTGAAGAGCCAACAGAGAGCAAGACTGCTGGAGAAATGGATCAGTGTTGCAGAAGTAAGAGCAGTTTAACTGTAAACTCCGACACAGACACTGATGATGTCATCATCAGCCAGGATAAATGACTCATATGCGTGTGTTTTGTTTCCCAAACAGGCCTGCAGAACCAGGAAAAACTTCTCCTCACTGTACGCCATTCTATCAGCACTGCAGAGTAACCCAATCCACAGACTGAGAAAGACCTGGCACGAGACGGACAGGTATGCGTTTACTTGTTGATTTATTAAAGGGAGATTATTGAAGTCAACATTTATTGTGTGTGTGTGTGTGTGTGAATAACAGCTTGGCCCATAGATTTTCCACCCATATGGCAAAAATATTTTCTGATATGTTTGAAATACATTTTAAAATATACAAAAAGTTTCATAAAATTATATATATACAGTATATAAACAAATACATTTTGGATTTACCGAAAATGTATTTTAAGATTGGAAATGATTCTCTTGCCTCTTTTTTACATTGTAAAATAGATTTTGGCATTTGAAGATTTGAGCAAAATAGATTTTTAATTTGAAAATGTCTATGTATAATATAATTTAGTAAAAAAAAAAAAACTTTTGTTGCTGTATAGGATTGTAAGTGCATTACAATAAACACATTTTTAGCTTGTTTTTACAAATCATTTTCTATGGTAACATTTTAGTTTCGCATGGTACATGAGAATGTTGTATACTTTTTGACAATAGCAGCACAGAATAACCTAAAGTCTGTTTCTCTATGCTGACAGAGAAGCTGTGAAGAGATATGAGGAACTTTCTGATATCTTCTCAGAGAAAGACAACTACTCCCAGAGCCGCGAGCTACTCAAAGAGGTTAGTCACACAACGACACAAAGCAGCCAATTCAAACTGCGTTTTCCCTAATGTTATTAGAGACCATGGCGATGCATAGATGGGAAAATATCAGGCCAATCGATGTTCTGTGCTTCATCGCCGTAGAGAACGGCATCAATTTAGCATGGCCTGAAGGGAGGAACTGATGACATGAAAAGAACGAGTAATCACACAGATTCAGTGTGAGGTTGTCTTTCATGCACTGTGCCTGTTGTGTAATTCAACAACATGCCTGATTTAAATGCATCATACGGAGACATTTTGCAAACACAGGAATCGAACTGAATCAGTTTAATTTAATTATTTATGCCTCTGTAATAACATGCACAACATTCATTTTCATTCTACAGGAGGGGACTTCCAAATTTGTAAACCATGACACTAAAATGAATAACAGGAGATTTACAGGGGTAAGCATTCTTAAATAAAGCACACACACACAGTTCCACTTTAGCATAATCAAATATACTTACCGTAAGTATATCTTTAGTTGGACCTCAGCACTATTTCTAGATAACTAAAGTGCATTAAGTACTAAATCAGTTGCATAATCAGTAAGTACAATTGCAGGGTATTTATATTAAGTACATAAGTATGTAAATGTATTTGTAGTATACTTAGCATAAAATAAATGTATTTCAAATAAATTTTTGTATTTATATTTTTTACTAGGGTATACGAATGTAATGTACTGTTTGTAATCTTTGATGTATACCGAAATAAATCCGATCCTGTATTTCTTTTGTAGTCGTGTGCTCAGGGAACTGTGCCATACCTGGGCATCTTCCTCAGAGATCTCACCATGCTGGACACTGCAGTCAAAGACAGATTGGAGGTGATGTATAGTTCTCAGTCCGCCATGAAACACAATTAACTGAAAAAGACCAAATAGACAGTGTCAGCAGCACATCCAGCTGTGAGGTATAAAAATAGCAGTGGTTTCACAATGTTTGTCAAAAATCATCCGATAGAATCGAGATGTGTCAAAATAAAACTAACAGTCAACTTTGCATAAGCCAAAGCAGGTCATAATGTGTGAACCAAAATGTACTCTCTTGCAGAATGGCTTCATTAACTTTGATAAAAGACGAAGGGTGAGTTTATGGACATTATATACTTGATTATCATTAATTTGTGGGTTTTAAAGAAGTTAAAAGGTATTAACATCACATTCTCTTGCTTTTAGGAGTTTGAAGTTATTGCTCAAATTCGCCTCCTTCAGTCCTCATGTAAAAACAGCATTTTCAGAACGGATGAGACGTTTGTCCAGTGGTATCACAGCGTACCCTCTCTACGAGAAGAGGAAAGGTCAGCGATACTTCTGGAACTCTATGCTGAACGTCTCAGATACACACTGTTTGGCTATATGATGTTGACCATGTGTTTTTTTTTAAATAGCTACAAGCTGTCCAATCAGATTGAAGTACCGGGCGAGCCGAGTCCTGGGCGTGGCTCGAACCCTACAGTGATCATCACACAGCATCCTGAGTAAGAACCTCATGTTCAGTAAACAAATGTCCTACATTAACAACCACACAGCGTGTGTTACTGTAGAGTCCAAAATTAGTGTTTTCCATTCAAAATCAGATCAAAATTGACCAAAGTGCTGTACAATTACAAGAAGATAAAATATTGTATAAAATGGTTTCATTTTCTTAATATAAAAATGTGTGTATATATATATAAAAAAAAAATTTATTAATAAAATAATAATAAGAATAAAAATATATATTTATTTATTTTAAGATGACAAATGCAATTGCACCACAATACAGTAAAGTTTGTTTGGACACACAGACATTGCCAAATGTCTTTTTTTTATAAAATTTTCTATAAACAATTATATGTATGGTAGTTGCATATTATTATTTGCATTCGCCGTTGTTGTTGTTTCTCTGCTGAAAATATATGCAACAAATGTGTTGGTCATTTTTAGGAAACACTACTATATTCTGTAGTATGATATGCATTTTTCTTATTTTGCTAAATAAATCCTGGGCTTTTAAAAAAAAAAAATTATAACCATTCATGACAGTCTTCCTGTAGTGTAGGCTATTCTGAGGATCGAGCTCAGTCCCTGACCTGCACACACAGACGTTTCTTTCATGAGCTCTTGAGCACCGTGATGCTGCTCGAGTCGAACGAAATGAAGTTTTAAAGCAGGACAAAGACACGCTTATAGTCTGCAGTTAGCGTGTGACTTCAAAGCTACTGCTGATTTTGAGTTTTGTATTTTCACTCCAGGTTACAGTCTATTCAGAAAGAATCAATGTCATAAGCAGCACATGGCAAAGAGACAGAATACAGTTTGTGACAAGATCGTTCTTTTCTCCCGTTACAGTGCTCTCTCAGCCGTGGCAAATACAACAATGGATGCTGATGGCATATTTGACTTCCCGTCTCCTGTCAATCACCTGCTCTCTAAGCTTTGCAAGGTAAGGGCGAATAAAGAGCTTTATTTTGATTACTTCGCAGTAATGGGCCTTTAAAAGCCCGGCTTCCAAAGTGTTATCAGCAACTTTGAGACATTTATATAAAGTGTTATAGCGCTTTGGTGGCCATTGGGTCTGTGAAAGCACTATATAAATGCAGTCCATTTACCATTGCTTTTTGGAATTGATCAATGACAACCTTTTATTCTGTGCACTTTACACGAATGTTGTGAAAATTCACACTATTAGACAAAAGGTTGGATACATTTGACTGAATTTGTGTTTCTGATGATCGAAATACAATTTAATTTTCAAGGTGTATGCTTAGCTTAAAAAAAAAAATCAGAATTTTTTTATTTTATAATTGATGAGCTAACAAGCTTTCATTAGACTTTTATTCTATTATTCCAAAATGAGGAAAATATTATTGATAAACAGTCTTAAGGTGTGTCTGACTTTTTAACTGGTTGTGTTAATTCTTTTTTTAATATGGCTCTTTTTTAAAAGTCAAAACTCACCTTTTGAGAACAATATTCTAGCTTTTGACATCAGAAATAGTTCGCCTACAAATAAAAATCTGTCATCATCATGAGCGCAGCTCCGAACCTGTAAATCTTTATTCTGTGGAACAGAAAAACAGACATGTAGCTAAATGTGTGAGCTTTAAGAATATGTTTGAGCACATGAAAAATGTTTTGAACATGTTTAGTGAAACTAAAGTGCTTCTCATGCGCAAAAATGAAAACAACGTTCCAATGTTTAAAGATTATTTCCGATGACTGACATCACAGAATTTACCGGTATTTTGGAGCTGATGTGTGAATGGTCTCTTAACGGTAAAAAGCTAGATTGCCTTTGCTTGTGTGAACAGCATATTTGTGTATTTGCCGCTAAAGTCATTCTGGTAATTTTACGAAAATGAATGAAAATCATACATTTGTGGGCTATTTTGATTTAAAATGGTTCCTACTTTTGTTTTGGAGGTCTCCTACAATAGGTTTACAACAAGAAAAAGAAAAAAACTTTTATTTTCCCATAATATACATTGCAGCATCACCTCTATTCTCACAGTGTCTGAAACGGTTCAATGAAGGATTCAGTCTCTCTAAACCCCTCCTTTAGGAGAGCCTACTCTGGTCTAATTGGTCAGATGGCCCAGTCTGTTGTGAATGGTCGACCGCTTACAGCGTGTGTCGGAAACTAAACTTTTATTACCATATCTGAATTTCAGCTCTGAAGTCTTCCTCAGCTCTTGTTACACAGTGATACGAACAGTAACAATATCGTCGGTTTTACCATATCAACTGGAGCCCGAGTCCTCATACTTTGCATAGTGGATTTGCTTTCGCTGTGCAGAAATAAATAAAGAATAAATTTGTTTTCTTTTGGGAGACAGTAACTCCATTTATCAAGCACTTTGATCTTCAACATTCATAAACAGCTATATTACACACTGCATGAAAGGTAATATCCGAAAAAGCATAATATGCTTACCAACCTGGTAACCCCCCACAAATCCTTGCCAAAATCTAGTTTGTTCTTTTTTGAGTTTGACATCTTGTGGTCAATCTACTGTATTCTTCCAATTTATGGAAAAGAGACAATTTAGCAAAATATTATATTTGGAATGACATGAGGGTGAGCAAACTATGATATAATTTTTATTTTTAGGTGAACTATTCCAAAGAATATTGTCATAATTTGTATTAACTCTATTTCAGCATGTGAAATCCCCATCTGTTTCCTGTCTGGATGTTGATTCGTCACCACCGACCAATGATGCCACGCCCTCTGTCCTGACCACACCCACTACAGCTGTCAAATCACATCGGCGGTCTGTCTCCTGTGGCAACAACCCCACCAATAACAAAACAGAGGCGGGGCCTGAGATCAGAATCGTCAGAATACGGATGGATTTACATGACGGCAACTTGTATAGAAGCATTCTGGTAATCTAACAAACAAAAGTCGAATGAAAGTGAAAAAAACCCCAAATGAATTCTGAAGTGTTCCCATACTTTTGGGCTTTGAAACTGCTGTATTTCACAGCAGCAGTCCAGTGTTACATCAGACAAACTTTTGCATTTCATGTCAGCTACTGTTTAATATGGATGCTGTCGCTCTTTGTTCTAATGTATACTTTCTTTTCTGTGCTGCCTCAGGTCACTAGTAATGATAAAACACCCACTATAATCAGTTCTGCATTAGAGAAGCACAACCAGAATGCCCAAGAAGCCTCTAAATACGAGCTGATCCAACTGCTGCCGGAGGGGAAAGGTGATGTCACATTTTTTTAAATGTCATACGGTGGTGTTAATCTGTTAATCACATCCTAAATTGAGAAAACATTATGATTTGACATAGTGACTTAAAAAAACAGACAGCTGTCAATCAAATAAAATATTTAAATAAAGTTAATATACATGATTGCTCTAAAGTTTGGGGTCAGTAAAATTTTTTAAAAAATCTAATACTTTTATTCAACAAGGACACATTAAATTGATCTAATGTGACCGTAAAGACATTTATTGTCACAAACGATTTCTATCTCCTATAAATGGGGGGGGGGGGGGGGGGGGCGGGGGGGAGTGTGTTTTTGAAAAATGTTTTTGAGCAGGAAATCAGCATATTAGAATGATTTCTGAATGTTCAGGGTCTAAAAACAGTTATTTTAAATTGTAATAAAATTTCACAATATTACTGTTTTTTTATGGTACTTTTGATCAAATAAATGCAGCCTCTGTGAGCATGACTTCTTTTTTTTTTTAAACATTTTTTTTTTATCTAACTGACCCCAAACTTTTGAATGGTGGTGTATATATATTTATTTTATTTAATATTATTTAATCCAAATTATTTAAACAAAATATATTAAAAAAAATTAAACATTTTACCAAAATTATTTAAACTGATTAAGCGAAATACATCATTTACTTTTTTTTTATGGTTGTATGAGTATTTCTTTGTCTTTCTTTTCTTCCTCCACAGAGCTAATAATACCTCCGACAGGAAACGTCTTCTATGCCATGTCTTCAGCTAGCGTGGACTTCCTGTTAAGGAGAAGAGGAGGAAATACACCAACAGGGTCTCCGTCTCTTGGCAACGAAACCAGCGCAACCTTCCCACGAATCAAAGCCAAGGGCAGAAGACTAGTCCGGACACTATTTTAACAGAAAAACAGGATATTCATGTCCAAGTACTTTCAAAAGAAAAGACACAAAATATTTCATTCAGCGCTCTGTGACGTAACTGTGTAATATTGACTCAAAAATAATTTTCTTAAGTCCTAATATTAGTAATTTGAGTGAAAGCTTGGTTGAAATGGCTCTAAAATATTAGTTACTGCTAAAGATTGCACTATTCTTGCATTTCATAAATCCATAATGAATTTCAAGACAGAATCATGTACCTTTTGCTGATGCCAGCATCCCCCGTCTACCTCTAAAGCTCATTGGTTACAGTATGTTAATCAAGAAAATCCATTATTAATGACCTGAGAGAGCAGATAAAAGATCCCAACATATAAAATAAACACTTACAGAAGGTACTTGCACCTATCTAAACATTTCAAACCCTGAGCTGTTCTGTGTGGGCAAAAAGCTACTGAAAAACACCCACCTACCTGAAGACGAGTCGCAAAAAACACTGCCACTCTCGAATGGTCTCACCACCAAGAATGCAAACTGATCGTTGCTTACTGTGTGCTTTCTCTTTAAATATTCAAACAGAATTCATTATGGTCATGGTAATATCGAGGCTCTGTTCTAAAACCTAGTAAAAAGTTTGCGTAACATTCTTAGGGGCCGTTAACAAAACACTAAAAACGTAAAAGTTTTGGGGTGTGAAAACTTTTTCAAAGTGCAAATGTTTTTTAAACTATACCGTTATCGTCTCCATGTAAACTACAAAAACGTGAATTTATAAAAACTGTGACATCACGCGCATGCGTATTACATATTCATCTATAGACGTGTAGTGTTTCTTTACAAAGTGACATCGCCAACTACTGGCCTGGAAGCAGAATATGGCATTTTTAGTCGTTTTCGCGGATCCATTTGAACGGGGGACGTTTTGACAACGTTGCCGTCTCCAAATTGTGCAAAGGAATTTTTTTTACGTTTCAGTACATCAGTGTCGTGTAAACGCACCCTTAGAAGGCGGCATAATCACGCAGCCTACATTTTGAAACTGGCTTTGCACCTATAATGCCTTGAAGTGCTGCCTATGTAGGCAGCTCACTATGTTTTGGGACAGAGCCAATAGAGTGTTGAACTGCAGGTCTCCAGTTCTGGCTGTTCTACGAAACCAAATCGATTCTTTAAAAAAAAACTAAAAAAATGCAACAAAGCTGTGCCTGTGACATTATTTTTGTACCGATAAATGCATAACGCTACGATCATCAAGAATAGAACCCTGATGAACCTTGCGCTCTCTGACTCGTATGCTGTTGACGTCTCTGTGGGAACGGAGGCATGCGAGAGCTCGCAGTAAGGAAGAGGGGTCTCCCTTTATTTTCAGCCTTTGGTTATGTTCGGAATAGCATACTACCATACTTACTATTGCTGCATATAGGACATTTCTGTATACCTACTACATTTGCCAGAATGTGCAGTATATGAAAGAGTTTTTATTTTACAAGATGATAAGTGGATGCTGAATTATACATAGCATACTCCAGTTTGAGAGCTTATCCTGGTAAAATGGCAACTGTTTCAAATACTCTTTCAACAAAATAGTGAGAGTATACAGCGAGTAAGTCGTAAGCTAGTATTCCTTTCCAATCATAGCCTTTGTTTTTGGCCACTTGTTTGTTAAGTGCCTTATTATCAGGTGCTCTTGTGTGAATGTTGTTCCGGTGTGTTGCGCAGTGAAAAGCATGTTGCAGCTTCAGTCCTGTACCGTCAGATCTGTATTCTGACACGTTTATGCACTACATACCTCCTATTCTTGTAATAAACTTTAATTTTGATACAACTGACAGCTTTCAGACCTGATTCATGCATTCAAAATGTCATTACGTTTACATGTGAAAACCAATTATGCAATAGATGTTGCATGTTTCAGCAACACATTCATGATTACTGGATAAGGACTGTTAAAAATTATTTTACAGAGACTGCTCTCACAACAAGCACAAATAAGACATTTTTATACCGACTATAAAAAAAATGTTACAGTAATACCATTTTCTTTACATCAACCATTGCCTGCTAAGTCTCCTGCTCAATTTTTTGATCATCTGTAGTTATAAAATATATTATTAATAATAATAGGACAATAATATTTTATATTATTATTATTATTATAAATAATAAATATAACTGCACACAGCGATTAACAGGGTTCAAGCGCTTTAACGCATAAAAGGTATTGTTTTTTTATTTAGCAAGCCTGTAACATCTAGATCAGAGATGGAAAATACCATTTACAGCCAATAGCCTGCAGGTAATTTCCAAGCAAATATATGTTTTGTCAAATCTTTTTACCTGTTATAGCGGCACCTATTGCCCGATTTCCATAAATGTGTGTATGCTTCTTTAGAATCATACGTCGCTGTGCTCACCTAATTTCATGAAGTTCTACATAAATCAGACATATCATGAAAAAAATTCAGCCATATCATGTGATTTGCCAAAGAAATATATAATTTTACACCTTTTTAACAGTTATAGCATCACCTATGGCCTGATCTCCATAAAAGTTTGCATGTTTATTTAGAATCATATTTTACAAGTGCTCACCTAATGAATGAATAGTTCGCACAAGTAGTTTAAAAAAAAATTCTTAATATCCTATTTTTTCATAGATCAAATCAGAGATGTGCGTTTTGTTTGCCATGAGCAAAAGATTCCGACCAACAGTTAAGTTATGAGCGATTTCATACTTTTAATCGCTGTAGCGCCACCATCAGGCCGACTGGGGCGAGTTGTAGACTAGGCGAGTATTAAAAGCCCTCAAAGTTTCAAGTCTTTATGACTTACGGTTTGGTCCGGCTGATCACTTTTTTTTTATAGCAGAAGTCTGATCTTTGAAAAACCTAACAATTACAATAGGTTTCAGCGCTAATAATACTACACACAAACACAGTACCGTTCAAAAGTTAGATTTTTATTCTTTTAATTCAGCAAGTATTCATTAAATTGATTAAACAAATACATTAAAGACATTTTTAACGTCTCAATTATAAGATTTCCATTTCAAATCAATGCTGTTCTTTAGAACTTTATAAGCTGAATACAAATATCACCATTTCCATGAAAAATATTAAGCAGAACAACTTATCAACTTCGAAATAATAATAAGAAATGTTTCTTGAGCAGCAAATCAGCATATTAGAATGATTTCAGAAGGATCACGTGACATTAAAGACTGTAGTAATGATGCTGAAAATTCAGCTTTGATCACAGGAATTGGTTTTCTTTATTAGTTCAGGTCTCTTTCTTAACTCCCTACTAGGTTCTCTGGCCACCCTTCGTTATACAGAATATTTCCCCCTTATTAGTTATGCAGAATATTTTATTATAATTTCTGAAAAGCTAAAGCAGTGAAAATGTAGTTAAAGTCTCATACAGTGCTTTTATTTTCTTCAATTTAATACAGCAACAATATTTAAGTGATTAAAAACATCTCTACTAGACACATCTCAATCCAATTCTCATAATGCACTTCTGGCTTCTCGAGGTCCGAGGTGATGTGCGTAATAATTCTGTGCCACTAGAAGCACCAAACAGAAAATTGTAACATCGTCTCAACCAATGGTGAGAGTTAGGGATTTGGCTACCCATTTTTTGTAACAACAGAAGTTTGCTAGAAAACAGATATTATTTTTGCATTTTAGTTTTAATGCTGAAAGCTTTTAATGCTTTTAATTAAACTCTTCACCATCTAATACCCAATGTTTCTTCTTATGTATTAAAAAAATTCATTTGATCATAGCCCAAGCAAATATTTATATATACAGTTTAAAAACACATAAAACTGTACCGCATTCAAATAAAATGTATAGCCGGTTTAAAATTTGCAGCCCTTCTGCATTTAAATGACTTGCCCTGCATATTGCTACGTGCAATAGAAAAAGCATTTGACCTGAATCATACCTGTTTGACACCTACACCTGCAGCCGTTCTGCAATACCCTGATTTCTGCTGTGCTCAACTGCATCAGTGATACTGTGCGGCTTTTCCGCATGTCTGCACTTCTCCGCCGCAGGTCTCGCACTGCAAGGCGGCCGAGCGATAGGCCTTCCACACCGCAGCATCTTGGCGGCACACCGTTCCCCCACCTCTCCTTTCCTCCGCCTCGTCACGGTTGATGTCTCCTACGCAGACCCAGCCGCCCGATGTCCCACTTCCAGTGCGGCTGCTGCCGGTACTGACCGCCCACTTCGAGTGGTCCTCTGTGGCCTTGAACGTGACGCTCTGGCCTGGGGAAATGAGATCTATGTTGAGGACTTTCCACCTGTCAGAGCAGTTAGAGGGCAGGAGGCCTGTGGAGCGACGCCAGAACTGAACCAGCAGGTCGGACTGTAGCGCAGGTGCCACCCAAGAGTGATACAGGTCTGGTTATCAATGAAAGAGTGAAAAAGCAATAATTACTTATTTTTTATAAAATGCATACACTGTAAAATAGATTACTGGAGTATGTTTTACACTTTCAGCCTTTCTACTTGTGTTACTTGCCATTTCTTGATAACTTTCAAAGTAAATCCTACACCAAATTGTTTTCAGTGTAGATGACTCAAAGCCATGTGTATAAGTTGAACTTCTTTTAACTTGCATGCGTTTCATTGAAACAAAATTCTGAAAAACAGCAATATGCATGACAACCGTCTAAGGGCCAGATTTAATAAACAGGGCAAATTAGAGCGCAAAACCAAAAAAGCGCCAATAGGAGTGGGAAATTCTGAGCGTGATCTACTGACGATGTAGCCTAGAAATCTAGACGCACCCTAGCGGCAGCAAAAATTATTTTGCAGCAAAGTGTGGTCTAGCAACTCTCCATAGACTTTTGAGCTAGAAAAACCAAAAACTGGTCCGGCCAATCACATCGTGTATAGAGTCGGCGGGCGGGCTTAACATAATGACGACAGAGTTGTGACGGTTCCGCGTGATTTCCCTCTGCTTGAAAACAAACAAGATGCTGCTGGGGAACAGCGGTCTTTCGAATCGGCTTTGGCCGCGACTCTGGATGACTTGGAGTTAAGAGAATGTCACTTTAGTCATTCCTAAAACAGGAAGATGTGTTCAGAGTTTTGACGACCGGATACGGCAAAAGTTTAATATACCAACTAGCTGGTTCACTGGTGGAAAAACGCATGGGACTCACTCAGCCACAGCCGTTCGTTGCTCTAGTTGGTTGTAGCGTTATCCTATTGCGTGCCGAGGTATATTGAAAGACAACCGTTTATCCCGCCCCTCGGATTGAGGTATGCCAATTGTGAGTTCCCAGACCTAACATCTTGATGTAGGTCTGGCTTGCCAGGCTACTGACGATGAGCAAATTAAAGAAAGACACAGCAGATAATTTCCATAATGACCAATGCGATCTACCAAAAGCAGCGCAAATTAACATCTGGTTTAAGACATGCTTCTTTTGGCCGTCAAATAATGGCACAAATACCAGTAAATTGACTTATTTAAACACTCTCCTCCCATAAATGTTGCTTCTGAAAAGGAAAAATACATGCATACGCGATAAGTTCAGCCACAAAAATAACTTTTCAGTGCAAATTTTTCACTGTGCGTCTTTAATAAATCCTGACTGTGTTTTTTTAACGCCAAAAGAGGGTTTGAGCTGCCGCAAGCTGTTAGTAAATCTGTCTCTAAGATGTCAATCTAGTACATGTTTGCATAGAATAACTATTTAAAAAATCTGCAAACAGATGCAAGAAAACATCCTCAACATGACCAGAACAGATTTGTTTAACAAATAGAGCTAAATGTTTAACTCTTGATCGTTACACATTTGACTGGATGGCATTAAAGTGTCACTTACACCATTACATCAGTATTAAAAATGAGTCTTACCATTGGCAAATGATGCACCTTTTGCAAAGCTAATGAACTCCGTTCCAGCCAATGAGAGGAGTGATATACTACGATTGGATGGGGAGGGGGAGGAAGTGTTGTCCCATCGGCCCAGTGTGTGTTTACAGAGCTGAGCCATAGCAGGAACAGCAGCGGCCAGGGACGCAGGGATGCTGCAGTCATATATGTGAGGCTGATTGATCTTTAACTGCTCACCTGTAAAAAATATATTGTAGGGAAATAGAAAACATTATAAGAAAATATATAACATTACTGTCACAAAGACAATCCACATAGAATAATAAAGTAAATAACAACAATAATACAATTATATATATACACTCACCGGCCACTTTATTAGGTACACCTGTCCAACTGCTCGTTAACACTTAATTTCTAAGCAGCCAATCACATGGCGGCAACTCAGTGCATTTAGGCATGTAGACATGGTCAAGACAATCTCCTGCAGTTCAAACCGAGCATCAGTATGGGGAAGAAAGGTGATTTGAGTGACTTTGAACGTGGCATGATTGTTGGTGCCAGAAGGGCTGGTCTGAGTATTTCAGAAACTGCTAATCTACTGGGATTTTCACGCACAACCATCTCTAGGGTTTACAGAGAATGGTCCGAAAAAGAAAAAACATCCAGTGAGCGGCAGTTCTGTGGGCGGAAATGCCTTGTTGATGCCAGAGGTCAGAGGAGAATGGCCAGACTGGTTCGAGCTGATAGAAGGGCAACAGTGACTGAAATAACCACTCGTTACAACCGAGGTATGCAGCAAAGCATTTGTGAAGCCACAACACACACAACCTTGAGGCGGATGGGCTACAACAGCAGAAGACTCCACCGGGTACCACTCATCTCCACTACAAATAGGAAAAAGAGGCTACAATTTGCAAGAGCTCACCAAAATTGAACAGTTGAAGACTGGAAAAATGTTGCCTGGTCTGATGAGTCTCGATTTCTGTTGAGACATTCAGATGTTAGAGTCAGAATTTGGCGTAAACAGAATGAGAACATGGATCCATCATGCCTTGTTACCACTGTGCAGGCTGGTGGTGGTGGTGTAATGGTGTGGGGGATGTTTTCCTGGCACACTTTAGGCCCCTTAGTGCCAACGGCCTACCTGAGCATTGTTTCTGACCATGTCCATCCCTTTATGGCCACCATGTACCCTTCCTCTGATGGCTACTTCCACCATGTCACAAAGCTCTAATCATTTCAAATTGGTTTCTTGAACATGACAATGAGTTCACTGTACTAAAATGGCCTCCACAGTCACCAGATCTCAACCCAATAGAGCATCTTTGGGATGTGGTGGAACGGGAGATTCGCATCATGGATGTGCAGCCGACAAATCTGCGGCAACTGTGTGATGCCATCATGTCAATATGGACCAAACTCCCTGAGGAATGCTTCCAGCACCTTGTTGAATCTATGCCACGAAGAATTGAGGCAGTTCTGAAGGCAAAAGGGGGTCCAACCCGTTACTAGCATGGGGTACCTAATAAAGTGGCCGGTGAGTGTATATACACACATATATATATATATATATATAAAAACACACAAAATATATCACAGAGAAATAAAGAACATTACATGAAAATATATTGGATTACCATAAGAGAGAAAAAACACAGATTTTATTATTTTAAAAAAACATTAATTATTATTATTATTATATACTAACAATAATATTTGTTTATATATATATATATACATACACATCATATATACATATAAATAAATGTATATCATTAATATAATTATTATTATTATTGCCAATGTAGTTCATTAGTCCAACTGTGGGCTGGTTATGGCCACAGCCAAGCTTATAATAATTTCTTCTTTTTTTTGGTGTCTATTACAATATTGCTCCCTATTTTATAGAAGAAAAAGGCCGCGTACCTGTATGTCTGAAATTTACAGACTTGACTGTCTTATTTATTGAGTTTCTCAACCTTTCTTCCTTATCTGACCCATCAATTCCAAGCCTCGGAGTGTCCAATTACAAGCCAATGTTTGATTAGGAATAGTTTGAAATGTGTACTGTCGGTGTCCCTCCAGGAACAGGGTTGGGAAACACTGGCTTATTGCTTTATTACTATTATCGGAAAGTGATAATACTGTGATTTACAAACACAAGACTGAATGGACACAAAGAGCAGCACAGTAGTAGGTGTTGTCACTATGGTTACTGTGTCAGAAGGATTACTCTTTAACAGTCACTATGGCAACTGCATCCCATAAATGTTTTGTCTTCAGAAATTGCATATGAAAAGGTTATTTGAGAAGAGGTTATTATTATTTCTAACATCAGACACTCTTTAAAACAAGCGTATGAAAATGTAAAACATGCATTAAGATCTACTAGTCCACCTTATTCATACATGCAGTCATATGCTGTGGCATTAAAGTACACCCAAAAATAAAAATAATTCAATAATAAATTAATTTATATTTTGAAGAATATTGGTAACCAGTTTCAGTTTCCAATGACAAATAAAACAAATACAATGGAAATCAATGGGAACCCGAAACTGTTTACCAACATCCTTTAAAATATCTTCGTTCACGTTCCACAGAGGAAATAAAGTCATACAGGTTTGGAATACATGAGGGTGAGTTTATTTTGTGGTGGACTGTCCCTTTAAAGTGTGTTTAGACTAAAACACTTAATGCAAAATATGTTCAAAATATGTGCAAAAACTGCATACATATTTATTGCTTTAGGACAATAAATAAACGAGCTCCTTCTAAACCATCTCAATTTTTTATCAAAAGGCCATATTATGCCCTGTTGCATTTTTGGGGTATACTAGAATTGGTTTTCTTGCTCGAATAATCAAAATACACATTATTTTTCACATATTTGACATTGTTGCAGCACCTCTCTTACCAGTGACGTGTTCGTTCCCGGAAAAAAACTTAAGACTACAATCGAGTTCAGAAACTGTGCGCACTGATATAGAGAATAACTCCCTTTGGAGGGACTTTAAATGCATTGGAGGCGTACCTATGGTCTGAAAGCGCTCAAAAGGATATGTGACACAGATGAAGTTCTGTCCATTACTTATGCCAGAACTGGGGTATGAAAACTGGCCAGCTGATTTAGGAGGGGGGAAATGAGGTGTGCTGTGGACCAACCAGAAGCCCTGCTGCTTATCAAAGACAACAACCCCTGGAACAAAAGAAATAGTGTATATTAACATGATCCACAAAATAAATGTGTGTTTATGTGCCTTAAATAGCAGTTAACTGCAGTAAAACTGCACCTTTGGTGTGGCCACAAATCCTGCTTGCACCGTCAAAAGGCTTCTGTTGTGGTGGCTGGTCATTATACAAGATGTATCCAACATCACCGCCCTGGAAAAAGGTAAAGCTCAAAGCTTCTTCATAATAAACATGCCCTTGTGAGGAGCATGTGATATAAAGCATAAGTTCCTCTTTTATTATGAAACAGTTATGTGCACATAAAACCATAAATACCCATTTTAGCTTCTTTTGTGCATGTTTGTTTGCATGTGTGTACATACACAGAAAAGAACACTTATGAGAATAAATTAACTAGGTATCTGATTTGTGCCACTTTTAAATGTAGTATAACTAAAAATATTTTAAATACATTTAGAATTAAACCTTGGAATGTAAATGCCAACGCAGTGTTTTAATACTTCTGCAAAATGGGGAAAATGTGCAGACTACAGAACAGGATAAGCGGAGTAAGCTTCTCTAGAATCAGCCAGAAAATGACTGATCATGAAAATATTTGGAAAAAAACTAAAGTTGGCAAAAATTTACATTTCTCTTTTTTTAATTTAGCAAACAACTTTATGATAAAGTCATGTTGTGCTATCATAATTGCATAATTGAAGAGTGAGCTGTACCTCATATAAAGGCCCTACTGTTCTACCAACAGCACTTTGACTTTCATTAACTAAAGTCTTCCCATCCATCCATCCCTCACTCTCTCCATCCATGAAAAGATACTTCAGCCCCTCCTGCACAGGGGAATGATGCAGGTGTGGGAGTTTATACAAGTAAAACCTGTAAGGAGAGACAGAAAAGAGGAAAATATGACCCCATCGCATGGATGAGTACATTTTACATACGCTAGGTCTATGTATTAACTTATAAGTAAATTAATTTTAAAAAAATCTAAATTACATGATGTTTAGATGTATATAAAATTCAATCTGTTCAACATATAAAGTGATCAGGTCTCTTCAGAAAATGTGAACTAAACCGCTCAATTCATATGGATTAGTTTTACAATCTCTTTATGAACTTTTTGAAGTGTCAAATTGTTGCGTAGCTGTCAATGGAGGGGCAGAAAGCTCACAGATTTCATCAAAAAGATCTTCATTTGTGTTCCGAAGATGAACGAAAGTCTTACAGGTTTAGAATGACACGAAGGTGAGTAATTAATGACAGAATTTTCATTTTTGGTGAACTATCCCTTTAAATAGTTCGGTTGTGAATAAGTTGTTTAATTAATATGAAGTCAATGAAATTATCATTGAAATAAATTAAAACAATGGCATTTAAAGTAGTTTTAGTTGAAGTACACAACTATTCAAAAGTTTTGGAGCACTTAGATTTTTAAAATGTTTTTTAAACATCTATCATCCTCACCAAGGCTGCATTTATTTGATAAAAATCACCATAACTTGGACATTGCTTGACATGACATGTCAACTACCCATCATCTTTGATGTCACAGGATGTCCTCTTTGAGATATACAGTGCTAGGACTTAAAACTGTGGCATGTACAGACAGGTATGATATAAAACATACTGAATAAAACATATATCCAGAATGGACAAAGATTAACTGTGCTCCAGTGGACTATGACTGTGACTCAAGATGTTGCCTGTTATGGGTTTCTATGCCATTTAAAAATATACAAACCAGTCAACAGGTTTCCCCTCATCATCATAACATGAGATGGATGAAGAAGCTCCTGATGCATGAAGGAGGAGCAGAACATGAAGCAACATGATGGAACTTAAAGAACCTGAAACAGTACAATAGTTTCATTTGCCTGTCGGGGTAAATCAAGTGTACAAATACAATAACAAACCTTCTCAACAACACCACTTTTACACTGTTACAAACAGTCAGAATATTAACGGGTATAATGGTGTATTACTCCTGTCAGTTTTTAGTTTTAATGTATGCTTATGGTCTAACAAACTGTGACTGAACTCCAAATATATGCAATAATGAAATTGACAGAAAAGTAAATCGAATCTTTAGCCTACCTTAACGAAGGCAGACGATCTGCTGAGACAGAAGTAACTGAATCATTTCAGTCTTTCCGAAAGCGAAACTTTTTCTAAATCCTCATGTTGTCACATGTAGCATGTAGCAGGTTCATTGTAGACGTAGAATTAAAAGCGAGTAGAATGGTAGAATCGCATTTGACTGAACCCAAAATGGGCGGGAATTGGTGGCCATGATGTGTTCTGATAATAAATATTATCTTATTTGAACCGTTGTGCATTTCCAATTCAGTGTCTATTACAGTTTCTCAGTGTCATTATTCATGCGTTTATATTATTATAAACAGCGCTGCTAAAACAGGGAGAGTTGTCACGCTATAACTGTAACTTTTCTCAGCGCCGTCAGGAAGAACCAATCTCAGTCGTTTGTGATGACTGGGTTAGTTGTTGTTGTTGTTTTTAAAAGATAATTTTATAGCGATTGATTGGGGACGATTTTCATTTGTATGCCAGATGCAAATCATTGTTATTAAAATGTTCACTTTAAAAAAAACTGTAACCTAATGGTCTAACGAGGCAAAAAACATCATTCTGAGCCCTAGTGCGCCTCCTGGAGGAACCACTATTTTGTTATTTACAACCGTATCCAAACACTGACGTTGTGCAAGTCAAAATTCGGCATAACACCGGAACACCGTCAAACCTACTCGTTTTAATGCTCTTATGAATATTAATGAAGCTGAATCAATGGTGCATGCACCAACATGAAACGTGTCAGTTTGTAGAAAATGTTAGAAGAACAATAAATCATTTCGTTTATTTTTAATGATCAATAAACGAACATTGTTCGTTAAAACAATGTTGAAACGTTATAAAATGTTTGAAATCCAAAGAGACCCTCGTAAAAATCGTTTGGATCTGTATGAGGTTACGACATATCCACTGTATGTAGAAACCACTATTATGCAGTTAATTCAATGAAGTAAGTATTTCTTGAATTTCTTTCTTAACGTCCCTGTTCTGTTTTTGTTCACTGGAGAGAGAGACTGAAAAATAATGGCCTAATTTAAGAGAAGAATCATCATCTAGGCCTACTACATCTGTGGGGAGAAAAACATTTCACCCTTTAGGCCTATCGTAATTTTAAGCAACTCTATCACATGTTTCTGCTGTTGTTAAGACGAAGAAAGTTGTACATATTTGTGCATATAAATAGGAAGACAATGTAGCATGTCAGTGATATGCCAGTGTCCCAGAAAGATTTATTACAGTCACAATCATTTGTGAAGCTCAGTGCTTGGTATATAAAAACATGGTTATTTATGTCAAATACAATCAGATAATGATGTAGGCTACACTTCAGGTTAAAAAAATGTCTAAAAGCTCTTGCTTTACTATGACTAACTGATATTGAGCTGATGTAAAACAGAAAGAGTTTAGTAAATTCTGGATTTACTAAATGAATGTTAGGAATTGTATTTGATTAAATGTTCTACTGCATCTCCTTCTTCATGCCAGAAGAGGTCGCTAAGGTCTACTTTAAACACATCTGCTGCCTGTCCTCATCCAGCCTGAGGCTATGGAGGATTTCTGGGTTTTACGGTTACTATGATTTTACATCAACTTCCACCGTTAAACTGTTGTTGCTGTGGTAAAGCCATAGCTAATCACCACAAAATAAAGTTTTACTTGTGATTGCTATATATTTTTTTTTTACATTTAATAGCCTACCACAGTTAAACTCTTGTTCCTGTAGTAAAACCATAGTTAATTTCCATAAAAGATGGTTTTACTTGTGGTTACTACGATTTTACAACAAATACTATTGTTCCTGTAGTTAAAAAACTGTTCATAATAGTTAAGTTCACTTTAAGAAACACAGTAAGGTCTCATTTGTTAACATTACTTAACAAATTAATTAACATTAATAAACCAACAACAAGCAATTATGTTTACAGCATTTATTAAACTTGGTTAATGTTAATTAATAAAATGTTCATGTTAGTTCACAGTGCATTAACTAATGTAAACAGATACAACTTTTAATCTTAAAACGTATTAGTAAATGTTTATATTTAACATCAGCCAAAATTAATAAATGCAGTAGTATTGTTCATTCTTAGTCCTTGTTAACTAAAGAAGTTAACTACTGTTAACAAATAAAACCTTATTGTAAAGTGTTACCAAAATAGCTTCGTGGTTTTACTACAAATACAAGAAATTCAATACTTTACTTCAAATTGTACATTTTCATGACATCTCCAAAACAGATTCTTTGACTTTGAATGTAATGACTGAAAATTACAGTACATATATTCCATGTGTCATAGTCATGTGTAATAAAACTATAAGCAACTTTCTGAAAATTACAAGGCTAAACAACTATTCCTTGCCTTTAACATAAGAAGAGACTTTCTTCACATAAACAGTATGGCCTTTTTAGTAAGTTACTTTGATTAAGAAATGGAGCAAAGTAAATGTGATATTGAAAGAAGTGCTTCCCGATACCTCAGTTCCCCTAAACGTGTGTGTGTGTGTGTGTGTGTGAACAGGAGGGATGTGGATGTCAGCAACTTGTGGTTATTGCCCTGTGCACCTTGCTGAAGGTGGAGTAGAGTTTCACTGGAGACAGAGACTGAGTTTAGAGGCTCAGAGAGAGAGAGAGAGAGAGAGAGAGGGGATGGCCAGCCTATCACATCCTTCAACTTCTGCTTTCTCCGGCTCAGCGTCCTGCGCCGTGCGTCTGGTGCCACTCGGATCTCCCTCTTCAACAAATGTGCATTCATGCATCCACAGACGGCTGGGAGCGTTTGCTAAGAACATCAGAACCAGGTGCTGTTACATCAGAAACAGGTGCTTTCGTGATCATTTTTGAAGTCACTTATTGTCTTTCCTGCTTTTACACACAGGGCTGAGATGTGGGTACGCGTAATTCTGACCTTCATTTACTCTACACTTCTTCTGTCAGGTAATTTTGGACAGGTATCTTTTGTTTTTATAGCGATACGTGTATGTGATTGCTTAATGCAGATGCTCTGTGTCTTATGTGCTCTTATGTTACCTGTGTGCCCTTGCTGCACAGGTTATTTATATTCTATTGATCCATGTTTTTTCCTGTTTTTATCCCTGGCATCAACAGCGCACACCTTACTGAGGTCAATGCCGGCCTCTGATTACTCTTCTGTTGCTTTATAGGAGTCAGGGCCAGTCAATGGCTGGTGTATTTCTCCAGGACGGACATCTGCGTTTGGGCTGGGACCACGGTTACCCTGCCGTGCCGATACGACTACCCCTCGCCCTACAGCTTCACGCGGTTCATGTGGTTCCACATCTCTGTGGAGGGCCGGCGGGAAATCGCCTACCATACTGACGGGAATCTGTTGAGCCCCTCGTACAGGGACAGGGTCAAATACTTGGGGGGCCACAAAAGATGCAGTTTGCAGATCGCAAACGTGAAGCTGAGCGATGCAGGAATGTACCATTTCAGATTCGAGACCGACAACCAGCAGGAGAGATGGACGTCTCCCGATGCAATCACACTCTCCGTCACAGGTAAGGCCACATTTTAAAGATTGAAAGTGGGGGGTTTTTTTATATTAAAATATTTACCCAGTTTAATATTTAGTTACAACTATTCAGTACTGTTCAAAAGATCAAGGTCAGTAAGATTTACAATATTTTATTCAGCATGTATGCATTAAAATGATCAAAAGGGACATTAAAGACATTTATAATGTTATCAAATATTTCTATTTTTTTTAAAAAATCTTGTTCTTTCAAAGTTTCTGAAAATATGTATCATTGTTTCCACAAATATATTAAGTAACACTTACTGTTTTCAATATTGATAATAATTAGAAATGTTTCTTGAGCAGCAAATCAGCATATTAAAATGATTTCTGAAGGATCATGTGACACTGCTGACTGGAGTAATGATGCTGAAAATTCAGCTTTACCATCACAGAAATAAATAAAATAGAAAATAGTAATTTCACAATATCACTGTTTTCACTGTATTTTTGTCAAAGAAATGCATGCAGCCTCGATGAACAAGAGAGACCTCTTTAAGAAACATATTACTGACCTCAAAAATTGTAATGATAGTGTAAGTCAATAGAATTTTTGGTGTGGAACTACCTGTTTATTCGACCAATGGCTGTCAGCGGGCAGGGTGGTAGGTGAAGTAAGAGTGTTTGGGAATATTTTATAAGCAATTATATACACAAGCACCTAGAAACGCCCAAGCAACCACATAGCAATGGCCTGGCAACACCCTGCAATAATTGCACTCAATTTTTATTTCAAAAAATCTATTCATTTAAGAAATTAAAAACCTTTTTTTTTTCCTTTTATTGTGTATTTGCTTATTTTTGTTTAGAAAACCTATCTAGCTGCTCCTAAAATAGTTAAGCATGTACTAGTATGGACCAAATGCAGTGAAATGTTGTCCTGGTTCCAGAGCTTCAGGTTCACGTACATCCAGCGAGAATTGCCAACATGTTTGCTGCTGGTGAGACGGTCTTCCTGAGCTGTGTGGCACGAGGCTGTGCCGCATCTGGCAGGAACTTTGCTCTTTATCAGAATGGGATCAACTTGGGGCAGTCCAGCAAGCTGTCAGCCATCTATAACTTTGACAGCCAGCACGCAGGTACCTACACCTGCCGCCCAATACCCCCTCAAAACGTTCAGTCACCGGGAGTCACCCTGGCTCTTGGATGTGAGTATAAAATATTTATTGTGCTTATGGACAAAAGTTCTGTGTGTGTGTGTGTGTGTGTGTGTGCGTGCATGTGTGGTTTTGGTGTAGGTTTTTGATTAGGATTAATATTAAATTTATACTTTTATTCAGCAAGGGATTAAACTGACCCAAAGTGACACTAAAGACTTTTACTGTATAATTTTACAACAAATTAGATTTCAGATAAATGCTGTTCAAAGAATCCTGAACAAAGTATTCTGGTTTCCACAAAATATTACTCACCACAATCGTTTTCAACATTGATGATTATAATGAGAAGTGTTTCTAGAATGATTTCTGAAGGATCATGTGACACTGAAGACTGGAGTAATGATGCTGAAAATTTAACTTTACCATCACAGGAATAAATTACCAATTTATAATAAGTTTAAATAGAAAACAGTTATTTTAAAATGTTTTTCACAATATTACTGTTTTACTGTGTTTTTACTGTGTGGAAATAAATGCAACAGTGGTAAGCAGAAGAGAACAGAAATAAACAATAAACAAAACATTAATGGATATTTTAAAATATTTTAAAATATGCTTCGTGTGGAAACATCTAAATGAACTAATTGTATACATGTATTATTTAATATTAAGTAGAAATAGCTCCTCGAGGAAACTGCATTTTATATTTTAAATGGGTCAATGACATGACAAGCATATTTTTGTGTCCAACTGCATTATTTCCTTTTAAAATAATTTGATAAATTCATGACATATATCACTTTATTCTATAAAACCTATTTAGTTTGAACTAATTTTTTATACATTTAAATAATACATATTATTTTATCTTTTGTTATCTTAAACCCCCAAAATGTCAAGTGGTGCAACTATCCGAACAAAATGAACGGACTAAGAAAACTATTTAAAACGGTGTATTAATAATAAATATTATGGCATAATTTTAGGTTTGAATCCTTTCATTTAAACAAATTGTATAAATATCAGTAGTTTTAAAGCTGTTTTTGTCCAGCAATTTGTATATTTTCAAATGTCAGGGTGGCACAACTTCAAACATGGCTCTTTTGTCGTGAATTGACAAGGTAATAACAGTAAATATGATAATGCATCATCCAGAGGACCCCGCCTGATCCTTGTGGCAGAGTAAAAAGGTTTGTAGATCTCTCTCAAATACTAGTAAAAACTGCTAATTTCAAGTATGGGTAGGTTGGTACACATGTCAGGTGGTATACATACAACTATTTGGTTGTACTGCCTGACATAAAAACACTTTGAAATGTTATTTAACAACTGAAACTTGTTTAAACACATTGTTCATGACAGTCTTGAAAAGATAAAAAAAAAAAAAAAAAATTATGAAGCTTTATTTGTTTATGTCCCAAATACATAAAACTAGTGCACACAGTGATAAAAGCAGGTTTCTGAGTGTGTGCAGTTGAGTTCAACTGTCAGCCGCCCTCCCCATTATCACTTGCATTTCATCTCTTTCTTTCTGTGTCTTAGATGCTCCTCGCTACACCACGGTGCAGATCACCCCTCGAGAAGCAGTCAGAGAGGGCGATTCGGTGACTTTGACCTGCAGTAGTGATGGAGCTCCGCCAGCAGAAAGTTTTGCCTGGTTTAAGGAAGGAGAGAGTGGCAGCATGCCAGACAGCTTTAAACCGGAGCTGAGACTGTGGAGTTTGGACTACAGGGACCACGGAGAGTACTTCTGTGTGGCCCGCAACCCACTCGGCACAGACCGGTCCAGGCCGCTTTTACTCAATGTTACCTGTAGGTTGCCTCTATTTCTATCTATCTTTAATCTATTTATGCATTACTGGTTTGTTTGCATGCATTTCTACTGTGCATATTGAAGCTTTCTAACTGCAGGGTGTGCAGTTTATCAGTGAATAGGTCAAAGTGACCGCCTTTTTTTTTTCTTTTTTTTGGAAATGTCACCAGACATTTCAACTTTTCACCTTTCCTAATTAGACACATGTTTCCAATGTTGCTGAGCTTATGACTTTGTGAGTTTTTTCAGTTGCTGGTTCTTGTGTAATAACTTTAATTTTGGCAGGACATTATGTCACATTGTCACACATTGTCTGCCAACCTCCAATAGATCAAAGTTCGAATCAAGTGTACATATTTAGGTCAAATATGCCGGGAAGTCACATGATGCTCAGTCGTGAAAGGAGTATTTACTTCCTGTTTTCACTTGCTAAGTCAAACATCAGTACTAACATTGGTCATACTTAGGGTTAGGGGGTTAGTATTAAACTTTGGTACGTGACTTGTCCCACGTTGTTTATGCCATAGGCATGATTGGTACCTCAAATAGTGCAGTTTATGTAGGACAAGTGTGCTACTGCGTTTCAAAATTTTGAATTATCACCTGCCCAATTATAAAACATCCGACCAAGCTCAAGTGGAACTGTTCCTTACCTTTCTTAGAATTGTTCGGCCTGACGGTGGAAAAGCAGCTAAAGACAGAAACCAAGCCATTTCTAGGGAGGATTCTTTTGGCGTGAGCCAATAAACAACCACACTGTAAAATCGAATTAGTTAGACTTTTTTTTTAAAAGCATGCAAACCGATTACCTTAAAAAAAGTAAAGTGAAACAGGAATAGTATGTTGCACTGACAAATGCTTAGATAGTTCACTTACAGAAGAGTTATAGTAACTAAAAAGAATAAATACATTTTTTAATTGTTTTGCATGCTGAATGTTGAAGTCTGTGTGTGACTGGTCAATGGTCAATTGCAAGATATTGTCACAAATATAGAGGGATTGTATCAAGTTCAACCCAGTTTAAAGTTTCACAAGGTGTTTATCATTATTTGACATGAAAAATAGACTAGTTAATGATTTTTTTTAGAAGCTGTAGATAATAAGTACCTGTGGTTTCTTGTTGCATCACTGCATCAGGAAGAGAATTACAGTAATATAAATGAAGTTTCAAATGCCCATCCAAAGGGAGCACTGATCACCATAATGGTGAGTTCAGACAAAAACATTTCAGGAAAATCAACATCAATTTTTGAAGTCAGCTTATGTGACATTCTCTCAAAAAATGTATTGATAATTTACAATTTAAGATGATTTTGGGAAATGAGTGAATGCCTCTAGAGAAAGATAACTGCAGAAGTGGAGGGAATGAGTGAAAAGTCTATTGAGAATTGCCACGCCTCAACTTTTTTCTTTTGCTTCACAAAATGGCACTCAAATCAATTAATCTTAACTTGGGTTTTCTGAGTTAACAAGTCATAGTGTGTGAATACTAGTACAGATTACTAGATTTTTACAATCAAGTTAAGACATTAAGTAAAGTTAACTAAAAAGTGTTAGTTAGAACAACTGTTAACAACAGTTAACAAGTTAAGAACCACATATCAACACTCCCAAACAACCCTAGCAATTGAACAATGTATCACGGTTTCTGAAGGATCTTGTGAATAAAAAAATACAGTTACAGTGTACAGTTTTTATTGTATTTTAATCAAATAAATGAACTTTTGAATGGTAGTGTATTTGAAATAAACAACAGTGCTTTTATGTATTGCAAAATATACTTATGTGTGTTTCCAGACTCCCCAAAGAACACAAGAATCCTCATCAGCCCTAAAGGAGACATTATGGAAGGGTTTGCTGTCAATCTGACCTGCAGCAGCAACGCCAACCCTCCTGTGGATCAATACTCCTGGTACAAAGTGAACGGCGGGCAGCCCTGGACCAGAGGCGCCGCGCAAAATCTCACCTTCCTTAGTGTGCGTTCCCATCATGCCGGACAATACTACTGCACTGCATGGAACGTGTTTGGCATGGAGACATCAGCCACTATTTCTCTTTCAGTGCTTTGTAAGTTTATATATTATAAACTCTATACTGTGTGTATGCCTGTGTGAACTAATTATTTTGCCTCTCTCTCTCTCACTCTCTCTCTCTCTCTCTCTCTCTGTATCAGATGCCCCCAAAAACACCTCTGTGTTGGCTCAGCCTTCCCCTGTGATCGAAGCGGGCAGCTCTTTGACGCTGACCTGCAGCAGTCAGGCCAATCCGGCGGTGGAGAACTACACCTGGCACCGGATCAATGCGGCTGACGCCTGGGAAACTCGATCGGGTCCCAGCTACACCATTGCTGAGGTCAGCCCCCGAGCCAGCGGCCAGTACTACTGCGAGGCCCGCAACCGCATCGGGGCTCACAGCTCGCCTGTTCTGACGGTGAAAGTTCGAGGTCAGTACCTTACACAATTACTGTGTTCAACAATCTGTTTATTGTTTGTTTGAGGATCAAAAATCTACCTATGATTATTAGTATTAATAAATGTAATGTTTTAATGTAATGCTTTTTGAACATTGATGTTTTTTATCATATTGCTGTTACTGCTGATTTTTTTTTTTTTAAAGAAATTGTTACTTTTATTCCACAAGGACATATTGAATTGATCAAAAGATACTGTAAAGACAATTATTATGTTATGTTTAAAAAAATCCTGAAAAAAATGTATCACGGTTCTTGAGCAGCAAAACTTTTGTGTGTGTGTGTATGTGTGTGCGTGCGTGTCTGCGCATGTGTGTGTGCGTGCGTGTGTGTGTGTGTGTTTATTTGGTTGTAAAAATACTCCGAAACCACGATTTTATACCAGAACAATGATTTTATATATAAACTAAAAAATGTATTAGCATATAAGGTGAACCCAGTTTGCATGAGCAAATTAAAAGATAACTAGTGTAAAAGAGTTAAATGCTTTTGACCAACTAAAATACACATATGTGCAACCAGTTTTGCTATGAGAGAGGAACCTCAGGGCATAAATATAGTTACCCCTGTTAGATGTTATGTATTTGTTAATCAGGTGATTGATGTGCATGAGTTGATGTGGTTTTTTTGTCCAGGCCGACTGAAAGTGATCGCATTGGCGTCTGCAGTTGGCGTGTCTATCGGACTGATCTCATTGACCGTGGTCGTCATGATCAGGTGATTGTATGTTTATGTGCTAAAATGGTGAATATCTGATCTTCTCATTTGATCTTACACACATCATTTCATGTTTCTTTTGCAGTAAAAACATGCATCGTGTCGACACTGAAAATCTTGAGGAAGAAAAACGGGTTATTACGTTTTTTATATATTTAATTCTGTCATTATATGATTTGAATCTAGAAAAATTATCCTATTAATCAAATGGGTGTGTGCTTTTAAAAAACAGTGTTCACCAGTAGTTGATTTACCAATGGATGAAACTCTGTTCAGTGAATCAACTTCAGAGACGTTTCTCTTCAAGAGCACAAAAATGTCAGATATTCCGGTAAGTTTTCTTAGTATAAATATGTGAAATTGGACACAGTCTAGATGTTCTCTATCTGGACTGTCACAATTCACATATTTATAATACACACTAAAAGTATGTATGATGGTGAAAGGATGTTTTAGTAAGAAATGGTCATAAAATTATACCACTGAAATTATCATTAGCTAAATTTCAAATTTAATCATTACAACTTTCAGGGTGGGTTATACATTTAAAAACTGAGCACCTTTGTTCAACAAATAATTCTTACCCTCATCTTTTTCAATTGCAAAATTTACTAAAATATGAAAGCCCATTTCCGCCACACACACAAAAAAAAAGAAATCACGTTTTTGTAATTATGGTATGAAAACTATACAAAGCCATTGTTGTGGCAAAAATTCATCTCAAACAAACATCACTGCGTAAGAGACACTCAGAGTCAAATTATATAAAATAGAAGTATTTATTCTTGCAAGAATAGGAGCAGTCTAATACACAGTTGTTACCCTGTGCAGAAGAGTGACACACCCCCAGACAGACTGAACTAGCTTTTATCTTAGTTTCAAGGCCTTCTTCCCCCCAGAGCCTTCCTCCCAGTAGTTTTCCATAGACGTCACTAGTTGGCCCACTAAGCTCCCCTGCACCAAATGGCCTTCTGACATCTAGGTCAGAGGTCCTTGTTCGTCTGTTCTCTGGAGTGTCTCCCTCTTCTGCCTCCCCAGGTACATAAACAGAATCTTCTCTCACTACAAGTGAGAGACACACATGTGACATTCTTTGAATCATCTATATTTAACTAAAGATCAATGAATATCATTAAAATTGCCACCACAACTCCTCACTTTTTATCATTCTGATTACCCATAATCACAATAATAAACAATAAGACAAATTTTAAGTCATATCATCACACTTATACTCTTCATCTCTGATTTTTCCATAAATGATCACTCTCCTTGAACCTGTGAAGAAAAGTTTAGAATGAAGAAGCATAAGGCTGTTTTTGTGGGGGAAAGGCCCCGTAATATTTTAGCAAGCAAGTAAACATTTTTACTGGGCCGGGCTGAACGAGAAATCACTGTTCCTGCGCTCCTGTAAACAGACCCTCAGTCACACCAGTAAGGAGTAAATAGTTATAACACAATAAGGAAACCAACAGAAAAAGTATAATAAAAAATCCCTCAGTTTCAACCCCTGTCCTTGTACGCCATCTCGTAACACGGATGACCGCTGCTTGTAACCTTCTTTAAATCTTTTGCCCTTAATCTTTCTCAGAAAATAAACAAACAGAAGAAAAACAAACAAAACATACATGTGGTTCTACTTAATAAGCTTCAACAATTATCCCTACAATTTACATTAATTAATAGATCTTCTCTTCCCAAAAACATTTTCCTTAAATATTTCCTAATGAATAAGTAACCAATCAAATCTTTTGATCTACTGTATATCAATACTAAGCCCTATTTTGATTTAATCAAATCAAATCCTCAAAATAATCACACAACCACATTCTTAAACCATTAGTTGGTTCACATCCTCCTCCAGGCGTGTTGATCATCTTGTTCGCCCCATGGACTATGGGATGGTTGTGGCCTGTCGGTGTAGGTGAGAGGCTTGGACCCAGGTGTCACACTCTCCAACCATTTTCTGATCCTTATAAGGTTTTCCCTTATATCACGACCGCACCCCCACTGGAGTGAACTGTCACCTGTGAATGGAGACCTTAAGTATTTTGTTAGTGACCGCTTGACAGCCGCTCGTCCCCTTTGGTGTGACCTGTGGAATCAACAACCTGAAACATTATCTCCGGATAATTTCTTGCTCACTTAATAGCACTCGGGGTCCTTTTACCCTGAAAAACACTCAACCCACTTTGCTCATGTCCACACAATATTTATACATTTGGAACAGAATTAGTTCTGTTTGATCCAATCCATCCTGACATTCTGTAAAAGGAAAATTTTAAGTTGTGCGCTGCGCAGGTGTGGCACCTTTCTGCCACAATAATAACCCAGGCCAGGACAGTTAGCCAAATTCATCCATAACCATTATTTTATTGGGCACATTTTGCCCTGTCTCCCAATCCTGCATGCTCTCTGTAAAGAGAAACAAATTTCGAGGTTATTGTCAGATAGTAAAGTACGTAGTTTCTTTTGTCTACTGTTCTCCCGTGGCCTTCGATGCCCTGGCGTTTCCTGTTGAAACAATCTTTGTTATTGGTGTGTGCGGCACACTCACAGACATCCATTTTGTTAGGCAGAAAAATGGCTTCTTTCAGGGCTTTTATCCAATTACCCCTAGTGTTCTCCCAACATTTATTCAGCAAATGTGAACCCCTTAATAAACCATATTTGGCAATTGTTATACCATCTCCCTCTTGATGCACGACACAACTCGAGCATCAATTTAACCTAACATTTAACATAGTGTTTTTTATAAAGTTTGCCATCAACACTAACCCAAACGTTGTCCTTCAGACAAATTTCCTCCAGACATCTTTCTCTGCCTCTGAAACAAAAATATTACATTCTTCACTTAAAGCCACAATCTCATCTTCTTATCGAAGTATTTGAAAGGCAACGGCCCTCAGTCTCACAGCGAATCTTGCTTTTCAGGCCTGTTGTTTGGTCTCTCAAGTCAGTCATCAATTTTCCCTATCATGTCAGGTCGTGCTGTGCAGACTTGGTCAATGTCAGTCAACCTTTTCTCCCTTTGTTCACAATAATCATAAATGTGAGGGGCTCTCTTGATAATTTCATGTTGACTTAGCCAATATGTCACTTTGTTGTTTCCCTCAAATCTACAACATTTTAATTTATCTCAGCCCATGCCAGATGGTGATCTACAACTACACAATTCCAATTTACTTAAACTGATCTTCAAATCTACATTATGTATGACAAAAGTATTACTACCAGACAGAGCTTGATGGCCAATCAACTTAAAGCTTGTCCCATGTTCTGTAATGTCTTTTCATCAGAATTATCAGCTTCTTTAAAATTTGTCATTTGAATTAACAAATCTGTAATGATAAACTCATTCCAGAGGTTAATGACGCAATATACACACCATTCAGGCGGAATATTAGTGCCCCAAACTAATACATACAAGACATAAAGTGCTGTCACCATCACACACACTCATACTAGACACACATATGTTAACTGCTCATTCTCAATGTTCACTTTTCTTTATATTATTGCTTAAAGATTTAAATTTTAAATAAGATTTTAACCTTTCCATTTTCCTGTAGCTTCTACCTAATTTAACATGGTATCTTAACCACTTTCAAAGCACGTCTGTTCATTATTCATTTGATTTTTAGACAAGTCAGCTGGGTTGTTTTGTTTCATTATCATTATTTTGCTTCAGCTTGCTCTAGCAGGCCGATAACAGAAAGACAGACACAGTTACCATCCCTTCCTCCACAGTCTCTCTCACTATAAACAAATAATTTTCCCACCAGCCTCCTAAGGCTGTAACTTAGACAAAATTTGTATTCATTACAATAACCTTTGACCATTCACCTTTGTCATCCAGACTTTCCTTAATCAAAAGCTGTCTTCATCTTTAGCCACCACCATGTCTAACGACCTTCAAGAGTTAAAACTATGTCATAGACCTATTAGTTCAAAATCAACACTATGATTTTCCTTGCCCATAAGGCAACCAGTACATAAAAAGTTTTGCTACTGTCTCCACAACAACTAATGGGAATCACTTCATGGCCTCAGCTGGCTCTTGAAAGCCCACTCCTGTTAGCCCTTTATCTATAATCTCCATCAGGGTGTTTTCCCCTGGCATATTTGCAGACGCTTGTCACAATAAAAAAAACAAGCCATACAACTAATGCGGTTTCTTCTGGCGAGTGGTATATATAGAGGAGCTTTGCTTTATTGGGGAGACATGCCGTAACTCGTCACCGCGTCATCTCCCCTTAACGGCATAAGGACGCTGCTGGCCTCACAGCTCCTGCTCAACCCTCATACCTGTCTCACATAACACACCTCCATTCAGGAGATGCCCAATGACTTTACGTGATCCACTCTGGCTTAGGTTGCCCCCTGTCTGGCCAAAGAAGGTCTTACCCGTCATAGAGATGGTCACTCGTGCCCACTGGTGACCGCTCTTTCCAATCACACAATCAGTTCTCTTCAACAGAACTCAGCTATTTTCTGGAGCTTAGGAAAGGCACGTTCAAGAGTCACCAGAGCCATTCCGATTGCCTAATAGTGTTCACACAGGGAGACAGATTAATAACAACAGTATTTAATCACTTAAATCCATTAACCCTCTGGGGACCAAGAACGCGCCCGCGCGTTTTGCTGTTTTTTTTTTCACTTAGCAGCAACATAGACTTAAAATACTCCGTCATTTATGGTCATATAAATAAAATCAATACATGATTATAAACTATAGAGGGTCTTCTTTTTTTGTGTACACTCACATTAACATCAAAACCTTGTGCTTTTTTTAAAATAAACAGGGTGCGCTTTCAGCTCACTCTGTCTCCGCAAAAATCTTTCTGAAACATGTCTGGAAAATGAACGGAAACTCCGCTAATACTTATCACACAAACATGAAACATACGTCTAAAGAACGCTTTAAATTTCTACTTTTAAATAAAACAATTCACATTTAAAACAAATATTCTCCTGCAATGTAATCTGTCAAAAACTAAAGAGAAGTACAGTTTCTCCTGTCTCAGCTCATTATCGTTAATTTGTTCACACCCACTCGCAGAGCGCGCTATTCATAAGATAATGTGTTAAGGCCATTTGCAAAATAGATAAACGCCCCCAGGCAAATGCTGTAAACACACAATATTTTTTAGTCAGATTAAGATTCGTCTTGCGCGGCTATGAGGAATAATCCTGGGACATTTACCACAGAACAAGTGCTGGTTTCACTTCGAGGAGGAGCAACAGATTCAGCTGAGAAGTGTAAGTGTTTTGTGCTTTGTTCTAATCGCGATATAGAATAACGTTAGTGTCTGTAAACGGACAAATTCTGGACAAAACATATCCTACTGTTTAAATGTGAATTATGTTTCTCTCTCTGTGTGTGTGTGTGTGTGAATGAATGAATGAACGCACAGATACGCACTGTTACAGACGAAATAAAAGAACATTTCTTTGACTAGTTTTGGATAAAGTTTTTCAAATCAAATAAGCATCAAATAAGCTTCAAAATAAAGACATCAAATAAGCTTATGTTTTGTCAATAAACTAATCAACTAAGATGTTTGTTCCAATGCAAGCTATATCAAAATAATGAATCCTCAACTTTGAAATATGTATGATCAAACTAAGACATTTATGGAAAAAGACTATTTTCTTTTCAAGATGTTTCCAACTCTAACTTTGAACTTTGAACTGAAATAAAACCATGTCTATATGGTGAAGGGTGTGTGATAGAAGTGTCCAGACGTATGCACCCAGTATTTTCCTTATATAAATCCAAACAATCTAAAAGCCATTCTTTTTTAAATCTCCTCATTCTTTGTGCAAGGCTCCTGTAATGATATGGCCTGATAGCACCTAATAGGGCCATTATGGGAGGGTCTTTGTCTTTCTCAGGTGTGGAATGCCACACATATTAATGAGAGATCAAGCCTCCTGCATAAAGCTTTCTCAAACAAAACACGTCATTAAAAATGTAAAAGACTTTATTGACTTATCTGAATGAGCAGTCAGGATGATACTCACATAGTTTTGGAGCAAATATTCTAGGCTATGTGATACAATTTTCAAAAGTCTTGTGAAGAAATAATCAATATGTGTTTTGTGGTCTTATTTCAGCAACTTTCATTTTTATTTTTTTCAATAACCACGCATAAACATTATTCTATTAAAAATACAAACATGTACATACATGTTGCTCACTTATCATGGTAGTCCCGTCTGTGCTATATAGAGTGAATTTACACCTTTGCCATTAACATGTTTATAAATAACTGAAAAAAGCACAAATGTCAGTGCATGTCAAAACATCCCAAGGGCCCCAAAAACACTCTGGTCCCCAGAGGGTTAACCATCTTAAAAGCAGCAACCTAGCTACTCAGTGGATTTAGATCACAACCGTACATTCAGTGTACTTCATCTGTAGCCGGAGCCATCGGTCCTGAATGGTGGAGACTAAATGAGACAAAGAAGTTACTGGTCCTAAAATAAGCTAATCAAAATGTCATCTCTATCTGTATTATTATTTTAAATACTTCTTTAAAGTCATTCAGTTTTATTTTTTAAAACATCTCTGTGTCTATGATCTTCAACTGAAACACTGTGCTTTACTTATTATCACAGATACCAGCTTTTAGCTGACTCATTGAATGAGAGAGACTCTGAGACTCTATTGGATGGTACACTGCTCTCTCATATACTTCTAACATCAAATTTTATCTACCATCTTTTAACTCTATCCCAGCTTAAGGCATCTTTGCCAGAAATTACATACGGTTTCAAATAAACATATTATTTATATTTGTCTTTTGCCCACCTCAGGGAATTTAGACATTACAAATTTCCACTCAGATTGAGTCTCTGTCGCACTGGCAGTTTCAGCCACAGCACACATCAGATTTTAGATAAGCGAACTGTTTCATTACAGCCAATAGCAAACTTATCTTTTGAAAGCAAAACATCAGCTTCTAGTTCTTTCATGGTCAACTTTTCAAGCTGTTTGTTTAATCAGATGCCTTTCAACACATTTTACATTTAGCAACTGTTAATTCAGTAGCCTACTGCTTCTGCTTATTTGTTCTTACATAATGGTAATTATTCTAGTTCTCAATAACGTTTCACATTTCTCAATCTCAATTTTAGTTGTCAAGTTCTCAATTACCATAGCTTAATCTCTGACTTCAAAGTTTTCTCTTCTAGGAGTTTATCAGTCTCCAATCAGGATTCACACTAACTTTGACAAGGCTACTCTGCATCTTTTGCAGTTATTATAAATCATCTTTGAGATCTGTCTCTCTATATTACCTTTACATATTTTGCAACTCACATTTGTTGGAGTCACAAAAGGATTCACTTTAAGACTTCAATCTTTTGACCTTGTTTTTTTATCTCTTATTTCTCAGACCAAAAATTGTCACTGTCGTCATTTAAACACTGATCTATTTTCAACCCCACATTATTATCAGAAATGTGTCACGTGTTAAATGGTCCTGCAGACCACAATCAAGACACTCTCTGTCATCTGGTTGGTTCGTGTGTCAGCCTCAACTACAGCATCAGACACCTTGCAGTTTGATCACTGTGAGCTTCCAAAGGGCTTCAACTTAACTGCACACCCTTGAAGCAGTGTGTGTCCCATTCAGGAATGTAAACAGACCCACTGATAAGCAGTTCTCTGTATTCCTTTGACCATCCACCAATGGCGGATTCAATCACAATAGCCAAATCATACTCTTCATCATTATTATTGGCATAACATAATTTCATGAGCAGCACAGAAAATGCTCAAAATATTCGAATTTGTTTTCTGTCTTTACCTTGCTAATTTGGTATTATCATCAACAACACTAATTACAAGTACATGTCTAACATCCGGAAGCCGGGCGAATAAGCAAGCACTGTTGCTGTTATCCCAGCTTATCTTTTACAAAACATCATCTGCAAATCTCTTCAAAGTGAGATCTTCAGAGCAGAGCTGTTTACAGCATTTGCTCTCTTCTGTCTCACTATTTATTTATTTATTTATTTTCCTGGACTGTTCAGTTACTCTTCATAAAGTGTAACAATTTGTGCATCATTATTTTCATTACAACTGGTTTGAAGCCTTTTTTCTTCCATCACATGGTTAGTCTGCAGATTCAACTTAATATTATCATTATTGTCTCAGTCTTATCTCTACTGTTTCTCCAAAACAGATTATATTACTCAGTCCGTAAATTACACAGACAACCATTATAGCTACTTGCTTCAATACCCTTATTTTCTTAACATTAATAAAATAAAGCAGATATATCATCATTTCAATCATTATTTTATCAAAATCTAGAATTGTTCCCCATTCTGCTTAAAACATTCTTCATATCATGTTAATCCCTGTCAATCATACAATGCCTTATTTTATTCTAAAACTTTTCATATCATTTAAACAGTTAATTTGACTTCCATAAATTCTGTCAGACCATGTCTATTTTCATCACATATAGTTTTCTACTATATTTCTCCTATATTTCTCCAGCCACAACAACCTTTTGTCCCGCTGCCCTGTTCCACTGATTCTCGCACACTCTTATGGCGCTTTTCCACTGCTGGTACGGCTCGGTACGGTTCGACTCGGCGCGGAACGGTTCGGCTCGCTTCGCTTTTCCACTGCGTGGTACGACTCGACTCGGTACGGCACGGTTCGGTTCGCTTTAGCTCGGTTGCTTTTCCACCGCAGTTAGTACCTCTTCAAAGTGGGTGGGACTGATCGTTATTTTGTCCCTACACTGTTGTAGGTCCGGTGATAGCCGTGTGCGGCTAAGAGCTGAGCTACTTCTTGGAACACTTTTTCATTCCGTTTTGCCCCATCTAGCTCTCGCTGGATCCGCTCCTCGGCAACCAACGAGAGGAACGTCTGCACCTCGTCCACTGACCACGATTCAGCCATTTCTTTTTAAAGTTTAAAAAACAGATGCTACCGCGTTGGCTGTTGTCTACTGGTTATTTAAATCTAGCGGGTTTAGTGTCCAATGACGCTGGTAGTGACGATTCTGTCTGACCAATCAGTGATCTGCAGTGTTTTTACGTCACATTTTAGTACCGGTACGGTACGCTTGGAACCTCAACAGACCAGGTACCATTTAAAGCGAGCCGAAGCGAGCCGTACCGTACCGGACCATGCAGTGGAAAAGCACCACAAGTGAGCCGTACCGAACCGAACCGTACCGTACTATGCAGTGGAAAAGCGCCAAAGCGTGCCGTACCGAACCGTACCGTACTATGCAGTGGAAAAGCGCCATTAGTCTATTTGTGCTCAGTGTTCCCTCCCTGGGGAAATCATGGTATTTTCTCAGTTTTTTTTCAATATCTAAAACATACATTTCCCCCCATACTTTCCTAGTTCTACAGAAAACCGGTGTATCAAATTTGGCATGCTTACTCTGAGATTTTCCCATACTGGCTGTTTTCTGTTCCCTGTGGATTTCTCTTCAACGCGCGTTTTCTCTAATCTGTTAGGCGTCCCAAACAGACCCGATTCTTTCTTTTAACCCAAATCGGTCGGGTTGCACTATTAGTGCCCTCCTAATTAAGGTTTACCAAAAACTGTTCTGGTTCCCCCTAACTAGCCTCAGTACCTAAAAACAATTTGCTCCGTCGTGGAACAACTAATTTTCAGGGTACCTATCTGTTTGAAATCTCTTGATCTGTTACAGTTCTCACTTAATCCCAGATTATTTATCTGCTTGAAATTTCTTGTTCTGTTACAGACCTCAATTAATCTCAGATCATTTTCCCTCGTATCTGTTTGAAATTTCTTGATCTATATAGATCTCAATTAATCTCAGATTACGTACCACAGAAACAGCCTTCAGCCAATATGCTTCAATTTCACTCTTCTCCCCAATTAAACTGAATTTAATTAACTTACCCAAAAGAAAATAAATTGAACTGTCTCTTACCAGAGATGCTTCTGTTGCCACCGGGTTCTTTCAATTGATTCCAGTGAAGCCTCTCCTGGCCCTGATAGCGGTCGGCCCCTCTCTCTGAAATTTACGAGGTAGAGCTGGAACTGCTCAGTCCAGGTGGCCAAACACCGTCCGCTCTCAGGTCCAGAAGGCACTTCCAAGGAATCCCACTATTCTGACACCAATCTGTTGTGGCAAAAATTCATCTCAAACAAACATCACTGCGTAAGAGACACTCAAAGTCAAATTATATAAAATAGAAGTATTTATTCTTGCAAGAATAGGAGCAGTCTAATACACAGTTGTTACCCTGTGCAGAAGAGTGACACACCCCCAGAAAGACTGAACTAGCTTTTATCTTAGTTTCAAGGCCTTCTTCCCCCCAGAGCCTTCCTCCCAGTAGTTTTCCATAGACGTCACTAGATGGCCCACTAAGCTCCCCTGCACCAAATGGCCTTCTGACATCTAGGTCAGAGGTCCTTGTTCGTCTGTTCTCTGGAGTGTCTCCCTCTTCTGCCTCCCCAGGTACATAAACAGAATCTTCTCTCACTACAAGTGAGAGACACACATGTGACATTCTTTGAATCATCTATATTTAACTAAAGATCAATGAATATCACACCACAATAATGACACACTAAGTCAACTTATCATATGAATTACATAAGCCATAATTATGACATATGCAAAGTCATGAATTATAAGACAAAAAGTTGAATAATAGTCATTATTATGAGACAAAAAGTTGAATAATAGTCATTATTATGAGACAAAAAGTTGAAACTATGACATAAATAGTCATAATTATGACATACTAAGTCATAATTTTGAGATAAAAAGTTCAATGAAATTGAGATAAAAAGTTGAAATTAGGACATACTACGTCAAATTATGACAGTCATAATTATGAGATTATAAATTCGAACTTGACATAAGTCATAATTTTGATTTAAGTCAAAATAATGAGATCGTTGGATTTATGACTTTCCTAGTATGTCATTATTTGAGTTTTTATGTCATAGTTCCAAGTTTTGAATCTCATAATTTGAAATTCCACCAGAAATAGTATACCACCACAGGCACATGTAGAGTAATTTGTGATGCACTAATAGTAGTCTTGATATTAAGAATGTATAGTATATGAATTGGGCCATACTGTACAAACTCATGTGACACATGTTTTATTTTGTGCCTGTTTCAGGAGGAGCCAGAGGAGATGTATGAAAGCAGTTACCCATCCATCGTACCCCTGAAAGAAGCTCCTCGGAGCACTGAGGAACAGAGACAGATCAACTACATTACGGTGCATTTCTCTCGCATGCCCAGGTTAAACACAATTCCACCATCCATGTGTGCTGGTTTGCGGCAGTCCTCTGTCATATTAAAACAAGAGATGTTGTGTTTGCCATCTTTATTTACAGTCTGGATCAGGTGAAGGTCACAAACATACCTCTAGATGGAGGGAAGAAGCTCAAAGATGGTCCTAATGTTGTTTTCACCAAGTAACCGAGAGAAGGGATGGAAGAGTCTGGAATCTAAAGCGGTGAACTGATGAAACATCACAACAAGTGATAGAAGAAATTGTGAAACCACACAGGGATTTTTTTCTAAACTACATGTACTAATAGAGCATGTGTGGACCACTTGATGTAGCCTGAAAGTCAGAGACTTGAAAAAAGGCCACACAGGTAGATGAAATCTCCATCGGATATTATGTTCAACTGTGTCCAGCTGTAATTTGTTCAAAAAAAAAATTCATTTGCTCAAAACAGAGATACTGTATACTACTGTTCAAAAGTTTGGAGGTGAGTAAAATGTATTAAATGTTTTTGAGTCTTTTGTGCTCAACCTCTTTTTAGATTTTCTATCTTAAAATGAATTTTAAGCATCATTACTCCAGTCTTCAGTGTCACATGATCCTTCAGAAATCATTCTAATAAGATGATTTGCTGCGTAAGAAACATTTCTTATTATTATCAATGTTGAAAACAGTTGTGCTGCTTAATATTCTTGTGGAAGATATCTTTAAATCGAAAGTTCAGAAGAACAGCATTTAGTTGAAACAGAAATATTTTATGACATTATAAATGTCTTTACTGTCACTTTTGATCAATGTAATACATCCTTACTGAATAAAAATATGAATTTACTTCCCCCATACTTTTGAACAGTAGGGCAAATATGCTGTGCAAACTTCTTGTCCCATAGATTTGATTAAACTGATCATAAAAAAAATGCCATTTAAATATTCAATTTAATTGACATGGTGTAACGGTGGTTCCTGACAGGAATCTCCAAATAAAAAATAATTTCTTACAATGATAACATAAAGTCTGTTTTCTTATACATTCTGGCAACAATACTGTCATGTTTTAAGTCTGTTGGTCACATTTTGAGTTTGTTTCTGATCTGTTTTCCTGTTCTGTGAATGTCTGTGTTTCTTAAGCCAGGATCACACTGTACGATTTTGCCATTTGAGAAAAATTTTGCAAATCCTAAAAGATTCCTCTGATCCTAGGCTAAAATCTTAAGTCTTTGATCGTTAGTTTGACATGTTCACCGACAGCCGATTAATGACCATTGCGATCAAATTTGACCTCAGACGAAATTCTGGCAGTGTCAGATCATTTGACTCACAGTCCTGCAGTTTGACTTCTCCTACTACGATCGTCAAATTGTCTTCGTTTTTCAAGACAAGCCATGACCAAAATTAATGTTAGAGATTTCTTTGTAGCCACCATTTCAATCCCGCTTGTAATGCAGCTCACATCACTGAACGTGACATTGATTGATGATGTAAAACTCTGGACGAGTTTTCTTGTGTGCGTCTGTTTTTAATGTGTCTTGACTGTCGTAATTCTGACATTAATGACCACAGAGATCTTACAGTGTGACATGGCTTACAGCGATGATCATGTTCGTACAGTCTGATAAGCAGCAATCGTGCACCCGGCTTAAGTTAGATTTCTAGTTTGCTAATTAGTTCTGTCCTTTGCCTGTTTGTTCCCTTGGTAACTGATTTGAGTTTGTTCTGTTAAGGAGTGTTTAGTTAATTAGCCCCTCTTGTTTGCTGTCTATTTAAATTCTGTGTGTCTTTCAGTTCATGGTCAGTTCTATGTCGTTTTATGTTGGTTGTTTTGTTCCTGATCCTTGTTCCTGTGATTCTGTTTTGTGTAGTTTTGAGTTTATTTCTAAATAAAGACTGCTGCACTTAGATCCTGTTTCATCTCTGCTGCAACCAACGCTGACCTTTAAAATGGATCTAGCAGCAGAAAGAATTCTCCTCCTCTCACAGGGGAATCAGTCCTTCGAGAGAAACACACAGCCGTTCCTGGATTTACACCATCTTGTCCATTTATGATGATGATAGCCTGTGTGTGTTTTTTGCACCTGCCCAGAGACGGACCTCAAGGGACATTTAAGGAGTATGTGGACTGGGTACTCCTCTGCAATGTTTCCCCTTTTACCATCAGTGAGAGCGAGGAGGAAACCTGCGTGCCAGCCACAGCCATTGTTATCTGAGTCTGTTCCTGTGAGAGAAATTCCTGAGTCTGTTCCTGTGAGAGAAGTTCCCGAGTCTGTTCCAGTGAGAGAAATTCACCAGCCCGTTCCAGTGAGGGAAATTCAAGAGCCTGTTCCAGCCTCAGAGTCAGCTCCTGAGAATACAGCGCTGACCATTATGGCAACGGCCATTTTGTGTGTGTGGGCTGGACACACGTGACTGTTCCAGCCCCTGACCAGAGTCCAGTGACGGCTCCAGCCGCTGACCAGGGTCCAGTGAAATCTCCAGCCCCCGACCAGAGTCCAGTGACGGCTCCTGCCCCCGACCAGAGTCCAGTGTCGGCTCCTGCCCCCGACCAGAGTCCAGTGACGGCTCCAGCCCCCGACCAGAGTCCAGTGACGGCTCCAGCCCCCGACCAGAGTCCAGTGACGGCTCCAGCCCCCGACCAGAGTCCAGTGACGCTCCAGCCCCCGACCAGAGTCCAGTGACTGCTCCAGCCCCCGACCAGAGTCCAGTGACGGCTCCAGCCCCCGACCAGAGTCCAGTGACGGCTCCAGCCCCCGACCAGAGTCCAGTGACGGCTCCAGCCCCCGACCAGAGTCCAGTGACGGCTCCAGCCCCCGACCAGAGTCCAGTGACGGCTCCAGCCCCCGACCAGAGTCCAGTGACGGCTCCAGCCCCCGACCAGAGTCCAGTGACGGCTCCAGCCCCCGACCAGAGTCCAGTGACGGCTCCAGCCCCCGACCAGAGTCCAGTGACGGCTCCTGCCCCCGACCAGAGTCCAGTGACGGCTCCTGCCCCCGACCAGAGTCCAGTGACGGCTCCTGCCCCCGACCAGAGTCCAGTGACGGCTCCAGCCTCCAGCCCCCGACCAGAGTCCAGTGACGGCTCCAGCCCCCGACCAGAGTCCAGTGACGGCTCCTGCCCCCGACCAGAGTCCAGTGACGGCTCCTGCCCCCGACCAGAGTCCAGTGACGGCTCCAGCCCCCGACCAGAGTCCAGTGACGGCTCCAGCCCCCGACCAGAGTCCAGTGACGGCTCCAGCCCCCGACCAGAGTCCAGTGACGGCTCCAGCCCCCGACCAGAGTCCAGTGACGGCTCCAGCCCCCGACCAGAGTCCAGTGACGGCTCCAGCCCCCGACCAGAGTCCAGTGACGGCTCCAGCCCCTGACCTGAGGGGGCTATACGAGCCTATTATCAAGGCCACGGAGGCCAATGGTCCCCCGACCCATGGTCCCCCGAGCTACCTGCACCTTCCTGGAGGCTTCCTGTTCTATTAATCCATGCCCTCGTCAGCCTCCAGGGTACCCACCCTCCCTCCAGGGTACCCACCCTCCCACCCATTTATGGATGTAATACGACGTACTTTCATGTTTTGAGTCCGTTTATCACGGTTTGTGTTTGTTTCTGATCTGGTTTTCTGGTCTGTGAATGTCTATGTTTCTTGGTTAGATTTCTAGTTTGCTAATTAGGTCTGTCCTTTGCCTGTTTGTCTCCTTGGTAACTGATTTGAGTTAGTTTTGGTTGGGTGTGTTTAGGTAATTAGCCCCTCTTATTTAGTTTTGTTCAGGTGTGTTTGGTTAAATAGCCCCTCTTGTTTGCTGTCTATATAAACCCTGTGTGTCTTTCAGGTCAATGTCGGTTCTACGTCGTTTTGTTGGTTGTTGTGTTCCTGAGATTCTGTTTTGTGAAGTTTAGAGTTTATTTCTAAATAAAGACTGCTGCACTTAGATCCTATTTCATCTCTGCTGCAACCAACTGACAAATACAGTATTGCAATCCCCAATTTTTTTTATTAACCTGTTAACTGTCACCCCCCTTTTTTTAAATATACATGAAAATGCACATTTCGAACTTAAATGGTTGTAGTTCAAGAATGCTTTGGAATATAGACGTACGATTGGTCTCGTTTTAAAGAAGACATTTGGCAGATTTTTGTAGAAGTGAAATAAATTAAGAAAGTGTAACAGAAAAAAAGTAATAGAAGTTTGAGTTTATGAAAATGTACAATGTAAAACAATTTATTATTCATATTTTATATAAAATATATATTTTCAAAACCTGGGCGACTCTAAAACTGCACAAAAAAAAAATCAAAGCCAAAAATCTGAACAAGTTGTGTTTCAAATTTTAGGTTGATATCTAAAAAAATTAGCTTTCAGTGAGATTTTGTTTGGGCGCAGTACCAAACTTTTTCACTAGATGACAACCAGACTCCATTACTGCCCATATAAGGGCGCCTTCATTTCCATATGTGTTTTGAGTGATATGAACCATTATTTCCACAATTTTCATACAATTTATGAAGTAGACATCCTATTCAGAAGTAGTATGGGAAGTTTGGCAGATTTTTATATGAATTAAACCTCTAAGAAACACACAAAAATAACAAGTATGTGCGTTTCGCTATCTTTTGAACTCTTGGCATGAAAACAAACTGAGGTTTCTACCCTTCTTTCATGATTTTTCATGTTCATCACTATTTCAAAATAAAGGTCTAAACACGCCTTAGGAGTATGAAAATATTCTTGTTGCAAACTGATAAATTACGGCTCCTCTGTAATTTATTTTGAAAATCAATGTATGGAAATACAAAATCAATATGGAAACTAGAGATTGTAAGCTTTCAAATGATATATAGTTTTTCAAGATTAGTTTAGGTTTAGTATAGGATATTGATGTTTTACAAATGTAATAGATTTGGGCCCACCGGTGGGCCGGTGACAGAGTACTAAGTATTAGTTCTTCTATTCAAGATAAATTAACTCCTCTCATTACAACTTCACCATGCAAAAAAGAAAGAAGTTAGTTTCCTGAATATTTCAGTGTTTTGTTAAAATAATGTTATACACAGTGTGCTCCAAAATTCTGAAGTCTACAATCACATGGAAAATTTGGTTTTATTATTTCTACCTGAAAATACACCAACCATACCCTTCAGTAGAAAAGGGCTGTGTGAATATTTGTCAATGATTTGCAGGTGAGTAAAAAACAACAACAGATTGACAGTAATTGTGAACTATTCCTTCAATGAATGCTATTAAATTATAAACAGCGACTTATAATTTAAATAGATTAAATAGATTTAAACAGTGAACACAGTACCAAGTGCTTTATTAATTATATGCCAGAAAACAGAACGTGAAGCAGTTTTCTATAATTTACAATGTGAGAATCCATAATATCATTCCTGCTAACTTCATAAATTCATTACTTTCTACCACTGTTCTTTGTTCTTTTTTATTTCAGGCTCTGTTGATCTGTGTTGATCAGTCCCTCTTGTTCAGTGGAGGAAGGTCATCGTGATTTTGCCAAGTAAGACATGTTCCTTGATCAACATTCCTGTCCAAAAACACTGTATTTAATTGTTTCATGTGATTCAGCTATTGTATACCTGCTCATTTGTCATCAGTTTTGTCCATGGAATTCGTAGCAACTTTCTAATGCACTTGTTGTTCTAAAGCCTGAATGTGCCTTCTTCCTCTTTCTTCGATGTCCACACTTCGCAACCTTGTCCCTCATATCTGATTGGAATGTTGTTCCAGAATCAACAAAGATGTTGATCCAGGAACATGTATTACTTCGTGAAATCACGTTCAACGTGGCTGTCGGCAACATGCAAAATGTAAGACACAATATGATATACAGCATACATTATGCTGTTTGATCTGCAGAATATAATATAAAAAGATAAATAATAGATGCAGAAATGCTGTAAAAGAATGGGAAAGTAGCATACAGGCAGAAAATAAATTACAGTATCTGTTTTGGTCACAGCCACTGGTTATTTTTCACATCCTCTGGTAAAAAGATGTTGATTGCTTGTTTAAAGTGATCTTGACGTCTCTCTCCTGAAAGACAAAGCCATATTCCATTAGTTTCTATATAAGACCAGGAATGATGGCAAACAAGACACTTATTGAGTAAGTGCTTTGCTTACCTGGACTTGTGTCTGATGAATATCACAATGCCTGCTATTGCGATAATGATGACAATAACTCCAAACACAATGCCAATAGTAGATGAAGATGCACTTCTTGCTGTGAGGAATTTAGGACAATGTAACTCTTCCAGATATACATATATGTGTGTGTGTGTGTGTGTGTGTGTGTGTGTGTGTGTGTCAGTAATTTGTCTGACAAATTAATTTTTCTGTGCTAAATAATGCCATATTGACTGGTCACTGTTTAAAATTGTTTTTTTTGAAATAAAACAATTAGAATGAGTCATGAAAGCTAGACAGATTTCTCTGAGGCGATTCTCTTGTTTGAGGAAATGTGTTTTCTAATGTCAACCAACTTCCGTTGTTAGGCCACAGTCAGTTGTTCACTGACTGTGGTCTAACAACGGAAGTAGGTTTATGAGTATACAGTGAAAAACAGACCAAAAAAAATTTTAGTAACACCAAAATACTAAACACATTTGAATTATTTCAGAATACAGAGGAATAACCTTATTAAATTAATATAAATGGTAGCTTCACATTACTGTTCCATTTGTTAGCATTAGTTAATCTTAGTTACAACACTTACTAATAAAACATTCAAATAAAAAGTTTTATGGACTTGAGCCAACATGAATTATTAATAAACAGTTGTACAAAATAAAGTTGTTAACAAAGATGAATAAATACTGTAACAAATATATTGCTCAGTTTTAGTTTATATTAGTTAATGCATTGATATAATTTTAAAATAATTTTTAAATTTTGATTTCTAGGCCTAGGATGATTTTTTTTTCTAGTTGTTTTGGTCTAAAATATTTCATTTTATCTTTTATTGATCACACTTTAGTTTAGAGTCTAATTCTCACTATTAACATTAACTATGACTTTTTCCTCAATAAACTCCTAATTACTGCTTTATAATTATGGTGGTTGTTAAGGATTAAGGGATGCAGAATATGGTCAAGCAAAATAAGGCATTAATATGTGCTTTATAAGTACTAACAGTCAAAATCCTAAGCAACTAGTTAATAGTGAGAATTGGATCCTAAACTAAAGTGTTACCGTTTTATTTTACCCCCTAAAATGATTTTTAAATCATTCAGTACTGGCAAATATTGGAAATTCAATTATCAAAATGTGCAATTTAAGTGCACTTCTCAGTATGAGTTGAAATATTGCATGTCAGTTTATAACTGTTCTTACTTTGTATGTGATGTGTAACCTGTAGATTCACCCCTCTCTGTCCTGGTAGCTTGGCCTTTAGGTGGTCGGTGATGAACCGGAACATGTAAACGCCGCTGTCTGCTGACTTCAAATCAGATATCATCAGAGAACAGTTTTTGCTCCCCGTCTGCCCAAAGTACCTGATGCGGCCCTGATACGAGGGCTCGGGAAATATCCCTGCACTGTGGTACACGTATCTCGGAGTGATGCAGTGGCTTTGATTCAGACACCACATCTCTGACAGCACTTTGTGTGGTACTCCCTGCTCTGACTCCTCAGGGAAGTCATAGGCGCACTGCAGAACTACAGAAGACCCAAGAGGAGCATGGACTGGATCAATGGGAACACGCACTATCCAGTTGACAGCAAGGACGCCTGAAATGGAAGCATATGAGTAATTCTGAGGAATCTCATTAGAAACAGCTGGTTGGAAACAAAGTGAAGTCTAAATAGCATTCCCATCTGTGCCTGAAAAAGCAACTTAGTCTTAGAGAACTCTTCTGATGTTCTAAGTCTCACCTGACAGAATCAAAGATGTCAGAATCCATATGCCTGCAAGGAGCTTCACAATCATGTTTGCTCCATCAAGTAGGCTGCATACTGAGCAATAGCAATCTGAAGACATCACCCTTGTCTGGTTTTGAGTTCCTCCTCCTTTGTCGTCATTTATACTTATACTTCCTATTATTCTCTTTTACATTTTTTGTTTGTTTCTTTTTTCATGTGGTGCATGTTTTATTTTTGTAACATACGTATATGTTATTTTATGATCACAATCTATTAGGCTACTAATACATTTTAACAATTAAAAATGAATATTACTTAATATTTAATGTGTTTATGGCATATATGGCACATCTAAAGAACATATTATAATTATTATTAATGTTATTTGTAGTTACCAATAATATATAGGCCTAATAAAAGTATTTATTTACATCTATTCACATTCTTTTTATATTCATTATCGTTATTCAGTTTGAAGGATCAGTGTTTATGTGCGAAAATTTATATAAATCAAACAAGATAGCCACACACATTTACCATATGGTATCATGTTATGTATATGGCTGTATTATTGGTTATGCTTTAGTCGCAGTCGTATCGCTCCATGACGTGCTTCATCAGATGAGCTGCTCCTGAAGTTGAGATGGGGTGCGCGCACACACAGATTCACCTGTCTAGCGCGCGCGCACCTTCACACGCACACACACACCTGCGTTTCTCTGAGACTCTACTGACCGGAAGAGGGAGGTTTCCACCCCAGCGAACAGCACAGAGAGAGTAGAGAGAGTGAGGAGAAGAGCTGTTCTGACTGCCGGAGAATAGCGTCATTTAAAAACAAGAAGAGCGTAGGACTCCGGGGAAAGCGAAATGTCAGCGAGGATTTTTGGATTAAACAACTGATTTACCACTTCATCTCTTTATTTACTACTTCAAAAGTTCATCCAAAGACCTGTAGTGGAGAGGTAAATGTGAAAACTGTTTTTACTATTATGAGCATTAGTGACAACCAGAAATAAAATACAGTTAATTTTGATATATTTCCAAAATGTGCATTTATATCCAATAATGATAATCATCATCTCCAGAATTTGTTTCTTTTGTAACTGCCACTGGCTTATGTAACGGACCATCAGGACAAAATTCGTTAAATTGGATCTTACTGATTATAAACTGGATGTGAAATTAGCTTCTTCTTTTTTTATTTAACATTTAAAAAATTGCTATGGATTCATGTCCTGATTCATGAGAAAATAAATCTGAATACTTGGAAATACTAAAGACAAAAAGTCAAAAGTAAGTTTCTCAACACTTAAACCGTTTCAGCCCTCTAAAATTTAAAACTTGAGTTTAATTGGCTTAAATTAAACAAAATTTACGGTTACAATCTTGCAATGGTAAATTGATTACACTTCAACTAATTTGACCCATTAAAACGTGAGTAGAAATGGCAGAAATTATTGCCACAAGGTACATTTTGGGAAATAATATTAGTTTTTTATAGCATCATGTTAAAAACATTTTACAGTGATTGTTAATAACAGCACAGTCTGTAACCCTCTGAAGTTTTTCTCAGTTTGCACTTTGGTTTATTTAACTTGCTTAACCCATATTTGTCCATGACAGCAGTTAAATGATGTTTTCTAAGCTTTTCTAAACATTTCCAGGTCTGAAAGAAGCAGCAAATCAAAGTTTGGAGGAGGAAACATTGAAATCCATTCCAAGCTTATTAGTCAGTTTTCTGTTGGATAAAGATGCCAGAGAAGAAGATCGGTGAGTGCTGAGCTGTTTCTCTCTTTTTTTTTTTTTGACATCAGACGACTGGTGTGTTAAAGATTAACAGCTGGCCGGTGATGGGTCATGTACTCGGTTTGTTTTGGTCAGTCTGAATCTGTGTATCACTTTGACAGAAGGCCAAAAGGTGACAAGACATGACATGACGTGATTTGACCATACAGCTGTTTTCATGTATACAATGGATAAAAAAAAAATTAGGGTTAACTGTAAATGTATCCACTCTTGAGAAAGCTAAACCTTTGTTATCTTTCTCAAAAACAAATGCGGTTCAATTTTTTATGCGAGCTTGTAAATTTAGATGAACTACAGCAAAAACAAAACTATATTCGTTTATCCAATTTTTTTTCTGGCTGCTCAGTGCTCATATTTAATATCTCACAGGTGACCATCTATTTGAATTCTCATTAAAAATGAGACACTGTTCTAGACCTAAACATTCCCTCAGTGGATACAGAACATTTTAGAGCCGACACAACAGTTTTGTTCTGATTAATGTTCATTTTTAACCACATTTAAAGGGGCGTGTGATGTTTTAATTTGTCCGCAAAACATGAATCATCCAGGTATGATGGTCTTGAGAGAGAGAGAGAGAGAGAGAGAGAGAGAGAGAGAGAGAGAGAGAGAGAGAGAGCAGTGTACCATGAAGAAGCTCTGTCTCATACACACCCCCCACTCAGACAAAAGTACTACTTGTTCTCCGGTCAAATGGGTCAAGGCAGGTGCCGTAGAAACAGTCTGAGGCAGTGGGGAAATCCTCAGGAATGAAACGGGAGACAGCAAACAGGAAAACATCACACTGTTTCAGTTTTGTTCTGACCTCTAATGTAGCTTTTCAAAGCGGGCTTGGAAAAAACGTCACTGGTCAGTTGAGAGTCACGGTGAGCTTTGGATGGTCACATTTGGCCTTTTCTCTTTTTACATCGATACTGCGTTTTTTTTTATTGTTTAACAGTTTGCATCAATGACCAAGATGTTTCACAACTAGAATTACAACAGTACTCATATAGATTCAGTCCAACATCTAGATAAATAAAATATTTCATAATTTAGAGGCATATTGAAATACTTTCTGATTGGTCAATAATGGAATTTAAGGATGCCAAACTGCATAATTCATGCAGATGACTGATTTTCTAAAGTAAGGGTACAATTGTTTAGTTTTTGAAAGAAGTCTCTTCTGCTCACCAAGGCTGCATTTATTTAATCAAAATACAGTAAAAACAGTAATATTGTGAAATATTTTTACAAATTAAAATATATTTTTTTCTATTTGATTATATTTTAAATGTAATGTGTTCCTATGGTGCAAAGCTGATTTTTCAGCATCATTACTCCAGTCTTTAGTGTCACATGATCCTTCAGAAATCATTCTAATATGATGATTTGCTGCTCAAGAAACATTTCTGATTATTATCAATGTTAATATTCTTGTTGAAACAGTAATACATTGTTTTCATGATTCTTATCATTCATTATAAATCTTTACTGATCGATTTAATGTGTCTTTGAGGAATACAAATATTAATTTCTTTAAAAAATAAAATATTACTGATCCCAAACATTTCAACGGTAGTGTAGATGTTCTAGTTTTGCATCTTTTTAGTCACTTGCCGTCTTTTTATTTGCACATAGTTCAACAAAACAGTTTCAACTTCATAATTCATTTATTGGGAAAGTAATTGTGTAACGAGCAGGATAAAACAGTTAGTCATTACTGCTTGATTAATATTTCACTTCACATGAGATGACCATGTTGGATTTTATTTTACTCTGATGAATCTGTACATTACTGCTTACATCCTGTAGTGTAAGAAATAATGTTAGAGAATAGGATTCCTATCTCAGCTCTTGGTCTTAGAAATTACAGTTCAATGAATCATGGAAAAAGTAGCTGCCGATTCCCCACCATTTCTTCATTTCATCATTTCTTATCATGACAGAAACATCTAACATCATTTGTTTGTTTGCACCATGAGGATCATAAGAAATACTTGAAATACTATAAAGACGCGTCCCAATGACACATGCAAAGGGCTGTGCGCTCGGCCCTGATGCAGAGCTGCGGTAACCTGTTTTGTGTGTTTGTTTGCTCTGGGCTTATCAGACAGAACAGTCTCTGCAGAAATCTGATGTCGCATGGGCCTACTGTTAATCATCACACCAGAGATTCTGTCTGAAATAGGTTTTCATGCTTGAATATTCAAATAGCACATTATTTTTCACATACATTGCTGCATCTCTCTCTCCCTCTTCCAGTCTGTCAGTAACGCTCTGGGGTGCGAATTCCCAAAGCCAACTATGGCCGCAAGTTCTGTCGTTACCAATACGCTGATTTCAAGCAGCCGCCATTTTGAAATCGAAAGCGAGGCTCCGGTGGGAAGAACCCCTGAAGTACAGATAGACAACAATGCCTTGGACTACCAACTTGAAGCTGCTGCCGCGATTTACACTATTGGATGTTAATATCCAATATGTAGGATATGAATATAGTTCGTTCCTGCTTCTTTTTTTACGTTCTGAATTATATATAAAAAAATGATTAAATTAGAAAAAATTATATCAAAATTTAAATAGTTTTATTTATAAATGAATTTCACTGTATATAGTCTAAAATGTGAAAAAAAATATATGTACATTTTTAGAATAACTCATTTCTACATTAAACACAACAATACGCCATCGCATTCGCGAGTCGCGACTCTCCTATGATTAAATGCGACACTTGCAATTTCAAAATGGCAGCTGCGTGAAATCAGCGTATAGAGTTCAATGGAACTTGTGACCATAGTTGGCTAACGATGCTTTTGGGAAACGCACCCCTGTTTAGTTCCTGTCTCTATGAAGCCCCTCCTTCTGAAAAGCACAATGTGTTCTGATTGGTCAACCGCTTTGAGCGTGTTTGGGAAATGCCACGCTCATAACTGCAAGTTCAAACACACTACGTAACTCAACCAGGGCTCACCTCCCTTTTCTGCAAATGGCTTGGTCGGGAATTATTCAAATAAAGAATATTGTGACGGGTTCGTTTCCCGGAAGAAAACTCAAGGCTGCAGTGGAGGCGTTTCAGGGCATTAAAAAAAAAGTATGCACTGATATAGAGATTAAGGGCCCTATTTTAAGGATCTAAGGACATGGTCTAAAGCGCATGGTGCACTTAGGGCTTGTCCGAATCCACTTTTGCTAGTTTAATGATGGGAAAAATGGTTGGCATGCCCGGCGCATGGTCTTAAAGGGTTGTCCCTGTTCTCTTAATGAGTAACGGGTGTGTTTTTGGCGTAACGTGCGATAAACCAATCAGAGTCTCATCTCCCATTCCCTTTAAAAGCCAGTTGAGCTCGCGCCATGGCGGATTCGCTATTTACATGGCGGAAAGACTGAACGCTTCTTGAGCGAGCTATAAACGGATCAGCTTGTGCGCGAGGTTAAAGCGTGCAAGCAGACCATCTACACCTAGGGGACATCCCGCATTACACCATATCTTTATGTACACAATAATAATCTTTTACATTGTAATCCTTTTATTTGTAATATTTGGCATGTTTGTGTGCTGCTGCGCATCCCTGTGTGTGTATTAAGCAGAGTGTACACGCGTTGTGCGACAGTAATTCTTTTGGAGTGACTTTGTGTAACTTTGCAGACCTTTTTCAACTGTAGCATTACACACTGAAGATGAAAATGTTATAGGACCTCTTTAAATATTATTAAAAAGCCCACAGAATATGGTCCTTGGGATCCATGTTTATTTTAGGTGGAGCATATGGAGTCTTGTCAATGAATGTAGTTTATTTTGGTTGGAGCCGTGGTACATTGGTACAGTAAGGCATGTGCTTGAAATGCAGGGGATGCAGGTTTGATTCTGGCCTGTATTATTGCTCAGATGTTGCTATTTTATAGCTAATGAGATCTAACACATTATTTACTTAAAAATATGATTTTTTACCTACAGTATTTTACACATTTAGCATCAAGCGCTTGCAGGAAAGCCACCTATTATGATTTTTCTCATTGTATTTTCATATCATTGGCTTTTAATAAAAGTAAACGAAATCAAGGATGCATTCTTCTTCTTTTTTTAACATGAGTAAATCAAATCAAAGTGAAAACGAAGAAAAATGTGTCCATTAAGTTAAGTTTAAGGACAATATAGCAAGGCAATAAAAATAAAAATTCAGAAATAATATATCTTTAAAAAGCCATGTTAAATATTAATATAATATAAAAATATATTATTTTCTTTAAACTTTTAATATAATATATATATAAAAAAATGATGTATTATTTTTTAATTTTTTTATTTGATTCTTTCACGTCAAGAATAAATTCATTAGGAGAAGCAAAACATTATTATTAAATAATAAGACAGTAGCCAAAAAAGAGTACATTATTAATATATAATTTTATTTATATTTTATTAATGGTTCGAATACATAATTTAGAAATGTTTGTGGTCATGTGGAAATCTTTAACCTTTGTTTCCATATCTTGGCAAATCTGAGCAAAGTATGGCATTGTTGAGATCCTCTGAAACTCTAAAAGAGACACATGTGAGATAGGGTGTTTTTCTCAGAATAAACATCTGAGAATAAACAAAGTCATATTTTTATTCGGTGCGTGTTTTATATAGGCTATTGATTGAGCATATAATCATAGTATAATAAAGTCGGGCTTGTAAATGGTAGAACTGCAAATGATCAGTGCATGCAGGTCTGGATATGATATGTTTTTTGGCATTGGTCAATAACACTGACATGCTACATTTATTTTGTCTTGCTGACACTGCTCTCTCTCTCTCTCTCTCTCTCTCTCTCTCTCTCTCTCTCTCTCTCTCTCTCTCTCTCTCTCTCTCTCTCTCTCTCTCTCTATGTGTGTGAGTGTGTGGTTCAGATATACTCTACGTTATGTGGATAAAATGACATTTTTTGGTATAAGGAAAACAGCTTAGAAATCATATTAAGTGTGTGTGTGCGTGTGGGGAGAGAGAGAGAGAGCTGATCATGACACTGAGATTCAGTCTCCGTTTACTTTAGCAGAGAGGAATTGATGACTTTGGACTATTGATTTTGTTCATGGTTCTGTTCTTTTCATCAGCTTTGTCATGAGTTATGTGTTTGCTCACAAGCATGAATTTTAACATTCACAAAATCTCACATTACTGCATTAAATACATGCTTTGTCCTGTCCTACAGGAAGTCCAGGGATGACCATCTTCAGTCCGTATCGGGTGGTCGCTGCGGTAGGCGTGATCTTGATCATACTGGGGGGACTGGGAGCCGCCATCTGGGCCCTTGGTAAGACTTTCGGCTCGGCTTTCTGGGAATTCTGGTTTGCTTCTAGGAACTGCTGATTTAAATTTTACTTATTTTGTTTGTTTGATTTTCAGTCACGTATCTTAGAACAACAGAAGATACTGGATTATTTGATGGTAAGCATTGTTCATTTTTAATTACATGTAAATATATTAATATCATATTTAAAGAATATTATTATGAGTGTAACAATATATCGTGTCACAATATATCGTAATACAAAAATGCAACAATATGTATCGTGGATAGTGACAATATGTATTGTGTATAGTTCACCAAAAAAACAAATTACTGTGTGTAGAAAAAAAATCAAGTTTACAGATTTTCAGTGTCAGTATTATTAAACTACTACATATAATGTTGAATATAATGTATAATAATGCAATGGGGGAATATTTGTGGGTCCTCCTGATAATGCCAAATGTCTTATGTTACCAGTAAAAAGTGGCCTACATTATTTTAAATATATCTAGTCAGTGACAGAGTGCAAGCATATTCGTCTAAAATAATTCTGTATTTTCCACTTCAGAATCATGAATATTTTTATTCTGGTGTCACCATTGTCCTGTGAATTGGGTTACCAGCACCAAGTCCAAGCCTATTCATTTCCACACCCACAATGCAATACCAAATTTAGCATTTTAATTAAAAGTTCATTTTTTGTTAACCTTTTACCATATGTCTTGGAGTATCGCAATAATATCGTATCGTGAGTTCAGTATCGTGAGATGTATCGTATCGTGAGTTCAGTATCGTGAGATGTATCGTATCGTGAGTTCAGTATCGTGAGATGTATCGTATCGTGAGTTCAGTATCGTGAGATGTATCGTATTGTGAGTTCAGTATCGTGAGATGTATCGTATCGTGAGTTCAGTATCGTGAGATGTATCGTATCGTGAGTTCAGTATCGTGAGATGTATCGTATCGTGAGTTCAGTATCGTGAGATGTTGTCACGGAACACACACAGGAGGCTGAAAATCCAAGTGCAGTAATTTTAATTTAAAGGGCAATCCAAACTCATAGTCATCCAGGCAGGGGTCAGTAATCCAAACAATCCAAACACAAGCACCAAACCAGCAACACGAAAGCAGACCAGGAAGTGGTGTGACATTATACAACGAATCCGTACACATACAAACACAGACAGGGCATATATACACAGATCTAACAAGACTAACAATGAACAGCTGGGAACAATGATGACGGGGAACAGCTGAGTGCAATGAACTGATGAGTGACAGTGACAGACAGAATGCTGGGAAATGAAGTTGTAGTGATAATCAGATAGGTAATCGAGCCAGCTCTGGTATGTTGAGTAAACTAACTAGATTCTAATTTACTAAAGTCTCTTCCATTCGTGAAACAAAGGGGACAGTGTTTTGAATTGATTAAATCATCGCACATGCAGCGGCTTCTCTGATGAATGAACAACGAAGTGCTTTGCTTACTAATCGAGCCAGCTCGGAACATGTGACTCGAGATGACATCTCGTGAGTCCGGCCAAAGACCACGCGACCCCTTTGGGTCTCCTCTTATTTAATCACCTCACACACAGAGCATAAGTGTAATAACGTAATCACCACCACTCAAATGATTAAACTCATCAACTCAGAGGAGTACGCACACACACGAAACTCCCCGGAGGGGGAGTGAGCAAGAGTCCACCACCCCGGCAAACTCTAACTGAACTCTGATACACACACACACGCAGAAACACTCATTCATGAACTTTTAAATGCTTACCTCTTTAAACGTATGAAGTGTTTCTCTTGTTGTGTTTTACAATCCCCATGTGACCAAATTGATGTAACTATAAGCTTTTATGGTATGTAATAAGTTTGACATTCGTTTAATCACGAAAAATCATCTATCTGCATTTTACTAGCCCTAGGAATGTCGCGCTGGGTATGATTGGAATCAGAGGAATCGAATAAGATCGAATCACTGACCCAAAGTGCAACATGAGGCATACTTTTATCAATACCAGTTTAGAAGTGTATTTTTACTAAATGTTATCTTCCATGCACATGACCCGGAGGGCGTGTGTTTTCGCAAACACAGAAGTTTGACAACACGCCCCCTCCCAAACGATTGGATAGGACACGCAAGAAGGGCGTGCCTCTAGCTCCTTCAAAACTCGAACGCCACAATCTGTTCGATGCAGTTTCTACGCCACATGAGAACTTTTCCTGTGAGAGGATCCATGGCTCCTTCGGGGAGCTTTCTCCGTTTTCTTTAATCTTTCTTTATTTTCGTCTTCGGACTTTTCTTACGTTTAGTTTCAGTGAAATGAACGTAATCGGCAACTTCAACCTGAAGGAGACTCTTCGAATCTGCAGCGACCACGCTCGCCCAGAAGAGCTGAGAAAGCACGCACCCGCTCCTAAGGACACGCACGCAAGACGCGGTTTTCCTCAGCAACACCAGGAGAACCAAAGACCTTTAAGCCTTCATTCAAACTAACGCGCTTTGCCCGCTCTGAACTACCACGTGAACGCATGACGCGAGGACAGAGACACGCACCCTTATTCACATCAACCACAAAGAGCTTGTGCAAGTAACCGTTTACCATTCTTTCGAGGTTTAAGATCTGTTGATTCTTGGTGTCTAAAAGGTTCTGTGTCTATGATGAATTTTGCCAAACCAGAAGATCTCTCATCTTCGCACTCTCTCTCTCTCTCTCTCTCTCTCTCTCTCTCACTCCCAATCTTGCGCTCTCGCAATCTCTCTCTCTCACTCCTGTTTGTTATTCGTCTGTCTCATTTGTTTTACTGTTTACTGTACATACATGTATCCCGTGTTTAAATGTAGAATTCTGTATCCGTAGTTTCACTTTATTAAAACCATTATATTCTTGATTGTTTTGAATGCTCATATTTTACAAGTCAATGAAATGCGATCCTATAGCTACAAAGCTTTACAAGTTGTTACTATATCAGTAACGTACATTTTATAAACACGAGAAAATTAATGTTCACGGCCGGAACATTGAGATTTCTTGGAGTTTATAAAAAGGGATAACGTTGTTGAATTAATTGATGGGTTAATCTTACAGCCGTTTGCTGGACAAACCGATGGTTTGATAGCCAATTTATTCCCTTAAAGTTATCTCATATAATCGATCTGAAATGAGACCATTGATATATGAATGAGGAATTATAATTCGTTGTGATTGATCATTCATATATACAATCGATCTATTTTCAATTTCGATAATTTAACTGTAATATGCAATATATTAATCATATTCATGATTAATTATTAAAATTCCCTATGCATAATTTGAGCTAATTAAGGCACATCTCGATGTCGCTACAATATGGTGGAGAATGCAGGCATTTCAAACTTTGTTTTATGAGCAAATTCAGTTTCAATCTGTTTATATGGTTATTAATAATTTTGTGCACGCACGATATGGAATTTTGAAATTGTGAGATAAGTCGCAACGCGAACTCACTCCTAACTGACTGAGGCAAAAAACCGACGTCAGTCAGTAACGTTACATTTTAACAGCTGCTAAAATATGCATAGACATGTTTATCACTGTTAAATGCTGAGTACACTGCAGTATTAATATTGCAGATGTCCTGTTAAGAGACGAAGAAAACTCTCTGCAGGTGATACATTTTAATATGTTTAAAACCGCCTATTAAGACGAAGAAATCTCTTTTTAGTGTGAGACGTAAATCTGATCAGAGCGAGATTCCTTTGATTCAGTAGTAAAAGGCCTGATATTATAATCGTTAGAGTAACGATGAACTCCTGGTTTGAAAAAACATTGACTTAGCTACTCAATTGTAAAAAACCGAAAAGCATATTATCACAAGTGCTATTTGATATATGCTTGGAGTCGAAAACAGATGAATAATTCCTGTTTCCTTTTGCACGACGCAGCGAAGAAAACCTGCTAACGTGTTAAATAAATATAGCACCGATAAAAATCCAAAACTGAAAACATTTTTAATCAATGCCATTTGATAAATGTTATTTGGAGTTGAAAAACAGATGAATAATTCCTGTTTCCTTGCACAACGCAGCGAAAAAAAACCTGCCAATGTGTTTAAAATAAGTATAGCACCGGAAAGAAATCCGTCGAGATTTAAATGAGACAGTGCATGTCCCCCGAGACACTCGAAAGCGGCTGGTTGCAATACTACTGCCAAACGCTAGGGTGCGCCCTTGAGTGTTTTCCAGTATCAGATTGCCTCCACGCCCTCCATGAGCGAAATAGCGCCATCGTGTGGACACTAGCGGTAAAGTGTCTTTTCTTCAATTTTCTCTTCCCACAACTTCAAAGTTTACCAGTGAGATTTTGAACTTGTGTGTCTAACTTTCAATGCATGGCAATTTACAGCCTCGTTTACTAACATGATTTTCCCTGCCTTGACTGTGTGCACTTGTTTTGGATTTTGGTTCAAACCACATTTGAACTTAAAAATTCAAAATTATGTCTTAGCAGTTTCTGATGACCGCTCTGTTTTGAAATGGCTTTCTCCCAGTTGATCTTATGTTGGTTACTACCACTGACACCTCACTGTGGTCGTGATCATCAAATATAAGGCCAACCCTTAATTTCCTACACTTATTCAAATTTGGTTTGAAGCAAACAGATTTCAAGGTTAATTTGAATTAAGTCTCATTGCCTGTTGGGAATTGTTTTATGGCTTTTTCTATATTTCCCTTTTCAAATTATTTTTAATAATTTTGATTTTATTTTATTACAACTGTCTCCTTGCTGTTCTAGAAGTTACTTAACATCTATGAATACGCTTGATTTGAATCGTATTTAAACCAGTTTGAATGCAATTTAAATCAAGTTCTCTGTCAGCCAGCTTGACCACTAAGAGGAAGTGGCCCAAACCCCTTTGTGGCCCAAACGCGCCACTACAGCCTGCCTCCTCCTGTGCTCTTCCTGCGGCTCTAAAACTCTCCTCCGAAGGGAGACTAGGTTATTCTGATAATTAACATTGTCATAATTCCCTTTGTTTTTACCATAATTTTAGTAAAGCCGTTGCCTTTGATTTTTCTAAAAAAAAAAAAAAGAGACACTCAATTTGATTTAGATAAAAGAGCTTTAATTCACGTTGAGGTTCAATTGTTCTTCATCCTGTTTTGTGTTTGTAGGTAGAAATCTCTCTCGGGCTGTGGCGATTTGACAGTCAGCTCTGCTCGAGGTCCGGCGGGCTGGTTCGTCTGATCTGCGTCACCAGCACTGACTAAGCACGGGTCTCGGACTTTCCTGTATCTTTCCCTTCGTGCGGCCCGCAACACGACATTACCAATTCGGCACCGCTGGTTGTGTTCCAGGTCAAGTTGCTTGAGAGGGCGCACCTAGGTACAGATGCACCGAAAGGCCCGGGACACTGCTGTCAAGTGTTTGGGGCGACAGAAGGACCAACCACGATGCTGACTTCGAGCGGAATGACCTCATTTCACCCCAGGCAAACTAGAAAAAGGTATTAAACCCATCCACTTAATATTGGCCACGGAATCTAGAGATTCCCCGGTCATGGGAGTGTTTGGCTCCCTCTCAAAGCCACAAACTGCAGGCTTAGGCCTCCTTTTCCCCTTTTAACACTTCTCGTGTACTATTAATGCCATTTCATTACAGACCTTTCCATTTTTGATGGTTGCAGGTTACTTCAAACTTTGCTATCTTGCCATTGCTCTGTTCTGTTGTGCTCTGTTCCTTTCAGTTCATCTAGAGACAGAACCTCTTGAGACACCAAGGAAAGCTGAATAATAGTTTGACAACCAAGTCGTTAGCATAAACCGGTGACCCCTAAGCTAGCGCCCTGTCAAAAATCTTCATTCAGACACATGATGACCTACCCAAATTGTCCCACCGAACGGTTTAACTGTCTGCCTCAGTTAACCAGAATTTTCATACACGGCCTAGCCGGTATTATAGCTCGTTAGACATAGACGAACTTGCATTGGTCTCTCTGTGTGTGTTGTGTTCCTCTCGCCCACAGTGAAGCCAGTATGTTCCGGTCCTACAGTCCCACAACCCGCTGGGACAACATGGAGACATGGCTGAGATTCATGACACCTCCATTCCTGCCCAAGTTCGCCAGTGACAGAGCCCGAGCCAAGAGCAGCTGGACGCAGACGTGGACACGCTAATGTCGCACCAACCCAGCCAAAGCTCCCACGACAAAGACTGGGCCAAACACGTCAAAACCTCGCTTTCCAGCTCACCGCGCAAGCACGCCTCCGCAAAGGAGCCGCATCGCCCTGGAGCACAAGGTTGCAACGCCGAGGATGACAACGACCCCGAGCTACAAAAGGAAGTGGAAAGACTTCAAACTGCCCTGGCTAACCTTCATCGACACAGACCGAAGTGAATAGTCAGAGAAAAGAACCAGAGAGGAACTCGACGAGAAACTCCGACAAAGTGAAGCCTCTTGCAAAGAGCAGAGACCGAACTGAAAGAGACTCGAAAGCGCACGGCCTGCGAAAAACTCAAAAGAGGCCCGTGCGACCATCCACAAGCCCGTTCAACAGAGACAAGATCTCGAACACGAACTTGGCACCGATCACACAGAGTTGCCACACTCTTATAGACTGCAGCATGACCTGAAAAGGGGAAACACACACCACAAGTTTCCCCTGACCGGTCCGCACATTTCAGCCAACGCACAAGAGCTGAAAAGGGGGGGTGAAAAAGCCCGCCTTCCACACATCTGACAATCTACAGGACATTGATTTTTCACCTGCAGTCTCCAACCGGTGAACACACGTCACAGACACCCAGCAGCACAGACCTAGAAGAACCTGTGCTACCACCACCGGCTCTGAACGAGTTTGCTGCGGAACTTACAACGAACCTGTGACTGAGGACACAAGTTTCAAGAAACTTTCCCTCCAAAACCCGTCAGCCACCATAGTTCTTCTGCCCCCACGCAATGCCCACTCAACGATGCGTGAAGGTCCCCTCAGTAAGAATTCCTAAAACCCCAAATTCCTGAACTGCAAAACCAGAAGACACACTGCACGAACACCGTGCAAGACTCAGCTAAAAGGTCCTTGATCAACATCGGACATAAAACTTTTAAAAGTAGATGAAAGTGTGCTCAAAGAGTTGCAAGACTTTGCGTCTGTAAAATTAGAATTTTACTGATTTAAAGGAATCTTAGACGGACATGTAAGCCTCAACGGCCGACAGACTATGCACGACTCTTTTGAAACAAACGGTTTCTAGATGTTGAGTAAATCGGCACCGCTAAACATTAGGTTCCGTGACAGTGAAGAGTTACATAGAACACCAGCTCCAAATAGGGTATACGTTACCTTGACGCCAGAGTGTAGTAAAATCACCTGAGTTCTAAACTACCGTTAACCCACGGGCGTGCACTTGATCATCGCGATCCAACTAAAACAAAACGTGCAACACGTGTTTCGATCGCTGGCTTGTCTAAATGCCGATAAAACAATAGCTGGAATTGACATCTCTACTTCAAGTAAAAGAGCCTTAGATTCTCAATTTCCTTACTCTGTAAACAAATAGAATAGGACAAGCTTTGACTTGCAGCAATTCTATTTCCTTACTTTGTAAACAAATAGAATAAGTCATGTAAAGTAAAGAGCAAAGTACAATTAGCAAATGCCAAAACACATCTGCAGTTTACTAAATGGAACATCAAGTTCTTGAAAAACAAAGTATAGGCGCCTCCTGTTAACCCGTTAAAACGTGTGTGATTCATGTAAAATGTACAGACATTCTTCAAGTACTGTTGAATTGTTCTGACATGCTCTGGTTCCCATGACAACAACTTGCCACAGGAAGTGTTAACTCGTAATGTCACTTTTGTAAACAAACCAGCCTGGGTGGCTAAGCTAAATCTAGCCTAGCATCCAGCTAACTTAGGCTAAGCTAACCTAGCCTAGCATCAAGCTAACTTAGGCTAAGCTAACCTAGCTTAGCATCAAGCTAACTTAGGCTAAGCTAACCTAACCTAGCTCCCGTACAGCATAGGCTAAGCTAAATAACTTCCACAGTTAGCAGCTAGCATCATTTACTTGAACCCTTAATCACCGCCTGTGTTCCACAGGGCAGAGTATTCTAGAATACTTTCCTCAACACCAGTTAGGGTTTCTAATTATCCACTTTCCGTGTTTGCAATTCTTATTAGCTAAAGTTCACCTTCACTGGTTTAGGAATACTCCTTGCTAACCGTTGAAGACTAACTTCGCAGATCCCCTGTTAATTAAACTTAAGTTTAACTACATGTAAACTGCGTAACTAACTACAGAAGAATTTGTATAACCATAGGAATTTTCATCTGCATGTTGACTAAACCTTTGGAGGGACACACACGATGTGGTTTTGAACATGCAACCGCTACAACCCACTATAAAGTGTTGATCAAAGCAAATCCAAAGTTTAGTCACTAATGCCACTGATTATTCTCGACTTCAGATCATTCCTGTGTTTGATCATTTTATTCCATTTTGCTTTAGTTTTTATTTTAATTTCCTCTCTTATTCAAATGTGGTTCCAGTCCCCATAGGCCCCAGAAAGGAAACAGAGACACCTGTACTTGTGATTGTGTTTATTTTCAACAAGCGCACTCATTTTTGTGACCCTGAAACACAAGTATTTCAGCACTTCACTAGGGCACAACTATAGTCCAGAGAATTGATAATAAGCATTATTCGAATAGGACAGCTGTCCTTTTTCCCCCTATCATTCACTTCGTCAAGCCGGAGTGACCCACTAGTTAAGTCCAGAGAAATAATTTCGTCTTAAGACAATTATTTCATCTCGGCTATCCCCTTCACAGGACGTACTCTCGGAACCACAGAAAGTCTTGGCCTCCTAACATCCACAGTTAAGATAAGGATACAAGACACACTTCACTAGCTAGCCACACGTGAAACGCCTAGCTTTATGCTACATACCTAGTGAACCCGTTAAACCGTGGTTCTGAACTTTTAGGGTCATGCATTAGTCTCTCCCCACAAGTGTGACAAAAGTCACAGAGCCCCTGCTTCACCTTACCTTAACCTTTCAGCTTACCAAAGACTATGACAAAACAATGGACACTATGAGAAACCACCTCTCATCCCCTCCAACCACCCACGGACGCCGTCTGCAAAAACCGACGACCGGTGCTTCAGCCAACCTGCGTCAACAAGCACATGCTGCGTGCACTAAACAACATTCAGCGTTCTGCACCTGATGCCATCACTGCGCCACAGCTTGTGATGCCACAGTGCAAAAGGGGGGTAATGCCAATGTATGCCGCAGCACCAGAGACACTTGCAAGACACCGAAGCAAGTGGCATACTGGCATCCTCAAAGCGAAAAGACTGTCCGAGCCAACCGAGGACGACACTCGCTGAAATTTTTCCTCCCTTTCTCTTTCTCTCTCCCTTTCACTTTTACCAGGATGCTGCTGTGGTTCGCGATGCCTGTGCCTCCAGCCAGAGGACAGCCGCAATCGGACATCTCACCAGGTCCGACAGCAGGCATCGTCCGGAGAGGACAACAACTCCTGATCACCAACTGCAGGACCCACACCCAGAAAGTGTGTGTTCGACGCAACCCCCGCAACGTCTACAGAGCACCTCACCCCAGCACAGCAGCCCAGCTGTACAGCTGGACCCGTGCCCGATGGACAGAGGACTCCCTCGCTCACGCCAAGGCCGAGCACATGCTCAACCAACTTGATAAAATGACTGTCACACAAGCCGAGTTAGGTGGACACAACCGCCGCTCCAAACGGTTCCTGGGAGCTTTGCTCGGAGCCGCCGCTGCTGTCAGAACTCTGTTAAGCATTGGTATGCCCAGTGCCAACGCAGTGAACCATGTGACTGAAATTCGGACTGAGGTCCCACAGCTAAGACTGCAACTCACAACACAGAGTGCATCCCTACAGACCATCGGAAAGACATTGATGGGAACTGTGGTAATTCTCAACATTCACAGCGTTCTGCTGAACTAGACAGTAAAAGACTTTGCTCAAACTCCGCTGGTCACAGCCCCGGACGGGGTGGCCTACCACATGACCAGCGACACACCGCTGCACCTGGCCCCACATGTGCAGCCCACGACCAAAGACATTCACTATCTCTGCCTTAGCAAACCCTTCCGCAGAGACAACACTGACGGAACCTGCGGTTGCAACCCATGATCAGCGACACACGCTGCCTTGCAGAAGCCAAGCTCACGAAAGTCGTGCCTGAAGGTCTCAGACAGCATCCCCGGAAAAGGGGGAGCCAAGTCAGAGACCACGCCGAACCTCATCGGGCTGAGCCCTCAGTCCTAACAACCACCTGCCATCCGACCCTCATGACTTACCTGCTATCCTACCATCAGGTTCCACCTGCCATCCTACTTTCATGACTTACCTACCATCTGACCAATGTGACGGTTTAACGAGGCCGCCCACACGGGTCCTGCCAAACCGCCAAAAGGGGGAATGTAGTGATAATCAGATAGGTAATCGAGCCAGCTCTGGTATGTTGAGTAAACTAACTAGATTCTAATTTACTAAAGTCTCTTCCATTCGTGAAACAAAGGGGACAGTGTTTTGAATTGATTAAATCATCGCACATGCAGCGGCTTCTCTGATGAATGAACAACGAAGTGCTTTGCTTACTAATCGAGCCAGCTCGGAACATGTGACTCGAGATGACATCTCGTGAGTCCGGCCAAAGACCACGCGACCCCTTTGGGTCTCCTCTTATTTAATCACCTCACACACAGAGCATAAGTGTAATAACGTAATCACCACCACTCAAATGATTAAACTCATCAACTCAGAGGAGTACGCACACACACGAAACTCCCCGGAGGGGGAGTGAGCAAGAGTCCACCACCCCGGCAAACTCTAACTGAACTCTGATACACACACACACGCAGAAACACTCATTCATGAACTTTTAAATGCTTACCTCTTTAAACGTATGAAGTGTTTCTCTTGTTGTGTTTTACAATCCCCATGTGACCAAATTGATGTAACTATAAGCTTTTATGGTATGTAATAAGTTTGACATTCGTTTAATCACGAAAAATCATCTATCTGCATTTTACTAGCCCTAGGAATGTCGCGCTGGGTATGATTGGAATCAGAGGAATCGAATAAGATCGAATCACTGACCCAAAGTGCAACATGAGGCATACTTTTATCAATACCAGTTTAGAAGTGTATTTTTACTAAATGTTATCTTCCATGCACATGACCCGGAGGGCGTGTGTTTTCGCAAACACAGAAGTTTGACAACACGCCCCCTCCCAAACGATTGGATAGGACACGCAAGAAGGGCGTGCCTCTAGCTCCTTCAAAACTCGAACGCCACAATCTGTTCGATGCAGTTTCTACGCCACATGAGAACTTTTCCTGTGAGAGGATCCATGGCTCCTTCGGGGAGCTTTCTCCGTTTTCTTTAATCTTTCTTTATTTTCGTCTTCGGACTTTTCTTACGTTTAGTTTCAGTGAAATGAACGTAATCGGCAACTTCAACCTGAAGGAGACTCTTCGAATCTGCAGCGACCACGCTCGCCCAGAAGAGCTGAGAAAGCACGCACCCGCTCCTAAGGACACGCACGCAAGACGCGGTTTTCCTCAGCAACACCAGGAGAACCAAAGACCTTTAAGCCTTCATTCAAACTAACGCGCTTTGCCCGCTCTGAACTACCACGTGAACGCATGACGCGAGGACAGAGACACGCACCCTTATTCACATCAACCACAAAGAGCTTGTGCAAGTAACCGTTTACCATTCTTTCGAGGTTTAAGATCTGTTGATTCTTGGTGTCTAAAAGGTTCTGTGTCTATGATGAATTTTGCCAAACCAGAAGATCTCTCATCTTCGCACTCTCTCTCTCTCTCTCTCTCTCTCTCTCTCTCACTCCCAATCTTGCGCTCTCGCAATCTCTCTCTCTCACTCCTGTTTGTTATTCGTCTGTCTCATTTGTTTTACTGTTTACTGTACATACATGTATCCCGTGTTTAAATGTAGAATTCTGTATCCGTAGTTTCACTTTATTAAAACCATTATATTCTTGATTGTTTTGAATGCTCATATTTTACAAGTCAATGAAATGCGATCCTATAGCTACAAAGCTTTACAAGTTGTTACTATATCAGTAACGTACATTTTATAAACACGAGAAAATTAATGTTCACGGCCGGAACATTGAGATTTCTTGGAGTTTATAAAAAGGGATAACGTTGTTGAATTAATTGATGGGTTAATCTTACAGCCGTTTGCTGGACAAACCGATGGTTTGATAGCCAATTTATTCCCTTAAAGTTATCTCATATAATCGATCTGAAATGAGACCATTGATATATGAATGAGGAATTATAATTCGTTGTGATTGATCATTCATATATACAATCGATCTATTTTCAATTTCGATAATTTAACTGTAATATGCAATATATTAATCATATTCATGATTAATTATTAAAATTCCCTATGCATAATTTGAGCTAATTAAGGCACATCTCGATGTCGCTACAAAGTCAATAGTGAAGGACACCGTGATAACGAGGACCTCTAGTGACAAACAAGGGAACACAACCAGACACTGTGACATAACCCCCCCTCTACGGAGCGGCTACCAGACGCTCCAAGACATAGTACAAGATAACACAAAACTTCCGGAGGGAGGTGGAACGGTGGAGGATCAGGGGGAGGGATGGTGGGCCAGGTCCATGAAGGGAAACAGGAACAGGGGGTGAGGGTTTAACCGGGGACCAGGGCGAAACAGAGAGTCCATCGGGCGACCAGGGCGAAGCAAACAGTCCACCAGATGGCCAGGGCGGTGAAGACCCTTCGGGCGGCCAGGGCGGTGAAGACCCTTCGGGCGGCCAGGGCGGTGAAGACCCTTCGGGCGGCCAGGGCGGTGAAGACCCTTCGGGCGGCCAGGGCGGTGAAGACCCTTCGGGCGGCCAGGGCGGTGAAGACCCTTCGGGCGGCCAGGGCGGTGAAGACCCTTCCGGGCGGCCAGGGCGGTGAAGACCCTTCCGGGCGGCCAGGGCAGTGAAGACCCCTCGGGCGGCCAGGGCGGAGACGGCCCATCGGGCGGCCAGGGCGGTGAAGACCCCTCGAGCGGCCAGGGCGGTGGAACAGGAGCAACCACCGGCTCAGGAACTGCAGCAGGCACCGGCTCGGGAACTGCAGCAGGCACCGGCTCGGGAACTGCAGCAGGCACCGGCTCGGGAACTGCAGCAGGCACCGGCTCGGGAACTGCAGCAGGCACCGGCTCGGGAACTGCAGCAGGCACCGGCTCGGGAACTGCAGCAGGCACCGGCTCGGGAACTGCAGCAGGCACCGGCTCGGGAACTGCAGCAGGCACCGGCTCGGGAGCAGCAGCAGGCACCGGCTCGGGAGCAGCAGCAGGCACCGGCTCGGGAGCAGCAGCAGGCACCGGCTCGGGAGCAGCAGCAGGCACCGGCTCGGGAGCAGCAGCAGGCACCGGCTCGGGAACTGCAGCAGGCACCGGCTCGGGAGCAGCAGCAGGCACCGGCTCGGGAGCAGCAGCAGGCACCGGCTCGGGAGCAGCAGCAGGCACCGGCTCGTGAGCAGCAGCAGGCACCGGCTCGGGAGCAGCAGCAGGCACCGGCTCGGGAGCAGCAGCAGGCACCGGCTCGGGAGCAGCAGCAGGCACCGGCTCGGGAGCAGACACCGGCTCGGGAACAGACACCGGCTCGGGAACAGACACCGGCTCGGGAACAGACACCGGCTCGGGAACAGACACCGGCTCGGGAACAGACACTAGAACAAACACAGTCACAAAGACAGACACAAACACAGACACAAAAACTGGGTCAGGCTCAGGAACAGGCACTGGCTCTGCCTCCGGCTCTGGAACGAGCACCGGCTCAGGAACGGGCACCGGCTCAGGAACGGGCACCGGCTCAGGAACGGGCACTGACTGTTCCACTGGCTCAGCCTCCGGCTCGGAAACGGGCACTGGCTCTGCCTCCGGGTCAGAACCCGCAGACACTGGCTCTGCCTCCGGCTCAGGAACAGCAGAGACTGGCATATCCAATATCTGAGCCAGACGCTCCAGGTAGTCCCAGTTCAGGAAGGCAGAGGAAACAGGGACAGTCTCTCGCTGGGCAGACGGGACGGGGACAGTCTCTCGCTGGGCAGACGGGACGTGAACAGTCTCTCGCTGGGCAGACGGGACGGGAACAGTCACTCGCTGGGCAGACGGGACGTGAACAGTCTCTCGCTGGGCAGACGGAACGTGAACAGTCTCTCGCTGGGCAGACGGGACGGGAACAGTCTCTCGCTGGGCAGACGGGACGGGAACAGTCTCTCGCTGGGCAGACGGGACGTGAGCAGTCTCTTGCTGGGCAGACGAGATGTGAACAACCTCTGACTGGGCAGACGTGACGTGAACAATTTCTGACTGGGCAGACGGAATGTGAACAGTCTCTGGCTGGGCAGCCGGAAGTCTCCTCCTCCTCCGTCCTTTCTGACGGATGTGTGCCGACTCTGCACTGGACGAAACCATCGACGAAGTCCCAGCGCTCGATGAGACCCGTGGTGAGGCTTCAGCTGTCCTGATCTCCTCGTGCCTTTGTGCACATCTAGAAAAGTATTCTAGTAAAGAGATTCCATTCTCTCTCTCTGCAGGAGAAAGTTCGCTACGTGGAATCCACATAGTGACTGGGGACGAGATCTTACAAAAAATAATAAAAAAATGAAAATTACCGCTGGATTTAAGGGATGACGGATTCGTTCTGTCACGGAACACACACAGGAGGCTGAAAATCCAAGTGCAGTAATTTTAATTTAAAGGGCAATCCAAACTCATAGTCATCCAGGCAGGGGTCAGTAATCCAAACAATCCAAACACAAGCACCAAACCAGCAACACGAAAGCAGACCAGGAAGTGGTGTGACATTATACAACGAATCCGTACCAGACAGGGCATATATACACAGATCTAACAAGACTAACAATGAACAGCTGGGAACAATGATGACGGGGAACAGCTGAGTGCAATGAACTGATGAGTGACAGTGACAGACAGAATGCTGGGAAATGAAGTCAATAGTGAAGGACACCGTGATAACGAGGACCTCTAGTGACAAACAAGGGAACACAACCAGACACTGTGACAGATGTATCGTATCGTGAGTTCAGTATCGTGAGATGTATCGTATTGTGAGTTCAGTATCGTGAGATGTATCGTATCGTGAGTTCAGTATCGTGAGATGTATCGTATCGTGAGTTCAGTATCGTGAGATGTATCGTGATTCGTGACATTACTGTGTCGTTACACCCCTAATTATTATACATGTATATAGGTCATTTTTGTGTTTTTGAAAAAAGTCTCTTATGCTCACCGAATCTGCACTCAACATTCATACTAAGATTTTATGAACCCACGGACTGTCTACATTATGTCCTGCAGTGCAGGTGAGTGCAGCTGACCAGAGGTTGAGAGTGTTCGACTCCACCCAGCGGAGATGGAGACACGTCTGCTCGTCCAGCGTCAACCAGCTCATCGCCAACATCAGCTGCGAGGAGATGGGCTTCATCAGGTAACAAACAAGCATGCCAGGCTCACTGTTTCTCAGCTATAGACATTCATTTAGTCAAGCCAGATTCAATTGTTGACTGGAATTCATCATTGTTTTAGTTATGTCTTGATTCCCATTTTTTTCTTTCCATTCAGAGCAGTAAATGTCTCAGCCACATGCGCTCCTGACAATGGTGGTGACCGAGATTTTTTCTGCGTGAAAGATAGTGAGTTAACATACGGGAAGAAGATAAAAACAGCCCTTTATCCTTGGTAAGACATTACCTTTTCATGCGATTTAATATAAATATATGCACCATGAACATCACCAAATTGAATTAAAAAAAGAAACTTTCAAACAGTTCCCCTTTAGCCATTGTCTGCACCGAGGGGGACTATAATACCTGCAGAAAGCTCTGTTAGCTTTCTCTATACCAAGCTATACATTTAGCATTTTAAAGAGATACCAAAAACTGTAAAAAAAAAAAACAAACAAAAAAAAAAAAACTTGAATATAATGAAATATTTGTGAGTAATATGTTGCTTGCAAAAATAAATTTTCATTAGAATACATTCTGAATAATTTCTGGGAGCTCTCTTGATCTTTGATTACACTACTGGTCAAGAGTTTGGAATAATTATGATTCATTATAATTATAATAAGTATGATAATTTGTATTAGAAGTCTTTTATGCTCACCAAGGCTGCTTATATTTGATCACAAATACAATAAAAACAGTAATATTGTGAATATTATAACAATTTTAATTAACTGTTTTTTTTTTCAGTATTTATTTCTTCGATGGCAAAAGCTGAATTTTCAGCATCATTACTCCAGTCTTCAGTGTCACATGATCCTTCAGAAATCATTCTAATATGCTGATTTTCTGCTCAGTTAATAATGATTCTTATTGTTATCCATTTTGAAAACATTTAATGAATATGTTTAATATTTTTTTGTGGAAACCGTGACATTTCTTCAGGATTCTTTGATTCACAGAAATTGAACAGCATTTATTTGAAATAGAAATCTTTTGTAACATTACCAAATTACTTACCCCAAACTTTTGAATGTTATAGTGTAGCTATCATGGTTTCCACAAAAATATTAAGCAGCAAAAACCTTTTTAACATTGATAATAATCAGCCAGTGTATTAGAATGATTTGTGAAGGATCATGTGACACTGAAGACTGGAGTAATGATGCTGAAATTCAGATTTGATCACAGGAATAAGTTACATTTTAAAATATATTCAAATAGAAAACAAAGATTTTAAATTGTAATAAGATTATTTATTAAAAAAAAAGCCAAGAACCGGTTGCAATAGTCTTAATCTCTCTAAAACATTCTGATGTTTCATTTCTGTTTCAGTAAATGTGACAAAGGTCAGATACTAGAGGTGATTTGTCAGGGTAAGTGCTACAACTAAATTTGTAGCATTTTGAATATTTCTTCACTGCAAATAGGCTCTATGATTTGTTGACTCTCTATCGCTGTAGACTGTGGTCGTCGTATGCTGCCTGAAGAGCGGATCGTGGGGGGAGTCGATGCTCGCCAGGGTTCGTGGCCATGGCAGGTCAGCTTACAGTATGATGGAGTTCACCAGTGTGGTGGATCCATCATTTCCGATCGCTGGATTGTCAGTGCTGCACACTGCTTTCCTGAGTGAGTGACACATTTTACACCCATATTCTCGAACGTCCAGAACGCATTAAAAGTTTTCTGTTTTCAGTTGAAAATTGTGTTGTGTAAGCAGCCCCTAAGTTAACAACTAATGATATTTACAACGGAAATTAATCAATCAAAAACTTACTTAAGCTGGACGATGACTTTCTTCTAGATCTTATATACAGCAAAAACAATCTTTGTTGCATTAATTTCCTATTATCACTGTAAAGCTGCTTTGAAACAATCTGTATTGTAAGCACTAAATAAATGAGGGTTACTTGATATTTTTATTTTTTACTACTGTATTAAAATATGCTAGCAATGTGTTAAAACACGTTAAAAACTTCTAGACACAAGTTAAAACAAGCTATAGCTCCATGTGAACAACTTCTAAACAAGCTGAAACATGATAGCTCCATGCTAAAATGGGTAGCAACGTCTATCTGTCTATCTTTGATTGTAGGCCTAGGCCTATATCTTTAAAACCATGCTAAAACATGCTAGCAATGTCTTAAAACATGTTAAAAGCATGTTAAAAACTTCTAGACACAAGTTAAAACAAGCTATAGCTCCATGTGAACAACTTCTAAGCAAGCTGAAACATGCTAGCTCCATGCTAGGCCTATATCTTTAAAACCATGCTAAAAACATGCTAGCAATGTGTTAAAACATGTTAAAAGCATGTTAAAAACTTCTAGACACAAGTTAAAACAAGCTATAGCTCCATGTGAACAACTTCTAAGCAAGCTGAAACATGCTAGCTCCATTCTAGCGCCATGCTAAAATGGGTAGCAACGTCTATCTGTCTATCTTTGATTGTAGGCCTATATCTTTAAAACCATGCTAAAACATGCTAGCTATGTGTTAAAACATGTTAGCAACATCTTAACAACTAGAAACAAGCTAAAAAAATCTATCTATCTATCTATCTATCTATCTGCAATATCTTACTCTCAGGCTTGTATCCTCAGGAGGTATCGTCACGTGTCACGCTGGCGGGTTCTGATGGGATCGATCTACAACACTCCCATCCGTAAGAACGTTGTGATTGCCGAGGTGAAGACTGTTGTCTACCACAGCAGCTACCTGCCCTTCGTCGACGCCAACATTGACGACAACAGTCGTGACATTGCAGTCCTGGCGCTGACAAAACCTCTGCAGTTCACAGGTGAGTTTTTATACCGAATTACAGAAAATAGTAACACTTTAATTTGATGGTCCCCTTTATACATTTTGTTGACTATAAGTAACATTGCACGTAGATCTGTCTGCTTAATATCTGCCAACACTTTATTTGTCTCCCCAACAGACATTTACTGACTATAAGTCACTTTGCAAGTCAACTTATTCTACTAACCCTATAACCTAACAGTCTACTACTAATCTACTAATACTCTAATGAGAGTTAGTTGGCATGTAGGTGCAAAGTTACTTATAGACAACAGGATTTTTAAAAGGACCATTAAAAAGTGTAACTCAGGAAATATCTGCACATTGAAATTTCCTTGGCCAAAATCCGGCTCCATGTAAATATATTAAATATACGTTTTGTTCTGATTGGCTGCCTTTTTGCTTTTGGTGTGGACAGAAAAATGATTGGAAACATTTGCTTTAACCTCTCTGAATAAAAGTGTCTAAATAGCATCTTAACACAAAGGTATTTTTTATAAAATAATTTGTTTATTAAAGATTTGTCGCTGTGTAACAAGGACAGATCTTTGCCAGCAGCAGTTTAATTGGAGTGTGTTTTGAGGTGTTTTTCATTAGGTAGTAGTGGTATGTTTCAGGCCTGTCTGGGTGAACACACAGCATTATAGTAAAACCTCCCTCTGGTCTCAGGTTGCTCTTCCTGAGAACAAAGCTCCTCTATTTCCACGCGGCCTTGAGTCGAAACAACAGACAGTACTTTTCCTGAAGGACAAAGCTTTTGTTCATATTCACAGTTTTCTGTACAGTTAACCAGAATGTTGAAAGGAAATATGTTGGATTTTATTCTGAAAAGATTTTGCTCTCTAAAAAAAATAAAGGTTAAAAGGGAGTGTTCGCAGTGATGCAATAGAAGGACCATTTTTAGTTCTTTTAGCAAACAGTTCTTAAAAGAACCTATTTTTTCTTAGTGTGAAGAAAATTAAAAAAAATCTAAAGAACCTTTTTTCCACAACAGAGAACAACAACCACAGCGCTAAAAAAGGGGCGGAGCTACATGAGGTCAAAGTAAATGGAGCATTAGAATTGCGAATGAGTTTGTGTGAAACCCTTTTCCTTCCCCATCTGACATAATCTCTTTTGGTGTTTTAGATTATATACAGCCAGTGTGTCTTCCGACCTACGGCCAGCGTTTGGCGGATGGGCAGATAGGTACAGTAACTGGCTGGGGTAACATGGAGTATTATGGTTAGTAATGTCTCATTCTGTGTCTTTATTTAAAGGTCACTTTTGTGCCGTATTACAGTGTTAATCATCTTTACCTGCAACTACTCGAGACTTGCTGTCTGTCTCTTTGACCTTTGTGTCAGAGTGACCTGTGTGAGTGCTGTTGTGCTTGAATGAACCGCGTGTGCGAACTGCTGTCAGTTACCAGGCAATCATTTCAACTTCCCTCAGTTTGTATAAACAGTAGACTTTTTTTTAAGTAGCCTACTTTTAAACACATAAAAGCACTTAAATTAATTCTTTAGTATAAAATACTTTTCTTGGTGGGGGAATATCTGGTTATGTTTATGGAGTTTGATTCTATCACATCATTCCAGTGTTGTTATCCCTTAATAATAATAGTAATAGTTAATACTTAATAGTATTGAATATGCAGTACACTTGTATCCCTGGTTTCACAGACAAGGCTTAAGCTAGTCCCAGACTAAAATGCATGTTTGAGCTGTTTTAACTGAAAGCAATTTGGACTGGCATATATACTTAAAATATTTCAGTGCTCACAACAGTAATGTTTATTTTTTCTATGGCACGTTTATGAAAGATACTTGAATGTCCTAATTGAACTAAGGCCTGTCTGTGAAACCAGGCCAGTTTAACTGCATTAATTTAAGTTACATTACATTCAGTATTTTAACTATATTATTTCCATAATAAGTACTCCTCTTAATTTTTAATTATTGTTTCACATAGAATTATTAACTAAATCTTTGTTAATTTAAATAATACAATAAATAAAGTCAAATATACTGTAAATATTAGATGAAAATATTCAACTTATTTCATTTCAGATTTTTCATTTAAATTTAAGTTTTTAAGTGTAAATTTACTAAAACTAAAGCTGAAATAAATATAAATTAAATATAAAAATAAATATATTTTTTAAAGAATATAAAATTACTAAAAGTTAAAATAAAATGAAATAAAACTATAATAATATTACTTTAATAATATAATAATAAATATATATATGAATATTATATAGGCTAGTATAATGATAATAAAATGGTTATACTTTTAGAACAGTTGTATGTATTAAATGTCTATTCATTACCTGCTAAGCTCTCATTTACTATAAACACATTACCTGTTTGTTCATAAACACTGAGAGGGTCACGTATTAGTAATTGACAGCATGCCAGCCTTCATGTCATGTCAGAATGATCATGTTTATAAGATTAATGCACATAAACACTGCCAATGTGCAACTGAATCACCAATGGAAAACAAGAGAAACATGCCTGAGGTGAATTGGCCTGGATCATAGTAGTAAATTATAAAGATTATAATCGTGAATATCATGAATGTTTCCTGTGTAAATGTATTTGTGGTTATATAATCTTCATGCAATGTCATAAATGTGTTTCCATACCTTTGCCACACAAATGCATTTACATCACAGGATACAATGTACCATGACATTCACAATTATAATTTTTATAACTTATTAAGTCGTTGTCCTATGTCACAACAGAAAAAATTTAAATGTAACTGCTAGTGCTTTTTATAATGAGTAAGGCAATAGTATATTCCCTTACACTCCTTTTAACTATGAACATTAACATGACTTGAAGGCAACAGATGACACAAGGTTGAAAATCCTCAATATTCACTTAAGGATAGTAGAAATCAAAAACTTTTGTTTGTGCTTCGCTCTGACTTCCTCCTTCATGTGTCTTTATTTCTTGCAGGCACTCAAGCCAACGTCCTCCAGGAAGCCCATGTGCCCATCATCAGTGACACTGTGTGTAATGGTCCTGATTACTATGACAACCAGGTCACCACCACCATGTTCTGTGCTGGTTATGAGAAGGGAGGAACCGACTCCTGCCAGGTACAATATCTGCCAGTCTATGACATCATCAGTCTAGATCAGTGGGTTTCACTCCTGGTCCTGGGGACCCACCACCAGTGGTGTCTCTAAGTTAAGTGGGCCCCCTGTACAGTTCCAGGGTGTATATTCCCCCTCTGTAGAAATCGGGGAGATCCTTATGGAACCTCCAATGCCTCTGGGCCCCCTGTTCACAGTCCCCCTTTCCCCCCTTATTTACACCACCTGATTCAGATCATCAGCTCTTTAGGGGAGAGCTCTGTGATCTGAACTAAGTGTGTCAGATAAGAGACACAAACAAAATGTGCAGAGCGGTGGATCCCCAGGATCAGGATTGAAAATCACTGCACACCGCCACTAGAGGGAGACATTCATAACTATAATGTGCGTGTGTGGAACTGTGAACTGATATGAGCCAGAGAATGTCTAATAGGAGAGAACCAAGGGGGTAATCCATCGACCGGAAGTTGAAGCCGGCCGGGTGCCGCCATCTTGTAGGAGAACTTCACTTGCGTTAGCATTTCCATTGACTCCCATTCATTTTGGCGTCACTTTGACAGCGAATAACTTTACATCTGAGGCGTTTAAAGACTCCATTTGTCCATTATTTATTTCTAAAGAAACACGACAATGTATAAAAGGCTCCATTACCTTCTATGTTACGTTATGGCCCCGTAGAAACAGATTTAGTAAAAATAGGCTAACGATTGCGTCATAACCACTCGACTCTCTGTCGCGCTGTGCAGAAATTACCGTATAGACAGAAGTAGAAACTCGCGCGCAATCGGGGGGACGTCGAGGCATAAAGTCAAGGGAGAAGCCCATAGAGAGTTGTAAAGCTGCTCCATGCGAGCTCATGGACAGCTAATACTCACGAACTCCTGCTCTGCAAGTTTCGGAAGGGAATGATTCAGATTCCTCTTGGCACAGCTACCAGAAGATTAACGTCTGTCAGACAGGTTTCCCACGTCATCAAGCTTAGTTTGAGTCGGTTTGAGTCAGGAACGGAAGTGCTCAAAAATCGCTAAAAATGGGCTTCAACTGTCTCAACTGAGTTCCAATGAGATGGCTCTGTCCATTTCTTTTACTGTCTATGGAGAGAACTGGCACTCTCTGGTTACTTCCGGGTTCTGAACTGCCTGCAGTAACACGTCTCTTTCCATGCGGGGGCGCTCGCAGGCGAGTGCAGAATGAATGGGAGTCTATGGGGTTTCACCCCCAGAAATCCACTTTTCTCAGGATGTAATTTTTTGTCAAGTAATCTGAAAGTTGCATTCAAAAGGGGGGACTAAGATAATACACTCAGCTGAAAATTGCATTTTTAAGTTCACTTATCTGTTCTAAAAAGCCGTTCAAAAATGTGATGACGTCACACAATAGCAGAATGCTAGCGTGTTCCGGCCAACAACGGCCTAACCTGTAAGAAATCGAAAGGACATAAGTACTCGTTCATTCGACTTTTGGTCTATAATCTATATTGAACTTGTGGAATCAAAAATAAAATCTATGTTTATTCAACGACAAGCAGGAGAAAGAGATACATTTAGCCGTCTAGCCCCATAGACTCCCATTCATTCTGCACTCGCCCGCGATCACCTCCAGTGGAATTCTAATGGAACTGCAACCAAGATGATATACAATAGGGCTAATAGGAAGTGCCAAGGCTTTCCGTAGACGGGCTTTGTATGAGCTCAGTTACAGTCTCTTATCGGGGACAGCGGTGGTCCTCTGTTAGACCAGCCTTTGCCACTCAAGTTGAAGTATTAAAAATCGCTAAAACTAAAATAAATCTAAATAAAAATGAACAAGCACTGAAAAAAACTAAAAGTAAAATATAAAAATAAAAAGCTATTTAAAAAATAATAAATACTATAATAATATAGAATAGTACTAAAACAAGTCAGTAAGGCCCATTTGTTAACATCAGTTAATACATTTTTTATGGTATTTATTAATCTTTGTTACTGCTAGTTAATAAAAATACAACTGACCATTGTTAGTTCACGTTAGCTCTGGTCTAATAAATAATATTAACAGATACAACTTTTGATCTTAATAATGTATTGGTAACATTAACTGAGATTAATAAAGGCTTTGCAAGTATTCATTTTTAGTTCATGTTTGCAGTTAACTAATAACCTTATTGAAAAGTGTTACCGAAATAAAACTGCATCATTCTCATAGCATGTGTAATGTTTTAGTACGTTGGTATAAATGTCGTTATACTTTTAAGAAAGTTGCATGTTTTAAATGTTTTTTTAATGATGCCGCCCACTTATACTGTGGCATTGTGCACTGATTTTGAGATGATATCATCTCTCATATGATGTCAGGGGGACAGTGGCGGTCCTTTTGTAGCAGCGGATGTCCTGTCTAAGACCAGTCGCTATCGTTTGCTGGGGGTGGTAAGCTGGGGCACAGGCTGTGCCATGGCCAAGAAGCCCGGCGTCTACACCCGTGTGTCACGCTTTCTGCCCTGGATTTCTACAGCCATGAGGGTGAGTGATGCAGGATGACCGGCACACTTTCATCAGCTTATCTACATGTCATTATACCAAACTTTACCTCACTTTTCTCTCACGTTTACCTCCATAGATGTATGAGAATTCCCCAGGAGTGCACAAAATGGCACGGGCGGTTACACCATAGCCGTTTAGAGTGGAAAAATGTGTTATATGAGACTGAAATATTGCCCGTTGAGGTCAGATTGGTTTCTCGGATCTGTGGCTGGAATCAGACGTCTGATATGGATCAGATGTTCTGTGATGATCAACCTGTCTCAAGGACAAATATCTTTTGCAATATCTGACTCATGGAGGTCAAGAACCATTTCTGATGCTGGCAATTACCATAAAATGTGTTAGTATATGTCCAAAGTATAGTACGAGAAGATGGTAATCACATTTGCAATTTTGGCTCAATCCAATACCGCCCATATGTATATGAATATAATATATATACATACACACACACACACGCGCACACACACACACACAGTAGTGGCCAAAAGTGATGTCTGGGGGGGATTTTAGTTTTTAATGACCCTATAAGTTTGATTAAAAAATATATATTAATAATGTAATATAATGTAATACATAATATGTCATATTTTTTCATTCTAATTATGAGTGTAGAACAAAACACTAAACTTGGTTAAGGTATTTGGCCAATTATAACTACAGGTTTTAATATGCAAAACAAATGCATAGAAAAACAACAAGCTCACAGGAAAAAGCGAACATTGACAACAAGATAATCAATTATTAATATTTCATTGGTTCTCTCTTGTTTTTGCATGCATTCATAATTTCTTTGTATGACAGCCTGGCCAAAAATGATGTCTGCACAATTTGCGTCATCACAAATAAAACAATTGACTCCAAACACAACTACGCAATACGCTTACAAAATCAAATTTTTAATAATATTTGAATGAAGGGTGAAGATGTCAATTTTCCTATAGGCCGGACATACATTTTTATTTATTATTTCATTTACGTGTGTGTGTGTGTGTGTGTGTGTAACTAAATATATACAAAAACATATAAATGAAATAATAAATATTTTTGTAAAACATTCTAGGATATTTTTATCCTAGTTTATTGCAGGTTTGTACAGAGTGTTTGGTACCAAGAAGAATTAAATATATGGTCATCTTCAGGTTTAGTCGGATACAAAATTAATAAAATAATACAAATTAAAAAAGCATTTTTCTCTTAATTTGAGTAATAAAATGCTGTACAAACAGACATAATATGGACTCCATGCAGACAGCAAGAAAAATACAATTTATTTTATCACAATCCTAAATCTGAGAAGGACTTTCTCAATACAGTATTTATCTCATCTGTTTAGTGACACAGGTACAGTACAGTGTATGCTATAGTGTATACATAATAATATAGGCATATAAGTCAAATCTTTAGTACATGAAATTATAAGTAGGATTTTACTGAATAATACAGGCCTCTGTGAAATGTGCTATGATTAAATATGTACTAAAATGGGTTTTGTAAATTTATATGGCCAACACAGCGACATTTAAAAATGTTTCATGAAAACTACACACTTCATGTATTTTACATGTATTTTATTTTATTTTCTCTTCTTTTCTGTGTTAAGCATTGATAAGATCCAAACCAAAGACTGGTTAAGAGAGCAGCATGAATAAACTCATTGCTGTGGCAGTCAGTATTCTTGCTTATATTGATGTACATATATGAATAGCTTCTTATACAATGCACTGTTTAATTAAAGTTTATGTCTAATTTTATAAGCTGCTATATTGTTATCCAGATTTTGTACCATAACCATCTGAATATTTTTTCCCCCTGTAATTTAGTATCCCCTCGAATAAGTCAAACAAGACAATTTAGCTCTTATTATATGCTTATTTTCCTGTTTATGAAAGTATCTGATATGAATATACAATATAGAAATTCTGACATTTGACATACAGTAATCTGACTGTTTTTTTCTTTTCAACAAATCTAAATGTACATATAAATCTAAATATATGCCTTTTAAATACTGAAATAAAGACATAATTTTTTAATAAAAAAACAATAATTTGTGGTAACTTTTGTGCTTTAGAAACTTGACATAAAACCATCAGCAATGTTTAAATAATATTTATAAATATACACTACTGTTCAAAGGTTTGGGTTGTAATGTTTTTGAAAGAAGTATGCAAGAAGTATGTTCTCATGCTCACCAATGCTGTATTTATGTGATCAAAAATACAGTAAAAACATTAATATTGTGAAATATTATTACAATTTGAAATAATGGTTTTCTATTTTATTACATTTTATAATGTAATTTATTCCTGTGATCAAAGCTGAATTTTCAGCATCAATACTCCAGTCTTCAGTGTCACATGATCCTTCACAAATCATTCTAATATGCTAATTTGCTGCTCAAGAAACATTTTTTTTAATTATTATCAATGTTGAAAACAGTTGTGCTGCTTCATATTTTTGTGGAAACCCTGCTCAATAAAAGTCCATTTCTTTCTAAATAAATATCATTGACCCCAAACGTTTGAATGGTGGTAATTATGTTGGAATCCTGAACCAAGGTTGGATGGAAAAAATGTGTCTTTCTGGCTGATGTCAATTTACATCACTGTTTTGGCAGTAAAATGCCTCATACTCAAATAGTTGTTCATAGAAAGGGAAAGCATAAAGAAATCAGTGCTAAGCACACAAGGAAGTGTAAAGAGAGCGACGTGCGCCGCTGTGAAGGTTGGAACAGGGTATGTCCCAGCCCAGCCTTTCTAGGAAGGTTTCCTTGCAGATGAGCATCCTCCATCCTCCACGCTGTTTTCAACACAGTGTCTAGAACGAGCACGGCTTTCATCCGCTCCGCTACCGAGCGATCGCTCGAGGGACTGCACCAGCACAGAGGGCTTTTCGTGGCCCTGGGACAACTGAGAAAATGAGGAGGATGAAGATCCAAACCGCTGTCCACCTGATGAAGCTTCTGATCTTAGTGCTGCAGTTCGCTTCGCTTACAAACGGTGTGTTTTCACATTTCATTCTAATGCTTACTGTGATTATGAAAGACGGGATGCTTGGACAGTTCAAGATCCTTGGCTTTTAAACTTGAAAAACTGTAATGGGATAAAGACAATACAAATAGCTGTTGGTAAAGAAGGATACTTCAAACCGTTCTATTGTTTAATGGCTCGAAATGAGAGTATTTTAAACATTTTATATAGATTTTTTATATTGACTTTACTGCCTATTTTGTGTATACACTCTTAAAAACAACAGTTCCAAAAGGGAGTTTTCCCAGCGATGTCATAGAAGGTTCCCTAAAGAACCTTTCAGTGAACAGTTCTTAAAAGAACCATTTTTAAAGCCACTTAAAAGAACATTTTACGCTATAAAAGAACCTTTTGTGGAACGTAAAGGTTCCATGGATGTCAAAGTTTCTTTATGGAACCATCGATGGCAATAAAGAACCTTTATTTTTAAGAGTGTAGGTGTGGCCATTAGAATAGTCAAAAAGTTGATAATTTCTTAGTCAAATCAGCAAAGCCCTTCTGCTTAAACTGTGATCTGATGCTTCTCCTCTGCATTAGGCCTGTCATCCATTGTACTTCCTCAAAACGTGACCTCGGAGACTGGGAAAACTGTCACCTTTGAATGTGGTTACAATGATCTGAACTCGGAAAAAATTCGATTTTACATCATGGGTTCGAAGGTCAATGATTCTGTGAGTTGTCCAGGAGACGCAACCAAATACTTACCCGCTCAGGTGAAGAACTGACTTCTCTTTAAAATGTTGTGGTGCACATTTTGTACACTATAGCAAAGGTTTTGATACTCGTACTAAATCTTTATTTTGACTATTTTTTTTTTTTTTTTTTTACATTTTATAATAACGGTGTCAAATGCAAACACAAATGCTGTGATCAACCATCAAAACATAGCTTTTAAAGTAGCCACTCTTTGCCTAGATTAGCCTATAGCTCTGCATGTTCATGTGGTGCATCCTGGGATGATTGTAAATTGGGCCCAAAACTCTTTTTTTCCCCCCCCTACAATAATTTGGATCACAGGTTTAAATAGGCAAGCTTGGCCAAGGCAGTCAACACTACAATTTTTACAATAAAAAAAGTGATTTACTTACTTCTACGATGCTGTAGAAAATGCCCAAATGATGTCACTTCCAGGGTGTCTCAAATTTATGGATTGTGTCATTTTTAATTGTAATACTTTATAATAAAATAATAATATTGAACAAATTAGAATATTTTTAATTAAATGTATTAAAATATATCATGGACAATTGAATAAGATATAGTGTATTTGTCTTATTTCTCAATTGTAAAATAATCGTGGTGAAGGAAAAAAAATATGAGATATGAGAAAAATGCTTTTGCGTTCCCCTGAAAAACTTTGCATTCCCTCGCAAAAACGTTTACGTTCCACCAAGAAACGCAAAGTTTCTCAAGGGAACGCAAAAGCATTGACTTATTATTTTATCCTCCCATCTTATTTCTTTTCTCCCACCACCATGTCCCTTTATGGGCTCCGTACACTCTAAACAATGCTGGGTTGTTTTAACCCAAATTTGGGTCAAATATGGACAAACCCAAATGTTGGGTTAAAAATGTTATTTAAAATGTTAACCCAACTTTTTAAAATGTTTTTATTAACCCAACCTAAAAAAATTTTAACCCAACCTAATTTTTTTAATGACATTTTTAACCAAACATTTGGGTTTGTCCATATTTGACCCAAATTTGGGTTGAAACAACCCAGCATTTTTTAGAGTGTATGTTTCAAAACAGAAAATAATAGTAATAGTGACTTTTTATCTCAATTCAGAATTTTTTTCCCTCAGAACTGCGAGATATAAACTCCCAATTGCGAGTAACAAAGTCAGAATTGTGAGATATAAAAGGACAATTCTGAGAAAGTTGTAATTTCGAGAAAAAAAGTCTCATATTTTGTCTCACCATCATGTCCCCTTAAAGGGATAGTTCACCCAAAAATGAAAAATTCTATCAATTATTCGCCCTCATGTCGTTGCAAACCTGTAAGACTTTCGTTCATCTTCAGAACACAAAGGAAGATCTTTTTGATTAAATCTGAGAGCTCCATTGACAGCCTTCGCAACTACCACCTTGACTCTTCAAAAAGTTCATAAAGAGATCGTAAAAAGAGACTCGATCGCTTTTTATGATGAATAGATTGAATTTAGGTGGAGGAAGTTTATATGTGAATAAAAGCCTAAATTCAATCTGTTCATCATCTAAAGTGATGTCTTCAGTAAATTTGGACTAAACCGCTCAATTAATATGGATTAGTTTTACGATCTCTTTATGAACTTTTTTGAAGTGTCAAAGTGGTAGTTGCGAAGGCTGTCAATGGAGGGACAGAAAGCTCTCAGATTTCATCAAAAATATCTTCTATTGTGTTCTGAAGATGAACGGAAGTCTTACAGGTTTGCAACAACATGAGGGCGAGTAATTAATGACAGAATTGAAATTTTTGGGTGAATTATCCCTTTAAGTCTCAGTAGAATTGTGAGATAAAAAGTCGCAATTAACTTTCTTATTTTTAATTCAGTGGCGGACAGCTTCATAGCATCTAAATGATATGAAATATTCTTATATATATATTTTTCCTTTCCTCAGTCAATGAAAGCTTACTGTTTTCCTAAAAGCGGTGGATATGTAGCTGCTTGGGAAGTCGCAGGAACATCAGAAGATGACAACGGCACAGTTTTTTTGTGCAGGGTCAAAGGTGCTGATGACAAAATCGGAAACCTTTATGTATACGGTAGGTTACTAGCAATTAAAAGTGTGTAAGTGAGTAAACAGACAATTGCCTTCATGTCTCTCTCTCTCTCTCTCTCTCTTTCAGAGAATGATTCTTACTATGCGAAGCTCATCGGATACGTGATCGGAGGATTTCTATCCGCCCTCATCACCATCATTGTGGCTTATATCCTGTTGAAAAGATCCGAGAGAGCGCAGCAATGCTTCAGTAAGTTTCTCATTGCTCGTGACATTTGCACATTCGGTTCTGTATGTTTGACTGACTTTAATATATTTAATTTACTTGAGAGATGTTAAGTTATAGACAGGTTGTTTCTAAACTTTGGTCTCGTTTGTTTTCAGGGTCGGTGGGTGGAATCCAAGATGACGTGCAATCGACGCAAACGAAGCAATACTGAAACCCCTCTCACGCTTATAAACAAATGTGAAAGAAGGGCCTGTGTTTCTGCAGGTTTGATTATTGTCCAGTAGGGGGCGTCTTCGTTGCTCATTTCTTAACAGGGCATGTTTCTGGTTCAACATACATTTATTTTTTTGGTCATGGAGGAACATTCTTATTAAACTATCATAACTGTGTTCCTATTTCTTACCCTAACCTTCCCCTTAAAACAAAGGGATATTGATCCAGGTATATAGTATTTTTGGCTAATCCACTTTAAGCATCAAGCAACTCCACCTTTCCATAATGTTTATCTTACAAATACAAAGATCAGATTATTTAATCATGCATCTGCTGTTTAATGAATAGTCAAGTACTCTATGTCATTGTCATACCTACTGTTTACATTATGCGTTTATTTATTTATTTAATTTTTTTGAATTGAAAGTAAATGACACAACTTTGACCGATATAAGTTAAATATATTCGTTTTACACTGCTTTAAGAGGCTAAATGACAACTTTTCAGGACACAAACTGAGCCTTTTGGATTGTACTGACTGAGTAGATCAATAGTAGATGGGTCAATATTGACACAGGTGGTTCGCTGCACCCTGGAACGACTGTGCTTCTATTCTGCTATGTTTTCCATTGTAGATATCAGTCCATGAGCATTTTAGTTTAGTTTCTAAAGATTCTCTCAGAAACTACACATCTCAACATGTTTTGAAGCTTTGGCTATTTGCATATGTACTCCAGCACACACACACAATAGATCACATTACAGCACACAACAACAACTCTCTCTGGTTTAGCTCACAGTCAGATTTATATTTAATATTAGGCCTATGTGATATTTTCAGATTGTGCTCATAACAATTAAAAATGTAAACATTATTGACTGAAATGTAGATGAGAACAAATCTCATTTGTCAAATCAGATTAGACATTCAAATGTAAAACATATATTTTATATTGTTATTTTTACCTACATTTTTGTTTGAATTTAAATGCTTATTGTTCTCTTGTGAATCTCTTCACTTTCTATTGAGAGGGACTCTGACATACTGATATTAATAGTGATAGTAATTTCTAGATTAACCTACTATCTTCTTTTCAGATTTGTGTAATATGTTCCACTGACCTCATCAAAACACAGTAGACATATTATTGAGGCTTTTACTCTCTGTTTTATCAGCATGTACTTTTCATAAAGGTGATTATCATGTATAGAGATGTTTGTTTGGGGTCAGTTCGACCCCAGTGAGAATACATGTAAGGATAATACAATAAAACATATTGAAATCAAAAAGTGGCAGACATGTTGTGTATTACTTTTGTGTGTACATCAATCAAATAAATTGGCATGTGAGAATTCATTGGATTTACTCGTGTTTCTAAGACATGTTTCTTGTTTCTTTTTTAGTTTAAAGAAAAAACATACACATTTAGTTTATAGTCAGGTCTTTAAATGCAAAGTCATGAAGAACATTAAACTGCTTTAGCTCTTATCATTTCGCCAGTCTTGGTTTGTGTGACAGATTTTCATTTTTCTTTTTTTTTTTTGATGGTCTTCAACACAAATAACGTTGAAAGAGTCACGTAAGCTGAGGATTCACTGACAGTTTTCCCATGTGAAATCTTTCAGATGACTGCGTTAGCTGGAGATGCCCTAGAGAGCAGCTCCTCCCTGACTGCCTGTTCACTCTTGAATACTGTGGTTAGGAAATATCATTTCTTCTGTAATGGTGCAGTAGGGCAGATTTTTGTTCTCACTGTGCATGATTGTAATACTGTAAAAACATCCACCTTGCCGGACTTTATCAGAGCTTGTAGTGAGATTACTACAAGTAGACTACATTATTTTGTTGTTGTTCAAAGTTTTCTTTGCAGTGAATAAGATGATTCTTCAAGTGTAAGAATAGCTTATAGAATAGCTTTGCTTATAACCACTCAATTGGTTACTTGCCTTGATGCATTTCCAGATATTTTAGCTTGTGAACATCTGCAAATGTGCTCAATTTTGGCAATGCACAATTAATATCAAATTGAATGAATAATATTTTCCAGACTGCCAAAATATAATGATATATGCAGTGCCTTGCAAAAGTATTCCCCTTCTTTCTTTCTTGAAGACTGCTTTCACAGTTGGGTCAGTTGCATAAACTTAGCCACTTTGTTAAGTCTGTGTCTTAAGAACTAGTTTGACCAACTAGCAGTTAGACAAGTGATGAGCAGTCTTACTTTTCCAATTCAAATTAGACCGATCTACCCTTTTATGTAACTGGCTTTAAAAAGGACCAGTTTTGAAGAAAAAAATAGATGACTAACTTTTAAGACTAGTCTAAGCAGTTTATGCAGCCGGCCACAGGACTCTTGCCTCCTGGCCAAACTGAGCGATCGATGGAGAAGGGTCTTGGTTAGAGTGGTGACCAAGAAGCTGATGGTCACTCTGGTTGAGATACATGATCATACAGGTATATATGGTCATGGAGATGGGAGAAAATCACAGAAGGACAAACATGACTGCAACACTCCACTTATGTGAGAGTGGCCACTAACGCCTCTCTTCAGCGCGGACACATGAAAACTGGCGGACTCGTCAGAAAACAAAGCTCAACGCAGCAAAATATAGAGTTAGCCTTGATGAAAACCAAGTCCAGAGAATTCAGAACGTCGGACTGGGCAGAAGGGCACCTTCCAACAGGACAGTGACCCTAAGCACACGGCTAAGACAATGCAAGAGCTCGTGGCTTATAGGCAACTCGTGCATGTCCTTGTGTGGCCCAGCCAGAGCCTGCTTGAACCTAATCCAACATCTGGAGAAACCTGAAAATGTCTGTCCACCGACGGTCCCATCCAACCTGACAGAGCTTGAGAGGATCTGAGGAGAATGGCAGAAAATCGCCAAATGCAGATGTTCAAAGCTTGTCGCACCATATACCCCAAAAAGGCTTGAAGGTGCTTCAAGTTAAGGGGACAAAAAACTTATGCAATGTACTTATTTCAGTTTTTTCTTTTTAATAAATTTGCAAAGTTGTCACAAATCTGTTTTCTGCTTTGTCAGTGTAGATTGAAGTGAAAAAAAATTCATTTAAAGTTGTGTAACAAAGTAGCAACATAACAAAATATGAAAAAAATTAAGAGGTACAAATACACAAGGCACTGCATATATATATTCATATTCTTACATGTTTTAATAAATATAATATCAAAATGATTTGAGGCCATTTACAGAATCTCAAATCTCATATATATATAATTTTATAATAAACATGTTTTTTTTATATATATATATATCAATCATTACAAATATTGCCATATATATATTTATTAAAAAAATTATATTCTTATAATTCTTATTCTTTTTTTGTTTAATATACATTTATTCATATATTATATAATGACATATATTGTACAACATATTTATATATTATATACTTTTTTAATGATTTCTTTATAATTTATTTTAGTTTTTTTTTTTTTTTTGCCCATAGTGTCACATTACTGTTGACTGTAGCGTAACGGACATTCGCTTTAATACCTCTAGTAAAGAACATTTAAAGGACATTGATTTGTCGTGTACTCATGCTGGCCTCCATCTTAAACAACTTTTAAGCTGTGTGTAATTCATCAACACACAGGTCATGTTTTGGGCTAAACAGTGGACAGGATGACGTGATGCACACACCCAAAATTCATCGATCTGATATGCTGGGCTTTGTTTATGTGTATACAGTAAGGAGGAGTTATTTTTAAAGGTTATAGAAAAGACAGAAAGGTTGTGAGTTTACCCTACCTGAGGAGCATCATCCAACATCTACCGCCTCGGAGAGCCATCAGTTCCTCTGCTAAAGTAAGATGATGCTCATTTTATATAATGGATTGTGCTAAATGTGACATGGGAATGATGTAATGAAGAACTACCTCCTGTAATACTATTGATTTAGCTTGCATGCCAGTTAGGATCTTTAGAAAATTTTCATTAATGTTTGATTCAGTGCCATTTGTGATTAAATACATAATCCGTGGTCTAAGTTATTAATTTACCTAAAGATTAACAATGCTTAGATAAAGGTTCTCTCTCAGAATCAGGCCAAAAGCTGAAGGTGACCCCATTGCATTTTAGATATGTAGACATTTTGAAAATTGGCTGGCTGGACCAGGTGTAGGTCATAATAAGAATCAGTCGCATTAAAGAATGATCTGAATCAACTGATTCATAGAAAAGACTCAAAAGAACAATTTGCTCACCATTGTTATTTCTGACACTGCTATGAAGTCATTATCTCTCTCAGAATCAGGTGGAAAACTGAAGGTGACCCCATGGGATTTTAGATATGTGGACATTTCAAGAATTATTTTACATGAAATTTGTGTAAATATTCCCTGGAACATTCTAAAAAAATAAAGGTTCTTTATTGGTATTGATGGTTCCATAAAGAACCTCCAAGGAACCTTTCCACTTCTCAAAAGGTTCTTTAGATTATTCAAATGTTCAACGAAAGGTTCTTTGGGAAACTAAAAATGGTTCTTCTATGGCATCACTGCGAAAACCCGCTTCTGGAACCTTAATTTAAGGCTTAATTCAGAGGAATTATGTTTTAAAAGATAATCATAGTAACTTTTAGACTATACGAAGCATGAAAGGATTAGTTCACTTAAAAATGAAAATTGTGTCATCATTTACTCACCCTCAAGTTGTTTCAAACCTCTATGAATTTCTTTCTTGTGCTGAACACAAATGAAGATATTTTGAAGAATGTCGGTAACCAGACAGTTGATGGACTCCAATGACTTCCATAGTATTTTTTTTCATACTATGGAAGTCACTTGGGTCCATCAACTGTCTGGTTACCGACATTCTTTAAAATATCTTTGTGTTCAGCAGAAGAAACACATTCATAGAGGTTTGAAACAACTTGAGAAGCGTTTCATAGACATCGGTCTCAGGGCACATGTGTGGTCAGTGAGATCAAGAAAGTGCTGATTTACTGATCCAAAGCACTCTAAGATGATTCCATAACCAGAGGAGGTGGGAGGGCAAATTTTCCAAAACACCTCCAGGCGTTCAAGGGTACACCAGCAGTGTCCTGCGTCCCGACTGCGTTGACCCGTCGTTTCTATGTTTACTTTTAAAACACGAGCGCTGATTTCTCTCAGCTGCGTTTACAGCTGGAGTTTCTTAACAAACATTCTGCGTCTCACCACTGACCTGCACATGGGAAAGAAACATATTAGATCTAATTATAAGTGCTGCAAGTAGCCCATGCTGACTTTGTTAGAGATGTATACTGAAAATGATTTCAAAATAAATCATTAGTATGTTTTATTTTAAGTTTTTCTGTAAAATAGTTGTCATTTTGTCATTTACTCACTCTCTCACTCTCATGATGTTCAAACCTGTATGATTTTTTTTTTTCATGGAACATAAACGTTGGCCACTTTTTTCAATGTAATGAAGCTGAATGGGGACAGAAAAAAAAGCATCATAAAGTCCATACAACATGAGCGCTGTCTTCTGAAAGCTTTGTGTAAGAAACAGACCTAAACTTAATTTATTTACCACTACAGTGGGCTGACTGGACAATTCAGGTGATTATAAGAGAACTGAATCAGTCTGATTCAAAAAGGATCTGAATCAACTGATTCATAGAAAAGACTCAAAAGAATTCACTTACATGTTAAACATTATTAATTCTGACATTGTTCAGAATCAAGTTGTATGGATCACTTTTATGATTTGTTTATGGGTGCTTTTTGTCATTTTAGAGCCCCAGTCATCATGAGTAAATGACAGAATTTCATTTATTTTTGGTGGACAATCCCTTTAGGAGACAAAAAAAATGACTAATTTATTGTGTGTGTGTGTGTGTGTGTGTCCTTGACCAGGAGGGGTAAAAATGAAGAAGCTCACAGAACTAGTTCTCCTTACAGGTAAGTCATGACTGTTTATGTCCACAGTAAAGGTCACAGACAGATCTGTGACCTTGGGCCTGAAGGTCAAACATTCAAAAGAGACTTTCCGTCCACATTTACAGTATACTTGGACTTAGTGATTTGATAGAACAAGCTTTTAATAAATTATGGTTAGCAATACAGTATATTTATAGTTGAATATTTATCCTTGTTAATGTCAGTAATGATCTCCTTCTTTGTGTGTGATTTGTCACATATCTTCATTTTCATCTGTAGTCCTCTTGGCGCTCTTCAGTCAAGCTGAAGCAAGTAAGGGCAGAAGTGTTTGATTCTTACATTACTATTCAACATTTGAGCTCATCAGTCTTATGCAATGAGAACATTTCTGGCAGTATTTTTGTCTGTTTTCAAGAGCGATCTAACTTTTCTCCTCTTTTTTACCTTTGCAGATCCTTTTGTTTACAGTAAGTATTCTGAGGCAGATGCTCATGATTTTCTAATAAATAAAACTTAATAAATATAGTAAATATAAAATAGGTGTGTGTATATATATATATATACACATACACACACATAGCTATTTTATATTTATTATATTTATTAACACACATTATATTTAATGCGCACACACACATATATATTATGTTATAAAATATTATTATTATGTTCTTATATATTATTAAAAATATGTTAGATGTGATTAATCGATTTGACAGCACTAACACACACACACACACACACACATTTATAATAGTATTATTTATAGTTAATAGTAATACATAAATATAATAAATATACATTTATTAAACATTATTTTTATTATCATTTTTAAGCTATCATAAACAGTCTTAAAATTGGCTAGCTGCTGACTGCTGCACTTTTTAGACTACGAGGCGCTGAGGATCGGGGGTTTGATCTTCACAGCCCTGCTTGTAGCAGGAGGGGTTACAGTTTTGTGTTGTAAGTAGCTCCGAATTTTTACACGCATTTTCTACCTAACGAAAACCTTATGTTTGACTTTATATACTCACAGAAAGAGTAACAGATTGTTCTCTTCACAGGGGGGCAGTGCAAACAAAAAAGAAAGTAGGTCACCTGATCTCAGCTTCAAATTCACACATACTCAGTAAAATGACGCACATTTTGAAATCAAAATTTAGCATTAAAAGAAAAAACTTGTTTCAAATGTGCCTTATCTTTTTGACAGGGGTGAAGAAGATGCAAGCAAAATCTAAGGATCAGGGACTTCATCCGCTGAAACTTTCCATGGGATATTTGATCGAGTAGAAGACTAGAAACTACAGATGGCTAACTAGCTCCACTTCTCACTTGTACTTCATTTCAATGTAGTTTTTCCATCGTTTCAACAGTTTTCAACCATTTAATTTATTCATTAATCACAGTTCCTGCCCAAAAAAAAAAAAAAAAAAAAAAAAAAAAAAAAAAAAAAAACTGAGCTGCTGTTATTTTGAATCTGTAGATTTATTGTGGCGCTTTAATAAATATTCTCAGTTATGGGCCGGCAAAAATGCATGTGAGTAATTTTTTATGCCTGAGGTTATTTTGGCTGAGAGATGTTCAAACACTGGCCTTGGAAGATAAAACTCAAGTCTTTTTTTTTTTTCCAGTAGGTGGTCTTTTATATAACTTTTATAATAAATTGACTTAAATGCTGAAATGCATTATTGAAGCATGGGGGGAATGCTAAAATAATAATAATAGCAGTTAATTTGTATATTAATTTTACCTGTTCTGTTCCTCAGTGTTGTACACTCTTAAAAATAAAGGTTCTTTAATCACATCTATGATTCCATGAAGAACCTGTAATATACATGGAACCTTTGCACAAAAGGTTCTTTATGGTGATAAACGGTTCTTTAAAATGTTCTTTACACTAAGAAAAAAAACGATTATTTTAAGAACTGTCCACTGAAAGGTTCTTTGAGGAACCAAAAATGAACATCGCTGCAAAAAAACACCCTTTTGGAAGATTATTTTAAAGGCTGTACACTGTAAATAATCCATTGAAAAATGAATAATGTCCTGACAGAAAATTACCAGTACTGCTTCAGCTAAGTTTATTAACATTTCTTTCAACCCTAAAACACAATGCAAAGCATTGTTTTAGAGCCAGTGTGAATCATTGTGTCCACCCAGTAGAATCAATTTAGCCTGAGCGTGCATGACAAACTAAAAACTATCAGAGTTGCTCTCCCAGAGAAAAGGATCCTTCATTCAAAACTCAACCCACTCGGACTGAGCCAACCTGTTGAGCGGATTGTTTAGGGTGTTGGTTTCAGTCTGTCTAGATCCGATTTTTACGTGTGTTTAGGGTGGTTCCTCCACAACCACGTTTCAAACTTCAACGTTTCAGTTTCTTTCTCCTTGATAAAGGTGAGTAATCAATTCTGGACACCATTTTAACTGAAACATATGTTATGGCTGATGGATTTAGTCAAGTTCATTGTATTAAAATATGATAATTAAGCATTCAGAAACTTTTTAAGGACTTTTGACGACACACTTTACTTGGTGTTTAATGTGGGATCTTTGTATCCTTTTACATACTTTCCAGCTGTTAGTCTGTTTGACAATAACATTTATTTTATAAAAGAAAAAACAGTATACCTAAAATTTCCAAGAAAGAACCAAGAAAAAATATATAGATAATCAGACATTATTTGAGTAAAAAACATTAGGGTCTGAAAATCTGAGACCACTAATGAAAATGCACTTTTTCTTTGCATTTTTCTAATTTAATACTAATTTCATTTTGAACATTATGCAGAACAATATAAGTGAAAACTCAAATTGAAAAATATATATAAATTTTGTATTTGGTTCATCCCCCTTTTGCTTTAATGACAGCGACAGTGGAGTTGTACAAGAGAGTTCATGTTCAGTTCAGTTTCAATTTTATGTTAGCTTCGGGGGGGGGGGGTTAATGGGGGGTAATCAGTTTTACATTTATTTGGAGGCTTAATAACAAAACAAAACAAATCCAGGTTTTCAAGGTGGTCTCAAACTTGGACCTCACTGTTTGAGTTAGTTTTCCTCCAGTGATTTGGAAACTGGAATGTCAAGCAGCTTCACTGTGGAGAGCAGCTGCGCCCTTGATCACTGCGACTTTTAAAGATCATAGGCACATACATTCTTTGCTGAACATACCAGCCTGTAAATAATCCCTTCTTCATTGAATATTATTTGAACAAAATCCAACTGTGTTTTGTATGACAGAAACCGACTGGTGCTACAACATGTAGAAATACTATGTTTCTTGGTGCTTTTAATATTATTGGTATTATCATTTGAGTTTTATGGACTAAGTGTTGCTACTGTACGTTTGATTCATTTAGTTTACTGAGAGATCTTAGAAAATGTATATTTGTGAACATCTGAAGGAAGACGGAGGCTTAATCGTGAGCTGGCTGTGAATATGGAAAAGTTGATGAAATCCAGTCGTTCACGAGTAAACAAGTCTAATGTGGTGTTTAAAGTTGGAGATGCATCCTGACAGCCCACCGTCTCAAAATTGATTAGCCTCTTTTATCACAAAATAAGGAAAAATGTAGTGTGACAGGATTACATTTAGATGCGTATGGCCATATTTTCAGCATGTTGGCTTTATTGCATGATCTGCTCATGGAAACAGATGTTTGTTAGCTGAAGGGAGCACAAGGACAGCACTACATTAACCACTGGAAAGGGCGGGATTGTGGTTTTTATAATAGTGATTCATTTCAACAGAATGTCTCGTTCCTTCCTGCGTCACTCTGGACAGCAAAGAGCTTGAAAGCACTGTGAACTTCAATACAAATCTAGTTATATATTGAGGACTTTTCTGGAGTGGTTTGTCTGTAAAAACACTGTTGAACTACATGGTTTTACTTTACCTCCATTTTAAACGGCCTGTGTTACAAAAGGGCATCTGTCAGCGTGTTTGTGCTGGAGTGTATAATCATACAATACTTCAAAGTTCACAGCCTGTTCTCAGGGGTGGAATTTCGTTCCTAATATAGCTGCAGTCTGGATTCCTGTGTACATGGCGTGCATCCTTTGTGTGCCATGTGATTGTGTCAAGTTCTCTTATATGGAGTGCGGGGTGTTTGGAAAAAGTAGGTGAGGCCAAATGTGACAAGTACACTGACCACTCACACACTTATACAAATATGTATGTGTATTGCTTTCTTTCTTTCTCTTTTTCCTATACGTGGTAAACATGGTCATTTTTTTTTTAATTTATGTAATATCACCACTATTATATGCCCATTTATCTGTTTACAAATCACTGGTCAGGAAATTAGCAAGAATTCACAAATAGTGTAGATAAAGTAAATTAGCACACAATAGCCTTCCCAACTTGCAGACAGCTTTTTACAGGAGGAAGAGTCAGTGTTGTTCCACTCAATGTTGATGGCTTCAACCCGTTCTTTGGTAGTTGAAAAATGTTTCCCAGTTCGTTTGAGTTCAACATGAGACTAAATATTCATTATAGGGTTCAAACCTGGACTCGGACCAGCTCAGAGGCTCAAGCCACTTTTTGGTTGTCTTTGCAATTTGGGCAGGAGCATTGTCTTGCTGAACAATAATATCTGATCATTCCTCATTTGTGGGAAGCAAGCCATTCTGCAATATCCTCCTCTACTCCAAAGCATTAAATGACTTTTCACAGTGAAGCATCTCACCAACACCAGCAGCTAAAAGGCTCCCCACACAATGACACTCTTCCTCCGTGCTTCACTGTGGAAGAGATGCATTTATTATTATATTTCTCAGCAGATTTTCAAGGACACTGCTCTGGAGCATCACCACGCAACTCGTGTTACATTGTGACAACCCATATTCTGCCAAAAACTTCAGTCTGATGATTTTTAAGTAGTGCATTTGCTTCAATTTTGCTAATTTTCTGACCAATAATTTGTATTTAAGACAATTAAAAGCTTAGTGTTTGTTTAGCCATTTTGGGCTCATCCATTTTTATTTTCCCAGGAGTGTGTGTATATGTATATAACATGTTTACTGCGGATAGGAAAAAGAAACCAAAAAAGATAGCAATGTGCGTGTGGCACTGCCTACCAGCTGCTACTTCAACAATTCTCTCCTTCCTTCAATACAGAACATACTCCACCTCCACACCAGCTGTTGCTCGCAATAATTACTAGATTGATCAAATTAGTGCAGAGAAGGAGGCGTGTCCATCAACTGGAGAGTGGTCAAATCTCCAGCCAATCAAACAGATAGCTTGCTGCTCACACCAGTATGAGGCAGATGCAATACTTTTTAACCCTAATTAACAGCATTTTTTTCATTCAGTGTTTACCTATACAGCCTCAATTCAGGTGCAGAACTGTAAATAACTGCCTTTAGACTGACTTTGGTCACGAAACCAGTAGTAGACATGATCTAAATATAAAAACTATAATTAGGAGAGAGAAGTGTAGGACTGACAACTGTGTTTACTAATTTGTGTCTGCTAGTTAGCTTTCATCCAGAAAGAGCCATTTCTGCACTCACCACCATGATGCTATGGGTTGCCAGGATGTTGCAAAGGTGTTTATGAATGATTTTTAGCAGGTTGCCGTGTGGTTGCTACATCTCTGGTCTACGGTGTTCTGGGTGGTTGCTCGTTGGTTACCTGCTGAACGAAGTCAAAAGCACACAATCATGAGTTAGATCACTTGTCTTAGGCCTTGTCCACACGGACACGGGTATTTTTATAACCGGAGTTTTTCCTACAGCGTTTTAAAAAAAATCCCGTCCACACATGCTCGGTCTCCGTCTACATGAAAACGCAAAAACACGTATCAAGCGCGGTCAAGAGCATGCCACGCCAGCAGGCGGCGATATAAACCTTAACCGTAAAGCCACGTTGGCCAATCAGAAGCGCAAATCTGAAGTCAAACACAGCGGATAACGGCGCACACTCTGACGTCGCAAGGCAAAAAACCCCGGTTTCACTGTCTACACGACAACACTGTAACCGGCGTTTCTGAAAATCCTCACCCTGGCAGGGGTTTTCAAAAATGTTCGGTTTCAGTGCGTTTTCGTGTGGACGAACGGCCGAACCGCGTAAAAAAAGTCACGGTTATAAAAATACCCGTGTCCGTGTGGACAGGGCCTTAAAGGAATGAAAATTATCCTATAATTTACTCACCCTCAAGCCATTAGATGTATATGACTTTCTTCTTTCAGCCAAACACAATCAGAGTTATATTAAATAATATCCTGGCTCTTCCTAGCTTTGTAATAGCATTGAAAAGTGCCTGAGTTTTTGAAGCCATAAAAAGTGCATCCCTGCATCATAAAAGTAATCCATATGATTCCAGTGGGTTTATAAATGCCTTCTGAAGCGAAGCGATGGGTTTTTTGTAAGAAAAATATCCATATTTAAAACTTTATAAAACTATAATCACTGGCTTCTGGCAACGGCCGTACACTTGTTCATGCTTCAAAAACTCGGGCCCTATTCAATGCCATTACAAGAACAAGGCTATAATTTCATATATCTCTGACTGTGTTCAGCTGAAAGAAGAAAGTGATTTACACCAAGGATGGCTTGAGAGTGAGTGGTGGGGTAATTTTCGTTTTTGGGTGAACTATTCCTTTCAAAAACAATATTCTTTAAAATATATCTGTTAATATCTGTTAATGAGGTAAGAAAAACACATTTTTGCAGTGCACAACAAGTCACAATTTTAGTAGCTCAAACTGTGCAGGGCGAGTTATTCAGCAAATTGTAATACCTCTATGGTTAGGCCGGGGGTTGTTAAAATAAGTAAAACACTATGACAAACTACTAGCAAACACAATACAGAACTAAAGTATCGACTTGCTCAGACACTGAGAGTGAGCGATATTCCTTTGTTATTTGGTTTGAATATCTCATTTCCTGAAAGAGGATTCAATGTTGCACAAGAGGAGCAAACAGGGTTGAGAGACATTATTGTTTCTAGAATGAATGAACTATGGCAACTGCAAAAAAAGAAAGAAACAAGGCATTACATTGAAAGAGGGAAGGTCGATTTGTGAGATGAGGAAGTGATGTTGGACACAATTCCTCATTCTTTCCCATGACTCACTCACTGGCAAGCCAACGTGACCGTAACAGATCACAGGACTTTCATTATTATCTTCGTGCACCCTGGGTGATTCTGCTGGCAGAAAGGTGCTAAAACGTCCAGACTGTCCAAACCTGAAACAAGAAGAACAGTGAGATGAAATGCTCTCTCCTTTTCTCTCAGTTCTTTGTACAGTAACATGATGAGCTTTAAGAAGATTGTGAAATACCTAGAAACAGCTTTTCTTGGCAGATTCTTGGAAGAATTATCTTTGCACTGCATGGTACTGATAAAATAACTATTTGTCGTTTTACTTATTGGTTGCCCTAGTGAAAAAAACTATATCAAAATGTATTTAAAATACATTTAATTCATACTTAGTATACTACAATTTCATTAACATATTTACTAACATATCGCTTGAGAGTTACTAATATAAATATTATAATTCAACTTTATTTGGAATACTCCTTTACTGCACAAGTGCATGATCACTGTATAATATCAGTCTTTAAATGCAAGATATTTAAAGTATACCTAAAGTATAATTGCAATAGTTCCACTTTAGCATGATAGAATAAATAACTTCAGCACTATTTCTAGATAAAGTGGATTAAGTACAAAATTAGTTGTTCTAGTTTAGGAGTGTATCAATTTAGTTTACCAAAAGTACAATTGCAGGGTATTTATATTAAGTACATAAATATGTCAATTATACTTAGCATAAAATAACCTACATGCACTTTATGTAGAAGACAACACAGAACGTACTACTAAAGTAGCTTACGATTATAACTTTAAAAGAGTTGTTTAAAATGAAAATTCCGTCAGTATGCCTAATCAGTTTTTATCATAGACTGTAAAAAAAAAAAAAAAGGGGTTTTATACCTTATGCGCCAGAGAAAGAGGGCAGTCATCTTTTTGAACTTCCGTTTGTGCTGTCGCTCTGTATATATTTCTTTTACTGTCTATGGTATATTTCTATGGCATTGCTGTCCAGGAGTAATTAGCTTAGTGGATTTACTTAATGTAAAGTTAACTAAAGTTATCATGAGGATTGTAATATTTAAAACAGATGTCTAAAAAACAATTGTCAGTAGACAGGGAAGATTTTAAAACGATCCGTTCATCATAAATGCGCGAGATCGCAGTGAAAGAAAATACCATGGAAAATACAGACCGGAACCGGAAGACAAAGACAACGATCGCAGCGCTGAAAATAGGCGGGGCTACATGAGGTCACAGGATTTTAACGGTTGAACACTTCAAGAAAGTGCACTCGATATCGTGCTGTTTAGACAAACACTATGGCAGGTAATATATTTATTTTATACAATAGTTAAAGAAACAAGAATCGTACATATTAGACATGACAGTTACTGTACTTTGTCTATTTTTGTCATTCAAACGAAACTAGTTTCAAACAATCCAAAAAGAGCAAGTGGCGTTACCTGAATGAATCATTGACTGAGAGTGATTCAGTGACTCGCTAATAATACCCAAAGTTAGGTTACCCAACTTACGGTCACATGTCGCCACCTATTGGTATAATTATGAAATTTGCAGAAAGAATCAACGAAGAAAAAACCCACTACGAAAGCCTGTCAGAATCCGTCTCAAACAAAAAAAAAAAGTAAGAATGAATGATTCAAAAAGCTTGCGAAGCTGTTTTGTTAGGCTACACAGACAACAGCGCAACTGCGAGTGTGATATATTGTTCTTATAAACCACTCCAGTTAGCAATGATATTGATGAACTTACATTTTTGACATATTATTACCTTGTTTATCTGTTTTTGATTCGCCAAAGTAAGTTCTGGACAAACGCAACAACAGAATGTATGTGGTGCGTCCTAGCAACAGACAGCAGTGTCAGTTTCGATCATAGAAATAGGCTTGTTTGAGATGAGCAGAACCAATCACCGGTGATCACCGCGAGATGCATGCCGGTTAGAAATGTGTCCGAGTGCGATCAAAGAACTCTTTGGTGCGGTCCGCCTTGCTTTGATGTCATGCTCACGTATGTCAAAAAATATGGAACGCGATCGGGGCCAATAGTCTTTAAACGAAACGCGTGAAATTTGACCGCGTCAACACGCACTGTTTGTCCGCGTTAACGCGGCAATTTTGTACGTGTTTCTTTTGAACGTGTAGACACGCACATTCTGGTCGTGTTAAGGCGTCAGTTTTCGTCGTGTTACTTTAGTGCGTGTAAAGACGCACAGTTTTACCGTGTGGAGACGACCAATTTGAACGTGTTTCTTAACGCGCACATTCTGTACGTATTGAAGTGTAATATTTTTTAAAAGCAGACTTACATTTAGATGTACCTTATTAATCCTTTAGTTTATTGTAGCATTGCTTTACTGACTACTCTGCTAGAGTAAAGTAATGTTACAATGTATATTAAGTGCTAATTATCCATATTATACAATTATTATAATTTATCTATTTGGGTTATTATTTGTTTTTGTTTTAAGTTATAATCTCCAAAAGTATTATAGGCTAACTTACACAGCACATATTTGTAACTAAATACACACACACTCTCACACGTACATGCATAAATTTATTCACTTTCACATAATAATGTTTTGTAATTTGGTGTTTGGTTGTATAGTTTGTTTCTGCTGTTCTGTCTGTATTGAACATCATCTTGCTGCAGGCTGATGAGTGCTATAATAAAATGCTATATCAAAAATGTTTTGATATTCATTATATTTTTATTATTGATATTTTATTTACCCATAAACTTGTCTTTAGGAAGCCATAAGTTATAGTGGCAAGAATAACTTTGTTAAACCTTTAGGGGCGGTTTCCCAGACAGGGTTTATATTAAGACAGGAGTAGGCCTTAATCTACTTAATAATGTTTTTTTTTTTTAAAGTACATTACTAACAAACAGATTTGCAGATTTATTTTCTTTTATTTCAAAGCTGATGTGTGCAATAGGCCTATATATATATATATATATGGTTGCATTAAAATACTTGTCTCTTGGTTTTTTTTTTATTGCAGTCTTTTTTGTTGCTTCCATTCATGCTTCTCAGTTCCAGGCAACTTTAAGATTTTCTTGGTTCATTCCAGGCTACCTCTGTCACAGTTTGTTTTACAGTTTTTTCAAATTGCTAAGACACTAAAAGTGGAATTTGAGGCTCACTCTGTGAAATCATTCAAACTTTTTGCAAAACTCTAAACACATTTCTCTACATTACACACATCATTCAAAACTATAACAGCTCTTGTGTTTAATTTGGGAAACACTGCCATTTAAATGCAACATTAATTTCAGTTCGTGTCAATTTAAATAAGATTACTAAAGCAAATAATCTTGCTTTCTTCTCACATCATATGCTCCTGTGACCATGTGTCAGAAAAGAACGTCCCACCTTCAAATGGTGCTTGATGGTGACTCCCAAACCTTATTGGACTTTTTCAAACATTCTAATTGGTTGCAATCATTGAAAGAAAAATTTACTGAACATGATAAGGGCTGTGCTGTAGAGGGTTAATATTTAACCTTTAAACACTTCCCGTTTTCCCCCAGAATTCTTATATCAGTTGATTATGTTTAAAATATAGATATCATTACATTAAATGCAGTTTATTTACCTAAGTTCCTGGATTTAATCAATCATTTTAATAGTAAATAAACATATTTTTCATATTATTTCACTTAAATACAAAAAAACAGTTACATGCATGCAATGGCCAGTTAAAACATATAATAGATCACGCATTAAGTGTCTCCTTTTGTGGGGAAAAATAACATAAAATGGCATTTAATGATTATTGCCGCTAGATGAACCTAAAAAAGGCGATGACAAATCATGACAAGGCTGACATCACACACTACGTACCCATGCATTATCCCTCGTGAACAATTACAACGTCTGATGTTTGCTTACGTGCAGACAAGTATACTATTATGACATCCATCATTAATAAACATGACTTCTGATGTTTGTATACGTATATACCAACGAGAGACATACGTACCAGCGCGTCACATATGCAAATATAGTCTCAAATACAGCAATTTCATTGGCTACTGTGTTTTCTGCCGCGTTAACGCGAACAAACAGTGCGTGTTGATGAGGCCAAATTTCACGCGTTTCGTAAAAAGACTTTTGGCCCCGATCGCGTTCCATAAAAAAACACTCGCGACCGCTAGACGCACGTGTCGGATTCTGCAGTCACGTCACGCGCAGTTGCTCCACCGACTGCGCTGATCAAAAGCACGATGAGGAACGACTTGCTGACGACACAGCTTAATGCTCATTGGTTTAACAACCCTGATGTATTGATCTCTTTTAAAATGTTTGATTTTAAAACTCTGATATCATGTTTTATATGTATACATTATGTGTGAATATTCCCAAACCGATCTCTATGGGTTATGCAATGTCATTTTTATATAAAAAAAATCTGTATTAAAGAAAAAAATATTGATAAACACTTAGCCTATTTGGAATGGAATTAAATAACAAGTACTTTGGGTGTCTTCATTATATTTATTTTCATATAAAAGCAACAGAACTTAAATTACATCCAGTTTATTAGCAACACTGTGCAGCGTGAAACCCGCGATATCCGCCTTTGATCTCACAGGTGTCTGATCCACTGCGAGAAGAGAGATCTGTCCGGCTTGCCTGCACTTTTTTCACTGTTTGTGCATTCAGGTGAATTATTAATGGAATATATCGTAAATTAAATTCGGAAGAACAGACCACAAATGTGCAGTATGTCCTTTTTCATCCTTTTACAGCGGATTGCAAAGGGAAAAAAGAAAATAATCACGAGGGAAAAAAAAAGCAGCGACTGAAAAGAGCTCTTGCCATAGATATTCTTGTTATAACATGTCACGTTAAAATACCAAGTATAACGTTATTCTCATGATGTCTGAAAATAAATCATTAAGGAAAACTGACAGCTCATCCAGTCAAACTGACGGATCAGCTTTATTTGTAGGGCAACCTTATGAGTTGAAATGATTAGTTTCAGCCTTTTTGAATAGAAGTTCCCCAAACCGGAAGTGCCACCCATAATTCAAACCGCATTAAGGTCGTCAGGAATAAGGTGGATACGTAGAATCCAAATTTGACAGCTCTAGACCACTGATCTATATAGAATGACTGGATATTAGATCAGTGCTCTAGACACATCGCCGCGCCCGCCATCTTGGAACGGTCAGCGTGTCGTCACTCACAGTAACAATCAATGATGCTACAACATTGCGTATCTTCTGGTTGTAAATCTGCCGAGATTTAAATTCCCGAAGAAATGTGATAACCTTTCACAGGTGAGAATGTGTTAGTCTGTTTTTATGTGTATTAAGTTAACTAACTCAATATTACAGGTTTAATACGGTAGTAATTTTTTTTGTATTGTGTTAGTTTAGCAAAATCATCTGCTGAAGTCTATTGCAGATAAAGATATTCATTCATGCGTCTAACTACAGTTGCAGACGCACAGTCAACGAGTATGGGGTCTCTGCGGAACAAAAGTGGGCGTTTCTAAATTTGTGGGTGTTTTCAAACTGATGGGTGTTTATCATGCAATGAAAGTTATGCCCTTCATCTGACCCCTCTGTTAATGGCCTAGCCCACTGATCTGGTAACTCCTTTTACTTTCCTGCAGAGACCGATACTTGCAGTCAACTTGCTCTTGAGTGTCACAGACCGGTGTTTTGACCGTTCTAATATGGCGGACGGCTTATGTATAGTGGCCAATCGAAACAGTCCCTGATGAGGCATCTATGTTTATATTTCTATGGTTCAGTCCCCCCAAAATGGGGACTGAAATATTGCCACAAAAAGCTCAAACTGTCAGTTTGTAGTATTTACCAAGTCTGCCAAGCAACTAAAATGAAAGATTTTTAACGTAAAAGTGATACAGTTTTGCACTATATTTACATATGTAGCCAACATTCAAGATCTGAATTTTCAGAAGGCTATATTTAAATGTGTTAATTATGACAGAATGAGTTCACTAGGCTATTCCTTTAACAGACACGTGAAATCACCATCAGACTAGCACCTGTTTGCAAATGTCAGCTAGTTTGACTTGATTTACATAAACAAATTGATCAGGCACCCATGTTAAAGAACATAAAATTAACTAGGCCTACTATATAAATACATTTAATCCATGTGCATGACGTAAAACATGTGGCATGCGTGTTTACAAAAAGAAGGAGATTAGATAATTCATGTGCAAGATAATAGGGTATAAAAACAGACACAAGGGATTTATTAAACCTCTTTTGGTGACTCTCTGAAAAGATTAACTGCTGCCTTGTTCACTGCTCACGCTGACAAAGGCTTCTCTGATCAAAGGGCCGAAATTCTGGACTTTATTTTGTCTCAGCACGTCTCTGGTGTGAACCCATTACTTTCCCCCTTTTCTGCCACCATGCTCGGAATGGAAGTTGAAGGTGGAGCGAGTTACATCATCTCGTGCTGCTAGGGATGGGCACAGCATTCCCGCTAGTCTCAGAGACGAAATGGAAAATCCCAGCTAAGCTTTGGATTGGTGCTCCAGCGTGTTTCCACAGTGCACCTTTCATTACTACGTAGACGTAAATATGCATTTGTCAGATCATGTAAACCTCCAGCACAAAGGTCGTCTTTTATATGAAGGGGTTTAGCGTCTTGATGTGTGTTTCCTAGCAGCTGTTTTGTTGGTGTATGAACATTTGGTTGCTGAGATGTTCCAGGCCGTTGTTGACATTTGATCCAAGTCTGCTGTGTGTTCTCAAGAGCTGCTATTTGTTGCTTCGGTATATTTAATCAGATCAGATGCATCGGCAAGGATTGTGGTCATTTTATTTTCCCCATTTTTGTTGAAATGAAGCTGGCAGAGGACAATGATTCAGGCATTAAGGGGATTCATGTTATATTTAGAGCATAAGTGGATTGCAAAGCAAAATGGGAATTTGCTCTGATGTACGCAGCAGATACATGATATGCTTTCCAACACTAACTGAATTATTACATGTGTTTTAATGTGAAAATCTTCAGCTCATATTAACAATCCATTTTACTTTACTGCAATCTGACTTGTGTCTGAGAGAAAAAGGATAATCATTGAGAAAATGTAGGTAGAGGGACTTGAATTTATTCTTCTGAAGATAATAGGATCAGAAAGTCAGGTGGCTGGAGGGGAAGAAAAAGTTTTTTAATTTGTATTAAGTTTAATTTTTTTTAAATGATATTGATGCATCATGCACAATAAGGCCTGCAACATGCATTAAAAGGGTTAGTTCAATCAAAAATGAAAATTCTGTCATCAATACTCACCCTCAAGTCATCCCAAACCATTATTTAAATGTTTGGGTGAACTATCCCTTTAAGAAAGTAAATTAGTGATGATTTAATGTAGAGCAGATGCATTTTTATTACCTGTATGTTTAATATTTTCATGACAAACCTAATTTTGTATTGCAGGTTACAACCACATCATCATGATGAAGACTTTGGCACTAGTTTTCTTGACACGTGAGTTGTTTTTTTTAGCATTTTCTGAAGTTTTCTTGCTTGTTGTCCTGTCTCTTACCATAGAAATGTAAATTCATTAAGGTGCTTTTATCTGTGTAGACCACAAGTAACTATAAATAATAATAAACACACACACATGTGACCGTACAATCTTTGGATATTATGTTGCTAATATACTAATATGCTCTATTATTTTTGTAGTTTTTTCCCTTGTGTTGGCAGAAGGTCAGAAGACAAGTAAGAGATTTCACTTTTCAATTACACTGTTTCTTTTTGATTCTGCTCTCATCCTTGTGGATAAAATAATTTTACGCAATGGTACATGCACTAATTAATTAATTTATTTTTTTTTCGATTTGGGATTTGCAGCAGAGGAAGACCCCTTCACTTTTGGTTAGTTGCACACATCGTTTGAGTCTATCAGTCTATCATCCATAATCCAGTGCTTAAAGAGTTCTTAAGATCATCTCACATTTTCTTTCATTGTCATTTATTCTGTCTCTCACTAGATTATCACAGACTTCGAGTTGGAGGTTTGATCTTGGCAGCAGTTCTGTGTCTGATTGGCATTACTATTCTCCTAAGTGAGTTTGACAAATGTTAAGACAAGATTTAAGATATATAGGCCGATCTATATGGAAGTAAAATAATCCCAAATGTTTTTGAAACAAAAAGCCTGTTGAATTGTACTACTTGAAAAAAATATGCATTGCATTAACCCTGCTTGTATTTTAATGCATTGTATTTTTAGGGCTTGTATTTTTATAGGCTGAAATTTAGCATGATTGAATATTAAAGCTGTGAATATTTCAAATCAAAACATTTTAAACATATTTTCATTAGTAAAATTTCAATAATCCATATTCACCTTTCATATTTCACTTCCAAAATATTCAAACTGATTAAAAATACAACCTATAATATTCAACAGGCGGTTTTCGGTCCATTTTATTTCGCTTTGCAAATTCGCTTCCACAAATTCAGTGGTTCAAATTCGACAGTAAATTCAACGTTGACATCCAGGAGCTGCAGGAAAAGCAATAGATTACCGAGCATAATCTCCATCTGCTGTTAGTCGACATCACCAGCAGGGGGTGCAAGCGCGTGTTGTTGATGAAGACAGAGCAACAGTTAGACTAGAGCAAGCCATTCATTCATAAAAACTCAGCATGCATTACGTTTTTTGTGACGATTATCTGGGTCAGTATATATGCGGAAAAGATGATATCTTATGGCACAAAAGCTGTTTTTATGTTTCATTCATTGTTACTTTCCCTGTGTAGCCTTATGTTATCAGCCTTTTCTACAGTGAACGGGATTATAATCGGTTTCTCTCAATACATCATACTCAAAGATTCCCCGAATTCCGTCAGGACTTAAGCGCTTGACGTATCTTAATGGACTACAGTGATATAAAAGACCAAACTCGCACCTTATTTGGAAAGTATGTATTGTACATGTACCACATTAGATTAAACTGGGAAGTAGCACTTTCATATTGTTGTTCTATATTGTTAGTTTAACTAGTCACTTTGGATAAAAGTGCCAGCTAAAAGACTAAATGTAAAATTGGGTTGACATTCGCACATTTAGGGACCATCTCTAAAGTAACAAGTCCTATAGGCCTAAACGTTTCTAACTTCAATAGCAAACTTCAATCTATTTGAATAAATTGCGCATTATGCCTGAGCCTGACACCTACACGAACACTTTACAGTTGGTTTTATGTCTGTAAGTCGTTCTTTTCAAATGGTATTTAAGTTAGAAACGTGTATACCAATGTCGTATGTAACTTTAGAGACGGTCCCTACATGTGCGAATGTCCAATGTCAAACCAAATTTATGCCAGTAGGCCTATATCACTGGGAAACGCTCAGCCTTAAACTTTGCGCGTTTAATTCATATTCTGAGTCCATCTGTTAGCCTGCGAGTTTGGTCTTTTATGTCCATTAAGCTACGTTAAGCGTTTTATATGTCCAGCAGGGGAATCCTGACATATTGAGGGAAACCAAACCCTAGTACTGCATGCAGCACATCGCTGCAATATAAGGTTAAGGCAACTAAACAACCAAGAGAAATATGTCAAATGTAACACTGGATCTGTACATCCGCATCGGGGGAATAACATTATCGTTCATGGTAGAGAAAGATGCATGTAGGCTACACGGGAAAAGTAATCGTGAACACACTGAATTTCACATAAAACAGACGTCATAATAATCACAAATACACTTACATTTTTGTAAATAAGTTTTTATGAATGAATGGCTTGCTCTAGTCTAACTGTTGCTCTGGTCTTCGTCAACAACACGCGCTTGCACCCCCTGCTGGTGAGGTCGACTAACAGCAGATGGAGATTATGCTCGGTAATCTACTGCTTTTCCTGCAGCTCCTGGATGTCAACGTTGAATTTACTGTCGAATTTGAACCACTGAATTTGTGGAAGCGAATTTGCAAAGCGAAATAAAATGGAAATGAAATATGAAAGGTGAATATGGATTATTGAAATTTTACTAATGAAAATGTGTTTGAAATGATTTGATTTGAAATATTCACAGCTTAAATATTTAACCATGCTAAATTTCAGCCTATAAAAATGCAAGCCCTAAAAATACAATGCATTAAAATACAAGCAGGGTTAATGCAATGCATATTTTTTTCAAGTAGTGCAATTCAACAGGCTTTTTGTTTCAAAAACATTTGGGATTATTTTACTTCCATAGATCTATTTGCATGTTACATAGCCAGTTAAACCATTAGATGGCGACAAAAAAAGGTTGGCAGGTCTGCACAACAAACCTAGCCCAATGGCCTACTACTTTAACAAATTGTACAGTATAATTCTTTGGCAGAAGTAGGAGTATAATGCTAGTATGGTTCCCGAATTCAGTCATTGAATCATTCGCCCAGTTTGTTCAAAAACACCAAACCATTTACAAACAAAACGCCACTACTGTTTTTTGGCGATTATGTTTAGAACTGTTTAAGTATTTTTTATTTAACTGTCTAAAATTAAGTTACTCAATATTAACTTCTTGATTATTAAGCTTTCTAATTAATTACTGAGGCTTATTTATTATATTGTGGGCTAGCAACAACAGCAGATCCTAAATCCGTGGCATATGAAATCATTGGATTTATTTACATAGTCCGCTGAACTGACAATATTCAGACATGCTGATATATGGCCATAACTCTTGCTTGATTTATTTTTTTTTCCTTTGGATTTTGAGTTGAAATGTGACCTGGACATATTTTTGATTCAGCCAGCAACCTGTTTAACAAGATCCTTTGCCATTATTACAGGTGGCCACTGCAGATGCAAATTCAACCAGGACAAAAGGTATAAAATTAATAATATTGGGTACAGCTAATTTTTATACAGTTAATAAATTCACATTGTGGTGTTTTACTTGTATGTACATCAAAGTATATACACATTGACTAGCTCTAAAAGCGCAGTTCTCTTTTGACAGGAGGAGGACAGGAAGTAACGCTCAAGCGATGCTCAATGACACAGGTATGACCGCCCTCATCTGCCTGTGCTACCAGTAACATGAAACCAGTGCTGGTAACCTGGTATTAATCAGAACTCTCCCCGTCAAGTTCCCTTATGAAACACGCCACTTATAAACCTGTGTTCCACGCATGAAATCCATCTGCTAATTATTGCTGTGCCAGTTCCCCTGTGATGCAGTGAGATACAGTGGGTCTGTGCTCAGTGGTGGGCCCGTATGGCCCGTCTCCACAGCACCAGTCACATGGTTTCCAGGATGACTCATAATATCTCCCCGGGGAGTATTTTCACTCCATGATCCCTGAGGGTGGGGTTGGGGAAACAGGATACAAAGATGTGCTATGTAAATGTTTTATTCAGCATCTAATTGTCTATAGAGAAGAATAAAATAATTGGAATTTAGTTTAAATTATTTAAAGGGGCCATGAGTGTCAAATGTTCCTTGATCTTTTGAGATGAAAGAGTTCTTTGTACAAAGAAAACATGCTGTAATTTTAAAACCTCAAAACTTTCCAGTGAAAATAAGCATTTCTTTTAAACTAAGCTGCAAAAAATGTCTTGTGGAGGTCTGCAACTTTCTGACATCAGATCAGACAGATGAATTGGCATGAAAAAATGAATTGGGACATTGTCAACCCAAAGAAACATAAATAATATAATATTATAAGTTGATAAGTTGACCACTCTCAGGCCTTCAGGTAAATCGGTTCCCTCTGTGTTCTCAGTGTAAGAGACTGATCTATAGATGAATATCCTAAACATGAAAAATCAAGTTCATTAAATATTTAAATGTGATATTAATCTTCAATACTTTTCTATTTTACAGCAAGGGCCAGCGAATGCTAAAAACCTGCTGACCTGACCAGAACCAATCAGAGGAGATGGTCTGCCTTCCTTTATCTCATGTGCTGGTTTATCAGAGGAATCATTTCTCTTTAAGACGAGGAACCTGATACAAAGGTTTTCTGTGTTTTCACTGCTTATCTGCTCTCAGATTATAGAGGAGGAAGGTGAAAATTCATGTACCATTTTTTTTTTATGCCAGATGTGTCTTGGTAATGTCACTTAATATAAATTGATCACCAAAATTTTTCATGTAAATTGTTTTTTTTATCCTGTCAGTAACTGTATTAAATTATGTTGGATGTAGGTATGAAAGGGAAAGCTTTCAATGGCAGTGTCCTGATTCAGTCTCATATGGAAACCTTTAACCAAATATTGCTGTAAGCTAGTGAATCCATTGTTGCATTCTGTGTGAAGTAGTTTACTGTTCAGACTTGTTTGGCAATTGAGTAATAGTTGAATAAGACATATGAAAAGATCATGCTTTCAAGAAAAGAAAAAAAAAAAACCCATCATATTTACACTGTCATGTGCTTGACATATTTTCATTACCAGCTTATTTATCACAAACATGCTAGTAGTAAGAGTTTGTTTTTATCTGTTGTGTGAAAAATTGTCAGTATCATTCAAACATAAACACTAAAATAAACTAAAAGACACTTAACCAAAGAGCACCTGTATCAATGTTTTCTGTTCTCTGTCTCCAGCTGACTGACACCCTACTGTTTCTCAAAGCCTTAGATGAGCACGTGATTTGTGATTAGACGATTTAGCTACAGCCTACATGTTATTTCTCACATCCTTTTCATGCATGTGCAATGTTTTAATAAAATTATTCAGTTGAAGCTAGATAAAAAAGGCGAAAATTAAAGTTGACTGGGTCTGGGTGGTAATAAACTGCTAAAAAGAGACTTTTGCAATTACAATGCCCCAAAATTGACTCAACAGCGCCTTCTACTCACTGATATTTGGCATTACATAGGAACTATTATCAGTATTCAACTGACAATCTTGATTGCAATGTGAAATACAGTTATGTCCATACATTGACAATCTAATTCTATAATTACAGTAATTTCCCAACACTAAACAAGATTGGTTGGTTGGTTTGTGCTGTGTGAACAGAACCACAGTTCAGTCATGACAACTCTTGAGTGAATTATTTAAGCAGCATTTATTTGCATGGGGCATGTACATTGCAATGTACATATGCTTGATTTTGGCGGACAAGATCGGCTGATTAGCAAATACTAGAATTTGTTCAGCATATTTAAAAATAACATGCAAAGGACATACGAATATATATATATATATACAGGTGCTGGTCATATAATTAGAATATCATCAAAAAGTTGATTTATTTCAGTAATTCCATTCAAAAAGTGAAATTTGGATATTATATTCATTCATTACACACAGATATATTTCAAATGTTTATTTCATTTAATTGTGAATGTTCAGTATCTCCGAAAATGAGAATATTACTTAAGAGCAATACAAAAAAAAAAAAGGATTTTTAGAAATGTTGGCCAACTGAAAAGTATGAGCATGTACAGCACTCAATACTTAGTTGGGGCTCCTTTTGCCTGAATTACTGCAGCAATGCAGCGTGGCATGGAGTCGATCGTCTGTGGCACTGCTCAGGTGTTATGAGAGCCCAGGTTGCTCTGATAGTGGCCTTCAGCTCTTCTGCATTGTTGGGTCTGGCGTTTCGCATCTTCCACTACAGGGTTAAGGTCAGGCGAGTTTGCTGGCCAATTAAGAACAGAAATACCATGGTCCTTAAACCAGGTACTGGTCGCTTTGGCACTGTGTGCAGGTGCCAAGTCCTGTTGGAAAATGAAATCTGCAACTCCATAAAGTTGGTCAGCAGCAGGAAGCATGAAGTAATAATAATAATAATACATTTTATTTGTAAAGCACTTTACATTTGACACCAAATCTCAAAGTGCTACAGCAAAACATAATTAAAAAAATAAACAATACAGTATAAAAACACATCATGTTAAAAGGCGGGACTAAAAACAAGCGTTAGCTATTAAAAGAAGCCTGTGTAAAAAGATGGGGTTTTAGTCCTTTTTTTAAAGTGTCTACTGTTTGCGGGGCCCTGAGGTGGTCTGGGAGAGCGTTCCACAGCGTTCTCTGATGAAAGTAAATTTTCATTAGAGAAGTGCTCTAAATCTTCCTGGTAGATGGCTGCATTGACCTTGGACCTCAGAAAACACAGGCGACCAACACCAGCAGATGACATGGCACCCCAAACCATCAATGACTGTGGAAACTTTACACTGGACTTCAAGCAACGTGGATTATGTGCCTCTCCTCTCTTCCTCCAGACTCTGGGACCTTGATTTCCAAAGGAAATGTAAAATTTACTTTCATCAGAGAACATAACTTTGGACCACTCAGCAGCAGTCCAGTCCTTTTTGTCTTTAGTTTAGACGCTTGTGTTATGTTGCGGGTCAATTTGACCCGTTTCGATTTTCAAGTTGTTGGAAATACTGGTTAACCTTTGTTTTTTTTTCTTGATATTTTGTGACTTTTTCTCATTTATCATGATGAACATGCATGCAAAGTTTCAACATGCTGATGTGTTTTGACATATACAAACAAAATTACTGTTACGTTCGTGATGTTCGCGGGTCAATTTGACCCTCATAGGCAGCCATTCAAAAGCAACTGTACAGACACAAAATAAAAACATTTATTTTCTGTATGTAAGGGCACTTCAACTCCAGTTCTAACGGCAATTGCATCTAAAAGTGCTCTAACCCTAACCAAACACACTTGAAAAAGCTAAAATTACAGTGAATTATTTGCAAATTACAGATGAAAATCTTTGTCAGACACAGATAGTAAAATAAGCTCTCATTTCAATATTCAAAATATCTAAAATACCTAGCTTTTAACCAAAACTTTTGTGTAGGATTTTCAAAGGCAGCTTCACAGAGCCAAAAAATAAATAAAAAACATTTATTTGATGTATGTTTTTGTTATGTTTGGTTTCTCACTTCCCAGTGAGTGAATAATGAAACTAGGAAAATAGGTCTTAGGAAACTAGGGAAAGTTAACTTAGGAAAATGAACAATTTTCATTATACAGCAATTTTTTTTGTTCAGTTACGATGTTCAAAGCATAAAACGTAAAAAAAAAAAAAAAAAAAAAAAAGTAAAAAAAAAATATATGCAAATAAAATCAGTATACTGTTTATTTTCCAATTTTGTCAAAACAAAACTGTTTTAAAAAATGTTTTAAAAACATTTTCATTAATCATATTTTCAGATATAATGTTTTTGTAATGTTTGACAAATGTTGATATTAAAAGTTTACAGTTTGTATCTAAATCTTTGTTGTTTTTCATAGTGTGATTTTTGAGGAATTGTATTGAATCCAATTAGGGTCAATTTGACCCGGTCCATAGAGCACACAGAAATCGAACAGAACACAAGGGTTATATATATATATATATATATATATATATATATACACACACACACACACACACACAGTAGGCCTATACTGCCATGACGTTAGAGAAACCATGTTCAGTTGGATGATCTGAATGCTGTTTTTATGCAAACTGTTTGTACCATAGAAAAAGAGAGGTGTTGTGTGGTTGGGGTGTGTAGAGAGGGTCAGAGTGTGTGGGTGTAGGTCAGGAAGTGGGAATGGGACTCGCACTTTATTTACAGTAAAAATCAAAAGAAAACAAAAGCTGTGCTCGTGCGCCTTCACCGTAGTCAGGACTACAGAAACCGTTATAAACACTCTTTCCGCTGTAGCAGCTCTCGCTGTATGTCTCCAGCTCTCTCAGTTCAGTCAGACGAATACTCTTCCCACTACATCAAAACTCATTCCATTTGATGCAAAACTCTTCCCGATGTGCCACTTCTCAATACGTGCGGGTCCCGAGCCCTTCTCTCTCCGCCGCTCTCTCATTCTCAGCAGTTTATGCGGTCTCTCCACGCCAATCACTGCAATCAGACACAGGTGTTCATCATCTGCACTTGACCTACTTACTCACCGCACAGCTCGCTGATTCCTCTCTCGCTACATACTTCGCGAAACCACGCCCCCCTCGCCTGGTTTTGTGTTGGAGGAACAGTTAGGGGTGGAAAATTACAATTAATTGGGGGGAAAAAATGTTTCGACCACAAAACAGAGAGGATGAAAGCAGTGGAAAGTTGCCTATAATGCCTAGTAGTTTAATATAAAAATCGACAGATAAAATATATGGCCCATGGCATGCACACTCTTGCTGTTATGAGGTGGTAGTTTCAGAGATATGAAACCTTAAGATTAGAGCTGTCAAACAACAACAAATAACAATATTTATTGTTGTCTTGGAAAGGAAAGACAACAAGAAATATTGTGGTCTTTCCAAAGAAATAAGCTTGAAAAGATTTTTCAGCTTTTAGAAGGGAGACTTTTGTGATGTATGCGGTGGCTAATGGAAACTTTTATGGTGCCGTCAAGTAGACTTGCACTTGCAGTCTGTGGCCCTGTCCCAAATGGCACACTCCGGAGTCCACACTTTGGTGACGTCATCATCATGTAGTGCAGACCTAGGGCCCTTGGCGCGAGTCCACGAGGGCGCATTGAGAGGTATTTTTGGGACAGACTCAATCGAGCCTTATCCCTCTCCATACAGAGCCGAATAAACTGAAAGGTCATCTCATCAGTCCCTTAGATAAAAATCACAAATATCATATACAAATATTATACTATTTCACGAGTTCACATCTACATATAATTATTATGGTAAAGGTTATGCGTACTTGGCGTGCTGTCCAGGTGGAGGGCTCCGAGCTCGGAATTTTTTGCCCGAACCCAGGGTAAAATGTACACCTATGGTCATAAAAAACCGTAATGATACTTACACTTAAATATTTTATTCTCAGCCATGTTAACAATTGTCCGTGAGCGAAATCTCCTCCCATACGTTGTCTGATTGGCCTTTCGCAAGGATTTCTGGGTATAAAGTGTGTGGAGCCTGCATCCATGCGGGCTTCGCAGAGGACCGCTTCAAGGGTACAAAGGGGGCGCTGCTGAGCACACTTCAGAGCCTTAAAATGATGAATGGGACGGCCTACGCGAGCACACGCAATTTAAGTCCACGAGACCGAAAGTCCACATGAAGTGAGTCATTTGGGACAGGGCCTGTGAGGTAAACTAAACACTATTGACTATTTGAAAAAAGGGAGGGGCCATTCAATATGTCCCGCCTTAGCTTTCTGTTTCAGTGGCAATTAGGCATCATACAAAGCTGCGCGTTCCAAGGCACTTCAGTGGGCTTTTAATTCAATGTGCTACTTGCCGATTCTTTGTAATTTTCTAGCAATTATTTCTACACATTTTTTTAATACAGAGAGGATCGTAAACCACTTGGAATCTTTTTTCTTTTTCTTTTCCTGCCTACAGACTACATTGTTGTCAAAATGATCACCGTTTTCATGGATCCGGGAAAACAACTAAAACATTGTATTATGCTGCCAGACCAGTAGTTGGCGATATAACTTTGTAAAACACTGCGCGCCAATAGACTGAACCATAGACTGTAAAAAATTTTTTTTTTAAATGCATACGTTCAAAACTGAACATGTAATATGCATGTGCATGACGGCACTGTTTTCACAAATTCAAGTTTTTGTATTTTATATGGAGATGATAACGGTATATCGTTTTCAAAAACTTGCATTTTGAAACCCATTTTCAAAAGTTTGCATTCGCAGGCCCCTAAAATGGCTTTGTTGTGTAAATGAACGGCCAAACAAACTGCATAAAAAGTTTTTTTTTTTTTTTGTTGGAAACGGTGTCGTGTAAACCACCCCTGAGAAAGTTTAACTGTAACTCTGCCACGGTGTTGCTTCTTTACTGAATGTGGTCTTGGGTCCTATCAGGTACAGTACATAGCAAATTGCATGTACTATGTACCATGTACCATGTATATACTGTACCATGTATGGGAGGGGGGATTTTTTTGGTGGTGTAAATATATTTCTTGCGATATTTTCAGATTTTACCTACTTAAATCTTCATATTTGTGATATTTACCCCAGAGTGTTATTTATTTTCATAAAGATAATTTTTATTACCTTATTAAATGCCAACTTTCATGTCAAATTCTTACATTTGATCAATAAATTCAGTTATAATAATAAGACACTATATGGCTGTTACCCATCAAATTAAATATTTTGCACTGCAAAATTACAACTGCAATAAATAATGGTATGTTATGAGATTGATGTTTTAATAAATGTTTGATTTGAATATACAAATAAAAAATGCAATTCTTAAATATTTTGATGCTTCGCTGGTTTTTTTTTTTTTTTCACTAAAGTAAAGCTACTTGTCCGGTCGGGCAAAATTATCTTTCACTTGCCCTTTTAAAAATTCCACTGGTCCCGGACAAGCATTAAAGGGATAGTTCACCCAAAAATGAAAATTCTGTCAGTAATTACTCACCCTCATGTTGTTCCAACCCCGTAAGACTTTCGTTCATCTTCAGAACACAAATGAAGATATTTTTGTTTAAATCTGAGAGCTGGATCACTCCTCCATAGGCTTCTAAGGGATTGGAACTTGCCAGCCCCGAAAAGTTATTAAAGACATCGTTAAAATAGTCCAAGTGACTACATTGTCTCAATCTTAAGTTTATCAAGCAACGAGAATACTTTTTTGCACAAAAACAAAACAAAAATAACGACTTTATTTCAACTATTCATTTCCTTCTCTGTGGGCCTCGAGTTAGTTCACGTAGTGCCAAAGCGCAGCGCTTCTGTGTTGTACGCCACAAGTAGGCTCACTATTGGCCGAGGCTGGTCATGTGTGTGATGAGTGTGACGTACCACACTACAGATGCGCTACGCTTTTACAGCATGTGAACTAACTCTTCACTAATTGTGAAGTTACCGTGCTTCCAACTTCCACCTTCTCACCCTTAATGAAGGTATACTAGGAAGAATGAGCTTATCTCATATCTTTGGTCTTAGATACATTCAGCTGCAGACAAGTATCACCACACCATTTTACAAAGTCATCAACAACTGGGCCATGACAAGTTAAATTTTTTTCAAAGTTGTGTAGACTCTGATCCATTTTCTCTTGCCTGGGTATGTTTTTCTCATGTGTTGGCGCTTGACAGAAACTCCGCCTCCGCAACGATTACGTATTTCCGGTTTTGTGTGAAGGGTCTATAAAAGGCCAATGTACTTAAAAAAAGACTCACAATATTCAATTGAAAAAAACATCTTAAAGGGTGGAAGTGATCAGGCATGGCCCAGGCTTTATCTCCACTATATCCTCAGGGACACATTGCTGTAAATCATGTAGTCCATCATGACAGCGTCCAGCTCCATGCCCAGGACCTGAATCACCACAACGAGCCTGTGGTCGTTGTTCAACCCCCTGTGGTCCGGACTCGCACTCCCCTGGCTGACCCTGTGCCCGATTACATGTGTTACTCAAGATTTACCACGCTGTGCTGCTGCATCTGTCTAGGAGCTGCTGCACTTAGTTACTCTAGAGCTGTAAGTATTCATTTATTTACCTTTGAATGCCTTTTTTCTAGGAAGATTTTTCATATTATGCAAGATTCAAATAAGATCTTCATAATACCATTCGAAAGTTTAGGGTCTGTAAGATTTTTCTTACAGTTTCTGAAAGTGTCTTGTGCTCACCAAGGGTGCATTTAAATAAATACAGTAGGCCTACATCACTGAAAACTAGTATTTTTGTTGAAACAATAATACAATAAAATTCAGGATTTAAAAACAAATATAAAGTTCCAATGAACAGCATTTATTTGTTTATTTGTCTTTATAGCATTATAAATGTTTTTACTGTCACTTTTGATCAGTTTAATGTGTCTGTGCTGATAGATAATCTGGTTTGCTTTAAAGCTTTGTGAAACATTGATAATATTTTTTAATTTTTTTTAAATAAAATACATTATTGCTTGTTATGTTATCATATAACTTTATGACTTGATGAAACACAATGAATAATCCACACATATTTATAAACATCATGTTTTTATTTTGGGGGGCATAAATAATTATTACCTGATAGAACGTCTCGGTTACTAACGTATCGGTTCCCTGTGAGAAAATTAGAATATCGTGCAACAGTTCATGTGTTTCAGTAATTGAACTTGAGTAATTGTTTAGTGTACACCCTAAACGAGTGTGTAAAGATTAATTATCAGTGTGGGTGCTGTGCATTATCTGTAAAAAAATTGATCATTGAAGATCCCAAGAGAGTTATTTGCTTTGTAGGTCAAATACAAGCAAGCAGGTTGTTCACCTTATTACCACAAAACTCATTGTGGTTTGTCATGTTTTGTTGTAAGTAGGCCAGCTCAAGTGCATGCTTTTGGAAAGTCCTCAATGCATCATGGAAAGCCACAATGCTGAAGGGGCTTTATGATACTGTCCTCAAATCAGCATATGCATAACTCCCTGTAATCACCATAATTCAAATATGTTATTTTCACAACATTGGCCACACACTGCAGTTCAATTCGGTTGCTTTTATGCTTCCGCTCCTCCGTGAGAGATACGAGACCGGTGCGTCCCGCAGGTGTCGCTCATCCGTAATCACACCACGGGCCTCAAGCCGCTCTCTCACGGCCCTCGGCCTCGTCCTGCTCGCCACAGTAGGCTATCATGAAGACATATTTATTTTCTCTGCTGAGACAATTGACAGCAAATATAAGTGTTTGGCTAATAGGGCATCTAAAAAAAAAGATGGTTAGTTTTAGATGGGCAGTGCTGGTCTCTTACCTTAAATTTCACTGCACCGTTCACTTCAGAGCAAAGAGACAGCTAGGGCAGTTTTTACTTTTTACATGCTTCTGTAGGAATAATTATGAGGTGAGTGATGCAGTTGCCATCAACAAAACAGTAACAATCTTGATCCTCCTTGACCTTGACCCACACTCACATTTCCTCCGTCCTATGATAAAACTTAAAAATGGGTTGCTCTTGCTCTAAGCACTCTTGCTTGCGGCATATTGTGGTTTGTGGTTACAGGTTTGATTTTCCAGTAACCTGTTTTTCTGCCTGTTGACATTTTACCTTTACTTTCACAAACTCGCAAAGCAAACGTTGCTGGACAGAGGGCTGAAGCAGCGAGCAACTCTCAAACTGCACTCATCCTGAACCATGTCGGTGTTGTTGTGGGCATCATTGTCATTATACTATGTATCCTCGACAAATTTTACTTCAATGGAGATCATTTACCTTTCTAAAGTTACCCCATGTTTTCATAATGTTGACTGAATCATTGTGTGATTAGGTTTTTGCTCTATTTGCAGATCTGGATAGTTTCATCACTGGATAAAATATATATTATAAGCAAACACAATTTGCTTTTAATAAAAACAATGAAAGTGTCAATAAACAAAATGTAAATGTATTATAAAATAAATGTTTCTTTTTTTTAATTTTTGAAATAAATGCTTCAAGTTTTTATGTATGATAGTTTATTAAAACAATCTACATTGTTCATTCTCTATTTCTCAAAGTCTTTCAAATCTGTCCAACCACAGATTTTGTGAATAATAAAAAATCCATGAACACCCTAGTGAGAAATACATTTACCAAAATGTATTTATACATTTTTATTAGTATGAATACTTTAAATGTATAAATACATTCATTTTATGTGGGTAAAATACTATGTACTATCATGTTATCATGATAGTAACTGCCTTTAAGATCACTGGCACAATGTTTTATGGATCCAAACTGGAGCTGACACTACTCTCTAGTTACCTTAGAATGGGCATCCTGAGATAAAACAGAAAAGCAAATGGAAAATTATTAGCGTAGCTGCTGTTCATAACATTATAAAGCAGTTCTGCAAAAAACATTAATGTCATCGTAATTCTCATCCAATACTCCATCAGGTGACAGAATGGAGAAAAAAAAAACTTGGGAGAAAACATTTAATTATTTAGATTTGGTGATTTAATAAACATATACATTTTATTCTAAATATATATATATATGTATATATATATATATATATATATATATATATATAGGCTATATATATACAGTATATATATTCCAAAACCCATTAATCCACAAATAACCCCCAATGACCTATAATCAAGCTGGCACCTGCAGTCAATACTATGCGAAAATTATGTTTCTGTGTTGCTGTGTGATTAGGGAATTGAATCTGTCATGTCTGTTGTCACTGCGTGTCACTCCTCCTACGATCCACTTACCATATGATTGCTATAAATCCTGACGTGACCATAATGAGACAAAGTCCGTGGCCGAGAAAAACTTGATTCCTCTTAGCCAGAGTCCACAAAGGTGTGCCTCCTCTCTGTAGAGTACAAAGAAAATTAGACGGTGCAAGTTTACTAGACAGAACAATGGAGCCCCAAGAAAACTGGAATCCATCTGAGAAATCCAACTTGTTGCAGCCTGGGCCACCACCCTACCAGGACCATTCTGGATACCCTCCTCCAGGGAGCTTTCAGAGCACCTCTGGGTATCAAGGCCAGCTGTACGGCGCTCCAGGGCCATACGGGCAAGGGCCATATCCAGGTCATCCTGCTGTCACCGTGCAGCCGGCAGTTTATTTGACCAAACCCCACTGGCCTATCCGCAGCCAGATTACCTGGGCTATTCGAGCCCGTTCTCATCCCAAGGCGTCATACATGTGACGCTTTGGACATTTCGTCGAAATCTTACGCGCATGGCATCCTTAAGCGTCAATATGAGACGTAGAACCCAAGGCGTCATACAGGTGACGCTCGTCTAAATCCGACGCACATGGCATCGTATAGCATCAATAGGAGACGCAGATCCCAAGGTGTCATAACCGTAACCCGACCCCAGACCTAAACCTACCCATGACAGTGCGTGTTATATTGACGCTAAAGGATGCCATGTGCGTAAGACTTAGACGAAATGTCATATGGCGTCACCTATATGACGCCAAAGGAAGAGAATGTGTTGGCTATTCCATCTTTACCCTGCTGTGCTGCTGCTTTCCTCTGGGCATTGTTACTCTAATTTACTCTATCAATGTAAGTATTAGTTCACGTATCTTTCTTAACCCTATTTTAACTGATACTTTATCCCTGGCTGATCATAAAATGTGATTTTTTTCACAAATTTGACCTTTTTTTTAATTAAATCTTAATTGTTTTTGTTTTGTTAATATCAATCTCTTACAATATACAAGAAACAGCTGAAAATCCATCTCTTCTGTGAGCACTTAACAGCATAAACTGAAAAAAGTTCTTCTATTCTTTTACTTTTACTTTGTCTGTGGTCTCACTTTTTCTTGATCCCTTCATGTTCTTGCTTGTATTATACTGAATGATGTCTGAAACTTTGTATCCTGTGTTTTTTTTGTCTCTTCAAGATGAATCGCTTATTGTATTTCTCGATAGTAAGTTGATATAAAAGCATCTGCTCATGAATGAATGTAAATCTTTCCCACTAAAATCACTTTAATTTAAAGGGAAACGTCAACATATATAAAAATGTCATTATTTACTTTTGTTTGTCTAATATGCAGTAATGAGTATATGGTCAAATTTTCTTTTTTGTGTGAACTTCCCCTTTAAAGGCTAAATGGTCTACAAGACATTGTTGAAATAAATGGACAACAAGAGACTTTGTTAATTAAAAAAGAGAGATCATAAATAACAAGAAACATATACAATGTTTTTTTTAGTGGTCAAAAATCTTTGTCATTCAAAAAATTGTGATTACATGACTAGCATTCAAAACAAAAAACGTTCACTCATGTAGCTTCCCCATACCATAACAATACTTCATGAGCAGATGTTTGTCTCCTTTTACACAAACATGTATTGTTCCCATAAATGTGACGTTTTGGTATTGAGAAAGAGCTGTGGAACACAACGTCCCAATTTCACTATTGCTTTGTGCATATCGGTGAATTTTCTCTATATATTAACAATGTGAAGCTAAAGTGTACCTTTGTTGTCCTGCAATATAGATGGAGTATGAATTTAAGACACCAAATGAGTTTGATGGTTCATAAAAAGGAAATGCAATAGATGTTTCTTTAGATAAAGGAAATGAAACATTACAAGACCACTTGTATATGAAACTTGCTCTGGGTTTCCATTATAGCACAAAAAGTCACATTGGTAACATAGCTGGTGGATTATTTTGAAATAATGCCTTATTAGCATAGCATCTGTTTAAATATGCATGTTTCCACATTTTAGTCATGAGCAACCATGTGAAACTTTTAGTATTCTGGACACAGGTCATTGCTTTGATATAAACAGTCAATCACTCTTGTTCAGAGAAAACTCAGAATGTTCTGGAAAACACAAGTGAAATTATGTTTCACATTCATTTCCACAGACTCGGAATGCCAACATGTCCGGATAACAACAAATAGCAGAGAAAAACTCTCAAATGGAGCGCACTGTTAACCGTATTGCTCTTGGTATTGGCCTTGCCCTCTTGGTGTTGTACATGTCTACATCATCGTGGTGGTTGTCAACGGTAAATATGGAAGTAAAATAATGCCAAATGTTTTTGAAACAAAAAGCCTGTTGAATTGCACTACTTGAAAAAAATATGCATTGCATTAACCCTGCTTGTATTTTAATGCATTGTATTTTTTGTATTATAGGCAGTGTTGTGTGTAACGCGTTACAAAGTAACGCGTTACAGTAACGTAACTACTTTTTCGGGTAAAAAGTAGTGTAACGCGTTACTACTGAAAATTTGGTAACGAAACGTAGTTCCTTTTTCAATTTCGCACAACGTTACTTTTCCCATGGACAGATTTGACAGCAACACTGTCTCCTCAGCTGCGCGCTTGCAATAGTCACAAGCTCCACATGGTACGTGACAGAGGCTGGATAGCAATCAATTCTGTGAATTACACTGCGCAAACCAAAAGTAATACTCCCACCGGATGAAGAAGGGTTGGCTCTTCACAGAACATAAAATATTAATTGTATTGAATTTTTCGTGTTCGCATTTATGAGGAAAGAAACAATGTTATGGACGTAACAGTTCTTCGGACTTGACCGCTCTGAAAGCGGCACTAAAAGACTGCTTTAAATCTTTCACAGAGACCTCAAACAGGCATTTAAAACACCAAATATTAAGGATTGGCATATCAAGCAAAATAATATTCGATGATTGCTCGAAAATCGTACCTCTACCCCCACATGCTTATAAGACGGCGTTCGCTCAAATCCCGCTCCGATATTAAAATGTCTCTGTATAGACCTGCGTGTTGTAGCCTAGTCATTAAAGAAAACGATTTAGTTTCATATTTATGTTTAAATAAAATAATTTATTTTTTAATTTTATCAATGTTGATTATATGAAAAGTGAAAAGCATGAGTAAGAGCATATGCGCAATCGGGAGACAAATGGAGTGGGCAGACATGATTTTGACCACTTCATTAAGTTTGTTTTTGTAGAAAGCCTTTCTTTAAAGTGAATTTCGTTTTGTATTAATTGTATCTTAATTTTAATCAATGTTTCATCAACCAATTGTCTTATTTTAAGCAGTAACTTTAAATAAGCAGTAAATATAGCAGGCAATATAATCAGGACTTCTCAGGAGCTCCGTGCCGGCGCGTGGACTGAGCTCGTCTCATAAATGAACCGAAACTTAGCGCAAGCTACTTGCCTCAAAGATCTGAGATATATATGGAAAGCTTGAAATGTGTACTTTAAAACAAAACTATTCAAAACGAGAGAAAACAGACTCTCTGCTTATGTAATCCATATGAAATGTGCATTTCTCTCTGGCGCGTTCACTACTGTGAAGATCGCGAGTCAGCATCGTCAACTTTATCTTTGCAGCCGACACTGACTGACAAAGAAAACACTTGTTTATTAATAAACAATTAAAATGTCTCCTTGCTATATTTGATATTCGATATTCATAATCATTTCTTTTGCCGGTTCTTTGTGACATTTTTCATGAACGCGTCACCACCGCTCAATAGTTAATATTGTGCTTTGGTGTTCAGTTTATACAGGTTTTTCAAATGTTATTTAAATAAATATATATTTTTTTTCTATCTCAAAATCTCTCCTTTTTTTTTAGTTTTTTTTTTCTAGTTTTTCAATAAGTAGCCTAGAGTTCATGGTAGAATTTTATGTAGGCCTACACATTTAGGAACAGATATTGGGTTCTGCCCAAAGTCAAGCAACATAAAAGTAACGTAAAAGTAACGAGTAACATAAAAAGTTACTTTCCAAAGGGGGTAACTAAGTAAAGTAACGGATTACTTTTTTAAGAAGTAACGAGTAACGAGAAAACACTACTTTTTAAAAGTAACTTCCCCAACACTGATTATAGGCTGAAATTTAGCATGGTTAAATATTTAAGCTGTGAATATTTCAAATCAAATCATTTCAAACACATTTTCATTAGTAAAATTTCAATAATCCATATTCACCTTTCATATTTCATTTCCCAAATATTCAAACTGATTAAAAATACAACCTATAATATTCAACAGGCGGTTTTCGGTCCATTTTATTTCGCTTTGCAAATTCGCTTCCACAAATTCAGTGGTTCAAATTAATTCGACAGTAAATTCAACATTGACATCCAGGAGCTGCAGGAAAAGTAGTAGATTACCGAGCATAATCTCCATCTGCTGTTAGTCGACCTCACCAGCAGGGGGCGCAAGCGCGTGTTGGTGACGAAGACCAGAGCAACAGTTAGTGCAAGCCATTCATTCATAAAAACTTATTTACAAAAATGTAAGTGTATTTGTGATTATTATGACGTCTGTTTTATGTGAAATTCAGTGTGTTCACGATTACTTTTCCTGTGTAGCCTACATGCATCTTTCTCTACCATGAACGATAATGTTATTCCCCCGATGCGGATGTACAGATCCAGTGTTACATTTGACATATTTCTCTTGGTTGTTTAGTTGCCTTAACCTTATATTGCAGCGATGTGCTGCATGCAGTACTAGGGTTTGGTTTCCCTTAATATGTCAGGATTCCCCTGCTGGACATATAAAACGCTTAACGTAGCTTAATGGACATAAAAGACCAAACTCGCAGGCTAGCAGATGGACTCAGAATATGAATTAAACGCGCAAAGTTTAAGGCTGAGCGTTTCCCAGTGATATAGGCCTACTGGCATAAATTTGGTTTGACATTGGACATTCGCACATGTAGGGACCGTCTCTAAAGTTACATACGACATTGGTATACACGTTTCTAACTTCAATACCATTTGAAAAGAACGACTTACAGTCATAAAACCAACTGTAAAGTGTTCATGTGGGTGTCAGGCTCAGGCATAATGCGCAATTTATTCAAATAGATTGAAGTTTGCTATTGAAGTTAGAAACGTTTAGGCCTATAGGACTTGTTACTTTAGAGACGGTCCCTAAATGTGCGAATGTCAACCCAATTTTACATTTAGTCTTTTAGCTGGCACTTTTATCCAAAGCGACTAGTTAACCTAACAATATAGAACAACAATATGAAAGTGCTACTTCCCAGTTTAATCTAATGCAGTACATGTACAATACATACTTTCCAAATACGAGTTTGGTCTTTTATATCACTGTAGGCCTACTGTAGTCCATTAAGCTAAAGCGCTTTGTCCTGACGGAATTCGGGGAATCTTTGAGTATGATGATGTATTGAGGGAAACAGATTATAATCCCGTTCACTGTAGAAAAGGCTGATAACATAAGGCTACACAGGGAGATTTCATGTGATGTCACACAGTGGAGCGGCCGCCATTTGTAGGACCGAATTGCAACATGCCGTCTATCTGCTGTGCTGTAAACTGTGATAACAGCAAATCACAAAGATATGTTGAGAAATTAACGTTGACCTGGAAATTTAAATAAAAGTAAAATTAGCAAATTACAGGTTAGCTAGCTAAATTAAAACATGTAGTTTACAATTGGAACACGTATTCTCTATATACAACCTTATTCTAGACCGCTATCTATATTTACATTATAACCTTAGTTATACGTTTGGCTGAATTATGTTGTTGTTACCTGCTTCAGTATGCTAAACTACAGCTCACTGTTTCTGCCTTAATGCATTAAATTAATAGATTATTAGCTAACTGCATGATTTATATACATTGCTGAAATGCATAACTCGGACACTCTAAATTGTAAGTTAATGTAGACACATGCATTTTCTAAAAAAGCTGCTTTGATTGTGAAAAGCGCTATACAAATAAATGAGAATTGAAAATAAAGGTGTCCAAACGTCACTGATAATACAAGAGATATGTGCTTTACCAACATTATAAGCAATTCAGTTCAGCGATGCTTTTATGTTCAGCGGTTACTGGTGTAACGTTAATATTGCTTGATTAACAGAGTGCCACTTACCCTTCCTGTTATCAAGAAAATTTTCTTCATGGGGGCATTTAATACAACACTAAATCATAAATCAGATATACCTGTACAATAACATTACGATGTCCAGCAATCAATGTAAATAGTCCATTGAATTTAATTTGTTGTTTAATGACATTCAAAATCCGACTATTTTACATATGTACTTTGATGGTCCAGTGGCGGACCTTTTGCCAAGCGTGTCAGAGGTTCTGGGTTCTAAGCCGCCCTCGTACCCTTTTTTATTAAAAAACCCTTATTAAAATCGATTGTGTTTATCAGTGGTTGTATATCAGTCAGGAACACTCAGATTTCATTAAAGCGCGCGTCCGTGTGAAGACTGTGCGGTGTGCGCGAGTCACGAGAGAACACTGTTTCTGCACCACTGATCCAGAGTCAACAAGCACTTTGATCACTTGATTTAAAAAACAACACATTTCAGCGTGCTAGATCACCTCTTATTTTACTTTTATTTATGTGTATTGGTACATCCGTGCCGCGAGATGTTTCAAAAGTGGTGGGGACATGGAGAGGGATTGTGGACGAGGTAACGTTAGATGTAAATGTCAGCAAACGTAAAATTTGGCAAGTTTTTACTAGACTTTAGTGGAGTCAGCAGTTCGTTTAACAGTAAATACGTATACCTAAAGTATCTATTTTATTTAAATACCGTTGCTTTTCATCTGTGCTATTTAAGTGTGCAACATCTTTCCGATCACCAGGGAGAGATTATGCGATTTAACGCAATGGTCCTAAAGATGGCGGCCACAACAAAAAAGTCACGTGACTGAGGGTGCTTCTCAATATCCCTCCTCGTCTCCTCGCTCCTCCGTCCTCCATCCTATGACCCGGAAACCGATCGAGCTCAGCCATCTTGAAGGACATCTCAATTCTCTAATTGCACCGCGAGGAGGCGAGGATCGAGGAGTGAGGAGGCTTCCAGAGGAGTTAGGAGCGAGGATACACAGGTGTACCCTTTGCGGAAAAGTTTTATCGACTAAACATGACACACCTTTCTCCTCCCCCTTCACATCTGTCACAATCATTTGAATTTATACTTTACTTTTGTAGTTTACATAAACCACACAACTCACATATTTCAACAAGGTATCTTGCTTTATTATTATTCATTATGAATTTCTTAAATAAACAAACTTTAACAACATAAGGGCAGATCCTTTGAGCGCTGCTGATGACGCAGTGAAGTGACGTTCGAGTGATCAAGTATTCCAATGTATAAAAAAGCTTTCATTCAATTCCTCCGTCCTCATTTTTTTTTCCTTGCAGCCTTCCCTCGCGTCCTACAGGGGGTGGAGCTGAGACGCGAGGAAAGGAAGCGAGGATGCACAAATAAGAAATGAGAAGCACCCTGAAACCCATGAATATACTGACCCAGATAATCGTCACAAAAAGACGTAATGCATGCTGAGTTTCTATGAATGAATGGCTTGCACTAACTGTTGCTCTGGTCTTCGTCAACAACACGCGCTTGCACCCCCTGCTGGTGAGGTCGACTAACAGCAGATGGAGATTATGCTCGGTAATCTACTGCTTTTCCTGCAGGCTGCAGCTCCTGGATGTCAATGTTGAATTTACTGTCGAATTTGAACCACTGAATTTGTGGAAGCGAATTTGCAAAGCGAAATAAAATGGACCGAAAACCGCCTGTTGAATATTATAGGTTGTATTTTTAATCAGTTTGAATATTTTGGAAGTGAAATATGAAAGGTGAATATGGATTATTGAAATTTTACTAATGAAAATGTGTTTGAAATGTTTTGATTTGAAATATTCACACCTTAAATATTCAACCATGCTAAATTTCAGCCTATAAAAATACAAGCCCTAAAAATACAATGCATTAAAATACAAGCAGGGTTAATGCAATGCATATTTTTTTCAAGTAGTGCAATTCAACAGGCTTTTTGTTTCAAAAACATTTGGGATTATTTTACTTCCATAGGTAAACACCAAACAACACCTCCTTAATTTTCAGGCATATCAGCTGGCAACCAGCTGGACACCAGGAATGAGGACTTTCCAAAAATAACATCACATAATGCCACAAGTATAATTTTATAACCACATTGTGATGTTTTTTAGACTACAAACTATGTTTGATCTGTCTGGCTAATCTCTAATGTAAAATTATTCATGTAACTTAAACATGCTTTAAAGTTGATTATCTTATGTTTCAAAACAATGCAAACTCTCCAAAGTATCAAAGTACACATACTGATGTTTGTTTTTCTTCCTGTCTTTTGATTATATTTAATTAAAATTTTCAATGACCAAAAACCAGTGCTCTTTTTCTTCTTTTTTTATAACCATTGATGTTGTCACCCAAATACTTTCTATTTAGATACCCGAAAGAATCACTCTTACGAGCCGGCTCTTATTAGTGAATCAAAAACAAATACTGAATTAATTAAGCTGATTTACTTAACAGTACTTTGGTTATGTCCTATTTGAAATTAACTGAGGACTGTTATTTGGCCATTTGGAAACCTAGAAAGATCTAACCCACGATTAGAATTCTAAAGTCACTTATAATACGCAGACATGGCCAAACTGAGCCTTTTAAATAATCTTTTTTTAGGTGAATTTCTTTGCAATAATATGCCCACTCCAATCCATTCAGATTCCAGACTTACCAGTACTTTTATGAGCCGGCTGATGATGAGTGAATCAAGAACATTCAGCACGACCAGTCCGAATTCGGACCAGTACCGAATGAATGACTCTTATTTGTGTCAGTTCTTTAATTAAATCTCTTATGAGTGGTAATACTGAATTAATCGGACTCACTTATTGAACCAAAAGTTATCAAATTTGTTATGACCAAATCAAAACGAGTTCACACGAGTTACGAGTTAAAGGCGAGTTCAAACAGCACAATTTTAGCCCCAATTTTCACTCACAGACTGATTTTGCGAAATCCTCGACAAATGCCCAAAATCGGAAGCAGTTTCAGTGGCAACGGTTCCGTATGGCATACCACCTACTGCAAAACACAATATCTGCCCAACCACCCGTCATTCGCGCAATATGCACAAGAACGTAATGACTGTAAATACTATACAACCTATACAAATAAACCAACAGACTCTTCAAGTTTATCAAGAATTCTACGAAACCGTAGCGTGGCGGCCTGTACACAGCCAGCTAGAATCTTTCCGCCTCAACCACAGCCAGTTGCTGCTCCTTTCTGCTGCTTCAGATAAGTTCTTTACTGTGAGACGCAACTCTTGGCCACTGAATCAGACGTCTCTGAGGAACCGGTTTGTAGAGTGTGCCACAAAAACCTTGACAACCCACTTCCACTGGATAAACCTGGACTCTCCATCCTCGCTGTTCTGCTTCAGTGGCCAGATGAGCATACCGCAGTTTCTTCCTCTCATATGCCTCATCTACCGCATCCTCCCATGCCACTGTTAACTCTATCAGTTGAACAATGCGTGCTGATCCAGACCACAAAACAATATCTGGTCGCAGGTTAGTGGTGGCAATCTCAGGTGGAAAAATAAGTCGTTGATCAAGATCAGCCAGCATCTTCCAGTCCCTGGCAGCTTCCAGTTGTCCTGGGCGAGAATTGGTGTTAACACCTTTTCTTGGTGGTTGCTCGCCTGGATGGAGGAATATTGTCTTCTGCGTGTAATGTTTTGCTAGAACAGGCGGCAACTTATTGGTCATACTACGCTTGCCTTCCAATGCTAAAGCCAAACATCGCAGTACTTGGTCATGGTGCCAAGTAAACCGACCTTGGCTAAGAGCCACCTTACATCCTGTCAAAATGTGCCTTAATGTGGCAGGTGATGAACACAAAGGACAAGAGGGATCCTCTCCTACCCAGAGGTTTAGGTTCTGCGGTGATGGGAGAACATCATATGTTGACCTAATAAGGAAACTGATCCTACTCTCTTCCATTAACCAAAGGTCTTGCCAGCCCATCTTGCGTTGTTCCACACTCTCCGATCTCATCCACTCTCCCTGCTTGGCCTGGGAAATGGCCTTTATACACCTCATCCTCTCCTCCTGCTTTCGCACCTCGTTGACTACCAGCTTCCTCCTTTGAGCTGGGCCTGCTCTGTGCCATTTAGGAGGAGCTAAACTGAGCCCAAAACCCCCTCTTCCATGCTGTACCTGTCCCACGATGTCCCCGATTTGAAGGTCAGCCTTTGCCTCTACTTCAGCTTTCTTTGCTGACCACTTTCTACCAGTTTTTAACACAGGGCCTGCCTCCCTTACACATTTGTCGCCGTGACTCTACTAAGGTCATTTCCAGTCTGACCTTGGCACATTTAAACTCCTCGGTTAAAGCAGAGACTGGCAGCTGCAATATTCCTTTACCGTATTTTCCGCACTATAAGGCGCACTTAAAAGCCTTTAATTTTCTCAAAAAACGACAGTGTGCCTTATAATCCGGAGCGCCTTATATATGGATGGTGAACACACGTTCACCAAGACGGGGAGACAGCGCCGGGCGACTTACGCCATTATCTGCCAATGGATCGTGGATGCCTGGGCTGATATATCAGTCTCAACTGTAATCCGAGCTTTCACGAAGGCAGGAATAATCTCTTTATTCAGCCAGCTCACATACCCGTATTTACTTCCTGTTTTCGGTCGAATCCGCAGTAGTCGATTGTCGAGTTCGCGCGTGCGCGTGATCAAACCCCCTCCGTGTGTTCAACATCTGATTCGGATGAACTATCCATTTGAACTGATATTCTCAGAACATCACACAGCACCATCATCGGCTGACAGCTGACAGTCTGAGTCTCCACTGTTGCTTAGTTACCAATGATCGCGCGCGCGGACTCGACAATCGCCTACAGTGGACTTAAACCGAAAACAGGAAGAAAATACGGGTATGTGAGCTGGCTGAATAAACATCTTTTTTTTTTCATATCTTTCACATTTACTGCAGTCAGATTCACTGTGTTCACTCACATGGCTGTGCACTTGTAATGACACATTAAGGTTGTTAAGAGGCTAAAAGCAGGTTTAAAGCTTGCCCCGTTTAAGTCAACAGGGTGCAAATTTTAAAAATAGGATAACACGGTGTAGGTGTGACGATCTGCGGCTGGAGTGCCCGCTTGAGCCTCTGGGGGGCACTCCTTCCTAGTTTATTGTTTCCTTTATGTTTTACCCTGGACTGATTATGGTTTATTTGTTGCACCTGTTTTAGATTTAGCATCCCTGATTTAAGCCTGAGGTTTCCCTTTGTTCGGGGCTCAGTATTGTATGTGTCTGACTGCATCTAGCCTTGTTCCAGTTTCCTTGAATTCTAGTGTTTCGGTTCCCTGATTATCTGCCTGTTCCCGGTTTCCCGTTTGCCTTATCCCTGCACGGATTTGATGTTTGTTTGGACTGCTTACCTGGTTTTGACCCCTGCCTGTTTCCTTGTACCTGTCTCTGGATTCTCCTCTTAATAAAGCCTGCGTTTGGATCACCACTGTCTGTTTCCACCGAGCAGTTCATGACAGAAGGCAACACCGATTTTTGTTGTTGTTATCGGTACTGACAGCACTCCAAATTTACAAAAAAAATGAGCTCAATGTTAAAATTGACCGGAGTTCTCCTTTAACGTTTGAACAACGTTACCATGGGAGTGAACGTAATTGTCAGAACGCTTAATAAAGTTTGACTTTATCTGACTGTTTTGTTGACATTCCCTTTAGCACATCTATTGGATGCATAACGGAAACCCAGTCAAACGTTTGACTGCAGTATCTTATGCGCCTTATAATCCGGTGCGCCCTATATATGAAAAATGTTCTAAAATAGGTAATTCATTGAAGGTGCGCCTTATAATCCGGTGCGCCTTATAGTGCGGAAAATACGGTACTATAAAGTCCCACTCTGCTGAGGCAGCGTGGAACTCCCAACCATTTCCTAATGTATGAACTTATTAATGCTTCCTGCTTATCCACTGTTGTCAAAGAAACCTCGTACACAGTCAGTGGCCACAGCAACCTCGGCAGTAGACCAAACTGAAAGCACCAGAGTTTTAGTTTGCCTGGTAGAGCACAGCTTGCTCTTCAACCCTTCCACTGCTTGTCGTCTAACTTCTCCCACTCGAACGGTGTCCTTTAGATCCCCATTGTACCTTCTCCCAAGACTCTTCACTGGCTTCTCAGAAACTGTTGGTATTGCCTCACCATTAATGAAGAATGTTTTATCTACTACCTTTCCTTTAACTATCAAGATGCTCCTTGATTTAGAGGGCTTAAATTGCATTCGTGCCCATTCAATATTATCTGTAACTTCCCCAATAACCGATTAGTGCCTCAAGGGCATCCAAGACGTAGGTGTCTTTGTTTACACAGTATTTTCAATTTTGATATTTTTTGGTCAAACCGTTCTTGTCTATCAGTCATATAATGCAGGTATATGGTCACCACCTCAAAGAGCATGCACAGAGAAGTCCAAATTAAACATGATTTAATGACTCGTAAATGTTAGTACATATTGATGGCCTAAGACACGAAACGAGCGGTTTGTGTGAGAAAACGAACAGTATTTATGTCGTTTTTACCTCTTGTAATCACAGTCACGTCCAAGTACTCTGAGGGTGCGGGCGCTTCTGTCTGCGCAAGCGCCGGCAAGTGCCGGAAAGCCCCGGAAGTGATCTCTCACGCGTGTACGTCACTCATTGTTTACAATGTGTACTTACATTTACGAGTCATTAAATCATGTTTAATTTGGACTTCTCTGTGCATGCTCTTTGAGGTGGTGACCATAGACCTGCATTATATGACTGACAGACAAGAACAGTTTGACCTAAAAATATCAAAATTGAAAATACTGTGGAAACAAAGACACCTACATCTTGGATGCCCTTGAGGTAAGCTAAAACATATAAAAAATGAATTTCAAAGTGAACTATCCCTTTAACATCAATCCAACAAAGTTTAAAGGTTTAATTTTTCAAGAGTTCAAGTCAGAAGTGCCTCTAATTGAAGCCCAATTAAGAACATACATGTTTAAGTAACTTTAAATGTTGAATGAGTGTTTGTTGTGGAACAAAGTAGATCATGCATTTGTATCAATGATCATCATTGTGTATCATCTAGGCACATAGAGAAAGAGAAAGAGAAAACATCAGTGTAGGGTGCAGAATGTTTAGGCCACTGGTGGAGTTATTTCCCAGAGATTATTGCCAGAGATGACACAGTTTCAAAGCTTCATAAGGTAAGGTATCAGAAGAGCTTAGCAATAAATAAATTAAATGGTAATGGTTCATTCATTCAGGTGTTCTGGAATTTTTGGTTTCACGGTAAAAATGGAACCTTAAACCTTGAGATATATATATATATATTTTTTTTTTTTCTTAAATTATATATTTCGTTTGTAAACATTTTTTATGTTTTTTATTGCAGTGACATTCAACATGATAACAAAAGACAGTTTTACAGCTGTGCAATAGACCAATTTCCAGCCGACGTCACAGTTACGTCACGGCGCTAGCTGGTGGCAGAACAAAGGGAAAACTGGAGGCTGCAAATATAAACCAGCACAGATTCGGCTACAAAATAAGGATCTTAAATGATTCTTCTTATTATTAAATGTCATCGTGCTGTGTTGTTGGGTGCAAGAATCAATGAAAAATGTATATGCTTTATCTGCAATTTTTTATTTCTAGAAAATATTCACCTCATTAAAATTGCACCGTAATGTCACTCTTTACATTGTCGTCTTCATGGCGCTGGCTAGGCAGAACTGCGGATCGTAAGTTACCACACAAGTCTTGTAGGCCTACATAACCATTCATATAGGCATCTAAAGATTTATAAATATACTTATACTTTTACTTATATGCCCTCGGTTTCTCTATCAGGTAGGTGTAGAAGTCAGGCCACTGCAGGTAGCGTTAACGTTAATCCTGTCAGATCCTCAATGAGTGTACGGGTCGGCCAATCTGGTTCCGTCCGTTAAAATGAACTTTTGCAAATAACAATCGTGGTCCTGGACAGTGAGGGACCTTGCACATTAAGATAAAATCGGATTTTCTCCAGTCATTTTAAAAAACAAGCTAACAAAACTTGCAGACTTTACGTTAGTGAAGCGGCCAGAGGGATCGTTTTGCCACCACCTAAGCTCCGCCCACAGAAAAACGTCACCATGTTTACCAACTGAAAATTGGTCTGTGTACAAAGGAAAAGCACAACGAAATGAACGAGTTGAAGTTAAATGTTGAAGTGCATATTAATAAAAACATTATAAACTTTACGAAACGATACACAATTGTATTTTAAGTTTGTGTTGAAACTATATTTACCTTCTTGAACTAAAATGAGCAGTTCCAAGCGCATGCCTGGGAAACTCATGAATATTCATGTAGGCCCCGCCCACTGCCTCTACAGATGCACAACTCACCTTTGCTCCACATTTCACATTGATCAGTGGTGCAAAAGCGAGAGTGTGCGCGAAACTTGTCACTTGAAAGCGAAAAACAATGTTTGAGTTTCATCGCAGCAGATTCAAGCAGTTGTAGTTATGTACTTGTGTTTGTGCTAGAAAAATATATAAGACATTTGTGAGAAAATATTATACAAGTGTGCAACTCACATTGGATGAATTCACATTCTGATTTGCGGATAAGCAAAATTTCTCTGTGACTTCACATTTTTTGATGAGGGTGTGTAAATGCGTTTTGCACCATATTCACTGCAGCAACTGTAGCAAGAATGTGAGCATACGACTTTCTAAATTTGTGATTTGTAGAATAGGATTTGTGCACCTGCAATGAAGAATTTGAGAAGGTGTAACTGTTGTGTTGTGTTTGTGGAAGAGAAAAAAACATTTCTCTCTGTGAGTTCACATTTACTGATAGTACACATGTGTGGCTATTCTCTACAACTACAAATTTTACTGTCACTGGCGTTCAGTTGATTTGCACCAAAAATACCTTCATTAGCCAGGGCTAGACTCTGACTCTGGGCGGTTGGTTAGCCATCAACCACGGACACATCTAAATTATATAGGGTGAAGTCAGGTAAAGTGGGACTTTTACCCACTTTACCTGGTGGGTAAAAGTGGTACATTTTTGGTAAATTGCATTTTAAACAACCTAAATCAGTTAGAATGTTTTAAAATTGTATGTGTTTTGTTTAAATAGATTGTAATGAAGCCCACTATGGTGAAATTTTCCCAATTTATGTATTTATTAACAAACTGTTCATCTTTAAACACCATCTGGCACCCTCTTCACCAAACTGGAAGCAATCAGGTTGAGTGGGACACTTTGTTAGGGAAAGTGGGACACTATTTTATGGTTAAAATGAACATGAGAAATACAACCCCCATTCCAATGAAGTGTTCCCTGAACTGTTTGTAGGGGAGGAACGGCAGCTTTTTGGGGCGACACCAGCAGGCTTATGCACTTTGGTTGTTTTTGGTTTCTTTTTGTCTGCTTAAAAAGAACAGGGATGCCATTAATTTTGGCTTACTGGAACGCAATACTTTGTATATCACTGCATTCCAGGGGGAACCCCCTTTCAGCTAATAGTTTAACAAGGCTAGCCAATTCCCTCTCAGCCTGAGCTGAGGGCAGGGGCTCTTACCTGAGGCATGGCGGTAGCCATTCACCAGCCCTTTCACTCTAACCTGGCCCTAGCCAGATGAATTTCGCTCCGCCTAGCTTCACTCATCCATCTGGAACCGATCCATTGAAATGGCGTTTCAGAAGGCTGGGCCTTATCAAAAATCCTTGCATATGATTGGATAAGCCACTTGTCTGTCATCTTTATCGACATGCTATTTCAACCAATCACACCGAAGCCACCCCGTGACGCTGATGAGAGCGAAAAAACAAAACAGAACAGCCGACATCTTGGATATAGCAGCAGTGCAATCAGCGCAATGTCGGTAAATGATCAATGCCGTCTGTGCCATGAAAATGTGCGGATAAAAGGCAACATTGTGCACAGCAAACTTATTTTTAACAAAGAAGCCAACCAAAAAGGTATAGACGAACGACTTACAGAACTCGGTTTAACATTGTTACAAGTTCAGGTAAGATCATGTCGGATATGCAGTCGGTGCGTTCGCTTGATCGGCAGACTCGAAGATGCTCTGGCAAATTTTAGAGGATGGCAAAAAGCAGAAGAGGAACCGCTTTCTGAACAATCATCAGAAACATCAGTGAGTGCAAAGGCGCCTGTCGCACATAAACGGAACAGGGAACCGACTCCGTCGAAATTGCGTCCCCAACCCCGAACACCCACTGCTCCCCCAGCTACTAAATTGTCGAGGCCAACATCTGAGAACAGAGCTCGACAAAGTGTCACTGAGGTAAGTACAAATCGTGAAACATAAGACAAGCAATAGCTAATGATGTAAACCAGTGTAATGCAAGCACAATATGAACAGTTCTCACTTTTATAGTCTAATGTAATGGAGTTTGTCGACTAAAGTTTGGGGGATGGGTTGTGTTAACTTTAGTCCCATGTAGCTAGCAATCGAAGTAGCCTATGGGACTAGGGCTATGTATGGTCAGATTGTACTTCAGGAAATGTAGCTGCCAGTGTCCCATCATCCCAACAAAACAAAAATGAATGGCAATAAAGTATGGCACAGTATACAACAAACATTATTATGCATGTAAACAATAGTTACTAACTAAAGAAGATTTTGTTTTGTGTCTGTCTCAGGTGGTTATCTATTATCCCTCAAGGCCAAAGGGTGTCAGGATAGTATGTCAAGACGACACAGCAGGCATGGTGGAAGCCATCGCAAAGAAGAACTGGAGCGTGGCTGCCAATCATCTAACCAGACACAAAGAACTCTTTGGACCACTCAGAGAAAACATCCTGCAAATCATAGAGGATGAGTGCAAGAATATCTGCAATCCCTTCAAAGATTCAATGCTGTCCAAGTCATCAGCAGCAGATTTGAAGGCATTTTCATTTGAAAATTTGCAAGCAGATCTCCAGCGTTTGTCACCATTTTTGTTTTCTATTTTTTTACGTATCACTAAACAGTCTGCTAATATCGCTTGTGCTGCAGCAGCTTCAGCTTTAAAAGGCAGAGAACCCCGCTTGTCAGCCTTCTCATATTATGTGAATAGTGTCCTACAATATGCTGGGGTGAAGAAGGCAGCTTTTAAAAGACTTAGCAAATTGGGCATAACAACTTACTACACTAGTGCTGTTAGAAAGCAAAAGGAACTGGCAAGTACATGCGGAGAGGATTTTCAGCTACTGAAAGTAGCCAATGAAATATTCCTCAAGGAACATGAAGACACCAGCACAGCCAATGGTGGATCTGTTCCAGGAAGGGAAAACCAAGGTACCAAAGGAGCTACCCGAACAAGCACACTCGATGACTCTGTGGGAGACCTGGATGAAGCCATGCATAGCATGAAGCCGTTTGTCTTGTCAGGTAAGAAAGGCCAGTTTTTAACATTGTAAAATGTGTTTATGCATTCAGCTGCTTGAGATCTTTGTAATGTTGTATAATAATAATTATAAAAATATGAATCGCTTTCATTTACAGCGCCTTTGTAAGTACCCAAGGTCACTTACAATCTATGTTTCATTTCTGTTAAGGCTTGATGATTGATGTTTTTTTTCTTTATCGTTTGTTTCTTACAGATGAACCTAGACAAAGCACTCAAGAGAACCACTGTCACACAGCAGGCTATTGGTGTCACCACTACTCCTTTACAGATGGAGCAGCAGCCGGGTTCTGACAATGTTACAGCTGTGTTAGCCTTCAGTACAATAACACACACTGAAATGGCAGATCTGGGGCGTAGCAATAGTGCCTGAAGAAGCACCAACAGAGCCAACTCTCCCATGCACATATTCAATTATATTTGACAATCTGGACTTCTTCAGCCACACCACCAGTCTATCAACCGGGCAAACCAATCAATTCACTGGATCCACCACATAGCTGTGGAAGACAGAGTCCCTTCAAACCATCTCAGCAGACACAAGCCGACTCAACCACTCACAGATTACAACATTGGGAAATCCCTCCCTAGTCTTGACTCCCAAGCCCAAATGCGTTGCGATTATGTTGTCCTGGGAAGCCGAATACTAACCAAGTACCTAAACGCCTTCAAGCCGCTATCAGCAATCGTGGTTCATCACATCCCTCACCAGTATTCTGCAGAAATGTCCGAGCATTCAACCCACGTAAGTATTAAATGAACTACACTTCATTCGAAGTTGTGGCATTCTGTAGACTTTTTGACTTAAAGAAGCATATAACCTGGTAGTTAATTGGTATATGCTATCACTCCAAACTTTAATGGTATTTCAATTCATGTGTTCCTTTCTCATAGCACCCCCTTGGACTTCTGTTCAAAGATGAGAACCAGTCTACAGAGTTGGCTGATGTTCTACAGCATCTCCAGAATGAGTAAGTAGGCTGGGGTGGCCAAAACTGAATTACATGTTCAGCTTGGGAAGGGTATTGATTTAATAAAGCTTTGACATCTACTTGATGTGTCATGTAGGTATGTTCCAAAGGGCATTGGGCATATTTTTGTGCATTGTCTTTGGCATTCTTAGTTGTTGTCAGTAATATCTACATGTTTTAATATTTGCATTCTGAATAAAATTGCATTGTTCACTGTTTTCAGGTTTTTCTCTTTCACCGATGAACCCCAGCCACCATGAATTACGGCTCGGTACTTAATCACGACTCTTTCTGCTCTGTCCTGTTGTCCAGCCACCATGAATTACGGCTCGGTACTTCATCACGACTTTTTCTGCTCTGTCCTGTTGTCCACCCACCATAAATTACGGCTCGGTACTTTATCACTCATTCAATTCTGTCTGTATGTCATGTAACTGAGGAGGGTGCGTGCGTGCGTGCGTGCGTGTGTGCGTGTCACTCATTCAATTCTGTCTGTATGTCTGTTATGTAACTCAGGAGGGTGTGTGCGTGCGTGTGTGTGTGTCACTCATTCAATTCTGTCTGTATGTCTTATGTAGCTCAGGAGGGTGTGTGTGTGTGTGTGTGTGTGTGTGTGTGTGCGCGTGCGTGTGAGCATGGACACATTGGTTATGATTGGGAGAAAAGTGCTCAGTGAGTAACGATAGGTTGTTCAGTGACAACAGTAGGATTTTTAACTTACCATTTATACGTGACGTGAACCTCATCGACTACGATCCCCACCAAGTTCTTCAGGTACACCTCTGAAGCAAGCATGCTCCGCCATTTCTCGTTGAGCCACGACTCGGGACTTCCAAATACCAGCTGGCAACGTCCGTCGAGGATGTCGTTTTCGTTTCTTCCTCCCAGCTGCATACATGTAACACCCAATTTTCCAGCCTCTCTGATCTGATCCTCTATGAGAGCAATCAGCGGGGACACGATGATAACGATGGGGTGCTGCACTAGTCCCATTTCCTTAACTACCAGAGGAGCCATTTGGTAGATCAAGCTCTTGCCAAATCTGGTCGGGAGAAGGGCGAAAACATCGTTTCCACCAACAAAAGCCTTAAGAGCCGTTCTCTGATGTTCTTTTAATGAAACAATATTAGGTAGATTGGACAACACGGATGAAATAGCAGCATCAATGTTAACGCTTGCTTCCTCGATACGAGCCGCCATTGTTGTCTGAATCAAAACAGTCTCACGGTCGCTTCTCCACTATGTCACATCTATGAAACTCCCGCCCTGCGTCCTGATTGGCTAAACCATAAAGTTGGTTGGAGAAATCACTCTCAATGGAAGAGGTTCCAGATGGATGTGAGTGAAGCTAGGCGGAGCGAAATTCATCTGGCTAGGGCCAGGTTACTTTCACTCGCCTTTAGAGTGTTGATTTTGGGATGTTCCATGCCCTGGCTAAAAACCTTAATTTTGGTTTGTGTCCTTCAGTCACCTCCTGCTCATATTCTTCAATTACCCCTGCCATTCTCTCTTCACTCCACTGGTTTAGTTTTCTTCCTTTTCTACTTTGCTGTCTTTTCTTTTTCTGTGTTGCCCTGTTCTGTCCTGTATCGCTTACTTCTGTCTCTCTCTAACTGTCCCTCTCCTCTCTGTATGGGTGCCATCTTGTGTATTGAAGTTACAAACCTAAAATTTTATATTCAGACACATTATTATTACTTATACCTTTAAAATGTTATCTTTTGTTCATGAAATGGCTGCACTGTGTTTGCTAGCATTAGCCCTAAAACTGTCCCACTCAACCTGAAATGCACTGTCCCACTCAACCTAACACTGTCAGGTTGAGTGGGACAGTGCTGTGAATCTAATTTTCATAAATATTTTTAACAGTTAGATGCTCATTGTTATTAATCTCTAATACACAGACAGTATAAATGTCTTTAAAAGCAAAAGTTTTATTGTTACATCATAAGTGACGGAATTATCAACCTTATTATTCTAAAATAGATTTACACTTGTAAAGACCTCTGTGATGTCACACCTATCACAACCTTTATTTCATATCCAATATACATTCAGCTACAACACAATAACATTTGTTGTGATTGGCTTACAAAATTAACCCTTTACAGTACCCAAAAGCTTAAGTGTCCCACTCAACCTGATGTCCCACTCTACCTGAATTCACCCTATGTGCAGCAAACATTTTTTCTCGAAAGAGCTTCGAGAAATGAAGCCCAGCGCAAGTTCTGCCAGGAAGACTCAATCGTTCGTGTCATGTTTTGCCCTCCTATTATCCAATTATATCCTTATAGCCAGTATAAAAGGGCGGTACTTACTCATGTCTGAGTTTGCAGATGCTGTCGCTTCAACCACCTCCATCCTCCCTATCCACCACCAGTCGGGATTTTCCCTTCATCTCCCTAATATTCTATGCCGGGTCCTCCCCTCCATACATCCCATCACCTACAGGCGGGCTCTCCCCTCTACCCTGAAGACGCCAGGATGCCCTCTCCTCCTTCCATCCCACCTCCACCAGACGGCACCCTTCCTTACTCCGGGGGTGGGCTGCGCCCCTGCCTTCGTCTTCAGGCAGGATACGCAGATTCCGTACCCTCTGAATGCGAGTTACGGACGGGGCCTACGCCAAAGAATTTGATTGCTTTCTGAGCTTGTAATAAATGTTCATTGTCACAGTATTAATTCTCCCGAGTCTTTCTGGTAGAACTGGAGAATGGTGGACTTTGTTGACCTTGTTGACGACCAATGCAAGTTACGTCTTGCGAGTAATGCGGCACCAACTCCCAAGGACTTTTTTTTATCCCTTCAGAGTGTGTGTGTGTGTGTGTGTCTAAAATGTAACCCTGATCGTTTTACTTGCCTTTTGTTAAATAAGCACTCGTTATTAAAATTTTACATATTTCAATCATACCTCAATTGTATGCTTAATTCGTATAATTAAATATATATGTCAGGTTCAGGGGGCACGAGGCTATGCACGGAACATTTTTTTTAAGCGGAAAATTTATTATTTTCAAATATAGTGTGTATATAAACAACTATATATTTTATAATGACATTATAATTATACATGTACAACATTAATATGTTTTAAATAGAATTACGATTACTTGTAGGCTAATATATGTAGCAGGGCATTCAGTTACTTTTGAAAGGACAATAATAAAGTGTTTCATTAGACTTTCTAATTTCATTAGACTTTAACTTTGCCAGCTATAAAAAAATCTAGCATTTCCTCACGTTTTACCACAGATTTTTAGTGACAGTGATATGCATGGGCCACTGGCGATTGTAACGATCACCAGCTGGAGTACCCTCGAGAGCCACCAGAGAGCGCTCCACAATAGACTTTGATCACTTCCTCACTAACTACATTTCCCATCACTCACTGCCCGGTTTTATCAGTATTCATCATCTCATTCACCTGTGTCTCATCACCTGGTTGGTCTCTGATTGCATTCACCTGTTTCTCATCACCCTGTTAGTCCCTGTCTATATATTCCATGTTCATTCACTTACTCATTGCGAAGTTTTGTTTGTGTCCCACTGCATCTCTGAGCGTTTACCTGGTTTCATGTATTTTGGTTTTTGGATTTCTTGCCCTGTTTCCTGGATTACTCTTTTGCCTCTGGTCCCTCCCTGTTTTGTTTGTTTGTTTGATTCTTTGTTTGTTTCTTTGTTTGGACTGCCTACCTGTGTTTTGACCCATTGATTGCCTGTACTTTGGATTACGCCTTTGGATTGCCCACAAATAAAGCTGCGTTTGGATCTTTACTTGCCTGTCTCAGAGCAGTTTCGTGACAGCGATGACAGTTCTCCCCTCTCCTCTCCCCTGGCGTGCCACACCACACCCATTCCCTCCCTTTTTATCTCACAGCCATCCATGCCCATTTAAGTTGCATTTTTCAAAAAGATTGTGAGCTAGACTTGAGCTGAAAGAGGGGGGTTTCATGACCCTTTAATAATAAATAATTTAATAACCATAGTTATGGTGGTTGGTTGGTAATAAAGTAATCACATATGCTCAGGATGAAACCAGTACCCCTTTTAGACTGCCAACACAGAACATCAAGTTATATTTAGTTTGTTGTTATGTAAATCACAGGACTAAACAATATGTTGCTTCAGTGAAAAATATTTGGCGAGTTTTTATTAGACCAAAACATGTTCAGAAAACGTAACCAGTTTGAGTTACAGCGAAGATTGAATTGAGTTGGTTTGACATAACTATTTTACATAGATTCTTCCTCAGTCAGTTGGGTTGTCATAAGATTTTACAGAGATTAAAAATAAATCTTAATGTTAATAAAAACTAGTTGGTTGTATGGAACCACTGTCTATAATTTAGTTAGTTTAAAGTATAATATTTTTTAGTGTAATCCAACTGATCCTCCTGATCCAACTGATCCTCCATTTCATGTCTCTCATCAGGGTCATTGTGAGACCAAGATGGCTCCTGCAGTCACAGTATGATGGGAACAGTGCAAAAAGTTTGTCACACCCCTACAACTACAACTCGCCTCCCATTTGCTGCTGCCTGTATATGAGAGTCTGAACTGAAGTACAGCAATACATACATCCCTGCAGAGGACAACGCAAAGGATATTGCAATCAAATTCAAAACTAAATAATTAGAAAAATGGATCCCAGAAATCAGCCCCAAGGTGCCTGGAATTCATCTGAGAAATCAGGAATGCTGCAGCCTACACCACCACCACCAGCATACCAGGACATTCCTGCTGGATACCCTCCATCCTTTCCAAGCCAGCCAGTGCCCCAGGGCCCCTATGCCCAAGGGCCATATCCAGGGCAATCCGTGGTCGCCGTGCAGCCTACAGTTTTTGTGACCGCCGCTCCACTGGCCAATCCAGAGCCAGATTACATGTGTTATTCCATCTTTACCATGCTGTGCTGCTGCTTTCCTCTGGGCATCGCTGCACTGGTTTTCTCCTCCTCCGTAAGTCCTTTTATTTATTAACTATTATTAAATTTCTTTAGTCTTTGTATAAGCATAATTAAACATAACATCTCATTAAAAATCTAATCAAAAAAGCATTTCATGTGATAGAGAAGTCAAAATATTTAGGCATGTATTTACCATGGTTTTCATTTTAGTGTTAGGTAATGGTAATGGTAATGAAATTGACTCATACTGTAATGGTAATGAAAAATATCATAAATATAAAGAGGAAGGAGCTTGATAATCATCAAGTTCATAATTACAGGGATTCATTATTTATTTATCATTACCCTTTAAGGCACGCAAAGAAAAAAATATAGAAAAATAAATATTCATTATTTATACTGTATGAAAAATTATTTCTATTAATCAATTTGTGGTTCTTTGGGGCAACTTTTATTTCTTTTGAATATTATTATGAGCCTATCAATGGTTATGTGTTCATAAATTGAAAAAAGTCATATTTTTGCATTGTGGTTTGGAAAATGTATATATGGATGGATTATTCTGCACTGACATCAGTTAATAGATGGAAACAAAATCTCTTTTTAAACAAAAAAAAAAAGATATATACACACAATTATAAATGCATGTTTAGTATAAAACGTATGTATAATGTTTAAATGTATGTATAAATAATGTATAAATAATTTTTCTGTGGAAATCATATGCTGATAAACTATATGAGGAAGTTTTTCAAAAATGACCCACTCATTTTCATGTGTGCTTGAATCTGCAAGCTTAAACTTGTTAGCAAAAAATCCCCCCACTTTGATCCCACACATTATGGGTGATTCACTACTTTTTTTTTTTTTAATACTGCAGTGATAACTAACAAATGCTTTGTTCTTGAAATTCAGCGCTTAAATAGTAAAAATTTCTCCGTTAGGTTGAGTTCACTTAAATCATTTCATAACTAAAAAAGAGATGCATATGGCAACTAAACAGGTCAGGGGCCTGTTACAACTTGTTGCTCGCCGCTGCGACACTCTGTTAAAAGAGCAAATTTTAACGGCATTGTTCCAAATGCCGCATCCAGTGAGTGTGTTTCGTGCCTGGCATCCGGCCAATACTAAGAAACAAGTTGAAACTTGTTAAATTACTTTATGATGTCACCATTTGTACGTTTTTGAAGGTCAGAAACGCATAAATCCAGTCTTGGTCCACTAAATTGTTTATTCTCAACCCATGCTAACTCTACTTTATTGCATCACCTGGAATACCGATGACTTAAAGTGAAATACCTCATACTGTAATTCTACACCATTATGGCTGCAAATTTTACTAAATGGCTTAATAATTGAATAGGCTATTATACCACTTATGTTAGTTGAATCTCCTTCCTTACGTTAAATCTCCTAAATCGTGGGGGAAATTCCAGGCCGGTCCCAACTTGCACTTGTTTACATGACAGCCTGTTTCCAGTATTTTTCCCACATACTTTTGATTACCCCTGGGACACACTTACAACATAGTTTTCATAGACACAGTCCGGTTAGGAAACGGCTGGTCATCTAAAATGTGTTGCGTTTTTAAGTTTATCTGAGAAGCTTGATTAGTTGGTTCAGGTGTGTTTGAACAGGTTAAAGCTAATGCAAACAGCAGATGTTTTATATCGCTTGACACTCCGTCTGTCAAAGCTTGGCAAATCAGCCTGAACCGGTCAAACTGATAGAAATGACTTATTACAAAGTAAACAACTCAGAATGAAGATCCATGAGCAAACCCATTTTTTTGAGCACTCAGTTAAATGAAAGGTTTCCTGCAACCTATAGGATTTGCATTAGCATTAACATTAATTAGCATTATACCAATAAAATGTCAATGAAATGTTTAAAACGTATACATTTGATGACATGTTGGTGTGACTTGGTTTTAATATATAAATATAAAAATATATAATTTTGATTGCTTGTTAAAGTAAATAGTGTTTCAAAAACCTTTGACCTGAAACATTCAATCAAATGGAAATTAAACTTTATATGTTGAACTATAAGAAAACCCATCCACAAAGTGGAGTTTGCTCCCTCATTTGAAAATTCCCCCCTGTGCCATTGGCTCATAGAAATTCAGAATGAGAGCAGAAGTGGTTAACATTATGTTTCACTGTTATTTTCACAGACTCGAAATGCCAACTACTCAGGACAGCAAGCATTAGCAGAGAAGAACTCCAAAATGGCACGCACCCTGAATCATGTCGCCGTTGCTATTGGGCTTGTTCTCACTATATTGGTGATTGTCCTCCAGGTAGTGGTTATTACGAATAGATAACAGCTATTAGAGATGTCATGTTTGGATGCAGATTAGAAAGAGATTCGCTTCTCTGCATTTGAAATGTTATTTGCTCAATGTAAAACATACAATGATTATGGTATGTTTAAAACAATGAAAGCTTTGATTAGCTAATTAAAATTTATAATGAAAACAGTGCTTTTTCTTTTTTTTTTCTTAATCATTGAATTACATTTTCAGTAATTAATTGAATGTTACCACTGCGTCAGATTAGTGACGACAAATATTTGGCACTAATTCAAGTGTACTTGGTTTGCAAAGTTTCCGTTTAGAACAGCAAAAATGCTGCTTGACCAATCTAAATCTGGGTGTGTCTTACCTCTGTTTTAATTTAATGTTACTTTAGATAAGTGTAGTACATGGGAAACCATGGCAGGGCCAATCCAAAGCTATAGTCTGCTTATATCTTTAGTAGTGGCCATACTTCTGCCTGAAGTAAACATTACTTTAAATTCAAGTATATGCAAAACCACGGAGGCTATACCAAAGTATTTTTGATTGTGTAAGCAATGCGACCATCTCAGATATATAGCCAATTACCTCTGTTTAGTGACCGAAGCTGGCGAGCTTGTGATCGTGAGACCCGCGTTAAACAGAAGGCGAGAAGACCTCTGAGCGACATAGCGTCCTAATATGAAAGGGTAAAATATAAGTAAAGAGTTAAATAGAACAATCAAATGTATTGCTAACTATTATATAATTGACCAATAACCAATTGGCATTCTAACCTAAATTCGAGGTCTTTATAAAATGGAGTCAGATAAAAGTTTAAATGGAATAAAATTACTTTGCCACACGGAAAGACAGTACAGACCTTCACCCGTTCTATCGGATTGTGTCCCAGATAGCACAAGTCTATTTGATGTGATGTTTACATTTGGAAGACGTATTTTTATGAGTGTCTGCTCATCTGCAATACGTCTATAGGACGTTTCCTGTCAGATGTCAAATAGACGTTTAGAAGATGTCAGTTTAACATGCATTCTAAACCATTACATCTTAAAGACATCTTCTAAATGTCTATTTATAAACGTTCATTTAAAAACACGTGTTTTCGAATTAGACAGGCTCACACTATCTATCTATCTATCTATCTATCTATCTATCTATCTATCTATCTATCTATCTATCTATCTATCTATCTACATATCTCTGCAACGTGATCTCATGAGTATTCATAAGTACGGTATTTTGCGTAAAGTGTGGTTCTACCACAAGTACATTTAAAAACGTATATTAACAGCACTAAAACGTAAATTATTTGCGTATAAACAACTTTACAGACGTAAAAAAAAAAAATGTATGAAGCCTTATGAATATTAAATTTGTGCCATTAATACCCTGGTGGAAAACAAAATGCTATATGCAGCCAGACTAATTATCAGTATACTTCAAGTGTATTAATGAGTAGTTAACTTGAAGTGTGCTATTTTGAAACAACTAATTTTGTACTAAGTGTATTTTAGTTGTAACTAAATTGTAGTAAAGCATAACTTTAAGTGTAGTTAGTGTACTTTTGCGTACTAAATTGGAACAACTTTCTGTGTAGGGAGTAATTACATGGTTGATTAGTGATATTAAAGTGTACTTTATTTGTGTTACAAGTACATTACAAATTCATTACGAGTGAATTTGTTAAAATGTCTTCAAGATGGAAGATCTTTAAGAAACCCCCACTGAATTTAACAATGTGAGGATCAAATAAAAAATTTAAGTATGACATTTTAGCAGAAGATCTTTGTCTATAACTCTGTAAACCAAGATGTGCAACACAGATTTCAACCACAACTGTGCAGGATGTGATGCGTCTGACAGTTTAACCTGAGTTTAACAGTTTCACACATGAGTATTTATGAGAAGTGAATTCAGACAAGCAAAAATACCACAAAGACTGTTAGTTTCCATCAAACAACATCAACATATAAAAGTGTTTGTCAAATACCCAAATCAGGATTTGAGAACAGGAACCTGATTTTAAAAAAAGAAGAAGAAAAAAGAAGTAAAAAAACAAAACAAAAAAAAAAACAGGAATCATTAAATCCTCTCCATATGTCTCCTGGTATTTAATTTTCCTGAACTCATGAAGCTACATGTTGATTCCACTTGGTGACGTCTGCAGTCAAACTAGAAAAGTTACAGTTAACAGTTAATCAGTGCAAAAAATTCTTGTCACTCCTCCCCTTACCGTACAACACAACCCAGCTACCAGTAACTAGAAAAAGAATTTGACACACGTAACAGATCAATCTTCACCTGACTACACACCGGAGACAGACGTACAGATCTTTCTTATTGCAGGAAAAAAACACAATCCAAGACAAACATGGATCCCAAAAAGTCTCCAATGGAAGTAGGGCAGCCTTTACTTCCACTTCAGCAGGACCCTCCAGAATACTCCATTGGATTCCCTCCCTCTGAGAGTTATCCCAGCACTTCAGGTCAACCTCCGCAGCATTATGGAGCTCCGGCAGCATCTGGCCACTACATACAAGGGTCATATCCGGTGCAGACTGTGGTCACTGTGCAGCCTCCAGCTAATGTGTCCTTCACTCCACTGACCAATCCAGAGTCAGATTACCTGTGCTATTCCATCTTTACCATGCTGTGCTGCTGCTTACCTCTGGGATCCGCTGCTCTTGTTTACTCCATCACTGTAAGTATTGGTTTATACAGCTATCTCACCACGCTTAGCACATTTACAAATAATAGGCCTACTCTTCAAAATAAATAAATAAATAAATAATTTAACCTTTATTTTTGAAATAATATAGGGCATAAATATTTTTTGGATTTTTTTTATAGAGCTCTGTTAAAATCACTTTATATTAAGAGCTAAACAAGACTTCACAGGGTCACGGTTCATGTCAGTATAAATATATACTGACATGAACCGTGACCCTGTGAAGTCTTGTAAGTCAGATAAGGAATCAACGTGGAACTGAAACAATAGACAATAGAGACAGTCAAAATAATGAGTCATAGTTGTACTAGAATATTAACAAAGGTTCATATTTTAGAGTTTAAATATTTAAAGAATTACATAAAATCTTCAGAAAGTCTTTATTGTTAACAGCCTGCATTTTTAATGATTTGCCGTCATAGTTCAAGGTTGAATTTAAATCAAAAAGAGATTTTAACCTCTGTTTAAAATTTCAGCATTGTATTTTTAGCATGTTGTTAACCTTTTTAGGTCTATCTATGGAATTAATTTTTTTTTGTGTGTGATTTCCAGTAAGTTTCGTTTTTAAAGAAAGGGTGTGGCACGCTAAAAAATAAAGGTTACAAAGGGGTGTTTTCGCAGTGATGCCATTGAAGAATCATTTTTGGTTCCCCAAAGAACCTTTTAGTGAAAAGTTCTTAAAATAAAAAAAAAATTCTTAGTTTGAAGAACATTTTAAAAATGGAAAGCAACTTTTTCACTATAGAGAACCTTTAGTGCAATGAAAGGATTCCTTTCTCTCTTTTGAGTAAAAAACATAACAAAATAATAAACTATGCATTACAGTAGTTTAAATTACAGAAGTCATCTAACTATCACACTGCTATCGCTTGTTTACTCCAATACTTTAGGCCTGTATTCACCTTATTCTTAACGTAAGATCCATTTTAATTTTGAATGTTCAAGGCTTTCTGTGTTAATTATATTCTCCAGTTAGGCTATTTTAGCTGTGCAATTACAGTTTATTATGGTGATTGGCGTTGTAAACCGGTATTTCTTTCCATATTATTTTAATTTATTAACATAGCCTTCTAATAAGCACACTAGTTTGCACAAACAGTTTTACTGTTTACCGCAATTTAAGTCAGTCACACTGACGAGAAGCTTAGCTGCGGTTAATGAAAAGGAAGCCTACAGAAAATATTGCTTCTGTGTTGAAAGATTCACAATACAGAATAAAGTAGGCTACGTGCTCTTAAATAGTATAAACTGCTAGTACAAAAAAAAAAATTTACAGGCTGTGGCTGGATGTAACCGATTTTAGATTCGTTTCCATTTAATACGTTATGCTTAATACAGCGTCTGATTGCAAGAATAAGTTCAACATAAGCCTATACTATGTAAATACCAATGTAATGGGGTCTACGTTTTTTTAAATCAGTTTTATTTTAATAAAAATGACACAATATCTATCGCGACTACATGGAAAAAAACAGATTTTACTGTTATAAAAATGCTGATTTGTGAGCATTAGAGGAACTGAAGGTGTTCGATGATCACACGTGATCGTTGACGTGGTGAATTCAGCCAATCGTGAAACAGCGGTGTCGTCATCAGAGCTTGTGCAGCCGACTCTGGCTGAGTCCTCGGGCTGCGCTCAATCAGTCTTGCGGTACTTTGATTCCATATGGCACATTCATCTTGGTTTCCTTAAAGCTGCAGTCCGTAGTTTTTCCTCTTTGTCGCCATTTCTGTTCGAAATCTTCAATTGCAGTTATTCGCAGAATTATCAACTTTACGTGGGTTGTGCCTCGGCACGGCACAGCGAGGATGAATCCAGTGTTTTGAGGAGAATGTGCGGTCAGTCGCCACGCCGGTGTGGATACTGTCATTCGTAATCACAGATTCTACTTTTTGGAAGTATGACCAACATAAGAATTTTCACCGGAAAATGTCATCTGAACAAGTAACATCCACTTTTGTTCTGACCAACTAAGGGAAAAAAAGCATTGCAGTAAATGACGCTGATTAAAACTAACGATCACTTATCATATCATGTCAAACCGTGCAAATTATACTTTGTTCTCAAATTGCTAATGTTCATCATTAATGAATCAGCATTGCATGACCTTCAGATATTTATCCTTGTTTTCGCATGGGCCTGGTTGCAGTCTTTTTTTTTCTGTAGCCACTCCGAAATCTTTTGCATTTTACAACGATTGAATCTCCAGTTGTCACTGGTGATTGTCGTTTGAACCTTTTTGGATCCACCATCAAATTGATAAGTTTAATTATCAAGTGCTGTGAGAAAAGGCTATAAATCTCCACTTCCAACATCCTCACACGCAATATAGCCTACTAGCCGAGACGCCTTCTTTATGTGTTCAGATGTGCTCGAATTTCTGACGGAAATCCACCAGTACCACTGAAATTAAAAACATTATTATAAGCTTACCGTTTTGAATAGAGATAAGGCAAGCAGATTTGAACAGTGGTTACTTGCTCAAAAATATATTTGGGATAATTTTTAACCCAAAAAGGTTACAGACTGCAGCTTTAAATGAACATGCAAGAATAGAAAATGCCAAACCAGTTAATCTGTTTGTAGTAGCCTAACTTTTAAAAACAGATTTAAAGATAGTCTGGCTGAGTCCTCCATCTGCTCTCAGTCTTGCGGTACTTTGATTCCATATGGCACATTCATCTTGGTTTCCTTAAAGCTGCAGTCTGTAGTTTTCCCTCTTTGTCGCAATTTCTGTTATTTGCAGAATTATCAACTTTACGTGGGTTGTGCCTTGGCACGGCACAGCGCAGATGAATCCAGTGTTTTGAGGAGAATGTGCGGTCAGTCGCCCCGCCGGTGTGGATACTCATTCGTAATCACAGATTCTACTTTTTAGAGTTGCATTTTGTGTTTTCTTATTGTGTTTATATTCTGACCTGTGAAGACCTTTGATTTGATTTTATGCATGTCATTTAAGAAAGGATTTATACCAATATTTGTAATATTATTGTAATTTAATTTTACAGACTCGGGATGCTAACATGTTTGGACACCAACCGATCGCACGCAGAAACTCCAGAATGGCTCGCATCCTTAACCATGTCAGTGTTGGTGTTGGCCTTCTCTGCTGGTTGATCACTGTCATCTATATCATTGTTGCTGTCAAGGCAATTACAGACATTAGCAATAGCTATGGCAATAACTTTAGACCATATTATAGACCATAAGTAAGAAATATCATGATAGGACACCAGAAAGCTATAGATGGTGAGGGAACATTAAACACATTTTTTTGAATACACAGGCATTTGGTGGTCTGCTTTTAAATGTTAGTGTTGCTCAAGTTATTGATATGAGAGCTGTAAGACTCCAAATGTGTAAGGAGCTCAATCTATAGGGCCAGTGAGGAATGATTTGTATATTTCATGCAACTCATCTGCCTTATTATTATTTACATAATTAAAACACATGCTTTTTTTCGTATTTTTAAAATAATGAAAGCTTTGACTGTACATGTATCATCAATTAAAACATTTATTTTTCTTCTTATCTTTATGTTACTGTATATCGTAAAACTTTGGTAATCAATAAGAAATGTATTTAAAATTATGAGTCTGATGTTTTATTTTATCAAACTTTTAAAAAGTATTTGAAAGCACAAAGACAATTGTCTGTTTTCCATACTTACATTTTCTAATGTTTGGCCTCCCATGCCGGAAACACGTGTTCGAATCCCGCTCGGAGTGGGGTGAGTAGAATCGGAGGGGTTACATTTCGGTGCCGTGACCCGGATGGGAGGGAGGTTTAGGCCAGCTAGTTAGAGCTGTGCGAGTAAACCTCACTCCCCGGGCCACAGGTGGTTGTGCACACTGGCATGCTAAAAGGGGTCTTGCACACTCAATGAGGACGACCACCGACACCGTCATTTTTGTTGTGTGCACCTGCCTGCTAGCGAGCGACCAGCATCAAGCTTTTTAAAAAAAGAAGCAAAAGTATCACATAATGGTCCCATGTGACATGTGTTATATTCTAAGTCTTCTGGGGGTAAGCCTATACGATAGGATTTGGTAAAAAACAATTGAATGTATTATTATTTAAAGAGAATCCTGACCTTGATCATTGGACTTCTGGGCACAGCTGCGCGACGTGCACATACGTGTGACTCTATTAGCGCCGCGGTTCACTCTAAATCACCCAGAAAAAGCACAAGTTTTCAATTAATAAAAATGCGACATGAAATACAACGGCTAGAAAAAAAAATTAATCAGTTTGACAACACATGTGCTGCAAATGCTCACACAATGCAAACATATACAGAAACGCACTGCAAATACTAGAGGCCCAAAGAGAAGGAAATTAATAGTTGAAATAAAGTCGTTATTTATGTTTGTTTTTGCGCACAAAAAGTATTCTCGTCGCTTGATAAACTTAATATTGAGCCAATGTAGTCACTTGGACTATTTTAACGATGTCTTTACTAACTTTTCGAGGCCGGCAAGTTTCAATCCCTCAATAAGCCTATGGACTAGTATGGAGGAGTGATCCAGCTCTCAGATTTCATCAAAATTTTCTTAATTCGTGTTCCGAAGATGAACTCTTACGGGGTTGGAACAACATGAGGGTGAGTAAATACAGACAGGATTGTCATTTTTGGGTGAACTATCCCTTTAATCGCTGTGTTATTCTAGGATCATTCAGATAATATTGTAGTTTTTATTTTATTATTATTTTATTTTTTTCTTCAGTTCAGTACTTTTTTTGTCATTTTATTAGTTTGTTTTTAAATATGTCTAGAACTATGTTGCTGTTATTATTTAGATTTATTATGCTACATCAGGTTAAACTAAATTAAAATGATAAAATAAAACTTCGAAATTTGCTGCAGCTCCATTATCCAAACAGCTTTATCCTTATTACGGCCGTGGAAGGCTGGAGCCTATCCCAGCATCTTAGACCACAGGCACAGACAATTCAGCATCAATTTAGGAAACCGGATCACCTGGAGAAAACCCACGCAGACTAGAAGAACATGCAAACTCCACAAAGAGAGGCCTACTGGCTAAACCGGGACTCAAACCGGAGACCTTCTTGCTGTGAGGGGACAGTGTTACCACTGAGCCAATGCCTCTATTTACTCTATTTTCTTTCAATCAAAATAGGATCAGCAATAAGAATACAAGATTTTGTCGTTATTACACAATGTTGGCTATTCTTTTTGAACTGTAGGCTATTCTTTATTCTTTTAACAAACGTCACCAATAGGCCTATTTGATTTTCTTGCTTTGTTGCACTCTCGCTCTTATGTTGTTAGGATGAATTAAATATTACATTTTTAGGCTGGTCCGCTTCGAAGAATTCACAGTGTAAACTCCAGCGATGGTGCAAGAGTTCAAGGTGAGGTAAAGGTTAGCTAAACAATAAACAATATTGCTAAATCAATAAATATCAACTGTTTTATGATAGAAATGTTAAATGACCGACAGCAATCCAGTGATCTACTCAACTTTTTTTGTCAAATGTTGCCATTTTGATTTTTAAATGAATAAGCATATATACAGGTCCTTCTCAAAAAATTAGCATATTGTGATAAAGTTCATTATTTTCCATAATGTAATGATAAAAATTAAACTTTCATATATTTTAGATTCATTGCACACCAACTGAAATATTTCAGGTCTTTTATTGTTTTAATACGGATGATTTTGGCATACAGCTCATGAAAACCCAAAATTCCTGTCTCAAAAAATTAGCATATCATGAAAAGGGTCTCTAAACGAGCTATTAACCTAATCATCTGAATCAACTAATTAACTCTAAACACCTGCAAAAGATTCCTGAGGCTTTTAAAAACTCCCAGCCTGTTTCATTACTCAAAACCGCAATCATGGGTAAGACTGCCGACCTGAGTGCTGTCCAGAAGGCCATCATTGACACCCTCAAGCAAGAGGGTAAGACAGAAAGAAATTTCTGAACAAATAGGCTGTTCCCAGAGTGCTGTATCAAGGCACCTCAGTGGGAAGTCTGTGGGAAGGAAAAAGTGTGGCAAAAAACGCTGCACAACGAGAAGAGGTGACCGGACCCTGAGGAAGATTGTGGAGAAGGGCCGATTCCAGACCTTGGGGAACCTGCGGAAGCAGTGGACTGAGTCTGGAGTAGAAACATCCAGAGCCACCGTGCACAGGCGTGTGCAGGAAATGGGCTACAGGTGCCGCATTCCCCAGGTCAAGCCACTTTTGAACCAGAAACAGCGGCAGAAGCGCCTGACCTGGGCTACAGAGAAGCAGCACTTGACTGTTGCTCAGGTTTGCATGTCATTCGGAAATCAAGGTGCCAGAGTCTGGAGGAAGACTGGGGAGAAGGAAATGCCAAAATGCCTGAAGTCCAGTGTCAAGTACCCACAGTCAGTGATGGTCTGGGGTGCCATGTCAGCTGCTGGTGTTGGTCCACTGTGTTTTATCAAAGGCAGGGTCAATGCAGCTAGCTATCAGGAGATTTTGGAGCACTTCATGCTTCCATCTGCTGAAAAGCTTTATGGAGATGAAGATTACATTTTTCAGCACGACCTGGCACCTGCTCACAGTGCCAAAACCACTGGTAAATGGTTTACTGACCATGGTATTACTGTGCTCAATTGGCCTGCCAGCTCTCCTGACCTGAACCCCATTGAGAATCTGTGGGATATTGTGAAGAGAAAGTTGAGAGACGCAAGACCCAACACTCTGGATGAGCTTAAGGCCGCTATCCAAGCATCCTGGGCCTCCATAACACCTCAGCAGTGCCACAGGCTGATTGCCTCCATGCCACGCCGCATTGAAGCAGTCATTTCTGCAAAAGGATTCCCGATCAAGTATTGACTATTGAGTGTATAACTGAACATAATTATTTGAAGGTTGACTTTTTTTGTATTAAAAACACTTATTTTATTGGTCGGATGAAATATGCTCATTTTTTTAGACAGGAATTTTGGGTTTTCATGAGCTGTATGCCAAAATCATCAGTATTAAAACAATAAAAGACCTGAAATATTTCAGTTGGTGTGCAATTAATCTAAAATATATGAAAGTTTAATTTTTATCATTACATTATGGAAAATAATGAACTTTATCACAATATGCTAATTTTTTTAGAAGGACCTGTAGATAATTATAGAAATATATAGATAGATAATAATATCGATATATAATTATAAAGATAGATAGATAATTAGAGATATATAATTAGATAGATAGATAGATAGATAGATATAGATAGATAGATTAGATAAATCATTATAAAGATAGATAGATTATAGAAACAGATAGCTAAATAGCTAAATAATTATAGATAGATAGATAATTATAAAGATAGATAGATTAAACATATAGCTAAATAGATAAATAATTAGAGATATATAGATAGATAATAATATAGGCAGACGGACGGACGGACACACAGACAGACAGACAGACAGACAGACAGACAGACAGAATAACTGAATGTAAAATAGCCTTCCCGGGAAGATCAATGTTTTCAGTTCAGATGAAAGGTTGACGGTCTTACCGTAGTAGCTAACGTGTAAGCGCATAGAGAAATATAGGGGCGTCTAGTTTGACTGCTCATTTCGAACTGGAGGCTGGCTTGACTGTAGTCGTATACTGCACAACCCATCTACCAGTTACCATAAGAGATTATCCTGGATAGCGTAAAGGTGCAAGATTACATCGATCATATATATTATAGTGCCATCCAGATACTGATGGCTCAAAAGATCCACATTCTGGTACAACATCTGCAGCAGTATTTATACCACAATTTAAAGTCAACATTTTGAAAAGAACAGCAGATTACATTTCAGTATTTACATCAGAATTAATAGCAATTATATTAGCATTACAGTGGGTTGAAGAAGTTCAGCCAAGCAGATCAGTTATATGCACAGACTCTTTATCTGCAATTGAAAGTATAGCAAGTGGTATTTCTACAGCTAGACAGGACTTAATTTATGAAATATTACAAAGTCTTTTTAGAGTCAAACAATTGAGAATCGTTATTAATTTTCTTTGGATACCAGCTCATATGGGGGTTGCAGGAAATGAAGAGGTGGATAGTTTAGCCAAACAGGCCATACAATTTCAAGAAGTAAGTTGATGTTAAAATTGCATTAAGTAAGACAGATAAAAAGTATAATAGCAAAAGAAATTAGGAAGAAATGGCAGAAGGAGTGGGATAGTGGAAATATGGGTTGGCATTTATACAAAATTCAAGGAACAGTTGGTTTAGAAAGGAGAAATTTTGGTAATAGGAGAAGGGATGTTATAATTTCAAGAATGCGTATTGGCCATTGTTTACTAAATCAAAGTATGGCCAGGATTGGGAAACAACAGACTGGATATTGTGACAAATGTAGTTCCGGAAAAATGGAAACAGTGGAACATGTATTATTGAAATGTGAGGCTTATGCGAGATAAAGATTTAAATTATTTCAAGTATTAAAAGAAATGGAAATTGAAGTTTTTTCTATCAAAGCATTATTAGGGAATGGTCCAAAGCAATTTAAAATATATGAATTACAATTTCATTTTTTAAAAGACACTCATTTAATTAAAAGGATTTAGGACAGGTCATTACTACCATAACGTTATCCACACTCCAATCCAGTAGGTGGCGGGAATGCACCATTAAAGTTTGGTTTGCCAGCTGCCATTAAACTTGAAAGAAGAAGAAGAAGAAGAAGAAGAAGAAGTTACCATAAGAGGAACTTAACACACGTAACAGTTCAATCTTGACCTGACTACAAAGAGAACCATGGATTACAAAAAGTCATCTCAGAATCCAGAAGGAGGGCAGCCTTTACTTTCTCTTCAGCAGGAGCCTCCGGAATACTCCATTGGATTCCCTCCCTCTGAGAGTTATTCCAGCACTTCAGGTCAACCTGCGCAGCATTATGGAGCTCCAGCAGCATCTGGCCCGTACATACAAGGGCCATATCCGGTGCAGACTGTGGTCACTGTGCAGCCTCCAGCTAATGTGTCCTTCACTCCACTGACTTATCCAGAGTCAGATTACCTGTGCTATTCCATCTTTACCATGCTGTGCTGCTGCTTACCTCTGGGAGTGGCTGCTCTTGTTTACTCCATCACTGTAAGTATTGGTTCATACAGCTATCTCACCTTGCTTAGCACATTTACAAATGATAGGCATACTCTTCAAAATAAATAAATACTGGTTAAAATAATATAAGGACATAGCTATATTGTTTAATTTAAGTGTTTGTAGAACTCAAAGAAATCAAAGTGAAACAGACAAGACAGAATATTTACCAAGGTTCATATTTCATTGTTAAAATACTTCAAAATGATATATCCTGTGTTTTTAATGAAAATTTAATGCCATGGATCGAGGTTGAATTCAAATCTCATTCCGAGTTTGCCTTTCGAATCAACATTAATATTGTGACGTTGTTTGAACTCTGCTTAAAATATCAACGTTGTATTTTTAGTGTGTTGTTAACATTTTTACATCTAGGCCAATTAAAATGCTGTTTTGCGGCTTCTAGTAACTTTCGTTTTTAAAGGAAGGGTGTGGCGCGCTATGGATCAAAAGCAACTTTGTGAATCGCTGTCGATTTAGAGCAGGTCTTTTCTCTCTTTTCTCTGTCTTTTCACCATTGTAAAAAAAAAAAAACAGTCCTTCGGATGATGAGACGTTAAACTGAGGTCAGCGTGGATGTTAAAGTAAAAAAAAAAAAAAAAAAAAAAAAAAAAAAACACGTGCAATTTAATGTTTTATATTTCATAGTTAAAACTGGATATTCAGTAAAAAAAAAAAAAGTAAGGAACAGTGACAATATGAGAATTATTTGATAGGCCCTACTCCTAGGAGACTCATCTAATCGCCAGCAAACTCAGTTAGCATGAAGCCATTGAGGATGCTACATTTTGCTACATTTTTTGATATCTCGAATGGTTTGGCCGTGGCTATTTTTATAGGGGTGGGCGGATCGATCTAAATATCGATAGTATCGATGCCAACACTGGTATTGGTATCAGATCGATCCAATTGTAATTGAATCGATATTTTAATTTAAATATCTCTCCTCTACGTTCACTATACTTTTCTCGTGTCTTCTACCTCTACAATCCTGAGCAAACGCTGCTTTCACTTCACATCCATTTGCTCCTCCTCCCCCTCCTGGTGCTCTTCTGTGAGGAGCAGTGAAGGCTGATAATTGCACATTGAATGAGAGATCAGGATGGCCGAGAGGAACAGAAGGGGGGCTCAGGGAATGTAATTGCACAGGTATATTTGTTCTTCAGTAATAATTGTGTGCACTTTATTTCACTTTATTTAATTTGCTTTTAAAACCAGAAAAAAGGGAGAGATTTTTGTTACTCTATTTTTATTATTATTTTTTTTTTAAAGGCTGTGAAGCATTCATTCTACAGTGCCTAATAACTAATAATTGTGTGCACTTCAATACATTAATAAAAAAATATTGCCTAAAGAATTGATCATTCATTCACCTCAGAAATAATGACATACTGCTCTCCCCGACACAATTTTTTTTTTAAGTAAAAAGTATCGTATCGGTATCGGCAATACTGACCCTATATGTATTTTGTATCGGATCGATACCAAATTTTGCAGTATCGCCCACTGCATGCTCAAATAGGTGTCATACGAGTCACACCAAACTTTTTCAACATGATTCCAATAAATTGAAGATGCTTAATTGCGAATGGGTATTAGATATCACTGTTGCCATGGCAAGGGATTAAATGAATGACACAAAGGGAAACTGGAAGTTTCTCATATCTTCTCAAATTATATAGGCTACCATTTATTCCTATATAAATTATACAAATAAAAAGTAAAAAAAAAACATATTTTTTAATAATTAATGTATTATGTCCAACTCCAAGTTAAAAATATGCAGATTTCATGCTATCTAGTTAAAAAAAAAAAAAAAAAACAAAAAAAAAAAAATATGTAATATACACAGTATAACCACTTGATGGCAGCCCATGCCTATTTTTAAACAGGGATAAGAAAAGCCTGGTTCCTGAGAAAAGTGTTACTGGTAATCACAATCAGTCTCCAACTTTTCCCTTTGATCTCACTCTGCCTTTGTGTGTGTGTCAGTCTACTTTATACTGTTGATTGTTTAGAGTCATTTCTGTGTGCTTTTGCCTGCATTAATGGATGAGAAATTGTCTTTTTCTATCAATTTGATAGACAAAATAAAGGCATAGATCCAGTTCATTTGTAGTGCACTGACAACATAATTGTATATCATTATTTTAATAATTAGGTTAATATAAATATAAAAAGACCTTAAGATAAATACTTCTGGACTTACAAAATTTTGTGCTGCAAATGATAACTCATTTGAAATTGTTGACCACATGTTGCAATGTTTTCAGACATAATGACTTGCTTTTATTAGGTATTGCATTTGGATATGTATTAGACATCATCAAAATCTACTTTTGTTTAAAATGTTGTTGAATCTAGCTCAACTATGGAAAACAGTATCCAACTGATCCATTGATCTCATTCTGTCTCTCTCTGTGTGCGTGCGTGCGTGAGTATTTTTTACACTCTTGATATTTTAGAGTTTAACCCTTTCGTTGCTGTGTGGTTTTGCTTGATCATTACAAGACCTATGTCATTGGTCACTTTCAAGTGAGTGTGAAGTCATCATTTGCAGCTCAAAATTATGACATGAAATTCATCTAAATTTAAATGATCTCATGAATGTTGCTGTTGTGGTGCATGGCCATAGTTGCACCAGCTCGCTGCAGTAAATGTGGGATATTCAAATAATTTTCACATAGTTATTTTAGATTTACCCACTTTAACTGCACATTGCCCAGCATGCACAGTTGTCCTAAAGCCACCGGGGTGGCGGAGGCACTGGGGCTTGGGCCTGTCATTGCTGCTTGCAGCTATATTTATTATCTTGGTTTTAGTTATTTTATTATCTTGGCCAGTTAATCTATTTGTAGAAACTTTTAAAAACAGATTTGAAGATAGCAAAATCTAGTGGAAATGCTATAATGCACACCAATCACTGATATTTAAAAGCTCTCTGATATGTTTTGTGATAATATTTTTTTTACGGCCAGTTTAAATCAAATATTCAACAATATATTTGGTTTCTTATTTTATTCTTAGTTGTTTACTGTTAGAGTTGCTTTTGTGTTTTCTTATTGTGTTGATATTCTGACCTGTGAAGACCTTTGATTTGATTTTATACATGTCATTTAAGAAAGGTTCTATACCAATATTTGTAATATTATTGTCATTTAATTTCACAGACTCGGGATGCTAACATGTTTGGACACCAACCGATAGCAAGCAGAAACTCCAGAATGGCTCGCATCCTTAACCATGTCAGTGTTGGTATTGGCCTCTTCTTCTGGTTGATCTGTGTCATCAATATCATTCTTCTTGTCATCACAATTTCATAACTCCATAACTATAGACCATAAGTGTAAGAAATATTATGGTAGGACAGAAGAAAGTTATAAAAATATGAACACATTATACACAGGCATTTGGTGGTCTGCTTTTAAATGTTAGTGTTGCTCAAGTTAATGGTATGAGAGCTTTAAGACTCCAAATGCATAAGGAGTTCAATCTATAGGGCCAGTGAGGAATGATTCATATATTTCATGCAACTCATCTGCCTTATTATTATTTACATAATTAAAAAAAACATGTTTTTTTTCAAAGTTTATTATTGTATTTTTAAAACAATGAAAGCTTTGACTGTAAATGTATCATCAATTAAAACATTTGTTTTTCATCTTATCTTTATGTCATAAAACTTTGGTAATCAATAATAAATGAATTTAACATTATGAGTCTGATGTCGTATTTTATCAAACTTTAAAAATTATCTGAAAGTACAAGGATAATCAGTAAGTTTTCCACACTTACATTTTATACTGTCTTTAGTTCAGTTTTATATTCTTCTTCCACTTCTTGTTCTTATTACAATTATAAACTTTTTTTAATCCAAGAGTGGCAGTCTTTACAATAAAAGTGTAAGTATAAAATGCTTTAATAATAACCAAATATTTGTTCACAAAAAGCAGAATGAACAACAAAATTTCAAACAATATAGTTTTGACCAACAGAGTCGACTCCGATTTTTCGACTCCCACCTTAGGAGTCGATTGGTGGGGGTGGGGGTTGCACAGGTCGGGGAAATACCCTAAATTAATGAGTGGCTCACTGTCCCAATTCAAAGGCTGCATCCTTCAAAGGTCAGACTGAGCGCTGTTAAATGGGACGGTCTAGCCTACGGAGGACTGTTCTTTTCGCCTAACTGTAACAGCTGCCAGTGATGAGTGACCGTAACATTTGTCCTAGACTTTTTTTAAAGTTATATTAAACTGTCTAAAACTAAAACATGATTCACAAACTGTATAAATATGTGTACCATGGTCCATTTCTGTATAAAGAGTATAAACTATACATTTTAAAATATTTTTACATTTGTATCATTAGATATTTGAGTAAGTTAAAACCCAATACTTGCATTCAAAAATGTAATGCGGCACTGGGGTAGGCAAGGTCGCAAAGAATCCATCTGTTGTATCCTTCATTTCACGGCCTGTTTGTTAAATCAAAACAGGGTCAGCAAAAAGAATGCAAGATTGCCGCGTTTATTACACACTAAATGTAGGCTATTCTTTTTTCCCGACACAAAGCCCAAAACTCCCTTTATTAAAACAACACACTTGGCGTGACTGGACAAATTAGTCCAGTTGGATTACATTAACTTTAACTGATAAGTATCACCTCGTTTCCTAGACTAGTTGTTGCCAATACCTACAACTGCTTGGACAGGAGAGTTCAAGATAATATCTAGCATAAATACAACCCCATTTCTAGAAAAGTTGGGACATTATGTAAAATGCAATAGCATCAAGAATCTGTGATTTAAGAAGATTTCCAATCTTATGGAAATCTCACAAGCTGTGCGTCTGAGCAATGAGCGATCTATCGACTCAGCGAATGCAAACAAAATGAAAGTGGAACGAAAATACGCTACTCATTTATGCTTCACGGACCATTAATTATTCCGGACCAATAATAGACAGAGCAGCGCATAGCCTTTCTTATGTATATCAATGGAGCAGCGCCCCGAACCATTGACAGTAAAATAAAGACCCGAACTTGCCAGTCGCGGGCCGATCTCGCTCACGCGACACTGTTACGGAAGATCCAGTGAAGAAATCCATTGAATTCGCCTCAGAATTAATAACATCATCGCTACGAGATCCAGTGAGAAACATTCCGATTCGGCGCAGAGTTCTGTTATAAACCATAGATATCAGATCAAACAGTGCTGACGTGGAAACCAGGAGAAAAACTTATAGAAGGCTTTCAGTCCACAAATCAGCAACATTCACCATGGATTTAGGCTAATGTAGTAAGTAACTCTAACCATAAATATGATAATGTGACAGAAATAGTCAAACGCAGCCTACACATCTTTTATAGCACTTCAAAACTATAATATCATATATAAATTATTTTTTATGTGATGATGACCAACACATGTTTTGTTCATCCTTCAAAGATTGTCCTAAAACTAAAAATTTTAAGATGTTGGATAACTCTTATTTAAACACTTATTTAAAAAAAATATACCATTGTAAACAGTAGGATGTTTATTGGCTATGTTCACTCCTTAATATAAATTTTCACTCCTTTTGTTTTTTAATTAATATTAAGACATTATGATTGATAATAATATCAAAAGTTAATTTCATCTACACCCTAAATTAAGCTTAGTGATTTATTGTCAGCCCCAGTGCTACCAGAATTTTTCTTTTTTCTTTTTGTAGAACTCAGTGTGAGTTCTCATTTGAGGTGATGCTGCCCTCAAATTTGAGTCTGGAGCCCTGTGAACTTAAAATAAAACTGTATATCATAATATCTGTACGTTAAGTCTCTTTATTATTAAAGAATTTGTCAGTATTACAGTTATTTTGGGGGAAATTTGAATAATTGCATTGCAAGCTGATTTAAGGTGTGCCCCTAAATTCTCTGCTTGTGCTCCTAAAATTTTCAGTCAGTTTTCAGTTTTCAGTCAGCAACAGCGCTCCTAATAAAAAAAGTTAGTCTGGAGCCCTGAAGTGCGTGATTCCATTTGCAATGTCAATCCGTAACGTGCATCGCAATGAGAGTTCACTTGAGTTCGGCGCAACGGTAATTAAAGTCACTTATGCTTCAAACGAAAAAGGGCAACACTCAAATGTACCTTTCAAGAGCCGAAAATCGCAAATACCAATGCATTGGATTTAATGTGTGCACACAATTGGCCATCAAAAGGTGTATCGCTACTCATACCTCGTCGGGCACCTTAAGGGAAGGCCCAGCAGCGGCTCTTTTACCTGAGGAAGCTGAGAAGAGTGAAACTCCCCCAGAGGCTTATGATAAATTTTTACAACTGTGCAATCCAAAGTGTGCTGACTTATGGGCTGTTGGTGTGGTTTTCTAGCTGCACCACAGCTGAACGACAGTTACTTCAGAAGGTGGTGAAAACTGCAGGCAAAATCATCGGGACTACCCTCCCGGAGATCTCATCTGTGTACACCACCCGCTGTCTGCGGGTGGTGTACATCTAAAGGTGATAACATAAATGTATCGAGTACTGTTGATGTGTTAAAAAGGGTATGTGATGATGCCAAAAATGTACATGAATCCTTGTTGGAGTTATTGCCATGTGATGAAAAAGAAAAGCATGAAATATGGTTTAAAGCCAAAATGATTCCCAATAATGAGTGTGTTTCTAGTGTGAATAAGTGGCTCTCTCAAATAAAAAAATAAAAAAATGATGAGTGTATTGATGATGATATAAGTCCGCATGACAGTGTGTCAAATGTTGGCAGTACACAGTCACAAAAAGGTGTTAAATCCAGCACCATTTCATCTGCTAAGTTAAAAGCAGCAGCTAAAAGAGCATCAGTATTGGCACATGTGAAAGCCATGGAAGAAAGACATGCTATAGAAGAGGAGGAGGAGAAGTTGAGAAGAAGGAAGGAGCTGCTTGCACTGAAGACCGAGATGGCAGAATGTGATTATCAGACGGAAATGTATAATTCTATGCTGGAATCTACTTCACAAACAAAGTCAACTGGAACAAGCTCATGTTACAAAGGGAGATCAAAGGAGGAAGGATTGGTAAAAGAATTGAATCCCATTGCCAAAGAGTTTATACCTGAAAATGATGTGGACATTCAAATAGTTAAAAGGGACGATTAAATTCAATCTCAACAACAGAACGAACCAAAGGTGGCATTAATGGGAACCAAACCTGTGGATGTCAGACCAAAGGAAACTGTGACAACGGCCCCCCTTGTGGTGGAACAACGTAAACCCAGTGGAACCAAACTGCAAAGGGAGCATTGTACTGTACATACAATGATAATATAACTCCATCAACAACCAGTCTACAGTTACCTGGAGAATTTCTTACCATCATGATGAACCGACAAACTGAAATCACAGCAGCTTTGGTAAAGCAGCAGCAGTTAATGACTTTACCATCACGTGATATTCCTGTATTTGATGGCGATCCTCTGCAATACAGAGCCTTTATTAAGGCATTTGAACACGGAGTGGAAATGAAAGCAACTCAAGCGGACAGTTTATACTACCTGGAACAGTTTACTAGAGGCCAACCTCGTGAGCTGGTGCGCAGTTGCCAACATATGGACCCGGATCATGGTTATACAGTAGCAAAAACTTTGTTACAGGAACATTTTGGAAATCCATTCAAAGCTGCAACTGCATATATAGCAAGGCCCTTTCTTGGCCAACGATAAGAACTGAGGACACAAGGGCACTGTCGAGTTATTCCCTATTTCTGCGTGGTTGTTGTAATGTGATGAACGAGCTGGGATATGTGCAAGAGCTCAACATGCCTGGGAATATGAGAGCAATCCTTGCAAAACTTCCATATAAATTACGAGAGCACTGGAGAAGTAGGGCCCCTGATATTATGGAGACAACTGGATACAGGGCTGGGTTCAGTGATATGGTTGCATTTATCGAGCGTCATGTCAAGATCTTATTAGACCCGTTTTTCGGTGACTTGCAAGATTATAGTTTAAGTACAACACTTCTTAGCCAGCATCAGCAAAGGCCACAGCTGAGTACCAAAATTAAAAGAAATGTTGTGGCTAGCACTGTAACATCTGTGAGTGCTCCTGAAGAATCTAAACAGACCTGTGCTGCAATAGAAGTAAATGAAGATGAGCCTTGTGTTTGTTGCACAAATTCACCCATTAGAGGATTGCAAAGAATTTGAAAGAAAACTGCACAAAGATAAAATGTTTCTGTTAAAGAGAAGAGGAGTGTGTTTTGGCTGTCTGCAACGGGGCCACATCAGTAGGAATTGTGTGGAACGCTTAACATGTGAAATTTGCACTAAAACCCATCCAACAGCGTTGCATGTAAAACGACAAATGCCTTCCTCTGAGCATGGAGCAGAGCATGGAGCAGAAACACCGGAACCCCTGTCAGTTTCACCCACAATATGTGGCCATACAGGGGCCGGAAAGGATCGTGGCATGCTGTCAGTGCTCCCTGTAAAAATCAAGGCAGTGAAAGGTCATCGTACCATCCAAACATATGCGTTCTTGGATCCAGGCAGCACCGGTACATTTTGTTCTGAACGGCTGATGCACGAACTGAACCTCACTGGAAAGCGAACACAGGTCCTGCTTCGAACAATGGGTCAATCTAAAACAAGTACAGCATTTTCACTGTTTAATCTTGAGGTGGCCGGGCTGGATAGTAACACATTCTATCCGCTGCCAGAAGTCATCACACAGAAACAAATGCCTGTCACTAGGGATGACATGATAACATCTGAAGACCTAATAAAGTGGCCATATTTGACAGAGGTTTATATGCCATCCATTCAGTCTGAAATTGACCTGTTGATTGGTGTTAATGCCCCCAAGTTACTGGAACCCTGGGAAGTCATCAACAGCCAGGGAAATGGTCCATATGCTGTCAGAACTGTCCTCGGCTGGGTGGTTAATGGTCAATTAGATGGCAATGGTGATCAGGAAGGCTCATCGGTAACAGTGAATAGAATATCTGTGACCAAGCTGGAGGAACTGCTCAAGAACCATTATAACCAGGATTTCTGTGAGAACCCAACCAACAAACAGGAAATGTCCAGAGAAGATCTAAAGTTTCTCAGCATTATGGACACATCTGCAGTAATGCAGGAAGGAAAGTACTGTCTGAACCTATACCTTTCAAAAGGATGGATGTCGGTTTACCAATTAATCTTGTTGTGGCCAAACAAAGAATACAAAGCCTTAGAAAGCGATTTAAATTCAACCAGCACTTTCACCAGGAGTATGTAGAGTACATGAACAACATCATCTCATGCAGCTATGCAGAGCGCGTACCTGAACACCTATTACGTTGTAACAATGGAAGAATTTGGTATATCCCTCACCATGGAGTCCATCACCCTAGAAAGGGAGCACTACGTGTGGTGTTTGATTGTGCTGCAACATTTAAGGGAGTGTCTCTGAACAGTGAGCTATTATCAGTGCCCAATCTCACGAGCACACTTCTGGGCGTCCTTATGAGGTTCAGACAGGAACCAATAGCCATCATGGGAGACATTAGAGCCATGTTCCATCAGGTGCGTGTGCCTGAAGATGACAGAGATTTCCTCCGCTTTCTCTGGTGGCCAGAAGGAGACACTACACAAGAACCAGTGCCTTACAGGATGATGGTGCACTTGTTTGGAGCAGTTTCATCTCCAAGCTGTGCGGCATATGCCTTAAAGAGAACTGCCGAAGACAATCAGAATGAGTTTCCAGCAGAGATCTGTTAGACATAAATTATGTTGATGATTGCCTAAAGAGTTTAGCTACCGACAAGGAAGCAATCAAGATGATAAATGATCTTGTGGCGCTGTGTGAAAAGGGAGGCTTCACGTTGGAAAAATGGGTAAGCAACAGTCGCGTTGTTCTGCAAGCCGTTTTAGAGGAACAAAGAGCTAAGGATTTAAAGATGTTGGATCTGGATATTGATAAGCTTCCAATGGAAAGAGCTCTGGGTCTCCAGTGGTGTGTGAAAAGTGATGCTTTCAAGTTTAAGATGGAACTGAAACATCAGGCCCTGACCAGGCGTGGAATGCTGTCTGTCAACAGTTCTGTTTTTGATCCTTTGGGGTTTCTGTCGCCAGTGACATTGCAGGCAAAAATGATGCAGCAGGAATTGTGTAAAAGAGGCTGCAGCTGGGATGATGCTTTGCCGCAAGACGTTTTACATCAATGGAAAGGATGGCTGAAGGGGCTGACCCTGCTGGCTGCATTTAGTGTGGACCGATGCATAAAACCTGTCGGATTTGTAACCATAAAGCATGCACAATTACACCATTTTTCAGATGCCAGTGAAGCAGGCTATGGTACCATTACGTACATTCGTATGACAAATCAGGAAAACATCATCCATGTTGCCTTTCTCCTTGGCAAGGCCAGAGTAACACCATTGAAGACCATAACCATTCCGCGGCTTGAGCTGTCTGCAGCCATTCTGGCTGTAAAAATCGATGCGATGGTCAAGGCAGAGCTGAACATACAATTGGAAAAATCGGTGTTTTGGACTGATAGCACATCTGTGTTGAAATACATTAATAATGAGGACAGGCGCTTTCACACATTTGTAGCTAACAGAGTTGCAACCATCAGAGAGTTGTCTGAACCCACGCAATGGAAACACATTAGAATAAAGGAAAATCCAGCTGATTATGTGTCTAGAGGACTGAAGGTCTAATGGTGCGTTCACACCGGACGCGAATAGCGCGTCAGGCGCGAGTGATTTCAATGTTAAGTCAATGCAAAGACGCGTTACGCGCGTAAAAAATTCCTGCGGCGCGAATGAGGCGTAGAGCGCGGCGCGGTAGACGCGAATACGCCTCATTCGCGCGTCAAGTTCGCGCGAATGGCGCGAATTGAGCGTCTGGCGCGTTAAGCGCGAATGATTTAGTTAGTGCTATTTGTGCATTCACGCGTTTGACGCGAATTCGCGTCTGCTGCCCCAGTTGAAAAATCTGAACTTCTGCGTCAATTCGCGCCGCGTTAACCAATCAGGAGCCTAGCTGCTTGCTGCTGTCACGTGGTGAAGTATCTGGATGCTTCAATAAATTATTTTGTAATATACGACTGTGGTTCTAATGCACAACAAAGCAAATATTTTATAACATAAAACTTGATTTCAATATATGAGACATATTCATTTTGTATTGAATGCTATTTATTCCATATCTAGATTATATGAAATATTATTATAATGTAAAGACAACCAACATATAAGTTCGTGTCTGGACAGTGATGTGTGAGAGAGAGAAAAAAAATCACAGGACAGATTAATCACTTTTGGAGGCTGGCTTCGTTTATTATCAAAACATAAATAAATGACAGATTAGGTGTGTGCCGGCGATGGTGAACCTCGCGCCGGGCTGTAGAGCGCGGGCTCGACAGGCATAGACCACTCGAGGCCGAGGGCTTATACGGCCTACGCTGTCCTCGTCAGCATCCTCACCATTAGGTCCACCAAACCTAGCTCCTGGAGCAAATTGTGAAACTCCTGAAACTCTCCGGAGGTTCTGGTGGACCCGAGTACAGCGACGATGTCCCCTACGCAGCTGTTTCTGCTCTCCAGAGCATATACGAGCGGTGACTCTCTCGAATAATGCTAATGCTAATGCTCGATAAACATCTAAAAAGATGGCCGCCAACGGTTTTCGAAACTTTCGCCTCCGGATTTCGCCTCTGACGCGCGTAAATTTCGCTTCAAACTTTTGTTGTTACGCGCGTCAATTTCGCCATTGACACGCGAATTAACACAAAGTGGTCAAGCGTCAAACTAGACGCGGTAGACGCGAATTTGACGCGCTATTCGCGTCCGGTGTGAACGCATAGTCAGACTTCCTGAAAACTAGTGCGTGGTTGGAAGGTCCAGCATTTTTGTGGAAAGAAGAAGAAAAGTGGCCTGAAAATGTGTTGGATGTGGCTTTGGATGTTGGAGACAAGGAGGTCAGGAAGGAGGCTGCGGCCTATGCAATTAGCATTAACACTCCTACTCCCACAGACCAGCTTATTGCACACTTTTCAGACTGGAGGAGACATAAAAGGGCAGTAGCCTGGTACTTGAAGTTGAAGAGTGTGTTGAAAGAGAAGTGTAAATGTAGAAAACAGTTGGACATCCCAGTGAGAAAAAATCCAGTTGTGCACAAAATGAACACAAGAGGGCGTCAGAGGACCACTAATGACCTAAAGAGCAGTAGTGCCATTGCAGAGCTACAGAGTGCAGAGTTCTCCATCATTTCGTACTGCCAGCAACAAAGGTTCAAGCTTGAGATTGAAGCTCTATCGCAACACCAGAGTGAGCCGTCAGATTTCCATCTATGTGTTGGATCCTGTTTTGGAGGATGGGCTTTTGAGAGTTGGAGGTAGACTTCATAGAAGTGCAATGCCAGAGGAATCTAAACATCCAATAATCCTGGCCAAAGAACAACACATCTCTGAACTAATGCTCAAATGTTTTCATCAAACTCTCGGACATTCCAGGCGAGCTCATACTCTGTCAGCTGTAAGAAAAAGGTTCTGGATTACAAAGGGAAATTCTGCTGTGAGAAGGATTATTGGACAGTGCAGTATCTGCAGGCGATACAATGTGATAACCTTTCACAGGTGAGAATGTGTTAGTCTGTGTTTTTAATGAGTATTAACTAACTCAATATTACAGGTTTATTAATACGGTAGTAATTTTTTTTGTATTGAGTTAGTTTAGCAAAATCATCTGCTGAAGTCTATTGCAGATAAAGATATTCATTCATGCGTCTAACTACGGTTGCAGACGCATGCACAGTCAACGAGTATGGGGTCTCTGCGGAACAAAAGTGGGCGTTTCTAAATTTGTGGGTGTTTTCAAACTGATGGGTGTTTATCATGCAATGAAAATTATGCCCTTCATCTGACCCCTTTGTTTATGGCCTAGCCCACTGATCTGGTAACTCCTATTACTGTCCTGCAGAGACCTATACTTGCAGTCAACTTGCTCTTGAGTGTCACAGACCGGTGTTTTGACCGTTCTAATATGGCGGACGACGGCTTATGTATAGTGGCCCATCGAAACAGTCCCTGATGTGGCATCTATGTTTATATTTCGATGGTTCAGTCCCCCCAAAATGGGGGCTGAAATATTGCCACAAAAGCTCAGACTGTCAGTTTGTAGTACTCACCAAGTCTGCCAAGCAACTAAAATGAAACATTTTTAACGTAAAAGTGATACAGATTTGCACTATATATTTACATATGTAGCCAACATTCAAGATATGAATATTCAGAAGGCTATATTTAAATGTGTTAATTATGACAGAATGAGTTCACTAGGCTATTCCTTTAACAGACACGTGAAATCACTATCAGACTAGCACCTGTTTGCAAATGTCTTGTTCTATCTACACAGAAGCTAGTTTGACTTGATTTACATAAACAAATTGACCAGGCACCCATGTTAAAGAACATAAAATGAACTAGGCCTACTATATAAATACATTTAATCCATGTGCATGACGTAAAACATGTGGCATGCGTGTTTACAAAAAGAAGGAGATTAGATAATTCATGTGCAAGATAATAGGGTATAAAAACAGACACAAGGGATTTATTAAACCTCTTTTGGTGACTCTCTGAAAAGATTAACTGCTGCCTTGTTCACTGCTCACTCTGACAAAGGCTTCTCTGATCAAAGGGCCGAAATTCTGGACTTTATTTTGTCTCAGCACGTCTCTGGTGTGAACCCATTACTTTCCCCCTTTTCTGCCACCATGCTCGGAATGGAAGCTGAAGGTGGAGCGAGTTACATCATCTCGTGCTGCTAGGGATGGGCACAGCATTCCCGCTAGTCTCAGAGACGAAATGGAAAATCCCAGCTAAGCTTTGGATTGGTGCTCCAGCGTGTTTCCACAGTGCACCTTTCATTACTACGTAGACGTAAATATGCATTTGTCAGATCATGTAAACCTCCAGCACAAAGGTCGTCTTTTATATGAAGGGGTTTAGCGTCTTGATGTGTGTTTCCTAGCAGCTGTTTTGTTGGTGTATGAACATATAATTTGGATCTTGACATGACCCCGGGTTCCCAGGTTCTTTCTGTTTGAACTCATTTCGGTCGTTGTCTCTTTTATCTACCAGTTATAAAAGCGCTCTAGCTTGGCGAGTTTGGTAGTCCGTTCCCACTGCGCTTTCCGCAGCGTTGAGTGAACCTTTGAAAGAGAACGTCTCTGGTTACTTGCGTAACCTATGTTCTCTGAATAGGGAACGAGACGCTGCGTTAGCGGCCAAGCTCCTCGCGTTGCTGAGAGTTTCTTTTCGGCAGAGAAATCTGAGGAGCAGATGGCGCGCTCGCGAATATGTAATGATGCGACGTAAGAGCGTCGGGGCGGAGCCATATCGCGCGGACGCCATCAGCCAATGAATTGGCGTGATTCTATAAGGCTTCAGACAATCGGCACATTCAGAGAATATCCCACTGCGCTTTCCGCAGCGTCTCGTTCCCTATTCAGAGAACATAGGTTACGCAAGTAACCAGAGACGTTTTTGTATATTATATGGAGATGATAACGATATTGTTTTCAAAAACTTGCAGTTTGAAACCCATTTTCAAAAGTTTGCATTTGCAGCCCTAAAACGGCTTTATTGTGCAAATGAACGGCCAAACTGCATAAAAAGTTTTCTGGTTTTAGTTGGAAACGGGGTCGAGTAAACCGCCCCTGAGAAAGTGTAACTGTGCCACAGTGTTGCTTCTTTACTGAATGCGGTTAAACTGGTAAAATAGGCCATTCCAGTTCACATGGTTCACCATAAAAGGCCAAGGTACTGAGTAGAGACTCACAATATTCGATTGAAAAAACAAAGAACCATATCTAAAGAAGAAGGGTGGAAGCAACCAGGCATGGCCCAGGCTTCATCTCCACTATATCATCAGGGAAATACTGCTGGAAATCATCATGCAGTCCATCCTGACAGCGTCCAGATCCAGCTCCATCCCCAGGTCCTGAATCACCACAACGAGCCTGTGGTCGTCATTCAACCCCCTGCGTACCGGGCTAACGCTCCACTGGCTGACCCTGAGCCCGATTACATGTGTTACTCACTGTTTACCACGCTGTGCTGCTGCATCTGTCTGGGAGCTTGCGCACTTTGTTTCTCTAAAGCTGTAAGTATTCGTTTATTTACCTTTGAATGCTTTTTTTCAAGGAAGATTTTTAATATTATGAAAAAGATATAACATAATACCATTCAAAAGTTTGGGGGTCTGTAAGATTTTTCTTACTGTTTTTGAAAGTGTCTTGCGCTCACCAAGGCTGCATTTAAAAAAATAAATAAAAAAAGGTTTTTTTTTTCATTTTTCTTTATCATCATTGAAAACTATTATTAATTTTGTTGAAACAATGATACATTTTTTCAGGATCTGGTTTGCTTTAAAGCTTTGTGAAACATTGATAATATTTGAAATATTTATCTAAAACACAGATTTAGATTTTTTAATGTTTGTTATGTTATCATATAACACAATGAATAACCTACACATATATTTCACATATATAAACATCATGTTTTTATTTTGGGGGACAAAAATAATTATTATCTGATAGAACACAAATTATGTAATGCAGCTAAATATGTTTGTGAATTGATGTGATCTGTCATGCGTCTTTGATTTTTCACTTCATTTATGAATATGGTATGTTTACTGTTATATAATGTGTTGAAGATTGTGATACACTGCATTAGAGTATTTACAGTAGACATTTTTTTATGAAAGTTGTTTGATAACCCAGAACATTTGTTTTTCCAACTTGTCACTTTTTCTCTTCCACTGTCCAAAAATATATTTGTAGGGATATTTACTTGGATTAAGAGTACAGCTTTCTTTGCACTCAACCTCAAAATCAACTGATTCTAATGTTTTGTGTATATAATACTATTAAAATAGTTTATAATATTATGTCATGGGCTACATCTTCAATTCTGACCCCAATCTTTTCTTTTTTTTGCAATTTACCTAATAAAATCACTAAATCAGCCACAACGCAAAACACAAATACACATAAATTTACAGAAATTAAATGAAATCACTCCGGAATTAAAGAGTGCTAGAGCGGTATACCTTAAGTGGTTTGGAAAACTTCACACATTGGATGAGAAGCACCATATCTCATATTAGTACAATATGTAAAATGTACAATCTTTTAATACTGTATTACAAACAGTGTTAGATAGCTAAACAAAATAATTTACTTGAGGTTATGACAAAAATGCTCTATTTATAAAATGTGTATATTAAAAAAGATTATTCATTAATTCATATTCATTCAACTAAAACATTTTTGGAAATTAATGAAGGCTTGTTTTGTCCAGAGTTTTTGAACGAATCTCTTGAATAAATGATATAATGATACATCAGTCAATGCTACTGACATAACAATATAATAGATACCATCTCCATTTGAAGCGTGACATAGTTTTATTATTTTACATTTACATTTATTCATTTAGCAGACGATTCTATCCAAAGCGACTTACAAATGAGAACAATAGAACATTTGGGAGCAATTTAGCGAGAACATACACTTTTTGTAATATTGTGTACCATACTGCATAGGCTTTTTAAAAATGACAGGCCAGGGTACATATCTATCTATGCATTTATACAGTAATCTTTTTAACAAAAGTGCACTGAAAACTACAACAATTGCAACTTTTGCTTAAATATTGGGGAAAGATACTCTTGTTTCATGTAGTGGTGCTTGTTACCCTCTTGTTCCATGTAGTTACAGGGTAAGTACGATAAAAATACATACACACAATCTTATATCACTGACTCGGAAACCTTTATTTGAAAAACAACTTAATTCAAAACAGATTTACAACACTTTCGTTTAAAACTGCTTTTTAAATCAACAATTCATTTCAAATGCTTAAGTCTTGACAGAAAGTAACACGTTTTGTCCCCCCTTTTTTCTCTTGCTTGGCTTCTTCCTTTTGTTCTTCTTCTTTTTCTTTCTTTCCATTGATGAATCTGAAGAAGAAATAATGTCTCTTGCCATTCTGTATTATGTATTAAAAAGAAAATGCAGTACACCCGGAAATACGTCCTCACCATTTACCCTTTTACCCTCATGCCATCCAAGATGTATACGACTTTCCTTCTTCAGATTAACACAAATGAAGGTTTTGAGAAAAATAAAAAATACATATCTGGGAATACAGCCATATAATGCAAGCTCATGTGTTCTGAGGGTAAAAGGGTAAATGGTGAGGACGTATTTCTGGGTGTACTGCATTTCCTACAGAAGACATTGATCCATCACATTGGGGTCGATCAATGTCTTCTGTAGGGAAACGATAGGTGTTTGTAAGAAACATTACAATATTTTAAACTTTTTAAACTTCAGACCACCTGTAATAAGTTGTTTTTCAAATAAAGGTTTCCGAGTCAGTGATATAAGATTGTATGTATTTTTATTGTTCTTACCCTGTAACTACATGGAACAAGAGGGTAACAAACACCACTTTAATTTACGGCCCACAATGTCACACTTACCCTGTAACTACATGGAACAAGAGTATATTTCCCAGTATAAAAAAAAAAAAAAAATGCAATCGTTTTTGCTTTACTTGCCTTGAAACATGTAAGCCCAAACTTAAACATCTGAACTTTTGCAATAAAAAAAAAAAAACTGTATAACTGCATAGATAGCCTATGTACCCTGTAATTTAAAAAAAGCCTATGTATTGGTACACAATTATTACAAAAAGATATGTTCTCGCCAAATTGCACCCAAATGTAAGATTGTTATGTCATAATAGTAGAATTAGTTCTATAATACTTGCAGTATAAATATATTTTTTTAATTCTCCTGGTTGTTACCCCTTTATTCCCCAAACTTTACATATTGTTCCCTTATACTTACATGCAAGTACACTATAATTACCGAACGTTATGCTGTAAATTCGTCTTAATTACGCAGTACTTTCCGGGCTTTTTTTTTTTCTCTTTGTATTTTTAGGTACAATATTATCCAATTTAATTCAATGTGATAATCTAAATGTAATCCAAAAGTAGTCTGATTATATAAAAGTGTAAAAATATTTCATATATATATACATAATGCTTTATATATTGCATTACAACATAACCTAGCTCCAGCTTGTGCTGAGTTTTGCGCGATGATGATAAATTATGTGGCGGTGTGGCGTTTGGGGGCGGGCACTCACCGGCAGAAACATAAATCAGTTCCTATGCAGAGTGTACACCCTAAACGAGTGTATAAAGATTAATAATCTGTGCTGGTGCTGTGCATTATCTTTAAAAATTGATCATTACACAGTGAAGATCCCAAGAGAGTTGTTTGCTTTGTAGGTCAACTACGAGGAAGCAGGTTCTTTACCCTTACCCTGAACTCATTGTGGTTTTTCATGTTTCTTGTAAGTGCATTAGCACAGGTGCATGCTTTTGGAAAGTGCATCATGGAAAGCCACAATGCTGAAGGGGCTTTACAATGCTGAGCTCAAATCAGCATTTGCATATGCATAACTCTTACTAATCGCCATTATTCACATTTTCTCTGCAGCATATTGTGGTTTGTGGTTACAGGTTTGATTTTCCAGTAACCTGTTTTTCAGCCTGTTGACATTTGCGATTTTACCTTTACTTTCACAGACTCACAATGCAAACGTTGCTGGACAGAGGGCTGAAGCAGCGAGCAACTCTAAAACTGCACTCATCCTGAACCACGTCGGTGTTGTCGTGGGCTTAATCCTCCTTATACTATATTTCCTCAACACCTTTTACTTTGAAGGAAGTCTTTTACCTTCCTAAAGTTACCCCATGCAATGTTTTCATAATGTTAGATGAATCATTGTGCGAGATGATACATGGACAAAATGTATGAAAATAAATATCGTTTCATTTTTTAATTGTTGAAATAAATGCTTCAGAAGTTTTTGTATGATAGTTCATTAAAATCTGTCTGACAAGAGATTTTGTGAATAATAAAAAAATCCATAAACACCCTAGTGAAAAATAAATTAACCAAAATGTATTTATACATTAAATGTATAAATACATTTATTTTATGCCAATGGGATGTGTTAAAGTTCACCACATGTTTCGGTAGTGACTGTTTCGGTTGTGACAATTTAAGATACTTTTGAGCCTAGTTAAAAGATGATAGCCAGCACATGGTTAACTAGCACAGTTATGAATAGTTGTACACATCCTAGGGATGGGGAAATGAAGCCTCATGAAGCAATGAGGCTTTCCCCTGACTGTTCCGGGAAAAGATTCAAAGCTTTGAGAGCGCCATTTGGTGCTTATTTAAAATAAAGCAGCCAGAAGCCTTTGTAAGAAGCTCTGTCAGATGAAAGCTCCAGTCCGTAACTTTTTTAAGTTAAAAAAAACCCAAAATATTTATATTAAAAAAAACTTATTCTGCCAGTGGTCAAAACTATCTGCTTGCCATAGCTAGATTCAAAACGGTTAGCTTGTAATAATGATTTTAATTCCAGTGGTACTGGTGGGTTTCCACGGGAAATTCGAGCATGTCTTTGCGTCATTACGTCACACCCGTACACATAAAGAAGGAGTTTCGGCTAGCCGGCTATACTGCGCGTGACGAGATGTTTAGATGTATAGGCTTTTCTCGCAGCACTTAATTAAACTTATGGCATCCAGAAAGATCCAAACAACAATCATCAGTGTCAACTGGAGATTCAGCATAAAACCCAAAAGACTTCGTACTTCGGATTTAAGGTGGCTAGAGAAAGAGAAAGAAACCGTCTCATGCGAACACAAGGATTTAAACATCGGCGGGGCTTTTGAAAAGTGCGTGAACTCCGTGTTTTGAAGGGGTTCAAAACGGAAGAAGAGACGGCTTTTTTTTGCTGAACAAGTAAGTTAAAGGGGTCATATAATGCCATTTTTGTACAAGCTAATATGATTCTTTAGGGTCTAAATTAAAAGTTTGTAATATACTTTAATTAAAAATTCTCATTAGTATTGTAAGAAAACACTTATTTTACCTGGTCAAAAACAGCTCTGTTTTCAGCACGCCGTTTCAGTGCATATGACTTTAAATGATAATGAGCTTTGCTCACCCCGCCTCTCTGTTCTGCGCATACACCGTTTGTAACTCAATAACACAATAACCATAACGCGTTGTTCATTATAAACGTGGGATTATGAATTATATTGAGAACGTTGTACATAGAAAACATGCCGTAATGTACCCTGAGTGTAAACCGACGCATTCATCGTGAAGCGTGCAGCTGGCGATTTGCAAAGATTAATATAAATATTAATATAAAGATTAATAAAACGTTACACTCACTTTAGTTCTTCTGAAGGTTCAGCAGGAACACGAATAGGTTCCGATCCTTTATTCAGGTGCAGCTTCAAAGCAAAACCAGCTTTACACTGATCCTCGTTTATAAAGCAGTCCACTGAGAAATGATTCGGCAAACATGAGAGCATTGACGTTGCTCGTGGGGAATATTCCCTTCGAAAACAAACTCAGCCACTGCGTCTTCAGCGGTTCGGATTTAGGAACATTAAAATGACTGCTGTGTTCGTTATTGCACCCAAGAACAGAACACCACAATCGCTTAGACGCCATTCTGCTCATAGACAGTGCTCCAGCATATCAACAATGACCGCGCCGATCCGCGCGGACTATGATTGACAGGACGAGCGAGGGCGGGTCTGTGTTGAATCACTGCTGTCATTCAACAATCGCGGGAGGGACGTCCGTTTTATTGACGTCACAAAAACGAACGGCTCAATTTGAGGCAGGGGAAAACATATAAGGAGATTAAAACAAAAACACTGGATGGATTTTTGTCATTATATGATGGTTGTGTACAGGCACTGCCAACACACATTTCAGTACAATCAACTTGTAAAAGTGCATGTACCATTTTAAGACATTTCAATAGTTCAATCGTGTAACAGTACGTTTTCTTAATTCACACAGTTATGGAGTTTCCTTTGTTGTGCCTTTCTCGTTTTGCTATTATGCAGAATATGAATTCTGAACTACACAGGTAACCATAAAACACATTAAATTTAACATTAGTCACGCAATGCTGATGTTGTTAACATGAACAATTTGAGAACAAAGTAGGCTATAATTTGCACGGTTGCTGTAAATCGCGTTGATTAAATCTAACGAAGCTTATCATGTCGAATGCTTTTTCCCCCTTAGTTGGTCAGAACAAAAATGGATGTTACTTACTTGTTCAGAAGACATTTTCTTATGAAAATTCTTATGTTGGTCAAACTTTCAAAAAGTGAATCTGTGATTCTGTATGACAGTATCCACACAGCGCGGTGACTGACAGCAGCACTCGCCTCAAAGCACTGTGTTCATCCGCGCTGTTTCATGCCGATTTACAACCCACGTAAAGATGATAATTCCGCGAATCACTGCAGTTACAGATTTCGAACAGACAGATGGCGACAAAGAGGAAAAGCTACGGACTGCAGCTTGAAGCAACCACAACACACTCCATAGTTTCAATCTTATGTGTACAAATAAAAGCCTTACACGTTTGTGTTTGATTTGTCCATTAAATAAATTCCTTTACCCATTAAAGTGTGACAATAAAATATAAAATGGGCTTATATGATTCAATAAGACCTATATGTAGGCCTGCTATCTCTCTCTCTCTAAACACACACACATACACATAGTGAATAAGGACATTGTGTGATAGGATCATCTGTTATTAAATGTGCTTATGACACTTGGCAGTGCTTATGACACTTGGCACCCCTACTCTTTTTCGAAGGACATCCTGGGATTTTTAATGACCACGGAGAGTCAAGATCTCGGTTTAACGTCTCATCCGAAGGACGGTGCTCTTTGACAGTATAGTGTCCCCATCACTACACTGGGGCATTAGGACCCACACAGACCACAGGGTGAGCACCCCCTGCTGGCCTCACTAACACGTCTTCCAGCAGCAACCTGGTTTTCTCAGGAGGTCTCCCATCCAGGTACTAACCAGGCTCAGCCCTGTTTAGCTTCAGTGGGCAACCAGTCTTGGGCTACAGGGTGTTATGGCTGCTGGCGTATATAAAAACGAAATTTTATGGAATACACCCAAAAAAGTTAGCTTAATTGCAGAAAAAAGGTGTTTGGTAGTGACGTCCCTTAACCCTCTGGGGACTAAGTCCTTTTTGGTCCGTTTTCTCTATTTTTACATTTGGGCTTATAAACCATATATAATGGAGATGGATCACTATGTGTTTGGTATCTATGGATTCAGAAGACCCTAAGATAACATAAGCATGCATGTAATGTGTTTATAAAGGAAGTATGAGTGAAAAATTTACTATAAACTAGAGAATTTCAAAAACGGAAATTAGATTTTTCTCATTTATTTCTGAAAATCACACATCACACAAAAATAGTGAAAAGTTTTTGAACAAAAAATTTATTTGTCAAAGCCTTTGCTTGACAGACATGTGTAATTGTTAAATAAAATGTGTAAAGAACAATTAAAAATTTAACTTTATTTACAAATAGTCGCAGGCGTTTTTCTTAGGAATGCTTAGATTTTACTAAGCAATGCTTTCTCCTCGTCACTCTCCAGTAATTTTTCCAGAGGTTGTTCCACCGTAAATCGTTTACTGCTTGCCATCATAAAAGTGCTAAAACAATACATAATGCTATAATTGTATGTATGTGTATATAAATATATATATTATAATTGTTCTGTCTCTCTCTCTCTCATATAAATCTCTGATAATCTGCTCCGTAAGCCTCCGTTCGCTCTCTCTCCTTCTCTCCATTCAACGCTGTTTGCGTCATATCCCTAACTATATAATACCACCCCTTGCAAGGCTACAGAGTCCTCTGATTTGCTAGAAAGGTCACGGTAACCTTCCTCTGATTGGGTAAAAAAAATATTTCTCCATCGTCAATTTTTCAATTGGTTGTTGTTCGCGGAATCTGCCAAACAACATCGATTTCATTGGCCTTATACATAGTGGTATTGCGCAACAAGGAAGTGTGTATATTTACAAAGCCGGGTATCACTGTTTTCAGTGGAATCTGAGGAAGACGGTAAAAAAGACCGCAGCTCTCTATCATTAATAGTTTTTAAGGTAATTACACATTTGTAAAAGTATGCCATTTTGGGCGGTACCGCCCAATCCGTCCCCAGAGGGTTAAAGTTACACACAGATTTTCAGACTTTTGAACACATTTCTCTCAAAATAATGGTACCTATCTATAATGAAATAGAAGGGTCTTAGTAAACATCTAAAATTTGAATACTTAAATGCTTTTTAAATGTTTTTTTGTGTTGTCGGACAGCAGCTTGCACCAATTCTGTAGAATGGCCCATATATATATATATAGCCTATATATATATATTCCAAAAACCCATTAATCCACAAATAACCTGACCTATCAAGCTGGCACCTAGTCAATACTATGTGAAAACTATGTTTCTGTGTGATGAGGGAACTGAATCTGTCACGCCTCTTGTCACTGCTGGTCACTCCTCCTACAATCCACCTACTGTATCATATGATTGCTGTAAATCATCATGTGACCAAACTGAGCCAAAGTCCGTGGCCGAGAAAAACTTGATTCCTCTTAGCCAGAGTCCACAAAGGTGTGCCTCCTCTCTGTAGAGTAAAGAAATAAGACAGGGCAAGTTTACTAGACAGAACAATGGAGCCCCAGGAAAACTGGAATACATCTGAGAAATCCAAGTTGTTGCAGCCTGGGCCACCACCCTACCAGGACCATTATGGAAACCCTCCTCCAGGGAGCTTTCAGAGCACCTCTGGGTATCAAGGCCAGCCGTACGGCGCTCCAGGGCCATACGGTCAAGGGCCATATCATCCTGCTGTCACCGTGCAGCCGGCAGTTTATTTGACCAACACCCCACTGGCCTATCCGCAGCCAGATTACCTGGGCTATTCCATCTTTACTCTGCTGTGCTGCTGCTTTCCTCTGGGCATTGTTGCTCTAATTTACTCTATCAATGTAAGTATTAGTTCACATACTTTTTTGTGATACTTAACCATACTTAACCCTTTTTGAACTGATACACTAACCCTGGCTGATCATAAAATGCGATTTTTCACTAATTTTTCCCATTAAATCTTAATTGTTTTTGTTTTGTAAATGGTATTAAATCTCTTACAATATACAAGAAACTGCTGAACATTCATCTCTTCTGAGAGCACTTAACTGCATAAACTTAAAAAAAGTTATTCTATGCTTTTATTATTACTTTGTCTGTGCTCTCACTTCCTGTTCTTGCTTGTATTATTCTGAATGATGTCTGAAACTTTGTATCTTGTGTTTATTGCCTCATTGAATGAGTAAACAATGGTCTCATTTTCAGATGAACTACCCCTTTAAAGGCTATGGTCTACAATAATTTGTTGAAATAAATGGATGACAAGACTTTGTTAAATAAAAAAAAGAGTCTAAATAACAAGATATACAATGTTTTTTTAAGTGTTCAAAAATCTGTCATTCAAAGAATTGTGATTACATGACTGGCATTCAAAACAAAAGAAGTTCACTCATGTAGCTTCACCATACCTAACATTACTTACTGAGCAGATCTTTGTCTCCATTTACCAGCCCAGTCTCATCCCAAGACGTCATATGTCTGACGCATTTACACAAACATATATTGTTCCCATAAATGATGTGACATTTTGGTATTGAGAAAGAGGTGTGGTACTACACAAAGTCCCAATTTCACTATTGCTTTGTGCACATCTGGGAAATTTCTCTCTATGTATTGACAATGTAAAGCTACTAAAGTGCACTTTTGTTGTCCTGCAATAGTTCATTGATAAAGAACTTTTATTTTCACAGACTAGGAATGCCAACATGTCCGGACAACAACAAATAGCAGAGAGAAACTCCAAAATGGCGCGCACTGTTAACCATATTGCTCTTGGTATTGGCCTTGCCCTCTTAGTGTTGTACATTGTCTACATCATTGTGGTGGTTGTTAACGGTAAACAACAAACAACACCTCCTTAACTGTCAGACATATCAGCTGGACACCAGGAATGAGGGCTTTCCAAAAATAACATCATATAATGCCACAAGTATCATTTTATAACCACATTGTGATGTTTTTTAGACTACAAACTAATGTGCAGTTTCATATGACTGACTATGTTTGGCTCATCTCTAATGTAAAATTATTAATAACTAAAACATGCTTTAAAGTTGATTATCTTATGTTTCAAAACAATGCAAACTCTCACTGTCAAAATATACATAGGCCTATTGATGTTTCTTTTTCTTCCTGTCTTTTGATTATATTTAATAAAAAATTTCAATGACCAAAAACCAGTGCTCTTTTTCTTCTTTTTTTTTATAACCAATAATGTTGTCAACCAAATACTCTCTATTCAGATACCCGAAAGAATCACTCTTATGAGCCGGTTCTTTTTATTGAATCAAAAACAAATACTGAATTAATCTAACTGATTTACTTAAAGCAACACTAAGTAAGATTTTTACCTTAAAATAATGTTTCCAAAAACGTTTCAGTGGTTCATTAAGTCGTAACAGGGTGAAAGGCACTTCTGGATTCACTTCGCGGTCCTATATCTGCTATAACCACGCTATGTAAGATTGCCAGATCTGGTCGCGTTTCTGTAGTTCTAATGAGACATAAGAAAACTACAAATTTGACTTGCTTTACGTCAAGCGTTACAATAGTCATTATTTTGTTTTTCTTCGTTTCTGATGTCCCAATACATCATACTTTCATGAAATCATGTAACATACTCTACCTTGTTTGTCAGCCCGTTCTCATCCCAAGGCGTCATCTAACTGACGCTTTTGACCATGCGTCAACATGCCGACGCACATGGTACTTAAGCGTCAATATGAGACGCGCCTCCTAGTGGTCTAACCCTAACCCTACTCCAGACCTAAACCTACCCATAACGGAAGCGTCATCTAACTGACGCTAAAGGGTGCCATGTGCGTCGGATTTAGACGCATGGTCAAAAGCGTCAGTTAGATGACGCCCGAGGATGAGCGTCTCATATTGACGCTTAAAGGGTACCATGTGCGTCGGCATGTTGACGCATGGTCAAAAGTGTCAGTTAGATGACGCCTTGGGATGAAAATGTGTTGTGTTTGTGGACATTGTTCATTCCAAAGCCGGTGCTGGATAAACAACGAGCGTACGTGCGACAGTAGGCTGCGGTAGGCTAAATTATTTACGACAGCGGTAATGGACAATTCCGCTTCCAACCTGTAGGGCGACCGGCCGCAGAGGAAAAATTACTTGGTGTTGCTTTAAAGCTGCAGTCCGGCGTTTTTCCTCTTTGTCGTCATCTCTGTTTGAAATCTGTAATTGCTGTTATTCGAGGAAATTATTAACTTTGCGTGAGTTGTAAATCGGCATGAAACAGTGCGGATGAACACACTGTTTTGAGGAGACTGCGCGTCTGTCAGTCACAGGGACAGTGTGGATACTGACAAGTAGTCATAGTGCTATGAAATAAACGGTTTATGAACTGAATCCCTGTTATGCATAAACGTGTTTTACATAATATAACTCTAATAATTTTTGGGAAAAGGATAATTTTCACTTTACCGATCTGATTCAGATCCAATGCTTGACAATGGAGGAGGCGGGTTTGGTTTAGAGGTGATTTGCTCCCTCTCATAGCTAGCACAAAATAATTCATATTTCCCATAATAGCAAAACGAAAAAAGCCACAACAAAGGAAACTCCGTAACTGTGTGAATTAAGCGAACAAGTGTTCTACTGTTACACGATTGAACTATTGAAATGTCTTACCTGTCCAACAGAAAAAAAAGCCGTTTCTGCGTCCGTTTTGAACCCCTTCAAATCACGGAGTTCACGCCACCTTTCAAAAGCCCTGCCAATGTTAATCCTTGTTTTCGCGTGGGCCCGGTTGCAATCTCTTTTTTTCTCTACCCACTCCGAAGTCTGAATTCTCTTGGGTTTTACCATGGGTGAATCTCCAGTTGTCACTGGTGGTGGTGGTTGTCGTTTGAACCTTTCTGGATCCGCCATGAGTTTAATTATTTGAAGAGCTGTGAGAAACGTAGCCTGACTTCGTCATACTCATATTCTAGTCAGAATGTGAGTCTGATACTGCTTCATAGGGCTTTGATTATGAGGCGTGTCTTAACCGAACCAGGAAAAAAAAAACTCTGCACTCAATTGGATAGACCTACAACCAATGAGAGCAACGCAGTAAGTCAACTACTTTGCATAGCACAGTTGTCAACTACAGAACTCAAATGCACGCACGCTGGAAGAAGTAAAATAACGAGTGTTGCTTCTTTTACTTGGCCCTCTATGAGTGCGACCAAAGGAGAAACTACAACGACCACAGGGTTTTCATTGCGTCCCATCTTCTTAGTTACCATCGGAGCCAGCTGATAAATTAAACTTTTGCCGAATCCCGTAGGAAGGACGGCAAACACATCTTTCCGATCGACAAATGCCTTGATTGCAGTTCTCTGTTCGTCTATTAAAATGAATGCGCTGTCGATTTATTTTACAACAGACGCAATAGCGGAATCTCTACATCTCAGTTCTCCAGCGGCAGTAATCTGTGAGGGAAACCAGTTCAACCCAAGCGCTCTTTGATAACGTGAGGATTACGTCCCTGCAGATCATCTGTCCATCATCGTATAAAGCCCGCCCTGGCAATTTGATTGGCCCGACGATTTCTGAACCGATCATAATTACTCCTCAATGGAGCGAGTCCAGACCGAACTTCCCGATCAAAAAATGTTGTGGGCGGGGTTCGGGCTGGCATCCAGGCTATGAGAAACGGCTAAAAGCTTCCAACTCCAACATCCACTCACGCAATAGGCCCTTTTCACAGTGACGTCAGATAACTTCCGCTTTTCCGCAAAGCAGTGTAAACATACTTCCGTTTTGACTTGCGCGCGCTGGTTAAAGTTACTTCAGGAAAACACACAAGGTGATCACCGACAACACGAAAGGTAAAATTAAAATAATAATACATTTACATTTACATTTACATTTATTCATTTAGCAGACGCTTTTATCCAAAGCGACTTACAAATGAGAACAGTAGAAGCAGTTAAACTAACAGTAGGACAACAATACGTAAGTGCTATAACCCCTCTCAGTTCAATTTTAGTGCAGTTTTTTTTTTTTTTTTTTTTTTTTTTTTTTTTAAGAAGAGAAGAGAAAGTGTTAATTCTACTGAATCAAGTGCTGCCGAAAAAGATATGTCTTCAGCAGTTTCTTGAAAGTGGCTACTGACTCAGAAGCTCTGGTTGAGTTAGGCAGATCATTCCACCAACAGGGAACAGCCATGGTAAAGGTCCGAGAAAGAGATTTTGTGCCTCTTTGAGATGGTACCACAAGACGACATTCGCTAGCAGAGCGCAGGTTTCTGGATGGCACATAAATCTGAAGTAATGAGTTTAGGTAAGATGGAGCAGTGCCAGTGGTTGTTCTGTAGGCAAACGTCAGTGCCTTGTGTAAAGACTCTGCTTGGGTCTGATCAATGGGGAATTTGCATGTCATAATTAATAATTAATAACTAATAATTATTCATACAGATTTGGATCAGCCCAGTCTTACATGTTAATAAATCTCCCATTAAGGGAGGCTTTGTCATTGTACCTGCGTGCATACATGTGTATCCCCACAATTAATCACAAATGAATTGTAACTAATTATACAGACCACGTTTTACAAGACAGGTAAAATTTATTAGCTCAATTACTTTATAGAGTTGTGAAAACAAATTCTGTGGCCACAAGAATTAGTTTTCTTGCTCTATAAAGTTTACACATACCCGTCTGAGGTATTTCTGTAAAGAGCTCGTAACGTTATCGAAGCATATCAGTGACTCGGGTTATGAGCAACAGGCAATGAGTCAATCAAAAGGATATAATGTATTTAATGAAGCTGAACTACTTATGTATTTACTACGGTTACATGGGATATATGTATTTACAAACACATAGACAACAATGAACAATACAATAAGACATCAATGAACGAGAAATGCATAAAGTTTGGACAATGGATAACGTACACGCGTGAGCGAGTAAGAGAGAGAGGAAAGGGGATGGGGAGAGAGAGAACAGAGAAATTGGGAGAATTTCACTGGCAGGAAGACATTCACCTCTCCGATTACAACACGAAACATCATCTTAAAACTTCTTAGAAGCTCTATAAAGAGATATACTTGCGCAAGTTTCTTGGTCTCTCTGTATCGCGGCAATCCTGCGCGGCCTTGTCTGGCCGCGTGCGTGAGAGGATTCCTTTGTGTGTGAGGAAGCATCACGTGGGCTGCTTGGCGCGCGTGTTGAACGGAGGTTCACAGTCTTTGGGGTAACATTACCAAAGGAAAATAGTTCGTCTGAGTTCGTTTCACTTCGTAGAACGGAGGAATCACGAGGAGTTAATGTTCCATTTGTGCATGGCTGGCGAAGGAGCGCGTGCTTCGCTCGGTCCGGCGCGTCACGCGGTCACGTGCGCGTGTTTCTCCTTCAAAGCGAGCGCGCCCTCGTTTAAAAGTCCCTTGTAGATGGATTTGCTGAAGAGATATGTCACGGGTTTTCTTTTCAATCGTCGATTGGAATTAAACACAGAGACTTATCTACAACTGAAAAACACAAACTAAACTAGAAACAAATAAAAGAAAGGCGAAGAACTCGCCCGGAGGCGAGACGTTACATCATGACACGAGAACACGGGAGGAAGAGCGCGTCCAGAGGGAGGTTCAGTCCTCTTTAGAGGAACTGGAGTCCACACCTCTGAGGTGCGAACTGGCCAATGACATTCAACGAAACTTTTGGCGGCCAAATTCTCTTTGTCTTGTCAAAGTTAAACTATGGCCGTGTCCGCCTCTTTTATGACCAGTCAGAATTTGTCAGAATCATTCCACAAGATGATAAAAACATAGAAAACATACATTTTACTGTAATCTTCTGTATCTGACCAAATCAGTTGGAACGAGATAATTAAAACGGTACCAAACACAACATTTACACATAATTGGAATATGAAGATACATGTAATACATAACTTTTAAACTCTCAAGAGTTTCACTGATACGCTAGGAGATCATTTCTAAACTACCATGGACTGGGAAACACACAGACATACAGGAATATATCGTATACAATTGGTAATGGCTCATTTTATGCGTGTAATGTTGTGTGTGTGTGTGTGTCAGAGTTCTGTTATCTCTCTTGTAGAGATGGGGGAAGGGCAAGGAATGTTTCAAGCATTTTATGACTCTGGCCATTCCTGAGAGAGAGAGTGTGTGTGTGTTGCATTCAGTCTTTTTGGGTCTTTAGCAGGATGTATTTAGTTATTCAGATTCACCCTTTTAGCCCAGTCCTTACAGTCCCCCTTTTTGTCTGATGAAGTCCCTGTGTGGACTTAATCGGACAACAATCATCACAATGGACGGATGGCAGGTGAATCATGACTCATGCAGCAGGTGGTTATTAGGGCTGAGGATTCAGCTCTATGAGGTTCGAAGCTGCCTCTGGCCTGGTCTCTGACTTGGCACCCCCTTTTTGCGGGTTTCGTCCGAAACCTTTCGTGAGCTTGGCTGAAGATGTTTTGTATCTCGTTGAGTCTCATGTATAGGATGAAGGTCAAGCCCAGTGTCAGGGTGTGTCTGACTACCATAGAGGTACACCGTGCAGTGTCGGCTGCGGTCCATGCTTGGACAACAGGTGAGGTAGTCAGAATGGGTAGTAGAGACAAAGCTTGGAGAGCTGTGTCGATAGGAGCAAAGTCAATTAGCTGGGATCACCCCCCTTTCGCAAACCACAACTCCCGTTCTGGAGTTAGGGTGAAAGTGTGGTACCTGGAGAAGGATGGGATTTCCAGTTTTAATTTGTACTCTTTGCATGGAAGATGGTACCATGCCAGGTCGCCAAGGCGAGGGATGGCACTTTCCGGTGCTTGGATTCACAGGCTCTAGTGGAGCAAGGTGACACAGGTGTCGGTGTCATTCTGGTTGTAAGTGAGTGCAGCTGTGCGCACAGGAGTGTTAGCGAGCCGCCTGTCACTTACACTCTCTGCTTGGGTCTTGATGCCTTGAGTGCGTAGCTTGGCTTCGGCAGGGCAGCGGTTGTCGCTGATCTGCAGCCCGCAGATTCCGTCAGTGTTGTCTCTGAGGAGAGGCTTGTTAGGGCAGAGATAGTGAATTTCTTTGGTCAATGTGCACACGTACGGGTTCGGAGCTTAGGACGGCTTTGTGTTGCCGTCGTTGCAGTCAACCCCGTCCGGCGTGTGGATCTTGATGTGAATGTTACTTTTCAAAATCTGACCTTGACAATGTTCTTGAGCCGGTAGATTCGGCTTGACTATGATGGGCAAGTTCAAGAGAAAACCCCCCAACTTCTCTGCTTGTAGTCGGCGCAGAGAGGGATGGCACTACCCAGAGAGTAGGAAAGGTGTATTTGTACTCGTGGCGTGGTGATGGCGGACGCCAGTACGGTTTTCACGAGGCTTAAGGGTATCAGGTGCGGTGGAATTCTACCCCTGGCGAGGCTGTCGATGGAGGAGTTCACCCCCTGCAGCAGGTTTGTCATCAGGGCTGTTACCAGCTGAGTTTGAGCACAGTCATTCTGGAAGACAGTAAACAGCTGTTTCATGGAGTGAGTGTTGGAGTGCATGGGGTTCAACGCTGTGAGTGTTGAAAGTTACCACAGTTCCCTTCAGTGTCTATGGTCTGCAGGGATGCACTCTGTTGTGAGTGCTCGTGACAGTCATTTTCTCAAGTTGCTTGAGCATGTGTTCAACCACGGTCTCAGCGTGAGTGCGGGAGTCCTTTGTCCATCGGCACCTACCCAGCTGTATTGTGTTGTTACGCTGGGATAGTGTGTTCTGTAGGCGTTGTAAGGATCAGGTGGCACATTCACTTTCTGAGTGCGGGTCCGGCAGAAAAGGAGTCCTGGTGCCAGACCTGGTGAGATGTCCGAGTGCGGTTGCCCTCTGGTTGGCTGGAGGCACAGCAGCATCCTGGTAAAAGTGAAAGGGAGAGAGAAGGAGAGAAAGGGAGGAAAAAGTGTCTTGCAAGTGTCTCTGGTGCTGCGGCGTGCAGCGGCATACATTGGCATTACCCCCCCCTTTTGCACTGTGGCATCACAAGCCGTGGCGCGGTGATGGCATCAGGTGCAGAACGCTGAATGTTGTTGAGTGCACGCAGCATGTGCTTGTTGACGCAGGTTGTCTGGAGCACCGGTTGTCGGTTTGTGCAGACGGCGTCCGTGGGTGGTTGGAGGGGTATGAGTGGAGGTTTCTCATAGTGTCCATTGTTTTGTCAGTCTTTGGTAAGCTGAAAGGTTAAGGTCAGGTTAGGCAGGGGCTCTGTGGCATTCTGGCACACTTGTTGTGGGTGATTAATGCGTGGCCCTAAAAGTTCAGAACTACTGCTTAATAGGTTCGTTAAGCATTTAGCATAAAGCTAAGTGTCTCTTGTGTCCTTATCTTAGCTGTGACTGTTAGGCTAAGTTTTGTGTGGTTCCGATGGTGCTTTCTTATTTAAATTCTGCTTATTGTCAATCCTCAGGACTCTAGTAGTGGTGTTGAAGGGTCACAAAACGAGTGCACTGGTTGAAATTAAGCCAAAATAACAAATAAGGGGTCTGTTTCCTTTCTGGGCCCTATAGGAGATGGAACCACACTCGGACAAGAGAGGCCAAAAAAAAAATTAAATCATATAGATGACCTAATAGACCAGGGAATAGCTGCTTGCTATTATTATCAAGGTCAAAGGAATGAAATAATTAATGAGGAAAATAAAATAAAAATTAAAGCAAAATGGAATAAAATGATCAAACACAGGAATGATCTGAAGTCGAGAATAATCAGTGGCATTAGTGACTAAACTTTGGATTTGCTTTGATCAACACTTTATAGTGGGTTGTAGCGGTTGCATGTTCAAAACCACCTCGTGTGTGTCCCTCCAAAGGTTTAGTCAACATGCAGATGAAAATTCCTATGGTTATACAAATTCTTCTGTAGTTAGTTACGCAGTTTACATGTAGTTAAACTTAAGTTTAATTAACAGGGGATCTGCGAAGTTAGTCTTCAACGGTTAGCAAGGAGTATTCCTAAACCAGTGAAGGTGAACTTTAGCTAATAAGAATTGCATACACGGAAAGTGGATAATTAGAAACCCTAACTGGTGTTGAGGAAAGTATTCTAGAATACTTTGCCCTGTGGAACACAGGCGGTGATTAAGGGTTCAAGTAAATGATGCTAGCTGCTAACTGTGGAAGTTATTTCGCTTAGCCTATGCTGTGCGGGAGCTAGGTTAGGTTAGCTTAGCCTAAGTTAGCTTGATGCTAAGCTAGGTTGGCTTAGCCTAAGTTAGCTTGATGCTAGGCTAGCTTAGCCTAAGTTAGCTGGATGCTAGGCTAGATTTAGCTTAGCCACCCAGGCTGGTTTGTTTACAAAAGTGACATTAAGAGTTAACACTTCCTGTGGCAAGTTGTTGTCATGGGAACCAGAGCATGTCAGAACAATTCAACAGTACTTGAAGAATGTCTGTACATTTTACATGAATCACACACGTTTTAACGGGTTAACAGGAGGCGCCTATACTTTGTTTTTCAAGAACTTGATGTTCCATTTAGTAAACTGCCGATGTGTTTTGGCATTTGCTAATTGTACTAATGGAACTTTGCTCTTTACTTTACATGACTTATTCTATTTGTTTACAAAGTAAGGAAATAGAATTGCTGCAAGTCAACGCTTGTCTAAGCGTATGTAGTTACGTCCCTTCTCGTGCATAAATGCTGATTTTTCAGCACGTGACTTGGTTTGATCGCTTAGTAGCTTTCTGCTTGTAGATGCAGCCAAAATTTAGGTGAATTACATCAATCTAGCAACAAATTTATTTTTCTTTTTTTTTTCTGAGGGCCTTTACATCGTAGAAAGGGGAGCATCACCCGGGTCTACATAGATAACACTGTTCTGAGTTTTCTTTGTCAGAAACAGGTTTTAGTCATACCGCGATTTGGATTTCTTTTTAACCAAAGCGGAATGGATATCGGTACAGATTACAAGCTGCTGAGATGATACCTTTTTCACACAGACTTACGCTTTAATGCTGAAGTTACTGATACCAGTTGAGAATCTAAGGCTCTTTTACTTGAAGTAGAGATGTCAATTCCAGCTATTGTTTTATCGGCATTTAGACAAGCCAGCGATCGAAACACGTATTGCACGTTTTGTTTTAGTTGGATCGCGATGATCAAGTGCACGCCCGTGGGTTAACGGTGGTTTAGAACTCAGGTGATTTTACTACACTCTGGCGTCAAGGTAACGTATACCCTATTTGGATCTGGTGTTCTATGTAACTCTTCACTGTCACGGAACCTAATGTTTAGCGGTGCCGATTTACTCAACATCTAGAAACCGTTTGTTTCAAAAAAGTCGTGCATAGTCTGTCGGCCGTTGAGGCTTACATGTCCGTCTAAGATTCCTTTAAATCAGTAAAATTCTAATTTTACAGACGCAGAGTCTTGCAACTCTTTGAGCACACTTTCATCTACTTTTAAAAGTTTTATGTCCGATGTTGATCAAGGACCTTTTAGCTGAGTCTTGCACGGTGTTCGTGCAGTGTGTCTTCTGGTTTTGCAGTTCAGGAATTTGGGGTTTTAGGAATTCTTACTGAGGGGACCTTCACGCATCGTTGAGTGGGCATTGCGTGGGGGCAGAAGAACTATGGTGGCTGACGGGTTTTGGAGGGAAAGTTTCTTGAAACTTGTGTCCTCAGTCACAGGTTCGTTGTAAGTTCCACAGCAAACTCGTTCGGAGCCGGTGGTGGTAGCACAGGTTCTTCTAGGTCTGTGCTGCTGGGTGTCTGTGACGTGTGTTCACCGGTTGGAGACTGCAGGTGAAAAATCAATGTCCTGTAGATTGTCAGAGATGTGTGGAAGGCGGGCTTTTTCACCCCCCTTTTCAGCTCTTGTGCGTTGGCTGAAATGTGCGGACCGGTCAGGGGAAACTTGTGGTGTGTGTTTCCCCTTTTCAGGTCATGCTGCAGTCTAACAGAGTGTGGCGACTCTGTGTGATCGGTGCCAAGTTCGTGTTCGAGATCTTGTCTCTGTTGAACGGGCTTGTGGATGGTCGCACGGGCCTCTTTTGAGTTTTTCGCAGGCCGTGCGCTTTCGAGTCTCTTTCAGTTCGGTCTCTGCTCTTTGCAAGAGGCTTCACTTTGTCGGAGTTTCTCGTCGAGTTCCTCTCTGGTTCTTTTCTCTGACTATTCACTTCGGTCTGTGTCGATGAAGGTTAGCCAGGGCAGTTTGAAGTCTTTCCACTTCCTTTTGTAGCTCGGGGTCGTTGTCATCCTCGGCGTTGCAACCTTGTGCTCCAGGGCGATGCGGCTCCTTTGTGGAGGCGTGCTTGCGCGGTGAGCTGGAAAGCGAGGTTTTGACGTGTTTGGCCCAGTCTTTGTCGTGGGAGCTTTGGCTGGGTTGGTGCGACATTAGCGTGTCTACGTCTGCGTCCAGCTGCTCTTGGCTCGGGCTCTGTCACTGGCGACCTTGGGCAGGAATGGAGGTGTCATGAATCTCAGCCATGTCTCCATGTTGTCCCAGCGGGTTGTGGGACTGTAGGACCGGAACATACTGGCTTCACTGTGGGCGAGAGGAACACAACACACGCAGAGAGACCAGTGCAATTTCGTTCTACGTTTAACGAGCTATAATACGGGCTATGCCGTGTATGAAAATTTTGGTTAACTGATGCAGACAGTTAAATCATTCGGTGGGACAATTTAGGTAGGTCAATATGGGCCTGAATAAAATTTAACAGGGCGGTAGCTTAGTGGTCACCTGTTGATGCTAACGGCTTGGTTTGTCAAACTATTATTCAGCGTTCCTTGTTGTCTCAGATAGGCTCTGTCTTCTAGGTGAACTGAAAGGAACAGAGCACAACAGAAAAGAGCAGTGGCAAGATAGCAAAGTTTGAAGTAACATGCAACCATCAAAAATTGAAAGGTCTGTAATGAAATGGCATTAATAGTACACGAGAAGTGTTAAAAGGGGAAAAGGAGGCCTAAGCCTGCAGTTTGTGGCTTTGAGAGGGAGCCAAACACTCCCATGACCGGGGAATCTCTAGATTCTGTGGCCAATATTAAGTGGATGGGTTTAATACCTTTTCCTAGTTTGCCTGGGGTGAAATGAGGTCATTCCGCTCGAAGTCAGCATGGTGGTTGGTCCTTCCGTCGCCCCAAACACTTGACAGCAGTGTCCCGGGCCTTTCGGTGCATCTGTACCTAGGTGCGCCCTCTCAAGCAACTTGACCTGGAACACAACCGGCGGTGCCGAATTGGTAATGTCGTGTTGCGGGCCGCACGAAGGGAAAGATACAGGAAAGTCCGAGACCCGTGCTCAGTCAGTGCTGGTGACGCAGATCAGACGAACCACCCGCCGGACCTCGAGCAGAGCTGACTGTCAAATCGCCACAGCCCGATAGAGATTTCTACCTACAAACACAAAACAGGATGAAGAACAATTGAACCTCAACGTGAATTAAAGCTCTTTTATCTAAATCAAATTGAGTGTCTTTTTTTTTTTTAGAAAAATCAAAGGCAACGGCTTTACTAAAATTATGGTAAAAACAAAGGGAATTATGACAATGTTAATTATCAGAATAACCTAGTCTCCCTTCGGAGGAGAGTTTTAGAGCCGCAGGAAGAGCACAGGAGGAGGCAGGCTGTAGTGGCGCGTTTGGGCCACAAAGGGTTTTGGGCCACTTCCTCTTAGTGGTCAAGCTGGCTGACAGAGAACTTGATTTAAATTGCATTCAAACTGGTTTAAATACGATTCAAATCAAGCGTATTCATAGATGTTAAGTAACTTCTAGAACAGCAAGGAGACAGTTGTAATAAAATCAAATCAAAATTATTAAAAATAATTTGAAAAGGGAAATATAGAAAAAGCCATAAAACAATTCCCAACGGGCAATGAGACTTAATTCAAATTAACCTTGAAATCTGTTTGTTTCAAACCAAATTTGAATAAGTGTAGGAAATTAAGGGTTGGCCTTATATTTGATGATCACGACCACAGTGAGGTGTCAGTGGTAGTAACCAACATAAGATCAACTGGGAGAAAGCCATTTCAAAACAGAGCGGTCATCAGAAACTGCTAAGACATAATTTTGAATTTTTAAGTTCAAGTGTGGTTTGAACCAAAATCCAAAACAAGTGCACACAGTCAAGGCAGGGAAAATCATGTTAGTAAACGAGGCTGTAAATTGCCATGCATTGAAAGTTAGAAACACAAGTTCAAAATCTCACTGGTAAACTTTGAAGTTGTGGGAAGAGAAAATTGAAGAAAAGACGCTTTACCGCTAGTGTCCACACGATGGCGCTATTGCGCTCATGGGGGGCGTGGAGGCAATCTGATACTGGAAAACACTCAAGGGCGCACCTTAGCGTTTGGCAGTAGTATTGCAACCAGCCCGCTTTCGATTGTCTCGGGGGACATGCACCGTCTCATTTAAATCTCGACGGATTTCTTTCCGGTGCTATACTTATTTTAAACACATTGGCAGGTTTTCTTCGCTGCGTTGTGCAAGGAAACAGGAATTATTCATCTGTTTTTCAACTCCAAATAACATTTATCAAATGGCATTGATTAAAAATGTTTTCAGTTTTGGATTTTTATCGGTGCTATATTTACAAGCACATCTAGCAGGATTCGTCACTGCGTTGTGCGAGAGAAAACAGGAATTATTCATCTGTTTTTCGACTCCCATAACATATATCAAATAGCACCTATGATTAAATATGCTTTAGGTTTTTACAATTGAGTAGCTACGTCAATGTTTTAACCAGGAGTTTATCGTTAATCTAACGATTATAAAATAAGGCCTTTTTAAGAATAGTGAAAGAGCATCGATTCACTAAATCTTGTCTTCACCCTGACAGAAGAACATCGTTCGGACAGGGGAGTTTAACATTAAAAATGTCATCGTTCAAAAGAGGTTTCTTCGTCTTTTGTGGGACAAATTTAATACTATGAACTGCAGTTTACTTTTAGTGATTAAAAGTGACTAAGATGTTTGAACATTTAGCAGCTTGTTAAATCAGATCGGGAGTTCGCAAGCGTTCACTCCGATGCGCACGTGTAATATTAAATATTACATAAACAATATTAAATAACAATATACACATTAGATTGAATCTGAATTGCTCATAAACAAGTTTGAAATGCCCCAGCATTTCTCCACCAAACTGTAAAGACTCTGCTTGGGTCTGATCAATGGGGAATTTGCATGTCATAATTAATAATTAATAACTAATAATTATTCATACAGATTTGGATCAGCCCAGTCTTACATGTTAATAAATCTCCCATTAAGGGAGGCTTTGTCATTGTACCTGCGTGCATACATGTGTATCCCCACAATTAATCACAAATGAATTGTAACTAATTATACAGACCACGTTTTACAAGACAGGTAAAATTTATTAGCTCAATTACTTTATAGAGTTGTGAAAACAAATTCTGTGGCCACAAGAATTAGTTTTCTTGCTCTATAAAGTTTACACATACCCGTCTGAGGTATTTCTGTAAAGAGCTCGTAACGTTATCGAAGCATATCAGTGACTCGGGTTATGAGCAACAGGCAATGAGTCAATCAAAAGGATATAATGTATTTAATGAAGCTGAACTACTTATGTATTTACTACGGTTACATGGGATATATGTATTTACAAACACATAGACAACAATGAACAATACAATAAGACATCAATGAACGAGAAATGCATAAAGTTTGGACAATGGATAACGTACACGCGTGAGCGAGTAAGAGAGAGAGGAAAGGGGATGGGGAGAGAGAGAACAGAGAAATTGGGAGAATTTCACTGGCAGGAAGACATTCACCTCTCCGATTACAACACGAAACATCATCTTAAAACTTCTTAGAAGCTCTATAAAGAGATATACTTGCGCAAGTTTCTTGGTCTCTCTGTATCGCGGCAATCCTGCGCGGCCTTGTCTGGCCGCGTGCGTGAGAGGATTCCTTTGTGTGTGAGGAAGCATCACGTGGGCTGCTTGGCGCGCGTGTTGAACGGAGGTTCACAGTCTTTGGGGTAACATTACCAAAGGAAAATAGTTCGTCTGAGTTCGTTTCACTTCGTAGAACGGAGGAATCACGAGGAGTTAATGTTCCATTTGTGCATGGCTGGCGAAGGAGCGCGTGCTTCGCTCGGTCCGGCGCGTCACGCGGTCACGTGCGCGTGTTTCTCCTTCAAAGCGAGCGCGCCCTCGTTTAAAAGTCCCTTGTAGATGGATTTGCTGAAGAGATATGTCACGGGTTTTCTTTTCAATCGTCGATTGGAATTAAACACAGAGACTTATCTACAACTGAAAAACACAAACTAAACTAGAAACAAATAAAAGAAAGGCGAAGAACTCGCCCGGAGGCGAGACGTTACATCATGACACGAGAACACGGGAGGAAGAGCGCGTCCAGAGGGAGGTTCAGTCCTCTTTAGAGGAACTGGAGTCCACACCTCTGAGGTGCGAACTGGCCAATGACATTCAACGAAACTTTTGGCGGCCAAATTCTCTTTGTCTTGTCAAAGTTAAACTATGGCCGTGTCCGCCTCTTTTATGACCAGTCAGAATTTGTCAGAATCATTCCACAAGATGATAAAAACATAGAAAACATACATTTTACTGTAATCTTCTGTATCTGACCAAATCAGTTGGAACGAGATAATTAAAACGGTACCAAACACAACATTTACACATAATTGGAATATGAAGATACATGTAATACATAACTTTTAAACTCTCAAGAGTTTCACTGATACGCTAGGAGATCATTTCTAAACTACCATGGACTGGGAAACACACAGACATACAGGAATATATCGTATACAATTGGTAATGGCTCATTTTATGCGTGTAATGTTGTGTGTGTGTGTGTGTCAGAGTTCTGTTATCTCTCTTGTAGAGATGGGGGAAGGGCAAGGAATGTTTCAAGCATTTTATGACTCTGGCCATTCCTGAGAGAGAGAGTGTGTGTGTGTTGCATTCAGTCTTTTTGGGTCTTTAGCAGGATGTATTTAGTTATTCAGATTCACCCTTTTAGCCCAGTCCTTACACTTGAATTTAATGCGAGCGGCAACTGGCAACCAGTGCAATTGTGTGAGGAGAGGAGTGACGTGTGTTCTCTTCGGCTCATTGAAGACTACTCTGGCTGCAGCATTCTGGATCAGTTGTAGAGGTTTAACAGAGCAAGCTGGAAGACCAGCCAGGAGAGCATTACAGTAGTCCAGTCTGGATAAAACAAGTGCTTGGACAAGGAGTTGTGTGGCATGCTCTGTAAGGAAGGGCCTGATCCTCCTAATGTTGTGCAAGGCAAATCTGCAGGACCGGGCAGTTCTAGCAATGTGGTTTGTGAATTTCAACTGATCATCAATTACAACCCCAAGGTTCTTAGCTGACCTTGATGGAGTTATGGATGACGAGCCTAGCTGAATGGAGAAGTTGTGATGAAGTGTTGGGTTGGCCGGGACCACAAGTAGCTCTGTCTTCGCAAGGTTTAGTTGAAGGTGGTGGTCCTTCATCCAGCCAGAAATGTCTGTCAGGCAGGCTGAGATACGAGCAGCTACCGTCGGATCGTCAGGCTGGAATGAGAGGTAGAGTTGCGTGTCATCAGCGTAGCAATGATAGGAAAAGCCATGTTTCTGAATCACAGATCCTAGTGATGTCATGTAGATGGAGAAGAGGAGTGGTCCAAGCACTGAGCCCTGAGGCACCCCAGTAGCTAGATGTTGGGTCTTAGATGCCACACCTCTCCACGACACCCTAAAGGACCTACCTGAGAGGTAAGACTCGAACCATTGGAGTGCAGTTCCCGAGATGCCCTTCATCTTTAGGATTGACAGGAGGATCTGGTGGTTTACTGTGTCAAAAGCAGCAGACAGATCCAGCAGGATGAGGACTGAGGATTTGGAAGCTGCTCTTGCCAGTCTCAGAGCTTCAATTACTGAGAGCAGGGCAGTCTCAGTTGAGTGTCCACTTTTGAAACCAGACTGATTGTCGTCCAGGAGGTTGTTCTGTGTAAGAAAGGAGGAGATCTGGTTGAAAACGACTCGTTCAAGTGTTTTCGCGACAAATGGAAGAAGAGATACCGGTCTGTAACTTGTTAGATGTGCTGGATTTAGATTGGGTTTCTTAAGCAGTGGGGTTACTCGAGCCTGCTTAAAAGCTGTGGGAAAGGTACCAGTGTGAAGAGAGGTGTTTATGATGTGCGTGAGTGTGGGTACAACTGAGGAAGAAATGGCTTGAAGTAGATTAGTGGGGATGGGATCAAGTGGACAGGTAGTAGGGCGATTGGAAAGGAGGAGTTTAGAGACTTCCGCCTCTGAAAGTAGAGAGAAGGAGGGTAGAATGTGTGCGTTTGTTGGTAAAATGTGTGTGTCAGTTTGTGGATTGGTAAATTGGCCGCTGATGGTGGTTGTTTTTTCTATGAAGAATGTGGCAAAATCGTCAGCTGTTAGGGTTGATGAAGGAGGAGGAGGAGGAGGGTTAAGAAGAGAGGAGAAGGTTTTGAAAAGCATGCGAGAGTCAGAAGAATTGATAATTTTGTTGTGATAGTAAGCCATTTTAGCAGTAGAAATATTAGCAGAGAAGGAAGAGAGAAGGGATTGATAAAGACCCAGGTCTGTCGAATCTTTCGATTTGCGCCACTTCCTCTCTGCACCCCTGAGTTTAGTACGATGTTCGCGAAGAATATCAGTTTATAATAATGTTTACGTATGTGGCGTTATGTGTTCTTATTTAGATTTTTTTTGATGACGTTAATAATCATGTCCAGTAACTTCTTGCATTCTTAATGCGTGTGCCACCAAACTGTTAAATCGCGGTCAGCACGTGTTTTGCCACAAGTTTACTAACAAGTGTTAAATTTTTATCAAAGCTAAATGTCAAAACCATTTCCATATGCTGATGTGATTTATTTATCATTCATTTTATTCCTGTGTCCATTTTTCAACAGTTTCCCATCCAATAAGCGTGGCACAGTCATCTTGTAGATGCTATTGTAGTGTTCCTTTGTTGTTCAAGCAACAAACATACATTTCCTTATTTAAGTTTCCACGATTTTCCAGTGGACGCTGAAATACGTGCACGTTGGGTTATGACTGGGGTAAAGGTAGGACACTATTAAGCCTGGTAGTACATTAAAATAACAATAAATCATAATTTATTACATTATTTACAGTTTACATATAATTGTGCTTGTATGAAATAAACGTAGAAAATATGTCATTATAAATTGTATACAGCTTATTAGCCCATATAAATAATAAAGTATAATAAATCATACTGTTGCCATTAAAATTGCCATTTGTTATTATTGCATGTGTGGTAGTATTATACATATTGTTTGAGTCCTGAGAAATGATTACTAAATATTCATAATGAAATGTATGTGTATCTATTTCACATCTCTAGGAAGGGCCTCACGAGCTCGACAGCCAGTTTACCAGAGAGCAAGGAAGCATTTTAGGGCTGCAGTCCTAGATGAATCTCAGGAGATGCCTGTCAAAATGAATTTGCACCTTAACCATTAAAAGAAAGAGAATATTTTTAAAACTTGTCATTGTTTTATATACATATTTGATAGCATTTATGTGAGATGAAGGAAACTAATAAAAAACGTCCATAGCAGCTCAAAGCTACAAAACAAGGTTGGAAGCAGTTCCTTGCAACTGTAAGACTGGAAAAACTGGTTGAAGAGCGACCACTGCTTGATAAGACAAAGGATATTTACATATAATGCAACACTGACTTAATTTGTAAATTGAAAAAGTATTTACAACAGAATTACATTCATCAGATGTACATAGAACTAATTACATTTGAAAATTCTGCCTCAAAGTAATACATCCATGTAGATGTTGTGATAAAAATAAGTGGCATTGTTGCTTGTAGTTAGGCTCAAGTTGTATTTGAAATTTAAAATTGTGACCTTCAATGGGCAACTGAGGAAATCCAGGGGCACCAGGGTGTTTATTAATGTCTACTTATCTCAGGCACTGGTAAGAGAGCAAAGACCCAAATTTAGAGACTACAAAATTAAGGGCCTCAAGCCCGTGGATCAATTTGCAAATGCCTGGTTGTGGGCGTTTGTCTTGCAGTTTCTCAACACTGGCAAGGATGTGAGGATCTGGAAGAGGACCTGACAAAAAAGTGAGATGTCAAGTTAAATTTACATATCATTGTCACCTGACCTTTCATATTTTAGCAGACATCAACACATTTCACCTCTATTAATACACAAGAAAATATTTTGAGCTACCCCAAACCCTATATATATTCATAATACAGAAGATATCAACTGGAAGTTTAAAGGGAAAATATACTGTCACCTCATCGACAACTACATTCGAAACTATTCCAATGCAGTTTTGATGAAAGGATACAACATTAACCATGAATGCATTACTGACTTTTATCTAACAATACACAATCTGTAGCGAACATCAGTAATAAACATGATTGCAACAAGAGTTTACAGGTCTGTATTATAGTAAATTAATCAAGAATATGAACTTTATGGACTTTCACTGTAGGAGAGAAAGCTAACAACTACCGTTATCCTAACTCCTCCGCTAACGTAACGTTAATTACAATACAAAATCCTTACCTTCATACGCAAACAGGTAACGTTACTGCTCAATGAAGAATTTGTATCCTTTGTCAAGTTTGGACAATAGTAACCGACTGCAGAACCGCAGAACCATACGTCATAGCAGTGTGAGGATGACAGCGCCAATAGGGCGTCTATGTATTTATTATGTCTATGAAAAGGGCCCATAGACATATGGACATAATAAATACATAGACGCCCTATTGGCCGCTGGAGCATACGTCAACGGCGCCGCCATGTTGGGGATGGCAACTTTCCCATACCTCTCATACCGGGAATTGAGAAAAATGCATGTTTTGTGCGCTGTTTGGGGCTGTACACATCGCCACACAATTGAAAACAGCTTTCGAGGAATTACCTTTCACAAGCAAGACTGAATGTTTGTTTTTGGTTGTATTTGGTCATGATTTAATTAGTAATAGTAACAGAGGATACATTTAAAAATACTACTGTTATTGTGTCACGAAATGTAGTTTTAATAGTTTTTCAGTCGACAATGTAGTTGTTTAAAGCTCAAATATGTGGTTTGTTTATAAAGATAGCGCCCATTTAAAAATTTGATCTGACGTTTTCAGAGTTGTAAGATGCGCTCAGCGCTCGTCTACCCCGCCTGGAACAGCCGTACCTCGGCCAGTGCTTCAGAAGTTTTGCCGCTGACTCGGATGTCTGTAGTCTAGTGGTTAAACATGAGATATAATTCGTCTTGTGTATATCTAACGGGCGATCTTTGGTCTCATTAATCTATAAATGGTTCCCTGGTAAATCGTTTTGGCTGAGGGCAAAGTGAAGTTTCATAACTTTATATTTAGGCTATTTTAACGTTGTATCCTGCTGTATGTTTGACTGAAGCTAATTCTGTTATACTGATCAATAAAACTGAAATTTAACTTAAAGAGTTAAATATTAAAGTCACTATTTAACTTATTTTTTATTGTGTATATTCTGTAATTGATATTTCTTATTCTATTGCTATTATTATAGTATTATTAATAAACTATGCTATTATCAATATTTTTATGATTGTATTATTGTACTTATGATATTATATAATTATACTAATCATTACTATTTTATTTGCTGTATACTGTTTGTTTATTTTATTGACTAAACTATTTACTATTACTTTTCACTTTATGTTATATTTACTATTTGCATTGCACTGTAGTTGTACCATAACGTATTATTATAAAGGATCCATCAGTTATCTTTGTTATTGCTAAAATCTGGTCAATCACAGAAAATGCTTTTTCCACAATAAGAAAACTTAAATTATATCACAGTATGGGGGTCTTCACCATTCTTATCCAAGAATAAAAAGCCAGATACATGACAAGCCTGAGCTTAATTGACCATTCTTTATTAAAAAAAAATATTTTACAAGTCTAACTATCGAGATTTTAAATAACTAGAGATGGAACTTTTGTACACCACATACAAACCACTGAAATCGGTTGATAAATGTAAAAACAGTTGGTTTTTTCATCCAGAAAAAACGCAGCTCCCCGTTTACTTACATTTGTTCACAGCGCAGTCTTGCCCTCCGCAAAATGGCGGACCCGTTGACGTATCGCAGCAACGTTCCAAAGCGGCCAATAGGGCGTCTATGTATTTATTATGTCTATGAAAAGGGCCTATAGGCTACGTGCACAAGTGTAGTGACGAACTTCCGCTATTGTCAGAAGTCGGCATATCAGTTTACGGTTTACGACTGTTCATCCGCATCCTCTAATAAACAAGATGAGTGTGTTTTTCTGTAGTCAGGCTCCGAACATTCTTCACAAAGAATGGCCTTTCTCAGCTGCCATAGTTGCAACTCTTGCGTCATGCGTGTGTTCAACGCATCACCGTTTCTGTTTAAAAAACGTTGTGCAACGTTTTGTCGGGGCATCCTTAAAGTGTAAATTGCAGGTTAACCACCACAACCAATTAATGTGTAAATTAAAGTGCTCAATGTGTACATATGTAAACATTTCTATCTTAAAATGCGTTTAGATAACATTTATTGGGGTTTCTTCAAAGGTAGCATGTTTTTTACCGTAACTGGGTGATGACGTCATAAAAGGGAGCGCGGGCGGTAATGCACTCACTCTGTGTGTGCCGGTTGAGGGAGAAGAAAACGATTCGCGGGACTCCCGCAAACTAGAAATATCTATGAATAAAACATAAAAACGAATACATTTTTATTCATCTGTTGCAGAAAAGCAATAAGAACAACTAAAACAAAATAGAAACGGTTTACAGGCAGAGCTTCTATTTCTAACATGTCTGCAGCGTTGAGCGATGTAGCCAATCACAGACATATGTGTTGATTTCTTGAACGCAATAATGGCCAATCAGAAGCATTTACGATGGACTCCCCTCACCGCTCAAAACGGACTTTTTGTTCAGTGCTGAATTCTGTATGCTGGCAAATCCTCTAATTATAACAAACATAAGCCGCGTTTCCACCGCAGGAACTTTCCCCAGGAACTAGGAACTTTGGGGTGGTACTCCGTGTGTTTACACTGCAGGAACCAGGGTCTAAATGAAGTTCCGGGTAAAAATTCCCCCCCCAGAAAGTCCCTGCTGGCGAGGTAGTACTTTTTCAGAGTTCAGGAACTTTCCGGGTGGGACTTGTGCGCTGAACATGCTGATTGGTTATTTTACCTTGTTCTCTTTGCCGGATGGCGCGCGTTCGTCCCATCCATCTCACGGTCATGTCCGCTATAGCTGATAACAAACGTTGTCTACTTTTATATCTAGCATTACGAGCTTTCTGAAATGAATACGCTTTGGTATTAGTGTTCGTCTCTTTTCTGCCGTTTTGTTAATTACCTCCTTAGTAAACCAATAGATCGCACACAAAAGCAGCACAGCTTGAATCTCCTCAATACTTAAAAATCAAAACAAGTACGCGCAGACTGGGAGGAGCAGTCGCACGCAGTTCAACGTCACCAGACTAATCTTCCCGGTACTTTAGTCCACGGTGTAAACGCAGTGAGCAATCGTTCTGGGGCAAAAAAAGTTCCTATGAAAAAAGTTCCTGGGACAAATAGTTCCTGGTAATTGCGGTGGAAACGCGGCTATAGTGTATATATTATGAAAGATTCATTGATAATAACAGAGATATGTGAGATCGCGATGAACTGATGTCAGCTTTTTAGGAATTATTATGGGAGCGCACTTTGCGCGCAGTCATGCCAGACAATGGGTCTCATTCATGAAACATTCGTAAATATACGAGTAAATATGCGAGTGATTTGCGCGTAAAGAGACCTTCCCGAAAACTCTTCTCCTGATTCACAAATACTTCGTAAACGTCAGATGTGATAGTGAAATGTGCGTGTGTGTTAATGAATTCCAATCAGTCATAAATTGGATGCTCGTGCACATTCTCAATTACCATAAATCCCGCCCATTAAATCTGACTGACAACTATATATGGGCATCATATTATGACATGAATGCGAATAAAAAAAAAAATTCTCAGATGCAGAAATTGAATTTTTATTATCAGAAGTTCATTCAAAACACCACATTTTATTTTCAAGCGTACATAGAGGCGTATCGGGTCCTAAAAAAAAAAGGAAGCTTGGCAGCATATTACAGATGCAGTTAATGGAGTTTCATCTGTTAATCGAACATTCCCAGAAGTGAGAAGAAAATGGTTCGACATTAAGCTTGAGAGCAAAAAACCAATTAGTTCACTTCGGAAAAAAAGTATTCAAACTGGAGAAGGACCACCATCGTAGATGCTATTACTGGCTCAGTCTCATAATAAGAAAAAACGTATGTAATTACTATATATAATATTTTTTCAAAATGCTGTGCAAATATGTACCCGATTAAGGTGAATTAAAATGCAGCCTTATTAATGAGCAAAACGTTCGGGTGTTAAGCGCACTATTTACGCGTGGCTAGGAGCAGGTGTATTTCTTGTGTACCAACTAACATTTGGAAAATACGAACATTTTAATAAATCCGAAAATTTACGCCAGAACCACTTTACACACGATTTACACAAAAATTCGTTCTGCTCGTGTTTCATGAATGAGACCCAATGCACGCAGTAGCCCGCTTGCTTTTATGTTATAACAGTGATCAGGAGCATGTATGCTGATGTGTATGGTGGCGACACGTAGGCTAACTTGAAAGTATTTGGAGGTACAGAAAAAAAGTCTTTTTGCGGGTGGGAGCGGGACAAAACATAAATGTTGCGGGCGGGAGAAAGTAATATAGAAAGTAGTTGAGAACCTCAGTTATAACGACCCATGTATTAAAAAAATAGTCGGGTTTAAACCGGGCTCATAATTACAGTTAATGTGTCGGGCAGGGCCGGACCGGGCTCGGACACAGCGGGCTCGGGTAGGGTTTTGCTTGATTTTTTTGGGCCCGATCTAAGCTCTACCTCGGGTAAGTTATGCTAACACTTACAGGCACGAATCAGCCGTTTGTCCTTGGGGAACTTGTGGAGCCTCTCCCCAGTTTTTGTTGTATTCGTACATCCCACACAAACACAATAGTTAACCATTTTTGCTAGCTAGGTTCCAATATAACGTAACTCCAGGCCTGGAGCATAGACAGTAAAAGCTTGGAGTACCTTTTATGACGTCACGCCCAGCCTAGTGGAAGGGAGGGGGCGTACTTAAAACCACTGTAAAACGCACCAACTTTTCATATTATATTCAGCATTTTGGTATAAAAAACAATGGTGGGCGGTTCTTATCTTTATGTTTAGTAAGCACATTGCATTATCTTCGTGAAAAATTTTACCTGCAATTTACACTTTAAACATCCAGGATACACACGAAAGGTCCATTTTAAATAATAAACTGACACAAAGACATAAATATGTCATTCAACATACAATAAAATTTAAACGATCCTCCTTCTCCACGATTGTAAAAAATGGGGCGGTGTGTCCATCATGAAAATTTTCGGAGCCTGATGAAGTCGGTATAAATATGTGTTTAATACTACAAAATATGCCCGCTGTTACCGTTACTGCTCTTGCCGCCCAGAACACAAGAGAACATCCCAATCGAGTGAAGGGATTTGTGGAAACTGAAATGGAAGCACAAATCTAACCTAATTCAGACTAAAACACATCTATTTAGCCTCACATAGCCTACTGACTTTATTTGTAGTTCATACTGTTTTAATACCCTGTATTTTCTTTCTCTGTATTTTTAGGAAAAGCACTTAATTACCATTGTTTATTTCTATACCAAATGTCATACACTTGCAATGAAGCTAAAAATATAAACAACTACATCATTAGGGGAGAGCGGGGCACAACCTAACTATTCTGTCCCTGATGCAAGTAGGTTGCACTTCAACAGATAGTTAAACAGGATGAGGGTTGAAGAAAAAGTCGAAACCAAAGAAGTTCTTTTTCGGTGTTTTACTTTGAAATCTTCAGTCCCACAACGTACTTATTTGTGAAACTACAATACAAACAGAAAATGTACATTAAGTATTAAGTATGAATAAAAGTAAATTTTAAGATTGAAAACAATCTAGTGTTAATATATGAAATAGAGAAAACTATCTTCTTTGAAAATGTACAGCAAATCTTTCTTAGATCATATGAAATTCTCCTTTTTTAACATAAATGATATTAAATAAACAAACTTACAGACGATGGCCTCTTTGGCATGAAATAACAGAAGAATATAGCTTTTATCAGAGAGACATCTGCTGCTGCATCACTGCTGTTGTGAAGTGAAAACTAAGATGGCCACCATGACCTCTAACCTAAGTCACATGATGCATCTTAACCAATTAAATGAACCCAAAATTAAATGACTACTTAAATAGTCAGAACACTCCCCGTCTGGTATTTAAAAAATACCATTACTAACAATGCAACAGTTCTGTAGAACATTATTCCTTCTGTTCTTCTGATGATAAAAGAAGAATCACTTCGGACACAGGTCTCAGATAAGTTTTACACTTCCCATCCTTGGTGACCTTGATTTCAATTTTTCTGACCTTTTCATCATCGCCTGGAAAGACCTTAGTGACAAGAGCCATCGGCCAGTCATTCCTCTTCACTTGAGCATCTTTCATAAGTACAATATCTCCTTCCCTGATGTTAGGCTGGTTGGTGTGCCATTTGCGGCGACTTTGAAGATGGACTAGATACTCACGTCGCCACCTTGCTTCCATTTCTGGGTTCAACTTGCTTCCATTTCTGGCGGCAAAGATCATTTTCAAAGTCCCCTGGAGGAGGAGACAAGACACCAAGTTTCTGAGTCAAAAGAGTGGCTGGAGTCAACAGGGCGGGTGAATTTGGGTCACTTGAGATTGGTGCGAGAGGTCTTGCATTCATAATTGCAGAAACTTCTGCCAAGAATGTTGCCAGCATTTCATGAGTGAGATGAGAGTGACTGTTTTGAAGCAGCATGGAGTCTAGTATGCGACGTGCAACTCCGATAAGTCGCTCCCAAGCTCCTCCCATATGGGATGCATGAGGGGGATTAAAGATCCAACGACACCCTTCCTCATTCAAGTAGCTCCTAAAACTAGGCTCCTCTGCAAGCATTCCCAGCTCCTTACAAGCACCCTTAAAATTTGTGCCACAGTCTGATCTGATTTGTTTTGCTGGACCCCTTATGGCAAAGAAGCGTCGGAGGGCGTTGATAAAGGTGGATGCATCAAGAGAATCAATCAACTCAAAGTGCACTGCTCGAATACTCAAACAGGTAAAAATGAGTACCCATCTTTTGCTGTTTGCCAAGCCACCCCGAGTGCGGCGAGAGGTGACCATCCAGGGCCCAAAGACGTCAAGACCGACATAAGTGAAAGGTGGATCAGTGGCAAGTCGATCCGGAGGAAGATCTGCCATCTTCTGTTTAACGACTCGTCCTCTGAGTTTCTGACAGATGATGCATTTATGAATCACACTATGAATGCGTTTTCTCGCCCCGACGATCCAGAATCCTGCATTTCTGATTGCACCTTCAGTAAACAGGCGACCTTGGTGTCTGACCCGCTCATGAAAGTGTCTCGTGATGAGAAGGGCTATGTGGCTTTTCCCAGGAATGATAACAGGATGCTTTTCTCTTTGTTCTACAGGAGCATGCTTGAGTCTGCCACCTACTCTCAGTAACCCATCTTGGTCAATGAAGGGGTTCAGAGTTCTCAGTCCACTGTTTTTTTGGATTTCCTTTCCTTCAAAAAGACGAACAAACTCAACACAGTAGCTCTCCCGTTGGATACATTGCAATATCACAACTTTTGCCTGTGAAAGTTCCTCTGGGAGTGCTTTGTCACAAAGATGCCATTTTTTACAGGTACTTGCTAACTCAGTTTCAGGTCTGAATGAATGTATGATGTGAATTAAGTTGGATATAGCTTGTAGGAGACATTTCCAGGTCGAAAAGTGCTCAAAGCGATGTGAGCCAAGTTTGACAGAAAAGTCATGGGGTGTAAGATCTGTACGATTAGAGCGTACTTCCACATCTGAATCAGGGTCAATCAGATTGTATGATGGATTGTCTTCAAGACGCTCTGAATCAGGATGAGAAAGAAACACAGGCCCAGAAAGCCATGCGGAATCTTTCAAGTCTGAGGCGGGCACTGAGCGGGTTGCATGATCAGCTGGGTTTTGACTTGTGGAAATGTAATGCCACTGTTCTGGCCTTGTAGATTTCCTAATCCGCTGGACTCTATTACTCACGTATACGTAAAACCGTCTGGTTTGGTTCTGAATATACCCCAACACTACTTTACCGTCGGAATAGAATTCTACAGCATTTGGAGTAATATCTATCTCATCTTGAATGAGTTCTGCTACTTCTACTGCCAGGACTGCTGCTCCAAGCTCTAATCGAGGTACAGTGTTAGCAGACAGTGGAGCAAGCTTAGCTTTGCCTAGCACAAACCCTACAGTACATGATCCATTGTCATTCATCACTCTCAGGTAGGCTACTGCTGCACTTGCCTTTGTCGAAGCATCTGAGAAAACATGAATTTCTTTCCTTTGTGCTGAAGATAGCGAAACCTTTGAGTACACTCTGGGTATTTCAAATTGAGCCAAATCCTGCAAAGAGTGTTTCCAAGCCTCCCATTCAGCTTCTCTGACTGATGGTAGAGGGGCATCCCAGTCTTTGGTGTCTGCTGTCAGGTCACGAAGAAGGAACTTTCCTTGTATTGTAACAGGTGCTGCCAATCCAAGAGGGTCAAAAACGCTGTTGACAGTTGCTAAGACACCTCTACGTGTAAAAGGCTTCTCCTCTGCATCAACACGAAAAGTGAAAGTGTCTGTTTTAAGATTCCAGCTCAGACCAAGGCTCCTCTGAATAGGTGGAGTGTCCTTTTCCAGATCGAGGTCCTTGAGGTCTTTCACATGATCTTCCACAGGAAAGGCATTCATTACAGCAGGACTGTTAGATGCTATTTTATGAAGCCTCAGGTTGGAACTTGCTAGCATCTCCTGAGTTCTTTTCAACAGATCAACTGCTTCCTCGGCTGTGGGAACTGATTTCAGGCCATCATCCACATAAAAATTACGCCCCACAAAGGCTCTTGCGTCTTTCCCAAACTCAAGTTCTCCATGTTGAGCTGCACGATGAAGTCCATAGATTGCTACCGCAGGAGAGGGACTATTCCCAAAAACATGGACCTTCATTCTATACTCCGTGACATCTTTAGAGAGGTCATTGTCCTCAAACCACAAGAAGCGGAGAAAGTTGCGGTGATCCTCTCTCATCACAAAGCTATGGAACATCTGTTCAATGTCAGCAGTAAATGCGACTGCTTCTTTACGGAAACGCAGCAAAACACCCAGCAGGGTGTTATTCAGGTCAGGTCCTGAGAGAAGCACTTGATTCAAAGAAAGGCCTTTGTACTGTGCACTAGAGTCAAAAACAACTCTGATCTGTCCTGGCTTGCGAGGGTGATAGACACCGAATATAGGCAAGTACCACACTTCCTCATTTTCCTTCACAGGTGGAGCTAATTCTGCATGACCTGCATCGAAAATCCTTTGCATGAATGTGATGAAATGTTCCTGCATTTGAGGCTTTTTCCTTAGTGTCTGATGGAGTGACAAGAGACGTTTCAAACTCAGGTCCCTATTGTTGGGTAGCTGTTGGCGCGGAATTCGGAAAGGAAGAGGTGCCACCCAGCTGTTAGAGCTGTCAATGAACATTTCCTTGTCCATCAGTTTCATGAATGTTCGGTCTTCAATGGAAGGGGCTATCTTTTCGTCGTCTTGTGTCTGTTCGAAAATCGTGTTTCCCAGCAAGTACTCAGGCCAGGTGGATGGGTAAAAATGACAGCCATGTAAAGAGATGGCATGATCTTTACTGCTTAGCTTCTCTTTCACCTGTATCTGATTAGGACAAGGCTCACATATGCTTGGACGTCCATTGAAAAGTATGTTTGTGCGGAACACGTCAACTGTGCTAGGTTTATGTGCTGACCCCAAGCAGACATTTCCCACTATCACCCAGCCAAAGTCGAGTTTTTGGGCGTACGGTGAATTGTTCAAACCATTGAGCTGTTTCCTCACTTTGTGGACTTGGATGATGTCTCTGCCTAAGAGAAGCAGTATCTTAGCACATGGATCTATCTCTGGTATTTCGTGAGCAATAGATTTCAAGTGAGGGAACTGGTGTGCAACGGTGGGAGATGGGATCTCAGAATGGTCGTCAGGCATATAAGTACACTCGATAAGTGTTGGGAGTGACACGTGTGTCTTTCCATCCATAGATACAGCTTGAAACCCAGTGGCTCTCCTTCCTGAAGTTTCTGTTACCCCAGCACAAGTTCGAAGAGTGTAAGGATGCTCTGTTCCTTTTATTTTGAATAGATCAAAAAACTCAGGTCTAGCTAGAGATCTATTGCTTTGCTCATCGAGCACTGCGTACACCTTCACCATAATTTCTGGATGATCCTCAGGATATACTCCTATCAGGCATATCTTAGAGCATGATTTGGGTATTGGACTGTCTCCACAAATCTCTGTGCATTGTGAAGTTACATTAGGAGAAGGGCTTTTATCCTCCTCCCCGCCATGATCTGATGAGGGGTCTTTGATGGCCCACGGTGGAGGACCAGGATGTAGTGCGGACACATGTCGGTCGCTCTCACATTCATTGCATTTGATTACTGCCTTGCAGTTCTTTGCCAAGTGAACCGTCGAAGGACAGCACCTGTAGCACACACCGTTTTCTCTTAGCAGGGTTTGCCTTTCTTCTAGAGTCTTTGCTCTAAAACCACGGCAACGTCTCAGAGGATGAGGTTTGTTTTTATGTATAGGACACTGCTTTTCTACATCAATAGGTTCATTATCGGAATTTCTTGTGGAAAGAAATCCGATTGACGATGTTACACCCGTCTTGTGGGTAGACACAGCCATCCTTCTTTGCAATTGTCTTTTAACCAACGGCACTGCTTTGATCTGGGTTGTACTGACTGCACTAATGCTAAAGCTAGGATCGTTTCGAGCACGTGCTTCCTGACAGACAAAGTTAGTAAGAAAGGAGAATGGAGGGAAGGTAACATTGTACTTCCTTTTGTACTCAGAACCCTGATAAATCCATTTTTCTTGAAGGTGGTAAGGCAGCTTCTCCACGATGGGATTGACTCCTCTGGAGGTGTCCAGATAAGAAAGTCCTGTCAAGTACCCTTCAGCTTTAGCAGACTGAATCTCGCGAAGCAGATCTCCGAGCTCTTGTAATTTCAGAGGATCTTGTTTATTGATTTTTGGAAATTTCTGAATTTTGTCAAAAAGTGCTTTCTCAACCACCTCAGGGGATCCAAACATCTCCTCTAAACAATCCCAAGCCATTTTAAGCCCTGCGTCAGGATACCTTATATTCACTGACCTGATGCGTCTCACATATTCTGATGAGCGACTGCCTAACCACTTAATCAATAAGTCCAACTGTTCACTGGAAGTGAGTTTGAGCCCACTGGTGGCATTTGAGAAAGAAGATTTCCAAGCCCAGTAGTTTTCTGGGTGATCGTCAAATTTTGTGAGCCCGGAACTAATGATCTCACGACGGGCGAGAAACCTTGCTAAATCACTCATTTCAACTTCTCCGTGGGAAGGAGACTGCATAGGAGCGCCGGCATTGTATGCCTGTGGAAGGGGCCAGTAATTGACTGGACTGTACGTGGCAGACTGAGGCTTTTCAATCTTGATAGCGTTAGGCTTTGAGACTGAATCATTGACCTGTTCAACAAAATCAGGTGGCACACTCCTTTGAGAACTTTCCGTTAACTGATTGTTTTCACTTTCGTAAATGTTTATGAAATCAACAGGTGGAGTGGCTAAACTTATTTCCTCAGGAGGAACAACAATGGAGTGATTTGAGTGCTGCTCCACATACTGCCTTCCTCCATGCTCTCTACTGCCTCCTCTAATATTCTTGCTTCGGCCATAGGGGCAGCAGCCTCCTTTTCATGTTCTAACGCTGAAAGACTGCCTTCCATGCGAACTTTTTCTACTTTCATTTCAGTTTCTTTCTTGACATAATATGCACGTGTACGCTCTGCCTCAGCTCTAGCTCGTGCTTTAGCCGCAGCCATGCTAGCTGATGTCCTACTAGACCTTTTAGATGACGTTGTCGAACGTGTAACAACAGATCTAGTTTTCAGTATCTCCTCAATCTCTGATTTTCTCTCACCCTCCATGACATATAATGCATAGATATTACCTCACAGTTCAAGACTGAGATGATGCAGAAGAAATGAGATATGAGGAGATCATTCACTTGAGAGCAGACTCTGTAGCTTGAATGAAGAGATTCCGTCTTTCCATTGGATTGAAGCTTCGTCTTTTCACTATTCTGTCCCTGATGCAAGTAGGTTGCACTTCAACAGATAGTTAAACAGGATGAGGGTTGAAGAAAAAGTCGAAACCAAAGAAGTTCTTTTTCGGTGTTTTACTTTGAAATCTTCAGTCCCACAACGTACTTATTTGTGAAACTACAATACAAACAGAAAATGTACATTAAGTATTAAGTATGAATAAAAGTAAATTTTAAGATTGAAAACAATCTAGTGTTAATATATGAAATAGAGAAAACTATCTTCTTTGAAAATGTACAGCAAATCTTTCTTAGATCATATGAAATTCTCCTTTTTTAACATAAATGATATTAAATAAACAAACTTACAGACGATGGCCTCTTTGGCATGAAATAACAGAAGAATATAGCTTTTATCAGAGAGACATCTGCTGCTGCATCACTGCTGTTGTGAAGTGAAAACTAAGATGGCCACCATGACCTCTAACCTAAGTCACATGATGCATCTTAACCAATTAAATGAACCCAAAATTAAATGACTACTTAAATAGTCAGAACACTAACACATTTTGGTTTTGGCTCAATTATTAAAAAAATTATTAAGTTAGATTCAACTTTTTTTTACACAAGCAACATACACATCTCTGCTACAAATGAACACTTAAAGTTTTTTTCTAGGACCTACCATTTTCGTACTGTTGCACTGAAAGTGACAGAAGTGCAAATGTTACAACTTACCCCATATGCGGGGTTAATTGTAACAGACAGAGCAGAGGGGTTAGTTGTAACACTTGAGTGTAACACACATAATTCAGTACTTTTTTATTTATATAGTTTGATATTGTTTGTGCATCTGTATAGATAGATATCCATACATCCATCCCTCTTCCAATCATCCTTCTATTATGGATCAATACCATGGAGACATAGAAAAGGGCTGCACAGTTTTGCAATAAATAAATAAAATCATCAAATATTGTAATTGCAATTGAATTAGATTTGTGTGTGGCAGCTGCATGTAAAATTAATTAATAAAATGTAAAAACAGTAATAATAATACAAATGAGCTTAAAATCTAAATTTAAAGGGTTTATTGCATTAAAAACAGGCCATATTTTTAATAAATAAACAATAAATCAATGCATAGTTAACTATATTTTAAACATTTTAAATTCCAACATTGTTTGTGAAAGTCCAACAAAGTTAAATATATAAATAAATACTCAAACCTGAAAAGTTGTGTGGCTCCCTGTTTTCATTTGCAGGGCTCTCAAGTTTTGAAGACAGGTAAGAGGATACATGGATACATTTTTGTCATTGGTTGTTGCGTTAAATCTTACCCAGATACAATAGTGCTATTTTCTGATTGGCTATTGTGTAGCTCGACGAACAACACCAGAGGAAACACGCTTGATTCATTGCGGTGTTGTGCCGAATTTCGACCCCCGCCAAATTATTACCCCCCTAGCATTAGTAGGTTTAGGGTTAGTTGTGGGGGAGGGGGGAGGGGGTAGGATTAGGGGCGGGGTTGGGATTAGGCAATCAGGTACTGACTTCAACGAGGGGGGTAATAATTTGGCAGGGGGTCGAAATTAGGCACAACACCGGTTCCACAGTGAGAGCGGCACGGCCAGAGTTTTGGGCGCTACGGCATATTAAATATATTACAAATAGTTTTTCAGCGTGAGAAATACAATGTGTGGTGGGAGAGCGTGACAAAAGACCGAAATGCGTGACACTTGAGAGCCCTGCATTTGATTATCATTGTACACTTGGCGGCTTAGTTGTAACACTGTGCTACAACTAACCCCGCTGTGTAAAACATATTTTAAGCCTAGCTAACAATTGCTAGGAGTTGCTGACATGTTTCAAAACGGTGCTATGTTTTAGCAAACAAGACAGTGATTAAGGCAATATAAAGTTAGATTTGGAAACTGTCGTGGAAATTCTTTATCGACTTTAAATAAACTTTAAATAACTATTGAAGGACAACTAGAGATCTCGTAAGTTACAAGCTTTTATTTCTTGCAAGAAAGGCAGTTCACACACAGACAGAGTCTGACATGAGAAGGGCAAAAGTCTTCTCCTTTCACAGAGTTTATATACCAAAAAGATCACCCTCCTTGATGTTATCCCCCTCCTCTTCTTATCTTTGGACTAAGGCCCCTGCACGTACACAGTTTTCAGTTCCCCTTATTCTAACACCCCTTGGCTGTACGCACACACTTCCACACATATGTCATTAAACAATTGAGTATATTTTCCAATGCAACACCTTTTCTCTTAGTGCAAGCGAGCTTATCCGTTTTAGAGACAAAACAAATTGTTCTTCTGCGAATGCTCTTTTTAACTCGAGTAGTATTAACATAAACCATGTGTCAAAAAAGGTGATTTATGACTTTGATTTATGGTTCTGAGGTTCCCCTGTCTCTGATTTATGATGGGTCGCTGACAGGCTCCGGTATGTCTAGGCTGCGCGACGCCATGTGACATCATCCGTGCCGATGTCCGGGGACTTTTAAAAAACAAACAAACAGATCAAACAGATGTTAAATTTTTGACTGGTTTTTACGACTGGGTTAATGAACTCACACCTCGCAACTTGCCATTGTAGTTTTTATGGTATGAGGTGTGCCTTTTTCACAACTACGTCACTACCTACGTCTTTTTTTGCAGTTTTAAATAAGGTTAGGGGTTACACTGTTGAACACAGAAGACATTCTACGACTTTCCTGATACAATGGCTTCTCCGAGAACTCCTAAAACCCCTAGAAAGTTTATGTGTATTTCGCCGACAAGAGGACCTGTTGAAATGAGAGAAGATCTAACTTTTGCTCCAAGGAAAAAGCTAAATGTTAGCTTGACAAGATTTCTTCATGAAGACAGTGCTCTTGTGAAACAGGATTTCTCAATGTCTGGTGGTCGTGTGGTGAGGTATGTGTTTGACAAGGTGATGCGTACTGTGAAACTCTACACAGCAGATGTTGAAGACGATTTTACATCACAGACCCCATGTGTGATTTTCCACAAGAAGGACTGGTTTCTGTTTTTCAACTACGTTTGGAGAGATTTGAACGAATGTGGTGATGATCCGTTGTACGTAGCCGAGTGGGATGGCTCAATTCCTGACACAAGATTTCGTGTGGTCGGGGACCATAGTAAAAAGTTACCAGACGATTGTGTTTATATTTTCTGCTGCAACGACAAGACAAAGCTCTGCGAACGTGCGTGGCCTGTTCGTGAATCTGAGCATCACTTGTGCTACGACATGAAATTTTTGTTTCAGTGGAAAGATGTTCGTACGCTTGACAACGTATTTACATGCATTGACAAGATGTTTAGATGGTGCGACATGTATGACCGTTACAGTTCTGTAAAGATTAAATTGTTTCACCCTGAGCAGGGCGTTACCAACGCTGAAGACCGCCTCTTAACCCCACCCACGTATTACAGCCATTAAAAACGCCTGCAGATCGGTACAATTGCTACATTCATTCACCATGTCTCAAGAATCTACAACAGTCTACTGCTACACCAACAACCCTGAGGCTCCCCCAGCGATGCCTGATGACAATGCTACGCCGCTGGAGCCCCACCCACAAACTTGCGACAACAGTTGGTTGGATAAATTTTGCATGGATCTTGGATATCACAACATGACCTTCCTTACAACACCATACGGCAACACTGGTGCAATAGCTGGAGCTGCGGCCCTTGCTGGAATCGACAACACAGACAGTTGTATCCGCTCGGACGGATTCAAAATCATAAAAGCGACTGTTGTGGTCCTTCTGGAACACGTCATCAACAAAAAGCTGAAAGAAATCTGTTTGGGTTGTGAAGTGGATCACCCCAGTCAGATTAGACATTCCTGCCTGTTTGAACCGGGTCCCTATTTCTTTGACGCCTACTTTGAGGAACTGACACGTAATCTGGTGAAACCGGACCTTAAGCACATCGTTGCTCAAGCATTGAGCCATTGTGGTTTAAGGGTTCACCCCCAGAGGATTCAAGGTTCAGTGGAGGCTATTTTACATGAACTGCGTGACAAAGTTTTCATTGTGGAAAAGCTTCGTGAAGTCAGAGAGAAAGTTGTGGACGTCAGCAGCGAACAAATTGTCTATGACGCTGTGGACAGCTGGAAAGGTATTGTCCAAGTTGAGTGACTGTAACACCGACATGGGGAATACGTGTTTTGCAACAGGTCTGGCAAAGTGTCTACTTAAACAACGTATTAGATGTGAGATGACAGGCTTGTTGTATAAGATTATTAATGAATGTGCCAATGTATCTGTTACTGTAAACAGATGTGCTGTAGATACCAATCGTTTTACAAACCTCATGAAACAAATGTCTGTTGTAAGAACTGTGTCAAATGAATGGACAGATATGATGCGTTTATGCGTTAATGCTGGTGAACCAATTTGTGTGACTATCAGAAAGATTTTAGACCTGATGACTGAATGCGGCAGCTGTATTAGAATAGCTGATATATTGTGCTTGTGTACATATGTGACTGATCTATGTGTAGACATATTGACAAGAAACAATCAGGCTGATGTTTGTGAAATTATTGAAACCCTGGTTGATTACATTCTTGAAAAAAACATTGTGATGTGTATAAATTTTTTATACTACATTGATGCTGTATGATACCTTTGTTTCCTTTTACTGTTTAAGAAATAAAAACCCAAATTACTTAAACCATCTGTGTTATTCTTTTTGTGGAGCGTGAAGTGGAAACATGTCAGAAGAAATGAAAAAGACTTATTACACACCTTCTAACCCTGGTTCTTTAGGGGGGAAAAAACGCTTAAAAGAAGCTGTTTTAAAAGAAACGGGTGTTCGTTTAACCGATAAAGAGGTTTCAGACTGGCTCGCTGGCGAGGATGCATATACACTACACAGAACGGCCCCACTAAAATACAAAAGGAATCGGGTTTTTGTCTACGGTATCGACATGGAGTTCCAGGCCGATCTAGTCGATATGTCTGCATATGCCCCGGTAAATGACAACAACCATTTTTTGCTGACATGCATCGATCTCTTTAGTAAATATGCATGGACAAGGGCTTTAAAAAACAAGAGTGGTGTAGAGGTCTCTAAAGCTTTTGAATCCATACTGAAAGAGGGACGCGTACCACAGAAATTACAGACAGATAAAGGAAAGGAGTTTTTGAACAAACATTTTCAAAACGTAACAAAAAAGTACAATATAGCCCATTTCGCAACAGCCACAGAATTAAAGGCATGTGTTGTCGAGCGGTTTAATAGAACCTTAAAAGGTAGAATGTGGAGATATTTAACTGCAACAAACTCCAAACGTTACATCGACATACTTCAAGACATTACACAAGGATATAATGCGAGCCATCACAGAAGCATCAAGATGAGGCCGATTGATGTGGGGAAAGAAAACGAGTCTGTGGTGCTGCATAACCTATATGGTGATACCAGACCTCATAGTGTTAACCCCGTATTTAAATACAAGATTGGTGACGTGGTTCGAATTTCTAAAGTCAGAGGACCGTTTGCAAAAGGGTATGAGGAAAACTACACACAAGAGTATTTTACTATATCAGCGTGTATCCCACGAGAACCCCCTGTTTACAGATTGAGTGATTACGACGGGGATGTTATCGACGGCGTTTTTTATGCGGAAGAATTGCAAAAAATATTTGTCAGTAAAAACAAGACATTTAAAGTTGAAAAAATTTTAGATAAGAAGACGAAGGGTCGCAAAACATTAGTGCTGGTGCAGTGGCTCGGATGGCCAGCGAAGTTTGCGTCATGGATCGACCAGAAAGAATTAGTTGATGTACAGAAGCCATAAATACAAACCACACACACAGGATGCATACAGTTGTATAAAAACCAGACATGGCTGAGGGTGGATTTTATGTCACACTACCCTGCAACGCTTCGCAGTCTGTATACCCTAATAATAAAATCTCTAATTATAGAACAAGACTGGCTACCACTATAAATATAAAAGGAGAATGGGAGGTGGGGCTTGTTCAAATTGAATATCCTAGAAGCTGGTACACCTTTAACAGCAACGACGCCGTTTTCGAGATAAACATTGGACCCACCACGACCGATGGTGAAAAGTACACTAACAGCTTACGCCATGGTGTAGATGTGAAGAAGACCAGCTTATCGAAACTACGCATACCAATAAAAACAGGGTATTACGACAATGTCCCATCCCTAGTTAGTGTAATAAATGATTTAGTAGCGCCTCAGGGGGAATTCGGTTATGACCGCGTAAAAAACAAAGTATTTCTGAAAGCAAAACCTAACATTTCAATGACCTTCCATGGAAAACTAGCCATTATTTTAGGATTGAAACCAGGCGTCCCTATAGGAGATTCTATTCTGCAAAAAACAAACCCTGAAAAAACTAATTATGAAAAGGATATTGTAACATATGCAATGCATCAGTCGGACATACACGGTGGTTTCTATACTCTTTATATCTACACGGACATTATCCGTTACCAGTCCGTGGGTGATGCTTTTGTACCGCTCCTGGAGTGTGTACAAATAACAGGGGACAACAATAGCACAGTCAGTGTTCGATACGACAAACCTCACTACGCGTCTATCAACAAATCAGTCATCGCAGATATCGTTATAGAAGTGAAGGACGATCAGAACCAGCACGTCCCATTTTCTTACGGGAAAGTGTGCATCAAACTTCACTTCAGGCCTGTAAAACACTTTGTTTAAAATGGCATATTTCAACAATCACAATGTTGACCCTATGCGTTACGTTGCCTATTACCAGAATCAGGCAGGCAGCGGGCTCCCCGGGTATGCAGGAGGTGGAGTCATGTATGGGGCCGGTTTGGGGGGGATTTTTCGGGGGCTCTTTAGAATGGCTATACCCCTATTAAAACGAGGATTTAGCATAGCCAAGCCGCATCTTAAATCAGCTGCAAAAAACATACTAAGTGACGTTGTTAGTAATACGTTATCAAGATCTTTTAACAACAACTATGATGCTCAAGACGGATCCGGACTAATGGTAATGGCTTGCAAAAGAGCATCTAGGCCGCTAGGGGTGCGGAGGAGTGGCCAGAAGCAGAAGAAAACAAAACAACCTCCCAAGAAAACATCAGTTGTAAAACGCAAGCGCAAGGAGACAGCTAAGCGTACTGCTTCAAAAAGATCAAGGAGCTCTGTTAAAACAATATTTTAAATCATGGCGTTACTACACAACATGTCAGAAGAGTGTTTAAAGACTGAACTGGATCTGTTTACTGTACCACTAACTCAAACAGCAATTGAAAAAAACACTTATATAGAAGTTCCACCACTATCAGCGATATCCGACACATCTCCACTGGAATTTTTTATTGCGGGGAATGGGGAGGATTACATAGATCTAAACAACACATTACTTTTTTTGCGCCTCAAAACCACTAATGCGGATGGGACGGATATTGCAGACGGAGATCCCGTAGGTCTTGTGAACTATCCTGGATCTACGATTTTTTCACAAGTGGATGTGTCGCTTGGAGATCGGCTTATATCACAGAGTTCTAGCACATACCCATACCGCTGTATGATAGAATGTCTTACCAATTATGGTAAAGACGCCCTTGAAACGCTTTTCTCAGCAGGGCTCTTTTACCTGGACACTGCGGGCCATATGGATGTGGCTGACCCGGCTGGGGGAAATCGCGGGCTGACAAAGAGAGCAGCCTTCACCAACGCTAGTAATGTGGTCGAACTACTCGCGCCTGTTCACAGTGATATCTTCTTTCAGGAAAAACTATTACTTAATGGATTAGATCTTAAAATTAGAATGACTAGAGGTAAAGATGAATTCTGCCTGATGAGGAGCAACGCTACAGCCTATAAACTAAACATCCTGTCTGCGTCGCTATTTGTGAAAAAAGTGTCTGTGTCGCCAGCTGTGAGACTGGGGCATGCACAAGCTCTACTCTCAACCACAGCCAAATACCCCATCGACAGAGTGTGTCTGAAAAACTTCTCAATACCTGCAGGCTCACGTGTCTGCAATCAAGAAAACTTGTTCTTAGGAACTCTGCCAAAATCTCTGGTTCTAGCTATGGTTGATAATGATGCATTTGTGGGTGCCTATAATAAAAACCCATTTGCGTTTAAAAACTATGATTTAGAATTTCTGTCCATTTATCTGGATGGGCAACAGTACCCAGCGAAGCCCCTGCAACCTGAATATGAAAATGGTTCTGCAGTGCGGGAGTTTTACCAGCTAGCGCTGGCTTCTGGAAGGCATCTTAAAGTCCCCGTGAACCGGAAGTTGCAAACGACTTTTCTCCAGTGTTGTGACGTATTTCCGAGAGAAACGGAATACTAAATGAGGCAAAATGGTGGGCGTGGCTTTTTCCCCAACTAGCACCTGATTGGATCTAGAAAAGTAGGTGTTTTCATTCAGCCTGTCCACTGTCAGTTGGAGGGGCGTGGTTACGGATGTTAAGCAGACACCCAAACCGTCAAACCTACGTCATCAGGGAAGGTCCTCCAACGCAGAGGGGAGGGGAAATTTCAGATTTTGATTAAAGATTACGAAGCCAAAAAAGTTTTTTGTGTGGATTGACTTGCATGGATGAATTGTTCACCACAAACCGATCAATTTAGGCAAACAAAGTAAGTATGGTCAATTTTGAATTCATGGGGACTTTAAAAACCAACCTCTATGTATCGATAGAGAGGATTTTCTGCACGGCTATACACTCTATGCGTTCAATTTCACACCGGATCAGGAGTGTAGCCAGCACGTATCGCTTATCAAAAGAAGCCCGTTTTAGACAGCCGCTACCACGTACGATTAACTTAATTGTTTATGCATTGTTTGATAGTTTGATTGAAGTGTCAAATCGCTGACAGGTCCTGGTTGATTACTACTAATACATTCAAATGAACACTGTACAGCTTACGGCTGTCATGGATAAGGTTTCATGCGATACTTATTTTCTCGGAGTTCTACCATGTGACTACCTACCAAAAACCCCTTTAAGAAAACTACCAGCAATGGTTTTGATCAATACACATCCTTCAGGACTCCCAGGGGAACACTGGTTGGCTATCTACATAAATGAGGATGGTGTAGGATGTTTTTTCGACAGCTTCGGTAATAAACCAGATTATCATGGTTTTCCGCCGATTATCAAAAACTTTTTAAAGCTCAACTCTAGTCAAGTACTACATTCAACTGTGCAAGTCCAAGATTTTTCATCAGATACATGTGGACAACATTGTGTGTTCTTTCTCTACCACATGGCAAAGGGATTTGATTATGATTATGTGATGAAAATGTATACCAACGATTTTATTAAAAATGACAAAAAGGTGTCAGCATTTGTGAGAAAACTAAAACAAGCACCATGTAGTGAAAATGTTTTCAAATGTGTTCAGTGTGTACAAATGGGTGAAATGTTCATGTCTCATGCTTAATATTTTAATAAAAACAACTAAAGAACGGAATTTTGTTTCTTTATCCCCTACTTTTATTACACATACATCACATCATAAGTTCTCAAAAAAAAAAAAGAGAGAAATTGAGAACACAATACATAGAAACTGTTAGTTTAAAAACTTAACCACCGACTCGGGTCTTTCTGTTTCTTACTCCTCTTAGATGATCCTGTTATAGACGTGGTCGATTTGGTTTTGAAAGAGTTAATTGCATGTCTGACATTGTGGTTTGGTACCACAGAGTATGGCAAATTTAAACTAGCAAAAGCCTCCAGAAATTCACGCCACCCACCAGGTCTCCGCTCGTCAATAATCTTTTGTGGAGCCGTGACGCTTTTAACTAAGTCAAGCATGTGTGAACCAGGGATTGTTCTGCCTTTAAACACAAACTCTCCCGACTCAGTCCATGAAGTAACATCTTTAGTTTTAGACATTTTATCTAAAATGTAACAAACATTTTTCACACTCCTCTGTGGAATATTCTTTAAAATCTCATCTGCAAAATCACCTAAATCGTCATGGGCACGCACATGGCCTGGTGCGGGTGGGTCTTCTTTTTCAACATTACTAGGCTGTGGTAGCCTTAATGTGTACCGGATTCTCTATCCCCTTGTCTAGTGAGTGTTAAAAACCGCTGCAAAACACCTGTGTACATCTTAGCTTTTTCATGGTGATCCAGATCAGACCTGTGCAAAATATTTCTTATAGTCATGTCCAGGTCATTCTCCACAACCTGTTGTATAGACTCACGGGTGTTAGAGGATTTCAGCTTATCCAACTGGTGTTGCGGTACTAAAAACATCTTCTCGGCATACTCCATCACCAAACTTATTTAGATGTAACCAAACTGGTTATAAAAGGGATTGCCACACTTAACAAAGGTAGTAGAAATCCTCCTTGTTGGTTGATTAACCGTCTTTTACGTCTAACTCCAACCTTTTTATCTACAACAATTTTGAGCTCACTTCTTCTTCTCTTCAGTTTCTGATATTGCTGTGGTGTTAGCGGAATATTACCGTGGACTACGTTAAGAGCTACTTCACACAATATCACAATGAGTTCGTCTGCAGCCGCCTCTAAAATAACGCGTCTTTGTTTAGGCGTGGCTTTTAATAACAATTTTAAAAGAGGCAGGTTTCTTAAAAGTCTTGCAGACATTTTCAAATCTCTCTGTCAATGTTTTCTTTTCTGAATGTACACAACTGGATGTTGTGACAGAATATCTGTTCTGAGACGGTACTGTTCTGGTGTTTTCGCTTTAAAGTCAATCAATAGATACCCGAAAGGGGTGCTGGTAGCATTTTCATAACACTCCATAAAGTATTTTGTGTTCCTGGGGTACATCTGCCGCGCTAAGACATTAATTTGGGTATTGTCTCTAGGGTTTTTAAACAATACCAAATAATTAGTGTTCAAACTGATAGTCCTACTGGATTTACCTTGAAAAAATAAGTTTTGTACGATATATATTGCACTCAAGCTTCTATGGTGCACATAGTTGGTAAACAAACGTTCAACTTCTGAATTGCGGCTAGCATCTTTCATAACATCATCCAATATCACAAAATTGGTCTTGTTGGTGGGAAACAAGCGATCATCATTCAGAGTCTGCGGTATACCTTCAATAAATTTAATATCATACAGTTTCAACAATTCATCATACATAGGTTGCCAGCAGTCATAAATGTACACAATGTTTTCAATTTTTTTTAGAAATTACACTTTTAGCATTTTCCAACAACTTTTTTACAAAAAATGTTTTTCCTGAGCCAGAAGGACCGCTTAACACACATGAAAAAGGATGTTGTAATCTAAAATCAAAACCACCGGGTCTACCACACCCCGGTGCCCAAAAACGTTGTCAGTAGCCATATGGTAGCGTAGTTAGGTCGGGTAGCAGTACACGCTTGTTGTATACGACTTTAAATTTTTTCACAACTGACTTGTTGTGCAATGTGAACTGCTTTTTGTTCCTCACTATACTGTCGGTGTACGCGAGAATGTAATTACTGTCACCCCGCCCCCTCACATATTGATCGACAAGCCCAATTAATGTGTCTAACCTAATGGTCTCGGAGTTTACAGCATTCAGTGTGATGCCTTTGGCCTTCATACAGACCTTACCCTTAGCAGTTCTGTACCCGTAACTTTTCGGACCACTTGCCGAAAATTCCACTATATGGTCTCCATCCCCAACTTCATCAGTAAGGTCACCAAGATATGGCCCCAGTGGGGGGTCATATTCACCCTCTTTAGACGTGAACACAACACTATCTGTGTCGCAATAAAGCAGTCTATCACCCAACCTGTCCATAAGATCATAAAGTTCTAACCGCGCGTGGGCCGTTGTAAAAGCCCAGAGAAAGACGTTAATGTCACGAGTCTGGGTCCCTTTCCCATTTGCGTAAGCCCACTGAACGATTGCAACAGTGTCTGACACAAATGAGAAATGCTTGAGGTCATACTCAGTGCCAAAAATGTATCGGGCAAACTGTTCAGGGTCTGTTAGTATTTCGGTTGTCGGTAACTCCTCGCGCATACTGAACCTCCCCCACAAAGAGTTAAGCAGTAGCTTCATGATGGATCTACGTGCAGCATTAAACTCAATCTTGTCCAGATTCAGCTTAATCCCTTCTTTCTCAAAGTAATCTCTAACATACGATTCTTTGTCGGCGTCGGTCACAACGTCTTTTGGAAAACCTGAACTTTCCTGTTTGAACTGTAAAAATGTTTTAACATAATCACAAAACAATGTTTCAGAGCGTTGGGGAAAATGCCAGACCTCATCGATTTTTGTCACTACATAACCCTTCTCAACGGCTTTTAACAGTTCAATGCTAACCCAGCACCCATGAATTGATCTTTCCTCATTAGTATGCACACACAGCTGTGTCTGGTTCTGCTGTTCAGCACATGTCCTGCAAAGCGCGAACATTAACTTACCCCCGGTCCTATAAGGCAGTACGGGGTGAAGCAACTTCCGTGGCGGAAGGACTGTTGCCTTGACGAGTCCGTAATAATCTTCAAGGTTTTGAAAATCTTTGTGTATTATTTCCGGATGCCCAATTGGGTAACATTTTCGAGCCTGACAGTAGGGATATAGTGATGTAAAGTCAACATACCTAATCCGCTCGCCCTCCGCAACTTTGTGATACAGTTTTAATGCGTTAGTTCGGCCGCCAAATAGAGCTTCACAGGGTTTCAATCTTTCAGTGTGTTTGTAAGTGGACATGAAATCCATAACTGCAACATCACTCTGTTTAGCACGCATCCATGCACATTCCCAAATCACCTCGACCTGAAGACCGTACGCACGCTCCAAAATTTCAATCTTGTCGTCGCATTGTCTTCTCAAAACGCCATAAGGCACTTTTGATAAAGGGTTTAGGTCGTTGGGGTTATAACATCGTTCACAACCATGAAAGAAACATCCGAGAAATTCGAATGCTTTTTTCACGTAGCCATCGTCGTAGAAACCATCCACATAGTATTTCCCAAATGACGCCTCACCAGTGTTTAAAGCATGTTGAATTTCTATGCCCCGTGATTTTCGGATGAATTCGAGCCATTCAATTGAAATGTTCGAATATGTTTTGTTCTGGTTGGTGTACGCATTGTTACGTGTCAGAGCTATTGTGTCTTTTGGGATGTAGTGTGTTTTATATGTGGCCATACATGTTGCTGCCAAAGTGGTGTAATTAAATGGATCAAGGCCTGTACACAAAATGAATTCGTCGCTCTACTTCATGCATGCCTCCCTCAGCAAAACGACATCGTTTTTACCATAAAGCGCGAGTTCTTTTTTAAAATAGAACACTTTGTCAGATATGGTATTGTACCAATCATCAAACGCAGCCCTGTCTTGGTCCGACATTGTTGCATACCCGTAAAATTTCTTGTCAGGGTACGGGCCTATGTAGTTGTCATTTTCAACGCGGTTAAAGTGGTGCGGAAAATACCCCTTCTCTGCATTAGTCAGATTAAATGCAACGGGTGTCTTGGCCAGACGCATGGGTATGAAGGAATATGAATCAATAAAACGTTGCTTGAAAGCTGTGTCATACATTAAGATTAGCCTGCAACCTTGCATTGTGATTTTAGGAGCAATCCCCATCTTAGTAAAGAATTCCAAAATTATGAAATTGTCAAATCCTGATGCATGGTGCGCAAGCCATGTGTAATTAAGGTAACGTGGTTGTCTGAATTTTTTAACGAGACGATCCACACAATCGGTCCCTTCAGCCACGAATTCCTCGCCATTAAACGTGATAGCACATACAAAATTGGCAACGTGTTTACCATTTTCATAACGGGTCTCAAAATCGTAGAAAATGTAACGATCGTTCGGCATCTCCGGCTTAACTGGTTGGATAAAACACTGATGCATACCATCGTTGACCAAACTCTCACCACAGTGCACACAACGATCTGCAGGGCATTTATGGGGTTTGGGTTTAGTACCGCTGACATGGTAACGTCTATTACATTTACCGCAATATTTAGTCACGTCGCACTGCGCGTATTGCATACCCCGAGGTGTTTTTTTATGCATCTCGAAACAATAGTCAGACTTACAGTAGCGCAGGCAGTCGCCGCAATGTTTTGGCTTTTTGGGGTGTTTATGACATTCCGGGTCATTACAGACATCGCAGATGTACCGACATCTGTGATCTCTCCTACAGGTGAATCCTCGGTGGCAGAACTCACACACGTATGGGGTGCCAATAAATGCACGTAGATTTTTAATCATAAAATAATGATTGTCATGCAGGTACAAAAATACTGTTTTAGGATGCGGATCGTCTGTGTTTGTATACTTCTCCAAAACACCCGTATCAGACCGATAGAAAACAACTATTTTAACGCTCAGCATCTGTTCAAACCGTCTGATGTCATTAAACGCTATCTTGTATTGATCACCATAGCCAGCTGACTTCTGTATTGAAGATGCTACAGACTCAAGCTCTACGTGTGGTTTCTGTGGATTTAGGAAATGTGCCAGACAGATTGCAAAACAAAGATTGTTTGAAATGTTCGTGGGACAGAACAGATTAAGTCTGTTTTTGGTAATCACTTCATTGTGGGCAAGATCACGGATCTTTCGATAAACACCGCCGTGTTTACTTCTCGCTATTGACAGTCTTAAATTCAATCTCTCATCAAACTGTACGTCAGAGTTGCTCTGCATTATTTTTTCAAGGTCGTTTATAAATAGATCTACACTATAACCATTGCTACCCGTCAAAAGTGTACTAACATCTGATGTCAAACTCGATCCCCTCAACGTGATGCTGATTAAACACCCGTCTCCGCCTAACAGTTTGGAAAACTCCACAATTTCAGAAAGTGTGTCATGTAAAAACACTGTGTAGGCTGCTAAATCTGTCGAAGATATCTCTCGCAAATTTATAAGCCTGTGGACTTCCAGACCATTGAACCGTGCTCGTGGCAGTACCGTGTACCCACTAACATCACCACCTACTGTTACAAGTGATTCTATATCTCTATCTGTGAGACCCATATTGGGCGCTTCAGGGTTGAGTGTGCGATGTGTCTGTGTACCTGGGCCCTCGCCTGACTGGTGAAAAGACACAAGATGATCAAATGCAGAATTTGGTTCTGGACGAGGTTCTAACACCTCTCCTGCTTGTTGGGTATTTACAACATGTTCAAAATCATTATTTGGGTCAGGATCCTCATCGGACATTGATCTCACGATGTTTAATAATTCTACCAACGTATCAGTTGAAGACTCAGACCTATTCATATCCTCCACAGTCTGTATTAAATAGAGCAATGTTTCTGTGTTACTGCACTGTTCGAGGGGCACCACGCTACCATCGTTTCGTCTAAACCTAGCTACCGGACCCTGATCAAAACCATCTGGCTCCCGACAACGTTTAGGCATTTTTAAATCAGATCTTTTTTATTTTATTTATTTAAATCACATGTAGCAACACCTTAAAAACTATGGATAATAAACCCTGTGTCCATACAGTAAAAAAAAGATAGAATGAAAAACTGTGACAAATGTTGAAGAAAAAAAAACAAAACAAAAAAAAAACATAGTATGCAAAATATATATATATAAAATGTTGTCAACTCACCCAAGTTTCTTTTTAAGCATGAGCACCAGTTGCTTTAACAATTCTGTAGTCAGGCCTTGTTCTCTGGCTACTTTTTGAACAGTACCACTATGCAACCGTTGCGCTGCTATGCATTGTTTAAGCCAAATTCCCTGTTGTTGTTGTGTTGACTCATAAGCATCTAAACGTCTCTCAATGGCATTAAGGCGTTTGTCAAAACGTACCTCGAAGGCATTCAATGCGGTCTTGACAGAGTCCTGTATCAGTCCGGCTATGTGCTGATTGTCTATAACGGGTTGTGATTCCTGTTTGTAAGCCTCCTGATTTGAAGGCAGCTGTTCAGGGTCGGATTCTTCCACGACCACGACCCGTTCGCTGGTTGGAACAGACTGCGGTGTTTCTTTAGGGTCGTTTGTAAATACACAGCCGTCCCACGATTGTATCAGACCCTCACTCCAGCTCTGAACATCATTTATATCGGGAACTACGACCACCTCTGTTAAGAAGTAGAAAAGGGTGCAAACAAAAAAAAGTTAGTACAAATGTGTGTTAATATTATAATGATAACAGTAATATTAATATTAACTATATTTTCTAAGACTAAAAATAAAATAAAAATCAGTCTGGTACTAATGTAACATTAAAAAACAATACGTAGTGTCAAATTCTCTCTCTCTCTCTCTCTCTCTCTCTCTCTCTCTCTCTATATATATATATATATATATATATATATATATATGTATATATAAACAAACAATCAAACAAGACCATGCTAATATGGAATGGCGCAGCAGCCTAAAATCATCATGTCTACACTTTTTTTTTTTACACACAGTTCTCCAATGGTGTCACCTAAAATTATAAATAATCACCTACTCTAAGAGATATGCAGGTTTTGTGTTTTATGTTTTTTTTTTTCCAACAATTAATGCTAATGTATGATAACAACAGTTCTAAACTAGCGTATTGGCACATTATACATCCACAAACACATTCGACCTCTCACTATCACATTCAAATAAACAATATTTATCTTTCTGATTTAGTGTGAACAGAAAACAATCCATCAGCTTTTGTTCATTACTTACTTTTATCAGCTGATCGTCTTGGCTTTTTTGGGGCAGATGTCTGTGGTACGTCTCTCGATGACCCATCAGCAGAAGCTTTTGCGTCCGCATGGGACACCACTGCAGCATAACGTTTCAACTTATTTTTCGGTTTGGCCAATATCCCCTTCAAGATAGGCTTATCCGGGTCATTCACACATTCAGACACACCGACATTGCTCACAACGTTTGATAAACCATCTGTAAATACATGTGTTAAAGTTTTAAAACAAAATCAACAAACCATAGCAGCATAACATTGTTTGATAAAGCCAAATTACAATGCACTTACCCAGGGGAATAACTTCAACGTTAGCAGACTCGCGGCCTCGTAATGGTGCATGTACTAAGGTCTTGATAGTTACGCGTTTCGGCCCTGGTAAAAACAAAAAACCCAGAGAAGATAAGATATTTTCACACAGCCACAACACTGTTTAAACACGGGTCTAACAACATTTAACAATACCTGGCACAAGTACTTCCGTGATCGCTCGTGAAGAGGCAACAGCGTTGTGCGTAGCAGCAGCTGTGCTAGGTCTAGCCACGCCTCCTGGCGAAAACAAAACAAAACATCATCCGTCACACACACAAACACATACACACACACAACGTATGCAACATTTAAACATAATTATACGTACCGCTGGCTTGATTTAGGAAATTAATCTCCTCAACAAGATCGAAGAGACTCAAACTATCACCATCTGAAGCGGGCAGATAAAACCTTAAAGTCCCTGTAAAGTCAAAATTAAGTATGTGTTTTGAGTTTGTCACACCACAGAAAAATTAGTTATTAGTCACCCAGCCAAATTTGAATGATAAAAAAAGCCAGCAAGTACATAAAATAAGCTATCAAAATCTTGAAGAGATGAGCAGTAATCTCTGCTCTCAAACGCTGGAGGCGTGTCCACTGGCTGTGCTGAAACCACGCCCACTCGCGGGAAAGCTGCCGTCGCCACACACTCAACTCTACAGCCGGAATGGATGCTCGCACGGTGGGCACGCACTGCCGATGATGCCACCAGTTGTCGGCGCGACGGGAGGATGAAGGCCAGGCGGGAGTCGGTTCGGCCCCATTCACCAGTAACAGCGGATTATCAGTGAATCCCAGACAGTTATCTCCGACGAAAGTTTATAAAACTATCCCGTGTAAAATGATCACTTACAGAGGCGGGTGTTGGCGGTGATCCTCAGCTCTCCATCAAGGTGGCTCTTCACAAAATTAATCCACTTCTTCTTGATGTAATCGTTTTTCGGAAATTTAAACAAGGACACCGATCTGATTTGTACATGATCCGGTGATCGCATCCAGGTAGTACGCATTTCCGTGACGAAGGCATAGCTAGCTAGCAATATGTAGGCTGTGTTACTAATAATAGTGCTGACAGTAACTCGCGATTGAGCGGCAAACTGATGTGAATGTGCTCTATCCATGTTAGGAGCGGCCAGCCTCAGCGATAGTAGTCTTGTCTCCTTCATTGCGTATTTTTAGATTTTGAATATATCCCTCCACTGCATACTGTAACCCTTTTTGCCTCGATCTGGAGGATATCGCTGAGGTATTGCTCCAAAAAAGGTCACTGACACGCACGGGTAACGTTAACTTATACCTCTTCCCGTCATGGGAATCTGTCGCGCTGGTCGTGTTTGACCATTTGTTTGACGGGCGTAGTAACAATAACTAGGGGGCGTGGCTTTTGCGAACGGTCAATTATACTTGCGTATAGACTCGGAAGTATGCAGATGTCTTTTTGTTGTGCTGTTGCCATGGTGAATCATAATTTCAGAGCTCCATTGATCATGGCTTTCCACAGTCATGGTGCACGCGCTTAACTCAAAGTCAACCTACTCGGAGTTGATTGAACTTAATTAATTCAGCTGTTCTGCAACCGAAAACTCAGAGCTTCCTATCTCAGGGTAAATCAACTCAGAGTTCAAGTTTTAACTCAAGAGTTGGTTGAACCTCTTTATTGAAACAGGCCCCCGAAGGAGGGGCGGGAAACGAATTATAATAATACAAAATAGACAAAATAATTCCTATGCCATTAATTATTCTAACACCGTGTTCTAACCAGACATGATGCGAAAAGATTCCAGCGACAAATAATTTGTCTGTCCACACTAGATGCGACTCGACTGCGAGATGCGTAAAAATCAATAAAATCCCACAGCCAATCAGAACAGCGTGTGGGCGGGCTCTCGCGGCAAGTGCACAGCACCAGAGAGTAATCTTGACGGCAATCGCAAGAAAGTGGATAAGTAGGCTACATAATCAAATTCACAAATATTACACCATTTAAACATTATTCAAATACATAGGTTACTGAGTTACTAAAACAATCTTTGTCAAATAATACACTTGTTTATTCACAGTTTGAACGTTCTTGTTTCCATTTGTTTATTTCAAGATCTGAGGTGAATTATCCATTGTTGCTTTTACAGCTACAAAGCTGGGAGCACTAAAGGATATGCAAAGTCACATTACACGCTTTTAACATTAACGACTGAGACAAATCAGACACAATTATGTGTTATATGTAACAAATAATCTTTAAAACTCACTCTGGGATCTATGGTCCCATAGCCCCAACAAGGGCAAGAAGGGTCTTGGTTACCATGACTACGATCATATAAGTTGGTTTTATTGCTGTTGAAAATGTGGTCATGTGGTCAAGGCAGAGGCCATAGAAAAGACAGAAACAGACCTTTAAAACAGATTTTGCATCAATTTATGGATGAACCGATCAATAAATGAACATGCACCCCAGGACACTGTGAATGATTTACTGTCGTGTGTACTATTATGTCTTTGCTTTGATACTACAGTATGTATTTTATGATACAACCAACGGTCAATGTAACCCCACCTGTATCGTGTCTCCTATCTTATTAATCCTAATTTAATGACTCACACTTTAGTGTACATCACCTTCTCTTAGAATCTATCTGAGTATAAATGGACCCAAAAGGGCAAGGCATATGTTTAACCACACTTGAGATGGCATCATAAATCCTCCCAACAGAGGAATCTCCCGCTTAGAAATTCCCCCTTCTTATTTGTTGAGCAAACCCTGAAAGGTGGGACCTTTCTCGGGCTTTAAATGGCCTCTACACAAGCCCTTCCCTCTCTTTGGCTTTCTCTTGTATGTTCGGGTTGCTGTCTTGCGGGGCCGCACCAGGCCCCAGATCCCAGGGCAGCAGGCCTTGACTCACAACCAGCCGTGTGCTCATTCAGGAGAGAGATGACTCTCTCAACCACAACAGAATCAAGGACAACATCAGGAGTTTGGCACAACATCTTCATTCAATGCAGAAGAAGTCCATCGCAACTCCCACCATCAACTCTGCCGACTTCCTCCCTTCTCCTGTTTGCTATGCGTGTCCTCTCCGGCCCAGGGCCGGCAGGCCACAGTCTGCATTCCAGCCATCGGAACAGAGTCAAACCAACCACGCAAGTTCATCACCATTTCTTCAGTCAACGCAGAAGAAATCAGTTGACACTCATGGGACCATCAAAAATCCTTCTTCAGGAACTTTACACGAAATGTTTCACTGCAAAGGCCATGCAAGTATACATTTAATGAGGTCCTCTGAAAATGATAAGCTGATAGTTCTTTTCATAGTTAAATGGATCTTTTCCATAGCTCCATTTCCTGCATCTGGTTTCATTATGTCACTCACCATTTTATCTATGCATGTATGTGTGTTTAAGAAAGAAAAATAGAAACCGTTTCTAAAATAGAATCGTCGGCTGTCACGGCTAGTTAGGACAAAACCTCTGATTAACATGGAAAAGATACCTTTTATCGCGTGTCGCGGCGTCGCGTGTAGTTAGGACACGGTGTAAGGCATTGCCTTACCCTGGAAACAGGTGCTTTAAATCCTTTTAGTGGGCTCAATTTTTGTGATATCAACTTCAAATTTGCAACACAACTTGGTTAGATGGCTTTGATTTTTCTAGCAATTTTAGTGTCCAAATTATTTTGTAAAATATATATTTTGTATAAAAAAAATTCCATTCAGTAAATTTGCTTTTTATTCATACACTTTTTCAGTGCTTTTTATTTAAACTGTTTCGTTCATTTAAAAAGGTGTCTCTAAATTAGTTAAAAATGCATTTTCTTCTAAAACAGTGCAGGTTTAGTTTATAACCTTGTTTTTAATCTTGATGTGGACTGCTGACAGGAGAGAAGAGGAAACTGATTTAAAAAGAAGAAGATGAACTTTGGTTATTACCAAAATTAAATCAAGTTAAGTCAAGGAGGAACCGTTTCAAGTCAATTTAACATGAAGCAATCACATTTAAATCTAAATAAATTGTTTAAATAAAGTGAACAGCATCAAAGAATCTTTTTTTTTTTAGTGCACTCAAAAAAATTATACTTTAAACTAACTCAATTCAATTATGGACAGTGGTTCCACACAACTAACTTATTTTTAATCTATGCAAAATCCTTGTGTTGTGACAACACAACTGAGTAAAGAAGAATCTATGTAAAATAGTTATGTCCAACCAACTCAATTCAATCACTTATTTGTATCTTAAACTGGTTACGCTTTCTGAACATGTTTTGGTCTAGTAAAATCTCTCCAAATATTTTTAACTGAAGCAATGCAGAACTCAATCTTTCACTTCCCATCATGCTTTGCAAAGGGGCTAAAATAAAGTGTTGTTATTTTAAGCATTTTTAGCAAGGAGAGACTTGTTAATGTTTCCTGTTCTGTTATGTTGGTATTTAAAGGTTACTGTTATGTTAGTGTTTTGGGGGTTTACCATTGTAAAGTGTTGAGCTTGTGCTTGGAATGAGGACCTGCTAACAAGAATCCAAATCGCTTTAATAATAAAGCAATTACTATGGTGGTTAATAAAGTAATCACATATGCTCAGGATGAAAGCAGTATCACTTTTAGACTGCCAACACTGAACATCACATGTGTATAGAAAAGTTATATTTAGTTTGTTGTTATGTAAATCACAGGACTAAACAATAAGTTGTTTCAGTAAAAAATATTTGGAGTTTTTATTAGACCAAAACATGTTCAGAAAACGTAACCAGTTTAAGTTACAGTGAAGATTAAATTGAGTTGGTTGGACAAAACGTCTCGGTTACGGATGTAACCCTCGTTCCCTGAGTAGGGAACGGAGACGTTACGTCGGATGACGGAGAATGGGGGTTTCGCTTAGAACACCTATCGACTTCGAGTATTAAAAAACGAGCCAATGGCAAAGAAATGCCATGGGTCTGCGGAATTTGCATAATGTATCTCCGCCTCACCGCGTGAGTATTTAAGGAGAGACACCTGCAACAGCAGATCATGTCTTCGCTGAGGAGCCGAGACTGAACTCAGGCGTCTACCCAGCAGTACAGCGGAAGTGGCAGGGAGACGTAACGTCTCCGTTCCCTACTCAGGGAACGAGGGTTACATCCGTAACCGAGACGTTCCCTTTCGTAGTCACTCCGAGTTACGTCGGATGACGGAGAATGGGGGTCCCCGTGTAATCACGCCACCTTCACAGCTGTCTTCCAGTGCCCTGCGAAGTCTGACCTCCCTGTCGTGATGTAGGCACGGACGAAGGAGTCCTACTAACACAGGAATACCAAGGTACACTGGGAAGCATATCTCAGGGAAGATATGCCGCAGCATGCCTACCCGTAGGGAGGACTTAAGAATACACATATGGCCCGAGGGGGCTTCATATGGAGGAACACTGGAGTGACCAGCCCGTAGGGTGGCAACTACTTTCAACTCCAGGAGTGGCAGGTGACTTGCCGAGGGAAAGACACATGCTCAAAGAGGCTTACAGTGGAAAATACACATGTGGGGGTTACTCAGAGGAGGAACCATGCACACGGAGGCACCTAGCCGACGCACAGGCAATAGACACTGGCGCCAGCGTCAACAGTGCTGGAGGAACTCAGGGCTTCAGAGGGGAAGGCTCACCTGAGGAAATATCGCACGTATCCAGTCCGTGGAGTGGAATGGCGAGCAAGCGAGACACTTAACAGCTCCCATGTTAGCCTGAAAAAGACAGTACATGGGCGGAGACTGGCTCCACTCGGAGATTGTAGAATCTGGCGAATGTGTTAGGTGTCGCCCAGCCTGCAGCTCTGCAGATGTCTGTTAGCGAGGCGCCACGCGCTAAAGCCCAAGAGGACGCCACACTCCGGGTGGAGTGGGCGGTCACACCAAGGGGGCATGGTCGACCTTGCTGCTGGTATGCCAAAACAATGGCGTCCACTATCCAGTGAGACAACCTTTGTTTGGAGAGAGCCTTTCCCTTCAGCTTCCCACCATAACAGACAAAGAGCTGGTCTGAGGTCCTGAAACACTGCGTCCTGTCTACGTAAGCACGGACTGGACAGAGCAGTGCCAAGGCTGGGTCTGCCTCCTCCAGGGGCAGCGCTTGCAGGTTCACCACCTGGTCCCGGAAGGGAGTGGTGGGAACCTTGGGCACATATCCAGGCCCGGGTCTCAAGATCATGTGAGAGTGACCGGGCCCGAACTCCAGGCACGCTTCGTCAACGGAGAATGCGTGCAGGTCCCCTACCCTCTTGATAGAGGCCAATGCAACCAGGAGCGCTGTCTTCATAGACAGGAACTTAAGCTCAACTGATTGCAGAGGCTCAAAGGGAGCCCTCTACAGGGCATTTAACACCACTGAGAGGTCCCAAGAGGGAACGAGAGGAGGGCGAGGAGGATTCAGTCTCCTCGCTCCTCTCAGGAACCTGACGATCAGGTCGTGCTTCCCCAGAGACTTACCTTGAACTGCTTCGTGATATGCGGCGATAGCGGCCACATACACCTTCAGGGTGGAGGGAGACAGCCTTCGCTCCAGCCCATCTTGCAGGAAGGAAAGCACGACACTGATCGAGCATCTCCTGGGGTCTTCTCGGCGAGAAGAGCACCAGTTGACGAAGAGGTTCCACTTCAACGCATAGACATGTCTCGTGGACGAAGCTCTAGCGGAAGTGATGGTAGCCACCACCGCAGGTGGTAGGGTACTCAAACCTGCCTCGTCCCGTCCAGGAGCCACACGTGGAGGCTCCAAAGATCGGGACGAGGGTGCCACAGGGTGCCCCGTCTCTGAGAAAGAAGGTCCTTCCTCAGAGGAATGGGCCAAGGAGGTGCTGTCGCGAGGAGTATCAGTTCGGAGAACCAGGTCTTGGTGGGCCAGTATGGGGCGACCAATATGACCTGTTCCTCGTCCTCCTTGATCTTGCACAGAGTACGTGCGAGAAGGCTCACTGGGGGAAACGCATACTTGCGTAGGCCCTGCGGCCAGCTGTGCGCCAGTGCATCCGTGCCGAGCGTGCCCTCGGTCAGGGAGTAATACAGGGCGCAATGGGATGAGTCGTGGGAGGCAAACAGATCTATCTGTGCGTCCCCGAACTGGTCCCATATCAGCTGGACCGACTGGGGATGGAGTCTCCATTCGCCAGAGGTTGGCCGGAGCTGTGACAGCTCGTCGGCTGCAAGGTTCCGCACTCCTGGAATGTAAATAGCACGAAGGGACCTCAGGTGCTTCTGACTCCATAAGAGGAGGTGGCGTGCGAGTTGCGACATACGGCGAGAGCGTAGACCACCCTGACGGTTGATGTACGCTACAGTCGCGGTATTGTCCGAACGGACAAGTACGTGTTGACCCAGGAGCAACGCGTGGAAGCGGTGCAGGGCAAGGCGTACTGCCAGCAACTCGAGGCAATTGACATGCATCTTTTTTTTTTAAGGCGCTGGGGTCCTGTCCAGGAGCCCGCGGCTGCATGTCCATTGCACATGGCGCCCCAGCCCGTGGCAGAGGCATCTGTGGAGACGACAGCATGCCTGGAAACTCGTTCTAGGGGAACTCCGGCCCGTAGAAAGCTGAGGTTCCGCCACGGGGTGAAGGTCTGACGGCAGGTCGGAGTTATTGGAACTCTGAGCGTACCGTGATGCCATGCCCACCTCGGGACTCGGTCGCGAAGCCAAAGCTGAAGCGGTCTCATATGAAGCAATCTGAGCGGCGTACCGCAGCTGCAGATGCAGATGCCATATGCCCCAGGAGCCTCTGAAAAAATTTCAGTGGAACCGCACTCTTGCGCTTGATAGTCTCAGGCAAGTCAGCATAGGCTGAGTGGAGAAGGCGACCAAGTCCATACCGAGAAAAGAGCTCCTCTGCACGGGGCAAAGTTTACTCCTTTCCCAGTTGACCCGAAGGCCCAGACGAGCTAGGTGCCGGAGCACTTGTTCCCTGTATTCGCAAACCTGGTCTCAGGAGTGAGCTTAAGACAGCCAGTCACCGAGATAGTTCAGGATGCGAACCCCGTGTTCCCATGGAGGAACAAGGGCTGCCTCAACAACCTTGTGAAGGCGCGAGGAGACAGGGCTAGCCCGAATGGGAGAACAGCGTACTGATATGCGCGCGCCCTGACAGCAGAGCGTAGGTACGGTCTGAGTCGAAGGAGAACGGAGACATAAAAGTAGGCGTCCTTCAGGTCGATCGCTGCAAACCAATCCTGTGGCCGCACACATCCAGAAATGCGTTTGGCCAGGAGCATCTTGAACGGCAGCCTGTGAAGGGAGCGGTTCAGATGCGTAGGTCCAGGATTGGCCGTAACCCACCAGACTTCTCCGGGACAATGAGGTAGGGGCTGTAACCCGGACCTCATTTCGGCTGGAGGGACAGTCTCAATCGCACCCTTCGCCAGTAGGGAGCAACCTCCGCTCTCATGATAGGGGCATAGCCACCAACCAAAGTGGAGCGGACTCCCGTGAAGCAGGGAGGAGACCGTGCGAACTGAATCGCATAGCCGAGCCGATGGTTCGCAGACCCAGCGGAACAGAAAGGGAAGCTCTAGTGCAGGCTCCCAACTGTGCCAGCGGAGTGAAGAACCACCGACGTCCCCCCGGTGGTGCAGCGAAGCGGAATGACCGGCCCAGACGAGGACGGCATAGCGGCCCGGTGTGGGGGCAAGGTCATAACCGCACCCTGCCAGAGGAGGCCAGGGAAGGACCAGCGTTCCACGGGGGCTTGCTCTGTCAGGGGTCTGGCGACAGAGGGGGACAGGGGCGAAGCGGTCCGTGGACGGCACGCCGTGTCAACCACCTCTGGGACAGAGGGGGACGAGGAGAGCACGGCTTGTGGGCGGCGCTCTGTGTCGTCCGAGAACTCTGTATGCTCAGAGAGGAGAGAGTCAGTTCTTTCTGAATAAGGATTCTTCCCCAGCCCTCCACCGGGGAAAGGAGTGGCCTGCTACCAACTCCTGGAAAGAACTGAGTCTCATCTCTGAGCAGCCCATCTCAGAAGTGCCGCTTAACCCGGCGTTTAGCGGGGTGCGGGACTGGAGAGGGCTGTGGCATCCCCCTACGGTCTTCCAGAGCCAGGCCCGGGTGAACGGGCGTGGTTGGAACCGTGGGAGGGAGCCTTCGGCGGTGGGCAGACTGAGGGATCTGAGCGGACGGCGGGGCCGTCGGGCAGAATAACCTCAATCTGCTCACGGGCGGTTGAGAACTGTTGGGCAGAAGCACTCAACCGCACCGCCGAAGAGGCCGACCTGGGAGATGGGGGTGTCGAGCAGACGGGTCCGCCCGACATCGTGCACATCAGACCGGTCAGCCCCAGACTGGTGAACATCACCTGACTCCGAGAGCGTACGGCCACTTTCGTCGCTCGGAGAGCAAGGTCAGTGGCGGCACACAGCTCACTGAAGAGCCTCGGGTCAGTCCCGCCCTCCTGCATGCTCATGAGCATCTGGGTCAGGTAGACCAGCAGAACGGTCATGAGATGCAGTGAGGCAGCTGCCTGTCCTATGGCACTATAGGATTTCGCCACAGATTACTGTAGACGAAAAGAACTACAGGCTTTGGACGGGTGCTTAGGATTGCGCCGGGAAGCACTCTGAGGACACAGTAGCATGGCAACAGAGCGTTCAACCGGGGGAACCCCAGTGTACCCATGGGCAGCGGCCCCTGAGGGGAGGAAAGGCGGATGAGACCAACGAGAGGACCCGTGATCTCATCATGCACGTCCGGGAGGAAAGATATTGGGGTTTGCCGTGGACGCGTCGGCGGCCTCACCCAAAACCAATCGTCCCGGGAAAGCATGGCCGTCATCTCCGGATCAGACTCAGGCACAGCCGTATGCGCACCAGAGGGTGGCAGCTGTGAAGAGTCGTCATTTCCAGAAGAATCAAGCCCACCTAGTGATGCTGCTACAGACACAGCATCATCCTCTGTAGCTTCAAATGAAAACACACGGGCCACCCGAGGGTAGACTCGTGGAATCATCAGTTCACTAGCGGGCACCGTCATTAAAGAGGGGGGGGGCTGGGGCGTGGACACAGAGTCGGCGCCTTGTTCCAGACCAACACCCTCAGGTCACCCTGTCCACCAGCCGAAGATCGGGTGGTGGATGAGGGGACTCTCACTCTTGCGAGTTCACCGAGTCTCGACCTATATATGACGCGATGATCACGTTCCCAGAGAGAACATGAGTCATCCACGAGCGCTGTTCAAGCATGATCAAAGCCCAAACACACTAGACAGCGCTCGTGCCCATCAGAGTCCGATACCAGTCCGCTGCAACCAGAAATGCACGGGCGAGCCGTCTTTAAAAAGACGTGCCACGTGCGAGCTCTTTTATGAGATGAGAAAAAACTCCGCGATGTTGAAGCGCACAGGGAGACACACACACACACTGGCAGATCACTGCACAGATCAGCAGGCACTGTGAGCTCGCTGCAGATCGCCGTCACACCAACACCGGAGAGAGAGCTCGTCTCGTAGAGCGAAGTCAGAGATGTTTGTGGAGTGAAGAAATACTCTTGGCTCCGAAGCGAAAACATGATCTGCTGTTGCAGGTGTCTCTCCTTAAATACTCACGCGGTGAGGCGGAGATACATTATGCAAATTCCGCAGACCCATGGCATTTCTTTGCCATTGGCTCGTTTTTTAATACTCGAAGTCGATAGGTGTTCTAAGCGAAACCCCCATTCTCCGTCATCCGACGTAACTCGGAGTGACTACGAAAGGGAACTATTTTACATAGATTCTTCCTCAGTCAGTTGTGTTGTCATAACACAATGATTTTGCAGAGATTACAAATAAACCTTAATGTTAACTAAAACGAGTTGGTTGTGTGGAACCATTGTCCATAATTGAATTGAGTTAGTTTAAAGTATAATTTTTTTCAGGTGATCCTCCTGATATTTCATGTCTCTCATCAGGGTCATTGTGAGACCAAGATGGCTCCTGTAGTCACAGTATGATGGGAACAGTGTCAAAAAATCTTGTCACACCCCTACAACTACAACTCGCCTCCCATTTGCTGCTGCCTGGCCCTGTATATGAGAGCATGAACCAGAGTACAGCAATACATACGTCCCTGCAGAGGACAACGAAAGGATATTGCAATCAAATTCAAAACTAAATAATTAGCCAAATGAATCCCAGCAATCAGCCCCAAGGTGCCTGGAATTCATCTGAGAAATCAGGAATCCTGCAGCCTACACCACCACCACCAGCATACCAGGACATTCCTGCTGGATACCCTCAATCCTTTCCGAGCCAGCCAGTGCCCCAGGGCCCCTATGCCCAAGGGCCATATCCAGGGCAATCCGTGGTCGCCGTGCAGCCTACAGTTTTTGTGACCGCCGCTCCACTGGCCAATCCAGTGCCAGATTACCTGGGCTATTCCATCTTTACCATGCTGTGCTGCTGCTTACCTCTGGGCATCGCTGCACTGGTTTTCTCCTGCTCCGTAAGTATTAGTACTTTCCTTTTATTTATTTATTTAATTTATTTAGTCTTTATAAGGATAATTAAACATAACATCTCATTTTAAATCAAATCAAAAAAGCATTTCATGCGATAGAGAAGTCAAAATATTTAGGCATGTATTTACCATGGTTTACATTTTAGTGTTAGGTAATGTAAAATATCAAAAATATAAAGAGGAAGGAGCTTGATAATCATCAAGTTCATAATTACAGGGATTCATTATTTATTTATCATTACCCTTTAAGGCACGCAAAGAAAAAACTATAGAAAAATTAGTATTAATTATTTATACTGTATGAAAAATTATTTCTATTCTAATTTGTGGTTCTTTGGGGGAACATGTTTTTCTGTTGATTATCATTATGAGCCTCTATCAATGGTTATGTTCATAAATGGAAAAAAGTAATAATTTTGCATTGTGGTTTGGAGAATGTATAGATGGATTATTCTGCACTGACATCAGTTTATACTGCCCTACAAAGGCTAAGAGCAGTATCTTCAATTTTTCACAAAATGTTTTTTTGCACAAATAAAAAGTGCAGGATCTGCTCTACAATCTGTTAAAATTTCATATGGCTACCTAATAAATTTCTTATATAAATTTACATTTTTAGTTGCAGTATTGTATGGAAAAGTAGAGTGAAACCAAGGCAGAATGCAGTATCTGCCCGTACTGCAGTCTGTTTCACTATGATACTGCAGTTTGCCTTTGTGTGGCATGAGTCAGGTTTTATAGCATACTGTATATGTATATAGCTCATATTTCATTTATTGATATATTGATTCCCTGAATGATTAAACTTAAACTGTTTGTAATTACATGTGAAGACCCTTCCCAAACTGAAATAAAACCAATACGTTAATGGTTGCCATAAAAAAACAGCACTTTTGTGATACAATTAAAATATATTAATCTAATAACGCGTGTTTTTTGTTTGTTTGTTTTTTGAAAAATATGATTATAATGCTAAAGGGGATGGAAAGTCACAGCTTAGCAGAAAGAATGAAGATGGAGAAAACGGTCAATAAAAAAAAAACAAGAAAACGGGGGTTTACATAATATGCCACATAATTTTAATAGTTTGGTTATAATTAACATATACTGTACTTTTGATGACTATAAGCAGCTGCTGCAGCTGTGTGCAAAGGTTTTGGTGATTTATGATTTATGATATAAGCAAGTGATTATGATCACTTGCTACACTTACTGCTATATGTTAATATATAGTATAAGTCCTATAGTATATACAATTATAAATACATGTTTAGTATAAAACGTATGTATAATGTATAAATGTATGTATAAATAACGTATAAATAATATTTCTGTGGAAATCGTATGCAGAATTATCTGAGGAAGTTTTTCAAAAATTACCCACTCATTTTAATATGTGGTTGAATCTGCAAGCTTAAATTGTAAGCAAAAAATCCCCCACTTTGATCCCACACATTATGGGTGATTCACTACTCAAGTGATTCTAGTAAAGATGTTTATTTTTTATTTATTTTTTATACTGCAGTGATAACTAATACATGTTTTGATCTTGACATTCAGTGCTTAAATCATTTCATAACTAAAAAAGAGATGCATCTGAACAACTAAACAGGTCAGGGGCTGTTACAATTTGAGCTATATGTAAGCATTATAAAGTTCCTTCTTCCAGCAGATAACTGCCATGCTCCACTGATAAATACACAGATGGGCGTTGGTTGGTCCAGTTTTTTGTCTCGCAAATGACTTTCAGTTCGTGAGAAAGAGGTGTGGCACTGCAGACCCCCAAAAGCAACACATTTTTAAGAGAAAACTATTATTATAGTTTAGTTATTTAATCCAGTATAGGCTACATAATTTTACTGAAAACAAAAGCTAAGAATCAGTGTTCACTCAGAAATTGAAAGTAAATGTAACAGCATGTTTTCAAGTAACAGCTACACAAATTATTAGAAATTATAAAGTAAAGTTTATACTTTCTCTAAGTAAATTTTACTCACCATTTATAACATTTTCTTAGGTTATGCTTATAAAAATATTGTTAATATTTATTATTTTGAAATTCCTGAGTAATGTTTCCTGTCACGTGGTGAGGTTGAAGCAAGGAGGAAGCAGGATCCAAATGCAGCACGTTTATTCAATTTTTTTTAAATAACTGTTCCCTTTCGAACGGTCACTTCGTATTGCGTAGCTATACGCAGTGGGGAAACTCCTTTTCCTTGATTTACTGAAGCCTATATGTAAAACGCATTTGCAGCTGCACAGCTAGCACACTGAGCGTCGGACACGCTCATAGGCTGTGCTGCAGCAACTGCACATCCAATGGCGCGGGCGACTCTGACGCGCGACCAATGAGCTAGCCCAACGTCAGAGCCCGCCGAGGGGGCGTGGCCCAGCCTATATAGACCCCCGAATTCGCCATTATAGCAGATTTTACTCCTTCAGCGACAGTACACATGTCCCTGAGCTTTTTACTGTGTATTCGCCGTCGAACAAGCCTTTCAGCCTGAGCGAGCTTCTCTTCAGCAGACTTCGCCTGCACGTCGATTGTCTCCTGACGCCGTCTCACCTGTGGCTATCCGGCGACATCCTATATCCTTTGCATTATTATATTGTGTTCTTTTCAGTATGCCTCGTTCATCCTGCGCCACGTGCGGAGGCCGTCTGCACGAGGCAGACCAGCACACGAGCTGCATTTCCTGCCTGGGTGTCGACCACGCAGAGAATGCTCTCTCTGCCGGCGGATGTGAGGCATGCGACAGCATGCCTATCTCCGTGCTGCGCAATCGGCTAGCTCTCTCTCGGGACGGCGAGGCCGCTTCAACCACGCTTTCCATTCCGAGGAAGAAGAAGCGTCGCAGCCAACGGCAACTGGAGGGTATGGAGATTTGTGAACGCACGCCGGCCGCGTCCCCGCGTGCTTCACTTTCTCCGACTCAAACGCCATCACCGGTCCTGTTCGCAGGAGACCAGACGCCAGCCTCTGAAGTCGTCCTAGCACGGAGGGGAAAGAGAGAGGGCTCGTGTCTCGCGCTAGCCGGACCACCCTCGAAAAAAACAGCAAAACTTCCCACAGCTCCCTGTTCAGTTCAGGCGGCTGGGGATTTTATTATTGTAAACAGGCCCCCAGCAGTGAGCGCGTCTTTGCAAACAAACGCCGTTTTCACGGCGACCCAAATAAAGCACAAAAAGAGCATGTTTCACAATCACAACACACGGGTTCACGGTCCCCCTTCACTAGGCGGCCCCCGCCCTGTTGTAACACTGACTTCCCCCCGGGCAAAAGCCTATATAGTCAGTCAAACACTCAGTATGTGCACAAATCACATTATAAGGGTATCAGGTCCCCCTATGTTAGGCGGTCCCCCCCATTCAGTGTGTCACGCCCTAGCCACACGAGTGATGGCCTGGCAAGCCATCCCTGGTGTGTCGAGTTGGGTCATAAACACTATAAAGCGAGGCTACTCGCTCCAATTCGCTCGCAGACCCCCGAAATTCCAGGCGGTTATCGAGACATCGGTGAGAAGCGGCGTGGATCACGTGCTTCGCACCGAAGTTCAGGAATTATTAGCAAAAGGAGCGATAGAGTCAGTCCCTCCCGCGCTAATGTATTCGGGGTTTTACAGCCGCTATTTTCTAATTCCAAAGAAAGACGGCGGGCTCAGACCCATACTAGATCTTAGGCGTTTGAACAGGGCTCTCATGAGACGGCCTTTCAGAATGTTAACACTCAAACAAATTCTCGCGCAAATTCGCCCGGGGGATTGGTTTGTTTCAATGGATCTGAAAGATGCATACTTTCATATTCAGATCGACCCTCGTCACAGGCCATTTTTGAGATTCGCCTTCGAGGGGAGGGCATATCAATACACCGTTCTGCCGTTTGGTCTGGCTCTGGCACCCCGTACATTCACGAAATGTATGGATGCAGCGCTCTCCCCACTGAAAAGCCAGGGAGTGCGTGTGTTGAATTATCTCGACGACTGGCTGGTGCTAGCGCAGTCGAGAGACAAACTAATAGTTCACAGGGATTTGATTCTCGGCCATTTAAAATGCCTGGGTCTCACAATCAATGTTGCCAAAAGCGAACTGAACCCCAGCCAGACTGTGGTCTTTCTGGGCACGGTTTTAGACTTGGTGACAATGAAAGCGCGGCTCACTCAAGAGCGCGCGCTCTCTGTGCAGACACTGGCAGCCGCATTCAGGGCGCGCGAGTGCGCGCCTCTGAAGAGGTTTCAGAAACTGCTTGGTCTAATGGCAGCCGCATCATCAGTACTCCACATGGGATTACTGCACATGCGCCCGCTGCAGCACTGGCTGAAACGCCGTGTGCCAACCCATGCATGGCAGTCAGGCAGCCTGCGCATTATGGTGAATCACGGGTGTTTAAGAACACTGATTCCCTGGCAGGCTCAGGACTGGTACCGCAAGGAGGTGACCATGGGGATAGTTTCCAGGAGGAAGGTGGTTTTTACAGACGCATCCAACATGGGTTGGGGAGCGCTGCACGAGGGCAAGCCTGCCTCCGGCCTCTGGTCGAGCACGGAGCAGAGCTTACATATCAACTGTCTGGAAATGAAAGCAGTTGGTTTGGCCCTGGAAGCTTTTCTGTCAAACCTCAGGGGTCACCACGTCCTGGTCCGTACAGACAACGTGTCTGTGGTGGCCTACATAAATCGCCAGGGCGGCATCAGGTCAGGCAGCCTGTATGCTATGGCGAGGGACCTCCTCATGTGGGCACAGGCCAATCTGAGCTCTCTGAGAGCAGCGCATGTCCCGGGCGTCCAGAATGTGGGCGCGGATATGCTCTCAAGGGGCAACACTCCCCTAGGCGAGTGGTCCCTGAATCCTCAGAAGGTCAGTCTAATATGGGAGATGTTCAGCGAGGCCGAAGTCGACCTTTTCGCCTCGAGAGCCAACACCCACTGCAGGGTGTTCTTCTCGAAAAAAAGGGATGCGCTGGCTAATCTCTGGCCCAGCCGCCCCCTTTACGCTTTTCCCCCCGTCTCGATGATCCCACAAGTTATCGAGCGGGTCAGGGAGAGCGGATGCCCAGTCCTTCTGGTGGCTCCTCTCTGGAAATCCAGACCATGGTTTCCGGAACTGGTTCAGTTGTCAGACACGACCCCCTGGCCTGTTCCGATGAGGAAGGATCTCCTCACACAGGCCAACGGAACGATATGCCATCCCCGACCCGATTTATGGGCCCTCCATATGTGGCCCCTAAACGGGTACCCGGGGACCTTCCTGACAGGGTCTTAAGCACTATCTCTGAAGCAAGGGCCCCGTCTACTCGGCGCCTTTATGCTTTAAAGTGGTCGGGTTTTTCCAGCTGGTGCTCGAGAAATCGTGTTGACCCAGAGTCATGTGAGGTTTCGGTTGTGCTCTCCTTCCTGCAGGAGCTACTGGACGCGGGCCGCACCCCGTCCACGCCATAGACTGTAAAAAAATATGGACGTAGTATCCGTGACGTCACCCGTAGGTTTCTGAAGAGCGTTTTTGAAGCCTAAAGTGGGCGGGGCTAACCGTCGCCATCTTGGCAGCGCGTCACCTCTCGTCACTACCGGATAAAATAAAATGGGCAAAGAGGCGGGACGTGGGTGGAGCAGAGGTGCTAATCCTATATGCTACTGGCCTCGCGCTAAAGTGACAGCTGATTGAAGATTAAAGCCAATAGTTAAAGTTCATTTTTTTGCCTTTCGAAATATTATAATAGTTAAAAGACGTAATTAAAAGTGAGACTATTTACTTTACTTTTTTTCATAACTTTATTAATCCCAAAAGGGGCAATTAGTTAAGAGCATGTAACGTTAGGCTATACAACAGTACATAACACAGATCACACACATTTCTCACAACATACAAGCAGTCAACTATGTGTATCGTGATGCATTATTATTCTGCTAGTTAAAAATGTATTATCATGCAGACAGTTACTTACAATATTGCTCTGAGCTTGTGCGTGTGACAGTGATTCATGCACATACATGTCAGTCAGCATGGCATCGCACGTCAAGTTCGTAAAAGAGCTTTATTCAGTCTGATTTTCATCTGATATCATCTGATTTGGGCCGCCTCTCAATTTCTCAGATGGGTTAAACCAGCAATTAAAGATTTTACCTCAGAAGTTCAGTAAATGCACTAGAAATCCGCGCTCATTTAAGTGTGCATGGACGAAGAGAAAGCTCTGACACCTGCAGGATTTCATCTGACGGTACTTTTTATTTTACACTACAAAGTTAAATAAGCATATCTGTTCCGTGAGAGTAACAGTACCGCATAATGAGTGTGGTCTCTATATCTACAGACGTTTTTAAATCTAAACTCAAAAAAGCAATGAAATTGTCAAGACATCCAGATTAGTGCATGCGAGGGAAACAACTGGAAATACAGCGCTGGTTGTTCTCTCTCCATCCTCGACAACGACGGAATCCAACGGCGTGCATGGGCGAAGGTATAATACGTGTATTAAATTGTATGAAATAATCCCGAAAAAAGCACAAACACAGCTGAGGGTGACGCTAACAGACAGCAGACAAACGACTAGCAGTGAAAGCAGCAGCAATCCACCTGTCACTCAAGTGGCCACGCCCTTAATTATGCAGAACTTTAAGGCTTAATATAATTTCAACGGATGAGTTGTAAAAAAAATTCACCCCCCTCACAGTCGTTATGAAGGGCAAAATTAGCGATATAGACCAAAACAACTATTTGCCACCAGGCTGTAAACATGTTTTTTTCTGCTGTGAAGTGAGGCATTTTAACATAGGGGAGATACAGATTTGACTCGCTTTTGCAGTCAGCCTCAAGCGGCCACTCGATGAATTGCAGTTTAATTCACTTCCGTGTTGGTTTCAAGAGAGAGACGGGGAGGTTGCCGCTTGGTCCACGCTCAAAGTGTACGTGGCAGCCATCGCAGCGCATCATGCTCTGGTGGCTGGCCACTCACTAGGAAGGAATGACCTGGTGGTAAAGTTTCTGAAGGGTGCTAGGAGGATTAACCCCTCCAGGCCCCCTTCGGTGCCGCCTTGGGACCTCTCCACGGTCCTTAGGGCCCTGAGGGGACCACCTTTTGAGCCGCTCCAGTCGGTTGATCTAAAACCACTTTCACTAAAGACTGCTCTCCTGTTGGCATTGACATCTATCAAGCGAGTGGGAGATTTGCAGGCCCTCTCTGTGAGTCCTGCATGTTTGGAGTTTGGATCGGATGACTCCAGAGTCATTCTCAAACCCAGGCATGATTATGTACCCAAGGTGCTCTCAACGCCGTTTAGAGCACAAGTTATTACGCTGTTAGCCCTTCCCCCTTCTGCCGAGGATGGGGAGGTTAATCTTCTCTGCCCTGTCAGGGCGTTGAGAATCTATCTGGAGCGTTCTGCGTCTTTTAGACAATCAGAACAGCTGTTTGTCTGCTTTGGTGGCCGATCTAAGGGTGATCCAGTCACTAAGCAAAGACTGTCCAGATGGATAGTGGATGCCATTTCTTTGGCCTACACCTCAGTGGGTCAGGTTTGCCCCATAGGTGTCAAGGCCCATTCGACCAGAGGTATGGCCTCGTCGTGGGCTTGGTCATCTGGTTTTCCCATTCAAGATATTTGTGATGCGGCCGGCTGGTCCTCGCCTTCCACATTTATGAAGTTCTATAATATGGAGGTACCTTCCATGCAGGTGAAGGTGCTTTCGGTATGATTGAGACCTGACAGTGGCTGGTCTTGTCTACAAAAATCACTGTGCATAATCACATACATATTAATATAAACCCGCTTCGGCCGGTAATAAAGGTATACTAATAATCCCGACGGTGTCTGGTTTTGTTAGTATATTCTGTTAGTTGTTACTGACTTTATATATATTATACAGACCCGACGGTGTCTGGTCTGTTATATATATACGTATATGCATATGTTATTGGGTTCTGGCTTGTTCTGTTAGCTCAGGGGTCCTGAGTTGCAGTGCAACCAGTTACTCAGGGTGCGGCGTTTTGCATGGCGTCCCCACTGCGTATAGCTACACAATACGAAGTGACCGTTCGAAAGGGAACTACTCGGTTACTATCGTAACCTCAGTTCCCTGAGAGAGGGAACGAGTATTGCGTAGCCGGCCACACTATGGTAACTGGTGAAGTTGTCGCTTCAGTCGTATAAACCTGCTATAATGGGAATTCGGGGGTCTATATAGGCTGGGCCACGCCCCCTCGGCGGGCTCTGACGTTGGGCTAGCTCATTGGTCGCGCGTCAGAGTCGCCCGCGCCATTGGATGTGCAGTTGCTGCAGCACAGCCTATGAGCGTGTCAGACGCTCAGTGTGCTAGCTGTGCAGCTGCAAATGCGTTTTACATATAGGCTTCAGTAAATCGAGGAAAAGGAGTTTCCCCACTGCGTATAGCTACGCAATACTCGTTCCCTCTCTCAGGGAACTGAGGTTACGATAGTAACCAAGTAGTTTCTTCATAATTTTCTTAGTTTTTTTTCTAATCAGTTATGTACATTAGGGTTTTATGTTACATTTAATGTTGTTAAATTATTTCTTATTGCATTTTTTAAATTTCAACATGTTACCATGATGGTGTTTAATGTTTGTGTGAATGAAACTGTGCAGCTTCTATATATTAGTATTAACTTTCTTGTGGAAGAGCTGCTTATGATGAGCTTTGATTGATCATTTGACTCACATTACTGCTGTGATTGTTGGCTGTCAATGTATTACAATGGAATAAAACAGATATTAATACTTCAAAAGGTCAGTAAATTAAGATTATATCAGATAATGAAATACGGTTTATTGCTGTAAAATTATATACGGTTAAAAGTCTGTAAAACCTAAAATGTTGCTACCGTATTTTTTACAGGCAAACTCTGGTAACCACAGCTGCCAGTTTTTCCCGTAAATTTAACGGATTTTTTTTACAGTGTATATCTGAGAAGCTTGATTAGTTGGTTCAGGTGTGTTTGAACAGGTTAAAGCTAATGTAAACAGCAGATGTTTAATGTCGCTTGACACTCCGTCTGTCAAAGCTTGGCAAAACAGCCTGAACCGTTCAAACTGATAGAAATGACTAATTACAAAGTAAACAACTCAGAATGAAGATCCATGAGCAAACCAATATTTGTGAGCACTCAGTTAAATGAAAGGTTTACTGCAACTGTTACATGTGTGTCCTGAGTCTCCCCCCCCCTGTCACTGTGTATTTGGTTTATTCATGTGTCTCATGTTGCCCCGTTAGTTCTCAGTTCCTTCACCTGTGTCTAGTTAATTTGCCCCAGCTGTGTCTTGTTCCCCTATCTGTTCTCTGTGTATGTAAACCCTGTGTTCTCCTTCACTCCTGGTCGGTTCTTGTTTATGTAAGATGTGTGTATCCTCTGTCTGTTTTCCTGCCTGTACCAGTTTGATTTATTAGTAAAGTATATTGTTTTTGGAAATCCTGATCTCCTCGTGCTTCCTGCCTACACACACCGTAACAGCAACATAGGATTTGCATTAGCATTAACATTAATTTGCATTATTACCAATAAAAGTAAATGAAATGTTTAAAACGTACACAGTTGAAGACTTATTGTTGTGACTTGGTTTTAATAAATAAACATAAAAATATATAATTTTGCTTGCTTGTTAAAGTAAATAGTGTTTCAAACACCTTTGACCTGAAACATTCAATCAAATGGAACTTAAACTTTATATGTTGAACTATAAGAAAACCCATCCACAAAGTGGAGTTTGCTTCCTCATTTGAGAATTCCCCCCTGTGCCATTGGCTCATAGAAATTCAGAATGAGAACAGAAGTGGTTAACATTATGTTTTACTATTGTTTTCACAGACTCAAAATGCCAACTACTCAGGACAGCAAGCATTAGCAGAGAAGAACTCCAAAACGGCACGCACCCTGAATCATGTCGCCGTTGCTATTGGGCTTGTTGTCACTATATTGGTGATTGTCTTAAAGGTTATGGTTATTAAGAATAGATAACAGCTATTAGAGATGTCATGTTTGGATGCAGATTAGAAACAGATTTGGTTCTCTGCATTTGAAATGTTATTTGCTCAATGTACTTAAAACATACAATGATTATGGTATGTTTAAAAACAATGAAAGCTTTGATTAGCTAATTAAATTTTATTATGAAAAACAGTACTTTTTCTCTTTTTTTTCTTAATTATTGAATTACATTTTCAGTAATTAATAACATAAATATATTCTAAGTGTATATGAGACTGCCGTCTTATTTTATAGAAAACTGTAAAACTAACCCATTGACAATGCATTTTCTGTTCTCTTTACTTATATACTGTGGCCGAGAAAGCACAACGCACTGCAACTGAAGAAAACACATGCAAGTAGAAAAAACACCAGCAAATTAAGAAAACATCATCAGTTTGACAACACGTGCTGTAACTCAAAACACAACCAAATACAGAAACGCGCTGCAAACAGCGCAGACCACAACTGAAATGTTTCAATTGGACCCCAATAAGTGACAAACCTGGCTGAGATATGCTTTTTGTTCTCTACTTATCAGTGGTGTTGGTGATTGTATGTGCGTTGTGAGTATTTGTGAGTATCTATTGTAAGACTGCAAAAACTAAGAAATTAAAGCTTTAGCGCAAGTTCTTCCGGGAAGACTCAATCGTTACGTCACCGATTACCTTCTCATTATCTGACCGTGCTCTAAAAACGTGTAGTATAAAAGATCGAAACTTACACATGCCTGAGTTTGCAGATGCTGACGCCTTCATTCATGCTCACGTTCAGTTGCCAACCAACATGTCTCGGGACACGCATCTTGTTTATGATTATCAAGTTCCGACGATGAATTCGTCCCGCCGTCTCTCCTGCTGCACGTCGCAGTTTGCGCATTCAGTGTCGCATCTCCCCATGGGCACAGCGGTCTTCGGAGAGTTTGATCAGCAAGGTCTATCAAGAGAAGTCCTGCTCCTTCTAGGCCCAAAACACCCTGGGTAACCCATCAGTTCCATTTCCATGACATCAAAAGCCTCAACATCGTCAGCTCAGACAAAATAATCCGGCAGGAAGAGAACGTACTCGGTTACTGACGTAACCTCGCTTCCCTGGGAGTAGGGAGCGAGTATTGCATAGCTAATGCGCAGTGGGGAAACTCCTTTCCTCGAGAAATATTGAAGCCTATATTTTAAAACGCACAGCAGCTGCACAGCGAACAGAGCGTCTAGCGCCAATTGGCTGTGCTGCGGCAACTGCACATCATATGGCGAAGAGCCTCGGACACTCGAACCAATCAGGTGACTTGGCGCCAGAGCACGTCAGAGCCCGCCAGAATGGGCGTGGCTTATGTCTATAAGAAGCCCCTATTTTCGCCCATAGAACAGGTTAAATCGACTGAAGCGACAAACACTGACAGATTGCAATAGTGCGGCAAGTTACGCAATACTCGTTCATTACTCTCAGGGAACCGAGGTTACGTTAGTAACCGAGTACGTTCCCTTTCGAGAATGGTCACTTCGTATTGCGTAGCTAATGCGGAGTGGGGAAGCAATGTAACACGCCGCACCATTAGCAACTGGCTCTAATCCAGGCAAGGTACCTCCATGTTATAGAACCTAACAAATGTGGACGGCGAGGACCAGCCAGCCACCGCACATATGTCTTGAATTGGCACACCACTGGACCAGGCCCACGAAGAGGCCATTCCTCTTGTAGAGTGGGCTCTAGCGCCTATGGGACAAACCTGGCCCACCGAGGCGTACGCCAGAGAGATGGCGTCCACTATCCATCTGGACAGTCTCTGCTTCGTGATCGGTAACCCCTTGGTGCGACTGCTGAAGCATACAAAGAGCTGATCTGACTGCCTAAACGGTGAAAAATGCTCCAGGTAGATTTTTAGAGCTCTGACAGGACAGAGCAAATTAGCCACCCCATGTTTCTCCGAGGGTGGAAGTGCTGACAATGTAATAACCTGCGCTCTGAAAGGAGTTGAGAGCACCTTGGGTACGTAACCATGCCTTGGCTTGAGTGTGACCCTGGAGTCACCAATCCCAAATTCCAAGCAGGAAGGGCTCACAGAGAGCGCCTGCAAATCTACCACTCGCTTGACTGTTGCCAGGGCCAGCAGCAGAGCAGTTTTCAGCAAAAGTGGTTTAAGATCAGCCCACTGCAGCGGCTTAAACAGGGGACCCTTCAGGGCCTCAAGGACCTTGGAGAGGTCCCAAGCCGGTATAGAAGGGGGTCGGGGGGGATTCATCCTCCTGGCTCCATTGAGGAAACGAACGACAAGGTTATTTCTCCCCAGTGACTGGCCAGCCACAGGAGCATGGTAAGCTGCCGTGGCTGCCATATACACTTTGAGCGTGGATGGGGAGCGACCTGCATCCAGAAGCTCTTGTAGGAAGGAGAGTACCACTGACACCTCACATGACTAGGGCTCGAGGTCCCTAGCTGTGCACCAGCTGGTGAATACTGACCACTTCAGAGCATAGAGGTGGCTGGTAGACGGTGCTCTAGCCTCAGTGATGGTATTCAAGACCTTTTCTGGGAGGTCCCAGGATACCCATTGAAGGGCCACATATGCAGTGGCAGATTTAGCAAATTGGGGGCCCAATGCAAAGGTAGTATGGGGCCCCCCATCCGATCTTTAAAAGAGAACGAAAATAAAAATAAATTTCATTTTTTGAAAAATAAACCATTAAATGGCACTTTCTAGAGAGTTTTGTGCAAAGAAATATAGAAAAAAATAGGTCTAGCAAATCTTATATTTCTGTAATTCACACAGATCAAACACAAATATGCTGACTGAATAGATTGCTAGTTGAGAAACACTGCTTTAATTAATGTTTGTATGATGACTTTGTGAAAGGTTAACTAAACAGCATGAGCCGTCTTCCAGCTAGCCAGTAAGTTATTTGGCAAATTTCATTCATATCTGTATTATGCTATAGTTTACATTTCTTACAGATAATCACGATGATCATTGCGTTTGTCTTACCGAATGTGGTAGCTTTATGCAATTACAGTTTGTCTATAAACATTTTTTTTATTAATGCCGACAGTAAAATGTTGCCAGATATTGCTACGAAAAACAAGAAAAACAAAACAAAATAATAATAATATCCGAAATAAGTTCAAAGCTTGTGTTTTGGAAATAAGGTTTATATATCACTAACCCTAACATGCAACTTTCCACTTTAATAACTTCCTAAAGAGTCACATTAAATCAGAAAAACCGGTCCAGGAGACTACTGCCACCTTTCCATTAGGTGGATCTGGCAACACGGAGGCTGCACCCGCGCCCTCACTCACAACGCGCTCTTAAGCCCCGTTCACTGCGCTAGCTTCTCGCAGCAACATGAATGACAAACACTCATATGAGGTGGTTTAAACGGCTAATTAATCATTCAGAGAGTTTGGCATTTTATTTTTGAATGTAAAAAAAAATTACAGAGTTCCGGACCTCGATCACCTCATAGCTGGCTACGACCATGGACTTGTAACATATCGTTAGCATTGTTGTCATTGTCAGCGGGCATCACAAAAAAGTTTGTTACCTTCTGCAATTTTCCTAAAAACGTTTTGCTTTCCTCCCGCTTCCTGCTTTTTCAGCACCGCTTGGGTCGCTTCGCTTCATTTTTACTCTGTCTATGTACACTCTGTCTGTCACTGTCTGTTAATCACTTATTTTTCTCCGTCAGTTTTTTTGGCGCATTACAGCCTTGACACTTTCGCACGCAGAAAGTGAGATAATGGAATAGTCCAATGTAGTGAGGTGGGGGGCCCCCTCCTGTCTGCGACACTAATGATTTGATGCCTTTTTTCACAAATGTTTTTTAGAAATATATAATTTGCGAAAAGTAAAAAAAAAAAAAAAAAAAACTTAAGCATAATTTAATGGGGCATTTTGGGGGCCCCTAGGCAGCTCGGGGCCCAAGGCAATTGCCAACCTTTGCCTAATGGTTAAGTCCGCCCCTGCACATATGGAGGGCCCATAAGTTGGGGCGAGGGTGCCATATCGTCCCGTTCGCCTGCGTGAGGAGATCCCTCCTCACTGGCACCGGCCAGGGAAAAATGTCCATCATCTGCGCCAGCTCCGGAAACCACGCCTGGGTTTTCCAAAGGGGGGCTGGAGGACTGGGCATCTGCTTTTCCTTTATCCTTTCCTTGATCATTTTAAATTCATATCATTAAGATCTTTTAATACTTAAAATTAAGATCTACAATTACAGAAATATGGAATAATCGCTGTAACATGCAACCTTTTTCCGGTAACTACTTTAATCCATCGATATGTGTGATACAAATATCATATGATAGGCATCTAAATATTAAATGTACAGAGAAGGCAGACTAAGGATGCTCAGTTCAAGGCCAAAAAGCGTTAACTCAGTATAACTAACAGTCATATGACTAGGTTATATCATTAAACCAATTACCAGAACAAATCTCAAGTCAAGAAGACTCGAGTGACATTTATATATATGTATATATATTTTTATATATATGTAGGGGTAGCCACTACAGCAGCTGAATGTGGTGTTCTACTTCAGCTATCAAAATCCTGGCCAGATGGTCTTCCTCTGCTTTTAAATCTTACATAAGACCCGAACAGAGAGTCATCCTCGAAGCTCAGCAAGCTCTCTAGTAACCGTTCAGGTAAATCCCTAAGCAACTACTGGTGGTGGTGTAATTAAAAAATAATAAAATAATAAAAAACAGATTGCCGAAGGTGGCCCTGTATGAAAGAAACACAAAAGACTGCCGGTGGCCCTGTATGAAAAAAAACAACAAAAGATGCCTGGTGGCCCAGTATGAAAGATAAAGAAAAGATGGCCAGTGGCCCTGTATGAAAGAAAGCAAAAGATGGCCAGTGGCCCTGTATGAAAGAAAACAAAGTGAGAAAATTCCACAGCGTCTCAGGTCTCTATGTCGCTAGTCTCAGGTCTGTGGCTAAAGCCTTCCCCAGCCTTACACATGCTCCGCCTGAGACCAGGCTGTATCTATCAGGGGCCTTTCGTCTGAGGAGGCAAGGTAGGCAGTGCTTCCTAAAAAAAATGGAATGAGAAATGAATCCACATTACAAAAATAAACCAATGAAAAAAATATGCCATTAAAAAATGTGTGCTGTTTGACAGCGACACCTGTGGTTAAAGTTACAGCGGGTTGTGGCGTCTTTCTTGCCTCCCTGAGCCCATTGAGTTTGAGGTCTGAGGGGTAATTGAGAATGAATGGGTAAAAGTCACAGGAGAGGACGCTGTTCATCAGATTGTACTACCCACATACACTGCATGTGTTTAATGTGTCTTCAAGATGGAAGATCTTTTAAGAAACCCCCAATGAATTTAACAATGTGAGGATAAAATAATTTTTTTTTAAATTACTTTTATTTTACTTACATTTTAGCAGAAGAGTTTGTCAATAACTGTTTAAAACAAGATGTGCAACACAAGTTTCAACCACAACTGTGCAGGAAGTGATCCGTCTGACAGTTTAACACCCACACCTGAGAATTTATGTGAAGTGAATTTCGTCAGACAAGCAAACAACCAAAAATACCACAAAGACTGTTAGTTCCCATCAAACAACATCAACATAGTTAAAAGTGTTTGTCAAATACCCAAATCAGGATTGATTAACAGGAACCTGGGGCCAGTTGTTCAAAACATTTAAAGGGTTAGTTCACCCCAAAATGAAAATTCTGTCAGTAATTACTCACCCTCATGTTGTTCCAACCCCGTAAGACTTTCGTTCATCTTCGGAACACAAATTAAGATATTTTTGATTACATCTGAGAGCTGTCTCACTCCTCCATAGGCTTCTAAAGGGATCGAAACTTGATGGCCCAGAAAAGTTAAAGACATCGTTAAAATAGTCCAAGTGACTGGCTCTATCTTTAAGTTTATCAAGCGACGAGAATACTTTTTGTGCTCAAAAAATAAATAAATAACGACTTTATTCAACTATTCATTTCTGTGGGCCTTGAGATTTCACGTGTAACTGCACAAAGCTTCTGTGCTGTACGTCACACGTAGGCTCACTATTGGCTGACGCTGGTCATGTGTGTGATACGTGTGACGTACAACCTAGAAGCGTTGCGCAGTTCCACCACGTGAAATCTTGAAAGTGTAAAGTTTTACTACATTTTCCTCCTGGAATCCACCTTGAAATCCAGCCCGTGATTGGGATCAGGATAATCCTGTTTTTTTTGGATCAAACTGAAGGTTTCATCCAGATTAAAACTAGGATTGGATTCCATGATCTAATCTGATTTCAGATTCCTTCTTTCCCTTTTGAACAACCCATTTTCAAGATTTGATCCAATCCGATAACCAAAATACGATCAGTTTATCTTTGAACAGTTAGCCCCTGATTTTAAAAAAGGAAGAAGAAAAAAGAAGAAGTAAAAAAAAACAAAAAAAAAAAACATGCTCAGGAATCATTAAATCATCTCCATATGTCTCCCGGTACTTCATTTTCCTGAACTCATGAAGCTATGTTGATTCCACCAGGTGACGTCTGCAGTCAAACTGGAAAAGTTAGTCAACAGTGAATCTGTGCCAAAAATCTTGTCACTCCTCCCCTTACTCTACAACACAACCCAGCTACCAGTAACCAGAACTTGACACTAGAGGATGACACGGGAGTGGATTTTCACTCCTGTCCCGTCCCACTCCCATAGAAAGAAATCTTGTCCCGTCCCACTCCCAGAGCAAAGTTTAAAAAATAATCCCATCCCATCCCGCTCCTGGTAAATTGACTCCCACTCCCATCCCGCTCCTGTTTAAACTGACTCCCGCTCCTGTACCGCTCCCATATATTTTTTTTCTTCAATTAGTGCTTAGTTAATACATAGAATTTGATTTAATCTGCTCTCCATCCTGTTTTAGACCAGCTGCTGAGCCCCATTTCTAGATTTTCTCCAGAAAATGGAAGACAGCAAATAAAAGAAAAACAGTACATAGTTCACACCATGTCTACAATAGTTTAATAAACCCAAACAGCACATAAAGCTGGATTTTACTCATTTATTGTTGAGTAAACAATACATTTATAGTTTAAATCATGCTCTTGCATAATGAGTCCATCTTAGTTATATGTTGCTGTGTAGGAACAAAAGTGCATCTACATTGTCTGGATTGAGTACACATGTCAATACTTCTGACTTTGCGCTGTAAATAATTTTTTGCCACATCGACTTCTCCGCGGCTGTTAGCTCCCTCCATCACTGCTCTTTGAATTCCGGCGGTAAGCCGTGACAAAAAGCACTGATGGCTTCTGGGACGGCTGGGTCGAGTAGTTATTTTTTAATTGCGTTACATTGTAGGCGTATTAAAAGGAAACTACAAAATGGTGCATTTACTTTTTTCTTTTTTTGTCGTCTTTGCTATTGGTTGATTCCCGCTCCCGTCTGCTCCCGTTAACCATTTATCCTGTACCGTCCAAATCCCGTGATTAATAGCAAAGATGACTCCCATCCTGCAGGAATCCCACGGGAATCCCGGGACCCGTGGGATTCCCGAAAAAATGTCAGCCTCTACTTGACACACGTAACAGATCAATCTTCACCTGACTACACACCGGAGACAGACGTACAGATCTTTCTTATTGCAGGAAAAAAACACAATCCAAGACAAACATGGATCCCAAAAAGTCTCCAATGGAAGTAGGGCAGCCTTTACTTCCACTTCAGCAGAGGCCTCCAGAATACTCCATTGGATTCCCTCCCTCTGAGAGTTATCCCAGCACTTCAGGTCAACCTGCGCAGCATTATGGAGCTCCAGCAGCATCTGGCCCGTACATACAAGGGTCATATCCGGTGCAGACTGTGGTCACTATGCAGCCTCCAGCTAATGTGTCCTTCACTCCACTGACCAATCCAGAGTCAGATTACCTGTGCTATTCCATCTTTACCCTGCTGTGCTGCTGCTTACCTCTGGGATCCGCTGCTCTTGTTTACTCCATCACAGTAAGTATTGGTTCATACACCTGTCTCACCACGCTTAGCACATTTACAAATGATAGGCCTACTCTTCAAAATAAATAAATAATTTAACCTTTATTTTTAAAATAATATAGGGCATAAATATTGTTTTGAATTTGTTTATAGAGCTCTGTTAAAATCACTTTATATTAAGAGCTAAACAAGACTTCACAGGGTCACGGTTCATGTCAGTATAAAGAATCAACATGGAACCGCAGACAATAGAGACAGTCAAAATAATGAGGTCATAGTTGTACTAGAATATTAACCAAGGTTCATATTTTAGAGTTTAAATATGTAAAGAATTACTTAAATCTTCAGAAAGTCTTATTGTTTACAGCCTGCATTTTAATGATTAGGCCTATTTAACGTCATGGATCAAGGTTGAATTTAAATCAAAAAGAGTTTGCTGTTCAAATCAACATTATATTGAGACGTTGTTTGAACCTCTTTAAAATTTCAGCATTGTATTTTTAGCATGTTGTTAACCTTTTACATCTAGGTCTATTTATAGCATTAAATGCTGTTTTGCTTCCAGTAACTTTCGTTTTTAAAGAAAGGGTGTGGCACGCTGAAAAAAAAGGTTACAAAAGGGTTTTCGCAGTGATGCCATAGAAGAACCATTTTTGGTTCCCCAAAAAACCTTTTAGTGAAAAGTTCTTAAAATAATCATTTTTTTTCTACGTTTGAAGAACATTTAAAAAATGTAAAGAAACTTTTTAACTATAAAGAACCTTTCAATGGAAATATTCCATGGATGTTAAAGGTTCTTCATGGATTGGTGTCGATAAAGAACCCTTATTTTTAGGAGTGCATGGTTCAAAAACAACTTTGTGAATTGCTGTCAATTTACAGTAGGCTAGATCCTTTCTCTCTTTTGAGTAAAAAACATAACAAAATAATAAACTATGCATTACAGAAGTTTAAATTACAGAAGTCATCTAGCTATCACTGCTATCGCTTGTTTACTCCAATACTTTAGGCCTGTATTCACCTTATTTTAAACGCAAGATCCATTTTAATTTTGAATGTTCAAGGCTTTCCGTGTTAATTTTCCAGTTAGGCTATTTAAGGCTGCATTTACACTGCAGGTCTTGATGGCCAAATCCGATTTTCTGACTATATATTTTTTTGACGACCCGCTTACATCATCTTTTAAAAGTGACCCGTATCCGATTTTTGCATTTACAATACACTGCTGAAACTACGAAATGTAGACGTTATGACCCGGAAAAGGAAGTAAAACAGCACGAAATACAATGGATGCAGATACGAATAAAAATATCCAGTGTTTTGCTTTCCACAATATTTTTAAAAGTCATTAAGCTTTTTATCTTACGGTGGCACTGTAGCCACGAGCGCTTAAAACCGTGCCTCCCCATATCTCGTGAAATGTCTTCAAACACGGATTTATTTCTGTAACAACCCTGCATTTTGGCCTGCACTGTCTCTTTGCCCCAAACACTCAAAAGACATGAAACCTCCGCATTGCTCCACTGTGTGTATCCTTCGTCCTCCATCGCGCCTATAATAAGTCATGTGATCTCAGTTGGTGGTGTCCACTTGAGTTGACGTCACTTTTTTAATGACGTACGACTCGCATTTACTGGGGAATATCCGATTTGTCTGCTTACATGGCACACGCAAATGCACGTATCCGATTTATTACCACATATGAGTGAGGCCTGAATCCGATCTGAACAAATCGGAATCCATGCGTTTTTTTTCCTGCTTACACGTTCATGGGTCATATCCGATCTGTGCCACATGAGAGGAAAAAATCGGATTTGGGTCACTTGAACCATGCAGTGTAAATGGGGCCTTAGCTGTGCAAAAACAGTTTGGTGATTGACGTTGTAAACAGGTATTTCTTTCCATATTATTTTAATTTATTAACGTAGCCTACTAATAAGCACACTAGTTTAGCGCAAACAGTTTTACCGTTTACCGAGTCAGTCACACGAGAAGCGCCATGCTTAGCTGCGGTTAATGAAAAGGAAAGCCTATACAGAAAAAAATGGCTTCTGTGTTAAAAAAATTATGTTTGCATACTTTACCACAGCTGAAGTGAAATTTGTCAAATACACAGACGTTTCAGATTCGTCTCCATTTAATACGTTATGTAGCCTACTGCTTAATACAGCGTCTGTTTGCAAGAGTAAGTTCAACATAAGCCTATGTAAATAGCCAACCAATGTAGTTGGTCTGTTTTTTTTTAATCAGTTTTATTTTGATAAAAATGACACAATACAATATTGCGATGAAAAAAGATTTTATTGTTATAAAAAGTTGATTTGTGAGCATTAGTGGAACTGATGGTGTTGGATGACCGCACAAGATCGTTGACTTGCGGTGAATTCAGCCAATCGTGAAACAGATGTCGTCATCATGCAAGAATAGAAAATGCCAAACCAGTTAATCTAGTTGTAGTAGCCTAACTTTTAAAAACAGATTTAAAGATAGCAAAAACTAGTGCACAACTGCAAATATAGCCTAATGCACACCAATCACTGATGTTTAAAAACTCTGTGATATGTTTTGAGATTTTTTTTTAAATCAAATATATAACAATTTCTCATTTTCTTCTTAGTTTAAAGGTTGCATTTTTTGTTTTCTTATTGTGTTTATATTCTGACCTGTGAAGACCTTTGATTTGATTTTATGCACGTAATTTAAGAAAGGTTTTATACCAATATTTGTAATATTATTGTAATTTACTTTCACAGACTCGGGATGCTAACATGTTTGGACACCAACCGATCGCACGCAGAAACTCCAGAATGGCTCGCATCCTTAACCATGTCAGTGTTGCTGTTGGCCTTCTCTGCTGGTTGATCACTGTCATCTATATCATTGTTGCTGTCAAGGCAATTACAGACATTAGCAATAGCTATGACAATAACTTTAGACCATATTATAGACCATAAGTAAGAAATATCATGATAGGACACCAGAAAGCTATAGATGGAGAGGGAACATTAAACACATTTTTTGAATACACAGGCATTTGGTGGTCTGCTTTTAAATGTTAGTGTTGCTCAAGTTATTGATATGAGAGCTGTAAGACTCCAAATTTGTAAGGAGCTCAATCTATAGGGCCAGTGAGGAATGATTTGTATATTTCATGGAACTCATCTGCCCTTATTATTATTTACATAATTAAAACACATGCTTTTTTAAAGTTCATTATTGTATATTTAAAACAATGAAAGCTTTGACTATACATGTATCATCAATTAAAACATTTCTTTTTCTTCTTATCTTTATGTTATATCATAAAACTTTGGTAATCAATAAGAAATGGGTCCCACTTTATATTAAGTGGCCCTAATACCTGTGAACTTACATGGTAACTACATGTGTAGTTACATAATTCCTGTTACACATGTACTTACTGAAGTGAAAAAAAGTGTTGTTACTAATGTCCTGTTACACATTTGTACTTACACATACCATTCCGTGGGTTGTTACATATGTGTAGTTACACAAATATTACAGCTGCAGATATACTATGTACCAATGTGTACTTACACTGTAGTTAAATACTATGTACACATGTAGTTACCATGTAAGTTCACAGGTATAAGGGCCACCTAATATAAAGTGGGACCAAGAAATGTATTTAACATTATGAGTCTGATGATTTCTTTGATCAAACTTTAAAAAAGTATCTGAAAGCACAAAGACAATTGTCTGTTTTCCATACTTACATTTTCTAATGTTTGGCCTCCCATGCCGGAAACACGTGTTCGAATCCCGCCCGGAGCGGGGTGAGTAGAATCGGAGGGGTTACATTTGGTGCCGTGACCCGGAAGTGAGGTTTAGGGTAAGTGTAACGGAGGCCAGCTAGTTAGAGCTGTGCGAGTAAACCTCACTCCCCTGGCCACCGGAGGCGCACACATGTGCAGCGCATGCTCACAATGCAAACATAATGCACTGCAAATACTCACACAACCATTATTTAAATGTATGCATATGGGTTATTCTAGCATCATTAAGATACTTTTGTGGTTTTTATTATTTTCAATTAGTTTTTATTTTTGTCATTTTATTAGTTTGTTTTTAAATATGTCTAGGCCAATGTAGCTGTTATTAGTTTTAGTAGGCTACATCAAGTTAAACTAAATGAAAGAACATGCAAACTCCACAAAGAGAGGCCTCCTGGCTAAACTGGGACTCAAACCGGAGACCCTCTGGCTGTGAGGGGACAGTGTTACCACTGAGCCACTGCCTCCATTTACTCCATTTTCTTTAAATCAAAACAGGATCAGCAATAAGAATACAAGATTTTGTCGTTATTGCACTATTCTTTTTGAACTGTAGGCTATTCTTTATTCTTTTTACAAATGTCACCAATAGGCCTATTTGATTTTCTTGATGTTGCTCTGCTGCACATGTAGCGCTCTGTATGTTGTTAGGATGACAAAAAAAATAAATTGTAAAATTTTTAGGCTGGTCCGCTTCGACGAATTCAAAGTGCGAACTCCAGCGCAAGGCTTTAATGGTGCGAGAGTTCAAGGTAAGGTATAGGTTAGCTATACATAATAGATATCAACTGTTTTACGATAAATGTAAAACGACCGACAGCAATCCAGTGATCTCGACTTTTTTTGTCAAATGTTGCCATTTTTATTTTGAAATGAATAAGCATATATAAATGATGTTATTCTGATTCATGTAATTCGTTTGAATGTGACAAGACAAGAAACATTAACAGAGCCATTTTCGGTATTAGCATATGGTTTGAGTGAATGTGTGCATATTTTAAAATAAAAAGTATTATTTGCAAATAGATTAAATGCATTACAATAAATTCTAGTTCTTTTATTATTTTATTCCCTGAAATCCCTTTAAATCCTGGTCCATGGTCAATTCATGATGCCTTCGTCAAATTTTGCGAGGCCTGCTAAAGCGCGAGGCCCTGTGTGGTCGCACACTTCACACAGCTCTTGCTATGGCTCTGACTGTATACAAGCCTGAGGTGAAATGTAAACAGTCACAATGATGACTGACGTAAACTCTCTGGCTAAATAAAAATGTTGGCATTTTATGGCAAGGTATTCCAGATCTGATGTGCATAGCTCTTTAAGACGACGGGTGCTTTCTTTTCTGCACCATTTCTCATTAACCATGATATACACTCCTCTACCCTGGATTTTCCCAGAGTTCTCCATCCTGTCCATGCGGTGAATGGAGAATCCTGGCAGCTTCACAGCATGATCTGGAATGGCTGTCGTGAGCCATGTTTCAGTAAGACAAAAAAGCCATGACAACTCGCTGGAACTTTATTCAGGCTCTAAATTCAGGCTCTAAATAATGACTGGACATTCACTAAAAATATATTAGGCATTGATGTATGTGCCCTGTTTCATACTCAATTTCTCACACTGGCTCTTTTCTCTCATTACCGCCATTGTCTCAGGGAGAGTAATTCCATTGTTTACCTGGCTCAGAGGGATTTCCAAAGGCCAGTCAGGGTCAGGATGAAAACGAGAGCTTGAGTGAAAAGGTCTCTTCCAATATTAATTAAAGTTTGCCTCTCATACATTATAAGTCCATTAGCTAATGCAATAATACAACATAACAAAAAACTAAAGACAAGGTAAAATATAAGAAAATTACAATGTGATTTCAAATGTGATTTGAACGCCATCTCAACTTGTATATAAACTATGAATATTGTTCATATTTAGAAATTAATCATTTTATTCTTCTGTATAAATCATTGATATCAATGCAGGACTGTTTGTGGATGTTTAAAAATAATAATAATTACACATAAAAATGTTTCCTATATGGATGATCTGTTAGCTAAACACTAAAGGGTGGTCTTGCTCTCATCTATCGAGATAACCGACTCACTCAACTCGATTTTCACAACACCAATAGGCTACATATGAATAATTGGTATTGAAGGCTGGCTCTCTTATAATTATCTTGCTCTATCGTCTTCCTAAGGCCTTGTCCAACTTTTTTTCTGAACTCTGTGAACTGTTGACGCTTGTCTGTTCATTGTCATTTCCCATTCTCCTGCTCAGTGACTTTAATATCCATGTTGATGCTGTTTGCTTTAACACTAATCAATTACTGTCTGTTTTTGAATGTTATAATTTGACTAGGCATGTTAATTTCCCTATACTCATACGCATGGTCATATCCTTGATTTGATCCGTACATCAGGGATTGATATCTCTTCCATCTCTTATCCTGACTGGTATTTCTGATCATAAATTAATTGGTTTTAGCCTAATCTTGCGCATAAAAAATGTCCTACGACTGTTATATCCTATTTCGTGTTTCTCTAACGACGCTACGAAGCTCAGCTATTTGCCGAATCTATCTGGTCAGTCCCTGACTTCCTTTTCTCTGACTACTCCATCTTCTGTCTCTGAGTAAATCTTGAAATCCAACTCTTCATCCCGTCGACTTGATCCTGCTCTTAATTCTCTCCTGAAACTTTGCCATTCTGTCATCTCTGCACCTGTTTCATGTTCTTGCTTCATGTCTGTCATGTGATCCCCTGTTATATTGTTATCTGTAAAGTATATCCACTGAAGGCAAGTTGTAGAACCCGAGCGCAGTTTATTAATACACAAAACAAGATTACATACAAACATGAAACAAAGGCATGGCGTGGCATGAAACTCAAAACATGGACATACAATCAGTGGTTGTAGAACCCAAGTGCAGTTTATTAATACACAAAACAAGATCAAACATAAAACAAAGGCATGGTGTGGCATGAAACTCAAAACATGGACATACAATCAGTGGTTACAGGTAACAATATTTGACAAAGACACATGGCAAACATGAGGGCTTAAATACACAAGATTAATGACTAAGGGACACATGTGAACATAATCAAGACAATCAACCAATTACAACATGACACATTCACACGGAGAACACATGGCAGGATCACATGACTATAACAGGGGATCACATGATAGACATGAAACAAAAACAAAACGTGACAACTTCATCAATGCATCTCCTGCCTATATGCTTCATTCCCTCTGCCACTCAAAACTGTTAATCTTGAAAATAATTGCTTGATCCCTTTCAATCTGGCTTTTGCCCACTTCAACGTACTGAAACTTGTAAAGGTATAGTCAAGTCATCTTCATTTATATAGCGCTTTTAACAATGGATTGTTTCAAAGCAGCTTTACAGAGATAAACATATAATTTAAGGTAACAGATTGTTTTGGCGTTATAGCGGTTCTTGAATAATGTTACTTCCAGCTAAAGTTAACTTTGATTGATTCAGCTCCCTCGAAATGATCAGACTTTAAACGCGAACCTGTGATTAACGCAGACGGCGTTCACATGCTCATTCAGAATTCTATAGTTATGTGCTTTTTAAAATATGTGCGCAGGTTTGTAATTCATACAACCCAGCCTAAACAAACTACTTTTCTTGCCTATAAATTTTGATACAGAATTTTGTTTTATTTTATCACTTCGGGGTACGCGAGCCGGAATTCACAACGCTTTATCTGTAGAGTGGGAAAGGGATCCTCCATAGGGAGAGGATAGTGGATAGTTCAGCACTGCATTGTCATCGGGTCCAGGCAAAGCTCCCTCGTCAGATCTGGACACGGCCTGGATCCGGCAGGCTGCGGGAAAACCTCGGGATAAACAAAGACACTAATATTAGCGTAGATGCCATTCTTCTTATGATGTAGCGAGTACATCAAGATTTAAGGGAAGTGTTCCCAGTTCCGGCTGACCTAATCTATGCAGCCTAACATTGAATTTATAGAAGTCTATAATGTATTATGTGTATGCTAGGTCAAAGAGATGTGTTTTTAGTCTAGCTTTGAACTGACAGAGTGTGTCTACTTCCCGGACAATGGTAGGAAGACTGTTCCAAAGTTTTGGTGCTAAATAGGAAAAGGATCTACCGCCTGCAGTCGATTTAGATATTCTAGGTATTATCAACTGGCCGGAATTTTGAGATCGCAATAGACGTGAAGGACTATAATGCGTTAAGAGCTCGCTCAAGTACTGCGGAGCTAAACCATTTAGTGCTTTGTAGGTAATCAACAATATTTTAAAATTTATACGATGTTTAATAGGGAGCCAATGCAGTGTTGACAGAACCGGGCTAATATGGTCATATTTCCTGGTTCTGGTAAGAACTCGAGCTGCGGCGTTTTGAACTAGCTGTAGTTTGTTTATTAAGCGTGCAGGGCAACCACCCAGTAGAGCATTACAATAATCTAGCCTTGAGGTCATGAACGCATGGACTAATTGTACCGCATTTCCCAATGAGAGCATATGGCGTATTTTAGATATATTTTTAAGATGGAAAAATGCAGTTTTACAGATACTAGACACGTGGCTTTCAAAAGAAAGGTTGGTATCAAATAGCACACCCAGGTTCCTAACCGACGACACAGAGCAGCCATTAAGTGTTAGACTGTATTCTGGGTTATTTGTTGAACATCAATTAAATTTTTAACCTGACGTTTTTTGGATTTCCAAATTCGGGGGAACAGACACAGTCTCTATATGATGATATCTAGGTGAAAGAGGCTCTATGTGATGGGATTTATCTGACCTTGGTGACGTGAGGCCGCTAGCAGACGGTCGGTTTAGCCAGTTTTCTGCTTCCTGACCTGAGCCCCAGATTGTCATGTTTTATCTCTAAGACTATGAGCCAAATTACTAGAGAGAAGAGCAGCACCAGCCCAGGAGGGATGGATACCATCTCTTTTCAACAGATCAGGCTTGCCCCAAAAACTTTTCCAATTGTCTATGAAATTTATATTATTCAGCGGACACCACTTCGACAGCCAACCATTCAGTGAGGCCAATCGGCTAACTATCTCATCACTCCTGCGTACAGGAAGGGTGCCAGAGCAAATTACAGTGCCTGACATCGTCCTTGCGAGTTCACACACCTCTTTAATATTAATTTTGGTGATCTCCGACTGGCGGAGTCGAACATCATTAGTGCCGACATGAATAATGATCTTAGAGAATTTACGATTAGCTTTAGCCAGCACTTTTAAATTTGCTTTGATGTCAGGCGCTCTGGCTCCCGGCAAACATGTGACTATGGTGGCTGGTGTCTCTATTTTCACGTTCCGTGTGATCGAATCACCAATTACCAGGGCACAATCAACAGAATTCTCAGTGGGTGTTTCACTGAGTGGGGCAAATCGATTTGTTATGGGAATCGGAACGGAAGAGTGGTTCTTTGATCCGCGACTAGAGCGGTGATCTCTGACAGTCACCCATCTGCCCTGCTGCACGGGCTCTACTTCAGCCGGAACCGAATCATGTAAAGAGTTCACTATGCTAGGCGCATCCAAAACACTATCTAAAGCTCTAGCATTCTTACCATCCTCAATTAAAGTTTGGATGCGTGTCTCTAGTTCTGAAATCTTCTCCGTCAGCCTGACTGTCTCCTTGCATTTATCACATATAAATCCTATATTGCCATCGGAGAAGGCTATACTAAACATATGACATGTGACACAGGTGACAATAACAGGACAAGAAGACATTACTCACCGTGTTTGTTAACTGATTTCTTACTTACCTGGACTTTATGAACTCAAAGGCGCGGGCGCGCGAGAGAAAATAAATATATAAATGAGAGCACGGGTGGCGCGTTAGCAGGCTAACGTTAGCGAGTTACTAGCGTGCTGTGTTAACAATAACGGAAGCTAGAGATGTAAGGTTAATCTGAGATGTTGGGTAAGCTGTATTTAGTAGTATAAACAACTAGATAGTAAATGATGGCTCAAAACATAAAGAAATACGAGGCTCAGGCGGAGCTTACAGCCTCGAAGCAAACAAACACACAGCAGGCAGCGAGGCAGACAGGAGCAATCGATCAGCGATCAGACCAGAGCAAGCAATCAACTGAGAGGTATAGTGAATGATCTACTACTTTCTGGTGACTCTGGTTCTCAGTCTATACTTCTGCTACTCGACCTCAGCTCTCTCATGCATTACTAATTTCTTGCCTCTTGGATGTGGGTATGTCTGGTGCTGCTCTTTCTTGGTTTTCTTCCTATCTCTCTGACATACAATTCTACATTTCCCTACAGGATTTTTAATCACCTATGCCCCTGAAGCAAGGTGTCCCCCAGGGTTCTGTTCTCGGGCAATTATTATTCATCATTTACATATTACCTCTGGGTCAGATCTTACAACGTCATGGATTTAATTATCACTTTTACGCTGATGACATCCAATTATACTGTACACCTGCTCTATCTGCCAAAACCCACAAAATCTCTGCATGTGTGCATGAAATAAAAGATTGGCTTAATTAAAATTTTCTGAAAATCAACATGGACAAAACTGAGATAAATTTTATTGGAACTCCGTCAGTCACTAGCAATATTTCTACTGATTTCACCTGTGAGATTGCTGGTATTCACAATTCAAACCATCAAGTACTGTTCAAAATCTAGGTGTTATTTTCGACTCCGCTCTCTCCTTTCAGAATCTTATTAACTCTATCACAAAATCTGCATTCTTTCACCTGCGTCGCATTGCCCAGCTCTGTTCCTTTATCACTGTCAAAGATTCTGAAACTCATCCATCCATTTGTCTCATCACGTCTTGATTACTGCAAGGCCTTTTCAGTGGTTTACCTGCCAGCTCCATTTCCAGATTACAATATATTAAAAACTCTGCTGCTAGAATACTTACCCATACCAAGCGTTCTGCTCATATTACCCCAATTTTGTGTGATCTCCACTGGCTTCCAGTGGCTTATTGTATTAGAAGAAGAAGAAGAAGAAGAAGAAGTTTTATTTATATAGTGCCTTTCCGTAGCTCAAGGTCGCTTTACATTATACATTACAATACATTTACACACCCTTACACACATTACAAACACATAGGACACATATAGTCACATTATCCAAAATACATGTTAAATAGATATGTTTTTAGCTGAGTCTTGAATGTAGCCACAGATGAGATGTTACAAAGTGTATGGGGTAGTGAATTCCATAATTTAGGAGCATTAACACTAAATGACCTTCCACCTACAGTAGACAACCGGAAAGGAGGGATGGACAATAAACCAAGTTCAGCTAAGGGACCGTGGAGGGCGGTAAGAGTAAAGTAGATCAGACAGATATGGAGGTGCAAGACCATTTAACGCCTTAAACGTTAGAAGCAATATCTTAAAGTGAATACGTGATGCCACGGGTAGTCAGTGAAGGTCATGAAGCAGAGGAGTAATGTGAGCAGAACGCCTGGTGGAGGAGAGAACTCTTGCTGCTGAGTTTTGAACATACTGTAATCTTGCAATACGTTTTTTGGGCAGACCAAGAAATAGAGCATTGCAATATGTGATGTGATTAATGCATGAATTAAGGTTTCAGTATTAGCTAAAGTGAGAGAAGATCGAAGACGTTCAATATTACGAAGATGGAAAAAAAGAGTTTTTAACAAGAAGAAATGTGCGAGCCAAAAGATAGAGTTGAGTCCATCAAGACACCAAGGTTACGAACAGATGACGAAGGCTTAACATGAACTCCATCAATATCAAAGGACAGGTCCATCCTTTTGACTGAGGCAGCAGAGCCAATCACCAATATCTGATTGATGTCCCTGATACATCCAGTGAGTGAGTCAGGCAGGGATGGCCTATCAGAGCTGGTGGTGAGATAAAGTTGAATGTCATCAGCATAGCAATGGAATTGAAGTCCATGCCTGTGTATGAAGTCACCAAGTGGATATATATGATGAACAATAGTGGGCCAAGAACTGAACCTTGAGGAACACCCTGTATAAGCGAAGCAGTGGCAGATCTATACCCTTGTATAGTGATATAGTACTTTCTGTCGGTGATGTAGGAAATGAGCCAGGAAAGAGCAGAACCAGTGATGCCGAATGATCAGAAATGAACCAGTGATCAGAAAGGCGAGAGATGAGTATTTCATGGCAGACTGTGTCAAATGCAGCGCTTAGATCGAGAAGAATCAAGATGTTTATTAAACCTGAATCCATGGACAACAGAATGTCGTTAACCACCCGAAGAAGAGCAGTTTCAGTGCTATGAGATGGGCGAAATCCTGACTAAAAAGGTTCAAAAAGACCATGGGGAGTGCGTGCGTATTACACGCCATAAAGTGCGTATCATATGCACGCGAAAACTGCGTATCATATAGACGCAAAAAGCATTTTTGGCGTATAAATGCCACGAGAAATGACATTCGTGGTATAGATACGCACTTTCATGAGATCGGGCTGGGAATTAGACTTCACAATTAGATCACTTACGGCAACATGAGTAGTCAGAGTAAAAGCAGAGAGAGAGTTTGTTGAATGAGCTGAATCAGATAACATCAAATGATCATTTGAGTCACTTGAGGGGTGTCTTTGGTAATGGATTCAGTGATTGACTTCCGTTTGTCTGAAAATAATTGGGAAAAGCTACAAGCACCCCAGAGCCCGAAATAACATGTTGTGGTGGATTACTTGAGTTTATTAACCATAGCAAAGAGTTATTTGGGCCTGCACGTGGAATTCCTAATGGTAGAAGAGAAATAAGAGGATCTTTTATTGTTGAGGGCTGTACGGTAGTTGAGCAAATGTTCTTTAAAAGCCAGAGAGTCCAGTTTTCGTGTATAGTCTTTCTAGGCGGCGACATATAACGTACAAAGTACATAAAAGCGCATCTATTCATGATTAAAGTGCTCGACACGGATCTGTGGGGGTTAATAAAGGTCTTCTGAAGTGAAGCGATGCGTTCGTGTAAGAAAAATATCCATTTTTAAAACTTTATCGACTAAAATAACTAGCTTCCGGCAGACGACTGTACACATTGATTTACGCCAAAAGAGTAACCCTTGAACTTGACGCAAACAGAACGTTTACTGAAATTGACTCAAACCTCAAGTGATAATTTTTTAGAAACCTTTTTAAGGAAAAAAAGCAGAACTCTAAGATCTGATTGATCATAAAACACAAGGGACACTGGTCTGAATTTTTGAACACTGATCAGATGGGTTATGAAAATAACTCTAACAGTGAACAACTAAGAAGAAAATGAGAAATCAAATATTATTATATATTTGATTTATAGTGGCTGTGACAAAATCACAAAACATATCAGAGTTTTTAAACATCAGTGATTGATGTGCATTAGCATTTGCACTAGTTTTTGCTATCTTCAAATCTGTTTTTTAAAAGTTACTACAATTAACTGGCTTGTTATGATCTATTCTTGCATGTTGCTTAAAGGAAACCAAGATAATAAATCTACATTGAGTAAACAATTGCAGACGAGAAAGAAAATAAGAGGCAAGACACTACAGGAAAATCTCCACTTCAGTAGCACTACATACTGTAGACCAAGGAGCATTCCTTGCAAATACTTCTTTGGTTATGAAAGAAACTATTGTCATAATTCATGCCATACATTCTTAGGATGGTACTCTAGTATCCAATTCCAGAGAGATTCGTAAGGAAGCAAGGCGTTTTTTTTACCAGTACCTGTGAGCTGAAGCTAAGAGGTAGTGGGGGACAAAAATTTCCTAAAAAATCTAGCAAAAATCTCAGAAGAGTCCAACAATGAACTGGACAATGCCCTGACTTTCGAGCCCTCCAGGGTATGGAGTCCAGAAAAACCGGTATGGATGGGCCTCCGGTTGACGACTTTCTGAAAACCTTTTGGTCTGTGATTGGATCTGCTGCACGAGTTCAATGACAGCTCGCTGAAGGGTGGATTGCCTTTGAGCTGCCGAAGAGCATACTCTTCTTTTCCAAAAAAAGGAGATCTCACTGAGATTAAAAACTGGAGGCCAGTCATACTTTTATGCAGTGACTATAAGTTACTTTCAAAAACATTGGCAATTAGATTGGCTAAAGTAATGGGACAGGTGATCCATCCAGATCAGTCTTATTGTGCGCCCAGTAGGTGCTACATTTCTTAAACCTGAATGGAGCTTTCATTTCTGTCTTAGATTCTAAAAACAACTTGTCCTTTCTGTCTCAAAAAGAGACCTTCTTTCGTGCTTTCATGTACTGTTTTAGGCTTACATGCCTAAAACATGTAAGCCTACATTACATGTATTGTAGGCTTACAAAATGGGTAAGCCTACAATAAAAAAAGTGTAGGCTTACAACTGAATGAAGTTCAGTCAAGCTTACAATTACAAAAAATTACAAAAAAATAAATAGCTGGCTATACTGGAAGCGGCCAGGGGGCGCAAATTCATGCAATGCCACTGTAAAAACCACTGTCCTTCAGATCATTTGACATTATCTGTGGATGTTAAAGTTTACAAAAACACGCCATTTACATTGTTTATGTGATATATATTTATGTGGAGAAAAAAAAATTGTTTTTAGGAATAAAATGTTATACAAGCCAGCAGGTGAAAACCTTCAGAATATAGTTAGGAATAAAACTGTAAAGTTTGGTCTACAGTATGTAGTGCTACTGAAGTGGAGATTTTCCTGTAGTGTCTTGCCTCTTATTTTCTTTCTCGTCTGCAATTGTTCACTCAATGTAGATTTATTATCTTGGTTTCCTTTAAGCAACATGCAAGAATAGATCATAACAAGCCAGTTAATTGTAGTAACTTTTAAAAAACAGATTTGAAGATAGCAAAAACTAGTGCAAATGCTAATGCACATCAATCACTGATGTTTAAAAACTCTGATATGTTTTGTGATTTTGTTACAGCCACTATAAATCAAATATATAATAATATTTGATTTCTCATTTTCTTCTTAGTTGTTCACTGTTAGAGTTATTTTTTTTTTGTTTTTGTTTTTTGTGTGTGTGTTTTCTGTGTTTTTTGTGTTTATATTCTGACCTGTTGAGACCTTTGATTTCATTTTATGCATGTAATTTAAGAAAGGTTCTATACCAATATTTGTAATATTATTTTAATTTACTTTTACAGACTCGGGATGCTAACATGTTTGGACACCAACCGATAGCAAGCAGAAACTCCAGAATGGCTCGCATCCTTAACCATGTCATTCTTGCTGTCATCGCAATTACAAACTAACTATAACCATAGACCATAAGTGTAAGAGACATTATGGCAGGACAAAAGAAAGTTATAGATGGTGAAGGTTATACAAACATGAACACATTGTCTTTCGAATAACCAGGCATTTGGTGGTCTGCTTTCTAGTTATTAGAATGAGAGCTGTAAGACTCCAAATGTGTTAAGAGCTCCACCTATAGGACCAGAGAGGAATGATTTAGTATGTTTCTTGTAACTCATCTGCCTATTATTATTTATTATTTTATTAAGATTAATGAAAGTATCGTTCATTGTTAATTTCAACATTTACTAATACATTTTTAAGTTGTTTCTCTTAACATTAATTAATGCTAAGAACTAACATGCATGATCATGGTAGATATTGTGGCTGACAATATGGGGAAAATGCTCAACAAAATTAAGACTAACTTGGATAAATGGAATAAGTTAAATTTAACATTATGGGGGAAAGTAAACACAGTGAAGATGGTCATAGCCCCTCTTATCAATTATTATACTGGGATGTTACCTATGTGCATACCACTAATAAGTTACAATAATATGATAAAACACTTTCTTTGGAATGGTGGTAAACCTCGTATTAATATTAATCGGCTTTGCCAAGCAAGAAAAGAAGGGGGGTTGGCCCTGCCCAATATAGAACATTACAGTATTTCTTTTGAAATGTCTAGACTGGCCAAACATTGGGCAGGGAAAATCAATCTGGACTGGATTTTAATAGAACAAGAGCTTGCCTCTCTGTTCACACCAATATCACAAAAGTCAAATAAAGGGAATAAAATGCAAAATCCTATCTTGAAATTTTCTAAAGTGGTATGGTTGGAGGTACATAAAAAACAAGCTTGTTACACATGTGGAAAAATACGCCCCCTTGTGGCATAACCCAAAAATTAAACTTAATAAACAGACTATTTACTGGGCACAATGGCTGAGAAAAGGTATTAGAACTATAGGTGATCTACTGGAGGGAGACATATTTATATCATATGATGATATCAAAAGGAAATTTAACTTGGAGGGTCCTGACCATTTTTGGAAGTATTTACAAATCAGAGATTGTTTGAAAGGAAGTCTTAAGTTAAATGGGAAAAATCCTATAGAGACCTTTCTGCTACCTCCACTACTGTGCAAAGCCTCAAAATGGTATAATATCTGCCCCTGGGTTAAAAACAATACAAGTAAAAGTCTGAAAGTAATATGGGAAAGAGATTTAGGATGTACAATGGATGATGATACATGGGATTCAATTTTGTCAAATAGTGGGTTGCACATTAGAGAAGCTAGGGGCAAGTTTACATTTATATTTATTCATTTAGCTGACGCTTTTATCCAAAGCAACTTACAATTGCTATATTTCAGAGGTCGCACGCCTCTGGAGCAACTAGGGGTTAAGTGTCTTGCTCAGGAACACATTGGTGTCACACAGTGAATTCGAACCCGAGTCTCTCACACCAAAGGCATGTGTCTTATCCACTGCGCCATCACCACTTTTTGTTTATTCAATACAAAATCCTTAATAGATATTATTATACTCCTTCTTGGCTTTATAAAATGGTTATTGGCAGAAACGATCTTTGTTGGAAATGCCAAATAGCTAAAGGTACTTTGATGCATGCCCTTTGGGAATGCCCGGTGATTTCTGCTTTTTGGAGCAGTGTTTTAAGCTACATGCAGGGTTGGTTACCCTGTAGTTTGCCCAAATCACCTAGTCTGTGTTTACTCGGAGACAAAAGAGAAGTGCCAATGTTAAATAAACATACTTTTAGAGTGTTAAATACTGCTTTGGTAACATGTTCCCGACTCATTTTGAAATTTTGGAAGGACTCTCGCCCCAACACTTAGAATGTGGAAAGAAAGAATGACTGAAAATGCTGCGTGCGAAAAGATGCTGGGAAGACTACACTGTACGAATGAAACCATGAAAGAACAATGGGTCAATTTCTGCACCTACATGTCTACAATGTAATTTGGACATCAGCTGTTTACAGAGATTTACATTGAACCTCACTGTTTATATTTGGGGTTTTTTGTTGTTGTTTTTTGTTATAAAATGCAAAAACTCAATAAATATTTGAATTATAAAATAAAAAAGAATGATCATGGTATAATTACTATATTATTATGTATAGTTAAAAAGTACAGTAGGCCTACATTTCCATTCAGTATACGGTTTTATTTTTAAATTTGATGTGTTATGTTTGTTTTAATACAAAAACTATCAGTTGATTAATCGGTGCATGGTCCCATCTATCTATCCAAAGATTGATAAAGTCAACAGATTTTTGCTAGACCTACAAATGCAATAATTATGCTGTTCTAAAGTCATTTTTAACCCTGGTGACACAATTACAATAGAGTGGGATATGTTTACATAGCTGAGTAAATAATGATAATGATTATTATTAATTATTATTGATATTACTGTTATTGTAAAACTATGTTTAAACAATATGCTAGGATATGGTTAGATTTTATATATGATGTGATTATTATAGCTATCGGGACATATTTTAATGTTTACGATAATGAGGATTATCACATAGCATTATAGTGATTATTGAGATAGCATAATGTAGGCCTAATTGTAAGAAACTATAATATCAAATAAATATTATCAAAACAAATAAATTATTATTAATTTAACTGGTAATATATGGGAAGGAATTGGGGGTGGGAGCAATAAGTTATACTTCTTTCCACTCCCTTTCGAGCAACTATTACAGTTTTTTACAATCACTTTGTTACTATTTTCAGAACCTTGATGTCATTTTTCACAACTCTAGACACAAAACTCACAACCAATTATCAAAATGCACATTTTTCAAAACTCTAACCATTTTCTCAATTGTTTGGATACAATACACATAAAACTTAGATCATTTGTTCATTCAACAAAAATCACTTGTTCAATATGACACAACTTAACATCAAAGTACTACTATTTCAAAAGGCAATTCACACATTACATTTCAAATGAATGTCTATTCATTTCCTTACACTGATCTAACTATCAATTGATACAACTGCTCAAAATGATAAGTAACTGTTGCGTTACTCTTACAGTAATGCATAGTTGTATGGAAACAGACAAACAATCTTCCATGTTTACAGTAAATCATGAAAGTTTTAAGATAACGAGATTCATTGTCACCAATTAGCGTGGAGCATGAACCAATTAGACTACAATATCCATGGATGTAGCCATATATTTTATATCATACTGTAATGCTTCATCAGACACTGTGTCTATGGTGCCAAATACTGTACCACCTTTTCAGACTATGTACAGTATTGACAGTACAGTACTGTATAGATGCAGGCCCTTGTAACTGCGTGTCCAATTCTGCCAATCACAGCAGAGCAGTGTCAGGCCTGGACTCGCCATGCCAAAGGTTTTTTCCAAGATGTCATTTTCCAACATCCATTGTGATGTAGATGAGAACCTGTGGCCAAATCCACAACACAGAGTTGATGACAGTGTAGAAGTACAGTAATCACTCCTGTTTAGTTTCGTACAGCAAGTTGAGGAACACTGCATTTGATGTTTTACAGTACTGTCTTTTCTTTTCTATTTCATAGCTAATTATTTTTGCTTTGATTCAAAAAACCATGTTGTGATTGTACTGTAGTGTTTTGCATCAATATATTACAAACTTTGTTCACAATGATTCCACTGTGTCTGTAATATTCTCTCTACTACTGCAGTACTTTTACAGAGATGTATTTACTGTACATGTAGTACCATAATGAAACCTGTATCACCTATTTTGCTCTACAATAGTTAATGATTGTACGAACAATGACACAGTGAAACTATCGGTTGCTTGTGTGTGGGTGATCTATAGTTGTGTTTCAATGGTATTTCACAGTAAATTTGTTTTTTGAACCGATGATTGTGCAAGTGCAAGATTTCTTTAAAGATGTGAATGCACAATGCAATGTTTTGAACATTAGACAACCTGTGTTACAAGTGATAACCGTTTTGAGTTTTGTGTCTAGAGTTTTGAAAAATGACATCAAGGTTCTGAAAATAGTAGCAAAGTGATTGTAAAAAACTGTATTATAAGTGTAAATAATGTGTGTGTATGTGTGTATATATTTATATCTATGTATATGGGGGATAACCTGTGCTGTTATTTTTTTTTTGTGTGTGTGTGTGTGTGTGTGTGTGCGCGTGCGTGCGTGCGTGTTAATATATATATGTATATATATTATTTTATTTTATTTTGCTCGAAATAAACTTCACACTTATCAATCAATCAATCAATCAATCAAACCCCCTGTAATCTGACTCCAAATTTCAGATGAAAAATGTCATTTTGACTCCCCTCTAAATATTGAATTACATCCATCACATTTAATATTTTGGCTTGAAAATATCAAATATTGAAAATAGGACTTTTATGACTTTTTAGGACTTAGGACTTTTTAGGACTTAGGATGATGTAGATACAGTCAGATACAGATAGTCAGAAACACCAAAGCACATTGCGTAAGGCAGAGAAGAATCTTTCGAGCTGTACTGCCACGGTGAGAATGGAAATGTGTTAAAAGTAACACATCTCTTCAGGAAGGGAATCTCACTGTAAAAAGTGATCCTTTGACTTAACTTAAAAAAAGTGAGGAAATCTGTTGCCTTAAAATGATTAAGTAAATAAACTTCATGCATAATTAAGGTATGTGGAATTGTCAAGTTTCATGAATCTTAATCATTTTAAGGCAAAGGGTTTCCTTTTAAGTTAAGTCAACTGATCACCTTTTACAGTGGTGCTCCAGTTATATGTAGCATATTTTGAGGCAGGACTCGTAACCCTAAAACAACGCAAATATATAGTGAGTGAGTAGATCATGTTGAAAAGTAGGTTGAATTTTCTGAACACTGGCCTAATATATCCCTTGGTGAGGAGTGATAAAATATGGTTCAACATGTTGCTTTATTGCATCTCACAATAATAGATAGGCAATATTTCCTGTATCTGTACTTCTATTTTTACTGCTTTTATGACTTCCTGAGGAACAATATACTATATCGTTTCTGTTCCCATAAAAAGATTAGGACCTTTTGTTTGTGAGAAAAGGTTTGGCACGACAGAACGTGTCACCGGTTTTGTCCAAGGCAATGAGTTTATAGCTCTGATGTGCAGCTGTGTGAATGAGGAAATATAACAAAGGAAGGTATTTTTGGTTTAGTGCACTATAAATAAAATGGTTCATTGATGGATTAGGAATATTCCAAAAGGCTCAAATAACTGTATTTATTAAATAAAACAAATACTAGTAAATCAAAAAAAGGTTATAATCCAACACCACAGTATAAAAGACACAAACAATACCCGAGAATGAACTGAATGCAAGGAGGAACTTAAGTATGCAATGCAGTGTTAATTTTGGCAGCCGTTTTTGATTTAGTCTAGTCTTCATCTTCAGATGAAAATGCTATTGGTCTTGGTCACATTTCAGGCATTTTGTTTTTCTTAGTTTTAGTCTAGTTTTAGTTGACGAAAAGTCATTGCATTTTTTGTCAACTTTTTGTCATTACTTTTAGTCAAACTGCAGTTACCGACATTCATTTTGGTAGCTATTTATATGTAGTCTTTAGACAAAAAGATTTTATTTTAAATTTTCGCTCGAGGCCAATTCAATTAAGGTAACAGGCTGTGTTGACATTGCACTCTTTAGCAGTAGCACTTGTGCAATTCAACATATCCCTTTTCCTTAGTGGTTTTCCAAAAATGTTTTAGTTGTCCCCCGTTCCCCCTGAGGCATTTAACTTTCTGCATACCCCCTCTCTTCCACTTAGGCTGCAGTCACCTTTTCCATTAAGGGACGAAATTGCTCCCTTTAATCGAGTTTCCAGCAGTGACAGTGAATCTGTCAGCAGTCCGTCTAGATTAATAATTAATAAACTCCCCTCCCATTTGCTGCTGTCGTTCATCGCCGAGGTATATGAGTCTGAACCAGAGTAGCAATACATCTCTGCAGAGTACAAGGCGAAGGAAATTACAAATAAAAATCAAAAGCCAATAATCAGAAAAATGAATCCCCGCAATCAGCCCCAAGGTGCCTGGAATTCATCTGAGAAATCAGGAATGCTGCAGCCTACACCACCATCAGCAGCATACCATGACATTCCTGCTGGATACCCTCCATCCTTTCCAAGCCAGCCAGTGCCCCAGGGCCCCTATGCCCAAGGGCCATATCCAGGGCAATCTGTGGTTGCCGTGCAGCCTACAGTTTTTGTGACCACCGCTCCACTGGCCGATCCAGTGCCAGATTACATGTGTTATTCCATCTTTACCATGCTGTGCTGCTGCTTTCCTCTGGGCATCGCTGCACTGGTTTTCTCCAGCTCCGTAAGTATTAGTCCATGTTATTTCCTTTTATTATGAACTTTAATTACTTAAGTCTTTATATAAGGATAATTAAAGATTACATCACATTAAAAAATCTACAAAAATGAGGTTCATGTTATAGAGAAGTCAAAATATTTAGGCATGTCTTTACCATGTTTACATTTTAGTAGGGGTGTAGCGGTATACACAAAATTTAGGGTTCAGTACGTACTTTGCTAAAATACTTCCAGTCAGGTCTTGACCGCATTCCATATCACTTCGCCAAATGATTTCAGTTATTTCAAAGGTCTTTACAGCATTAAAGAGGAAGGGATAATCGCGTTCACTCGCGCTCCGCTTCTGCTTCAACTGAGGCGTCTATACAGCGATCTGCCACACCACATTAAAGACCGTAAAAACAGCATTTTGTTGTTGAAATTTCGTGAACAAATGGACAGAATTTGAGAGATGAGACTTTTTTTCTATACTAATAATCTTCTGTCCACAATTCTCTTACTCTGCAAAAGCAAAAGAACGGGGTTAGATATGATAACATTGCCATCACACATAGGCTATACTGGAAAGTCAAATGAATTTGCTTTACATTAAACATGCGGCCTATATTATGTTAATATGTGAAAAACTATACCTACAAGCCAATCTTTTTCAACACAGGTGTAGTTTGCTAACAACTGTGATTTCGGATGACTGCATCAGCTAAGCTTAAATATTTAATTCAAGAAACTACTAAAGACACATTTTTTTGTCAACAATTAACCCATTAATACCAACACTTACTATTCTATTCTATTTGGATAAAAGCATCTGCTAAATGATTAACTTTATCAACGTGCATAATAAAAGTACATTAGCAAATGTTATCCAAAAACTTAATTGCATTCAGGAAAGCTATAACATAAATCAAGTGGAAACTTGTTAAATTAACTTTATGAAGTTACCATGTTTTTGAAGGGCAGAAACACATGAAACCAGTCTTGATCCATTCAACTAAATGGCTTAATAATTTAACAGGCTATTGTATCACTTACCTTAGTTTAATCTCCTTCCTTAATGTTTTAGTTCACTCAAAAATTAAAATTATCCCATAATTTACTTACCTTCAAGCCATCTTCAAGCCATTTAAGGTGTAAATTCTTATTTCAGCCAAACACAATCAGCCAAACACGAGAGTTATTCCCAGCTTTATAATGAGAGTAAATGGTACCTTAGATTTTGAAGCCCAAAAAAGGTGCATCCATCCATCATAAAAGTAATCCGTACGGCTCCACGGGGTTACAAAGTCTTGATTTAGTTTAGGGAGCTCTACTTTCTCAGCTACTGTTTGGACGCTCTAGCTTACTGCTCCGCGCTTTGCTCTATCGCTTTTATATTTTTATATTTTATCTCCTTCTATCACCTAATTTTAACTTCAGACAGTCTTAATTTTTTTTGAGCACTCAGATCAGTTTAATGAAAGGTTTCTGGCAACCTTTAAGATTTGCATCAAGATAAACATCAAATTGTTAAATTAAATGTTTAAAACGTATTCATTTGATGGCATTATGTTGGTGTGACTTGGTTTTAATAAATAAACATAATTTTGTTTGCTTGTTAAAGTAGATAGTGTTTCACCTTATTTGAGAATTCCTCCCTGTGCCATTGGCTCATAGAAATTCAGAATGTGAGCAGAAGTGGTTAACATTATGTTTTACTATTGTTTTCACAGACTCGAAATGCCAACTACTCAGGACAGCAAGCATTAGCAGAGAGGAACTCCAAAACGGCACGCACCCTGAATCATGTCGCCGTTGCTATGGGGCTTGTTGTCACTGTATTGGTGATTGTCTACGTGGTTATGATTTATAAGAATTACAACCATTAGAGGTGTCATGTTTGGATGCAGATTACAAATAGATTTGGTTCTCTGCATTTTAAATGTTATTTGCTCAATGAATCATTGTACTTAAAACATATGCCGATTATGGTATGTTTAAAACAATGTAAGCTTTCATTGGCCAATTAAATTTTATCATGAAAAACAGTACTTTTTATACACTTGTCTGTCTGTTATGTTTTTATTTATTACTGTGCATATTTTTTTAAGAAACTGTTATTTAGAGGTAAGAGTGGTATTAGCGGCTCAAAATATATTTGTACTTCTATAATGTTACTAAAATTGTAATTTTTCTTACACATTCTGTCCATTACATTTCATATTATTTGATATCCTCTATAAATTGGTTATGTTTGGGTTTGGGGGTAGGGTTAAGGGATCTAAAATGTATTTATTTTGATTTATTTTACTTTTTTTTGTTGCTGTAAATGTCTAATGTTTACATTAAAAGGTTGTCAATGCGTCCATATTGTACGTTTCAAATCTATCCAAACGTACAAATATTTAAGTTCTCTTTCTAACATTCGTTCGGTATCTCACTATGGGAACGCCTCTGGGCGTGACCGATCGCGGAAGCACCAATTTACACCACGTCTGCCAACCGCGGCAGACCAATCGCAGTAGCGATCAGGGAGTCCCTGCTCCCTGTATATAACTGCAGCTACCTGCCGTTTCGTCATTTCTCGCTCTCGTGGAAGATTTTGGAAGCTGTCCTCAGCAGACTTTGGGAACTATTTGCTTAACAGTTTTCAGACGGGGCCGATAAGTAACGCAATATATTCCTTAGGTTCACGAGTTCACACTTACAAATAAGTCAGATAGAATAGATGGTATGCATATTTGGCGTGCTGTCCGAGGAGAGGCCTCCGGGCTCTGTATTTGGCCCAAACCTCCAAACCTATATGCTTCCTCTCATGCTGATGGGATAGTCATGATGATTGTTGATGACAAGTTAATTAGAATTGATTATTTGAACGTGCTCCTCCTAAACTTTGTTGAGTGACTTCGTCACTTAAAGGGATAGTTCGGCAAAAAATGATATTTAACCCATGCATTACTCACCCTCAAGCCATTCGAGATGCATATGTCAATCTTGTTTCAGACGAACACATTTTCAGTTATTTTAGAAAATCTCTTAGACCCTTCAGTGGATATAATGTGAAGCAATGGGGTCCACCTCCTTCAAGTCCCAAAATGTGCATACATCCTTCACAAAAGTAATCCATCCGGCTCCAGGGGGCTAAACGAAGGCCTTCTGAGGGTAATCCGTGCGGTTTTGTTGCAAAAATATACATATTTAAAACTTTATAAATGAAAATATCTGACTTCCGGCAACGATCGACGCGCGTTCATGGATGGAAGTCGGCGTACGAGGTAGGACCTAGGACGTAGGGTAGGAACCGTCGTGACGTAGAACGAACGCGCCAGCGCAGCCAGAGAGCAAAACAAAACACTTCCATCACCCATGAACGCGCGTCGATCGTTGCCGGAAGTCAGATATTTTCATTTATAAAGTTTTAAATATGTATATTTTTACGACAAAACCGCACGGATTACCCTCAGAAGGCCTTCGTTTATCCCCCTGGAGCCGGATGGATTACTTTTGTGAAGGATGTATGCACATTTTGGGACTTGAAGGAGGTGGACCCCATTGCTTCACATTATATCCACTGAAGGGTCTAAGACATTTTCTAAAATAACTGAAAATGTGTTTGTCTGAAACAAGATTGACATATGCATCTCGAACGGCTTGAGGGTGAGTAATGCATGGGTTAAATATCATTTTTGGCCGAACTATCCCTTTAAGAGTGAGATAACTAACATGTCAAGATGAGTTTTCCTGTTCTTATTTTTTTTTTACTCATTTTCCAAGTTTTTCTGGGCGCTCACCACGCACCAAAAAAAAAACAAGGAAACCGATAGCTCTCAAATTCCAGCACAGCTCCGTACCAGTTGTCACGTTGGGTGAAAACTCACCGTACAAAGAGAGTGCAAGCTCCATCATGGCCACCGCGATTGAACCGGAGAGCCCCGGAGGAAAAGGTCGTCCTCCACATCCGTGTGCACAAGGCCTCTGCATCTCCTGTCTGGGCGCTAAACACGCTCAGGCAGCGCTGTCCAACCCCGAGGGCAGCCCGCACTGCGCGACGTTCTCGACTAAGACCCGAGAAAGGAGGCTCCGTGTGGCAGTCGGTGGAAATTCGGACCCATGCCTCTCTGCTCAACCCAGAGAGGAATCCATGGATTGTCCTCAGACCACCAGCTCATGGACAGAGATGATGGAGAAGGTGTCACCCGTCCTTCCCCCGCTGTTTGATGATCCGTTAGTGGGAGAGGAAGATGACGATGATCAGATGATGTCGAACATCCTCGAGGACGACGACGATGAAGATGCCATTCTTCCCCCAAACCAGTCCAGGCCGCTGAGTGCACAGGATAAGAGTTCACCCTCCCCTGTACAGATGGACTCAGATCTAATCGAAGTCTGTCGCAGGGCTAGATTGTCGATCGACTGGCCATCCCAAAAAGCAGGTCAAGGGGCTGAAAGAGACCTGTATGATGGAAAGAGACTTCCGTCACGTCTTTGAACCCCAAGATTTGAACCTGCGCATGTCCCGTGCCACAAACACAGATTGGCTGCCACCCAGGGTAATAAGAAGAGGCGGTTGACCTGATACTGTACATCAGTTCGGCATCAGGAAGGGTTGGGAGAAGGCACCCAGGGTTTCTCTGTCCCATCCCTTCAGAATGATTCCTCCTTCCCTCTCGCAGGGAAAAGGAAAAGAAATTCAGAGGTGAAATGTGTTTGTGTGGACAGTTCAGAGTCCAATGTGTGCGGGAATGTGGCCAATGCCCCCAAGAGATCGTATCCCCCTCCACCTTCGAGGTCTGTTACGAGGGAAGAAGGTCTAACGTTCACAAGCATCCCTTCAAAAATAAAGTTTCCTCTGACGCATCCAGGTCAAAGACCGAGAGCGCAGAGTCTGATAAAAAGAGAAAAAGATCATAAAAGATTAAAACAATCACAAATAAAGACCAATATAACTTCTTCACTGGAGCGGTCTTCCCAAAGGGGAAGCAGCTCTGGTTTTAGAGGAAGAAATATCCTCTTTAATGAGAAAGGGAGTGATAAGAGTGATTCCAACGGAAGAGAGCCACAAGGGTTTCTATTCTCGTTAGTTTGTGATTCCCAAGAGAGGGGGGAGGTCTCCGTCCCTGGATTTGCGGGTCCTCAACAGACACCTCAGAAAGTACAAATTCAAAATGCTGTCTATCAGAACGTTTTGTCAAAATATTCGGCAAGGAGACTGGTTCACCTCGGTGGATCTCCAGGACGCATATTTTCACATAGATATTTTTCCTGCGCACAGGAAATATCTGAGGTCCGCCTATCAGGGCACAGTATACGAGTATACGAGAATACCATTTGGCCTAGTTTTAGCCCCTCGGGTATTCAGCAAGTGTGTAGAAGGAGCCCTGACTCCGTTGTGGAGATTAGGGGTCAGGGTTTCATCATATGTGGACGATCTGCTCATCTGCGCGCCGTGCCTACGGCAGGCGGAGAGCAATACACGCACACTAGTGACGCATCTGGAGAGATTAGGTTTCAAGATAAACCAAACGAAGAGTTGTCTGTCTCGGGAAATTGTCTACTTGGGTCTCAGGTTGAATTCTGTGACATTTCAAGCTTTCTTATCAGAGGATTCTTTCTTCTTTCTTTCTTTATTATTTGTCTCAAACAATCAACATAGATTCACAACAAACAAAACAATAATTAAAACCACAAAGTAAAACACAACCACCAAAAAAAAAAAAAAAAAAAAATATATATATATATATATACACTCACCGGCCACTTTATTAGGTACCCCATGCTAGTAACGGGTTGGACCCCCTTTTGCCTTCAGAACTGCCTCAATTCTTCGTGGCATAGATTCAACAAGGTGCTGGAAGCATTCCTCAGGGACTTTGGTCCATATTGACATGATGGCATCACACAGTTGCCGCAGATTTGTCGGCTGCACATCCATGATGCGAATCTCCCGTTCCACCACATCCCAAAGATGCTCTATTGGGTTGAGATCTGGTGACTGTGGAGGCCATTTTAGTACAGTGAACTCATTGTCATGTTCAAGAAACCAATTTGAAATGATTAGAGCTTTGTGACATGGTGGAAGTAGCCATCAGAGGATGGGTACATGGTGGCCATAAAGGGATGGACATGGTCAGAAACAATGCTCAGGTAGGCCGTGGCATTTAAACGATGCCCAATTGGCACTAAGGGGCCTAAAGTGTGCCAGGAAAACATCCCCCACACCATTACACCACCACCACCAGCCTGCACAGTGGTAACAAGGCATGATGGTTCCATGTTCTCATTCTGTTTACGCCAAATTCTGACTCTAACATCTGAATGTCTCAACAGAAATCGAGACTCATCAGACCAGGCAACATTTTTCCAGTCTTCAACTGTTCAATTTTGGTGAGCTCTTGCAAATTGTAGCCTCTTTTTCCGATTTGTAGTGGAGATGAGTGGTACCCGGTGGAGTCTTCTGCTGTTGTAGCCCATCCGCCTCAAGGTTGTGCGTGTTGTGGCTTCACAAATGCTTTGCTGCATACCTCGGTTGTAACGAGTGGAGTCACTGTTGCCCTTCTATCAGCTCGAACCAGTCTGGCCATTCTCCTCTGACCTCTGGCATCAACAAGGCATTTCCGCCCACAGAACTGCCGCTCACTGGATGTTTTTTCTTTTTCGGACCATTCTCTGTAAACCCTAGAGATGGTTGTGCGTGAAAATCCCAGTAGATTAGCAGTTTCTGAAATACTCAGACCAGCCCTTCTGGCACCAACAACCATGCCACGTTCAAAGTCACTCAAATCAACTTTCTTCCCCATACTGATGCTCGGTTTGAACTGCAGGAGATTGTCTTGACCATGTCTACATGCCTAAATGCACTGAGTTGCCGCCATGTGATTGGCTGCTTAGAAATTAAGTGTTAACGAGCAGTTGGACAGGTGTACCTAATAAAGTGGCCGGTGAGTGTATATATATATATATATAATAATAATAATACCAAATTAAAAATTAAAAATTGTTTGAGAAGGAGCAGGCAGAAGCAATTAGATTAGATTTAAACCTGCCCCTATTTAACAAAAATAATAATATTACAAAGCAAATAAATACGCAGTTACAGCATACATTTTTCTCAGATCTTACATAACTCACAACAATACCTTAACCACAATACTTTCACATTGCAGATTTAGTCCTGTGTTTCAGTCTATGCTTATCTATACTGGTCCAATAATGATTTCTTTAATCTATTTTTGAACGAATTATATTATGGCTCTGTTTGATGTCATTATCCAGTCCATTCCATATGGTTACCCCACAAACTGATATACACATGTTTTTAATAGCAGTTCGCACAAGAGGTTGTTTGAACATACGATATCCTCTTAGATGATATCCCCCCTCTCTTTCATTAAACATTGCACTTATGTTACCTGGTAAATTATTTTCTTTGACTTTAAACATAAATTGAGCAGTTTTAAATGTAACAATGTCCATAAATTTTAGCAAATGTGAATTAAAAAAACAAAAGATTAGTGTGCTCATAATACCCAGTATGATTTATTATCCTGATTGCTCTTTTTTGTAGTGTGCAAATATTTTGTAAATTACTTTTATAGGTATTTCCCCAAACTTCCACACAGTATAACATATATGGCAAAATAAGTGTGCAGTACATAGTATGTAATGTATTTTTGTTCAATATGTATCTGGTTTTACTCAATATACCAATAATCCTGGCCATCTTCATGCACACATTTTTGATGTGGGGCTTCCAGCACAATTTATGGTCAAGTACAACACCCAAAAATTTACATTCATAAACTCTTTCAATTCTTTGGTTATCAGTTACCAGTCTAACATCTGTATTTATATAACGATTCCCAAATACCATAAATTTTGGTTTGTTCAAGTTGAGAAATCAAACCAAAGTTTTAATTTATTCATTTCGATTGTTACCACTTCCATCATCTGTTGCAGATTGTCCCCGCAACATAAAACATTTGTATCATCAGCAAAAACAGTAAATTTAAGTACATTTGATACTTTGAAAATATCATTTAGATAAAGAATAAACAGTTTGGGGCCTAAAACTGATCCCTGTGGGACACCACAGGAAATACTGAGGCTTACTGACCGGTGATTACCCATTTGTACAAACTGACTCCTATTTTCCATATAATTTTTTATCCAATTATAGCCCACACCTCTGATGCCATACCTTTCCATTTTTTTTTTAACATAATTTCATGATCAACAGTATCAAAAGCTTTTTTTAAATCAATGAAAATCCCTACTGCATATTTTTTATTTTCAATACAATTTGTTAATCTGTCTACTAACTCAATTAGTGCCATAGACGTTGATCTACCAGATCTGAATCCATACTGACTGTCCGTTAGTACGTTTTTTTTATCAATGAAATTGTCTAGCCTTTTAATAAAAAAAATTTCGAGTATTTTTGACAATTGAGAAAGCAAGGATATCGGTCTATAATTATTAAAAACATGTGAATCACCTGTTTTATACAATGGGATGACTTTTGCCAACTTCATCTTTTCAGGAAATACTCCTGTTTTAAATGATAAATTATATATATATATATGTTAATGGATCTACAACTCTATCAATTACTTTTTTTACTAGTGACATATCAATGTCATCACAATCTTTTGACGTTTTATTCATACATTTACTTACGATCTCTATAATTTCTTTGCCTTCTACAGTTCCCCAAAAAAATGAGTGTGGTTTTTTTTTACATAATATATGTGGGTGCACTGTGTATAATTATTTTGTATATATATAAATACACACACATGCATGTATATTTAAGAATAAAATATAATTTATATATAAAATATTTATATTTATATATAATATAAATTATATATAAATCTATATACAGTATATACATGAAAATATTTCTTAAATATATACAAGCATGTGTGTGTATTTATATATATAAAATAATTATACACAATGCACCCACATATATTATGTAAAAAAAACTTTTATTTTGGATGTGATTAATCACGATTAATCATTTGACAGCCCTATTATTAAGTCCTTTTGTAATAATAGTGTTTATTGTATTCCATATTCCTTTCACATTATATTTATTTTTCTCTAGTAAATTATTGTAATAATCCTTCTTACATACCCTCATTATGTTAGTTAATTTGTTTTTATATTTCTTATATTTTAACTCCAATTCTTTCGTTCTATATTTTATAAAATTCCTATAAAGAGTATTCTTTTTTTTACAAGCATTTTGAATCGATTTAGACATTCAAGGTTTTTCTGAATATTTCCTTTTACTGCAATATGGTTTTATTGGACAGTTTTTATTATATAAAGTTATGAATATGTCTAAAAATAATTCATATGCAGTACTAGGGTCAGCTTCATTAATTACTTCATTCCAATTGAACTTAATTCCTTTCTAAATGCAAATATAGTTTCTTCAGTTCTCAATCTCCTATATTTAATTTCGTTGCACTCTCTTTTTCCATTATAATTACAGTCATAAGACACAAAGATTGGCAGGTGGTCACTTATATCATTAATTAATATTCCACTTAAAGAATTACTTTCAACATTGTTTGTAAAGATATTATCTATCAGAGTGGCACCATTACCTGTTATTCTAGTTGTTAGTGATTGTTGGAAAAAGACTCAAACTATACAATGTTTCAATAAACTCTTCTGTCAATTTGTGATTGTTGGGGTTTAATACATCAATATTAAAATCCCCACAGATATAGCTTATTTTATGCTTTACTTTATTAAACATGTTTTCCATTTTTTCTATAAATATTTTAATGTTAGATCCTGGTTTCCTATATACACAACTAACTAAGACATTCTTCGTTTTTTCCATACATAATTCTATTGTGATCCATTATATAATCAATGAATACTGACATATTATCAACAACTTTGTAAATGATACCTTTGTCAACAAAAAGACAAAGTAATATGTTATGGTTACCCCCCCCCCTCCCCCCTCAACAACTACTCTCTCTATTCACGTAATTAAATTCATATCCCTGCAACTCAAAATCCATGCCCCTATCGGCATTAATCCACGTTTCAGAAATGGCTATATTAAAGGGTTTCTTGACCTGTCCTAAATATTCCCTTATACTCTGGAAATTAGAATATAGGCTTCTGCTGTTAAAATGAATGATAGAGATGCCGTGCTCGTGTTTAATATTATTGTTAAACTGTTGCTCTGTATAATAGCCACAGTTGTTATGCAAGTTATCATAAAAATTATTTTCGGGATCGATATTATCAAAGTCAGTTATGGTCAGTATCAGGATTTCCATTACACGAGAGTAGATAGGTGGGTTGATAAGTGGTATGTCTGATGGAATTGACATAGGCTCATGCCTTTTTGCATCTGTATGCGTGTCCTCCAAATAGAACATCAGAACATCTACTAAGATCAATCATATTGTTAGACATGACAAAAGCTACTTAGTCTGGTAGGAAGGGGGGGTTCACCTGCACCCGAAAGATATATTTTTTTAACCTAGTTTTTTGTAATCCTTAAGGTGTCTAGAAAAGGAATTTTGATGTTCCCCACGCCAATTATTGTCCCATATGTGATTTTTTGTATCATCTTTTGTGTCCATGCTTGATTTTCGGCTGCGGAAAATGAAAAATTTAAATCTACATAGAATCTGAACAATACATCCTACAGACACAATCTACCCCATTTTCTCTTCGTCTTTGCATGAGGAATTGATAGATATGAGGATTGTCATGATTAGATGATGTGTAGTGCATACAAACTCAAATAAACACCAAAAAATGTAAAAAAAAAAATGGTAACATTGGACCACTGGAACTCCTCCCCTATGGACCCCATTGATATATGTTTTCTAACTTTTGTATTTTTACAGTCTTTAAGATGTCTAAGAAGCTAATGTTGATGATCCCCACCTGAAATATTGTCACATGTATGTCTTTTCTGGCTATATTGGTTGCCACCCTGGATATCCAAAAAAGCAAAAAAGAACATTTACATAGGCAGTCTGTTTTTTCTCCTTTAGTTTTTGATTTGATAGATCTCTTCCATTTTCCATAACTGGCTATATAAATTGTTGTTGAGCACATTACTGCTTGTTTCCTACGTCAATTGTACCACATTAAAAATATAACGTAGATATTTTAAATAAATAATACACTTTAAGATACAATGTGTTCAAAAATATACATTAATTAAAAATCACATCGTGTAATCAGGATTCACTGGTAGTGTGAGGTTTATTTAACATACATTTTTAAACTAACTACACATACATAGCCTACATGATGCACCAACACACAATTAGAAAGATCTTTCTTGAAGAGCATGTAGCATTATGGAAGCCCACATTAACTGGCAGATATTGGTCTCTCAAGGTTTCTGTTAAGTTAAATGTTGCTATGGCTTTTTCAGCTATTAAACTCTCAGAAGTGTTGAGGTTAACCCATTTCTTGGCACACTGAACAAAAGATGCCCAACTCATTTGAGAAAATAAGGTTATTGGGCTTTTTGCCTTAGAAGCAACATGTATACAGCAGTTCATATTGTCGCCAACCTGCTGTCAATCACATCCCGCTTTGTTGTTATGCGGTGTACGGTGTATGTAAATAAATTAGGTGATAAAAGAGGTCTTCTTTTTCTTCGTGTAGACAAAAAGCATATAAAGCCTATTTTAATAGCAGGATTTCGTTATCAAGAGAGCAACGTTACAATATCAACTATGCTGGTGGTCAGGGAGATGTGACAGGTTATCAAGGAGACGGGTGATTTGTTTACGTTTTCTGAATCTACGATTTAGTAGTCCTACAAATGTGCATGCTAATCATCCTCAAAAAAGAGAAGGGAGATATCGATGGTGAGTCTGAAAAATATACTCCTCTACCAAGTTTGAAGCTGCCTTGAAGACATTAGGGAAAAAGAAAGTCAACACTTTTATACTATAATAGCTAATTGGCTAGTTGGTGATCATTGCTAATCATGCCCAAGTCAAAGTCTAAGTCAAGGAAACCCAAGGAAGAAAATGATAGTGAGTCTGAAGAGTTCAATCTTGCTACAAAGAAATCCAAGAGAGATGATGGTGTCAAATCAAAAGACCATGGTCCTGAAAATTTTATTTTACATGTACATGGCTTTGAGCATGCAGATTTCACACCACTTAGTAAGATTAAAGGGTCTGCTACTGACAAGTTGGCTCTGCTACACAGCATTTGTGATAGACGTCTCCAAGAAGCTCTTGATTTGCAGTTTCACATGGATCATGTCTGTAATCTCATTCCAGAGTCTTGTAGGTGCCAATTTAGAAACAACTGGCTATCATCGAGCCTGCTACCAAAAGTTTACAAAGAATCAGGGACGCTTACAGGAAAGACCTACTGTGACATCTCAGCAAGCTTCAACATCACGCTCACCACGTAAATGTGAGTCCTCTCCAGCTAAGCAGCTGTTCCCCCCAGAGTGTATCTTCTGTGGAAAGCTGGAAGTAAAAGTATTGGGAAAGACCGAACGATGCATCAAGTTCCCAGTATATAAGGCTAAGGACGGCGCATTGAAGGAGCCTACATGGAAACAGATTACGCCTCAAGCCTATGAACTTGGACTTCACCGTCTACATCTCATGGTGCAAGGTGAGGACCTTTTTGCGAGAGAAGCAAATTACCATCAGTCATGTCGCAAGTCATTCAACCTGAAATATGCAAACCATATCACATCTCGAGGTAAAGCCCTTGCTACCAACCCTGTCAGTGAAACAGAGCAGACTACCATGGCTGCTGCACATCAGATGTCATTTAATGCTGTACTTGATGTCATTCAAGATCAAGTGATAAGACAGAGCAAGATTGTGCGGCTTGCATCACTGCGTCTTATCTACACCCAAGAGTTGGAGAGAAATGGCTTCCCCAATCCCGAGTACAGAAGTGAGAAACTGAAGAGAAAACTTGAGAAGCATGAGGGGATTGGCATTTCTATGGTCACAGCAGATTTGAAGGGTTGTATCACCCATAGCTTGATATTCAGTGCTAGCTTATCCATCTCAGATGCAGTGAGAAATGCATATGAGATGGGGAGCACGGACAAGTATGAAGATGTGGCCCTTCTTCTTCGTGGTACAATCAAGAAGACATACAGAGAGTCAAATTCTCTTCCTTGGCCTCCCAAAGCTGATGATCTGGTCATGTCCTTGGATGAATTGTATTTTTAATCAAATAAGCGCAGCCATGGTTAGCAGAAGAGAATTCTTTTAAAAGTATTTAAAATCGTACCGACCCCAAACTTTTGAACGGTAGTGTATATTTTTTAACACATTGTATCTTAAAATGTATTATTTATTTAAAATATCTACGTTATATTTTTAATGTGCAACAATTGACGTAGGAAACAAGCAGTAATGTGCTCAACAACAATTTATATAGCCAATTATGGAAAATGGAAGAGATCTATCAAATCAAAAACTAAAGGAGAAAAAACAGACTGCCTATGTAAATGTTCTTTTTTTGCTTTTTTGGATATCCAGGGTGGCAACCAATATAGCCAGAAAAGACATAGATGTGACAATATTTCAGGTGGGGATCATCAACATTTGCTTCTTAGACATCTTAAAGACTGTAAAAATACAAAAGTTAGAATACATATATCAATGGGGTCCATAGGGGAGGAGTTCCAGTGGTCCAATGTTACAATTTTTTTCCATTTTTTGGTGTTTATTTTAGTTTTTATGCACTATACATCATCTAATCATGACAATCCTCATATCTATCAATTCCACATGCAAAGACGAAGAGAAAATGGGTTAGATTGTGTCTGTAGGATGTATTGTTCAGATTTTATGTAGATTTAAAGTTTTCATTTTCCGCAGCCGAAAATCAAGCACGGACACAAAAGATGATACAAAAAATCACATATGGGACAATAATTGGCGTGGGGAACATCAAAATTTCTTTTCTAGACACCTTAAGGATTACAAAAAACTAGGTTAAAAAAATATATCATTCGGGTGCTGGTGAACCCCCCCCTTCACCCTACTAACTGAATCAGTTTGGATTGCATCAAAAGTTTTCACAGCTGCCTCTCCCTTTTTCAACGAGGGAGATTAGTCTCTTTCAGAATGGGTCTTCGGCTACTGGGACTGATGGCCTCAACTGTGTCCATGTTTCCCCTGGGACTGTTGTGAATGAGGGATTTTCAGAACTGGACAGCGTCACAGGGCATTCGCCCCAAGAGCCGCCTCAGCCGCAGAGTGCGCGTCTCACCAGAATGCACGAGCGCTTTGTGGGGGGTAATTGAGAATGAATGGGGGAAAGTCACAGGAGAGGACGCCGTTCATCAGATTGTACTACCCACATATACTGCATGTGTTTAATGTGTCTTCAAGATGACAGATCTTTTTAGAAACCCCCATTGAATTTAACAATGTGAGGATAAAATAATAAATGAAAATATTACTTCAGTTATTACATTTTAGGAGAAGAGTTTGTCCATAAACCTATAAACCAAGATGTGCAACACAAGTTTTAACCACAACTGTGCAGGAAGTGATGCGTCTGTCTGACAGTTTAACACCTACACCTGCAAATATATAAGTGAATTTCATCAGACAAGCAAACAACAAAAAATACCACAAAGAATGTTAGTTCCCAGTGATTAACCAACTTCAACATAAGTAAAAATAAATCTTGTCACTCCTCCCCTTACAACACAACCCAGCTAACGGTAACCAGAATAGGAGCTTGACACACGTAACAGATCAATCTTCACTTGACTACACACCAGAGACAGACGTACAGATCTTTCTTATTGCAGGTAAAAAACACATTCCAAGACAAACATGGATCCCAGAAACTATCCAATGGAAGTAGGGCAGCCTATACATCCACTTCAGCAGAGGCCTCCAGAATACTCCGTTGGATTCCCTCCCTCTGAGAGTTATCCCAGCACTTCAGGTCAACTTCCGCAGCATTATGGAGCTCCGGCAGCATCTGTCCAGTACATACAAGGGCCATATCCATATCCATATGTGGTCACTGTGCAGCCTCCAGTTAATGTGTCCTTCACTCCACCGACCAATCCAGAGTCAGATTACCTGCATTCCATCTATACCCTGCTGTGCTGCTGCTTATCTCTTGACTGTAAGTATTGGTTCATACACCTGCCTCACCTCGCTTACATTTACAAATGATAGGCCTAGCCTTCTAAATAAATAAATACTTGTTAAAATAAGGACATATATTGTTTAATTTAAGTGTTTGTAGAACTCAAAGTGAAACTGAAACAGACAAGACAGTCAAAATAATGCGGCAATTTTTGTAGAATATTTACCGAGGTTCATATTTCAGTGTTAAAATACTTCAAAAAGTCTTTATTGTTTACATCCTGATCATTTAACGTCATGAATCAAGGTTGAATTCAAATCTCATTCCGAGTTTGTTAAAAAGTTAATAAAAAAAAAAGGTTTATCGTAAGTAAAAAAAAAAAAAGGTGTCCTAGGACCGAAGTCCTGAAACTGCAGCCTCCGTTACTAAAACTGAGGTTACTACTGGATGCAACCAGGGGGCGCAATGCCACTGTAAAAAACACCGGTCCTTTAGATCGAGACGTTAAACTGAGGTATTATGTGTGGATGTTAAAGTAGAAAAATTAAATTAAATAAAAAACACATTAATGTTTTATATTTCATAGTGAAACTGGATATTCAGTGAAAATAAGTAAGGGACAGTGACAGTATGAGAATGATTTGATGCCCACCCTGTCATCACAAAGGGTTTTGTCATCACAAATGTGTTTTTGTAAATCCCCCACTTAAGGCAAGGCAGCCACCAACCAATTGATTAATCACAGTAAGACAATTGTTTTCAGGAAGTTTCAAATGAGTCTTTAAATATCCACTAGTTTGCATTAGAACAGAAACATGAACATTAAATAAAGTTATTTTTTGTTTTCCATGAATCAGAATGCCTTATGAGATTCAATTTAAATGTCTTATCTGCTAGTGTTCACTCAATAGTATAGTAACTGGTATTTGATACTCTTATAAAATCCTATAGAGGATTTTTGATATCTCGAATGGTTTGGCCGTGGCTAGGCAATGAATATAAGGCGGAAAAATTACTCTGTATTTTTATCTACTGCATGCTCCAATAGCTGTCATACGATTCACACCAAACTTTCTCAACATGATTCCAATTGAAGATGCTAAATTGCGAATGGGTATTAGATATCTTAAACGGTGTTGCCATTAAGGGATTAAAGGAATGACAAAAGGGAATCTGGAAGTTTCTTATATCTTCTAAATAATAAATTATATACCATTTATTGCTATATAAAATTATACATATAAAAAGTTTAAAAAAAATGCATTTGTTATAACTTTTTTTATAATTAATGTATTATGTGCAAGTTAAAAATATGCAGATTTCATGCTATCTAGTTGAAATAAATAAATAAAATAAAATGTAATATACACAGTATAACCACTTGATCGCAGCCCATGCCTATTTTTGAGAAAAGCCTGGTTGCTGAGAAAAGTGTTACTGGTAATCACAATCAGTCTCCAACTTATCCTTTGATTTCACTCTGCCTCTCTGTGTGTGTGTCAGTCTTTATACTGTTGATAGAGTCATTTCTGTGTGCTTTTGCCTGCAATAATGGATGAGAAATCTCTTAAACCTTGTCTTTTTCTTGAGAATAAAGGCATAGATCCAGTTCATTTGAAGTGCATAGACAACATAGTTTTATATAATTAGGCCTAGTTTAATAATTAGGTTAATATAAATATAAAAACACCTTAAGATAAATACTTCTGGACGTACAAAATTTTGAGCTGCAAATGATACAAATCAACTAACTGGGAAACAGTCTCCACTGATCCATTGATCTCATTCTGTCTCTCTGTGTGCGTGCGTGCGTGCGTGTGTGTGTGTGTTGTTGTTTTGATGCTTACATGGACTTGTGTTTTTCTGAGAAAATGTTAAAATACCAATCATTAACAAATGCTTTAGCAGTGTGTGGTTACAGCACAAAACTGATCATCCTAATCTTTGGTAGTTTAGGACATGTGCACAGATTATGCGTCAGGGCCAGGGGTTTGCAAATTGCTGGACTGAGTAAAAAGATCTCTAAGCAAACAGCCAAATACTGTTCTATGTCAGCAATCATAGGCAGTCTGCATGTTTGGAGAAGGAGATGTCACCTCTATCCATAGTCTATTTATTCATATATTCATGTGGTTGTGACTATTGTCGATGTGTGTATTGTCAGGTGAAACATAACAGGCTCTTTGTGAATATTTGGATATGTGTGTGTGTGTGTGTGTGTGTGTGTGTGTGTGCGTGCGTGCGTGCGTGCGTGTGTGCGTGCGTGTGCGTGTGTGTGCGTGTTAGAGAGAGAGAGTCTATTTTATACTCTTGATGGTTTATAGAGTTTAACCCTTTCATTGCTGTGTGGTTTTGCCTGATCATTACTAGACCTATGTCATTGGTCACTTTCAAATGAATGTAAAGTTATCATTTGCAGCTCAAAATTATGACATGAAATTCATCTCAATTTAAATTATCTCATGGATGTGGCTGTTGTTGTCATGGCCATAGTTGCACCAATGCAGTAAAGGCCTCGCTGCAGTAAATGTGGGATATTCAAATGATTTTCACATAGTTATTTTAGATTTACCCACTTTAACTGCACATTGCCCACCATGCACAGTTGTCCTAAAGCCACCGGGGTGGTGGTGGCACTGGGGCTTGGGCCTGTCATCGCTGCTTGCAGCTATATTTATTATCTTGGCCAGTTAATCTAGTTATAGAAACTTTTAAAAACAGATTTGAAGATAGCAAAATCTAGTGGGAATGCTATAATGCACTAGCCTGGTCCCACCAGACTCTCGTACATTTCATTTGTACAGAGAGTCTGGCCAATGGGGGTAATCCAGCAGCCGGAAACTGAAGTCTCCCCGGGGGCCGCCATTGGGTAACAAGCCTTCACCTGCTGTTAGCATCACATTGACTCCCATTCATTTTTGCGTCACTTTGACAGCGAATAACTTTACATCTGAGGCGTTTAAAGACTCCATTTGTCCATTGTTTATTTCTAAAGAAACACGACAATGTATAAAAGGCTCCATTACCTTGTATCTTACGTCATGGCCCCGTAGAAGCCGTTTTTGTAAAAATAGGCTAACGATTGAGTCAACACACGCGACTCTCTGTCGCACAGTAGAGAAATTACCGCATAGACAGAAGTAGAAGCTCGCGCGCAATCGGGGGACGTGGAGGCATAAAGTCAAGGGAAAAGCCCATAGAGAGTCATAAAGTTGATCCTGCTGCGAGCTCATGAACAGCTAATACTCACGAACTCCCGCTCTGCAAGATTCGGAAGGGAATGATTCAGATTCCTCTTGGCACAGCTACTAGAAGACGTACAAGTTGCTCACGTCACATCTACGTCGTCAAGCTCATTTTGAGCCTGCGCAGTGCGCTTGGCAATCAGGAAGTGAGTGCTTCTAATTGACTTCACTTTTCTCCGTTGAAGTCTATGGGGTCGCTGTGTCCATTTCTTTTACTCTCTATGGTCTGGCCTCGCTCCATGCGCTAACTTCCTTGTAGCCGGGTCCTCTGTTGAAGTTTAAAACTATTGGATCTGCCCAGAGCCACTCTGGATCTGCCATAACCAATCACTAACGTTTGGTCGTGACGTATGACGACTCAAACTATTGCACAACATCAACGTCATCGTTCTCAGCCACTCCCTCTGTTCGCTGATTAGACCAGTGAAAAATTGACCGGAGAAAACCAAAGAATACAGCACAATCCCATAGACAGTATAAGAAGGGGACAGAGCCATCTCATTGGAACTCAGTTGAGACAGTTGAAGCCCATTTTTAGCGATTTTTGAGCACTTCCGTTCCTGACGCGCAGACTCAAACCGACTCAAACTAAGCTTGATGACGTGAGCAACCTGTCTGACAGACGTTAATCTTCTAGTAGCTGTGCGTGAAAATTGCCAACCTTAATCTTGCAGAGATGGGGAACTTGAGCAAAGAGTTCTTTGGCGTGAGTGAGCAGGAGTAAGTATTCCGTTGCTTTTATGGACTCATTATCTATGGGCTTCTCCCTTGACGGGACGTCCCCCCGATTGCCTGCAAGCTTCTCCTCCTGTCTGTACGGTAATTTCTGTACAGCGCGACAGAGAGTCGAGTGGTTATGACGCAATTGTTAGCCTATTTTTCTAAATCTATTTCTACAGGGCCATAATGTAAGATAGAAGGTAATGGAGCCCTTTATACATTGTCGTGTTTCTTTAGAAATAAATAATGGACAAATAGAGTCTTTAAACGCATCAGATATAAAGTTATTCGCTGTCAAAGTGACGCCAAACTGAATGGGAGTCAATGGAAATGCTAACGCAAGTGAAGTTCTGCTACAAGATGGTTGTAACTCATTCAGAAGTGAAGTTCTGCTACAACTTCCGGACGATACCCCCTTGCACAATCCCAGACGTATACTGAAGGAAAATGAAAATTGAACGGAAGTAGGAGGGCAGAGCCAGGCTAATAATGCACACCAATCACTGATGTTTAAAAACTCTGATATGTTTTGTGATTATTATTTTTTACGGCTAGTTTAAATCAAATATTCAATCATATATTTTGTTTCTCATTTTATTCTGAGTTGTTCACTGTTAGAGTTGCTTTTGTGTGATTTGATTTGTCATTTAAGAAAGGTTCTATACCAAGATTTGTAATTGTAATTTACTTTTACAGACTCGGGATGCTATCAATAGCAAGCAGAAACTCCAGAATGGCTCGCATCCTTAACCATGTCAGTGTTGCTGTTGGCCTCCTCTTCTGGTTGATCACTGTCATCTATTTCATTACTGCTGCCATCGCAATTTCAAAACTCCATAACTAGACAAAAAGTGTAAGAAATAGTATGGTAGGACAAAAGAAAGTTATACAAACATGAAAAAATGAAGATTATACAAACATGAACACATTATGTTTTGAATACACAGGCATTTGGTGGTCTGCTTTTAAATGTTAGTGTTGCTCAAGTTATTGATATGAGAGCTGTAAGACTCCAAATGCATAAGGAGTTCAATCTATAGGGCCAGTGAGGAATGATTCATATATTTCATGCAACTCATCTGCCATATTATTATTTACATAATTAAAAAAAACCCTGTTTTTTTTAAGTTTATTATTGCATTTTTTAAAACAATGAAAGCTTTGACTGAAAATGTATCATCAATTAAAATATTTATTTTTCTTATCTTATCATAAAGCTTTGGTAATCAATAATAAATGCATTTACCATTATGAGTCTGATGTCGTATTTTAGCAAACTTTAAAAGGTATCTGACAGTAGCCTACAAGGATAATCAGTAATTTCTCCCATTTAAGACATGAAGTTGTATGCAATCCTTACCAGCACTATAGTGCATACACACTGACCCACTCTGTTGTCACCTCCCTGGTCAGAGTTCTGGCCGCTGGAAGTTTTTCAATGAAGTAGGCCTACTCCCGGTTATTTTCCGGGGTCACACAACTGTGCGTTTTTACGTGAAAAAATGATTTGCGTTTCAAAGCTTGATTAATTTACCACGCAAAAAACACGCCGGTCAAAATTCATACCTCAGTTTTAATCGGCACTATTTTCTATCCATTTCTATCAATCCGCGCTGCTGTCAACGTCAATAGTGCGCACGTTCCGATCAGCTGTTCCATAGTGTTTACACAATCGATTGACAACGACGTAAAAAGTATTAAATTAACAATGGTGCGAACTTGTAAATTCCCAGGCTGTGACCACATGGATGTGCCGGGATCAAAGTTCAGATTCCATCGTTTTCCTGTTTCGAATATAACTATGAGACAGCTTTGGCTGGTTGCCATCGGCTACTCTGCGGGAGCTTAAATATCCAGAATAAAGGATTTTCGTGTGTGTAGTGCTCACTTCAGCGAAGACGATTACAACCAAGGAGGAAAAGGAAAATTCACGAGTTCACACTTACATATGATCAGAGAATAAATGGTTATGCGTATTTGGCGTGCTGTCCGGGGGGAGGGCTCCGAGCTCGGAAATTGGGCCCGAACCTAGAGTACTCCCCCCGTATCTCTGTTTAGGAAGATAACTAGGCAAGTGTGAGGAGATGGGGTGGTGGAGGGATGCTGAAAACTGTCGAGGAATATGGGTGAGTCGACTGTGTATATTTATAGGCTTTACTCGTGCTGATTGAGTGGACCTGTTGATTACTGATTGCTGACAGCTGGTTGGAATGACTTGATTGTTTGATCATTAGAACGTGTTCCTCCCGAACCTTGTTAATAAAACATCAATTAAAGAGTTTTGCTGTACCAGTACCACGGGTAAGCTCTATTTACTAACTTTATGATCCCATGTCTAAACGGTAAACAAGCTGCTGTTTAGACTCCATTATAAAGCACGTAAAAAGATGTCTAATATAAAAACAGTATAGCCTATAGGGATATTGGTACAATTTGCTGAGAAAACTATTTGATTGAACACACACACAATTGAGGTTTGGTGTTGCAATGTTGACATTGACAGCAGTGCGGATTGATAGAAATGGATAGAAAATAGTGCCGATTAAAACTGAGGTATGAATTTTGACCGGCGTGTTTTTTGTGTGGTAAATTAATCAAGCGTTGAAACGCAAATCATTTTTTCACGTAAAAACGCACAGTTGTGTGACCCCGGAAAATAACCGGGAGTACTTCGTTGAAAAACTTCCAGCGGCCAGAACTCTGACCAGGGAGGTGACAACAGAGTGGGTCAGTGTGTATGCACTATAGTGCTGGTAAGGATTGCATACAACTTCATGTCTTAAATGGGCGAACTAACCCTTTAAGGTACCAAAAATTTCAAACAATAGTTTTGGCCAACAGAGTGAACTCCGATTTTTCGATTCCCACCTTAGGAGTCGATTGGGGGTGGAGGTTGCACAGGTGGGGGAAATACCCTAAGTGAATAAATGGCTCCCACACTGTGTCCCAATTCAAAGGCTGCATCCTTCGAAGGTCAGACTGAGCGTTGTTAAATGGGACGGTCTAACCTACGGAGGACTGTTCTTTTCACCTAGCAACTGTAGTACTTTGGAAAACCGTTTTCACTTAACAGTCTGCCACTGCATCAAAAAATGCAACTTGAATCTCTGCAAGGAGAAAGCTATTGTTCAATGCAGAGATGCCGCCTGAGCTCATCTCAGATGGTCTAAATGACAGCTGTGGTCAGATGAATCCACATTTCATGCATCAGTCCAAACGCCATGGGCGACTTGCATGAAGGTACCATTGATGTAGAGGCATATATTGGGATTGTACAGAGACTGCCATCAAGATGACATCTTTTATTAGAAGCAAGAAAATGCCAGGCCTCATTCTGCACATGTTAAAACGGTGGTTTCTACACTGTACAGTGGATGTGCTTGGCTGCTTGCCTGCAGTCCAGATCTGTTTCTTATTGAAAATGTACAGCCCATCATGAAAAGGAGAATAAGACAACGACGATCAGGGACCGTTGAGCAGATGTCTTATATCAGGTGAGATTGGGCAAAAATTCCACATGAAAAATTGCAACAATTAGTATCCTCAATTCCCCAAAAAATTATGTGGCAGTGGTAAACTTGCCTCTGTCCCAACGTTTTTTTGGAGTCTGTTACAGCCATAAAAAAAAACAGTGATAAAAAACAGTGGTTTTCAGAAACATGCCTTCGGCACTGAGTGGCAGAAATACCAGTGCCAGGCAGAACGATAATACCATTGTTCACCAGCTTGGTCAAACTCACATTGAAAAAAAGATATTAAGAAAAAAGTATTGGGGAAGTTATTCAGTTTCTGGAGGTTAATGAACTTGCTCTACGTGGGCACCATCACGGGGGTGGGGATGAGGAAGGTTTTTTAATTCAGCTATTTGATTACACCCTCCAAAAAGACCCTAAACTCGCAAAGATTGCCTATTGCCCATTTCCATATCCTATTTCATGTTTCTCTACGCTACAAAGCTCAGCTATTTGCCGAATCTATCTGGTCAGTCACTGACTTACTTTTCTCTGACTACTCCATCTTCTGTCTCTGAGTTAATCTTTAAATCCAACTCTTCATCCCGTCGATTTGACGCTGCTCCTACTTCTCTCCTGAAACTTTGCCATTCTGTCATCTCTGCACCCAGGGACGGATTATGACTTGTAAGGCCCTGGGGCCAGGTATCTTCAAATTTATTACGAAATTCAAACAATAAATATGGTTTTGGCGCTCTTTAATATGATGTGCCAGATCAGCACCTCGGTTCAAGCAGCACGTGCTGTGAACTGATCTAAAGCTCTTCTTTTAGTTAGTATTAAATTCGAATGAACTATTATGGAAGATGAGAAAAAGGACCCAAGGTCAATGGGACCAAGGAGCAGGACCAGAGCACAGAACGTTTTAATTAATGTATTAGTGCAAAATGACCAACGTTTCGACGCACATGCGTCTTCTTCAGAGTCAAACAGTCAATGGCAACACTATACAGAATTTAAAGAGTCAAAATTCAAGGTATTGGCCACAGGCCTAGGTGGGTGTGGTGCAACAATTATCCAATCTTAAACAAGCACTCAAGTCTAAACCCCCCAAAAAAAACACAATTACACAAAAACACACAAATACATTAATAATGATAAAATTATAATAAATAAAAAAATTGAAATAAAAATTGAAATAAAAATAATAATTGTAGAAACCTGAATTATAAAAAGCACGAAAGGCTCAGTTCCTCATTAAGGCCATTTGGTTCTACTGTGTTAAGAGTAAAAATCCAGAACGCCTCCCGTTGTAATAAAGACTTCACTATGTCACCTCCTCGCTGGGAGGGTAGGATTTTTTCAATACCCCAAAATTTTAAAGACGCATTCGAACCATGATTAGCTTGTACATAGTGCCTCGCAATTGCATAGTCCATATTGCTGTTACGAATAGCGGCTTTGTGTTCTGCAATGCGTAGTTTGAGGGGGCGTTTAGTCTGACCTACGTACAACAATCCACATGGACATTTCAACATATAAATCACGTGAGTGGTGTTACAATTGATGAAAGAATTGATCTTATATTTTTTACCTGAATGGGGGTGGACAAATTGCTTTGTATCATTTGAGTTAGAGCAATGGATGCAGTGCTCACATCTGTAAAAACCAAAGGGAGGAGCCGGTAACCACGTAGGTTTTGGTGGAGGGCTCATGGTTGTGTGAACCACCAACCTATCTCTCAGTGAGCGAGGACGCTTAAAAGTTATACGTGGCGATTCTGCGCATATAGCTTTAAGAGCTGGATCACTCTGCAGAATGTGCCAGTGTTTTTTAATGGCATGTTTTATTTCTCCGCTAATATGGTCCGTCCACATCTCCTAGTTAAAACCAAACGTGATTCAGTGCAAAGACTCTGTTTTTCCACAGAGTCTTTGCACTGAATCACGTTTGGTTTTAACTAGGAGATGTGGACGTTGCGTCAATCTGGCTCGTTCATAGGCTGCAGAGATATCACTTACAGCATATCCCCTATTACGGAAGCGCTCTGTCATTTCTAATGCCCCGCGCTCAAATTCGGCTTCACTGCTACAATTCCTTCTAAGTCTTAAAAATTGGCCAATAGGAATATTCTTAATCAGTTGTTTAGGATGGTGCTATCAGCTCTGAGAAGGGTATTCCTACTAAGAGGTTTACGATAAATCGATGTCTCTAAACCTCTTTGAGAATTTTTGTAAATAGTTAGATCCAGAAAGTTAATATTGTCTGTGGAATGATCTACTGTAAATCTCAGAAAAGGTGTTGTAGAGTTAATATAGGCCATAAATTCCATCCAATTCAACCGAAGTCCCCATCCAAATGAAAAAAACTTCATCAATATACCGGTACCTCTTCCAAAGCAGAATTTTAGGGAGGAATAAGTTGTTCACAGAGTTATCAATAAATTTCGCTTCCCATAAACCCATTACTAAGCATGCGTACGACGGTGCAAAACAGCTACCCATACTGACCCCACGCTTCTGCAGGTAATAGTCACCCGCATACTGGAAATAGTTCTTTGTTAAAACAACTTCCGACAATGTCAGTAAAAATTCATTGGGAGGAACTATATCAGTGGCCCGTCTTGCAAAGAAATGTAGTAACGCCTCAGTCCCTGCTTTGTGAGGAATACATGTGTACAAACTTTGCACGTCACAAGTTACCAGCATGAAGTCATGGTCACATTCAAACGAATCCAAAAGTCTCAATATATCAGATGTATCCCCTAAATAAGATGGTAATTCATAAACATATATTTTTTTAAAGAAATCAAGATATTGTGAGTGTGACAAAGGTTCAGTTAAACAGCCAATACTAGACACGATAGGCCTAAGTGGTGGATCAATCAGAGATTTATGTATTTTAGGAAGTCCATAAAAAACGGGACAAACAGGATGTTTTACAGTCAGAAAGTCTTTTTCTTTTTCAGTGATCCAATCCCTTTGTAATGCCTTCTCGAGTATCTGATCAATCTCCAATTTATGGTGTTCTAGAGGATTACGAGTTAGTAGAGTATAACATTCTTTATCATTTAGTTGGGACATGATACTCAAATTGTATTTTTCAGTATCCATTACAACAATCGAACCCCCTTTTCGATCTCTTTTGACGTGCTTTTTTACATATCTTATTAAACTCGTTTTCACTACACTTTTGTACGTAGTAATGGAAGGGTTCAGATTCGAGTAAGGAACAAAAGTAGATTTCTTTCTGAAAGGTGTATTTTCTCTGATAAGCAGTGTTGTGCTAGTTACTAAGAAATAGTAACTAGTTACAGTTACTAGTTACTTCATTCAAAAAGTAACTCAATTACTTTGTTGATTACTTACACCAAAAAGTAATGCGTTACTGTTAAAAGTAACTTTTTAGTTACTTTTTTAAAGAAAGTTCTTAAATGTTCCCATTAATGCCCTTTTATGCGTTATGCTCTATACAAACACAAAACTGACTTAAACAGAAAGTAATTTTTAAACACTATTTTATTTAAGTCAGACCAGCACAAACTGAATATATCAAGAATTTCTGAAATAAATAACAAAAAAAGCATTTTTAAAGCTAGTGACTTGTTTGCTTTCTCAACATTGATATGTTCATGCAGCTGACAGTATACGTTTTTACCACTGTGGTTTTTACTGCATGAATTAATATTTGAGCAATACAATTGTACTTTGATCATTCTTGTTAGTTCATAGTAGGCCTACATTAACTAAGGAGATATAAATACATCTAACAATGAATGATACTTCTACAACATTTATTAACCATATTTAATGCTAAAATTGAAATCTTATTGTAAACTGTTACCATTTATATGATTCAAGCTTAAAGAAGATGGCCATATTTAAATATCTGCAAAGGCCAGAGCATTAAAACTACATAAATGTAGACCTATATTACAGTCTTTCACTTTATGAAGTTTTATTAACTAAGTTCGGGAGGAGCACGTTCAGATAATTAACACGAGTAGACAGCAATCAGCAATCAATGATAAGAGGGTACATAGACTCAACAGTCTTACCTCGATCCATTGACAGTTTGCAGCATCCCCCCCACCACCCCTTCTCCACACTCCTAGTTCAAAAAATCACTTACATACGGGGGAGTACTCTGGGTTCGGGCTGAATTCCGAGCTCGGAGCCCTCCCTCCGGACAGCACGCCAAATACGCATTAAATCTTATTTCCTCAAATTATATGTAAGTGTGAACTCGTGAAATTTGCTTAAATGTTAGAACACTTGATTAGACTTGATGTCGGCTGCATGAACATATCAATGTAAGCAATCAATCACGTCACTAGTTTTAAAAATACAACTTCGCCGGCTAATGAATGCATTAAAGTAACCAGCTGGATATAAACTAATGCAAATAGATGGTAACAATTGCGACATAAAACATGTGGGTCAGGTCTGCGTGTGTTTTTGTCACATTGCTTTAATCACTTGAGGTAAGTTAGCCGTTACTAATGTTATTCCTCTCAGACTCGACGGCAAGCTTCTGTTCTTTCTCTGCTGCTGATGCAGCATCTAGTCAAAAAATTAATTACTTTATAATGATATGGCAATGTGTACTTAAGTGTTCTGTATCCATACCGTTTCGCTGTCTGTGTTTTAAATGCGCATCAAGTGCTCAGCGCTCTCGTGCAGCTTGTAATCTCCGTGCTCGCGCTGCCTCACGTGTACGTAAACAACTCAGCCAGTGAGTTTGTTATGTGTCCTCAGGTGTCCTCTCGCTTTGTATAATGCTAGCAGTCTCTTCAGTGCTCTCGTACTGTGTAATGACAGCGCACACTTCTCAGCCGCTCCAGCAACTTATTAATTTAAAAAAGTAACGGACAACGCGCCATATGGTAACGGTAACGGAGTTAATTTATTTAAAAAGTAATGCGTTACAGTATTAGTTACTGTCAAAAGTAACTGCGTTACAGTAACGCATTACTAGTAACGCGTTACTGCCCAACACTGCTGATAAGTGACTCTGCGCTGTCAACAGTTGACCGGACAGAGTTACCAATAATAGGCCTCGATAGACTCGATTTAGGGGAGAACAAATGTTTAAGCTGGAGTGATCGGAAGAATTTAAAAGTATCTACCTTGAGTTTGAATGGATTAACAGCATTGGTGGGGCAAAAAGATAAACCTTTAGTTAGCACTTCCGTCTCTCCCTCAGTTAGATCCAGTCCCGAGATGTTAACCACAGTCTATTCGGGTTGCGTGGTGAGCGGCGCGTTGGTTCTGCTGGATAAGTTCTGCGACTTCTGCCTCCTCGACCCTCTCGAGCCCCTCCTTGTCCGTTTAGACATGGAGGCTTGGCACTGGGAAAAAAATTCCTAGTACCATGCTGGCTTTCGCCGTCACTGGTTTGCGGAGAATCCCATTCACTGGCGGAAGTAGAAGGCCAGTTTCTGGTATTGCGTTAACGACGCGCAGGGCGGGGTTTACGTAGTCGTCTTTGTTCATCTGCCCAATGATAAACTGATCCTTCGACATAATCCTTCGTGTCTCGCTCATACTTCTTCATTTTATAACCTTGTAGATCTTTTTGAAAAGATTTAAGAGAGATGGCAATCTTGTTGGTGATAGTGTCAAAAGTCTCTAAATCAATTTGCGTCTTAATGCGCGTCTCAACTTGTTGGATTTCCGTGTTTGTCTTCTCTCTTTCTGATGTAGTTTTCTCTATAATCAACAACAGCAAATCCAAGGAGCATTTGTTCAATACTTGCTCCCATTTGCGCATAAAGTCTGGGTCATCCAGACCAAAGGAAGGTGTTATTTGTAGACGAAGTCCACGTGGAATTCGCTTCACTCTCCAATATTCAGATAAGGTAATCGAATGCCAGAGGAGCCTTAGGTCTCTCTTCTTAATATCTTCCAAGTCTTTACTAAAGGAGGCAATACATAGCTCTGGAGGTTGTAGCATTTCTTGAAACAAAGAGTGCGAAATAATGATGTTAGCACCTTGCTCATCTGTATAGGAAAAGGTCTCTGATTTATTTTCCGTAGTGGCATTAATGGATGCAAAAGTAGCCATATTCAGGAGAGCTGCAACGTGAAGGAGGTTGTCCTGAGAACTCTCCAAAAGTAGAACAGTAAAAAGGAATCACTTGCGCCTCAGCCAAAGGGCTGAGGCGCAAGTGATTCCTTTTTCCTATAATGGAAGAGGGCCTACAACTTGCTGAAATGTGTCATTTCTCATGTTATCACTCAATCAGTGCTTCAACCGCTGAAATAGGTCAATAAAACAACTGGAGAACAATAGCCTGTCACGTAACGTAACATTTACCTCAGAAAAGCCATTTAATGACCACAGCCTAGAAATAGAGAGGATCATTTTTGCTAAATATACGCACTAATTACATATTATAATTTTACTCATATCATTAAAATATTATAAAATATTATATAAACCGCATTATATTTGATTTGTTCATTTTAACCTTTAATAATAATACCAACTCCATTTACAGCATTAGTGAGAGATTTTTCTTTGAGAAAAATTAACATACCTGATATTTATCCAAATTAATTGATGTAAACATTGTTACATGTTGTTACTAAACTTTGTTTGGTCAGCTAATGTTTTGAGACTCACAATACACTTATTGTATTATTATTATTATTTTTAACAATCCTTTCTAATGATTTATATTCATAGGCTGCCTGCTGAACATGGGTTTGTGCTCTTATATTTCTGAACTTAGTTCAGATTAATGGATTTAACTTTAAAATGTAGAAAACTTTTCTTGCCCCTGGATCTAGAAGAACTGAGAAACGAACCTTTTACTATCATGTCCATTGATTTTGATTAATATGCGCGAGGGAGAGAGAGAGCAAGACAGCGCTTGTGTTGTGTGAAGACGTGAGAGTGCGCGCGCGCTGCCGGGGCTCGCTCGCTCTCTCTCTCTCTTTGCTTGTTTGCGCCCTGTCAAACTATGTGTCTAACGCATCAGTCATTCTACTCTACAACACTCACCGATCAAAAAAGGCTTTGGCAGCCGCCAAAAAGCGGACGATCCGACGGGTTTTAGAAGATTAAATACAACCCGAAACTAAAAAAAACAGACCCGGCCTCTATTTGAAACCGGCCTTTATTTACCCAAACCTGTCGCCACACCAGGCGTGTAAAAGTGACAGGCGTCTATTTGGGACTCGGCTATTATTTGAAGTTTTACGGTGTAAAGATCGTTGCCGTGCTTGCATCACTCCCTTACTCCTCCTTATAGTCCTCATGGCCACTTGGCCTGCGTGAATGCAAATGAAAAAAAAAAAAGGGTTTTGAGGGAGAGTAGTAATAATTCGTTACATTTATATAGCGCTTTTCTAGGTACTACTAATTAATAGATCTGTTTAGAAGTGGACTTTTCCTATATCCACGACCACGTTCCTGTAATTGCTTGGTCGAACGACCAAGCAGCCCCATCCACCCCCCACCCCTGCACGCACGCACCCCCCCCCCCCTAATAACTGCATATTGCTGCTACTTAACAAATGGTAAATGATAAATGGACTGCATTTATATAGCGCTTTCACAGACCCAATGGCCACCTAAGCGCTTTACATATTGCCTCACATTCACCCATTCACACACCGACGGTTTTTTGTTTTTAATTAATTAATCAATTGCAGTTTGCAAACAATATGCTCGAACTTTAATTGCCATAGCCACACCCATGACAGGAAACATATTTACAAAATAGTATCCTCCTCATCCTCCAATTCCTCGGTGTCCTCTGTTTCCAGTCTATACTAAGAAATCCTATGAAAATTTATTTACAAAATCTTCTGCAGGACAGTTCAATTCTTTACAATAATATAATATATTATAAAAGAAAATTAAGCTGTTACACTGAGATGGTTTAGGAAAACCATAAAGTGTTTTTGTACAGTCAATGAATTGTACAGGCAGCATTAAACCATCAAAGTTAAATGATTGTTTATAGCTTATGAATTTCCTAACCTAAATTTTTTTTAGCAGGGGGTTTCAAACTTTTTAATGGCAATGAGCCCTAAACAATACCCTTGTGAGATTCTTTATTTAGGCTTATAATATAATAAAATATATGCCCAATATAATATAATATAAAAAAATGAATTGAATTATTTAAAGTGATAGTTTATGCTTCAATTTGTTTTCATATTATATTATTATAATATGAAAACAAACTGAAGCATTTACTGTAAATAGCTAGATCTAATAGCTAAATATTTTCAAGAAAGACAATATGTGAACTCTTTTATAGTAGCCTAATCTAACCATGCCTGAAACTATTTAAATCTATGTAAACTAATGATGTATTTTGAGTTTGCACGCGGGTGGGTGTGTAATTGTTACCGTTCTGTGTCCATCATCCGTTATTTCCACCACTTTAATCAAACCACTCTTCTTTAAAACATGATATTGTGGTTTTATTTCACATGTCTTTGCGTTTCTCGTTGCCTCTCGTATTGAGATATTTGGTCCGCACACACGACTCACTGCCAATCACACGCGCTCACATCATTCTCTTTCTTTGAAACCTGTTAACTGCACTCACCAGTTTGAGCACTGCAATTATTTCTCACATACAATCAAATGGATTTCCCCACACATTTCGCGTCAGTCCTCCGCGTGGCATATAATTCTTTTCTGCGCGGCCGCGGCATCAGAAGTGCACGACCGCGCACGCGCGCGGCTTAGAGGGAACGTGATTCTTATGTTTATATATTTTGTATGTCGAATAAATTATTAATTATTATTGTTCTGCGTAGTTTGAAGATAAACATTTTTAAATATTTATCCCGGATATATATTTTTTTAATCAGGAAGGGAGTGGGGGGTCAAATGGGGGGTCAAAGCATTTTTTGGGAGGGTCTTGAGACCCCCCCAAGACCCCCCCTGGCGCCGCCTCTGAGTGTAGCTGGTAATGCTGTTTGTGGAGTTGTTCAATCCTCCTCTGCTGAGATCTTGAGAGATTTAAACATATTTTAACTTCAGTTGATTTCATCTAATGTTGTAGTTGGAAGTCAGTTGTAGTTCTTGTGTTTCTCTTTCCTTCAGTGATTCTGCATGTTAACAGCAGGTGTTCATCACTAATGCTCAACAATCACTTAATTAATCACTTAATTAATCTCTTAATTTCTTGACTGCAATATCTACTTTTAGTGAACTCAATTGAAATAATTTCAGAGTAGCCTACTCATAACTATTGTTTTTATAAACTTAAATTAATTGAGGCAATCAGTTTCCTCAAATGAAATGAGTTAGCTTAACTCATTGGATTTGACTTTGTGTGTGATATTGTGAGCTAGCAGTAACTGCAAGTCTACTCTAAGGTCATTTAAAGTTTGTCATTTTGAAGATACTAAATTGCGAATGGGTATTGGATATCTTAAACGTTGTTGCCAAGAATTTTGTAATAAAATATCCAAAAATCACTTGCACAGTGTGATATGTTTCCTGCAGTTGTGTACTTACAATATCCCAAAAGTCTCCAAAGATTTTTTTATTTCAGAGAAATTCCAATTTTAAATAAGTGGCCGTCCCGGAAAAAAATGTAGCCTGTCACAATATCCACGCTTTCCTCGGTTTCCGTTCATACTGCCATAGCCATGACGACAGACATGGACAACTGCGTAGTGCGTAACGTTTAGCGGCACGCAGTTCTTGTTTCTTTCAAACATAGACCATGGCAAGCAGACTTTGGGACAAACAAGGAGAACTAAAATGATGATCAATATCAGCGTGGCGTTTTTGAGATGCCGAGAGCTCCACGTCCGCGACTAATTGGACTTGACAGAGCTTCACGAGTCACGACTTGACAGCTTTATTAGACAGGTGAGCAGATGTACATAAAACAAATCAATGTTATATAACGTTAGCTTAACATGATGAAATGTTAGAATATGGTCAGTATGTTATTCTAATGTTGATATAGCTTACTGCTAGTTTCGTATAGCAAACGAACTAACACGTAGTATAACATTATAACTTATTTCAACACATTTAAATGCCGTTTAGTGTAACGTTAGACCAAGTGAAGCAGCGCTGCGTTACCTCACAAGTTTAATTCGTCTAATAAACTGACCTGTGTGAGTAATCCAGCACATGCGGGTAGTTCGGTAGAATTAAACGTCCTTATTCCTTTATATCCGCGGGACTCGCGTGTGATATCTGTCTCTTTAGCAATCGCGACCTGCTTCATACCACTGTAATGTTAAAAAACATGAATGTTTGCACTCATCCATAAACATTATTAGATCTATCAGCTTGACAGCAAGTCCCATCATTCAGCTCATCACTGCTTCATAAACCTACGCCTTTGTTATTGTTGGAAACTGTGCCCTCTTTTGGCGAAAAAAATTGTGCGGATTAAAGGGTTAGTTCACCCAAAAATGAAAATTCTGTCAGTAATTACTCACCCTCATGTTCTTACAACCCTGTAAGACTTTCGTTCATCTTCGGAACACAAATTAAGATATTTTTGATTAAATCTGAGAGCTTCTAGGTTGTAGTCACGCATCACACACATGACCAGTATCGGCCAATAGTGAGTCTACGTGTGACGTGCAACCTAGAAATCTTGCGTAGTTTCACTACGTGAAATATCACAGCCGTACAGAGGAGGAGATGAATAGTTGAATAAAGTCGTTATTTTTGTTTGTTTTTTGCGCACAAAAAGTATTCTCGTCGCTTGATAAACTTAAGATTGAGCCATAGTCACTCGGACTATTTTAACGATGTCTTCTATAACTTTTGGGCCGGTCAGCTTCAATCCCTTAAGAAGCCTATGGAGGAGTGATCCAGCTCTCAGATTTAATCAAAAATATCTTAATTTGTGTTCCGAAGATGAACGAAAGTCTTACGGGGTTGGAACAACATGAGGGTGAGTAATTACTGACAGAATTTTCATTTTTGGGTGAACTAACCCTTTAAAGGAATGACAAAAAGGGAAACTGAAAGTTTCTTATATCTTCTAAATAATCGTCTAAATAATAAATTATTATACCATTTATTCCTATATAAAATTATGCAAATACAAAGTTAAAAAACAACAACAACACATTTGATATAACTTTTTTTATATAATTAATGTATTATGTGCAAGTTAAAAATATGCAGATTTCATGCTATCTAGTTGAAATAAATAAATAAATAAGATAAAATGTAGTACACAGTATAACCACTTGATGGCAGCCCATGCCTATTTTTAAACAGGGTTGAGAAAGCTTGGTTGCTGAGAAAAGTGTTACTGGTAATCACAATCAGTCTCCAACTTATCCTTTGATTTCACTCTGCCTGTGTGTGTGTCAGTCTTTATACTGTTGATTGTTTAGAGTAATTTCTGTGTGCTTTTGCCTGCATTAATGAATGAGAAATCTCTTAACCCTTGTCTTTTTCTATCAATTTGATCGACAAAATAAAGGCATAGATTAAGGTAAGGCAGTAAGGCAGGCCTACTTTTTTCCTTGTAACAATATTAAATTGTGATGTGTGTGTGATTGTATTGTGTATATGTGAGCGTTTTTAACCAAAGACAAATTTCTATCACTGGTTGATAGATAATAAAGTTTTTTTAATTTGATTTTAATTTGAAATTTGATAGATCCAGTTCATTTGAAGTGCATAGACAACATAGTTTTATTTAATTAGTTTAATAATTAGGTTAATATTAATATAAAAACACCTTAAGATAAATATTTCTGGACTTACAAAATTTTGAGCTGCAAATGATACAAATCAACTAACTGGGAAACAGTATCCACTGATCCATTGATCTCATTGTGTGTGTGTGTGTGTGTGTGTGTGTGTGTGTGTGTTAGAGAGAGAGAGAGTCTATTTTACACTCTTGATAGTTTAGAGTTTAACCCTTTCATTGCTGTGTGGTTTTGCCTGATCATTACTAGACCTATGTCATTGGTCACTTTCAAATGAGTGTGAAGTTATCATTTGCAGCTCAAAATTATGACATGAAATTCATCTCAATTTAAATGATCTCATGGATGTGGCTGTTGTGGTTCATGGTCAGCTCGCTGCAGTAAATGTGGGATATTCAAATGATGTTCATATAGTTATTTTAGATTTACCCACTTTAACTGCACATTGCCCACCATGCACAGTTGTCCTAAAGCCACCGGGGTGGCGGAGGCACTGGGGCTTGGGCCTGTCATCGCTGCTTGCAGCTATATTTATTATCTTGGTTTTAGTTATTTTATTATCTTGGCCAGTTAATCTAGTTGTAGAAACTTTTAAAAACAGATTTGAAGATAGCAAAATCTAGTGGAAATGCTATAATGCGCACCAATCACTGATGTTTAAAAACTCTGTGATATGTTTTGTGATTATTTTTTACGGCCAGTTTAAATCAAATATTCAATAATATATTTGGTTTCTCATTTTATTCCTAGATGTTCACTGTTAGAGTTGCTTTTGTGTTTTCTTATTGTGTTTATATTCTGACCTGTGAAGACCTTTGATTTGTCATTTAAGAAAGGTTCTATACCAAGATTTGTAATATTATCGTAATTTTACTTTTACAGACTCGGGATGCTAACATGTTTGGACACCAACCAATAGCAAGCAGAAACTCCAGAATGGCTCGCATCCTTAACCTTGTCAGTGTTGGTATTGGCCTCCTCTTCTGGATGATCACTGTCATCTATTTCATTCTTGCTGTCATCGGAATTTCAAATCATTACTAGACCATATGTGTAAGAAATATTATGGTAGGACAAAATAAAGTTATACAAACATGAACAGATGAAGGTCATACAAACATGAACATGTTTTGAATACACAGGCATTTGGTGGTCTGCTTTTGAATGTTAGTGTTGCTCAAGTTATTGATATGAGAGCTGTAAGACTCCAAATGCATAAGGAGCTTAATCTATAGGGCCAGTGAGGAATGATTTGTATATTTCATGCATTATTTACATAATAAATAAATAAATAAAAACGTTTTTTTCAAGTTTATTATTGCATTTTTAAAACAATGAAAGCTTTGACTGAAAATGTATCATCAATTAAAACATTTATTTATCTTATCTTATCATAAAGCTTTGGTAATCAATAATAAATGCATTTAACATTATAAGTCTGATGTCGTATTTTATCAAACTTTAAAAAGTATCTGAAAGTACAAGGATAATCAGTAAGTTTTCCACACTTACATTTTCTACTGTCTTTAATTCAGTTTTATATTCTTCTTCCACTTCTTGTTCTTATTACAATTATATATTTTTTTAATCCAAGGGTAAAAGTGCATCCGTCTGTCTGTCTGACTGTCTAAGTATAAAATACTATAATATTAACCAAATATTTGTTCACAAAAAGCAGAATGTAAGTTAAGGTACCAAAAATTTCGAACAATATTGGCCCATAGACAGTAAAAGAAATGGACACAGCGACCCCATAGACTTCAACGGAGAAAAGTGAAGTCAATTCGCCTTTGGCTAAGCCCCGCCCCCCTTAGTTACTGTTGCTACGTCCAACAAACAAACTTCATCTGGGCTCTGGTATCTACATGGCTTATGCTGTGACAGCTCTTCCTGCTAAAATTGTATCAAACTTTTATAAAGCAGCAAATAAAGTGTCCGATAGAAGTAGGCAAAAAGGGCTGCAATATACGTTCGAAGGCTATATTTACGACATACAGGTGAAACGCAAGGAACAACAAGGCATCCAAATAGAGGCAAAAGCATACCGGTCACAGTCAAAAAATGAACCACCGCATATCCTACTATTTGAGACGGAGGCTGGGACTAACAATATCAAGGAGCAACACTGTTCATGCAAAGCTGGGTAGGTCTCTATTCACTTCTATAATCGTTATTACAAAGCAAATGGACTACGCGAGTATAACGTTGTATTTATTAGCAGCGTGTGCTAGACGACACTTGTCAGGATTTGACTTCGGTTTTGGGAAGGGAAAAAAACGGACACCCCCTCCAACCTCTCTGGGAAACGCGTATCTGTGTTACAAATGCCCCAGGCACAACGTTTAACCATATTTTTGATAAAACTACGACGGTAATAGCCTGCCGAGACCAAAAATATGAGACGCCTGTGTTAAAGTCAATGGAGCGCTGTGAAAAAGTGTCGGACCACTGTGGGAGTTCGTTCTTGGCTGCGCTGTGATTGGTCAATCTACATTCTAGGGTGTGGCTTAGCCAAAGGCGAATTAGAAGCACTGACTTCCTGATTTCCAAGCGAACTGCGCAGGCTCAAACTGAGCTGGACGACGTAGATGTGACGTGAGCAACCTGTCTCACAGTTGTACGTCTTCTAGTAGCTGTGCCAAGAGGAATCTGAATCATTCCCTTCTGAATCTTGCAGAGTCGGAGATCGTGAGTATTAGCTGTCCATGAGCTCGTAGCAGGATCAACTTTACAACTCTCTATGGCCTTCTCCCTTGACTTTATGCCTCCACGTCCCCCCGATTGTGCGCGAGCTTCTACTTCTGTCTATACGGTAATTTACTGTGCGACAGAGAGTCGCGTGTTGTGACGCAATCGTTAGCCTATTTTTACAAAAAACTGCTTCTACGGGGCCATAACGTAAGATACAAGGTAATGGAGCCTTTTATACATTGTCGTGTTTCTTTAGAAATAAACAATGGACAAATGGAGTCTTTAAACGCCTCAGATGTAAAGTTATTCGCTGTCAAAGTGACGCCAAAATGAATGGGAGTCAATGGAATGCTAACAGCAGGTGAAGGCTTGTTAGCCAATGGCGGCCCCCGGGGAGACTTCAGTTTCCGGCTGATGGATTACCCCCTTGGTTTGGCCAACAGAGTGAACTCCGATTTTTCGACTCCCACCTTAGGAGTCGATTGGTGGGGGTGGGGGTTGCACAGGTGGGGGAAATACCCTAAATGAATAAATGGCTCAAACACTGTGTCCCAATTCAAAGGCTGCATCCTTCGAAGGTCAGACTGAGCGTTGTTAAATGTGACGGTCTAGCCTACGGAGGACTGTTCTTTTCACCTAGAAACTGTAACAGCTGCCGTTGATGAGTGACAGTAACATTTGTACTAGACTTTTTTGAAAGTTATATTAAACTGTCTAAAACTAAAACATGGTTCACAACCTGTAGAAATATGTTTACCATGGTCCATTTCTGTATATAATAAAGAGTATAAACTATACACAATCACATATTAGTAAGATATGTCAACATTTGAACCGCTTTAAAGTTTTTATTTTTTATTTTTACATTTGTATTATTAGATATTTGAGTAAGTTAAAACCCAATACTTGCATTCAAAAGTGTAATACAGCAATTTCTCAACAAAACGATGTAGTGACGATGTAGTTACGCTGACGAGCTGCTCAAATGCCGCTCACGCTTGCGGTGTGAAACCTATGTGTGAAACGGCCATAAGGCTGCATCGAAAGGTAACTTCGCGTCTGCTGCCATGTTTGATCCATAGGTATAAACAAACTGCTTCTGTGTGTCGCATAGACGCGTCATCGTCTTGCTGCTCCCTCCCCGTTCTGTGATTGGTTCCCTAAATGAGGCGAAAATTTGGTCCATGGTATCCATACTGCCTTTCAGCGTGAATAAAATCGCGCTGCGGGAAGGCAGTATGGGGAAACCCAGACTATCAGCAACCAGTACAAAAGCAAACATCTCTCATGGGGTGCATCAGTCCAAACGGCATGGGTAACTTGCATGAAGGTACCATTGATGTAGAGGCATATATTGGGATTGTAGAGACAGCCATCAAGATGACATCTTTTATTACAAGCAAGACAATGCCAGGCCTCATTCTGCACATGGTAAAACGGTGGTTTCTACACTGTACAGTGGATGTGCTTGGCTGCTTGCCTGCAGTCCAGATCTGCCTCTTATTGAAAATGTACGGCCCATCATGAAAAGGAGAATAAGACAACAACGATCAGGGACCGTTGAGCAGATGTCTTATATCAGGTGAGATTGGGCAAAAATTCTACATGAAAAATGGCAACAATTAGTATCCTCAATTCCCAAAAATGTATGTGGCAGTGGTAAACTTGCCTCTGTCCCAACGTTTTTGGGAGTCTGTTACAGCCTTAAAAAAAAAAAAATATATATATATATATATATATATATATATATATATATATATATATATATATACACTCACCGGCCACTTTATTAGGTACCCCATGCTAGTAACGGGTTGGACCCCCTTTTGCCTTCAGAACTGCCTCAATTCTTCGTGGCATAGATTCAACAAGGTGCTGGAAGCATTCCTCAGGGACTTTGGTCCATATTGACATGATGGCATCACACAGTTGCCGCAGATTTGTCGGCTGCACATCCATGATGCGAATCTCCCGTTCCACCACATCCCAAAGATGCTCTATTGGGTTGAGATCTGGTGACTGTGGAGGCCATTTTAGTACAGTGAACTCATTGTCATGTTCAAGAAACCAATTTGAAATGATTAGAGCTTTGTGACATGGTGGAAGTAGCCATCAGAGGATGGGTACATGGTGGCCATAAATGGATGGACATGGTCAGAAACAATGCTCAGGTAGGCCGTGGCATTTAAACAATGCCCAATTGGCACTAAGGGGCCTAAAGTGTGCCAAGAAAACATCCCCCACACCATTACACCACCACCACCAGCCTGCACAGTGGTAACAAGGCATGATGGTTCCATGTTCTCATTCTGTTTACGCCAAATTCTGACTCTAACATCTGAATGTCTCAACAGAAATCGAGACTCATCAGACCAGGCAACATTTTTCCAGTCTTCAACTGTTCAATTTTGGTGAGCTCTTGCAAATTGTAGCCTCTTTTTCCTATTTGTAGTGGAGATGAGTGGTACCCGGTGGAGTCTTCTGCTGTTGTAGCCCATCCGCCTCAAGGTTGTGCGTGTTGTGGCTTCACAAATGCTTTGCTGCATACCTCGGTTGTAACGAGTGGTTATTTCAGTCACTGTTGCCCTTCTATCAGCTCGAACCAGTCTGGCCATTCTCCTCTGACCTCTGGCATCAACAAGGCATTTCCGCCCACAGAACTGCCGCTCACTGGATGTTTTTTCTTTTTCGGACCATTCTCTGTAAACCCTAGAGATGGTTGTCCGTGAAAATCCCAGTAGATTAGCAGTTTCTGAAATACTCAGACCAGCCCTTCTGGCACCAACAATCATGCCACGTTCAAAGTCACTCAAATCAACTTTCTTCCCCATACTGATGCTCGGTTTGAACTGCAGGAGATTGTCTTGACCATGTCTACATGCCTAAATGCACTGAGTTGCCGCCATGTGATTGGCTGCTTAGAAATTAAGTGTTAACGAGCAGTTGGACAGGTGTACCTAATAAAGTGGCCGGTGAGTGTATATAGAAATACAATTAAGCTGGTCGGTGAAAACATTGGAAATATTTTCTTTGTACTTTTGTCAGTTAAATAAAGGTTAAATGACAAATCACAGATTCTTGATTTTATTTAGTTTTACAAAATGTAGGCTACCAACTTTTCTGGAAATAGGGTTGTACATAATGTACAATTATTTATGTGTAGGCCTATATTTATTAATTCTTTTAAAAATGTTGATTAGTTGAATTATTATAAACGCAAATAACCCGTGTAAACCAAATTAATATTTATTGTATTAATAAAACGTCTATGAAACACCACAGCTGGCACGGAAGTAAAGGCTATACGGCCTACAATGTAAAGATAATACCGCTGTTACTTTTTTCTAAAGTAAGCTACAATTGGGTAAAAGTAAATGACGTTATTTCTGTGACTGCTTCAGGCTAGCTCTCTGATGCACGGTCTAAGCTACTATTTGGTTCACTCCATGCTGATAGTGCACTCAACTCCTCCACCATGGTGAATGAGTGCTCGATTTCAGATACAGCAACCGCTGTATCTGAGACTCTACCGCTACTTTTTTCTAAAGTAAGCTGCAACTTTAGTCATCATCACTACTTAGTGATTCAAACTTATATTAATCATCATCACTACTTAGTGATTCAAACCTATATTAATCCATCCAACTTTCTTTCCTTTTGTAACAAGTTCACATGTTCACCACATGAGGTCGCCGTGACGTTCGTTCTAATTTGAAAAATAAGCAAGTTGTGTTCTCTTTCAACCATAAAAAGACCAATCGCGTAAATACGCAAATATGGGTCACCAATGTTGTTTAGTTTGTATGCTTAATTTTATATTTTTCAATTGTATGGACACCCCGCCCACCGTCCCTCTCTCTGCAGCACGCGCCGACTCTCACCCCGGATTTCCACCAACTGCAGAACGGCTGCGGATCGGCTCCGCTACGTGTCGGATCCGTGCTCCGCCATCCTTCAATACCTACCAGATACGGATTTGTTGCGGAACGGCTGCGGCCATGACTGACAGCTGAAGTCACGAGGACACACGATATCTCTCGAATTTACGTTTGATCGCGCGATATAACAGGATGTAGTTTCTATAAACAGAACCACAAAACCAGCAACAGTTTGTTTCCATCCAGAGGTGTACAGGGGAAACAACTATGTGCTGACCTGCTGATCTCCCTTTTTTGTGGAGATTATTGTGATTCTTGTACAATATTTATAATTAAATATAATCAACTTATAAAATGCTAAATGTTTATTTGGGTTCCTTTTTTAATGTATTGGGAAAGTAGGCTGTGTAAATAAAGTTAACTATTGTTCTTGTTGGAAAAGGGAAAACTATATTTTTATTTTGGAAATTACCGGACGTTTTATTTAGTTTCTGTGCTCGACTTCCTGCGGCGTTCTCCGGCATCCGACAAAAATAGAAACTCTGCGTATCTTCTCCGGAGGGCTGCGGGACGCCGGAGCTGGGACGGAGTCGGAACGCAGCCGTTCCGCAGTCAGTGAAAATGCACACATTGACTTTAATGGAAACCTATTGACTCCGCCGCCGTTCCTGAGCGGATCCGCAGCCGTTCCGCAGTTGGTGTAAATTGGGGGTCACGTATCATCTGCATCCACTCGCCACTGTCAAGGCCACGTGCTGCTGCGTGGCTCATTTCTGACTTTTCATTGTGACTAGGACGTTCACCATAATATCCAATAGGAGGCAATGAGGTTTATGTTGAACAAATTAATCCCAAATGCATGCCACGTGAGCACGTTTTATTTTATTTTATTTTTTTTATAGTTAAATGAAAACATACTGCATGTCTTTTTTTTTAGTCAACTTAGATTTTTGGTTTTTTTTTTAATAATGACAAAAAATACATTTACAAAAACATGGCATTAAAGGTGCTCTATGTAACTTTTCTACTAAAATGAATCCTTTTTATTGCCTGTGTGTGAAGGGGTTGTAATCACACATTAAAATGATCCACTTGTCGAGTTTTGCTATTACCTCTGAAGGCCAGTATTCCTATTTCTATGTGAAGTCTCCGGGTCGGATTTACCGCGAAATCCAACAGATGTGACGTGCATGCGCGCTCCCGAGCCTCTCTCCTTATATACAGTCTATTGTAGACGGTCAGGGAGTTACGTCCGGTTAAAGGCGCACGTTTTTCGGCTTATATCTAAGTCAATCTTTGATCAATATTCCCAAGACTCTAATCGTTCGTAGTGCTGGACGGGGCCTTTCGAACGAGCCCACCCCCGAGGTCCAACTCGCCCGGCTCCCCGAGTTATAGCCGTTCGAAATCGGGGGTCCCAGCGAACGGCGATCCGGTAGGGGGCATCCCCGAGGCCCGCCACTCTAGCGTTCGGGCAAGGGTTCCCCTGGGACCTCCTCCCCCGAATTTGAGCTCCCTGGGTCTTTGCGTTCCAGAGATACGAGCGATTTTCTTCTGAGATCGTGACGTCACCGGCGTCCGCAATTTTGCAGCGCGCCCGATGGTTTTCTGCTAATATCTCCGCGAAAACACCACCAAAAACTATGGAACTTATATGGTTCTTTTCAGCTCGACTAGATGGTCCCAACGAGTATTCGCTGAGATATTTGCGTAATAGACGGTATTGTCTATGAGTTCGAGCACGAGCGCTCTTGTAAAATTTGGTTGCAATCTGAAACATCACCACTAGAGGCCGCTAAAAGTGACGTAGAGCACCTTTAAGTTGTCACATACTACAGAAAGGATCAAGTGCATAGCAAAAAGAAGGATACAAGGAAATTAAATAAAAGGGAAAAAAAAAGGAAAAAGGCTAGGGTTTTTTTCCAAATCATATTCTGCTATTATACTAAAAAGTCTCATTGTATTCTTTGTTTTCATAACATTAAGGGCTTTTGTAAACGAAAGAAACTCATTATGAAATACACAAAACTTAGGATTCACTTTAAAAAACTTTGACTTGTGGATATAAAATTTCCCAAGCATGACAATGTTATTAATCAGAAAGTTATCTTTGTTGTTGTCCATGACACAACCATAGATAATGTCCTTCAGGGAAAAGTTCTTGAGATGGAAAACCTTTGGGTGAAGCCAGTCATGTATATCAAGCCATAACGCTTTAGAATGCATACAATGGAAAAATAAATGATCAGTAGTTTCATTGTTATCACAAAATACACAATTATTAGTTTCTATTCCAAACCGCTGTCGTACCAAGTCGCTGGATGGATACACACCATTAAGAATTTTAAAAAGGATTTCTTTAGCTTTGGGGAATATAGGGAATTTTAAATATTTGGTTCGTAACAAATGAATAGTACATTTTGAGAAAAATTGGGAAATTGAGTTTCTAAAGGATATTGTAGGATATGAGATGCTGTCAATCAAATTCCTAATTGTTTTGTTAGGGATTTTTACCTCATTTAAGATAACACCTCCAACTAAAAGTAGAGGGAGACAAGGGGTGATGGGAGTGGAGTTCATCAACATTCCCCTAATTAAACACAAAAAGGAGTTGGGGATAGCATGGAGTTAAAATGATTACGATTGGCAGTGAAGTCGTGTCTTAGACAGAAGTTCTCATATGACAGGAGGCAACCGTCACGGTCTACTAAATGGATCACAGACCAAATACCTTTATCCATCCAGACCTTGTTGTACAGCGATTTGTTTTTGACCGTAATATATCTATTATTCCAAACAGGGGAGTTATGTGGGGAGAAGTTCTGATTATATAAGAGTTTATAACAGAACCTGCTGATGAAAAAGGGAAAGTTTAATTGGAAGTCTTTGAATAGTGAAATCACATTTAAGTAAGAAATGTATTCCTCCTAATTTTTTTTTTTTTTTCTCTGGGGATATGATACCAAAAGTTATTGTTGTTCAGGAAGGATTTCAACCAATTGATTTGTAAGGTTCCATTCATAACGTCAAAATCAATAGCTTGCAGGCCACCATCCTTAAATGTTTTGGTCATTTCCATTTTCTTAACATAGTGGACTTTCCTTCTCCAAATATAGTCAAAATTGATTTGGTTGATTTTTTTAATAGCTCTATTAGGAATAGCAACTGAGTATGCAGGATAAATACACCTTGATATACTTTCCATTTTAGTCAAAAATATACGGCCTAATAAGCTAATATCTCACAACATCCACGAGTTAAGTCTACTTTGGCATTGCTCTATTACTTTCCACACATTCATGTTTTCAGATTCAGTCACATTTTTGGAGATACGCATACCCAAGTATTTAACGGTGGACCTAATAGGGACATTGTGTGCTTCAGTCAAAACACATGCATGAATAGGCATTAATTCACATTTGGTCAAGTTTAGTTTTAAACCAGAGGCTTTGGAGAAGACATTAATAGACTGTAGTATCTTTGGGACTTCAGATAGTTGTTTCATAAAAATAGTTGTATCATCGGCCAGCTGACTGATGATAATTGGACTACCAAGTACATCCAGTGGAGCGATGTTAGAGTTTTTAATGAAAATAGAAAGCATTTCAGTCGCTATTATAAAGAGAAATGGGGAAATAGGGCAGCCTTGTTTAACCCCACGGCCGACTTTACCCCAAGTACCACCTGGTAAGGAGATGGAACAATTAGTATTATCATACATCGATTGAATAACGTTTCGAAATTTGTCACCGAAACCAAACAATCTTAGACAGTCAAAAATAAACGGGTGTTCAATTGAATCAAAAGCTTTATAAAAGTCAAGGGAAAAAATAAAGCCGTCATCTACAATTAAGTCTCTGTAGTCCAGAAGGTCGAGCACTAAACGGATGTTATTATGAATGGACCTGTTCTTCATAAAACCAGATTGAGAGTCACTGATGATTTTATGTAGATTTGTTTTTAATCTTTTAGCATAAATAAGGGTTACAATTTTGTAGTCGTGTTCAACAAAGTTATTGGTCTGAGATTGTCTATTATTTTAGGATCCTTACCAGGCTTTGGGATCAAGTAATTATACCTTGTTTCATAGACGGGGGAAACGTCAAGTGCCCAATTGCCTCTTTTAACATAAGAAAAAATGGCTCTTTTAGAAGATCCCAGAAATGTCTATAAAAATTGGTTGTGAGACTGTCATTACCCTGAGATTTATTCAAGGACAAACACTCTACTGCTTGATCCAGCTCGTTTAAAGTTAAATCAGCATCACATAACTCTGCAAACTCTTCATCTATGTAGGGGATGAAATCTTTAACATGCTGAAAGAAGGAGTTGGCATCCTTAAAAGAAAAGGCAGAGGAATATAAATTAGAGTAGAAAGAAACCATTTCATTGGCAATCAAGGCGGAATCTGTAATTACTTGCTCCTGAATCAATAATGCTTTGATTGAATTTCTCTCCTGCCTTCTCTTTTCTAAGTGACAAAAATATGAAGTGCTCCTTTCTCCTTCTTCAATCCATTTAGCCCTGGATCTGATATAAGCCCCTTCAGCTTTTCTAAGATAGATTTCGTCAAGTTTAGTTTGCAGAGTAAGTAATGCCTGTTTATCATTGTCAGTAGGTGGTGTCTTATTGGAGTAAATGTTTTTATCTTTAATAATGTTAACTTCTATTAATTTGTTGGACATGCTGTAGGATTTCCCAAAGTGTATAGAATATTCCCTAATTTTAAATTTCAAGAAGTCCCATTTTAAAACATAGGATGGCACAGAAACATCAGTCATCACATCAGAAATTATGGTTTTGATACCCTCATGAAATGAATGGGATTTAAGAAGACTAGAGTTGAATTTCCAGTACCCTTTGTTTCTGCGAAGAGCACCAGGGGGATTAAACACAAGCTTAATAACAGAATGATCTGTGAGAGGAGCAGCTGACAGTCAGAAACAGAGTTCATCACAGAGGAAGAAACTAACCAGAAGTCAATTCTTGACTTTGCTGCATTGTTTGGTTTGAACCAGGAAAATTGTTGGGAATCAGGGTATTTAAGGCGCCATGGGTCTAATAAATTGTGGGAGCTAAAAAAATCAGAAAGGATTGGGTTAAAAGTGCTGTTTTGACATTTGGGAGGAAATCTATCAAGGCGTTCATCATTAACCATATTAAAATCGCCCCCTTTATTTATATTTGCAGCAGGGTAAGTTAACTTAATGTCTTCAATAGCAACAGAAACATCCAAAATAAACTGTTTGTTTTAATTTGGGATATTGAAGCCATAAACATTTACAAAAATACAGTACTGCTCATCAAAGCTCATGACACAGATTATCCAATGACCATTATTACTTCTTCTTGAAGTTACTAATTTACCCGGTGAGTTAGAAAACAAAATAGCTAAGCCTGCTGATTTAGTGGAACCATGATCAAAAATAATTTGGTCTCCCCATTGGTTTATCCAGAATTTCTCGTCCTCGGGTTTTCAGTGAGTTTCTTGTAGTAAAATAAAATTTTGTAAGGGCTTTTTCGCCCTTACAAAATAAAAATATTGATTTTCTTTTGGTGTTATCCCGTAAGTAATTCTCTGTCTGTTGATGTAACCAGCACCACCTTTGAAGTAAGCCCGTTTTCCAGCAGCTCTCGCTTGTTGTATCTGTTGTATCAACGCTCGCGACTCTCTGTCTGCCTTACAGAGGTCTTCTATGAAGCCGATCCCAAGCTCCCTGCAGACAGCTGAATCTTTGGTCATCTTCCACAGCGCGTCTCGGTGTCCTCTCTGGGTGAACTGGACGATGACATGCCTCGTTTTGTTTTCCTCGCGTCTGCCCAAACGGTGAGCCGAGTCCACAATGAAGTTAATGTTTGGAGCCCATGATGGAGAAATCTTCGTCAGCAAGTTAGAAACCACTTCACGAGTTTCTTCACCCTCTTTTTCTTTTATCCCACGGATCCTGAGGTTCCAGCGGCGCTTGTATCTTTCGAGGTCAAGGACACGCTCTATTAGCTCTTCGTTGACTTTCTTCATTGCAGAAACTTCCCGCTCAGTGGTTTGTAGCTGAGATTTGCAATCCTTGATCTCAGCAGCATTAAATTCGACTGCTTTGGCGATGCTAGTTAGCATGACGGAGTTCTGCTGTATCTGGGAAGCGAGTGTGTCCACCTTATCAGTAAGCAGCTTAATAGCTTCTAAGACAGCAAGCATACCTTCCGTTCCCTCTGTCCCAGTGTCTTTCTTTTTAGAGGAAGGTGGGTTCTCTGCCGGCGAGAATGGGTCTTTCCTCTTGGAGGTTTCGGTAGAGATTTCCATCTTGGTGGCGTAGTCATGACAAGCATAAGCCTCGTTGCCGCGAGGTGAAGTAGCATTCATGTTTGAGGATTTTTTGGAGCTCATGGTGCAGGTTTTCTTTAATATTTAAACAGTTTGGGGTCTCAAAATGAGGGTTGGAGAGTAGAGAGTGTACAAAACTGGGACAAGCAGACAGAGCTTAGAGACGAGCGTGCACCCGGTCCGCCATCTTGCCCGGAACCCATTGTAGCAGAACTTCACCTGCTGTTAGCATTCCATTGACTCCCATTCATTTTGGCGTCACTTTGACAGCGAAGAACTTTACATCTGAGGCGTCCAAAGACTTCATTTGTCCATTATTTATTTCTAAAGAAACTACTTATTGTCTATGAGGGAATCGGGGGGACAAAGAGGCATAAAGTCGAGGAGAAGCCCATAGATAGAGAGTCCATAAAAGCAACGGGACAAAATATTTCAACGTTTTCGAGGAATTAGGTGATTCAGATTTGTCTTGGCACAGCTACTAGAAGATTTACAACTGTCAGACTGTCGTCAAGCTCAGTTTGAGCCTGCGCAGTCGCTCAGCCATCAGACAGGAAGTGCAATAATCGGGCTTCAGTCTTCTCCGTTGAAATCAATGGGGTCGCTGTGTCCATTTCTTTGGGTGTTTCTCAAAACCAAGAATGTAAAGAACGGACTTGTGTTCTTGGGGAGAAAGCTCTTGCTAGTTGTTCTTGGAAGAATGAACTCACAAGGTGTCGAGCACACAGATATGGAGCGAATTATGTGCCAAAACCTCACACACACACAAAACGTGTTTTACTCACACCCAATGATTCACAAACAAACTCAATGTGGTTTGTAAATACGAAAAATCACTCACAAACTAATGCATATTGTTCTGCAAATAAAAAACGTACCTATCAAACAAATACAGTATGTTTTACATATACATAGAAACGTATTTCTTCAATGACAAAAATATCATCCATGTACAAACTAAAATTCTACAAGTACGAAACAAAAACCTTCAAGTACAAAGCAAAATTGTACAAGTACAAAACAAAATTCTACAAGTACAAAACAAAATTCTACAATTCTACAAGTACAAAGCAAAATTCTACAAGTACAAAGCAAAATTCTACAAGTACAAAACAAAATTCTACAAGTACAAAACAAAATTCTACAAGTACGGAAAAACTGTCACGTGACTTTTGACACTATTTTTCCGCGTCCAGGCAGATTTTCTCACAAATGCAGTTGAGCAACTTCCTCTTCTAGAACAGTAGATGGCGCTAAGATAGGGGATCAATTTCGCGCTAGTCTCTCGGGAGAAACACTGATGTGAAACGCATGCTTGCCTTTGCCCATGGGAAAATTTAGTTGGAATTCAGTCAGCGTAACTGTTAATGTAATAAAATAATGAATGAACAAAACAAACAATATACAATTGTTTCTTAACTTCCCTGTGACGTATTGCTCAAATTATTATTTTGGACAGACAAATGAAACCCTCCCTTCAATTAAATTAAATGTTCTCATTAATTTATGGAGAACGAAAGAAATAGATTCGTTCAGTGTACATAATCACTAATTTAGTAATTTCACACGCGTCTTATGTGGATTTTTTTTTTTAAAGCAACATATGATAGAGCTTTCAGCTTAGATTCCCCTATCCTAGAGAGAGTGAAGTGCTACTAGCGGTAATATGGATTTTTGTCTAGATGTAATAAACATTTTGCGAAAGAAAACCTCAATAAGGTTAATTAGATAAAGTAAGACAGAAACACACTTGTTCACCGCTCATTTTCCTCAGCTGTAGGCAGTGTTCTATTTCGTTACAGAATACATGCCCGATGTACGATGAGACAACAAATGACAGAACTTGTACACGAAGGTCATATGGGCATCGAAAAATGCAAACGCAGTCTTCAAGACGTAATTTTATTGGCCCTATATGAACAGAGATGTAGAAACACGTGTACAACGCTGTGAGATTTGTCAGCAACACAGATACAAACAGCAAAAATAGCTGCTGTTATACCTCACTTTTAAGATTTGTGCTGGCTACTGTATACAGACCACCAGGGCACCATACAGACTTTATCAAAGAATTTGCTGACTTTCTATCAGAGTTAGTGCTGGCTGCAGATAAAGTCCTAATTGTTGGTGATTTTAATATACATGTAGATAATGAAAAAGATGCATTGGGATTGGCATTTAAAGACATTCTTAACTCTATTGGAGTTATACAACACGTGTCAGGACCTACTCATTGTCGTAATCATACTCTAGATCTAATATTATCACATGGAATCAATGTCGATGCTGTTGAAATTCTGCAGCAGAGCGATGACATCTCAGATCACTATCTAGTCTCGTGTAAACTTCATTTAGCCAAGGTTGTGTAAGTCCTGCTAATTCGATCCAAGGGCGGCATTCAAATTAGCGGTGAAGGTCACATGCGCGTTCCGTCTCTTCCAATGGCAAAGGGATATTTAATTAAATGTAATACATTTTATCTTATGTATTAACTCGTTTCATCTGACTCCATAAATGAAAGTGTTTTTCAATATCTGTGCATCATTAAATATACGTTAATGTTTGACTATTCCTTTTAACTCCAATGAAAATAAAGTCAAAGTCTGTTAGAATAATCAAATACAGACATCCCAACCTGCAAGAAGTCATTTCAGGGAGGTATATCTTGGTGACTGGCGGCGGGGGGGGGGGGGGGGGGGGGGGGGGGGGGGGGGGGAGATTGTCGGGTTGACTAGGTTAGGTTTAGGCACACTCGCAAGGTCTCTCGCTCTCTGCGCACGCGCCGTGCGCTATGGATGTTATGCGCGCAGACAGAGCCGTTAAATATGAGTTTTTCACCGGCTCTGCGTGCAGTATGTTCTATCTCGCTTATATAGCCAGATGTAAAGCTTGAATTTACTCACTGGGGGTAGAAGAACCATTTTGCTAAGAACAGTGGAAATTAGCATTCATGAATTTACACCTTTGGGAGGGCCTAGACCACATTCCTTTGTGTGCCAGTTATTCCTAAACTCTTAAAACCCTTATTTCCTTTTGTTTTACTTATTTGGAAATGAGACATATGTATCACTTACCCTGAGACAGTTTAAATGATACTAAACACAATAGTCAATGATAATCATTCACATTAAAACCATACAAATATTCTTATGTGAGTTTTAGCTGTTACTGGGTGAAATGTAAATCAGGTGAGACTGCGTAAGGGGGAGGTCGAATGCTATTTCTGCAAGTTCCTTTGTTTCAATAGACCATGTGGTCAAGACAGTGTCTCCAACCAGTTCTTACAAGGCCAAATGTTAATTTCCAGCTTCAACCAGTTTCCCAGTCTTACAGTTGCAAAGCCAACTCCGTGTTACAAATATGTTAGACCTATCACTTCTGCCACAAAAGAGCGCTTTATTAATAATCCTGATCAGTGTCATCATCTCAGCAACCCAGATAGTGTAGAAGAATTCGATATTGCGACAGAAACTTTTAACTCTCTCTTTTCTAGCACTTTAGACACAGTTGCTTCGTTGCGCTTAAAGAAGATTAAAGAAAATAGTCCAACGCCGTGGTACAACGAGCACACTCAGGCCCTAAAGAGAGCAGCCAGGAAAATGGAGCGAAAACCAGAAAACAAAACTAGAGGTCTTTCGCATTTCATGGAAGGAGAGCTCGATTGCATACAGAGAGGCCTGCTAGATCTGCTTATTTTTCAACCCTATTAGAAGAAAATAAACAAAACCCAAGGTACTTATTCGAAACAGTTGCTAAACTGACGAAAAATAAAGTTTCAAGACCAGAAGTTTGCAAGCAGCACAGCAGTGATGACTTTATGACCTTCTTCACTTATAAGATTGATAATATCAGGAAGAAAATTATAACTATGCAACCGTCTACTACAGTATCGCATCAGACAGTGCCGTGTAGTCTCACTGACGAAAAATTCAATTCATTTATTGCTATAGGAGAGGAAGAATTTTCTAAACTCGTTAAAACATCTAAATCGACAACATGTATGTTAGACCCTATACCGACTAAACTATTGAAAGAGATGCTTCCAGAGGTCATAGATCCTCTTCTTAATATCATTAATTCATCTTTGTTATTAGGATACGTACCAAAAACTTTTAAGCTGGCTATGATTGAACCGCTTGTTAAAAAACGCAACTTGATCCCACAGAATTAGTCAATTACAGGCCGATCTCGAATCTACCTTTTCTGTCAAAGATACTAGAAAAGGCAGTATCCTCACAACTATGTTCCTTTTTAGAAAGAAATGGTATCTGTGAGGATTTCCAGTCAGGATTTAGACCGTACCATAGTACTGAGACAGCTCTCATTAGAGTTACAAATGATTTGCTCTTATCATCCGATCGTGGTTGTATATTAGTGCCACTCGATCTTAGTGCTGCATTTGACACTATCGACCACAACATTCTTTTAAATAAACTCGAAAATTATGTTGGCATTAGTGGAATTGCACTAGCATGGTTTAAGGCATACTTATCTGACCGTCATCAGTTTGTAGTAGTAAATGAAGAGATGTCTTATCGGTCAAAAGTTCGGTATGGTGTACCACAAGGCTCAGTACTAGGACCGTTGCTGTTCATTCTGTACATGCTACCCTTAGGAGCAGGCCCGCCCACAGAAATGACTGGGCCCCTGAAAAGGTCCAGTGAATGGGCCCTCCCCAAATCTGCAATAGGCTACTCATATCATGCGTGTGCTCTCTCTCTCTCCCCTACATTAAAGGTGCAGTGTGGGATTTTTAGCGGCATCTAGTGGTGAAACTTGCAAATTGCAAACAGCAAGTCACTCGCGGCCTATCCCTCGGTTTTCAAACTCGAATGAGAAGCTACGGTGGCCGACGTAAGACAAAATATGTCGTTGTCTGAGTCAGCAGCAGAGACTAGTAAGTCAAGCAATGAGGTTTCTTTAGCGCTGTTTGTTCGCTTTCGGCTACGGTAGAAACATACCTTCAGACCTTCATAGAAGGGGATTCCCGCGCCTATGTAGATATAAATGTCTCATTCTAAGGTAATAAAAACATAACGGTTCATTAAGTAAGGTCTTTATACACCACTGAAAACATAGTTATGGATTTTATATTGCATCTCTGTCAATAGATCCTCAGAAATATTACACAATGCACCTTACCTAATATAATAATAGTAATCAGCTGATTGTCTCACGAACGTAACCAGCACATTCTCCCCACACAGCAAACCCATAATACAGCGAGGGAGAAGAACCACATGAAACTATGCAACTATATATTTTTTCTAACAGGGTAGTAAAAGTTTAGCTTGCTAATATGAGATGTTACTGTGGCTGAGCTGGTTAAAGCGTTAAGCCTTGTTTAAACTCGACGCGTCCGCATGAGCCCAAAGGTGCGTGCGGCAAAAATAACGTGATTGTGACAGCGCGCGCGCCTCCGCATCCCCTAGACACCACTTACTACACACAATAGGCTTTTTTTCTCTGATTTTGGAAACTCTAAGCGATCAACTTAAAATGCTTCCAAGATCGACGGGTTGGTGATTCCTGTAACTGTTTTACGGTCAATGACAAGAGTAGCCTACTAATCAGCTGTCTCACGAACTTAACCAGCACATTTATCCCCACATAGCAAAGCCATAACACAACGAGGGAGAAGAACTAAGTTACATGAAACAATCCAACTACATATTTACACCACTGACAAGGGAAAAGTCACTACTCACGGTGTTTATGACTAGCTTCTTCTAGCTTCCTCCGGCTTCTCTTTCAATGTAGTGACGAAAAACGCTCTGTAACGCTGTTTGTTCGCTGTTGGCTACGGTAGAAACATGACGTCACAATATGGCGACCTTCATAGAAGGGGATTCCCGCGCCTATGTAGATATAAATGCCTCATTCTAAGGTAATAAAAACATTACGGTTTATTAAGTAAGTTCTTTATACACCACTGAACACATAGTTATGGATGTTACACATTGCACCTTTAACACATACTGAGAGAGACTTACTCAGTGATGGGGTCTATAGTTGCACACACACACACAGGGCTCTCAAGTGTCACGCATTGAGCATGACCAGGGGCGGACTTAACCATTAGGCAAAGGTCGGCAATTGCCTTGGGCCCCGAGCTACCTAGGGGCCCCCAAAATGCCCCATTAAATTATGCTTAAGTTTTTTTTTTTTTTTTTTTTTTACTTTTCGCAAATGATATATTTCTAAAAAAACATTTGCGAAAAAAGGCATCAAATAGTTAGTGTCGCAGACAGGAGGGGGCCCCCCATCTCACTACATTGGACTATTCCATTATCTCACTTTCTGCGTGCGAAAGTGACAAGGCTGTAATGCGCCAAAAAAACTGACGGAGAAAAATAAGTGATTAACAGACAGTGTACGAGTGACAGACAGAGTGTAACTTACAGAGTAGTAGACAATGAAGTAAAAATGAAGCGAAGCTACACAAGCGATGCTGAAAAGCAGGAAGCGGGAGGAAAGCAAAACGTTTTTAGCAAAATTGCAGAAGGTAACAAATAGAGATGCACCGATTGATCGGCTGGTGACCGGAATCGGCCGATTTTCACGTGATCGGCGACCGGCCGGTCAGTCTGACATTTGCCGATTTTATGCCGGTCAAATGCACTCGGGCGCCGCATGATTAACATCGCGCAACATCAGCATCACACGTGCACACGGAACGCGCACTTGTAGGAAACCTCGTGAATTACGACCGTTTCACACAGCAAGCGTGAGCAGCGCTTTTTTTTCTTCTTCGGCGTGCATGTTAATCAATGAGTGCATTCACACCGGGAGCCGGAGCAGCGCGTGAGCGTCAAGCAGGAGTGTCGCGTGAGCAACAGTGAAGCGCGGGTTTCGGCGCCGAGTCTATTCTGCTCGCACTCAATTAAAGTGAAAGCATACTTTTGATGGACAAAATAAATATGATTTCACCCCAAAAGTGCCCAAAATGCACAGAATTTGCACGTCTGGTGTGTTTTAACAAGAACTGAAGTAGCCAGGCTATGTCAGAAAAGAAAATTAAGAATCAAAAATATTTATAGAAAATAACTTGTTTTTATTCCCAATCGTTTCTCTGCACATGCTCCACTTGTCCTGTTTAGCCTGGCTGGACATGTGTCAGAGAGAAAAACTGTTTGAGAAATATAACTTGCAACAAGTGATTGCAATAGGCCTGTGTGTGTGTGTGTGTGTGTGTGTGTGTGTGTGTGTGTGTGTGTGTGTGTGTGTGTGTGTGTGTGTGTTGAGAAATATATACTGCAAGGGTAGGCTATATTTATTTTATTTTTATTTTTATTTGTTGTTTATATATTATTTTATTGCCATTACCTGTTTTCATACAAAAGTTTAGTTTGCTAAATATATCAATTTTTTTTAAGTTGGATATTGGATGTGAAAAGAAAGAAATGCTTCTTCCATAACACTGCACTTTAGATGTGTGTGGATTTCCCACACCAGGAGTAATTTATATAGTTCTATTTTATAGCGATTATCTGGTAAAAAAAAGTTCTATGCAAAATGTTCTATTAAAGAGAAGATAGAAAATATAATATATGTTTGTGTGCGCTGTAAAGTGGTTTAAAAAAAGGAAATCGGAATCGGCTTAAATCGGTATCGGCAGGTTAAACTCAAGAAAAATCGGAAATCGGAATTGGCCTAGAAAATTGTAATCGGTGCATCTCTAGTAACAAACTTTTTTGTGATGCCCGCTGACAATGACAACAATGCTAACGATATGTTACAAGTCCATGGTCGTAGCCAGCTATGAGGTGACCGAGGTCCGGAACTCTGTCATTTTTTTACATTCAAAAATAAAATGTCAAGTTCTCTGAATGATTAATTAGCCGTTTAAACCACCTCATATGAGTAATGAGTGTTTGAAATTCATGTTGCTGCGAGAAGCTAGCGCAGTGAACGGGGCTTGAGAGCGCGCTGTGAGTGAGTGCACGGGTGCAGCCTCCGTGTTGCCAGATCCACCTAATGGAAAGGTGGCAGTAGTCTCCTGGACCGGTTTTTCCAATTTAATGTGACACTTTAGGAAGTTATTAAAGTGGAAAGTTGCATGTTAGCAAAGTCCTTTATATAAATAGTCTCTGATGTTAGGGTTAGTGATATATTAACCTTATTTCCAAAACACAAGCTTTGAACTTATTTCGGATTATTATTATTATTTTGTTTTGTTTTTCGTAGCAATATCTGGCAACATTTTACTGTCGGCATTAATAAAAAAAAGCTTATAGACAAACTGTAATTGCATAAAGCTACCACATTCGGTAAGACAAACGCAATGATCATCGTGATTATCTGTAAGAAATGTATAACACTATCAAAAACTATAGCATAATACAGACCTGTATGAATGAAACTTGCCAAATAACTTACTGGAAGACGGCTCATGCTGTTTAGTTAACCTTTCACAAAGTCATCATAAAAACATTAATTAAAGCAGTGTTTCTCAACTAGCAATCTATTCAGCCAGCATATTTGTGTTTGATCTGTGTGAATTACAGAAATATAAGACTTGCTAGACCTACTTTTTTTCTATATTTCTTTGCACAAAATTCTCCAGAAAGTGCCATTTAATGGTTTATTTTTCAAAAAATGAAATTTATTTTTATTTTCGTTCTCTTTTAAAGATCGGATGGGGGGCCCCATACTACCTTCGCCTTGGGCCCCCAATTTGCTAAATCCGCCACTGAGCATGACAGTCACTCATTTCGGTCTTTTGTCATGCACTCCCGCCACACATTGTATTTCTCACGCGGAAAAACAATTTATAATATATTTAATATGCCGCAGCGCCCAAATGTCTCTGGCCGCAACGCTCTCACTTTGGACCCGGCAGGAATCAAGCGCGTCTCCCCTGTGTTGTTGTTAGTCGAGCTACACAAAAGCCATTCAGAAAATAACACTATTGTATCTGGGTACGATTTAACGCAACAACCAATGAAGAAAAAAAAATTGTCATGAAACAACCCCATTCCCGCGACCTGTACAATATTGATGTTCACACCGAACGCGTAGGGCCTATTTAATTATTTGCACGAGTAGATTACATACAAACTCAATGCAAAGACGCAAATAGACGCATCATTCGCGCCGGGCGTTGCGAATGACGCGAATTGGGCGACGCGTTTGCCGCGAACGACTTTCGCGCAAGTTGAAAAATTTGAACTCGAGCGAATGTTCAAAGGTCTAACTAGACGCGTATTTGACGCTCTATTCGCGTTCGGTGTGAACACGCCATAAGGCTTCCACTCTGCAGAAGTAAATTCCATCCTATCTTCGATATGTTGGAGTAGTTTTAGCCGGACAGTTCACATGACAACTGCTGTAAATGACAGGAAATATTCTCTCAGTCCTCGCGCATCTGATAAGGCCTCATTAGATAATTTATAGGACGATTTTAGGCAATCGATTGCTTCAATCACACTGGGGAGATGGTGAGCAATAGGTATTACTTTTTCTTTTACTGTCTATGGTCTTACCGTGTCAATTCGCGCACTCCATCGTGTGTCACTCACTCGCGCTGCTGACCGCGAACTGGCGCGAAGCACTGGCGTTTGGACTTATGTACAACAAAAAATAGCCTACTCAGACCATTTTCAGGAGAGGGGTGTTTGATTATGACACAGGCTACATTTTACTCAAGCAACATTAAATAAAATGCATTTTTTTTTCTCACTTTCAGCAATAAACGGTGCTATTTTGGTTAAAAATAAAATATGGTAACCTTTGCTTATATTTAGGATGAACATAATTATTGCTGGACTGCATGGGCCCCCCCTAGCGGCTGGGCCCCAGAAAACGTTCCCCTTTATCCCCCCTTATGGACGGCCCTGCTTAGGAGATATTATTAGGAAGCATGGCATTAGTTTTCACTGTTATGCTGATGATACTCAGCTCTATATTTCTTCACGCCCTGACGAAACTTACCAATCCACAAAATTAACGGAATGCATAGCTGATATAAAAAACTGGATGACTAGTAATTTCCTACTACTTAATTCTGAAAAAACAGAGATTCTAATTATTGGACAAAAAACTTCCTCACGTAATAACCTAGAATACTGTCTAACACTTGATGGCTGCTCTGTCAAGTCCTCGTCGTCAGTTAGGAACCTGGGTGTGCTCTTTGATACCAATCTTTCATTTGAAAGTCATGTGTCTAGTATCTGTAAAACTGCATTTTTTCATCTTAAAAATATATCTAAATTACGTCATATGCTCTCAATGAAAAATGCAGAACAATTGGTTCATGCGTTCATGACATCAAGGCTAGATTATTGTAATGCTCTATACTGGGTGGTTGCCCTGCACGTTTAATACATAAACTACAGTTGGTCCAAAATGCAGCCGCTAGAGTTCTTACCAGAACCAGGAAGTATGACCATATTAGCCCGGTTCTGTCAACACTGCATTGGCTGCCTATTAAACATCGTATACATTTTAAATTATTGCTGATTACTTTCAAAGCACTAAATGGTTTAGCTCCCCAGTACTTGAGCGAGCTCTTAACGTATTATACTCCTTCACGTCTATTGCGATCTCAAAATTCTGGCCAGTTGATAATACCTAGAATATCTAAATCGACTGCTGGCGGTAGATCCTTTTCCTATTTACCACCAAAAGTTTGGAACAATCTTCCTAACATTGTCCGGGAAGCAGACACAGTCTGTCAGTTCAAATCTAGAATAAAAACACATCTCTTTGGCTTAGCATACACATATAACACATTATAGACTTCTTTAATTCAATTTTAGGCTGCATAGTTTAGATCAGCCGGAACCGGGAACACTTCCCATAAATCCTGATGTACTTTGTACATCATAAGAAGGATGGCGTCTACGCTAATATTAGTCTCTCTGTTTATCCCGAGGTCTACCGCAAACTGCTGGATCCAGGCCATATCCAGATCTGATGAAGGACCTGCGCCTGGAGAAGACGACAACACATCCCTGAAGTGCCAGCCTCATGAACCCTGTGAAGGTCTCATGGACACCTCATCAAACTCGTCTCCATACCGGCGTGATGACTCCGACCCCAACCAGAAGAACTGGATAAATATTGTGAAAGTTCTGATCTCATCTGACCTGATTATGCCTGAATCATAATCATACACTGTTCGTTCATTGGCCAAAGGAGGACTGGCCCCCTGACTGAGCCTGGGTTCTCCCAAGGTTTTTTTCTCCATTCTGTCACCTTTCGCCTTTCTTCGCCTTTGTCGCCATTGGCTTTTGGCTTGCTTAGTTGGGGACATTTCATTTTGTATTTATAACAATACTATTACAACATTATTTTCCTGTTATCTCTGTAAAGCTGCTTTGAAACAATATTGTAAAAAGCGCTACATAAATAAAGGTGACTTGACTTGACTTGACTAAACCATGCAAGCCTTGGAAGAAAGTAGGAGCTGATTTGTTTCAACTGAATGGGAAAGATATAGTTGTCATTCAGGGATGTAGTGGAGGCTAAACGAACGTAAACGCCGTTTACGCACCTCCCAATATTCGGAAATAGCGTTTACCCACCTCCAAAGTGCGTTTATCCACCTCTAAATTGCCCGTAGTTCCTAAGACATTTTAAATTAAGCTTATGTCGTTTTAGTTTCATATTGTTCATTATTAGTTTCATAGGTTGTTAAAACTAAGACGAACTCTTTCATATTGCGCTGCATTACTGTCAGTGTTGTTGACTTTTACTGACGGTGAGGTTACGCTGTTGACGCTCGCGCAGCCTCTCGAGGAGAAATTTACACGGATGAGCGCAGCACACACTCGGTTAACAACATACTGCCAATAAAAAAACGTTATGTTAAGCAACCTTATTTATTTTTCCTGAACACCATCACGATTGAAAATGTGACATTGCTTTCCTACAACAGTTCAATAAACAGTTAAAATTAAGCCACTTACATTTTAGATGCAATATTGGCTGTTTTTGTTCTGTTTCAGCAGCGAAAATAGTTCCAAACAAAAATCACAGCAGAACCACGGCGCATCTCACAGGAACACTCAACCTGTTTTCATTACTGAATGATTCAGCGTTTTGAACAAATCAATTGAGTCAAAGATTCAATGGCCCATTAAGGCTATGTTTACACGGAAACGATCTGAAGAGAAAACGCAAAAGTGGCGTTGCGTTATCCCTTTTTATTCTGCGTTTAGACGAGCGTTATGGTTGGGAAATCCGCGTGCACATGGTGACGCAAAAGTGTGTGAAATTCGATGTAGTATGCACTCCAGGCGGCTAGGTGGCAATGTGAAGCACTGCCACACAACAACACCAATATCTTACAATATTTTGTACAACTGCTAAAAAGACTCTTGCATGTTTTTCAGAGCTGCTAGGGCAACTTGAAGGTCCGACGTATGGAAATAATCTGACATGTTGGTTGTTATTTTCCTGTACTAGCGCATGCTTGTGACGTAAACGCGTACACGACGAGAGCCACCGTGAGCAGATTTGCGTTTTTACCGTTTAGACGGGAACGCGGCGGTGGAGCGTTTTTAAGATTTCCACTTTGGAGGGTGGTTTCACTTTTTTGCGTTTTTAAGCCCCCAAAACGCCGTTGCCGTGTAAACGAAAGGCACATCCGATAAAATAGTTTTACGTTTTCACCCGGAATCGTTCTCGTGTAAACGGGGCCTAATAAACATCTGTCTCATTCTTGAATGAATCAGCCGTTTAAACGAATTGTTTGTTTGTTTGAATGAATGAATCAATGACTCACTCATTAAGACGGTCGCCTGCCGCCATCTACTGGCGGTTTAGTGTTATGTTTAAAAGTAGTATCATTCTTTCCAATGTTTCTTGTATGTAAATTTAAATCAATTTCATAACATTATTTTATGCAATTGTAATTTTTCAGTGTAAATGATTTAATTTGATCAGCCCCTAGGGTAACAGCCCTATAGTGTCTTATTATTCTAAATAATTGAATTTATTGATCAAATTTATGAATTTAAAATGAGAGATGAAGCATTAATAATATTGGGGGAGGGGATGCCCTTTAAAGGTGCAGATATTACAATATGCCGATTTCAATATCAAAGCTGATTGAACACTGATGAGAATAATCAGAATAAATGAGAATATTGTTTCAGAATAAATTAACACACACACACACAAAATAAAAAATAAAAAAAATCCGGACGAGCATTTTTTTTACTCGGACAAGTGAATGACAGATTTACTTGTCCGAAGGACAAGTGAAAAGGCTTAATGTCGAGCCCTCCCTATAGCAATGTCATCAGGATACACATACACCGGTAGGCAGTGGCCCACCTTACCGGGTGACCACGTCGTGGTCCACCAGAATTTATAGTTTACCCACCTCTTTTTTTACCACTACACCTCTGGTTGTCATGGATTACTACTACAACTATCCAGAGTTTGCATTGTTGACAGGCACCTCCGCAAAGCATGTGATCTCGTATTTTAAAACAATTTTTGCGAGACATGGAATCCTGGTCACTTTAGTCAGTGTGGTGATGCGCTCCATGACAATGATTAGGGGTGGACCGGGTATGCGCGGCAGATATAAAAAGGGGACGGGAATGACCATAGATATCAAATAGAGACTAGATGCCCTATTGGCCGCTGAAACCCGAGAAATCCGGCCGCCATCTTGAACCGGTCGTATTCCTAGTTTCGTTGCGTGGCAGCAGATAAGATGCCAGAGCATTTTCCTGTTCTAATCGCCGGACCATCGAAAATAGGGCTTTTCACAAGTAAGTCTTAACATTACCGTACTATTGGTTGTGTTTTGTGAATAGAATATTACCAGATAATCGAGAAGGAGCAAGGATATTTGCTATTACTGTACTGAAATCGTTGTGAAATGCTGTTTACTGCATCAGCCGGTGTTCACCCGGCATGTAGAGGTGGGGTAACTGTTAAAGTAGTAATTACAAGCGCTTTTAGGTTATCAGATAAGCATTCAACTGCCCTGTTGTATAGGTTATTTGTGTTTGCGCACAAGATATCAGGAAGCAATTAATACACGCATGACAGCGATGCGCAAATTGAGTTAGTTGCTACCCCTCCAACTTTTAGTGTTATTAATAACCTATATCTTATCACATGCGATTTGGCTATTGATATTACAGAAGTCCTGTGGTAAAATTACATTATACTTACTCCATCTACCCTTGTAAAGTTAATCCGAATAGGGCTTTAGTCTCGACATTTTCCCCTCCCACATCCACATACAATAAAAAAGGTATAGGCTTAATGTTGTCCGAATTAAATTTTTAGAGATTACTGATGCAAACACGTTGAAACGCTTCTTCTCAATTTTTATTACAGGTGGCTGCGTTCGGTGGATTCGGTGGCTGCGTTCTGTGTGTGAAAGTGTGTGTGTGTGAGAGAGAGAGTGTGTGTGTGTGTCTGTTCGTGTTTGTTTGTGTGTCTGTTCGTGTGTATGTGCGTGTCACAAATCATAAATTGTTTCTTCAACTTATTAAAATATCTTACTTTACTGCAACTATCTGTTTCTGCTTCTTTATTATATTTACAGTGTGTGATTTATAAAATACATTATATCCTTCATCACACATAATGTGTCTGGTCACTTTATATCTTATATCAGAATATTATATTACTGTTAAGCCTACTATGGATATTAAAATACGCCGAACCATGTGTCCTGTATCATAGCTACATGAATGACCTTTGCAGCAAAAAAAAAAAAAAAAAACTGCGTGAAAATCAGTTCCCAGATAGCAAAATTTGTCTGGCCCACCTCTGGGCCTCAACCTTGCTTCAATTCTGGCCCAGTTCTGGCTGGGTCCCCGGCCCAAAACTGGCCCAACACACTGACAACGGACTCAAACAACTTCCTCTGGCCCAGATGTGGCCCACACCCTGTAAAATGACTCTTATTAATTGATATGGCCCAGGTCTGGCCCAGGCACTGTAAAATGACTCTTATTAATTGATATGGCCCAGGTCTGGCCCAGGCACTGCAAGACGGATCTGGCTGAGAGTCGGCTGGGTCCCCGGGCCAGATGTGGCCCAGAAACTGGCAGACAGTGAAACACAAATTCAACCGTTTAAAAAGGGTTTTTATTATAAAATTAACAAATACACTTTAATACAAACGTATTAATGAACAAAATACACTTTATTAACATTTAACAACAAAACAATTTTAAACAAAATAATAAGTGAATTGTATTTATGATTAAAAGAAAAACATCATTCTCTTTCACACACAAACTCTCTTTCACTCTTTAACACTAAATAAATTCCTTTTGCAAATGTCAAGTCACCATTAAATATATAGCCAGCCATATACAGTAATGACTGTTTCAAAGCAGCTTTAAACAGGAAAATGATCAATGATGCAAACAGAGTTCAATTTGGCTGTAAAGCTGCTCTAAAAAGAAAATAGTGTCATTGTTCAGTTGAATTCAACTGTGTTTATTCAGTTCTGTTCAATAACTGTATAAAGTATATCAATTATAAAAAGAGTCCATTTTCATTATTAAGCAGCTCTGCAGAAAACAGTGATGTCATCGTCCAGCTCAGTTCAGTTCTCATATAATGGTGTCAATGCCGGCCAATCAGTAATATTAAGAATAAGTGTCCCCAACTAAGCAAGCCAGAGGCGACAGTGGCAAGAACCCAAACTCCATCATTGACAAAACGAAGAAAGAAAAAACAGGCTCAGTCGGGGGTCCAGTTCTCCTCTGGCCAAACAACGAACATGGTGTGTGTTAGGGTTCCAGGCTGCTTCACAAGTCAGAGTGGATTGATATCATTCAGAGTATTTTATTCAGCTCCTTTTGCTTACACCAAGGTAAAAGAGTAGCAAAACTCGAGAGCATGTAGATGTGAATTTGAGAATTTTTACAATAAATATTTGTACTTGTACAATACAATTTACACTCACAGCTCTAATGTAAAAACCTCGAATGTGAAAACCCTGTATTAGGCATTTGCAACTTCTCAAATCTGCCATTGCAATTGTTTTAATTGCCCCGCCTTTCTCTCATCGCCACTCAGTTTGCAAATGCACAAGTTAGTTACGTATCTAATATATTGCGAAAATAGTTGCAAAGTCAATGCGTGAAGATTTGAAATAGCAATGGCAGATTTGAAAAGTTGCAAATGCCTAATTGAGGTTGTACTGCGAATGTGAATGAACGAATACAAGTTTTGTGTCTGTCATTGTATTTCTGTGAATGGCATTTTACACATTTGTTACTTGTCTGCAGCTTCAAATTCAGAATACAGGTTTGTGACTATTGTCTGCGAGTGAAAATCTCAACATTCAACAGGTTTTCAAGTGCAAATAATTATTGTACAAGTTCTTAAATTCACATCTATGTTCTCCAGTTTTGCTCCTCCTTTACCTTCATGAGATCACGCCGGCGTCGGTGAGAGGGGAGTTGAAGCTGGCCGTCGGGTCTGTGTGGAGAACTGGTCTGTTTCTCGTGGATCTGATTCGATGACTGTGCCGAGGACTGTTGTGTCAACGAGGTCTTCACAGGCGTTTGTTTCTAGGTCTTGTCTAGTTGTGATGTTCTCGTCTGGCATTTAGGCTGTTGTGGTCATCTTAGGGTGCAGGTCCACCATCTGGTCTGAATGCAGACTAGATCCGGCTGACAACAGTAGCCTAACCTTGGGATAAGAATGAGACAGAGAGACTAACATTAGCATAGATGCCATTCTTTTTACGATGTAACAAGTACATTTGGTGTAAGCTACCTTACCGGATGTGAATTATAGAAATGTGGGAGTGTGTTATGTTTATGCTAGGTTAAAGAGTTGTGTTTTTAATATAGATTTAAACTTATCTTGTGTCTGCCCCTGGATCTGCTGCCAGTTCATGGATCCCTCGATCTCCATTTCAGCAACATTAGCCATGAGAGGGTTTCTCTGAACTGCATCTTTTAAATAAAGGAATAGATATTGTGAAGTCAAAAAAATTCAATCTTAAGCATTAGTTTAAGCACATAGGTTAGACAAATGCTGTTGCCAGAGTTCACACAGCAGTTTAAAATATTGGTAACACTTTATAAGGTCTCATTTGTTAAAATTAGGCTAGTTAATGTGTTAACTACAGTAACATTAACATTGACCAATACATTTGTTACAGTATTTATTCATCTTTGTTAACATCAGTTAATAAAAATACAACTGTTCACTTTTGATTTAATAATGTATTAGTAAATGTCAAAATGAAAATTAACTAAGATGAATCAATGCTTAAGTATTGTGCATTCTTAATCCATGTTAACTAATGTAGTTAACTTATATTAATGAATGAAACCGTATTGTAGCAGTGTTACCAAAATATCTGTAAAACGTGTAGGTGTACGATTCCAAACAGTGCGTTCAGATGAAACTTCAGTTTATGTTCGCTTATAGTCATAGTAACGTTATCATGCCCACTGCAGAAAAAATGTTAAGAGAACTACCATTTTAATAACAGTATACAGAGATATACGCTTTAATATTTTTCTTTCACTCTAAAGAGCTGCTCTAAAAGCAGACGTTACATTCAAAAACACAAGACGTGCCAATCAATGAATTAAGAAGCTGCACTTATTTTGCACTTATTTTGCAGCTTCTCTTGTTTATCTAAAACGCTTTTCCGTTTCGGAGTTCCCCACAGGAGTGTTAAAACCAAATAAATCGTATTTTTTATTTCAGATTAACGTTATACACGTTGTCTCCGCGGGTGTAGTTGTACTGCAGCAACAGAGTGTAACGTCAGTTCGATTCACAAATAAATGACTCTTTCGCAAAAATCTAGATATTAAACACTGTTTTTATCTTGACAATTGAAACATCAAACAACTCTAGAACAATAAATGAATTAAATTACTTACTCGTTTTTGCAGCTGAATGATTCCTGAATGATTCCTCTGGAAAACGTTGGTCTGCTTCTGCAGGATCTTCCTCAGGATTTAAATTAACCGCCAAAACCTTTTTTCAGGCGGCTGAGTTATTTAATTCTAGTAGTGGCCCGAATGTGACAAAACTAACTCGGGCCGATGGTAAATACACACAGCTACACCGAGCATGGACCTGACACCAGTTGAACTGCTTTCAGCCGATACTGGCCCACACAGAAAAAGCCGTCAGTCAGCCAGATGTGTTATGCACAGTCGGCACGGATCTGGCCCATTATCTGTTCACCGATGCCGACAGTGAGCCGACACTGACGCATTTCAGCCGGAATCGGCCCAACTGTGCTTGCTATCTGGGTTCAGTATTCAGTGAGATATGATTAATTTAATGCGCTGACAGCTCATTTCACCTGCCATTCAGATTACACTGAGCAGAGCGGGTGACCGGTTTAAGATGGCGGCTCCAATTCTCGTCCGTGCCAATAGGCAGTAACGGTCGATAGGGGGTCTATCTATATGATGTCTATGGGAATGACGCCTCGAGCGCGTCATTCTCGTTCTGGAAGTGACGTCATCCTGGCACACAGTGTTTATGTTTGGGAGTGCGACGCATAGACATCATATAGATAGACCCCCTATCGACCGTTACTGCCTATTGGCACGGACGAGAATTGGAGCCGCCATCTTAAACCGGTCACCCGCTCTGCTCAGTGTAATCTGAATGGCAGGTGAAATGAGCTGTCAGCGCATTAAATTAATCATATCTCACTGAATACTGAACTGATTTTCACGCAGTTTTTTTTTTTTTTTTTTTGCTGCAAAGGTCATTCATGTAGCTATGATACAGGACACATGGTTCGGCGTATTTTAATATCCATAGTAGGCTTAACAGTAATATAATATTCTGATATAAGATATAAAGTGACCAGACACATTATGTGTGATGAAGGATATAATGTATTTTATAAATCACACACTGTAAATATAATAAAGAAGCAGAAACAGATAGTTGCAGTAAAGTAAGATATTTTAATAAGTTGAAGAAACAATTTATGATTTGTGACACGCACATACACACGAACAGACACACAAACAAACACGAACAGACACACACACACACTCTCTCTCTCACACACACACACTTTCACACACAGAACGCAGCCACCGAATCCACCGAACGCAGCCACCTGTAATAAAAATTGAGAAGAAGCGTTTCAACGTGTTTGCATCAGTAATCTCTAAAAATTTAATTCGGACAACATTAAGCCTATACCTTTTTTATTGTATGTGGATGTGGGAGGGGAAAATGTCGAGACTAAAGCCCTATTCGGATTAACTTTACAAGGGTAGATGGAGTAAGTATAATGTAATTTTACCACAGGACTTCTGTAATATCAATAGCCAAATCGCATGTGATAAGATATAGGTTATTAATAACACTAAAAGTTGGAGGGGTAGCAACTAACTCAATTTGCGCATCGCTGTCATGCGTGTATTAATTGCTTCCTGATATCTTGTGCGCAAACACAAATAACCTATACAACAGGGCAGTTGAATGCTTATCTGATAACCTAAAAGCGCTTGTAATTACTACTTTAACAGTTACCCCACCTCTACATGCCGGGTGAACACCGGCTGATGCAGTAAACAGCATTTCACAACGATTTCAGTACAGTAATAGCAAATATCCTTGCTCCTTCTCGATTATCTGGTAATATTCTATTCACAAAACACAACCAATAGTACGGTAATGTTAAGACTTACTTGTGAAAAGCCCTATTTTCGATGGTCCGGCGATTAGAACAGGAAAATGCTCTGGCATCTTATCTGCTGCCACGCAACGAAACTAGGAATACGACCGGTTCAAGATGGCGGCCGGATTTCTCGGGTTTCAGCGGCCAATAGGGCATCTAGTCTCTATTTGATATCTATGGTGCGACGGAGGAGGACTGTAAACTCATTGATAACATATCCCTTATGGCAAGCCCGTAATTTGCACCCTATTGAGTACATTGAGCGATGTGATTCACCATTTACCGTAACTGATCCTATAATTCGCAGAATTTCGCACCCTATTGAGTGCACTGAGCGGTGTGATTCACTATTTACCGTAATACAGGGGTGGTGTTACAGCAGGCTTGGCGGGAGTAGCTGGGCTTAGTGACGACCGACAGCCTTTGCGCCCATTGGAATGTAAAGATTTGGTGGGAGTAAGATGGGGACCAAAAGCAAAAGTTCTGAAAGAGATCATGCCTAGATCTTACGAAGTATTCACAGAGTATGGCAATACTCTTCGCAGAAATAGGAGGGATTTGCTGAAAATTCCAAAAACAGAATTCAATGTGGAGTATGGGAGCAATTCTTTGGCTTCAAAAGAACATTGCAAGGAGATAGATGTTGGGCAGAATAGTACCCCGAAGAAAAGCTTTGCAGATAGTACGCTATCATCATCTCAGAATGCAGAAATACAAGTGAGGCCAAGGACAATAATTGTTAAGCCCAAAAGACTTATTGAAGAGTGTTGAGTGTTGATATGTGACACATTGTTAAATAGTTAAAATGTTGTAGAGAGAGAGAAAAAAAAACAGGAAGATTTCTGAAAGAAGTATATATATATATATATATATATATATATATATATATATATATTCCAATATAACAGTCAAATAACAAAATAAACAAAACTTCTTTGGGTTGTGTACTTCTTTGCGTTAATGGGTTGTGTTGTATACTGTAAGGAGAGGAGTTAGCCTAGAAATCTAGACGCACCCTAGTGTTTCATTTGTTGTTGCACAGACCACACACAGATGCATAGTTTCCATATTTATATATAAAGGGAGATGTACTGATGAGTGCCACTAGGTGGCACTAATGCAATGAGTAGGGCAAGTTCAACTGTTCAGAAGAAGAATAAAAGAACGCACATGGCGTGTGGAAACGTGGAAACATCTGTGTGTGGTCTGTGCAACAATGTAAATGAAACACTAGGGTGCGTCTAGATTTCTAGGCTAACTCCTCCCCTTACCGTATAAAACACAACCCATCATCTACCAGTTAAGAGGAACTTGACACACGTTACAGTTCAATCTTGACCTGACTACAAAGAGAAACATGGATTACAAAAAGTCATCTCAGAATACAGAAGTAGGGCAGACTTTACTTCCACTTCAGCAGGAGCCTCCGGAATACTCCATTGGATTCCCTCCCTCTGAGAGTTATTCCAGCACTTCAGGTCAACCTGCGCAGCATTATGGAGCTCCGGCAGCATCTGGCCAGTACATACAAGGGCCATATCCGATGCAGACTGTGGTCACTGTGCAGCCTCCAGCTAATGTGTCCTTCACTCCACTGACTTATCCAGAGTCAGATTACCTGTGCTATTCCATCTTTACCATGCTGTGCTGCTGCTTACCTCTGGGAGTGGCTGCTCTTGTTTACTCCATCACAGTAAGTATTGGTTCATAGTTATCTCACCTTGCTTAGCACATTTACAAATGATAGGCCGTACTCTTCTAAATAAATAAATACTTGTTAAAATAATATAAGGACATAGCTATATTGTTTAATTTAAGTGTTTGTAGAACTCAAAGAAATCAAAGTGAAACAGACAAGACAGTCAAAATATTGAGGCCTTGTTGTAGAATATTTACCAAGGTTCATATTTCATTGTTAAAATACTTCAAAATGATTTATTGTTTATACCCTGTGTTTTTAATGATAATTTAACGTCATGGATCAAGGTTGAATTCAAATCTCATTCCGAGTTTGCCTTTCGAATCAACATTGATATTGTGACGTCGTTTGAACTCTGCTTAAAATATCAACGTTGTATTTTTAGTGTGTTGTTAACAATTTTACATCTAGGCCAATTAAAATGCTGTTTTGCGGCTTCTAGTAACTTTCGTTTTTAAAAGAAGGGTGTGGCGCGCTATGGATCAAAAGCAACTTTGTCCAGTAGCACCTCACTGCAGTACAGAAGATCCACAGGGAGGAGTCGGATTAAGATCCGAGGGGTGGAGATGGGTAGGATTAGGGGTGGGTTTAGGGATTAGGGGTGTGTTTAGGGATCAGGGGGCGGAGATGGGTAGGTTTAGGTATATGTAAGGTGGGAGGAGTTGGATCTGGATCCGACTCCTCCCCGTGGAATTCATGTTCTGCAGTGAGGACCATCTCACTTTGTGAATCGCTGCCGATTTAGAGCACGTCTTTTCTCTGTTTTCACCATTGTAAAAAAAAAAAAAAAAAACAGTCCTTCAGATGATGAGACGTTAAACTGAGGTCTCAGCGTGCATGTTAAAGTAAACAATTAAAATAAAATTTAAAAAACATGTGCAATTTAATGTTTTATATTTCATAGTTAAACTGGATATTCAGTAAAAAAAAAAAAAAAAAAATAAGTAAGGGACAGTGACAATATGAGAATTATTTGATACTCCTACCTAGGAGATTCATCCAATCGCCAGCAAACTCAGTTAGCATGAAGCCAAGACATTGAGGATGCTAAATTGCTAAATTTTTTGATATCTCGAATGGTTTGGCCGTGGCTATTTTTAACTACTGCATGCTCCAATAGGTGTCATACGAGTCACCAAACTTTCTCAACATGATTCCAATATATTGAAGATGCTAAATTGCGAATGGGTATTGGATATCTTAAACAGTGTTGGCATGGCAAGGGATTAAATGAATGACAAAAAAGGAAACCTGGAAGTTTCTCATACCTTCTCAAATTATATACCATTTATTCCTATATAAAAATAATTTTACAAATAAAAAGTAAAAAAAAAAACACATTTGGTTCTTTTTTTTAATAATTAATGTATTATGTCCAAGTTAAAATATGCAGATTTCATGCTATCTAGTTGAAATAAATAAATAAAATAAAATGTAATATACACAGTATAACCACTTGATGGCAGCCCATGCCTATTTTTAAACAGGGATAAGAAAAGCCTGGTTCCTGAGAAAAGTGTTACTGGTAATCACAATCAGTCTCCAACTTTTCCCTTTGATCTCACTCTGCCTTTGTGTGTGTGTCAGTCTACTTTATACTGTTGATTGTTTAGAGTCATTTCTGTGTGCTTTTGCCTGCATTAATGGATGAGAAATCTCTTAAACTTTGTCTTTTTCTATCAATTTGATCGACAAAATAAAGGCATAGGCCCAGTTCATTTGTAGTGCACTGACAACATCGTTTTATATAATTATTTTAATAATTAGGTTAATATAAATATAAAAAGACCTTAAGATAAATACTTCTGAATCTGGAATTACAAAATTTGAAATTGTTGACCATATGTTGCAATGTTTTCAGACATAATGACTTGCTTTTATTATGTATTGCATTCGGATATGTATTAGACATCATCAAAATCTACTTTTGTTTAAAATGTTGTTGAATCTAGCTCAACTATGGGAAACAGTATCCAACTGATCCATTGATCTCATTCTGTGTGTGTGTTAGAGAGAGAGAGAGAGTATTTTTTACACTCTTGATATTTTAGAGTTTAACCCTTTCGTTGCTGTGTGGTTTTGCTTGATCATTACAAGACCTATGTCATTGGTCACTTTCAAGTGAGTGTGAAGTTATCATTTGCAGCTCAAAATTATGACATGAAATTAATCTAAATTTAAATGATCTCATGAATGTTGCTGTTGTGGTGCATGGCCATAGTTGCACCAGCTCGCTGCAGTAAATGTGGGATATTCAAATGATTTTCACATTCTTTTAGATTTACCTGCTTTAAATGCACATTGCCCAGCATGCACAGTTGTCCTAAAGCCACCGGGGTGGCGGAGGCAATGGGGCTTGGGCCTGTCATTGCTGCTTGCAGCTATATTTATTATCTTGGTTTTAGTTATTTTATTATCTTGGCCAGTTAATCTAGTTGTAGAAACTTTTAAAAACAGATTTAAAGATAGCAAAATCTAGTGGAAATGCTATATTGCACACCAATCACTGATGTTTAAAAACTCTGTGATATGTTTTGTGATTATTATTTTTTACAGCCAGTTTAAATCAAATATTAAATAATATATATGGTTTCTCATTTTATTCTTAGTTGTTTACTGTTAGAGTTGCTTTTGTGTTTTCTTATTGTGTTGATATTCTGACCTGTGAAGACCTTTGATTTGATTTTATACATGTCATTTAAGAAAGGTTCTATACCAATATTTCTAATATTATTGTTATTTAATTTCACAGACTCGGGATGCTAACATGTTTGGACACCAACCGATAGCAAGCAGAAACTCCAGAATGGCTCGCATCCTTAACCATGTCAGTGTTGGTATTGGCCTCCTCTTCTGGTTGATCACTGTCATCTATATCATTCTTGTTGTCATAACAATTTCAAAACTATAGACCATAAGTGTAAGAAATATTATGGTCGGACAAAAGAAAGTTATAAAAATATGAACACATTATACACAGGCATTTGGTGGTCTGCTTTTAAATGTTAGTGTTGCTCAAGTTAATGGTATGAGAGCTTTAAGACTCCAAATGCATAAGGAGTTCAATCTATAGGGCCAGTGAGGAATGATTCATATATTTCATGCAACTCATCTGCCTTATTATTATTTACATAATTAAAAAAACATGTTTTTTTTTTCAAAGTTTATTATTGTATTTTTAAAACAATGAAAGCTTTGACTGTAAATGTATCATCAATTAAAACATTTGTTTTTCATCTTATCTTTATGTCATAAAACTTTGGTAATCAATAATAAATGAATTTAACATCATGAGTCTGATGTCGTATTTATCAAACTTTAAAAAGTATCTGAAAGTACAAGGATAATCAGTAAGTTTTCCACACTTACATTTTCTACTGTCTTTAGTTCAGTTTTATGTTCTTCTTCCACTTCTTGTTCTTGTTACAATTACTGTATAAACTTTTTTTAATCCAAGAGTGGCAGTCTTTACAATAAAAGTGCAAGTATAAAATACTTTAATAATAACCAAATATTTGTTCACAAAAAGCAGAATGTACAAGTTAAGGTACCAAAATTTCAAACAATATAGTTTTGACCAACAGAGGCGACTCCGATTTTTCGACTCCCACCTTAGGAGTCGATTGGGGGTGGGGGTTGCACAGGTGGGGGAAATACCCTAAATTAATGAATGGCTCACACACTGTGTCCCAATTCAAAGGCTGCATCCTTCGAAGGTCAGACTGAGCGCTGTTAAATGGGACGGTCTAGCCTACGGAGGACTGTTCTTTTCACCTAGCTACTGTAACAGCTGCCGTTGATGAGTGACAGTAACATTTGTACTAGACTATTTTTAAAGTTATAGAGTATAAACTATACATAATCTTAGTAAGATATCTCAACATTTGAACCGCTTTAAAGTTTTTTTTATTATTTTTACATTTGAATCATTATATTTGAGTAAGTTAAAACTCAATACTTGCATTCAAAAGTGTAATACGGCAATTTCTCAAAAAAAAAAAAAAAACTGGACAAATTAGTCCAGTTAAGATTACATTAACTTGAACTGATAAGTATCGTTTCCTAGACTAGTTGTTGCTAATACCTAAAACTGCCTGGACAGGAGAGTTCAAGATAATATCTAGCATAAATACAACCCCATTTCTAGAAAAGTTGGGACATTATGTAAAATGCAATAACATCAAGAATCTGTGATTTGTTAATTCTCTCTAGAAGATTTCCAATGTTTTCACTGACCACATTAATTGTATTTTGTATATATAAACAAACTTTGTGCCAAATTTCATCAGAGAATTGTCAAAAAATTCTGATATCTAAATGCAAGATTGCAAAGTATTTAGTTCTTTCAGCATTTGCCATACATAATATTGTGAAAAGATTCAGGGAATCCAGAGAAACCTCCGTACATGTAGGGCAAGGCAGGAAAACTCTGTTGCATGACCTTTGAGCCCTCAGATGGCAATGCATGAGAAATCGTCATGCTACTGTGTTAAATACAGCCACATGGGCTCAGGAGTACTTTAGAAAACCATTTTCACTAAACACAGTCTGACGCTGCATCAAGAAATGCAACTTGAATCTCTGATACACAAGGAGAAAGCTATACATCTGTTCAATGCAGAGATGCTGCTGAGTTCTCTGGGCCCGAGCTCATCTCAGGTGGTCTAAAAGACAGTGGAAATCTGTGCTGTGGTCAGATGAGTCCACATTTCAGCATGTTTTTGGCAAAAAACTGACATCCGAGTTCTCAGTCTCAAAGACCAACTGAGACCATCCAGGGACCATCCAGACTTTCATCAGCAACCGGTACAAAAACAAATATCTGTCATAGGGTGCATCATTGCAAAGGGCATGGGTGACTTGTGTATGAAGTTACCATTGATGTAGAGGCATGAATTGGGATTGTACAGAGACTGCCATCAAGATGACATCTTTTCTGGGAACCAAAACGATGTCAGGCCTCATTCTAAACATGCATGGTGAAATGGTGGTCTAGACTCTATACAGTGGATGTGCTTGACTGCCTGCCAGCAGTCCAGATCTGTCTCTTATTGAAAATGTACGGCCCATCATGAAAAGGAGAATCAGACAATGACGACCACGGACTGTTGAGCAGCTGTCTTATATCAGGTGAGATTGGGCAAAAATTCCACATGAAAAATGGCAACAATTAGTATCCTAAATTCCCCCAAAAAATCCCATCACAAAGATGTGGCACAGTAAACTTGCCTCTGTCCCAACTTTTTTGGAGTCTGTTACAGCCATCAAAATAAAATAAAAATAAAAAATATTATATATATATATATACAAAATGTCCCAACTTTTCTGGAAATGGGGTTGTACATGTATTTCTTTTAAAAATTATGATTAGTTTAATTATTATAAACTCAAATAAGCAGTGCAAACCAAATTAATATTTATTGTAGGCTAATAAAAACGTCTATTAAACTACAAAGCTGGCACGGAGGTAGGATAGTTTATAATTACAATGTAAAGTTAATACAGCTGTTTTTTTTGTTGTTGTTGTTGTTGTTGTTGTTGTTTTCAAAAGTAAGCATGATGTAGGCTAAATGACGTTTTTCTACGACAGCTTCAGGCTAGTTCTCTGATGCACGCTGTATATTTGGTTCACTCCATGCTGATATAGTAGCCTGGCATGCCAGACCTACATCAAGATGTAAATAATTTTCGCTGCCGCTAGGGTGCGTCTAGATTTCTAGGCTACTGATATAGCGTACTAAACTCATGACTCAACTCAACTACGATGGATTAGTGAATCAATGCTCGATTTCAGTACAGCACCTGTTTATACGAGAACGCTCGCGGGTGAAAACGTAAAAATATTTTATCAGATGTGCCTTTCGTTTACACGGCGACGGCGTTTTTGGGGCTTAAATACGCAAAAAAAAAGTGAAACCAAACCACCAGTCGACTCCCATCACTAGTACTCAGTCAAGCCCATGCTCAAACCTGAAATCCAACTGTCTTTCACATGTTCACCACACGAGGTCGCTGTGACGTTCGTTCTAATATGAAAAATAACGCAAGTTGTGTTCTCTTTCAACCATAGAACACCAAATGCGTTAATAAGAAAATATGGACCACCAATTTTTGTTTAGTTTGTATGTTTAATTTGATATTTTTCAGTTGTATGGACAACCCGCCCACCATCCCTCTCTCTGCGCAGTCTCCATGCAGTCTCTCTACAGCACGCGCCGACTCTCACGTATCTTCTGCATCCGCTCGCCACTGTCAAGGTCACGTGCTGCTGCGTGCGGAATTCCACACGTTCCTCATCCTGACGTTACATTCAAGCACGCTCATTTCTGCTTTTTCATAGTGACTAGGACGTTCACCATAATACCCAATAGGAGGCAATGAGGTTTATGTTGAACACATTAATCCCAAATGCATGCCATGTGAGCACGTTTTTTTCATTTTTTTAGGATATAGTTAAATGAAAACAAACTGCATGTAATTTTTTTTGTCAACTTAGTCAAAGTATGTGATTCCTGGTCACGACTGTAAGTAGAGTGAAACAGAATGTCCCATAGTATCTATCTATCTATATTTTTTTCTATCCATCCATCCATCTATCTATCTCTCCTTAGTATCTAAAAGTTCAAGTTCACATTTATTTCTATAGCATATTTAAAACAGCATTGGTTGACCAAATTGCTGTAGGCAAGTCATATCAAAAGATATGAAAATGATTTAACCCAACATTTAATATAGCAATGCTTTGAAAGATATGTATCAACAAGTGACTATATGATCTTTAATACTGCATCTGTATCATGACTTCTATCTCTGTGTCTTTCCTTTTACTGAGCTTTCAGTGGGGAAAACGTCAATTAAATGGCTAATGTCATCTTGTGAAAGTAACATCGTGTGATGGTCAGATAATACAATTCTGCATCGCATATGCATTTTTTTTACCGTTTTATTTTGCATTTTGGAAGTCTATCAGATCTATACATCTCCGAATTGCGCATGTTTCAGGCATGCTATAAATATCCGCTCTATGTCCTTGTATAGTATCGTCTTACCCAGTCTCTCATTAGCATTTCCATAGCATTCGTGATAGGTAGCTCGTATACGCTTCTTTAAAATGATTATACGAACACCACGTGACGTCATGTTGCCATGGCGACCAGCCCCGGTGGCACGTGTCTGGTATAAAATGCTGCGGCATAACGCGGAAACAGAACAGAAGCCGCAGCAGCATCACTAAAGGAGGTGAGTTCTTCCTCATATGTCTACATCATTATTGGGTCGAATTATTTAATTGTGAAATGTCTTACAGTTGTTATACTTTTTCAAGATGACGTTTAGCTTTTCAGGATGTTGTTTACTGCGTTTGGGCTTGAACGAAAGCGGTTATATAATCCTTCAGTTTCTGCGTGATGCACGGAATGATATATGGAGGCCGGAGGCGTGGTTCATTCATCCATTTTATCCGACATTATGCACATAATCCAGAGTTTTATTACAAAATATAAAAAATAAATTTCATTCATATGAAATTTTAGGATCTTTTGTAACAAATAAATGTTGAAGAACGAAGCAGCGCCAGTGCCTTGCGCTCGCGATGGTCTCATTGCGTCATATCGTTCCAGAATGTACCATCTGCTAAAGATGCTGCGAAATAGGGGGAGGAAAAATAATAATTGGATGCGTTTTTTCCTATCGAAAGACGACTGTGTCGTGCGAGCGCATTTTTTTGTAGATCTTATTTGAGTCGCGAGTTAGTTATATTTATTCAACATACTGATATTGACAAATAAGTAACGTTAATGAAGATGGAAACGCACTCCCCCTTTTTTTAACATAAAAGTAATTGTTTGCGCTCTAATGCATATAAAAGCAGATAAACAGAAATGATGTCCGACCCAAAGGACATCACTCGCATCATGAAGGTTACATGAGCCGTCAAGGTCAAATATGACATAACGCTTTGCGATTAATCAACATGCCTTTCTCATAATAGTGGCGTTGTGAATGCTTTATACGAGAATATAAATATGCCAGGGCTTCTACCTGTATTTTAATGTAAAATTGGACAGGACACAGTTTACACGGTGAGAATCATGGCAGATTTTCTCCCTCATGTACGTGACTGGAGTCGTGTTTCGATGCTGCAGTGGCGAACATGACTCAGATCTGAAAACCTATCATGAGGAATACTGAACTTCACTATTGGCTTTTATAGTCATTTCCTGCACATACTCTGATGAATAAAACACATTAAACCAGCCTATGGTGGTTTGCTAGTTTTAACTGGTTTAAGATGATTTACCATCTGTACCAACCAATAGACCCATCTGACTAGGTTTAGGCTGGTTTAAGATGTCTTTCAGTAAGTTATGCTTTTTATTCACTATTATGCTGTGATCATTTATCATAAGTTGTTACTCATAATGCTCGTACAATTTGAAGACTATAGGATGAAATATATTATGTGTATGCGAGGAAGTGACATGCAGGCGGAGTCTCCATACCTCCTTATTGACCTTCTGCAGTTGCCATTGGCAACAAGAAGGGCCTTCAGCTGGCAATTTAAGTGTCACTTATAGTGGATATTGCCTTATACCAGGCAAATTTGGGTGTTCGTAATATGATGTGAAAAAGAAGCCTATAGAAATGTATTTGGGCATTTGATGGCCCATTGCGCTGATTTATTCATCATGACATCACGAGTGGCATTGATGTTCACTGGTTTGACACTTGTGTCTGCCTCATCAAAATTGTCCAGAATGGCGCACAGCTCAGACTAATGTACAATGATTTAACAATAAAATCTAGATTTGTGCATTGTCATACAATGTTTACATACAATAGTCTAAAATAGTTTTAGAAAATGGCATACTGCACGTTTAATATTACAGGAATGCGCTACAGTACAGTCATGCAGACTGTGCACTGGTTGTTTTTTTTTCCTCTAGGGTTTTACAGGCTCTAATTAGCACCCTTGGAGTTTACAGTATAAATACCTTTCCCTTCTCAAACATGTCCTAAAAAACAGAGAAAAGAAGGGGAACAGTAGGTTGCAGTATGGGGTAATTTAATTTTTTTTAACATCATACCAATTGCTACTGAAGCCAAATGTGACCATTGGCACACAAATAATGGCCCTAATGTTAGACATTTGACTAGTTAAAGTACTTATCTGTTCTCTGAAAACATGTTTTCCTCTGCTGCTATTGTCTGGCTGGAATGACACAGCACTTCCTCAGGATGCCTTATAGGCACTCCACCAGGAATACAATACTGCTCTACTCAATATCTTAATATTGGTCATTTTAATAATAAAAATGAGGGTCCAAAGCCCTTTTCTTTTGTCATTAGTTGCTTGCTATTTTTTCCGAAGTGACATTTCAAAGTTCCTGTTTCATTATGTGCCAGACAGCAAATTTAAATTTTCCACCTAAATGACTGTGTGTGTGCCAGGAAAACTGTCCTGTTACACTCGTCCCCGTGTCCTTGTTCTGTCACTCAGGGTGTTTTTGGTCAGAGGAAATGGCGTGTATGTTTACGCAAAGTCATGATGCCATGTTGTGATCAGAGTAAATACTGTCCTCTTGTTTCTAAGAGAGAAGGTGTGGCAGTGTGGTTAGTCAAGACGGCTTCCTACTGCATTCAGAGATTGAGCAATCCTGTCAAATAGAGCAAAATTAATACAGAGAGAGACTAATACAACATAATAAAACACACTTATAAATAAACGATACATTTAATATTGTAATAGTAATGACTATAAACAATTATTCAGTCAAATAACGTAGTTTATTGTAGGCCTTTTATTGTAGGTAAGTGCATTATGGGTACTTTAATTCTACACCATGAATTCAGCAATTAAACACATTTTTAAACAAAAAAGTTGGAGCAGATTTACGGCTTCTACAAAAGCTAATCCCTTTGCTTAAAGTCGTAATGTTACAGAAGTATGGACAGATCTTTTCCTCCATATTGTGACAGTGAAACAAATTATCGAAAGAGGAAAAAATGCAGGGTGGGTTTGCAGTCGATTGCAAAAAAAGGTGGAGTTTAAACGGACTAAATGATTGGAGTTTAAAGTCCGGCATACATTACCAGAGAGTTTTTCACCGAATGATCGAGTTGTGACATTTTGATAAATTACAAGGTAAATTAAAAAAAATTAAAAATTAAACATGATAAATTGGGGGGCGTCGATGCTTGACGGAGGGCGTGTCTGAAGCTAGGTGCTGACGTGACTGTCATGGTGACAACAGCTAATCACATTACTTTACCGGTGTCGCATGAACGCAATTGGCTAGCCTCTGCACTAAGGTATTTGCATAGGCGTTCTAATTGGCTGAGGCCTGCGTTTGCTATTCTGCCGCAAGCAACGCCAGTGATGCGACGCAACGGAACCCACAATTCAGTTCGGCAACACGCGACGTCGCCCATTCGAAGTAAATAAGAAACGTTAACGCCGACACATTAGATCAATAACATCCATTTATAAAAGAGATAGGGTGAATTTCCATTTCATGACAACTTATATCTCAAGCTTATAGAAGGTCTGTCTAATAGATTTTTAAATTTTTCTATGTTGAAAATGAATGGGATATTTACTTGACTGTTGCGGTCTGGTGATGTGTGTGCATAGGGTATTTATCCCATCATATTATGGAGCCAAAATTAATAATAATTAGAAAATTCGCATTTAATGTTTAGCATCATGTTACACATGATATGCACGTGACAGCGTTGGTAAGACTGAGAGACTCTTAAACAGAACAGTGGGGGAATTGAATTTAGGGTCAGTTCAGAGGTGGGTGTGTCATTTGATCCAGGTCTAATTGGAGACAGTAGACTTTTGGCAGGAAACCAGTTCTCATTGACTCTGTTCCACTGTTCTTTTTGTCATTCAAGTTTTCTAAGAAGACAAAAGATGGTTATACTCATCTATTGACAAAAATGCATAGTGACATCACACAACCAATCACCAAAATCCATCACTAAAATCAAAAATCCAAAGAAAAGAAGTCAGAAGAGGAAGGGAAACCAAAGATGCCGACATGGACATTGTTTTCCTGCACTGAATGACCTTGTCAACGTCATGTGATCAGTCTCTGGAATTTCATCAGATCATTTGACTTTGATTAATTTATTGATGATTTCTTAGCTTGACCTCCATGCATGGGTCTAAAAGATTAATTTCTAAAAGCAAAGGGCACACTGTCAAATAGTATTTGCAAAAAAATAAAGAATTTCTGCACCAGCAGCACTTGCATACTAAATGCACCATTTTAACTTGAGGCTGAATCTGCTAGTCGGCCTGTCGTTTTTAGTGCAGTGCATCCTGGGAGTCCTTAACCGCATTGAATAGGGGACTTGGATTAGGATTACTCAGGCCGGTCAGGTGCAGTACATGGTTCACACACACGGGCAGATTAGGAGATTACAGGGATGTCTTCAGTTTCACACTGCCAGATGCAAGGACGCTCTGTCTTTATGCATGCTATGATAGACTGACTGAGCTTCCTCCTTCCATCATCACTAACATCAGCACATTTCCTCAATATGTAACATTGCCATTGTATTGTAGCTAGTACTTTTCCTATTTTTATTGCTGTAGATGGAGTAGAGACCTAATCTAGATGTGACTATAATACACTGAAAAATTAAATAATTTGAATAATAATTATATATATATATATATTTTTTTTTTTTAAACAGAATTTTATGCAAGCTTTAAAGACTGACATTTAAAAGGACATTGGCATCAAAATAAGTCACCCTATTTCTAGATAGACATCAGCCCTTGTCTCATTTCACAGTGCCCTTGAGTTGTTTGAGACAAATGACCTGATTTCATCCAGTCTGGCGATGTGGGGCATTGGTTGTGGTGCATTAACTCACATTTGAGTTTAGGGTCAGTGCTCATCTTGTACAGCCAGCGCTACACAAACAAGGAAACATTAAAAAGCAACTGATTACTAATTCAAAGGGTGTTTTACACTGACCTGAGTTTGATCCATCTGAGTGAGATGGTTTCTGGCCAGATGTTCACTTTAGGTTGATCGGTCAAGGTGTCGCTTTGATTGGTTGCTGTATTCTGAGCCTGAGGGGGGTTTTTTTTTTAGTTTTCATGGAAAATGCCATTGCCGTTGGGAAATGAATTGCTCCGTGCTCGCTAGTGAATGACTTTCCCATGCAGTTCTCCTCTATAAAAGCTGCTGCTGTAGTGTCCATCTCAAGCTCATAATCTCATGGACATTTGTCCCTTTGGATTTAGCAATGAAACTTTACATGCACGGAACAGCATTTGTATTATTGTTCCGCATTTCATACTACCGGTATGCAAAAAAGCTTTTTCGTCCATTTTAGGATGGATTGGTTTTATATCCATTGCAAACCGTAACAGAGTTCATGTGAACCATATCCCAGACTGTCTTTTCAAGCAGACCGTGATGGTCATTTGTGGCCATTTCAATGGTGCACAGAGACAGAAATCAGAAGGGTAGATGAGTCAAATCAATAGTGTCTATGGAAAACCTGTTCATTTGTCTCATTAATGACAGTGTGCATGGTTGTGCACTACTTATCTTGATGAAAGTATAAACATGTGGACTCAAAACAAACCATAGCTCACTAAAACCCAACAGATCAGACATTTTACATCAACTATCCACATCTATGGGCTTTTAGAGAGCTATATTTTGTTGTGAGTACTCACATAGAGTAGACATAAATCTTAAAATGTCAAACAAAGTGTAATGCCAAACGCATTTATCTGGAGTTATTTTTTAAACAGGCATATAGTGTTTAAAATACAGCAATAAAGTAAGTCATTAGGATGTTACTTTACGTCTAGCTGTAAAAACAGTGACAGCAGAAATCAACTTATTCTAAACATTTCTAAAGTAAAGACGTTACAGATTTAGATGTTTGTGTGAAACTAAATCAACTGAAAGTCACTTATATTTTTATCTGCATTTAAATTATTTAACTTTTTCTTTTTCGTTGTATTTTAAATGAGTGAGTCACATCATATGCAAATATATCCATTCCCTGTTTGCGTTTAACTCCTCCTTATCCCTTTTTGCTTAACAGGCATTATCCATATATGGCATGATGTAAAAATATTTGGTTCTGGTCCAATTGTCAGGCTCAGATTACATAAGACCTGTCCTCACACACCGTGCCATGCTTTTCACTCTAATAGAGAAAACTGCAAAAGACGTCAGGCATGTGACAACTTGCTGTATTTTGAAACCCACAGTGAAGATTGTTTGGCAATGCATGTACATTCCCCCTTCCACCGCACTGCCAATATTTCAGCAGATTTCTGAGCTTCCTGTGTGCATATGAGGAAGTTTATGGTCAAATTGTAGAGTGCATGACTTGCCACCCCTTGTCCTGCATGGAAAAGGGAGAATAAAAGACGTGTCAAAACACAATGGACCTTCTGCTCCAGCAGGCTAATAAAGTATGCAGGTCCAGCGAGCACGAGGTTTGGAAATTTCCCAGACAGAATGCTAATGGCCCCGAAAACAATACAAACTAGAGAACAGTTCAAGCCTCCACCCACCACCCAGAACACCACACTGGCTCAGAGAAAGTTCACGAATCCCACAAGCGTGTTTAGACAGACCACTAAGCTGCTAGTAAAAGTGGGCGGTACAGTCCTGAAATGAAGATACAGTTTGTCACTGGGACAGTAACCTAAAAAGGACATCTTTGTACCTTTTCTACCCCTACTGCTTTTAAGGCACTAATATGGATATTTTTGTCATAAATAAGGTGCAAAGTGTTACAATATATGATTAAAATCTTATATTAAGGAAATAAAATAAAAATTCCAAGTAAATCAATATCAGAGTAATGCTATAAATCATGAAACAGTTACATTAGTTCAAGTTATTATTGTATTAAAATACTGTATTTACAAGTTCCATCATAATTTTGATTATTTTCTCTTTATCTGTGGATGGGCACAAATCACAAGATGAGACTATTCAAAACGAATGACAATTCAGTACCAAAACAGCCTGACAGATAAGTGCAAAGTTGATGCTGTTGTTCTAAAAGCCTCCTTTGTTTTTGTCTTCTCTTATTTCAGGTTCAAGACCACAATCCACACTTTTGCAATAATGTCTGAGCTTTGCGTTGGAATCAATGGGTAAGTTCACTGATCTGATCTGTCATGGCATTTGAACGCTTTAACATATGACATTCAACATGACAAAATATTAAGCACTAAATGCAAAAATTTTGATTGCATTATAATAAATATACTTGGAATTTTCTTAATACAATAAATTATTCATAAAAGTCATACTATTGGGAATTATTCAATATGAAAACCTAATTTCACGACTTTTACGAACCTCATTGGCACTTCACTTGTGACACTGCCTTAAGGCCAGAGACAGCAAGGAAGCTCAATAGGTTTTGGAACAGAGCTAATAATTCCATAAATAGAGATTGTAAAAATGCAGATAAAAAGAGAGAGAGAGAGAGAGAGAGCAAATGGCCTGATTCAGAATGATTACAAAGACAGGATTACCCAGGATGAGCTTAAAGTCTCCATCCACTCAAGCACACACACACATGTATAGTCATGCAGGCAATGTGTTTTACCAGTCAGATTTCAACTGACAAACATGAATTATTCCTCTTACCTTTCATATGTTGATATATTTAAATAAAGCCATGTAGATATTCCCTTGTTTCTTCTAATGAATTGCACAGTCATTCAGTGGAATGTTCCATCATTTCCTGCGGACAGACAGATGCAGAAGAATCTGTGAAAATAACAGATACAAGACAGATTGTGTGATTATGAAACATCTTAAATAACTCTGCTCTCTGTTTGTGTAGATTTGGCCGCATTGGCCGTCTGGTCCTCAGGGCCTGCCTGCAGAAGGGAATTAAAGTCACCGCCATCAACGACCCCTTCATTGACCTGCAGTACATGGTGAGATTCGCTAAAGCACAAATGATAGCCATTGTGTAAAGCATCAGCCAAGTTAAACAAACATGTAGACATGTGGTGTTTTTTTAGAGTGAGATTTTAGATGCTTTCAAACATGCAGCTTTTGCTGTGAATTTAAAGCTACTATGAAATTGGACTTGCGTCAATTTAAAAAAATATATATATATACCTGGTCTTATTGTGCACATTTTGTTGGTGCACAACATTACTTGAAAGAAACAATATGTAATGTATAAAAATATCATAAATATATAAAAATTCGAATATATTGATCAAATAATTTCTACCTCTGAAATGATTTTCGGAAGATGTCACAAACACCCCTCTTATTTTTCTACCCATTTTCATGCTCCAGTCAATTCCTAGTAGACACAATTAATTCCCCAAAATGCATTTTTTCTGTTGTATATCCGGTTAAACATGGAAATACTTGGGGTCAATAAACATAAATGTTTGGGGTCAGGAAGATTATCTTTAAAGAATTTAATACTTTTATTCAGCAAGGATGCATTAAATTGATCAGAAGTGACAGCAGAGACATTTCTAATGTTGCAAAAGATTTGTTATTTTCAACTTTCTGTTTATCAAAGAAAAAATAATAATGTTTTCCATAAATATTAAGCAGCAACTGTTTTCAACATTGATAATAATAAGAAGAAATGTTTCTTGAGCAGCAAATCATCACATAAGAATAATGATGCTGAAAATACAGCTTTGATCACAGGTGTGATCACAGTGTATTAGCAAAAATATGTAAATATTACTAATTTTCTTAAGTGAATATACATTTTAGGTTATGCTTAGCTCAAAAATAAATTGCTCTTTGTGAGTCCTTACTCTATAAAATGAATCATAATCCAGTAATCTTCAACGACTTCAAAAGTCTTCAAAATTAATAAATCTTGCCCTACAGGTCTACATGTTCAAGTATGACTCCACTCACGGCCGTTACAAGGGAGAGGTGCACCACGAGGATGGAAAACTGATCGTTGATGGTCAGTCCATCTCTGTGTTCCAGTGGTAAGTTTTATTAGTCTTATATATCATCGCCACCCTTCAGGAATGTAAGGATATAACTACAACCTTGACACATAGACAGCAAATATGTTGTAGTTCAGAGTAAATACTGTCATATTAGGAAACTTAGGCAATGTTCATCATACTGCACACAGTATATACTGCATACTATTAAAAAAATATTATTAACAGTATAGAGTTATGCACCTATAAAAGTTTCAAACATTGCAAGTTTAATTCATTGTATAGTCATGGTTATTAAAACATAGTTATTTTGCATTTTTAATCCAATTTTAAACAAAATTTGCAGTTGATATAGTATTCATCACACTGGAAGTAGTGCATTGTGGGCTACAGTACTGTTTCGGCAACTCGTAACTCTTGCTTATTTTATGCATACACTATTTTTTTATCCATACTGCAGAAATAATACAAGGAGCATGATAGTGTGCTATTTCAAGCATATCCTGTAGTGTTGTGCTAATTCTCTGTCTTATTTGCATTTAGCATGAAGCCTGCTGAGATCCCATGGGGTGATGCTGGTGCCCTGTATGTAGTTGAGTCTACCGGAGTCTTCCTCAGCATTGAGAAGGCCTCAGTAAGTCTGCCTTTCTGCAAGATCTGGAACGATAATATATCGCATCAAATGTTATTATATTACTGATATTTTCTGAAATTCGTTCCCCATAGCTTCACATCCAGGGCGGCGCCAAACGCGTGGTTGTGTCCGCCCCATCACCTGATGCTCCCATGTTTGTGATGGGAGTCAACCAAGACAAGTATGACCCCTCCAGTATGACCATTGTCAGGTGAGCAAACCAAGTACTATGCATGTAAATGAGTTATTTAATGCATGCATGTTTAAGGTAATGACCTCATTTCTGTTTTGGTGCAACATTAGCAATAACAAAAGTAACAAGTGTGTTTTTCTTTTTTGAAAACATCACAGCAATGCATCCTGCACCACTAACTGCTTGGCTCCCCTGGCTAAAGTTATTAATGACAACTTTGGTATTGAGGAAGCCCTCATGGTAAGTTGATGCCTGGCGTGACGTGAGTCCTTCTTTGAGTTGAGAAGTTGTGATAGTCTTTTCTTCCCTTTTGTGACTTCTATAATCGAGTAAAACGGCATTTTGAATTAGATTGGATGGTTGTGGTTTGCTATTGGTTGATCTCATGTGAGTGACAGGTTGTCCCGCTCTCACGCCACTAAACATCATAAGAGAAGAGATGTCGCTGCAAGAGGGAGGGAAATTTATTCTGATTAAAGATTATGAGGGGATATGAATAAAATAAAATAAAAATGTGCATGGACAAAACATTTATAATAAATACTGCAATATTCCATAAAAAAAAAAAACTGTCCCTTTTGAGTTCATGGTGATTTTAAAATACATATATATATATATATATAAAAAGTCAAATTCATTTTGCATCTATTATGACATTGATTTATATTATGACACTTTGCTGCTGCTTAGAAATAAAGGCTAAAAAGCATGACATCAGTGCGTATGGGCAACATAATGTGTAAAATTTACATTTTGACTTGTAACTATTCACCTATTCTGCCTATTCACTTTAAATGTACTTAAAATGTAGCCATTTGTGGTTTAATAATCGCACTAGGACATATCAGTATTTTATTTTGCTTAATTGTTTAGCGTTAGTGTATTTACTCATTACTACCATTCAGAAGTTTGGGATCAGTCTTTTTTGCATTAAATTGATCAAAAGTGACAGTAAAGACACTTATAATGTTACAAAAGATTTCGATTTTTCAGCACAACTGCTTTCAACATTGATAATAATAGGAAATGTTTCTTGAGCTGCAAATCAGCATATTAGAATGATTTCTGAAGGACACTGAAGACTGGAGTAATGATGCTGAAAATTATAATATTATAATATTTTACAATATTACTGTGTTTTTGATCAAATAAATGCAGCCTTGATGAGCAAAAGAGACTTTTGAACAGTAGTGTATGCTTCTTTCTCATTGTTTCTTTTCTTTACCTCTTCACAGACCACAGTCCATGCCTACACCGCCACACAGAAGACTGTGGATGGGCCCTCTGCCAAGGCCTGGCGTGATGGACGTGGTGCCCACCAGAACATCATCCCTGCTTCTACTGGCGCTGCCAAGGCTGTGGGCAAAGTCATTCCTGAGCTTAACGGGTCAGTAGTACAAGAAAGATCAATTGATTGAGTTTGATATCGATTGGAGAAGTTTACCTTCTCTCTTTATTTTGTAGCAAACTGACCGGTATGGCGTTCCGTGTGCCAGTCGCCGATGTGTCTGTTGTTGACCTCACCTGCCGCCTCTCAAGGCCCGCCAGCTATGCTGCAATCAAGGAGTCTGTCAAGAAGGCCGCTCATGGACCAATGAAGGGAATTCTGGGATACACAGAGGATTCAGTAAGTGTTGACAGAAAAAAATTGTTTAGAAAACCACAACTCGCATGCATATTTTCACATATAATGGACAGAAATGGGTGTTGTTCATTCAATGTTTTCTTTTAGGTTGTTTCTGCTGACTTCATTGGTGACACTCACTCTTCAATCTTTGATGCTGGTGCCGGCATTTCCCTCAATGACAACTTTGTCAAACTTATCTCCTGGTAAGCTCAAAAACAATATAGCTTAAAATAGATGTAGCTAGGGTTGGGCATAAGCTATATATTGAATAATACTTTTACAGTGTTTTTTATAGATATGTTAAAGTCAAAAATAATTACTTTGTATTCATTCATTTTATTAATTCTGTGAAAAACATGCCTTGACTATTTTACTGTATTTTATTTTTTTGCATTTAACGGGTTGAATGTGTTTCGCTACAATGACTGCTAGGTCTAAATTATAATTATTATTGTTATTATTATTATTTGAAGTTGTTTCAGAGAAAATACAGTATAAAAATAGTGAGGTAAATTTATTGTCAAATGGCAGAAACATAATGAGATTTTTAAGATTGCTATTCAAAGCTATTTCTATGAAGTTATAACTTCGGTGTAGCTATGTTATATTCCAGTCAGCAGAAAAAGCAGTGCTCTAATATTGTTTTGTCTTTCTTTCTCACAGGTATGACAATGAATATGGCTACAGCCACCGTGTTGCTGACCTGTTAGTGTACATGCACTCCAAAGAGTAACTCCCAAGTTTTGCGACAGCAGAAAGGCCCTACCATTCCTTCTTTTCAACACACTCGATTCATAGCTGAAGCCATAGTTGACACGCCTTAGCATTCCTGTTCCCACCTACGAGACGCGTTCGTCTCTGTAGACGTCTGTGTGTGCGTGTTAGTTTCTTTTGACAGTATTTGTGTCAGTGTCGCTCCACAGGCATTGCTGTAGTTGTTGCCATTTTGGGTGTAATCACGTTGTGTTGGTGTAAAGAGAATAACTGATAAAAATGTTACATGAGGCTATTGTAATGCAGTTTAAAAAGAAACTAATTAAACTGTTTGGAAAAACAAATGTGTTCCAGTCATTTTGTCTCTTATAAGGTGTACTTATTTGCCATCATGGTAATAGTTTACTGTATCATTAATGCATGAATTTCTACTTATTTGCCATCATGGTAATAGTTTTCTGTATCATAATTAATGCATGAATTTCTATGGCCTCTAATTTGTCAACATGTTGAAAACCTGTTGCACACAATCTTCTACATCTGATTGATAGTTCATAATTTTTAGTAAGTAAAAGTCATTTTTGTATAATTCTAAAAACGTCACCCTTCTGGATGTGATGTGTGTTATTTTGCTGTGAAATCTTACTCTCAATTAAATGTAACAATAACTTTTTATATTGTTAGTAATATGTCAAAATGAACACTTGCTGGACTGAAGCAAATTAGCGGTACTTGTTTTTATATATTTTTATATATATTAAAACCAAGTCAAATATGATACAGCATGCTTTTGATTAACGTTTATTTGATCATCTCTCAATCATCATTGTATTTTATTGCATTATATGCTTTGCCTTCCAAAATTAAAAACTAGAGCTTTTATCATAAAACATTTAAATATCAACTTAATTAGACATTATTGGGGAGATTTGTAATGAAAATTAATGAGATATACCGTAGTATACTGTAACAGACTACTTAAAATGCACTGTGTATATCACTTGTATATTGTATACAGGGCTTGACATTAACTTTTTGGCTCACTAGCCTAAGTCAAGCCGTGTATACAAGTGATATATACAGTGCATTTTAAGTTGTCTGTAATACTATATTACATTGCATAAACTTCAGGTAGCTTACAACGATGCACTGAGAATTCTGCTGAGAAGACCACGCTGGTGTAGTGCCAGTGAGATGTTTGTGGCTGCAGGTGTTAATACTCTGCAAGCCACATTGAGAAATGTTATGTACAAATTTATATGTCGGCTGAATAACTCAGAGAATTATATAATTGTGGCATTGACCAATATCAAGTTTAGCACTACACGGTAAGTCCAAGTTATGGAAGCATTGGTATAGTTGTCTCCTCTGAAGTTGTATTTGTTTTTTTATTATATTGTATTGTATTGTGTGTACTGTCTTGTTTGTTTTATCTGGACCGGTGAGTCTGTAATAAAGTTTTATTATTATATTTATTATTATTATTATTATAATATCTCATTGATTTGCATTACAAGCTATCTGAATTTCTTCTTATTGTTTTGCCATATAGCAACTGCGCCAAATTGCATATTTGTACTCAGCTTGGGGTTCTAAATAAAAGTGAGGTGTCCCTCGATTATGAGCTCCATATTCTCACTACTATCATACATATCATACTATGAGCCTAAAACCTGATACATATTATATAAAGTATAAAACACGTTTTTACGCAATTTATTTAAAAGATTTAAAATACTAAACGCCATAACTGTTTTCTGTGAAATCGTCCTCCAGGGGGCGCCTTGTTTATACTCGACGCGTCCGCAAGAGCGCGAAGTGCGCGCGGCAAAAATGACGTCATTGCGGTGTGGGCGGTCGTGCGCGTTGGGTGCGCAAGACCCCATTTCGCCTGGCGGTGTGCACGGCACTTTTTGTAACATCGCGCGCGGCGCCGCATCCGAAGATGTACGACTTCGAGCCGAATCTGGCCGAACTGGTATGTGTGTACCACCATGTTTATGATCCTTCTATACACAGAGACATTTGCATTGATGGGCGACCATAAAAGCCTCTCATTTTGTGAATAGGAACACATTTACATTAAGCACCCAGTTTGCACTTGTATAAAGTAACTGCTTACATTTACAAAATAAGCCTACAATAGCAGAAGTAAGCCCTGCTGATGAAATTAAGGTTTAAACACTCTTCAATAAGGCTTCAGTTGTTTACTAGTTTACATGCAGTGAAAGTGCAATAAACCTACTGCATTTATTACTCTTTTTATATGAATCAGAAATTAATAAACTACTAATAAATGGCAAGCTACTTCTTCACTGCTGATTCCTGGTGGTTTAGAGGAGAATTACTCCGAGTCGCCCCCTGTCGTTTCACAGAATAGCACAACGGCGAGCGCGTCAGGTATAAACGCCTCGTCCATATGGAGAGGTCCGCGCGCAGTCAGCGGAGACTCGCGCTCGTGCGGACGCGTCGAGTATAAACAAGGCTTCAGGTGAATCTCTGTAGACTACAAATGTAACTAAACATGTGGTATGAGATAAAGCCTAAAAAAGATACAAGTATAAAATTAAATAGGCAAACTCTAACGCGTTCCCTTTTACTCCTCCACAAAATAAAAAAAAAGCTGATTTTGTGGAATTAAGACAACTGTGAATTTGATTTTAGTTATTTAATCGTTTAGGTGTTCAGTCATATCCCGTCCTTTTTCTCTTCTTGTGAACGAGATTGTTTCACGATCTGAAGAACGCACATAGGAAATGTATATGTCTCTGTCTGAATGAACACTGTTCGGGTTTCTTTGTAATGATGGGCGATTTCGAAACACTCTTTCATCAAGCTTCAAAACCTTTACGAATCTTTTGATTTGGTGAAACCTCCAAAACATTTGACTCTCTCGAAAGCCCTGAGTGTGCTAGGATGTCCAGACTTTAAACTGTGACATGTATGGTGTTGTGTGTCAGAGAAATTCACTCAAATATAATGTCAACTACAGTGGACAAATGTCTATTCCTGGGTCCCAGGAGGATATTGAATGAAACATAGCCATTTTGATAGTTCTGTGTCACACTAGTTGCTATTTTGTAGCAATAGCTGTAGAATGAGTAGCGGAACTACAGTAAGATAGAGAGCGCATCCGCTCGGACATTTAACAGTGACGCACAGGTGGATTATTTGACCTGCGCCTGTCATTCTAAAATCGCGATTTTGTTGGTAAGAAAATCGAATAATCTTTTAACTGATTAATGGTAAAATTATTAAATTAGTTCTAGAAACAAATACGTTTATAAAAAGTTTTACTGTAATTATATATCGAGTATTTTCTTACGAAATGAGCATGCTGTCTGACGACGATGTAGTAGATGTGGAGCTTTAACATGTTGACGTTTTAATTCACCATTTAATATCAGAATATAAATCGATGTAATATATATATATATATATATATATATATATATACTGTAATTTGTGTAGATGCAATTATAAACTTGTCATAGCCTACCAGGAATATGCGCCTTATTAAAACATTTCATAAACGTTTATTTAGTCCTGATTTGGAATAAATCTGGTGTTTTTTCCTATATTAACAGGATCTGAGGAGGAAAATCTCTACCATGACGCTCTTTCATTTCGGAAACTGTTTTTCCCTGGCCTATTTTCCATATTTCATTACTTACAAATGTAGTGGATTGTAAGTAGGCTATTTAAACAGGTTTTCTTTTTCCTATATGGAGTAAAATATATATATATATGTTGATGGAATTGTATAGAAATTATCGCCTCAATATCGGTGCTACAATATGTATTAAGACGTGATGTTTGTTTTATATCCTGAAGTAAGTGTACAGTGTAATCTTCTTATGTCATGTGCCATATGCCAAACTAATGTGTTCAATATGAGACTTCCTTGTTCCTTCAACATGTTTGCACATGTAACATTGTGATTCTTCTTACTGTAGAATCTTCTTACTGTTTTCAGCTGTTGATGATGGATGCTGCAAAGATAAAAAAAAATTCTTTCTAGCTGTGATTCTAATCTTCACACTTGTTTTTTTTTGGCAGATCAGAATATAATGCATTTTGGAGATGTGTCCAAGCAGGTGCTACATACCTCTTCGTGCAGCTGTGCAAGGTGATTGAGTCTATTGGTCCTCACAAAGATGTTTCGTAAAAGAGAATGTTATCTGTAAATCTGTGATATCGCTTTCAGATGATGTTTCTTGCCACATTTTTCCCCACCTGGGAGGGAGGAGCTGGTGTGTATGATTTTGTTGGGGTAAGCTGTCTCTGAGCTGAATTTCCCACTCTTCATTCATTTTGAAGATTTTCATTATGCCTTTTTCTACAGACAATTATTAGTATAAACAGAGGGCTTTGAATCGAAATATCCCAAATTATAGAGATAGTTTGTTTAAAAAAAAATAATAATTTACTCACCCTCATGCCATCCTGATGCATACTGTATGACTTACTTTCTTCGGATCAACACAAAGGAAGATTTTTTCAAAGAAAATAATCGATCACTGTCAGTCCATATAATGCAACTGAATGGCTGCCGCTTAGTTGACTCTTGAAAAACCACACACAGCGATAGTGACGGTAATTGATATGACCCTTGTGGGTAAATCAATGTTACGAAACGATAGGTGTGTGCAAGAAAATTACTCATATTTTTAACTTTAAATATAAATCATTGCTTCATGTCTACTGTCATATGAGTGTTCATGAGAGGGATTTTGTGACACGTGAAGTACGAGTGAGAAGTTACGCAGAAGCACAGAGGACCGACACTTGTGCCGCTTGTATGAGCAGACCGGAAGCAATGATTTATTAAATAATAGTATTTTTTCTCACACCTATTCTTTCGCCTCACAAGCATTTGATTCATTCACTGGGGTCGTATGGATTACCGTCACGATCGCTGTGTGTGTGTTTTTTTTTAAGTGTCATCAGAGTGGCAGCCATTCAATGGCATTATATGGATACGTAGAGATCGATAATTTTCCTAAAATTTTTCGTTTGTGTTTATCTGAAGAAAGAAAGTCATATGCATCGGGAATGGCATTAGCTATGTTTCCATCCACCTATTTTTATGCACATTTTGGGAAATCGCATTAAAAAACGCTGGATGGAAACACCAAGATGCGCTTCAATTCTAAAAATCATTTGAATCGGATACATTTTTTATCTGATAAGAAACCATGCGCATAATCTACGATGGAAACACATTTACCGAATAAATTCCTTCAAATTCCTTCAACCCTTCTCCTAGGGACCCACTGTCGTGCAAAGTTTAGCTCCAACCCTGATCAAAAACTCCTGAACTCGTAAATCAAGCTTTTCGGGATGGCTTGAAAATCACATGTCGGTGTGCTGAAGCAGGTTGGAAATAAACCTTGCAGGGCAGTGGGTCTCCAGGAACAGTGTTGAAGACCTCTTCTTTAAGGCTTTGCATTCGCAATTTGTTCATGTGTTGTTGTTGTTTCAGCCCTGCTGACAGTACAAATAATCCATGTTTATCATATAGTCATCAGACTTCTTTAACTCCATTCATTTTGTCCTGTTAACCCCAGGAGTTCATGAAGGCCACAGTGGACATGGCCGATCTCCTAGGTCTTCATCTGGTTATGTCTAAGAATGCTGGGAAGGGCGAGTATAAGATCATGGTGGCAGCTATGGGCTGGGCCACTGCGGAGCTCATCATGTCAAGGTATTCTGATCATCCTGACAGAGATCTTGACTGATTTTTCACGTGCACAAACCAATAGAGATTAATGTATATGTTTTAGTTGTGCTTTTTTGTTTAGTTATAATACCAAGTTATAGAAATGACCAGTACTGTAAAAAACAGTTTTTGTCTGGCTGTTCTAAACAGATGTATACCGTTATGGGTGGGAGCTCGTGGCATAGAGTTTGACTGGAAATACATCCAGATGAGCTTTGATTCAAACATCAGTCTGGTAAGAAATGTGCTTGCTTTGTTTTTGTTTGCTTGCACTTTTTTTTTTATTCACTCATGTTACTTTATCCTATGCCTGAACTTGTTTGTTTTAATCACATCAGGTACATTATATTGCCATGGCGGCAGTAGTATGGATGTTCACTCGATACGACCTTCCCAAAAGCTTCCGTCTCCCTGTCACCGTCCTGCTGGGGTTGTGTGTTTATAAGGGATTTCTAATGGAGTGAGTATCACAGTCATACATTTATTTTTGGCACAGTTTTTAAACTAAGGTATTATAACAGAGCTGTCATAAATCAGCATTTCATCAGTACTACTTAGTTTGTACTGAGTATTTTTAATGTGGCACGTTTCTAGTAAACAGGGTTTAGATACATGTTTTAAGTGGATAATATTAGTGCTTATGTTTCCAAATTTAATCAGTGTGCTGCTTTACTCTTGCAGTGCTGCAGATACTATCTACTGTACATTGGAATATTACAATGTTTAATTTCATAATGAATAGTTCCAAACTATACAGATTCACAATATCAGTTATAATATCCATTTTTGGTCATAACATATCAAGTGATTCTCAGTAATTTTCACTGTTGGACAGCATTTCTCTGTAAGTCAATCTATTTTTAAAACTAGGGATTTGCGCAAACGAACACATGCAAAATCTGAGGTAAAATGAAATGATTTTGTTTTCCGCTCCAGATATAATCAATATAATATATTAATTTTAAAATGTAACATTAACATGACTGTAATTTAAACGTAGCTTTTGTAAATATATAGAGCAAAACATTAAATGTGCCAAAAGAAATAATCAGCTAGTCTCGCAAATCCCTATTTAAAACCTACATTAATCTACAAAGATCAAAGCTGAGTCAATTTGATATTATGTAATAATAGTTGTTTATTTTGTGTTTGGATTTGATGTTAATTTATCTTAAAAGGTGCTTATTTTATATTAGTTGCTTAAGACTGATGCACTTGTTTGTTCTTCCTCCAGATGGCACTGTTGCCATAATTTTGATTTAATTTGCTTTAGTTACTGGCTGTTTGGAATTAAACACTAGCTTACTACTGACTGAATACTGCACAGTATGCCATGTACACTGCCTACTATTTTCTAAAAACAGTGTCTGAAACAGAACACATTACAGAGCAAAAGAATAGTATGCTGTATTATTGTAATTAATATGACTTTCTCATTTTGCATGTGAGCATCATGCAGTTATTTCACATTTTCAGTTTTGTATGTTTATGACATTAAAAATGTCTGCATGATCTGCATTTTGGGATACAGTTTTAGTGTAGTACTGGTATTTTCAGATATTACCTTTTTGGAAAATACATTTTTTGGATATAACATGTAGTGTGTAATATAGCTGTTTGTGAATGTAAAAGGTCTGAAAAATATCAAAGATCAAAATGGCACCATTGTTACTGTTTGTATCACTGTGTATCAAGTGCTGAGGAAGACTCCAGAGCTTAAATTCAGATAATGCGTGTTTCATTTTTGACATGGGCTGTAAACGCTAGACCATTCACAACAGACTGACCAATCAGAGCAGAGTAGGCTCTCCTAAAGGAGGGGTTTAGAGAGACCGAATCCTTTATTGAACCGTTCCAGACACTGTGAGAAAAGAGGTGATTTGCAATGTATATTTTGAGTAAATTAAAGTGACCCCTTAAAAAAATTCTAATGATCTAAAAAAAATCTTGTTAATTCTTAGTAAATCTTGTTGTGAGGTTTTACTCCACGGCTGTTTATTTCCAACGTTTGTGTCTCTCCTCCAGGCTGTTCGTACATGTCTTCCTCCTGGGCAGCTGGACGGCTCTCCTCGTGAAGGCCTTGCTCACCGGTGCCATCTCCCTCTGTTCACTCTTCCTGTTCGTCACACTCGTTCACAGCAACTAATCGCTTTGTGTACTGTACAGTGCCACTACACACGGGGCATTTCAAGTATTTAAAGAGCAACTCCACATTCCTACATTGAACTTTTTGTATCTGCCTCAATGAGACTGTGATAGTATAACTTTTATTAGTGAACATGTTTTTACATAACTCAATTAACTAAATAAACATATGCTTTCAATATGAAGGAATGCTTGGACGATTTTGGGAAAGAAACCTGTCATGGTGAAACTTACCTTCTTAATCACGAACTAATTTATAAATAAAGACCAGATGGGACAAAAATCCTTTGCAGTTTTTGTATGATTGAATTTAGTTATCATAAAATATCCAAGTATGAAATATTCTCTGAGCATACCAAACCCAGCATTGATAAATAACTAAATATGTTATACGTTGGGTTTAACTATGGGTTTTGATGAATCGTAAGAAGAAGAAAAAAAATCATAATCATAATGAACAGGGAGTGGCTTAATACACAGTTTTTGATGTGTCTCTGCTGAATAATACTGATGATGTTCATAGCCATAGATAGAACTGAGTTCTTGACCAGTAGTGCACTTTGGACACGTGCATGCTGGATTTAGTTTGTTACACAATATAGATACAGTCAGGATTTTATATACTAGTCTGCTATACTTATTTACCATAATTCAGTTCTATTGTAAAAATGAAGTGAAATATCCAATAGATTTGGCTATTTTCAGATTTTAAGTTTTTGTATTTTTCAATCGGCCTGGTTATTGATAAAAAAAAAGACTATAGTGGATGCACACAATCAAGTGGATTTAAACCTGTGCATTCTCTTCATTTTGTCCTCATAGAAAGTTTCTTATGTAACTTGAACTTGTTGTCCCCCATAGGTGGGCGGAGCTAGATAGTCTTCTTATCGACTATCTAGCAAGTTAGTCTACCTGCAACAATAACAATCATGTACTAACAAACCAGTTCTGTCGATTTAAAATCCAGGAGCAGTGTTTTTATTCTCCATAAGCACACCTGAGCGCGATTTGTGGAAAGAATTGAATAAAGAACGAAACCCGCTGGAGTTTCACTCTTGGATTACGGGTCACTCTCTCACATGTATTACATTACCGGTACAGTAGAGACTCTTTATCAGACTGCTGACTCAATGCTGCTGATAAACAATCAAACTCTCTCTAGAGTCGCATACGTTCATCTAGCAGGGCAGCTTTTTCAGCTTCTAAATCTTCAAACAATGCTTTTGTTTAACTTTTTTCAAACTCTTTTAAAGTTTTCGTCCTTCAAACTCTTTGAAACAATCTTTGATTCTTTTGATTTGTCCTTCGACGTTTTGTTACATAGGCTACTATGTTTTCTTTTAAATGTTTTCCATCTTCCTTTTGAACTCTTTAATTTTTTCTACTTTATTTCTAACGTTTTGTACTTTCTCCTTCATTTAAAAAAATATATATATATTTTATAATATATTTTTTAAATGCAATGTATAGCCTATCACGCAAATACCTGTGCATAGTAATCATAACGTATATCTAACGATTTGATTGCATGTACCATGGTTTGTTTATTTGCTTGTTCTTTCTTTACTTATAAAAGATTTTGTGCACATAAAATCCTCGTTTGTAATCCTCTCCTGTGAATGTCAGCAGCAAATATACGGCTCCCTGTTGAGATGATGAATGCTCTCGCTGTCAAACACACTCTCTCTCTCTCACACTTTCTCTCACTCACTCTCTCTCTCTCTCTCTCTCTCTCTCTCTCTCTCTCTCTCTCTCTCTCTCTCTCTCTCTCTCTCTCTCTCTCACTCACTCACTCATTCACACTCACTCACTCACTCACTCACTCACTCTCTCTCTCTCTCTCTCTCTCTCTCTCTCTCTCTCTCTCTCTCTCTCTCTCTCTCTCTCTCACTCTCTCCTTCACTCTCTCTCCTCCCTTCCAAGCACAAGTGAATTTAAATTCACAAGAGAACAAGGTGAATAAAACGTCCTTGTTTTCTAAAGTCCGGTCAGCAGAGGATGGCGGACAGCGATTTGTATCGGCTTTACCATGGTCTCATGCTGCCTAAGATTGCTCACACAGATGAAAGTCTCAACTACCTCCAGAATTTTCAAGTTAAAGATGACGATATCTTTGCTGTAACCTATCCAAAATCTGGTAAGTTCAACTCTGTTTTCAATGCATAATGTTTATTTCTCCTCTTATGCATTCAGCAACACGTCTTAATCTACTTGCACAGTTTGCTAAACAAGTCAACATCTTAAAATTGTGCAGCAGTTAAACGATGCAGAAACCACAAATAATAAAATGATAAAATGTTTCCTTTGAATGCAATGTAGTTTGCTTTGGATGACAGTGTCTGCATTCTGATCCTCCTCACACTGCAAATCACTCCACTAACTCTATTATAAGCATTAAGATTCAAATACTGAACATCAGGCTAATGCATTCTCTTGTGCAAATGTTATGGAGAGATATTTAGAGAAATTCAGCGTTAATGCATGATGATGTGTTCATTATTCTACGTTTCATAAATCAAATGCGAGTATAAATGTAACATGCATGAAGGCGATCAGTGCATCCTCATTAACCCCTGCCTGTTATTTTCAGGTACCACATGGATGCAGGAAATTCTTCCCCCACTCCTGAATGGAGGAGACCTGACCTCAGTTCAAACCATCCCCAACTGGGAGAGGGTTCCATGGCTGGAGGAAAACCGGGCTCCACTGGTCCTCGATAAATTCCCTTCACCGAGAGCCATCGTCTCTCACATGCCTTGTCATTTGATGCCTTCCTCCTTTTTCAACTCCAAGGCCAAGGTATAGAAAACAGCAAGACAGCCACATCCAAGTCACTATATACATTTTTTTTACAGTCTGGTTTTTTGTTTTCTGATGATATTTTGAGATGAAAATAAAAGGTAATATCTGTGCATGCATGGATGTGATATTTAGCATTCACCAAGGACCATCACTACACTGCTCACCACAATAGTGTTTAAATCATATATCACATCATATAATCATATATTATTTCTCCGCTATAATGTGCATTGTTGCCACATTTAAACTAAAAATGATGATCAGACCTAAGAGTCAACCCCTAAACTGAGCTTATAAACCTTAACAATACCCATAATTGTGATTTGAAATGAATAACACAACAGTTAAACCTATTATCAAATCTATTATCACAGAGTATGATATTGTTATCGTTTACAGCAATAGCGTGCGTTATGACGCAAAATGACCTTGCCTATATAATTTCACTGTATAATTCTCAGTACATTTTGGCATCATAAGGAATCAGTGGCAATATCCTTGCATTTCCGTACAGTGTATGTTTTGGGTGATTTCATATCCAGAAACATGTCGGGCCAGTCAATCAGTTGCATGTGTCTAATCATGATATCTTTTCTTTCCTCTTCAGGTGATCTACGTTGCTCGGAATCCTAAAGATGTTCTAGTCTCATCTTTCCACTTTCATAAAATGGCAACTTTCCTCGAAGACCCTGGAACATTTGAAGAATTCATTGACAAATTCCTGTCAGGAAAAGGTGAGGGATTAAAATATACACTAACATTCAAAAGTTTGAGCTTTTTTATTTGTTTTTATGTTTTTGAAAGGAGTCTCTTATGAAGAAGTCTCTCACCAATGCTGCATTTATTTGATTAAAAACACAGTAATGCTGTAATATTGTGAAATATTATTTATATTTTAAATTACTTCTATTTTAATCTATTTTAAAATATAATTTATTCCTGTGATACAAAGCTGCATTTTCAGCATCATTACTCCAGTCTTCAGTGTCACATGATCCTTCAGAAATAATCATTCTAATATGCTCATGTGCACAAGAAACATTTCTGATTATTATTTCAATGTTGAAAACAGTTATATCCTGATTGTTATTGACTAGTTCTTGAACATTGGTGTGTTTTGATATATTGATGTTGCCCGGTTTTATTTACGTGCTTTAAAATCACTATTGAATCACTAATTTATTTATGTATTTTACAGTAATCATACATCAAACAGTATGAATGAATGGAGTGTGTCATGAATATTGCAATAATTGATTTGCAATTGCTTGCACAGTTCTTTTCGGGAAGTGGACTGACCATGTGAAAAGTTGGCGAAACCCTGAGCTTGGGGACAGAATTCTGTACATCACCTATGAAGAAATGCTTCAGGTAAAGTGAAGGGAAAGTATTACTCCATCAGGTATCAGAGAGAACGAGTAACTTACAGCTCTTTGTTTTTGTACTTAAAGGACCTCCGTGAAATCGTGGAGCGGATTTTAAACTTTCTCGGTCGGGGGCTCAGCGCAGACGCTCTGGATCGTGTGGTCAATAACGGCACTTTCAAAAATATGAAAACAAACAACATGTCAAACTACTCTCTGGTGCCAGATGTCGTTTTGGACAAGAAGAAGTCAAACTTCCTCAGAAAAGGTACAAGCATTTACATTTTAAACAGTACTGACACATTTTAAAACACGAAAGATTTTAAAAGATGTACAGTTTTAATAATAAACATACATGCTCAGTTGGTTCATCCCATTTATGTTTTTGACTGAAACCATTCTGTTTATTTAAAGGTATCGCTGGAGATTGGAAGAATCACTTCAGCCCTGAACTTGATGCCAAATTCACAGCTGTAATTCAGGAGGAAATGAAAGGAAGTAATATCAGATTCCCATGGGATGAGAAATGAGGGAATCTCTTGTAATAGCATCTTAGTGCACATCAAAATAAACAGTAATAGTTGCAATGTGTGATCGTTTACTTGACTTGATTTCTATGTTGTTTATTTGAGTTTAAGGTTTCATTCCCCATCAGGCAGCACAGCGTGAAAGAGTTATTGCAGCAACGTCCTCTGGTGTCCTGAAGATCTGTTGGGATTGCTTAAGATGATAAGATGTTAAAGTCTAAGACAGTTAAACCAGTGTTGGTTTTTACAACATAACGGCAGCGAGGATGCAACATCCTGACATCTGTTTGCTTTGCTTTGTGTCACTGGGTGAAGTTGCAAGCACTAACACAGTTTACAGTGAAATATCCCAACATCAATTGCCTGTTGGATTCGCACCAAGCATAATAAATGTTTCAATATACCTTCATATAATTATTCACAATCAAAAAGTATATACACTACTTATACTAAAGTTTTAAATTGGTAAGATTTTTTAAAAGAAGTCTCTTCTGCTCACCAAGGCTGCAGTTATTTGAGCCAAAATAAAACAACAACAGTAATGTGGGGGGAAAAACTTACAATTTGAAGTAACTGTTTTCTATTTGAATATAAAAAATAAAAAATGTCATTTATTCTTGTTATGCAAACCTGAATTTTCAGCATCATTACTCCAGCCTTCAGTGTCACATGATCCTTCAGAAATCATTCTAATATGCTGATTTGTTGAACTAATTATTATTATTATTATCAATGTTGAAAAAAGTTGTGCTGCTTAATATTTGTGGGGGGATATATATATATATATATATATATATATATATATTTATTCAGGATTATTTGATGAACAAAGGTAAAAAGAACAGCATTTATTTGGAATAGAAATCTTTTGCAACATTATAAATGTCTTTACTATCAGTTGAATAATTAATTATTAAATTCTTTAAAATCAATCTTCCTGACCCCAAACATGAACAGGGTACATTGTAATCTGACAAATTTACATGTTTAACTGGATATACAACAGGGAAAATGCATTTTGGGACTTTATTTTGTTATGGGAACAAATGTATAAAGAGGGGTTTGTGACATCTTTCAGAGGCTTTCAAACATGCAGCTTTTGCTGTGAATTTAATGGGATTTTAAGCATCTACCATGATAGACTTAAGTTATTTTTCATTATTTTAAGAAAGCATATAAAATCTCACTCTAAAAACATACTACATGCAGGTCTATATGTTTGTTTAACTTGGCTGATGCTTTACACAATGGCGATCACTTGTGCTTCAGCGAATCTCATGTACTGCAGGTCAATGAAGGGGTCGTTGATGGCGGTGACAATGTTGAAAATGCTGAAAACAGTCACAAAAGAATTCTTTGATGAATCGAAAGTTCAAAAGAACAACATTTATCTGAAATAGAAAGCTTTTGCAACATTATACTCTACCATTCAAAAGTTTGGGGTCAGTGAGAATCTTTTTTAATACTTTTATTCAGCGAAGCATTAAATTGATCAAAAATGACAGTTAAGACTTAAAATGTATAACTTTATAAATGTATAATGTTACAAAAGCTTTCTTTTGAAGCTTGCTATCTTTGAGAAGGACTGTGTTTATCACTTGAGCTTATCAGAGTGTCCCAACATCTGTTTCCTGCTGGTTTCAATATAACCTTCATATAGCCTAATCATTCCCAATAAAAAAAGCAATATGATCTAAGTTTATATGCAGTTTAATGCATATAAAAACAAAAGTGGCACAATTAACCTCTTGACTTGTCAATTCTGTTAATGAGGTTTCTTTGCCTTCCTTGGAAGTCAATGGGGTACATCAACTTTCTATATTCTTAATACAATTAAGGTTATAATATATAATTAATATATAATTAATATATTAAGGTTAATATATTCTTTTGTAATCAACAGAAGAAAGAAATTCATACAGGTTTGAAACAACTTGAGGGTGAGTAAATGATGACAGAATTTTCATTTTGAAGTGAACTAATCCTCTAGGACAGAAAAAAAATACAAGATTTCTCTTGGACAGCAGTGAAATTAAACGGAAAGAAAATGGAGGCTATTTTTCAGCGCAACTGACAACCACTCAAGGCCATGTTTACCACAGTTATCATTTTATTGCAACCCGACTTATTGCTTTATTGTTCAATCACCACCTCCAGAGATTGAGCTGCTTTGTGCCAGAGTAGTTACACTTTCAAAGAAATGACCTCATTGTAAACAAACATTCATTTAATTCAGTTCCAGCCTATTCAAATGAAGCTTGTGACGTAGGCCTACTGTGATTGGTTGTCAGATTCGGTGCACGTAAACTGGCATTGACATAATGTGAAAGCGGCAAAGCGCTCACGTTTGCACTTGTATTGTTGTGTACGTGCTGACTGTATGTGATGTGAAACCGGTAAAGCGTAGTTCTTCTCCTCTGAGGGCATTTCACCCCAGGGCCTGTGCCGTAGCCTACGTGACTGCACTGGGGTCCGCTGCAGACTCCCTCTTTACCGATAACGCTAATGAATTTCCTGTGATTTCCTGTAATTGGGGCACTTTGGGCGGGACACACGTGTGAACGTAGGCATCGTCCAGGCGTGTCGAGGGCATTTTTTCAGGCATATAGGCAAGCACGATGACATTGTTGCTTCCTGATTGGGCAGAGGAACCATATATCCTCACGTATTGTCTAGCTAGACAGCTGGCATATTGACGGCCGCTGCAGTGCGCATGTGCATCGGACACAGATAAAAGATCAGCTGACATCATCAGGACAGGATGGACACTGGAACAGACGGATATCAAAGTGTCTCCTCTCAGATTGTCCCTCGAAAGCCCAACATGGCATGGTGGGTGTCCATGGGTGTGGATGACAGCGTCTCTCTCAACTCTCTCAAGAACAAAGGGTCAGCTTTTATTTGGACTAGTGTCGACACTCCAGGGATGTAGAGAGATAAAGAAAGGCAGGGCAGTCTGATATAAACTGGCAGTGCACATTTAAATGCAAAGGAATTTATTTCCTTTGATTCTGTCATTCTGTTCTCATCCATGCCTGAAGATTTAGTTGAAACAGTCTCCTTTTGAACATTCACATCCAGTCTTGTTTTTTCTTACCCATTATAAAAAAAAATTTGCGATTTCCCACATTTTAGAATAAGAGTGAAGTCATCAAAACAGTGAAAGAACACAAATGAAAGAATGGAAATGATATTAATATAAAAAGTATTATATAGACACAAATCAAAACTGTATTGTAGCTGCTTTAAATGTTCTTCTATGTTGTCCAATTCATCATTTTCTAAACACACTGTTATAATTATTATTATTATATTATTTAAAGCTTAATTTTTAAAGAATTTTATGGGTGCGTGCAATTGATATTTATATTATCTATTCATGTTTGTGTTTCTGGTCCAATTCATCTATTTCTAAAATTCATCTTCTTCTTCTTCTTCTTTGTCTTCTTTTTATTATCATCACTTATTAAAACTTTGCTTTTTTTAAATAATTGTATAGGTAAGTACAATTTATATTATGTCTTCTAGTGAATATTAAAGTTTGGGAAATTATTTTGTTCCTTTTTTGTTGTTGCTCTTTGGTTCCATGAGGTGCCGATCCCTCACTCACAATTTCCCTGATGTTGTAAAGCTAAAGTCTGCATGAATGAGCAGCCAATGTGGGATCCCAGCGATGTTGTGTAAGTCCAGATGAGGAAGGGCCCATGAACTAAATCATGAAGTATCTCCAAGCTCCAAGGTATGGATGGTGGATTAAACCCTTTGATGCATGATGGGAAATGAACCTTGACCCTTAATTATGTGACTGCTCTCTTTATATATAATTGGCTGTATCCCAAAATTGCATCCTTCCCTACTTTGTAGTAGGCAAAAAACATTGCTATCCCATGGGGACACGGGAGAGGATTTATAAATGGCACTGACTGAAGTGACACAACTGATTCTACAGTGACAACACACGACGAATGCATGTACGTCCGGATTTCATTTATACTACACTCATTTATACTATAGAACATACTTTTTAAGCTCTTGCAAACAAAAATTCATTCAAATTTGGCTGATGAAAATTGTGATGCACCCCTTAGGAATATTTACCATCATCTTCTGTTGCAGTGAACAGAAATTACTGGTGTAACGATACCCTCATGTCACGATTCGATACATCTCACGATACTGAACTCACGATACAATATTATTGCGATACTCAAGGCATATGATAAAAGGTTAACAAAAATATTACTGTTGATTAAAATTCTACATGTGAATTTTGTGGGTGTAAATGAATAGGCTTGTACTTGGTGCTGGTAACCCAATTCACAGGACAACAGAGACACCAGAATAAAAATGTTCATCATTCTGAAGCTGAAAATACAGAATTATTTTAGACTAATATGCTTGCACTGTCACTGACTTTCTATTTTTAAAATAATGTAGGCCACTTTTTACTGGTAACATTTTTTTTTTATTCGTGCATGCATCAAAGGTTTAAAGTTAAACCAAAACAATCCTTTTTTAGGCTTAATCAACCTACACAAACTTTTTGGGCTTTTTATTTTTGTAAAATAATAATAATAACAAAAACATGCTGCAGTTGCAAATTTTAAAACAAAGCACTGCGAGATTGACCGAGTGTTATTTCAGGGTTGTTGTTTTTGTGTGTCGTTATATGGGTCAGCATGTGTCATAGTGCTGTATTTCCTGATCAAGCCATGAGGTTTATTTTTCTTTGCTATTCTGAGATCCTTCTGTCAGGACACGTGGGTGGCCTTTTGAAGAAACCAATACATTGCATTGTGGGTATTTAATTGGGTCTTGTTTTTTCCATTATGCTCTTCCTTTAAATAAAATAATGCGAGTCCACAGTACCAGCACAGAGGACTTTCACCAGGTCACAGTCACAGGTATTTGCCAGCTGTACTGTAAGCCATTTTTACGGTGGCCCAGTAGTGCCAAACACAACGAAATTTAAAGAGCCCCTATCATGGTATTTTAAAGTTTCCTAATGTTGTTGTAGAGTCTCCTACAACATGTTTACACGCATCAAATGTAAAAAAAAAACTGTTTAATTTCCTCACAATATACATTTGCACATCATCACATTTTCCATGAATCTCAAACGACTTGTCAAATTAATCAAATTTCTCTAAATCCCTCCTTTCCACGAGTTTATCAGCGCAGTCTGCTGTGATTGGCCTACCGTGTACAGCGCAGCGCGTCAGAGCCTTTGAGCGCGAGAACAAAAACAACACCGACAGCTCTGCGTGTCCTCCTGAGGCTTCCTTCACCGTAAACTAAACACAGCAGCAACGAACAATGAAGTCGATTTTAGCATATTAATGCGAGCGGGAGTGCGATGAAGAAATATTAGAAGAACTAGTTATTAAACCTCCATCGCAAGGACGATCGATAATAGTGCCCCACAGCTGATCAGCAGAAGTATTTCAGTAAGACAGTGATAATGTGAGTTAACCAGTTAGCAGGAGACCTACTGTACACATTATATAACTCAAAACTAAGTATTTTGAAAACAATCTTTCAAGAGCAAGCTGTTTGTGAATCCTGGGATTCACAGCTAGCCTGACTACGTCAGACTTCCTACTTCCGCTAATTTCATTTCGCTCCTGTAGTCAGTCTGAGATAGCAGCCTATCTTTCTGTTTTCCACCGGCCTGAAAACAGCCTGGCCAATCAACGAACAGAGGGCGGGCTGAAAGCCGTGACGTAGTCGGTAAGCGCCGTGTTTAAGATTAGGTCAGGGAAATCGAAAACGACCGCTGATATGGAGACGCGGATGCAATTCGCTCTGTTGTGGAGAATATTCCCGGCATTAGCAAACTGAAGCCCGAACACGAAGAGTGTGTATTAAACATTTTGAATGGAGGTGATGTTGTGGCCCTACTCCCTTTGGGAAAAGTTTAATTTATCAACTATTACCGATCGTCAGCGAGAAACTGGGGAGCCTTTTGACAGGTCAGTGTCTCTTTTCTTTTCCAGGTCTTAAATACCGTAAAACTTCAAATAATAGCCCGGGCTTTTATTTGCCCAAATCGTCGAACTGCACCGGCTTGTACTTGAGATAGGCGTCTAACTTATATGAGACAGGCCTTTATAGTTGAGATGTTGTTCATTGAGATGTTGTTCCTAGAGTCTATAATCTCTAAAAAATCTCCAAATGCTCCACGTGAAACCGCGGTCTTCCGACCTCTTACTATATCTTGTCGATTGATTTTTATGAATATGCGCGAGGGAGAGAGAGCAAGACAGCGCTCGTGTTGTTTGTAGACGTGGGAGTGCGCAGTAGCACCTCAATGCAGTACATGAGATCCACGGGGAGGAGTCGGATCAAGATCCAAGGGGTGGAGATGGGTAGGATTAGGGTTGGGTTTAGGGATTAGGGGTGGGTTTAGGGATCAGGGGGCGGAGTTGGGTAGGTTTAGGTGTATGTAAGGTGGGAGGAGTCGGATCTGGATCCGACTCCTCCCCGTGGATTTCATGTTCCGCAGTGAGGACCATCTCGGAGTGCGCGCGCGGCCGGGTCTCTCTCTCTCTCTCTCTCTCTCTCTCTCTCTCTCTCTCTCTCTCTCTGCTTGTTTGTGCCCTGTCAAGCGCAGCAGTCATTCTATTACATAACTCACAGATCAAAAAAGTCGTTTACAGCTATGTTCACTCGGGTATTTCGCTCGCATCATCAAGTGTTTACAGTGGAAGTTCGATCATAGATTTGAGTTCGATGCATGATGTCTGTGGTTCGATGGCTGTGTCGGCGCATTACATACGTCATAAACAAACTTATCTGATTGGCTTACGGGTAACCAATGATTTTAAACTTCAGTACGCGCCCCCTAGCGAGAGAGAAAACACTTCTCTATTATGCTATCCCAGACTCTGTGTACGAAGCAAAGTGAAGTAGCAGAGTCTGGTATTACCAGGCTAATTCACAGCAGGGAACACAGCAAAAGTTTAGGATTATACTGCTGTGATATCTTGGTAAAGATTAATTTTAACCACTGATTCTTCACATGCTCATCCTTTGGGAGTGAAAAATAACTGGCTTTACCTTCACATTATGCACAATGCCGTCTTCTCGACATGATGCGGTCCAGTTCAGGAATCAGCTGCCGTTTGAGGTTTACGTTTCCCTGTGAGTGTGCGCGCGCGCGCAATAATGCTAATGTTTCGTTTCTACGTCACTACGAAACGGCTAATGACTCGTTTCAAAAACCATTCATTTCATAGACTTAGAGTCGACTCTCACTTTTGAAAGACAATTGCTGGGTCCCAATTCGCATACTATCCGTCCTAAATAGTATTCGAAAATAGAATTAGTACGTCCCAAATCGTAGTATGTTGAAATGAGTGTTCCAAAGAGACCCGGATGGTCTACTATATCCGGTCAGAATCCGAAGTGCAGATCGATCAAGGGGGTAATCCATCGACCGGAAGTTGAAGCCGGCCGGGTGCCGCCATGTTGTAGCAGAACTTCACTTGCGTTAGCATTTCCATTGACTCCCATTCATTTTGGCGTCACTTTGACAGCGAATAACTTTACATCTGAGGCGTTTAAAGACTCCATTTGTCCATTATTTATTTCTAAAGAAACACGACAATGTATAAAGGGCTCCATTACCTTCTATGTTACATTATGGCCCCGTAGAAACAGATTTAGTAAAAATAGGCTAACGATTGCGTCATAACCACTCGACTCTCTGTCGCGCTGTACAGAAATTACCGTACAGACAGGAGGAGAAGCTCGCATAAAGAGTCCATAAAAGCAACGGAATACTTACTCCTGCTCACTCACGCCAAAGAACTCTTTGCTCAAGTTCCCAGTCTCTGCACGATTAACGTTGGCAATTTTCACGCACAGCTACTAGAAGATTAATGTCTGTCAGACAGGATGCTCACGTCATCAAGCTTAGTTTGAGTCGGTTTGAGTCTGCGCGTCAGGAACGGAAGTGCTCAAAAATCGCTAAAAATGGGCTTCAACTGTCTCAATTGAGTTCCAATGAGATTATACTGTCTATGAGATCGATGCGCACTCTAACGGCTGGTATTGCCCACAACCCATCGCGCGTTGGACGAGGATTCGGTTAGAACTACAAACACGAGTGAAAAGTGTTTAAAAAAACTACAGACATGGAGGACGCGCGAGTCCGGCGGTTGTGCAGAGAGGTTTAGATAAAGGGGTTTGAGTGATTAATTATCAGTATCTAACCTGACGAAAATGTATTCAATATTCTACATTATATTGTATCTGCAGCAGCATTGTGAACTTTTGTAAAGACACGTTTAGCCATTAACTTTTAAATGCATCATTATATTCAAATTGCAAACACATGAGGAGTCTCCGCATGAAAGACCCACGAGTGGCAGTTGAATGTGCTACAAGATTTCTCTCCGAAACGGTAAGAAATTAAATTAGATTGAATGAAGGATTTTAACTGTGACGAGATGATTGACAGGGCAGTTTACGGTGACAGGCTGCACGCGGCAGAGCTGTCCGTTAAAGATGACGAAGTAGTATGTCCCAAAGCTTGCCTACTCTTTTGCTACACACTCAAAAGTATGTACCTTTTCTTCACAAAAAGAGTACATGCTTTTAGGGCGTAGTATAAGTAGGCGAATTGGGATGCAGCCAATAACTTTACATACGTTGCACTTTCAGATATAAAACTTTGCAGGATGTTTTCATTCACTTAGAGCTATATTACACACTACATGAACAGTCATTTTCAAAAATCCATGATAGGGGCCCTTTAAAAAGCAAACATAAGTTCACAACAAAATTAAGCCACAACACAACGAAACGAATCCACAACACAACGGAAATGAGCCACAACATAACGGAAAATGTACAACACAACGAAATAAAGCAGCAACACAACGGAAATGCTCCCGACCACTAGAGGCCTTTTGGAGCGCGATAAACATAGTTTTCCATGCCACTGTTCAGTGAATTCAGATTGACTTCTGGGAAGGGCAAAGACATCACAGACCTCATGATCAATAGCCAGTCCACTCAGTGACAGCAGTCTCTTATGTTAAAGACAGATGTAAAGGTCATGTTTATAAAGTTGAGGAAATATCCTCTCATAGCCAAGTGGCATTCAAACTCAAACTTTCACAACTCTGCACATTTCATGATGTTATACGTATATTTCCTGTGTTCAAATGTTCCATAGTTAGCTAACAAACTTTATTTCAGCCGTTATTTATAAACTTTCAGTGGGTCAAAGGTTTACGCACACTTGTCATCCATCCATCTATCTCATCATCATCCATCCATCATCCATCTATCTAACTCATCATTCATCCATCTAACTCATCATTTATCCATCCCTCTATCTCATCATCCATCCATCATCCATCCATCTAACTCATCATTCATCCATCTAACTTATCATCCATCCATCTCATCATCCATCTCATCATCCATCCATCCATCCATCTCATCATCCATCCATCTATCCATCTCATCATCCATCCATCTATCTATCTCATCATCCATCCATCCATCTATCTCATCATCCATCCATCTATCTCATCATCCATCCATCCATCTATCTCATCATCCATCCATCCATCTATCTCATCATCCATCCATCCATCTGAGATAGATGGATGGATGGATGATTTTTCTTTTTTTTAAATAAAAAAAAAAAAGAAAAATCATCCATCCATCCATCTATCTCATCATCCATCCATCCATCTATCTCATCATCCATCCATCCATCTATCTCATCATCCATCCATCCATCTATCTCATCATCCATCCATCCATCTATCTCATCATCCATCCATCTCTCTCATCATCCATCCATCCATCTCTCATTATTGAAATCTGCCTCTAACTATTGTTTAAAGATGATTTCTAATGTGAACAAATTAGATTCCCTATTTAACTTACCAAAATAAATGTTTGGGAACATAGGGTGTGTGAAAGACACAGTTTGAATATATTTGCCCTCAACAGGTATATTTTGATTCAATGGGAGATTTATTTTAAAAGTGTATTGTACTACAAATGACTAATTAAAAATTGTTATTTACAAAAATCTATTGTTGTATTATTTAAGTAAAGATTACTTTTAGTGAGATTACTTTTAGTTTTTTGGATGACCTCATGTTCGTCATGTATGCAGGTGACCAAAAGAGAAAGCCAGAAGTATATAAAAAAAATATTTCTGCCAATAAAACCAACAAAATCACACTGTTTATAGTAGAAAGATAAAATAACGGGTATTTTTTCCACACAGTTGAGTTTTTTTCTAAGAACTGGCAACCGAGACATAAGCAGACATGTCACATTTTGATATTCCCCCTCAGATAGTGTTTCATTTAAGAATTGCATAAAATTTCTGCCAGCAAGCCATTAATAATAAAGGCGCTAAACTATTATTAGCAACATCACAACCAGTCTGCCATGTCTTATTGTTAGCTCTGTATTTACACTTCTACAGCAATCATTTGGCCTGTTCGTATTTATTCATGTGGTTTTATTTACTGATGCTGAAATGCTGTCGGCTTCCTGCTATTGTCTGAATGATTATCTTCACCTGAGTCTTTACATTAAATCACATGCTCTGTGTGGACACTCCACCTTTGTTTTGACTAGTACACACTAATGCTCGTACAGTATTGCAGGAGCTGCAGTGACATTGACGTCAGAGGAACAGTAGCTTTATTCTAAAAACTTAAACATTACTATTCTTACGAATGCTGTGTGGATGATGTGCAATCAGCAAAAAGCTGTAACGGTTTTTGGGGAAAGTTACTTTTAAAAGTAATGCGTAACAATATTGCAGTACTCCCCCAAAAAGTAACTTATTCTTTCAACATGAGGACAGAAGAGCTGTCAGTCAATAAATGGCAAAACAAAGTAACTCAGATATTTTATTGTAAAAAGGTAAATTGCATTAAAAGTAATGTGTTACTTTACTGGTTACTTGAAAAGGTAATCTGATTACACAACACACAGTACTTGCAATGCGTTACCCTAACACTGGCTGTAACATTAAAAATTGCCTTTCGGTTAGTTGAATTTATTGTCATATTTATATATTATAATCACTGTAAAAATGGCTGTTGTTTTTACAGAAAAAAAGTGGTGGTTGCCAGAATAATTATGTAAAAATACAGTTAAAATGTTAATATAGTTACAGAACAACCTGTAAATTTTACAATTTAAAACAACAACAACAACAACAACAACAAAAATCAGCAAATCCAGGCAATACTGCTAAAATCTGTTTTGTATCTTTAACATAGTCTACTGAATCAAAAGCACTGTTGGTAAAGAGAAAGACACATTGTGAATCAAAATTCATCACAAGTAGCTTTTCCACAAGCTACGGTAAATATATAATGATAAATAAATATAACATTTTGTCATGAAGAAAAATACAAAACACCATCATGGTAATATACATGACACAAAAGTAATGCAATAAACATTCATTTGTCATAACATAAAACCCTACATGATAACAAGAACATAAAACCTTAATGTGTACGCTGTAAAAAATAAAATGCAATTTTTACGGTAAAATACCGGCAGCTGTGGTTGCCAGAACTTTACCATCAAAAATATGGTACAGACGTTATTGGTTTTACAGACTTAACTTCAAATTTACAGTAATAAACCGTATTTCATTATCTGATATAATGTTAATTTACCAACCTATTTATGTATTAATATCTGTTTTGTACCACTGTAATACATTGACTAACAACAATCATCACAGCAGTGATGAAAGTCACATGATAAAATCAAAGCTCATCACAAGCAGCTCTTCCACAAGAGAGTTAATACTAATATAAAGAAGCTGCACAGTGTCATTTGCACATTTGCACAAACACTAAACAGCATCATGGTAACATGAAATTTGAAAAATGCAATAAACATTAATTTAACAACATTAATTGTAACATAAAACTCTAATGTACATAACTGATAAGAAAAGAACTAAGAAAACAAAGAAATATAGTTATTTTAACAACAATACATCAAATGTGAAGTGTCACGCAGGGAGTTGTGGGAATGTCAATTTACGTTTTTTCACTGTAAATTATACAATGAGTTGTTCTTTTTCACTTTCAAAAACTGTAAATTTAACGGTATTTTACAGTAAAATTACATTAAATGTACCGTTAGATCTATCACAGTTATTTACCGTATATAGTAAGGAAACTTTCTGTTAACCAATTAACAGTTTTTCACTGTAGCATTTTTACAGTCTTTTACCGTTAAAATCACGATCATTTTTTACAGTGTACATAACAAAAAATTGAGAAGAAACATAATTATTAAAACCAAATCGAATGCGAAGTGTGTGAATGTCAGTTTATGGCTTTTGACTGTAAATTATAAGATGATTTGTTATTTTCTACTTGTGAAAATGTATGTAGAATTTACTGTAAAATTACATGAAATGTTATATTAGATCTATTACAGTTTCCCGTATAGTAATTTACGGTTAGGTTTTTCACTGTAGCATCTTTTACAAGTAAATGTAAAATATTCCTTTTACAGTATAAGTATTTCTATCATAGTGCAAGTTAAAGTTCACAGTGAACTTTTGTGCTCTCAGATTCAAGCCAGATATTTTGTCCTTGACTGTCTGCTGTACGTCAGTAGTACACTGTTGTAAAAGAGAGGACACCTTCCTTCCTCTAATACACAAATGACACGTACTAGGAATCTATAGCCGCCTTGTCTATTTTCAACTACAAAGTGTATTCTTATTTTAGATGCAAACAAAATGAACATCAAGCAAATGGAGTCCAGTGCATATGTTTGAATCTTTAGGATACTGTTAATGTCATCAGTGCATAGTTTACTTTTTGCCATAATTTACTCATAATCAGAATTTCAAAGCTGCTCTCATTGAGTATTAAAGAAATGACTTTTAGGAGCTGATGGATGGATGGATAGATTGATGTACATTTATTTTATATTTTGGACTTTAGTTAGTTTCATATTTAAAAATGTTGATCTGATAAAATAATAAAGCCTACATTTCTGAACTACAGTTTCCCATAGAAACCATATGGGATTTTTAGGAAGGGCTAGGGTTAAGTTCAGTCAGTTGGAAATTATATATTACACTAAGGTAGAACAGCTTGAAAGGTCGAGGATGAATTGCATTTAGAAAATTTAATTTCAAGTTAGGGATATTGTCAAGCGAACATAATTAAATAATCAATACCATCCCTTTATGACATCTACCTACTGTCTTTATGGAATCAGCATGTCTGCAAGTGTAATTTCATCTGTCCAGATATCGCAGAAGTTTGCCTGACATCTGTCCGCTCTTCCTGAAGCATCTGTTCACGCCCAGCAAAGCTGTCGCAGCTGCGTGCGTGTTTGCATGTGCGTCTCTTACTAGCGTGTTTTTATTATATGTCAGCACTACGCTACTGGCTCCAGACTAACACCCCATTGTCTGTGGAACTATTGTTTGTTTACTAGGCCGAGAGAAGGACAAAGACGGGAACAGATGCTGGTCTACACTTCTGGGAGCTGGCGTCGTGTGGCATCCCTAAACTGCTGGGTGTGGGCTCATTGTTTTGAGGGTCTTAAAAGGGAAGTTCCTTTACTCTGGAGATTTGGCAAACGCTTAGGACATAGGATAACCTCAAGTTCTCTTTTCCACTATTAACTCTGTTTTAAATCCTTCTGTGCATTCTATTGTAGAGCCCTCTACTGCTCTCTGTGACAACTTTGGGAAGTTTTTTTGTTGATAAGATCACAACTTTAAGATCTCAGTTGTCTAACTCCGTATATACTTCTATGCATGATGTTCCATTATGTTCTTCCATCTGGTCTGAGTTTAAGCTGATTGATCTGGACTCATGTAATGAAATTGTTGGTCACCTAAAACCTACTATCTGTCCTCAGGATATTATTCCACCTGGACAGCTGTCCACCATTTTTCCTGAGACAAATTATGGACACAGTTGGTCCTGGCCTTTTATTGGTTATTAACAAATGTCTGTCTACTGGTTCCTTCCCTAACAGTCTTAAAGTTGCTGTGGTGACGCCATATCTTTAAAAAAAATCATTTGGATCCTTCCTCTCTTTCTAACTTCCATCCTATTTCTAATCTACCTTTTATTTCGAAGATCCTTGAAAGAGTTGCACTGACTCAATTACAGTCATACTTGGCTGTAAATTCTCTCCATGAAACGTTTCAATCTGGTTTTACAGCTTTACACAGTACTGAATCATTTAAGAGTTTCAAGCGATATTTTCACAGAAACTGATTCTGGGAAATCCATCGGCTTTAAGTTTTATTGGATCTGAGTGCTGCATTTGATTTAGTCGACCATGAGGTCCTGTTGAGACGTCTGGAGATATCTGTGGACTTTCGTGGCGTAGTCTTACAGTGGTTCTGTTCTTATCTGACCAACAGATGTTTTAGTGTTCGTATTGATCATCAGGCCTCCTCTAGTGTACCTCTAAACTGTGGAGTCCCACAGGGATCAATCCTCAGGCCGGTATTGTTTACCCTGTATATGCTACCTCTGGCTTCCATTTTTAATAACTACAGAGTATCCTTTCATCTACAGTGATGATACTCAGATCTATTTTTCTTTAAAACATAACGATAAAAATGATTTACAACTCCTGTTGGCCTGTTTAAATTAACTTAAGCTGTGGCTTTCAAGTAATTTTCAAAATTTAAATGAAAATAAAACTGAAATAATTCTATTTGAGCCCAAGGAAAACTCTGTGCTTGATGTTGACCGTGGTTCTCTTGCCCCATATGAAACTCAATGCGCTAGAAATCTGGGCTTTCTGTTTGATCACAACCTAAAATTTGATAAACAGATCAGTACTGTTGTAAAATCATGCTTTTTTCATCTTCGCCAACTCTCTAAAGTGAAACCCTTTTTAACCCAGAGTAACTTCCAAACAGTGATCCATGCTTTCGTAACAACTCGTCTAGACTATTGTAATTCACTATATATTGGTGTCTCTCAGTCTTCCCTCTCCCGTCTACAGCAAGTGCAAAACGCAGCTGCTAGACTCCTCAGTGGGACCCGCAAGTATGAGTCAATCACCCCTATTTTATCCACACTGGACTGTCTACCTGTCAAATTTAGAATTGATTTTAAAATGTTATTGTTTATAAAGCCCTCAACAAATTGGACCCTCACGATCTACTCTGTCCGAGAACTCTGTTTCCACCTTCAAATCTTCTTTAAAGACTTATACTCCTTAATTTAGATATGATTGTTTATCTATTGTTTTGTGTTTCTTTATTGGTTGTTTTATTTTTATTTATTTTTTCTGTTCTGTACAGCACTTTGGTCAACTTGGTTGTTTTTAAATGTGCTTTAAAAAAATCCAGAAAATCACATTGTATGATTTAAGTAATTCATTTGCATTTTATTGCATGACATAAGTATTTGATACATCAGAAAAGCAGACCTTAATATTTGGTACAGAAACCTTTATTTGCAATTGCAGAGATCATACGTTTCCTGTAGTTCTTGACCAGGTTTGCACACACTGCAGCAGGGATTTTGCCCCACTCCTCCATACAGACCTTCTCCAGATCCTTCAGGTTTCGGGGCTGTCGCTGGGCAATACAGACTTTCAGCTCCCGCCAAAGATCTTCAATTTGGTTCAGGTCTGGAGACTGGCTAGGCCACTCCAGGACCTTGAGATGCTTCTTACGGAGCCACTCCTTAGTTGCCCTGGCTGTGTTCGGGTCGTTGTCATGCTGAAAGACCCAGCCACGACCCACCTTCAATGCTCTTACTGAGGAAAGGAGGTTGTTGGCCAAGATCTCGCGATACATGGCCCCATCCATCCTCCCCTCAATATGGTGCAGTCGTCCTGTCCCCATTGCTGAAAAGCATCCCCAAAGAATGATGTTTCCACCTCCATGCTTCACGGTTGGAATGGTGTTCTTGGGGTTGTATTCCTACTTCTTCCTCCAAACACTGCGAGTGGAGTTTAGACCAAAAAGCTCTATTTTTGTCTCATCAGACCACATGACCTTCTCCCATTCCTCCTCTGGATCATCCAGATGGTCATTGGCAAACTTCAGACGGGCCTGGACATGCGCTGGCAGGATTTTAATCCATGACGGCGTAGTGTGTTACTAATGGTTTTCTAGAATGTGGTCCCAGCTCTCTTCAGGTCATTGACCAGGTCCTGCCGTGTAGTTCTGGGCTGATCCCTCACCTTACTCATGATCATTGATGCCCCACGAGGTGAGATCTTGCATGGAGCCCCAGACCGAGGGAGATTGACCGTCATCCTGAACTTCTTCCATTTTCTAATGATTGCGCCAACTGTTGTTGCCTTCTCATCAAGCTGCTTGCCTATTGTCCTGTAGCCCATCCCAGCCTTGTGAAGGTCTACAATTTTATATTATGTCCTTACACAGCTCTCTAGTCTTGGGCATTGTGGAGAGGTTGGAGTCTGTTTGATTGAGTGTGTGGACAGGTGTCTTTTATACAGGTAACAGGTTCAAACAGGTGCAGTTAATACAGGTAATGATTGGAGAACTGGAGGGCTTCTTAAAGACAAACTAACAGGTCTGTGAGAGCCGGAATTCTGGTTGGTAGGTGATCAAATACTTATTTCATGCAATAAAATGCAAATTAATTACTTAAAAATCATACAATGTGATTTTCTGGATTTTTGTTTTAGATTCCGTCACTCACAGTTGAAGAGTACCTATGATAAAAAATTACAGACTTCTACATGCTTTGTAAGTGGGGAAACCTGCCAAATCGGCAGTGTATCAAATACTGGTTCTCCCCACGGTATATTGTATGTACTGCAGATCTTCTGAGCTTCAATGGGATCCTGTTCTGATCGAAGAGACATTATAAAGACCTAAAATGCACAAGAGAAGGATTGAAAAAAGGACAACCAACAACTCCTTTTCATCTCCCAGTGCCCAGCTTTGAAAGCACATGCTCCCTCATAATGAAAGAAAATGAGTGGGGCCGATTATCACGCTGATATGAGTTCCTAAATGGGTGGACTACATTCCCAGAGGCCGTTTGCATGAGACCATGCATTGCCTCTGATTGACCTGCTATCAAGCAGAGAGGTGCTGGGAAGCCGTGCTTGCCAGTTGCCCTCATTGCTGATAAGGTCAGAAGTGTGGAGGTCTATCGGAGAGAACAGGAGTGGCACAGATCTCGCAGTTGGTGGCAAACCAGATCACATTTGGGCTGAGAGATTACATTTGTTGCTGCTGAGAGTATTTGGATTGGGTTTTCAAGGAATAGTTCAGCCAAAAATGAAAACGTGTTATGTTAAGCATAATGTCCCAGCTGGTTTTTATATTGCTGAGTTTCAAAAAGAGCAAATAAAGCTCCATAAAAGTAGTTCATATGACTTGTGCACTATATTCAAATCAATTCAGTTCATTTGTATAGTGCTTTTCACAATACATATATTTCAAAGCAGCTTTACAGAAAATGCTTGTTTCAATGTTACGATTAAGGCATATTCTGTTACTATTCAGAGATGAATGTGTCAAAGTTGTCCATATTTTGTATAAAATATTCCAAAATCATAAGGATAAAAGTACAATAAAAGGAAAATATCTGATAGTGTTGTATGTCGATCCTCCATATTCCAAATCATAAGGATAATATTACAATTATAAGGATAATATTTGATCTTTTTGTATATCAAACCACTATATTCCAAGGATAATATTACAATATAAGGATAATATTTTGTAAGTTGATGGATGATATTTCACTATAAGCTATAGGATAATATTTGATAGTTTTATATGTTGATCCCAGAGGCCGATATGAATATTCCAAGTCATAATGAGAATATTACAATATTAATATTTGATAGTTTTGAGTGTTGATCCATTATATTCCAAATCATAAGGATAATATTACAATATAAGGATATTTGATAGTTTGTATATTGATCCACTATATTTCAAATCATAAGGATAAAATTACAATTTAAGGATAATATTTGATAGTGTTGTATGTCGATCCACTATATTCCAAATGATCTGAAGCCATACAATAACTCTGAAACTTTTTATAACTTTTCAATAACTTTTGTATTATTTTTTATTAATACTTTGAATTCCTTTTTAATTTTATATGTTCTGTTTTAATTTTAAAGTTTTAGTAATTTTAGTTCTTAAAATATGTCTAAACTGTTTTTTTTTTTTTTTTTTTTTTTTTTTTTTTAGTTATATTAGTAGGCCTACATCAAGTTAAAAGTAAAAACTGTTTTTTTTTTTTTTTTTTTTTTTTACAGTCTTAGTTTTAGGAGCCATTTTACACGACACCATTATCAACTAAAAACGGAAAACTTTTTTTGCGTTTTGGTTGTTCATTTACATGAAAACAGTGTTTTGGGGGCCTGAAAATGCAAACTTTTGAAAAGTGCAAGTTTTTGAAAAAATGTGTAAGACTGCATTTGTGTAATTTCTTCCCGTTATGTTATGTGCACATCATGGACACACCTATAGACAAAACAAGAACTAGACTACAACAACTACAAAAACTTGCGCATGCGTGTTACGTGTTCATTCTATAAGCGCTCTATAAGTGTTTTTTTACACATTCTATAAGTGTTTCTTTACAAAGTGAACAAAGTTCGCGGATGAACGAGATGAACGGGGATTGTTTTGACAATGTTGTCGTATGTACACGAAAAACTCAAAGAAATTTTTTTCCCATTAACTTTTAGTTAACTATAATAACCCTGTTGTGAAAAACAGACTGAAATGATGTTATTCACTGATATTCATTCACACAAAATCTCCATTGTGAAGCAATCTGTATTTTAACTACTTTATTTTGGATCCCAAAACGGCCCATTTCCAGGATGTTCACACTCAGGGGGATGAGGCTTTTTATTTGGAACGATAAGGATTCAATTTTCTCTACCTTTGACTTTGAAGATAAGGTCTTGCATCATGGCTTCTGCAGGCTTGAGTGCAGTGATTGATGTTGTTTTTATTTTATTTCCAGTTAAATAAACCATTACCACCAGATAAACCCATTTAGATGGTATACTCACTCACTGCCAAAAAGCTGACGTGCCCCACAGAGGAGCATTATAAAACTTCCTGGTCATAGAGTAATTGGAGTTATTGAATATACAGAGAAGTACGTGTTCATATTCACATCAATGGAGATTTCATGTCAAGCTTTAGAGAGCGTTCTGATATGACAATTGCTCTGGCCTTGAAAGCCCATCAAACCACAAGAACAGCAGAGCTTATAGGCAATAAACTTGTCACTACAGGACTCTTATCAGTCAGTTTATCCTTGTACACCATCGCTTTCCTTCTACCTGTTCAAGGAGGGTTACTTTTATCAGTATCTGGATGATTCCATGACCTTTGTGATGCTAATGTACACAAAAGAATAAAGCCTCTTTAATTTTGTCAGCATTTCACAGAAGAACTTTTTTGCTTCTGACAAGTTTCTTTAATTTGTTAAATTAATTTGTTAAATTAATTAGTCAAGTTAGTCAAAATCAGCTAAAATTTCAGTCGTGATATGTGAGGGCGCATCCCATGGGGCAGAAACAACAGCTATTGTTTTCTGCACGCAAACATGCTGAGCTCCAATTTATTAGAGCAGGTGAGTCAAACTACTGACGTGAATTGTTCTGGTAAAGACAAAAATAACCTTTTGTTTGTTTATAAAACATCTCTTCTGCTGATTACACTACTATACGTGACTGTAATCATCGCATCCTTTAGGAAGACATGCCTGTGTTTGGATGAAGACTTTCATCAGTGTAACGCATTGTGAATCTCATTGTTGATTTGTTTTAACACTACTTTTTTGGTCCTTACATAATCGTATAATTCCATTGGTGTTGTTTCATATACTGCCATAATGACATTGCATCCAGTAGACTAGATTTTTATATTTTATTATACACTTAAGCAGAACATGACAGAATAAAAAAAAAAAATGGAATACACAAAAATATCTAATTTAAAAGTGTTTTGTACTAAATGTTTAGAGAAAACATTAATTGGAGTATTAGTTAGTCCTCATGTGACGTCTTTAAGGGTGTACTACTATGGCAATTTTTTTAGGCCCATTACATTAAAAGGCGAAATTCTGACATAAAAAGTCATTATGACATAAAAAGTCAAAATTACAACTTAAAAAATCGTTATGATATAATTATATTTTTTTTATATATAATATAATTTCTACTTTTCAATCTCAACTGACTTAGTAGCCTATGTCATAAATATGACTTTTTATGTCATAGCTTTCGACTTTGTCATAATTACGACAAAATAAATAAATTATTACTTTATTAAATGTCATAATTATGATATTAAAAAGTCGAAATCCGTTAAGTAGCCTTATTTCGAATTTTTTAGGCCTACCATGCTATGACTTAAGTCATAATTAATTTTCATCGGATAAATGACTTATGTCAGTAGCCTATGTCATTTCGACTTTTTATGTCGATATTTATGATTTACAAGCATGGTTTTTGTTTCTTATGTGGTGAAATTGGTATAGATTATTGTCCTATCGCAACAAGCGTGTTTTTTTTTAAAGTCGAAGCATTGGCGTTTTCTCTCGCTATTGCCGAAGTGTAGCTAGTTCTTTTATTTTTCATCTAGCCTACCCAGGTTGGTTGTCGGGGCGTTCGCGTTTTCTCTAGCCATAGTAAACTCCGTAGTGGTGTTCGAGCGGAGTGGTTACGTTTTGAGTACAGAGCGTATAGAGTCGCTCCACTCCACTCATATTCGGAACTCCAGACCTGTTTTCAGTCTCTTATTTGTTTGGCTATTAAGTTAGCATTAAGTTTGATGCTTAACGCGCGACTTATTCAGTAAAATTGTCGTTATCTGCTTGTTTCCAGAAATGTATAAAAGCAATACTTGCAATGTTGCTTTAGTAGCCTACTAAATATCAGCCTGTGGTTAATTCCCTGGCCTACAACATCAAACCTGAATATCATAAACTATCAAACGCTAAGGTAACATTTTTAATGTAACAAATTAAATTCACATTTACATTTAGTCATTTAGCAGACGCTTTTATCCAAAGTGACTTACAACTGAGGACTAAACCAAGCGAGTCATCGTGAAGAGACAAAACAACATAAGAAGTGCTCAAAATACAAAGTTCCCATAAGAAAGTTTACCATGATAAACTATAGTACATACCATGGTATACCATAGTAGTACCATGGTATACCATAGTAGTACCATGGTACCTTCATGGTACATACCATTAGTAACTCAGATATTACCATGGTACATAGTATGGTACTGTATATGTTACTATAGTACATAGTATGGTACCTCAGATTTACCATGGTACATACCCTAGTACCTCAGATATTACCATGGTGCATTCTGCAGTACCTCAGATATTACCATGATACATGGTACATTGTATGGTACTTTAGCTGTTACTATGGTACATAGTGGGTACCTCAGATTTACCATGGTACATACCCTACCTAAATAGCGCATTTGTGTTGGCAACCTTCGCACTCGCGCTTCCTCTCTTGTTGCCTAGGATACAGACGCACTGGGAATTGTAAACAAACAATCTTTTTGGAAATATGTACGCTCTTTATGAATTTAGTAACCGTACAGTTGAAGTTGGCCGGTTGAACCTTATTGAGGGTGATTATGAACCTGATGTGGACAAAGAATATGTGGTATGTGGTCTAAAAGTGGAAAAACGACTGCTTGGACTGCCAAGATATTGGCATGATGGTAAATAACTTATAGTTATAGTTTCACTCACCATAACGTTAGATATTATCAGGCAAATCTAACTTTAGATTCGATATATAGTTAAATAGAGATTAATAAAATATAATTATAGCGGATAAAATATAATTAAAGTTAATATTATATAATATGTAAGGGATAATGTAGCGAGGCGGTTGCTAGCGAACCCGGGCTTCCATAATATAGCAGCTATTATAAATTCGGCCGAAGCGGATCCTGAATGGGTTGTATTCGCTATAACAACCGCCTCCATCTACATTATCCAGCTTATTTCATGGTTACCTACCAAATAAATCAATAATTTTACACAAAATATTGATTTAAAAAGGAGTTTATTGATTTAAAAACGATTGTATTGCTTCCGCTAAAGAACACAGTGTCCATGGCAACGGTGTGTTATCCTTAGCAGCGGTCTGTTATCAAGAAATAACACGTGTTATTATTACGTTTACATCGCATTCTACATTTGAATTCAAGCCATGTAATAAATTATAAGTTACATACTTGTCTGTTCTCCTTTCCTTTACTTATTATCTCTCTTTAGAAGTTAAATCTGTCTTCCCCGAAAAGAATGATGCTGAAATAAAGGGATTCATCCGCCAGAAGTTGTCTAATGCGGCCAAGATAGTGAAAAGAAAATCCTGCTAAATCTACGGGGGGGAAAATAATAAAATGTAAAAAAAAATTACAGTTACTATGTGTTTTTATTTGCCTGAGCTAAATATTTTATTTCACGTACCATTGTAAATTTGACAGTTGTAGGTATAGTACAAATACCATGGTACACATATACCATGGTACATGTCCCATTGTACTATTAAAAATAGCTATTATGTACCATGGTACTATCAATATACCATGGTACATGTCCCATTGTACTATTACAAATACTATTATATATACCATGGTACATGTACCATGGTACTATAAATATACCATGGTACATGTAATATGGTACTATAAATAAATCATGGTACATGTACCATGGTACTATAAATATACCATGGTACTGTCAAAAATACCATGGTACTAGTACCATGGTATTTGTACCATGGTACAAATACCATGGTAAAATTTCTTATGGGTTCAGACATTGCTCGGAGTAGCATAAGCCAGATAAGCAAGGATTTAAAGGAAAAGGAAAGATTTTTTATTTTTTTTATGCTAAGTTCTCACGGAAGACATGAGTTTTCAGTTGTCTTATGAATGCTGTCAGGGATTCTGCATTCCGGATGAGGGTGGGCAGATCATTCCACCAGCATGGTACCGTGAATGAGAATGTTCTGGATCTTAAATAATCTTAAATCATTGATTATTTAAAAAACATCTCAAGTTATTTGTTAACATGTGTCCACATGTCTTTCTTTATCTTTCGCATGTTTTGAATCATCTTCAATAAAATGCAAGATAGTGAGATAAAATATCTCCCTTCATCGAGTGTCAGGGGACAGCAGGGCTCGCTTCATCCGGTGCGCAGGAGGGGAGGGCTGCTGGCGTCTGGCGTCTCCGCATCCCTGTGCTCTATCATCTGAATGAAGCATCTGGAGGAGGGAGTTTTGGGGTCAGATCCTCCAGATAACCAGGTTCCTGACTGTCTCTGTCATAGCATATAAATCATGGGGAAAACGTTGCCTGTCAGACTCCAAGAGAACTGTGCGGGAAGAGAAGACTGCAACCATGATTTTACTCAGACTGTGTGGACTCCTTCTTGTATGCTCAAGACTAATAGGTGAGGCGAGATTTACTTTCCTAACCTTTGAGTTTAATTCAATTTTTCTGTTTCATATTTACTTGCTTTTTAGATACAGTGGGGTCCAAACGTGTGGGTACCTAGATATTAATTAAAGCAAATATTAATAGCCTATTACGATTTTCATTTTTCATATTTTCTTGCTGACAATATCATGGTAACACCTTACAATAAGGTTTAATTAGTTAACATTAGTTAACTACTTTAGTTCAAATGAATTTAGAATGAACAAGACTTCTACAGCATTTATTAATCTATATTAATGCTAATTTGAACATTTACTAATACATTATTAAAATCAAAAGTTGTGTTTGTTAACATTAGTTAATGCACTGTGAACTAACATGAAAAAACAATGAACAGCTGGATATTTATTAACTAACATTAACAAAGATTCATATGTTTTGTTCATTGTTAGTTCATGTCAGTTAATACATAAACTAATGTTAAATAATGAATCTTTATTGTTAAGTGTCAATATCATTTGTATTGAAAATACGAGCATTTTCAGAAATGTGTATATAAATAAAGCTATTTATCCTGTTTGTTGTCCTTATCTCCTTTTACATTTATTAATTTGTCTTTACCTATTTATTTTTATTGATATATAATTTCTCTTGCCATGAAAATTGCCTCCGATGCTGCCATGGCATTAAAGAATTGATTACTCAATCTACATTTAACACAATTATTTCAGCAATTACAGATCAATATAAATAATATGCAGTGATGAATGTGCTTACCTCTTGTGAAGGAGAGATAATGTTTCCCTTTGAAAAGAAAACCATTACATTGTTGCTCTGTTCTTTGTAGCTGGATGTCTTTAATCACTTATACAGGAAGAAATATTGCTTTGTAAGGGAAGCCGGTCATTTCCAATGTCCATTTACTCTTTTCCTTGTCATCTGTCCAATATTAGAAGCAGAGATTTGTGGTTGTAACACAGTAAAACAGTCCTTTGGCTTGAAAATAATCAGCATTGCCAGCTGACTTTTTCTATGGTTTCACTGATAAAACTCATGTACAGTGTAAAAATTATTGTTCATGATTCGTGGAATGTGTTTCCTTTTATTTTAGATGCTAAATTAGACATCATCGCTAGTGACCCAGATGTGATGGTGGGAAGCAATGTTCTGCTCTTGTGCAAAGGTCGGTGTGTTTAGTTGTAAAAACTGACTAACGGACTCAAAGAATGGCCCCAAATTATATCTGGACACACTTAGAAATGTTTTAATGACTAACAAAATATCAAACTCATATGCAAGCAAATGATGCTGTTTGGGGAACTTGAACTAAGCTGGTCTCAAGATGATTTTTATTGAATGTAGATCAGTTCTCCTCAAGTGTCAACAATTTTTTTTTTTTTAATTCATTATTGTTTTGCTCTAAAATAAATGCCACTTAGTTTGATGTTTTATTATCACTGTAAAAAAAATGTTGCTGCCTTAAATTTTTAAGTACAATCAACTTGGATGTTTAAGTCATTTCAACTTAAATTACATTAGTTTGACTTTAAAAAATGAGTTGAATCTTGTATAACTTATAAAAAAGATGAAAATCGCTGTCACATGTTCTCATAACTTATTGATCATATTGTCACATTCTTTACAGTGTATGTAATGCACTGACATTAATACATTTTCATATGTCCAAATATTTTGGGGGCCTCTGTAAATCACATAACAGTCTGTACCAGTCGAAACATTTTTAATATTAGAGAGATACAATGTTACTGTCATAAAATAACCAAGAAGATGTTATTTACTATTCTTTTTTGTCTTTCTATATTCTGCGGTTCAGTTGATTCAGAGGGAGATATCAGTTGGTTGAAAGACGAGGAAGACGTTGATGAAGATCGCCATGAAGTCAAGAGAAATGATGAGTCCTCGAGTTCACTGACCTTGAAGAACATTGAGTTAGGTGACAGTGGAACCTATACCTGTGTGTTTGACAATGACCACGGCACAAAGAAGACGAACTACCAGCTTTTCGTCTACCGTAGGTTCCTGAAGACTCGTAATGTTCCGTTATTTTTCTATCAAGCACTGAATCTCCATAATGATTCTCATGTGAAATTCTGTCCTACAATCAGAAACACCGGACTTTGGCAACACAATGAAATTCCATGAATTTCTGGTGAACCAGACAGTGACCATTCCCTGCTTCGTCTCTGGGAAGCCCGAGGTGGAGATCTACTGGAACCGGAACGGTCGCATCGTGAATGATGACGGTAGGGGTGGTGGCCATGCTGCAGGTTCTTCCAATTATTTATGTGGTATGGGGCTCTCCTCACCTTCCTAGCTCTCTATGATGCCTGTAGTTGGCAGAATGGCAGGATGGCGATGGTGGACGAGTCGTGATGGGGTGGGAGGGGCCTGTGCATTCGTTTTCTGATCGATTTGCAACCAAATCGAGTGATGTTTCTCGCTAGTTGTCGGGGAAACATCGTTGAACAGTTTGGTTTAGTGTTTTTTCTTCCTGTCTGATAGTGGGAATGAGGCCTTAAGAAACAGCTCCGAAACATTCAGTCTTGGCCCATTTCAAGTAAACGCCACCATTGACAACCATAGAGGAACAATTCACCCCAAAATGGAAAGTCAGTCATTATTTGCTCACCCTCACATTTCTCCTTTGGTGTTTGTTTGGACGTCTTTTTGCTCGTTTTGCGACACTTTCAAAGTGAAATTTACAGTGAGTGTCGTTAACAGCGCATTTAGTTTGAATCAAAACCAGATTAATGTGAAACTGGCAACATTTGGCAAGCCATACATATTGATATGCTCTGTGGTAAAATCATGCACTATGATAAAAGTGATTTGAGGTCTTAAAAGGATAGTTCACCCAAAAATGAAAATTCTGTCATTAATTACTCACCCACATGTAGTCCCAAACCCGTAAGACTTTCGTTCATCTTCAGAACACAAATTAAGATCTTTTTGATTAAATCTGAGAGCTTTCTGTCGCTCCATTGACAGATACGCAACTGAAGCTTCAAAAAGTTCATAAAGGGATCGTAAAACTAATCCATATTAATTATTGGGTTTAGTCCAAATTTTCTGAAGAGACTTGATCGCTTTATATGATGAACAGATTTAATTTAGGCTTTTATTCACATATAAACATTCATCAGCGTGGTAAACCGAAGCTCAAGCATGTGTTCTTCCATTGATGTAGCTACGTAGTTGCATAGCTGTTAATGGAGGGATCAGAAAGCTCTCAGATTTCACCAAAAAGATCTTCATTTGTGTTCTGAAGATGAGCGAAAGCCTTAAGGGTTTGGAACGACATGAGGGCGAGTAATTAATGACAGAAGTTTTATGTTTGTGTGAACTGCCCCTTTAACTGTGATCATAATTTGTGTGAACACTGAACAGGAACAAAAGTTGTTGGTGTTTTACAGCCTCTAGTGAAACTGCAGTGAATTAATATCGATAGGTATGTTTTTTTAGTTTTGGCAGAGGCACTTTTTTTTTTTTTTCAATGAGGTACATTGCAAAATAATGACATAGTTTTAATTTTGGGTGAGCTGGCCTTTTAAGAGTGTGCGTGTGAGCTTTTAAAGGCTTCGTCTCATAATTCTAAAGTAGTAAGATTGCATCGTTGACGCTGATCATGCTCTACCATCCCTCTTCTCTCTGTACAGGCCGAGGTCATCTCAAAATCCTGCCTGATAGATCCCTGCAGATTGTGGGAATTCAGCCAGACGACCGTGGGACCTACACATGTGAAGGCAAGATCAAGGGACGCCCCATATCAAGGAAACTCCAAATCTCTGTTGTTGTTAATGGTGAGGACGTAGAGGAACTAATCATGTATGTTCTTAGTGTGGCCAGGGTGAATATGTCCTCTAAAATATCTGCTTTAAATATCCCATTCTCCAGAGCCACCAACCGTACTGATTCATCGGGAGAGAACGAGTGTGTCTGCCGGACCCAATACCAGTGTGTCTATAGTCTGCCTGGTCAAAGGAGTACCCACTCCAAATATTTCATGGATACTGTATGTACATCAAGAGAAAATGCTATATTTTTTCTTTCGCGCTTACCTTTCATCCTTAGTCTCAGTCTTTTAAATTTGTCAATCTACTTTTGAAATCAAAAGTTTGTCCACGATATGTGAAAATAATCCATCTACAGTAGACTACTTAAAGCTCCATTTCAAAACCTAGTGAACTACTGTACCTCCATAGGCAGCATCAAACCCAGCTAACAAAAATATATTTTTTTAGAATGTTTTGCTTACATTCCTAACGTTGATAACATAATGTTAAGTTATTAAAACACTGTTTCTGAATGTTCTATAAAGATTTAAAACATCCAGTTTTTCTTAAATGTCTAAAAAAAAAATATTGGTTATACGAATGTTAATGGTGCCCCGGCCTAAAGGGACATGGTGATAGAAAAAATATAATAAAAAATATTTCAATGCTTTTGCGTTCTCTTGCAAAACCTTTGCGTTACACAGAGAAACTTTGCTCAAAAGTTTTGCATAACTAATTATGTTTTGATCTAAAATGTTGTATTCAGTCTAGTAAAAAAAAAAAAATACTGTTTTACCCATAAGCATTGCTATCATGTTGTTAGTTTAGCAGCATGCTGATGTTAAACTCTATTTAAATCAAGGCAAGGCAGCTCACTAGGTTTTGGAACAGTGCCTGTATGTGTTTATTCATATTTTTAGTCTCAGACTGTTTTTGTATATTTGGAGCTTCCTTTTGTCTCTTAGTTGTTAGTTCTCCTCCCATGAGTATATTTATTTTGTATCAATGAACAATAGTGGCAAAAAGACTGAGTTTCTGCATCTCTCCCCTCAGCCCTTCCACCTTTGACGACTCCCGTTACAAATACAACACTGATAAGAGTGAGCTCACCATCTCTGCAGTGACCAGGAGCGATTTTGGAGAGTATATCTGCATGGCTAACAATAAGATCGGGGAAAACAGTGACACGTTTATTCTGGATGTCTCAGGTGAGACAAGGCCCTCTTAGAAGACTCAAAACTTTGAATAAAGTCATGTGTTTTTACTTGGCTGAAAGCATCGAATGAGGGCAGTTGGTCTGCATAATATGTTTTTAATCGATACCAAAACCCAACATGATATCATTGTCACTATTTACGATCTTGATTAATTTTTCAGGTCTGTATGGCCAGTAAGCTCTGTCAATTAGCCCATTCATGTTGTAAAATGATAAATAATGGCCTTTTTGGATGACGACACCCATTTTTATGATCCAGTCAATCAATTCCTGATGGATAAAATCAAGACCAGCGTCATATTTTCAGTCTGAATATCATGTTCACTTTATACATCAAATGGGTTATGAATGGGTTGTGAATGATGACTTTAAACTGCAGCAAATTTATCTGCTTATGGCTCAACTGTTTTGTTTCTCTGCTTTATTTCCTTTTTTTAATTTATTTTGTTTAGCCAAAGATTTATTCCAAGGAAACCTTTTTTTCTCCCTTGAAGTCAGATGTTTACTATAGTCGCAAACACTGACACGGGGAATGTGATCCCATGCAAGCATCACATTGACACTTTCCAATAGGCCAGAACCAAACAAAACTATTGTAGGATAATGGAAATATTAAAATAGATTTTTATACACAAATGCATATCTGCTGTAGTTGGCGTAATATGTATTTTGTTATTTTATGGTTCAGCTTTCGAAGATGAGTTTCATTTCATTTTTGCTTGTTCTATTGATCATTTTCAGAGCGTCCAACTATAGACTTGGATCCAAGCAAGCTGACCATTATTCCAGGAGAAACTGGATCTGTGCTCTGCAATGCCACAGGACATCCAACTCCAACCATACAGTGGGTCAAGAAGGCTACCCAAGAAAAAATGGTGAGGAACATCTAAATAGCTGCTCCATTTCCATTGGTGTTTGCAATTGAAAAAAACTGAAATTATTAATTAGCTTTGGAAATATGTTTAAGACAATCGAATCTTGTCTTAAACCAGTGGGAATACATGGGAAATGGATTATAATTGGATTGTAATTTTCTTTGACGGTGGTGACGACGAGGAGGGATTCTGTATCTACAGGAAGTGTGACCCACGTACAGTACTTTTCTCTTCGGTCTTAATTACCTCTTCCTGTCTCTTATTGTCTTTCCTGTTTGCATGAACATGTGTGGGCAGACGAGTGTGGAGAGATCCAAGCTGATTCTTGAAAATGTAGTGCCCTCTGATGGTGGCGTGTACTCCTGCATAGCCAGCAACACGGCGGGCACAACCACTGTGGACTTCCAGCTGATAAGTAAGGCTCTTTTACTAGCTTCAGGAATTTGAACTCCAAGCATAAGTCTGTCTTCACCATACATGTATACATATGTATATGTGTGTGTCTGTGTGTGTGTGTGTGAGAGAGAGAGATTTTAATTCATTATGCATAATGTACTATATGGAGGTATTTGAATTGATATAAAGATATTATTGAATGATATAATGATTAATATATTATAAATTATATATTTAATGTAAATAATATATATATATATATAAAATACTGGTTAGATAATTTATCCTATGCATCCTTGATGATTACAACAGTTCTTTGTCATCATGCATAACATTTGATAATGGTGAAGTTAACAAACTTTGGTTTGTTTATATAAAAAAATTTCGGCATAAAAATTGCTTCTTCTCATTAATAACTTCTCTCCCTCTCTCTCACAAGCCTGGCCTGGGACACCCGCTCAGTTCAGTGTGGCCCCAGGGTCCTCATCTTCTGTCCTCATCCAGAGTGTCTCAGTGCAGGATGGAGGGTCCTCTATTACCCATTACATCCTTCAGTGGAAGAAACCGTCCGAAGAAACCTGGAGTCAAAGTGTCGTCAAGCCCACAAGTAAATAAGTGACTGTGAGAAGTGTGGTTTATACTTTGATGCTTTTTAAAATTCAAATATGTGATGAAAAAACGTACATTTCTAGATCCCCTGCTGATCAAAGACCTTGAGCCGTACACAGAGTACTCAGTTCGTTTGGCGGTCAAAAACTCGCATTACCAGGGGAACTTCTCCACAGAACACATGATCTTCACACAGTCTCAACGTGAGTATCCGCAGGATTCTCTCCTGTCTGTTCACTTAATCTGCTGCTTATCCACCATTTTTGATGTTGATAGCTATTATGAATATTGTTTTTTTTAAGCCATTGTCAGGCCCACACAGAATCTTCACCCAAGTATGAATCAATCAATCAATCAATCAATCAATCAATCAATCAATCTATCTATCTATCTATCTATCTATCTATCTATCTATCTATCTATCTATCTATCTATCTATCTATCTATCTATCTATCTATCTATCTATCTATCTATCTATCTATCTATCTGTCTATCTGTCTGTCTGTCTGTCTGTCTGTCTGTCTGTCTATCTATCTATCTATCTATCTATCTATCTATCTATCTATCTATCTATCTATCTATCTATCTATCTGTCTGTCTGTCTGTCTATCTATCTATCTATCTATCTATCTATCTATCTATCTATCTATCTATCTATCTATCTATCTATCTATCTATCTATCTATCTATCTATCGTTCGTTCGTTCGTACTCTCAGATCCTTTTAGCACATTTACCATGTTTAAATCCAATCTGCAGATTTCCCACAATATCAGTGCACAAAATGTTAAAACATCTGCAGATTTATGTCTGCAGTCCCACATCAGTTTTTAATAATAAAACATTTGATTGCAGTTGATTTCATGTCATGCTGTCGTTCTTGTCATGCATAAATGCCTGTTTGCTCATCACATATGTTCATGATTTGCTTTCGCTGCCCATTCTTTCTCATTCCTGCTTGACGATGACCATTCTCCATGCATTACGACCTGCTCCTGGTCCCGGGGCCCGTCCATTGCCTTATTCTGACCTTCCTTTGTAGATGGTAAATCAACATTTTGAATGCATACATCTCCAGTTGATAGGCTAAAACACAACCCTAATTGTTTACTGTGATATAGAAGTGTGAAAATGAGTTTACCTGCATGGTTTCAATGCTGAAGAAAGTGGGAAAAAGAGTAAATTGCTACTTCAGGTTTCCTTCAGCATGAAATAAATGTTGGTCTGCTGATCTCATACATCTATACTGTAGTGAATGATTTTGGAGCTTATCCACTGGATTGTCAATTACTTAAGTGTGACACAGACATACCCTAATAACTTAATATAATATTCACATTGATTTTAATGTTCTGTTTATTTGCCCATGACTAGTTTGTGAAAATTTTACAATCATTTCCTTTAAACTTAACCAAAACAGTGTGAGAGTTTGTAAGCTTGATTCATTAATGTGAATCAGTTCACACTGTCCATTTCAGTTCAATGCTTCAAAACACTGATTTAGTGATTCATTCTTCACGCTAGTCTTCCTTGCGTTTATTAAGTGAATTAGTTTGTAAAACATGCATTTACTATTTTTAACTAGATTTTTACTGTATTTTAGTTATTAAATGAAACATTTTAAATAATTGAAGAAATTAGCTGGTTAAGAGCAAATTCATAAATATCAATATCCACTACTGTTCAAAAGTTTGGGGTCATTCGGATAAAATAAAATAAAAAGAAATTAATACTTTTATTCAGCTGCATTAGGATGCATTAAATTGATCAGAAGTGACTGTAAAACATTTATAATGTAACTACTATTGATTTCTTTTTCAATTAAATACTGTTGTTTTTACTGCTATTCATCAAAGAATCCTGGAAATTTTTATCACTCATATTCCAAAAAATATTAAGCAAGCAAAAACCTTTTTTTAACATTGATAATGAAATGTTTCTTGCTCATTAAATCAGCATATTAGAATGATTTCTGAAGGATCACGTGACACCGAATAATGATAAAAAAATGTAGCTTTAGATCACAAGAATGAATTACATTTTTAAAACATAATCAAATAGAAATCAGTTATTTTAAATGATAATAATATTTCACAATATCACTGTTTTTACTGTATTTTTGGTCAAATAAATGCAGCCTTGGTGAGCATAAGAGACTTACAAAAACAGTTTTAAAAAAATCTTACCAACCCCAAACTTTAGAATGTTAGTGTACATCAAATATTGTCGAAATAAGATTGAAAATATCATGATGAAAATCCACCCAGCCCTAACATCAACCTGTTACACTGTTTCTTTGTTCTCATCTGATGTTTCTTCTTTCCCTCATTTAGGGGAACCCGACAGCCCCGTTCTGTCTCTGAACGAGAAAAAGTTGGAGAAGAACTCCGTCTCCATCCCCATTAAACAGCTGAAAGACGGAGGCTCTCCCGTCCTACACTACGTTGTACGCTACAAAGGGGTCAGTCCGAATCACTTTATCGAATCTTTCATGTTTTTTTTATTAAATATGTGAAGTACAAGCCTTATATCAGTGTAAAATGTGCCATTTCGAATAGAACAAGGAGAATGAGGAATGGACTGAAAATGAAATTCCTGGAAACTCTAGCAGAATCCAGCTGAATGATCTCCAGTACAACGCTGAATATCAAATGGAAGTTTATGCAGTAAACCACAACGGCTCCTCCAGCTCTGCCAAAATTAACTTCACCGTCCCACAACCTGGTAGGATTGATTAGAGCGAGCCAAATATTATGATGTATTATATGCTTAAACAAATGCAAACTCTTTAGTGAAATCAACTGATTCCCCTTCCTCCTGCAGTCAGTCAGCCGATGCTAGGGAAAGGTGGTGTGGTGGGAATAGTAATGTTCATCTTCTTGCTGCTGATGGTATCAGTAGATGCTTTCTGTTGCTACACCAACCACTGCGGCCTGCTTAATTTCCTCGCTCGTAAACTATTTGGACACAAAGTGCCAGAGTCTAAAGGGATGGATGAAGAGGCGAATAATTCAACTGGGTAAGATAACTTCATCCTTCGGTGTTTGTGTTGCAGAGATACACAATACGATTGTTCTTTTCTACCCTAGTTTTCCTACAAAGAGCCATGTTTGCACATAATGTTAGATGATGGCGATTGGATATAGTTCTTTAAAGGAATAGTTCACCCCAAAATTTGGTCTCTGGATTTCAAAAGACAATTTTATACAAGAAAAGTGGATGCAAAAAAAAGACAAATAGCACCATAAAATTATAAAGTTAATCTACAAGACTTGTACACTATATGTCCTAAGTCTTCTGAATTTATATGATAGCTTTGTGTGAGGAAAAGTCCTTGCATCATTTTCATTTTTGGGTGAACTATTCCTGTATGTACAGTATATACACGCCAAGATGTGCAAAAATTGTCCGAAAAGTATAAATAATTGAATTAGTATTAAAAAAAAAAAATCATAATTGTATTACTCACTGTTATGAACTTGAATTTTATGTCATGATGGCAACAACAACAAAAAAACATTAAAAAGCTGATTATAACTAAAATGATGATAATACAGCATTATGGTTGACATAATTAAGGTTATATAAAGTGTAATGTAATAAGACAAACTAACAATGAAGAATAAAATATTTTTGCAGTCTTCTCAAATCTTGGTTAATGTTAATTTATATATAGCCTAATTCTCTTTTTGAATAAATAAATAATAAAATAAAAATAAAATATTTTTATTAATGAATTTTTAACAATACCTTAATAACGTATTTTGAAGTAACAAAGGGTTAATAAATGCTATAAAAAATATTATTTTTGAATATTTTAAATGCACACACACATACTGTGTGTATATTATATACATATATATATATATATATATATATATATATATATATAAACAAAATGGTTAACACTTAATATTAAGTAATATATATACATTCATGTGTAAGTGACATGATTCAATGAACATCTTCCAGTGTTTTTTAAACAGTGTTTTCATCTAGAAGTCCAATGTTCGAGGTTTGCATTTAGACAGATCTACTGTTTGCTGTGTGTGATTTCACGGCTCTAAGCTTCAGTCCTAATGTGTACTTTGATACAGAGACATGAAGCTGAGCGGTCTAACGCTTCCACGAGGCAGCATCCCAAAGCTTCAGGCACCCAATGGGGCAGTGAATGGTGTTCATTCAGAGGTCACGTGTGACAAAGCGCCTCTTACCAAATTCGAGTAGGTGCCAATCTCAAAGGGCTGAATGCAGCTGGGCATCAAAGCTGTCATTCACAAAAAAAAATGGCATGTGGGTTTTGTGTTATGCACCCTCACCCAAAAGAATTACCATTTTGTCATCATTTACTCATCTTCAAGCTGTATGTGACTTACTTTAGGAGAGTTAGTCAAAATGTCTGAGCTTATGTCTCCCTTTAGGGGAAGTTAACAAGAGAATGATACACTAAAAAATGCAAAAGATTTTCCTTTGCTTTTTTGTGTACAGACGACAACATTGTAAAAATGACCCCCATTTACACGGATCCAGGAAAATGACTGTAGTTGGCGATGTCACTTTGTAAAGAAATACTACGTGTCTTTACAATGAACATGTAATATACATGCGCATGATGTCACCGTTTTCACAAATTTGCATTTTTGTAGTTTACAAAGTGACGATAATGGTATTGTTTTCAAAAACTTGCTCTTTGAAGCCCGTTTTCAAAACTTTTCATTTTCAGATCTCAAAATGGCGCTGTGGTGTAATTAAACGGTCAAACTGCATAAAATGTTTTAATTTTTTAGTTGAAAATGGTGTCGTTTGTACAGATCCAAAAAACATTAAATAGTAAACAATGAGTAAATGATCACAGAATTTTCTTTTTTTGAAGAACTATTCATTTAAGCCATGATGTAACTTACTCATATTGCCATTTTTTTAACCCATGTCCCACAAGTTTTATTCTTTTCTCTATTATCAATTCCCCCTGAAAAAACTGTAAACAATTCAGCTGCCTAATTAACCCAGAAAGCAGATTTTTGTATTCTTCTGTATCATTTGCACTGTAGAAATAATGATATATTCCCTCTTTTTTGTAGGAAGAAACCAGAATCTGATGATCCAACAGGAGAGGCATAGAAGAGATTTTACAGGAGACCATTTAAATTCACAGAGTGAAGAAATTTCACACAAATCTCGAGATATCCGATTGTGAGGTTAAGGGTGAAGTGTGTCTTTTTTCTTTTTTGTGTGTTAAAATACTATACATAATCCATTTGTAGTCCATGAAGGTTTAAACACTATGGCTCTGTGGTGCTATGAAAACATTGCTGTGTTTGTTTGAGCATCTCGACGACAGGCCCAACATAGCAAGACTGGCTCAACCAATAGTGTGAGATTTGGGCGGGACTATCTGTTTGTCCGACCAATGACAGATGGGGGAGTTTTTAAAAAGATAATAAAAATTCTAGCACAGAAATGGCACGCTTGACTTTAAAGTGATGTAGTCTGAAACAAATATACAAACATCATGAAGACGACTGTTATTTGAAGGAACACGTTCGAGATTTAGATTATGCTTGTTATTAAATGTAGGGTGTTGAAAGCATTATCAGTGTGATCTAGCACAGTAGATACTGTACATGACAAACGCTGCTTGAGCTGAATGTATGTTCAGTAGTGAGCAGATAAATTCAGAAGCTAAGTATAATATGATGTTGATATTTTGAAGTATAAAATGAATGTCATAATGGGAGCATAATATTTCTTAGACGCATCACTAGTGTTAATTTATTGCGCATTGTACCTATGCTTGTAGCTTGCATAAAATCTTGATTAAAGGAGTTTAAAGGGTTTGTCATGAGGATGAGTAAAGGATGACAGAATTAAAAAATTTATGTGAACAATAATAAAAATGAACAATTTTAATATAGATATAACTATATTTAAGCATTTTATTTTTTGTGTTATTTCAAAATCATATGCTGTTACATAAATACACATTGTATGTTTTTATGTGTGACATTAAGCGTGGATGTAAATACTGAGATGCATGCATAAAGATGTACATATAGATTTCTTAATAATTTTTTACCTTCACTGTACATTGTATATATTATTTCTTTAATGCTTTTATACTCATTCTAATGTTTGAACTTATGGTGATTTTGTACTCAATGTAAATGCATTCACAACTATTACTTTTAAATAAAAAGAGAGAAATATTCAACACCTGCTTACTAAAGCTCATTATTCATAATGCTGAGATTGAGTCACTCTTTGTAACTAAGAAGGCTGTAGATCACGGCATCACGACGAGTGTTGGAACGTGGTCTAAAAAACAAACAATAAAAAACATGTATTAGACCGTTTTTTTTTATTTAAAATTATATATATATATATATATATATATATATATATATATATATATATTATAAACCCTTTGATGTCTGACCCCACTTGCTGTTATAGCAGGGAATATGTCAACAAAGCCAATTCAAGGGGTTTATATATTAATTCCACAGATTTCCCTCCACAAACAATCATCATCAGGCTGGTGATGAGACATTTAATCATACCTTTCTGAGTTTGATGACGGTAGCATTAGATCTGCATATATCAGGTTGGTATGACTTTCTTCAGACTCTGGTGATTGTCTCAGGTTCTCATAGATATCCTCTGTGACAGTGACTGCTGGTGCCTGATCAAATATAAAACCGTAGATATTTATTCATTTCGATAGTCCACTTTAGACATTCTTCGAACTATACATGCCAACTTACTCTCATTCGAGTATTAGTAGACTGTCTGCTTTATATCTGTTTTATTTTGATGCTCCCCAACAGACATTCTACTGACTATAAGTAACTTTTTAACTAGACATTTCAACCAACTCATTAGTTTGCAACTACATGTCAAATAACTCTTATTGGTAGACTATTAGGTTACTGTAGTATCAAAGTTACTTATAGTCAGTATGACTGTTGGGGAGCATCAACACTGTTGTGTTAGCAGATATTAAGCAGACAGTCTACTAATACTCTAATGACTGCTATGTTGACATGCAGTTGCAAGGTTACTTACGTTTAAAGTGGACTGTCAAAATAAAGTGTAACCATATTTACAAGTGCAGAGGCATCTTACTTGTTTAAAATCAGATGCATTGTTAATGTGATTTAATACCTGTTCTGTGTGCAGCTTCTTTGGTGTAATCTGTTTCCTCCTGTAAATATGTGAACAGATTTGCAAATTATAGTTTCACAATACATGATGTGTTTGCCTTCAAAATCCATAAAATTAAGATAAGTAATTATACTATTAGTTGTTAATAATTCAAGATGATCAGAATACCACACTCTAGTCACCAGATTAAGAAACAATGATTTACGTAAATCGGTTAGTATCTGCTATAGTGCAAGACGTTGTGTAAGACGATTGCATGCTTGACTGCCACACCGATTAAGATAACCAGAGCAGTGCAAAACTGAATGCAGTAAATGATGATGGAAAGTGACGAATGATCACAGCAGGGCTTGTGTAATATGTAGTGTAATTTCCACAAAGTACAAACGCATGCAATCAGTTCCCATTTAACACATACGAACTGCACGTTCTCTTAGAATTTCAACATAGGCCTACTGTTTATCCACTCACCTTATAATAAGACCAAACAGGACTAATAGTACAGCTATTACAAAGAAAAACACAGCTGTTGCAGTCAGCAAGATATGTCGATTAGGCACTATTGAAACAAACAAACAAAAGAAAGTTTGCGTAAAATGGTCACCAAAGTCACAGTTTAACATTATTTTTTACTCAAAATTACATTTTAAAATGGGAAAAAAGTTTCTGGACACCCCTCACATGATATTTATTTTTTAAATATATAAATATCAGGCAGTATCCAGTATACTGCACAATATTTAGTAAGCATTAAGCTAGTATTTTACTTCCAAACACAACCTAAGACTTCCTTTCTTTCTTTGTGAATTAAATATTCCCTATTACCTTCGACTTTCAGTGTTATGATTGTAGAGTTTTGAGAACCCATGTCATTTTTGGCTGTGCAGAAGTACTGTCCATCATCCTTCTGACTGGCAGCTTCGATGGAGAATTCACAATCAAATCCTATAGAAGAGATGTGTGCATCTCTGATCTTAAACCAAGTGTAGTTTGTCACTGCAGGATTGGCATTGCTCTTACAGATCAGAGTCAGTGAGTTTCCTTGTTCTATCTTTCCAGATGTCAAAATGGTTATTTCAACATTCTTCGGACTATCTGTGGGGAGAAGCAACAGGATCTGTATTTGTAAGAGAACTTTGAAATATTTGGTGCAGTTGAAATGAGATGTTCCCTAAAATATTATTACACAATTAATAGTGAAATCTTTCAATCTTCCTCATTTAGGCTAATTTGTCACACGTTTCATCAGTTCAGTCTGTCCGTTTAACGTTTAGAATCAAATGGCGTCTTAGTCCGAGTTCGACGATGGTATTCTATAAGATAAAGACCATATATTTTACATTCTGATTCTTACGTCCAAAAGCTCAACAAGACAGTTCTTCCCTATTCCTCGCCCGTTTCCTTCCACACTTACCATTGTTTTATGTTTTCCTGCCACCATAGTGAAGTGTGCGCGAACTGCAGTGACGTAACTGTGACGTCTACTCCCAATTGGTCCATTGGAAATCATTTGTAACATTATGAAGGCCTTGTCAATATTGATCAAATGAATGTGTCCTTGTTGAATAAAAGTAGCCTATTCATTTGATTTATTTTACACTAAATCTTACTGACCCCAAACTTGCATGTTCGGAACAGTCTTTGCATGATGATGTCTTAAAATATTGCCAACTTAGACAGCTTACTAGGTTTTTGAACAAACCAACCCAGGATGTGCTTTAAACAATCTAGCCCTAGGTTAAATGTAAACTTACATCTCACATCAAGCAATATTTCATCTGCTGAAGTTGTGCTGCTGTTCTTCAGACCACAGGAGTAGTTGCCAAAATCATTGTGCGAGACAGAAGAGATTTGGAGCACAAGCTCAGTGGCTCGAGGAAGAAGAAACTGGTTTTTATACCAGGCAAACAGCCCTTGTTGCGGGGTACAGGTTTCTGTGCTGCATCTCAATGTCACAGGGTCTCCTTCATGGATGTGTCCATTCACATTTTGACTGGTCACTGTTACTCTGAAAGGTAGAACTGTTAAAAGTGGTGTAGATTAATGAAATGTAACCAGAAACCGGTTTAAAAACACTCAAAAAATATTTAATGGTCAACAGTGCTAATTCCATCCTGGTCTATGATGGTGGACCGGCATAATTTAGTTCATGAAATTGTTTTTTATTTGTATAAAAAAATTGGTCTTTCATTTACCTGCTACGTCAAGGTATATGCCACCCGGCCCAGTGAACTTTCCAAGAAGATTTGTTTCAAGGCGAAAGAAATATTTTCCTATGTCACTTTTGGAGACATTGTGTAATCGCAAGGAGCAGTTTTTGTCTTGGTTTGCATACACTGTTCTGTCTTTGTACAGTTGGTCAATATCTGCCGCCTTTGAGTGATAGACAAATATTCCCTCCTGTGATCCGTCTTGTTTCTGATAATTTTTTGGTTTGAACCATTTTGTAGTTTTAACTGTGTGTAAATATGGATAATCAAATGAGCAGGTGAAATCCACAGATGATCTTTCGAAAACACACATGGAACGAGGTTTGTATGAAACTGACCATGAAGCCAAAACAGCTGAAACACACACACACACACACACACACAAAAACACACATTGCTCTAATCATTGCTCCAGATGATTCTAATAGACAATAAAAGATCTGACCAAAAAGTACAGCAGCAAACTCAGCAGTCAGCACACTTCCAAGGGAGCCACAAAATGATTTTAAATGATTAAAATTGCTTTATAATAAGCTAAAACAGCTAAAAATCAAGACATGTTTCATATTTTAGATTGTTCTTTCAACAAATGCCTTTTTTTAAGACCCAGTCAGTCAGTGTTTCATGGGCTTGGGAAATCTGTATGAGGATATTTTTCTTTTAAAATATCCTTATAGCCTATAGATTTCCCAAGCTCATGAAAAAGAATTATAAATAATTAAAATTAAAGTTAATTTCAGGGTTCGCCTTTTATGACCAAAGAATTTACATGATATTTCCGGTCATTCATTAAGTGTTATCAGTAGGCTATATCCCCCCTTCTTATATAAAAAAGTTTGAAAACAGCAGTTTTGACATTACAGAAGAAATATCTTAGCAAATTTTGTCTTGGAGTCAAAAAGATTGAGAATAGATAATAGTCAATAATACATATTTAAAACTCACCTGATAGAGGCAGCTGCAGTAATATGCTGATGAAAAACATTAGTTGTCCCTTCAGAGGTTTTGTCTAAGAAATCACTTGCTTCTTTAGATGCATAAGCTTCAATATTTCCCCACGACAGGCCTAATATAGCCTACTTAAGCTTGCATCAATAAACGGATATCCTTGCTCTATGGCGAATCAGTGCTTAAATCAGTGCTTGTACGTTGATTCCATTATTTTATGCTTAAATGATAAAAAAATACTGTTAGATTTAAAGCATGACTGGCAGAGCCTATGTTCATTATTCTTTCTTTAGTCAAACAGTTTTTTGCAGATGATTTTTACACTAAAACTAAATTAAACAGGAACTCAAACAGGAAATGGCATGCTGATGATGCAATAATTCAATAAGTGTGGAGGTTGATGGAAAAGTTATTGTCACAGTTTTTTCCCACAATACTGCATTTTTTTCTCTTTGAAAAGGGAATGAACCACAAACTAAGAAGAGCATGGAATCCCCAGAAAACAGTCCAATGTGGATGTGATTAGTATGATACCACTTTAGGGTGTTGTATAATGCTCGGGTGAACGTTTGTGACAGCACATCTTGACTCATTTCACAGTATTTGTGAGACTCAAATGTTGTGGCGCTAGTCTATAGCGCCCTCTGCTGTCAAGGCAAAACAAGCCTTATTAAATTGTCAATATGTTCATCATTTAAAACCGAACAGTGAAATTAACCAAATTAAATTAGTTTATTTCAATCAAATATTACTAAAAGGTCAATATGCGAAGAGAAGTTTTAGTGTTTAATCTCTGGTTCTCCTGGGAGTTGTAGTGGACTAGTGTAGGAGCGATTTCGGACACAGCCGTGATCTCATTTTCCTGCGCGCTGCGCCGAGGAAGGACCGATTGACTTGTGACGTAATTCCTCTGCGCCCAGACAAGCGGTGTCGTTGAGGAAAACAAATGATCCAGATCCGTTCATCTGTTGTATCGTATTATCCCTGCATATTGACTTGAATTTCTTCATAAGGGCGGATTTCACGGCGAGTATGTATTTAGTTGAGAATAGTTGACTTCAGCGGAGCTTTAGATGAAGTTTAATTCAGTTTGGAGCTATAAAACGTTTGGAATCTGAACATTATTGCTCAAACAATTACTAATTATTAATCGATTCAAACAATGTTTCTGCTGTATTCCTGTAAACTGGACAGCTGAGCGCAGTTTACCACAGATGCTTATATTTATTTATGCTTCTTAAACTCTCTTATTTATTATCTTTACAAGAGATGCACTGGTTGTGTCTCAAAACATAGTGAGCTTGCTAGTTAGACTTTTTAAGGCGTGCAGCATGTTTGGACTGCATGGGTTTGCATCTTTGTGAGCATCATAGCAGTTTGCAGAATTTTTGGGCATCAAAGGTGCAGTGGAAAAAGGTTTGTGATCCAAAAAATGCTAGACAGGTAGCTTGCTGTGTTTTGAGACACGACTATTCATATATATTGATTTATTTACTGTTTTTTGTGTGTGTTTTTTGCAGAAGGCGCTCAGTATGGCGTTAAAATCTGGAGAAGAGCGCCTGAAGGAGATGGAGGCAGAGATGGCGCTGTGAGTTTTTCACATTTCACTCATGTTCAGTTGTTCCAGCTGTTTATTTGTGTGTTTGGAGTGTGTAGAATAGAGCATTTCTGACTTCATGTATGCTGATGTTGTTGCTTCTCCTGTAGGTTTGAGCAGGAGGTGTTGGGAGGACCTGTGGCACCTACAGTGGTTGAAGCTGTTCCAGTCGCTCTGGCAATGTCAGCCGTACCCATTATCAGGCCCATTATTGGCACAAACACCTACAGACAGGTATTAAATGACTGATAACTAAAAAAAACTAATATTTGACATTGTATGTTTTTGTATGCTGGGGTGAGTGGGGTCCAAAAGACTAATTGTGAAAATGCTTTTGCATATTTTCTTTTTCTGAATTACTCATTTATTTAATTGCAAATTACTTTATTACACATTGTTATAATAAGTGAACATTGAATAAAAAATAAGACTTTAAAATTTATATTTAAAAAGTATATATATATATATATATTTTTTTTTTAAATTACAGTTATTTGATTCCTAACAACATTAATCAATTCTAACTAACTTTACTTATTATTATTTTTTGTGTATTAGGTCCAGCAGAGTTTGGATGCAAGAGCTGCCACTTTAGTTGGTCCGCCGCCTACATTTGTTGGTCCTGGTACAACTATTTCACACTCTTATTATACAGTTTAAGTAAAACTCATATATAGAAAGCAGCTGACAATCATCTGATATTTATTTGTAGCTATTCCGGCAGTAGCACCTCCTCCAATGATGCGTCCAGCATTTGTCCCGCATGTCTTACAGAGACCAGGTAATCAGGATTCCCATTATTGTGTGTGTATTTATATTCGCAGGGGCTTGAGCCACACATATATACAAGATATATATATATATATATATATATATATATATTAGTGCTGGGTTTTAATAAGTATATACATGCAAACATTTCTTAAATATACAGTACATGGATATGTGTGTATTTATATATACAAAACACAGAACACACACATATATTATCATGTAAAAATAAACCTTTATTTTGGATGCGATTAATCTTTGCTCAGCACTAATATATATATATATATATATATATATATATATATATATAATGTATGAGGCTGGGCAATATGGACAAAAAAAATCATATCAGTATTTTACGATATATGCAAAATGAATACGATATATCACAAACTTCATATACCGTCCAACCAAAAATATATATATTAAATATAATATTTTTTAATACATTTTCTATTTACAGAACATTATAGAGCCTAAAATATAATGATGCATATTTTAAAATATCCTAATGTGTTTTTTCCAGTGGGTCAGAGAATGCCACTAATGCGTGGTCCACCTCCTCAGGGCATGATAGCACCTCCTCTTCCCAGACCTCCACCTCCTCCACCCATGATGATGGCTCCACCTATGCCAGGACCTCCTCAGCCCTCCATGGGTCCAGTTGGACCACCCATGGGGCCCATGCCACCAGTGGGTATTTTCTGAATTGTAATCAGCTGTCAGGGTATTTTTTAAGGTTACTTTTTGCTTTAAAAATTGAGATGTCAGTATCACAAATGTTTTTCTAAATTAATGGCAGGTTGGAAACATGAACCCTATGCCTCCGGCACCACAGCGGCCCATGAGCCAAGCCCCTGCGAAGATCACTCCTAGTGTTATACAGGCGGCCCCCACTGTTTACACAGCACCCCCTGCCCCGAAGAGAATTGACTTCAAGAGCCAGAAACAAGCACGCATGGTAAAGTATCAACACACACAAAAGTCCATATGCTTGTTTCACTGATTTGCTTGAAAGTTCGGTGCTGATATTTTATATAGATCACACTCACAAGGTGTAATTTAAAAATATACAGTATATCCACTATAAAAAAGGTCCATGACCTTTTAAAGTCCCCCTGCAGTAAATCATTTTATCCCTTAACTCAACTTTGACAATCAAAATTACATATTGAAAGGTTTTTTCCTGTGAAAATAATTTCTTCATGCCTTAAATTGAATGCTTGAATGTAACTCTACCCCTTGCTTCATTTAGTATTGAACTATGAATATGCTAATTAGTCTCTGCCTCCACTTAATCAATCACACCAGCTCGGACTACCTGATCCACTCGGTCAGCTGTAGTAAACACAATGGCAATTAGAAATATTGGTTTAATTCAGCCATACATGTTTAAACCAGAAACTGAATCAGAAGAAGAAGAAGAGGCATGAATTATACTAGCTAAGCCCCCTCAAACGAAAGCAAGAGCACCCTCAGTTGATCCTGTAATAATGTCATTTTGATTAAACGGATTTGGTTGATGCTCCAATCACATATTTATTAATATCTTGAATGCAGTGGTTAATTTAGTCAGGATGCACTCACCGGTCAGTTTTTGTTCAGTATGTAAAGTAAAGTGTAGACGTGATGTAAATAAGAGATTCATTGTGCAGTGTTTCAGTATAATCAACTTGATTATAATGGAACAGTGAGATTGCGAACTGAGATGAGTAACTGCTTTTTAGTGATTATAAAGGGAGCTTTCTTTGCGTGCTTTCTAGGTTAAGAATAAGTATTTGAATAAAAGTCGACACATAACAGCAATTGATATGATTATAATGTTACACAAACCATGTTCCCGTTCGCCTTCTCAGAGTCAGACAGCTGTCTTCAAAAAATCAGCATCCTTAGAAATAATGATAGGAAAAGCCCCGCCCTGCACATCGAAGGGTTTTGGTTACATATTTGTGATGGTAGAAATTAGGGGCGATTTCAAACCACGTCTTTGAGACTGTCTTTGGTTCACTGCAGTTTTAAGGAGAAAATACTCAGCAATGGTGTTGACTGATGAATATGTGCATGGTTTGTTTTAAAACATATAAAAATATCACACAGACAACATGAAAAACTTTATTTTCACCACAGGGGGTCTTTAAGATTTTATCAATTTTTCATTATTTTCCTAGACCTGGAAAGCACTATTTTAATATTCATTGGCATTTCCAGGGTTTCCATGACTTTCGAAACCCTCTTATTAGCAATATATGCTTAAATAATATAATAATCAATGATACAATTGATATTTATCAGTAATAGTTAGTATTAAATGTGGATGTTAATAAACTGTGACTATGGCTGAAAAGTATAAATAATTTAGTATAAAATTAGTAAATTACATCTGTTGCCAATCAGAATTACTTTTAACAACTTGGTTTTTTGTTTTTAGTAAAAACTTTACTATTTGAATGCAACTGTAAAACCAGTTCTATGTATAGATTTAAGCCATATTTAAAAGGGATTCAACTGAATCCATATGAGAAACATTACATATTCCAGTGATATCACATGTGATAAAACAAGCTCCATTCTTCCTTTCTCTTTCTGCATGTGTTTTGTGTCCATGCTCATGGAAAATTTGGGAATTGCAGGAAAGGTTTACAAATTGTGGTTTCCACGCCTGGATAAGCCATGGAAATTCATTGGCCAGGTGCTGTGAGAACCCTGTAGGACCTATTCACTGTTTCCACAGCATCCATTTTGACATTTAATATCAAAGCACCATATGATTCATTAAAAAAAAAAAACTAGTAAGTGAGACATTTAAATCCCCTTGTGTTTCCTTTGCAATGCTTGTAATGATGATCTAAACCTTCTCTCGGCTCGTTTTCTCAGGAGGAGTTGTCAGCATTGGTGGCGGAGCAGCAGGCCGCAGTCAAGGCAGCTGGGCTTCTGGAGTTAAAGAAGGAGGTGGTCCCCGATGACAGCAAGATCGGGCCGAGCAAGCCAGAGCCTGAGCCTACACATGTAGAGGTTTAATATTAATCTTTTCAATTTGCTCAGGACATATTACACTTACAGGGGTTGGACAAAAGTCCTTGTGGCCAGAAGGATTTTTAACCATTCCTTTTCAAGAACTGTGTCCATGTCACTATGTGATGCTGCTGAAGGAAAATGATCTTAATGTTTAATGTTTCAAATTGTCTTTATATTAATTGTTTTTATTTAAGTTTTAGTACAGAGCCCCACAAATGACATGTGGACAAAAAAAATATATATATATTGTGGCCACGAATTAAGAATTCTGTTCCCACGTTTTAGTAAATCGTAACCATGTTAAATTAATTAATTCCCTCATTTTGACTAAATCAAACTAAAATAAGGGAACTAATTATTACAACGTGGCTTGCAATTTAGTAAATCGAGGGAATTAATTATTATATTGTGTGCATGATTTACTTAAAACGAGGGAACGACTTAGTAAAACATGCTGGTTAGGAAGTCGTAGGAATGAATTGTTAATTCATGGCAAAAATATGCTTATTTTTTTTCCCACGTCATGTGCAGGGCTCGATCGAAGCTTGTTTCCGGCTCAGAATAAAACCTTTTAAAAGATAATTGCGATTTTTTTCTCACAATTGCGAGTTTACATTCTGACTTTATTTCTCAGAATTGCGTGTTATAAAGTGACTTTATATCTCGCAATTCTGACTTTATAATACGCAATTCTGACTTTATATCTCAGATTTTATCTCGAGTTATAAAGTCAGAATTTCGTGATATAAAGTCGCAATTGCGTGTTATAATGTCAGAATTGAGAGATATAAACTTGCAATTCTGAGGAAAAAAGTCGGTCTTTTTTTCCTTAGAATTTGACTTTATAACTCGCAATTGCAAGTTTATATCTCTCAATTCTGACTTTATTACACACAATTGCGACTTTATATCACAAAATTCTGACTTTATAACGCAAGATAAAATTTGAGATAAAAAGTCAGAATTGTGAGATGAAAAAATCACAATTACCTTTTTTATTTTTTATTCTGTGACGGAAACAAGCTTCCATTGGGCTCTGTATTTTAGCACTTTAACTTAAAGTTAAATATATAATATTTATATTTAGTTTTATTTCAGCTTTATATCAATTAACATAAACATCATTTCTAATAGTTTTGTGTAACACTGGAAAAAGAAGGAAACGGTTAATGTAAAAGAATTCTTGATATGAATATAGTTCTAATTATTTCTTTTTTACATATGCCTAGCCTGCTGATACCAGCACAGAAGACAAGAAGAAAGGGAAACAGGAAAAGCAGAAGAAATGCATCCGGGTGGCAGCTGGTGTCACATGGGAGGACACCAGCCTATTAGAGTGGGAAACAGGTGTGTGAACATTTAGACAATAAACCTTCATTTTTTTTCTTTTCTTTTTAAAGAAGCCAAAACATATAATCTATGTCGTTCTTGTCTTCTCAGATGATTTCCGGATATTTTGTGGAGATCTGGGGAATGAGGTGAACGATGATATTCTGGCGAGAGCGTTTAGCCGTTATCCATCCTTCCTGAAGGCGAAGGTTGTTCGAGACAAACGCACTGGGAAAACAAAGGGCTACGGCTTCGTGAGTTTTAAAGATCCCAATGATTATGTGCGCGCCATGAGAGAAATGAACGGTGAGTTAATGAGGATAATATAATGCAGAAAAATACAATTAATTAAATTTGCATATACATTACTGTTCAGAATTGTGGGGTCATTTTTTCCCTAGTATTATATTTTTTAAATTAATACTTTTTTTCTGCAAGGATGCATTAAAATTGATCAAAAGTGACAGTAAAGACATTTATAATGTTTCAAAACATGCTGCTCTTTTGAACTTTCTGTTCATCAAAGAATCCTGGGGGGGGTTAAAAAATCCACAAAAATATTAAGCAGCACAACTGTTTTCAACATTTTCAACGTTTTCACCCAAAAATGAAAATGATGTCATTAATGACTCACCCTCATGTCGTTCCAAGCCCGTAAGACCTCCGTTCATCTTCGGAACACAGTTTAAGATATTTTAGATTTAGTCCGAGAGCTTTCTGTCCCTCCATTGAAAATATATGTACGGTATACTGTCCTTGTCCAGAAAAGAAATAAAGACATCATCAAAGTAGTCCATGTGACATCAGTGGGTTAGTTACATTTTGGTCCAAAAATAACAAAAACTACGACTTTATTCAGCATTGTATTGTCTTCCGGTTCTGTTGTGGATCCGCTTCAGTGACGCTGATGACGTAAGACGCTGCTGACGTGTTATTTGCAAGTCTTCCTCTGTGTGGAAATCGAACGAAGCTCGGGCGCACCAGACACACGTCAGCAGCGTCACTGAACGCGGATCCACAACAGAACCGGAAGACAATACAATGCTGAATAAAGTCGTAGTTTTTGTTATTTTTGGACCAAAATGTATTTTCGATGCTTCAAAACATTCTAACTAACCCACTGATGTCACATGGACTACTTTGATGATGTCTTTATTTCCTTTCTGGACAAGGACAGTATACCGTACATATATTTTCAATGGAGGGACAGAAAGCTCTCGGACTAAATCTAAAATATCTTAAACTGTGTTCCGAAGATGAACGGAGGTCTTACGGGCTTGGAACGACATGAGGGTGAGTCATTAATGACATCATTTTCATTTTTGGGTGAACTAACCCTTTAAAGGATTTCTGAATGATCATGTGACACTGAAGACTGGAGTAATGATGCTGAAAATTCAGCTTTGCATCACAGGAATAAATTCTATTTTAAAATATATTTGCATAGAAAAGTTATTTGAAATTGTATTGTTTTTACTGTACTTTTTTTTTAATCCAATAAAAGCAGTCTTGGTAAGCATAAGAGACTTTAAAAATGTTTTACCGCCCCCAAACTGTTTTTAACATTTTATTGGATAACAAAACAATGAGCAAACACCAAATTAGCCTCACTAAACACATTTTTAATGATCTCCAGGACAATTTATTTTTGAAAAAGTCTGAAGTCAAACTCAGATCTGTATCCAGCACATCTGGAACTGGAAAATTCACACTCTCTTGTCTTTGTCTTTAGGGAGGTATGTGGGCAGCAGACCCATCAAACTGAGAAAGAGTTCATGGAAGGACCGCAATCTGGAAGTTGTGCGTAAGAAACAGAAGGAGAAAAAGAAGTTGGGACTGAGATAATCCATCTACACTGAAACTGTGGACTTGATTTGTGTGATCCAGGACATGTATAACGAGTAGGAGTCAGCCACACTCCTCCATTAGTTACAAACAAACGACTGTCAACTTCCCATATGGCCCTTATTACTAATAAATTACATTTATTTCCATGTGTATTATCACACACTGACCTCTCCCTCTCTCACTGCATGTTGTAAAAATCTTTCACTTGTCCAGAATGCTTCAAGAGAGATTTTTAAACGTATGAAGTGTGGTTATGAAACTGGTTTGGATATTGGTTTTGTATTCCCCCCATGTCACAAACATCTAACTTTAAAGTTCAGGCGGCAGTTACATTTGTTGTTATACCAGGTGGATGTTTGAAGTAATATGTGTAAAAAAAAATGCAAATCTTTTCAATAAACTGGAGTTTCTTTAGTTTCAATTCTGACCTGTTTATTAAATCTTGAATGCCTCAACTTGTGATTCTGAAAGCAACCACCAGATGGCTGCGCAAAGTTATGTATGATACATACTTCTTTGAACCTCTTGTAAACGTTAATACACATAATTATAATGTAAAGACATGATGACAAAATGACCATCTATTATTTTTTTGTGAAAAGCTCTCATAGTCACTGTTGATAGGAAACCAAAAGGTTTTCTCTCTAACCACAAACGCCCACTTGCATGTGCTTCTAAAAGACTCGTTTCCTAAAGCTGAAAAAAGCAGAAATAGCTCGTGCATCAATCTGACTAACAAACATCTGAGAATATACACACATCACAACACCAGGAGAGAATGCACCGTAGAGCCACAAGTGAGTTTTTAAACTCTTAATCAAAATTAGGACAGCTCTTCAGTTTATTTGTAATGTCTGATTGTTTTCAGGAGCCTGTTTACAAACGTACTTGTTCTGTTTGTACTCGCTCTCTTTATGCTTTCACATTAATAGGTCTGTTTATTTATAAAAGTCATTTCCTTGTCTATCTGTTAACATTTCATATTCGGTTGTGTAGTGTCTCTTTTCACTAATTCATGTTGAGATGGTTTTACAGACAGTGTTTGTGCATCCTTCAGATTTGCTCCTTCAAATAAAGTGATGTGTTATATAAAAGCTCAAAATATATGTAATTAAAAATTGTCCTTTCTTAAAAGTTCGGTGGTACATGATGGTATCAGACGATAATGTCATGGTACTGAAAAGTTGCCATATTAATGTTCTACAGTTCCCTACAGTAGAGTATGGTATATTTCACAGTACTTTTATGTGAGAGGTGGTGCATGTTCAAAAACATTAATTTGATTGTACTCGGATATGCCTGAGTAGCCTACTGACTATGCAACAATTATGTGAATTTTGATATAGACAACAAAATACTTATTGATTACCATATCCATGTACTATGGTAGCCCATATGGTATTCCAAGGTACTTCAAAGAATAGCGTATCATTTGAATAATAGTGACTGTTGATTACCATATATTTACTATGGTATTATGGTAGGCTATTTTTTTTAATACCAAGCTACTTAAAAGAAAACCATGGTACTATCATTTTAAATGTCCGTGTTTGCCATAACAACATATACCACACAAGGGGGGTTAAAGTAGGGTCTCGGTAAATTCTTGCCTTCATTATTTTGTTGGCAACTGGTTGGCAACTACTGGATGACGATTGCGCGCCTCCGCCCATTGATCAGCGGCGCGCTCCAGGCTTCCTTTTGTCCAACGGGCCACCTCAGTGGAACATTCCATTCTGGAAAAGAGGGGAGTACAGCTTGGTTGTCTTTCCTAAAGTTTGACTTTATACAACAATACAGCGCTGCTATCACACCCGGCGTAGACAGCTATATTAGATTCTACATATTTTGCAATGCAACGATATATCTCGTTAAAAAGGTCCTCGGTCGTGTTTGGGTGAAGCGAGGGCACCCGTAAGTTGTTTTGGGAGCGGCGAAGAACCCCTCAGTTCTCCCAGCAAACAGTGAGATGAGATGGGCGGGAGAACACGCGGGGACGATGCTGCTGTTCCGGGGAATTTGATCGATTTGAGTCTCCTGTCTGAGTAAATTATTTTTGGACGTCACATTAGTGACAATATGTATCTGTGCGGGATTTGTGGAGTTGTGTGAGGACGCGCAGGACATATTTCCCTTCTCCTATTCCTCCTTTGGCTGTTTATTTGGGGCTCTCCACTCTAACGTCTCTCAGTCTCTGGCGTCCGGTGGTGCTTTTGCGCGATCCAGGTCATTAACACACTATTGCGAAATAAAACCAGGATGTAAGGAAAAAGCGTTGATGTGGGAAGAAACTTTGGAAACGCATCCTGATCCAAACACGGAGCCCTGCTGGTCCCTCCCGTCTAAGCTGGAGATAGGGATGGTGGTAAGTTATATTTCTGTATTATTTAAAACCTTCACAATCAACCTCAGTGTTTATTGGTTTTCCACAACAGGCCATTTCAATTGCCTCCACTTTCCCTCACTGATGGAGTTCGTTGTACAGATGCAGTTGTTGCCATTAGTTACAAGATCAGCATCAGCAACACACTGCATCTGACAAACTGCTATTGTCCCTCATCTGATGTTGCTAGAAAGTGGTTCACTGTTTTTTTGTCGGGTTTGAGCCCCTCCCTGTTAACCATTCCCACCCAGCCAGCCCAGCACTATTCCACTGGGAGTACAGCTTCTTTACTGGGTATAATTTCATTTATCTGCCATTGTGATGTGCTCATCATCAGTAACTGTTTCAATATGCATATGCTTCATCTTTTGTTTAGCTTCATCAAAGAGACCATCCTGATCTAACAAAGACATGTCCTGAAACTCCTTGTCCCCTCTTGAATACGGTATTCCAGGTGGCAGGATACATGCATTTTTAGACATTCTACAAAGGGTATTTGAGTCGTCTAGACTAATGTTATAGATCTGATTAATGTTTGCTCAGTGGTTTGTTTAAAAGCAGTGGACCTGCCGGTTCTTCTGGAGACAAACTAAATCACAAACACACTCCGTTTGTTCATGCATATGGCTTGACTTCTTGGGAAAGCACTGGCCTGTGTTAAAGCTTACTCAGTCAACATTGGCTAAGACTAGTCATCGGTGGAAATGTAATAACGTGTAGCTAAAAGTCTTTGTACATCACCACAAAGAGTTGCAATAGCTTAAGGGAAATTCTATGATTTCGACATGTTAAAAAGGTGGGATGATAACATTCATTAGGGATATGTTTACACAACATCGATATAGGCCTACTAAAAACTAGGGCTGCAACTAACGACTAGGCTATTTTAATAGTCGACTAGTCACCGACTATTGAAACGATTAGTCGACTAATCGAATACTTATTACAAATTTTCTAAAATTGAGCATGAGATTGCTTTAATTCTGTGGAAAATGATAGTAAACACAAGAAAGAAGGGGGTACTTCAATGAAAAATGCATATTTTATTGAACTTTGCTGCTGATAGGCTGATTCATACTAAAAGTAAATAAAAATGCCCTGTCTAAAACCAATTAGGCACAGTGCTCGGTCAGTAGGACGTAAATACATAATTAAAGAAACTCTATCATTTTTATAAAGGACAAGCACATTTGTTTTATAAGAAAAAATAAATTAAAATCAAGTAAACATTTTCTTCCTGTAAACCAGGGGCAGGCACATTAGCAGCAATAAAACAGTCATTTAAAATACTTTTGTCAGGCACAGTCGGGCATAACGTTAAATCCTTTTTTCTTTTCTTTTTTTTTTTACCGAAAATACGCTTATAAAATGTACAATGTACATCCAAAACAAAAAGTATTGGCTTCCATGTTATTTAAATCTTACCGAGGTGAGTCAAACTCCGTTTCATTCAACTGTCCGAAGTGCTTTCTTTTTAAATGTTCGTGCATCACCGAGGTGGTGCCGTGATGCGCAAGGACTGCTTTGCAAACCATGCAGGTAATCTTTTTATTCGCCGTATCCAGGCTAAAATGCTCCCAAACTTTAGATGTTTTGGTACGCGCAGCTGCTGCGTTGGACGCCGCCAGAAGCTAATGCGCATGTGCGACTCTCGGCAGAGATTGTAGTTTATGAAGAGAGATGCCTCGGTCGGAAAAAAACATGTCTGACGACAACTTCGACAATGAAATTCATTGTCGACTATTTCTATTATCGATTTTTGTCGACAACGTCGACGAATCGTTGCAGCCCTACTAAAAACGTAAAAGTTTTTCTTAGCGTTTTTCGTGTACAGACGACAATGTTGTTAAAATGAGCCCCTATCTGTGAAAACGCTGTATTATTCATGCCAGGCCAGTAGTTGGCGATGTCACTTCGTAAAGAAATCGTCTATAGACTGAACATGTAATACGCATGGCCGTCACCATTTTCACAAATTTGAGTTTTTGTAGTTTACACAGAGACGATAATGGTATTGTTTTCAAAAACTTGCACTTTGAAACCCGTTTTCAAAAGTTTGAGTTTTCAGGCCCCCAAAACGCTGTGGTCGTGTAAATGAACGGCCAAAACACATAAAGAAGTTTTCTGTTTTAAGTGGAAAGCAGTGTTGCGTAAATGGCCCTTAACCACCAACTAACCAAATTTGTTTGTTGTGTCATTTAGCTGTGGAGTTTCTTCTTTTGCCTGAATCTATTGGCTTAAACTGTTAGTTTTTCATCTGTACATTTAGTCAGTTTACACACACACACTCTCTCTCTCTCTCTCTCTCTCTCTCTCTCTCTCTCTCTCTCTCTCTCTCTCTCTCTCTCTCTCTCTCTCTCTCTCTCTCTCTCTCTCTCTCTCTCTCTCTCTCTCTCTCTCTCTCTCTCTCTCTCTCTCTCTCTCTCTCTCTCTCGCTCGCTCGCTCGCTCTCATGTGTTTTCAAACCATTACGACTTTCTTTCTGCTGTGGAACACCAAAGGAGAATAATATTTAAAGAAAACAATGGAAGTGGATGGGGATCAGTGACTGTCAAGCAATCCACACAAAAGGTCACAAGTCAAGTTATAAAGTTATAAGACTAAAACATTCAGACTAAAATTTAAAATCTTGCTAGCCAGCCGTGGTCTCTTTCATTGCATGGCAAAAGTAGCTTGGACATTCACAGAAGAAATTAACAGCAGAAGGAAAGTCTTACTGAAAGATGCAAGGATGAGCAAATGATGACAACATTTTTATTTTTAGGTGCACTGTTTATTTAAATGCACAGTAAGTAATTTCTGAGAAACGCTGTTGAAAATTTAAATCAACACCTAAGCAAACAGTATTGCAAATATTTGCAGTAAGTGGATTGGACCGATCCACAGAGGACCAAAAAACTCTTGTAGCCAATCGGCAATGGGGGCATATGATGGGGTGAAGAGATAGTAAGCAAGATAGACATTTGCAGAAAGATTGTAAAAAGAGAGATGGCTGAGGTATTACCAAAGAGGCAATGGTCAGAGGAATATAATTGGAAGAAGAAGGGTTACGATCAGACAAGAGCTAGGACCTATACGTGTAAAATATTGGAAAAGCTTTCCCGTGCTGGAAAGACGTGAGAGAGCGGCAAGGCCTGAAAACAAATACAGAGGTTGCTTTGTTTCTGTTCGATACGTGAGTAACATTGGTTTTTGCTTTTTACAGAACCTGTTGTATGCTGTTGTTGTTGATTCACCCATTCTTGCGCGAGCTGTCTAATGCGCCGGCTGTAGTGGTTGCCTTTGTTGCATAGCATGCTCATTATTTTGGGAGCTGAACAGTGAAGGGAGTTTGTTTGTTTGGGTGTCGATTTCAAATATCAACATTTTTTTTCTCAGAAATTGGTTACTGCAACATTAAGCTGTCTAAGGTTTAAGTAGGGCTAGGTGAAAAAAACGATAACGGTAATTATCGCAATATAATTTTCCTCGGTAAAATGATAACCAGATAATGATAACAACTTTTTTTTTTTTGGCCATATCGCCCAGCCCTAGTTTTAAGTCCATAAGAAGTGAATTCCTCTTTGTTGATTTGATATCAGTGTTTTGTTAAGGTTGGGATTAATAGGCATGGTCAGATCTGGAACAGTTTACAGAGAAAACTCATGACTAGCGCGAGTGAGACACTGGGTGTGATGAGGCAGTTGGAGATCAAGGTGTTTAATTACCGCCACAGCATCCTGGTCTGGTGGAGAGTGTGTGTGTGGGAACTTGGCAGTGTGGACGTTCCTGTCTGCAAGATTTACGATGGATATTTGGGAGTCAGAAAGCCATTCTTTTTCATTCTTGTGACTGCATTGTTTGGATTTTCTTGACACTGGCAATCGTTTGGCAGCGAGTGCAGTGGAAATCAATACAGTTTGACTCTAATGTGGTCTAAAGTTCCTCCTTAATGTTAAATTTCTAGGTAAAGCTTGGCACAGCCCACGTGTACACTATCTTGAAGACCAGGCACAATTTACTCGTTAATATTTAAAGAGCATAGGCTGTATTCCAGAATACATTTACTTTATATAATTGACGAAAGCTTAGATATTAAATTAAGGTTTCCAGTGCAAGCTTAGAGGAATGGTTCACTCAAAAATTACAATTGACGTTATTTATTCTTGTCTTTGGAAATTTGGAATCTTTACACAACTCTTTTTCATATTATAAAATGCACTTGAGTCAAGTTTATATTGTTTTTGGAGCTTGACAACTATGAAATGTTGGTGTATGGAAAAAAGCTGCATTTAATGTCATTCAAACATTTTCCTTTGTGTTCCAAAGAAAATATACCTGCTTTTAGGTTTAGAACAAGTAAATATAAAGTATTAATGGAGTAAATATTAGGTATAATAATAGTTCACCCAAAAATGGAAATTTTGTGGTTCCAAACCTGCATGAGTTTCTTTTTCTGTAGAATATAAAAGAAGATATTTTGGGTAACCAGACAGCTGATGGCAGCCATTGACTTCCATAGTAGGAAAAAAATTACTATGGAAGTCACCGTCAACTGTCTGGTGGTTACCAACATTCTTCAAAATATCTTCTTTTGTGTTCAACAGAAGAAAGAAACTCATACAGATTTGGAACGGGTTTTCATTTCTCGGGTGGACTATCCCTTTAACTTGTTTTAATCGCATAGATGACCTGTCAACACTGTTATGTGATGTTTATATATCTGAAAAAAAATTATTTGATCTTTCAATGGCAAAGCCCATTTGGAACCACAAAGGAAGGATGCAAATTAAAAGGAGCCTATCAATATGCAAATACAGCCCCACACGGAGACATGAATAGAGCATCACATGCTCATAACCTCAGAGAACATGCTGTTTGCATCAGAGACAGCTGTGTTACGCAACCTGCGCCTCCATCCTTCACTGCAACTTGGGCTGCTGCAATTACATAAAGATCTCATGTATGTTAAATAGAGAGGGCTGAGAGAAAGGGAATAATGCCCGCCAATCTTCATTTCCATCATTATCTCATCCGTTTCCTGTTTACTGTTCGAGTCCTGTGTCTCTCAGACACGTCCCCCAACTGCTCTTTTCTCCTAGTATGTAAATGTTGCACATCTATCTAGTGCATTCTATGTTTTGCAGTTGCATCACTTGGATTACATATTGAGGTTTTATATGAAGGTTCATTTAGAGATGAACAATGAACTCACAATTTGCTGTTGTATTGGTGGTAAATGATAGGGGTGTAACAATATATCGTGTCACAATATATCGCAATACAAAAAAGCAACAATATGTATCGTGGATAGTGACAATATGTATTGTGTATAGTTCACCCAAAATGAAAATTACAGTGTGAGACAAAATTAAAGTTTACAGAGTTTCAGTGTCAATACTACATTAAACTATGTTGAATATAATGTATGCAATGGGGTAATATTTGTGGGTCCTGATAATGCAGTGTTTCCGCTACATTCATTCTGCCGTGGTGGGCCGCCACACCTAAAATCATCCCGCCACGGCTGCAGCTTCTCGGTCCGATGTGTTATTGTTAAGCCCCACTAAAGGCATACAAAACATTGTAAAGCACCATAAAGTTTCCGCACTATATTCCAAAACTTCTAAAGTCATTAAATAGCATCATGTGAGGTAAAAATGAATATTTAAGTCGTTAAGTTAAAGTTAATGGAAACTCATCCTCGGTCATTCTCCATTCAGCATTCAAACAGCGCGTCGCGTTCGGTTACGACAGTAACACGACGACAGTCTCTTCAAGATCAATGTTCCCATTATTATACTTTATTTGTAGATAAAGGTCTATAGTTTGCATACAATTACTTTATCTTGCTGGAGTTTATAGCGCTTTCCATCATATTCTTTTCCCCCGGGTGTCTGTTACTACAGCACTAGAGTAGAGAGCACTATGAATTGTTCTTCATGCCCACTGTAACTGAAATTTAAAACTGTTAAAAGAAAAGGCTTAAATAAACTGTTGCATATATATATAATACATTAAGCATAGATAGATATAATCTCTTCGCTTTGTGCTTTGAACTTTTCAATGCGAAGCGCTTTGCGCTGTGACTTCGCGTTGCTTGAAGTGCATCATTCTGCGCACGGGATGCGCATAATCGCTTGCCGCTCTGGTTGGGGCCTTTCATGTTGGGGAGGTTTAAACACCTGGGGTAAGGGGGCGTGGCCAATGGGAATATCACTCATGGGCCACGCCCCCTCCCCCTGGCGAAATGGGCCTGCCACCACGGCTGGAAAAAATCCTAGAGGAAACACTGTAATGTCAAATGTCTTATGGTACCTGTAAAAAGTGGCCTACATTATTTTAAATGTATCTAGTCAGTGACAGAGTGCAAGCATATTCATCTAAAATAATTCTGTATTTTCAGCTTCAGAATCATGAATATTTTTATTCTGGTGTCCCCATTGTCATGTGCATTGGGTTACCAGCACCAAGTCCAAGCCTATTCATTTACACCCACAACCAAATTTAGCATTTTAAATTTAATCAACAGTACATTTTTTGTTAACCTTTTATCATATGTTTTGGCCTATTTTTTTACAGTCTATGGTTTTGGCGTATCGCAATAATATCGTGATATGTATCGAAGCGTGACATAAGGGTATTGTTACACCCTAGATGACGTACACAGGTGTAGAGCTGGTGCTAAGGAGATGGTTATGTGGTTTAATCTTCAGGAAAAGTTAAATTTGTAGTTCATGCACATGATGTTAGAGATTCCTTTGTTTTAGATTTTGACATCTTAAATTTAGTCAACCTCATGTTACTCCAAACCCATATGATTTTCTATCTTCTGTGAAACAAAACAGGTTAGGCAGAATGTTTATGCATGTTTTTCCATGCAACAGAAGTACTAGCCAAGTTTCATCCACAAACAAAGTGAAAATGTTTGTGAAATTTCCAGTCTGTCTCCATCCAATTGGCCTGATAAAATGGTGTGCATAATGAAGTCATCCAAATTGTCGTCTAGGTTTTGGTGTATCGCAAAAGAAATATGCCATTGTCGAAGTTTTACTCTGGATTGTAACAACTAAAACTGATTTCGTTCTGATTTTCTATTTTGTTCTGCTAAACATTTTGTTCTTTTTTTTTTGTCCTTTGAATTGTTTGTAATTCCTGCAAGAAAAGCTGCCTCAAAATCACTTGACTCATTGCGTGATGTTCATGGGACCGTAAAAATACTTACCGTACTTATTACGGTTCAGAATTTAGATTTTATTAGGCCATTTCCGTGTATGAAGTCCAAATTGATTTTAAGGGTGCTTTGATCAGTATTTTTTGGGACAGATTATCGATTACTGATCAGTGGAAGCAGTATTGGCTTGGGGTGTAACGATACACTCATGTCATGATTCGACACAAATCATGATAATGAACTCACAATACAATACTATCACAATATTTTAAGTCAAAAAAAATAAAGAAGAGTTTTTTATTATTACTTTATTATTATTATTTTTAAAATAATATTGTTTTATTTTATTATTATCAGGACCCACAAATATTCCCCCATTGCATTACTATACATTATACTCCACATTATATATAGTAGTATGTAGTAATGCCACTGAAACTCCTTAAACTTAAATTTTTTTCTCATGCAGTACTCCCACTTTCAATGCGGGCATTCATTGGATCTCTTACACAGACTCTCCCGGTGTTCTCTGTCCCATTTCTCCCGCTAATAATGCACTGTACATATAGGAATAAACCATCTAAAACGCTTTGAATAATCTTACTACTAAAACGAAATGGTGATATGGTGATTTAAATGATGTTTGCGCTTTCACTTTGAGGAGTGCCGTTCCAGCGTGTGTGCTTCAGATGATCAAAGCAATATATATAAGCACTAAGCAGATATTTTAAAGAATGTTGGTATTCAAACAGTTAACGGTAGCCATTGACTTCCATAGTAGGAAAAAAAATACACCATGGAAGTCAATGGCTACCGTTAACTGTCTGGTTACCAACATTCTTCAAAATACCTTCTTTTGTGTTCAACAGAAGAAAGAAACTCATACTGGTTTGGGACAACAATTTTTGGGTGAACTATCCCTTTAAGCATCTGTGTTTTAAATGGAGAACTAATATTTCATTCACATGAATTATTGAGCCCTGTAGCTGGCCTACAGTTATTCTACATCACCAAAATGAGCGTCTGAGTGGCGTATTCATCTCTGTGCCAGCAAGCCTGTGATGTCATTGTAGCTTTGTATTTCTCTTGTCTTCATTCTGTGCAGTGATTCTGTGCTTTACATTGCTCTTGCCTTAGGTTTGTGTCTGGGCTTCAAACTCGGAAGAGTATTTTAGATCTTAACAAAAGAGACAAAGGAACAAAGTGAACTTAGTGTTTGAAATGGTGCTTGTGTGATGGTGTTTTATATGTACTGGAGTTCTGCGAGGCTTTCGCAGATTTTCGTCAATTTATCTTATGTACTAAAACCTAGTACAGTTTTATAAGTAAACACTGACTAAATAACAAAGATATGTTGTGAATCTTTATTTTTTTAACCACTGATATCTTGAGAGCAGACATGCATAAAATTGCCTAAATATTTGCAAACATATTACGAAATATATATTTTTATGAACAAATTGTCATAATAGAAAACAGAAACCATGCATAATAAGAGGGTTTTAGTAGATTGTGGAAATTAACCAATGGGGAACTACACCGAATGATGATTGGCCAATTGGACACAATTATTGACCAATGTCAATAATCTAAATATGGCCAAATAGCAGCCAATATTTTTGTCTCACTAATCTAAAATATTCCCAAATTACAGGTTTTGTCTGAATTATTTTGTAGAGGGTTAAACTTAACTTAATTGGCAAAGTTGGCGTCCATTTCAAAATATAAAGAAAAAACAATTTCATAGTTTCGGTGGTGATGTGGATGCACTAAACTAAAAAGTGCACAAAACCTTTCTCATTTTCTGACAATATAGAATCTAGATTGTGTTTTTCTCAATAATAAAGTGTCAGTCAGATTTCTTGTTAGCAGGTTCAATTCCAGTGTTGCAATTAAAGTCTTTGTTTTATTGTTAATTTTTTACAGATAATATCAGTTATAGCCTAAACCTCAAGACATAGAAAATCCCCATTATAATCAGTAATTTTGCCATTTGACAATTGTGAATTAATTTAGTACAAGTCATGAAAGAACGTTGAACTAGATTAGTGGTAAATATTTCTGTGGTATTACTTATTTCATACTTATTTCATTATTCTTGAGCAGACACAGCTGTGCCAGTGACCTCTTTCCCAGGCTTAAGTTAGATATGAGCTCTGATGCCCCCGGGGCAAATGACACAGAATCAGTTCAGCCACTAGAATCATTCTGCCCTGTCAGCCCACATTTTCTCATAGACTGTGTGTGAGCCTCATTCTTGAACACATCTTTAGATTTTCTCACTGAATCTCATAGAGTATTCTTGGGGATGAAGATGTCGTTCATTTTATTTATATTCTAGTCTTCAAGAAGGATGGTGTGATAATTTTCGTAGTTGGTGATTATCGGGCCAGTTCTGCATTGTTCTTACATCCTTGTTTTTATGCCTTGGTTACTTAAACATTTGGTTTTTCTGTTATGTTTTAAACAACATAGTTTTTAAGTATTAAAAGGCTGATTAATTGAGGCTAAGTGTTAATAGGTCCCGGGTTAACATGATATACTTTTCAATAGTTTGGGGTCCATAATATTTGTTTTTGAAAAAATGTTTCTAATTCTCACCAAGTCTGCATTTATTTGGTTAAACATATAGTAAAAATAGAAATGATTATTGAACAGTAAAATTAAACTGTTTTCAGTTTGAATATATTTTAAAATGTACAGTGAACAAAATTATAAATGCAATACTTTTGTTTTTGCCCCCATTTTTCATGAGCTGAACTCAAAGACCTAAGACGTTTTCTATGTACACAAAAGGCCTATTTCTCTCAAATATTGTTCACAAATCTGTCTAAATCTGTGTTAGTGAGCACTTCTACTTTGCCGAGATAATCCATCCACCTCACAGGTGTGGCATATCAAGATGCTGATTAGACAGTATGATTATATTGCACAGGTGTGCCTTAGGCTGGCCACAATAAAAGGCCACTCTAAAATGTGCAGTTTTCCTGTATTGCACCCCCCCCCCCCCCTCCCCCCCCCCCCACACACACACACACAATATTTGAGAGAAATAGGCCTTTTGTGTACATATAAAAAGTCTTAGATGAGTTCAGCTCACGAAAAATGGGGGCAAAAACAAAAGTGTTGCGTGTATAATTTTGTTCAGTGTAATTTATTCCTTTGACGCAAAGCTGAATTTTCAGCATCATTACTAACTTCAGTGTCACATGATCCTTCAGAATTCAGTCAATTTAGTACTCGCGTGCTGTTTTCTGTGTGCGTACAGAGAGCTGTCTTAGACACGGCTCTCTGTGTGCGCACACAGAAAACCGTACGCAAGTACTGAATTGAATCTCTTTTGTGTGGTCTTGCACTAGTCCTGCCAATATTTTCAAATGGTCAAAGTTCTTTACAAACAATATGCAACTAATCAATTCGTTTTCTACTTTGGACACATAGCCTGCAATCGAACAGCTACAAATGAATGAACTTTAATAGTTTTTTCCTGGAAACAGGGTTCCCGCGGATCCTTAAAAAGTCTTAAAAAGTCTTAAATTAGATTTTTAAAATTTAAGGCCATAAAAAGTCTTATAAAGTCTTATTTTTACTTATGAAAGGTCTTAAATTTTAGATGACACTTTGACTTAGACATATCTAAAAGCTTTCCAAATTAAAACCATCTAATTAGCGTACGTATTTTTATTTATTTATTATTCTATCTTTGTGGATTTGCTAGTTCACGTGACATTTCGCGTCACTCGCGAGTCGCGGCAGCATAACTGTCTCCTGCACGCGAGAGGAGAGAAGGAGACGAAAGGTCGTAAATGTCAGTTCAGTTGTAAGTTCATTCTTTATGTGCGTATGGTGTGCGATGTGTATTGTCTTTTATGATATTGTAATCATTGTTTTAACAATGTACGAGGCACTGCGAGCTGACATCGCATTTCTCTCGTGCTTTCACTGCGTGATGTGTGCAGTGTAACTGTTATGTCCCCAAGTTAGTTTTTGTCTTATATTTATATCATATTATGTTCTTATATTAGAATTTCACATCAGAAAGAGTGCCGTTTTCCCGTGCACAATTCCAATTGTGATATTTATGTTATACAACAGTTAAATTAACAATAGGTTAACATTGAGTTACTTTTTAGACACAATATTGTCAATATTGTTTGTTTTCCCTTTATTTCGCCGACTATAATTTCAAAATGAAACCGTAGCAGAGTCTCAATGCAACCGACAGCGATGATTTCTTGACTGAAATCCGCGTTTTGAACGAATCACTTGCTTCTTTCCCGAATGAATCAGCCGTTTGAACGAATCGGTTGAATGAATGACTCCCTCAACTCACTTATTAAGACAGTGATTTGCCGCTGCGGTTTCATATTTAAAGTACCCTTTAAATAAAATGTTAAAATTAGAAATCATTTCATATTTAAATATTGAATATTGATTTAAAAATATATATCTCATAGCTTTATTTATGCAGTTGTAAATGGAGTGTAAATAAATTAATGCCACTTCTGATGCCGCTTCTGTCACCTCTGCACTGCAAAGATGGATTTTGATTGAATGATTTAATTTGACTGTAACAGTGGTACTGTATGATTATTATATAATTAAGTATTATTGTATAATTACTGTATAATTTAATTTGAATGATAGTATTTGACATTAAAGGTGATGCATAACTCTAAATAAGTTTAGAAAAAATGTCCATATATAGGTGAAAATGCCCCTGAAAAAATTAATTTAAGGTGGCAAATATTGCCCCTTAATTAAAATATTAATTTCTGTCACTGCTGTGAACTGACCACTGCATAGAATATGAAAAATATGAATATCTTCGTGAGTCAGCTGTCAACAACAGACCTAAACCAGCCATGGCACCAGCACAAAAACACAATCAGTAAAATATCATCTACGTTGATAATATCAAGATATATTTTTGTCAATACTGCACAGCCCTAATGTACGGTATTAATTTTGATTTCTTCAGGTCTTAAAAAGGTCTTAAAAAGCCTTAAATTTGACTTTCAAAAGTGTGCAGGAACCCTGTGGAAAACAATGACATGATTTCGACAATGAAGAACTTTTCAAATCAATATTTTGATCTTGTGCTTGAATCTGAATGGTTAAAAATCGCTTGATTGTTTAAATTGATGAGACTTAAAAACCCGTGCAAATGATAAACTCTCATGACAACGCAGCACTGGCCCAATTGCGCAAGTGACAATTCCGTCAACTGTCTCGAGCGTCTTTCACGCTGGCCCCGACCCCCGAGCCATCGGGCAGTCCTTATTGAGCCCTGTTGTTTATAGCTTACAATATGGAAGTATAGGCCTATCTCTTCTCTCTCGGCTCATGTAAACTCTCTTCTCTGTGAGGGTATGTTGCATTTTCTTCGGTGGGTTTATGTTGTGGTTCAACCTCTCGTCACACTTCTCAGAGTAAAATGTTATGCCCTTGAGGTCTGCATGTTTAGCACATGAAGGAAATCGTGAGGTTTTTTTGGTCTTTTCCCACAGCCTATGGACTCCAGAGTCTGTTTCAACACCATCTTAAGTTTCAGCCTCCAAGTTTCCCATCACGTCATAGCCGTGCATTTGCTACTGCGTTCAGCATGGAGCGGTTTCGCATTCCTTGCTACACTTCATTTATCTGTGTTTTATTTTGAATGAATGAAGTAAAAGCTCTAAAACAGTCGCAGGTCTTGTAAAAGCAGCTGCTTTGAACTCGTGCCCGGAGGAACTTTGCCAACACAAATGGGCTTTGCCCATCCCCACCGCTACATGCATTGCATACATCAGTTCAGTATGTAGCTCTCTTGTGGATGCTAACGTGGTCACTTGTGAGTGTAATGATGTTTAACACCCTGACATTCATTTCACACAGTTAATAATAGTTTACCCCAAAATAAAAATGTCTCATGTTGTTCCAACCCTGTATTTCTTCTTCTTTGCAACACAAAAAGAGAAGTTAGCCTGAATAAGCGAGCTTATAAGCTTTCTTGTTGCCATGCAATGAAATTGGATGTTTATTTATAGTGTCAATAATTTTTTTTTTTTTTTTTTTTTTTTGTGAACATCATCAACTTTTGATGTATGGAAAAGAGCACGATGAATATTCTGCCTAATAGCCCATTTTGTGTTTCACAAAAGAAATAAAAATTAATATTGGTGTCAAAATAAGTTAGATAAAAATAAGGAAGATAAGTAAATGGGTAAATAATTTTTGGATAAACTATTCACTTATTTTGACATTACTATTTGATTTTACTAATAGTCTCAGTAAACGACAGAAAAAGACTTTTGTAATGCATTATTTATAAATCAAATCCAGATGGGACTTTAACAAAATAATTATAGTAATACTAGTAATAATAGAAATACTACACTAATAATAATAATAACACTGATGATATAATAATTTTTAAAAAATTGTTTATTTATTTTTGCTTAAAGGATCTAAATACTTTAAAACTGGCAAAAAATATAATTTGAAAGTCTCTCATTCAAACTTTTAGACAAAAATAGTGATTTAAACTATTTTAATCTGAAGACAACTTTCATCCTATTACAATCTGCCTTTACTCTGTCAGTGTTTTACACTGTTTTATTCCATTGGCACTTATTCACTTCAATATGCTCATGCAAACAGACAAACGCTTTGTCTAACTGCAGAGACTTCTTCTCTCCTAGCCTCTCTCCATCATTTCCTCATTTTTTTGTCGTCTTTTCTTCCTCCTACACTCACGTGGCCCCAGCTGGGATGCAGAGAGAGTGTTTAGTATGCCAGCAGCGCTTCTGGGCCTTCCTGATTCTCCATAGAAAGCAGGACAGAACGTGAAGAGGGGGGTTACAACGCCACAGTGGACTGTGGGAGCAGAGTTTCTAAGATCCGCTCCAGGAATGTCCATGATTCATTTGACCTTGCTTTTACCCAATCCCCAGTTGTCCCTTGTCATCCCAGGCACATGAGCTCTGCCCCATGCTAGTGTCTGAGGGGAGTGTAGATGGAGGTTTTGGAGCAGTTGCTTCCCCGGGTGAGCGTTCAGAACTTGCGGGGACAGACGTGGATAGCAGTAGATCTATGAATGAGGTCCTTTAAAGTGCTGGGGGTTGGGTGGGATCTTTAAGAAGGGGCTGAGGAAGGAGTAGGGGGGTCCAGGGGCCCTTAGAAGCCATGGGTGAATGGGAAGGCCAAGGCTGCTTTGTTCTGAGGTTGAAGGGCCCTGGGGGGAAAGTGGAACACAACAGAAATTTACAGGACCACATTAGGTGAGGGATGGAGAGGAAGTTTCCTAATACAACAAGAACTGAACCTTACGAAGTGGTTCTCAACTGATGACCCAAAAATGAATTGTAGGTCTGTACTGAAAGTCTGGGAAAATTGTGAAAATTGAATTTAGAAACTAAAATTTTTCCATCTTTTTTTTTTGTTTTTGATTAGGGACATGAACAATTCTGTCTTGATACACCACTTGATGTCCGAAAGTAAAAATCTGTGTGCTGAAGCAAATTGCTAATGTTTGCTATAATGGTGGCAAATGATTTATAATAAAAACTTGGATTTTTAAGCCACTGACACATCTGAGACTTGGATCTATAATTTTCCAGTATGATTGATACAGTGGTTCAGTGGTTGTTATTAATAAGTGATTCAGAAAAAAATGATATTTTCAGAGTATTCTTTTTAATCATTCATTTGAACCGATTCATTATTCTAAGATTTTGAAATCATTCGACTGCAAAAGAGAACTAAAACTGAGGCGAGTGACATGGAATTACCACGTTTGACAATCTATATAACGCAGTATCGAAAACATTGTGATACACTTTAGTATTTAACTACAAAAATGCAATGTAAAATGCAGGTACTTCTGAAAAACACACATCTCTGGATTCTCTTTTGAATCATGTTTTTTAGATCTGAAACTGTCGAAATATATTGATTCACTAAAATGCATCTGTCTACTTGATGCTATTATCAATTGTGTTCTGCTGTTATCTCGAATTTCTCTGTTTTTGCATGTATTGTCAGTCAGTTTAGTGTTTCAGTTCCTTTTAATATCTCTGAGACTTGGATGTAAGGTTCTCCGGTATGTATGATACATTGTTTGTGCTACATTGTGTTTGTTAATTAGTGATTCACAAACAAATAGTTCTTTTGAGACTATTCTTTTGAATGATTCAGTTGAAATGATTATTTATTCGCTCAACTGCAAAGGAAAACTAAAACTGATGCTATTGACATGTAAACAATGCCACGTTTGCCACATCTTGACATTGAAAAGTGATAAATGGTAGTATTTTTATCTAAACAATGTATTTAACTTCAAAAATGCAATGTAAAATGCTTTACAGGGACCATTTTGAGGAAATTGAACTTTTAAATGAAAAACAATTGGGGGCCTTCAGATCCAAACTGTCCAAATTAATTGACTAACTTAAATGAATTTAGATTCTTGATGTTATAATCAATAGTGTTCCACTGTTATCTTGGATTTCTCTCTGTGTTTTTGCACATACTGTCAGTCAGTTTTGTGTTTCAGCTTTGTTTGGCATCTTCATGGTGAGGAGTCATTGAGGAGAACGCACCCTCCCCCTGCCCGTTCTGTCAGTTCAGAGCACAATTCCCACATGCACACTTGTAGAGTCAGTCTGGAATTCTTCTGCTCTGATTTTCAGTTAGGCCTGGGTGGTATGATGATATACCCTATCAGGGTAACTGGTTAAGATACTGCTATACCATTTATACCTTGGTAGATATATTTGTGCTGACTGTGCACCCATTTTCAAATCCACCTGGCTTATCTTTCCAATAAGAAAAAGGTACAGTTCTGTTGCTTCTTTAAAGTTCCATGTAGGGGCGGGCGATATGGCAAAAATACGAGTGCGTGAGAGGAGGCGGGTGTGTGCCATAGGAGAGAAGAGAGAACAAGAATGCACATCTTTTATCGGTGTATCAATACAGCAGAAAAGGAGTCATTTCATATTCCATAATCCCGTGCGAATAGACCCGCTGTAAATATGTATGTAAATATTTCGTAATTTCCTGTTTAAAATTAGTTTTCTGTGGTTTTTCAAGTATAGAGACGCTTGAAAAAGCATTCAGTTGCGTTCTAGACGCTGGGACAAGTCTGTGGCAAAACTCAAGTCTTTTCCACATACCATTCAGATCAGAAAGAAGATCGAAAGCACTTGTTAGAGGCACGAAACCTCTTTTAGCGTTAGGTAAGTGTGCCTATTACCAACACAATCCAATCTGAAGTTAATTAATACAGCGTTTGGCCGGACATAACGGTTTTATATATATATATATATATATATATATAAATATAGGTTGTTTGCGCACGTGATATCAGGAAGCAACGTAATATGCACACATGACGACATGACGGCGATGAGCAAATCGAGTTACTCCTCCCACTTCTGCTAGTTTTACTGAGATATCTTATCCCGTGCGAATTGGCCATTACAGACGTCCTGTGGTAAAATTACATTACTCCATCTACCCTTGTAAAGTTAATCCCGTCCGAATATGGCTTTAGGTAAATACACTGTAAGTAAGAACACATAAGTGCACTTACTGTAAAATAAAGTGCAACCAATATTATTATACATGAATATGATAATTCAGTATTATGCCATCTGATACCATCACTGTACTAGTAGCACCACAGTACTTCTTTGTGAGGGAAGTGTTTTTGCCAGACCATTACATCTTACTGGAATGTGCTCGCTTGGGCTTTTTCTGAAACGGGATCCACAAACTCCACTTATAATCTGTCTTTTAATGGTCTTGGGAAAAAGCTGCTTAGTCTTGGAGATTTGGAGGTGGGGTTTCGGGTGTTGACTCTCCAAGACAATTGACAATAGCCTGTATAGCCTCTTCTGCTTGAGTGACTTAATAGCTGCTGTCCTATTGTCTTGTTTTGAGGTCAGATCCAGGACACCTGCTGCGAGCAGAGACCGAAAAACAATGAACATAATGGCCAGTTCCAGTTTAATAATATCTGAGGGTCATGTTTTCAAGTCGTTAGTTCTGTTACCGCTATCAACCGCTCTAAACCCATTTTGTTTACCTGTAACCTGTGATACATAGCAATACTTACCATACGCCAGACACTGACTTGTGAACTTTTGTGAATTATGATGCATTGCATTTCAATCGTTAATTTGATTTGAATGGTTATGAATAAACCAATGAATCTAGGAAAAACGTTCTTTAGTGTTTAAAGAAGTCTCTTATACTCACTAAAGCTGTATTTATTTGATCAAAAACACAGTAAAAACAATAATATTGTGAAATATTATTACAATTTTAAACAATTGTTTTCTGTTTTAATATATTTTAAGATGTAATTTATTACTCTGATGCAAAGCTGAATTTTCAGCATCATTACTCCAGTCTTCAGTGTCCTTCAGAAATCATTCTAATGTGCTGATTTGCTGCTCAAGAAACATTTATCAATGTTGAAAACAGTTGTGCTTAATATTTTTGTGTCACTGTCAGAGCAAATATTTACTCTCCTGCTCGTAAGGTCAAATGGCAGGATAGTGTGTACGTGCGCGTGTCTGTGTGTGTACAGCAGAACTACTCTGACAGCACAGAGAGACTGCGGGAGGTAGTGACAATAATAGTGTGTGTGTGTGTGACCCATTTTATCCAGCGCACCTAAAGTAGACTTCAGCGTGTGCTTTACTGGACACAGCTTGGGCTGCACCCAGTTTCTCGCGTGGTTATTACCAGGGACACCACATACACTGTGTGACACTTACGCAAACACAGCCCACTGTTCATTTGAATATTTCTCTCTCTACATCCATCCTGGTTTCTTTATTTAACAGCCATGTGGTTTCACCCTTTACACACACGCACACATTGAGCCTTTCTACATGGCTAAAGCCAGCGCTGTTACTATAGAGACGCTGCCCACATGATGATACGGACTTTGACAGCACGACTTCGCTATAATAAGCCTCTCTCGCTCTACTCTATATCAGCACAATTCGGCCAAGTTAAGAAGACAGCTGACAATTGTTAGCAGCTTTACTATGGTGACCCACAACCATCCCCTTGGTAAAAATGCACTGGTACCATGATACACAAAGTATGTTTGTATTTAAATAGTATGAGGTAATGCCTATTTTTGGATTCTTTAAATTTAGTTTCTTGCTAATTTAGTTTCTATTATAATTTGGAACCAGTCTTATTTATAAGAATCTTAAGAATGATGTAAGAGTCAAGTAAGATTCTATGGTATATACGGAATTTTAGTTAATCTCTAGTAGGATATTATTTGTTCTTATTTATTTAAAAAATTGATTGGATGGATTACCAAAAATTTTGTTTGGTTATTTATTTAACTTTTTGTTTGTTTAGTTTAGTTTTTAATTTTATTTTATATAAACAAACAAATTTAATAATAATAATAATAAATTAAAACATTTTTTATTTTTATTTATTAGATTTAATTATTAGTGTTTCTTCAAGCATATTAAACCTCATAGAGGTATAAAGCAATAGGCTATATCAAACGAAATAACAGATCCTCAGCTTTTAAACAAAATGACAACAAAAAAACATTTTATTCTAGCTTTATGCCTTCTTTTTTAACTACACTTGAATGTGTGTTTTCATTAAAAAAGCAACATTTTGAACAAAAAGCTGTTTGTCAAAGCCTACAATATACATAAGCAGTGCTTCTATCACTTGTTTCTGCTTCTTCTTAGCCTGTGTTTTGATCCTGAGATTCTGTACTCTTTCAGAAGATCTGTAATAGCGCCCTCTACCGTATAACAGTGAAAACATGGATTCCTGGAAAATTCAATCAATGGCAGGGAAGCATTGTGTTATTAATGACAGAAAATTCCGTCAATGGTTGGGAAAGAGTTAACTTAAGCATTTAACATAGTGCATTATCTTCTGAAGTGATTATTCTGATTAAACTCCTTAAATAGAGTTTAGGACTCTCACCCAGCACTCCTTTTTTCTTTATTTTTGGCTTTTTGGAGACTAAGACTTGAAAGTTCACTAAGCAAGAAAGTAAAGTAAACGCATACGTAGTATTATTGTATTTGTCCAAGCATTATCAACATTGCAAAAAAAAAAGGACAAAAAAGCGGTAATTAGCATAAATGAATTCCTTCTTTGCTCAGTTTGCTCTTTCAGGTCAACTAATGTCCTGGCACAGCACCAGTTTGAAGATATTAGTTAAATAAACTAATATACTGAGGTTTGTTACCACCGGAGTAACTCAATAACGTATGTTCATTATGTACATCGGGACAGCGTGTTTGCAATGCCTTAGCCAAGCATTCATGTTCGTGTACTTGAGTTAAAGTTGTTTTTTGGCCTTAAAGTCTTTAACTGGCTGAACTTAGCATAACTCTCACACAGGCCAAAAAATGCTCCCTACAAAAACACACTCCATTCCTACATCACTCGTTGCCATGGTTGCAGAATACTCCCCATACCAGAGAATTCCTGCCTGGAGGTCTCATGGATTCTTTGCGTTTGTTTACTGCTGTCTGCAGTTCAGCTCCACATGAGGCTGACCTTCAAAAGCACACGGCCTTTCATATCTTTACAGTTTATTTTAATTCATTCACTTTAAGACATGCTCTTAAAATCTTTCGTGCACAACTTTTATTTCTCTCGCCGACCAGACAAACATATAAATGTCAGGATAATAAAATATTTGTGGTGCTAAAATACAACTTTAAACTGCTTGAGGTGAATAAAACTATACTGGGGAAACTGGAAAATTATTCCTTGTTGTGCACTAGTTGCACCTTTGCTAATTTCAGCAGATGCTGTATAACTTTCTCTCATATAAGCCTTTCTCACTGTATTTTGCTGATCTTGTTATAATGCTGACTCATTCATGCTTTTTCAAAATCCACAGTGTTTGGACATTGGCAGGTCATTGTGTGTATGAGTTTAACTTTATAGTGCAGACTAATGGCTGACATTAAATGGCCTTTATTCTCCTTTTCTGTGTCAAGTGTCAGGACCCCAGTGGGTTCGGAAATGCGCCATGTTTGTGAGAGCGATGAGCCTGGCGGACATGTCCGGTAAGTGCCGCTCCGCATCCAAACGCACTTCACGCACAGGATGGGATCAACTCTGACTCTGTTTACAGTTATGAACTGAGAAAGAGGAATAGTAAAATGATAAAATGCTGTATTAAGATGATTTTGATGAATAACAGGGCTTGAACCCATCCCTGCCTAAACTCTTACTGTGCATGTCATTTTTGTTTTTTATTGAGTCTCATTCACTCATAATTGCTTACTGTTGATAATTCCAGATTGTTCATAATCAGGAAGGGCGTGTCTTCAGGAAGTGATTGGCATAATACACACCCATGTTCATATAAGGGCTTTCGTAAACCTCTACTGTATAAACATTTGTCAATCTCTGCATATGATTTCATATTTTTAATGTATCAAATTTCAAAACTATTTGAGATGCAACTAGTTAAAGATGTAGTCGTATTCTAACTACCTTTGAAATTAGACATTTCATAGTCATTTAAGGAACAAACATTCTCGATTTTTTTTTTGTGGTGAATTTCAAATAAAATGTAAGTGATAAAACTGAACTTTTATTTAATAGCCTATAATTTTCACATAAAAACTGCTTAAACACAGGTTGTACTCAGAAATACATGTGTATACATGGTTAGTGAATGAGACTCATTATGTCTTGTGATGTTGTGTTTGTGTGTGCATGTTTCGTGATCTGTGTGCATTTTTTGCCTTTCCTTCTGTGTCTTACCTCTGACTGAGTTGAAAAAGCCCTTGTTTGTGAGTTGTCTGTGCATATCTTTTGCAAAGCTGGTCAAAACACAGGTAAACTGTGCATAGCATCAACATCACCGGTCATTCATTGCCGGATGACCAGAATGGACTGTGAGTGATCAGGATGCCAGACTTTGTTGGGATGTGTAAATATCCACGTTCAGATTACTTTTTCTTTTCTTTTCTTTCTGGCCTATAGAAAGGCAAGCCTTTAATATCAGATGGAAAGATACAGATATAGTGATCTCATTTAAAAGTTGAACCATGAAATCAAAACTGACCCTGTTTATCTTCTTAATACATGTTTCTGGTCTTATTGTGTTTTTTCGGCTGATGTCATCCCTTCTCCAACCAATTGAACCCATTCTGGATATATATATATATATATATATATATATATATATTGACTCAAGAACAAAAAAAACATTATTGACTCAAGAACAAAAAAAGAACATTGTTTCATCCATCAGAATTATCTGGATTTAAAATGTTATATATATATATATATATATATATATATATAACATTTTAAATCCAGATAATTCTGATGGATGAAGCAATGTTCTTTTTTTGTTCTTGAGTCAATAAATTTGGCCGATATCACAAACTGATTTAATTTGATGACCGTAAAAAGACGTCGGTGACGTTTTGACTTGTCATATAGGCCTATACTTTATGATAGTCATCATGTCAAGGAAGCATGAATAATGTACAAAATAGATAAATTGCATCACTTTTTTTGGGCTTTTCTCAGCAGTGACGTAACATAAGAACCTCCAAACGTGATCAAAATCTTCTTTTTTTTTTTCTTTTTTTTAAATTTGAAAGATTTTCTATCAAATGAGTTTGAAGTCAAATGTACTTGATGATACCTTGTTTTTTTGTTGTTGATTTTTTTTGTAGAGTTGCAAGCCATTACTTTTAAGTATGCCAGTTAGTAGAGAGCTTACATATCACTTATATAAAGCTTGAATGATCAGGCTTGGGATCGGTATCGGCCGATCATGATGACAAGAAATAGGCAGTTTGTATCGGATGTAAAAAGCCAGATCAGAGCATCCCTAACCTGAATACTTGTAATTTGTGTATTTGTTCTTATTTTATTACTGACTGTTCACTTGCCTTTAATACCACAGCCTAGTTTTGCTGTGGTATCAAAGTACTTAAAGTGTTCTTTTCACTTGGAAGCAAATTTCGTTTTAATCGTCTCAACTCCTAATTTTTGCTGATCTGAAAAATGATCCGATCCGTGACTCAAAAACCGGGATGTGATCCGAACCGTCAGTTATGTGACCTGTTGTACTCGTATATTGAACTGTCAGCAGGACGCACCTAGAAAAGGGTGCCTGAATATCCCTAACATGTCCAAAAACCAGTGGAGAGATCGGCACAAATGCTCTGTCATACGAGCAGCCCTCCTCTTCCTGCGAACAGCTGAGGAGTCACAGAGGCCTGGCGTTACCCCAGCGTTCAGATCACCACATCAAATATTCAACAGGTGCCTCTGAATGTGAGCGTTTTGTGTGTCCGAGACGATAAGAAAGGCAAGATAGACGAGTATGTGAAGAAAGAGTGCTTTTACGCCTCTGAGAATCACCAAGGAAAGCCCACCCATCCGCACGTCTCTAGAGGGTCCGACGGCAGGATTAGAGACCAGAATGAACACTGATGCACCTGAATTGGTGAAGCGATGACCTAGGGAGGTGATGACAGCTAAAGTGTGGCTAGCACTTGACCTTGTTGACCTCCATACTTCTGCGTCAAGGTATCATCCGCAGAAGAAATGTTCAAGAGGAAGAGAATGCTCAAGGTATGAACCAATCTATGATAAAGGACGATTCAGTATTTTGTGGAAATATTTCCATAGCTTTCTTAGAGTTTAATTGGTTGGTCGGGTAATAGATTACTGATTTGTGTATGGTTTTTATGTCTTTAAAGTTTAAGATTTGAAGCAGCTGTCAAGAGCAGCTTGTGTTGTGTCCAACAGTGTCTGTCAGAGAAACATAAACCAGTCATGGAGAACGCGTATGAGGTTACCAGAAGAGAGACGGCAGGACCTGCATTTTTCCAGGCTTTATGTGGTAGAAACTACTAGACAAGTTCAAGTTATACCTATATCGTACAGCAGAGAAGAGGTGCAGGTCAACGTGGTTCATTAGCATGTTTCCATCGCAGGTTTATCTCAGGTGAACCCGTATGCCAGCCGCCAGGTGTGTTGTTTGCTGTAAATCCTCCAGCGGGTCCGACAGGTGTGTGTTTGCATAACATCACTGTGGCCTTGGTTGAAACCAGCTGCGTTTACTGTCACTACACGCAGTACTCATAGCCTTGGATGAGGAACACTTGAAGGTTGAAATGTAGTCTTTATTGTGGGTTGATTGAAAGCACACTGCTTTTTTGAGTTTTTTTTTTCAGCACTGTGATCAGGAGCTTTCACAGCTGGATGGGCGAGTCATGTGGTTTCAGCACACAATGTGCAATGAAACTTGGATCGAATGAGATTTAATGATACATCTACCAGCTGCATTCAACATAGATTTATCTCTTTGTCATTGTTGAGTAGACGAAAGATTGGATGTTCTTTTGTTTCATTTGCAACTGAGGGTTTTTAATCATATTATATTATAATATATTATGCTATACACTACTGTTCAAAAGTTTGGGCATGGTAAGATTTTTGTTGTTGTCTCTTATGCTCACCAAGGCTGCATTTATTTGTATAAAAATATAGTAAAAAATGTAAAATGAAATATCAAATGTGAGATATATTATTATTATTATTTTTTTTTTTTTCTATGTGAATATACTTCTTTAAAATGTAATTTATTCCTGTCTTCAAAGCTGATTTTTCAGCATCATTACTCCAGTCTTCTTCAGTCACATGATCCTTCAGGAATCATTCTATGCTGATTTGGAGCTCAAACATGTCTTATATTGATGTTGAAAACAGTTATGCTGCTTTAGTATTTTTGTGAAAACCTTGATTCATCAGGACTTTTTTTGGTGAATATAAAGTTCAAAAGAGCAGCATTTATTTGAAACAGAAATCTATTGTAATTTTTGTACATGTCTTTACTGTCACTCTTGATCAATTGAATGCATCCTTGCTGAATAAAAGTATTAATTTCTTTTTAAAAATTGTGCTGACCCCAAACTGTTCAGCGGTAGTGTACTTTTATGCATGTTAGACCAAACCTTTAAAGACAACTTGATTGTATGGCATTCACAACAAATTTAGCTTCTGTGATGTGGCGTAGTTCTGAGTGAAACCTAGCCAAGCATCACTATGACTATTGCGTATCCTCATGGTTCGGGATTCGACGAACCCTAAACCATATCTAGAGGCTAAAATTACATTAGAGTCTTGGGCCGGCCAAGCAACCATCCAGTACAACCTAGCAACCGCATTGCAACTTCCTGGCAAACACTTTTGCGGCAAGCATTATTCATATTTTCCTTCAGTCTATATTCAAAATTATGATTTAATATTATTTTTCCCCATCCTTAATGTTAGCAGAAAGTAATTTCAGTTGGAGAGAAACACCTTTATATTTTCATGAAAGATTGATGAATCATTTTCAATAAGACCTGGGATATTTATTAATACTGTAAATGGGGTCAATTTTCATTTATATCAATATTTTATTTATATTAAGGCAATGGAACAAAAGTTATTTCGGCAGTGAATGTTGTCAGTTATATAAGCAAGATACATGATAGTGTTTAAAAATGCTGCTTTTGCTCCAGGAATGTTACTCCACTGTCTTGAAAACCCTTCTGTCAATCAGGGGCCGAGAGGAAACGTGGTGTGCATCTTTGTGTAATAATGACTGACACACAATCAGTGTGACTCCAGTTAACCTCTTCTGACAGGGCTGTGCACAGCGGTGTAAGTGTGCAATATATCTCCACTGATTTATAGACAATGGCAGGCAGCTCTTTTCACTGTCGCTGATTTGGCCGACATCTCAAGCCATGTGCTGTGAAGGCCGAGCTCTCTTCAGATTGAGGAATGTGTGCTCAGTCCAAAGCTGAATGGAAAGGTGGGGAGCTGGGAGGAGGTTGGGTCGGAACGAACATTTTATTTTTAATCCTATGGAGCAGGGCTATTATATTTTTGAAAACAATACCTTTTTATATTATTTCCAATTTCAGTTTCTTTTAGATATAAATTGTTTTTATTTTGTTTATATCATTGCAAAAGACAATTTTAGTTTAATATCCATTTTAGTCACCATTTAAGTTTACTTTAAGTACTAGTATTAAGTTTAAATTTCCATTTCAGTACTATTATTGGATTTAGTTTCTCTAGGTTTTTATTTTGAATTGGATTTTTTTTAAATTATTCATAAATATTTATTCTATTGGTTTTTTGTATAATTTGAAAATGGCAAATTTTATTTTAGTGTTATGTTTTAGTTATTTTGTTTTTTTGTTTTTTGTTTTTTTTTAGCACTAGTATTAGTTTTAGTTTCACCATTTTGTATTTTTAATTATTTTCTGTTTTTTTTTTTTGGAATTTGGTTTCAATTATTCATAAATCGTAGTTTTTTTTGTATTTTATTAGAAAATGGCCAGTAAAAAAACACACGAAATAATGGCCTGTTAAATCTAAATAAAATGTGTTTTTATTTTGGATTTTGTTTTTTAATTTCTGTTTAGTTTCAATTAGAGTTATCCCGAGTTCACACTGAACGATTTTAGGCCTGATTTTCGCTCGCCGACAGGTTTTGGGAGATCGCCGACAAATGCCCGAAATCATAGGCAAATCGGTGCTCGTTCACGCAAGTGACAATCACGTAGTGTGAATGATCAAAGTCACGATCTGAGAGAATCGCCGACGAGTCGCAGACGCCCGTGAGATATTTGCCATGCTAAATATCTGGACCTGTCGCCGATTCAAAATCCTGCTGTGTGAATGTGTTCTCTGACTGAAAACTACATCGGCGATGACCTACAGCCAATAAGAGAGCAAGATACAGGCCAGCGGGGAGTTCGGGAAGGAGTTATAGACCAGAATATCAGTATTTTGATAGATATATTTACAATTATATCAAACAGAAACGAAGCACAAACATTTGATTGACCAGCAGCAACATCAGCACATTGCAAAATTATTTATTTACCCCCAACTCTCTTTGCAGAACACACAATCCTTGCTCCCCTCGTCTTCCCAACCACTTCCTTCTGCATAATCCGTTTTTCTTTTCTCCTTTTCACTGCAAATCAGCGCACAGACAATTTGGATCGCAAGCTTCTTGCAGGCTATCAGTTTTAATAACAATTTCAGTCTCGCGCGAGAACTCCGGACTCACGCACGCCGCGTGATCTTGCATTATTTCCGTATCACTTATCGCATGTGTTTGGTTGTGAAACGTATTTTTGCGACTGACAGAAGTTGTCTGCAATCCTTTCTTTTGTTAAGTCATGCAGTGTGAAACATGTCGCCGATCCATTGTGCAGTGTGAACACAGCAGCAAGTGAATGCTACCCCAGATAGTCACGCAGTGTGAAAAGAACAGTGACCCGACTACTTTGAAAATCGCGCAGTGTGAACTCAGCATTACCTGGTGATAAATAGTTTTTACTTTGTTTGTATTTTTTCGAAAAACAGCTATTTTTAGTTTGGGTTTTGATTGGAATTGAGTATTAAAAATAAAATACAATACTTTGCATATTTTTATTATATATTATAAGATCATTTTCTCTGCAATTTTGAGTTGTTAGTGAACATTTATAGCTTCGGATCGCTTTTGTTTTTAAAGTAACAAAATATTTTTTTCAGGGCTAGTTTTCATCGTTCTAGTTTTTGTAATACGTTTCAACAAACGCAATATTAATTGCAAGCTATCAGGAGCTGTGTGGGCTTGCAGTCAGGTAAAGGTTGACAGAAGTGATTGTATCAGTGTTTTCAGCTTTGCTTCCTTGTCTCCTCTATAAGAGTTGCACCATGCAAATCCAAACAATATTTGTTTACAGGACATCAGTGCTGTTGCTTTTTGCAGCATAGTTAAAGAAGTAAGCACACATACTAAGGGGTTTATTATTATCATTAGGATTATATGGGAATAGATTAGAAGTCAGATTTTTTTAAAGTCACACACATCTGCTTGCTTAACTGTACAGTATAGGTTAAATCCTTATAATAACCTAAATATGCTTATGCACCACTGACCATCTCTAAAGGTTTCTTGCCCAGGGGGGAGCAGCTAGCAATAAAGGTAAGTGTGACAGAAGTGCCCAGCATCTCCTTTCTCCTGTACTGCCACATGCACAAAGCTTACAGTACATCATTCTGATCATCGCCTCTAAAATGATTAGCTTATCAATCAAGCTGGCCTATCCTAATTTGCAACTCTTTTGTGGAAGTAAACATGATTGCATTGGATGAAACGGTAGACAAATCCACTCTTGTCGTCCCTCATTCCTGTGCTTGAACTCATCCGTGACTATTTGGTGTTGTGTAAACCTAAAGGAAGACTGCAGAGATCTGTTCTTCCCCGAGGGGATCAGGGAAGTGCTGTCTCGCAACCAAATGCTCCTGTAGCAATGTTTCTGTCGAAACTGCCTGTCAAGTGGATGAAACTCAAACAGTCATCCTGACAGGTCTGCTGTTATCAGAACTAATCTGCATGACTGAGCCATAATTCGCCAGGGCTTTGATTCATCAAGGACAAGCTTAAAAAGCTCTAATAAGGGAGGAAACATCCGGTGTGTACTCAGCTCTTGCTCTAAGGCCCAGAGCCCTCTATTGTAATCCTGGAAGTGTCTGCACTGAGTTAACTCATCTCAAACTGATTGAGGAAACTGATTGCTTCAAACCATTTAAGTTTAAAAACAAATACATATGAGTATTGTGAACTTATATATATTGAGTCATATTCACTCATAATTAAGTGTTGGTTTAGTCAATCATTTAGATTAAATTGAACTTGAATATTTTAAGTTCATTCCATTAATGTAAACTAACTGTTTTGAGTTAATTTAATAAATCTAATCGTCTAAACCACTATATAGCCTCTCAAATGTTTGTTTTTTAAATAAGTTAAATGTACTCATTTCGTTTAGTGACTTTCAGTGTTAGGTTTTACAGTGTGCACATGATGTATATCTTTGACTTTCTGTTTCTGTTATTTTAATTTCTGAAGGCCCAAAGTATACATACAGAATTGGATTAATAAAATATATATATTTTTAAAATGTATACATTAAATATGGTAATCGAAGCCTCCAGAAACTCCAGCACTTTAATAGCAGCATTTATGGTGGACGTCGCAACCTTGTCACCTCAACGTGATTTGCTGTCTCACTTTTTTTTTAAACTTTTATTTACATGATGTTGATCTTTTCTTATATTTTTGATGTTCTTGTCACCTCCGTTAATCCCAAATCCCAAACCTGCTACTCATTTCCCATAGAGATTCAAAATGGCCACTTGTCTCACGTCACACCAATGGCCACGTCCTGTGAATAAACAGTGTGAATCGAAAAACCCATGCCAATCTACACTGATCACCCATTTTAAAAGTGTTTGATGTAAATGCTTGGCTTTTAGTCCAAATGAGACCAGAGGTCAGCAGTCTACTGTCTGGGTCGCTTCACAAGCTGCTTGCTGCTCCCTTAGCACCTTTCCCAGTGTGATTTGAACATATAAATGAAAGGGATCTGAATCCTCTGAGAATTATCTCTGTACTGTATGATCACTGTTGATTTAAGGCTTTTGTAATCTTTTTTTCTCCAAAGTATGTGAGCTGTTGACTGTCCTTCAGATGATTCATTCTTTGGCTCTCAAAACAGCGATGACTTTGATCTTTGTGATGTAGCATGAATTGTAAACCCATCAGAGCATAAAAACGGTTTCTTCTGTTCTCCTTCATCGTTCTTCAGGCTCGGAGCACTGATAATCTGGACAGTTCTGGGGAGCCTGGGACCCGATCGGTGGGCACCACTGCCAACTTGAAGGGGAAGATGAGCAAAAGGTGAAAAACGACACATCTCTCTATCAGTAACGTCATTTAGGGTGTTTTTAAACTAGAGTTTGGTGCAGGCACATCTCCTTTTGATGTCAGAGTTTGGTTTGTTCAAATGGTATTAAATAGGGCCATATGAAATCAGTTTTCTTTTCCCCCAAATTCTATTTACCGTTTAAATTTTCTGGATTCCATTTCGATGGTTTACATTTTTTAAATAAAATTTTAACGATCAAAAAAGGCTATCTAATCAATTGAGTTCATGAAACTTAATTTACTAAATTATTAAAATGTAACAATAATAATGCCCTATGAATTTTTTTTATGTTTTCAGAAATGTCGTTTTTTTAAATAGTTTTATTGGATTCTGTGTTTTATGATTTAATACAAATGTATTAATCAAATAAGTTATCAAATTAATTAATAAAATGTTGACAATTCAGTTAACCTTTTAAAATGTAATCAAATGAAAATTTTACATTTTTGGGAAACAAAGTGCTGCACAAAAGAGGTTTACTGTTTAAAATAAAACATGGATGAAAATAGTTTCAATAAACTATTGTTATTATTACTTTGATAAGTTAATTCTACTGCATAATAGCAATATATTTCTATCATAATTACTACTTTAAAACAAACTATTATTTTAGCGGGTTGTAGTGAAGACCTTTGTGTTTCTGTGTGTATCTGAGGATATTTTATCAAATAAACTGATGGGAAGTTTGTGACATTCCACATTATACCTTCAATTCTATTTCTAAGACTGGATTCCAAAATTATGTCCGCGTTTTCTGCGTCACAGAAATCATAGGTCCCTATCCCTAGAGGAAAACAGCCTTAAAAGCTTTAGACACAAAAGAGATGGACTATATTTTAGTTTAATAGTTAACAAAGTGTTGCTGTCAGGATGAGTTCAGCTTCAGGTTTGTCCAGCTCTGAACACACTGTAAAACAGGAAGGACTTGGTTTTACTTCCCTCTGAAATAACTGATAATGGGATGCAGAGTTTCCCTGTGGTGTTCATGAGTACCTTACTGAAAACTGCCCTGGAGAGCTTCTACATTCTCTGTAACTTGAAAATACAAACTAGATCTGAAGAAAATGGGCATAGTACTTTCCTGTGCAAATACCAGGGCATTGAAATGTCTGTGGCAGTTTTCTGTGTTTTGTTTCCCTGGCGAAAATCCTAAGACTGAACAATAGTTATAGTGCCACTTGTCATAATGACTAATTTGATTAACCAGACAAGTTAAACGGTTTTAAATTCACTACTTTAAGCTTGTTGCTACTCTGTGATGAAAGTATATGGTGTGTTAACTCATTTACTTGTTTTCTTGTGGTTCCAGGCTTTCTGTTGTGAAAGGTCACTTCCCCAAGCTTATTGACTGTGCTCACTTTCACTATGAAAATGTGGACTTCGGTTCTATCGAGGTAAGATATTGTCTTGTTGAGCAGAGGTTTCTTAGCTCTCTACTTATGTCAAGAAGGCCCAAAGTATACATACGGCATCAGCTTCTTCTTCTTATTATTGTTATTATTTTGTCTAAAAGAAGGTATTTTAGAGTCGCCATGTCAGGAGCACAATCAATTAATGCCTATGAAAGCATTAATACTTCCATAATGTGCTGTATTTAAGAGTGAAAAACTATTCAGCAGGCATAAAGTAAAATTGGATTTATTGGACTTTCATTGAATGAAAAAATGTTAAGCTATGATATTATCGATTAAGGTTATTTAATGTGGTTTCAGCTAATACATTATAAATAAAGATAACATGAACTAGTGAATTGTGAACAATAACACTAAGAACATCAATGAAAATGGATATTAAAAGGTCTATTTTTTGTTTGTGTTAGTAATGTACATGTTTAGTTGTCAGGTTTCATCTCGGTTAGAGTTGGACATTTAGAGTTATTAAGAAGAAACAAGCAGATATCAGCATACAGCCAGAATATCTCCAGGGCTGATACAGCCTCTCTTTGTGACCTTCAATAACACACACACACACACACACACACACACACACACACACACTGTTCGTGTACTCTGAAAGGAAAGAGGAAATAGTTACTTATATTTGATTCACAGATACACTGCAGTATGTCAGGACTCTTCTCATATAAACTGCCGGTCACACAATGATTTGTGCTTTGAATGATCTGAAGCTCGTCTAAAATCTGTGATCAGTTGAAGAAGGTTTACATTCAATGATAGACATCCATTTTAAAAATGCATTTCACTGTCCCTGTGGCATTGTTTTTTGTTTGTGCTGCTTATATACCCATTTCGTGTTTATGATGGCAGAGAGCTGTATACACATACATATACACACACACAGACACACACACACACTCGAGAGCACCTGGAGCGCACTGACTGCACAGCATGACTGGAGTGGGAGTCCGTCTCATTAGTGTTTAAACCCCCTAAAGAAAATAGAAAAATAAAAGACCTTTACATGTTTTCTGATCTGACCCTGTGAAGCAGAGAGTGCCTCTCCTCTCCTCCTCTCTGTGCTATTGCAAAATGATTTTAATGGCCATGTACCATTACTATAGCTATACTATCTTCCATGTAATACCATGGTATATGAATACAGTAATGATTCATATATTTTACATACATACTACCGGTCAAAAGTTTTTTAAAAATGTTTTTTTATTTGTTTTTTAAAGGTATCTTATGCTCACCAAGCCTGCACTTATTTGATCAAAAATATAGTAAAAACAGGAATATTGTGAAATATTATTTTTGTAACGTAAATGTCTCTACTGTGTTTTTTTTTTATCAATTTAATCCATCCTTGTTGAATAAAAGCATAGCAAAAAAATAAAATAAAATAAAAGCATAAAAATTACTGACCCTAAACTTTTGAACAAGTGCCTTTGAATAAAATGGTATGACCACTTACATCTCACTGATCATGCTCATTATTTAAAGCAATGAGGAAGTTTGCACATTCTTCAGGGATATGAAACAGCATTTCGGTGACTGAATTATTATGAAGGGATGTTCCCAGCTTCTCATAAACGATCATGTGTTTGAGAGTACCTAAATCTCATAAAACACGAGTAGCACGGTCTTAAACGGGTAATCTTTCCAGACAGATGTGAAGACATAGGGATGTCACAAACTCACAGCAATTCAAAACATGTTTATGCTGTTACATTCAACTTGGATTTTGCGATATCCTACTAGAAGTGTGCAATCAAACGCTGCTTAAAATCAGATGGAAAAGCACCCTGGAAACTCGTACATAAACTCTGATTACCGTGGAATCCAGGTGTATGATGAATTAACACCCACTGAGATGTACACAGTTGATGAAAAACATTCACCTTGTCTGATCATGGTCAGGTGTACACAAAATTATACAATGCTAGTCGACTAGTATGGCAACATACTGCTTGGTTATTTCTAGTCTTGCACAACAATGCAAGACCATGAGCATTCCCTTTAAACGTTTGTTTATGTGCACTTCTTCACACCTTCATGAATTAATGTCTGCTCTTTACACCTTCAGCTTCAGTTTGCCAACGAGCAGAGCGATGCCAGCTGGACCTTGGGCAGTGCCAAAGATCTGGTTTTCCTTGTGCAGGTGTCCTGCCAGGTGAGTGGGCGCACATGCCTCAGTCAGTGCTAATAATAAACAGCCCCTCCCGCTACAGCCTCAAATAAAAACACAACTGATCGAATTGAACGTGACCGAAGGCCGTGCACTACATCTTGTTTAGCATCTTCCTCTCTTCTGCTGGCATTTTGTTTGTTGACTATCCCCCTGCCTCGATTTTCTCTCTCTCTCTCTCTGCCCCTCATCCCCCTACTCTCTCTCCTTCTCTGAAATCTAGGGTAAGACGTGGATGGTACGGCGTTCGTATGAAGAGTTCCGGACGCTGGACGCCCACCTGCATCAGTGCATTTACGACCGCCGTTACTCACAGCTCTTGGTCCTTCCCGCCCTCTGCGAGATCGGAGACCGGGTGGAGGTGAGCTTGACTACACTGGATACTAATGCTTTTCTCATCTAGCTTCAACATGGTGCATATTGTACCGCTAACAGTGTTAGCTGCTCAGTTTTAAGGTCGTCGGCCAGTTATGTAGGTTGGTGTCCGGACCCTTTATCTTTCACGTCAAATTTTGTTATTTTTCTTTTTCTTTCATGTATCATGAGACTATTTAATGTGTAATTATCAGTAGATACAAAAATTTTGTAATTAAAAAAAAAATCTTATTCTCACCAAGGCTGCTTTAATTTTATCATAAATACAGTAAAACTGTAATATTGTGAAATATTATTACAATTTAAAATGTAATTTATTCTGGTGATAGCAAAGCTGAATTTTCAGCAAATATTACTCCAATTTTCAGTGTTTCATGATCCTTCATAAATCATTTCAATCAAGGTTGAAAATAGTTACTAGTTAGAAAATGCTGCTTGATATTTTTGTGGAAACATGATACTTTTTTTTTTTTTTCAATGATTATTTGATTAATAGAAATTTGACTGTATTATTTTTAAATAAAAATCTTTTGAAACATTATAAATGTCTTTTATATACTGTCACTTTTGATCATTTAATGCTTCCTTGCTGAGTAAAAAAAAAAATGTTACTGACCCAAAAAAAGGGAAAATATATATATATATTTTTTTATATATATATTTTCAGTTGATTTTAACTTGTATTGAACCTGGAACATTGCTTTAAATCAATCTTCTTATGTGATATCTTTGAATAGTGTTTGGCTACTGAATGAATTTGCCGTTTGAACATGCATGTTATTCACGCAGATCTTCACACCACTGTTGTCGGAGTATCTGAACCGCCTCTCCATGATTGTGGACAATAAGCTGAACTGTGGGCCGGTTCTCTCCTGGATGGAGGTGAGAGGCAAACAGAGGAGAGATAAGACCGCAAACATAAAATACAATTAGAGTAGATAAGAACTAAAATATAGAAGAAACTTATTTAAAAGGATAGTTCACCCAAAAATGAAAATGATCATCATTCACTCGCCCTCATGTCGTTCCAAAACCTATTTGCATTTCTTTCTTCTGTGAAATACAAAATAAGATATTTTGAAGAATTTTGGCAACTAAGCATTATTGTAGCCCATTGACTTCCATTTGTATTGACAAAAAAAACTCTCGCAATATCTTCTGTAATATTCCACAGAAGTTTGTAATGACGAGCATTAAATACATATAACAGGAGATTTATGTAATATTTTGTCATTTTTACTTGTCAGTTTTCTTACCATATCTCAAATTTTAACATTTTATATTTCTTTGTAAAAACATGGCAGTATCTGTTGTTTCTCAAAGGTAAATTTCATCGCTCTGAATCTTGCTGTGAGATTTCGACCAGAAGTCTTGCAATATTACAGCTAATTGTTTTTTTTATAATCATTGCAGATTGACAACCATGGCAACAGGTTCCTGCTGAAAGAAGAAGCATCTTTAAACGTCCCTGCCATCGCTGCTGCTCACGTCATCAAGCGCTACACTGCCCAGGCTAGTGATGAGATCTCCATTGAGGTACTCAGACCACTTACGTTTTTTCTTGTGTTGATGCATTTCCTTTTTCGAACAGGACAGTGAGATGGGAGATATGAAAGAATTCAATATTTGAAATAAGTGAAAGTGACCCATACTCAGAATTTGTCCTCGGCATTTAACCCATCCAAGTTAGTGCAGACACACTAGAAGTAGTGAGTTGTGAACACACACACTGCAAACAATGGACACACACCCAGCCAGCCAATTTTGCTGAGGCGCCTGGGGAGCTATTGGGGGTTAGATGCCTTGCTCAAGGGCACCTTAGTCATTTCCTGCCAGTATTGAGAATCGAACCTGCAACCTTTAGATTACCAGTCTGACTCTAACCATTTGGCCATGACTGCCTAGCCTGACGTCATCATACTCCGATTCTAGTCAGAATGTGAGTCTGATACTGCTCCATTGGGCTGTGATTATGGGGCCCGTTTCAACCGAACCAGGAAAGAAAATGCCTCTGCACTCAATTGGATCGACAACTGCCTTGATCGCGGTTCTCTGTTCCTCTTTTAAAACGAATGCGCTGTCTACATCTTCTATAACAGACGCGATGGCTGAATCTACACATCTAAATTCTCCAGTGGCAGCCATTCTTTGTTGTAAACGAATTCAACCCAAGCGCTCTTTGGTGACGTGGATTATTACGTTACAGTTGATCATCTGTCCATCATCGTATAAAAGCCTGCCCTGACAATTTGATTGGTCCGAACAGCTTTGGTTCGGGCATACTTGCTTTTCAACGGTTCAAGTCCAGACCGAACTTCCCATCCTCAAATGTTGTGGGCGGGGCTAAGTTCGGCTGGCATCCAGGCTAATGACTGCCCCCAAATAAATAGCTTTTAGTTTTTTTCAAAGCTGTAACCGACTAACTGCTTGTTCTGTTCAGTGTTGTAAATCAAACTACAGCATAAACTCCATTCTCTTCCAAAAGACCTTGTACCCAGTTTGAGTTCTCTCTCTTTCTCGTCCTGTCCTTATTCTGCACATGCATGCACAGCCTGCCTGGTCCTAGGACAAAATTGAGTTCTCTCTGCTCTTCCTCCTTTTCTTTCTCATCTGTCAGGTCTATTCCTGTCCCTCCTCCCTATACGCTGCTCCATATACAGCGTCTCTTTCTGGGCCAGAAAATGGGGTGACCCAAACTTAGAACACATTGACGTCCCTTCTCTTTGTCTCTCTTTTTCTTTCTGTTACTCTTCAAATCTTTTACATACAGTATGTATGACATAATTTTTTTTAACAGATCCATCTAACTAGCTGTAATCTCATAGCATTGCTCTAGCAACCTCTCCTAAACCACATGGGAATGCCTTAGCAGCCACCTAGAAACGCCTTAGCTACCATGCCAAGGACCTTGGCAACTACTTAGTAATGCTGTATTTATGTCTCTTTCGATTCTTCAAATCTCTCAAATACACTAGCAATCTCTCTGAATCCCTTTTCAACTACCTAGCAAAGCCTTATGAACCACTCAGAACAACCTAACAGCCACCTAGAAACGTCCTAGCAACCAATCCAAGCACCTTAGCAATGCTGTATTTATCTATGTCTTCACTACACGGCACGCATTCTACCAAGCATGGTTAGCTAAGAATTCCAGGCCAAAAATGGTTTGTAATCGCGCCGTGCTGAACCAGGCTCAAGCTGAAACCATTCCTTACGTTTGTTATAACTGTTCAGCCCGACAGTGGAAAAGCCGCTTTTGAGTCTGTTGAATGGTCTAGCAACCCTTTAAAACCACCTAGTAAAGCCTTAGCAAGCACCCACAACAACCTAGCAGTCACCTTAACAGCTACTTAGTAACGCTGTATTTATCTGTCTGTCGAATCTTCATGTCTGTCGAAAGCCCTAGCATCCATGCTTAAATCTTGCAAACACCTAGCAATGCCTTGGCACATACCTAGAACAACTTAACAGCCACTTAGAAATGCCCTAGCTACCACTTCAAGCTTTTTAACAACTGCTTAGTTATGCTGTGTCTTTCTGTTGAATTTAAAACATTTAGGCAACATCAACATTTATCTTGACAAACTTTCCGTTTTCAGTTTCTTCTTCTTCTTCTTTCTGTTTTCTCTCCTCTCAGGCTTGATTCTTTCTCTTTCTGCTCTCTAGTGTAAGATAGGAACTGATATTTTTTTCCCCTTCCTCTTTAAAATTTGGGTCAAAGTGTATTTCGGCATGCAACAGTGCTTTTGAATAGAACTGTGAATCTGATTGTGATGGGTATATATTAAGTGATTTGTCTACACTACACATGATTCTAGCTGTTGACATTCTCATGGCTAAAAAATATGAACTCAATCATCATCCTGTTATATGCTGATATATGTTTTAAGGGTTTTTTGACACCCTTGCTGCACAAGTAATTTGCATATTTCTCTGGATGCGTCTGTCAGTTTGCATGTTAATCGCGTGTATGTGTCTTTGTTCCTCTTTCTAAAGGTTGGTGATATTTTGTCAGTGATTGACATGCCACCCAAAGAGGACACCACGTGGTGGAGAGGAAAGCATGGATTCCAGGTACCAGTCTAAACCTCAGGACTTGATATGGGCCATCTTCTGTAACACTGACATCTTTGTGCTCAGTGTTCCCCTCTCTTTTCCTCAGGTTGGCTTCTTTCCCAGTGAATGTGTGGAATTAATCAATGAGAAGTTGCAGCAGTCTGTCAGTGCTCCTGTCAGTAAGCAAGGTACAACGCACAGTCTTTTATCTAGAGATCAGGAGGGTACTGGAATTAGAAATGCCATTTAAAGTCTCTTTAGCAAAATTGATTGAGAAATGTACTTCCAGAAGAAAGTGTTCTGTCATTTCTGATCTTTACTTCTTGCTGCTTGATCAATGCTTCAGTACACATCATTTAGCCAATCTTCATTGGCTGTTCTTCTGTGTTTCAGAGGTGGATCATTCGAGCTCCAAACCTGGCGTTACCAACACGACTGGGCCTTCCTCTCCAACATCAGGTATGGTCAAGTAATTTTTTTACTTTTTAGTAGTTGCAATTAGGGCTGGGCATAGTATTACAGGCGCAACGACACGGAAGAAGCGACAAATCTATTCTTCTGTATGGTGACGTACATCCGAGCTTAACGAATTATTGAAAAAGAGCGGGGACTTGGTTCCATGGATTTGTTGTTGTTTGGATTTTGAGATGTACATTGCACTCAAAAGTGGAGGCAGATGAAGGTGAGCTTGCAGGTGTGGGTTTAAGTGAATTAAATGACTGGATAAGTCCTGCATACGTCACTAGAGAGAAGTCTGCCGTTTCACTGGAAGATCCAGTTATGATATTTTAAATTGAACATTTTGAGGTAAAAAAAATGGAACTTCTGCTTGTTCACAATAAGAGCTTTAACATGCATTTAGAAAATGAATAAAATGAATTTTAATTTCATTCCGAGTTTAAATGCCAACGGCAATATATACCGCATTGTGCCTGGATTACCACCTCTTTGTGCATTATTATTTTATAAATCAATTATTTTGCTTGTACTGTTACTGCACCTCAAGACATTTTTCAGGTTTTTGTCCTTTTTAGAACTAGTAAAGGAGGATTGAGCCATTGATATGTAATGTTTAGAGATTTAGAGACATTAAGTGTGTGTGTGTGAATTACCTGAGTCTGTGCTGCTGTCAGTTGCATTCGGCTGCAACGTCTCTACTAATCGCGGAGCAGCTGTAAGTTGAACTACTTAAAAAAATGACATTACAACCCCGCTACTGAGAAATGTCACATACTGTAGCTTTTCAGTGGGGAAACTCAGAAGTTTTATTGAGAAAGTGATTGTTGACAAGGCCTGACAAGTTTTTGTGTACAAGAGAGATTGTAAGGCCCTGTCCCAAATGGAAGCCCTTGCGATCTTCCTCCAAGTCTGCACCTTTGTGATGTAATGCCGATTTAAGTGTCGGGTAGAAGTCTGTGCATCAAGGGCGCATATCGATTGCAAAAGCTCAAACCTAAAATGACAAATGGGTCACCCTACAGTCTTGTGGACGTAAGTGCCGGCCATTGAAAGTCCTCAAAACCGCAAGTGAACATGAAATGTGCCATTTGGGACTAAGTGTGTGCAGAGGAGGGAGAAAGAGCAGAGCTAGAGCATACTTTCCATAGATAATAAAATAAATTGTTTTATTTATAGTATTGTTTGTCATTTATTTCAATGTCTTTGTGTTTTTTGGTTCTTTTGCTGTGGTAGGCTGCAAGTCTCTGAAATAATTTGGTGAAGTATATCCATATCGAACTGTACTGCAATCGAGAAACTACTGAAACTACTTTAGCTGTGCATTTACTGGAAAATATTGTCAATTATTGTCAACCAATCAGAATCAAGCATTCAACCCTGTGGTATAAAATATACACAACCAGTCAAAAGCTTGAATACACCCAATGTAATTTATTCCTGTAATGGCAAAGCTGGTTTTTCAACAGCCTCAATTAATGAAAGTATTCATTTCTTTAATTATTTATATTCCTGCCCCCAATGTGTGTATATCAGCCATCCTTTAAATATTGGTATTTGCACCAACCCTTGATAAACCTATATCAGTCAACCACTATTGGTGAATAGGTGATATATCGCCCAGCCCTAGTTGTTTTTTCAAAAAGACATGCTTTGGTTACTTGATGTTCTAGCACAGATATTGTAGCCTTTGCTGGCACGGCTTCTATTTTTAAGGTTATTTTTATGGCATTGAAAGCCACTGTAGTCAAAACAATGCCTATGTTATTATTTGACACAAATTTGTGTGATTTTAAGGTTGTTGGTTAGTCTTCTGTACATCAGAGCAGCATCATGAAATGCTTTAACAGTGAATGTATTAGTTTATAATAACACTTGCACTAAAGATGCATTTGATGTTTCTGTCGATTGTGTTTCCTTCTTTTTCTCTCAGTTCTTCATCCTTGGTTCCTAAGCCTGGCTGGTAACAACTTCAGTGAATTTACCTAAACTAACATTTCTATATCCGTCTTTTTCTAACGCCTTCTATCCTCTGAGACACCTAGGGTTTGGATGGAAGTTGGAACACAGATTGTGGTTGTTAATACAGCAGAGAAAGTGTGGGTGGTTTGGAGAGGATGAGCTTGGGTGTTGGATGGTGAAGACAGCAAAAATGTTGTATAATTCATTCATGTGGGCATCATTCTCTAGCACAGGGTTTGGCAACCTTTTTGTCATGAAGTGCCATTCTTAAGTTTCTGAGTCAATCGTTGTGCTCAATAGGACTAAATATACTTGATTGAATATCATAAATTTATAGCATTGCTATGTACAGCGGAACAAGCTGTGCGCTGTCAGTCAGTAACTTGAGTGTGTGTGATGTGCAGTGGTCACGCTAATGGTTTATCAGAGCTGCGCACTTTCATTGACTTGCAAAGTTTAATAAATTCTCACACTTTAATAGTATTTATAACTTCTACATTAATAAAAACAAGCTGTGTTACTATAAGGGATGATTACTATTATTAAATTACATTTAAAATGCCTAGATCTGTATGCAGGTTCTGAATGAAATGCATAAGCTACACCTCTTACTTTTGCTCACGTGCCAGCTATTACCATAGGTTGCCGACCCCTGCTCTAGCATCTGTTGATGAATTGCAGACTGCTTGTTGTATAAATGAGAAGCTGGTAGTGGGCTGTGAGGATTGATTTTGATTGTGCTTGCTCCATGTCATATCGAACTTTTTTAACAATGTGTCCTAACCAGGCATGATGCAACAAGATTCCAGTGAAAAGCAGTGGACACGATTAGTTAAAAACAAAATGTAATTTCACTCATCACAAGATGTCCTAGAGATGTCCTCGGCACGGCTAGTTGGAGCTTGTTGATGATACATTTCTAAAAGTGCTGCTTTTTAGATGGCATTAATGATAACTTTCATAACTGATGTCTACATTATGGCTGCAAAAGGCCCTCATTTAACCCATTTAACTTTTTTTATACTACATTTATGTGTCATTCAGGTCATTGACCCTGAGGCCTGTGAAGTGTCTATAGCAGTGGTTCTCAACCAGGGGGTCGGGACTCACTAGTTGGCCCCAGCACACTTCCAAGGGGGTGCAAGATGGCTTAAAAATGTATTTAAAATAAGCGCTAAAACAGCTAGATGTTAACAACTTTAGCCATTCCTTTGCCACTAAAGTTCTTCAACCTGGATAGAAAAGGGACTTTTAATAAGAAAAGTCATGGAAATTAATTACATTTAAATTAAATTGTAATAATGGAGCCCTGCATATGACAAGCAGACATAAAAACATATATATCATGACAACTCTGAATATTTTTAGCATGGTAATGGATATGACAATGTTAATGTATTTGGTTTTGGTGGAATAGATCTGCTATGCTGCTGCTGCTGCTGCTGAATTGCTGCTGCTGTTGATTTGCTGCTGCAGAGCAAATACAGGAACTTGCTACTGCTAATACATATGCCGATATGCTGCTTATGTAAGACATACTGCTGCTGCACAAATAGTATATCAATTGTGGCGAGCAGGACGAGGCCGAGGGCCATGAGAGAGCGGTGCGAGGCCGGTGGCGTGATTTAATGATGAGTGACACCTGCATGACGCACCGCTCATCCGTGAGAGATACGAGACCGGTGCGTCATGCAGGTGTCGCTCATCATTAAATCACGCCACCGGCCTCGCGTCGCTCTCTCACGGCCCTCAGCCTCGTCCTGCTCGCCACACAGATCTATAGAGGTGGAGCTGGGGAAGGTGGAGGGTTTAGACGAACTCTGAAAGTGTGCTGCAAACTGCTATAGTGTATGATAACCAGCCATTTAAATGTTGAGCAGCAAGCTCATTGGCTGCAGATGCGACATGAAGCTTGTGCCAAGTAGTTAACGCTGTAAATATCATCATATTGCGTTAAGGACCCATTAGCCTGCGCCATCTAGAGTTTCATGACAGAACTATCTATGTAGAAATCCTGCCAACAAATTAAGAATTTGTTCTCTCGTTTTAGTAAATTGTGGCCATGATTTACTAATACGTTCATGTTAGTTAAATCGTGGCCACTAGTTAAGAATTCGTTCCAGCGATTTATACATTTTTTCGCTTGTTTAAGTTAATCGTGGCCATGTTAAACTAATTTGTTCTCTCGTTTTGATTTAACTAAACCAAGGGAACAAATTATAATATTGTGTGCACGATTTACTTAAAAACTAAGGAATGAATTAGTAAAACATGCTGGCGTATTAGGTCATGGGAACTGGGAATTAATTAATTTGTGGCCATGATATACAATCCATGTCATGTGCAGGGCTCCGTGTTTTATAAATACATTTCTAAAAAAAAATTCAGGTTCTGAAAGATTTGATTGATTATAAATTGCTATTGGGGAGTCAATTTTTATTTTTTTATTTTTTCTTTAAGCCTGTAATCACAAATTAGAAATGAATTGGTAATAAAAAGTGTAAACCCTAAAGAACATTGAGTTATATTCAGTAGAAATAATGGACTGTAATTATTTTAATTGTTTATACTTATTTTATTCATTTTAATATTATACCATTCCTAGTTTCTGTAAATAAAAAAAGTTATGAAAATTATTATTTATTATTATTATTTTATAAAATAATCCGCTTTGGAATGTGAATTCAAAAATGTTGAGAAACCTAATCTATAGCTATATTGCGTAGTCCTACTCACAGTGGTGTGGTTTTTAGACCTATGACTGATCTATACAAATGGAACACAGCCTGCAGGAGTTATGGACTTCATAGAATAGAGTTTACTGGTTGGCTTTTTTTAGGTGTTTGTGGTGTGGTTTTCTTCTTTCTAGGGGTCAGAGTGCTCTCGTGAAGCAAAAGCTGCAGAAATGTTCAGACTTCTTGTGTACGTTCCAGTCACCTGTTAGTGCTTTGCCAAGTTCACAGGTTTCAGCCAACTTTAATAAAATTCTGAATAGTAGGTAGTGCATGAAATTTGGCTACTATAAACATGGTGAATAGTAAATGTAGCATTTTATTCAGCCTAATGCACCTCGGGAATTGTTACTAAGCGCTTTAGAGATTATCATTCGCATTTATTTACATATTAAACATCGAAAATGTCATATAACTAAATGTAGAGGTTTTGAGTATATTAAAATGTTTTATAAATATTATAATTAATGTATATTGATATATTTTCCATAAATACACTTGGATGTATTGTATATTTTTTTTATGATGTCATACTCAAAACCCCTCACCTGTGCGCCTCAAATGCTGTCAGTCTTTGAAGGGTATTCCAAATGAACACATTTTTGTCAAGTAAAGTATGTTTTAAAGATATTCCCCACTGAGTGTGTGAAAGTGTGCTGTCCACGGTTTCAATTGCCTGATTAGCTCTCTGTCGCCCCCTTTTGGCAGTGTCCAAGAAACATGGCAAGCTGATGGGCTTCCTGCGCACCTTTATGAAGTCCAGACCCACCAAACAAAAGCTAAAGCAGAGGGGAATCCTGAAAGAACGAGTGTTCGGCTGCGACCTCGGCGAGCATCTCCTCAACTCTGGTCAAGACGGTACAGAAACAGATTATTTCCCCTATGTGCTCTAAAAGGGATGTATGGGAACCTTGTTGAAAGTGTCATTTTAACATGTATAGTGATGTTTTTTGTTTTTAAACTTCAGTGCCGCAGGTCCTAAAGAGCTGCTCAGAGTTCATAGAGAAGCATGGTGTGGTGGATGGGATCTATAGACACTCTGGTGTGTCCTCCAACATACAGAAACTCAGGTGTGTCTGTTCATACTTTATTCTGGAAGTTTATATAAAGGTCGTCACGGACGAATTATGTCTGCACTTAAAACGATATTTTAAGGGTAATTAATGTTTTCTTTATATGCATGACCATGACATGTGTTATTCTCTTGCATCTCATCCCAATCAGGCATGAGTTTGACAGTGAAAATGTTCCGGACCTGACGAAAGACGTGTACATGCAGGATATTCACTGTGTTGGCTCACTGTGCAAACTCTACTTCAGAGAGCTGCCCAATCCTCTCCTCACGTACCAACTCTATGACAAGTTTGCTGTAAGTAATTCTGCAAAATGAGGGTTTCAAAACCCTTCAACCATGTTAATATCACGGTACTTCAAAGCCGAAGATATTTTTCTTGTTTTCAGATAATAAGCTTGGAAACAGTTGGACACAATAATGAACTGTGTATCAAAAATGTATAATGGATTCCACAAAAATATTTAGAAGCAAATTGTGTTTTCAACATTGAAAATAATAAGAAATGTTTCTTGAGCATCAAATTAGCATATTAGAATGATTTCTGAAGGATCATATGACACAGAAGACTGGAGTAATGATGCTGAAAATGTATTATGTATTAAATACATTTTGAAATGAATGACATTTCAAAATGTATTGAGTTATTTTAAATTAAAATATTTCACAATATTACTGTTTTATTTATCAAATACAGGTGCAACTCGAAAAATTTGAATATTGTGCAAAATTTCAGTAATTCAACTTAAAAGGTGAAAATGATATATTATATAGACTCATTACATGCAAAGTGAGGTATTTCAAGCCTTAATTTGTTATAATGTTGATGATTATAGCTTACAGCTTATGAAAACCACAAATTCAAAATGAGAATATTGTGAAAAGGTTTTCATAAGCTGTAAGCCATAATCATCAAAATTATAACAAATAAAGGCTTGAAATATCTCACTTTGCATGTAATGAGTCTATGTAATATATTAGTTGCACCTTTTAAGTTGAATTACTGAAATAAATGAACTTTTGCACGATATTCTAATTTTTCGAGTTTCACCTGTAAATGTGGTGACCATAAGAGACTTCTTTCAAAAACATAAGAATCTTACTGAAACTAAACTTCCAGTAATGTTTCTCAAGTCCAGTAATGTTTTAAAGTTAATAAGCGAGCTGTATCTTTCTGTCTGAACAGGAATGTATGGGAGAGATGACCGATGAAGAGAGAATGATGAAAGTGCATGATGTTATCCAGCAACTTCCTCCTCCTCACTACCGGTAACCCTAATTCTTACTACACCTGTTATTGACATTGATGTGAAACTGAAGTGTGACAGAAAGAGCAGTTTTCTGACAATAAGGGATGTTTTAATTTGTCTCTGTGTCTCAGCACTTTGGAGTACCTCATCAAACATCTGTCCGGGTTGGCCACCTGCAGTGGAGAGACTAACATGCACATTAAGAATCTGGCCATCGTCTGGGCCCCCAACCTGCTCAGGTATGGAATTATAACTACCTAAGTATTAGCAATGCACAATGTATTGGTGATGATATCCATAATGGCCAATAGTATTATTTTATTTATTTGTTTGTTTATTTATTTATTTATTTATTTTAAACTATCAGCATAGCCATGATTAGGTTGATATTGGAAGCAGTTAATGTAATGGCTGTCTTGGATACTTGATTCTGATTGGTCAATGACAGAATATTTGATTCTTATTGGTCACTCACAGCATTCTGCTGTCAGATATTTTAGAATAATATGTATATTACTTACAACTGTACCAGATAAAAAGGGTCTCAGGACCTCATATACTAAAATAATTTATGCTCAACTCAATATTTTGATTTATTAGTTTGTTTGTTTATTTCTTAGCAGTATTAGCCATAATATACTTTGTAACCAAATTATTTTAAAAAAAATATATTTTTCTGTGCCAGCTTATAAAATAATTTTTGTTTTCTACTGTGAATTTATAGAGGTCTAAGAGTCCAAAATTCACGTCCGAAATTTTTGCACGTAAAGAAATAAATCCAACCTCACGTTATGGCAATCACGCTTGCACACTGCCTCCAAAACTTTCGTCCGTCATAAAAAAAATCGGATCGGGTTCGATTTTCTGCGTTTTTTCCGCATCCGTAGCAAGCAGTTTGAATGGTGTTTGAATGGTGTTTTGACAGTTCAGAGCCACCGAATCACGAATACGAAAAAACGCATACGAACTCAGTGTGCAAGGGCCTTTATAATTTGATGCCTAATCTCATTTAAAAAATTTATTGTTTTGGCCCAGAATTTTCATTTTGGTGCATCCCTATCAAAATTTTCAGTGTGTTTTTGTTTTTTTCCCCTAATATTTTCCTGTTGAACTGAACACATTGAAATGAATAAATCTATGTGATTCATTACTGAAATCCTCACTGCTTTTTGTTGTAGCTTTTACTAGTACGGCCTAAGGTTTTAAATTAAACCTCTTTTGTCTAAATCAGAATCTACTGTTGTTCTGTGTCAGGTCCAAAGAAATTGAGGCAACAGGCTTAAGCGGCGCTGATCCGTTTAAAGAAGTGCGTATTCAGTCCGTGGTCGTGGAGTTTCTGCTCAGCAATGTAGAAGTTCTGTTCAGTGACTCTTTCACTTCTGTTGGACGTTTCAATGCAGGTATGTTGAACCAGAAAAGAACAAATTTGTTTTCCGCCATAGATGTTCACACTCATCAGTAAACCACTCATTCAGTCCAGTGTCTTCAAACCAGAGCATGTGAGCGGAGCGGTAGTATTTCTTCTGGAGCTGAGAGCGCCTTTCTGTCGCTCAGTCCGCTCACTCAACCCAGAATGCCCTTTTATGCTGTTTCAAGAACACTTGAAATATTAAGCAATAGGACTAAGGTTATGAAATTCAAATATTGTTTTAATGAAGTTGCGAACCTTATAGGCCTACATAGATGCACAGTAAACATCAAAGTTAAGAACTGAAAGGGAGAGTGGAGAATTCATTTTGTGATATACTCACAGCAAAGTTTTTTTTCCCTTCTTTGCTTGGGGTTAAAAATAATTTTAAAATACTGTCGCAGCGATATACTGTTGACAAACATCCCGACGTCGACCACGCTTATGAGAGCGCCGTTTCAATGAATATGTAAATATGTGCTGTGCGCTTTCCTCTCAATAAAAATATAAACATACAACAAAAATAACAACGGTAAAGAACGCATCTGATCATAGCGATGTGGATGTTTGAACGAGCTCTGCAATTCGGCACTATCCAGTCACGTCACACATATTTATACCACTTTATACAATATTGCTTTAAAGCCACACATATCAGAACTTATCTATAGGCCTACTGTTTTTGAGACATTTATTCAAGAAATTCATGACAAACAGAAAGACGTACAGTATAGTAAAGAGAAATCTCTTGTCTGAGCAGGATTTGAACGAACGTCGTTTTACCGGTGAGTGTTCGCATGGGCCTTGAGGGATTGAGCGGAGCGCACAGGCATAGAGCAAAATATTGAACCCTGACATGCTCTGCTTCAAACAGCACTTTCAATAAACAGGCAGTGATGTTGATTTTGTTCCAAAACCTAGTGAGCTGCCTACATACTGTAAGCAGCATTTTAAGGCATTGTGGGCAAAAAGGTATGCAACTTAATTTTGCTGCCTTCAAAGATACTTTCTTTTGGCAGCAATCTTGTATCCTTCAGAGAAACCAATCCCATAATGTGAAAAGCTCAGTGACATGCTTTAGTAAGGATGCTGCTTATATTTACAGCGCACCATGTTTTGGAACAGAGTTGTCTAAACCAATATAGTAGCAATGAATCCTCTGACTTGTTTTCATTACAGAATTGCCACAGATTAACATGAAAGTTTATTAACTTCCTCTCTGCCAGTCTTTGGTTTAAAGTGACATCTGATATTTCACCACTGTTTTCTTCTCTTCTTAGATGCAGTTCTTTTTGGTTTCATACTTAACAGTGATGTGTTACTACTGCAGTCAGACCTGTGACTTCATCTCTTCTCTCTTTTTTTTATCCCTTATGACACAATATTAAATGGCTGTAACAGGTTGAACAACATTGATTTAATATATTAGGGCTGGGTGATATGGCTAAATAAATTATTGCACTATTTGTTATATTATTGTAATATTTTTAGCCTTTTGATGATATTCATCATGATATTTACACTACCAATCAAAAGTTTGGGGTCAGCAATATATATATATTTTTATTAAAGGAATAAATAAAATAAAAATTCATATAAATATGTAAAATTACTATTTTTACTGTATATTTAAAAAATAAATAGATGCATCCTTGGTAAGTATAAGAGACTTCTTTCAAAAACATTTTTTTTTAAACACAGACCCCAAACTTCTGAACAGTGTATTTGCTCTGAAATGGCTTAAAATAGTGACATTTTTATTTATGCTAAAGGACCCATCATTTCAATCAAACAGCCACTGCTGACATGTAAATTCACAGTTAATTTTTTTTAATCGATTGACAGCACTAATATTACATTTAATATAAAATTAAAATACTAATGAATCACACATTTTTCTGTAATTAATCATGAATAATCACACCTAACATCAAAGTTTTTTTATATATATATATTTGTTAGATTTGTTAATTCGTTAACGCATTTATTAATTAATGCCGACAATTTTTTTATCGCGCGTTAACACAGTTTTTTTTTTTTATTATTATTTTGAAAGTCCGTTGCTCACTGGCTCTGAATACACAGGCCTACAGTCAAACCATGATCACAGGAGGGGTGGGATGTTGGTCAGCCAGCAAATAACCCACCCAAACCAGCAGTGGAGAGGCTTTGGCAGGTTCTCTCAGGTGAACAGAAAGGGAGACAGCGCTCCGCGAGTGAATGACAGGCGCTCTATTGATAGTAACCATGGCAACGGCTTCTGTGCGCTACGCAGCTGTAGCCTTTTTAACTTAAATTAAAACTATACATAACTTTACCTGATAGGCCTGCGTTTAGTTTAGCGGGGATGCTCTGCCATGTGAATTCCCTCCTGTTGATGTCCTGATAACTATTTAGATTCTGGAAACTCACAAACAGCGAGCCGAGGATCAGGCTCTCTTCCAATGATTTGTGCTGCGCGTCGTGTACAAAAAGTTAGACAATTCAACTTCGGCAATGCGCGGGCGCGTGCGTGAGGCGAGCATGACCGCAACAGTTTTACAGGAACGCACCCGCTTGTCGCTGCACCTGTGCTCGACCACTTCACCTCCTCTGTTTAATGTAATCTTACGTGGGAAACCATGGCATGCCATGACCAAACCTAAGCTGCTATCAGAGAAGTAACGTTGGTCGACTTATATCTGTAGTAGTGATCATGACCCTTTGACTACATAGACTGTTTCTGCTGCTCCCTGATACAAGATACCTGTTCAGAAAAGAAAAAAAACAAGAAAACTGGACTCGTTTTAACAAGCTAGATAAAAGGTAATGCCCTGGCAGTGGCAAATAGCTTTGTTTAAATATTTGATTTGATTACATTAATGTTTAAGTTGAGATTTACAAGAAATATTTTATTGATACTGTGTAAAGGGAATACTGCTGGTATAAAAGCACCTTATTTGTTTAAAGTTTTTGCAAACCACATGTTATTGCACATTTGTAGCAGTACATTTAAATCAAAAGTGCACAATACACTACTTTAGAATTCATTATTCGATTTTGCACGTAACAATGCGATTAATCGCGATTAAATTTTTTAATCGTTGCCCAGCACTAATATTTGTATATTGTAATAATTTCACATTTATTCTCCAAATTAATGTAGAAACAACATAAAGACATTAGCCTATATTTTAAATATTTGTTTAATAGCATCTTTTAGGAATGAAGGTCAGTATCACCGATACCAATACTGCTACTGTCCATGTCTCTTTAAAATTCTTTTCTCAATTTTAGTCATTAATTATAGCCATTCAGCATTACAATATTAATTAAAGCTATCAATTTTTAACATTTATTAGGCTTTAAAAAATATAACAACTTTTAATTTAACTGAACTTAAAACAATCTTCACATAAACACATTATAATAAATGTCACATTTACCTGTGCCTTTATTATATCAGGGCTCAATTCTTTCTATTGGCCCAGTTCAGATTTTTACTTGCCCTGCCAAAATGCACAAAAAGTTATTGTTTTTGTTGTTTTTGACCCATGTAACCTAGTAAACCATGCGTTACAGGTAGCTCTAGCAGGTAGGATATATACAGAAATTGAATAAGGTTATTAAACAGTCTGCACACATTATAAATTAAATCTAGATTAATCCTTATTAAAGTTGCCAAAGTTATTCAGTCAAGAGCAGTGAGTGATTTTTTTTTTCCTTTTCTTTTTCTTTTGTTCTTTGATTAACATAATGACATACAGTTTCTCACAACTTTTTATGTACATTTAAGACTTAATTTAACTCATTTAAGACTGTGCTTGCGAAGATACTTGACAAAACGGGCATTTTGGCAAAATGTTGTGTTTTTGTCCGTTCAAGCGCTGTCTGAAGCGGCTTTCTGTGTCTCACACAGACAGGGGATTTACAGACACTCTCCAGTACTGTACTGGGTTCTCTTTTGTTTCTTATCGCGCTTAAATGTTTTAAAAGAGTGTGATCATATATTGTAACTCTGGCCAATGGATGACAGGAAAAAATTGATGCTGCGTTAATTGCGTTTAATTTGCGTTTAATTGATTTGAATGCGTTAAACTGAGAAACGTAATCACATGCGTTAACGTGTTAATTTTGACAGCCCTAAGTAATATACAATAAAAATCTAGTTAAAATAGTAAAATTAACCCCAAAAAAGAATAGTTATATTTTTTTCACGAATATGCAGTATACATAAATACAATTATATTTACTTGCATATGCTTTATTAAAGTATTATTTAAAAAAAAATTGCCACATGGATATTTCTGTGAATATTTTTTAACTACAAATCTTTTTATTTAATTTATTTATTTTTTAATGAAAGATCAGAAGACTTCCAAACACATGCAATTGTAGGGAGATTTAAATCCGAGAACATATTAAAATCTGTCATAATTCTCACATATTTGCAAATTGCGGGAAAAGGAGATGTAAACCTTATTTCCATCAACATGATTTCAAATAAATTGTGATTTATTTAATGTCTCCCAGCCCTACTATACATGTGATTTGATAAATTGTTCTCTTGTGATGAACTTGGCTAACATAACACAGTTGAACATATTTACAGTGGCCTGACTCACTCATGTGTAAGTGAGGCTTACTGAGAGAGAGCTGTGTGTTTCCATAGCAACAAGAGGGGCGGAGCACAAGATCTCGCGCCAGCCCCGAACACGCCTGGTTAGTCTTCAAGAGGCGAGGGGGGAGTCCTGTTTGATTGACCCCTCTTATCTGGACCTTGACCCACGACGCTTCTCCGTGATATGAGATCCAGACTGACTCTCTGACTCCACAGTGGACACTCAATTCACAATCTGGTCAAACCAGCTTAAGGGGATATACACAGTACTTCTTGAATTAAAAAAAGCTAACTCAGAAAACAGCTTTATAGGTGTATCTTCCATATACTGTTTCTGAAAAATCAGTAAGACAGCAAGACATTTTGTACATGGATGTCCATTAAAGAGAAACATAATGTGTCCTGTGAGAATGTCTCAGCTTGGAATATGGTATTTGGTTTGTTGCTGGTTCAAGTTGGTCTAGCAGGTACAAAGCAGGTTCATCTACTTGTAGACTAGTTGATCAACCATCTAGACCAGCTAATGACCATAAATGACCAGCTATAAATATAAATCTTTTTTTCCAGCATGGATCCAAACGATATTATCTATGCTCACATATTTTTTTGTTCCGATTCAACATGACTGTGTGTTTACACTACTGTTCAAAAGTTTGGGGTCAAGATGATTTGGGGGGGAGAAATTCATACTTTTATGTGGCAAGGACACACTGAATTGTACAAAGGTGTCAGTAAAGGCATTTAAAAATGTAGAAATGATTTTTCATATAAATACAGTTCTTTGAAATTCTTTTAAAATTCTTCTTTCAAACTTTAGAACGGTAGCGTATGCCATTAGCAATGTAATTTTCCACATGGATGGATTATTTTATGACCATTGTTTATGCTCAAGGATCTGTAAAATCATATTTTGCATATGTAAATGACATGTTAAAATTGTACAGCACACAGATAGATATAAGGCAATAAATCCCTTTGTTGATAAATATTCATTAATTTTGTAGGAGCACAAAGTATGAATATTAAGCTTATGGTTCTTACTAATTGATCTTTTCCACTATGTAAATTTGGTTTTCATTAAGTAGGAAATTGAGGAAAATCATTTGGTAAGATGGGTGAATGGGATAAATGGATGGATAGTGAAAATTTGAGTGAAAAGAGTATCTGTTTGTGTGGACTCGACTCTGAGACAGTTACAGCAGGTAAAGTGACATTTAGGTATTTTTCTGTATGTCAGATACTTTTGTAGGCTTTGTTTTTGGATTCCTCTTCTCGTCTGATGTCCCAGACTTTACAGGCTTGCTGTGGCCCAAAACACTCTATGCAAGTACACAAACACAAGCGCCACTTCTAGCTATGCAATCTCAGTTTTACACATTGTTGCATTTGGAAATGAGTTCGAGCACAAATCATAACACAACGCAATTATACACTGCATTCTCAACACTGCCACAAGAGGCGTTATAACGTGCATTACTTGACTCAAGACAGTATTGCAAGATTGCATGTTAAGTTTTACTAAGCACCAGCAAAGTGTGCATTTGTGTACTTGCGTAGTTTGTTTCTGGCCTTAACCACTCTAAATTTTGTCTGCATTTGTATTTCCTCTACAAAGCTTGTTGCAGTAGAGCTGTACAGACTATGGAAGTGTTGGAGGATCTGATGTTTTTTGTTGAAGCTTAGATGTCTTGTCGTTTGCCATGTATCATGTTATATGATGTTTGTTTGTTGTCAATCACTGTGCTCTTCGCTGCATTACTGCATTAACTCGCATATGTCCGTTGGCTTGCTGGATCTGAATCTGAATCTTTTTTTTTCTTTCTGTTTGCCTCTTTCTTTCCACAGCACGACAGTCTCTGACCAGGCCCAAGTCGTTTGTGTCTACTAGGCTTCTGTCTCTGGAGGAGGCACAGGCTCGCACACAAGCTCCTCTTCTCCTTCAGGGGTCTCCTCACCACGCTATCGGCCAGTTTCACACTGTACTGGACCTGCCTGCAGACAAGTGGGCTTCTTTGCATAAATCAATGACTTACAAAGGACTGGTTAACCTATTAATTAAATTCTTTAAATTTGTTAATAAATAATTGTACTTCTTTCGTGTTTCTTTTAGGAGGAAAAGAGGGATGAAGGTCCGGAAGTCAGCAGGCGGGAGCTGGAAGACGTTTTTTGCCATCGGAAAACCTGCAGCGGCAGGTCGACGTAAACCCACCAGGATCACCTCTCTATTCCAGCCCACTACCTCTCATGCAGGTATAAAAGACATCATGCTAATTTCTTTAGATTGTACTTTATCATAATTAGATTTGCATTTCCTGATGTCAGAGGAAAATGGCTCAGTTTTTAGTGTTGTATGTCTACTTTAGGTTGCAGGGTGGACAGTGTGACGCTCAGGTCAGCAAAGAGTGAGGAGTCCCTGTCCTCTCAGCACAGTGGAGCAGGTATGAATGACATTTGGTAACGCTTTAATGCCCGGTTGACCAATCAATTTCCAGAGAGCAGTGTAATAAGATAACACATTTTTATTTTTCATTATTCTAATGAAATTGTGTGAAATATACAGTTCAAAAGTTTGGGATCAGTTAATCAGAAATTAACACTTTTATTCAGAAAGCATGCATTAAATTGATCAGGCATGACAGTAAAGTAATCTATAATGTTAAAAATATATATATTTCAAATAAATGCTAATCTTTTGAACTTTCTATACATCAAAGAATTATATTCATCAAATGTGTGTGTGTGTATAAATTATAATATTGGATATACTGTATGTATGTATATATATATATATATATACATATACTCTATTGAAAAGTAAGAGTGATATATGATGCTCTGTTTTTATCTCAGGTCAGGGGAAGATGCAACGCTTACGAAGACCTCGCTCCAGCAGTGATGGTCTCTCTCTGGCTGCTTCTGTTGATCCGCAGCTCCTTCCTCAGCACTCCCCATCTAGAATCCATCCGAGCCGCTCTTACGACAGTCTGCTGCCTGAGGAAATGCGTGATGCTGATGAGGAAGAAAATGAAGATGAAGAGGATGAGGAAGGTGTGTACATGTTGCCTGATTTCTCCAAGGAACACTCCACTTCATGGATGGCAGAAGATGTCATTGACTTTAGCCCCACCTTCCTGGAAGATGGGCCAATAGGGTTAGGGAGCACTGCCGTCGTTCCTAGCGGCAGGGAGTCCCCTCCTGCAGCTGCACCCCCTCCATACCGTTGTCTGAGCCATCAAGGCCACACTCGCTCTGGTAGCCAGCGCTCAATCACAGAAGATCCAGACTCGGTTCTCAACCAATCAGAGGCCGCAGCCCGTCGGAGTTTGATCCTGGCTGCAGCAGCTCCGCCTCAGCAAGTGTTCTGTCAACACAGGCCGTCTGCAGTTACTAATGCTCCCGCAAGCACAACCCAGCAGGGTGAGTCAAACCTAAGCCCATCCCATAGCCAGACGCCAGCTCCAGCGGCCTCTTCACCCCCTTCTCAGCCCCCTCAGGAGAGGCGTTCCTTTACACGTAAAGTGGTTCATGCACTTTCATCCAAAGCACCTAAATCCCCCCCTATGGACATCTCTGATCCAATCTCCATCAGTGTACCTGCCAAGGTGAAATCTTTGTTGATTTTGTTGTGTATGTGGTATTATTTGAACTAATACTTTTGTAGGTGACTCCTATCCCAGTTTAATGTGCAGTGATCTATAAGTGAACCATTTTAACTTTCAAGGTTCTGGAAATGATTGGTGGACGAGCTGGCGAATTGCAACCTGGACCTCCAAGCAGTGGACCGTCTCAGCCACCCCAGATGATATCTATGCTCCTGAGGTCATGTGACTTTCAGCTCACGGAGAGCTGCCAGCAAGAGCTCAACAGTAAGTTGGGCCCCATCGCCAAGATCAAGGGTCCTAGTGAGTATACACTCTGATTATGGCATAATGCAGTGGGTCCCAAACTGTTCAGACTGCACACCCTTTGACTTTTGTCAAGTACCACCATTGCATTTTTCTGAAAATATAGTAATATCTAAAGCCATATTCACATTCTTAACTATAACCAAATACATCTTGGCATGTGAAATTTTTCATTCAGTTTATCAGAAGATGGTTATATTTCAGCTATGAATGTCAATTATTTAAGTCAAGTCAGTCAAGTCACCTTTATTTATATAGTGCTTTTTACAATACAGATTGTATCAAAGCAGCTTCACAGTGATAACATGAAAATAATACAACAAAGTTTGTTTCTAGAATAAAATTGTTTCATCGTCCACCTTAAGTAAGGCAGATCAATAATATAGTTGAATATTAAATGTCCCCAACTAAGCAAGCCAAAAGCCAAGGCAACAGTGGCAAGGAACCAAAACTCCATCAGGTGACAGAATAGAGAAAAAAACCTTGGGAGAACCCAGGCTCAGTCGGGGGCCAGTTCTCCTCTGGCCAACGAGCGAATAGTGTATGATTATGATCCAGGCAGCATTACAGGTCAGAAGTCAGATTGGATCAGAACATTCAGAATATTAATCCAGTTCCATCTGGTTGTAAGTCAGAGTCATCACGCCGGTATGGAGACGAGTTTGTTGAGGATCAGTGCCGATGGCTGTCGTGTCGATGAGGCCTTCAAAGGGCTGATGAGCCTGGCACTTCAGGGATGCGTCATGGATGGGTCTAGGTGCAGGTCCACCATCTGATCTGGATACGGCCGGTATCCGACTGACTTCAGTAAACAGGGAAGGGACTGGTTGACACTTCAAGACTGCGTTGTCATTGTGTCTAGGCGCAGGTCCTGCATCAGATCTGGATACGGCCTGGATCCAGCGCACTGCGGTAAACCTCGGATAAACAGACTAATATTAGCGTAGACGCCATCCTCCTCATGATGTAACAAGGACATCAGGATTTGTGTGGCGTGTTTCCGGTTCCGGCTCCTCTAAACTATGCAGCCTAAATTGAATTATAAAGGTCTATTATGTGTTATGTGTATGCCAAAGAGATTTGTTTTTAGTCTAGATTTGAACTGACAGAGTGTGTCTGCTAGATTATTAGTGTGATGGTTGTTCCTGAATTCATATATAAAGTTTAAATAAATGAGTAATGGAAGATAGTTCTACATTGCCATTCGTATGTTCACCTCATGAAGAGTGTAAAGAATGAGGCAGACAGGCCAAGTCTTTGAAAAATTTCTGATTGATTGAATTTCTGAAAAATTGCCAATTTATGAGAGAACTTTCTGCCATAATTTTCTTGTGCACCCCAAGTTTGGGAACCTCTGTTTTAATGTTAAAAATATATAATTGATTAAAGTAACTACTCATTTCGTAATTCCTTATTCTCCTTTTTTTCAGGTATCTTTGGTCCCACTGGTGTTCCCCTTCCATCACAGCAGCCCCCTCCTCCTCCCCCCAAGAACCCCGCACGCCTCATGGCTCTGGCTCTGGCTGAAAGTGCCAACAAGGCACTGCGGCAAGGTGCCTCTCCCCCATACCGCCCCCGGCAGAGTGGAACCTCTCCGCCTCCAGAGGTCCGCCTCCAGAGGTCCCTCTCTGCTGATGCAGGAGCTCTACTTTCTTCTGATTCTAATCAGATCTACTCGACGGTGCGCCCCTTGTCTGTGTGGAAGACTGAGGGTGATGATGATGGTGGAACTGCTGCTGACAAGCTTGCAGACAAATCGCATGGTACAGAGCCAAGGTCACAACCTGGACAGGACTCTGGAACTCTCTCTTCTGACAGCTCAGTCTCTGATTCTGGGACATCCAATTCTGAGTTGTCAGTCGCCAGTTCCTCTGAGGACAATGAGCGAAGCCCAAGCCCCATTTACAAGAACGAAGAGCCAACTTCTTCAGCACAACCCTCAAAATCCAGCCCACCCTCCTCTAGTGAAGCCATCCTTTCTCAGAGAAAACCCCCAGCATATGGTCGGCAGTTTTCTGCTCCACAGCTTCAGCAGGATAAATCCAGTGGCCAGTCCAAGCCTGCAGCCCAGCCACACACTCAGCTCCTGCACTCCAAATCAGAGAGCTCTCCACTGGCCCAGGTACGAGCCTTCCAGCCCACCCGCCCTAAAGTGCCACCCAAGCCCCCTGATCTTGCTCCCTTGAGGGCTCCACTCTCTCAGACTGACCGGCATGATTACATGCGTCGCTCCTTGGATGCCAGTCGCATTCGACGCTTGGCAGGGCCTCCACAAGGAAACACACCACTTTCCAGAGCTTTCTCTGAGCGCATTAGCAGTACCTCTGACATGCTGTCTCGCTATCATGCTGCCAGAATGGCCAGCCAAGCTGTCCAGGTTGCACACCTTCCCCAACAACAGCAGCAACAGACTCAGTCCACTCAGATCAGAACTGTTGTCCCCTCTGAAGACCCATCCAAGATGGAGAACTTCTACTATGAGATTGGTGCACCTGAGCATCCAAAAGTGCCACCCAGCTATGCACGCCACAGCTATCAAAATATGAAGCTGGATCTGGAGGGAAACCTCCGTCTCACTGACCCAGCCAATCAAAGGCCTATTACCAGGGGTTACCCTCCTCCCTACAACCCCCAAGGACCTGTGGGCAGTAGGGCTCCCCAACTGTGGTCATCTGAGGCCACACGAGCTTGGGCCGCAGCACATTCTCATTCTTTCTCCTTTTCCCATTCTCATTCTCACCATCGCTCCCAGGACGGATCATCAGGACATCCTCCCCACCCTCGTCCTCAGCGACAGACATCATCATCTGTCAGGTTGCCCCGCAGTGAAGTGCATCCCTTACCTGCATCCGGTGTAGTGGGCTCCTCTGCAGGCATAATGCCTCTGTCCGTTCACCAACGTAGCTTGCATCGGCCCCAGCGTTCGCCTTCTGCAGATCACACTGCCTCCCAGCTTCACCCCTACTTTGAAAATGGGAAGGTGTGTTACCGGTACTTTGAGGCTTCCAGGCTGGAAGACATACAACTGCATCAGCAATCGGTTTTGAAACCACCTCAGACTTCCCCGGTGCAAGGAATCACGAAAGATCAGCCTGAGCCCATCTACGTCAACTATCCTTTCACAAACCCACCAGGATCTGGGGTTAATTCAAAGAGCTGGGCCACCACAAACCTTGACGAAAATGATCATCAAGGATCGGAGACACTGGAACTACCTTCCAAGTCTCAACCAGAAGACAAGCATAAACTTTCAGAGCATGAAAGTCCCACAGTTAGCTTCGACAACCTTGCCCAGAACGATGTATCCTCAGATTCAAAAGAGATCAATATAGCAGCGTCGGCCTCCACTGCCATGCATTTCCGTAGCCGCTCAGATCCCCAGAGTATCAGCTCAGAGCCTGTTAATGTCTTGACTGGGAAGGAAATTGCCTCCTTACTAATTGAAAAGCTTGCAGAGGATGAAAGAGAGGGTCCTTCTGTGCCATCTTCTTCGTCCTCTTCTCCGCACATCGAGCACCCTCCAAATCCCTACCCTAGCCAGCAGCAACAGCCACCACCTGCATACAATATCTACACTCCAGGACCCTCTCGTGGGCGTTTTGAAAGTCAAATGCCACCTAGAGAGGGATCTGGACCTTTCCAACGTCAAGACCCCTTGCGAAGATCTTCTGGAGGCCAGTATAGACAAGCTTTTGATGTCATGCCATCTGGTGACCAAGTCCTTAAGTTTTACAGAAGCCAAGACTTTGTCCCAGTCTCACAGGGAGAAAGCACAAACCCTAATCCTTATCCCCCAAGACCATATTATCAGGACCCCCCATACCCTAATTGGGGCCCTCAAGGCCTCCCAGAAGCTTCCCACACATGCACTCCACCTACAGTGGCCTTCTCTAACTTAGCGCTTGGATCAACAAGAGGATACGGGCCCCAGACAGTGGCCAACCAATACCCGTACCAGTCAGGGTCAGTGCTTCCCCAATATCCCAACACACCACGACGAGATGTTGTCCTGGATCCTTCTCTCCGACCTCCGGGGTTGCGAAACCAGAGAGGCTTAAACCGGCAGGGAAGCCTGCCGGGGCCCAATTGGACCATCCGAACTGAAGGCCAGACCCGTAGTTATTGCTAAAGAGCACAACTGCCACAAAAAGTCCTGTCTTTAGACTTAAAATAAGATAATATGACGTAAACCAGTATAAGCACTAGACTTTTATGTTTCCTGTACACGTTAACATGTTGTGAAAGAGATTGTTAACCTCCCAGAGGGGAGACAGTGTACAGAAACAAAATTAAGTGGGGTACGTATGTCTTTACTGGTGTTTCTGTCTCAGAAAAACCCCACTGCTGTCCTGCAATTAGAGTGCATATTGGAGTGGAAAAAGTGTACGAGAATAAGACATAAAGCAGAAAGTATCAAAGAAGTGAACCATAAAGTGGCTTAGATATGAAAACATTCCAGAACACACTGTGCTGTCCAGCAGAGGGAGTCAGAGAGGTGCATAGCTGCTATTCCTCTGACAGGACGTTGCTCAGTGTGGCTAATTTTTGTTTTTCTGCTTTCTGTTTTGTCTGGTTTAAGGTTCTTTTTGACACTAGATCATTCTGTACAGGGGCACAAGCTTAATGTCTTTCTTCCTCCTCAAAGTACGATAAAAATAACCTCAAGCTAGTGGTTTTATGAAACTTTATGAAGATGGTTTTTGTTATCTTAATTTTTGGCAGCAATGTGATATTTCCATTTTTTTAATTGCTTTTTTTGTTGTTGATGTTTCTAAGTTATTGTAAGTTTTCATTGGAAAAAGTTAATGTGAAATAGTTTTATTTTGCCTTTCTTGATTTGTTTCAAAGAATGTAAAGGTTAGGACTTTGTGACCTTTTTGTTGTTTTAAATTTTTTTTTTTTTTTTTTTAAGTGTGTGTGAATTTGAATGAGTGTGTCTTGAATGAGTGTCTGACATTAAGCACATAAAAAGGAACGGTAATTGCTGATATTTTTGGGAAAGGTGCATCATTGAGAGTGCATATTTCTGTGAGGTACTGTACTGCTCATTCTCAAGTAATGCGTCAGATGATTTTGTATAAATATTGGTGTTCTATTCCAAAGCAAGTATTTCAGGTAGGTCACGTCACCCTGTGTCACTCCCAGATATCCCTGGGTTTCTTTAAAGGAGGAATCCTAACCTAGCAACATAGAATAACTGGTACTATTCACCACAAAACACTAAAAATTCCTTCAATGCCCACAACACTACGGTAGTCTTAGATGACTATAAAATTTTTTTTTTTTTTTTTTTTTTTATCAAATACCACTATCTAGGCTCGGTACTGTTCCAGTGTTTTTTAGTAAGTACTATAGTATCTTTTTGTAGTCCTGGAAATTCTTCTAAAATTTGACAGAGGTGGATTCTATAAAGAATTGTTTAGTAATTGGTGCCTTTTGTTAAATAATTGATCATCTTTTAAATAATCCTTCATTATGAAAGCAAATGTTGATGAGTTGGATACAAACTTGGTCCTGAGCCATGTTGCTCCTACTTACAGTTTTCCAAAGCTCCGCACCTGTAAGTCATGAGTATACAAGGTCTAAATGAGAAAGATGGTGTGTATGACTGAGAGTATGATATGGTGTGTTTGCATGTCTGTTATCTCTGTTGTTTTAATACATATCTATGCAGTGAATAACCAAGGGGGATACGTTCCTTAAAAAAAAAACACACTAAAAATATTAATGCTACCTATGTATGTCAGCAGACCTGTGAGCGTGTATGTTCCAGTGAGAGAGGTCATGCATGTGGCTTTGAGGGTATACTGTTCATGTCCAACAATCTCCCCTTCAGTCTTTAGCACTTTGCTAAAGGCAGTTCATTCTATTTTGTATAATTTTCAAATATGTGAATTAAAACCTTGGACACCCATTATTGATGAGTTTGGTGATTTATTTTTTAACAGAATATGTTTGTACACAGGTAAGAGGAGGTAGCTTAATGATGGGCATTATTCAAGTACTCATATTACAAAAAAAAATCTCATTGGAATGCCGGAAATAGTTTTTGAATTAATAAAAAAAAATTTAGTGATCCTGTTACTTATTGCATTTTTTTTTATAACCTTGATAAGTGACATTGTGATGACAATTACTTGACTAAATAACATTCCTATTGTTGTAGCAGACCTGGATGCTCCTGAGGCTGATTGTTTGCATTTGATATTAAAAGGCGTGTTCTTTCTAGGTTTTGTTATTTTGAGATTATTTTAATTCACAGGGCTTGCAATGCTGCAGTCTACACCCTCTGAGATGGGAGTTTCTTTGTAGGCAGTAATATGAGAGAAGTTGAGCTCTTTACTTGATGGAAATCCTGCAAAACCAGTCTGTTTCTGAGTATCAGCCGACACTCCCAGTTGAGTATAAATTAAAACAGACATATGCAAGCTAACATTCCCTCCTCTGTTTTCTATTGATACATGTACAAAATATTGGCATTGGATAATTAGCCTGAGCAATAACGGTTTGGGTGGTTCAGGGTGTGGAGAGCTGCCAGGCTTTTGTTGTCTTTTCATTCTTGCTTTCTTAAGGATGGGTTTATTTCCTAGGGCATGTATACCTGCATGCAACCTGTGCCCATTTTTGCTGTGATCATTTGCCCTTTTCCAAACTACAGACAGTGAATGACACCCGAAGAGTCACCAGCACAGTTGCATGTTTATTTGATAAACAGAAACATTATGTACATATTTTAAAAACAGATGTGCTGTAAAATATAATTCAAAACAATGTCCTATTCATTGGTCTATAGACATTTTAAAGCAGATTTTATATTAAATCTATATTAAAGTGTAGACTCACTGTGGCATAAAGGGAAATGGATTAATTCATAGTCATTTGAAGAACCTGTTTGAACACTTTACAATACGTTTTCATTTGTTAACTTTAATTTTAGTTAATGTATTAACTAACATGAACTAACTGATCAATACATTTGTTACAGTATTTATTCATCTTTGTTGATAGTTAAGCCCTAAAGCCATTTTTAGTGTTGTTTTGTCTGAGAGACACACACAAAAGTAAAGACTCATAACTCCAAAACTATAACAAGGAGAGTCTAAAGGTAGGTATCGTTTGATAGAACACTTTTCAAATTTTTGGAAAATATAAATTATTTTACATTTGGACATTCAGCTGCTGAGAAACTGCTGATAAAAGACAAAAAATAAATATGATTTTTATTAGGATTTTGCATATTTTTCTTATTTGACATAGAATAACTCAGGAAGGAAATAAGGTAGGAGAACAATTCTTTTTTGGTGAAGTCCCTCTACATGTGAGCTGCATCTGGATCAAATTGTGTGGTGATTGGATAAAGGAATCAAAAGTTAGCCTACAGCATTTGGAACCAATGTAGCCTGTTTGTTCAGTTCTTGACACCCCCTAATGAGCATTTTTGAAATTGTTCCTCCATGGAGAATATCTTGTCATAAACGCAATAGATTATGGGGGTGGGGGGGAGACACTTCGGGTTTAAAGTCCCCGTGAACCGGAAGTTGCAAGCGACTTTTCTCCAGTGTTGTGACATATTTCCGAAAGAAACGGAATACTAAATGAGGCAAAATAGTGGGCGTGGCTTTTTTTCCAACTAGCACCTGATTGGATCTAGAAAAGTAGGTGTTTTCAATCAGCCTGTCTACTGTCAGTTGGAGGAGGGGCGTGGTTACGGATGTTAAGCAGACACACAAACCAACATCATCAGAGGAAGGTCCTCCAATGCAGAGGGGAGGGAAAATTTCAGATTTTGATTAAAGATTACGAAGCCAAAAAAATTGTTTGTGTGGATTGACTTCCATGGATAAATTGTTCACCACAAAACGATCCATTTAGGCAAACAAAGTAAGTATGGTCAATTTTGAATTCATGGGGACTTTAAGGGGTTAAAAAAATGTATAGCTGTTCATTGTTTGTTCATGTTAGTTCATTAATGTTAACAACTTTTGATTTTAATAAAGTATTTGTAAATCATTAAATTAACATTAACAAAGATGAATAAATACTGTAGAAGTAGAATTCATTATAAGTTTATTTTAACTATTGAAACCTTATTGTAAAGTGTTACTGATCAATATTGTTAATAAAGGTTTAAAATGATCTCATAATAATTACTCAATAATTAAATGGAAAACAATTATCTATTTGAATCAGTTACTTAGACAATTATAGAAACATAAAAAAATCTTTATATGGTAGCTTGAAAATAACTTGAACTTCTCCCCCCAGCAAAATGAAATAATGATCCCTCTATTAAAGTTTTTAAAAAATTCAGCATTATTGCTATTTAGCCAAAAAATCCTTTTATTCAAGATTAATTTGGTTTGAACCTGGAACATCCCTTATGTGACAAATACACAATTTTAAATGTACAAATTATAAAAGGACATAAAACCGCATGCATGATAATAAAACAAAAATTATGCTGCAGGGTACTTGTATTTATTATGTGCAATCATCTGTATTTTTCTATGACGCCATAAGTGGAAGCATCTGTGCGGCACATGTAGATGTGTCTTGCTGAGTCTGTACAATTAGTCCAGCTGCATGTAGTAGATCATGGCGATCACTAATGTGAAAAACTGTAGGACAGATCAGAAGTGCATTAGAAGAGTGAATATCCAGTAAGTAGCCTATATTATACAAAATATAATATAGCAACAATATAGCTTGTATCAATAAATTCATATATCAATATTAAAGCACCCAAATTAAGATAATCATAAAAATAAATGCTAAATCATACAATACAAAGTCAATATATTGTTCGTTTCATTCCCACATCATTGAACATTAGATTGTGACTGGTTTTCACTATCTTGTGATGTCTGTTTTTCCCCCGTCAAACTTTCAAAGCAGTTTGAACTTTAAAAATGCAGCTGAAGACCCTTGTGTTTCATCTAGATGTTTTAAACAATAGCATGTCCTGTGTGAATGTATAGAGGTCATTTAGAAAAATAATTGTTATACTGTATGACTTACCACAAACATGAGGACGGCGAAACCGTACCAGCTCACAGCCCAGGTGTAACGACTTAACACGGATTCAATGTACTGGAAGCATCCCTGAAATATCAAATAAAAAAATTGACATAGAAGCACCCCTGAATAGGCTAGGCCTAACATAAAGTGAGGCGTCTAAATGTTTGCCATAGAATCTGACAGATGTACTGAAAATAAAGATGTCATTCCACATTGCTCACAGCTGGCTCACCTATTGTAAAATGTCCTGTGATTCATAGGACATTTTATAATAGGCTAGGTGAGCCAGTAGCACAACTTTTTTTTTTCTATAAACAAAACATTACATTTCTAAATCTTGACATGATCTACATAAGCCCAACACCATGCAAAATTATTAATGATTTAATAAGATTATTAATACGATTTTTTTTAAATCTCTTTTACTCTATTTGCATTTAAATTTAAATTATTAGAATTTGAAAAGGATTTGTATTAGAACAAGACCTCCTTATTGTGACACTACAGAACCACTGTCAATTAAAGTTGTAACTCCTATTCCTGCAGGTCCTAATGATATGTTGCTGCATGTTGTCTTCAGTAAAGCAGGTGACATGTTACAAGAAGACTATTATAAGGCCCGTTCACACCGAGGACGATAACGATTGACGTTATAGTTCTAATAATCGTTCTCAATATTGACAGCAGAGTTCACACACCAAAGTTATACCGATAACGGCACAGAGAAACGTTATCGTTGGAATCACTTTCAGAACGATTTTATCCAGCTGATGAACGATAAAAACATAGACAACCAATCAGAATCCATCCTGCTGTAACGAGCTCGAGCATTTAAAGTAACAGACAAGCACGCGCTTAGAATAAACCGAAAGATATCGTCCGCTGGTGTGGACGCTATAAGGTTAGTTATCTTTAGTTACCGGTCTTGGTGTGAACGGGCCTTCGCCTTGACATACCTTTGTGTACATGGCGCTGCTCTTGCCAACCAGACAGCCTTCTTTATCTTCCACCTCAAAGTTAATTCTCTTGCAGCAAGTGGGGGGCCAGGAGTAGGGGTATTTTGTGGCAAAATTCTGTCTGAAGGTAGAGTCAAACTCTAACCAGTCCTTCGGACCGTCTGTTCCACAGCACTGGGCCTTAAGGCAGGAGCAGAAAAAAACACCAGTCACATGTGCATCAGTTGAATTCTATATTAATCTATCAAGTTAGTGAATTCGCGTTAATCAACAGAATGCTGCTTTGGTTTGTAAATGACTTGAAACGAAGTTTGAATGTGATTTGTATCGTTCAACTTTTGACAATAGGCATTGAACCTTTTTTTTTTTGCTCACTAAGTGTTGCTACTTTAGCCTATTATTTGAAGAAGAAAAAAAAGTTAAAAAAAAAAAAAAGTGTTTATTTTTGATTGTCACTATTGTTTTTGTTTCTTAAAGCAATATGACTTTACCTCAGTTATGGTTGTTAAAAACAATCACTCTGATTTTGACAAGATTTTGTTGATCCTGGAACAACATTCCTGTCAAAAAATGTAGTAGAACTAAACCTACCCTCCCTTAACCTATAAGCCTGCGCATAACTTATCCATAAAATTTTAGAGGGAAACAATATGTGATTAACAATAACGTAGAAGCACCTAACCCTGGTTGTAGCTAAGCCTAAACTTGACATACTGTAAACTTTAGTACTTTTGACAGCTTTTGTACCTTTTTTCTGAGAGTGAACCATGACTCCCTCAGCCTCTATTTCTTGTGGTAAAACCACTGTGATTTGTTGATTTATATGAGGCTAGCAAACCATTATATTATGTGTCTGTTGAAGGAACAGTTAGCCTATTCTTTCAGGTTTATTGGAGGATTAAACTGGTTTCTCCACTATCACGATTTAATCTGAGAGGCATGTTGTATCAGGTCTGAGTTGAAGATGATTCAACATGTTCCTTCCCTAATATTATGTGCTTCTGTTTTAGCCACAACCCTTTGACAGCTGACAGGTGGTCGTGTTCATTGAAAAGTCAAGAGGTCATTATGGGTGTTCTGCTTACCTGTTCCATCACTCTGTCCCATGTCTGTGTAATATCTTTCCCTTTTATGCTGTTTTCTGTGTAATATTGCAGCATCTGCTTCTTTACAAGGTTACTGTTCCCAACCAGCTATAATAAAGAAAAGAGGATTTTAAAAATGAAGAAAATGAATGCAAAATTCTCTCCTTTATGAACCCGCTGTTGTTCCATTTAAAAAGATTATCACATTTGATCAACATAATGAGAAGCTTTTAATGGGATATTCGAGTAATTTATAGGATAGTGTACAAACGACAGACATGTAGGAAGAGAGAGCAGGAATGGGACACGACCCAGACCAGAATTGAACCTGGGTCCCTAGGTCCCTGGTCCAAGTGTGCCACATCTTTGATGTGTAAATGATTTTTTGTTTTGTTTTACTTTTACAGTACAGAGAGGCTGGTGACTCTACTCACATAATCTCGGTTGGTCGCTGCTGTGATGGCGGAAGCGCATTCGAACAAAAAGATGATGAACATTATGATCAGGTACTGTGGAAGGATGAAATTTAACAGCAATTGGTTAAAAATCTAAATAATTCCTTCCTTCTAAATATGGTTGTCTCACTGAAGGTGATATTGAATAATAGTGATTAATCTCTTGTGTAAGATGGTTGCTGTCATTTTCAATGACTTCTGTTAAAAACCTACCACCATCATGAGTCCACGGCTCCTTTTCAGGGCAGCGAAGATGCCAAAGATGCATGTGAGGAAGAAAGCAAAGCCGGTAAAAATGGCAATCCAGGCTGCAGCAAAGATGTCATCTTTTCCTGAGACACCAGATATGGGGTAGAGTTTATATGCATCCACTACTACCCAAATGGCCACTGCGAATAATGCCAGTCCAGCTGCCTGAAGAAGAAAATACTTAAAAGTATGGGGAACAAGATATTTTACAACATTAACATATCTTTTTATTATTTTATTTCAGACTTACAGCAGCGATTGCATTCAAGATAATGACTACAATCATCAAAGATGTCAAGACTCCTTTTCCCATGGCTATAGTGTTTCTCTGTTTCTCTCCTGGAGAAAAAGAAAATAATGGTCAGGATGGACATCCAGCACAAGGAAAAGACTCAAGATTATTTAAAAGGTAAAAGCCTGATCTGTTGTGACTCTGAGTTGGGGTTAAACATTTACCACTGTCCCTATTTAATATCCTGAACAAATATGGCAAAAAACATTTTGTTTTATTTTGATTTCAGAGTTCTCTTGATCATGGAAAAGCCTGAGAATATTAGGTGAATTTAAAGTGTTATTTAGACTATTTCTACTTCTAGTTGTGCATAAATTATGAATTTAAGTATTTTGTGATGTATCAAATACCAATTGCAATAACATATTAATTTATACCCTGCTATTTCCATGGTACTTCCAAGAATACCATGCCATATACATGATACATGTCTAAAAAGCCTTATTTTGTCTAAACTAATACATACTGTAAAAATGCAACATTTAGATTTATTTTTAGCTTTGTGAAATTTATTGATTTTAAGACAGTACTTAAACACTAATTATGCACTATATAATTGATAATAAATAATCCAAAACAAACATATAAGCAAAAGCGGGCTAATATGCCGGTAAAAATAAACAACTAGAAATATTTAGCTATAATTAATAGGACCCACCTGTTCCAGTCTGAGATTGCACCTGCTTTCCCTCTACCTGCTAGTATTCACTTCACTGACTTTTGTGGACACGTTCATGACGTCAAACCTACTTGTCATCTGTTGTATCTCATGAGATGGGATGGGCAACGTCACTCCCTGTGTTTTCATCACCAAGTTCTTTGTTATTCCAAATGTCATTTTATTGAAATGATTCAAAAATAATCTAGGAGTGTCTACTTCCAAAACCATCTAAATTGACATGTGAGCAAAGCATGCAAATAGTGGTACTTTGGTACGCTTTGGATAAAGGATATTTAATTGAGTACAAAAATAATAGTCTAAGCCATCAAAGTAGGATTTACTTTGGATTTAAAATCCACACACCGACCTAGATACAAATATTTATATATATATATATTTTACGATGGATGAAAGTTTTTTGTTCAATTAAAATCCTACTTTGCGTACCTTGGAGTGCTATTTTTGTATTAGATCTAAATTTACATTACAAGTTGCTTTTGTGCACAAGAAGAAAATGCTGACCCCTGCTGGAAACTCACACCACATCAGCATATAAAATGCATTCATACAGTAAATGCCACAATATTTTTTATTTCATTAATAGTACTGACTAATTTAACCATCACTGTAAATATTTATCATACGTAGCATTGAACAAACTCAAGATATCAAATGGACCAAAGCATGGTTAAGATTTGAAGATGACTTTGTTTGATTTGGGCCAGTAAGCAACCATCACAGAACGTCATAGCAACATACTGAAGCACTCAAAACACCTACAGTACATCTGGCTAACAATGTGCTAAAATGCTCAAAACACTTTTTTAGGAATGTGCTTTAAAAACATTAGCACATTGGTGGCATTTGGATGCATCACCACATTTTCCACAAAAAAGTACAAATCTAGTAAATAATTAGCTTTAAGGGTGACAAATAAGGTTTAGAGTTTTAAAGACTTGAAATCCTGTGGTGGGGTTGTGAATTCTACCTCTCCTGAAACTTTGGTGTGTAAATGCTAGGTTTTAAACTGAAAAATCAGTCAGAATTTCTAAATCTTATGTGGAGAAACTTTGGGAATAAATGGGTTAATTAGAGTTAAGTATGTCAAGATGCTTTAGCAAACTTAAACGCCCTGAGAACTGTTTACAATGTCGCCTTGAAACCTTGTCAAACAAAGTGTTGACTTTAGCACAGCTGACTGTCCTGCAAACACACTCATCCATGAGGACTTAAGGACCGAGGACGCGCTTTTGCAGCTCTTTATTGTTCGAGAACAGGTGAGAGTTGAATACTGTTTTATGTTCTGTTGACCATATTTTGTTTGTGAACAAATTTGTCAAATTCATTCATTAGGCCTGTATACCATCAGTTTTAGCAGTAGGTACAACTCGTTGTTAATGTAAGCTATATTATGATGAAATGTTTTTTTTTTTTTTTTCAGGGTAAAATTGAAGATGGAAGAAAAACTTCCAAATGAAAAAGTGAAATATTTGCTTGCCCCATGGAGGTTTTCCTTCAGGGCACCTGGATTCGAAAATAGGCTGGTGACGGCTCTACGACTGTTTGAGCGTTTCCCTTTAGATATAGCTGTGACCGGAGGAACCCAGGAGGCTAACGCTCAGCTGGTTTCTGCAATCTGTGGGCCGGATGAGGAAATTGAAGAGGAGGAATGGGATACTGATGATGAAGAGGAAGAAGAAACAGATGAGGAAGAAGCAGATGAAGACTGGGAAGAAGATGAAAGTGTAGATGACGAACATAGTATAGAGTCTAAGTTAAACACTAACCACCAGAGCAGCAGGAGGAAACGTGTACGGATATCGGAGCATACAGAATATATTGGGAGTGGCAATCCTGATTTCGACTCTGTGATTTTACACCATCAAATACCAAATGTTCGTGTATGGACCGTGCAGGGCCATCCAACTTCAAATTCCATTATTAAGCAGACAAACCAGCAGTATGACTCCACATGCTACGATGTTCTGGTGGTTCTCACTACAGAACGGCACAAGGAGGACCACATGTGGCTCAAAATGGAATTGCATGACAGACATCAGTCTCTTTTTCTGGTTCAAGCTGAGCAGGACTGGGACGTAGTTGAGGAGAAGCCTACAGGGCCGTGCATGACCTGCGCCTGGGAACGAATGAGAGCTCGCAAACTGGAGTTGCAGAAGAGAAGGAAAGATGCATTTGGAGAGATGGCTGATTCAACAGATAGCCAGAGTCCTTCTGACGCCTCCCAAGATCCAGAATTAGTGAAGATGAAGGATATCGCCGGGGTGCTTGCTGAAGCCCTGCCTGACCTTCGGAGGAAAGCTTTTAGTCAGTTTCTGGTGGCGATTACAAAGGAACTTCGGGTTCCTAAATTGCTGACTGATGACACACAGTAAGTCAACTTCCTTGTGTTTTGAAATGTTTGATGTTGTCATGTGACACAAATTGATTTTCAATGTTTTGTTGGTCCTGGAACAAAAATCCTGTCAAAAAGATAAATTCTAATCCAAACCTATCCATAACCCGACCCTTAAACTAGAGGTTAAAGATAGGATGATAAAAATGGCGTACTGTGACATTAGCCCTAAAATCTAATTGGTTGTCTGGAATGTTGTTCTAGAAACAATTATGTTTTGGTATTCCTGGAACAATAATCCTGTCAAAAAATGAAGTATAATCCAATCCCTACCTCTAATCCAAACCTAACAATAACCTAACCCAGGGGTTGTCCAGTTCTGCTCCTGAAAGGCCGATGTCCTTCCCTGCTTCAATACACCTGCCTGAAAGTTTCTAGTAGAGGTCCTGGTGCCTCATTTCAGAAAAGCAACCATTACATTTCAAAGTAAGAAAGAAATGACAGTAATGTACACATCGCAAAGAACGGCAGTCATTTTTAAAATAATTACTTGTTTAAAATGAAACCTCAATGCAGATGCGATCTCCAGAGGACACAACGGCTGCGTCTGAAACTTGTGGCAGTGCCTTTTGCCTCGCTGCCCTAAATCGGAGGGTAACTGTTTAATGATCTACAGCAAAATAGAGAGAGCTTTGGTGATAACTAAACGAATATTTAATTATTACAATAGTAATTTCTCGCTAGAGATGACATCAAAAGTGAACAACGTTGGTCAAAAACTTACTCACACGCAAACTGACCAGCAACTGCAATGTTCAGATGGCATCTTTGTGTCTACAGATGGTTCAAAACGCTGCAGACTGATCACTTTTCGCCCATTCTCATCTTGCTAAATTAGCTACCAATTAAATTTAGAATTTTTTTTTTTGTGCTTATCTTTGTTTTTAAATCTCTACATAATCAAGCACTGTCTTATCTTTTAGAAGAAATTTCCATCCATAAACCAAATAGGTCCTTGAGATCCTGTTATCTTGGTCTCCTTTCCGTTCCTAGAACTAGGCTCCACTTCAGAGGTGATCGAGCATTCACTGTTGTTCCATGTCCTAGTCTATGGAATAATTTTCCAATTTCGGTTAGAACTTCTTTACCTAAAAAGTTAAAATAGTTAAAGCACCTATTATCAATAGCTTTCAACCATGTTTGTGTTTGTTCTTTTGTATTTCTCAGATTTGAGTTGTATTGTACAGCACTTTAGGTCAAACATGAGTTGTGTTAAAAGTGCTTTATAAAAAAATGAAAAAGGACATGCATCTCAAACATGGGCTGCTGGTGTGCTTGTGTCCTTACTAGGCTGATTAACTTGTTTAATTAGATAGTTACCTCGCTCAATCAGCTTCATTAGGAAATCTGTTTTGGTCCACCAGTTTACTTTTGTTGTAAACAAGCTCTAACTGGCATCAGACAGCCTGAACTAGCATGGACATTTCTTTGTTCATGAATATTTACATTTATCTAACAAATTATGTGTCTACATTTAGTTGTAGCCTAATGGTTAGATAGTCAGACTGGTAAACTGAAAGTTGCAGGTTCGATTCGCAATTCCGGCAGAAAACGACTTAAGCAAGGCACCTAACGCCCAATTGCTCCCCTAGGCGCCACAGCAAAAATGGGCTGCCGATTGCTCCGGGTGTGTGTGTCCAATGTTTTGTAATGTGTGTGTGTTCACTATTCACTGCTGCTAATATGTGTGCACTAACTTGGATGGGTTAAATGCAGAGGACAAATTCTGAGTATGGGTAACCATACTTGGCCTTCACATGTCACTTATCTAACAAATTCACTACATTTGCTTCTCAGGCTTATAGTTTCTACTGCTTTGAAGTACAGGAAGATAAACCAGGATGATCTTGATCAGATCTCCAAGCTCTCACAGCTGAGAGATCTTACAGACAATCCCTCCAAGCTTCAGGCAATCCTTGCAGCTCTCGATCACTTCCACCTAGATATCGGTGTGCTGGGTGAGACGGGCTGTGGTAGCTCCAGCCTGGTCAATGCCCTCTTGGGCCTGGAGAACGGTGATGAACGAGCTGCCTCAACCGGTGTCATTGAAATCACCAAAGAGGCTGTGGAGTATCCCTACCCTGAGTCCCCCAACGTCCGTCTTTGGGACCTTCCTGGGCTTGGAAAAATAAGTGATCTTGAAAGCCTGTCCTCTGCGTCCAGCTCTTCTGAAGCTCAACAAGTAGCATCTCTGCTCGGTTTGTGTGATGTATACATACTGGTGTCTCCTTCAAGGCTTAGATTGGGAGCCATACAGTTGTTGCAGCAAGCGTCCTCCCTGGGGAAAAAGTGTTACCTGGTGGTTTCCATGGCGGACTTGATTGAGGAAAAGTCTGTCGTGGAGGTGAGGCAATGGAGTGAGGTAGTCTTGGGTAAACTGGGTCTCCAGCAGAGCTTGTTTCTGGTGTCTGCTCACCATCCAGAAACCTTGGACTTACCCAAGCTAAAAGAGACATTGAATTCAGCCTTTCCAAGTCAAAAGAAAGTCGCTCTTGCCAGATATGTATCAAAGCAACTGGATGGAGATGTTTTCTGGAAAAGATCGGATTCTTGCAAATTTATGTAAATAATATTTTTTTTAGAAACGAAAGATTAAAAAAGAACTATATTCCCATGCTCACGCATATTTTATTTGGGAGGTTTTTCTATTTGTTTAACTACTCATCACTCTCCAAACATATTTTCAACCCTAAATGAGAACCACCCTATTCAGATGCAACTAAAGTGTTTTTTGCATGTGCTGTTTATTATTATTTTCACTTTTTTTTTTTCAGGCTAATCATATTTTCCTAAAGTATTTTGTTTAGGCATATATTTTAAATATATATATTTTCATTTACTCATTTAGATTATTATTTTTGGACAAAATCCTGCGCACTACCAGATTTACAAAATCTTACACTATTTAATGCAATTAGGCAATGCTGTAAATATTGTAAATCGCAAGCTATGGTAGTGCATGGGATTTATTTTATTTTTTTTCATTTATGAAATTGGTTGAAAAATTTCAGGTTTGTAAAACTTGTAAAATGTAAAAGCCCACGTAAAACCTGTCTCTTGTGATATTCTGGTCTGTAGATATGTCTTGGGTTTCTTTTGCCTATTTTATATTTTATTTTAGTTCAATCTTTCTCCGATAAGCAACATGGTGAGAGGTGTCATTTATGTATGTAGCACAAATGGTGTGGGAAAATGCATGCTGAAGTTTTATATTTGGGGTTTGGGGTTTAGAATGACTTTTTTAAATGATGCTCTATCTACAAAGCCGTTACGCAAGTTGAGTCAAGAAAACAAGAACAGGTCGATTGGTTCCTCTTGTGAAGCATGGATGAAGTGAATCTGACAGCCGTATCTCCATCCCTGCCACTCATGGAAAACATGGGAACTTCTGTCTCATTATTCACTCAACACCTCACCTGTTAACCACACGACCCCACCCACCAAAGCCTGCGGGTGAATCTGTCTGTGAACACGGCTACTTGCTTGCTTTTATCTGAGGAGGAGCCACAAACTACTTTCCACAGAGCATTAGGGCAGCACTAACGTTCACATTTAAACTCAGCGATCATGAATACATGATAAATTGGTTCAGAAATGCTCATTGTGCCGTGAAATGCTGATGAAAAGACGCACAGTGCATGAATATCTCGCAGGATAATTTGTGAACATTTGATGATCACCTTGAGGATCACCTGAATGGATAAATGTTTAGCTTCGTAAAGCACAAATGATGACTAAAAAGTAGAGTCAACCAGTCACCTGTCAGTTGAGGATTCGTTTGCGATCAACATGAACCTTGAAAGTAATGGATTGTCTGTGCAGTGCTACCTGAAGCTGAAGCTGATGGGAAAAATGAGAAGAAGAGTTCAGGAGATGAGAAACCCAAACGCTCAGGTGTCTCCAGTGGATCTGAGTCACAATGAAAGCACACGACTGGCTATGGATGCTCTCCTGGAAAAAGGGCTAGATGGATACCAGGAAGTGCTGATCAAAGAGAATGAAGCAAACTTTCTGTCTGCGGAGGAGAAAACATACATCTTAAACAACATTAAAAAGCCTCTCTATGACGACGAAGAGGCAGACAGGGACGAAGCAGTGTCTAGTTCTCCATCAGTTTCTTCTGAGACATACTTTCCTGCAGCCACAGAGAGTGAGCCTCCAGTTCTTGACTACGGCTGGCCGGTGGCTGACTGGAGTTACCATCTGCAAGGGATTCCTAGTGTGGAAGTGTTCTTCCAGTCAGTGAAATCCTCTTCCATGAAAGACCTGCTGCGGGAACTCATCAGGCAAGCAACTACAGTAAGAACCTGTCATTTGATAGTGACATTTTTGGATTGTATACTGTCATTATTGTTTCAAATGTTAATTTTGTGACGCAAGGAAGATTCACACTGCAATTACACACAGCACTTTTACGTTTTTAATTTTTGTTGTGCAACTTTTCTCCATCATATTAATGTTTTATTAAAGGGTTAGTTCACTCAACAATGACAATTCTGTCATCAATTGCTCACCTTCATCATTGTTCCAAACCTGTAAGACTTTCGTTCATCCTCAGAAAACAAATGAAGATCTTTTGAATAAAATCGGAGAGTTTTTTGTCCCTCCATTGACAGCCTTCGCAACTACCACTTTCAAGACCTAGAAAGGTAAAGACATCATTAAAGTAATCCATGTGACTCCAGTGGTTACGTCGCGATTAATATTTTTGTAAATAAAGTGGCAAATTATGCTTTTTGTGCGCAAACAAAGCTCTTGCGTCACTCCATGAAATTGAGGTTAAACCACTGGAGTCACATGAATTTCTTTAATAATGTCTTTACTACCTTTCTGGGATTTGAAAGTGGTAGTCAATGGAGGGACAAAAAGCTCTCAGATTTCATCTAAAATGTCTTCATTTGTGTTCTGAAGATGAACGAAAGTCTTAAAGATTTGAAAAGACATGAGGGTGAGTAATTAATGAAAATAATGACACCATTTTTTTTTTGGATGTATTATAAATTATGAATTTCTAATCTTGATTATGGTTTATTGGTAGATAGAAAATTGTAGAATAAACACAAATAAGACTTTTAAAATGTATTGTCCCATGTTTTGATAACAAAAATTGAAAAAAATTATTGATAATAGTATTTTATTATTATTCAGTTGTTTGAACCATTGAAGTTCTGAAGCTGACATCGACATTTTCTAAAGCTTAAACACCTCTTTTAATTTGTTAGGGGAAAAAAAGAATTCAGGGCCTATTTTGTATTCTATTTGGGGAAAGTGCCTGACATTTTTTATATGCAACAGTCTGAAAACACACGATTGCAATATAACATTTGCTCTTTAAATTTCACTCATCACAGGTTTTGGCAATAGTTATGGACACATTCAGCGATGTGGAGATTTTCTGTGACATACTGGAGGCGACAAGAAAGCGCAATGTGTACGTCTATCTCCTTCTGGACCACACCAATTTACAGCTGTTTCAGGACATGTGTGAAAATGTAAAAATCAACAAGTCACACCTTACTGTAAGTTATTCTATTCTAGTCAGAGCCCTTACATTAAAGGTATTTAGCAGTTTTTGCTTGTGGATATGCTACAAAAATGTTATTTTGAAAATATATGCAACATTTCTGTCGGTTCTGCTTTACAATGAAAAGAAACAAAAGCGGATGACTTCATTATATTTATATCCAGTGTGCTTATGTTAACTCTTTGTCTTTATTTCTTCATACAGAGAATGTCCATTCGTAGTGTTCAAGGTGAGACATATTGTGCCAAATCAGGCAGAAAGTTCACTGGACAGATGAAAGAGAAGTTCATCATTGTGGACTGCACAAAAGTGCTGGTCGGCTCGTACAGGTACCATCTAAACGTACACGTATTTAGTCAGTACTAAAATTGATGTTTCAAGTAGTGACAGCAGTGTGACTTGCTATTCTCATTTACTAATTTAATTCTCTTGAACCTTTATTTAACTGACAAAAGTACAAAGAAATGTCCATTTTTTCACTGAACAACTTCATTGTATCTTGTAAATATAAACAAATTTTGATTTTGATGGCTGCAACACACTCCAAAAAAGTTGGGACAGCCAAGTGACACATCACCTTCCCTTTTAATGACACTTTTTAATCATTTGGGAATTGAGGATACTAATTGTTGCAGTTTTGCAAGTGGAATTTTTACCCAATCTCGTCAAATATAAGACATCAACAGTCCGTAGTCATCGTTGTCTGATTTTCTTTTCATGATGGGCTGTACATTTTCAATAAGAGGCAGATCTGGACTGCAGACAGGCAGTCAAGCACATCCACTGTACAGTGTAGACTGTCTAGAAACCAGCGTTTTAACATGCGCAGAATGAGGCCTGGCATTGTCTTGCTTCCCAGGAAAGATGTCATCTTGATGGCAGTCTCTGTACAATCCCGATATATGCCTCCATGTCAATGGTACCTTCACACACATGCAAGTCACCCATGCTGTTTGTGCTAATGCACCCCCATTGCTAAAGAAAGTCTGGATGGTCCCTTTTGTCTTTGGGACTGAAAACTCGATGTCTGTTTTTTTTTCCAAAAACATGCTGAAATGTGGACTCAACTGAGCAGAGCACAGATTTCTACTGGCTTTTAGACCATCTGAGATGAGCTTGGGCCCGGAGAACTCGGCGGCATCACTGCATTGAACAGATGTATAGCTTTCTCCTTGCGTATCAGAGATTCAAGTTGCATTTCTTGATGCAGTGGCAGACTGTGTTAAGTGAAAACGGTTTTCCAAAGTACTCCTGAGCCCATGTGGCTGTATTTAACACAGTAGCATGACGACTTCTCATGCATTGCCATCTGAGGGCTCAAATGTCATGCAACAGAGTTTTCCTGCCTTGCCCTACATGTACTGAGGTTTCTCTGGATTCCCTGAATCTTTTCACAATATTATATGGTAGATGGGGAAAGACATAAATTCTTTGAAATCTTGCATTGAGAAATGCGATTTTTGAATTGTTCGACAATTCTCTCATGACATTTGGCACAAAATGCTGAGCCATGACTCATCTTTGCTTGCAAAGAGTGAGAAGCTCTTTTACACCCAAACACAATACCCTCAACTATTACCAATTCACCTGCTAATTGTGGACTGTTTAAAAAACAGTTTAACATGGCTAATGTATAATCTTTTCACTTTATTTTGCCTGTCCCAACCTTTTTTTGAGTGTGACAAAAATATCATCAAAATGTGTCTATATTTACAAAATACAATTATGCTGGTCAGTGAAAACATTGGAAATCTTTTCTTTGTACCTTTGTCAGTTAAAAAAGGTATCTTTCTAATAAAATTAGTATGCATTTGTCCAAAACATTGTGAAATAAAATTGAGCAAACTTGTATAGTGACCAGTCAGTCATAGCCTACACACTTGCACTTATACATTCATATACATTTTAAGCAAAAATTCTGAAAAAAAAAAGATATTTTAGTTTTTTTCTTTTGAGTAGCAGCTCTTTACTTTCCAATCATAGCATTTCGATTTACAGATTTACAACACAAGCAGCATCAAACACAATTGCAAAAATAATGCTGTTGTCAGACATATTACAAACACTTACACCATCTGCCATTGTAGCATGCAACCCCACCGCAAACTTGGGTCCTGTTTACACTTTGTATTAAAATGTGTTTTGGTCGATCGGATCACAAGTAGCCGAGGGAGACACAGTCCTGTTTACACCTGGTGTTTTAATCAGTTCCGTCTCTTTTGTCCACTTTCGACCACTTCTGTCCTGATTTCTTCAAGGGGAGGGTCTATGGGTGAGTAAATGTATGGGATTTTACAGATCTTTCTATCAAATGGACAAAATTTGAGAAAGTGGACAAGCTCAACTTTTTTTAGACCCCATTTACACCTGTATTTAGCATCGTCCACATCCGATCAACCAAAAAGCTTCTTAATACCACGTGTAAACAGGGCCGTAGGTTGATCCAATGCTTTTATATTGATTTCCCCTCCATTTGATGCTGCTAGTGATGCAGAAACTTGACCTTTAACTAAATCTCTTGGTTGTGAGCTTTCACTGATGCCTCTTTAACCCTGTCACAGTCTCACCTGGCTGTCCTGCCAGGTTCACAGAAGCTTGGCAATACTCTTTAAAGGCAGCGGGGTTAAACCTTTCGACCTGGAATTTCGCAGACTCTATGCACTTTCTAAACCAGTGCTAGGATATACCTGGCACACATCAAATCCTGCTGATCTCCACCTACCCTTTGAGAATCTCCAGATCCCAACGTGGCCAGCAGGAATTCCCAGAAACACTGCTGGCCACCTACAACAGAAACCTCATAACCCCGGTAACCCGAGTTTTCCGACACCTCCAGTCCTGGTCAGACAGACCAGCTATCCAAGTGCCACCACTGGACCACAAAGATCTCAATGGCTTCCACGGAGGAACGCGATCCATCATCCCATTGCTTGTCAGTCCCCCCTCTTCAAAGATTATAATATGAGAAGCCAAACCTGGCGCCCAAAAGAGGGCAATCACATCAACAGAGGTGTTCCTGAAGCTTCCCACTGGTGCTAGAGCAGGTTATTGCGATGCTTAGTTTTAGTAAACTGTAAATAGTGATGCTGTAAGTAAGTATGTGCTTATTGCTTGATTTAGCAGATGTTTTATTGTGCTTTTTAACAGTAAAAGCATGCAACTCCAATAAAAGATATATATTCATTTATAATTGTACAATCACAATGTCCATATCATTCATATGTCTCCTCCATCTTTCCGTGCATGGGTCAAGCTGCCGTCTCCTCCTGCAGTTTAGTGTGGAGTTTATTCCACCACCTGTCATCAAAATCTTTAATATAAAGGCCCGATAAACTCTCTCCATCTTGGCTTTCCTCCCTCATCTTCTCCGGATTGAGGTCTTCTGCCATCACCTAGTTTTTCATCAGAATAAATCAAATCAGTTTCTAATGTGAGACCATGGATTGAGTAAGATGTGTAATTCCGATATGTATAAATGTAGAGAATAAACTGGCTTGTGTTTTATGCATAATAATGAGTTGAATTCACTTTGTTGATTCAGAAAACATTTAAAAGGAATGTCACTCTTCTGAGTGACACTTTCTTAAAATCTTACATTATTAATATAACCTTTTGTTTTCTAAATTAAATAATAAAAAATTAAAGGTTAAATAATTGCCTCTTATATTGTCATTGTACTAAAATGAATAAAATAGAAAAAATAGTATCAGTATATTAGAATGATTTCTGAAGAATCACTTGACAGAAGACTGGATTAATGTCTGCTTAAATATATATATATATATATATATAGTAAACACACACACATACATTATATATATGTATGTGTTATATATACTGTATATGTTTACTAATATATTATACACACACAATGTTTTTTCTCTCTATTAAAGTGGTTATTGTTGTCTGACCTCAGAGGTTGTTTGAATCATTTTCTCTGTTGGCTGCAGAGCATGAAGAGCTTCCTCAATGTCCTGTAGAGCCCTCTGGCTGTTCTCCAGTACGAATGAGAACTGCTGAATCCGCAGGATTTCAATTAGCAGCCTGACGAAAATCACAAGATGGACAAACTCAGCACTGAATTCATTCATCTATTAACATCCAAGTCAATAAATAAACAGCCAGTTCTCTTGTTGTTGACATACAGTACCTTGTTCTAATCAAGCACATGATGGTCTTTAGTGCTAAAATGTTATTTGTCCCCCGCTGCTTCTCGTGTTCTTCCTCAGTGCTGGATCTCTCTGGGCCGCTATCAGACTCCAGGAGTCTCTGGAAGCTCATGGCCAGATTCAGCCAGTGCCATGGATGATATGGATGAAGGCAGCACAGCTGCTGCAGGCTGGAGATGCTGTTTGTCAGCTCCCTGTAGTGATCATGAATACTCAGTTCCAGCTGAAGGACGCAGGTGAGGTGACAGGTGTTGGATACTTCTGTCCTCTGTCAATAAAACACAGTAAATCAGCGAAAGGATAAACAGAAGTTGGAGTTAGTGATTTCATATATTTACCAGTTTCTCACAGGCATTTAGAGCCTCTTCCTTTTTCCCCAGATGACAGCAGCAGCGTGCGATCCCTTCGAGCACATCTCTCTTCACTGATGTGTTTCCTTCAGGTACCAGAGAGAGGCAGGATACATACTCATCCAGAGCCACCTGTCATTGACACAACTGGCAAATGAGCTTATGAATCAGATAACAGTGAGAGTAAATGCTGAATTCATCTCTTTATACCTGATACTGTTTCCTCCTGTAGGCCAGATCACCTCGAAACTTGAAGGATTTCTGTTCTTCTAATCCATCCTCGACATTTCCATCTGCACAAAACCACTAGATACAATAAAACAAAGAAAAATGGTTTTATTTAATACCTGAAAAGGCAATTATATATTTATATTCTCTCATATATTTATAAATATTTATACACATATATGTATATATATTGTGTATTCCTAGCATTTCCTGGAATTCCTGTGTTTTCCATGACCGTGTGAACGCTGCAGAAACACCTGCATAATTATACGTTGGGATAATTATCATAATTATCATATTTAATTCATGATTATAATGTGGTGAAATATGACTGATCAAAATTCTCACATACTAACATGATACTGTAGTAATGCCATGGCTGTCTTTTAAATAACTTAGAGTGAAAGTAAAATACGATGTAAATAGCGATGTATATGTAACGTTACCATGTCTGTACCATGGTATCAGTAGTTTCTTGTAAGTGTTGAGTGTGATACCCACCATAGGTTCGCAGAGTTTGGGCTCATAGGTGGGTAGAGCAGCTGAGACTCTGTTCCGTGCTTCCTCAAACACAGAATCATCAAAAGTGCTGCCCAGAATCTCCATGATAAAAACACGCGTGTCAGTCAGTCACACTGCAGACTCTCCTCACACACACATGAATCACGTAATGGAACACGTTATCGTCCAAGCAACTGCGCAAACATTACAGAAATGTGTACGAATCAGTTTTTTTTTGTGAGCAGGAATTTGTTCGTACGGTATTTCAAAACCATAGATCAAAACGTAATATCCTTTCATGAGAAGGAAGCTGAATCCAATGAGACATAAACTTTATGCCTCTAGAGGGCGCATGGTGGCTCAAAAAGGCCAATCCTCCTTTGAGTCGCATCTAAATCTCAGCACGATTTTTTTGCAAAGAAGCATACAATGTAATCTATTCAATACAAATGTACTTGTTTCTGATACAAAAAAGGGAAAACTGACTCTTAAAAACGCATTTTAAGATATTTTTTTAAACGTCTGCCTTCAACAAACGACTCTGTTTGGTCAATCATGATACAATGCTTAGAAAAACAACGTGTACCATGTGATAGCGCCGTTTCGTGGACGATATTTTTTACAAGGTAAAAATGTAGTCTTTTAATGTATGACTTGATAGTCACTTGAAAAAATGTTTTTAAAGAATAATTTTCAGACATGATAACGCCGCTACACCCTCCAGTAATTTTTTGGAAGTTGTTCATCTACTGTTTGATATCTCTTTCAAAACAATACTTCTGTTAAATATTTACATATATTATAAATAAAAACGTTTGCTTCTGTGAAATTGAGTATATCGTTAAACAATAATGAAAAGCAAAGGTTAATTTTTTTTAAAAAAAAGACAAAAGTATTTTAAAAAACATTTGCAGCACCCGGATGTGTGACGTCACATTCGTGCGCGCTACGTCATACAAACGCATGGTCCTACATTTCTCTGAACGCTGCATATCTGGTCAAGATTTTTTGGGTTTAATCTTATAATCAGGTGGGATGAAAGTTAAAGTGCTTTGTAGAAACCCGGACGATTATGTTCGAGAGACAACCAGAGATATACAGAGAGGTATGTAAACACGAAGTGATCATATTATGAAGGTGGTGTAATAGGAAGTATACTAACTGTAGTGTGTTCCCTATAATCTAGTGCCTAGGAATTATGACCCGACCCTACATCCTTTTGAGGTGCCCAGGGAATATACCAGAGCCCTGAATGCCACTAAACTTGAGAGGGTGTTTGCCAAACCCTTTGTGGCTTCACTCGATGGGCACAGAGATGGCATCAGCTGCATCGTCAAACACTCCAAAAGTCTTTCAACAGTCTTATCTGGTGCTTGTGATGGGGAGGTAAAGCCTTTACCTTGTATTGGGCTCTTTAATTGAGCATGTTCTGTCAAGATGTTTACAGTTACCATACAAGAACAACGTGCACACCCAACATTCAATAATACAGTAAACAACAACACCAGGGGCGCATAGAATGAACTTACATTTTGCTTTGCCCAGTTAATCCAAGGAGTGTGCAAATTACCATCTATTTTCGGGATGTATGAGTGGATTTATGATTATTTTCTGACAGGTGAAAGTGTGGAACCTTCCTAAGCGGGAGTGTATGAGGACAGTCCAGGCTCATGAAGGATTTGTACGAGGAATGTGCTCCCGCTTTTGTGGCACCTCCTTTTTCACGGTATTTTCATCCTGCACATTCAATGTTCTTCCTGATTTATACAGATTCAGACGATCCAGTTAGTAAGTGATTGTGCACTTATGTGATTCTGTGAAATAGGTAGGAGATGACAAGACCATCAAACAGTGGAACATGGAAGCACCAGGATATGGAGTTCGGGAGGAACCAATTAACACAATTCTGGGGAAGGTACAGTTACAGCTTATTTATTTTTTTGTTGAGGATTTTATACGCACACTCACACATACACACACCATCATTTTTGTCTCAACACGCGTGAGAAAAAACCTCATCGCTTCTTGCTGATGGTCAATGTGCTGCGTAACACGAGAATGAACTTCATTGGTTCTTGCAGAAGCTCAATCGTGATGTGTAACATGAGAATGAACCTCGTTGGTTCTCGCACGTCAAGCGAACATGCTTCTATTTACCGAAACTGATTGATGAATGTTTATGTGAATAAAAGCCTAAATTCAATCTGTTCATCATATAAAGCGATTGAGTCTCTTCAGAAAAATTTGGACTAAACCGCTCAATTAATATGGATTAGTTTTACGATCTCTTTATGGACTTCTTGAAGCATCAAAGTGGTAGTTGCGTAGCTGTCAATGGAGGGACAGAAAGCTCTCAGATTTCATTAAAAAGACCTTCATTTGTGTTCCGAAGATGAATGAAAGTCTTACGGGTTTGGAATGACATGAAGGCGAGTATTTAATGAGGGAATTTTCGTTTTTGGTGAACTATCCCTTTAAAAACGCATGCCAACGATAAGCTTTCGTGACCGTGCAGCACAGCAACAACACGTGAGCATAAAGACGATAGTCCAAAATCTCTACCGGTTGACCGGTTTCTACCTGTTAGCAATAAATTTTGGCAATAAAAAAAGATGGCGCCGCTGTGTTTGGCTTGCCACTTGCTCCTCTGTTTTGTTATGTTTGTTTTTGCTACCGTCTCGCCGTTTATTGTTTATGATCGCACTACGCTGCTGGATTTGCGTATTACAACAAATCGCCTCCTAAATGCACAGTCCTTCAAACAACCACCGCCACTATTGACATCAATTCCTCCGTTCCTGAGACGCCCTGTCTGTCTGCTACCAGGCGGTAAGCGCCGTAGAAGACGCGGGCGGAGAGGCGGATTATATGTAAGGCTGAGGACTCACCTGGATTCTTCGTCGTCGAGGAGTGGAGATCGTTCAGGGCTTGGCAGTGTTAGAAGATCGCGGGAATGCTATCGGTGGCTTCGGCCGCTTGGCTCCGATACTGGTGCTCCATCTTCGTGCCCCCGCCGCGTTAATACATCCACCCGGAGCTGCGTCCAAGGAAACCTCCGTCCAATTCCTCGTGTGACACTTCCGCCAGTCAACTCGACCACGCTCAGCATGGCTCTTTGTAACATCAGATCGCTCAATAACAAAACATTTGTTCTCAATGATGTCATCTCCTCTTACAATCTGGATTTGTTTTTCCTCACCGAAACCTGGCTTCCCCCAGGTGACGTCAGTGCCTTTTCGGAACTCCTCCCCGCTGGCTATCTTTACTTAAATACTCCGCGGCAAACGGGTAGGGGCGGGGGGATAGCTACTGCACACATACAGTCCTTGAAGTGCCGCCAGTTGCTCACTAGTGGGTATTCCAGCTTTGAGTTACAAGTATTTGTTCTCACACTGCCCTGTCCGATTTTATGTGCAGTAATCTATCGGCCGCCTAAATTAAATAGGGATTTTTTAAATGAGTTCTCAGACTTTCTGACGGAGTTTTTGGCAAAGTTTGACAATATTTTAATCTGTGGTGACTTTAACACTCATGTTTGCTGCCCCTCTGATAAACCTGCTAACGATTTCAATGCACTTTTAGACTCATTGGATCTGACTCAGTCCATATCCTGCCCCACTCATAGGTTAGGTCATACTCTTGACCTTATCATTACTCGCGGGGTGACTGTGTCTACCTGTGAGGTCCTGGATTTTCCCATCTCGGACCACTCTCTTATACGGTTTGACATCTGTGCTGTTCCTCCTACTCCCACGTCCACGCCTCCCCATCGTCGTCGCATCATTACTTCTTCTACAGTTGATGACTTTGTTGCTGCTTTCTCTGTTTCCGATTTTGCCTCTACTGCTGGACTGGCATCGCCTCTATGTCCTGACCTTTTCCTCTCCTCCTTCCACACCATCTGTTCCCAGATTATGGATTCTGTTGCGCCCTACAAGGTAAAGACGACTAAAGGTACTATGGACCCCTGGCTCAATGATACAACTTGGGTTGTCAGGCGTCAATGTAGACAGGCTGAACGAAAATGGAAGAAGGATAGGCTGCAGGTTTCACTGGAGATGTTTAGAGACAGTCTTGCCACCTATCAGAAAGCAGTGAAGGAAGCTAAAGGACAGTACCTTTCTAATCTCATCAATAACAACAGCCACCGTCCTGGAATCCTGTTCAGCACCATTAATTCTGTTATTAATCCGGAGTCTGCTGCTTTGAATGATGTATCTGAAAATACATGCAATGCATTCAAAGAATACTTTTTGGACAAGGTTTTGTCTATCAGGCAAACCATCACACAAGCCCCTGCTGCTGCCTTGTCCACCCGAGCGGCACAATGTGTGCTGGAGAACTTTGAGACTGTTTCTCTTGAGGACCTTAAAAAAGCTGTCCATGAGTTGAAGTCTACCACCTGCACTCTAGATGCTGTACCTGCTAAGGTTTTGAAGGAGGCTAGTGACATCATAGGTCCCTTCCTTGTCCCCTTCATAAACACCTGTCTTAGTTTGGGTACTGTGCCCGCTGCTCTCAAACACGCCATTGTCAGACCAACGCTCAAGAAACCCAACCTTGATCAAACTATACTATCCAACTTCCGCCCTATATCCCACCTGTCATTTCTGTCCAAGTTGATGGAGAAGCTGGTTTTCTCCCAGCTTCAGTCTCATCTCCAACGGCACGACATTGGTGACAAATTTCAGTCTGGTTTCAGAACTAGACATAGCACCGAATCGGCACTACTGAGGGTCCATAATGACATTCTTGGAGCCCTGGACTGTAAAAGCTCTGTGGTTTTGGTGTTACTGGATCTGACCGCTGCATTTGACACTGTGGATCATGCCATTCTCATCTCCCGTCTTCAACATGTTGTCGGCCTGCAGGGCGCAGTGCTTAATTGGTTTATTTCATATCTCACTAATAGAACTTTTTCAGTAATGCTTAATGACTTTTCATCTTCACCTGCTCCTCTGACCTCTGGTGTGCCCCAAGGATCCATTCTCGGACCGATTCTGTTTTCTTTATATATGCTGCCACTTGGTCAACTCATCTCCAATCACAATGTTAATTTCCATTTTTATGCTGACGACCTCCAGATCTACCTTCCTGTGATTCTGAGTAATCGTTTTGCGCTGGATCCTATCCATAACTGTCTTCAGGACATCAAAAAGTGGCTTTCCCAGAATTTCCTTCATTTGAATGAAAGAAAGACTGAGTACATCCTGTTCAACCCGGACTCACCCAATGGGTCTCTCAGTTTCGGCCCTCTAACACCTCATTTTGCACCCAATGTGCGTAACTTGGGTGTTATTTTAGATAAGAGTATGCAGTACGATGTACAGATCAGTGCAGTCGTGAAGGCGAGTTTTTATCAGTTAAGGCTCCTGAGTAAGGTCAAACCATTTTTGTCCAGAGCTGATCTTGAAAAGGCCATTCATGCCTTTATCAGCTCGAGGATAGATTACTGCAATGCCCTTTACATTGGACTTAATCAATCACTCATCAATAGGCTTCAACTGGTTCAAAATGCAGCAGTACGACTCCTTTGCAATACCTCCAAACGTTCGCATATCACCCCAGTCCTCCGCTCGCTCCACTGGCTTCCGGTGCGGTTTAGGGTGGAGTATAAGGTCCTGTTGTTTGTGTTCAAGGCCATCAATGGTATGGCCCCGGCCTACCTCGCAGAACTGTTAACGGTCTATCAACCAGTCAGAACCCTGCGCTCCTCTGAACACACCTCTTTGGTGACTCCTAAATTCAAATATAAAAAGTTTGGTGGTAGGTCATTTGCCGTCCAAGGCCCAAAGCTGTGGAACGCACTTCCACCTCACATGCGTAGTATTACTATGTTGAGTACTTTTAAATCGCAGTTGAAAACTCATCTATTCAGACAAGCTTTTAACCCGTAGCTTCCGTCCCGTTTCAATTAGCTATTTTATGTTCACTTATGTTTTTATATATTGTTGTTTATTGATGTTTTTACTGGAAAGCGCCTTGTGCACCTTTTGGTTGTTGTAAGGCGCTCTACAAATAAAATTTGAATTGAATTGAATTGAATTGTTAATATTGTCTACCGGTATATTGCCCACCCTTAATATATGCACATACTTTTAAGGTTCTGTACTTTAGGAGCTCAGCTCATGTTTTCAGCTTCTAACAGATCTGATGTGTTTCGCAGGCGGTGTTCACTGGCATTGACCACCACCAAAGGGAGGGCACGTTCGCAACCTGTGGGCAGACTGTGGATATCTGGGATGAGCAGAGAAGCAGTCCCATCCGCTCCTTCAGCTGGGGTGTGGACAGCTTCAGCTGCGTCCGCTATAACCCTGTGGAGGTGAGCAACAAATTCAACTTAAAGGGGTGGGTGATTATGATTTCACTTTTCTAACTTTAGTTAGCGTGTAATGTTGCTGTGTGAGCATAAACAACATCTGCAACGTTACAACGCTCAAAGTTCAAAGCAAAGTGAGATATTTGCTTTTAAAGAAAATAATAAACCCCGCTCCGGAACACGATTTATAGATTATCAAGACAAAATATGCTAATTAATGACTAGTAGATCACTTAAGTTACATAAATTCTTCAACTAACCATTCTAAAATGTTGTCTACATGTTGTCACTTCTTCTTGAGTCTCTCCATCTTTGTCTGACTCCAGTTTGAACATAAAAGGCTAAAAGTTTTTAAAATTTTCAGTGCATGTCTGTGTGAGTGCAAGCTGTTGTAGCTCCGCCTCCGCCCTCTGTGCCTGGAGCAGCCGCTCATTTGCATTTAAAGGGACAGACACAAAAACGGTGTGTTTTTGCTCACCCTCAAAAAGTGAAAATTTTAACATGCTATATAAAAATATCTGTGGGGTGTTTTGAACTAAAACTTCACATACACACTCTGGGGACATCAAAGACTTATTTTACATCTTGTGAAAAGGGCATTATACCACCCCTTTAATTTCTCCAACCCTGAAAAAATCACCTGCCTGTAACTGTCTAGTAATCCTGAAGACCTTGATTAGCTTGTTCAGGTGTGTTTGATTAGAGTTGAAGCTAAACTCTGTAAGACAGTGGCCCTCCAGGACCGAAGTTGCCCATCCCTGTCCTAGACAAAAAATGGGTCAAGCCAAAAATGGCTAAATATTTAGTGGTCTTTTAATAGTCTTAAACATTTTAATCACAAATCACTGCTCAGGAAATTAGCAAGAATTCACAAATGGGGGTGGTAAAAGTACTCAAAAGTTATACTCGAGTAAAAGTATATATACCTTAATAAAAAATTACTCCAGTAAAAGTAGAAAGTCCTCCATTCAAACATCACTTGAGTAAAAGTACAAAAGTATCTGATTTAAAACATACTCAAGTACCGAAAGTAAAAAGTAAACATTCAAATTAACTGTAAATATCAATAATTATGCAGATCAATTGTTTTGGAAGTGATATGCAATGTTTTATTTGAACAAATGATAAGATTAGATACTGCAATTAAGAATTTGTTAGCTAGCTGTTTACAAGGCATGTTTCAATATGAAATCCCCTGGCTAACAATAGTAACATTAAAGCAACACTAAAGAACTTTTCATCTGCGGTCCCCCTACAGGTTAGAAGCGGCATTGTCCGTTACCGCTGTCGTAAATAATTTAGCCTACCACAGCCTACTGTCGCACGCATGCTCGCTGTTTATCCACTGTTTATCCAGCACCGGCTTTAGAGTGAATAATGTCCAATTGTAACGCTTGCCGTAAAGCAAGTCAAATTTGTAGTTTTCTTACGTCTCATTCAAACTACAGAAATGCGACCCGATCTGGCAAACTTATATAGTGTGGTTCTAGCAGATATAGGACCACAAAGCTAAGGCAGAAGTGCCTTTCACCCTGTTACGACTTGATGAACCACTGAAACGATTTTGGAAACATTATTTTAAGGTAAAAAAACTTCTTTATTGTTGCTTTAACGTCAACTCACCTCAATATGTTTTCTCAGATTTGAGGGTGAAGTTTTGAATGCTGAAATTTAATTCACCCGTGGCAGGCAAAGAAAACATTTCAGCCGATATTAATCTCCCTTGACTTCAGTGAATTCGAACATATCATTGATATATGGCCATGGGTGATCCCTGTCGGAAATCTTGGGATCATTGCTGGCAGCGAGAGCTGCACCTTTACCGGTTTCTGCGGTCAATGGTGAACTGACTGACTGCTATGTTAGCGTATACTGGCAAAGAGCTTGCGCGCTCTTTTTTTAAAAAGAAAAACAAGTTTTTCATTGGTTTGGAAAGCCAGTGTAATAAATACTTGGAGCGGGCATGGGGAAATGTATTGGAGTAAAAAGTAAACTTTGTCCTTACAATTGTAGTGGAGTAAAAGTGAAAGTAGATGCAAATAAAACATACTCAAGTAAAGTACAGATCCCCGAAAAAAGTACTTAAGTAAAGTACCGAAGTATTTTTACTTCATTACTTACCACCCCTGACACTGTAGATAAAGTAACTTGCCACAGAATAACTTGAAGACAGCTTTTTACAGGAGGAAGAGTCAGTGTTGTTCCACTCAATGTTGATGGCTTCAACCCGTTCTTTAGTAGTTGAAAATGTTTCCCAGTTCGTTTGAGTTTAACGTGAGACCAAATATTCACTATAGGGTTCAAACCTGGACTCGGACAAGCTCAGAGTTGTTCTCAAGCCACTTTTTGGTGGTCTTTGCAATTTGGGCAGGAGCATTGTCTTGCTGAACAATAATATCTGATCATTCCTCATTTGTGGGAAGCAAGCCATTCTGCAATATCCTCCTGTACTCCAAAGCATTAAATGACTTTTCACAGTGAAGCATCTCACCAACACCAGCAGCTAAAAGACTCCCCACACACACTTCCCATATTCATATTCCACACACACTTCCCATATTCTTAAAAAAAAAAATTAATTCAGTCTTTGATGATTTTCTGAGACAGCAGTGCATTTTTAAGTATTGCATTTGCTTAAATTTTGTCGTTAAGACAATTAAAAGCTTAGTGTTTGTTTAGCCATTTTGGGCTCGGCCCATTTTTTTTTTCTTTGCCCTTTTTCTTTTTTCTTTGCGCAGGAGTGTATTTTTTTCAAAGCAGCTTTACAATGATTTAAATGAGTCATGAGGCAAAACAGGGAGGTTTTTACCATCCAAGTGGTTTATGGAAGTTGAGCAGTTTAGACATCAAATGCCTCACATTTCTTTAATTTCATTTATCACCAGTAAATTGTCCCATTGTCCTTTGCAGACCGAACTTCTCGCCAGCTGCGCATCAGACAGAAGTATAGTCTTGTATGACACCAGAGAATCTGCACCACTCAGAAAGGTCTGCAATGTTTTTACTTTTCACTCACAACTTTTACTTTTCAACTGCATGGCTGAATAGTTCCATTTATGACTACAATGAAATGACACTTTCAGGTTATCATGCAATTGAGAAGCAACACACTTTGCTGGAACCCAATGGAAGCGTATTATTTTACCTGCGCCAATGAAGATTACAAGTGAGTTCATTTGAGTGTAAACCTTTACATTAAAAATTAAATGAGAGTAAATAAATCATGTCACCTATTTCTGTTTCTTCCACAGCCTTTATACTTATGACATAAGGCATCTGGATCTTCCTGTGATTGTGCACATGGATCATGTGTCCGCTGTGCTGGATGTGGATTATTCACCTACAGGAAGGGAGTTTGTATCCGCCAGCTTTGACAAAACTGTCCGCATCTTTCAGAAAGACAAAGGCCACAGCAGGTGAGTGTGGTGCGGAAAGGCCAAGGAGATCTATAATGTCGGGAGAAAGTGATTAGATTTATTTTTTATAAAGTCTTAAATTCATAAAGTGGCAGTAAATGTTGCATGCACCTCAAAAAATGTAAATCTTCCTATGAATTTTTGGTTTATTTTCCTGTACAACTATACATCCTTAAATCAAGAAACAGCTGCTTGAGATGCAAAAGAATATGAAGTCTTGTTTTGTGAAATTGAACAAAATTAAGTTTATGCTTAAAACAAGAACAATACTGCAAAAAAAAAATTCTTGCTTAGTGTTTTTGTCTTGTTTTCTCTCAAAAATATCAAAAATTTCTGAAGTTGTGAATTCTCTGTTTAGTTGCCGTTTCAGCGCGTTGTTGTGGGAATAGCGCGTCCAGAACAGGGATTAGCCTACACATTATGACCAGCACATAAGTTCGATTATGCATTCACGTCATTTTGAGCAGATAAGCCGTAATATAGTTGATGTAATATAAATATCTGATTAATCTCACATATGATGCGTTTCGTTCGTGGATTTAAACAACCTGCTAGAAAAGTTCTTCAGTTTCCCGGTGCTCGTTTTCTTCAGCTTCAGCGCGCGCAGATTAAACAATGCAAAACATTAAAAGCTATGATTGGGACTGTCACACAATTATAATTGTATTCACTATTGTAATACATTTGTAAATTCTTTGGGTTTGCATTCTTTAACAACCGTTGAGTTGATTAACCTTCTAGCAATCAACCTTCTCTTCAGCTTCAGCGCGCGCAGCTCACACAGCAATGTCATTTGAAACAGAAACTAAGCTATTAAAGATGTTTACTATCAATTTAATATTGAAAATGATTAATTTTTTTCAAAAACATTGCGTTATAATTAGTGCTGGGCAAGTTAACGCGTTATTATCGCGTTAACGCATTTATTAATTAATGCCGACAATTTTTTTATCGCGCGTTAACGCCGTTTTTTTTTTTTATTATTATTTTGAAAGTCCGTTGCTCACTGGCTCTGAATACACATAGGCCTACAGTCAAACCATGATCACAGGAGGGGTGGGATGTTGGTCAGCCAGCAAATAACCCACCCAAACCAGCAGTGGAGAGGCTTTGGCAGGGTCTCTCAGGTGAACAGAAAGGGAGACAGCGCTCCGCGTGTGAATGACAGGCGCTCTATGGATAGTAACCATGGCAACGGCTTCTGTGCGCTACGCAGCTGTAGCCTTTTTAACTTAAATTAAAACTATACATAACTTTACCTGATAGGCCTGCGTTTAGTTTAGCGGGGATGCTCTGCCATGTGAATTCCCTCCTGTTGATGTCCTGATAACTATTTAGATTCTGGAAACTCACAAACAGCGAGCCGAGGATCAGTCTCTCTTCCAATGATTTGTGCTGCGCGTCGTGTACAAAAAGTTAGACAATTCAACTTCGGCAACGCGCGGGCGCGTGCGTGAGGCGAGCATGACCGCAACAGTTTTACAGGAACGCACCCGCTTGTCGCTGCACCTGTGCTATGCTCGACCACTTCACCTCACTCTTTTCGGCTGATTTATACTTCTGCGTCGGACCTAAGCCGCAGCCTCTACGCTATAGACTACGCGTTGGTTTTCATTTATATATCTGCGTCGTTGTCCGCGTTGACGCGCAATTACACATGCAGAGGGAGAGTGTGAAACCCGGGGAGCGGTTCTAGCAATCACAGCGCTTGCGGTGCGCGTAGAATTGACGTTACATTTTTGGAGAGATGAACGTCAGGTACGCGCGCTACACAGCTACGGCGTGAGTTCGACGCAGAAGTATAAATTGGGCTTTACCTCTGTTTAATGTAATCTTACGTGGGAAACCATGGCATGCCATGACCAAACCTAAGCTGCTATCAGAGAAGTAACGTTGGTCGACTTATATCTGTAGTAGTGATCATGACCCTTTGACTACATAGACTGTTTCTGCTGCTCCCTGATACAAGATACCTGTTCAGAAAAAAAAAAAACAAGAAAACCGGACTCGTTTTAACAAGCTAGATAAAAGGTAATGCCCTGGCAGTGGCAAATAGCTTTGTTTAAATATTTGATTTGATTACATTAATGTTTAAGTTGAGATTTACAAGAAATATTTTATTGATACTGTGTAAAGGGAATACTGCTGGTATAAAAGCACCTTATTTGTTTAAAGTTTTTGCAAACCACATGTTATTGCACTTTTGTAGCAGTACATTTAAATCAAAAGTGCGCAATACACTACTTTAGAATTCATTATTCAATTTTACGCGTAACAATGCGATTAATCGCGATTAATCGCAAGAAAATCATGCGATTAATCGCGATTAAATTTTTTAATCGTTGCCCAGCACTAGTTATAATTAATAACTAACATTATTTTGTTCTCGTATTATTTTCATCAACGATATGGTTTGATTAAAATATTTTTTTCTTATTGTCCGTACAGAGGCGATTCCATTTTATTGATCCATGGCACATGCATTTTGTTTCTTTATATGCAGCCCAATGTTATCCAATGACTTGTTTGCATTATTTATGTATTTTATTTTTTGTTAGGCAATAGATTTTTTGATAACACTTTACAATAAGGTCTCATTTGTTAATGCATTAACTAACAGAGAGCAATAGCCTTTGTTATTGTTAGTTAATAAAATATGTGCGTTCATGTTAGTTCACAGTGCATTGCCATTGACTAATGTTAACAGATACAACTTTCTTAAAAATGTTTTATAAAATTGTTGGGTCATGCTAACAAAATTAAACCTTATTATAAAGTACCATTTTTTTAATAAAGAAAGTTGTCCATATGAGTGTAAAATTAATTTTAAAAGATAAGGAATCTTACACTGGTTCAAACTAGGCTATACTGTATTTTATAGGTTTGATTTATGTTAAAATACTTAATTTAAAGGCAAAACATGATTATTTTTCTGACCCAATTAGCAGATATGTCTCCTTGTGTTAAGCATACTCACTTAATTTCTATCAGCCCGGACAAAAAAAAAAAGTCGCTGTTTGGATTTAAATCGGCAAATGCTTAAGTCTATGATTGGATCATCATTGCAGTGATTATTGCAGTGCAATATGATTATTGGATCATCATTGCAGTGATTATTATGTTTCTATTATTATGTTTGGCAACAGTTCTTCTGACCCTAACTGATGGAGTGTGTAGCTTTTCATTTCTTAAACAACCATGTAGGAAGAAACAGCATGGCCATATTCCAGGATGACAATGTTAAGATTCATCAGGCTCAAATTGTAGAAGAATGGTTGTGAGGGAGCATGAAGAATCATGAATTGGCACCTTAAATTCAGACATTAAATTCATTGAGAGTCTTTGGGATGTGCAGGAGGAGACTTTACAGAGTGCTGGACTCTTTGCATTGTCAATACTAGATCTTGACCAAAAATTGATGCACTTCTTGATGGAAATAAATGTTGTGATGTTATTCCCATGTTTTTTTGGTCCATATCTTTCTTGTATTGACAATGCAAGGGTCAAGTACACTGTAAAGTCTCCTCCAGCACATCCCAAAGACTTTCAATACATTTTTGGCCGGGCAGTGTGTGTGCATAAAGCAAATTTCTGGCATTACATGTAATTTCCCACAATCCTCAGGGAGGTGTACCACACCAAACGTATGCAGCATGTCATCAGTGTGAGATGGTCGGCTGACAACAAATACGTCATGAGCGGTTCCGACGAGATGAACATTCGGCTGTGGAAGGCCAATGCCTCAGAGAAGCTCGGATTGGTGAGCGCTTGATCCCATTTTCAATGCATTACAGACCCAAAAGGGCTTTTAACCCACTGACTCCAGGTTCCATCCTTGATTGTAGAGTTTTGTGAGGGTGTTCACTTGTTGCAAATGCACTCAGGTGGTTAATACGGGCCACATTTGGCCCTGTGGCCACCCCGCCATGGACTTTAAATGAATTACATCCACAAATCACTTTCATTAAGCACTTCTATGGCAGTCTGAAACCTGGCCAGGAAAAAGCTCTAGAGTTTTATGTCTCTTGTCAAAGCAACTCTTGTAATAGAGTGCCCCAAAGTGCCTACACCTATTTCATAAAGTGAAGTTTGCTTACTTACAAGGAAATCCGCACATGTCCATATATGTTCTTTAAGATTGTGCCTCTTTTATGGTTCATATAGTTATAAGAAACTCCAATAATTTTGCCCGGCTCTGTCAAAAAATATTATAGATTAGTGCTGGACGGTTCGGCTAAAATATGTTTCCGCCTTTTAATTGTATTTGATCTTGAAAGTTGCTTAAAAATAAGACATTGTGTTAAGGCAAGACATTTCAAAAATAAATGTTACATAACTGTCAAATATGGTCCCTTTAAATAAACTTCACGTGGAAGCAACGCTTTCTGCTCTGCTGAGGCAGAGGTTGGTTTTGCTCCAGGTGAATGTAGTTTCTTCTACCCATCATCTCGTATCAGCTCTAGTTCATCTGATTCCCTCATGCGCTCCAGCATTGGCAAGTTTTTGGCTCCCGTCGGACTTTAAGAGAGAGATTTATCCTGATGCGTTTCACTTAAAGAGATCAGACACTGACTGCAGTTATCAGCAGTTTGAATCAGCTAATCACTTAAAGCAGGAAAAATAATGAAGACATTAAACTATCAGGCACATGAGAGTATTTAATTAAAGGAGCAGATGCTGAATCAAGAGTCTGATGTCTGGAAGCTCTTTGGAGCTGGGTCTGGTTTGTTTTTGTTTTACATCAGATCAAGTGCCCATTTTACTATATTAATATGACCATTTACTGTTTGTGAGGTTGAGCCTCATAAGTGGCTTTTTACAATCATATTTTATCATATTTTTGCACATAGGTAAATTTATGACTGTTGTTTCAATTAAAGGGGCCATGTTTTACTGCCTTTTATCCCTGAAGTCTACTTCTAATGTTATATACTTTGCATCTAATTTTCTGTTGAATTGCTGCTCATTTTTAATGAATTAATTAAGCATTCCTGTATCTCAAATAGCTGAGTATAGCTACGCCAAGGTCATGGGTTTAATTTCCTGGAAGTGCATTATAACTGATACGATGCATACTTAGGATAAAAGTGTCTGCCAAATGCACAAGTGTAATTATATATATATATATATATATATATATACCGGTATATAAAATAAAGCCCATTTTCAGGACCATGGGGACTTTTGTAGTGTAGCATTTACTTAATAATATTAAATAATATAATAATATAAAATATTTTATTATAGTTTTTATAAATATTCTGAATTGGCTTCTATATTTTCCTTTTTCATTTTAATTTAAGTTTTAATAATTTTGCCATGTGGTTTTGCCATTGTTTATTTTTTTAAATATGTCTAAAATTAGTACAAATTTAGTTTTTGTTCGGTTTTAGTTTAATTTCAGTTAGTTATTTTAGTGAACTTAAACTTTTTTAAACTCAGTTTGTTTGAAGTTTTTCGTCTAATATTTAAATTTCATTCTAGATAGCCAAACAATGTTTTTAATAGTTTTTAGGTAACGATAACGAAACTGATTACAGTAAAAGCCGCTGGATAAGTATTCATCCATTCTTGTGTAGTCCTTGTGTTGCAACTTGTTTGCAATATTAGAAACAACACATTTAAAATTCACATTTGAGGTTTGAATGCATGTAATTTATGTTGTAGAACAAAGTGTGAATGTCACTTCAAGTTGTGTTGTTTTACTTAAATTGAAATTCCAGAGGGATCCGATGGCTGAAATGCTAACTCACTTGGTTTTTAGGACTAAAAATACAATAGCTCTATGATGGGATGTCTCCATGGAAACCGCAGTGGCATGTTTGTTTTTCCCCCCTCATGTGAACACTGTCAAGAAGTTCATAAATAAGAGTTAACAGGCCTTCAGATTTTCCTCCCGAGTGCTCTGATGGCATCAGCAGCTATTAGATTGCCCTAAACAAATTGAATTTGAGAAAATCATTGCTTTTAATTAGAATAAAAGCCCTCGGAGGGGTGTGGAGTGAGACGCGCCAAAGCCCGGGAGCCGCAGAAATTTTATGATAGAGAGATAGATGAGGAGCACTTTGGTGCATTTCTTCAACTGAAAAAAAACTGCTGCTTTATGTCGATTGCCAAACTAAAAACACTTTTCAAGATGTTGCATATTTTTGCTGCCACTGTTGTGTTACTGAAGTTGTTCATGAAGTGCATTCCTAAGAAATGTATACATTAATTTAGAAAGCAGGTTGTGCCCATAGCAGAATCTTTTCTACTTCAGCCAAGTGTGTGTGTGTGTGTCTGTATTTCAGGAGCGTTTCCTCAGAGGAGGCAAAAAATAGGATGAGAAAACCCATATTACAAAAATAAAACAACGCAAATATTACAAAATGTGACGTTAAAAAGCGTATAAATCACACGTTTGGATCATTGTCCAACAGCGACACCACACCAGCAGGTAAAGTTTCAGCAGGACGCCACGTCTCTCGTGCCTCCCCTGAGCACATTGAGTTTTAACAGACCCCCTAAAGCATGCGCTGCTGGGTTTGGTGGGGGGTAATGAGAATGAATGGGGGAAAGTCACGTGAGAGGAGGCAATGCCTTTCATCGTGCTATGATTAGTATTTACGGTTGGATATGATTGCTTCGTGCGATAAATCCCACATCTTGTTTTTATGCGCTTTCGCAAATTGGTCTGAATGATCAAAATGATAGCTTTAATGGAAAGATTAATTAAGTAAACAACTCAACCATTAAGATATCACCATTTCATGTCAAACTTGAAATGGCCTGAAAACATAAATGTTTTTATTTTTAGCAATCAGCTTGGTGAAATGAAAGGCACATTGTGTCTGTGACAGTGTTTACCGAGCTTGATGTCTGATGATCCGAAAATAAGTTGACTTAAAAAGAACGGCTGAACATCAGTTCACAAATAAAATGTATCGTTTAAATTGTCACTGCAGTTAGTTATTATTTTGGAATAAACGTGAAAATGCTTAACAACACTAACTTAAGAATTGTACTTGGTTTTAATAAAAAGAACATTAATTGCATAATACAGTTAATGAATACAAAATAGAAAGTATTTTTGTTTGTTTATTTAACCAGGTAAATGTGACATCATTGTGAAATTGGGACATGAATTTACATTTCATTTATTAAAAAGAAAAGTCTCATTTTAGAACATCACTGCACGCCACGTGTGTGTGTGTGTTATATATACCATTGACACAAGTCTCGTTGCTCACAGCTCTCAACACGAGAAAAAGCTGCCGCAAACTACAACAAGAAGCTGATGGAGAAATTCCAGCACCACCCACAGGTGAAACGCATCGCCCGTCACCGCCACCTGCCCAGAGACGTCCTGAAACAGAAGAGAGAGCAGCGGGAAATGAAAGAAGCTCGCCGCAGGAAGTAAGTTCCTTTCACCAAATGTTAAGACAGCGCTGATGTTTATCTTGAACAATCCTTGATCCAGGTTTTGTAACTGAGTTAAAGGTATAATTCACTCAAAAACAGACATTTTGTCATTTGCAGCAACCGTAAACACCTTTGCGTTACATTCCATAACAGTTTCAACATGTTCACTGAGGCTTGTTTGGAAAAACATGGAAAAATGACTCTTCAACTTTACATCTTTTGCCCGTTTGGCTCCATTGTATTGGCAGTGAAAGGAAATGAATCAGTGTTTGAGTTTGATCGGCATTCTGATTGTCTTTGCTTCTGTGTGTGTTTTAGGGAACAAAACATCCGCAAACACAGCAAGCCGGGATCTGTTCGTCTGCTGACAGAAAAGGAGAAACATGTGGTGGCTGTTGTGGAGTAAGAGATGAATTAAAGAAGTGCTTTCGATGGATGGGTTTCTGTTCTCCACACACGGACACGCTCCGGAATATTCCACTCTTTGGCCCCTCTTTTACATCCATACTAAAACTTGTTTTGGTATATACAAGAACTTTCAGCATACTGCTGCATATTTCTAAAGAATTTTACATGGATGGCTCTGAGCATGGAAATCATACTAGAATTGCTCTCTTTATAATTGGTTGAATATGAACAATAAAAACAATGTCTTCATCTGTGAATATTCATGTTTTCAATGTACCCTTTGCATTGATGTAAATGGGAACAGGACTGTTCCAAATGTGTTTCCATCACCTACTATTATCAATTTGTAAATTAATAAATTTACCTTGGACAAGTTGCTGATGTTATGTGGGCTGTATTTGAAAAAAAGCAGAAATCTGATCAATAATTGCTAGCTATGGTAAGATTGCTGAAGATTGTCTCTCTGTTCTCATAAGTTTACATACAGCCTTTAAATGTTTTATGGTGTTTGTGTTATGTATAATTGTTTGCTAATGTAAACCTGTGTGCGGTTTCTCATCCTATCAAAGACTTAATGCTCTAATGAGATATAAGACACTCTTCACCTTTTTAGTCTATAATCCTATCATCTCAATCTGCACTCATTTAAAACGGTTACAGTCATTGCAAGCCAAAGGATATGAGAAATGAAAGGTTGAGGAATAAATATAGTCAGAAACTGGTGCTTTGGTTGAAGTAATGTAATTTATAGCTCATTAACGTTATAAAATGTTGAACAGATCAGTACCTGATGTACCTACATATTATGCTCCACACAAATTCAACAAATTTGAAACTAATGGGCAAAAAAGCTAAATGAGGGTGCTCTACAACATATATATATATATATATATATATATAAAAAAAAAAAATTTACAATGAAAGAAAAGTTGGCACACCATAGCTCTAAAAATTGTTCTCTCTACAGGTGATGTTTCGAGGCTAGTGGCTCTTCATCAGACACCATTTTTATTTCAAAAAAAAAATTTGACTAATGATCTAAGCATTACATAATGTAGTAATGTTTGATATGATATTGATGGACATGCTACATTTTGCTGTGGTAAAATAAATGTATCATAATCCCATTATGGAATCAGGAATCATCTCATTAATATTTCATTCATTAAAACATAAATATTAAGATTAAATTAAGTGGTGTTTTTTTAGCTCTCATTTGAAATGAATTAGATGTTTTATTTTGCCGTTTATAATATAATTGAGAATTATCATCTCTTAAAAGGATGTAGTATTATTCCATGAAGGTGGTAATAAATTCACGCATTATTGGTCTATGCTAGTCTGCAAGGAGCCCTTCTGAGGTTATTTTTAGAATTGATGGCTGATCCTGCTCGAATGAAGATTCCAGTCCGTTTTTTCACTATGATTTTCGACGTCTGTCAATGAAATTTCGAGTCATACTATGGCAAGGTTTAGATGAATATTCATAAGGTCATACTGACGTTGTGTCATCATGACCTTCCAATGGTCAGGTCTTGATACTTCAATATTCATTGGTTGATGGTGATGCTGACGATGAGTTCTTATCTTCCATTGGTGTTGTTTTGGTTTCCCGAATAACAGAATTGAAATGTTGGATTAGGATTTATCTGGCTAAACACATTTTGGAAGATTTAATTTTAATGTATTATACACGTGTCAATGTTGTGTACAGGAAAATAAAACACTTTTGTTTTTGTCACTTTCTGTTCAGCGTTATTCTAGAAGGTTTATTAAATGCCAGGGAAAGTTGTTTTGTTTATTATTTATCATGGGAAACTTGATAATCTACAAATAGCCTACCTATTATTTCCTGGCATTCAATGAGAAAAAGATTTAGTTCCTGAATATTAATTATGCAACGCTGACGTCTAGTGCATCCGTTCCAATGGCGAACAATATGTTTTTAAATATCAAATAGACCGTGCTGACGTCGAGTTTCATTCCAAATCGAACGTTTCCTCATGAATATTAACAGTCAAGCCTTCGCCATAGCACGATTGGTAAAACCGTAAAGCCTTCGCCGGGCATCTTTGCTCCGCCCACACTCTTCCAATTGGGATTCTCTGTCGCTGCATCCATTTTTGTGTGTTTAAGATATCTTCAAGAATTACCAAACCTGGAGGAAAGCGAGGCACCGGAGCAGAGGGACACAAAAGGGAAGCAAACATTTATTATGAGATGCAAAAGAACTTTTCCAGGACGATGACAGCGATGGGTTAGACAGGATTGAACAGGATGATGGCCAAATAAAAGGCAAGAGGCGCTTTCACATCCTCACTGAGATCTGGAATAACATCTGAGATCTGCTATTTTATTCATAATGCATCGATGCTTCATTCGTTTTCTTTTTGCATTGAGGAAGAGGATAATATTAAACAGGATTGCGTGAATTTCAATAGCCATCACCTTTAAACGGACCAGCTGTATCCATTCTTCTATTGCTCATAGAATGATTGATCTAATGCTGTAAAATCTACCTTATTTATAGTCTATGGGCTTGCATTGTTATCATAGTTGTATAATAACTTAACCACTATTATAGTGTTGTAAAACACCCAAACGGTTATCAGAGATGCTGCTGTGGTGGGTTATAATGCTTTGATTCCTGAGCAACCAAAATGCACTGATGATTGATCAAATAGACCTTGCATTCATCATGGATTAAGTCTGGTTATTGATCTTCTTCAGCATCGGCGTGTAAAGATGTCTGCTCCAGCCGGGCTCCACAGCGGGCCTGTCCTGCCGGAGATGCCGGACCTGAGCCACCTCACCGAGGAGGAGAGGAAGATCATCCTCGGTGTCATGGACAGGCAGAAGAAAGAGGAGGAGAAGGAGCAGTCCATGCTGAAGTAAGAGCTTTATGGATTCCATATGTGAAATGGAAATATATCTCGAGCTGAATGATTGAGAGGGAATGAGGTGTGGACGATCCCTCGTTTGATTTGAAACATTGAGCCCGTGTGTTGGAGGTTTAGAATCACACTTGTGTTTATTAGTCATATGGAGATCAGGCCTATGCTTCATTCTCAGCTATGGGATTGTATTATGCGCCATTTTGCCTTAATACAAATGTCCACTTCACAATGACAGCTCATAGTAGAATAGCACGCTATTGCGGTTTAATCGATGTGAATATCTAATGTTGTTTTGACCCGAGCGTTGAGGCTGCGGCGCCAGAGATTTCAGCACGACGGCGCTGTCCACTGACTTACAGACCCATTGAATGCCGTTCAGATTGAAACATGGAGAATTTAAAGTTGTTTTCAGTATAATTGCGAATTATTTGAATGAAATGCTATTATATATCCTTATTGGTTGGATTTTTTTCCAGAAATATGTTCTCGGGCATATTTGCGGATGTTTAGAAACTCGGGAAATGGTTCAATACAGCAGGGGTTTTTAATGCCAGGGACCCTCAAATATTTGAACTTGTTAGAAACTTTGTCACTTTAAAATGTAAAGCCAACTATATATTATAATGTATAAAGGTCCATTTATACTGCATGAGGGAAATATACTGCATATATGTGTGACATTTTAGTAACAACATAAAATATAAACATTGCTTGAAAAAATTAAGCGATTTGGCTACCTTCTGTCAAAGTAACATTAGATGTGTAAATCTAAATCTATCCATGAAGAATATTGTGTATCTAGGCCTGTCAATAGAATAAAATAATCATGATTAATCTCATGATTTACAACCAGTCACAACTATTTTACTCTGAAACGTTCTGTTTGAATACCCCTGCTATTATACGTACAATCAAAAGAACTTTTGTTGCTTGTTTCATGTTTAGAAAGGTCTGGTTTCATGTTTATAAAATGCCAGGCAAACCAAGATGCCTTTGTATTATTTTATGATGTGTATATGAATTAAGCAAAAGTATTGGATTACAATATTGGGTTATTCCCTAAAAAACGAACTAATTGCGTTACTTTTTATGTAAAGTAATTTTGCATTACTTTTTCTCGTGTGGGCTGGGCTTGCTTGTTTGTTTTTTAATAACAAAAAAACTTCTACTTTTGGCAAATGTAAAGGCCTTTTCACACCAAAAGTGAAATAAGTGAATAATTCACGCCTGTACAGTATAAGACGCAGCTCAAACAGACCTTTCAGCTGTGCTGACATTCTGGATTACAGAAGAATAAGATGCAGGAGAAGAAAACAAAAAAGAAGCACAATTGTGATGTTTATCTAAAGTCATTTTTGCTTATCGAAGCTCGGCAGCAAAGGCATTGCTTAATAGATTTACATTAAATACAATAAATTGTGTCAATAAATTGGAAAACAAAGTAACTTGCATTACTTCTAAATTTAAATTTAAAAGTAATGTGTTACTTTACTAGTTACTTGGAAAAAAAGTAATTTGATTATGTAACTTGTGTTACTTGTATTGCGTTACACCCAACACTGGTAATCTTGACACATACATGTTATAAAACACATCAATTTATAGTGCGATATGCAAACTAATATCAACATTAGTTTCTTTAACCTAAAGACCTGAATTGTTTATTATTATTAGTATTATTAGTTTTTTTACCATCCTTTTTGTGTGTGATAAATATATAGTTGATCAGCTTTAAGTCAGTGACTAGTTGAAAATGTTCGTTTATGTTTGCAATTTCTTAACGCCTCTCAAAACAAGGTAATGTTTTTAAGGCTAATTATGGTTAATGACTTATCTGATTTACCCCAGCTAGTGATTTGGTAGCAGTGTGCAATAAATGTATGCACAAACTCTATGATTCAAACAGGAAATATGAGCAACCGCAGAGTGTCTTTAGCTCACAGACTTTTTTGTGAGGGTGTGGAGACGTGCTTCTATCATTAGGTAAATATTAACACTGCAGCATGGAAATAGGGCCGATTCCGTGCAATAAGTGAAGTAAACATGAGTCACAGACGTAAAGCCGAATGCCACCTCGTTGCTGGTGTGTGTGTGTTTTAGGTGAGTCACTTGATCCCTCCCTCTTAAACACACATCCACCATTCATAGTTTCGAGAGAGCGAGAGGGATGTGCTGATGTCATATAAGAGAGGGTGATGGTTGGTTAGCATCAGTGTGGACGCAGTCACGAGGCCTCTGATCTTTTCTAGAGTAGTGTGCAAACGGCCGGTGTAGAGTTACACAACAACACGCCGGCTTGTTGGCCCCTGACTGTTACTTATACTGAACAGTGAATGTGCAGAGCTGCTGCCCGTGTCATGTGACTCTAGGCCTGATCACATTCTCATCGCTGGTCCACAAGGCCATTCATTTGTGTTATTTAAAAGGGTCATATCATCATAATTTGCATAATTACTTTTTTCCTTTAAACCAGGGGTGCAAAACTCAGTTCCTGGAGGGCCACAGTCCTGCAGGCCAAACCCTGCTGTAGTTCTCAGATAATCTTTGGTTAGCTGGATCAAGTGTGTTTAAGGTTAGAGTTGAAGCTAAACTCTGCAGGATTGTGGCCCCTTCAGGAACTGAGTTTTGCACCCCTGCTCTAAACTATGACTGTTTTCGGCACATAAAACCTTGACTAATTTAAAGGGATACGTCTTATATTCAGGGTCGTCTTATATTCGGGTATATACGGTATAACCAATTGAATTGATGGATTTAGCTACTGTATTTTTAAGACTTCCATTCGTACAACCTCTGCTATGATTGGCTAACTTCATATGAACTAAACAGGGGTGCGTTTCCGTACAATGACGTATCTCGCTGCTGAACTAGTGCAATGCATTGTGTAGCAACATTGAGAATGGACCAAACACAATTGAAGCTTTCAGACATAACCAAACACAAGGGGCTGCATATTCCAAATTATCCCTGAGGCTATGAGCCAAGAAGACCTTTTGTTGTTTAACTAAAGGAACAACGTTGTCAATGTTTTATAATTTGGCAAGAACAAATCTGTTCAGAAATGGTGAAGCAAGACATCACCTGACCCCTGCGACTAAACAGACTGAACCATTCAGCGTCCCGAGCTAGTTTTCCCCTCATCAATTATATCCTTAAGGCTGAAAAAGTGGACTTGCATACAAAATACCCTTTGTCTTGAAGACAGCCATTTGCGAAACTAAACTCTCACGTGGTACACACCACGGATGTGACAGATGCGGACCATAGGGATGCCCACACACACACACACATAAGGACTTTCTTACATATCAAAATCCATAAAACTCTTCCCAGGACAATTCTCGATGGACTTTGATTATATGTTGTTTCTACAATATATGTGTGTGTCTCTCATATGCTTAAGTGCCATACAATTCATATTTGTTATAAATATTAGGTGTGTGAGTGAAATTGTGCGGTGTTTCCTATCATTATGCTCGTATGTGTTTAATTCAAAAGATGGCTTGATTGAAATCTGCGTAAAAATGTTTATGTTCTTAAAATGGAAATTATGTCTAAACTGAATCCTCTGTTTCGAGCTGATGAGTAAGCAGACCACAGAGAACACATGATTCGCGATGAGAGAAGGGGGGGGGATAGAATAGACCCCCCTTTCAAATAACCATATAGTATCTTATTGTCCGAATTCCAAATTCCTCCAGGAGGCGGGACAAAACATTGGACTTTAAAACCTTAGACCCGAAAACAGAAACGCTCTCTCTGAAGGCTCTCTGAACGCTCTCTGAACTCTCTTGTGATCCTCGCTCTTGTGATGCCCGACGCCGGGTGGAGCCGACGATGGTTATAGTCACCATGTAGACGCAGAGACAAATGACCCAAATCAAGATATGGGTTAAAACAGATTTAATTGAAGCCATCTCGTCACACTTTCCTTTCTTTTCTTAGTTTGTTTCTTTTCCGTTAAAAGTCTCGGTTCTAAGTTAAGTGTTGCTGCAAAGTTTCGTTTTAACGTTTCAACTGCAAAACCAGCTTTCAACTTCAAAGACTTTCATTCATCCGCGCCAACACACCACGTGACTGGCTGTCCAAAGTCTATCCAGGCACATGAGAAGATCAGCCAAGCAACGGACCGGGGAACCCCCTTCACGACAAAAACGAACCCCAAAGCAAGGACAAGCAAGTACCTCCAGACTTTTAACTGAGCTGGGCATTTTAATATCAAATTGAATTACCCGCCTAAGAAACGATAAAAGGGTGAAATTAATTATTGATGGTTCGTTCAGGTCATGTCTTTTAAGTGCATATAGAAACTTGGGATCTCACCATCTAACTCCTAAAACTCATTCTTCCTCACTCTCTGTCTTTCTTCGACTTGTATGAATGCGTGTGCGTGTGTTTGTGTTAGATATTTGTTTTGTGTGTTAGTCATAGGCTTATAATCAATAAAGTATTGTTTGTATTTGAAAAGAGAAGCATTACTTGTGATATGTGCTTACCGATTTATTGTCTTGAACTTCGATCTAAGTTACCTATGCTTTGACCCTTGATTTATTTCTTAATTTAGCTGTTAGTTGGGAATTAGTCTTTCTTGGCCAAGAAGATATTATATTTCCTAGAATTAATAATTGTTTATGCTTTCCGTTCATTGGATGAACTGATAAACTGCTCATATTATTGATTTTGCTACAGTAAATTCTGAAAATAATTCAATTATTAATTATTGATCATAATCTGTTATGAATAATAATTAATTATATTTATACGTGCGTACAATCGCTACATTATTTTATGGTGGAGAATGCGGGCAGTTTAACCTAAATTGTAAGCATATACCAAGTAATTTATCTTTTCATATTGTGCGGATGAGAGATCCGAACCTGCGAAAGTCTGTGTGTGACGGATGGAGAGCGCGCAGCGCGCGCCCTGTTTGAATGAATCTGCTGCTTGAGAGACGCACCCCAGAAAGAGCTGTTAATCTGTCTGCCTCCATATATGTTATTTTTTTCAACTGCAGTAAAATAACCCAAGATATAAAATATCACACAACAATAAGGTGAGAATTGAGCGTGTTCCTCAATTTCTGAAATACCTTGATTATAGCTTACTGACGTCTGCGTGTTCCAGCGTCTGTCAAAGCTATACATGTGTGTGTATCAGCCAGAGAGCTTAACAAAATTATACTGCAGGAATTAAAATAACTATATAAGAACGAATATTCTCCTCACAGAGCGATGAGCGTGTTCCTCATCTAACGTTATATATTTTTATCCGATTCACGGTGCGTGTTCCACTGCGGTCCGTGATAAACATAATAGAAGCATTATATTTATCTGATTGTCAATGCGTGTTCCATTGCAATCCTAGTAATAAACAGCTATTTGTCTATGTTTGCTTGTATGTTTGCGCCTGTTCAATGAATTCTCGGGTAAACACTGCGTGTGTCCGAATGTAATTGAATAAGAGTCATTTTAAAATTGTGTTCAAGTAAAGCTTGACGTGGAACTTAACCAACAGTTAACGTTAAGAACCCTGTTGTTCGTGTGCTCAGATAAACTTGCACAGAGACGATCCGCCGAGGTCGCCATCGTTCCATCTATTATAACGCAAAGCTGTCGCTTGCTTAAAGTTAATATCACTTTTAACAAATTAAGTGAAACCCCACATCGTAAAACCAGCTAAAGCTACGAGTGGTGTATTTTTGGTACAGTTTGAATATGATCGACTGTTACTGTACATGCATATTCTATGAACATTGTTGAAATGCGCCGACATTTCATGTAACATGCGTAACTGTTTCCTAACTGTTGCAATTCACATGTTTACCCACTAGCGTTCGTTTCGTTGCCATAGTTACGATCGTGACACGGAAGTCTTAACCAACGCTTCCGGGGGAACTCTGACCTCTCGCATGATCAGTGCCACAGTGTAAACAAACCCTTTTGGTGGCTAAGCTAGCTAGCCCTTTGCCAAGCTAACCAAAGCAGTTGTTTACAGTGAGGCCTATATGCTAACGCCTTTAGCATTATTTACGGTTATCAGTAGTATTAACCTCAATGGTTAAATAGTGTCTGTTTGAACAACGTTAAAGTGATTTAACCATTTAAACACCTTGACTTTCCACCTGTTGGTCTTTTCTTCTTTCTTATTTACCTTTCCCATGTCTCACTTAACCCATATTTTCCTTGAAAAGGAAGTCGTTTGCAATTATTAATTCCTTTACCTGCATTTTACTTGAAAAAGAAAATGCTGGTTTATGATTATTAATTGTCAAGTTCGAATTTGATTTTATTTTTTTTAGGGAATTATTAAATTTAAATTCTATTTTTCTTAACAGGTAATTTCTAACGATTTCTCGATTTATTTTTAATAAATCTAATTTCATAATTTCTAAATTTTTCTTTTAGATCTAATCACTTCAGGCGGTTAAGTCTTAAACTTTGAAAGTTAAGAACTTATTCCACCAACATTTTCCCTATTACAAAATATTGTTAGACTCATACTTGCTTCTTATTGTTAGTGCGTTGTATCCTCCTTTTCTCATTTATTTCAGTTGTGGTTATAAACTTAACCATTCTATTCTACTTATTCATTTACCCCTTTATTTAATTTTCCTTTCTTATTTTGTCCACTATCATTATTACTTTCTTTTATCTTCATTACCTCTTCCTTTTTGCTTGGAAGTGACACACCTGAGCCTCAATAGGAGACATTGGTATCTCACTACGAGTTTCAAATAAATCAGAGATAACCCTCTCTTACAAAAGTTTGTTTGTGAATGTTTAGTTGTTTGGCAACTGTCAATTCTATACTCGTAGTTCGACAAAGGCTCCAGCCATTTGTGGATCCAATCTCCTTCCCTCCTTTCCCTTCTCACATCTTTCCGGTGCTGTCCTGCTTTATTCCATCCCATTCTTCGCACTTGTAGGGAACACACCTGGGAGAACCATCAACCGATTCAAAAGAAAGAGAAAGACAATCTTTCCAAAGAAATCATTAGGTATTTGATTTTTAATCAAACCCTCTCTGTTCTCCGTACTCTCCCTGCATCTGTGTACGCAATTTACAATTTGACATCTCATCCAAGATCAATTAACAGAGACAAGTGTTGAGCAACCGTCGCCTTCAAAGCATCCCTGCTGTAAGCGGCCCAACTGATGGTGTGTGGTGTCAATCCTGTCAAACTCAGAAAAGAGGTATCAGCATTATTATTGTATTATTTTTCGTTGTAAATATAAACAATAATATTGTTTACCTTTCTGGAAACAGATTCTCTTTGATAGGAAGCATTTACGAGATAAATAATATTTCCCTTAGTTAAGAATTTTCTTTCTTGTTTTTTTTTCTCTCATTGAAATTGGTTAACTTTTCTCCCTTTTTCCCATACTCAGTTGAGTGACGACGTCCTCACACCACGAGTTGAAACCGGCGTTTCATTGATAGAAAATATTTATAAAAAATATTTCTCCCATTGGAAAAAAAAAAAGGGTTTCTTTCCCCTGAGATTTGTTTTAACCTTTTTCTCTTTCTTTCCTTTACTCAGTTGAGTGACGAAGTCTTCACATCACTAGACTACCTGTCTACACTTAGACCAACACTTAGTCATTACGACACTTCACTATTGGTGTACCGTCACTGAAACGACACTTAGCTGTTCAACCACATATAGGCTTACATTCCAGACAGGTCTGTGTCAGTCTCTTCACCCCAGCGTACCAACATGTCGTGGACAACGAACCCCAGTGCCCAAAGGGACGACGTGGACGCCTGGCTCAGAGGCATTACAGACTGCCTCACACCAAAGACGATTGAACTGTTATTATTTTTAATAATAATCATAATTCTGAGAAGATTCCTGACACATGATTCAAGCCAGAACCACAATCACATGGAACTAACCAAAATAACCTGTTCCTTAAGCAATGCCTTCACAGCCCAGCTGAAACTAAGCGACAAGCACATCACCCACCTTCAGGAGGAGCTGACACGTGCCCAGAGCCGCATAGACAAGCTGGAAGTGAAAGTCCAGGACGACTTCAAGTGTCAGACCGCTGAGTTCCTGAGAGAGCTGATGCACACTCAACACTGCACAGACCAGCTCAAAGCGAAAGCTCAAGACAAACTCAAAGTGCCTGACGAAGCGGAGCAAGAAACAAAGAAACAAGTTGACAAGCTCCAAGAAGCCCTTGCAGTCACTGAACGTGACAAACTAGAATTAAAGACTGTCCAAAAGCACCTTGTAAACCAACTCCAGTCTGCTGAACATCAGCTAGAGAAAGCCAAAGCTGACATTAAAGATAAGAACTCTGAAATTAATGCTCTGAAAGACCACCTGGAAAGGTGCAGCGCTGAAATGGACCATCTGACCCAACAGCGAGATGACGCCAACGACGAGCTCTACGCGGTCAGAGATGAACTCCAGCACATTTTCCAACAGAAACCAGAGCCAAGAAGGGAGAGACCTCCCTCAGCATCACCCCTGCTGAGCAGAACAGAGTCCTCCATCCAAGAACTGGCATACAGTGAAAGAAGTGAATGGCCACAACCAAAAACGTCACAGGCCTTCACCCCAGAACTCTTCCCTGCTAACAAACGAAGAGAGCTCACCCAGGCAGACTCCAAAGCTGCACAGGGGATGACCTTTAAAGATCTCAACCAGCTGGTGAAGAATATCACTCAGTTCAACCCGAACTCCACAGAGGGTCCCGACATCCAGACCTACATCAGAGATATCAACTTCCACCTAGAGGTGAGACCAAATATGACTGACAGAGACAGATTCTACCTCCTCAGATCCACATCCAGTCCAGAGGTACGAAGCTTCCTAGACAGACAACCTGCTCATGTCAAGTCAAACTACCAGCTGCTATGTGAGACACTGATTAAAGAATTCACAGGCCCAGAGTCGGAACATGGTGTGTTAATCGCTATGGAAACCAAACAAGGTCGACAAGAGACTCCCCAAGCCTACTACCACCGCTTTCGACAAGCCTACTTAGGTGCACATAACAAACCTGAACTTGAAGAGGATGTGAACTTCAAAACCCTCTTCCTGAGAAACCTGCACCCCGGATTGAGTCATCATCTTGGCATCATGGCCTGCCCAGGCACAATGACAATTCAACAGCTACGTGACCTGACACACAAGGCCTACATCAAACAAAAGATGAACTCAAAGAAAGGTTTGAAAACATCCACAGTGTCAAACTCCATCAGCCAAGACACAAGCCTTGCACTGGAAGACACCCAGGGGCATGACAATACCACAGTCCTTCGTAAGGAGCACAGAGAACGTGACTCCCATGCCGATGACACCTACCACACTAACCGCATGGAAATGCCATGGGACCAGCCCCGCTTCTCAAGTAACCCACAAGAAGGAAACCACTGGAAACCTAACTGGACACCCAAAGGCCATCAACCAAGGCATCCAAAAGCACTCCATGTGGGTACTCTACAACGAAACCCACCTTGGCACCACTCAGTTAAACACAGCACTGAGTATGCCCAAGAACCAGACAGTTTACCCTCAGAAGACACGGAGCAACTAATGAGGCAACTGAAAGTTTTCATCGGAAATGAGGTAAACATGGATGACGAACAGGATGGCGATGGAACGGAAGACCACCGATTCATCTGATACACCTTCATAACGAACTTGACGACCACTTGTTCTACAACAACACAGAACAAAGTGGCCTCTCACAGTCAACCACTGACAAACACCCAGAGGTACCAGAAAACACCATCCTGGCTACCCATCACTCATAAAGAAACCACCAAACGAGCTCCAAACTCAAGAACCACGTGTGTGCTACAGCAACAACAGTATGCACAGAAGGTCAGAAAGTCTGTCACAACCAGAAGGCATCATCGGAGGAATGCAACAACGGAGACCAAGTTTCGCACTACATCTTCACACATCCGTGCCAAACTACCTCCCAATGTCTGCCCGAGAACTTCCTGCCTTACTGGATTGACCCCCAGCAGATCACAGAAGATCCCTTTTCCAAGGCAAAGATGCAACAAGCTCATCAAAGCTAAGCCATCAAGCAAAAGGGGGGGAGCAAAACAGACTGAGACAGATCTGACCATACATACATGCATACATGCACTACACGACACCCCTAACATACTCACTTACATACAGAAGTTAACCACCTCTACCGTGCAAAACATTCAACAAATATGTTTTCCCCCACAGGTAGAAACTAACTTCAGAAACTAGCTTAACAACTTAGCTACACTTACCATAGGAAACATGGTAACTACCCATCCAACAAGTACACCTGAGAACACCTCTCACTACATCATGATACCTGACACCTTAGCTGCGCAACCGTAGTTATAAATCATATCAGGAACACTCAACTGCTTTGTTTTGTTTTACTTCTTACTTCCTTTCCTTCTTTTATTAGGTAAAATGCCTGTCCACCCCATAAGGGTCAAGGTCACAATAATAGGATTGACACACCACTCCTACATTTGTAAGTCACCTTAAAACGAATGTGAGCCAGAGAACTCCCTGCATCATTCGTATCACAAATTGAAAGGTAAATTGGTCTAAACCTAGAACAATTTAGAAGAGAATAAAACAAACAAATCAAATTTAGTCACAAAGTTGATCAATTACCGTACCAAAACAAACTAGAATAACGGTCCTAAAATTGAACTAAACTTTATTCAACGTGATTGACTATTTTGAGAGAGTGAACCTGTTTAGGCCTAGATAATCTAATGCCCTGCACCAGTAAAGTGACCAGTCATGGAGGTGTTGTCTTGTTGTTTGCTGTGTGTGTTTGCTTCCTCTACCCGTTTCTCCAGCGTTCAATGATGTCTTCTCCTCAACCCATCATCGACCGAAGGGGGGATATGTAGCAACATTGAGAATGGACCAAACACAATTGAAGCTTTCAGACATAACCAAACACAAGGGGCTGCATATTCCAAATTATCCCTGAGGCTATGAGCCAAGAAGACCTTTTGTTGTTTAACTAAAGGAACAACGTTGTCAATGTTTTATAATTTGGCAAGAACAAATCTGTTCAGAAATTGAAACAAGAGGCCCTAACAAGGAGTCACCTGACCCCTGCGCCTAAACAGACTAGCCTTTCTTTAAGAACCAAGGTCTCATGATATGCTGAACAAGAACAGATTTCAGCAGGAACTATCATTACCTCAGACTGGAATGTCTTTCTTAAACCCCAGAAACTTTACACACACACATAAGGACTTTCCTCCATATCAAATACCAATAAAACTCATCCCAGAACAATTCTTGACTGACCCAGAATCAAAATCATGTAACATAACAATTATATATTGTGTTTACAACCCCTGTATGTGTCTATTCTGCTTAGATCACATCACACGTCATGTAATTGTTTTAAATATTAGAGATACTGGAATGAAAGTGTCGTGTTTCCTATCATTATGCTCGTATGTGTTTAATTCAAAAGATGGCTTGATTGAAATCTGTGTAAAAATGTTTATGTTCTTAAAATGGAAATTATGTCTAAACTGAATCCTCTGTTTCGAGCTGATGAGTAAAGCAGGCCACAGAGAACACATGATTCGCGATGAGGGGGGGGGGGGGGGGGGATAGAAAAGACCCCCTTTTCAAATAACCATCTTATTGTCCGAATTCCAAATTCCTCCAGGAGGCGGGACAAACATTTTGAGTTTAAAATCTTAGACCCGGACACAGAATCGGCCTCTCGCTCTTGTGAACGCTCTCTGGTGACTCGCTCTGAACAAGCCGGGTGGAGCCGACGATGGTTATAACCATGTAGACGCAGAGACAAATTACCCAAATCAAGATATGGGTTAAAACAGATTTAATTGAAGCCATCTCGTCTCACTTTTCTTTCTTTTCTTAGTTTGTTTCTTTTCCGTTAAAAGTCTCGGTTCTAAGTTAAGTGTTGCTGCAAAGTTTCGTTTTAATGTTTCAACTGCAAAACCAGCTTTCAACTTCAAAGACTTTCATTCATCCGCGCCAACACACCACGTGACTGGCTGTCCAAAGATCTATCCAGGCACACGAGAAGATCAGCCAACCAACGGACCGGGAAACCCCCTTTACGACAAAAAGGAGAATCCCCAAAGCAACTCAAAGGACAAGCAAGTAACGCCTCCAGACTCTTAACTGGTGTTTAATATAAAATTGAATCACCCGCCTAAGAAACGATAAAAGGGTGAAATTAATTATTGATGCTTCGTTCAGGTTGTGTCTTATAAGTGCATAGAATCTTGGGAATCTCACCATCTAACTCCTAAAACTCATTCTTCCTCACTCTCTGTCTTTCTTCAACTTGTATGAATGCGTGTGCGTGTGTTTGTGTTAGATATTTGTTTTGTGTGTTAGTCATAGGCTTATAATCAATAAAGTATTGTTTGTATTTGAAAAGAGAAGCATTACTTGTGTTATGTGCTTACCGATTTATTGTCTTGAACTTCGATCTAAGTTACCTATGCTTTGACCCTTGATTTATTTCTTAATTTAGCTGTTAGCTGGGAATTAGTCTTTCTTGGCCAAGAAGATATTATATTTCCTAGAATTAATAATTGTTTATGCTTTCCGTTCATTGGATGAACTGATAAACTGCTCATATTATTGATTTTGCTACAGTAAATTCTGAAAATAATTCAATTATTAATTATTGATCATAATCTGTTATGAATAATAATTAATTATATTTATACGTGCGTACAATCGCTACAATTGTTTGAAATCAAATAGAAATCAACTAGCTAGTCATGACTGTTTCCCAAAATCTTATTGTCGCAAATTTGTCGTTCAACAGATTCAGATTCAATCATAGGCTCAATCATAGTACGCACATGCGCACTCTTCAAATGTGGCGCTTTACATCTCTTGACAAACTTAAAGACGTAAATGGCATTTGTATATATTCGAAATAAAAGATACGGTATAGATTTAGCTGAATCTCAGCTTACCCCAGGCCGATTTTTGCTCCTTTCAGAAGGTTCTGCAGAGCAGAAGGTGCTACACACAGTCACAGACAGCAATAGCACAAGTTTTGACAGACTTTACCACTATACTCTTTTAATTAGTTCTTCTGGTATCTAGGATTTATAGTATCTGTCATACTTCCTCCTTGCCATGATGGTTGGGAAATGTGGCCCATCATAATTGTGTTAAAGCGTCTTTCCGATTTTGTGGAAGTTCTGAATGAGCCGTTTTTGCAGCTTAGTTTCAATAAAAGCTCTTCTGCTCTGGGAACAAAGTTCACAGTATGTTTTCATGCATCATATTTGCTCATTAGCATGATAGTTCTGGAATTAGATGTTGTCTAGTCAAGGTGGTAATGGAGAACAAGCAGGTTGACTGGACATTAATGAGAGTTTTAAGCCTGGTTGTTGCACCATAAATCTCAGCGTAACCACGGCAGTCAGGCCACAGGATGTTCCTTTTATTTTTTAAAGAGGCATTAACATAAACACACAACAGTGGCTGGAAGCCAGATCAGGGAATCCTGGGAGAATGAAGAGATGAAGAAGCCCTCTGTAGAAGTGTTTGCCAACTTCCTGTCATATTCACTGGATGAGCCACAAAGAAATTGAAACAAATCCAGTGAGAGAGAGATGGAGAGTGAGGGAGAGTTTTAGTTGCTGAAAGTGAGAGCATGCCAAGGGAGGTGTTTATAGAGAATGAAAGAGACAGGGTGTTTAAGAGATTTGACTGGAGAGAGATTGCATTGAGAGAGAGCAGTTGTTGCAGATTTGCTGTGTCCAGGGGGTTGCCCCTCTCCCTCTGGGATCACTGAGGCCTATGGGTAAGAACGAGACCTGTATCACCCTGTGAAAGTAAGTGTGCTCAAGTTGACGCGTGCTTCCCACAGCCACCTATATTCACCTATTCTTTCTGTCTCTTTCTCACATAGCCAGACTTTTGACTCGCCGTTCTCATTTGCAACTCATTCCGGCTAAGAAATGTCAGCTTAGACATTTAGAAGATTTAAAACATTTAGACTTAGACACATGAAGACCATGTGACCAACAACATGTATAGCTGTCAACCACAGTTCGTTTTGTACAATTTGCCAGAATACAGTTATACTCTTTGATATCTAGCTTATTTGCTCCTAAGTAACTAAACAAATATTTGAGTATCTTTCAAAGATTTGATGCCACTAACCTGCCAAACTTTGGCAAATATATAACGACTAGCTATTCCTTAAAATTGCTCATTGCAATAAAGGCGCAGTATGTAATATTGACAGCTAGTGGTTGAAATAGGCACTGCAGTGCAAATAAAAAATATTGGAGAGGGTTGTTCCCCCGCCCCCTCCTCCTTAGACTCGAAGCTCATGCGGCTTGCCAGATTGAGGAAATGCAACAGGAATGAGCGCAATTGATAATGCTAATTTGTCTGTGTTTTTATATGCCTCTGGTCACTGAGCTTTTTAGATTGATGCTGAGGCTTTTTATGTCAGGTAGAATTTGCGATCTCTGACCCTGTTCATTTGCTGGCTTCCGTGTCTGCAATACGCTGTTTTACACCAACTGACAATCCGGGGTGTCGAAATACTCTTGGGTAAATTAGCAGTAGGCAGGATCACACAGTCCAAAACAAAAATAGACATCCCGACACAGAACGCAGATTTCACAGTAGAATAACTGGCTGTAGTTGGCATGTTTCCTAAATATCCAATAGCACCTCATTGCAGTACACGAGATCCAGGGGGCGGAGTTGGATCCAGATCCAAGGGGTGGAGATGGGTAGGATTAGGGGTGAGGTTAGGGATCAGGGGGCGGAGATGGGTAGTTTTAGGTCAGGAGTAGGCAAGTTCGGTCCTAGAGAGCCGCTGTCCTGCAGAGTTTGGCTCCAACACTGAAAAAAAAACTCTCCTGCCTATAGCCTTAGTAATCCTGAAGACATTGATTAGCTTGTTCAGGTGTGTTTGATTAGGGTTGGAACTAAATTTTGCAGGACAGCGGCTCTCTAGGACCGAACTTGCCTACCCCTGGTTTAGGTATATGTAAGGTGGGAGGAGTTGGATCTGGATCCAACTCCTCCCCCTGGATTTCGTGTTCTGCAGTTAGGACCATCTCTAAATATCTGCTAAAATATGGTATTTTCATGCTTTAGTACAGGCAAAACAATCACATTCAGCACCTTTAACATTGCATGAAGATGCATTTGTTTCGAGGCAGACCCTGGACCCACAACTCTCGGGCGTCAACCTCATTGGAACTGCCTATTTGCTTCTAGTGTTTGCCAGTTTTATGCATCAGCCAGTCTCTGATTGGACTGTGGGTGTGCTGGCTGAGGCTGAGACTGTCATTTGCTCATACATTGAAATCATTTCCCATCAGTACTCACAGGAATCCCTCCTCAAATCCATCTGTACATTCCAACAGTGAGGAACGTTGTGACCAGAATTGTAGTACACATGGCATCCCCCGCTACCATGTAAAGAACCTCTGTGAGACCCCCTCCCCCACACACACATCTTGTCGCCCCCGGGGGGACGAGCCGCAGTGAGGCTCAATCCACACTGCAGAACACACTCCAAATGGCTCCGTCCTGCCCATTAGCGTCTTCCATGAGCGCGCTAGCTGGCATATGGGATGTTAATGGGCTGGTTTGTAAAAACACTGGGTGTTGGTTAACCAAAAGTTGAGGGTGTGTCTTTTAGCTCTGTTCCAAAACCTAGTGAGCTGCCTTATGGCCTTGATGGATGAGTTGAACTGATTTGTAGACAAACATGTAAATTGCACATAAGGCAGGTTTTTATAATAAAACCTTTATAATAATTACTTTTTAATGATATAATCACTTTTCTACTCCATGTTGTTTTTATTGAAATATGAACATTTAAAGGGAACCTATTATGCCCCTTTTTAAAAGATGTAATATAAGTCTCGGGTGTCCCCAGAGTGTGTCTGTGAAGTTTCAGCTCAAAATACCCCATAGATTATTTATTATACTACATTGTAAATGCCCATTTTTGAGTGGAAGGAAAAACATGCTTTTTTCGTGCATGTATCTTTAAATGCAAATGAGCTGCTGCTCCTTTATAGAAGAGGGCGGAGCCTTTACAGCTTGTGCCTTGGATAAGTTGCCAAAAACTAACAAAACATCTGTTTGGTTTTGATTATCATCTCTATTGCGGACACGCTCACGTGACATTACAGTTCTTCATCATCATGAAGGTTTATTATCTGCATGCGTTTTAAAGCCATATCAGTCTAAATTTCTGATCTATGGTTTTCTGAGTGCGACACAGACGAATCACGCGCACAAAAACCTGGTATTAAACTAAGTTCTCCTTCACGTGTTATTGCACTTAAATTGTCAAATACACACAAGGTTATGTCAAAAACACACAAAGTTCACAAACACAGTCGGTTATGTCTGTAAACTTAAACAGCAAGTAAAGAAATCGCATGTTTATAATAGATCTGTGTATTGAAGTGAAAGCAGCATAATATACAGTACCTACTACTATATATGCTGTTAATATGAATCAAACAACAAAAGAAAACCTGAAGATCACTCACTGCTCTTAGAAGCTTTGATAAGAATACATTTCTTACTTGAATGCTGCTGTTAAATGCTCTGGCGAGGAGATTAGCATGGCGGACTGTGCACAGCTCATTCAGGACGGGGTCTATGCTAATAGGACAGAGTCCGTCAGCAGTCGTGGGTGGGGCGGAAGGGTGGAATGGGTGGATTTTTACCATTATAGGGTGGTTCTGCCGAAACACATTTATGTTCAAACACCATGTAAAAGTGAATTTTGCATAACAGGTCCCCTTTAAATGGTGGCTGTCATAACTTTTTTTCTAGCTAACTATCAAGCGTCATTGAATGGCTTGGGGTAAATGTGATGTTACATGACATTGTTTACAAGCTATTCTGTTGACAACTCTCCGTCATTGAAACACTGATTGAGACATGATACATTTCATTAAGTTGTATTGTACATATTCAGCATACCTTCTGATGTTCATTGATGTTTATTTTGATTTTGAAAGCTGGGTGTTTGTTTCTTTTCAAAAGCAACAAAAGACAAAGCTTAGTGCAAATTTTTTGGATGGCAGGCACCCTACAAATAATGTTTAGTGAAGTTTTGTTCTAAAGATCGAGCATCAAAATGAGAATCGGTTAAAGGAGAACTCCGGCGCAAAATGAACCTTTGGTCTAATAAAACATTGGTACCTAGTCAACCGTTCTCTGAGATTTGTTTTCATGATAATCGAATGTAAAGAGTTTTATCTCTAAAAACTGTTTAGCGTATAACGCTAGTAATGGGGGCATATAATAAGTAAAAAGAAATCGATAGTTTATACCACTAACAAGGCTCAAAATAGCCCCACACGAACACAGTAACATAATGAGGGTCCCTACATGCAAAACGAAGCATTGAGAACTTTGTAAGTGTACTGACCGTTTAATAAGAAGATAAAGATAAAGACAGTCCACTTCGTGTATACAGACGATCATCTTTGGAAAACAGTCTCGACTAATCAAACCATGAACGCCATTCATACAGTTCAGAGGTTCACTGAACTTCATACAGTTCAGCTCACTTAGCACGTCGTTCGTGGTTTGATTAGTCGAGACTGTTTTCCAAAGATGGCTCCTGTCTGTATGCACGAAGTGGACTGTCTTTATCTTTATCTTCTTATTAAACTGTCTGTACACTTACAAAGTTCTCAATGCTTCGTTTTGCAACACACATCAATGTCCAAACACCATACAAAAGTGAATTTTGCATAATAGGTCCCCTTTAAGTTAAATAAGCATTTGCTGTGAGAGCAAGCCATATGAGCAGAGCTTCTGTTTGTCCACGTTACCTCTGCCCTCCTCTCGTTTCGACTCGCCTTCCTATTCGTGACTCGTTCATGTTCTGTCACCTAACATTATCTATTCTCTCATTTCTTTTTATCTGTGTATTCTGTTTCTCTCTCTCTCTCTCTCTCTCTCTCTCTCTCTCTCTCTCTCTCTCTCTCTCTCTCTCTCTCTCTCTCTCTCTCTCTCTCTTTTATAAAGTAACCCACTCTTCTCCCCTGCTGTTCACACTACATTTAATGCATGTGATAATGCAATTTTTAAAATATTTTTTACATTTCCTTGATGTTTTCCCTCAGAATCTATAGAGCTGCCTGCGATGTGCTCAGTGGAAATATTTATCTAAAAAGGCAGACAAAGTAAAAGCTGTGTAGTTTTATCTTTATTGCATCATTAGCTGAGAAATACGCAACTCTTTTGAATCCAATTGCAAATCAAGTCTTCTGTTGTTGCTGATGTATACTATAGGCCACATTTACATTACATGGTTCAAGTGACCCCATGTAGCACACATATCGGATTTGACCCAAGGACATGTAAGCAGGACAAAAGCACATGGATTCCGATATTCTCAGTTCAGTTTCAGGCCTCTTTCATATGTGGAAATAAATCTGATATGAATCATATATGTGCATTTGCGTCTGCCATGTAAACAGACAGATCGGATATTTCCTTGTCAATGCGAGTTGTACATAATTGTAAAAGCAACAGTGGCGATTGACATCAACTCAGGTGGACACCAACCGCGATCACATGACTCTTTTTAGTGGCGCAATGGAGTACGAAAACTCAACCCAATGTTTTGCTGACCTTTAAAGATGGTGCGAAAAGCAAAAGCTTGTATTCTCATTTCATCTGTGTTCATTGCCGTTTTTACTTCCTTTTTGGATGAGCTTTTCCGGGTCAGTATGTCTACCTTGGGTTGTTTTGCCAAGTATAGTGTAAATGCCCATATCAGATATGGGTCACTTTTAAAAGAAGATGTATGCTGGTCGTCAAAAAAAAAAGAAAGAAAAGGATATAATCAACAAATCGGAATTGGGCATCAAGACCCATCAAGAGCCATAGTGTTCTAAATCAGTCACTTATGAGATTCCAGAGCTACTTCTCTCTGTTTATGAATATGAATAGTCACGCAGGTATTGGGCTACTCCGCAGCTGTTGTTGTCCCAACCGGTCTAAAATAGTCTGAATATAAACACTTATTATAGGCTTACCATAGTGATTTAATTTAGCTCATTATATAAATGTTGTAAATTTGGAGCAAAAAAGTTACCTAGTGCACCTTTAACTTGACTGCTGCCTGTTTAGAACACTGTGTCATGCGGCAGAAGACGTGAGACACAAACACAATGGTCAGAACTGAAATGAAAACATAGGAAATAGAAAACTGAACATGGAAAACTGAAATGAAAATGATAAATTTTCCCTATAAGCAGCTAACTGAAATTACATTTTTAAAATAGTGCTCAAATTAAATAAATAAAAAAATTACAGCTAAATAGAAATATTAAAAAAACGAATAAAAACGAGCACAAAGCAATTACTAACACTTAAGCTAAAATTAAAAATTAAAATATAAAAATGAAAGCTAGTTTAAATTAAAATATGAATAAATTCCATAATAGTATGCAAAAATATCTGATGATATATTAGAAATAGAAATAGTATGCTACTGAAATGAGCTACTGTGTCCCACAATGCAATGTGCTTGACCAGACTTTCCATTTCCATGTAGTGAGTGAACCAGAAGTAATATAAGCTGTGATTTTTATATAATTGGACTGTCAAAAATAAAAACATTTTTAAACAAAAGCTGATTAAAAATGCAAAAAAAACAGCATCCACTGAATTAAACATGAGTGCATGTTGACGGCAGTATGGCATAGGCCTACTACTGTTTAAAACATTACAGTTTCCTCTGTAAAACCATGTATGTTGTGCAGTATGCTAGGATTTCATTACTGAACATAAGGTAGATATACACTGTATGCTTATGTGTGCACTAGATCCAGGAAACATTTGTCGACTCATCAGTAAAACAGAATAAATGACCTCAAACTAACATGCTGTGATACGCAGTGTATGAGTAAATCAGAAGTCAGCCAGTTTCCTGTGCAGCGGAAGGGCCCAGCGTGAGTGTAGTACACAGAGGGCTACGTCACAGCGCTGAGAAACCCAACAGTTCTGCCCTGCTATTGCATAAGACTGACCCGGCCGGCACATTGGGAAACACGGAGAGTGTGCAGCGTTTAGAAGCGTTCTGGCACAAAAACCAATCTGCCTTGATGTTTCTCAGTTTGCTTTACATTTATGGGCATGCAGAGTCTTTGTGTTTATGTAAAACCCCATAGTGATTACAGACAGGCTACTTAAAGATATAGTTAACGGGAAATAATAATTCTGACAACATTTAAAGCCCGTTCAACTTCACACCAAGCACATAGAGATGCAGTATAGAGTCCACACCATATATATCGATAATGATGACAAAGAGGAATGATATCACTGGAATCACTTTCAGAATGATTTTTTTCTAGCTGATAAACAATAAAAAGAGCCAATCAGAATCCATCCTGCTTTACAGAGTTTGAGCATTTAAAGCTATAGACGACAGAACTGCAGCACATGCTTATTATAAACAGAACATTTTCGTACGTTGGTGTGGACGCTAATATAGTTATCTTTATAGTTATCATTTGTTCAATCTCCAAAAATGACAGGAAAGCCCCATAAAAGTGGTTCACATGACTTATTCCCAATATTCAGAAATCTTCTGAAATGATACAATAGTTTAGAGTGCAGAAGTTAATTAAATTGAAGTAATTGTTTTCTGTAGATCTCATTTGCACACTTGCACTGATAGACACCAGAAGTGAAATGACTTTGTTGACTTCTTTCTTGACCATGTCAAGAGAATGACAGTGAAGCGATGAAGGGAAGCAGGTCTTGTGTGTGTGCTGGACAGAAGAAATGAGCGCAGAAATGTGAGAGTGTGATGTGGCACCGGTTCATCTGAAGTTGATTGCATGCAAATCCTGAAGAGCCTCACGTTATTCATGGACGACTATAAATAGCTTTGGACTGAAGTTGCTCTCTCTTTGCTCTGTTGGGGTAGTAGAAGAACTAGCAGTCAGATCACATTGCATTAGGCAACATTCACCTCCCATGATGCCACAGAATGACTGTTTGATAAAGAGATGTCAAACACACTCGGGTGATACTTTAAACATCACTTTAGACAGAACGGGTTGCCTTTTTAGAGTTATGTTTGGAGTTTGGTCCTTATGATGCTTACTTTAAGTGTCCACTAGCACAATGTACTCTCAATGGGAGCTGTGTTGCAGTTGCAGGGGATTGTGGGAATGGTAGAAGAAGCAAGGGGTGAGAGTGTTTGTCTACACTACAGTTTAAAAGTTTGGGGATGGTAGGATTTTTTAAATGATTTTGAAAGAAGTCAACAAGGCTGCATTTAAAAACTGTACTGTGATATTGTTTTATATTTTAGTATAGTTAAAATGCAATTGATTCCTGTGAACTTTCAGCATCATTACTCCAGTCTTCAGTGTCACATGATCCTTCAAAAACCATTCTAATATTCTGATTTGCTGCTCAAATAACATTTCTGATTATTATCAATGTTGAAAACAGCTGTGCTGGTCAATATTTTTGTGGAAACTGTGATGCATTTTTTTCAGGATTTATTTGAATATGGAAATATTTTGTAACAATATAATAGTGTTTACTATCCCTTTTGATCAATTTAATGCATCTTTGCTGAAAGCATACATATATATATATATATATAAAAACATCGCCAAACTTTTGAACGGCAGTGTAGCTTTTCGTAAACAGTTTTTAGCTTCTTTTCCAACCTTATCTTCCTCTCTTTCATCCCCTTAATAAACTAACTTTTATCTGATGCATGCTTCCATTAGCTGGCGTGGACTTCAGGAGCAGAAAGAACACAATGCTGTTTGAAGTGTTTGCTTAGGAACCCCCCCCCCCCTGTCATTGTTTATGCAATATCTAATCAGATCAAATACACAATCTGACATGCATTTAGTGTTCTCACATGTTCCTGTGATGGCCACACAGGGGATTACCATCTCTATAATAATAGGATGAAAATGTGCTTATCTTTAAAAACAAATGGGTTCATGGAATATCAACAGTGTGACCCACATGCAAGCTTGTTTATATAGAGGTTGTGCTTGTTGAGGTTTAGTACCTGTTCTTTCTGAAATGGTTGGTTTATATATACACACTAACTAGCACACTATAATTCTGCTTGGTGCCACAGGTTATTTTCATGTATTTGAGTGTCTTAGTCTGTTTAAGTGTTCGCACAAAAGAGTAAAAGATAAACAATGAAGTCTGTCAATGTTCAGAAGCGGAAAAATTCTGACATCATCTACTCACCCTCAAGTTGGTCCAAACCTGTATGAATTTCTTCTTTTGAACACAAAAGAAGATATTTTGAGGAATGTCGGTAACCAAACAGTTGATGGGGCCCCATTGACTTCCATAGTATTTTTGGAGAGATAAACTTCAAGAGAGATAAATGTCTCCTCTGAGATATTAAAAAATCCTTTGGCTAACTATCAGAAAGTAGTAAAAGAGGAAAAAATTACATTTTACTCTAAGGTAATTTCAGATAATGCAAATCGGCCAAAAGTACTATTTGACACAATTGATTCTGTTTTAAACCCCTCAAGGAATGTTATGAGAGATGTCACACAAGAGACTTGTGAAGATTTTTTATTGTTTTTTACTCAAAAAATTGAGAAGATCAGAAGTGAAATAGTACCTGTACATTCCTGTTCATTAATTAATCTTGCGCTGTCTAATATTTTTTCTAACTTTGAACCAGTTTCACCAGTGCAGCTGGCAGATATTGTCTCTAAAATGAACGGAGGTAGCTGCAGACTGGATGTTCTACCTACTCATCTTTTTAAAGATGTTTTTCCTACTGTGAGTTCTAGCGTAACAGCTATAATTAACAGTTCTCTAATGAACGGAGTGGTACCTAAAACATTCAATTCTTCATCCCTTGTTAAAAAAACCTAACTTGGATCATACAGTATATCACAACTATAGGCCAATTTCAAAATTGCCTTTTATTTCGAACATTTTAGAGAAAGTGGTCTATTCACAGTTATATTCATATCTGAATACTTATAATATTTTAGATATATTCCAGTCAGGCTTTAGGACCTGTCATAGTACAGAATCGGCACTGCTCAAGGTCACTAATGATGCATTATTATCGTTGGATTCTGGATCACATGTTGTTCTGGTTTTATTGGATCTGAGCGCTGCCTTCGATACAATAGATCATGAAATTCTTCTCAATCGTCTGGAGTGTTGGGTTGGTGTGCAGGGTATAGCTCTTCAGTGGTTTGCTTCGTATTTAAAAGGCAGGACAGTTGCTGTAAATCTGGGAGACTTCTCTTTCACATTGGCCCCTTTAGTTTGTGGTGTCCCTCAGGGGTCGATTTTGGGACCGTTGCTGTTTTCGCTCTACATGCTTCCTTTAAGCAGTGTTTTTCGAAAGTATAGCATTTCATACCATTGCTATGCAGACGACCTCCAATTTTACTTTCCTGTGAGGCTAGATAATACCTGTTCGTTGGACAAAGTACAGGAATATTACAGTGACATTAAACTCTGGCTATCCAGCAGCTTTCTCCAATTGAATGAGAGTAAAACTGAGGTTTTGATTGTAGGCTCTCCCGTCTCATCTTGCTTTCCTGATCATTTGGGTTCTTTATCCCTAAAGACTGAGAATCATGTAAAGAGTTTAGAGGTAATCATGGACTCATCACTTAACTTTAAGAAACAGATTGGTGCTGTTGTCAAAGGAAGCTTTTTTAACCTGAGATCTATTGCTAAAGTAAAGCATTTTTTATCTAGTGAGGATTTAGAAATTGTAGTTCATTCTTTTATTACATCTAAGCTTGACTACTGGAATTCTTTATATATCGGTCTCCCCCAGACTCTTCTTGTCCGCCTACAGTTAGTGCAGAATGCAGCGGCAAGGCTTTTAACGGGAGAGAACATATTACTCCGGTACTGCAATCCCTACATTGGCTGCCGGTCAAATTTAGGATTGATTTTAAAATTCTCTTGTTTGTTTACAAGGCATTGTCAGGCCTTGGCCCCCCAGTACATCAGTGATCTTATAGTTCCTTACTCTCCTTTTAGAGTTCTCAGGTCCTCCGATCAACGACTTTTAAAGGTACCTCGTTGTAATTTAAAATCAAAAGGAGATCGTGCTTTTTCCGTGGTAGGTCCCAAACTTTGGAATAGGGAGGTCAGCTCCATCGATTACAACTTTTAAGTCTTATTTAAAAACTTATTTATTTTCTTTAGCTTTTGAATAACGTATGTCTGTTTTTTGTTGTATGACTTTCATGTTATTATTCTGTAAAGCACTTTGGGGAAACGTCTGTTGTTTAAAAATGTGCTATATAAATAAAGTTGCTTGCTTGCTTTTTTCCCCATAGAAGTCAATGTCTGGTAACAACTTGAGGGTGAGTAAATTATGACAGAATTTTAATTTTTGGCTGAACTATTCCTTTAAGGATATTATTTCTGTGAAGCACTGGGTTTTTTGAGTTGTGTCTGGCCCATTTTCTCAATCTAATCTCTTTGCTCCATTTGGAGAGTATTTAAAAAAACTTTTTGCATGTTCTTAAAGGAACAGTTCACCCAAAATTTCTGTCATAATTTACTCACCCTCATGTTGTTCTAAAGGTCTTTATCTTCCATTTAACATAAAAGGAGATGGGCGATACTACCCATCAGCTCTATAAGCATCCAAAAAGAATTTGTCAGTATGTGCTAAAAATCATCCTCTTAATTCCTGTCATTCATGTTTGCACGTATTAGAAAATGCCTTTAGACAGGTCGTGCCACATTTGATGTCAGATGTCATTGTTCTTGTATGTTTGCTGTCATCCAAGTTTGGAATGACATGATGAAGAGTAAATTATCCACTTTCGTCTTTAAAATGGACGGTAACCTGAAGAATTAATACTTTTATTCAACAAGAGCACATTAAATTGACCAAAAGGTAAAGACATTTATAATGTTTTAAAAAATTCTATTTCAAATAAATGCTGTTCAAAAAATACTAAAAAAAGGTATATGAAGCGGCAACAACTGTTTTCAACATTGATAATTATAAGAAATGTTTCTTGAGCAGCAAATCAGCATATATTAGAATGATTTCTGAAGTATCATGTGACACTGGAGACTGGAGTAATGACATTGCATCACAGGAATACATTTTAAATTTATATTCAATTGTAATAATATTTCACAATATTACTGTTTTACCTTATGATTGATCAAATAAATGCAGCCTTGGTGAGCAGAAGAGACTTATTTCAAAAACATAAAAAAATCTTTACTGACCCCAAACTTTGAACGGTATAGTTCTGCTCGTAAATCTCATTCGCTCGGTTTTGTTAAAGGCACAATGCCATGAACCTTGTCTAGTGACTAGTTCTTCCTCAGAAATGCTCAATGTCGCAGCCTAGCTGTTAACCTGTAAACATGACTGTAAACAGTTTTACTTTGTACATCTGGACACTGGAATTGTGAGTGGTTATTTCAGCAGCTCTTGCTATTTTGGTGGACATGTATCAGATGGTCAGTGGGCGGTCAGTCTGAGATTAGATTGTGCTGGTGTGTGACTCTGTAAGATCAGATTCAGCAGCACTGAGAGCTGATGGCTGATCCTTTACTTACCCTCATGTCCTTCCAAACCTCTATGGTTTTCTGTCTTCTGTAGAACATAAATGAAGATATTTTCAGAAATGTCTGAAAACTATGTTCGTACAGTGGAAGTCAATGGAACCCAATCTTGTTTGGTTCCCAACATTCTTCAAGATATCTTCTTTTGTATTCTGCAAAAGAAAGAAATGCAAACAGGTTTGGAACAACAAGTGAGTAAAGGATGACAGAACGTTCATTTTTGGTTGATCTCTTTATAAAAAAATAAAGAGAGCTTGTATATGTGCATTTATTTTTTACAAGAAAGATAACATTTGGGAATGACAACTGCTTTTTACAGTTAATGAATGAAATGACAATACTGGCATCATATACTCACCCTAATATTTTTCCAAATTTCATAGTTGTATGGACAACTTACGGTCACGATTTGGTCTTGTCTTGGTCACGTTTCATGTTCATGTCATGTTCCATGTCTGTCATGTGATTCCCTGTTTGTCATGTGATCCTGCCATGTGTTTTGTCATTGGTTAATCGTCTGTTCATTGTTCACAGGTGTCCCTTGTCTTGTCATTAGTCTTGTGTATTTAAGCCCTCACATGTACACATGTATGTTTGCCATGTCTTTATCAAGTTTTGTTCCACTGTACCACTGTTTGGTAAGCTTTATGTCTATGTCCACGTTTATGTTTTGCTTTAAGTTCATGCCACGCCATGCTTTTGTTTTGAGTTCTTGCCACGCCATGCTTTTTTTTTTATGTTTGCTTTTGTTTCTAATAAACTGCACTTGGGTTCTCTCTACAACTTGCCCCCAGTGGATCCCTTACACTTACATGCTACCTTTTATGGTGCTTTTTATTACTGGGATTCTCCTACATTTAGATGATAAACAAAATAAATTTAAAAGGCATAATAGTTTTTATTGAACTCCTATTCAACTCCTTCAGATGAGCAGGATTTGAAGAGAACATTTAAAGGGATTTATTTAATCGTTCACTCTTCTTCCAATCTTAATCAGTGAAAGACAGATTCCAGTTGTTTTAGGTTGGCTAATGGGATGCCATGTTAATATGATAACAGACTTTTTTTTTGGGGGGTGTTCTGTTGCTTTAAATCTGTGGTTCATGTGTATTTCCGTGCCGCATTACGCTGTTTTTGCTGTGATGTTCGACTGCTTATGTAAGATGGATTCTACTTTGGATATCATTTCTTTGGGAAATGATAGGTGTCCTATGTCTGACTGATCCGATCGGATTTGGTAACCATACTAATGACTTTTTGGCACAGTTGTTATAGTGTGTGTGTGTGTGTTTGTGGCCACATTAACACAAGTGTTAAGCACACTGACAGCGTTTAACTTACTGATGGCTTGTTCTGGACAGGGACAGGAAACTGCGCTCTCCAACAATACTGGAGTATCCATTACCACTCTATTGTTAGTCATGTTGGCTATTATTGTAACTTACTCTTAAGAGATGTTCCCTCATCCTCCCCCCACCCACAGGCATGACAACCGCACATGGGTAATACGGATATACAGAGGAGAGTAACTGCAGGTTTAGATTATTACACGTCACGTTCAACTCACTTTTGACAACCACAACGTACGTATACACGGTAAAGATATTGTTTTGAAACAAATGCTTTATTTTTATTTTATTTTTTTATCAAAGAATCCTGAAAAGCGTAGCCTCAGCCTGACCAGCAGAAATCTGTCCCAAACCAGCAAACCAGCTTAGGCTACGTTCACACTGCAAGCCTTAGTGATGCCGAATGCGTTGAGTGCGTGTTAGAAATCAGGAATGGTGAGAGAACATTGTGCTTGGTACATTTTTTCTTCTTCAAACCAAACTTGGGTCTTCAGCCGACAAAGTTTAAATCCCGTCTGGCTAGCACACTTCCCATAATGTTTACGCATTGAGGCCCTGTTTACACGAGAACGCTCGCGGGTGAAAACGTAAAAATATTTGATCAGATGTGCCTTTCATTTACACGGCGACGGTGTTTTTGGGGCTTAAAAACGCAAAAAAGTGAAACGACCCTCCAGAGTGGAAATCTTAAAAATGCTCCACTATCGCGTTCACGTCTAAAGGGTAAAACGCAAAAGTCTGCTAGACAGTGAAGGCACAGATCTGGTTGTACGCAGGCACGCGGGCTTGATGTTGTTGTGTGGCAGTGCTTCACATTGCCACCTAGCCGCCTGGAGTGCATACTTCATTGAGTTTCACACACTTTTGCATCACCATATACAGGTCCTTCTCAAAAAATTAGCATATTGTGATAGTTCATTATTTTCCATAATGTAATGATAAAAATTAAACTTTCATATATTTTAGATTCATTGCACACCAACTGAAATATTTCAGGTCTTTTATTGTTTTAATACTGATGATTTTGGCATACAGCTCATGAAAACCCAAAATTCCTGTCTCAAAAAATTAGCATATCATGAAAAGGGTCTCTAAACAAGCTATTAACCTAATCATCTGAATCTGTTCCCATCTGAATCTGAATCTGTTCGGCTGTTCCCAGAGTACCGTATCAAGGCACCTCAGTGGGAAGTCTGTGGGAAGAAAAAAGTGTGGCAAAGAACGCTGCACAACGAGAAGAGGTGACCGGACCCTGAGGAAGATTGTGGAGAAGGACCGATTCCAGACCTTGGGGGACCTGCGGAAGCAGTGGACTGAGCCTGGAGTAGAAACATCCAGAGCCACCGTGCACAGGCGTGTGCAGGAAATGGGCTACAGGTGCCGCATTCCCCAGGTCAAGCCACTTTTGAACCAGAAACAGCGGCAGAAGCGCCTGACCTGGGCTACAGAGAAGCAGCACTGGACTGTTGCTCAGTTTTGCATGTCATTCGGAAATCAAGGTGCCAGAGTCTGGAGGAAGACTGGGGAGAAGGAAATGCCCAAATGCCTGAAGTCCAGTGTCAAGTACCCACAGTCAGTGATGGTCTGGGGTGCCATGTCAGCTGCTGGTGTTGGTGCACTGTGTTTTATCAAGGCCAGGGTCAATGCAGCTAGCATATATGGAGATTTTGGAGCACTTCATGCTTCCATCTGCTGAAAAGCATTATGGAGATGAAGATTTCATTTTTCAGCACGACCTGGCACCTGCTCACAGTGCCAAAACCACTGGTAAATGGTTTACTGACCATGGTATTACTGTGCTCAATTGGCCTGCCAGCTCTCCTGATCTGAACCCCATAGAGAATCTGTGGGATATTGTGAAGAGAAAGTTGAGAGATGCAAGATCCAACACTCTGGATGAGCTTAAGGCCGCTATCGAAGCATCCTGGGCCTCCATAACACCTCAGCAGTGCCACAGGCTGATTGCCTCCATGCCACGCCGCATTGAAGCAGTCATTTCTGCAAAAGGATTCCCGACCAAGTATTGACTATTGAGTGCATAACTGAACATAATTATTTGAAGGTTGACTTTTTATTTTATTTTTTTTATTAAAAACACTTCTTTTATTGGTCGGATGAAATATGCTAATTTTTTGAGACAGGAATTTTGGGTTTTCATGAGCTGTATGCCAAAATCATCAGTATTAAAACAATAAAAGACCTGAAATATTTCAGTTGGTGTGCAATGAATCTAAAATATATGAAAGTTTAATTTTTATCATTACATTATGGAAAATAATGAACTTTATCACAATATAGTAATTTTTTGAGAAGGACCTGTATATAACGTCACTTTTACGTTTTCTCTTTAGATCGTTTCCCTGTTAACATAGCCTAAGTCAGTAGGCTAAGTCTTTTGTGGCTGTTCGAACGCATTCGAATGCGTTTTCGACTACCTCTGGAAGTGGACAAGATTAAACCATTTTAGTCCCCTGTTTACACCGGTATTTAGCATCGTCCACTTGTGATCCGATCGACCAAAACACATCTTAATATCAGGTGTAAACAGGGTGGCCAAATAACTATCGGTATATGACTCCCATCAGTGCAGAATTGTGACGAATGTAGATCAAATTGTAAATTGTAGTAGTGATTCTTGCCAGGAATAAACATCAACTGGACAGAATTTACATAAAACATATGTTTCAAAACAGCACAAATTAGTGCTGTACCTTGACAGCGTTTTATGTTTGCCCCATTTTCCATTTTCATTTGGCGTTTACACGTTCATTATCTTGATTGTTTGTGTTTAGGTTCATGTTGCAACATCTGCTTACGGATCTGAAAAGAAAATGTGTTTATGAAAGCTGGATGTATGGGGTGGCGCTAAATGTGAGGAGGGATTTAAAGCTGTCACTCAAAGGTTAACCAGGGTCTTCTGCGACCAATCACGGCACTCCCAGCTCAAATGAGATTGCTTTTTGATCCAGATGCCACTGCGGAACCGATGACAGCTGGAATCGAGAGCTCCCTCAGTGCTAATCCTCTTTTAAAGGGAAATGTGTTCAAGGGAGGCACTTCCCCTGCCACCCTGCTGAATGGTCCTAATGAACAGGTGTCTGTCGCTATGATGGACCGCCTTGAACCCGGCTGCTATTTCAGGCATCACTGTGTGAGGGCAGGGCGAGCTGTAAAGTTAGCTTGCTTTTGGCTCAAGAACTGCCTTTGTGCTTGCATGCGGTCATGCTGTGTTCCAAAACCCAACCTAGGGAGCGTTTTAAGGTTCCAAATGTTGGCAACTTAATTATGATGCTGCCCTTTGATGAAATTGTTTAAGGGGCATTGCAAAGAATATTATCCCATAATGCTTTGCAATAAGCTCAGTGATACAAAATTAGATGGTGGGCAAAATGTCAATTATAAATATAATTGATTAAATGCTAACATGCATCAATTAGCTCACTCTGAATGGAATCTGACCTTTTCACAGACTGTTATAACATGTTTCCACTGTTATTAACATCGTAAATCTAGCAAAGGTTTTCTTATATTTATATACACTATACTTTGTGTTGGCATTCAATTACAGAAAACTAGTTGATTTTCCTGCATGAGAGTTTCTAATAGAACGGCCGAGGGAGTGAGGGCAAAATTGACATCTTTCTCTCTTTTGACAATGTAACCAATCTCTCAATATTCAGAAAATTCATAGAAATGCTTCTTTTTTTTCCGCTACTGGAGCAAATGGGAATGTAAAATACAAAAAAAGAGGATTTTTTTTTTGTCTTATTTTCCAGTACAAATATCTAAATATTCCTAAATCAAGATTTTCTTGAGATACAAAATGTCTTAAGAAAATGTATTATGGGCCAGATTTACTAAACGGGGCAAATTAGCATGATAGCTTAATTTCCAAAAAGCGTCAATGGGAGTTGAAATTTCTGCGCGTGATCTACTGACGATGTGCAAATTAAAGAACACATCATTTTCCATAATGAACAACGCATCTACCAATTAGCATCTGGTTTAAAGGGACACTATGCAGCTATTTTAGCTTAACTGAACAGCTTCAGAGTTATTGAAATGGTTATATAACTTCTTTCGGGTTGAATAGTGGGCGTCTCGACCCCCCCTGGTGCCTGTGAGCGGAAAAATCTCACTTGCAACTTCGGTGCTGCGGGCCGCCGTGCTCAGTGTCAGGAAGTAATCAGCTCTCGCGATGTAACATATTCCTTTACGGCACTGCACACATACACACCCCCATCCAGGAACAATGTAGAGAGGGATGGAGTTTGTCACACTATCGTCATGGCTGAGCCGGCATATAAGATGCAGAAAGCTAGGAAAGCATTGTCGGAGGAACAGAGAAAGAGGAAACGGCAGACTGACCGAGCGAGGAGTCGGACACGAGCATAGGCGTAATTTGCGGGTGTGTTATGTCCCCATTGAAACCTCTCGCGGCACGGATGTACCATTACAAACAAATAAAACATCTCCAGGTAACTCTAGTAGAGCATTCATTTCGTTCGTTTGTTAAATAAGAGGCGATCTGAAATGTGTTATTTTTGAAATCAAGTGACCAAAGTGCTCGTTGCCTCTGCGATCAGTGGTGCAGATAAGTTACAGTGTTCTGTTGTGACGCGCGCCTCAATCCGTTGCGGGGACTGAGAGACTCTCTATATTTTGTTATGGTGAAATCACAAAACCTAATGCACAAAAAACATGTCCCTGCTTGAAATACAACCACTAATAAACAATCGGTTTTGATGAGGAAAATAAACTATACTAGTAGTACCGATTAGAACCCAGAACCTCTGACACACTTGTCAAAAGTTCTGCCTCTGGACCATTAAAGTTCATGGGGATAATTGTCGGATCTATGTATTTAATCACGTGAAAATTCTCACCACTAACAACATATATTATATCATATTAAACGACAAATTAAACACAATGTACTATTGTATACTATGTAATAGGCCATGTCACACTCTGAGTGAGTGGTATTTACGACAGTAACGTTAAATTCAAGTACTCCACAGTAACTCTAGGGGTCGCTGTTTGACAAAAACGGGATTCCTGCATAATGCCCCTTTAAGACGTGCTTTAGTAAATCCTGAAAGTATTTTTTAAACGGCACAAGAGGGTTTGCACTGCCGAGAGCTGTTGGTAAATCTGGCCCTATTGTTTTTTGAAAAATTCATCAAAATTAAGAGTTTATGGTTAAAACTAGAACAAATATCTGGCTCTGTGGTCAGAAAAATTATTTTTTTTACATTTTAACATTTATTTTTCTGACCACATTGGCAGACATTTTTTTCTTGTTTTGAGCAAAAAGTCACTTATTTTGATGATTATTTTTCTTTTCTTCCAGAAAATAAGACTGATTGCATTTCAAGTAAAAGTATCTTGACTTAAGAATATTTTGATGTTTGTACTGGAAAACAAGACAAAAATACTAAGGAAAAACAATAGCAACATGCTAAAACTAAACTCTTTTGAAATCATTTGAGACAAGCTCTAGTGTGCGGCACATGGTTTTGCTTTGCATGTAAAACTATCAAAATTGTTCACTTATGAGGCTCAGTTTCTGTTAGGATGCTATGTAGACATTATGCAGCAAGACAGCACACAATGTTTTGGAACAGAGCCTGTGTTCATAGTTATACATAGGGATAGTTCATTTAATTTAATATTACTCTGATTGTGTTCAGCTGAAAGAAGAAAGTCACATACACCTAGGTTGGCTTGAGGGTGAGTAAATGATGGGATCATTTTCATTTTTGGGTGAACTAATCCTTTAAGGCAACTTGCGTACTGTGGTTTACTCGAGTGTGTGTGTGTTTATTCAGTGGCGCTCTGTGGTCTCTCAGATGGTACAGTGCAGGTCATGTTGACCTGGCTCTTTCTGGCATGAGATTACACCATTTCTGCTAAGCTCCTGCAGTGATTATGCCACCTGTTGTACACACGCACACAGATTTCCACATTCATAAAAATCAAGTGGTCTCATACTGTCCCTCCAACTGTCACACACTCATTCACACAATTCTGCAATCTTAAATCTTGTTTTTAGACGATGTTTTGAGCTTTAAAGAAACATTCCAGGCTATTTACATCGATTTGCACATACACTACTGGTCAAAAGTTTGGGGTCAGTAAGATTTTTTGAAAAATGAAAAAAATTTTTTAAAGAAATCGCTCATGCTCACCAAGGCTACAATTATTTGATAAAAAAATACAGTAAAAACAGTAAAATTGTGAAATATTATTAGAACTTAAAATAACTGTTTTATATTTAAAAAAAAAAAAGCAATTTATTCCTGTTATGCAAAGCTGAATTTTCCGCATCATTACACCAGTCTTCAGTGTCACATGATCCATCAGAAATCATGTGATTTGGTGCTCAATTTTTTTTAAATCAATGTTGAAATGCAATGTTGTGATGCTTAATTTTTTTGTGTGAAAACTGTTATAAGATTTTTTGATGAATTGAAAGTTCAAAAGAACAGCATTTATTGGAAATATAAACATTTCAACAACGTAATAATCTTTACTGTAATTTTTGCTGAATAAAAGCACCAAACGTTTGATCGGTAGTGTACATTTCATATCTATGTACTTTTTGCTCCCTATGTCAAGCATACATATTGGCCATTAAAATGTATTTTGCATTATTTCTTTCAATTAAAAAATGGTATTTTACTGTTATTTTTTAAACTGTGCATGTCGCTTGTGGCGTCATAAATGAGTCACCACGACATCAAAATGGACAGTTCTTTTCATGAAATATTGCATTATTTATTATAAATGATTTATCTGTGCACATCATTATATTCTTAAAATTCATGTGTCCTCGTAATGCACATACTGTTTGCATGCTGCACAAATACTGTAAAAATAATGCTACTTTATAAATCAGGTTTCCAATGGTTTTTACAAACTGAGAGATAGAGAGAACACATTACAACATGGCAGGATTTTTCCTTGAACGTGAGGCTGAAGGCTGTGGATGCTGCTGTGTTTTGGTTGTGATGGCATGAGGAGAGCGCGGGCACTGCCAGCCCCACTGACCAGCACAGACTGGCACACTGGCAGCTGTAATTGTGGAGTAATTATGCCCCATGCAGAGATTCAGCTCTGTGTTATGTAACAGGACTTTCCTCTTCTGTGCATCGCTGACAGCAGGAGGCCAGTGTGTCCACACGTATACACACACACACACACACACACACACGCTTCATACAGAACTGCTGAAAAAGAGGTCAAATGCATTTCTTTATTTAATTTGTTCTTTGTAGTCCACTTGTTTGTACTTTGTAGTCCTTATGTTGTTATTGGCTTCTTTGCATATGAATGAGCACCAGCACTTTCAGGGGCTTCGGGTCAGTGTATATGTTAGTGTTAGTTATATACTGTTATAGTTCGTATTCGTATTTTGAATTAGCTTTCATTTTTATACCGTATTTTTATTTTTCATTACATTTGTAGTTATTTTGGGTAACACTTTACAAATAGGTTTCTTTTGTTAACAATTTTGAACGTGAACTATCAATGAATACTATCAATACTTCTACAGTATTTATTAATCTTAGTTAATGTCAATCTCAACATTTACTAATGTTTTTAAAATCGAAAGTTTTATCTGTTAACATAAGTTAATGCACTGTGAACTACCATGAACAATAATGTTTTTATTAACTAACATTAACAAAGGTTTAAAAAATATAAATGCTGTAAAAATATATTTCTCATAGTTAATGTTAACTAATGCATTAAGTAATGAGATCTTATTGTACCTTTTAATTCAAATAACAAAAATGGTTTGAGTAGGTTTAGTTGTAGGGAATGATAACCCTGCCATGGGTTTGATTTCTCATGTTATGGTAGAGCTTATTGGTTAATGTCATGTTTTTGCTTTCATATGCGGCACATTTTGGTAATGCTCACAAAGTGTCTGTATAAATGTGTAATCCAGTGTTTCCGCTGCATAAAGGTTAACTCAACAACCTCACCCAATGACACACTCTCCTAATAACATGGAAACTATCAGTATCGCTGACGCTGAGCATGTTCATTTCTGAATGACCTTCCATCATTTCTAAAGAGTCCTGTTTTCCATATCATATTCTTTATAATGCTTTTAGGAAGGAAGTAAGAAAAACATTTCTATTAAACGGTGTTGTAAGTGATGTTAGTCTGCTAGAAATAGGTGGTTAGCATGGAACTGTTTGCCTCTGCTAGTAGATGTCATCTGTGGGGGGGAAAGCATCATTCTTCATTGGTGTCCATTCAAATGTAGCCATGTTTTATGACTAAATACATTCATGCATAATTAATATAGTGCAATGCATACAGAAATGGTGCACACTTCTCACCGGATGCATGCTATTTTAGTCATGGCCCCTGTTTACATGGAGCAAACTCCATTGAGATATTATGTTTGATTTAGACTGTTTTAGGATATGTTCAGATTTTTTTGATTTTTTTTTATCATGGGTTGCATATTCTGTATGGGTTGCTTTTTTCAGGAGAAATGGAGGTGCATCATCTCGCTCTCCAAATAAGTGCCCTGTGGAGTTGGGGTCTTTGGTCCACCATACCATTTGAATTCCGTATGAATAATTCCGGCACCAGTTTTGACGTTACCGTTGTGTGTCGCATTAAGAGTGACGGAAAATACAGTTTGAAATCTGATTCGAGCATCCAGAGCGTCCAGACTGAGACGGATCTGTAAAAATCTGATTCGAATCGCATTTCAAACCACCTCCATAAATGGAGAAACAAACAGATTTCACGTGGGTTTTTTTTTTTTCATCTGGATAAAATTTGAATATGCAAACATTTTTATTTTTGCTGGCAGTCTGAATATGGCCTTACATCTTAACCTAACATCTTAACCCAGTTAACAGGGAATGTTCCCACAACTTTCACTGTTTTGTCAAGGTTATGTCAAGATAAAACATTCGGTAACACTTTAGTTTAGTTTTCTCACTTGTATAGTTGCTTGTTAGCATGCATATTACTAGGATATTGGCTGTTTGTATAAAGCACATATTAATGCCTTATTCTGTATGACCATATTCTACATCCCTTGATCCTACCAAATAACTAAACTTAACAACTACCATACTAACTATTAATAAGCAGTAATTAGTAGTTTATTGAGACAAAAGTCATAGTTTAAACTAAAGTGTAACCAAACATTCTTTAAATAACATACAGAATGTTCTTTTAACATCATTAATATCTGATGTGTTCTCATGAAACATTTTTAAAACAACGTTCTTGTTTTTATGTACTTCATGAAGGTTAATTTTAACCACCTTGGAATTTTACAAATAGTGCTGTAGATATAGTAGATGCGTTTCCCATTTAGTTTCTACAAAACGTAAGGCCACAGATGGAGCTGATGGACATTAAATTGAAAATAAGCACGAATACTCCTTTAAGAGGACTGTGCTGAGACTCTGATGGTGAGATGTGGGGTGTATTATTTAAAGTGATGAGTCAGCTCTCATTCTATAGCTGTCACATCAATGAGGCCTGTGTCTCCACCTCCACTCAAGAGCGCCGAGATACTGAGAGAATAGAGAGGGATGAGGAGGAGCGAGGACAGTCATTTGAGGTTAAATTAACAGTCTGAGAACAGCTCAGAAAGAGGGTAATTTGGTTAGAACATCACGCAATACTTGCGAGTCACGGCTTAACTAGTGCAGATTTTCTGCAAGTTATTGTGGGATTAGCTTCAACCCAATGTGTTACCTAATGTGTGACAAATCAAAGGCAGCTTGCTTGCCATCCATGGTATATTTATTATATATTTCTATATGTAATCCTGCTACGCTGAGACGGCTACACTTTTGCAGAGGTTGGCATCTTTTCCTTAATAGAAGACATTTGACCATTAGAGGGCAGTGTCACACTGTTTCAAAGAAAATCTAACCATATTAACTTCAGATTCAGATGTTTTTTTTTTCTCCATTAATTCACACAGACAAATGCATAAATGATCTGACAGAGGATAAAGGGGGTCCAGATTTACCTAAACATGTTCTGAAACTGTACACCATGCATTCAGGACAGCATTCATAGCAGTTTTATCTGATTTTAGGGGGTTCATTAACCCTCTCTCCTTGTGGTTTGTATATGTTCTTCCAGGGTAATGCTGTGGTGGATTTATTCTATTTATGTATTTATATAGTTTTAAGCTCAACACATTGAGTCTGATGGACTATGTGTCGTGGACGGTGTGTTTTCTTTGTGTTGTGGACTTGTCTGTGGAGGGCAGAAAGATCATTTCCCTGTTTTATTTCTGTTTACCTGTTATTTATTATTTGTTTCTTTTTATTTAAAATATTTAAGTGTTCCATGTCTTTGCATGTTGTTTTTTTGTGTATATGTTTAAAATGATCATGGTCATATCTATTTGCATATTTAGTTTGTTTCACATGTAATGGCGGGTGATTGGTATGACCAATATATATTTATAATAAATTATGATATTTATATATAAATGATGTATAAATACATTTAAACTGTATAAGAATGCAAATATTTCTTAAATATATACATGCATATGTCGATTAATCGTTGCCCAGCACTAATATATATATATATATATATATATATATATATATATATATATATACACACATATACAGTATATATACATCTACACACACACACACACACACACACACACACATATATATATATATATATATATGTATATTAGTGCTGGGCAACGATTAATCGCATCCAAAATAAAAGTTTGTGTTTACGTAATATGTGTGTGTACTGCGTATAATTATTTTGTATATATACAAACATATGCATGTATATATTTAAGAAATATTTGCATTCTTATACTGTATAAATATATTTATACATCATTTGTATTATATATAAATATTTATAAATATATATATATATATATATATATATATATATATATATATATATATATATAAGTGTATCAAATCAAAAGATAATATTATATAAGATTTTAGATGTTATATTCCCAACCAATCATATTAGGTTGCCTGTGTTAAAAAATGTTTTGACTCACAACCGTAAACCTAAAATAATAAAACAGATGTGACAAAATTATAATTGGATGCGTCACCTTTGAATCCACATGCTGTCATACCGTCCTGCACATCATATGTGTTGATATTTGTTTGACTGTTTTTCCATGTTTTTGTTTAAAAAAAAATTTGGTTTGATTATGTTAGTCTTATGTTGTCTTTTATTTCTGTTGTCATCATGCTCTTTTGTTGACTTTTTTTTATTTATTTTTAGGGTCAAAGAAGATGCAACGTCTCAGCCAGTCCAGTAAGTAACACTAAGCGAGGCCTAGACGGATTCTGTGGACTTTTCCCTCATTTTCCGCATTGATTTTGGGGCAAAAGCTGCAGAATATTCTTATTGGTGACTAAAATCATAATCAGATTCGCCAAAGCATTTAGTAAACAAACAATATAGGGGCAGAACTTTGTTAGCAGTTCAAATTCTGCAGTTTTTCTCCAGGCAATGATTCTGTGTGGGCTTCTCTTAGCTAGAGACCTCAAGGCTTTGACATTCCCGCGTGTGCGTTTGTTGTGGCTTCCTCTGTGATTGGCAGCTCTTTCCCCTACTCTCTCTAGTGATTGGCTGCCTGCAGTCTGTTATGGCTCTGTTCGAAAAGCTTTTGGCAGCTTCATCCACATGCAGGCTGGATGCACCAGTCCTGCTTTATTTTGCTTGTTTGTCGACTCTGTGAGTTGCACATGGACACTGTTTGATCTCTTTCTCTGTATATGTGGACAATTGACCGTATCCCGGGCTGATGGGTGCAAAATTCATTTCACTCACTCCGGCTTCTTTGCTTCCTTCTCTGGCTGAGTGTCTCCTCTTCTCCCCCCCCCCCCATCTATCAGGACTCCATTTTTGTATTTCTCTTTTTCTTCTTTCTCTAGTCTCACAAAGCCAGATTTTTCACTTTCAGCAAAATCCACTTGTTCTTATTCCAGCCACAAAATGCCCACTTAGTTTTTACCACAATAATAAAAATTGCACAGCATTTTCTGTCCATGACAGAAATGAGAAATGCTGGAAAAGTCAAGCCACCTTTATTTATATAGCACTTTATACAATACAGCTTGTTTTAAAGCAGCTTGACAGGAGTAAACAGGAAAATAATGATTTAATGATGCAAACAGAGTTTCTGCTGTAAAGCAGCTCTAAAAAGAAAATAGTTTCATTGTTCAGCTGAGGTCAGTTCAGTGTTGATTCAGTTAAGTTCAATAATTGTGTAAAGCTCATCAATATGAAATATATTAAATTCAGCTATAAAGCAGTTCTGCAGAAAACAAGTGATGTCATCATCCAGCTCTGTTCAGGTCTCATCCAGTGCAGTAAAAAAATATTTAAAAAATAGTGCAATTGTTTTTGCACTTTGTAATTAGACTCTTTTTGTCTAAAAGTAATAAATATTATTTCATAGATATAACAAAAAAAAAAGCAGGATATAAAGTTTTGCTCATATCTAGTTTGCCTACTGCTACGTGCCAAAACAACATCAACAACAACAACAACAAAATAATAATGCCACTAAACTGGACCACTTTGACATATCCAGTGATTTGTTCTTCCTCAGAAATACAAAGTTCTGTCATGAAACTCTAGATGGCGCAGGTCCCTCGATCTGCTTGCAATCACATCATTCTCTGTAGGGCACAGCTGATTGGTTCCTGCTGTATCAGTAGCCAATGAGCTCGCTGCTCAACCTTCATATACTTGGTTAGCATTTGCTGTAGCAGTTGCAGCACACTTTCAGAAACCCTTCCCCTTCCCCAGCTCCACCTGTATAGATCTGCTACGGGTAATTCATGTATGAATATCTTACTTGCCCACAGCAGCGAATCTGTGTTTACTATTGGCAGTATAAAGTCCCGTACTTGCTCTGTAGGAGCAGCGGCAATAACAGCATCAGCAGTCCAAACACATCAACATTGTGAAATCCATTACCATGCCAAACACTCAGAGAGTTGACATGACAGAAAAGTTTATAGCAACCTGGTACATTCCAAACACGATTATTTTCCGAAAGGATTAAAAAGTGGCCGGTTTTCTGTGCAATATGCATGAGACGGTCCGTGGGCCAAGACTGGTCTGTCCCTGTCTTTCTCTCTTTCTTTCTCTCTGTCCTAGTAGCTCTTGTAGCTGTACATGCTGTACCCTTTATGTGTGTTCCCTATGAATGTAGCTGCACTGCTGCCGTTGTTGTCATGATATTGGTGGCGTATGTCGACTGGAAGCAGGCTTGTTGACCTGATATTGAGTTGCGCTGTCTGCTTGTTCATACAGGTGGTTTCCCTTTAGCGGAATCACTGATCTGGTTAATAACGTTCTCCAGCCCCAAACAAAGTCCCCAAACCAACCGCAAACAGAGCCTCCAAAGGAGCCGGAGACGTAAGTAAGACTGAATGGATTAATCTTTGCCCTCAAAAAGCTATATTGCCCAGAAAACCCTTGAGTTATGTGCCATTTCTGTGGATATGACTCACCTTTCACTGACAATGCTGAAATGTATCAAATTTCATCATCGGTTCATCAAAATCTTTAATGTAATTAATTAAATGGTATGTTGATCAATTAGCTGTTAACACTTTTTTGAACTAACTTCTTTTACAGCATTTATTAATTTAGCTAGTAAATAATTACTTTTTTAGAGTAACTTACCCAACACTGTTAGTGGTGTATATAAATATAACTAAATGAACAACAGGCGAACGTAATCAGTAACTCAGGAAACTAACTAGGGCATGACAAAGACTAAACTGAAAGAGTAAACATGAATAAAAAAAGACACATGAACAAAAACAAAAACTAAAGACATAACCCTGACATTTACATTAAAAACGTATATTTTAACATTAGATGTTAAACCCACCAGTGTTTTATATTATGAATTGTTCTACAGTTTATATACAGTTTTTAACGCAATTACATCAGAAATTCAAAAAATAAGAGTATTCCCTGTATGTGTGTTTATGTATAGGTATGTATGTATGTATGTATGTGTATATATATTCATATACACACATATATATATAAAAACAAACCTTTATGTTAGATCTGATTATTCGCTATTCATCGATTTGACAGCCCTAATATACTGTATATAACAATAGCATTCGATTGTTGCATTCATGATGCAATATGCATTAACTCTTGTTAGCGAATTTTTAAATGAGGTTAATTTAATTCCATTTTATTGTAATGAGAAATGAAAGCTTTGAATATCTTAAGTTGCTCAGATGATAGAAAAATGACTTGCATACAGGTCAGTGGGCATGAGAAATTTACTTATTTTTATTATGTTTTTCTTTACAATTAATTATGCTGAATTAATGCAATAAAGCCCTAAATAAATGAAATGACAGTCCTTATTTCACTATTAGTTTTATCTTAAATAACAGCCCGTTTTGATCAGTATGGTCCATCAATTCGATTTGATTACGAGATCTGCATTAGAGACCTGCATTAAGCATTAAGGGTTTTGTATTACACTGAAGTCGACTACAAATTTATTAGTAGCTTAAACGGGTAAAGCGCAGGTCTTCAGGTGGCCACGGTGTCACTCATAAAGGGAGTCCGTATCAGTGTACTGGCTCGTGTTTCTTTGACTTCTCTATCTGCTGTGTGTCAGATGAGACGTGAAGAATGGCGTATGGTTATATTATGGGTTATGCTCTCCAGCTGTCTGTAATGCTACCTGAGCCAGCGCACCTGTCAGACCTCTGGAGCTCCTCCAGGCTTCCCATCATGCACCTGACTGCTGTCTGGAGCCGGCTGTATATGCGAGTGTTAAATAGAAAGTTCGTCATCGTGTCAATTCAAACACATACAGTATGATCTTTCTTTCTGACGGAAGACTGTCTCGTGTCACAGACTAAAATATAATATTGCATTTTGTTAAAGGATATGTGACGTGTATCTGAGAGCGGAGCATGGGGTCAGACAGTGAGTGGTACTGTATATCCACATGTTCTGAGGGTGAGAGGGCAGAGGTCAAGGGGTCGTTGAAAGCAGACCTGCTCATTGGTGTGACTTGATCCCAGAGGGGTGAAAAGTATCTGACTTAAACAGAAATGATGTCTGGTGGAGTTCAGGCTGTCAGGGTTGGCTAGTTAGCTTTAAAAAGTTAGAACCTGTTTGTAAAAAGACTTTTTTTTTTTTTCATTGAAGGACAGTAAAAACCAATGTTATAGTTTATTTATATAATGTTACGGTTTAAATTCAAATTTTGAATTAACCTTTATTTTTATATTTAAATTTTACTTACATTTTTAGAATTTGTGTTATGTGCTTCTGCCTTTTTTTAAATACTACTCTTTAGGTTTTATTTTTTTATTTCAGTTTTTTTTTTATTTATTTTATTCTTCACAGTTAGTAATTTCAGTCCTTCAACTTAAACTTTTTTCATTGAGTTTCCAATGCAGTGTTTTATTTTATTTATTTTTTTATTATTATTGCAGCTAACAATGTTTTTAATAGTAATCCCGGTCAAAACTTTTATACATTTCTTTAAATGCTACTCTTTAGGTGTATTTTTTAATTTAAATTGTATTTATTTTTATTATTATTTACAGTTAGTAAGTTTTGTGCTTCAACTTAAACTTATTTAAGTGAGTTGACAATTTTTTATTTATTTTTTTATTTAAATAATTTTGCAGCTATCAATGTTATTAATAGTTTTAGTTCATAATCCTGTTCAAAACTAGCAGCTTATTCTGACATGTATCTCCAGTATTTTTATTATAGTAGAAGAATAGTAGGCTATACTAGTACCAGTGACCAATATTTTGTAGCTCTTAAAAGCGTGAAACGGGCTAAATTTGCCATTGTGATAAATGGGAATGCTAATGGCTTTCTCCAGGTATAGATTTAGTTGGCATAACTGGGAACGGCCACAAAAACTTAAAATACATAAAACGTAAAATGCAAATGCTGAAACCCATAGAAACTAGGAATTCATTCATGCATGGCTGTAAAGAAAAACGAATAAATTAACAAATAAAGCTACATGCACGCAAGACAACAGAAAATTGACGAATGTCTAAACTTGATCTAAACCTGTGTAATTGATGCCAAACAATAACTCCTCAATATCAGCTCATCAATAACTGGCTTTTGACAAATGTTTGTTAAACGTGGTAGCCTACTGTGGTAAATTATACTCTGCGCATATATCCAAGTTTTATGATAATTTTAAAACGATAAATGTAATACATATTCTAAATCCATTAAATTCAGGAACACTGAATAAACTTCTTCATCGAAAGACTGGGTGATGTATGAAGTGAAGTAGCTATTGCCGTGTAATATTTGGGGGAGCAGCATGCATTTTGACGAGAAAATTACATATCTGGCAATGGTTCGTCCATTGGTTCGTTTGTCCAGTCACAGATACTGTCAGACAATACGGCTCAGTTTTTCTATGCATCTTGCTCTGTCGAGCGGCAGAAGTGATTCTACGTAAGCCATACTGGGTTAACGCCACTCTTTTCCTTGTTTTCCCCCACGTTGACTCCGCCCCAAGCCACACCCCCAGCTATGACACGACACCAACCAAGTCTATTATAGTGACTATATGTGAATCAAGCATGGGTCGTCAAATATTTTAATTTTTTTTTTTTTTTTACAATTTTGTTTATGCTGAAGTCAAAAAGACAAAAGTTCAGTGAAATTTGGGAAACTACCTCCTTAGCATTAAGTATTCAAACTCTCCTGTCAGAGCCAGTGATTAGCGTGAGAATGTGCTCATGTTTGGTGGGAGGTGGCCAGCAGGGGAATTCTGGGTAACACCCAGGCGTTCTGCCGTAGTAAAGAGATCAGTGTGCTCAATAATTCAGCCTGCTGATGAATGTTGCAGGGGCAGATGTGGGACCAAACCTCCTCTAATAGGCAGCTTATGGCGTTAGCCCCCAGTGTTTGGTTTCCACGACTACGGTTGATTGACAGGCGACATGCAAAATGCATGTGCATCATGCATGCATTCAGCTAGCGTTTCAGGGTCTGTCTCAAGCCTTTGACCCCCTCCGCTCTCTTACGGTAATGAGTGGGTACATGATTGAACGTCACCCTAAAATAAAAGTCCCTCAAGCTGATCTGCTAGCTCAAGATCAAGTTGATATGTATCTTGATAAATGATCATTTTTTGTAGCGGGAACTATCGCATGTGCTACTGTAGCTCATAAGTACTGACATGTCTACAGGTGTTGCAGTCTATATGAGGTGATGCACGTGAGCCTGATGTGTTATCTTTGTCATCTGAATTGAAAGCGTTTAGCCACAAATAGTTTCTAGGCTGCACATGATGCTTTAACTGCTGATGAAGTAAAGGGAAGAACAGAAAGTTCTCGTCAGTGTTGAGTGTCTGTCTGACACCTCCAGCTGTCACTATAGACTATAGAGAGTTTAAAGGACAAGTTCGCTATTTTTGGTAACCATTGTGGAGGTGGGGGGGTGCAACCACAGAAACCGAAATTTCTCGGGACAGCAGCATGTGTCCAAATTTTAATCTTAACCGTTCTATTTCATCAGAAACGATCTTGAAACAGGGGTTTAAGTGTAAAATACCGAACTTGTCCTTTAATCAGAGCTTCATGACAACCAACAAAACACCATTATAGTGGTTCTACAGATATCTCAGAACAATATGCCTGTTTTCAGGATTTATATTAAAATATATATATATATATATTGTATATGGTTAAAAAATATATATATATACATAATTTTTCATGTAGGAAATTATTTTAAAATACTTTTTGAAATGTACGTGGTCGGTGCATTTAGTTTTTTTTTAAGTTTCTAATGGTCACCAAGGCTGCATTTATCAAAATATGTTGTGAAATATTATTACAACTAAAAATAACTGTTTTCGATTTAAATATATTTGAAAGATATCATTTTTTCCTGTGATGGTAAAGCTGAATTCTTCAGTGTCACGTGACCCTTTAGAAATCATTCTAATATGCTGATTTGCTGCTCAATATTGCTTATTATAATCAATGTTGAAAACAGTTGTGCTGCTTCATATATTAATGTAAGATTTATTTGAAATATAAACCTTTTGCAACATTATAAATGTATTTATACTGTCCATTAAATGAATCCTTGCTGAATAAAAATGTTAATTTAAAAACAACATGTCTGAAATGAAAAATGGAGTTAGTTTTATAGCTCGTATTTAACTGTATGCCAGTAATTGTCTCACTTGTGTCTTGTTTTTAGATATTTTTTTTTAGCATTTTAGGATACATAACTGACATAAGTTGATATTTGAATGAAACAAGTCTCATGAGCTATGAAAGAGCAAACTCTGTGTCCTGTTTCTTAAAATGTTTAACCTGTTAACTGTCACCCCCTTTTTTTTGCATAGACATAAAAATCACTATCCAAACTTAAATGGTTGTAATTCAGGAATGCTTTGGAATATAGACCTATGGCTGGTCTTGTTTTAAAGAAGACATTTTCCAGATTATTGTAGAAAATTAGAAATTATAAAAAATGAAACAGAAAAAAAGTTATATAAGTTTGAGTTTATGAAATTGTGTAATGTAAAAATATAATTATTAATATTTTATATAAAATATATATATTACAAAATATATTTTACTCTAAAACTGCAAGAAAATTAAAGACAAAAATCTGAACAAGATTTATTCCAAATTTTAGGTTGATATCTAAAACAATGAGCTTTCAGTAAGATTTTATTTGGGCGCAGTACCCAACTTTTTCACTAGACTCCATTACTGCCCATATAAGGGCGCCTCCATTTTCATATATGTTTTGAGTGATCTGAACCATGTATTTCCATAATGTTCATACAATTTATGAAGTAGACATCCTATTCAGAAGTAGTATGGGTGGTTTGGCAGTATTTGATTTGAATTCAACCTCTAATAAATGCATAAAAAGACTATGTTAAAGTGTTATAGCTCGCAGCCAATCACAAATCGAGAATCCATACATTTTTCTTTATATTTAAAAATTTTTCAGACCTTTTTTTCTCATAAAATGGAATTGGTGTTATCTTTTGAACTCATGGCATGAAAACAAACTGAGGTTTCTGCCAATCTTTCATGATTTTTTGTGTTTATTGTTATTTCAAAATAAAGGCCTAAATACTCCTAAGAATATGAAATATTCTTGTTGCAAATTGATAAATTACTGCTCCTCTGTAATTTATTTTAGATAACAGCCACCAAATATGAAAACTAGAGATTTTAAGCTTTCAAATGATGTATAGTTTGGCAATATTACTTTAGGTTTTTACTACGATATTATTGTTTTAAACATGCAATGGAAATTGCAGGTTAAGAGGTTAAAGGGTTAGTCCACCCAAAAATGAAAAATGAGTAATTAATAACTCGCATTCGTGTCGTTCCAAACCTGTAAGACTTTCATTCATCTTCAGAACACAAATGAAGATTTTTTTGATGAAATCTGAGAGCTTTCTGGACAGCTACGCAACTACAACTTTGACTCTTCAAAAAGTTCTAAAGAGATCGTAAAACTAATCCATATGAATTGAGCGGTTTAGTCAATTTTCTGAAGAGACTCGATCGCTTTATATGATGAACAGATTGAATTTAGGCTTTTATTCACATATAAACATTCATCAACTCACACATCAGTTATGGTAAACGGAAGCTCAATCATGTTCGCTTGACGTGTGGGAACCAATGAGGTTCACTCTCAAGTTACGCATCACGTTTGAGCTTCCATTTATGTTCATTGATCAATGTTTAAATGTGAATAAAAGCCTAAATTAAATCTATTCATCATATAAAGTGATCGAGTCTCTTCAGAATATTTTGACTAAACTGCTCAATTAATATGGATTAGTTTATGAACGTTTTGAAGCGTCAAAGTGTCATTTGCGTAGATGGAGGGACAGAAAGCTCTCAGATTTCATTAAAAAGATCAAGACAGTCTTACGGGTTCGGAACGACATGAGGGTGAGTAAATGATGACAGAATTTTCATTTTTGGGTGAACTGCAGCTTTAAACTTGTAACATGTTTTCCTGCCGTGTTCTGATTGGCTGTGTTCTGTTCCCCGCAGGAAATTGCACCAGCAATTTGAAATGTATAAGGATCAGGTAAAGAAGATGGGGGATGAGGCACAGACCACCCCGGAGCAGAAGACTGACGCCCCCATCTGCGGAATCTGCCATAAAACCAAGTTTGCCGACGGCTGTGGCCACCTCTGTTCTTATTGCCAAACCAAGTTCTGTGCTCGCTGTGGAGGAAGAGTTTCACTACGCTCCAATAAGGTACAGCCGTAACACAGACGTACACACAAGCACTGATAGTGGAGTGATGTGTTCAGAATAGAATACTAGTTGCTCACCACATACTTGTTGCACTTTTCCTAGTATTTTTTATAAATAACTTGTGAAACGTTGCAAACGGTACTATGCTACAATAATGCAACATGACCTTATTAGGCTGCATGTTTAACCAGCGAGTGTCTCGTTATCATCTTAGAAAAATATATGGTTAGTTTGCATTTTTAACCCTGTAAACTGTAAAGCTTGACATATGTGATGATGGTCAGATTTTTTTTTTTTTAAATGGAAGTATATTGAACATTTAGATAAAAAAAAAAAAAAAAAAAATTGTAGAGTATCATATTTGATACATTTGGCTTATATAGTATGATAAAGGAGAATTGGAAGCTCACACTCGAGGAGGAAAAACATCTCAATTTTATGCTGTGTTCACGGCATGTCGTGATTAAAGAAGCTGTGTATGTTTTCGGCAGTACTTTGATGTCATACACCGATCGGTCTGCAATGCGCCGCTCCGAGTCGAACACACTTTAAAGGAACACTCCGACTTTTTGGGACTTTAGCCTATTCACCTTATCCCCCAGAGTTAAGTCCATACATACCTTTTTCATCTCCGTGCGTGCTATAAGTCTGTTTGACGCACCCATCGCTAGCCTAGCTTAGCACAAAGACGTGATACAAGTATCAATGGTACAGTGGATGTAAATGGTTGCAGCTAGCATACTAATCCAAATAAGTGACAAAATAGCACAAACATTTTCCTATTTACATGTTGTGATTTGTATAGTCACAGAGTGTACAAAAAACAAAGTCACATGAGACACAGACATATTTTAACCGTATAAATACTGGGAACTATATTCTCTGAAGGCGAAGCACTGCTACTTGGGCGGAGTGATAACCGTAGCACCTGAGACGCGCCGTGGTGAGGAGCAGAGAGTTCGTTCAGAGTTTGGGTACGGTACGTCTCAGGTGCTGCGGTTATCACTCCGCCCAAGTAGCAGTGCTTCGCCTTCAGAGAATATAGTTCCCAGTATTTATTTATACGGTTAAAATATGTCTGTCTCATGTGTTTTTTGTACACTCTGTGACTATACAAATCACAACATGTAAATAGGAAAATGTTTGCGCTATTTTGTCACTTATTTGGATTAGTATGCTAGCTGCAACCATTAACATCCAGTCTTTGTGCTAAGCTAGGCTAGCGGTGGGTGCGTCAAACAGACTTATAGCACGCACGGAGATGAAAAAGGTATGTATGGACTTATCTAACTCTGGGGGATAAGGTGAATAGGCTAAAGTCCCAAAAAGTCGGAGTGTTCCTTTAAATCTGGTACTGCGGCCACGTGGAACAAATAGTTGCTCTCAGAAAGATTGAAAACCAGAAAAAGTTTACAAGTTGTAATTACAGGTTTTTTACAGTTCAGGACTGCATTTCTCAAAGGCATCGTGAGCTAAGTTGATCGTAGAGACCATTGGTGGCAATGGCTCTGTGCGATACTTAGGCTTATGATACTTTTGGGAAACGCATCCCAGAATCGTTACAGTCAGGGGCGGTTCTAGGATTTGATCTTCATGTGTAGCAAGAGACCATTGTCTAAGTGGTGCCTCTTTGTAAATTGGCACCACTATATTATAAGAAGTCAAAAGTACCCTACTAATACTTAAATACTTAAACCCTACTTATACTTAAAAACAATGGTACCAGTCTTTCTGCAGTACAGGTCATATCTGTACACGTTTGGGCTACTCTTTGACTAACAGAAATTTGCCATCATATTATTATTAACAAGTATTAAAGTTGAAATGAATGAATTTGAATGAAGTTACTTTGACTGTGTCTCGCGCTTAGATGGCTTTAAATCACTTGAATGTTTAGAATGATAAGACTTAAAAGATTAGTTCACTCCAGAATTACAATTTCCTGATAATTTACTCACCCCCATGTCATCCAAGATATTCATGTCTTTCTTTCTTCAGTCGAAAAGAAATTAAAGTTTTTGAGGAAAACATTCCAGGGATTTTTCTCCATATAGTGGACTTCAACGGGAACCAACAGGTTGAAGGTCTAAATTGCAGTTTCAATGCAGCTTCAAAGGCTCTACACGATCCCAGCCGAGGAATAAAGGTCTTATCTAGCGAAATGATCGGTCGTTTTCAGAAAAAATTAAATAATGATATACTTTTTAACCACAAATGCTTATCTTGCACTAGCTCTGCGATGTACGTCCACAACTTCACGCATTGCGTAGTCACGTTGGAAAGGTCACGCGAAAGTACGAAAAACAAATGTTCTCCTCCAACATCAAAATTGTACCTTTTTTTTTTGTAAAGGGCACTTCTTTGCACATTCTCTTTTTAAACACTGGATCGGTGCTTCTGCCTACGTCACGCGTGACCTTTCCAACGTGATTACGTAATGCGTGAAGTCGTGGACGTGGAAGACGAGCATTTGTGGTTAAAAAGTATATACATTTGTATTGTTTTTTTTAGAAAATGACCGATGGTTTCGCTAGATAAGACCCTTATTCCGGTACAGCCCTTTGAAGCTGCATTGAAATGCAATTTGGACCTTCAACCCGTTGATTCCCGTTGAAGTCCACTATATGGAGAAAAAATTTAATGTTTTCCTAAAAACCTTTTATTTTCGACTGAAAAATGAAAGACATGAACATCTTGGATGACATGGGGCTGAGTAAATGATCAGGAAGCCCCCTAAAAACGGTCTATAACCACCCCTAGTTGTGGAAATTATGACATGGCATGAATGCAACTTTATAGACCATTTGACAGAGGACGTCACAGTTATGTCACTGCAGTGCACTATGGTGGCAGAAAAACGAGTGGCAGTGATAACAAGTGGAGGAAAATGGACAAGACCCACGGAATAAGGGGAAAAAATATGTCTTGTACCTTTGGATGTCAGAATCGGAATGCAAAAAAAGATGGTCTTCATTTTTATAGCTTCTATAGACCTTATGTAGCCCCGCCTCTGTTCAGCACAGCGCCCATTATGTTCTATGTGGTTTGTATTTCCACAGCATGAAGGTAAGATCTAACTGATTAATGAATGAACCCCTCCTTTTAAAATCTTCCCCGTCTACTGACATTTATGACATCTGCTTCAAACATTACAATGCTAATAACTTTAAAATAAGCAAATCCACTTCACCAGCTAATTACTCTTCGACAGTGACGTCATAGAAATATACAGAGCTACCACAAAAATGGAAGTTCAAACTGAAAATTTAAAGATGAGTCTTGTTCTCTGGCACATAAGGTCTATAGACGTCTACTTGTCACTGTCAGACAAGTAGAGCTGTCGATTTCTGCCAGCATGTAAGCTCCGCCCACAAAACACATCACCACCAAAATGGTGATCTATTCAGAAGCTCAAACTGAGCAAAAATATGCAATTCGGTGTAATATGTGATCCGATCATAAGTCAAGATGATGTTAAAAACTGCATTTGATATAATTTTGAAAATGGAAGGTCAAGCTGTGTGCATTGCATTGTGGGATACAGTATTCATGAGTTTCAGTAGTATACTGCACAGAAAATGTACATACTGTACTTAGTATGCATACTGCAAAAATAGTGTGAGTAGCATTCTCAGCATATACAATATTTACAGGAGAGATAAAGGGTTTTTGAGAAATGTGACAGTGTTTATATATGCTAAAAGTTATGTTTTATTGTGAATGCTTGACCTTTTAATTATGAAATTTCATACAGAAATCAGTCAACTCATTGTAACACGTTTGATTTTTCTCGGTGGCTGCTGAGGATCGAGCAGTTAACACAATGGCCACTAGAGGGTGATACTCCCTCTGTTTTGACCGAGGCGATGGATGTATCAGGACAGAAACTGCTTATCTAACCTTTTGATGTCTCTCTCCCAGCGCAGTCTTGGTGCTTTTAAATGACTTTGCTCAGAGTAATAAGCGGCGATGTGATTCGCTGCTGTAGTACATGAACATCTCTTTATGTGTGTCTGAATGTCACTCAGTTGTTCTCCCCTCTTCTTTTCCCCCCTTGTCTTTCTCTCTTGCTTTTCCTCCCTCTGTGGAATTGCAACAGGAGGATAAAGTGGTCAGAATCCTTTTTTCTTGTCTATATTTTGATATTTAGCTTAGATAATTTCACATTAAAGGTGCTGTAAGCGATTGCTATTATTATATAAATATAAATGAATAGTCTTTGGAGTAGCACACATAAAACGAGCCTTGCAAAGGTAGAAAGGACATTGAAGGCTCCTTTTTTTAGCCAACCAGAAACAATCTTTGCGTACTCTACATGTCTTTTTAGGGTGGGTTTTTGGAGAGTGTGTGTGTTTGTGGTTAAAGTTACACTGTAAATAAAATAAAATAAAATATTTTTTTTTACACGGAATGGGATGACATTTGGCGACCATTATGTCTTTTACTTAAGCATAATTTTTAACAGTTTTAATACAATATACTTTTATTACAAAAGTATATGAATTTTATATATATTATTATTATAATAAAAAAATCTAATTATAAGGTAATTTTAAATAGGCTACTTTTTATTTATAAAAAATCAGTAAAAGTGTTTTTAGAGTATTTTTCAAATTGTTATATTTTTATTTAATGACATTAAATGTTATATATATATATATATACAATAATAGTATATATATATATATTCATACATACATACATACACATAATATTATTGTCACTAGCAGTTAAGAGTTCCCTTTTTTATTTAAAAATTTTTATATAAATTTTATTAACAGTTTTTTGTCAATTTTGACAGTGAAAGCAAAATGTTAGCAAAATGGCTGAAATCGCTTACAGAACCTGAACTAAATGAGAACTGGTTGTGATTCACATGGTCAACTGGTCGATGACATTGCATCATCCCTCATTTCAACATCAGCACCTTTTCATATAGTTTTACAAGGGAAAAACACATCAACAGCTTTGTATGAAACAACTTTGTGAATGCTTTCAATCTTGTTGTGGTTATTACAAAAAGGAAAATCTTGTTATCGTGTTTCCATATTTCCCCGAATTTGATCAAATCACTAAGATATTTTTTAAATTTCTTTATCTTTGTTTAAATCGCCTGCTTCAGATGTTTCTCATGAGAAAACAACCTCAGTAATCCCACATTCGGTGTATTCCTTGTATAGTTTCAGAATTTGTTGATACTTAAATGAGAACTCCCTGAGCAATTAAACTGCGACCTCTTTATTGTGTGTGTTGTTTTGTCTGCATGAGTACAGTGTAGTAAAAGTGTTGCGTCCGGGTCCAGGCTGGCCGGCAGCGCAGCTCTTTGTGCAGAAGGACAATAGAAATGCTCTCGTGTTCCCTTGAGCACAGATGGTGATGCAGCAGGTTCACGTGGAGTGTTACCTGTCACACACCGTCCCGCTTCAGAGTTATGCTGTTCCCCCATGCACCTCACTCACACAAACCTGTGGGTCTAACTCGTCTTGATAAAGCCCAGTAATATGGAAGTATATGGGTGAATCTCATGGAAACATAACCAGGTCATTCGAAAACTTATTATAAACTTATAAAAATATTTAAATATATTTATATTGTGCATAAAGAAAAGGCTATTCATTATCATAATGTGTCCAGATGTATACATATAAAATTAAAAAATATAAAATCACATTTTCCATAAAAAAAATGAAAGCTATTCATTACCATAATTTGTCAAGATGTATACATATAAAATCTAAAATTAAAAATAAAATAAAATGATGTTTTCCATAAAGTAAACGGCCATAACGTGTCCTGATGTAAATATTAAATTTTTAAAAATATATATAAAATTGTGTTTTCCATAAAATGAAAGCTGTTTATTTCCATAATGAATAGCTAAAACACAGTAATTGCTGGCAAATCTGAGTACATTTTGAGACAATATTGTGATCTATTCTGAGACTCTAATGGAGATATGTGTTGTTATTGAGGTGTTTTTCTCAGTATAAAAATGTGAGAAGCAGAAGGTTTGTTTAGTATGTTGTTGTTGTCCGTAGTTCTGTTTCCTTTCGTTTTCTGGTACTGGAGATCTGTTGTACAGTATCTCAGCATTTGCAGGGCCGTGTCGAGCTTTTTTTCCGGTTGCTCGGCAGAGCAGAGGATTGAATTGCTGGACGGTTCTTAGAGACTGGATTCTGTTTCTGGCCTCTGTGGTTTACGCCATTAAGACCGTGATACACCAAGCTGACGTGAGAACTGGCGGCGACGAAAGCCTAGCATGTGCGTTCTGCGCCTATATCAACTGTCTATAGCAGCAGGTATCAATAGTCTGTATTCATCATTCAAAAGAGAAACTGAAACTATAGGACTGAAGCAATACAAACCATAAACAAAGCAGCGCTTGCTTACCATTTGAATATCAATCATTCTGATAATACCTGAAGGCTGTTTACGCTCGTTCCATTCAGCTTAGCCAGTGCCTTTGTAGCAAAACTAAAACCATTAACAGATGTTTTTGCTAATCGAAAACTTAAAACTTAAACTTGAAAATTAGAAATGTGGCAACTTACTGAAGTTAAATAAAGTTACTGAAATAAGGTTTTATTTGAAGTACTAAAATAACTCAAACTGAAATAGGAACAAATTAAAGCTAAATAGAAATAATAAAAAATTACTACTAATACTAAAATTAAAATTAAAAATCTAAAAATTGTAATTGTACATAATTTAAAACAGATTTGTCAAATGTTTTATTCATTTCTAAATAAACTTTAGTGGCAGTGAAGGTAGATATCTTGGCTATCATTGCCCATCTTCGTCATGCAGATTTTGGATGGATATTTATTCCGTCAGTCGTAGTGAACACAGACATTGCCTCATGTTTGTCGCCAGATCTCGACTCAGCTGTGCTATCATGTTCCAGTGTGTGATGTCCGACAGCTCCCCTCGCCGCACGAGACACCGGGAGCTGTAAATATTGATGCCGTCTCGGACAACAGGATCTCTTTCACCACAACTGTCAGCGTTTGGTAAAGAGAAGAAATTGCTGATGGAAAAAGAGCCGATTTCACCACTCATGCTTTTCACTTACACTGAAGCTAGTGGGTAAAATTGGCGCTAACTGCCGTTATTTTCGTAAAAATTGTTTTTGCAAGATTTAAAGGAATAGTTAACCTTTTTTGTGATTTACTCATCCTCGTGTCGTTCCAATGAGATACACACTTGATCACTTGCCAAATCTGTTTCGCCAATATGCTATATGGAAAAAAATATCCTAGAAGAGCAGTTATGGGCAGCTTTTCCCTCTAAAACCTTGCCCAGCCTTACACACGCTCTGCCTATGCTCATGCCTGTAAATAGTTTTTATTTAATATTTTTGTTGTGCTTGTGTAACGGAGGCAAGCTAGTAAAAGCCTGTGCATGTAAACCTCACTCCCCTAGCCTCAAAAAGCAACTGAAACTGCGGTCTTTAGCGTCCTTGTTAGTGCGCCCGCCTCCCATGCCAAAGACGCAGGTTCGAAACCCGCTTGGAGCCGGTTGTATTTGGTGCCGTGACCCGGGTGGGAGTGAGGTTTAGGGGGGTGAGTGTAACGGAGGCAAGCTAGTAAGAGCTAGGTGTATAAACCTCACTCCCCTGGTCTCAAGAGGTGTGCTGGCGACTGATGCTAGAAACTGCTGTCTTTAGCATCTTTGTTAGTTCGCCCGCCTCCCATACCGAAGACGCAGGTTCGAATCCCGCTCGGAGCGGGATGATCAGGACCGGTTGTATGTGGTACCGTGACCCGGATGGAAGTGAGGTTTAGGGAGGTGAGTGTAACGGAGGCAAGCTAGTAAGAGCTGGGTGTATAAACCTCACTCCCCTGATCTCAAAAGGTGTGCTGGCGACTGATGCTAGAAACTGCTGTCTTTAGCATCCTTGTTAGTGCGCCCGCCTCCTATGCCGGAGACGCCGGTTCGAATCCCGCTCGGAGTGGGTCGAGTAGGACTGTTTACTAGGGGTGTCACGATTCTCCAAATCCTCGATTCGATTACATTTTCGATTCTAAGGTCACAGTTCGATTCGATTCTCGATTTTTACATTTATTTTTTTTAAAGCCGAAACCGGCCAATCAGGATGCTCTCTGTCTTACATGCGCTTCATGAGGCACACACGCAAGGTCTCTCGCTCTCTCCCTCTCTGCTGTGCGTGCTATACGGTTTGGAGCACAGTTTTTTTCTGTCTCGCATGCGCGCTCTTGCTCGCTCACTCTAGATTCCGGGAGATTTTAACTAATTTGCGTGCATCAGGGAGCCGCTATCAATATGCAGGAGACTCCCGGAACTTCCGCGAGACTTGGGATGTCTGCAAACTGTGGCTTTTTTGAAGCGCGAACATTGTCAACATAACTCACTGGAAATCCCAAAAACTTCCACACCTGCGACTTCAATGAAAGAGGAGGGGGTTCAAGTTCTGTCGATTGGTCTCCTGCATCTGCAGTTGCCATGCTATCTTTTGAATGGCTGTAGCTAAGTTCGAGGAGTGGCCATAGACTCGCAGCACTTCAACACGCGTGTTTTTTCCGGCGACCGGACGTGACATGGGGGCGTGGCAGCATCGACGATTCCATTTTTTAATTCGAAGTTCGAGATTGTGAATTAAAAATCGAAATCGTGACACCCTTACCGTTTACACTTGTTGCTTTTGTGTAATAGACGAATGACAATGTATTTGTTTTGGGATATTTTATTTTTAGATCCTTTTATTTAGCGGGAGTCGCGCAAATCATTTTATTCTCCTGCACCCCGTACAGTGCGCGCACACATGAGTATCTTACACACTTATTTTGCTTATTTGATCTTGTCTTGTGCCTGTTTTGCTGGGTCCCATGCCTCTACTTTGGCCTTTGTAAAAATAAATAAAGTGTGACAACTAGCCCCAGTCTCCCGTATATGATTAGTTCTTATTTTACTTCTATATAGGGAAGTACAGGTGACAGGAAATGGTAGGAGACCAGGTGGGGTTTGCTCAGGAAGTGACCACCAGGCTACGCCCACAGCATAGTTCTTATGTTTAAAAATGAGAGAAATGTTTATGAATGAAAACAGTGCCAAAGATAACTTATACAGTGATTGGTTTTGCAACTTTAATATCGGATGTACATGCGTGATTTAAGATCTTGCTGCTGAAGTTGGTGCTTCTATCTTAATCAGCGTCCTTTGAAGAGAGTTAGTGAGCGCTGTGCATGAGTAATGAGTCAGACTCTGCCCCAGTGGAGCTGGCGCTCACATGCATCGGTAATGAGACCCGTGTTAGTGATGCTCAGCGACAAAAACATGATTACGTGCCGCTCCGATCGCTCAATCGTCTTCCTGCACAAGCAATTGCTTTTATTTCACTGCTTATTATTTTTGACAACTTAGATTGATCTCAGGATTAATCTCTTTTGAACTGAAGCCCAATCTTGACAGCAGAAGGAGCATTTGATCCCCAGTTCTCAAAGGTCAACCGTTACGCAGGACTTTGGCATATAAAACCGTGAAGCAGTCTGTGAGTTCTGAATTCAGTTATTGGAACATCAGTTTTATCCAGCTGGACCAAACAATACGCAGCTGACATGGGTAAGCATGGCAACAATGATTATCGTTAAGCTTTAATTATGTTGAGATTCGGGCAATGGAAAAAAAAAAGCTGCATATTGTTATTTGGAAAACTGTTAATCATTAAAAAAAGATGATAGTGAATAATTTTGTTCTTATTTTCTTGATTTGTTCTTTTAATCTTAACAGCTTGATGTAACCGGTTCTTATAATCTAAACAGCTTGAATTATTAAACCACATCGATCTTTAATTTGCATTTTGATCTTTAATATTTCAGCTAATAATAGAGACATTGTTCGACAACGTGACATACCCGTAGAGAACTGAGCTACATATGTTCTTTTCCTCTTAGAGATCTGTCTATTTTGATTCTGTCACTGCATAATTAACACTTTGTTTAACAGATCCTTATTAAGTTCAGAGAAAATAAAACCTATGAATATGCATCCAGTCTATTACAAGCTGCTGGGCTCTAAATATAGAACCTCATTAATTATTCATGTTCCACCTGCAGGCAGTGTTTTAGCTGGTGAATGATAACGCTCCCCTCATCATGAACTTCCTTACTTTTATCAAACATCTATAAAATATTCAGCAGCCCAGGACAGCCTCTCCGGTTATTCTGTATACAGTAATATTCTAGCTTCATATTAATGTTTATATTTTACATACAGTACCTCTCAGAGGTAGTCAGGTAACCAAATATCATTGCAAATATTGCATTAATTAAAAATACCATTTATTTATATAAAGAAATAAGCATTGAAAGCATTATTGGCGTTGCTGTGTATATTTATAGGCCGATTTTTGATCATTTGATGGTCTTGATTAATTATCTGCAGGAAGGCACTGAGTTGTATAATGTTTGTTGCATAACCCAATGTTTTTCTCTGGGTAAAATAATGAAATACTGCCAATAATTAAATTTTGCCAAAACAAAATGAAACCTGTACAAAATATAGCAGGGCTCGAGAATACGGACTGCCTGGTGCAGCGTGAACAACACTTGGGACAGCTGACGGAACATTTACTGTCCCGATCAGACCAGTGCTGCATCGTCACAAAAGTTTATCATGTGCACTTGTTTTTAAGCCTTGTCTATTTAGATATTCAATTGCAAGAAGGTGCAAAAGAGAACTCATTTTGGTACTTGCTGTGAAAAGTTTTGTGCGCACAAATCCAAAGCGCGTGCCCAGAATCCAGTGTCAGACAGCGCGAATATACTTAATTGAATTCTCTTTCGATTCTTCTTGCTCTTGAGTGGACAAATTCACACAAAATTATATCAAAATGCCCATCTTGGCAAGTATCCTAGTAAACACAGTCGGTTTTGGCTTAAGTGAGCGTAATCAGTTGAGAAATAAAACGCATGTGTGTATCAGTATGTTGGAGATTTGTGCGGCTCTTAAAGTGACAGCAGCCTAATATTCCTGCTGCGCTGCTGTCTGTTTTAATTTTAATCACACAACAAAATAAAAAAAATAAAATACAATTTAATCACACAACAAAATAAAAAAAATAAAATACAATTTAATAAATGCGCTCACTGCTCTTGACTAAAAAACGTTTGTAACTTTAATAAGGATTAATATACATTTAATTTATACAGCAGTGTTATCTTATTTCATATCTTTGTGCTGTTGTATTTATGTATTTATGTTGGCCTGTTGAATGTTTAATGGATGCAATTAATGTTCAATGAAGATGATTTGATGATGCAGGAATAAACTAGCTAGTATACCTTGATGCATGCATTTTTGAACATTGCTAATTTAAAACATGATCAACACAGTAATCTATTTTAATGAAAAAAGTTATATCAGTATCGAAATCGGCCAATAGTTGTTTGTTAAAATCAGTTCCGGTATTGGGCCAAAAAAATCCTGGCTGTGTATCTCCATATGTATACACTTAACTAAAGGATTATTAGGAACACCTGTTCAATTTCTCATTAATGCAATTATCTAATCAACCAATCACATGGCAGTTGCTTCAATGCATTTAGGGGTGTGGTCCTGGTCAAGACAATCTCCTGAACTCCAAACTGAATGTCAGAATGGGAAAGAAAGGTGATTTAAGCAATTTTGAGCGTGGCATGGTTGTTGTGCCAGACGGGCCGGTCTGAGTATTTCACAATCTGCTCAACTACTGGGATTTTCACGCACAACCATTTCTAGGGTTTACAAAGAATGGTGTGAAAAAGGAAAAACATCCAGTATGCGGCAGTCCTGTGGGCGAAAATGCCTTGTTGATGCTAGAGGTCAGAGGAGAATGGGCCGACTGATTCAAGCTGATAGAAGAGCAACTTTGACTGAAATAACCACTCGTTACAACCGAGGTATGCAGCAAAGCATTTGTGAAGCCACAACACGCACAACCTTGAGGCGGATGGGCTACAACAGCAGAAGACCCCACCGGGTACCACTCATCTCCACTACAAATAGGAAAAAGAGGCTACAATTTGCAAGAGCTCACCAAAATTGGACAGTTGAAGACTGGAAAAATGTTGCCTGGTCCGATGAGTCTCGATTTCTGTTGAGACATTCAGATGGTAGAGTCAGAATTTGGCGTAAACAGAAGGAGAACATGGATCCATCATGCCTTGTTACCACTGTGCAGGCTGGTGGTGGTGGTGTAATGGTGTGGGGGATGTTTTCTTGGCACACTTTAGGCCCCTTAGTGCCAATTGGGCATCGTTTAAATGCCACGGCCTACCTGAGCATTGTTTCTGACCATGTCCATCCCTTTATGGCCACCATGTACCCATCCTCTGATGGTTACTTCCAGCAGGATAATGCACCACGTCACAAAGCTCGAATCATTTCAAATTGGTTTCTTGAACATGACAATGAGTTCACTGTACTAAAATGGCCCCCACAGTCACCAGATCTCAACCTAATAGAGCATCTTTGGGATGTGGTGGAACGGGAGCTTCGTGCCCTGGATGTGCATCCCACAAATCTCCATCAACTGCAAGATGCTATCCTATCAATATGGGCCAACATTTCTAAAGAATGCTTTCAGCACCTTGTTGAATCAGTGCCACTTAGAATTAAGGCAGTTCTGAAGGCGAAAGGGTGTCAAACACAGTATTAGTATGGTGTTCCTAATAATCCTTTAGGTGAGTGTATATATATTGCATCGTGACATTATTTTATTTTCATCACAAATGAACATTTTTTCCCCAAAATACACAATGTAAATAAAATGATTTTTATCAGCATTAGATGTATAAATACTTTATATAATTACTTTATATTTTAAATAATACTAAATTATATTACATTATATTATATAGTGTGTCAATATTATATCAATATTTTTTAATTTACTTTAATTCTAATGTAAATAATTTAAATTTATTAGTATCTAATATTTTTTTCTCTCTCTTTTGATTTTGGGGTGAAACATGACCCTGACATGTTCTTGACAGGCTTCATGAGATTCACCCAGAAAGGTCCCCTGCCATTTGACACCGATGACAGCTCACTCAGCACTTTATCAATTTTTCACTCACACATCTTTTCGTTTGTCTATCGCTGACTGACCAAACATTCATCACAATAACACTCACATCCATCTGCGATATGTTTCAGAGCCGGTCGCAGTGCAATTCCTCACTGTGATCTTATCAAAATCCACTTGAAAGAGGTGACCTTTTCACTTTATTGTATGATAGGGCAGCTCATACACAACTTTTCAAGTTTCATAATAATTATTGGTTTTAGATATACTGTGGGGTCTCATCATCAAATAAATTCTGTCATCCTTTTTTTATTGTAATGCTCACTTTCTTCTGAAGAACACAGAGCTGCTCTTTTCATATAGTGAAAGTAAATGAATGCCAACCAGGGGCTGTCAACCTTTTTAAAAAATCACCATTACAGTAATCCGTACAGTACGACTTGTGCGTTATATTCCAAGCCTTTATGTGAGGAACAGACCGTCACTCCTTTGTTCAGGAAAATTGTGGAATAATTTAAATTTCCTAGTCCATTTCTTTTGTGATGCATCATTTCCGGGGGCCGATGTGGCATTTTATATTCAGGCTGGATGGATGGAAGCCTCTGTGTGTGTCTGAGAGCAGGTTTAATTACCACCAGCAAACTGGAAGGGATGCCAACTGGCTGCTAAGTTCATTTCTGTCAGGCAAATAATGAGGTCAGGCTGCCATGCCCTCAGTGATGGTGGGACATGAACGTTCAAGAGGTGTTCAGACTGCAGCGTTGAAAGCAGGAGATTTGAGAGGTTATTAAGGTACACTTAGACCTGAGTACAGTAATAATCACCAGTTGTTTCCAAACACCTTCCACCCCACTCCATCTGCTATAGAGTGCTGTAGTGGTGGCTTTATTTTTGTAGGCTAACCTAGAAGTTAGCATCGCTCTGGTTCCCTCGATTTTTCCATTGGCTTTTTTTCCATTGGATTAATACAAACCAATAAAAGTTCCTGATTCTTACGCATTTGGTTAATAATGATAATCTTCACAAATGAACAAATGAGCCTAAATACAATTGCCAGAGGTAAAAAGTGGTCACACAACTTCAACGTCTCTAGCATTGAGCTTCAGTCAACTCTTTCAAATCTTTAAACATTTTCCCTGAAAGCTCGAGTTAGAATAGTTTGCATGAGCGCGGTTATAAACACAAGGCTGTGTTTGCGGACTATTGATTGCGATTATGTTTAATGTCCCTGACTAGCCACTTGTTAGTAACCACCTTTTGCTAGACCGATATAAACAAAAAAAAAGAACAAAAAAAGAAAAGAAAAAACAACAATGTATGAAAAAGTGATATGAAATGAAAAATATTATCAACATTTACTCACCCTCATGTCGTTCCAAACCCGTATGAGTTTCTTTTTTCTGTTGAACACAAAAGAAGATATTTTGAAGAATAGTGGTAACCAGACAGTTAACGGTAGCCATTGACTTACATTGTAGGAAAAAAATATATATATACTATGGAAGTCAATGGCTACCGTTAACTGTCTGGTTACCACTATTCTTCAAAATATCTTCTTTTGTGTTCAACAGAAGAAAGAAACTCATACAGGGTTGGAACAACTTGAGGGTGAGTATGATGACAGAATTTTCTTTTTTGGGTGAACTATTACCGTAATTTAACCACAGACCTTATTTCTGCAATTTAATAATAATAAAAAAACGAAAAAACATTGACTTCAGAACAATGGAACCGGAAGTGCTTAACTGCTAACTTGTTAATGGGCTTTGGCCTTCAAAAATATGTCATCCCTGCAGGACTCGATTAGTCAGAAAAACCAGGTAGCTCCACCCCCAAATTCATGCCATTGGTTGAGCCAGAATTATTTTGCATTCATCATTTCCTCTCACATGTACTCTGACAGTTTTGTTTGTCAGCCGCACCAGCATCACAGTTTCCTGAACCTGTTTGTTGTGGGACCTGCGTACGAGGTTCTGGACAAATATCCCAATTTTCACTGACTTCACAGTTGAAACCGAAATGACTGAATGACTCGCTTCTCCCACAACAGCAAGTTTTCATCCGTCTCATTTGGGGTTTTGACCTCTGTCTTGTGTTCTCCTTTGGTTCTAACTTCCTGTTCTGTCACTATTAGGTTATGTGGGTATGCAACCTGTGCCGAAAACAACAAGAAATCCTCACCAAGTCAGGGGCCTGGTTCTACAGCGGCCCAGGGGACGCCCTGCCCCCGGGTGCGAGTGACCCTCGGCGCCGCCACGAAGAGGCTCCGCAGGAGAAGAAGGCCAAACTGCAGGAAGCCCCGCTGCTGTACCAGGGGCCTCCAGGGGACCGCAGCCGTGCTCCAGGACTCTTGCGCCAGGCGTCCCTCAACAACGACTCTGGTCTGAAGCCCAACGACCCTCTGAGCAACAGGTGAGTTCATGTGTTTTTAGAGTGCTACGATGTTGAAAAGTTTGAACTTGCAATTAGATGCGTTTAGAAATCATTATTCCTTGTGAGCAGCAGCACACTTCAAGTTATTTTTGTTACTTTTTAAGAAACTTGCTGAAATAATTTGCCCACAGTGACTGTATTTGTGAATTATATTAAGAACCTGATGGGTAAAGTTGGTTTGGTCAGGATAAACTTTGATGTTAGATTGACAAAGCTTTGTCTAAATGTTTGTCTAAAAGTCCCTGTAGAAAGAAATACTGAGGCAGACAGGAGATAATATGCAAGGACATTGCTAGGGTGTTCTGGGTGGTTGCTAGGTTGTTACTAAGTGGTTGCTGAGGTGTTCCAAATGGTTGCTGTGGTATACTTGGTGGTTGCTGGGCTAAGTGGTTGCTATGGTGATGCTAGGTAGTAGCTTGGTATTTATGGGTCATAACTAGGGTGTTGCTAAGTAGTTTCTAAGGTGTTCTGGATGGTTTCTAGGACATTGCTAGGTGGATGTTATGGTGGTTTGGGTTGTTACTAAGAGGTTGATTGGCTGTTTTTGGGTGGTTTCTAGACATTTTTAAATGGTTGCTAGGTGTTTGTTAGGGTATTCTTGGTGGTTGCTTGACTAAGTGGTTTCAATGGTGCTGCTTGGCACAGTTGCTTGGGTTTTCTGCGCGGTTACTATGGTGTTGCTATGCAGCTGCTAAGGTGTTCTGGGTGGTTGCTAGGACATTGCTAGACAAGTTACCATGGTGATTTAAATAGCTGTTACGTGGCTGCTATGGTTGTTTAAGTAGTTGCTAGGGTGTTTTGGGTGGTTGCCTGGCTGTGATTGCTATGATGCTGCTAGGCAGTTGCTTGGTTTTTGTCTGTGGTTGTAGAATGTTTTAGAATGTTACTAGTAGGTGTTCTGGGTGGTTGCTAGGAAATTGCTAGATGTTTGCTATGGTGGTTTGAGTAGTTGCTAGGATGCTGCTAGGGTGTTTTGGGTGGTTGCTGCTTGCTAGGGCATTTTAGGCAGTTGCTAGGGTGTTACTAAAGCAACAAACTAGGTTTCTAGGGTATTGCTAGTTGGTTAATGATAGATAGATAGATAGATAGATAGATAGATAGATAGATAGATAGATAGATAGATAGATAGATAGATAGATAGATAGATAGATAGATATTATCTAACATAAAATGAAGAGTTTGGTTCCAAAACGCAATAAATCCATTTAGATTAATTTGAGTAAAAATCTGTTTTCTTTACCAAGAAAGTGGAAAGATGAAAACCACTATTTTCTGTTTCAAACTTTCACATAGCATTTGTAGGTCATAATAACACAAAAAATTATCCAGGTTTTGATTTTCAAAGATTTATTATAAAAACGGATTCTTTTTTCCCCCAAAATGCAATAAATCCATTTTTTTTAATCAAAATGCAATTAATCCATTGAATCAATATAAAAGTTTTTTTTTTCATATTGAAACTATTGAAAATACACAACAACGTAAGTTTATTAGTATAATATTTTTATTAAGAACTGTAAAGAAGATTGAAAACATTTTTCCTCCTCCCGAGTGCCTCATCTTCTTAATCTCCTCACGTAAATTATTCGATTTCGATGCCTTACGTTTCTTACCCACCGCAGAAACAACCACAGGCTCATCAATGCCGTCAAAATTAAAAAAAAAAATTGTTTGTTTGTTGATCGAAAAGTACAAAATAGATAAGAAAAACTAGGAAGCCCGTTACTGTACATTGCGTGGAATGGTGCGTTGTGATTGGTTGAGAGCGGATAAATCGCATTCTGCAGAGAAGGGAGGCTGGCGTTTGTCGCGGTTTGGAAAGAAAGGGAGAAAATATGACAGAATAACACGGCGGATATCGCATTTTACTTAAAATTAAACATTGACTTTTCAATGCCAACCAGATACAATACTGATTTTTTGCAATTTTTAAAAATGGCGTTTATCGCGTTTTGGAACCAAACTCTTCAAATTAACCTTGCATAAAAAGTTACTTTTATTTTAAACACATGCATACATGAACCTCATGCTGGGTTATCTGAAATTGAAGCTGAGAAATCAACAGCTGGAGCATGCAATGCATTCATTCAGATTCCATCTGTTTTTCAGACGTTTACTATTACTAATTTGGTGCTGAACACGTCAGACAGGTAAATAACAATCAGTAATTTATGGTGAAACCTGCTCTAGAAAAAAATGCAGGGAGTCAAAACACATTAATCAAACATTACACCTCTAATCTGCAGGGAGATGCTAGTGCACTGTGAGCAGTGAGTGTGATTCCATCTTTTCCCACACAGTGGCGCTGTCTCTCTGAGCCCTGGTATCAAATTCTCTCCCTCCCTCAGTCTTTTACTGGGATGTCTGTATCAGCTTCACTGCTCAGGGGTCAGAGGTCAGTCCTGGAGAGATGTCTACATAGAAACAGATGCCTGCTCCCTTGAATCCGAGGCGACCGCTGTGTACTAGTTTGATTTTCCGTTCCTGAATACCTGTGGAGGAGAGGAATGTTGGGCATGTGCCACAGGGATGGGGCTGATCTCACCTGCTGTTAGTTTGTGTTGTGTTGACATGAGAACATTTGAATGACAAACCCTTGAAATGAAAATTGCACATTTCGACTTAGTGATTTAGTATAGAGATGTACTGTCATCACTTATTTGTTGATATGTTTCCACGTGTCACACATGTTTATTGGCAGTTTCAGCACATCTCATTGTTTTTAAGACAAGTGTCAAGTTAAACTACATTTATGATTTTATTTGAACCGACTAGGTGAAGTACACGCAGGACATGGAGGTTAACATTTAAAAGTTTGAGGTCAGGAAGATTTTTTTTATGTTTTTATGTTTTTATGTTCTCATTTATTTGACAAAAAATAAGGTTAAAACAGTAATATAGTGAAATATTATTGCAATTTAAAATATGTAATTTATTCCTGTGATGCATAGCTGAATTTTTAGCATCATTACTCCAGTCTTCAGTGTCACACGATCCTTCAGAAATCATTCTGACATGCTAATTTGCTGCTCAAGAAACATTTCTTATTGTTATCAATGTTGAAAAGCAGTTGTGCTGCTTTTAAAGGCCCACTGAAGTGCCTTGAAACGCACGGCGTTATGCATTGTGTTGACGTAATTTCCACTGAAACAGGAAGACAGGGCGGGACATATCGAACAGCTCCTCCCCTTTTTAAAAATGGCCAATAGCGTTTTGTTTATATCACAGCTCGGCAAAGCCGCATTTACCTCCTAATCTCCTCAATATGGTTCAAAATAAAGTATAATAAATCAAATTCTGTGCAGAATTCAAATGGATCCAATACGTTTTGGCCGCGAATACGATCAGCTCTGGACCGGAGCAGACTGTGTGTGCGCGTAGCGGCGGTTCACGTGACACTAACGTAAAACCAGACTTTATTCGCCTCAATGGAAAGCATATTTACACTGTCTGAATCTATATAGTGCACTAAGTGCCATTCACCATGTAGAAAATAGAGTAAATTTGTGAACAAGTGACTGTAGATTCTAGAGAGTATTTGATTGGACAGAAAATCTGATGAGAAGTGATGTCATCAAAATCATTGATCCATATTGGCAGAAGTGATAGACTGGAAGTTTTGAATGCTTATATCTTTTAAATGCGAATTGTGGCATTGGAGCACACTGGCTAATAGATAACCTTAAGGCTAAAAAACTTAAATTTTGATTTTCATGGGGACTTTAGTATTTTTTTGTGGAAACCATGAAACATTCTTTTCAGGATTATTTGATGAAAAGAAAGTTCAAAAGGACAGTGTTTATTTGAAATATAAATCTTTTGTAACATTATAAATGTCTTTAGGCTACTGTCATTTTTGATTCGTTTTATGTGTGCTGCATAAAAGTATTAATAAAAAAATAAGAAAACAAACAAACTGACCCCAATCTTGGGAATCCTGGGAACCAAACCAATGACCTTGGCGTAACAAGCTCAAACTAATTTAAAATTTTTTTTTTTTTTTTTTTTTTTTTACAATTTTAGAAATGCATCCCATGCGTCTATTCTTTACCATCAGATATTTGAACACAAGAACTTATACTCTAGATACTCGTGCCCATTCCTAGAGTTTCTTTTATGGTGCAATGCATTTTCCCCCTCCTCCCTGGCTCCTTTACCTGGCAGATGTCCGTGAAAGGCTCAGGACAGCAGGTGAGCTTTAAGCTGCTTTTTCATGGATGCCGTCTGACATTTCCTGTAGAACACAACGAGTGTGTTGTGAAATGTATAAAAAGCTACTGTAACAGCAGTGCTGTTCTTTTCGATCAGATCGGTTCATATAGCATGTTCTGTCACGAAAACTGTAAATGCTCATTTGCACTTTCTGTCTGAATTAACATGTTACCCCCAAAAGGTTAGATGTCGAAAATGCGCCTACCATATGGTAGCGAGGCAGCATCTGATTTGTTCTGTGTTGTGTAGTGTTAGTTCTGTATTAGTCTTGGCTTTACACAACTACGTTGGTCTCTCCGCTTCCATAAATACTTTGCTAACATTAGCTTGATGTTACAAACTGGTAAAATCTTTAAAAAAAAAAAAAAAAACAGGTTAGTGTACCCAAAAGTAAAAATTTAAAGTGTCATTTACTCACACTAAAGCCCTTAAATCTTATTTGTGTTCACGTGTATTAAATTCTGTTTGATGATGAATTTATTAAGGACTTAGTTACACTTAAAAACACAGGCAACAACATAGTGTTGGGCCATATCCGGTACATGTGGATTCAACGTGTGTCCAGATGTGGGCCGACACTATGTTGCTGCCTGTGTTTTTAACGTGTGTCCAGATGTGGGCCGGATCTGGGCCGACACTACAGTATGTGCTGTCTGGGAATAAAGGTTCTTTATTGGCATTGATGGTGGAAAAAGGTTCTTAACTATTTGTAAAGTAAAGAACATTTTACTAATCTTATTTTAAGAACTGTTCACTGAAAGCCAAAAAAACAAAAATGGTTCTTTATGGCATCACTGCAAAAAAATGTGATGGCCTCCTCCAACCCCTTAATCTGGGGCACGTTCAAGTTCAAAACGGTGCGCAACGTTTTGCTACGGTTTCCGGGTTGAACGTCATATTTCCTGGAAACGGCGTGCACCGGTGTGCAACGGGTTTTGAGATGCGTTTTCTCTTGTTTGGTGGGTGTGTCAGAACTGCAGTCCAATCAGCAGCAACATGTATAAAGCACACGGTATTAAAGTGAACTCGCACAATGGGTTCAAGGAAAGTAATTTACAAATGTGTTCCATGCAGCTCGGTATACGCAACAACTGAGGATATTAGAAGACATGTTTGTCGTAAGTTTTATTGTAAAAATATAGGATATCAACATAATGATGTAGTTGTTTATATTTTTAGCTTCATTGCAAGTGTATGACATTTGGTATAGAAATAAAAAATGGTAATTAAGTGCTTTTCCTAAAAATTAGAAAGAACATACAGGGTATTAAAACAGTATGAACTACAAATAAAGTCAGTATGTGAGGCAAAATAGATGTGTTTTAGTCTGAATTAGGTAAGATATGTGCATCCATTTCAGTTTCCACAAATCCCTTCACTCGATTGGGATGTTCTCTTGTGTTCTGTGCGGTACAGAACACAAGAGAGTGCAGTAACTGTAACATTGGGCATATTTTGTAGTATTAAACACATATTTATACCGACTTCATCAGGCTCCGAAAATTCTTCACAAAGAAGAACACAAAGAATGGCCTTCTCAGCTGCCATAGTTGCAACTCTTGCGTCATCAGACACTGTGTGTTCAACGCATCACCGTTTCTGTTTAAAAAACGTTATGCAACGTTTTGTCGGGGCTGAACGCAGCCCAGTTCTTTCAGAGCAGTTTCACTGTCAACAAAAAACAGTGAGTTGAAACAGTAAGTAGCCTAATTCTATAAAAAATAAAATGACAAACAATAGGACAAAAACAATAGAAAAAATAAACAAATGAAACAAACAATTGAGTCTACTAATAACAATAGCGTACTATACAGAAATTAAGATAAATTAAAAATAAAACCCATGTATAGTCTTGAATTAAATATACATTGATTCTTATTAAAGTTACTAAAGTTATTCATCGAAAAGCAGTGAATGATTCACTCGTTTTCTTTTGTTGCTTGATTAACATTATGATAGACAGCAGCAGGTTTATTAGGCTGCTGTCACTTTAAGACCAAATGCCCAGATCTAATATACCCACAAACATTGATTACTTTCCCATCTGTTTATTTTCACTTAAGACATAACCAACTGCGTTTAGGTGAAAACTCGCCAAGATGGGCATTTTGATGTATTTTTGTATATATTTGTCCGTTTAAGCGCATACCCGAAGCCCAAAGTAGCCCATTCTTCTCTTTCGCAGCTTAATACACTTATTTTTTTCGAGCATGTCTGGCAGGATACTGTAACTGTATATATTATGTTACTTGATTTGATTGATTTGGATGTTACGAAGGAAGGGCGACATTGCACCGCTTTAAAGGAAAGGAACGGAACGCGACAGGATGTTTTCATAATCTTTGGAAGCCGAAAGCAAAACGGAAATGAAATCCTCAGAGAACTGTAAGCACCGTATACTGTTGTTGTAAGGGACAGCAGATGAAATTTAGCTTTAGCTACTGTAGTTCTGGGGCAGTTTTTTTTTTGCAATTATTTTTCTTTTTGTATGGAAGTCTGTTTCCACCTCAAATCTCGCTATAAAAATCAAAATGGAAAATTCTTATTTATGGAATATTGCAGTATTTATTATAAATTATTTATCTGTCCACATGCTCTCATAATCATTAATCAAAATAACTTCCCCTCCCTCTTGCAGCGACGTCTCTTCTCTGATGATCTTGATGATGGGCGCGAGGGCGGGGCAACCTGTCACTCGCATGACATCGACCAATAGCAAACCACATCCATCCAATCAATTGCTGATGGACAAAATCAAGTCCCGTACATTTTTTCTTGTCCGAGAAGCCATTTCACTCGGCAGACTTTAAAATGAGAAATAGTCACAATGACAAATATACTGTAAAGTTGCAGAAATGTCTTCCACAGAAGAAAGAAAAACCTTTTTATTCTTAATTTTACTTTTTTTTATTTGCTGGAGGAATCTGTAAAAACAGTCGCAAACCTCATAAAGGGTTCCAAACATACAAAATGAATAAAAAAACAGTTAATATAATGTTTAGTTTGACCTCTCAAGGTTGACGATCAACATTTTATGAAGGTTATGCTGTGTGGAAAAATAATCAAAGAAGATCATTTCAGGCCCTACTTCTGTTCAATGGGAAGTGGCAGGGGTGTTTCGGGGTTAACTGCTGTCAAAGTGGATAAGAACGGCCTGACCGTTCACCGGGAGGCTGTGTTAAATAGTTTGATGCCCAGGAATAGAGCTCAGGAAATCACTGAAAAGCACTTCCATTAATCTTAAGAATGTTTAAATTAACTCTGATTCTCCTCTCATGAAAAAGTGCTGACAGCCTATTTATATCCTGAAATAATGTGGGAAGAGCCTAATTTGTCTTGGTCTCAGAGGTGTCATTGGAGCGAAGGCTCAGACGCGGCGCGAGTGTGGGTGAAACTGCTGGATGAAACAATAATAATTACACTGGGATTCGGATTTAATTACAGCCGTTTTGTTTCTCTGGGTTTTGCGGAGTTTTGGCGCTTGTATCTCCTCCCCCTCCATCTCTAAAATCCATTAGTGTTTTTATTGGAGCTAGATGCAATGTGACACCTAGGTTGAACCACATACAACAGTGTTTGTTTTAGTTCTGAAATTAGTTTGACAAAACTAGTGTATATAGGGTTGGGAGCTGATCTTCTGTTGTCACTGCAAACACTGCAATATAGACGAACAGAAGCATATGGTCTCGTTTGTTCAAGAGGTCAGCACAAGTTTCACTACAAGTATGACGTAATCCACTTTCCTGCTCTCGGCTTGGCACTATGGGAGCTGATGTTGTGATTTGGTGGTTTTGTCCGGAGAGAGTTATTAAGAGAATGAAAGATGCACCTGCAGGAAACCAGTATCAGCAGCGTTCTGATCTCACACCTGCTCCCTAGACCAGTCTAGACCAATGCTTTAAATGCTGATCTCTGAACAATTACTGCACTTTAGCATGGGCATCTATCTATCTATCTATCTATCTATCTATCTATCTATCTATCTATCTATCTATCTATCTATCTATCTATCTATCTATCTATCTATCTATCTATCTATCTATCATAATGTAAGCACATAATAGAACTATACATTCTTGATTTCATACTGTTGATCGTCATGCTAATGACTTTAAAATCTCTCGCATAATAGAGTAAATGTTAACACGGCCCTGCTTCCCTTTAGGATGCTTTTTTTTTTAGGTCAGAATGCATGTTAAAAAGCCCTCTTATTCCTTGTGTCCTCAGGGCAGTGCACTCAGCGTTTTCTCTTCCTCTAACGCCCTTCTTCCTTCAGGTCATCAAGTATCCACACACAATTGTTGTCTTTTAGAGCAGAGCATCTCTCCACAGAAAACCTTTAATGATGAGGGAGAAAGAAAGCCCCCCCACGCACCCCTCCTCCTCTTCTTCTCTACGCCACATGCGCTGTGATGCTGGTAGAGGATGTGTAGTGCTGCTCTGGTGCTCCTGAGAGAGAATCCTGACAGCAGCGAGCCTGTGTGTGAGCCTGGGCTCTCTAGAATCCGGACGCGACGCGCTTGCGTCCGTGCGTGCGTGCGTATGCATGGATGTTTATCGTGATTACTGTGGATAATTAGAGGCGAGAGGGATCTCCGGTGCGTTTAGGACGCGCTACGCGTTCGCTTTCTCTCTTAAGTTCGGATCACAATGTCCGGGAGAGCCGGTGTCGGTCCGCTCTCCTCATCCAAACGCACTTTTCCTCGGGATCAGAACACATCGGGAAGTTGAATTGTGTTTATGTTGCGCTGGAGATGCGGCGCGTCCGGAGCGAGGAGCGCTGGAGGAGTTTCATCTGAGGGAAAGCGGGAATATACGCAGGATATCGGAGAGGAAGAGGGAAAATGCAGTTTGAGACATTGCGTCAGTTCTGTAGCTCGGTTTTATCTCATTTTAATGGGGCTTTCACGCCGCCGCAGAATATCCTGCAGACAGAGCTCCTGGAACAGGCGCTCAGCACCATCGGGTGAGTTTGTAACACATCACACGTGACTATATTTGCATTTCCTGAAGGAAATATCAGTGTTTGAGAAGCACGAATAGCTAGGAATTGTGTGTATGGGGCGTCTGTGAGGTCTGAGGTGGCTCTGCTTCTGAGTAAATGAAATGCCGCAGCCGTTGTCATGACACTCAGCACGCATCTTGTTTAGTGGCGGCTGTGTGAGAAAGGACCAATCAGAGTTCGCTATGCTAATAAATCTAAGAAAGATGTCCAATTGCAATCAGGTATGCGAATATTACACACATTTCATCACTGTTGTTTGCATTTTGATTGAGCAGGAAAGGCTGTATCGTTACCTGATAAAATTCTGTTTTATTTTTTAAAAATGAATTTAAGTATTTTATCATTAAATTATAAGTTATAGCCTAGTTATATATATATATATATATATATATATATATATATATATATATATATATATATATATATGTATATGTATATAGACATAGACTATATATAGATATATATATATATATATAATATATAATATATATATATATTTTGAATTGCCAAATTAATAAACATATTTCCACCTCTTTTTGTTTTGTCATGGTTGATTTTGTCCACAAAAGGTGTTTATTTGTAATTTTGAGTGGTTTTTGTTGCAATTATGTATATATATATATATATATATATATATCAAATTAAACTGGTCAAGGGATTCTCAGGGAAAGCAAGAACTGGTAAGAATGTAAATGTGTACCTTGAAATGCAATGTAAGTCGCTTTGGATAAAAGCGTCTGCCAAATGTATAACTAAGAGAAAATAGGAGATTTTTTTTGTTTGTTTTTAAGATTTTGACTGTTGATAAGTTGTTTTAAAGTTAGCAGTTTGTGTACATCTGTTTGCTATAGTTTACATTAAATATTGAATTAGATTGTGTGTGTGTGTGTGTGTGTGTGTGTGTGTGTGTGTGTGTGTATATATATATATATATATATATATATATATATATATTAGTGCTTTCAAATTGATTAATTGCATCTTACATAAAAGTTTGTGTTTATATAATTTGTGTACACAAACATATGCATATATATATATATATATATATATATGTGTGTGTGTGTGTGTAAATGTGTATATACGTATACACACAGACACACAGACACACAGACACACACACACACACACACACACACACACACACATATATATATATATATAAATATATATATGCATATGTTTGTGTACACAAATTATATAAACACAAACTTTTATGTAAGATGCAATTAATCAACTTTTATGGTAGATGCAATTAGTCGCAAATCTCAAAATTAATCGATTTGACAGCACTAATACATACATATACTGTATCAGCATCATGATCTCAACAGCTCTAGCATTAGTAGGGTAGTTGTCCTGTACCTCACCGTAACCATCTGAAGGACCTCAGGGCATCAGACTGAATGTGTGTTTAATGCAGTTTAAAGTGTTGAGGAGAGAGAGGCCATGGAAGCAACCCATCGTCTCACTCCAGGGATCTACAGCACGAGTCTCTTCCTCCGCCAGCACAAACACACACTCAGCAAATCAGCACACTAGACTTCACTCGCACCAGGGGTTCAGTGCAAGCATCTCTTTGTTCCTGTGCATTCTCACATGCCTTTGAAGCCTGTACCTCGCTTGATTGGAGGAGGCGAGGTGTGGCTGCCAACTTCTGCTGTTTTGCTGAATTGCACCGGCTGCATTTTAGAGAATCGTCACACTGAGACATTTAGATGATGATGTGTTCTTTATAGAAAGAGTTTTAAGTGGTAATTCCAAATTGTGTTTTCATGGTAAACATCAGGCAAATGGCTCAAGATAATATCATCAAAATGGCATGAATCGTGGCTCAGTCTGGCTAAAGTCTTCTCCCAGGAAATGGTTACTTCCCTGTGCCGACCCATTACTAACAAACAGAGCTGTCTACCAAAACCAGAGCGGATGTAAAAAAAAAAAAAAAAAAAAAGCCAAAAACCTTACAGTGAAAAAACATACAGTGACAAAATGTGATTGGTACAGACTGGTCCAATCAAGAGGTTGCAGGTCTTCATTGGTTTAATTAAAACCTGCTATACGTGTGTTCGACTTCATGCTGCGCTGCGCAGACGGCATCCTAAGACATCAAAATACCACACACAGCTTTCTAACCGCTCTCGCGATTCTTGATGTTATATGTCAAACGGTTTGCACATCACGTTGGCTTTTTTAATTTGGTGTGAGATTTACTTGGGCAGCGTGAGAGCGAGACAGAGCCGGAAAGATGTCTCACACCAAATGCAGTTGGCAACCCTGTATAAACACTAATGCCTACAGTAGTGATCAAAATAGAGTAACTTTGTGCTTCAAATAACGTTTGTATCGATTACATTATTACATTAGGGAATGTTAAAAATGCATTTGTCATTGAATCATTCATTCAAGAAAAACACTGATTCGTCCAGTCATTGAATCATTCATTAAAGTGTGTGTGTGTAATTCATGTTTCGTCAGAACCTCTTGTAAATTACATGTTATTTTGTTTAGTTGTGCATGTTCAGAATCGCGGGAGAATCCTGATCTCTGTTTGAAACAAAAAAATCGCGATTCTTAATTTATCCAGAATTGTGCAGGTCTATTCTGAGTATATTATTTATATTCCGAATATAAATTAGATTTGCATAATTGTTAAAATGTCGTTTTTTTCCCTCAGCAATTTTGAGTTGAACAAAAACATGGTAATTTCACCTCAAAATGCAGAGAAAAATAAAATAAAATTAGAAACTATATGCAAATAATCATTATGATTTTATGACATTTTATTTTCATAACAATCAAGCATGCAAATTTGCAGATTTAGTTGAAAATAATTGAAAATATGATGAAAATAATGACAGAATGTGGGGAAAAAACAACCTAATGGCGCATATAGGTTTCATTTTTCATGTAGCAAATTATGTTTCTTTTTTTCTTCTTTTTTTTTTTGTAGGAGATTTATCCAACAATACTTTAATCGCGTTTTATAGTCTTATTCTATTTATTAGTCTTCATTTATTTAATGCGTTAACCAAGTATTTTATAGGTTGCATAAAAACATCAATTTGTAGCTCACTGGAAAAACGTGCCTGTGACGACATTTCTGCAAAATGATATCACGTTTGCGTCTTGCACGTGCTTCACCACACTGTCAAAGTGAAATGTCCATTGAGTGGTGCTAAACCCATGTTCAGTTTTATCAGAAAAAGATGAACGTGAATCTGGCAACATTGTATTACCTCTCTTGTTGTACAGACAATGTATGATTAAATGAGTATTTTTCACAATTATATCTTTTAATTGAAGATGCAGCCTGTGCTATATGACCATGTTGTGTATCATTTGGCTTAATACATTTTGGTCGCTGCAGAGAAAGCGAGCGAGAGAAAGATACAGGGAAGAACAGGAGAGATAAATCACAATTGAAGTTTCTCTTAGATGGAATATCCCTTCCCACTAGCCCGGTGCTCTGTGAGGCTGGGTCGCCATGGCAACATTGTTTGATCAATGCTGTGGGTGATGTGTGAGACAGGAAGACCTGCAGGGGAGACAGAGAGAGAGAGAGAGAGGGATGTCCCCCGCACAGAGAGACAGAGAGAGAACAGCAGGATTATTGTGGGTTTATTCATGAGTCTTCTGTAAACGCCGTCTGAGATTACTTGTCAAATGACGCAGATGAGGTGAATGAATGAAGTTTCCAGTGTCAGAGCAGAGCTTTATGAGCAGTTTGAGTTTTAAAGCAATGATAAAGAGATAGTTCACTCAGAAATGAAAATTCTGTCATAATTTACTCACTCTCATGTCTTTCCAAACCTGTGTGACTTTCTTTCTTCTGTGGAACACGAATGAAGATACTAGTTGAAATGCCTCACGTTGCGGCCGAAATCGCGTACTTCCCTACTATATAGAATGCCAACAGAATACGTATGTCTGAATGCATTCGAAAAACTGGGCGAAAAGTTACCTACTACTACTGCTGGTGCGCATTCGATGAACACTTTACTATCCCATGAGGCCACAGGAGAGGATTTATCAATGGCAGTGAATTGACGCAACTGATGCTGGTCGGTCACTTGACAGTAACAACATGGCAGATGTAGTCGGTCCGAATTTCATTCATACTATATAGAACACACTTTTTTAATGCTCAAAATCAAATGCCTACTCAGACAGTATGCGATTTTGGACACAGGGTCAGGGTTTTTCGTCCATACAATAGATATGAGTGAATAAATGGGGACTACATGAGTCTTCTGCTTAGATGTTTCTCCTGAGAAAAAGTCTCCTCCAATCTCTTGTTTCCTCTCAATTCAAAAGAGATCTTAACAATGTCTCAAACTGTGCTCAGATTTGCCAAGATTTCAAAGTCTGCAGCCAAAATTCAGAGATAAACTCAAACATTTCTGATTAAATTCTTCCAAATGTAAATGATCTGAGCTGCTATTCACATTCATTGTATAGCTCTGTCCACTTTCTGTATGTCCGCTGTTTTAATTTTTCACCAGGAATTTCTGGAGAAACATCATAGAAAAAAGTTGATGCTTAAAGGAAACTCAAATGATCTCCCTGATCCACATTAGACTAACCTTTTTCATGTTAATCAGAGTTTTTGTTCTAACAGTAATACGTTGGAACAAGAACAACATACAAAGAATGGCAATGATAATCGTTGGTACTGTTGTGTACATATGCTTTATTTAATGGTAAAAGTGTGTAATGTGAGCATTATAAATTTGCCTATGCTGTTAAATAGTGTTCCAAGTGAAACGGAAAAGAAAAAAAATATATGGTGGGACTCTTTTGGGAATCTTTCTCTCTAGACGTTGTGTATCAGATTTGGAAATATGACTATTCCAAAACATCAATCTTTCATTGCTTGCTGACGTTCCTTTTTTGTTGTTTTTACCACTGTAGCTTTGTGATCCCATGACCCCGTTGTGTGACGTCCCATGAAGGTCAAACTCTGACCTCCGAAATGTTCATTTCTCATGTGAAGCACCCTAAATATCCAGCCCTGGGTATTGATTTTGACAGAGCTTCATATCTGTGATATTCCTTCAGACAACTAATAACAGCCGAATTTGTTAATATTTACCCAGAATCCAATTTCATTACTAATTACAGGATTGCTTGTTGTTGTTATCCAATGGACGATTGTAATTTCGGTTGACAGGATCCTTCTTCCAGTCCGTTTGCAATTTATGTGATTCTTTTAGAACACGTTTTTAACATTGATAGTAATACAAAATGTTTCTTGAGCAGCAAATCAGCATATTAGAATAATTTCTGAAGGATCATGTGACACTGAAGACTGGAGTCTTCAGTATATACAAGTGAATTGGCTTCTTGAACAAGAAAAAATACTGCAATATTCTATTAAAACATAAGAATTGTCCATTTTGATTACATGGTCACTTTAAACACTCTTTGCAGGATGTCCTATGAAGAGATCTTCAGCACCTGAGGCTGGAGAGGAGTAGTTTCTAGCTTGAGGAAGAGCTCTCTGCCATTAGTTTGTTCCACAAACAAACTCCCATCATCCTTTCAGGGAATCAGTTGCGCTTTCTGAGCGTGAAAGAGAGCAGATGTCCTTATCCCACATATCACACTCTGTGTTGAGAAAGACCAGCTCTTCTTTCTGTCTGTCTCTCTCTGCTCTCACTGGATTGATGTTATGAAGCTGTTTGCTACTGATGGTCCCAGCCATATATAGAGCATGTGTTCCTCCACCTGTCACGAGATGTTCCGCGCTGTTATCAGTCACATATCAGTCTCTCTTCCCAAAGCGCTTTTGTCACAGTATTATCTCCGAATTTAATGCAATGAATACAAATGCTAAAGTAACGTTTTGAAACACAATTTGTGTTTATAATTCACTCTTAAAGAGTGACAAACCCGGTTGCCATTATAATCATTTGGTCTTGGTTGAATTTGATGAGAGATATTTGAGTTCATATATTGAGATCTCTGAGTTTTGTTGCAGGCTTTGGTATCTTGCCAAATCTGAGCATAATTTGAGATATTTTTTGATTATGGAGGTCTTTTATATAGGAGGAAAATCTTAACGTTCACCCAAAAATGAAAATTCTGTCATCATTTACTCACCCTCAAGTTGTTCCAAACCTGTATGAGTTTCTTTATTCTGTTGAACACAAAAGAAGATATTTTGAACTGAATGTTTGTAACAAAACATTTGATTGGCCCCTTTGACTTCTATAGTATTTTTTCCCAATGGGTCAATGGGGCGCATCAATTGTTTGGTTCCCTATTTTCTTCAAAATATATTATTTGAGTTATTGTACCATTAAAAAGTGATTTATTTGATCAAAAGTACAGTAATACTTTTAAACAGTAATTTATTCCTGTGATGCAAAGCTGTATTTTCAGCATCATTATTCCAGTCTTCAGTGTCACATGGTCCTTCAGAAATCATTCTAATGCTAATTTGCTGCTCAAGAAGCATTTCTGATTATTTTCAAAGTTAAAAACAGTTGTGTTATTTAATATTTTTGGGTAAACTGTGATATTTTTTTTATAGGAATTCTTTGATAAACAAAGTTAAAAATATTTTGTAACATTATAAATGTCTTACTGTCACTTTTGATAAATTGAATGTGTCCTTGTTGAATAAAAGTATTAAGTTCTTTAAAAAAAAGGTCTTACTTACCTCAAACTTTTGAACGGTAGTGTATCTCTAGTGCATTTTTCTCTCTAGACGTTGTGTAGCAGATTTGGAAATATGACTATTCCAAAACATCAAACTTTAATAGGTTTCTGACGTTCATTCTTGTTGTTTTTACCACTGTAGCTTTGTGATCCCATGACCCCGTTGTGTGACGTCCCATGAAGGTCAAACTCTGACCTCCAAAATGTTCATTTCTCATGTGAAGCACCCTAAATATCCAGCCCTGGGTATTGATTTTGACAGAGCTTCATATCTGTGATATTCCTTCAGGCAACTAGTAATACTAACAGCTGAAATTGTTCATATTTACCCAGAATCCAATTCCGTTATTACAAGATTTATTGTTGTTGTTATCCACTGGACGAGGCCGTTTGAAATTTATGTGATTGTACAATAGAACATCCTTGCATTTCACCACTTTTGAGTAATATAACGTTATAAATGTTAGATAGTAGATTGTTAGATAATTGTTAGAGTTATAATTGTTAGATAATGTTGTTTACATACACTGTTGGACAAAAAATATGATGCAGCAAATCAGCATATTAGAATGATTTCTAAAGGATCATGTGACACTGAAGACTGGAGTAATGATCCTGAAAATGTATGCAACACAGGAATACATTTCACTTTATAATATATAATAAAATAGAAAACTGATCTTTTAAATTGTAACAATATTCCACATATTACTGTTTTACTGTATTTTGATCAAATAAATGTAGCCTTAGTGAAAACAAGAGACTTATAATAATAATATTTTTTTGATAAGTAGTGTACGTGTGTGTGCTCTGTTTATATATGAATAAGAGATCATAATACCTATACAAAAGAATAATTCTAAACGAATTAGTAACATCTATTTAAAGTAGTTTTAGAATGTTTTGATTGCTAATGCTAGCACTGTTTCATGTCGACTACCCATCTACATGTGTCAGTAGAATGAGGCTCATTATCTGAGTGTTTCGCAGACATGGGAGTGTGTGCGCCGTATGGCTGCCAGGCACGTGGCGTCACAGACGGGTTAGTGTGCGCTTGCGGTGGGTGAATGAGATCGGCCTCGGAAGCCAGGTGATCGCGGTTTAGCATTGATAGCTGTTCTCTTCTGTTTCTCGTTTTCTTCTCTGTGGTCAGAGTCCATTACTGAGAGCCTGTGTAATATGTGTTTACTCATGTCATTGGGTTTCAGGAGAGATTTTATCTCCCGGGATGCTGGAAGCCACGCTGCAGAAAAGCATGTAGCTTTTTGTCTTTTACTAAGAGAAATCATCCCAGAGAGTTTTGCTTAGCTTTTTTTATGTAACGTTCATTTAATGCCTCAGGTAACCCGCGGATATACTTGGTTGTTGCTTAGACACTCGGCTGTTTGCAGAGGCAATGGAGGAACTCAAGGACGTTTTAAAATCAGTAGATAAGGTTAGTCGGCGATAACCGTACGTCACAAACGTCTCAGAGCTCGGTTTCCAAAAGCTCTCGATCTGCCATCCTATTGCCATTAGGGCCAATTGATGGCAAAGCCTTTTTTTCATGCAAAACCTGTAAAATAGATTTTTCAAAGGTTTTTCTGAAAAGTTAGGAAAAGTAGCTTGTTAGTGGAAAAGCTACACTATTGTAATATCAACTGAGCTAGTAAAAATGCTGTTAAGTTAGTAGTGTTGCTACATTTTGTGTTTAAAGTCCCTCACGTAGCTGTGATGGACACCTGGGTCTTCTTTAACTCTTTCTCTCTCCCTCTAATGGGTTTGTTTTCCGCCCCATGCACTCTCAATCGTGTCAGACAGAAGTGATGTTGAGTGAATCAGAGAGCAGAGCTGACGTAGCATCTCGTAAGCTCATATAGTGTGTGTGTGTGTGTGTGTGTGTGTGTCTGTGTTGATGGAGCAGATGGGAAGAGTCAGGCCGCAGCCACGCATGGTTTCCTGGCCTGGGGTGATGTAGCAGGGACCTCAAGCCTCTATAAATACGTCTCCCAATGAGACCACCAGCTGGGACGGCCATGTCTATGGTACCCGTTGTCAATCTGCTAGTGCAAAGAGCCCAGAGATTTTTAGACATTTGCTTAACCTTACAAATTTTCACCATGATAACATACAGTAGTTTTCTGCCAGCGTTATTAGTGATGCAACATTTTTGGGAATTCTGGAGCCACTTAGTCAAACCAAACTGTTCATTTGAATTTTATAAATCTTATAAATTATGTATTTCAATATTTTCAAGAGATTACACTAATTTTCATTTAAAGGTACAATATGTAAGAAATTTTTTTTATCAAAATATCCCAAAACCACTCGCACAGTGTTATATATTTATTTCAATTGTGTGCTTACATTATCCTAAACGTTTCCAAGAATTTGTAAATTCAGAGAAATTCACAATTTTAAATGGTGCCCGTCCCTTGTAACTTGTCGCCTGTCAATGACGTAATATCCACATTATCCCTGGTTTCCGCTTGTACTGCCATAGTAACCATGGTGACAGACATGGACAACTGCGTTACGTCTAGTGGCACGCTCATGCTGTTGTTGTTTCGTTCATACGTTATGGATCATGGGACAAAAGGAGAAATAAAACGAGGATCAATATCGCCGTGGCGTTTTCGAGATGCCGAGAGCTCCACGTCCGCGACAAACTTCGACTTGACGAGATGCCGCTCTTGCATGTACTTTATTAGACAGGTGAGCCAATGTACAGAAAACAAATCAATGTTATATAGCTCAACATGATGAAATGTTAGAATATGATCCGTATGTTATTCTAATGTTGATCTAGCCTACTGCTAGTCTCATACAGCCAACAAACTAACACATAGAATAACATTATAACTTTCAACACACTCAAATGCAGTTTAGTGTGATAGTGTAGAGCAAGTGAAACAGCGCTGCGTTACCTCACAAGTTTCATTCGTCAAATAAACTGACCCATAAGAGTTGTAATACAGCACTTGCGTGTAGTTCGGTAGAATGAAATGTAATTTATATCTGCGGGACTCACGTGTGGCGCTGATATCTGTCTCTCATTAGCAATCGAGCCCTGCTTCATCCACAGTCATGTTAAAAAAACATCAATGTATTCACTCATCCATAAACATGATTAGATCCATCGGCATGGCGACAAGTTCCATGATTCTGGTTATTCACTGCTTCATCAACCTACGCCTTTCTTATTGTAAGAGGTTAGCGACCCCTAGAAGCGAAAAAATTACATATTGTAGCTTTAATTGCCATGATTTTACAATGTAGGTTCCAACTATTTTTATATTTGCACTTTTCAATTGAGCCTAAGTTTTAGCAATTTTGCTTTGTACTTTTGTCATTTTTATTAGTTTAAAAAAATCTATTTAAATATTTCTAATTAATTTTTTTATTTTAGTTTTAATACACATCAAACATTTTATTTCAGTTTATTTCTGATTTTCAATTTTATTTGTAATTTTTTAAATATTTTTTTATAATCTATATATATTTATTGTATTTTGTCTTAGTTTTTTAGTTTTAAATATATTGAAAAAAGTAGAAATATCGACCTCAATATTAATTATTTATCTTGCCAAATATTACACTCAGCTGGTCTTTAAATTAAATAAAAAAAAAATGTTACAGTATATTATATTAAATAAAAAAATCATAGCGTCAATGTTTCTGTTATTTGATAACATACTTTTCAAATTGTGGTTTCTGATATTTTCAGCCAACATTCTTGGTCTATTTTCTCCTACAGTCAAAAAACAGGACATTTTATTGCAATTTCACCTGAAATTTCAGTGCTTTTCCCCCCCTTCCCAGTAGGGTTTTCCATTTGTCATGGATTCCGAAGCTTACTTCTTTAGAATTTGGCCAAAAGAAGGTATTACTAGTTTTTGGTACGTTTCGTAAGTGTTTCGTAAGTCAGGATGTGCACAGCTCCAGTAATATGAGCATAAAGTGAGAATGCATCTGTTCTGTAAGCAGATATGGAATTAGCCGTTTAAGGCAGATCAGCAGTGCTGTAGATGGATGGATGGTCTCTCTTTCAGCTGTAATGAGTCTAACTCCTTTCCACAGCAATATTAAGCACTCTGAATGTCCATTCACAACATACCATCAGTACAGCATACATCACGGCCAAATGATTACTGTAAGTGCACTACAGACACAAGCTGTGACGTACTGTACGGACGTGGTTTTATTTCTCGAAATGTGTTTTTCTCTTCTCGGTGAAGTGCTGCATTATAACGCGGCTGCGCACAAAGGAAAGTGTTGCATGCCGTACATGTTACTGTAATTATTGTTGGAGCTTTTTTTTCATAATTGATGGCAGTTAAAAATAGATCGTCTTGGTTTGCTCAGTAGGCCTATCCCCTGGGCAGAATGCTTACTGGTGCAGAAACGACCCAACTTTAAATTGAACAGGAGTGTTGAAAGGAGCTACAGTCGTGCTTTGTGGGTATTTTTCTTCCACCTGACATCCTCTCTTCTACAAAAGCATTTCACTGTACATTTCACTCTGAGCTCATGCCTTCTAAAGAGATCCAAGGCCTGTTGTGAATGTTAGATTTCTACAGCCACTTTTGTAACATGAATAATAAGATACGAATGCGTTCTAATGGAATGTCATGATTGACGCAAACAGCTTTTTTTCAGGAGAACATTCTAGAGGCGCAGGCACTGGTCCTTCAGCCGTCCACGCTAGAAATAAGAGCGAATTTAAGTCATTAAAGGTTTGATTTACATTTAGCAATTTGATCAACTTAAAACAGTTTAATTACCTTAAAACCTATAGAAAATAGAATTTTATTTTCAAACATAAGATATGAAAGCATAACTGATACGCTACGAAGAGTGATAAAAGGTAACTTTTTCATGTTAATCAGAGTTTTTGTTCTAACAGTAATACGTTGGAACAAGAACAACATACAAAGAATGGCAATGATAATCATTGGTACTGTTGTGTACATATGCTTTATTTAATGGTAAAAGTGTGTAATGTGAGTTTAAATATCATTTTGCCTGACCTTTATAACCATACTGAAGGCAAAAATGGATAATTCACCTCAGATCTTGAAAATAGATTAAAGGAAACAAGAACATTCAAATTGTCAATTGAATGTGAACAAAGATGGTTTTAGTCACTCAGTATGTATTATTTAATACGGTAGTTAAAATGATGAAATATTTTTGAATTTCATTAAGCACTTATCCATTTTGTTGCGAGAGCTGTGCGCTTGCAGAGAGACTCCGCCCACACACTCTTCTGATTGGCTGTGGTTTTTGCTAGATTTTGTCACATCTCATAGTCGTGTTGCGTCGGTGGACAGACAAATTGGTTGTCACTGGAATCTATTGCATCACATCTGGTTAGGACACGGTGTAACTCTGAGGGCACGTTTACACGACAACGTTATGCAACGAGTTTTCCGCGTAGAGACGACGCCAGGCACACAAAACTCCGCTGTCGTGTAAACGAACGGCCAAAACGCATAAAAAGTATTACGTTTTTAGTTGAAAACAGTGTAGTGTAAACAGCCCCTAAGAGCTTAAAAACTTCCTCAAAAGTCTAAAAACAGGATTTGTTAAAACGCTACGCCTAATGGGACTTGATAAAGGTAAAAAATGAGATGGGAGGAAAAATAATAAGTCAATGGTTTTGCGATCCCAAGAAACTTTGTGTTCTCTCGCAAAACCTGTGCCGTTCCGCCAAGAAACTTTGCGTTTGCTCTCAAAGGGGAACGCAAAGGTTTTGCGAGCGAACGCAAAGTTTTGCGGGGGAGCATAAGTTTCTCGGGCGAATGCAAAATGTTTAGCGAGGGAACGCAAAGTTTCTTAGGGGAACGCAAAGGTTTTGAGAGCGAATGCAAAGTTTCTTGGGGGAACGGAAAAAGTTTGCGAGAGAACGCAAAAGCATTGGCGTATTATTTTTCTTCCCATCTCATACTTTTGTCCCCCACCATCATGTCCCTTTAGGGGCTCCATACATTCCAAACTTCTGCAACGTTGACACCAGGCAGGTCAATATTCATAAATATTGGCCAAACAATTTATTTTGATTTAGAATAGCAATTAAGCTTGCCAAAACATTCCACTTATTTACCTAGTTTATGAGGCAATATACAGTCATTTGTGGCAGATGATAATGAGAATGATGAAAAATACATAAAGCATGAATTCGAAATCTAACGCACATTGTTTGGTCTTTATTAAAAGAAACTTGGTTCTCTGTGTGTGTGATGCAGATCTGAGCTCTTTGATGGGTCTTTATGGGGAAAGAAGTGCTCTGATGTGGCTCGAGTTGGTCACACTTCACTTCCAAACCAGTTTTTTCCCCTCCTGGGCCCAACGAGCAGCGCAGGATGTTAATTGCAGGACTCTGGTGTTGATTGCTTAGCCTGTCGTCTGCAGTTTCCTGTAAAATGCGTTTGGGCTGATCTGTCTGGGCCGCTCCAGCTGACGCCAATAAGCATAATTACACACTGCTTGTCTGAAGAATTACCTTGCTTTAGGGTGTTTGTTGTGGAGTGCCGTGTGTTTCCGCTTGAATATTTGCGTAACATCTTATAAAATCCACGATCCTGGCCTTAATGTGAATTACCTGTGCACATTATTCAAAATACTAAATTTTGTCTTCATAATCTTTTACCAAAATCTAGTGACTTTTTTTCTCCTTTAAAACGACTATCCTTTTTGATTGACATCATGAATCTCACATAACTCCACTCTGGTCTGTTAAAGTCCTGCCGCCGTACATTTGTTTTTCTTGTTGAATATCCTGTTTCCCTCAGAAATGTCTGAGGTAAAATGAGTTGATGTTTCACGTTGACTTAAAAAAGCCCTTTAATGTAAATCCAGTTACTTTACTTCTCCATCCATTAGTTGTCATTTAAACGTCTTTAAACAGCTTAGAACTATAAAGCATGTTTTTGTCCGGCCTGAACTAGCATGTTTCTCGCTGTGTGTTTGTGAGAGTGGAAGTATCTTCTTTGTGAGCTGTGGAAGGATGGAGCTGTTCCTCGGTTTGCACTGATTCTCCAGCTTTATTCTTCAGGGGTTTGGCCTATTTTACACTCAGTAGAGCTTCACCAGAGAAGGCCTGGTTGGCCTGGATGCTGCTATATGAAAGTATAGAGGGTAAATGTGGTAGGAGCACATGGATGTCTGCATCATGTTTAGTGGGAGCGAGGGGTGAGGGGGAGGTGTGTGTGTGTGGGGCGTTAATGACGTTCGTATCACTGCGGTGCACAGGCTGAACACTGCGCTGTGATACTTCCTGTGTCTGCCTGTTCTGAGACGTTTCACAGTGTGCTGTATATGAGTGCTACCAACTGTTCTACTGGGTGATTAATAATAATGATAATGATGATGATGATAATTATTATTATTATTATATTATTAGATATGTACTTTAGTTATACTATTTTTTATATTTTATATATATATATATATATTTAAGCAATAAGGTTCGAGAGGCTATGCTGTATCGTGAATAAGTAAATAGAAAATAGAAAAAAAATAGTCCCTGACTGTGAACAGCAACAACATTACAATGTGTAATATGCATGAAAGCTCAAATAAAAACAACTTAGGAACCGTTCTCAAACTTTGTTTCATTTTTTTTTTTACAACACGTTGGGTGAAGCGGTCATAGCCGTGTTTTATCGTGAATAAAGCACAGCTATTGACCAATCAGAATCAAGGATTGGAACTAACCGTTTTATAATTATATATATATAGTACATCATTATGTCAGAATAATCATAGATAAACAACCAAATCAACATCGACGAGAACCGACAAGGGATTGAACTAAGCAAGCAGTATATATACATGGCAAACATAATATAATAATCTTTAGTAACCACAGAAACAAACATGGACATAACAGAACATAAAAAGACAACAGAATATAACATTTATATTATGGTAATACTCATTTTTTCATTGTATATCATCATCATCTTTTTATTACAGTGGTTTTCGGTGTATTTACTCTGACAATACCATGTTCTTTCTTTCTTTCTTTCTTTCTTTCTTTCTTTCTTTCTTTCTTTCTTTCTTTCTTTCTTTCTTTCTTTCTTTCTTTCTTTCTTTCTCATACCATGATAATACCATTGTTTTTGGTACCATTTTTACAATTACTATGGTATGTTAATATTATAAACATTTAGTACAATAATACAGTATATATCAAAATCCCATGGTATTACTGTCGAGCATCATCACTGTATCATAGTATCCACAGTGAGTTCGCTTCAGCTTTTAAAGGCTCAATGTAGTAGAGCGTCTCGATTTTTGATATTGTTTAGTATGTGCTGAAACCATAAACAGAATTAGTTTCTATTCAGATCTTGACATTTTTTAGAACATGTTTGTGTTCTGTATGTCTAAAGCCATTGCATGTTTCAATTTATTCATGTGCAAAGCAGACAGAATTAGATTTACAAAGATAATCGCCCTTGTCTTTTAAAAAAATCAGGACGAGAGGGGAAAAAAAGCACAAATTTATGATTTGTGTGGTTTGAGAGTGCTGTTTTGTTCTGGCACACAGTTACACCAGATTAAATAAAATCCTCTAGCAGGACGTGGCCAGAATCTCCACCAATCAGCGACGGGCTGAAGCATGTAATGCTGCCCCTGTCCCAGAGAAACATCTCCATCTCTGCTCATAGGTCATCCATTACAACCTGTTTCAGCCTCGCTCTGGGTCCCCCAGCATGCCTTGCGGCTGCTTATAAGTCTGTGGGCGCAATGATGTCACTGACATCAGGGAGAATGATTAGAGAGAAGGGCATTCGTGAAATTCTTCAGCACATTTTAGTTAACGTTATGTGGGATTTACTCGACGGCCAGTGAGAGAAGATTTGATTTCTGTGAAAATGTCATCCTGACATCAGAACTGAGAGGATTCGAAAGCTACTGAAAGGACTGAAGACTGTTAGTGAGCTGTATTATTTCCTACACCTGCTTTTCTTCATTTGACGGTTACCATTTGCAGTATCAGTTTGTGTGGCCTCATTTCAGTAAGGTTGTGGCTAAAGCGCAAAGGTGCGTATAACAATTCTCTGTTTTCTTCCATTTAGATGTAGCTGGGGCCCCAAGGGCCGTAATTTCAGTTGATTGCATTGCATTGTACTCTCACACTCTTGCTCATTATGTTCTTTTGCTCTCACTTCACATTAAGGGCTAGGTGTTATTTTTAGCCAACATTATATATATATATATATATATATATATATCTTGATTTTTAGGTATTTGCTCCATTTTCCATAATTTAGGGATGGGGATTAGATAATTTTGCTTACTCAGATGCACTTCCTTTCAAAAGTTTGGAGCCCAAAGGATTTGTTTTTTGGAGAAATTATTCACAATTCTCACTTCTGCAGTATTTATCTACATTATATATATATATATATATATATATATATATATATATTTTTTTTTTTTACTAGTTTGCATTTTAAAACGATAAGTTCTGTGAACAGTTGTGTGCAGTGACTCAAACGAATCCTTGAATCAGAGATTTGAAATGATTAACTGAAGTGTGCAGTTTGAAATTATTCACAGAAATGTATTAAAATGACCAACTCTAATTCTAGCATTCTAGCATTACCATAGCCTAATCATTCATATGCATCCTTAGGGACATTTTTTTTATGTGTGTTTTACTAGTATGGTACCACCATAGCAGGGGCGTAGAATTTAGTAGGGACGCTAGGGACGTGTCCCTACCAATATCCAGTGACTCTGATATATCCCTAGCAGTATTTTCGATCAAAACTTTAAATATATTAAATATTAATGTCCCCGTCCCCACCAATTTCAAAATCAAACCTACGCCACTGCACCATAGTATGCTATCTAGTACTTTTTTAGGGGGGATGCAAGCAATTTATGTGGTGTGGTAGATTTCTACAACTCACCTGACTTAATTTAAACAGGCGTCTCCACTTCGACACCTACAAATGTATACTCTATAGGCATCTCCTGTTTGACACCTGCTTCGAGTCGGATAATGTCTGGCCCCTATTGAACACTATCAATTGGGAATAATGTCTCTTGTGTTCACCTTAAGCACTATCACTTGGGAATGGAAATAAGATCTCTAGTGTTCCATTAAACATCATCTGGGAATAGAAGTAAGAACCCTATAGTGCCTAACCTGCCGTGCAGAAGTAATCCGACATACTCCAGACAATGCCTTTGGATATGCTTTAATCACGGCTGGGAGGATCTCCAATTTCAGAGAGAATCCCCTCAACCAAAAGAGCACAACAGTTTATATAGAATGAATGCATGGCAAAAGTGACATGATTCATTGCATAATTTTTCTTTAATGTGATTGGTTCATATGATTCTCTTTTACTAGGTCATGAGGTTAAATATGTCACTATATTCAGACAGCTGTCTCATTTTGTGTCCTCTTTTGTTATATTCAGACACAGTAACTTTGGCCCAAGTGTTGAAGACATTTTCGTTTTCAAATACTGGTAAATGTTAATCCTGCAAGAAAAAGGAATGCTAGTTATGACTATTTAAACATTTCCTTCACAATGGGCATTTCGTTCAGAGTACTTTTTCTGTTAAATGGACCAGACAAAGAAAATGCTAAATTTGAAAGTGTTTACTATTGAAGTGTGAATGCAGGTTAACTATTGTAGAAAACACCCTGTGTTAGTGTGCTGAGAAATCAGTGTGTGGAGCTTTATCCTAGTTTTACACACTAAACTACAGTTAAATGACATGTAAGTGGGTCAGTTCACAATGACACTTCTTTTCCTCTAACCCTCTGTTCCTGTATCCACACAGCTTTCGCACCCAGGGAGAGAGACTACTAGTTAGCCGCAGTGCTAATGCTAAGGATAAAAAATGGCTGTAGGTTAGTGTGCAGATAGGAATAATGCTGTATAATATGTGACCTGTGCAATAGTTTAAATCTATCCACCTGCATACTAAACACAGACGTAATGCCCAGCTGTGCTATCATTGCTTTGGATGGGGCAGGTGGCGTTAGCCATTACATGAGCATCCAGCGCTTTTTTTCAGATAGTCTGGTGTGTGATGTAATGCATTGACCTGCCAGGTGTGTGTGCTAGTGGAAACTATGAATAGTGTGGAAGTGAATGGAAGCGAATATATAACTCATTTTGACTAATTATGACTAATTTTATTAGCGGAAGCTTAAGCTAATCTAAAGTACATTGTTCAGGTTTATTATGCAATGATCCTGGCTGTATATTATATCATGTATATTAGGTATAAAAAAACCTGCTGTTTTTTCACAGAAACACACTCACACACACACACACACAATCCCAAACACAAATAGATGTCTGTAGTGCTCTGGATTTGTGAATGGTGCACGACTGTGTCAGGCTTCTGTTGAATAATGCAACAGGACACGGCGGCCAGAGTAAAACCCCAGAGCAGAGCCCAGGGGACGCGGGAGATACGATCATTAATCAGTCAGTACATGTACATGCTCAGAAACAGATCTCTCCAGACACTAAAGATCACAGCACCCTGCAGAAAAATAGAGAGCTATTACTGAACTGGTTTCCTAGTCGCTAGCTAGTGCGCTAGCTTCAAATGCAGAGCAGAAGAACGTTCAATATGTTTCAGTTTTGCTGTGATATTTGCAGTACAAAGGAGAAGTTTGTTAAATTGATTGCTCAGGTGTTTTCATACCTCAGGAGACTTAATGAATTTCTCATTGTTTCATTCAAGTGTCAATCAACAGTACCTATGTTTCCATCCAAAGTTGCGAATTTAACTTATGCGCAGATTTGGAATATAGGATAAAACATTTGCGAATAAAGCACCGCTTCCATAGAGTTTCTCAAAGAGAATAAAATCGTCACTTCCTGATAAACTGCCGCTAAATATCACTTGTCACTTTGTGAATTTTGACAAAATGCAACGAACACGTTATCTTGCTTTCTGAGGTGGATACCTGCTGTTTGGGAACGCAGTCGTGTAAGATAGTTCTGGGAGGTTATTATACCGAACCACTTTGCTTAGGCATTTCAGAATGACCAAATCAGCATTTTAGACACTGTGCAACTAGTTCGGTCTTCTGGTTGGTCTAGTTATGCCGTCCCATCGCAAAGTCACATGTCTTTTTTTTGATGCGCACCGAGAAATTTATTCGGTAAATGTGCTTCCATCGTAGTTTAGTTGAGTGCATACGTTTATTATGTGCATTTTTCGAATTTAAGTGCATTTTGGCATTTCTATCCATGTTTTTTTTATGCAATATCCCAAAATGTTCTTAAAAATAGGTGGATGAAAATTGTCTTTGATGTTTATCCTGAAAAAAGAAACGGATGAGATGACTATTGACTAAGAGTAGCTACAATATAAAATTAATGTGGATAGTATAGCTCAGGTTATATGATTTGAGGAGAATTTGATGAGAAATGTTTGTTCACGTGGAGATTATTTGTTTTCAAAAGAATTTGATGACAGTTGTTTGTTCATATCGAGACTGCTCAGATTCATATGCATGCATAAGAATGATCTGCATTAGAGAACTTTATGATGATTGATTGATTGATTGCTTTATTATCCCCTTAGGGAAATTTTGTTGCTTGTGTTTCAGCATGCGTACATACATATAAGACCAAAAATATACATAAATACAGAAAAAAAGAAAGAAAAACTAATCTTCACTGAGACCCGCTCAGTAAACACCAACACTACCTATCATTTAACAATTTTGCTGCCGGTGGCAACAAGGAATTTCCCCCCCTATTTTTAAAAATGGCTGGCATCCTAAATCTTCGACCCGAGGGTAATCTCTCAAATTTATCAAACAGAGGATGCCTATTGTCTTGTAGAATTTTCGTTGCTTTACTAAGACATTTAGTTTGATAAATTAGTTCAAGACCTCTTAAAGGGATACCTTATATATATTATGAGAGGAAAGAGAGGAGCTTTACATCATCAATCCTTGGCCCATTCTGTGACTGTGAGCTACATTTGCATGTGGGATAGAGATGGTGGCTAGCAAACAAAAACAATCTCTAGCCTTGATTTTCATCATGGCTTCTCTTGAAAAAAAAAAAAAATATTACATTATATTAATATATTACAGCTGCTTCCATGTGATTATCAATGAAGTACAACCACAAAACCTGCTAAACTCTGCGAAGTCACACAAACTGCAAGGGAAAAGCGGATGCATTGTGGCTTTTCAAGACTCTAAACTTTACTCTTCAATGTAGATGCAGTTTTTTGTTCTCTCAATCATCTCTCTGGGCTTCATGTGAGCCAAAGACTCTTATTCCCTCTGAAAATGAAACTTGTATGCCAGGGACACTGGTGTCATTTGTCTTTTCCGACACGTACAGCCAGCACTGCTGTAACCACATTAGCGGCAGGTTATTTGTGTAAACACAGCATGCATTTTAAAATGAGATGTTGCTTTAAAAAAAAAAATTACAATGAGAGTTTAGATGGTGTTGCTGCTTTGTCTGGATTCATACGTGATTTCAGCATCCGATGACACGCATTTACATTTGTAACAGGATTTTAATGCTGACTTTGCAAGTTTGCATATTGTTTCTTATAGTTGGAAGTGTAATGATTTTAACATCATTGCGAAAGCATGTTCGCAAACTGTTTTACTTGTGTAATCTGACGTGTTTAAAAATAACAGCATTTTAAACTAGCTAAAATGTTGGATGGGATTTGATTTTTACGTATCACGAATTGATTGGATCTTGAAAAGTTGTTTATACCAGAATAAAGTAAAGAGGGTCGAAGAGTTTGAAAAAAAAAATCAAAATGATGTCAACAGGAAAATCTTTTTTTTTTTTAAATACTAGAAAATACATGCATATGCGAATCTAAACATAAGGTTGATTTTGTGCGTTAGGTTGTAAAACGTGTCAAGTCGAATGTATTTATAGTGCTTCTTTCAATACACATTGTTTCAAAGCAGCTTTACAGAAAATCATGATGTTAATGCTTATAATATCTTAATATCTCCATGCCTCTTTGTCTCATTTAAAAGATTAGAGCTGTCAATAATATAGTTTCCATTTTGAGACAATACAAGAAATCAAACAGTTGAGATATCGCAAGCCGGTGCTAAATTAAGTTGTGCTGCTTATTGTTTTTGTGGAAACTGTGATACTCTTTGATGAATAGAAACGTTTCATTCTCAGCATTACAAAGGCCATAATGGAGGTGTTTCAAGTTAGTAATTGGTCTTTATGTTGACCTTTGACATTTTATTAATAACTTCACTTTTTTTTTTGTGACCGACAGGAAAAGAAGCCCATCAGCAACCAGGGATCCAAACCAAAAATACGACCAAAGGGAGGAAAAGGCGGAGCGTTCGCAGTATGCCCCAGGGGAGGGCGGCATGCCACGATCACCGTCTGACTACGGGGCCGGAGACCGCCAGTGGCGGGGAGGCTACGGTCGCTCCTACGAGGACGCAGAGGTAGCGCGAGGGGCGTACCGTGCTCGACGGGGCGGCTGGCACTCTCAGGAAGAGTACCCTCCCGAACCCGGCTTCCTGCCCGACGGCCCGCCCCTCAGCGAGCACGAGCTCCAGCGCCAGCGGCAGGAGGAGTACCAGAACCGCTACCGCAGCGACCCCAATCTGGCCCGATACCCAGTCAAACCACAACCTTACGAGGAGCAGATGCGCATGCATGCCGAGGTCTCGCGCTTCAGACATGAACGCCGCCACAGCGACGTCTCCCTGGCGTACACTGAGATGGAGGAGCCCCTCGGGCCCCTGCGAGGTCCCCACTACTCACCGGGTCCCGGACAAACCCACTGGAGGTCCAACCACAGTCCCCCCAATGTGGACTCCCTTCACAGGCAGCAGCTGCTGGATCCCGCCTCGGCCGTGCGGAAGAGTAAACGAGAGAAGATGGACAGCATGCTGCGGAATGACTCGCTCAGTTCCGACCAATCAGAGTCCGTCAGGCCGCCGCCGCCCAAACCTCACAAGACCAAGAGGGGCGGAAAAATGAGGCAGGTGTCGCTGAGCAGCTCCGAGGAGGAATTGGCCACAACACCCGAGTACACCAGCTGTGAGGACGTGGAGATCGAGAGTGAGTCTGTGAGCGAGAAAGGTAATGCAGCTCTTCATAAATTATATATATTTCTATCATTCAAAAGTTTGGGGTTCGTAAGATTTTTTTTAAGGTTTTTGAAATAAGTCTCTTATGCTTACCAAGGCTGAATTTATTTGATTTAAAAATACAGTAAAAGCAGCAATATTTTGAAATATTTTTACAATTTAAAACAGCTGTTTTATATTTGAATATATTTTAAAATGTAATTTATTTACGTGATGACAAAGCTGAATTTTCAGCATCACTACTCCAGTCTTCAGTGTCACATGATCCTTCGGAAATCATTCTGATTTGCTACTCAAGAAACATTTCTTATTATTATCATATTGTCATATTTTTGTGGAAAGGGTGATACATTTTTTTTCAGGATTCGTTGATGAATAGAAAGTACAAAATAAAGCATTAATTTAAAATGTAAACCTTTCGTAACATTTTAAATGACTTTACTGTCTTTAATGGATCCTTTCTGAATACAATTCATTAAAAAAATCTTACCACAAACTTTTGAACTAGTGAATGTTTATGCAATGAGGATCTAATGCTAATAGATTAAAGCTGTTGCTAATCTTAGTTTTATTAAATTAAGAATACTTTTAGAATAATATTTATTATGCTGATAACCTTTGATTGATGCTGATGTTTCACAGTGTGTGTATGTGAATGACCAGTGTGTGTGTGTGTGTGGTCAGGGAGTACGAGGAGAGATGTGTGTATTTCTTTCAAGAGGAGTCACTGTGTCCGTCAGTGTTGGAGAAGCTTTAAAACTGCTATTTAATGTAATTCAACTACAGTCAAATTACTAAAAAGTAGTTAGCTACAATAGAAGCTACGATAAAAAAGTAGTTAACTGCAATGAAGTAAAAAACATAATGCTGAAAAGCAGTGCTTATCTAAATATTTAGCTATAAAAAGGACATAAAAAGGACATGAATCAGTGAATCGCTTCATTTTGAACTGGTTCATTTACATGAACTGTCCAAAGGAATCAATTTACTGGAATAAATTGGATACCCACACAATTTAGGAACAATTTTTGATTATTTCCTCAGCTGCTGGAAAATCCCTTGTTGTTAGTTACTCTCCAACACTGGTGTCCATTTACAGTTTGTATGACTTGTGTGTATTGCTTTCTATCTCTGTGTATTTGTAAGTGTGTATTGTTTTCTCTCTGTTGTCCTCCAGTGACAGATATTGCTGGGTCTTGGTTCCCTCAGATCAGATGTAATGGATTAGGTTACATAACAGAGGAATAGAGTGGAAAAGAAAGAGTCAGAGATAAGGAAAGAGAGAAATATAAGAGCAAGCGAGAAAAAGAGATGAGATTATTGTGTAGTCTCATAAATATTAATATTATAAGTGCACTTATTTATCCACTTTAGAAGTTTTACACCTAAAGAAATAAGTAGGATGCTTGAGAAATCTTATATTTTTCTTGAAGAAAATGAAGCCAAAAATGTTCCCACCAAATACCTTACTGTAATGTAAAACAAGGGCATATTATTTCAGTTGAATTGTGTGAAGTATTTATACATTACAACAGTATGTTGTACTGCACTTAATGTATGCTAATTTAAATTAATGAATGCATTGTGATAATGAGAAAATGTGCTTAGGTGTCCAAAAAAGAATGTCAAATGCACACACTCCTTTTTCCAAAAGTGAAGTAAACAAATCAAGTGCACCTTTGTTTTGGGTTACGATTTTGGGTTAGTTGTGGGCAAGAATACATTGTGACAAGATTGGTGTAAAAAAAATGTATCCGAAAAGGTGGACGAGTTGAGAGAAACATTGATTACAAATGTATTTTAGTACTGAAACGTGAATTATTATACTCGGTTTTGTATTATTATGCAAATTAAAGCATCAAGTTATTAGCTTAGCAACGTGTCCTGCTAATTTATTCGAATTCATTGCGTCTCCCATGCATTTTATTTACTGCGTAGAGTAGACAACAAACAGGAAGGTCTTTGAGTTGTGTGGCAGGACGGAGAATTGCAGAAAGAACAACTCATTCTGAGCCACTTATATAAGCATATAGAGACAAAACCCAGCGTACAGTTGTACATTATTGATGTTCCGCTCTTCCAGGTTTCACAGCCACACTTCTAACCAGAGGAGTGGAGTAACGCTCTCTCTGAAGGTCAGGTGGGTTTTAGGGAGGAGGGGAGAGCACACCAGGCCAGATAAGACTGCCTTTCCCGTCAGCTTTATCGCACATGAGAGCCGAGCTCAGTGGAGATACTCCACAGGGATAGTAGCGTTTCTGCATGATTATAAATCGACAATCGGCCATTCTACTTGATTCCATCATTGTGTTATTGGTTCAGCTGGTTTATATACAAACATTTTCTTCACTTTTAATGGATAGTTTACCCAAGGCATAATTTAATCACTCTCAAGTTGTTCCAAACCTGTATGAATTTCTTTCTTCTGCTGAACACAGAACAAGATATTTTGAAGAATGTTGGTAACCAGACAGTTGACGGACTGGAGTATCTTCTTTTATCTTCTTTTGTGTTCAGTAGAGGAAAGAATCTCATACAGGGTTGGAACAACTTGAGGGTGGGTAAATGATGACAGAATTAAACATTTTGGGTGAACTATCCCTTTAAGGTGTGTGCATTAAAAAAAAAAATTTTAAATACTTTCTTCTATCCCAGTTAAAATGTGCTAGTTCAGACAACTATATATTTTCCAGAAATGTGTAAACACTGGTGCTTTCAAAACATTGTTCTGTTTGTTTGATCAGCCCGGCATAGCAACAGTGGCTCAGCCAATGGTGTGAGTTTAGGGCAGGGCTACCTGTTTGTTTGACCAATAGCAGATAGGCTGAATGTAATTTGCTATTTTGTTATGTGATGCTAGTGGAGCAGAAATTGGTATGAAACAAAATCAGAGATGGACATTCTTATTATTGGGAGATATGAGGGTCCGAGTCTCTACCATTGCAGAAAGAGTAACGGCTAACTTGGATCGCGTGTGCCTTGAAAACCAATCACATTACAGTGACGTCATTGAGTTTCTTTCAAAGTTGTGCGACGGTCAATCACTGTTTGCGGATACTATAGAAATTAATGAGAAGGGTTGTAAACTAAATCTTACCTGTCGTGCAATTGTCAGTGACTTCTCTTATAAAACAGCATTTTTTTTTTTGTATAAACTCAAAAATAGATCAATCCAAAATGAATGTTTAAGGGCAAACATGTTGAAGATAAGCCGGTAGGCTGGCAATTCATTAAATGAATCAGCAGTTTTTTCATCGTAGTGAAGCCTCTACATTGACCTCCACAAACATTCTTTCTTTAATATAATAATAAATATATTAAAATGTATACATTTCACCACTAGTGGCATAAGTTGCTCAAAAATAATCACTACCTTTCAAAAGATTGGGGTCAGTATTTTTTTTAGAAGAAGTTTAATATTTTTATTCAGCAAGGATGCAGTACATTGATCTAAAGTGGCAGTAAAGACATTTATAATGTTACAAAATATTTCTATTTCAAATAAATGCTGTTATTTTAAACTTTCATCAAAGAATCTTGAAAAAAAAAACTAATACTTTTTTGATGAAAAAAACAATTTCTTTTATTTTAAATTTAAAAATAATAATTCACAATGGAACTGTTTACTGTATTTTTGATCAAATAAATGCATCCTTGGTGTGCATAACATTTAAAGGGGTGGTATAATGCCCCTTTTTATAATATGTAAAATAAGTCCCTGATGTCCCCAGAGTGTGTATGTGAAGTTTTAGCTCAAAATACCCCACAGATCATTTTTTACATTGTTAACCCTTTAGGCGCCAGAGGTTTTTTCCTAAAACGTTCGATTTTGACATCTTAATTTCAAAAGGTTATATCTTAAAAGTGATAAAAGATAGAGACTTTCTGTAAATTAAAGAAATATTAAGGATGACCCAAAGTTTATATAGGGATTACATTTTCCCATCTAATTTGCATATTATGACATCATATGGTGGCGGAAATCTTGGATTATAGAATTTTCATGAAAAGTCACATGTTTAAATGATAAAATGCAGCACTTCTTTCCCCCCAAAATGTCCATCACCTTCTGTATGCTATATTGCACAATACTGAATGCTCAGGTATATAGTAAGTAGTAAACAAACTGTGTAAATCATTACTAATAAATGGTAGAAACAAACCGAATGCATGTAGTGGTTGGCCTTTTGCTGTAGAGATTTTTTATTTACTAAATACAGTTGGCACTCTGATTCCATGTATGGGACACATATACATTATTCATATGACATACAAACACAAGTAGACAAGACCTGTTTAGTTCAAACACTCACTCGCCGCAGCAAGGCACAGATCATGAGTGAGATGATACGAGCAGCACGGCCAGATCTGCCTCGCGCGCGCGCCGAGTGTGCACAGCTCGGACTGCTGTCATTGTCATTGCGACTCCTCACCCTGCCTCCACGTTGCCTCCTAACTGTCCTATGAATACTTCAAACTACTCGTCTAACATACCCAGTGGTATTAGACAAAGTCTCCACCACAATACTGTCGCCGCGATCGCGGAGAGGCTCTGATAAAATGGCTCACTCGCACACTAGCTCCGCTTTTGATCGCACTGATTCAATGCGCTCTAACTCGAACATTTTGTATAGAAACATGACGTTTTTTTGATTCGGGGATGAAGTATGACATGTCTGCCATCCAGTGGAGGGGAGGTCGAACGAAATTTGACACCCAATATGACAAAATCGGCCGTTTTATTCAGTGCCGCATCTTGTCGAGTAAACTCGACCGTGGCGCCTAGAGGGTTAAAATGGTTCCTTTTTGAGGGTGAGTAAAAACGCGTAGTTTCGTGTGTCCCTTTAAATGCAAATGAGCTGCTGCTCCCGAGCTTCAAGAGCGTGTGTGTGTGTGTGTGTGTGTGTGTGTGTGTGTGTGTGTGTGTGTGTGTTAGCAGCTCCGATTACCTCAAGCAGACACACTAAAATGTCAGAAACTGTTCTGCCTTTTATGTTTAAACTGGAGTCGGACAATGATGGAGAGACTCAAGAAGAAGTGACTCCATGTAGAATGCAACAGGATGTTTCTGAATGGTTAGTTGATGAATTTATGTTGCTGATGTGGAGTTAACTATCTTCAAGTCTTTGATTAGCATCTTCTGTCATGAAAATTATTGGGTTAGTGATGTCACTAACCCGGGAGGAATGTCATGTAGTCCCTACCAGCCGTTTGTTGTAGTCCTTAAAAAACGATTTCTTTAAAAGCAAATATCTTCCTTTGCTATGAAATTTGAGCGTTGTAACGTTGCAGATGTTGTTTATGCTCACACAGCAACATTACACACTAACTAAAGTTAGTAAAAGGAAATCATCATCAACCACCCCTTTAAAAGAAACTGGACGGTAATGTACATTTTCATGACTAATGCATAATCAGACACACCATTCAGTTTATGTACTGCATTTTGCATACTACTGTATATAATAGGGAAGTACGCATATTAAGACAGGGAGAGAAGGGATTGGAAAGTGTCACAGTGTCACAACCTAATAATAGCGAACACAGAGCATAGGAAAGGAAAGTATTTTAACATTGAAAAACATTACACAAAGCTAATGCATTAAACACAATATCTAAAACTTGGATAGCAATTTTGACATCTGATGTCTTTGGACACTATTAGAGTTCAACTTTAGCCATGAACTGGTTGTCATTTTTGTTTTGAGCAGCAGACATTTTGTTTATTACAGGCTTCCTGTTCTGAATGCAGGTTTTGACGTTATTTGTTTTGCCGGCTGACTGTCTGAAGATCAGATGTAATGAGGTGAAAGCAGGTTACCATGGCATCCGCTTGGCTGCAGGCCTGTTTTGAGATCTGGATAAGCTGCTTGCATTCGCTCTGCATTCAGACCTGCTCTCAGACCAGTCAAAAAGACCACAGACGATTCCGGGCAAATTATGTAATGAACCCAAAAAAACCCCACAGTGATCAGAAAACATTTGAGGCGGAGCTTATCCAGATGACATAGAGCTGTGCGATTCTGGATAAATTGAGAACCGAGATTATTTTTGTTTGTTTAATATTGAGATCCGATTCCCCACAACTCTGAATAGACAACTAAACAAAATAACATGTAATTTACTATGGGCTCTGACAAAATGCTAATTGCTGCAGTCTTTTTAAAATATTTCATTCATTTGAATTAATTATATTAAAATCGATTTAAATGAATGATTCAATGGCTCACTCAAAGACTTGTTGGATGAATCAACGTTTTTGAACAAATCTCTTTGAGTAAATGATTCAATGACGAAAGATTGATTTTTGTCAACTATAAACTTTTACCCCAGTACTTCTGTGATCATTTGAACTATTGTATCACAGAAATAAGAATACGGTGTCATGGAAAAGACTGTTTATGAAGCTGTTTCATAACTAAACATGACAACTGCTCTCTCTGCCTCAGCGGCAGCACCAAAGCAGATTTATAAGTTTCGTGTGATCGTACTTGTCAAAGGTTTAATAGACAGACCCGAATCATTGTCATTTAGGAATAAGATCGCGTGGGTGTTTGAATGGATGTTGCGATCTTTTAACGATTAATCGTGCAGCTCTAAAATGACCCATTCCAGATACAATTACATTCAGCTATATGCATATTACTCATTTCTTCTGCTCTTCAAACTGTCAGCAGAAATGGCCTGTATCTCCGTAGAAATGTGATGGGTATGTGCTAAAGCTTTGTAAAAACATCGACGTGCAGCGCGAGACCCTCATGTGATTTAGTGTAGTGGTCTGTCTTTTTGTTCTCCTCTTTATCGATCAGCAGATGTGCAGACAGAACAGGAGAAAAGGTTTGAAACTCGTGTCCACAGGGTTATATTCATGTTTCAGTACTGTGTGTGTTCTTAGAAGACACTTAGTAAGCCTAAGTGGTAATTAAAGAGTGATGTGAGTGTCTAAACATAGCAATATATCACCATCAGCTTGTTTCATCAATATATCACCCATCATTATTTACATTTACAGGGCTCAACAATAAGGATGGCTTGTTCGCTAGGTAGCATAGATGAGGTTTTGTTGAAATTGCAAGAATTGCTGATAGTGTTAGCAACAGTGAAAATAGATTGAAAATTAGAAAACCTATCAGAAATGATTTGCTGTCTACAGCAAAAGGTTTTTTTATCTAATAATTTTTTTTTTGTTGACATTTTTTATGTAATTATTATAATAGCAGTCCAACATCACTAACCTATGGAAGCTTGTTTCCGCCACAGAATGAAAAATAAAAAAGCTAATTGCGACTTTTTATCTCACAATTCTGACTTTTTTTTCTCACGATTGCAAGTCAGAATTGCGAGATATAAAGTCAGAATTGCGTAATATAAAATCGTAATTGCGTGTTACAAAGTCATAATTGTGAGATATAAAGTCAGAATTTATTGATATAAAGTCGCAATTGCAAGTTATAAAGTCAGAATTGCGTTATATAAAGTCGCAATTGCGTGTTGTAAAGTCAGAATTGCGTGAAATAAAGTCGCAATTGCGTGTTATATAGTCAGAATTGCGAGATATAAAGTCGAAATTGCGAAATTGAAAAAGTTAGTCTTTTTTCCCCCTTAGAATCTCACAATTCTGAGAAAAGATGTCAGAATTTCGAGTTATAAACTCGCAATTATGTGTTATAAAGTCAGACTTTATTTCTCAGAATTGTGACTTTATATCTCGCAATTGCGACTTTATTTCTCAGAATTGCGACTTTATATCTCGCAATTGCGTCTTTATTTCTCAGAATCGCGACTTTATATCTCGCAATTGCGATTTTTTTTCCTCACAATTCTGACTTCATATCTTGCAATTGTGAGATAAAAAGTCGCAATTTTTTTTATTTTATTTTTTTTATTCAGTGGCAGAAACAAGCTTCCATACTAACCAGATCAATCACTGTTTTTGGTAGAAATTATATTTCTACATGTCAAATAATTGACTGTAGAAGTAGAGTAACAACTGGTGTAGGAGAGTAACAACAGACCCGACAGCCATGACATGCACGCTGCTGATTCTGTGTAATTGAAACATTAATTGAAAGGCGTGCGTTCAAAATAATAGCAATTAGTGAGGTTATTCATTCTGTGAAAAAACTGGTGTCAAACAACAGGTACAGCGTACTTTGATTAAAACGTTGATTGGAGAGGGGGAAACATATAAAGAAGTGCAGAAAATGATACGCTGCTCAGCTAAAATGATATCAAATGCTTTAAAATGGCAACCGATACCAGAAAGACTTGGAAGAAAACGGAAAACTACCATTCAAATGGATCGAAGAATAGTCAAAATGGCAAAAACTCAGCCAATGATCAGCTCCAGAGTGTGATCAAAGAAGATCTAAAGTTAAACTGTGAGCACTGGAACAATGAGAAGACGCCTATGTGAAGCCAAGCTATCAGTAAGAAGCCCCCGCAAAGTCCCAATGTTGAAAAAAACACATGTGCTGTAGTAGAGGGTACAATTTGCCAAAGAACACATTGACTGGACTAAAGAGAAATGGCGCAATATTTTGTGGACTGATGAAAGCAAGATTGTTCTTTTTGGGTCTAGGGGCCGCAGACAGTTTGTCAGACAACCCCCGAACACTGAATTCAATCCACAGTACACTGTGATGAAAGTGAAGCATGAAGGCATAAGCATCATAATATGGGGATGTTTCTCATACTATGGTGTTGGGCCTATTTATCGCATTCCACGGATCATGGATCAGTTTGAGTACATCAAAATACTTAAAGAGGTCATGTTGCCCTATGCCGAAGAGGAAATGCCCTTGAAATGGGTGTTTCAACAAGACAACGACCCCAAACACACCAGTAAGTGAGCAGCATCTTGGTTCCAGACCAACAAGATTAACATTATGGAGTGGCCAGCCCAATCCCCGGACCTTAATCCAATAGAAAACGTGTGGGGTGACATCAAAAATGCTGTTTTTGAACCAAAACCAAGAAATTGTGGTATGTAGTGCAATCGTCCTGGGCTGGAATACCTGTTCACGGGTGCCAGAAGTTGGTCGACTCCATGCAACACAGACGTGAAGCAGTTCTCAGAATCCGTGGTTATACTAGTTCAGGGATTCACAAGAAAGCTAAATCTTCAAGCATTTTTCAGTTTATACAGTACATGTTTGACTTTGTAAAGAAAAATGCACACACTGCTATTTTTTTTGAACAGCCTAATATTCCTTTTTCTTCACTTTCCATCAAGTAATAACACATTTGATAAATTTTTCTTCACGTTTTTATTTCGAATAGAATGTGCAGTGTTCCCAAAGCATTTGCGTGTATTGAAATAAAAGTTATTATAAGGATTTTGAGATACCAAATTTAAATTCATAATCATTTTTTTTTTCTGTATTGGTTGGCATAATTCTTTTAGTGAATCGGGTAAACATGCAGGACGTGCAAATGAACTTCATGATTCATTCTCCATGAATCCCCCCTTTTTCTATATCATGCCAAGGGGAACCAATCAGACCACATCTTCAGTTGTCCTGTTCAAAACCTTCACGGAGACAAATATCAATATCAATATTCGTTTTATGATTGCACGCCATGTCGCTCTCTTCAGTCTGTCTCTCTCTCTGTTCTCCTGTCTCCTTCACTCGTAGTAAAAACAGCATCAATAATTAATGATCCAATTAATAGTTTACACTGGGTTTTTATTGAGTTGTCAGAGTGATGGAGAGCCGTGCACCAGCGGCCTGGGAGCTGTGCTGAGGCCTGAATCAGCACTTCCGCCTTCTGCCGAGAACGTGAGAGTGAAAGAGAAATAGACTCCGGAACGCAGCCGCTAAGACCGCTGCGCGCACGCTTTTACTACCAACACACACACACAGAGAGAGCGAGAGCGGAGTGCTCCAGAAGGATAGCATGATGATAGTGGACATTAGGAACACAGATAAGTGGCGAGTGTGAATGCTCACTGAAATAATTGTAGCTACTGTTATTGTTTTGTCCCAGGTAATTTGGGCCACTTTTTGTCATTGAGATGATTGGAAAAACATGGTGTAATTTACCTGAATTCACCTTAAATGTGGTAAAGATGAGGTAATCGTGAAAGCGAAAGTGCCCACAATCGCTCCCCGGGCGCCGCAGCAATGCCCAATGCTCTGGGTGTGTGTGTTCATGTTTTGCAGTGTGTGTTCAATACTCACTTCTCCTAATGTGTGCGCACTAACTTGGATTAGTGCTAATATATAGATATATATATTAGCCTCTATATAGGTTCCTCTATATAGGTTAAATATAGAGGACAAATTCTGAGAATGGGTTAACATACTTGGCCTTTACGTCATGTCACTTAAATTCAAATTAATACTTTTAACCATGGTTGTAGTTATACGTGTACATTACTGTATGAGTCCTTTTTTAATTTTAAGTGTTATATGAAGTGAGATCTATCATTAATTTGTTACGAATAATCATCTTTTGGTTTCCATCTATCAAGTTTTCAAATGAAACTTTATGTAATAAATCAAAAAAAAAAAAAAAATTTGTTTTCCACTGTTCCAGATTATTTTCCCATTTTGTTTCCGACGTTCTTAAGGATATTCATGGCATGCATAATTCATTTTTTTGTACTATATGACTTTTGGAGGACCATAACATTGCATTTAGTGGGTTTCTGTGAGTACTACAGGAAGAGCTTTAGGCTGCTGCTTAAACGACCCCTTTATTCTTTTGTTCATTAATTCTCATATGTCTGCAGTTCTCTGTCATTACCACTGGCGCTGGTGTTTTGGAGTTTAATGTAATGAGTCCCATATGTAGATCAGTGTCTGCTGTATGATTGGTTGCTCTGTTCATTTGATGTTTAAGACACATGCACACATCCTAGGCTTAAGCACAGAGCAGATACAATACTATGATGCTACTGTATTATATCTGATGTTGTCATATGAATATTGCATGGTATTTGATAATGCCATATTTACTGAAGTAAAACTAAATCTATTAATATCATTCTGATATCATTTCAGTCATGACAAATCTCCTCGGAGTAGTTTGAAACACAATATGTATCTCTAATAATGTAAATGTTAATAGGTTGTGACTGTACACAGACTCGCTCTGCTAGAACACGATAAAACAGAAAGAAAACTTGCTGCTGCTACAGAGCAAGTATGAAGACTTGCTCCATAAGACACAAAGTGACATTGAAAGTGCTGCTGCAAATAGAGACCCCGTAGCAGATCTAGACAGGTGGTGCTGGGGAGGAGGAGGGTTAATGGACTGAAATATATATGGCTAGTCTGATAGAAAGAAGTGGCCGATTTGCTGCTGAACCGGTCACGAGACAGCCAATCAGTGGCACGTTAGAGTTTCATGACTAAACTAGGTATACATTTTATTATTTAGATGTCTTATTTATTATGCTATATTTAATCAAGCCATATCTGATGTAATATTCGGATTATATCACATTTGATTTGATCTAGCCATATAATATATGTAAGGGCATCACAGCTGATGGTTTTTATCTGATTATGATGTCATATTGGACGATGTCATTTACAATGACCACATCCAGTGTTGTGCCTGATGATGTCATATATGATTATGTCATATCTCTCCAAATGCAGGAATGCAGGTTAAGAGAGTATGCACCAACTGCATTTTAAACTGGAGCTGGCATTGTGTGTCCCCCCCCCCCCCCCCCCCCCCCCCTCAAATAAAGTGTATTAACGGCCCAGTCCCAAGATCTTTTCAGATCTTATTAGTCAGACTTTGAAGATAGCGACTTCATCCAAGTTTCTTTGAGCTGTGCAAATGTTTGACCTCTTCTGTAGTTTTGTACGAAGGCGCATTGTTGCATTTACCAGGGACAGTTCTTTATATTCTTGTTACTTGCCTGATTTGTCATAGTTAGGTTGCATAAATACAGTTATGAGTGTAATAATCAATGTACAATAAGTGTGAGTCTACGTATGAGTGCGTCTGACACATTTAACAATATGAATGAGTGAATACAGTGTCTTTTTCCCCCCACATGTCTCTGTTTCTTTTGTCCTCACAAACTACCTCTGCTCTCTGCTGTATGTGTGCGTTCTGGGATTGTGTGTGTATGTGTGTGTGGTGCTCGCAGGGGATTTGGATGGCCACTGGTGGGATCATACAACGTGGCATAGCAGCGATGCTTCCTCCATGTCTTTGGTGAGACATGCGGAGCCTAATGTCCCACCTCTCTCTCTCTCTCTCTCTCTCTCTCTCTCTCTCTCTCTCTCTCTCTCTCTCTCTCTCTCTCTCTCTCTCTCTCTCTCTCTCTCTCTCTCTCTCTCTCTGTCACTCTGTCATTTCATGGTTCTTTTGATTTATTTTCACTTCTGCATGTCTTTTTTTTCTTTCTGTTTTTATCCCATGTCTGTAGGGGACAGTCAAAGGGGAAAAAGACAAACTTTTGAGCAGTCACACACCTTATCTGAGGGCCAAAAGAAAATGGTGCGCTTTGGGGGCCACTCTTTGGAAGAAGATGCTGAGTGGTGTGAACCCCAGGTTAAAGACTCGGGGGTTGATACGTGCAGTAGCACTACTCTAAACGAGGAACATAGCCATAGTGAGAAGGTACTGGGACCTCTCTGGCCTGCACTGATTTGATTTGATCTTGTTTTGTTTGAACTTTTCATTTACTTCATTTTGTTCCATTTTCACATGGTCTTTGTTTTGATGTCGCTAATGATAGGTGAGATGTTGATTTGATCTTCTTTTTGGATGTTGCAGGGATAGTTCACCCAAAAATGAACATTTTGGTATCATTTAACAAACCCGTATTACTTTCTCCTTTTTTTTTTTTTTCTTCCATGAAGCACAAAAAGGATTTTTTTTTTTAAATCATACAATTTCAGGGTCCAATAAGAACAAAAAACACCACACAGTTGCCATGAAAATGGTCTACATATGCAATATTTCAGATCTTCTAAAACTACACTGCCGTTCAAAAGTTCAGGGTCACTAAGATACATTTTTTTTGAAGGGAAATACGAATTTAATACTCAGCAAGGATGGATTAAATTGATCAAAAGTGACAGTAAAGACATTTATAATGTTGCAAAATATTTTAAATTAATTAATAAATCAAAGCAGCACAACTGTTTTCAACATTAATAATAATAAGAATACATTTTTCTAGAGCAGAAAATCAGCATATTACCACTGAATATTGGAGTAATGATGCTGAAAATTCAACTTAAAATTACATTTTACATTTTAAAACATTATTAACATTAAAAGTTACTTTAAATTGTAATGTTTCACAGTATTACTGTTTTTACTATAATTTAATGCAGCCTTGGCGAGCTTTATACACTTCTTTCAGAAACATTAAAAAACAAATCTTTTTTTGTCTTTTTTTTTTTTTTTAACCAAGTAGTGTGTATGGTCAGAAACCGACTGAAATTTAAGTTTCATTCACGTAGCAATCTCTTACACTTTAACACGTAATCTTGCACATAACTTTTGGCCATGTGACTCGCAAGAACCAATAGTGTTCAGCATCATGTCAAAATATGCTTTCAATGTGTGGAAAAGAGCTCCATGATCATTCTCCTTATCTGTTCCATGGAAGGAAAAAAGTACGGGTTCAGAACATCATGAACAATAATGACAAAATTACATTTTTGGTTGAACTGTTCCTTCACTTGTTTTAAGTTTTTTTTTTTTTTTAAACTTAAGTTTCCTCAGTTTTTAAACTGTTTTCTTGTGTGGCAGTAGCTGGGGAGCCTCTTGCTTGCTCTGTGATCGTTTGCTTCTTAGCCGCAGCTGCCGTAGTCGACATAGCAGCGAATCACTCCACCGTGTGACTGTGTGTTTTGTCATGGCACTAAGGGAATGTGGGTTCCCCCGTCAGCTGCATGCCCTCTCAGCCTCGTGTGTTATTGCCGTGTTAGTGGCCCCGTCAGCCGCGGTAGGGCCCTAGACCCCCTCACTGGTTCGAATCCTCACTCCTTCCCCCCTTACTCCCGCCAGACACGCTCCGCTCCGAAACACACGCTCACTCGCTCAGAGACGGCCAGCCAGGATTTGTTTTGCCACAAAGTTTGTTTTTCTTTTTTCCCTTTCCACTGTCATATTCCTTTGCTCTCCATGTTATGGATCACGGGATTCCACCGTTTGTGTTTGTGAGCCTTTCCATGCTGTTCTCCTTGCTTTCGGTTTGAACATCGTGTGTGTTTCTTCTTCCATTACCCCGGGCTTGTGTTTGCTGGATGTGGTGCTGGGGTTCGGCTGTGGTGATGATGGATTTGGTCTCTATCCGTGACTGCTGGGCTTTTCTCTGCATGTGATTGGGTGCATGTCACTCCCAGCAAGACAATCACACAAACTCTACACCATCTCTTTTGCCAAACACTATGACATTTATGAAGTAATACACTCTCAGCCTATAACAGAAAATAATTTTGACCATTTTGTAAAAAATACGATACCATTCAAACGTTTGGGGTCAGTAAGATGTTTTGTTGCTGAAATTTAAATTTCAGGCATTAAATTCATCAAAAAAGGCGGAATTTTAAAATGCATTTTAAAACATTTTAAAATGTTTTATTCTGCGGCGGAAACAAGCTTTCATATTAAATTGATCAAAAGTGACAGTAAAGACTTTTAAGATGTAAGAAAACATTTCTATTTCAAACAAATGTTGTTCTTTTGAACTCTGTTCATCAAGAAATCCTGAAAAAAAAGTTTTAAAAAATTCAACATTGATAATAATAAGAAATGTTTATTGAGCAGCAAATCAGCATATTAGAATGATTTCTGACTGGAGTAATGGTTGTTGAAAATTCAAATTTGCCATCACAGGAATTAATTACATTTTAAATGATATTGAAGCAGAAAACTATGGAAGCTTGTTTCCGCCACTGAATTAAAAAAAATAATAATACCGTAATAATTGCGACTTTTTATCTCACAATTGCGAGATATGAAGTCAGAATTGTGAGAAATAAAGTCGCAATTGCGAGATATGAAGTCGCAATTCGGAGAAATAAAGTCGCAATTGCGAGAAAAAAAGACAGAATTTAGACTTTTTATCTCACAATTCTGACTTTATATCTCACAATTGCGAGTTTACATCTCGCAATTCTGATTTTACAACAAATAATTGCGAGTTTATATCTCGAAATTCTGACCAGTTTTCTCAGAATTGTGAGATATAAACTCGCAATTGCGAGTTATCAGGCCAATTATTTTTTCCTCTCAGAATAGTTTATATCTCACAATTCTGACTTTACAACACGCAATTTCGACTTTATTTCATGCATTTCTGACTTTATAAAACGCAATTCTGACTTTATAACACGCAATTGCGACTTTATATCAATCAATTCTGACTTTATATCTCGCAATTCTGACTTTATAACACGCAATTGCGACTTTATTTCAGGCATTTCTGACTTTATATCTCGCAATTCTGACTTTATAACACGCAATTGCGACTTTATTTCAGGCAATTCTGACTTTACAACACGCAAATGCGACTTTATATCAATCAATTCTGACTTTATATCTCGCAATTCTGACTTTATATCTCACAATTCTGACTTTATAACACACAAATGCGACTTTATATCAATCAATTCTGACTTTATATCTCGCAATTCTGACTTTATATCTCACAATTCTGACTTTATAACACACAATTGCGACTTATATCATGCAATTCTGACTTTATAACACACAATTGCGACTTATATCATGCAATTCTGACTTTATATCTCGCAATTGTGAGAAATAAAGTCAGAATTGCGAGATGTAAACTCGCAATTGTGAGAAAAAAAGTCAGAATTGTGAGATAAAAAGTCGCAATTACCTTTTTTATTTTTCATTCTGTGGCGGAAACAAGTTTCCATAGAAAACAGTTATTTTAAATTACAATAACATTTCACAATTTTACAGTTTTTTTTATCAAATAAATGCAGGCTTGGAGAGCATAAGAGACTTGTTAAAACTAAACCTTACTGACCCTAAACCTTTGAATGGTAGTTTAAGTATAAATGACTTTTACAGTATGGAAATGTGAAAGTGTATGGGGCAAGGCATTATACCATTACTGTATGTATATCCACAAGACTTTAAACATTATATATGTGACCAGTGTGATAGAATGGCTTGCTAACTTATTCTTATTATACTTATTAACTTACTTATTTATTATACTTATTAACATACTTATTAACTTATTATAATTCATTCTTTTTTTCCTTCTTTTTTTGCATTACAACTTATAACGTCAGTAACATGTACGCGGAACTTAATTTATGTAGAAATGTCATCTCACCAATAAAAGGACAATTTAGACAACTTTATATCTCAGAAAATAGCCAATTTGTACAAAAAAAAAGTAATATAAGCACTTTAGCAAAAATGCAAGCTTCACATTTCTGCTTTTAAACCATCTGGAATGCCTTGCCCCACAGACCTCCATTATATTTTTCTACTGTAAGCAAATCTTGTACGTTTGTGAGGGATGATTCAAAATTATTTTCTGTGGTAGTTGACAGCATGTCATAAATGTTGTCCATATAGCTTAACTTAAACCTGGATCATTCCTACTTGAATCTGTCTCCTGTTCATATTTGACATTGAGCAGTGATTTATTGCATTATAATGGAGTCATTCATTAAATTAACCACATTTCCACATTGACTTTTTTTTTTTTTTTACAGCTAAATTGTTTGGTGAACAGTTTATAAAATTTTTTTTCCAAATTCTGTCATCATTTTCTCACAGAGCTCCAGTGGAAGAATTTCAGCCTCCAAAAAAAATACTAATATTTCAACATTTTATGCTGAGCTATTATGATTTGTTCATGGAAATGGACCACTTTGCTCTCTAGATTATGGTATCATAACCATTTAACATTGGACAACTACTTTTTACTATCCACTTTCGTTATACGTTATATCAGTCACAAATACTTTTGTGATCCACGGGGGGCAAAAAAGCGTACAGGTTTGGAATGACATGAGGGTGAGTAAATGATGACAGAATTTTCATTTTGGGCTGTGCTAATCCCATAAGCCTCTATGAGACATTATTTGATTTGTCCCGTCGTGTGGCTTACTCTTTTGAAACACCTGAAATCACAACAGAGTTTGTGTGATAAATCGGATGAAATTCATCTCAGCCTTCCCCGCACCAGCACTGGCAGGTTTCTGTGTGTTCTGGAATGATGTTTGTTGTGGTTTTGACCTGACAGCACCCGGTCACATGGCAGCCCTCCAAAGACGGAGATCGACTCATCGGCAGGATCCTGCTCAACAAGCGCATGAAGGACGGCAGCGTCCCTCGCGACTCCGGCGCTCTTCTGGGACTGAAAGTGAGTCGCTCGGCCTTTCCTGGACATGCTTCATGTGGTTTTGATTTCACACATGGTTTTGTAGCTGCTTTAATACAAACTGTCGACAACATTTATGTCGATTACCATAGAAAAATAATTTCCCACAGCAAAAATCATCAATTTTTTTTTTCACTGCTATGCACATTTTGTATGTTCTCTTATATGGCGCTCAATTCAGTTCATGGAGCTCTTTCCTAGCAAGCTGATGATCTGATTCAGGTTCATTAAATAAGGGAGACATACATAAAGTGCAGAGTGGTTGGGAACCACTGTTCTAGAGGAAGTAAACATGGCATAAAACATAAAGTTAAGCTGAGATTTATGTTAAAGGCAATGGCTGCATCCAAAATCGCATACTTCCCTACTATATAATAGACGAAACACAGTATGTGACAAAAGAAGTATGTCAGAATTTATAGTACTCATAGGCAAAAAGCACTGGATGAACTACTACTTCTAGCGAGATTCTAAAGTGTGCATACGATGGACACTTTACTGTCCCATGAGGCCACGGGAGAGGAGTTGTGAATAGCGGTGATGTGACGCAACTGACGGAGCTAGTTCACATGATAATGACATACTACACACATTCATACAGTACTATATAGAACATACTTCTTTAGTGGTCGAAAAGTAAATATTTATTCAAAATAAGTATCAACTCAAGAGATTATGCGATTTCGGACGCAGCCAATCTGAAGGATTTTCATTTTACTTCAGTAATCTCATGAGAGAAACAGGATGAACAAGAAAAAGTAGGGTGGGACCGTTTATCCATTAGGAATTGATTGAATTGAAAGGAAAGTCATTTCAGGAGTGGGTCAAGTTTTTTGATAAATTACGAACAAACATTTTATTACTTCGGATAATGTGAACTGATAAAATAAGGATCAAAATATTGCATGAAGTAATGCTATTTTATTAATTGTGCAGCATTCATTCAAAATTAATTCAGTACTTTTAGATATAAAGGTTCCAAAAGTTTTTCTTTTTTTGTAGCAATGCAATATTTGTTTTTTTTTAGTTCCCCAAAGAACATTTCAGTGAACAGTTTTTAACGGATTTTTAAAGTGTTCTTCACACTAAGAAAAGTAAAGTTATTTTAAGAACTGTTCATTGAAAGGCTCCTTAGGAACCACAAATGGTTCTTCTATGCCATCGCTGTAAAACAATCTTTTTGGAACATCTATTTTTTAAGAGTGAAGAATATTGTAATAATCTAAAGAACATTTTTGTCCATTATAAAGAGCCATTTGTGCTATGGAAATGTTCCATGCACTGTAGGTTAAAGGTTCTCCGTGGAAACATTAAAATTGTGAAATAAAATTGTGAAAACAGAACGATTATTTTAAAGACTGCATGCATAGTACTTTTTTAAAATGTGCATTGATATTGTTCATTGTGATTTATTGTCGACATGAGTGAAAACACATGATTGGAGTAAAGCTCTTACAGTGGAGGTAAACAGGGCCATGCACTTTGAGAGTTTAAAAGCAGAAATGCGAAGCTCGTATTTGTCGTCAAAGCACTTACATGGATTGTTCAGCAGAGTGGAGAGAAACGAAGAGTCGTTACTGATAACGAACTTTCTGAATGGCTGACTGTGTGTCAGCTCAGTGCTACCGTGTGCATTATATCCGTTACCAGCAGCAGTTTGTCAAACACACAGACGCACACACACACAATCGCCCTCGGCTGCATGCCACTCATTATGTAAAGCCATCTTTATCTAGGAGGCAGCTCATAATCTTCTTTGTATGTTTGCACTGGACTGCCATTAGTGGGGATTTGATTTGTATGATGCTCAGAGAAGAGCGATTGGTCATGTGGTCTATGGAACAGACCTCCAGGGATTTTCCAACGGTCGTTTTTTTCAAAAGTGCGGACAGAAATAATGTACACACACCGTTGAAAGTCTCTCTGTTTCTGTTCAGTGTAACTTGTGCGGTTCGTTTCTAAACAGATTATTTTTTTCTGGACTCTAGTACAATCAGTCGTGATTAAAAAAGCCATGAGCTTTTAAAAATATTCACCTTACATTAGCAACATCAAACCTTCATTATAGGATCATGATACCTACAATAACACTGGATTTGAATTGGCATTTTTCGTTTACAATTCCAGTACCACAGCAAAAACTAATATGATTTCAAAAGCTTTAGTTCATTACTGTATCTTTTGGTGTGTGTGTGTGTGTCTTTTACAGGTGGTTGGGGGAAAGATGACAGAGTCTGGGCGACTTTGTGCGTACATCACCAAAGTAAGGAAAGGGAGTTTAGCGGATACAGTTGGGCACCTCAGACCAGGTACATGCTATGTTTCTGTATTTCATATGCTACTGTCTAAAAGTTTGGGGTCAGTAATAATTTATTTAATAAATTTGAAAGAAGTCTGCAGTTATTTAATCAAAATGACAGTAAAATATTAATATTGTGAAATATTATTACAATTTAAAATAACTCTGTTCTATTTTTATTTTAATCATGACAACTCTCTAAATAGTATTAGCATGTTATTGAATATGGCTATGCTAATGTATTTGGTCTTGGCAGACTAGATCTGCTACGCTGCTGCTGCAGAGCAAGTATGGACTAAATACATATTTCAAAATGTAATTTATTCCTGAGATGACAAATCTGAATTTGCAACAGTCATTACTCCAGTCTTCATTGTCATGTGATCCTTCAGAAATCATTCTAATATGCTGATTTGCTGCTCAATAAACATACCTTTGGCGAATAGAAAGTTCATTATAGCTTTTTTTGTAACAATGTAAACGTTTTACTCTTTACTGTCACTTTTGATTAAGTTAATGCATCCTTGATAAATAATGGTATTCATTATTTTTCAAAAAACAAATTTACTGACTTTGAACAGTAGTGTTTGTAGGGCTATTAATCCAAAAGTTTGCTACTGTATTAAATGCAGTAATGAATGTGTAATTACAGATAGTTTGGTAATTGATTTTCTTGTTTCGTAGGTGATCAGGTCCTAGAGTGGAATGGCCGACTTTTACAAGGAGCCACATTTAAAGAAGTTTACAATATCATTTTAGAATCAAAGCCAGAGCCTCAGGTGGAACTAGTGGTCTCTCGACCCATTGGGTAAGGCTTCCTCTACAGTGTTTTTCAGTTTACATGAAATTGGTTTTCATATGAACTTAAAGGGGATGTAATATAACATTAACAAGACATATAACATTAATATAACACATGGAAGATGTAATATAAGTCTTAGGTGTCCCCAGAATGTGTGAAGTTTCAGCTCAAAATTCCCCACAGATCCTTTATTTTACCATGCCCAAAATGCCCCTTTTCGGGTGGATGCAAAAACACGCTGTTTTCGTGTGTGTGTCTTTAAATGCAAATGAGCATTTAATATCTGATATAAATATCTTATTGTTTACAGATGAGAATCGTATTCCGAATCAGTTTGGTTAAAGAAGAATTCTGGAACCAAATGTGTTTCATGACACGAAATAAAAAACAATAAATAACGCCACAGTTTTTCATAGCATTTCCCTTGTCTGCTGCATACATAAATAAATATAGAGTCCTTATTTGCAAAAAAACAAATATTAATTAATTGGCCAAAAAGAGTTACAGATTAGTCTCAGAATAGTGTATGATGAAGTGATTCCTCAAAAGTACTGAAATATTTGTTAATGTAATTGCCAGAGTTAAGTATAATTGATATATATTTGTGCTGTCATTTTGAGGTGTGTTTCTGAATAAACCTCAAAAGCATTTTAGATCAGCAATATTGGTATTGTTCATAAAATTAACATGCTAATGAGCATTGTGGTCCATCTGCCTTAAATTTTGTATGATAAAAGTCTGTTTTCACCTCCTTTATATTAAATGTATCATATCATGAGAAATCCATATTTTCAGATAAAAGATGCAGTTGAAACATACTCTAGTTTTGAAAACTCAAAACTTCTTTCTTAGTTAAAAAAATGAAATATTAAAAATAATTTGCAAAAATGTCTCGGGTTTCGTTTAGTAAATTTCTGACATCGGATCAATAAAGAAAAAGTCATGCAAAATTTTCCCTTTTTTTTCTTTCCATAAGATTATACGTGGACTTCAGGGAACAAATTGTATGGACTCACATTGGCTCACATGGACACAAACAAAACTGCTGCCCTCAGTTAGCCTCCTAATTTTCCTAATTGTAATTGTAAAGAGCGCATGACCAACTGAACTCTCTTTAGATTGTGAGTTTGGGCTGCTGCCAAAAACTTCACATCAAGACTAATGTGGTGCTCAGGGTCATTAAAGCACATGCCATTGATTTCTCTGTGCCACTGTCATTGCAGAGATATCCCCAGGATACCAGAAAGCACACACGCACAACTGGAGTCCAGTGAGTACATTTTCTCAGTCTAGTGTGTATAAATGATGGGATTCTCTGAGACATTAATGAGACATTTTTATAGAGCTTTGAAAGAATCTCTGATTAGTTTTGTGTATTTGTACTTTATATTTCTACTTTACCCTCAATCTCTTCTAAGGTTCAAGTTCATTTGAGTCACAGAAGATGGAGCGTCCCTCCATATCAGTCACGTCTCCCATGAGCCCCGGAATGCTACGGGACGCCCCTCAGTACTTATCGGGACAGCTTACAGTAAGTTCACAATAATCAACTCTTGTGCAGAGGAGTCTGCATTATAGAAACAGTTTAGGTATTTCCCTATGTCAGAAACAGTTTCAATGTGACTATACAGTTTAGGTCTATATGAATTTTGATGAAGAATAGCAATAAAGTTCACTAAAATGTGTGGTTTATAAAACTACATTTTCCAGCATTCTTTGGCATGATTTTGAACAAATACACAGATAAAAAACATCAATTACACAGGTAATTTACATGATTTGTGCTTTAATTTTCTGTACTGTTTTCATCAGGAAGCGAAAAGGGTGAAAAATATATGAAATTGCCCAACTTGTCCATTTTATTCAGACTAAAATCCCTTATTCAGGCCTCATGCAGCCTATTGTGTGTGTAAAAATACCTGACATGCTTGTAGAACCTAGGCTTGCCGCGATAGACGGTGTTGACGGTGTTGACGGTGTTACCGGTTTTAAGCCCCATCACCGGTGACATCACTTTCCCACCGTGACACCGCGATGTCTTGACTTTTTTAAAGTATTCGTTTTTGCTAAAATATTTATTTGAATTAATTAAAAATAATAATGATCAATTATTTAGTTCAGAAGAGAGCATACATTATAATTAAAAACTGAACTGCGCAGTGCGCAGCGTGCCAAGAGCCAGTCACGTCACAGATCAGCAAGCATCAGGATTCCATTTAGCACGTGTGGAGATGAGAACGAGTCAAATTACAGAAAAGCAAGATAATGGCGGAATGTGTAATTTATTTAGGCTTGTTTTATTTTCTTATTCGTTAATAAACGTTTTATGGTTCTTATTTGTTTGGGCCCACAGTTTGACGATTTTCAGCCTATGCATGGGGTTATTTTTTTATTCGTTCGTTATGCTAATAAAAGTTCTGTCTATAAATAAAAGTTTTATTATCAGCGAGCCGAGTTGTTTTTTTTGTCCATTCAAGCAATTGACGCTGAATTGCCAATTGACGCTTATTTCGAAAGTGAAAGTATAACGCGCACGCATTTAAAAGCTATTTAACCCCCCCGCCCCGCCCCCCATGGTGACACCGGGATTACCGGTGTTGTGACACGTCGATTAACCGGTGGGAAATTTTCCTCACCGCGGCAACCCTAGTAGAACCTGACAAACTGGTGTAAAGTGCACAAGCTGCTTGATCTAAGCAATACAAATGAAGTGCAAGTTATTCCCTAGGTAATACTGTTTGATGCTTGACCAAAATGGAAAAGCCATTGGAAAAGTGATGCATGGATGGATGGATGGATGGATGAATGGATAGATAGATAGATAGATAGATGGATGGATGGATGGATGGATGAATGAATGGATAGATAGATGGATGGATGGATGGATGGATGCATGGATGGATGCATGGATGCATGGATGCATGGATGGATGGATGGATGGATGGATGGATGGATGGATGGATGGATGCATGGATGGATGGATGGATGCATGGATGGATGGATGGATGCATGGATGGATGGATGGATGGATGGATGGATGGATGGATGGATGCATGGATGGATGCATGGATGGATGGATGCATGGATGGATGGATGGATGGATGGATGGATGGATGGATGGATGCATGGATGCATGGATGGATGGATGGATGGATGGATGGATGGATGGATGGATGGATGGATGCATGGATGGATGGATGGATGGATAGATAGATAGATAGATAGATAGATAGATAGATAGATAGATAGATAGATAGATAGATAGATAGATATGGGTCAATGCACCTAGTCTCAAAATTAACTGTGCATTAACAAGATCAATACAAAAATGTGTTGTCTCGTATTCTTGTTCTGTATCTCATCGAATTCGATCATTTCTAACATTATATGGTGTGTTTGTGTGTTAAATAACAATCTTGTTACTTTGTATTTTGTTGAGAAGGAGATTCATTGTACTGTAAAAAAGCAGTGTTTCCCATGAAGAGATGCCCATTGAGTCATTTTAAAAGAAAAGACATGACATTTCAGTATGACATGATTTTTCATGGAACTCAAGAAACAATTTAGAGGGTTGAGGGCCACACTTTGGGAAACGCTGCTCTAGAAAACGTACAGGAAATATCCATTCCTAAGATTTAGAAAAAGAATATTCTACTAGAACGAGTCCTGAGCATTAGAGCTCATCATTAATTCCTCCATCTCTGAGGAAGAGATTGCAGTTAATTGCATTATAGTGAAAATAGTCAAAGAAATCAAAATGTTCCAAGGCCGTGTGTTAAAATGTTTGGGTTGAATCTCCTGCTCTGCTTTCTTAGTGTTGCATTAACAACTGGTATTGTCATTTCAGGTTTTAGTTTTATTGCATTTCTCTTTATTGTTTTTCATTCACTTTACTTACCCAGAGCCAAAGCCTTAGTAGAAGAATTGAGCCTTTTAGCCCTAAAGTTCAGGTAATCGTTGCTGTTTACTCTTTAATTCATTGGATAATGCACAGCAGAAAAACAGCTGCATTTCCAGCTTTGTTTAATATCTTAGATTGCACATTTGAAGAGCCCCTTACCTATCATGCCTTCATTGCTGTTGCTGTTTTATGCATATTTTAGGCATAAATCATCTGCATGCAAATAAAATTAGCACAAAAAATATTTTAAGAGACACCTGACTGTTGGCAGACATGGAGCAATGATGTAATGCCTCTAACCCCGTGAGACGTTCACCTGCGCCATTTACCCGGGCAGAGGAGTACTGTGTCTCTTTAAATGTTTTAGTGATGCCGAGTTTGTCGGGACATAAAATTGGATTCTTTTTCCATGTAACATGAAACTGCATTGAATCCTGATACTCATCAATGTACCGTTTTAGAAAGGATCTGATTCAGTGTACTCAATTGTTTTGGAGATTTATTCATATGCTGACTGATTCAAAAAGTGCATTTCACATTTGGAATTATACTAATCATGCTAAACACATTTTTGTTCGGCACTAACACTACTGAAAGTTTCATGTTGCAGCTAAAAGGATATGTTAAAGGTGCTGTAAGCTTTTATACACTGAAAATATCACTGTTACCTGAGAAATATTACTGAAATAGGTGTCCTGAGAAATCATGTCTCTGTGACAGCAGAATTTTTTTTTTTTTTTTTTTGCCGGTCAGAAAACTAGCTAATCAGAAAGTCTATCTTCCTGTCAATCATTTTGACATCGGGCTGGCTGGCATGTTTTTGGACAAAGGGCTATTTCTGTTTCTAAGTCTGCAAGTTTGCAAAATGGATCAAATCTTTTACAGCACCTTTAACAGTCCCTGTTTTACCTGTTTGTTTTCTTCTCCCAAGAACAAATATGTGTGAAATAAGCAAATTGTGTCCATTTGTACCTGAAGAAACATGATGTGAATCATTTTAAAGGGCTCATGACATGGATTTTTTAATAAATATAAATGCGGAAAAATAATGATTTTCAACCTGCATTGAACTCTGTCTGAAATGACCCGTTTTTAAGGGGTGGCACCTTATCAGTAAATGGTCACTGTTATGATTGGCTAACAGCACCCGTAGCAATGCATGTGAGTAAGTGTTTTGCAAACATTATCCATATAAAACCGTCATGACAAAGCATTATGAAACGCTCCGGGACGCCATTAAAAATAAACCATCCACTTGTTTCTGACTCTGGGGTCCTTCTGAAGTCTGTACAGAGATGCAAATTTGCATCAAAACAAACGTTCTTTCACTCTTCCATTTATACTGTTGTCGACAGACTCAAGTGCGTGGAGGACGTCAGAAACTGAACACACATCTGTATACTGTATCCAGTGTATCCAGAGGGCCAGTGATTATAATGGGTTCTATAAGCTTTTGATGCGACTCTTACATCCAGTGTAGGCAAATATCAGCCGATAAGCGACTGAACGCCAGTGGGCGGGGCCTATGGTGCGATGATGTATATCTATTCGTCGATGTCTTGCTCTGGAGGCAGTCATATGCAAATATATTTGCCTGTGTGACGTCATATATCCCACCGTATCAAAACGAGCCGTTTTTAGAGCTTGATTAAATAAATACTTTGTTTATAATGAGGAGGATGTTTTAAGCTCTGAAACTTGCAGGATGATTTAATGAAACAAAGACCTCTTATATGACAAAAGATCAAGGAAATTTTAATTTCTCATGTCATGATCCCTTTAATGTTTGTAGCAAAAATCAGGGCATAAAAAATAATGCATTGCTGTTAATGTTAACATTATGCTTATAGCTTTAAACATTTCCAACGTTAGGACATTTTGGACAACATTAGCGTCCTTAATGTACAGCAACAGCTGGTTCTGTTGGGGATTGTGTAATGGTACAATTTGTTTGACCCAGCTCTCCTTGTAACACATTGGCTTGTTCTTTTACATACAATGCACAACGCCCTTCATTGCATGTTTTACACTGTGGCCTGAGATATTTATAGCTACAGAATATACTTTACAGGCAGTGTTTGTATTGGAGTTTTTTTTTCCTTTTACTATAAGCAAGTATGGGCTCTGGCTTAAAAGATCTAGTGTTGTATTTGTTATGTTGGTGTTGTTTCTGTGTATGTCTGACTTCTAAGTATTTTTCCGTCACATCCATACTTGTCTGAGTACTTGGTCTGTCATGCATCTCAGCATGTGTAGTACAATAACAGGATGCATATACAAACGATCAATCATCTTGTTTAAACGAAGCATGTGATGATGTGAAGCCTGAGAACACAAGTCCCTCTTCATCTCAAGCAGGCTCTGGTGTTTGTCCCCCTACAGGTCAAACTTTGGTATGACAAAGTCGGCCATCAGCTTATCGTCACCATACTGGGCGCTAAGGACCTGCCTTCAAGGGAGGACGGCCGACCACTCAATCCTTATGTGAAGATCTACTTCCTCCCTGACAGAAGGTGAGATTGGGGCAGTTACTTTTATGCCAATTACACTCACTGTGCAAAAAAAAGTATTTTCATCACATATTTCATTATGGCTATGTTCAGAATGGCATACTACCATACTAATCACACTATTTATGCTGTATGCAATATGTATATTGTGCACGCGGTATGCAAAGTTTCTGTATGCGTGATCTACTACATATGGCAAAAATATGCAGTATGCAAAGCACTGACGTACGGAGATATTTCTTTTTATTTTAGTTTTTATTTATTTACAGTTAGTAATTTAGTGCTTTCAGCTTACAGTATTTCAGTTAGTTGTCAAAGCAACATTGTTTTTCTAAGTTTTTCATGTATTTTATTTTATTTCAGCTTTTTCTTAATTAATAAAAATTAGGGCTGTCAAACGGTTAATCGCAATTAATCGCATCCAAAATAAAAGTTTGTGTTTACATACTATATGTGTGTGTACTGTGTGTAATTATTTTTAATACATAAATACCCACACATGCATGTGTATTTAAGAAATATTTGCATGTATATACTGTATATAGACTGAATATAGCCTATGTATATTTTATATAAATACAAACATTTTATATATAAATAACATATTTTTCTTAAATATATACATGTGTGCATTTATATACAAAATAATTATACACAGTACACACACATATTTTATGTAAACACAAACTTTTATTTTGGATGCGATTAATCGTTTGACAGCCCTAATAATTTTTTTTTTTTATAGTCAACACTAATAACCCTGTTTAATACTATATCCCACAATGCAATGCGATTGACTTGAAGAAGTAACAACATTACTTTTTTACTCATCATATTATTGTAATGCCAGAATTTTATAAGAAATTGGATCAAAAATGCTGTCAAAAATAACCATATTGAATTCTTAGATAAAGACTGAATGCGACTTAATGAATTAAGCATTCAACATGGTGTGGTGATGCGAGAACAATGTTGCATACTGCTGTTTGTATGTTTATTTTTGCATGACATGTCTTATTTCAGAGATTTTGTGTATACTATCCAGTAATCACAGTATTCCATTCTGAACACAGCCTGTGAGCAGATCTGCCGTGTTCTGCTTGACATTCCCACTATATACCCTGTTCTTCATAGTTGATTTCAGTGATTGTTCCTGGGTTCTTTTACCATGATGGTAAATAAAAACAGTTTGAATAATTGTTTCTCCAGTGACAAAAGCAAAAGAAGAACAAAAACGGTAAAGAAATCACTAGAGCCCAAATGGAACCAGACCTTTATGTACTCTCCCGTCCACCGGCGGGAGTTCAGGGAACGCATGCTGGAGATCACGCTGTGGGACCAGGCCCGGGTGAGAGAGGAGGAGAGTGAGTTCTTGGGAGAGGTAAGGACAAGATGGTCTCAAATATTCAGAGGTTGAGGGTTCCTCTACCAATGTATTTTCTTTTTTTTGTGCCATTTAGTGGCTGTAAAGCTGAAATTGGTCTTACAATAGTAGAACTGACTAGTGACCATTTAGATCACAAAATAGTTTGTATAAAGAACAACAATAGTAATCATCATAATAACAATTTTTATCAAAATTTTATTTTTTAATGCATATTATGTGTTATTGATGTAGTCTAAGGATCATTTAATAATGAATCTAAAATAATTAATAATAGCAATTAAAAACAATTCTGCATAATGGTAATCAGCAATGCTGGGGTAACACATTACATTATGTAATCAGATTACTTTTGATGTTACTTTTTGTAAAGTAACTCATTACTTTTCAGTTTAATTAATTTACTTATACACTGCATTACTGCATTAAAATTTGCACTCTTCTCCATAACATAGTCACTTACACTTGCCGGAATAGGCCAAAAGTGACAAAACACATTACTTGTACAGTACAGTAGGTAATATAAGCCATAATGTTGAGAGACCTTTTGCAAAGTTGTTGTTAGTTGTTAAACAAACCATCTCAAATTTAGAGATTCATTGACATGCATTGGAATGAACTCGGATATGTATGTATGCATGTGAATGTGACACAAATGTTTGTGTAGATCCTCATAGAGCTGGAAACAGCATTGCTGGACGATGAGCCGCACTGGTATAAGCTGCAAACGCATGACGTCTCATCGGTACCCCTGCCCAAGAGCTCCCCCTGCCTTCAGAGACGAGCACTGCACGGAGACAGTCCCACACGCAGACTGCAGAGTACGTCTCTTTCTCTCATATATGCACACAGAAAAACTTTCTGCTCTTATATATTACATATGCTGCATAGTAGATGATTTTCATTACAGATTATATAGCTTTTTAGCATTTTTTATGTATGTATCATGTGGATTTCCTCTCTCAGAGCAGTTTCTAAACGTCTTTTCTAAAGTCCTTGGCTGTAAATGTACTCTATACAAGGATGCAAGCACACATTCTTGATAGAATTGCCTTTAAATGTCTGTCATTAAACTGGAGATGTTATTTGGCCAATATATGGAACATTCACAATATGTATTTCTGCTAAGAAATTTCGGTAACGCTTCCTTTTACAGTCCTTTTACCCATGTACATACTATGTACTTATTATAGTAATTACAATTACTGGGTAATAACTAGGTACTAACCCTGAACCTACCCCTAACCCATGTACTTACCTTATGTTAGCCAGTACTTTCTAGATAAGTACACTGTAAGTACACGCAAGTACTGTACTGTAAAAGGAAGCGTTACCGAAATATAAAACTAAGCCACAATGCAAGTATCGTATTCTTATTGTTTTTTTTTTTTTGTTTTTTTTTGGCCATAAGTTTTCCTAAAGACCATGTTATTCGTTTATTAGTTTTTCTGAACTAGTATGACAGAAAGGTTTTGAGGAGTATATATGATTTAAGAACTTCAAACTGCAAAAACATTGAAAAACCTTTTTCACAATGAAAAAATGTTAAAGGGATTGTTCACCCAAAAATACAAATTCTATCATTATTTATTCACCCTCAAGTTGTTCTTAACCTGTTTGAGTTTCTTTCTTTTGTTGAACACACCAGAAACTGTTTGGTTACTGACATTTTTCAAAATATCTTTTAAGTCAGTGGCGATCAGCTACATCTTTCATTTTATTTTCATTTTTGGGTGAACTATCCCTTTAAATAAATTTTTTTTGTGTATATACATACTTGCATAAAGTAAGTTTTGGGTCTTAGACCACACATATTCATAAGTACGAAGCTCCTAAAGGGACATGGTGAAGGAAAAAAAAAATGAGATGGGAGGAGAAACAATTTGCCAATGCTTATACGTTCTCTCGCAAATGTTTTGCATTCCCTCGAGAAAATTTTACATTTGCTCGCAAAATGTTTGCGTTCCCCCGAGAAACTTTGCATCCGCTCGCAAAGAACACAGAAGTTTTGCAAGCGAATGCAAGGTTTCTTGGGGGAACACAAAATTGCGTTCGAAGCATCGAAATATATTTTTTCCCTCCCATCTCATATTTCTTCCATCACCACGTCCCTTTAAGGGCTCCATACACAAGCGCTCGGTGATCTGAGCTGAAATCTGAAAGATTACTGCTGTTGGTATGAGCGTTTGTGTCCTGCATTCATTGTTTTTTTTTTATTTTGACCTGGTTATTTCTGCAGCCAAAGGCCCGTATGTGTACAGCACAGGTAATGACCGCTGCATGCTCAGGCTGATCCTCTGGGTTTATCCGTGTGTTTTTATACTGGATCCACCCTGCTGTCCCTCTTAATCCTGTGAAGAATGAAACGCATCACGCAGAACGAAGTGGACCATCTCCCCACACCATCACATTTTTCCATAGTGATTCTCCCCAGTGCTCTGACCTCTTCATACACACACTATAGTGAACACAGGCTTCTGTCTGCTTTTACTATGACTTTTAGAAGGGCTGGATGGTATGACTAAAATTCAGCAAAAATAATTGTTTATACACTAATTCAAAGGTTTGGGGTTGGTAAGATTTTTGTATGTTTTTAAAAGAAGTCTCACCAAGGCTGCATTTTATTGATCAAAAATTCTGTAAAAACAGTATTATTGTGAAACATTATTAGAATCTAAAATAATTAGTCTATTTTAATATATTTTAAAATGTAATTTATTCCTGTGATGCAAAACTGAATTTTAATCATCATTACTCCAGTCTTCAGTGTCACATGATCCTTCAGAAATCATTCTAATATGCTGATTTGCTGCTCAAGAATAATTTTTTTATTATCGATGTTGAAAACAGTTGTGCTGCTTCATATTTTTTTTTTTTTTTTGCGGAAATCATGATACGTTCTTTTTTGAGGATTTTTTGATAAATAGAAAGTTCAAAAGAAAAAGAAGAAATCTTTTTTTTAACAATGTAAAAGTCTTTACTGTCACTTTTGATCAATTTAATTGATTCTTGCTGAATTAAAGTATTATTAAAAAAAACCACTAACCCCAAACTTTTGAACTGTGCGTATTAATTAGTCATACTGTATGTACATTTAATTTTTTTTAATCTCACAGCTATTTCTTTCTTTTTAAACTTTATCTCATAATTACATTGAGTATAAATAAACAGGCTTCCATAGAAAAAAACACAACTAAAATTATAAAAATGATTATTCAGCCAGATTCTAATTGGATGAGCCACATTCAAAGCTGTTGTAAAAAGTGTGACCATACACAACATGTCCCGTCTCTATTTTTACATTATTTCATATTCTGTTTGTCCCGTGGTAATATATTCACAGTAAAGCAAACACTCTACTGGTTATAATAATAATAATAATAATTCATTACATTTATTTATCTATATACGTATATGGTTAACACATTTATATAATTCTGTGGTCATTTCCATCATACAACCCAGGCCTATCTGGTCGTTTCATTTCTTCCTCCCTTTATAGTTACTAGTTCTGTATAGCTGTGATAAATAATACATCTCTAAAAAAGTTGTATTTTGTGTATCTCGCCTGTGTGTGAAAAGTCTGTTTCTTTTCTTTTAAGAGCGACTTTTCTTGTTTGTTTGTTTGTTTGTTTGTTGTTGTGTGGTTGTGTACTTACAGCACCTGTATTGAACCATTCAAAGAGACAGAAGCAAAGAAAAATCATCGCATATCACATTCATACCAGTTATTTTCTCTTTATTTTAAGCATTTAGCTAACTGCTCTGAAAAGTGTCACCAAAACAAGTGTCTTTTTAACATATTTCAGCATAAGACATCCCTTACAAAGATTTACAATGGCAACCATCAACTTCTGACTGCATAAGAAAACTCTCACAAACTATTCGAAACCCTAACAAAACAGCAAGACACAACGGGTCGCGGGAATACATCATGCGATTCTTTTTTAAATTTGCGAATCTCTTTTGACACTCGAGAGCTTGATTTAGCGATTTAAAGAGAGACTGATTTATAGACCCGAGAGAGGAAGACTGGCTTGTGAAAGAGTGAAGGAAAAGAGAGCAGGTTTATTGTGTTAAAGCACACGGGTCTGTTTGGTGTGCTGTAGTTCTGCGAACGGCAGATTAGCTTTCATTCTCCATCTGAACTGAGTGATGGAGCGATCGCTTCAGAGTGTCAAACTCGGCGAACGTCAGCGCTATGGGCTGAGGGACGGCGTTCGGCTCGGTTTATTCCTCATGACTGAAGCAAAGAGAGAACGAGATCCATTTTCTCACGTAACACAAAGCTCAGGCTGCCTCGCTCTTGTTTTGTGGATTTGGAGGAGAGAGAGAGAGATATCTGACTGACATGTTCAGTTATCTGCAAGAGGTCTGAAATAGACAGGTATTTTGAGTGCGGCTCTTTTACCTCTTGATATGAACGTCACAGAGGAAGATGAATGAACAGCCGTGTTTGTCAGTTCTGTTCCGAAACTTAGTGCGCTGCTGCCTAGACAGTGTTTGAGGAATACTATAGTGATGTTTCTGTTAGCTGAAACTATTACAAATCATAAAATCAAGCTGAAAGAAAATGAAATATTGCTATAATAAAATAACAACAAACTGAAATTAGAAATCTTGCCTTGGCAACTAACTCTATCTATCTATCTATCTATCTATCTATCTATCTATCTATCTATCTATCTATCTATCTATCTATCTATCTATCTATCTATCTATCTATCTATCTATCTGTCGATTCATAAGCCTGTCTGTGTCTATCTATATGTCTGTCTATATATCTATATGTCTGTCTATATATCTATATGTCTGTCTATATATCTATATGTCTATATGTCTATCTATCTATCTATCTATCTATCTATCTATCTATCTATCTATCTATCTATCTATCTATCTATCTGTCTGTCTGTCTGTCTGTCTGTCTGTCTATCTTTCTATCTATATGTGTGTCTATCTATCTATCTATATATATGTCTGTCTATCTATCTATCTGTCTGTGTCTATGTACTGTATCTGTCTGTCTAGATTCATAAGCTTGTCTGTCTATCTATCTATCTATCTATATCAGCAAGCAAACGTAGGAGATTAAGGATCAGAGCAAGTATATATGTTTATAGAAAGGATCCTCACATTACACCTCACTGCTTGCTGCAGAATCCACATTCTCATAGAACAGCTACATCACATGATCCAGGCTCGGTACAGACCGTACTAACACTTGTCTGTCTGTGTCTCTGTCTTTCTCCTGTAGGGTCTCAGAGGATCAGTGACAGTGAGTTCTCAGACTATGACGGTGAAGATGGTGTTGGCGTTGTGTCAGGTAAGATGTTAGCAGGAACACAGTGAAAATGACACCATCTGATGGAGGTGAAGAAGACATTTACTGCTAAATTCGTTCAATATGAAGTCACTCTTTGCTCTTGAAGGCACACACTCTCACAGAACCATATTTATTTCCAAATGATAATAACTGGACATTACTCGCATGCAATGTAATGAGGTCATTTGAAAAATAATGTAGCATACTGTTTAAAAACGTTGCATAATGCATACTGTTTTACTTATCACTTACTGAATACTGTGCAGTATTCACCATATACTATTGACTTTTTTTTTTTAAATATGCCACTGCTTGCTCTATACCATATATAGTATAAACTGTATACTGCATGCATACTACTATATATGTAGCATACTACTGTTTGAAATATTGCATAATGCATACTCCTACACTACACACTACTTGCTGAATGCTTCAATAAACTAAGTAAGAGATGTGGGGCACATATTGCACACAAAAAGGTTAATGTCCTGCTATGCACAGTATGCTATATACAGTATATGTTATAGGTGTCTTCACCACTTTTCAACCTAATACTGGTGCAAAAAATGTTCATCTCAGATGGGAAAGGAAAGTCTAAATAGGCTGGAAACACACACATCCACACACCCTTTTTAAAATTCCAGTCGTGCTCTTTGTGAGAGAGGGAAACCCTCTCTCAGTCTCTCTCTCTCTCATTGATTTTGGCTCTGTCTCCGGGCCGGTTGTAAAGTGCTGATGCAGTGCTTTCCGCCGGGAGAAGATGATTAACATTCAGAGGAATTATAGATCGCTGCTTTCCCTTCATGCGCTCTGTGCAGCTGTAGTTGTTTTGTGGCCCCTGTGTTTAGCAGCCGTTCATTTATTGCAGCATGATGCACTGGTGCCGATGCAGTCTCTGCGCTGGAGCACACAGAGGTCACATTCAGAATGAGGTTGTGCATATGTGTGTGTGTGTGTTTCAGAACAGACAGACCAAACTAATGTTGCTTGTACTGTAATAGATACTATAGCTCTGTAGCTGCCTGATTAGACAACATTATAGGTGATATTACAGAAGGTGATTAATACCTTTTAAAACTTTTACTTTATATATATTTTTCAGCAAGGATGCTTCAAACTGACCATAAAAACATTTATAATGTTACAATATTTTTTGTACATACTGTATATTTAAAAAAAAAAAAAAAGTTATTTTGAACTACAAAAGTGTAAAGCAGCATAACTGTTTTCAACATTGTTAATAATAATAATGTTTCGTGATCAGCAAATCAGCATATTAGAATGATTTCTGAATGATCACGTGACACAAGATTGGAGTAATAATGATGCTGAAAATACAGCTTTGACATCACAGTAATGTTACTTTTTAAAATGTATTAAAATTGAATTTTTTTAAATAGTTTAATTTAAAACCGTTATTTGAAATTTATTTCAACATATTACTGTATTAGTCTTGATGAGCATAAGAAATGTTGTTTCAAAAACATAAAAAAATATCTTACTGACCGGGCAGCATCGAAAATCTCCTTCGTTGATAAAGCAAGACCAAAATGTTAAATAAAAGCACTTATGTTTAATTATTATAATTATTTAATAACTGATAAAATTGATAAAAAATTACTATTTTACCCAACTTTTGTGGATGCTACATATTTAGTGGAGTATTACACCATTAGCAACATCAAACTCTATTAGAATCAATTGTGAGTTCCTAGTAAAAAGTAAAAAAAATAAGTCGTCAGAAAGACAAAATATCCCTCCTCAAACTTCTCTTTGATACATTGTTCTACCTTCAGCCTGTTTTAATGTGCGATACAGTCAGTTGAACATCAATCTTTTGTAATCATGCGAGGCACTGACCTTAGCGTGGCCACACTGAATGCTGGGTAATGAAATGCCATCAGGCTGAGTGGGCTGACAGCTCTTGCATGAGGAAAAAGTCATTATTCTGGTTTTGGTTGTGAAAGCCGTTTTCTGATTTAATGGGAGTTAAGTTCAATCATGGCTGGCCTGGAACATATTGCCTTTAAAAAGCAACTTTTACAGCAATTTAAGAACCAGTTATTGCAGAAACACACATAAGCATACCATATATAATCTAAAACAGACTGTGTTAAATCCAAAAATCCAACCCGATTAAACATTTTTGCATGAAGGAATATACTTATTAAATTGCTATTATTAAACGGTTTAGCAGTTTTGCAATAATACATGTAGTAAAAATCTTTGTTGCCACAGATGATTAATTCAGTAATTCTTTCCTTTGTTACAGACTATAGGAACGGCAGGGACCTCCAGAGCTCCACCCTCTCTGTGCCTGAGCAGGTCTTATCGTCCAATCATTGCTCTCGGTCAGCCGACATCAACCGGGCGAGGTCACGGTCTCCCAGCATGCCCCCTTCTCAGAGGTAAGACACATCTCTCTCTCTTAACCTTTTCTCTTCATAAGCATCTGAACTGTGGTTGAAGGGTTTTGATGTTTTGAAGGGTTTCAGTGTGTCAGTGTTACTGAATCAATATCAAGGATCATGCACCTCTCAAACTTTGTATATTCTATAATATTTATGTTTAGTAAAAAATGTTATTTAGGGTTTTCTAGTAAGCAAGCAAGCATTGTCATTAATTATTAATATTCATAATATTTATGTTTTGTAAAAGGTTAATCAATCTATGGAAGCTTGTTTCCAAGTATTTATTTACTTAATTACTTATGTTTAGTAAAATGTTATTGAGGGTTTCTAGTAAGCAAGCATTGGCAAATTGGCATAGTAATAGAAATATACACTCACCGGCCGCTTTATTAGGTACACCTTGCTAGAACCGGGTTGGACCCCTTTTGCCTTCAGAAATGCCTTAATTCTTCGTGGCATAAATTCAACAAGGTCCTGGAAACATTCCTCAGAGATTTTTAGTTCATATTGACATGATAGCATCACACAGTTGCTGCAGATTTGGCGGCTGCTCATCCATGATGTGAATCTCCCGTTCCACCACATCTCAAAGCTGCTCTATTGCAGAGATCTGGTGACTGGACGCCATATGAGTTTAGAGAACTCAGTCATGTTCAAGAAACCAGTTTGAGATGATTTAAGCATTGTGACATTGTTCGTTATCCTGCTGGAAGTAGTCATCAGAAGACGGGTCCACTGTGGTCATAAAGGGATGGACGTGGTCAGCAACAATACTCAAGTAGGCTGTGGCGATGCTCAGTTGGTACTAAGAGGCCCAAAGTGAGCCAAGAAAACATCCTCCAGCCCATTACACCAGCAGCAGCTTAAACTGTTGATAAAGGCAGGATAGATCCATGCTTTCATGTTGTTTACACCAAATTCTGACCCAACCATCTGAATGTCGCAGCAGAAATCGAGACTCATCAGACCAGGCAATGTTTTTCCAATCTTCTATTGTGCAATTTCGGTGAGCCCGTGCGAATTGCTTCAGTTTCCTGTACTTAGCTGACAGGAGTGGCACATGTTGTGTGTTCAGAGATGCTCTTCTGCTTCACTTGTTGCATTCTCTGTAAACCCTAGAGATGGTTGTGTGTGAAAATCCCAGTAGATCAGCAGTTTCTGAAATACTCAGACCAGCCCGTCTGGCACCAACAACCATGCCACGTTGAAAGTCACTTAAATCACCTTTCTTCCCCATTCTGATGCTCAGCTTGAACTTCAGCAGATCTTCTTGATCATCTCTACATGCCTAAATGCATTGATTTGCTGTCAAGTGATTGGCTGATTAAATGCTTTAACAAGCAGTTGAACAGGTGTACCTAATAAAGTGGACGGTGAGTAGTCGTTTTTCCCTGAAGTGCACTTATAATGTAACCTATTAATAATAATATCAGACTATTCATAATAACAACAATGATTTTTTTAATACAGCTGAGTATCAGTATAGTGCAAGAAAATCCTGTTGGCCCTTTTAATTACACTGTTAAAATGATCTGATGCAGTTGGGCGTGTGAGTGTTGGTGTCATTGAACAGTAACCACATTTCTTCCTCATGAAGAGTTTGGGTTCATCCCACCATCATCAGCTACAAAATAAACATGATCCCCTCTCTTCCCTGAAATCTTCCCATCTCTCTTCTGAAATTCCATCTATATTCTCTCCATCTGCCTGCAGTCATTTTCTCACCTTACCTCGAACCCGACACAGTCAGCCTCATGACAGTCAGCTGAAGGAACTCAGGTAGAGCGACATCCGTCCTCATTACTCTCCCTGCTAGAAGCCCTCACTAACACATCAGGGTTTCTCAAACCTCTCAACTTTAACAGATCCAGGTTTTCACTACAGCACTTTCATAATCATGACATAAGATGCCACCAGTTTGATACTGATTTGTTGTTTAGTTGAAAACCTGCATTCTTGAGGGTCTCTGACATTGAGAAACCTTAAAGCTAACAACCTCATGTTGACATTTTGACACTGACTGCATATGTCCTGGTATTAATACAAATACAAGATTCCTAAAGGTGCACTAAATATTTTTTTTGTAGTTTGTTTCTGTTGTGGATGCAGCATCCACCCATAATGTTTTAATAATATTAATTAGTTTAATATTTATTAGTATTTATTCATATTAAATAGTTTAATAATAATATTTATTAGTTTTGCTTTAGTAGATTACTAAGCCAATGCTGTGATGCTCTAATAAGCATGAACTTACAAATATTCAGCAAAATGCTTTTTTTCATGAATTGTTAGTGCTTTGTTTTCAATCAATACTTTTCAGTGTTGAATGAATTATATTTGTAATTGAATATAAATGACTGTAGCTTAAAGAACAGAAATAAACAAAGTGTTTATTTCAGAAATAATGTACTTAAAGCTATACAAATATTTAAGTAAAACATTTAAAAACCAACTTAAATTTCATTATTAGTATTTTAATTATCGAATATTATAATCAAATATAAATTTAATCAATTTTTAAAATAAATTATTTAAATGTTATTTAAAATAAAAATAATTTTAAAGCAGTTATTATAATGCATTGTAATCATTTTAGGCGTAATTTTGTATATATTTGAAAAAATGACTGTACATCAATTTTATCAGTTCACTGGTGATTTATTAATGTCAACCTGAGGTTTAAAGTCTAAAAAACTAGGAAACACTCTGAAAAACGTCCTGGTTGCGTATGCAACCCACCGTTCCCTGAAGGAGGGAACGGAGGACGTAGTCGACGTCGACTGAATGGGGATCACCGTTCAGTCGACGTCGACTACGTCTGACATTCTCGACTGAAAGGGAACATGCTGAAGGAAGAGCACATGTATTTCCTCATCCCTCTGTCCTATTGTGCACCATCCCTGCAAATGTATATATTTCCCAAGAAAGCTTGGACAATATATACACCATTATACCTAACAAGCTTCTCTTTGTAAGAATGGTGAGCTACTGTATGCCTTTGAATCATTCCTAAAGCATCGTCATCATTTTCTCATAAGGTCATCATAAAGAATCTGAGCACTTATTTTTGCTGCTAGCTCAGGTTTTTGTTTTAATAATCAGTGACGAATGAGGTAAAATGGACATAAATACAGTACTTCACTGCTTTGAGTGCTACACATCGATGTGTGTTTGTCTATAATCTCTAACTTGGTGTTTTGTGTAAAAAGTTGTCTAGCAGATGTTAATCTCTAGTAATGTGCATTAATCTGTAATGTTTTTATTATTTACTTTTATCACTTTAAAAAATGTTTAAACCCTGATGGAGATAAGATAAGATAAGAAAATGTTTATTGTCTGGCACAAGTGACAGAAATTTGTCTTTGACAAAACCAGCTCAGATAACATAAAAACACATACAAAAACATGGATACACAAGACAATTTAGCCACATTATTAGCTGTACAGACATGTGCAAAATACAAAAATGTGATGTGTTCTATCTATGGTTGTTCAGTATATAATGGCTGTGGAAATGAAAGATTTTTTTTATATGTTTTTCCTTGCAAGTGGGTTAGTTCACCCAAAAATGAAAATGATGTCATTAATGACTCGCCCTCATGTCGTTCCAAGCCCGTAAGACCTCCGTTCATCTTCGGAACACAGTTTAAGATATTTTAGATCAGGGATAGGCAACGTGGATCCTGGAGTGCCACTGTCCTGCAGAGTTTAGCTCCAACCCTAATCAAACACACCTGAGCAAGCTAATCAATGTCTTCAGGATTACTAGTGTTAAAGGCGGGCGAGTTTATATCAGGGTTGGAGCTAAACTCTGCTGGACAGCGACACTCCAGGATCGACGTTGCCTATCCCTGTTTTAGATTTAGTCCGAGAGCTTTCTGTCCCTCCATTGAAAATGTATGTACAGTATACTCACTGTCTTTGTAAAGGAAATAAAGACATCATCAAAGTAGTCCATGTGACATCAGTGGGTTAGTTAGAATGTTTTGAAGCATTGAAAATACATTTTGGTCCAAAAATAACAAAAACTACGACTTTATTCAGCATTGTATTGTCTTTCGGTTCTGTTGTGGATCCGAGTTCACGAGTCCGCAGTGACGCTGCTGACGTAAGACGCTGCTGACGTGTTATCTGGTGCGTCCGTGTATTCGAGTTCAAATAAATATGGCTGGGCAAAGAAATGCAAGTCTTCCTCTGTGTGGAAATCCTTAGACATGTTTGCGAAGATTGTTTTGTTTACAGCGTGCGTCTCCCTCAGACTGTGAACGAAGCTCGGGCGCACCAGACACACGTCAGCAGCGTCTTACGTCAGCAGCGGCACTGAAGCGGATCCACAACAGAACCAGAACACACACACACACACACACACACCAGACACACGTCAGCAGCGTCTTACGCCTGCAGCGTCACTGAACGCGGATCCACAACAGAACCAGAATACACACACACACACACACACACCAGACACACGTCAGCAGCGTCTTACGTCAGCAGCGGCACTGAAGCGGATCCACAACAGAACCAGAACACACACACACACACACACCAGACACACGTCAGCAGCGTCTTACGCCAGCAGCGTCACTGAACGCGGATCCACAACAGAACCAGAATACACACACACACACACACACCAGACACACGTCAGCAGCGTCTTACGTCAGCAGCGGCACTGAAGCGGATCCACAACAGAACCGGAAGACAATACAATGCTGAATAAAGTAGTTTTTGTCGTAGTTTTTGTTATTTTTGGACCAAAATGTATTTTCGATGCTTCAAAACATTCTAACTAACCCACTGATGTCACATGGACTACTTTGATGATGTCTTTATTTCCTTTCTGGACAAGGACAGTATACCGTACATACATTTTCAATGGAGGGACAGAAAGCTCTCGGACTAAATCTAAAATATCTTAAACTGTGTTCCGAAGATGAACGGAGGTCTTACGGGCTTCGAACGACATGAGGGTGAGTCATTAATGACATAATTTTCATTTTTGGGTGAACTAACCCTTTAAGGGGGTGTGTGGGCTCCTGTGTGATTGTAGTGGCTTTCCTCAATACTGACCGGGTATGAAGTTCTGTTAAGGGATTTTGAGGGGAGCCTATTATTATTCGTGCAAGTTTGGTTTTGTGCTTGACGGTGAGGGCATTATACCAGGCTGAGATATTGAAAGTGAGTATGGATTCAATGAGTGACCGGTAGACCCTAGTTAAAATGTCCTTGCTCACACTAAAATCTCTAAGTTTCCTCACCAGGTTCCTGGGCTTTCTTATATACAGTGTCTGCGTGCTGTGAAAAAGACAGAGATGTGTCCATCTCTGTCCCAAGGTATTTAAAAAAAATTGACTTGTTCAACTGGCTGACCATTGATGCTGAGGGGTTGAAACATTTGCTGTGTATTTTTGGTTTCCCTGCTCTGACAGCACAACTCCTTGGTTTTATCGATGTTAAACTCCAGGGAAATTTCTTGGAATGTTGTGACCAGATTATTAACTGTCTGATGGTAATCAGACAGTGCCTTAGTATCAGACAAGTGGGCTACTAAGGCCATATGATTCATCAGCACACTTAAACAGAAACATTCCATCCCTGTTACAGGATATATTGTTTGTGTAAACAGAGAAAAGAGCAGGAGATAAAACACATCCTTGGGGGAGGCCAGTGTTTAAAAGATGTTTCCTAGAATTAAACCTGTTCACACGCTCCTGTTGTGGTCTGTCCTGTAAGAAGTTCTTAATCCATAAAATCAGTTTTGGATGGACCTGAAGCTCGACTAGATGTTGCAGAAGTGTGTATATGTGTACAGTATTAAAAGCAGAGGAAAGGTCCATAAATAAAATCCTTGTGTGGGTGTGTAATGAATCCAGCTGTCTGGTCACAGTGTCCAAGAGAGTTAGAGTTGCATCCTCCACTCCACGTTTAGCTTTATAAGCGAACTGGAATGGGTCCAGTCTTCCTGTCACAGAGCTGGAGAGGTGGTTACCCACCACTCTTTCCATACATTTGCAGAGTAGCAACGTCAGGGCAAGTGTGTTTAATGCAGAGTCTGTGAGGGTTTATGTGAGTCAGTTCCAAATATCTGTGTCTTTTTGGCAGCCGTGGCAATAGTGTGTGTCCCATCAATCTGCGGGCGGTGGTCAGGTTACCTTGTCCTGCTGGGACGACCCGTCATAGAGGCGTACAGTGACATGGAGGGGTACCGGTGCTGCAGTTTTTTGGGTCAGCCATTTATGGCCTGTCTAAAATGTCGACAGCCTTTTTGTTTCAAGTTGAAGACATTATATGGGATGATATCCAACACCGAGAGCAACCCTGCTGCCCTGTCATGAGCTGGGCCCGTTTCACTACCGAATAACCCCACGTCTAGTGCGAAGTCTTCATATTGGCTACTGGTTTTGCCGTATTTTTTTTAAATTACGTTTATTTTCTTAACCCATTTGCAAATAACATTTTCTCGTTCAAAGCATAAGTCTCACTAAATTTAGGGACGTTTGTGTCTAAACTAGTGCTGTCAAATCGATTAATCATATCTAACATAAAAGTTTATATATACACACACACACACACACATATTTATATATTATACATACAAACTTTTATGTTAGATGTGATTAATTGCGATTAATCGATTTGACAGCACTAGTTTAAACCAAGAAATAATTTTTCCAAGAACAGTGAAGACGTCGCATTGTTGTTGCATACAGTAGTAAACCGCGAACACACAATCTTAAACAAAGTGATCTTAAAGTATGCTGTGACCATTTTTACGTTTTGTAGTTCTTTGCTTTGACCTTTCGATATATTAGAGTAATGATATGCAAATAATTTTAGCAAGTGTTGTAATGCAAATAATATATTTCTTCACCTTAAAAAAATCCCAAAGCCATTTCCTTATTCTCTTTCATTTAGGGATAGAAATCATAAGGAATTTAAGGATTGCACAAGTTAATTAGTCTTAAGAATTTGCATAAAACTAAAACACAAATTTATTTTTATTCAGTTTTTTTTTTACTCATTTCAAGCTGTCTGTCACTTTAAAATGTTTAATTTGAGTACTTTTTAAAATAAATCTATTTTTTATTATTATTTGTATATTAACATTTCTTATTAAACAGCCAGTGTAGTCACTGCATTTATTTCAGTAATTATTTATTAATATATTAATCCATGATCTGATGCTGGGCAACTTTTCATGCACTACACGTGTCTCTGTGTTGTTTTGTGCATTATTGTATATTATACAGTGTTAAAAGTGGTGTTGTTTTTTTAAAGCAGTGTTGGTTCCAGAAATATTTTTCCCATTCATTTTCTCCATAGGGATTTTTTTTTTTTTTTAATGAAATTATTTGCACCTTATCTCTAAAAAAAAAATGTTTTCTCTCTGGATAAAATGGATGGGATTTTTTCTTTTTTCACTAAAAATTTGGGAATAATCTGAGAACACTCTTTCCTTCCACAGTTTTAATTTGTAATAGTTAATGTATCTTTCAGTCTTATAAACTCTGCAACAAAACCAAATGAAAAGTTTATTACATCCAGCATAGAACTGTTGAACTAGACTCTTACATTTGTTGCTTCCAAAGTGCCAAAGATCGACACAGCTTAACCATGGACCTGTAAGAGTCTCAGCGCTCCATCAGCCTGACACAACCGACCTGTCCCACACTAAACACCGACCTGTTTCCCCCCCCAATCACGTTTCTCCAGGAATTACGGAGCGCCAGACAGGCACGAGTATCACCACAGGTCCCGTTCTGCAGACCAGCGGTCCGCAATGGAGCGTCCCATGTACAGTCGCTCTCGCTCCACAGAGCGGCCGCCCGACGGGCCCCACATGAGATCCTCGATGCCCTCGCTGCCGTCAGGACACTCCGCTCCACCCTCCCCTGCCTTATCGAGGTGACCCAGATCAAAGCAGCCCTGACTAATCCAACAAAACACCTTTCATGTGTTAACAAAGATCCCCGGCATCCCCAACCAACCCCTTTGATTTATTTTATGCCCCCTCTGCGGCATCGCTGTTATATCTGCTCCATCTCATGATCCCTGTAGATGCACCAGATGCGGCTCATTTCTTTTTAATGATTTGTTTTATATCAAAACACACCAGTTATACTTTCAGTGAGTGATGTGGAATCTCCATTGGTTGTTATCCCTGTATTGTGATGTTTAACTCATTTGTTTTCCCCCCATTTGGTTCTTTTGTCTTGGATACTAATATGTTTTGTTTGTTTTCGGTGATGGCGGAGAAAAGCACACACTTCTCTTGCAGCATCACTGTGGAAGACTCACCTTCATGTGCCAAAGCATTTTGTCAAATGCACCATTAAAACCGACGTGTAAAGTACATATTTACTGAAGACTCCTACCGGGAATAATGCATGGAATAGAATGGCAGAACAACTGAATTTACATCAGTGAGGTGTTGGTGGTTTGATGCAAGATTTTTTTTTTTTTGTGAAAAATATATATTTTTGTTAAGCAAGGATGTATTAAATTAAACAAAAGTGACAATCAAGACATTTATAATTTTACAAAAGATTTTTTAGTTAAAGTAAATGCTGTTCTTTCTGAACATTCTATTCATCAAAGAATCCTGATTTTATTTTTTTTTATCATGGTTTCCACAAAAACAAATTAGCAGCAGAACTGTTTTCAACATTGATAATAATGAGAAATGTTTCTTGAGCAGCAAATCAGCATATTAAAATAATTTCTAAAGGATCATGTGACTGAAGTAATGTTGCTGAAAATGCAGCTTTGCATCACAAGATTACGTTATTTAATACGTTGTTTTAAACTGTAATAATATTTCACAATATTACGGTTTTAACTGTATTTTTGATCAAATAAATTTAACCTTTGTGAGCATAAAAGACTTGAAAAATCTTACTGACCACAAACTTTTGAATCGTAGTGTATATCTTGATACTTTAAGCTGGATTTCACCATGAAAACAGCTATAGAAGTTGAAATGACATTAAAAACAGACAAACAACTTTGGACGTACCATATATTTAGTATATATTTACCTTATACACTACCGTTCAAAAGTTTGGGGTCGGTACGATTTTAAATAATTTTAAAAGAATTCTCTTCTGCTAACCATGGCTGCGCTTATTTGATTAAAAATACAACAAAAATCAGTTATAGTATTAAATATTATTCCAGTGTAAATCAGCTGTTTTCTGTGTGAATATATAGTAAAGTGTAATTTATTCCTGTGATCAAAGCTGAATTTTCAGCATCACCAGTGTCAGTGTCTTCAGTGTCAAATGATCCTTCACAAATCAGTATAATATGAGGATTTGATGCTCAAGAAACATTTATTATTATTATCATCAATGTTGAAACAGTTGTTGGTCTGTCAGTTGTACAGTATTTTTTTTTTTTTTTTTTAGGATTCTTTGATGAATAGGAAGTTCAAAAGAACAGCATTTGTTTGAAATATAATCTTTTGTAACATTATAAATGTCTTTACTGTCCTTGATAAATAAAAGTATTGATTTCTTTTCTCCAAAAAATAAAAATAAAATTCTCACTGACCCCAAACTTTTGAACGGTAGTGTATATATTAATACCCGCTTTGTAACTATGCTAATACAAAATGCTGATGGACAACCATGTTTATTTATTGTTATTTTAATCCTCAGCATCATTCAAATGGATCTGCATGATTTTACTGCACATGTATATGTGAAATATCATATATATGACTGACTGATCCACATGCTTTTTAACCCTTCATCTCCCTATTTTTTATAATGTATCATTTTCAAATGGGTTTTCATTTGCTGATGCTTCATAGAGCAACTACGAAATCTCGTTTTGCCTTTTTGTTGAATGTCCTATTATGATACTTTGTTTTGATTTCCTTGCTAGCGCTGTCAGTGTTCTGGGTAATGCCTTGCGTTATGGAAATAAGGTGCATGCACAAAGCGGCAATAATAATGGTGATTGTGTTTTGTGTACTAGGGCGAATCCTCGTGGTGGATCGGTTCAGACCAGCCCCACCGGGACCCCTGTGAACAGCAGGAGAGGACGACAGCTACCACAGCTGCCTCCGAAAGGGACGCTGGAAAGAAGTATGTTTGTCTTTCTGTGTTGCTCCTTTTTTCTCTCCATGTTGGCTCTTGCTCATGCTGAGATGGGTTTATTTGAGAGGTGGGATTGGAAAATGACTGACTGCAGCAACCTATAGATACATTCAGTGATGCATCAAGCCCCAGTTACAGACCTGTTCATTTCAATAGGGAAATGAAGAAAAATATTCAATAAATTTGACAGTTTTTGACTGTTGAAATAGGAATTTGCTCCGTTAGTTAACACATCAACTAATGTGGGACCGTATTGTAAATTGTTACCTATAAAATGATGCTAAAATATACTTTTTGTCAACATTACAAATCAATAGCATACTGATAACCTCAAATCTAACAGACATGGACATGTGTCGACCAAAGCGTTTTTTTTCTTTTCTTCTAAGGCCGGCGTTTAAAAATCAGAAGTTGAAAACTGTTCAACTTTGGGTAAAGCGCAGAACTCATCACTGCCACCTTTTACCCAGTCGTTCAATCACAGTGGAGATGGGGCGGGACAAATACAACCCCGACCATCCGGGGTGCATAACGACAACAAGCACAACAATGGAACAAAATCATTTCAAACACTAGCCAGAGCAAATTCCTTACATCGTATCTATATTTTAATATTCAGAAGGAAAAAAAACTATCTGCGAAATCAGATACTAGTAACACTTCTGCGGATATTCCATATCATAACACTTTGGTGGACACACAAAACTCTCATTTTGATTTCAAGATTGAGGAAAAATGACATTTTGTGCCAAACAGGGCTTGACATTCACTTTTTTGCTCACCAGCCACTGTGGCTAATGGTTTTCCAAAGTTACAAGCCACTCAGTATTTTCACCGGCAACAATTTTGACATCGAAACCATGGAGAAAAACTGACATTTTAATACTATCTCATAATTTGCCAGCAGGTATATTACGCTACTGTCACTTTAAGACCGAATGCACGGATCCAGCTGGCATCGTGAATTCTGCGTAAAATGAGTATTGGAAGCGTTTCAGTCTTTCAGTATCGATACTGTATGTATCGAAATATCTATATTTTTGACGACACTACATTGCACTTCATTTATTATTTCAGACGCCTTTTTAAAAGAAAATTCGAGCCTATATATAATATATATGAAATTCAAACCGCCAAAGTGGCTAGTAGGAGTGACTGCGTTACACGCCACTGCTGAAATCACACACATTTGGCGGGTTGGCGAATGTTAATGTCAAGCCCTGGTTACTGTTGTCCACATACGTTAATTGGGTAACAGAGTTTGTTTTCCCCCACGGGTGGGCGGGGCCTTCTTGCTGATTGACTCTATTGAGCTGATGTGACAACAAAGCTTGTCATTTCAGTAAATAATAAACCAAATCCACTGCATTAAGTTCGATATGAAAGGTTCGAAAAACAGAAGTGTTTCCAGTGTGAATTGGTGTCGGTTTTCAGGGATTGTTACACATTATCACAACATTGCACTTATCCATTACCCTCATTGGCTGAATATGACATAGTTTGTGTGCCAGTCACTTCCTGTGGTTATATTTAAGTGTGTGCCACACACATGGTCATGTAAATGACATGCGTGGTTTAGTTGTGCATGTGCGCTCTGATGTTTCCCTCTCTCATTCCTCTCTCAGAAGATGGAGATGAAGAACTTGAGCCTTGTCCAGGTGTGTAACACCGTCGGTGAAGGTTTAATAGATCTTCCGATTGAATTAAACCTTTCTGCAATGGTCTTGAGCTGACGTTTCCTCTACAGACAGGTCTAGAATTAACCTCGGCTTATAGAGCTTTTTGGAAGTCAGATTTCCTCTTCATTTCGGAATCATCAAATGCTCCGGCAGAGCTTTCTCCTAAAGAGGTTATGAAGCCAGGTCCATTGCAAACTCTTCGTGTTTATGTGATAAACAGTGGTAGTTTTTCATCTTTCCCTTTGTCTTACTGTAACAGTGATCGTGTAATGTTGTGATAAAGGATTTTTGCAAATGTTTTTTTTGTTTTCCCAGTGACTTTTTGTTTTGTTATAAAAGCAGTCACAGTATTTTTGTCTTGTCCAAATCATTGGTTGAATTCACCGACTTGTTGTTCTGTTTTGCTAACGTTTAAATATTATTCATGTGGAGTTGTCATCTAAATATCCAATTTGTCTCAGAATATTTAGAAATAATACAAATAGACGGGCAGTCTTTGACATACAGTAATAGTATTGAGCTATGAATGTGAATACTTCAGACAGTTTGACACATGTAATCTCTTCTGAAACTCTAGAGGAGACACATGTGAGATTACTGTTTTTTTCTCAGGAAATAAACAGAAGCATGAATCTTGTTCACTCAGTTACTGAATTATGTAATAATATTATTTAGTGACTTACAATAACTGTTAAATGGTCAAACTTTTAGTAGGTAGATAGATTAGACAGACAGACAGACAGATGATAGACAGATAGATAGATAGATAGATAGATAGATAGATAGATAGATAGATAGATAGATAGAAAGAAAGAAAGAAAGAAAGAAAGAAAGAAAGAAAGAAAGAAAGAAAGAAAGAAAGAAAGAAAGAAAGAAAGAAAGAAAGAAAGAAAGAAAGAAAGAAAGAAAGAAAGAAAGAAAGACAGATAGACCTTCTGAGCGAGTTTAGGGTCAGTCTATACATAACTTCAAGTTTGTGTCAGGTTAAGGTTTGTAAATGAAAAATTAGTTGTACACATGCACAACAAACACTAACAGACTTGAGTTTCCAACCGATCACACTTCCTCTTCTCCCATCTGCCACATCCGTTGTATTTGTCACAAGATCTGGTCTGTTGGGAGTGTGTGTGTGTGTCTGCCACCTTCCCAGCATCCATCTCTTTCTGTCCATCTGATACTCTACATCAGCTGTTTGAAATGCTCTCTCATAATTTTTTTTTCATATGACACTCAAAACGAGTATACAGGAGGTTTTGTTAGAAGTTTGACTTATATTTTGTGCAATTTTTGCACTGTTTTTACTCCATTGCTCCTGTTGTTTTAAAGTGTGTGAGATGAGGCCTAATGGCCCAGCCGTAAACGGGAGGAAAGGCAAGTCTCTCCAGGCGTGTGTGTTTGCAGTGTAGCTTTGCAATATTTTATTTACTTTCCTCTTTCTTTTCTTTTCTGAGGGGACATTTCAGGGGCCGAGGGGCTGGGCAATATATCAAATAATCATAATATATATGATATCTAAATTGACCATATTTTCTTTCTTAAAATGCCATCCTGGTTTTACTCCGCATGTAAAAAAAAAAGAAAAAAGGTTTATTTATTTCTGTTGTTCAGTATTGTGGCATTTTTATGTTATGTTTTAATAATAATAATATATGTCAATATATACTGTATATTATTGAAAAATATGATTATTTTTCTAAATATAATTTTTAAGACCTTTTTTTCTTTTACACACTTGTATTCCACTTATATATTTAGCTATATCGCCCAGTCCTTTAAAATGTCTTTTCTTTTCTTAAAACTACTGCCATTGAAGGATTAATGCGTCACGGATCTTGCATGAGTTCTTCATGGATGAGTCGTTTTCTCTCTCTGTCTGTTTCTAGGTCAATCTCTCCCTCTTCACGTCTCTCATATATCTCTCTTGAGTGGGTTGTCAGTATTTTAATGTGTTTTGCTGTGAATAATGAGGGACATCTAGAGATGTCTTAAATTAAATTCGGATTGTGTTGCATTAAAATCGAATTCTGTCCGGATAAATGTTTTGCTCTGAGCCGTATACAGCCGGATAAACGTTCAGTCTTTTCTGTTTAAATAAGTCACTTTTAGTTAAAAACACATGGTTTTGTTCTATACTCTCTCTATAGAGTAGATGTTCTATAATTTCATATTTTTATATAAGTGTAAATCAATCGGTTCAACTGACTGAATTGTATAGTAGGATGCAGTTCCAGAGATTGACCAGCAGATAGAGCACAATCATGTGTAGAAAGGAGCTGTTCACTCCTTTCAGTGCTGAAGGGTCTAAAAATTATTCCCAGAATTGTTCCGTCTACATCCGACTTTTATTTTAAGCCACGTTTTTGCAAAAATAAAATATAGACGCATGCAGACTGTATTTTTTGGAACAAACACTGATGTGTGAAGTATACAGTGGCCTCAAAAAGCATTTGAAAGTCTAATCTAGTCTGAAGGTATTGCATTAGATACAAAATATCGAGCCAAGTGGCATTTATTTAAAATAAAAAAATAGCACGAGCACACTTTCCAAGTGAAACAAAAACAAGTTTGATGGAAAGAAGAATAGCAATGGATTTGGACTGTGAAGCCGCAGTTAATATTGTCTTAATGTCACATTCAGATTTTTTAAGCATGACTTAAGTTTTCAAACAGGTTTTGAGGCCACTGTAGAAATCCCTAACTTTTTCTACACGTCTTCTCGAGCCGAATGTTAACGCTGCCTATGTCTCTGTGTCAATGACCTGCATGATAAGAGGTGACATGGGAGGACCAGCAGGGCTCAGTGGTCAGTGCTGGTCACTCATCTAACGGCCATCAGGAGGAGACACACATCGCTGCTCAGACAGGTTTGACCTCTGACCTCTCTGATCTTGACCCCGTGTGCCCTTTCCTCTCAATGATTCTGAGCTCTACATCTCTGTGCTGAATACAGTCAGGTGGAGTAACCGTGGAAGTTGGAAGTCAATCGGCCAGTCAAGAAACTCAGTTCACAGTCTGTTCTCTAACCGTTTAATGCTTATTGCACACAAAACTGAAATCGCCAGTTTCAATCTGATTTGCTGGCTTTATGACCTACACACATTTTCTGCAGGGTTTGCAGCACATAGACTGTGTCATAGCCTGACACTTCTGTGCAGTTGGTTTGAATTATTAGGTTTTTCCACCAGTCAATTGTTGTAGTATCAATAATGGTACTTTTAAACAAGAAAACAAACTGTTTTTGGTTGCTTTACATGTCAGGTAGATGATCATCTAAAACCCAATTAGATATAAAATAATCTACAATTGTAGATAAATAAATAGCGTTCTTTTCTTAAAAAGTTCAGTATACTTATGAATTTTTGAGTAAACATGCATTTTAGCTCTATTGTCTTTCAAGAGGCAATTTATTGATTAGTTATTTTTACTAAAAGAATACAACATACACGATACCTTTCAAATGTTTGAGATTGGTTTTGAAAGTGTTTATGCTCATTGAGTCTGTATTTAAAGGTGCAGTAAGCAATTTCTGAGAAACTCTTGTAGCCAATCAGCAGTAGGGGGCGTAAACCAGTAGTGAGAGGTGACTTCTTTAACTGGGTATATGCTGGGTGGTGCGTCATGTCAAAAAAAAAAAAAACAGCTAAAAGTATTCCTTATATGTTGTTCTCAGGGAAAGCTGTCCGCGAATCGCTCGCCCAAGCGGAAAAATGCGCTATTGCTGCCAGATCTCGATCAACAAAAACCACATTGTATTTGATACAAAACTAAATCAAATGGGAAAAAAAAGTCATAACTGAAACTACTTTCATAGTATTTCATTTTCTCCATAGGGAAATATATTTTTAAGAAAAACGAATAAACTGTAAAAGACAGACCTACTGTAAGTATACCTTCTGTAACTATCCGAGGCTGATAATCCATAGTCTTGCTGAACACAATTATTAATTTCTTTCGAATCTTACTAATCAGAAACTTACCATGCAAGAGTTTCCGATCAGTAAGATTTGAAAGAAATCAAATCACTGCTGATTCAGAACGACTCTGTTTAGAAGCACTAGAATCACCACCGTCTGGTGACGCCCGCTAGTCCAAAATAGTTCGAACAACCAAACGTTTCGAAGCGTGTTTCGAACGCGCACATACTAGACATGCTCTCTTTATGTGGGTTTTCATTGCACATTCACCTTATACAATCAGACCTCATTCAAAAAAACAAATACTCGTGATTTCAACAGCATCTCATTAAAATACATGGGAGATGTTCACCTCCACTCTACGCACAAAGCTGATGGAAATTATAGAGCTGCGTATGATGAATACAGCTTTAGACGAGTGTATCGCTGTATTGAATGTTTTACTGATGACAGTGAGACGAGCGAGTGACACCACAAGACATCGTTTCTCTTGCTCTGAGGATCTGGATCCTGAATAGCTTTCTGATGTGAGGCTGTGTGTATGTGTGCGTGGGGGGTTAATAGGGTCGGTATCAGGTCCGGCTAATGAATGTCCCATCAGTGTAGCCGTCTGTGTGGAATGGGATCGTCTTGTGGGTGATTAATGCATGAGAAATGTGCTTGGGTACACAAGATCATGCACGCAGGGTTGTTGCGTGATTAATGCTTCAGCGAATCAAAGAGAACAATGAAGAACTGAGAAAAAAACAGCCGTATCAGCAGATTGTGTTCTCTGTGAAGAAGACACAGATAAAGAATTTAAATATGGCGAGGAGGAGTGTGTCCAAACAGTGTCCTAAGACGCCAGCGTAATTATATAAGACTCTAAAACGGGCATCGAACAAATAATCTAAAGGAGGATGCTGGGAGATCTGTGATGTGTGAGAATTAGGGCTAAACACACACCTTTCAGCTAGTTTGTTTTTAGCTTTAGTATTTTTAGTGACAGTCTTTCAAGGTGGATGCATTGGTATACATCTTTGGAGAATTTGATGTTCCCACATTCAGAGAAAGAAGCTGTACTTGCATGACTGGAATAGCGTTTCCGGCGATTGAAATGACCGTTCTTAAAGGGATACTCCACTTTTTTTGGAAATAGGCTCATTTTACAACTCCCCCAGAGTTAAACTGTCGATATTTTTCCTATTTAAAACTTGACTCTTCTGTAGTTACATCGTGCACTAAAACCGACGGAAAATGTAAAGTTGCGATTTTCTAGACTGATATGGCTAGGAACTATACTCTCATTCCTGCGTAATAATGACCCAGCGCCTGAAAATAGGCCACCTTCCGTCAACACAACGGAACTATTTTCAGGCGCTGCGTCATATCATTACGCCTGCTGCTCTCATGGTACGGCAGTAAAGTTTCTTGATTATTACGCAGGAATGAGAGTATAGTTCCTAGCCATATCAGCCTAGAAAATCGCAACTTTACATTTTCCGTCGGTCTTAGTGCACGATGTAACTACAGAAGAGTCAAGTTTTAAATAGGAAAAATATCGAAACTCTTTGGTCATTTTTTTTTTTTTTTTTAGAAATGCTAATGGTCTTGTCCACTTCAATGATGTATGCTAAGCTATGCTAAAAGTGGTACCGCCAGAACCGGAGATCGGCTGAATGGATTCAAAAACGGTAAAACTCTTAGTTTAACTCTGGGGGAGTTGTAAAATGAGCCTATTTACAAAAAAAGTGGAGTATCCCTTTAAAGGGACTTTGGTTCAAACCGACAGCAGTTTCAGTCAGTTCGTTGTTCGTTGAAATGAGTGACTTGCGGCTGTTGCTGATGTGATGTGGGTGTATCAAAGTTTAATTTGATAAAACTCGTGGCCATTTAGAGATGTATGCATCATTTACGATGTGATGCATTATGCATTGCTGCTAATGATATGCAATAAATGCCTGCAGAATGTCCATTTTTAGTTGCAAGACAGCTTATTTTTTATTAAAAAATATATATTTTTATCAGTGTCAAAAGCTATGGCCTGTTTAAGTCAAGAATGGCAGAGGAACTCATTGGCCGCCAACAATAAAATTGCTTTGTAGAGGGGCTTTTGGCTTTGTATTTTTGTATACTTCAATCCAAAAGTTTGGGTTTAGTACGATTTTTTAAATGTGATTGTCTCTTATGCTCACCATTGCTGAATTATTTGATAAAAAATCATTTTTGTGGAATCCATAATGCATTTTTTATCAGGATTCGTTAATGATTCGAAAGCTTTTATTTGAAATAGAAATCTTTTGTCGAATTGAATGCGTCCTTGCTGAATAAAAGAATGAATTTCTTACTGACCCCAAACTTACTGACGCAACATTTGCAGTAAATGTACACTACATTTACTGACAATTTTGTTTTGATCATTTTTATGAAAGCACTAAAACACACAGGACCATGTGTTACAGTGATTTGACTTTTTAAAGAACCGCTTTTACTATCAGTCTTAAAGTCGCCCGGAGTATGTTGATACATTGTACAAAAACATTGTTATTTTGCTTAGATACTGTAACATATCTGTCAGTGTTGTGTTTAGCATCCACATGTCTCTAAAAACACATCTGATAGGTGTCAGGACCTGGTGCAAACGTTACAGCAGGATATTTCTCTTCAGGGTTTGCGGAGACTGTCCTCGTTCCTCTCTCTTCTATTCTCCCTCTTTCTGCAGGTCTTTTTTTCATCCCTCATTCCCTCTGCATGTTCTATTAACATTCTTCTAGCGTTTCAGGGTTTGTTCTTAAGCAGGACTGGCTGCTCTTGGTGTTTTCCCTCTGAACTGTGATTGATTTTTCTGTTCTCTCTGTGTCATGGAACTTGAGACGTGTTGTTGTTTCCTATTTTTTTAATGTTGTTGTTGTTGTTGTTGTTTGTGTTGTTGTTGTTGTGTTCCCTTCGATGTGTTTTTGCCCCTGGTTTCTTGTCCCGTCTTTCTGCACACCTCCTCTCACACCCCTCTCCTCTGTGTCTGTCTGTCCATTTTCGTGATGTGACCCCCTCCCCCCTAACCCCCCCTCCCAGAAGACACGGACTCCCCCAGTCAGACAAACTCAGGTCTGTCCTTTCTTCTGCTTTGCTTTTCTCGTCTTCCTCCATGCCATGTCCCAGCTCCTCTCTGTTCGTCGCACTCCCATTCATTCTCCCTGCTGGAAGAACCACAAAGGATAAAGATTGATTGATCGAGCATCTAGACAATCTTAAGGCCCTTTCACACCAAGAACGATTTTCCCCTTAAAACTGCAGTGAAGACAGTCTCAAAAACACGGTTTGAAATCGCTGGTGTTTCTGACGTCACAAATTACCGCGCAACCAATCACGTCAACGTGTGATCGTCGATCTGAGCTGGTGTGAGTGAGTGGAGGCGGGGCTAATTTGCATATTCATAGAACCACGTATAGTAAATGAGTCAAGGGTATAGACTTAATTCAAAGTAAAAAAAAAATTCTCAAGGAAAAATGTTTAAATATCTAATTTTGGTGATCAAAGGTTAGATTTACCCGATAAAATGATTGACTACAGACTACTACTTTATGGTAAGCTCGCTCTGTAGTTCTGTCGCCTGCCGCTTTAAATGCTCGAGCTCTTTGAAATCTGGTGGATTCTGATTGGCTGTCAATATTTTGATCATTCATCAGCTGGGGGAAAAAAAAGTCCTGAAAGTGATTCCAGCGATATCGTTTCTATGTGCCGTTAACATTATATCTGTGATGTGGTTCTATTATTCTTTCATATTTAGAACGATTTATCGTTATCAATTATCATCCTTGTTGTGAACTGGCCTTTAGGCTACCTAATGACTAGTTTGGACGAGCTTGAAACCATCAGAAGCTGTTTTTATATGGATATTCCAGCAGGTCAGACTGAAATATGCTTTGCAATGTAATTAATAAAAATCAAGGTTGATCTCACAAAGAACATGTCTTTTTTTTTTTAAATAAACCCATTAAACATGAGCGCATTATGCAATCGTTTAAGACGTTTATCATTGTATTAAACCTTTTTGGCATAAAGTGTTTGTGTAAATTTGAGTCAAGAACCCTAAAGTTCTATATAGAACCCCATTGAACCTTATATATGCTTTTTTCATATATATATGTGAGCATTTGTGAGATTCAACCATTATCAATTTGGACTGCAATACACATTTGAATCTACAGTAGTATAATGAGTGTAAAAACTGTAGAGGAGTAAATGCTGGGATTGTGCTTGAAAAGCAAACATCATCTATTTCTGCTCTTTGGTTGTCTTCACTAGCTTTTTAAATCTATTACGCCTCTTCTCTGCCCTTTTTATGAGCATTTTATTCACCTGGTTCCAGAGTTACTTTCTGCTATGAAGTTCATGGGCTTCCTTACCAGCTCGAGTCATAATCATGTCTGATTATGATCATGTGTGTGCTCTTATTTTGATAACATTTCAAAATGTTGGCTTTTTTCTTTCTTTCTTTTTTCAGTGACAAAACACTTTTTCCAGCAGCCTTGGTTCTGGAATCTCATTTTCCCATTCATGTTCTCCATAGGGATTAAAAAAAATAAAAATCAGTTAAAAATTAAAATCCGAAAAGAGGTACAAGGTGCATTTAATGTCTTTTATGAGGCACTGAATCACTGTTAATGACACATTGTTGAATCTGACATGGTACAATTTAAAACATGTAAATGAAAATTAATGTAAATTAAAATATGTTTATGTATTTATAATGGATTTGAAATTTTAGTATCTTATGCTCACCAAGTAACAGTAATATTGTGCAATATTGTTTTATTTTTCTATTTCTATGTATTTTAAAATTAATCTTCTTCAGTCTTCAGTGTCACATGATCCTTCAGAACATTCTAATATGCTGATTTGCTGCCCAATAAATCAAGATTTTTTTTATTAATATCAATGTCAAAAACAGTTCTGCTTAATATTTTCATGCAAACTGTGAATTTTTGATGATTCGAACGTTCAAGAGAACAAGATCAATTTTAGATCAATTTAATGCATCCTTGCTGAATAAAAATACAAATGTCTTATTAGTTTGATAGGGTGTCTGAGGGTGTGTTCACACGTGTCATGTTTGGTTGAATTAAAGCGAACTCTGGTGCGATTGATCTGTTAGTGCGGTTCATTTGCTAAAGTGTGAACCCTGGCATCTTCTGAACCCTGGTGCGCACCAAACAAGCGGGCCGAGACCGCTGGAAACATGGGTCTCAGTCCGCTTCCAAATGAATTCTGCTGCGAAGATCTCACAGCAGATGTGTGTGACGGAGGAATTCCTGTCGTTGTTTTGACTCCTTTACACATTTTATAAGCTCTTCACGAGTTGTCAGCTCCTGCATATTCCATCATATTTATGCACATACAAGCGGGTGTTCCGTTGTAAAATACGTGTCATGAAGGCTCTGTTTTTTGTATCTTTGGGTTCGGTGTTAAAAATGACAGTGTGAACGCTAAGCAAACCAGGCCTAAATGTACCATTCTCTTTTTTTTTTTGGTCTGGACCAAAAGAACCAAGAGAACCGAAACACAAGTGTGAACACACCCTCACACTTTTGTCATTCGCTAAGCTTTATGGGAGCTTTTTGCAGAGATTTTCCTTTCCACAGTAACTTTTTTTTAAATAGTGAATCTCTCGTCGGAATTATGGCTAATGTAATTATTCCCATTAATTTGGCTATTCGATACTATATTTTTGTAACACTTTACAATAAGGTTAATGTATTAACTAACCTGAACTAATAATGAGCAATACATTTGTTACAGTATTTATTAATCTTTGTTAATGTTAGTTAATAAAAATACAGCTCTTCATTGTTTGTTCGTGTTAGTTAACAGTGCATTAACTAATGTTAACAAATACAACCTTTGATTTTAATAACATATTAGTAAATGTTGAAATTAATTTTAACTAAGATTAATAAATGCTGTTGAAGTCTTGTTCGTTCTTAGTTCATGTTAACTAATGTTAACTAATGAACCTTATTGTAAAGTGTTACCTATATTTAATTTTTTATATATTTATAATTCATTTTTTGGAATGAAATCGCACTGCATTATTGTTTCGAAAATCTGGTTGCGCTTTAGTTCGATGGTCCACTTTAGACATTCCAGTAAATATACAGTAAGTACCTTTTATTTTGAAGCTCTCTGACAGACATACTGACTATAAGTAACTTTGCAACTATATGTCAACTTATTCTACTAACCCAAACCCTAAACTAACATTCTGCCAATACTCTAATGAGAGTTAATTGACATGTAATTGGAAAGTTACTTATAGTTAGTAGACCATCGAAATAAAGTGTAACCAAAAATCTTTCTCTGTGGAGAAAAGGAATGGGATTTTGTACCTCCCGAACCCGACTGTTGTGTACAGTTCTTGGTTATGGCTCGAGCTAATGAACCTGGCTTCATGACGGCATAAGTACATATATTTATCACATTATGACTATTTTCATAAAGTGTTATTAATGTCAGTTTAGGTTTCATTTGCACCCACTTTCGTCCTCTTTTACTAGTGTGCTTGTGTCTTCCCTATCTCCATTTTAAAAAACTGTAAAGCGATAGAGAAAATGAGGTGTGTTGTATGGTTTAGGCATGGCAGATATCTAGATACAAAGATTGAAAACTTTTGACTGCGGATTGAGTTAATAGGGGAAGTTTTCCCATGATGCAAAGCATTCTGAAAGCACTCTCCGTTATGAATGTGGCTTCAAGCTTAAAAACGCACCTCTTATATGAGCTTCATTATAGTGCTGCTATTAAATCCAATTAATCTAATGATTCTGAGAGCACTAATCATTGGGCAATTTGCTGAACATGTTAATTACTTAACAGCACAATTGCTATTGCAAGAGAAAATTGCTATTGACATTTACGGCACCTGCACTGACAAAGACACATGTAGTACGCTTTACACGACTCAATAGCACAAACAAATTCAATAATTTGCTTGTGCGAACAGGCTAGTTAAAGTTGTAGCTTGTCATCTTGCAACTGAAATGGTCACAGAAGTTTATATGACTTTGTGATTCAAACAAGCCTCAAATTGTGCATTTCAGGGTTTTTTTGCCTTCCATACAACAACAATTGGCATTGAAGGATGAACATATGGCAGGACTTTTACTTTCTGACCCCTGGACTTTACACCTCTGCTTAGAAACACTACATTCTAGAGCATTTCGTTTGATTGGACTTTGCACATACACTGTATTTATATTGTATGGTTAGATTTGATTTGCTAATAACAAATGACACTTTTCCATTCAGATGCTTTCAAGTGTGCCTCGGGTTTGAGTGACGTTTGTGAGCAATTTACGCTAAGCTACTCTCAATAAAAATAGACCAGAGCTAACCTTTTGATATTTTAAATATACTACCTCCTTCTATAATCTGAAGAAATTGTTTTATTTATATCATCTTTTTCTGCTATGGGCTGCATCATTTACAGTATGCCAATGTGTGTGTGAAGACATTTACCCAGCAGCTTATTATTAATGGTGACAGGCATTTTGATTAATGCATCATTTTTATGGACAATTTGGTATTAAACAGACAGATGTCTTTTATGCTCAGAGAGTTAAAAGTGATCACTCAACGGTAGTGTTGTTGATGGGAAAGATTTCTTTATTAAAGGGTTAGTTCACCCAAAAATGAAAATTGTGTCATAATTTACTCACCCTTATGTTGTTCCAAACCTGTATGAGTTTCTTTCTTCTGTTGAACACTAAAGAAGAATGTTGGTAACCAGAGAGTTGATGGTAGCCATTGACTTACATTACATAGTAGGGAAAAAAATAGCTGGCTCCCGTCAACTGTCCGCTTACCAACATTCTTCAAAATATCTTCTTTTGTGTTCAACAGAAGAAAGAAACTCATACAAGTTTGGAACAACATAAGGGTGAGTAAATGATGACAGAATCTTTACATTTTGGGGTGAACTATCTCTTTAAACCATTCTACATTATATGTCACATTATATACTACATTATATATAAAATGCTTCATTAGTGAACGGGTCAACAGATCTGTTTCCATCTAGCCTCACCAACATCACAAGACACTTTTCCAGCAAACTCATTGACGTCTGCTGTGATCCGTAGGTGCCATGGACGTCGAGGAACGAACGCGGCAGATGAAACTGAAGATGAACAAGTATAAACAGGGAACAGGCTCGGACTCCCGACTGGAACAGGACTATAACAAGGTAATAGTGGTTTACTGCTACAGTGAAAAACAGTTTGAAACTTATGTTTAAATGATTGAGACTAAATACTCCTGGTTGCATATTATTTAATAATAATAATAATAATAATAAAGATAATAGTAATTTTAACAATAATTAGGGGCCCCTAATTGTATTCGTTAGTTTACTTTATTATTATTATTATTTATTTATTTTATTATAATTCTATATTTAAATACTCTCCCTTTCGAGAAAAAGAAATAAAAATAATATAGACGGGCTAATAATTTCCACAATATTTGCATGCTTTGGTGTTATGTTTAAGGGGGTTTAAACTAAACTAAGGGGTTTTAAACTAAATTAAAATGCAACTTTAGTTTAGTTTAGTTTAGTTTAGTTTAGTTTAGTTTAGTTGAATGACCAGGCTCTTCTTTCACCCCCGTAAAATAGCATCGGTTTAGTTTCTTCTTAAAGGGATACTTCACCTCTGGAAAGATGAATTTGTATTTAAAATGGGTCATTTATGTAGAAGAAATGTGAAATTATTTTTGAATTTGGAGCTTTCTAGACTGAGAAAAGCCAGAAAATGTATTTTTGGCTTATGTGGATGAAAGACAACAACTCCCAGAATGCACTTGCTTCGCTGCCCTAGGAGGCCACGCCTACCGGTAACAGAGCGCAGTAGTTAAACAACAAGTCTAGGCTACTAGTAAGTCTCCGTGATGAGTCTGCCCGGGATTTCGAGATCGCCCAAAATGTCCGGGATTCGGCTTTTGCGTTCCACAGTCGTCATTCGTCATGTTTAATGTGGCGAGCAGGACGAGGCCGAGGGGGTGATTACTGATGAGAGACACCTGTGAGACGCACCAGTCTCGTATCTCTCACGGAGGAGCGGGAATTTTCTTAGCAATGTTAAAACGCACATCAACCGATCACTTGTTTAGCGTTCATGTAAACAACACTACATTCAGATTCACCAATCGGAATGAATTCAGTTAGATTGAAACAAAAGGTGTGCATGTAAACAATGAATGGCGACTGCAGAAAGCAAAAGCTGAATCCCGGACATCGACGGCCGGACATGTCCGGGAAAAATAGGATGGTAACCCCTACTACTCAGCTTTCTCCACAGAACAAGAGCATGCTAGCTTAGCTTCCAAAAAAAGATGGCTGACACTATGTGTACATTCTGTGAGTGAGATCCCACCCTCTATGGGCAGGTTGAGAACATGCGGGACAGCCCCTACTACTGGCTGTAGTCTTTAGCCTCTGGCCAAAAAATCCTCCGATGACGCAAAATGACGATTTTTGCATCATCGGAGGATTTTTTCCAGACAAAAAATACATAAATCTCTCGTCTCAGGGGGATATGAGGGTGGAAAGCATGGTAATTCGAAAATACTACAGGTTTTCTACTAAAATAAAGCTTCATGCTAAATCCTGAAGTATCCCTTTAAAGCTAGTAGCTTTTAGTGTAGCTACTAATATGGCTGTAGTTGAACTAGGTCCAGGTAGTAAAAAAAAAACTAGCTCTTTTCAGCCAATCAGATTGCTAATCTGGACCTAAATTATCATAGATTAAACATGATGTTGGTTTGATTGACCCATTTCCAGCAGTTGTGACATTTTTGTAGACCTAGAACCTTTTAAGTTCAGTATCTGTGCACATGATATACTTTAGTATTTCTGTATGCGGGTCAGCATGAGGACTTTCAGCCCCATATACGGCTGTGTCACCTTCCCTTTGTATCCTTTTAAGCCTGTGGTATGAAAAGCATTGTGCAGCACTATGAGTTCTGCAGGATTCTATTAAAAGCAGATAAAGAAGAGGTTCATTAATTTTTGTCTGATAGGCTTATAAGAAGGCGCCATTTAGGACATGATGTTTATAATCATCATAGCAAGCCATGAGCACCTTATAAATACATATTTTACATAAGACCCTACAATACCTCTCCATGTCTGTCCAGGGGCCGTATTCACAAAGAATTTTATCTTACCACTAGGAGTACTCCTAAATTGCACTAAAATATTTTAGCTAGGAGTTTTCTCTTAAAAGTTATTCACAACGTCTTTCAGACCTACTCTTAGTAAGGAAAAATGACAACTCCTAAACTAAGAGTGAGTCTTCGTTGCTATGGATGACGTCAATTCTCATGCACGAGCTTCCTCGCAATGATCACGGTGATTGGTTGTTAGATGACAGGGCCATCATGCGGAACATAACACAGACGCAACAAATCATGGAATTACGACAGCTAAATATGTCTGTGTCCTACACAAAATAATAATAGTAATGTCATCGAAATGCATATCATGTTTGTGCATGCCCCAGTGAAGTGTAATTCTAAAAAGGCAGAGAGAGAGAGAAAAAAAGTCGTGAATTAAATTAAATTAAATCAAGGTAGCCTAATAGCCTACCCTAATGAAAACAGCCACTTGCCTAATAATGAAAAACGACACTTGCCTTAACACATTAATTGACATCCTATTAGCCTAAATAGACTAAGGAAATGTTGCTCCTATTGAAGTAGCCTAATGTAATAGTTGAATGAAGGTGGATTATGGACTCGCCAAAACGGAAAAGAAAGCCCAACTGGACGCAGGATCAGTTATGGTGTGTTCACACCAAACGCGAATAGAGCATCAAATATGCGTCTATCGCGTCTAGTTCAAAATTTTCAACTTGCGCGGAAGACATTCGCGGCAAACGCATCGTCCAATTCGCGTCATTCGCAACGCCCGGCGCGAATGATGCGTCTATTCCTATGGTCTATTCGCGTCTTTGCATTGACTTTGTATGTAATCTACTCGCGCAAATAATTAAATTCGCGTTCGGTGTGAACACACCATTACTGCTGCTGGCTCAGTTGGTGCTGAAAAAAAAAAAGATAAATGGGAAATTCGGCACTGGGATATCAAGCAAAACACATGGGAGAGGATTTGTTTGCAGATCAATGCAGCATTCCCGCTTGTGTCACGGACCCGGGACGACTGCGAGAGGCGGTGATATGCGCTACAATCCTTTGTGTATAGGTCTTAGTGAGTTAGGAGTCCTCTCGACTTCTTTTAAGCTGTCCCAGACTTAGGTGCTACTTTTAGGGCTAAAATGCTTTGTGAATTACTCTTAGTGAAAAAAATTAGGAGTCATAAAGTTAGGAGTGACACGCCCATTATTTTTAGGAGTTGCTCTTAAATTCGCCAGTTAGGAGCTACTTTTAGCCTTAAAATTCTTTGTGAATACGGCCCCAGGACAGAATACCCAGGAATACACTGGTATAAATGCAGTGGCATTTCTTCTGAAGGATGTTTTATCAAAAACAATAATTCATTCTACATTTTTGTATTTGGAAGAAGCTTTTATCCAAAGCAATTTCATTAAAGGGATACTCCACCCAAAAATGAAAGTTCTGTCACCATAATACTCACCCTCAAGTTGTTGCAAACCTGTATGAGTTTCTTTCTTCAAAAATATATTTTGAAGAACGATTGGAACCAAACAGTTGTTTGGCACCATTGACTTCCATAGTAGGAAAAAAATATATACTATGGAAGTCAATGGTGCCAAAGTTCTAATCGTTCTTCAAAATATCTTCCTTTGTGTTCAGCAGAATAAAGAAACTCATACAGGTTTGCAACAACTTAAGGGTGGGTAAATGATGACAGAATTTTCATTTTTGGGTGGAGTATCCCTTTAAAGGTACACAATGTAACTTTTGGCCCTCTAGCAGTTAAAAAATGCATTTTGTGGAAGAACATTGTTTTGGTTGTGCTTAATTTCCTTTGACGATGTATTCACAAAATGTTATCAGTCCATGTATTCCTTGGTAATCAAACCCATGACCATGGCATTGTTAGCGCAATGTCCTACTGTTCGAGCTACTGCTCATGAATTTATTTGGAATATACTATTTTATGAGGTCTTTCTTTAAAGGTGAACTGTGACATTTCTGCACCACTAGCACACCAAAAGGAAATGCAAAAAAATGTTATATTCGAAATACCCTAAAAATTTCTACCACCATTTTTGCCCCACTCGCTTTTTTTCCATTTGTCACATTAAACAAATAATCTAGTCCCAGCTTTATGCCACTGACTAAAAACTAAGTTTTGAAGATGCCACTTCACCTTTAACCGCCGTGACTAGTTTTGTTCTATTTGTTGTCCGTAAGCATCTAACGTTTGCTGTGTTTGTTCTTCAGCGTTCAGGCAGAGATCCTCAGCGGGGAGAAAACCTCTCGGCCAAGTCTTCGGACAGTGATGTCAGCGACGTGTCCGCTGTGTCGAGAACCAGCAGTGCATCTCGATTCAGCAGCATGAGCTACATCTCTGTCCAATCAGAACGGCCGCGGGGCAGCCGGAAGATCAGGTGAGAAGTCTGATCACTGTCAAACCTGTGCGGTATAGTTCAGTTGAGGAACAGTCTACAGTGGGTGCTCCTTATGTGTGTTCTTTGAGGCCATGTACAAACTGCAAAGTTTTGTGAGTGACAACTGCATTTATTTGCAGGAGTGAATTACTTCGTCTCATGGCTGTAAACAAGTACAATGGGTGCCAATAATTTAACCCGTATAGTGTTTGACCAAACTAATGTTAGAGTCTGGAAACCAGGGTTATTTTAGTATCATGTATATACTATTATAGTATTTATTACTATTTTTAAGTAGCTTTTATTTTTATGTTTTTAGTTTTTATATTTTGTTTTGTTAGTTGTGTTATGTGCTTTTAAAAACAGAACAAACAGAAAAAAATCCATAGAATGTCCGTGTCAAATACTAATTTAAGTTAGTAGATAAAAATGACTTTGTTGCATACGTAAAAAAAACCCATCAAGGTTCAGCAAGGAGTGGAGATCACTCACATAATAGTAGATTTCTTACAAAAAATACTTTATTTAGATGCCAAAAGCAAAGACAAAACGTTTTTGATTCATGTTGTCATCAGTGTCATAAAAGAAAATAGCACACCTGATTATATTTATATACATTTTTTACCATATAAATTAAACTCAAAATGTTGATTTAAAAACACACATACCTTAAGGGTATAAAAACTAACATACATACTGCACCAAAAAATACAAATACAAACATTTTGTACACAAATTATGCTGAAATAATTTTAAAAAATACAATATAATATGATTATACAAAATGTTTTTTTCATAATCATCAAGAATATAAATGCAACATTATCCAAAAACAGTTTAATAATATGAAACATCATAATATGATTGTCGTGTTGATCAGGAATACATCCAACAAAAGAGAGAAAGAGAATCTTCTACTGGTATGTGTTCGAGCTCCTCTCCTTGTCGAACTTGTGCTTTTGTCCTTTTTATTAGTTTTGTTTTTTTTATATTTCTATTTACTGTACCTTTAATATATATTTTATTTTTAGTTGCTAATGCATAATTTCCAAGTTTTTCATTTCATTTCATCTAATATTTGTATTCAGATTTATTTCTAAATTTAAAATCTAAAAAAAAGTAATAGTTTTAGATTTAGTTTTAGGTAACAATAACAATACTGCTGGAAACATATTATCATCTGGCAGTTGTTAGTAAACCAGTGTCGACAGAGGCACCAAATTTATGTATGTTTAGTCTCAGCCTCAGATGGCGTGCCCATTTACCACACACCGTCTGTTAGCGTTCACACATCTTGCACACATAACTGGCAAGCACTATCCAAAAACCAGCAGTTCCAATCAGATTGACTGGCTTCACCTGGAAACATAGTCATATTTAGCAAAATTTTGCACATTTCAGAAATGAATAGAGAATGCCATTTATAGATTCCAATTAAATTTGAATTAAGTATGCATATGCAGAAATTAGAATTTTAAGAAAGTTGAATTAAATTTAAAGAACAAAGATGCAGCATATAATTTCCATAATGACCAATGCAATCTACCAAGTTAGTAAATCTGGCCCATAGTGGCTTCTAAAAACACTTTCCTTGTCAATCAAACAGTCTAGTCTAAGTGGGTGGTTCTTGTCAAGAATTTGATAATAGTAAAAATTATGACTATATTGCACATTAAGCGCATGGGGGGAGTAAAAAGAACATTTCTCATATCTAAATGTTTCAAGTGTACATTTGGTATAAAAGGAGGCTCTCACTCCTATAAATACCTGCTGTGTACAGAACAGGATTAAACACTCATAAGAGGAGTGATGATCTTCTTTAGCTGCAGTGTGTTCGTGGCCTGAGAGAAACAGCATCTCTGTAGGGTTCCTCATTATGTGGGTCCGAGTGCGTTCAAGGTTTGCTTTTGTTTAGGTGAGTTTGGTGCCAAACCACTAACTCTATGTGTCCACTGGCATGGAAGAAATCCACTCTTTATTATGTATTTATACAAAACACCTTCTTTGGGGTGTGTCTGTAAAATGTACAGTGAGCAGGTTGTCTTTATATGATTAGTTTTAACAAATTGTCATGCATGATGAATGCATACATTTTGAATGCTTAGGTTTCATATAGTTTCAATTAAATGTACAATACCATTCGAAAGTTTGGTAGTCAGTAAGACTTAAAAAAATTAATACTTTTATTTAAGGGTTAGTTCACCAAAAAATGAATATTTTGTCATTAATTACTCACCCTCATGTCGTTCCAAACCCGTAAGACTTTCGTTCATCTTCGGAACAATGAAGATCTTTTTAATAAAATCTGAGTGATTTTTTTCCCCTCCGTTGACAGCTACGCAACTACAACTTTGACTCTTCAAAACAATCATAAAGAGATCGTAAAACTAATCCATATTAATTGAGCGGTTTAGTCCAAATTTTCTGAAGAGACTCGATCGCTTTATATGATGAACAGATTGAATTTAGACTTTCATTCAAACATTCTTCAACTCACTCATCAGTTGTGGTAAACAGAAGCTCAAGCATGTTCGCTTGACATGTGGGAACCAATGAGGTTAATTCTCGAGTTACGAATCACGTTTGAGCTTCCGCAAGAACAAACCTCAATTTAATAATCAATTAAAAAGGATTTTATACCTGTATGATATAACGCTGTACCCACATTGGACCAGCGCTTTGGAAAATGTCCCAAGCAGGTTCGGTTGAGCTTCTGTTTCTGTTCGCTGATCAATGTTTAAATATGTGAATAAAAGCCTAAATTTAATCTGTTCATCATATAAAGCGATCGAGTCTCTTTAGGAAATTTGGACTAAACCGCTCAATTCATATGGATTATTTTTATGATCTCTTTATGATCTTTTGGAAAGCGTCAAAGTTGTAGTTGCACGGTTGTCAATGGAGGGACAGAAAGATCTCAGATTTCATTAAAAACATTTTCATTTGTGTTCCGAAGATGAACGAAAGTCTTACAGGTTTTGGAACGACATGAGGGTTAGTAATTAATGACTATTAATGAATTTTGACTATCCCTTAAGCAAGTATAAAGTAAATTGATCAAAACTGACAGTATTAAGAAGTTACTGAAGTTTTAAAAATTTTTAAATAAATAAATAATTTAAAGAATGCTGAAAAAAAAGTATCATGGTTTCCTAAAAAATTTGAAGCAGCACAACTGTTTTTAACATTTGATAATGATAAGAATGTTTCTTGATTGCCAAATCAGCCAATTAGAATGATTTCTGAAGGATCATGTGACACTGAAGACTGGAGTAATGATGCTGAAAATTCAGCTTTGCTATCACAAAAATACATTTTAATTTTAAAATATATTAAATTAGTTAACAGTTCATTTAAATTGTAATACTATTTCCCAATATTACTGTTTTTATTGTATTTGTGACAAAATAAGAGACTTTAAAAACATTTTAAAAAATGTACCAACTTGAAACTTTTGATTGGCCGTCATCCGACATTTGCATAATCCACTCACTCCGTGCCAGTGAACACAAACAGTTTTACTGAAATACTAGTAAATAATCACCGGCAAGCTAGTGCACTCCCATTTAACATGCTAGGGGGTGTATATTTTAGCTCTGCGATGAAACACAATTTTGTTCTGTTTTATGTGCATACTGTCTGGCTTCTGTTGTTATTACTGTTTGCATTGCATTATTTTGATGTGTTGTCATTCATTCATTCTTCCTTTATGGTTTACATTCAGGTAGTTTTGACACCTATTTTCACTGTGCTTCATTTTTGTTCTGCATGCTGCTTGCACCTCTGCTGGCCACGCCCACAGCAAGGGGCGGAGTCTCTCCAGGGAGGGGGAGGGGTTACAGGAGGAACAGGAGGAGGGAGGGTTAGAGGAGGACAGAGTGAGGAAGAGAGGAGGGGGGAGGGCAGGAAAGCTGAGGAGACAGACAAGTAGCGTAGACAAAGAGGAAGCAGAGCGGGAGGAGTCTGAAGAGGGCGTGGCCCAGAGGACGGTCTCAGAGACGGACCTCAGGTAAACTCTAGTCGCCATGGCAGCCAACTGTTTCTTATACCAATGGTTTTCAATCCTGGTCCTGGGGACCAATGCTGCATTCACGCCATGCCGCAATTAGCGTAACTTCGTTCTACTTGGAACTGTTCACGTCTTCGGACTCGAACTCAACTCCTAAATTTGGTACAAGTAGGAGCTCTCAGAAAAAGTTGTGATTACGTGCTCCACGAGGATGATTACGAGTTGACATCTCGTAATTATGGGAATCACGACATGGCGTGAACTCACCTCACATTTTTGTATGCCTCCCTTATTTAACACACCTGATTCAGATCATCAGCTCATTAGGTGAGAGCTCCTGAACTGAGGCTGTGTTCGAAATCACCCCTATACTCTCATTCACTATCCCTACATTAGTCCACTAATATAGTCCGCTTGAAGGAGTGAATAAAATCAAGTGAGTGAATTCGGACACTGAGTGCGCCGGAAAGGCTGCCACTTTTGCGCAATTTTTGCTTGCTGTCAATATTGAAACTCAGCAAACTGGCAGCTCCAGTAGTAATTAAAAGATAGATCTTGAACCCTACCATGGAAATTAAACAATTTAATAATCAATTAAAAAGGAATTTATACCTGTATGATATTACGCTGTAGCCACATTGGACCAGTTTGGAAAACGGATGGATGGATGATTCAGCTGTGGACGCCATCTTTTGGCGCATTATGCATTATGGGTATTGTCTAGCCATTGAGCGTACATCGGTTGTACACTCATTATTGTGGTGCATTGTGGGATTGGATGATTGCACTTGATAACGTCCACTATGGTTTCGGACACCACTACAAATGGCTGTCCCCTCAAATAGTGCCCTATTTAAGTATACAGGGGGCGATTTCGGACACAGCCTGAGAGACATACAAAATGTGCAGAGAGGTGGGTCCCCAGTACCAGCAGTGAAAACCAGTCTTACTGTATATGGTAGCTACAATACATTGCATACACAAATACTTCTTGTATTTTCTATTCATGCCTAAACTTTTAGATGAGAACCATTCTTAACATAGTTGAGTGCAGAGTTGGGAATAGGGAATTGCAGAGATCTAGAGTTGGAAATTGGGTAATTGAGTCAAGGACACCTACTTTATTTTAGCACAACCTACGTGTATAATAATGTACTGTATTGCAGATATAGCTTGTTTGTAATGTTTACATTAACATAGGAAACTTAATCTAAACCTGCCAATTCGAGTTCAGTGAAATGAGTGTATAGATACAGTAGATGGCAAGCCATGGTGAATCGCTCATGATAAATGAATCCAGCCCTATTTCAGTCCTGTGATAGTGGTGTCTTCCTTATGTTTATGTATGTCTGTATGTCATTTTAATGTGCTGCTGTTTGTGTGTGGGGCGACTTCAACGCTTATGAGGGCTTTATTTGTTTATTCAGAACATGTCATGAAATGTGAAAGTCTTTATTTCAGTGTCCCCATACCTTCAAAAACCCCTTTTACCCAAGTAAAGGCCTCCATTCAGATTCAGCTTCATACTCAGTTGTATTACCCTGATTATATTATAGGCTATTAAAGTGGTCCTATTATGCTTTTTTTGGATATTACCTTTCATGTACTGTGTTGTATAGCTGTTTGTAAATGTAGAAGGTCTGCAAAGTTTCAAAGATCGAAGTGCCTGATAAATGGAGTTATTGTCTCCCAAAAAGAAAGAACTGATTCTGAATTGCCTGAAACGTGTCGTCAGTAACCTCAGTCTCACTTCCTGCACAAACCTACGTAGGTTTGTAACAAATTTGCATAATCCCATTCCCAGCCTATGATCTTTATTGGTTGCTCGCGAACAACGTCTACTTTGACCCGTCCTGAAACACTGTTGTAGCTGCGACCTTGAAGGGTTTGGTTCGTGTAGTTGACATGTCGAGAAGATGCTGTTTTCTGTGCTGAGAAAGCTAATCCACTTTTCATGCACTTCCAAAGGATGATGACTCTGGCTTAATTTGATATGGTAAAACCAATGCCATCGTTAATGTTCGTGTCACTGTGTATCAAGCGCTCAGGGAGATCTGGAGCTGAAATTCAGATATGGTTAATGGGTGTTTCGTTTCCAACACACTTTATAAGCTGTAGACCAATCACAACGGACTGGGCCATCTGACCAATCAGAGCAGAGTAGACCAATCACAAGCGACTGGGCCACTGGAACCTTTAAAACACCATAAAAGGGGCACTTTAAGAGTTTTGTTTTGTATTTGACACTGATTTTATTCAGACGAAAATTTGTGTGAATTATTTGACATAAATGGACAAAAACTGTTTTTAGTAGTTTTTTTTATTTTATTTTTATTTTTTTACATGTACAGTTATCAAGAAATCAAGAAATTGTTTCATTTTCTTTATGCAAATAATATATAATTTTGGTTTCAGTGTGAAATATGACCCAGTTGACATGTTCTTGACTGGTTCCGTGAGCTTCACCCATATACACTCAGACCATCCTTAAAAATATTCTTGTTTGCCGTAACCCGACCGACCCTGTCAAATTAGGACCGACCCAATTATTATTATTTTTTCCCTTTTAGTCAGACCGACTTGCCGGTTGTAAACTTGCATTAAGACCGACCGATTTTTTTTTTACTCTTCAAACAACTAATACAAATGCAATAATATAATATACATTTATTATAGTAAGTATTGTGAATATAAATTGCGTAGGCTACGTTATTTCTTTTAAATAAAAACCCGTGGCGTCATCTATTATGATTATGTTTACACCATTGTTTTACGCATGTCACACTATGGCCTGTGCGTTCGCTTCGTTTCATTCACTGTCAATGGTTCGCGCTCGGTGATGATGGCTGCGGCGCGGCTGCTTGTGAAATACGTCTGTAGGCCTATGAGCCTACATTTAGTCGCTCATTATTTGAAATTCTTAATGGTCAAATATGGAATAGGAGAATAGGGAATCGATGTTAACGGCCTTTTCTCGGAGCGCCTCCAGCTCGTCACGATATGCCCACCGCGAACGCGCGTCACACAGCAACTGCAGGCTCTGACAAACAAACACACCAACAACAAACACAAAGTGTGGGAAGCCAAACACACCGAAAGTGGGACAAACGGCGCGGTGTGTTACAGAGTTCGCGCTGCGCTGACTTGTAATCTGCGTGGCTCAATGGACCGAGCCGCGTGAGTCGCGACAGACTCGACAGCGCAGGGAGGAAGTGTTTGCTTGCGCCAGCCAATGGTCAGCGCGACGCGAACTAATCTCACCAGCGTCGCGCTGACCAATAAAAGAGCACATCCCATACCGAAATGTACTAAATAGCACAAAAGAAAATCGACCATTCCATAATATGTCAGGACCATAGACTGTAAAAAAATATGGACGTAGTATCCGTGACGTCACCCGTAGGTTTCTGAAGAGCGTTTTTGAAGCCTAAAGTGGGCGGGGCTAACCGTCGCCATCTTGGCAGCGCGTCACCTCTCGTCACTACCGGATAAAATAAAATGGGCAAAGAGGCGGGACGTGGGTGGAGCAGAGGTGCTAATGCTATATGCTACTGGCCTCGCGCTAAAGTGACAGCTGATTGAAGATTAAAGCCAATAGTTAAAGTTCATTTTTTTGCCTTTCGAAATATTATAATAGTTAAAAGACGTAACTAAAAGTGAGACTATTTACTTTACTTTTTTTCTCAATTTTATTAATCCCAAAAGGGGCAATTAGTTAAGAGCATGTAGGCTATTCAACAGTACATAACACAGATCACACACATTTCTCACAACATACAAGCAGTCAACTATGTGTATCGTGATGCATTATTATTCTGCTAGTTAAAAATGTATTATCATGCAGACAGTTACTTACAGTATTGCTCTGAGCTTGTGCGTGTGACAGTGATTCATGCACATAAGTTACATGTCAGTCAGCATTCATCGCACGTCAAGTTCAAGTTCGTAAAAGAGCTTTATTCAGTCTGATATCATCTGATTTTGGCCGCCTCTCAATTTCTCAGATAGGTTAAACCAGCAATTAAAGATTTTACCTCAGAAGTTCAAGTAAATGCACTAGAAATCCGCGCTCATTTAAGTGTGCATGGGCGAAGAGAAAGCTCTGACACCTGCAGGATTTCATCTGACGGTACTTTTTATTTTACACTACAAAGTTAAATAAGCATATCTGTTCCGTGAGAGCAACAGTACCGCATAATGAGTGTGGTCTCTATATCTACAGACGTTTTTAAATCTAAACTCAAAAAAGCAATGAAATTGTCAGACATCCAGATTAGTGCATGCGAGGAAAACAACTGGAAATACAGCGCTGGTTGTTCTCTCCATCCTCGAAAACGACGGAATCCAACGGCGTGCATGGGCGAAGGTATAATACGTGTATTAAATTGTATGAAATAATCCCGAAAAAAGCACAAACACAACTGAGGGTGACGCTAACACACAGCAGACAAACGACTAGCAGTGAAAGCAGCGGCAATCCACCTGTCACTCAAGTGGCCACGCCCTTAATTATGCAGAACTTTAAGGCTTAATATAATTTCAACGGATGAGTTGTAAAAAAAATTCACCCCCCTCACAGTCGTTATGAAGGGCAAAATTAGCGATATAGACCAAAACAACTATTTGCCACCAGGCTGTAAACATGTTTTTTTCTGCTGTGAAGTGAGGCATTTTAACATAGGGGAGATACAGATTTGACTCGCTTTTGCAGTCAGCCTCAAGCGGCCACTCGATGAATTGCAGTTTAATTCACTTCCGTGTTGGTTTCAAGAGAGAGTCAGGGAGGTTGCCGCTTGGTCAGGACTACTTAATCGGCCTATAGTTTCCTACAATGCGCCTAGCCATTTGACCACACTGATTTCCGTTAATAATAGCAGATGTTTATGGGTCAAATCTCTCACTCTCTCCCTGCAACTTTTTGTTACCCTCCTTTCCTGCCCCTAGACCAGAAAGGGGGCTTGTAACAGTATGGGTCAAATGTAAACGAATGGTGCCAAACGCGCTGTTTTATTGGTCGGCGCGGCGCTGGTGAGATTAGTCATTTTAATTTATTTGTTTCCCTCTGAAAATCCACTTTCATTGAAATCTAGTGGCTCCTTTTTTTTCTTTTTTCTTTTTGATTCTGCCTATTTTTTTTTCAAATGAATGCAGCTGGAATGAATGCAATAAATAGGTTTTTTTTACAAAGATTTCAAATTGTTTGTGGTCTATAACCTGTATCAGAATGAGGTTCGCAATGGTGCGCCCGAAGGCATGGGTTGAAGACCCAGTCAGTGACGTCACGATATGCAAATTTGTTTAAATTCATACCGACGTAATCACCATGACCAAAATTATCCTTTTTTTTTTACATTGAATCTTGAAAAAAAAATATATAGACCTACCTACCGACCCTTTTTTTTTTTTTTTTTTTTTTTGCTGTTACTGCAAACCAAAATATTTTTAAGGATGGCCTCACCTAAAGGTTTATTAGGAACACCTGTTCAATTTCTCATTAATGCAATTATCTAATCAACCAATCACATGGCAGTTGCTTCAATGCAGTTAGGGGTGTGGTCCTGGTCAAGACAATCTTGTGAACTTCAAACTGAATGTCAGAATGGGAAAGAAAGGTGATTTAAGCTATTTTGAGCGTGGCATGGTTGTTGGTGCCAGACGGGCCGGTCTGAGTATTTCTCAATCTGCTCAGTTACTGGGATTTTCACGCACAACCATTTCTAGGGTTTAAAAAGAATGGTGTGAAAAGGGAAAAACATCCAGTATGCAGCAGTCCTGTGGGCGAAAATGCCTTGTTGATGCTAGAGGTCAGAGGAGAATGGGCCGACTGATTCAAGCTGATTGAAGAGCAACTTTGACTGAAATAACCACTCGTTACAACCGAGGTATGCAGCAAAGCATTTGTGAAGCCACAACACGCACAACCTTGAGGCGGATGGGCTACAACAGCAGAAGACCCCACCGGGTACCACTCATCTCCACTACAAATAGGAAAAAGAGGCTACAATTTGCAAGAGCTCACCAAAATTGGACAGTTGAAGACTGGAAAAATGTTGCCTAGTCTGATGAGTCTCGATTTCTGTTGAGACATTCAGATGGTAGAGTCAGAATTTGGCGTAAACAGAATGAGAACATGGATCCATCATGCCTTGTTACCACTGTGCAGGCTGGTGGTGGTGGTGTAATGGTGTGGGGGATATTTTCTTGGCACACTTTAGGCCCCTTAGTGCCAATTGGGCATTGTTTAAATGCCACGGCCTACCTGAGCATTGTTTCTGACCATGTCCATCCCTTTATGGCCACCATGTACCCATCCTCTGATGGCTACTTCCAGCAGGATAATGCACCATGTCACAAAGCTCAAATCATTTCCAATTGGTTTCTTGAACATGACAATGAGTTCACTGTACTAAAATTGCCCCCACAGTCACCAGATCTCAACCCAATAGAGCATCTTTGGGATGTGGTGGAACGGGAGCTTCGTGCCCTGGATGTGCATCCCACAAATCTCCATCAACTGCAAGATGCTATCCTATCAATATGGGCCAACATTTCTAAAGAATGCTTTCAGCACCTTGTTGAATCAATGCCACGTAGAATTAAGGCAGTTCTGAAGGCGAAAAGGGGTCAAACACAGTATTAGTATGGTATTCCTAATAATCCTTTAGGTGAGTGTATGTACATAGGTCCATCAGTCCGGCTCCTTCTCTTCCTGTTTTACTGCTTTCTCGGGCCATTTTTGTGATATTTCTTTGCTCCTGCTGATCTCACAGTGTTGACACTGCACTTGTCATCTCAGCTTCTGAGCGATGCATTAGACATTAGACTCTGGTCGGGTTTGTAATGAGGGAGATAGGAACATGATTTTCTTTGTTAATAAGTGACTGGAAGCGCACACAGACCTTTGAAGCATATCGTTGATCATATTGCGTTAAATGAACATACAGTACGAATGGATGGACACGGATTGTGTATAAGGAACAGTGATTTAGCTGAAAAGGCGAAAAAGTGTTTGCCTTTTAATGTCATGCTTTCTTCAGGTGATCTTTCTGTGTTTACTGAGGCGTGCTGAATCAGCCAATACATGCTTTGAAAAACAGGAAGTGATGTCAGTGGCAATTACATTGACGATGGTGGGAAAGCCACAGGCATTGTCCGCCTCATTAGGTGACTTGAATATGTAAGATGCATGTGTTCTGGTTGCAGTTTTCTGTGGGTTAGTTATGCAATCTCATGACTAATATACACATTTGAAACTAACAGGCGGAAAAAAGAAGGAAAACAAAGCCATAAAGAGGTCATTTAGCATTGTCTTATGGTGCACAACAAGTCACTGAGGTTTCTGAGTGGACGCCAAAGCATGCGTTCACAGACAGCACAGACAGTCACGAGATGTTTCAACTCTTTTTCATTTCCAGTGGTTTATGTGGTATTGTCCTCTAGTCAGACCATGTCAAAGCAGAGATGTCAGTATCAAATACAGAAGTCCTTAAGTGCACAAATCATTTTCTGAATCAGTAGCCTTGTCTTGTTTTTGAGTAAAAATATATCATATCTGCTTACATACTATATAAGAAGATACCTTTAATTCAGATCAAATGCTTGAGATTGTTTTTAGAGAATATATCTGAATTTAATTTAAATGAAAAATCATAAAATTGTCAGCATAACATTTTCTTATGATTTATGATTAAAACGAAGAAAAAAAATGTGTCAATGGGGTACAAAAAAGTTTAATTTAATTTTCATTAGCTTTGTTAAATAAAAATGTAATTTTGGTAATAGCAATGAAAAGTAATAAAGAAAAAACACATTATAATTGAAAGTAAAAATTGGTAACACTTTACAATAAGGTTCATTAGTTAACATTAGTTAATGTATTAACTAACATGAACTAACAATGAACAAAACATTTGTTACAGTATTTATTAATCTCTGTTAATGTAAGTTAATACAAATACAGCTGTTCATTGTTTGTTCGTGTTAGTTCACAGTGCATTAACTAATGTTAACAAATACAACCTTTGATTTTAATAATGTATTAGTAAATGTTGAAATTAATATTAACTAAGATTAATAAATGCTGAAGAAGCCTTGTTCATTCTTAGTTTGTTAACTGAGGTTGTTAACTAATGTTAAACTAATGAACCTTATTGTAAAGTGTTACCTAAAAATCGAATTAATGGAGGTTAATCACAAATATTTTTATTTTATTATAAGTAAGGTGATTTAAGATAGTATTGTGGCAGAATTGAATATAGACATTATAAGTCAATATATTTTGTTTCCATATCTTTGAGCAACATAAATAAACCAGCAGTCCACAGCAATTTGACACTAAAAAAAGATTGTCAGTCTGTCAGTTTTTCAGTTGTTGGTCTATGTAAACACGAGCTGTCAGTTTTTCAGTTGTTGGTCTATGTAAACACGAGCTGTCAGTTTTTCAGTTATTGGTCTATGTAAACACGAGCTAGGTGAATTTTTTAGACGTGGCATTGCTTCTTTCTGCTGTGCTCCATCTAAGCTGTTTTCAAATGCAAGAATGCATTCTTTTTTAAGACTGTATTGCATTCTTTTTTAAGACACTCATTCTGTGCTGCCTGTTTTGGAAGTTTTGAGTTGATGAGGCGAGTTGCCTGTATAGCTGTGTTCATTAGGTGGTGCTTCAAGCTGGAATTGATGGTAGTAAAATCCCTTATTATAAGACATTTGCTCAGAAGGCATGATTAAATGTGTTTTTTTTAATATACTCAATTAGGGCCAGATTTACTAAACAGGTCAAATTCCCCCCCAAAAAAACGCTGATGGGAGTGGAAAGTTCTGCATGTGATCTACTGACGACTGCTTTTTTGGGCAGTAAATAATACCAGTATATCGACGAGTGCAAACCTTAGTAAACCACCTTGCATGATTCATTTAAATACTCTCCTCCCATAAATTTTGCATCTGAAAGGGAAACTACAAATGCATATGCAATAAGGTCAGCTGCAAAAATAACCCTGTCCACGCCTTTACAGCGCTAATATTTCACTGCCTGTCTTTAGTAAATCCAAGTCATTTCGTAACGCCAAAAGAGGGTTTGTGCTAGCGCAAGCTGTTAGTGAATCTGGCCCTTAGTGTGTTAAATTGACAACCTTTCTTTAAACGTAATGCTAATAGTAATATTAACATTCATTGCTATTAAACAGCGTCATTAATGTGAAACTGAAGCTGCTATGATAATGTAATCAGATACTGATACTGACTTTCTGCTCGGTTTCAAATCATTAACATCTCATTTTCAGAAATATCAAGTAGAGAGTGTCTGAATGAACTTTGAAAGCTAATTCCTAATTTGCAGGATGCTGTAGACACTGTCAATCTAAGAAAGCCCAGCATGGGAAAAGATAAATGCTGTGCTCTTTACTACACTTTCCGAATTTGCCATTTTTGATCAGGACTGGAAGTTGATGATGGAACTAAATTTCATTAGCATCGCCTAGAGCAGTTTAGCGCTGCGTCAGATTTCATTTAAAGGTCACTTCTCCCTAGAGTAGAGCGGAGAACGTAATAGCTCTAACATTAGAGTTTCTCTCTCTCTCTCTCTCTCTCTCTCTCTCTCTCTCTCTCTATATATATATATATATATATATATTATGTTTAATAGAATCTGAGCTAATGTCAATAAATGCACAGCACATACAAATATTGAGTAAAATAGTCAATTTTCAATCAATTTGAACCGTTTTTTATTGGCGCTTTAATTCGGAACTCAGTACCTTGCATCTTAGTGTCATTCACTAGGCTTTTTATTTTGATCTCTGTAATTATAACCCATGTTCACTGACAGATCAGATCTTGACACATTCTCTATGTCTGCTAACCAGTTTTGCATTTAACTTTTAGGTGTGATAGTTAACATCAATGAGCTTGTAATGCATTCTTGGATTGCTTTCTCTGTGAAGGTAAGGATACATGTGAGGCTGTCTGAGAATTTGGCCAAAAATATGTATCCTTAATTCCATAATCGTACTGCCAAGCTTTTGAAACAGCCTTCGTGTCAAGAACGCACCCATGAGGCCTTAAAATACTGCCTATGTTAAGCAGCTTACTACAGAACTCAGTACCTTGCATCTTACTGTCATTCACTAGGCTTTTTATTTTGATCTCTGTAATTAAAACCCATGTTTACTGACAGATCAGATCTTGACACATTCTCTATGTCTGCTAACCAGTTTTGCATTTAACTTTTAGGTGTGATAGAGTGTGATAGTTAACACTATTTTTTTTTACGTTATATCTTGTTCCTTAAAGCATAAAAAGGAGTTTTTCCCCCTCTGACTGTAAGATGAAGAATAATGAAATCTGTCAATGCCTTCCATCCATCACTTTTCCACCATGTCAGTTTCTAAACATAACTATAGTATGCTAATAAAATAAGCGTATTTGGGCGTATTTCATTTTATTCAGGCCATCAGACCCCTTGAGTATTCCTCATGAAAAGAATATGTATTAATAGTGGCGATTGTTGAATTTCATGCCTTGACTGAGTCCGTAAGCCACATTAATTTAGACAATTAACAGAAACGCCAAAATCCCAGGGCGCTGTTTCCATAGAAACATATTTTCTGCACCACCCCCTCTATATATATATATTTTCAAGGGCAGTGATGGTGAACACATTCCTTTGTCTTTTTGTCATCATATCCTTTGCGTCCCTCGAAGTATGTCATTATTCATTCACGCTTCTGACATTTTGTGAGTTCCATCTCACGTTGAAATATTGACTGAAGTATCTTGTGAATTTGAAGTCATCACGTTCTTCAATCGTAGAGTTACTGCGTTGCTGTTATAGCCAGGCAATGCAATGCCATGAATCTTAAAGACATGTGCATTCCTTCATGAGGCTGTTTTATGCCCATTCCGGTTTCAGCTCTTCAGCTGTCCAAATTTGAGGCGTAGAATGGTTCTAAATCAGGAAATTGATTTAAGCCCATGCGTGCACACACACACACAAATAGTGTGCAGGGTTTTGTTTGGTCTAAAGGAACATCGTGGCCTAGATGAAAATGCACTTAGTAAAATCTGCATGAAAAAGGAACAGTCTGTTCAGCTGTGGATGAGCAAAAACATCCCCGGAGAGATTCCACGACGCTCCAAGAACATTCGCCGGAGGGATGGTCTTATCTGCCAAGACCTCCTGATAGACCATCAGGAGAAGCTTTGGATGGAGCCTTTGGTAGAGAAATGCTTTGGCAGGATCTGCTATATCCTTTTTTGACCATCATATAATCCTAGTGTATGTCAGTGGCACAAGGTCTCGCGCTCAGGTGACCTTCTTTAATTTAATTTTTAATCAAACCCATAAGTATTGTTTATTTTTTATTAATGAATCCTTTTGCAGTTGAGGTAAGCCCAACAATTTTAGATAATTATACTAGAGATTCAGTTTTTTTTTGCCAATATTTAGTAAATACTAATAATTTTAAAAGAGCAAGATAATTCTTTCATTCTGATCATTCTGCGTTCCCATTTGTGATGACGGCACTGACTGCAGGTCAGCTCAATGGTGCACATCCATTCACATATACACACTGTCACATCTCTGTGAATTGTCATACTTCATAACATCACCCCAGGGATTGCTCTGGACCGACAGCCCGATTCAGAAGGCCTCCTTTATTAATCGCAGACCAGATTAAAACACACCAAAGTGCCTGAAGCCGTCAAGGCGTTAGTAATCCTCCGGTAAACACCCGTGCAGTTTGTCAGAATGCTCAATGATGCGTTACAGATAGTGTGGCTTCTCTTTACACTGCCACGGACCATGTCCCTCTGGTTACTGTGGCTTCAAGTTTGAAGTGTTTCAAAATATATATTTTACATATGATGGAAATCTACTATTGTACAATTGCTGGGGTAAATTTTCAACAACATTCATCATACTTTTAGATTTGAGATATTATAGGTTTTAGGATTCATGGTGAAATCCCGTTTGTATTCAAACTGTGTGCTTAAACTGATACTTACACTCTACACACACATTGATCTCTGTTGGGTCTTGTGTGTTTGTCAGATAGCTCTGCGGGTGGAATCTCTCTCACAGTGGCAGCACTACCGCACACATTTTACACACACCTCAATAAAGTTAATCATCAAAACAGTTATGCCACTTTTGTGTGCAATAGTTCAGAGAAAAAAACTTCCCTCATCACCTGCAGTTTAACTGCTATCTCTGACTATATAATGCAGCGCGTTGTGTATCTATATTAATAATATAATATAATAATGAAATTAATACAATTAAAAACATTTACTAATAATAATTGCATATCAATATTACTATTATTTTTCATATTAATTATAATACGTTTTATATTTTAGCATGTTCTGAGTCATGTTCAAGACTCAAAATATTTTTTGAGATGATTATAATTGTTGTTGTTTATTGTAATAATAGTTTTATATTTAAGCATGTTTGAGATATGTTCGAATGCTCAACTATTTTGTATGTTCAAGACTCAAATTATTATTATTATGTAGTTTGGATGAGTGAAGTAAAAAAATTTTCATGGCATCATTTCATATTTCATGACATTTACAAACAAAAAGGCTCCAGGCCCTGTGTTTTAATCTGGTCTGCTTCTAGAAACTCTCTATATGACTAATAAAGGTTAAATTTTGCACATATAATTCCCTGACTGTCTGTCAATCAGGCGGTGAGACAAAATCCAGAGCGATAGATGTGTCTCTGTCATACAGCGGCATGAAGGATTTGTATATTGAAGTCCGGCATTAATCTCCACCTGGGTTTTGTGTCTATGACCCTTTCTCATTACATTGATGAGAGGGAGGTAATGGCCATCTGAACCCTTGCGGCGGTCTGACACATCTCTCTGTGAGATCTCACGTGCCGCACTGCTGGAGGAAACTGTCTGGATGATAAATAGTGTCTGCCAGCATCCCGTCCAATCAATCAGTCAATGGAAGAGAATCTCTTTAGGGCTGTGATTAACTCTAAAACAGTTGTGATGGGCTGTGATTTCCCTCAGACACTCATATCGCTACAATAGGGCCAGAAACATATTCTACACCAGTGATTCCCAACCTTTTTTTGTCTGAGACCCCCTTTTTGCCAAGAAAATATTTTAGGGCCCTCCTTCACATTTAATGATATTATCGCTCTTGTAAGCTTGCAGCAAGGATGACAAAATATGTTTTGTTTTGTTTTCAAACAAACGGTATGTTTATGCACAAATAATAGCCTATAATATTGAAAATACAATAACAAAAACATCAGTAGGCCCTTTGTAATTTAAAAACGTAAGCCTGGGAGAAGCCTATAAATTGGCCCTATTTGAAATCCAAAAACAAAAATATTCACACTGGTGTGTAGCCTAGGTAAAAAAAAAAAGAAGAATTTAGGCTATTATGACTGTTGTCTGTGGCCTCAATACTTGCATGTTATTTGTGAGGCTTTATTTTTTACCCTTTTGGCGCTATAGCGAGCGATAATAAACTTGCATTTATTAACAGAATAATGCGTCTTTCGGAAAAACATTGTAGCCGGAACTACTTCTCTCTGTGTACGTCTATGACGAGTCACACAGGTTCTGGGCTACTCCGCAGCGGCAGCGATCCGAACCAGTGTAAAATAGTCCCAATGTAAACACTTATTATAGGTGTACCATAGTGGTTCAGGATAAGACAAAAACACGGATTAGAAAATGGATTCATAATGAACTCGCTCATTATATACATTTTGTAAATTTTGAACAGAAAAAAGTTAAGGACTTTTATTTAATGCTCATTGCTCAAACCTTTCAAAATATGACGCGACCCCCCACAGAGCTCGCTGAGGCCCCCTTGTGGGCTGCGACCCCCCTGTTGGGAACCGATGTTCTACACAATTCATTCAGTTATGATTGCTGTGCAGTGACAGTAGTAACACCAAACCGAAAACTGAAAACCGAAAACAAAATGTCATTTTGAGCTACAGTTTGCTATCACACCCCTTGTGGCAGTGTTGAGAATGCTGCACGGACGTGCATTGTGCTATTAATCGACTCCTAAATCATTTTAGAGAGATTTCTTTGGGGGCGGTTCACGTAGAATATTTTCTTGCGTCAATCTGTGCAGTTTCTTATTGTGTTTCTGTGTAAACACCAGTGTTGTTATTGTTCAGTAAAACTACTGTAAACCCTAACGCTCAAAATAATTCATTGGTTTGAGTAGGACTAACATAAATTAAACTAATTAGTTCAGTCAAATTAACTTTTATGGGTATTTAGCACTTTCTTTTTCTTTCAAGTTCACATAACTTATATATTTTAAGTAAACTGAACTTTCATTGTTTTGAGTTTTATAAAATGATTTATTTTAATTTAGACGAACCTAAGTTTAACAGAAACTGGGCTGGGATTTTTTATATCCCAGCATGCTTTGCCCATGGCACTCGAAAGGGAGACTAAATGTTAAAATTAAGTGTAATGTAATGGGGGTTTTCAAATCATTTTTTTTTTTTTTTTTTTTTTTTGAAATAAAATAAAATATACACTACCGTTCAAAAGTTTGGGGTCGGTACGATTTTAAATACTTTTAAAATAATTCTCTTCTGCTAACCATGGCTGCGCTTATTTGATTAAAAATACAACAAAAATCAGTTATAGTATTAAATATTATTCCAGTGTAAATCAGCTGTTTTCTGTGTGAATATATAGTAAAGTGTAATTTATTCCTGTGATCAAAGCTGAATTTTCAGCATCACCAGTGTCAGTGTCTTCAGTGTCAAATGATCCTTCACAAATCAGTATAATATGAGTATTTGATGCGCAAGAAACATTTATTATTATTATCAATGTTGAAACAGTTGTTGGTCTGTCAGTTGTACAGTTTTTGTTTTTTGTTTTTTTAGGATTCTTTGATGAATAGGAAGTTCAAAAGAACAGCATTTGTTTGAAATAGAATCTTTTGTAACATTATAAATGTCTTTACTGTCCTTGATAAATAAAAGTATTGATTTCTTTCCTCCAAAAAATAAAAATAAAATTCTCACTGACCCCAAACTTTTGAACGGTAGTGTAAATATTCAATGAAAATTTTCACAACTTAAATTTAAACTCTATTTCTCAAAGTTTTCTATCTTCTGTGTTTCTTTTAAGTATAAACTTTGTCTTAGATGTTTCATTAAATGAGAGTTCACTGCTGTAAAGAGTGTAGTGATTGTCTATTGACAATGGCAGTGTTTTCCACTCGTTCTCATGCGATATATCAGTCCCAAATTTTTCAGGATCCAAGATTAGCAGAGGACAGACAGCTTGATGTGACATGGCTGTATTTGAGCAAAGCTGTAGGACAGGGCAAAGCTAATTGTAGTAATTGAAGAACATGTTGTCAGAGCTCATTGATTTCCATTGCATGTTTCTGTGGCCCTGATTCCATTGATGAAGAAGAAGAGCAGACCTCTTTATGACCACACGTGTATCATTTAAGCACATTTGTAATCATTAAGATTTCATTAGGTTCCTTTGTCCAGGAAGTCATTTGTCTCTTTGCTTAGCGGGCCATTCACAGCCGCGCGAGACGCTAATTCAATCTTTTTACACGTGTCCATTTATTTTATTTTTTGTCATGGACCAGCCTGTGTGGAATATAGAGCAGCGTGCATTTAACAATGTGAGCTGCTAGACAGCATTTTAAGGCGTTATAAGCGTGCTCCAACAGTCCCATGATCCATTACCACAAACTCAAGTTCAGTCAAGATGGTGGAGGAAGCAGCTGTAGATATATTTTATTCATCATGGAAAATGTATAAAAATAGTTCGATCAAATTGTTCAGTAAATGGACAGTTTTTCTCCTATATGTGCGTGTGCTACTGTATTTATTTGTCATGCTTATTATTCCACGAGTACTGCTTTGGTAGATTAGCAACATGCTAACATCAGACTCTTGCGTAGCACTCCTGTTGACCAATGTATAATTCATAGCTGTTATTTAATTGAAACATTCAATGTAGTAATCTATAAATCACTCTTTTCAGTTTATTGTTATTTTATTAGTCATTATACTTGGTTAGGGTTAGAGTGAGTAGCGTAACCTACTGAAAGTCCATTTACATTAGAAGTAACACTGCAGATACGTTCTCTGAATACAATGTGGTGTTGATTCTCAAGCCAATTTATCTTGTTTTAGAGATTTTTTGATATTTTAACTAGAAAAGAATATAAAAATACTCATGAGTATAGAACTTTTGCAGTTTTTGTGCAGTATATTGCAAAAGTAGTATGAATAGTATGTAGACCACCATGGTGAACATCAAGTACATTCCAATCAACCAATCAGATTTGAGGGACAAGTTTACAGTTTATGTCAAGTTTAGGTTAACAGCCAGGGTTAGGTGCTTCTACATCAGTGTTATTCACCTATCATTTCCCTATGATTTAAGTTAGAGCTATTAGGAATATGTTTTCATACAGGATATTGTTCCAGGATCAACAAAATATGTTGGAATATGTGGAACACGTCTGTCTTGGCAAAATAACGGTAACCAAGGTGTAACCTGATCTAGAACGTTTAACTAGTAGTTTCTTGTGTATTCTTGGTGTAATCTTTGACGTTTGAAGGGATAGTTCACCCTAAAATGAAAATGAAGTCATAATTTACTCACCCTGGTGTTGTTCTAATGCCGTATGCCCTTCTATCTTTTAAAGACCACAAAAGGAGATTTTTTTTTGTCCATATATAATATAATATATATAATGGCAGTGAAGTATCAGTGTTTTTGTTAATCTTGATTTCACACAACCCCCAGAACACTTGGAATATACGGCATGGGATCATTCTCTGATACTTTTGCGTTTTTTTCTTTTTTAAAAGCTTGATGCTGGTCGCTATTCACTGCCATTATGTGGATGAGCGCGAGGACATTTTTAAAAAAAATATCCTCTTTTGTGGTCCGTAAAAGAAATAAGTGCATACGGCATTAGAACAACACCAGGGTGAGTAAATGATGACTTTAATTTCCTTTTAGGGTGAACTATCCCTTTATGGTCTAAGACCTTGGAAGTCTCTTTTCACATTACATTAACTGTAGTACGTTTGCTTCAATGTGAGAGAACTAGCGACAGTTGTTTACCATTGTAGAGAGACACACGCTGTAGTAGTTGAAGATGCTGTTCATCATTTCATTTATACTTGTTTTACTACTAAAACGTAACGCCAGAACATTGGGCCCATCCCAAAAGTTTACTGTGAAGCACCCTGAGCTGATTGGAGGCCTAAACCCTTTAACCTTTAACCTTATTCTGACCTGAATCTCCGCTCCCCTTCTCCCTCCACTTACCTAACTCTCTACTTTCTCTTCTCCATCGTCCATCCATCCATCCATAAACCCATGCTCTACTCTTCCCCTCTGCCGCTCCTCCTTCTCTCTTCACGTCTCTCCTCCATGGGCCGCCACTGACAGTGAATTTACGTCCAAAATGAAAAACAGGCAAATGGGACCGGCGGCCGGGGGCAACATGACCAAGAGCACCAGCATCGGCGGGGACATGTGCAGTCTGGAGAAGACCGACGGCAGCCAGTCAGACACGGCCGTGAGCCTGGTGGGAACCGATGTCAAGAAACGGCGCTCCAGCATCGGTGCCAAGATGGCGGCAGTCGTGGGGTTGAGTCGAAAGAGTCGCAGCGCCTCGCAGCTCAGCCAGACAGGTAGGAGCCCAATCACGTCTATCCGTCTCTGTCCTCATGTTTGTCTCTAACTCAGCATCCGTTTATTTTCCTTTTGTTGTCTGTATGTTCTTCTCTCCCCTTACAGAGAGTACTTTTCTAGCATCAGCTCTAACAACCTAACAACTTTTGTTTAAACAGCCTGTTTCTCAAAGTGTAAATTGGGTCAGTGCAGGACCGAGGACCACCGAATAATTGAGACCCTCTGTTTTACACCTCTCTCTCTTTCTTTCTGTTGCCGTTTCTCTGAAGTGACAAAAGTTCTCCAACTGTTTGCAGCTTTTTATTTCAGCCGAGTGTGTGATTGATGAATATCAAACTGCTTGAAATTTGAATCGTTCTGTGCTGTTGCATTATGATTGCTTTATTTGGCATATACGTAAAAGTAACATGGTATTACCTGGTATTACTTGCGGTAATTTCAGTAGCACTTTATTTTACAGTCCTGTTCCGCATGTACAGTAATTGCAATAACTGGGTAATAACTAGGTACTAACCCTACCTATCCCTAAACCTAACCTTAACCCATGTAGTTACCTTATATTACCAGTACTTTCTTACGTAGGTACACGTGGTGCATGTACTGTAAAATAAAGTGCAACCATAATTTCATGTTTTTGGACATTTATCATTTTAATGCCATGGTTTTATTTGACTGCATGTATATGATAATCATTTAGTACCATGGTATATATCAAAATACCATGACATTACTATAGTACATGTCCAACATTATGGTATTTTAACATTATATCATAGTAATACCATGTCTTTTTGTTGATGTACTTAAAGTTTGAATATGTTTGTGTTGTGGTTGAAGGTTGTTGGATTATGATTGTTTTATTTAAAATGGCAGGTTGCTGGTGCGTTTTTTACATTTGGTAAAACAATATAAATTTGTCCATGTTGCTCATAAATATTTCATTTCAGTTAGCGCTCTTGATGATTTTATATTCCCAGGTGCTGCAGTCTGAAGCGTATCACACTGCTGATGTTACACATATTCCCAACTCTTCGGCCCTCAAACACAATACTTACTTATAGTACTCTGGTAGTACCATGGTACAGTGATGGCATCAGATGCAAATACCATGGTACTTTAATATATATACCATGGTACTGAATGTTATGTATGTGGTCCCTAGTGAAAAAGAAATGTATAATATAAAAATAAATACACAGTATTTGAAATACATTTATTTTGAACTAAGTATACTACATTTACATATATACTAATATACACATATACTAATACATTTACATGTACTTGCATGTACATGCAATTGTACTTTTGGAATGCTAAATGTATATACTTAAAGTCTAAATTGGAACAGCTAATTTTGTACTAAATTAACTTTGTGTACTGAAGTAGAGCTGAAGTCCAGCTAAAGATATACTTAAGTATACTTGACTGTGCTAAAAGGAAACTATTGCAAGTATACTTTAGGTACACTTTAAATATCTTGCATTTAATATTATACAGAGATTATACTATCCTTACTAATAATGATATTTTGGCTTAATATTAATAAATGTGCATTGTGCAATAAAGAAGTACTCCAAATAAAATGTAATTATAATTTTATATCAGTAAGTCTTAAGTGATATGACAATAAAAATGTTAATGGATTTGAAGTATACTTAGTATGAAATAAATGTATTTTAAATAGTTTTTTTTAATGTTTTTTTTTACTAGGGGTACTCCAAGATACTTCCAAGAATATGGCACTACTAAAGAAATTAATACATTTATTCTGCAAGGATGGATTAAATTGATCAGAAGTGACAGCAAAGACTTTTATATTGTTATAAGAGATTTCTATTTCAAATAAATGCTGTTCTTTTGAACTTTCTATTCATCAAAAAACCTTGGAAAAAATGTATCACGGTTTCCACAAAAATGTGAAGCAACATGAAAATCGATGTCAAAATTTTGTCCAGTGAAAATGCTGAGTGGCTTGTAACTTTGGAAAACCACTAGCCACCATAGCTGGGGAGCAAAAAAGTTAATGTCAAGCCCTGAGTATGATGATAATTCAGCAACGTGGTAAATATCAAAGTGCTGTAGTATTGGCATCTGACACCTTCATTTTACCATGGTATCATCACAAGACTTTTAAAGGGAATGCATTATTAATTCTCTAAAAAAAATTTAAAATAAAACAGCAGTTCTTTTACAGATTTATGAGTTCTCTTTACAGAACTCTATAAGCTGCTTTTATGATTCACATAATCTCTGCAAAGACTTTTGTTTTCTGCCATAATCTGTCTGTCCAGAGTTTTCATGGTTTGCTGTAATTGAGGAGCGTGAGTGTATCCTCCAGTGTTGGCACATTTATCGAATTTATTTGTGTCAGTGAGCGGCGGATAGAAACACTTTTAAAAATGCCACTGTGTTTATCCTGAGGTCAGTGTATTTCTTTGCCGTCTGCAGCCCACGCTCACCCGCTTATCAACTCGTTGGCTGGCTCAAGTCTGAATGGTGGCGTGCAGGTAGATCACATGCCCAAAGAAATGAGCACAGCTCTTCAGACGGCTCGTGCTCAGCCTGCACATGGCAGGTGGTCGCTAGTGTGTTTTTAATAAGTTAGGCTGGTTGCCAGGGGCCGTAGCACTCTGTCATGTCTCGTGGGGTGTGTTGTGTCTTCGGCTTGTCTGTGATGTCTTTTAGCTTCCTTCCACTAAGAATTTCTGCTTGCAAAAGAGAGGACACAAACACTGTGGTCTGAAATTTATTTTTGTTCCTGCATGTGTGCCTGATATCTTTCAGTGCTAAAATGCTTTTTCTAAAATTTCTAAAATTAAAAAAATAAATAAATGATTGTTTATACCATTAGAGCTATTCTCAAGATATGGTACTGTATGCTATGTTAATTTGTCATATATCATGTTTACATCAAAAATTGTGAATTAAATTTATGCAGAAAATCTGAATATCGCAAAAACAATTTGTACCTAAAGCAGCGCTTCGGTCTAATGTGTTCAAGAGAACAAAATTGTTATTTACAGGGAAATTGGCACAAAATAGAAATGGGTGTTGTTTCCACTGGGAACATGATTTTTATTAAATTAAATGCATTTCTTTTTTAGTCATCGTTGACAGATGTAGTATTTATTATTACTATTTTGAATTGGCTTTTATTTTTATATTCTTAGTTTTTAATTTAATTTTAGATTTAGTTATTTTGTTATGTGCACTTGTAGGTTTTATTAAAAAATATATATATTTCTGTTTAGCATGAATATTTGTTTTAGTTTTCGTAATTTTAGTACTTTAGCTTCAAGTTAAGTTAGTTGGTAAGGCAACAATTCTATTTTTCACTTGTTTTTGAGTTTTGAGTCGTATTTCAGCTTTATTTTCAGCATTTTTATTCTTATCTACTCAATTAGAGGCCGTTTACACGAAATTTTCAACTATAAACGGAAAGCTTTTTATGCGTTTGGCCGTTCATTCCCTAGTTAAAAAAACCTTTACCAAAATGTATTTAAAATACATTTATTTTATACTAAGCATACTACAAATCCATTAACATATTTACTGACATATCGCTTTAGACTTACTGATATAAATATTATAGTTAAACTTAATTTGGAGTACCTCTTTATTGCACAATGCATATTTCTTAATATTAAGCCTAAAATATGTTTAGTTTCACTATTAGTAAGGATAGTAGGATCACTTGCAAGATATTTAAAGTGTACCTAAAGTATTTTGCACTTTAGCACAATCAAATATACCGTATTTAAGTATATATCTTTAGTTGGACCTCAGCACTATTTCTAGATAACTAAAGTGCATTTAGTACAAAATTAGTTGTTCCAATTTAGCAGACTTTAAGTATATCAATTTAGTGTACTAAAAGTACAATTGCAGGGTATTTATATTAAGTACATACATATGTAAATGTATTTGTAGTATACTTGGCATAAAATAAATGTATTTCTAATACATTTAGGTATATTTATTTTTCACTAGGTTTTACACAACAATGGCATTTTTGGGTCCTGAAAACTTAAATCTTTGTAAACAGGTTTCAGAGTGCAAGTTTTTGAAAACGATACCGGTATCGTCTCCGTATAAACAACAAACATGCAAATTTGTTAATACGGTGATGTAATGTGCATGTGTATTACGTGTTCAGGCTATTTCCTTACAAAGTGTCATCGCCAACTACTGGCCTGGCATGAATAATACAGCGTTTTAGTTGTTTTCGCGGATGGGGATCGTTTTGTGTGGGGACTGTTTTGAAATAGACATATTTTCTTCCTTTTTGGGGAAAAATTGTAAACAAACTCGACACTGAGAATTCCAACCAAACATATGATAAATGAATGTCCGTAGTGATATTCGGTGTGCTGTTTTGTCTGGTGCTTTAAAGTTTAGAGAGCCGCCTGCTCAGTGTCATGCTCAATACAGCAGCACGGTTTCACCTGGATCAGGAAATCAGGCCTGGCAACAACACCAGCTCGTGAGATGTGAATCATAGAGCCTATCAATTTTTCAGGCAGAGCTTTTATCTGCCGAGCCCTTGCAGGCCTGTGAAATCCCTGGCCTGTTTCTCAAAGACCAGTCCGCCTCTCTGGCTGCTTCCTGCTCCACTTTGTTGTGCTTAATTCAGAAAGCCTGAAAGCCTTGTAGAGAGAGCATGGAGAACAGACACACATTTCAAAAAGAGGTTATTCTAGGCCTTTTCTGTGTGAAAAGATGTGTGTTTGAAATGTGCATATATATACATTAGACTGCAGAAGATCTCCTGAGACTCGTTCTCTATGTCTAGTTCACTTCTTTTTCACTATGAAGAATTTATTTTATGGTGCATGCAGATTTAGACACGCTGTAAAAAATGCATGTGTGCATTTTTATCTGGAGTTATATGGAGTGGATGGATGGATGAATGGGTGGGTGTATGGATGGATGGGTGGATGAATTGATGGAAGGATGGATGGATTGATGGGTGCATGGATGGAAGGGTGGATGGATGGATGGATGATTAGATGGATGGATGGATGATTAGATGGAAGGATGGATGGATGGATGGATGGATGGATGGATGGATGGGTGGATGGATTGATTGATGGGTGCATGGATGAAAGGATGGATGGATGGATGATCAGATGGAAGGATGGTTGGGTGGATGGATTGATGGGTGCATGGATGAAAGGATGGATGGATGATTAGATGGATGGATTGATGGGTGCATGGATGGAAGGGTGGATGGATGGATGGATGGATGGATGGATGGTTGGATGGATGGATGGATGATTAGATGGATGGATGGATGGGTGGATGGATGGATTGATGGGTGCATGGATGGATGGATGATTAGATGGATGGATGGATGATTAGATGGAAGGATGGATGGATGGATGGATGGGTGCATGGATGAAAGGATGGATGGATGGATGATTAGATGGATGGATTGATGGGTACATGGATGGAAGGATGGATGGATGGGTGCATGGATTAAATGATGGATGGATGGATGGATGGATGGATGGATGGATGGATGGATGGATGGATGGATGGATGGATGCAGCCTTGGTGAGCATAAGAGACTTATTTCTTCTTCCAAAAACAAAAAAAATCTTACGACCCCAAACTTTCGAATGGTAGTGTATATATAATTATTTATTTATTTTGTCTAATTGTCCAGTTAAATCATCTAAAAGTCACTGCTGATTAAATGTTGACTTAATAGCCTGCCTTTATGAGGATGTGCAGTGACATTCACATTAGCTAGGTTAACGGATGTTTTGCGTCATAGCTGTTATTATTTTAGTGTATTTAAGTGTATCTGCATCCAGGAGCAGAACTGTCCATTTTGTGTTTACATTGAATACTTTGCCTCCATATTACAGGTTATATTACTGTATCTCTGCACTGTGAGTGTCCATGAGAGACCGCTGGAGTCCTGCAGACTGCTCTAATTAATCTTTGATGACAAGATCTGCAGGAGAGAACTTCATGGAGCTGAAGCCTCACGGTTTTATTCATGACCAAGCTGAATCATCGTTCTGATTTATAGTGCCCGATTGTTCCTCTCGGCGTTTTTAGAGGCCTGAATTCTCTGGTAATTATACCCAGCGCTCCATGGAGCTCACATCTAACCTCTGCTGATCTTCTCTTGCCTCCAGATCTGTGTCAGCAAAGTGGCCAGAGTTGCAAGTGCAGATGAAAACCCCTGATGTTCGGTGCTCTTATATGCTTATATTTGTATATGCTCACCCTGGCAAAACACAAGCCCACAAGCCTTTTATGGGTCAGCACTTCTTAGGTATGTTTCGTTTAAGTAAATCAAGTTTGTCCCAGATGTTCCTCCTAACATTCCATAGGAGAAAGACAAAGTACACTGCAAAAAAAAATTCAGACACTGTGAGAAAAGAGGTGATGATTATTATGAGAAAAGTTGTGTTTTTTGACATTTGATGCATATGCACATATTGTAGGAGACCTACAAAACAAAATTAGGATTCTTTAAAAAGCAAAGGTTACTCCAAAACTTTGATTAGAAGCATCAACAATGCTTCTAATCAAAGGGACATTACTGAAAGTAATGGCATTTTTGCTAAATTTGAGCAGCAGATTTAAGCAAACATCTTCATTTTGTTCTTGTCCATTGTTATTTAGAAGAAACTATTGAGAAATGAGAAATTACACCCCACAGGAGCATCTCTCTCTGCAGCATTATAATAGATTTTCAAATATCCCAAAGGCTCCTAATGCATCCTGGGAAAGCTGAAACCACTGGTGTGCCCATCAGTGTAATCGATGTAATCTCATCCATGTGCCCTTAGCCTTCAGTCCTGGAGCCATTTGAGCTTCTGTGATTCTCATGGAGGGTTCATATGCTACAGGAGCGAGACCCATACGAATATTTTCCCGGACGAGGAAGTGTTTTTTACTCTAGGTGCCATTGAGACTAGAACACGCTACAGAATGTCTTGTTCTGTATTTAAGGATATGAAATAACATTGGCGCCAATAGCCTTGTGGGCAGCGCGTCGACGTGCAGCGTCGTTGCTTTTTGTGCGACCCGAGTTCGAGTCCCGGCTCGCGGACCTTTCCCGATCCCGTCCCCGTCTCTCTCTCCCACCTCGCTTCCTGTCTATTCTATACTACCCTATCATAATAAAGGCAAAAATCGTGGGGAAAAAACTTATATCAAATAACTTGCATAAAGGTTTTATAAAGGCATTGATGATTCCATGAAGAACCTTTAACATCCTTGAAACCTTTTCATTGTACAAAAGGTTCTTTAAGGTTCTTCAGATTATTAAAATGTTCTTCACACTAAGAAAAAAATGGCTTTTTTAAGAATTGTTTACTGAGGTTCTTTTGGGAACCAAGAAATGTTCTCCTATTGCGTCGCTTTAAAAAGTATGTAAGCTTGTTTCCGCCATGGAATAAAAAATAAAAAGGAAAGTAATTGAGACTTTTTATCTCACAATTCTCACAGCTACGAGTTTATATCTTGCTTTTTTCTCAGAAATGTGAGTTTATTATTTTATATCTCGCATTTAAGAGTTTATATCCAACAAGAAAAACTTCCAAATTGCGAATTATAAAATCTCAATTTTGAGAAATCTCATTTATATCTCACTCTTCTCAGAATTGTGAGATAAAATCTCACAATTGCGAGTTATATAGTCGGAATTGTAAAGATATAAACTCGTAATTCTGAGAAAAAAGTCAGCTCACAATTCTGACTTTATAACATTTTATAACATTTTACAGCAATTGTGATATCTCATAGTTCTGAAAAAGTCAGAAATGTGAAATAAGTTGCAATGGAAACAAGCTTCCATAGAAAACCCGCTTTTGGAACCTTTATTTTTACAACTGTAATATAAATGATCATGTGTGCAGCGTTGAGCATTTCTTACCATATACCGAATAAGATGCAGGTTTTTGCACTGAAATACTGCATGCAAAAGTAACTTTAGTGAATTTGTCCTTGTGTCCTTAAATGTGCACATGGGTCTCTGTCTTCCGGCATGCGCTGAGGTTTAAGGTATTCGGGAGGCGGTCGCTTTTCACTGTTTCCAAACACACATCCCTGTACAAAAATAAAATAGTTTTAATTACCAGCAGCCTCTTGTAGCTCTTTTTATAGATCATTTTCCACGGTGTCCTCCATACTGCAGTTTTTTGCCGAAGATTAATGCTTTGTTCATTTGTAAGCAATGTGGTTTGGGAAATGAGCAGTCTGGGAAAATATTGCAGAGACTTGAAAAGCTTTTTTGAGTGGCTCTTAAAAAGCCGTTTCCAGAGAAATGACTTTGAGGCAGAGCAGAAGGGACGTCAGAAGAGTAGACGCCACTCGACACGGGCAGATGGCGGATAATGCAGCGTCGCAGGGGATGGAGGGGAATGTTCAAGCCTGCTTGTTTAGGGTCCTCCTCCAGATTAGGAACATATACACACCATGCGACTTTCCATGAATACGGGACACTTTGGTGTCACATTTTTTAAAAGCTTTGGTGACTTAAAAAAAAACCCAAAAATGTTCTGTCCCGCCAAAATATGTTTAGCGTTTCTTAAAGGTGCAATGTGTAAAAAATTTGAGTATCTATTAACAGAAATGCAATATGACATTCATAACTATGTGTTCAGTGGTGTATAAAGAACTTACTTAATAAACGGTAATGTTTTTATTACCTTAGAATGAGGCATTTATATCTACATAGGCGCGGGAATCCCCTTCTATGAAGGTCGCCATATTGTGACGTCATGTTTCTACCGTAGCCGACAGCGAACAAACAGCGTTACAGAGCGCGTTTCGTCACTACATTGAAAAAGAAGCCGCAGGAAGCTAGAAGAAGCTAGTCATAAACACCGTGAGTAGTGACTTTTCCCTTGTCAGTGGTGTAAATATGTAGTTGGATTGTTTCATGTAACTTAATTCTTCTCCCTCGCTGTGTTATGGCTTTGCTATGTGGGGATAATGTGCTGGTTAAGTTCGTGAGACAGCTGATTAGTAGGCTGCTACTCTTGTCATTGACCGTAAAACAGTTACAGGAATCACCAACCCGTCGATCTTGGAAGCATTTTAAGTCGACCGAGTTTCCAAAATCAGAGAAAAAAGCCTTTGTGTGTAGTAGTGGTGTCTAGGGGATGCGGAGGCGCGCGCGCTGGCACAATCACGTCATTTTTGCCGCAGGCACCTTTGGGCTCATGCGGACGCGTCGAGTTTAAACAAGGCTTAACGCTTTAACCAGCTCAGCCACAGTAACAGCTCATATTAGCCAGCTAAACCTTTACTACCCTGTTAGAAAAAATATATTGTTGCATAGTTTCATGTGGTTCTTCTCCCTCGCTGTATTATGAGTTTGCTTTGTGGGGAGAATGTGCTGGTTACGTTCTTGAGACAATCAGCTGATTACTATTATTATATTATGTAAGGTGCATTGTGTAATATTTCTGAGGATCTATTGACAGAAATGCAATATAAAATCCATAACTATGTTTTCAGTGGTGTATAAAGACCTTACTTAATGAACCGTTATGTTTTTATTACCTTAATGAGACATTTATATCTACATAGACGCGGGAATCCCCTTCTATGAAGGTCTGAAGGTATGTTTTTCTACCGTAGCCGAAAGCAAACAAACAGCGCTAAAGAAACCTCATTGCTTGACTTACTACTCTCTGCTGCTGACTCAGACTCAGACGACGACATATTTTGTCTTACGTCGGCCACCGTAGCTTCTCATTCGAGTTTGAAAACCGAGGGATAGGCCGCGAGTGACTGGCTGTTTGCAATTTGCAATTCTCACCACTAGATGCCGCTAAAAATCCCACACTGCACCTTTAAATTCAATTCACATTTTTTTGTATAGCGCTTTTCACAATACACATCATTTCAAAGCAGCTTTACAGAAAATGCATGCGTCTACATTACAATTTAGAGTGATCTGTTATCAGAGGTAACTGTATGAGTTATGTATTTCAGAAATGTACATATACAAAATCCCTGTTAGCGAAAAAGGTAATAATTTAAACAATGTAATAATTTAATGCAGAAACAATACGCTCATTTAAGTAATGAATACTTAAGGAATGCTTTAAAAATGTAATAAATGTTTAGTTACCTATATAAAATACCTATACCTAAAATACCAAAACCTATATATATACTATATATATTTAAAAAATGTGAAACGGGTCGCATAAAATTTATTTTGCCCTTTTAAGGTGACCTGGCGAACAACATTTTCCACGGACCCAAGTGGTTTTGGCCCCGTTTTGTACACTGTTCATAGAAAGTGGCACACGGTTTAGATGTTATTGTAGTTAGATGGTATGAGCTAAAACACTGGGAGCCTCTGGCACTGTTGAGAGCTACACTCACATGCAAAAATGACTTTTCGCAAGTGTGTTTACAAGTTGTAAGAAACTTGAGGTTAAACAGACAAAGGGTTTAGAAGGGACAGATGAGTTTCAGCTTGTAATTTTTGGAGCTTGTCCCAGTAAAGGTCACTCATGACTTGACATGGTCAGAACTTTTCACACTGATCGGACAGAACACCATGTGAAACCCATCATCTGGTAGAACAAACAATCTGTTCTGATAATGAAAATAACTGCAGCTCCTCCTTGTCACACTTGTGAAATGTGTTTTTGTATAACCATATACCTCTGACCTTCACAGATTTAAAGATGCTGGATGTGTTTTTGGATGCTAAAATAGTTTTGTTATTCATGCCTTAAAATAGCTTGAATATAACTCTACACCCTTGCCTCATTTAGTATACGCGGTTCTATATATATGCAAATTAGCCCCGCCTCCACTCACTCACACCAGCTCAGAGATTCACTCGTTGACGTGATTGGTTACAAGGTCATTTGTGACGTCAGAAACACCAGAGATTTCAAACCGCGATTTTGAGACTGTCTTTGGTTCACTGCAGTTTTGAGGAGAAAATACTCAGCAATGATGTTGACTTATAAATTTACACATAGTTTGTTTTAAAGCATATTAAAAACACCACAGACATATATTAAAACCTTGCTTTTCACCACAGGGGGACTTTAAAACCAAAGACGGTTTTAGACAAAGTTGGCCTTAAAGGAATAGTTCATCTCAAATTTGATTTGATTTGAAATGTATATACAGTATTTATACTATATATATATATATATATATATGTGTGTGTGTATGTATGTACAGTCAAACCAAAATTTATTCAAACAGCTTGAACATTTCTCACATTATCACAGTTTATTCGCTATAGTTTCGAAAATGGTAATAAAATATGACAAGAACTCAGAGTTATCAAATCAGTTGATATTTCACTGGTTTTGGCCATCCTTCTGTTAGACTGTCTCACAAATGAATTAGGTTGAATAGCTGTCAGCTGTTAAATTTAACTACACAACTAGATAATACCAATTTAGGTCAACCAATTACCAAGCAATGCTTCATTTTGTTCAGTCTGTGTGTAAAAAGGTCGCATTTGCGATTAAAGAAAAAAACATTTAAGCAAAACATTGTCAGACCAAAGTGTCTGAATCATTTTTGGTCCCAAATTTTTTATCAATTTTACTGGCAGTCCACTTTATGAAGAATTTTTGGGTATAATATGTCACAGTTTACTTTATTTTGCTATCCTCACTTACATAAATAAACTATAGTGTCCTGCACCCACTAGTAAACAAATATCAAAAATGATATCTGGTGTCTGAATAATCTTTGGTTTGACTGTATAGATTCCGGCTACATGATTGAACACAGATGCTGAAGCTTGTCTGATTAGGTAAATTGTCCTAAATTGCCGTTAGTTAAACTACATTAGACTGTAACAATGTAAAAGCTCAGGAAAGATGGAGGCTTGAACCGGCAAACAGTAAACGTAACTTTAATCTCAAAATAGTCCTTTCTCGTCTTCCTCTGTCGTCACTCCTCCTTTTATCCTTCCAGAGCTCCTCCATGGGACTCGAGACTGGTGTGGAGTGCAGGTGACGCTCCTTAACACTCGCACCACCGGCCTCGCTCCATTCCCACAGCTCTCTTCCCCGCCCTGCTTGCCACATAGACATATTTAAAAGTTTATTAGTTGACTTTTGCTGCAGGCACGGATGGTAAAATGCGGCTAAAGAAAGTAGCACACGAGTATCTTCTGCTGTGACAAACCCGGTTACCTGACAGGGAACAGAGCAAGTCACATTCTCTGTAGCCATGGTGATCTGTGGGTACTGCAGATTTTCCTCTGATCCGATTTTCCACGGCCCCCTCTCACCCCCTCAACTAGATGTTATGCAAATGAACGGCTCTCAGAAGGTGGAATGTCGCCCCGGCCGCGTTCCGTCGATCCTGGAAATGAGCAAAAATATGTGAAGATGAAGCAGTAATTCATCTTATCCGGAGGCCTGATCTCAGCGCCGTACTTTGGCTTGACGAGAATGTAATTGGTCTCAGTGGGGCTTTGTGAGTATGTGTGGCCGTAGATAAGCTGGTTCAGTTCTCTCGCAGATCTTGTCTGGTGGATGTGCTGGATACGCACGTTGTCTTCTGCTGGGCAACATCTCCTCTGTGGACATCATTTTCACCAAACCCTAAACTTAGTGTTTAGAGAAGGAACGTTTTATTCAGACTTGCCCCTCTGTCTTTGGGAAGTTAATAAATGAACAAAACATGAAATGTCTTTCTAATTCTGTGGGAACAAGTTACATTTATAAAAAGAGACCACTGTTTGTTGTTTTGAATGGTGTCCCTAAAGTGAAAAATTAGATTCAAAGAAAAATTATGCATCATGTCAATGCTTTTGCGTTCTCTCACACATGTTTTGCGTTCCCCCGATAAACTTTGAGTTTGCTAATAAAATGTTTGCGTTCCCCGATAGACTTTGCGTTCACTCCCAAAGAACACAAAAGTTTTTGCGAGGGAACAAAAAAGCACTGAATTATATTTTTCGTCCTTATGTCACTTTAGGGGCTCCGTAGTGTTCTTATTGTTATCTAAAACCTTTAAAAAAAATTTTTTTTTGTGCGGTTTTAATATATAAATATTAGATGAAAGACTTATATTTAAAAAAACTTAAACAAAAAATTTAAAATGTTGCCTTGCCAATTACCTGAAATATGGTTAAGTTGGAGTACTAAAAGTTCTAAAACTGAAATAGAAAATTAGAGCTAAATAGAAATATAAAAAATGACCAAAAATGACAAAAGCATGTGATAAAATTACTAAAACAAAAATTAATACTGAAATATACAAATAAATGCCAATTCCTCATAATATAATAATAATAGTATATAAATATTAACTTTCAGAACTCATCCCTAGACCAAAAGGAACATACAGTATATTGATTTTTTGATCAACTTTTTTCATATGAATGGATTTGTACAAAGACGTCTAAAAGGTACGGCAGCAAAAAAATATGACCTGTTGAATTCTAAAGATCAGAAAGAAAGAGGGTGGCAATGGTCATAAGAAGTTCAATTATGTGTTTGATTAAAAAAGAAACAAAAAAATGTATGATATAACCACTTGAAATGAATACTAGCACATTTGGGACAAGAAATTTAATATAGAACATAGGAAAAGTCCATGTCATGAATAATAATTAGACAGTTGCCTTCTCATTGGATTAGACCCACACAGTCTGATGAATAATTATGAGACACTACGACTATAATGTATGTTGACTTGACGCTTGAGTCCAAGTAACAAAAATAAATGAATAAAGTTTTTCATGACCCTTAAAGAACCCCCGCCATGGTAACATGCCAAGATTTATCAGAATACATTCAAGCAATCTAGTAAAGAATCAGCTGTGTGAATGTAATTAAGTTCATTTTCTCTCTCTATTCATAAAACATGTTATTTTCACTTTTTAAGGTCAGGCCATGATGACCGTCATGCGTTTATCTCCAATCATTGGTTGTAAAGATAAAGATAAATCATATCCAATAGAGTGTCACCATGGTGACAGAGCTGATCAGATGCTGCGCTGCCGTATAAACCAGATTTACAAAGACTAACTGTGTTGAAGGGGAAGACAGTCTGACTGTATTTAATGAATAAAACATACAATATGCTTTGCTTTTGCTCTTTTGGCTCTTGCTCTTGCTATTTACACTTTTATGATAGTATCCTTTTTAACGGACAAATTAATATTTATATTAAGTTATAAATATAAGCTACCTTCTTCTATTCTAACACTGCTTAATTCTTTCCCCGGCAGTGTTTTTTTGTTTGTTTGTTTTTTGCAAGCCAGCGCCAGCATTTTTAAAATACTTTTTTTTTTTTTTATGGCCACCAGAATAGATATTTGAACATGCAATGTATCAAAAGAAAGAACAGAGCCTCATTTTATTTTAGCTTCATGCATCTTTTTTTTTATTATCAACAGCAGCATTTTGAACAAAAAGCTGAGAAAATAGTGTTTTTGTCTAAGGCTACGTTCACACTGTCAGACCAAATCCGATTATTTGTGTATCTGAATGGAATCTAATCTCTTTGTTTACACGACAACAATGTACTAAAAACTGATTTTTTTTCGCGTACTGACAACAACATTGTCAAAACGATCCCCGTTCACATTTATCCGCGAAAATGACTGAAGCGCTGTATTATTCATGTCAGGCCAGTAGTTGGCGATGTTACTTTGTAAAGAAACACTACACCCCTATAGACTGAACATGTAATAAACATGTGGATAACGACACCGTTTTCACAAATTCACATTTTTTGCAGTTTAAACAAAGACGAAAATGGTATTGTTTTCAAAAACTTGAACTTTGAATCCTGTTTTCAAATGTTTACATTTTCAGGCCGCCATATTGCTGTTGTCAAGTAAATGAACGGGCAAAACGCATCAAAAGTTTTCTGTTTTTAGTGGAAAACGATGTTGTGATGCCATCTCTGCCGTTCTCAAAATTCAACATATCTCCATTATATTGTAACTTTCTGCTCGACCGGCACTTTGCAACAACACAATCTTGTTTCTTCAACGACTTTCATAATTTTTTCTAGGGATGCACAATGATATCGGGACAACATCGGTATCGGCCGATAAAAGCTTGAATATGAATATTTCTGCCGATGAGCCTTGCCGATAGGGTGGGCGTGTTTCCTATGCGCACGTGACGACCGCGAACGAACTTAAACTTCCAACTAGGGGTGTGCGTCTCACGGTTTTTGATCGTGGACGATTAAAATGTCTCCACGATCTGCTTTTGAAGAAAAATCATAGTATCGTGCATTCTATCAGTTCAATTCTGGCGCCTTCATCTCAACATACTGTACAACGCGACGTACATTCACATCACATCACATGTAAACGCAGAGGTAGAGTTACACTCACGGTCACGGGACACCGCAATTCACAAAAGTGAACCGACCAATTCACCTCACAGGAACTAAAAGCCTGTCACAGAGTCTGCATACTGGACTAATCTTTTGAGTCTTATTGCGCTGATACTGTCAAATGCACACAAGGTTTACATAAAGTTGGTTATGTCTAAAGTGAAAGCAAACAGAGAAAATCTGCTTGTCAAATGCGTGTGTATTAGACGTGTCGCATGCAGTTCTTAAAGAGACAGTAATAATATGCTGCCGCTTGTCCTTAAAGAGATACTGCACCCAGAAATAAAAATTCTGTCATTATTTATTCACTCTAATGTTGTTCCAAACCTGTATTCATTTCTTTCTTGTGCTTAAATATACTATGGAAGTCACTGGAGTACAGCAACTGTTTGGTTAGCCACATTCTTCCAAATAACTTTTATAATTTCAACAGAAGAAAGAAACTTGAGTAAATTATGACAATTTAAATTTTGGGGAGAACTATCTCGTTAATGTTAATAAAACAACAAAACACAAAGAGGAAATCACTCACTGCTCTTGACTGAGAACTTTAATAGAAGCTTTAATAAGCTTTTTTTTGCACTTAAAAAAAATACAAATATATCGGCATCGGGCAAAATTAGTTTGAAAATATCGGCATATCGAATATCGGCCAAAATCCTATATCGTGCATCCCTAATTGTTTCCTATGATGGATGGAATGGACTGCATTTATATAGCCCTTTCACAGACCCAATGGCCACCAAAGCGCTTTACATTTGCATCACATTCACCCATTCACTCACTCATTCATACACCGACGGGCGACGGCAGCCATGCAAGGCGCCATCCAGCTCGTCGGGAGCAGCCGGGGTTAGGTGTCTTGCTCATGGACACCTCGACACTTGGTCAAGTGGAACCGGGGATAGAACCACCAACCTTCCGGTTTGTAGACAACCCACTTGTGACGTTTACATTTTACATGGCGTGAGAAAGTGACAAACCACGCAAAATTCCGATTAGAGCGGTCAGGCTGAAACGGGATTTCCAGAAAAGCGTTTTGAATAGGATTTCAAACCACATGAATGTAGCTCAAAATTGGATTTGTAAAAATCGCATTTCATGTGATTTTTTGCCGTTCACACTTGCTAAATAATATGATTGGATTCCAATCGGATATGGACAATTGGATTTCAAGAGTAGACTATGTACGGAGTAGATTGTGTCAATCAACACACCCAAAGCTTGCTTCCTGGGTCGACATTTCATTCAGTAACGTTAGGCCGTTTGGCTTTATATGCTTTACATGATCGTGTTAGCTTACGTGTGCATAAGCAATGCTTCTATCGCTTGTTTCTGCTTCTTCTTTGCCTGTCTTTTGATTCTATACTTTTCCAGAAGATGCGTAATAACACAACGTATAACAGTGATGACATGGATTGCCGTAAAATTCCGTCAATGGCGGGGAAAGAGTTCATGTTTTAAAGGTGGTTATACTGTGTACTTTTGTACCACCATTTTTTTTTCTCACTTATAATGTTATTCAAGGCATCTTACACCAAAAAATTTAGTTTTCTTGAAAATGTTCCACCCTTTCTCTAACCCCTACATTTTGCTACTGTACTTTTAAGAATTCTGTATGTTAATGACTTTTAATATGACTGACTAACCTCTTTGTATTGGTATAGTTCATACTGTCATTCATCAGGGGAAGTTAAATAGCTGACTACTGAATATGCATTAATATGTAAATATGAGAGGTCATGTGTTAATGTGGTCATGATTTCAGCTTATTTCCATAAATGGTCTTGGTGGACTGTTGAAGACCAGTTACTTTAATTAGTCAATCAATCATATGTTTGATTTTTTTTTTACATTTTTAAATCGGGTGACTAACATTAGTATGGTGCAACATTTTTACTCTGTTATGTGTAAGGACACCACAACAGGGAAGTCTTTTTGTGACTCATTGCATTAGGAAACTGCATGTTTTTGTAATATATGTTTATATGTTGTGCTTGTGTTGCAACATCTCTGAAATGTTATAGTGCAGCTGATTTCATTTGATGCGATTGTCAAAAAACTGGACACAGGCGGCTTACATTCAGTCTTTGTTTATTCAGTCTGGCCTTGTCTCATGAATGTCTCCGTGTTCAAAGACTCGTCCATAGATGGACTTCCTTATTTCAAAAAAACCAGAAAACCAAAGCTCTCCTTTTTTGCTCAGTTGTGATGATGACCATGTATAGACAATATTATTGTGAATCTCAGATCCGCAGAATGAACTTTTTTACACTGAAATACCTGTCTCGATCACAGCCTCATATAGTTGTTGTTTATGCAGACGTTCAGTCAGCTGCACAGACGCCTCTTCTTTCGATCTGGGCTGTTAGTAAAGCACAAGAGTTTATTCTGTGTGTTGTTCTCTTTCTGTCTTTCTCCATCTGTCCACACATTGACAGAGGAAGTGGTCGTTCCTCCTTCTGTATCACATCTTTCTTGATTAGACGTGTTGAGAGAAAAGAGTGTGAGGTTTATCACTTCACAGCTGACATAAAGACATTATATCTATTTTATGTTATGTGAATGTGTTTTTTAGAGGTGAATCTTATGAAAACTGCCAAGAAATGTCCGGCCATATTTCACATCCCAGATTTGCAACTTGCGAAAGGCTACGACATTGTGCACGATTTTTTCCCCGCTTCTTTCCATAATATTTCACATCAAAATCTTTTTCCATTGTGACATTTTTTAAATGCCAGTTAAGTGCATCTACCCAAAAAAAAATCATTGTAATTGGTATTAAAATAATATTATTAGTTAATCTTAATTCAGTGTAAAGAACTTTTGTAATGTACAATTCAAAATATATATTATGATAGTATGGTTTTTGTACTCTAGTTTATGCTTATAATAATAATTATTATTATTATTTTGGCCTGACATACTGTATTACAGTAATAAGAATAATGCATATATGCATTATGGTAATGATTTTTTAAATGATATATGTTTTGCCACAATGCAAAACTTCTTGAAAAAAATAATAAAACAGGCTTCATTTTCTTCATGCAAAACATTATATCTTATTTTTTCCTTCTGGTTTTGTGGTCAAATATGACCCAGACATTTCCTTTTCCTTCTTTAAATGGACATAGTCGAGGATGATCAATGATGATTTTCTTTGCAGAATGTTTTGCAATGCTTTTAAAAACGGTTAAAGTGTTGAAGTGAGCTGAGAGGTCTAGACTAGCTGAACGCATTTCCATTTAATAAACAAAAATGCTAGAGATGGGTGTTCCAGTTCTGTGGAAATCTGCAGCGCTTTCTGAAGAGTCCTTGTGTTAATGATATCCTAACACTTTCATATCCTCTGGTGTTGTGTTGGTTATTATTCCTAACTGGTGTGGCATGACATAAAGCAGGAATGAAGGCAGGAATTAGAGGATGTAAACATGCCATTCGGTAGAAATGTTTATCTACACACACACACACGCGCGCACACACACAGTGGCCGCCTGTGCTGGTCAAAACATCATCAGTCTCACACATAGGACGTTCTGCCCGGACATTACATCTTTTTGTTTTTCTCACACATGGCGTTCTTTAAATTCCCGTAATATGAGTTGTTCTCATCTCTCAGGCACGAGCGGACTGTCTGTGCTTTCTTGCGTTTTGTTTTAATACTTTAGATAGATAGATAGATAGATAGATAGATAGATAGATAGATAGATAGAGAGAGAGAGAGAGAGAGAGAGAGAGAGAGAGAGAGAGAGAGAGAGAGAGAGAGAGAGAGAGAGAGAGAGAGAGAGACACCATCATTCCTTCTGTTCTTGAAGATTCTGTTGTTTTCATGTAGATGAAGTTTTTTGCTCTTCAGGTACTTAAAGGTCCCCTGACATGAAATTTTCACTTTCTGAGGTTTTTTAACATTAATATTAGTTCCCCTAGCCTGTATTTGGTCCCCTCGTGTCTAGAATTTTCAATCGGTGTAAACCGAGCTTTGGCTATTTTTCTCTTCTCTGTAGCTCAGACGCGCTGATCTTGAATCTCCCCGTTATGATGTCATAACGAGGAAAGGTTACCTTCCCTTTCTCTGCTTTGTCCGCCCGGAGAATTTGGCTCGCCCATGAGAAAACGAGCTAGGAACAGGAAGTACGAACGCGCCGCCGGCGCGATTTTAGTTTTTCCTAGAGAAATAGCTTTGAGATTTGAGTTTTTCCTCGAGAGATATCATGGCTTGCAAACGAGCGAAGCATGGCAGTTGATCAGTGTGGATGTACAAATGAACAGTGTTGGGCAAGTTACTTTTAAAAAGTAATTAGTTACAGTTACTAGTTACTACTTCCAAAAAGTAACTAAATTAGTTACTCAGTTACAAATTTTAAAAGTAACTAGTTACTTAAGAAAGTAACTATTGCGTTACTTTCAAGTAAAATTAAATTTTAAATGCTCAAATGTGACCCCACCTCTACCCCTCTTTAACGGAACTTACAATACATGTGCATGTTCAATTATTTATGATAAATCTGAATATTATAATGAAATGGACACTTAATACAATACATTATTAACAGAAACATGAAACATTGTACACACATCTAAAAAAAAAAAATGTTGCTGTGGGACTAGCCTCCAATCAAATGCCATGTAGATATTATGTTTATATAGTGGATCAATGCAAATAACACAATAGATGTTTTGGAACTTTTGATATTTATTGCCCCTCAACAGGCCACAACTGGGCAAAATTAAATTAAGCTTGTTAAGCTCGTCGCCATACCTGTCTCTCGTTGACTGACTGGCTTGCTTGTGTTGTTCATTGTGTGTCCTGTCCTGTCCGACTATGCGTTATGATGGGTCGTTCGCAATTCATGAGCGTTAGCCGTTAGTGATGATGGATCGACTCGTTCGCGAATGAGCTTTTGATGGGTCGTTCGCGATTCTAAGAGCCGGCTCTTTTAGGTGAACGTCGGGAGCTGGCTCGCATATCTGAAGAGCCGACTCTATTTTTACAAATTTAGCCTATAGAAATTAAATAATTATGTAATAAAAATGTTAAATATTATAGTCAAAGTCATTTAAAGAGCCGTTTGTGAGCCAAAAGAGCCGACTCTTTTCAGTGAGCTGAGTCAAAAATGCCGAATGCCTACCACTATGCGTGCTTTCGAACACCCGCCCAACTCTACCTCTGATTGGCTTACAATGACATTTTACTCTACCTCAGTCGTCAGCATTTATGCGCTTGTCTCGTGCTCTACCCACTAACCAAGGAAGAACAGTAAAAAAAGTATCTGCCTCTCGCTCAGAGATCTAGTTGGTCTGATGAAAAAAAAAAACCCCAGCTTCATCAGTTATAGTAACGCGCTGCATTTTTTGGCAGTAACGGGAACGGCGTTATTAAGATGAGAAGAGTAATCAATTAGATTACTCGTTACTGGAAAAGGTAATGCCGTTAGTAACGGCGTTATTTATAACGCCGTTATTCCCATCACTGCAAATGAACACAAAAGTATTTTTTAGTTCCTTAATCCGAGCCTCTGAAGAAACAATGGGTTAATTTTATTTTCTCTGGAAATGCGCCGACACAACTTCCCAAAGTTTTGTATGGTCCAAACATTTCACCGACGACTGTTTCCTCAACTCGATGAACGTCTGAAAATAAATCGATCGAGCTACCAAAGCAACAATTTCTGATGTGTAGCCTAATTGTTCAAGTTCAGACAGATAAGTTAATCTTTCTCTCAAAATCGTTCAATACTGTTCATGCATCAGTAAGTCAAGCCAGTGACTAAAATATCAACTTCACATCGTTTCTTTTAGTAAGATGAAAACAATCTTATTTAAATTCTGAACAAATTATACAGAAAGCGATCAAAGAACAATCTTTCCACACATCGCGAGTTTATCTGGACAACTCGTTATGAAATCAATGTTACACTGTGTAGATGTGCGCGTGTTAAAATAACAATCTCCGAGTTGAGAACACTAGCCTTTATTGTAGCTTAGCACACACACAGCTTTTACACAACACTGACTCTGGTAACGTCCAACTTCCATTTCCCCCGCCCCTTGACGTGATTACGTCATAGCCGTAACCATGGCAACTGTCAACACGGTCTACATCCCCCTTCGTAAGTTAAGTGTCTCCCTCAAAGACATACGTAGTGACACATGGCGAACAAAGGCACAAACTTGCACCGAGAGAAACTCCAATAAACTGTGGAAGTAAACATATGGGAAACGCATATGAAACGTATGCGCAGGGCATGCAGCACTATATTAAACTTCACTTTTTTTTTCTTTTTTTTTTTTTTTACGAAGGAAGGAGAGAAAAAAAAAAAGACAAAGAAAACAGAACCAACAAAACAAATAGTGTCCATAGTCCACATAGCCACCTGAAGAGGCTGTAATACGGGTGAAATGTTAATGTGCCTGCATGTCACAGAGCTGGTCTGTGATAAAGTCATCGTAGAGAGAGCTGGGTTTTGATACTCTCCCTGAGCGAGTAACAGTCAGAGGCCGTTGACCCTGTGCCATTTCTGGTTCCACAGCAACATGTTGTGGACTTGGCGGAGGTGCGAGTTCAGTGGCAGCAGGCGGGTCCTCTGCTAAGGGGGCAGAGGCGTAGGTTTCAGGCGTTTGGAGTAGGTGGCGTCTGTTTCTTACATATGTGGCACCTCCAGCCTTGACCTGGTAACTGTTGGGTTGCGGTGCCGTTCCTATCACTGTCGCCAGTCTGTCGTAGCCTCTCTGTGTCTGCATTCTCACAGTCTGCCCAGGTCGCAGTGGAGTCAGCGGCCTAGCAGATTTGTCATAGTAGGCTTTTCTTCTCTGTCTCGCCTGTGTCAAGGCCGTCTGAACATGTACTTCCACTTTAGGTGAATACATGGCCTTGGTCATGGGAATGAAGGCCCTGGTGCGCCGGGAAAGCAGGCGCTGAGCTGGTGACGGCAGTCCCTCTCTGGGTGTGTTACGCAGGCTGAGGAGGGCTGCATCTATGTCTGTTCCGTCTCGTGCACATTTCTCCAGCAGGTGCTTTGCAGAGCGCACAGCCCTCTCAGCAAGTCCATTTGACTGAGGGTACTGGGGACTGCTGGTGACATGGCAGAAATCCCACTTGCAAGCAAACTCTTGGAACTCTCTACTTGTGAAGTAGGCGGCATTGTCTGTCATGAGCTGCTGTGGCACTCCGTGAGTGGCAAAGTGGCGTTTAAACTTGGTTATCAGTGTGGCACTTGTAGTTCCAGGGAGCCGGTCTATCTCGAACCACCCCGAGTAGGAGTCAACAAGCACCAGATGCTCTTTCCCTCCCACTCAAACACATCCGCTGCTGTGAGGGACCATGGTAGGTCAGGGACGACGTGTGGTTGGAGGGGCTCTTTGGGTTGGTGTGGCTTGAGAGCATTGCAGGGGCCACACTTGGAGACCTCTTTTTCAATGTCATTGTGGATGGTGGGCCAGAACATGGTCTCCCTGGCCCTGCGCCTTGTGGCTTCGAGACCAGGGTGTCCCTGGTGCAGCTGCTGCACATAGTAGCGCTGCAGCGAGTGTGGAATGATGAATCGCTGACCACGGAGGAGCAAGCCATCGACAGTTGTGAGCTCCTCTCTCATAGCATAGAATGGCCTCAGGTCACGTGCCACCTCTTTAAATGTAGTGGGTCAGCCAGCGGTAACAACTTCTGAAAGACGCCGGCAAACAGGATCAGCCAGCGTCTCACGCTTCAGTTCCTCGACCCTGAGCGAGGAGAGGACGTCCACCACCATGACCTCGTAGTCCTCCATTTCCTCAGCCTGGTCAGTGGAGGGCAAATATGCACGGGAAAGAGCGTCAGCGACGTAGAGCTCCCTGCCTCTCTTGTAGGTGACATTGAGGTTGTAGCGTTGTAGGCGCAGCATCATCCTTTGGATGCGTGCGGAGGCAGTGTGTAGTGGCTTTTTCAGTATGGTGATGAAAGGCTGATGGTCAGTTTCAACGGTCACAGCCCGTCCGTATATGTAATGATGGAATTTGGTGCAGGCATAGACAAGGGCCAGGAGCTCTTTTTCAATTTGAGCGTAGTGCGATTCAGTCTCTGTGAGGGCCCTTGAAGCAAAAGCCACTGGCCTGCTGTTTTGGAGGCAAACAGCACCCAGTCCATGCTGCGAGGCGTCAGCTGACAGTACCACAGGTTGGTGAACATCAAAGTATTTCAGCACCGGGGGGCTGGCGATGACCTCTTTTAGTTTGGTGAATGCCGCCGTGTGGGGCTCCAGCCAGCACCAGTCTGCATCCTGACACAAGAGTTCACGCAGGGGTGCAGTGAGCTCACTGTAACCTGGTATGAACTTGGCCAGGTAGTTGGTCATACCTAGGAACCTCTGGAGGCTGTGCTTTTCCTTTGGGGGGGGGGAATCAGGCGGACAGCAGCTGTCTTGGCAGGATCAGGTTTAACACCCTGGTTGGTGAGTAGGTGACCGACATAGGGGACTTCGGTGACCCTGAACCGGCACTTGTCAGGGTTCAATTTGAGGCTGACAGCCCGTATTCTGTCCATGACTTGGCGAAGGCGCAGATCATGCTCCTCTCTTGAGCGGCCCCACACCAAGATGTCGTCGATCACAATTGCACATGGCTGCCCCTTAAAAAGCTGCTCCATGCACCTCTGAAAAACCTCACTCCCTGTGGTGATGCCATAGGGCATTCGGAGGAAGGCATAGCGGCCCACGGGAGTCATGAAGGTGGTGAGTTTTGAGGAGTCTTCGCTGAGCGGCACTTGCCAGAAGCCACACTTGGCATCCAGAATGCTGAACATTTTGGCATCCGGCATGTCGGCGATCACCTCCTTCACGGTCTTCAGGGGGTGACGGGGCCTGAGGAGGGCTTTGTTGAGGTTGACAGGGTCGATGCATAGTCTGATGCTGCCGTCTCTTTTTTTCGCGGCCACCATGGCTGATACCCACTCAGTAGGCTCCTGAATCGGTGTGATAACTCCCAACTTGGTCATTCTGTGGAGCTCTGCCACTATCTTATCCCTCATGGCCAGCGGCACTCGTCTTGGAGCGCATATGGTGGGGGGCACAGTATCATTCAGGCGCATGTGGTAGACCACAGGTAGCCTGCCAATGGTGCTGTTGTCGAACAGGTCCTTGTATTCTACCAGCTCAGGCATTTCATGCTGGATGACGGCATACACTTCTGGAGCGAAAGTTACATAACCAAGTCTGACACTGTCTCTGAGACCCAGCAGCGGTTTAACGTTCCTATCCACGACTTGGAATTGCAGCAAACCACACGTAAAGTTCACGTCTGCTGCACCAAGAGTCTGGATGATGTGACCCCCATAGGCGACGAGGTTTGCTTTCTTGCTGAGATTAATGTGAGCAGTAGGATCAGTGTTCTGTAGCAACGCCCTAGATATTACGTTGCATTTGGCCCCAGTGTCAATTTTCACAAGCAGTTGTCTGCCAGTGTTGCATGCAGATAGTTGAGCAAACCTTTCATCTCGCTCACGCACATCCTGTGGTTGGTCTATGCTTTCACAGTAGAAAATTTCTATGCTTTCACAGTGAAACACATTAGTCGGTTCTTGTGTTGGTTGCATGTCCAGTTCACTCACGTGTGCGTATCTGCCCCTACATGCAGTGGGGGGCGGGAGTTGTGCTGGCCTGGTGGCGGTGGATGGTCTTCCTGATCTGCAGCATCTTGAGAAGTGGTTGAGCTTCCCACAGGTGTTGCAGCGCTTGTTGAAAGCTGGACATCTGCTGCGGTCAGGTGCATGTTGCCCACCGCAGTTTGAGCATGCGTTGAATTGCACTGTGCACACCTCTGCTTCCTTCTTTAATTCTCTGTTGCCCTTCTCAGACTGTTCATGTAACATGCAGATTTCAATGGCAGAATTTAATGTCAGCTTCTTCTCCTTTAAAAGCTGTGCACGGACAGGGTCACTGTGGATCCCACAGACCAGACGGTCTCGGATCAGTTCATCATTTAGTGCCCCAAACTCACATTTCTTAGCCATTATTTTCAGTGTGGAAACATAAGACTGGACTGACTCATGTTGTTTCTGGTTGGTCGGGTTAAATGCATGTCTGTCCATAATTACGTTTTTTACTGGCAGGCATAGCTGTTCAAACTTCTGTACGAGGACGTCAGGGTCCTCTCGGTCTTCGTCCTCTTCGAAGTCAAACGTGTCGAATTTATCCAGCGCCTCCGGGCCGGCAAGGTTGAGAAACGTATAGGCCTTCACCTTTTTTGTAGCTGTTGATAGTCCGGCGTTGCTGTAAACGCGCCATTCCCGCTTGAACTTCTCCCAGTTGTGAGCGATATCCTCATTGAAAACGAGCGGGTCGATCCGGCGGAGTCCTTGAGCCATTCTGACACCATGTAGATGTGCGCGTGTTAAAATAGCAATCTCCGAGTTGAGAACACTAGCCTTTATTGTAGCTTAGCACACACACAGCTTATACACAACACTGACTCTGGTAACGTCCAACTTCCATTTCCCCCGCCCCTTGACGTGATCACGTCATAGCCGTAACCATGGCAACTGTCAACACGGTCTACACACTGCACAACGAAGCTCTTGCTGTATGTACATCATCGTGTTTGCATTGGTGAAAGCATTAGAGAGAGTGCAGAAACTGCGTTGCAAAGATAAGATCTTCATGCTCGCGATCAACAGACTGTCATCTGCTTGCTTAATGCTCATCACGGCAACATTTTATGTGATGGGAATAGATCTAAATACTTTAAAAACTTCTCACGATTCGTTAATCTCGATAGCTGTAATAGTAAAAACGTATAATAGCTGTAGTAAAAGTATTCTGGAAAGTTTTGCATGTAATACATAGCTATTTCATATGCAAGCATGTCAGCCAATCACAGCAGTGGGCGGTTACACTGAATCCCACAGCAGACACGCCCCTTCAAACAGAACGTTAAAATCAGAGGCTAAAATCAGGGTAGGAATATTGCCTTTATTTCTAAATTATGACTATTTTTTATCTAAAAAACATACTAACATTATAAGGGCAACCCAGGAAACATTATAATATAATAAAATAACCCCATGTCAGGGGACCTTTAAACAATTCTGAATTCTCAGTAGAGTAGATGTAGATGAACCTGTCCTAAATAACATTGGCTCTTCACTTCAAAGTGGTATTTTAAAGTATGTGTTTTAAAACCATAGTGGTGCATGATTGACATTTGTCTAAATAATGGAACTGTAGGCCAGTGGAAGCTCTTGAACCATTTACTGCACTGAATCACCATGACCGACTTGCGTAGATTAATAGTTTTTTACAATGGATTTTTATGAGGAGAACATTATGAAGAGGCTTTTTTCATTTGAAATGCAAATAATAAAGTGGTCGATGTAGAAAGGAAGCTGTACTACAGTCTGTTCAATGATATCATCTGTAATATTTTAGTAGTAGCGACTGTAGTGTAGGCGGCTGATTGATCGAATACACTGATTCATAAATGTTTTCATCTAATCTGGCCTTATTGAAATCTTCTGACTTGTTGTATTTACTACATTTCATTTATATAGTAGTGGTCTCAGGCTGTCCACTGTATGTCTGCTCATGAAACATTTCCCAGAATTATTAAGTTAAGTGCCCAGTATTATCAAAACTGTTTGCAATAGAGGAGTTTCAGAGATGTGTCAAATGTTGTGAGCTGTGAATTTTTCTATGTGGTAACCCAATGGAAAGTTTTATTTCTCAGAGATTGCTCTTTCATAGCTCTGGAGGCTTCATTGAGTTCTTAGTTTTGCTATTCCTTCACTTTAGTCTCAGATTTTCCGATTTGTACATGTTGGTTACTAGGATTTGATTTGACATTAGCATTTAACATGTTGGGTGTATAAACTTCCATTCTCTGGCTTGGTAAGTTTCACAGAAGTCGTCTAGTTTAGACTAGTTCAGTGATTGTGCTGAAATTGTCTGCTTCCTTCCTTTTTTTTTGTATTCTATTATGAGCATGTTGATACATCACCTCTGCCCCCTCTGCCACGAAAAGACACGTATTTGGCAGTTAATCAGGATGAGAGTGTGTTCTGGCAGGTTTGGGAGTATTAGTACACTGTGTTATGTTCTCCATGTCTGCTAGAAGAAATTCAGAACTCAAAATGTAAAAGAGCCATCAAACAGACCCCTTTTGCCTCCAGAAATGCCTTAATTCTTCGTGCCACAGATTCTACACGGTGCTGGAAACATTCCTCAGAGATTCTGGTCCAGATTGACATGATAGCATCACACAGTTGCTGCAGATTTGGCGGCTGCTCATCCATGATGTGAATCTCCCATTCCACCACATCCCAAAGCTGCTCTATTGGATTGAGATCTGGTGACTGTGGAGGCCATATGAGTTTAGAGAAATCATTGAGAATCATGTTTAAGAGAGGAGTAAGATGATTTAAGCTTTGTGGCATTGTGTGTTATCCTGCTGGAAGTAGTCATCAGAAGACGGGTCCACTGTGGTCATAAAGGGATGGACGTGGTCAGCAACAATACTCAAGTAGGCTGTGGCGATGCTCAATTGGTACTAAGAGGCCCAAAGTGTGGCAAGAAAATATCCCAGACACCATTACACCTGCAGCAGCCTGAACTGTTGATAAAGGCAGGATAGATCCATGCTTTCATGTTGTTTATGACAAATTCTGACCCAACCATCTGAATGCCCCAGCAGAAATCGAGACTCATCAGACCAGACAATGTTTTTCCAATCTTCCATATTCTGATTTTGGTGAATTGCTTTAGTTTCCTGTTCTTAGCTGACAGGAGTGGCATCGATGTGTCTTCTGGTGCTATAGCTCTTCTGCTTCAAGGCATTTTCACTCACAGAACTGTCGCTCACTGGATATTTTCTCTTTTTTGGATCATTCTCTGTAAACCCAAGAGATGATTGTGCATGAAAATCCCAGATCAGCAGTTTCACCAACAACCATGCCACGTTGAAAGTCACTTAAATCACCTTTCTTCCCCATTCTAATGCTCAGTTGAACTTCAGCAGATCTTCTTGATCATCTCTACATGCCTAAATGCAGTGAGTTCCTGTCATGTGATTGGCTGATTAGACATTCACTTAAATGAGCAGTTGAACAGTGGCCGATAATACACACACACTGGCAGTCGAAAGTTTGGATTAAAACTAAAGGCTGAAGAAATGGCTGATGAAAATTCAGCTTTGCCATCACAGGAGTAAATTACATTTTAAAATATATTAAAATAGAAAATTAAAATATTACATTTTAGAAAAGAGGTCCTTAAGACCATACTTTTTAGGGGTCCTTGGCATCAGAGTTTAAGAACCCTGTCATATAGATTATGAGGGTGGGTGCTTTTGACCTTCATAACGCCATGCACCCTGGTATCGTGGCTGCAAGTTTTGCTTAATGCAAATACCTAGTATTTATAATTCCTCAGCAGACACCCAGTATCTTTCTCTCTGAACTTGATGCCTGAAGTGGCTGTTGAAAATGGTTGGATATGGCTGCTATTCCTGTTATGACTATTCAAATATTTGCAATGCATAATGCAGGGATATTTTTCGGGGATAGCAGTGATTCAGCTGTTTCTGTGGCCAGACGTCTTCTGTGGTAAACATTTACACTGAGAGATAGTGAAGAGAGAGGTGGAGGCCTGTGATAAAAGATGTACGTCAGCACAGTGAAATAAATCTCGTCTTTTTAAGAGCCGAGGAGAAAGGAGGAATTATCGGTGTGCGCGCGTGTGTGTGTGTGTGTGTGTGTGTGTGTGTGTGTGTGTTTAACACGTGAACTGTGTGTGACTGGCATGTGGACAGTCAGGGCTAGAGATGCTCAGGTTCCTAATGACCACACACACACACATTTGCAGTATCTCTGGGTAAAGCTCATGCGCATGGAGGAGCATTTGAAGAGCTGAGCCTTTTGATTGGCCGGGGGAGGATGCAAGAAAAGGGGCCTTGCTCCGCCCCCGTCCCCCCTCCTGCACGCGCATGTTAGAAAGGAGATAGCTTGAGGAGAGCAGACAGCTTCACTGCACCGAGAGCCGAACACACACTAATGCTGCATACTCCTTTCTCCAGCTGAAGAACCCAAAACAAACCCTCGTTCTGCATCCGCTGCAGATTAAGTGATGTTTAAGAGCACTCTCTGCTCTGAGTTCAACCCAGCGTCCGCAGTCTTAGCACCACAGCATCCTCTCCACTCGACCCGGCTGTAAGCATGGGCAGGCAGAGCCACGATGCCACCTCCACCGCGGGCACAGGTGCGGGCAGCGGCGGGCGCATGCAACGCTCCCAGAGCCGCATGAGTCTGTCAGCCTCGTTCGAAGCGCTGGCCGTCTACTTCCCCTGCATGAATTCTTTCGATGAGGAAGACGGAGGTAAGAGGATGAAGATGTGTCACATGTGGAGATATTAAGTGTTTAGGTCCGAATGGGAATCTTGCATGTCAAAGATCTTGTGTTTTGCAGAATATTTGGTGTTATGTGTGAGCACACCAACTCTTTTTCCTTTAACATTTTATTGAGTTTGTGATTATTTATGTGTAGCTGGTTTCTGATGGAGTTTAAATAAATAATCAGCAGAATCATGCATCGCTGTCAGTAAAATACAGTTATGTATGTGCAGTATCATTTTATTGCACTAAATAGTAGTGCAATCTTTTGATGGTTTTTGTGGGACTCAAGCATCATCTTGTGTTTTGACCTTGAAGGTGCTTGATTGCCTTTCTCTACAGCATCTCTCTCTCTGTCTCTCTCTCTCTCGCTTTCTCCCCCTTCAGTCGCTATAGAGATTAATATCATAGGAAATATCATATGACTTAATAGCTCATGGAACAAATACTGGCTTTTGTATGGCTTTTGTATGATTTAATGTGATATGATATCTCTTCAATCCATTAAAAAATTAATTACTGGGTGAATCTCATGAGAGCAGGTCACATCTCACCCCAATTTGTTTTGCATAAAGCCTATAAGCCTATCTTGTTATATTTTCATTGCAATTATGCACATTTCTATTATTTCTTTAAGCGGCATAAATTAAAGGCATTACAACATAAATACTATCAGAATCTATAAACGCTTTATAAATTAATATGGTTATTTTAATTTATTTAATTTTTCAATGTTGTATTTTTTTCAGTTAGCTAGCTATTTTGTTTTTATTTCATTCATTTATAATAATGACAGTTTTGGAAGAAATGTGCTTAATTGTCATGAAGATAATGTCACAAAGCAAAATATTGCAGGTCCTAAAAAAGGCTTTATTTTCTTATTTCTTTCTTTTGATTTGGGTTGAAATATGACCTGAACATCTTCTTGATCATTCCATAGAGCTTTTCAAGACATGATTTAATCTTAAAGGGATAGTTCACCCCCCAAAAGGTTTTTTTTTTTGTCATTTTACTCACCCTCACGTGTAAAAAAAAAAAAAAAAAAAAATGTGTAAAATTGACGGTAGCCATTGACTTCCATAGTAGGGGGGAAAAATACTATGGGAGTAAATGTCAACTGTCGGCTTACCAACATTCTTCAAAATATCTTCTTTTCTGTCCAACTGAAAATAGAAACTCATACAGATTTGGAATGACATTGGGGTTTTGAACAGAATTTTATTTTGGGGTGAAATTTGATGTTTTCTGACATTGTGCATCATTGTGACTTTCACACAGCAATCCCGGTAAATTACCGTAAAATTGCCAGAATGACTTTACCGGTAAATACACAAATATGCTGTTCACTCAAGCAATGGCTTTTTACCGGTAAGAGACCATTCACACATCAGCTCCAAAATACTGTTAAATTCCAAGTCAACTTTAAAACGCCTCACCGTTGTCTTCATCCACCCGCATGAGGAGAAGCGTTTTAGTTTCACTCTGTTCAATTTGGCAAAATTTTGGACATCTGAGTGAAAGGCATCAAGGGATGATCAAACGGAATGCGTTTTTGCTCTTAAAAACATGAGACGCGCATAATGGTATCCAACTGCAGAGCCGCAACGCTGATGAATGGAAAAGAAGGCCGGGTCTCGAGTGCGGCGCGTTGAAAAAGCTGCGAGATGAGATCATCTTGTGCATATTTATACATAGAAAAACTATTAAAAATCTTACTGTAAACAGTGCTAAGTAATCACTTCATCTCCATCAGAACTTTATGATTGGCCCAAAGCTTCTTATGGCAGCGCGACTTTCTACGTGATCATACCGGTAATCTTCATTCCACGTTCACACAGAGCACATTACCGGTAATTTACTGGTAATTTTACAACTTCCCTTACTGGTAAATTGCCGGAACCAATTTACCGGTATTTTTGAAAAGGTCCTGTTCACACATGATCTCTTAAAGACTGTATGTGTAAAAGGGGCTAGTGTTTCTCAAGTTTATGTTGGTCAAGTTCAACAAGACCACAACTGTTACAAGTTCTCGATTATTATATACTGTACAACTGTGCTGTTAGCACAGAAAAGGACAGCCACATCCGCCGATATATTCGTCATCCTCCTGTGTTCAGCTACGTCTCAGGGCCGACAGCAGAGGCGGATGACATTGAATGAAATGAAAATCAAGCCTGCGTGTGTGTGTGTGACCAGAGATTGAATGGTTGAATCTCAGCAGCTCAGCCGTGTCTGCTTCCCGTAGCCTTCTCTCTCACCTATTGAAGATGGGTTCTGCATTCTGAGTAGCCCTCACATTACTGTCCTCTTCATTTTTTTAATTTCTATTTGGCAACAAAAGAACAGGATGTGCATTCATTTTGTACTTGAAGTTAAAGCCAAGAGAAGACTTGTTTTACAGTGATTTTAGCCTCAAATGTCTTATTGCCAACAGCAATATGATTAATAAGGGAGGAATTGTGCAATGAATCATAGTAATTGGAATAAACTACTGTTCTAACTGTAGACCGAGTGGCAGGCAACATTGCAACTTAGTGCATTGTTATAGAATATGTGGTGTGTGTTTATTATAAGTAATTTCTACTTCTACATACACATTAGTTATATCTCTACTGGGTATAAAACAGCCTTATACAATATAAAATGCAAACATGATACATAATGTTTTCCTCCTTTTTTTGCTATGGTAACAACAACCCTTGTTAGCTTACCTTGGGAAACTTTTGAATAATTAAGTTAAAATGTGTGACATCTGCTCCACTAGCAGCACCAGAGAGAAATAATGAACGTTTCCAGACAAGTTTCCCAAACTCTCCTTCCACCTCGTCTACCATTGTGCGCCAAACAGGTAGTCCCACTTCAAAATGACATCATCGATTGAACTGAAATGCCACTTTAACCTGTTTATGAAAGTGCCAGAGTGTTTACAATCCTCAGGAAGTCAGTCTCAGAAGGCTTACCTGTACTCTCTTCATAAAGAAGAGAGTATTTTGACATTGAAAACGTACAGTATTATATTCAAGACATGCATTATTGCATTTAACATGCACTGCTCCCGTCTTTATGCTTTATGATAAGTGTTCAGCTGACACAGGTTGAGGTGTTTGTTGATGTCAGGCTTAATTCTGGTCCAGTGCACCTGTATAACACTGCGTTTCGTGTAACAGACACTAGGGCATGTCTGTAGGCCAGATATAGAAACATAAAAAAGCGCTGTATGTATCTAAAACAAGAAATTGTTGAGTGGGAGCAGAACCACATGTGCCTAACTCTTCATTTCACACCCTCTAGATCAACAGCACATCAGCTGTCACATCTGAGCCACGTGTGAGGCTTTTGGCTTTCAATGCGCAGAAACGTGTCCTTCATCGCTCCGCCTGAAACGTCTTGATATCCTGATTTGATTGACAGATTCTCTTTCTCTCTCTCTCTCTCTCTCTCTCTGTAGAAGCAGGAGGAAAGAAGCTGCGCAGCACTATCCAGAGGAGCACAGAGACGGGTCTGGCCGTAGAGATGCGAAGCCGAATGACCCGACAGGCCAGCCGCGAATCCACTGACGGCAGCATGAACAGCTACAGCTCTGAGGGAAAGTGAGTAACAAAACGTACACACATGCAGGAGGAAACCATTCTGACAAGCATGACAGTGTGTATACTGTATATATTAGTGGCCTATGAATATGTGAATGTTTATGTATATATGCATGTTTTAAAATGTTAAAATATAGACCAAAACAAATCATCCGATCAAGTAATTTTCTAATCAAAACCTTTTTCTTTCTTCTCCAGCCTCATATTCCCTGGAGTGAGACTCTCTTCTGACAGTCAGTTCAGTGACTTCCTGGATGGACTTGGCCCCGCCCAGCTTGTGGGCAGACAGACGTTAGCCACGCCCCCTATGGGTGAGCACTTGTTTATTTGACTTTCTGTATACTTTGCTATTGTGCTTGTGTCTCCAGTCAACCTCAGTTCCCCAGTAATATTAATCATGTGTAACTCATATATCCTTGATTTTTCTCATGTCTAGGTGACATTCAGATTGGGATGGTGGAAAAGAAAGGAGCCCTAGAGGTAGAGGTCATCCGAGCCAGAGGCCTTGTGGGAAAATCAAGCTCTAAGGCACTGCCAGGTGAGTGTGCTTCTGCTTTCTAAAGGTGATTTCACGGGCACCTGAAAACTCATCGCTCACGATTAAACTCCATCTGTTGTTGTTCGTCTCCAGCCCCTTATGTAAAGGTGTATCTACTGGAGAATGGAGCCTGCATAGCCAAAAAGAAAACAAAAGTAGCACGAAAAACACTGGACCCTCTTTACCAGCAGCAGCTGCCGTTTGAGGAGAGCCCAGGAGGAAAGGTTTTACAGGTATTATGTCATCACTAATGGTTTTATTTACCAGTCGTTTGGCCAAGTGTGCATACATAAAGCCACCTCTCAGAACTAAACTAAGTTATTTTTCGCTGCTTATTGCGCTTAAACAGTCAAATACAAAATATAATGTCAAAATGCCGGTCTTGGCGAGTATTCGCGTAACACAGTCAGTTATGTTTCAAGTGAACAAAAACAGTCTTAAAGTGACAGCAGCCTAATATACCTGCTGCCAAATTATGAGATAATTAAAAAAATATCTATATGGCAATTTTTCCCCATGGTATCGATGTCAAAATTGTGGCCAGTAAAAATACTGGGTGGCTAGTAACTTTGGAAAACCACTAACCACAGTGGCTGGTGAGCAAAAAAAAAAAGTTTATGTCAAGCCCTGTATATATACAGTATATATAATTAATTGCGATTGAAATTAATATTTATTATTATTATTATTATATATGTTTATATATGTGTATAGTGATGCAATATATAATGCAGTTTAATGATTGAATAAAGTATATGAGAAAATAAGAGAAAACAATAAAATACAGAGTTTACACATAATTACACAATAAAACACATTTTTTTCCATGATATCTCAGTCATCTATTCATATTTTTTTATTATGAGACCTGGCCTCAGTCTATTCATTAATTCTTAATTCTCTTCCCAACGTAGATCATTGTGTGGGGAGACTATGGACGAATGGACCACAAATCCTTCATGGGAGCCGCTCAGATACTTTTAGATGATCTGGACTTGTCCAACATGGTTATTGGCTGGTTCAAACTGTTTCCTCCCTCTTCATTGGTCGACCCAACCTTGGCCCCGTTGACCAGAAGAGCTTCCCAGTCATCTCTCGACAGCGGGTCCGGGCCGTTCGGTCGCTCGTAGCAGTTTTCTGAAATATAGCGTTACTGTAGCAGCCAATGGGTGGAGTTTGAGAATTGCGACAGGTCCCGTCCCCCCGGTAACACTGCATGCTTGATGTTGTGTGTTCAGAGCTTGTTTCTTAGGGGTGAAAAAAGCGGTCCTGTTTTTGCTCGCAAAAAAAATGCCGCACACACCGTGCGCAAAGAGCACCCCCTAGAGGGTAGGGACGAGACGAAGCTGGAAATGGGCTCCTGAGCTCATGGAACGTCACAATTCTTGATTTTAGAACCTATTTGAAGCCATTGGAGTTGAGCCTGAACTGAGAAGCGAAATGTTGAGTTCTTCAGAAGCCCTTTTTGAAATGGGGTGAAACGTTCTCTTCGACTTTCATTTTCCATTTATGTTTCTTTTAATGTTGATGTATTTGTATCTACATGGGCTAACAGTGTTCCTTGGGTCAAGCCATGCCAACAGACCCAGAAATGTACACACAAAACAAGAATATGACGCGGGAATGGTCACCTCACTCCCCAGATAAGATTCTGCTAGATCAATACAGAGATGACATGTAGGTTTGAATCATCTTTTAAGATCAAATTGAATTTCTTCTCTTGATACTGTATGAAACCTAAAGAAGAAATAACAAGTTTTTTGTTGCATGGACACAACTTTAGCTGAACTTTAAAAAAAAAAAAAAAATTAAAAAAAGTAAATAGAAAATAAATCAATTTCTCAGACTGCTACTTGCAAAAAAAAAAAAAAGATGATGAGAAAAAAAGAAAAAACAAACCGGATCAGCCATTTTCAACCATTTCTATTATTTCTAAAGATAAATTTCACTAGTGCATGGTTTTCATGGGGAGTGAATGCTACAGTGTGATTTGAAGAAGAAGAAAAAAACATGAAACCTTGTTTTTTTGTCCTGTTGACCGTTCATTGGTCTCTCTACTGTATTTTTAAAGACAAGCAGTTAAATGACAAGCTAAACATTTGATTTACAGTGAAAAATCTGTTCATGTGACAAAGACGTAAAAAATAAATGTCTATGATTTATTATTGTAAAGGCGTAAGCCTTATGAAGCTAAAGATGATGTGCAAATTGTACATGTTTCTCTACTTCTCCCCTGTCCCAGGGTAAACTCTCTGTACTTCTTGCTTCCGTTGTCAGATTTCCACCCCGATATTGTTCCAGTTCTTTTTCTTTTGAATTTTCAGGGCTGTTCGTTTCTTCAGCTCTTCTAGTTTTAGTCTGTATTGTTTTGAAGTTCATTCGTTTAACAAGCATGTTGAAAAGGGTTTTTGGCAACATGGCTTGGGCACATCTTACAGTAACTCAGCATGTTTTGATAAAGACGATATTTGGAGAAAAAAATGCAGTTTCTTGTACAGTGCATGTCGACAACGATCCCCTCCCCCCCTTCACCCTGAATTGAATTTTCGTGAAAATTAGGCAGTGGTCATCTCACGCTGACCAGAAGGGCAAAATTCCGAATGAACATTCCACCTTGTAAAATCATACTTTGTTGACAAATTTAAGGGAAAATGTGACCAGGGATTTTTATATCTTTACGGAAATACGAGCTGCAGCATTCCTGACAAAAGAGCCCAAAATTTCCGAGATCTTTTTACCGGAGGCGGCTGCAGCTCACTGACTTTCGCAGTATTGTGCTTTACAGTTTTCCGAGCATGATGCTGTCTGCAGAGAAATGCACATCGGGACGATGATATTGCCACACGATGATATACCTTTGGTTTTTATTTCTTCGTTTCAAGAAAGTAGAAGTCATTTAATATATTTTTGTTAGTTTATTTACAAGCCAAGACCTATTTATTTTTTATTTTTTTATTTTTGAGTAATAATCAGAGCTTCTTATATCTGAGCAGTTTATGACTCCTAGTTTCAATGCCTGAATGGAAATATGCACTGGGACATTATACCTCTTCCTATGAAAATGAACTCTACATTTTTCTGATTTAAAAAAAAGAAGTATTTATCAAGCTTTCAGTCTACTTATGATTTCAGTGTATGTCTTTCACAATATACAGATTTTAAAAGAGATCTCTATTAAAGCAAACACTAAATGTATGGAAGTGGGATAATGTCTCATGATGTCAAAGGTATGTTCTATATTTCAAATGCCTTCTCTATTGTTTTTTCTTTTTCATTTCTTTTTTTTTTTTTGGTGCAATGTGTTCATGCCAAGGCTATGTCTTGGTCAAGTATGGTTGAGTACAGAGATTTATGTAAGTTATTTTTCAAATTAAAAAATAAAAAATGGATATTGAGCAAGGAAAATGAGCGTTCACAAACAAAAGCAGCAAGTCTCTATTTATAGTGTTTCCTGACGTGACATGAAAACACAGATATATTTATATATGGCATAAATGGCAATGTACAGTGTATTCAATTCAAATTTATTTGTATAGCGCTTTTCACAATACATATCGTTTCAAAGCAGCTTTATAGAAAATGCATGTGTCTACATTACAATTTAAAGTGATCTGTTATCAGAGGTGACTGTGTCCAAGTTATGTATTTCAGAAATGCAGATATAAAAATCACGCAGTTTGCTAACATGTGTAAATTTTAGGCAGAAAGAAAGAGCTCATTGAAGTAATTATTACAAGTTGTGAACATAATGATTATAATATATAGAAATATTTAGTTGATTCAGAGTTCATCTGAAGTCCTGGCCGGAGTTAGAGTCGTCTCTTCACAGGTGTTGGGTCATCTGAAGTCCTGGCCGGAGTTAGAGTCGTCTCTTCACAGGTGTTGGGTCATCTGAAGTCTTCGTATGAGGCTGGATCCAAACTGGAGCTGACATACTATAGTTACCTCGGGATGGGCATCCAATGATAAAACAGAAAAGCAAATGGAAATTAATTAGTGAAGCTGCTGTTCATAACATTTCAAGCAAAGGTAATCATGTGCATTTGATCTGATATAACTGGAGTACAAGGTTATGAAATGAATTATGTAAATGCTTGGCTAAAGAGATGCATATTTTAGTCTAGATTTAAATGTAAAAAACGCTCTATATATTTATAATACAGCAAAGACAGTAATATTATGAAATATTTTTTTTTAACTTTTTTAAAATAACTGTTTTCTATTTGAATATACTTTTAAATTAATTCATTCCTGTAATGCCAAGTTGATATTTCAGCATCATTACTCCAGTCTTCAGTGTCACATGATCCTTAAAAAATGCTGATTTACTACTCAAAACATTTTTTTTTATTATTATCAATGTTGAAAACAGTTGTGTACAATTTTGTTCAGGATTCTTTGATAAATAGAAACTTCAAAAGAACAGCATTTATCAGAAATAAGGAACTTTTTCTTAAAATAAATTAATACTAATCATAATTAATACTGAATAATAAGAAATACTTAATAAATAAAACAAGCATTATTATTATTATTATAAGTTATTCATTTATTATATCATATAGTATAATTTTGTCCTATAGGTCCTGTTTTTTTAAAGCTGCACCCCCAGGTTGTATGTACATTTGCTTCGAAAGCAAGCATAGCTTTCCAAATACAACAGAATTATGTTGGGTTTTTTTTTTTGTCATAGAACATATTAATCACAAGGTGTTTTTTTGTCAGCGCTATTCTGTGGTTATGAGTAAGTGCTGAGATGATGGCTAAAAAGGAAGTGAACAACGGGGATAAAACAGCTTCCTCCTGCTTTGACAGATAAATGCTGGACTGCCACAACACAATCATGAGCTGATACGATTCCAGACAAATAAAAGGTAAGGTCAAATAAATTATCTTACTGTAAAATCAAATCTGAGGATTTTTTATGTCATCTATAAGAGAGAATAAATTGTACTAATAGATTTATTGCTGCTTCAGTCAACATTATATCAAATTTCAATATCAGTAGAATAAAACCTCAAGCAAGCTACACTGATAAAAAACTTTTTTGAGCCATTTATTGCCCAAGAATTTATTATCAACCATCTTCTTGTCATATTATGTATGTGTCTGAACCACATCGTGTCCAAATATAACGGTATATAGTTTTATCATTTAAAACCTGATAAACTTTCTAAAAGGTATTACAAGAAAAGTATGTTTGTGCTACTGTATTTTAACTAAATTTGATATTTTGTTATCTAATGCAATGATATTCACATTTTTAAGTTTGGCTTAAATGTCTAAATATGTTTTGGAGCCCAATCAAAATAATGCAGACATTGTAGGGCTCATTAACCATTTCATGTAGTGATGAAAGCCATCATCATTTCCAATTTCAAAATCTCTCTTCCTGTTATTTCAGGTTAGTGAGACAATGATGATTCAAACTAAATTTTATCAGCTTGCAGAAAGAGCACGATGGGTCTGGTCCAGAATATATGCTCTCTACACGAACAACACGAAAAGCGGGAACGAAAAACCTCTCCTCTTGTTGAGCTGCTTCACCACCAGCCTCGTTCTGAGCACCTTCCTCTTCCTCATCCTTCACTTTTCCTTCAAATGTGTTCAGGAGGTCTCGGTTTCCCTCACTTGTGTTTTTTGTATAAGCTTAACACCAGCGATGTATTTCTCAGAAAGGATCCGTTGTTTCGGAGCCCTGGTTTTGATCTCGATGGGTATGAAGCAAGTGAAGAGTCTTCTTCTCACATTAGGAACCAGTTCAGTGATTTTCTTCAACATCCAGAACACGTTACAGAACATGAGACTGCTTGCAAAAGGCCTCCTCTGCAACTTGGAGGAAAAGTTACTGGATATCAATACAGAACCCCTCGGAAATTATATAAAAATGCTTATGTGGGTGGGAAATCAACTTAAAAGTTACTTTATAAACTTTTCGGTTGGGAGTTTCCATGCAGATTTTACTCTTAAAGCCAAGGTGGACTCTGAGCTCTTCAAAGTCCACCTCTCTGAGGCCGAACAGGCTCTAAACCAGACCACGCAGTGTGTGTTAGCATTGACCAATGCTTTGTCTTCAATAGGAAAGATATTGTCTCCAACATTAGGTCTTTTATTCATTGTGCTCCTCACTGCTTTATACCTGAGAAGATTTCATGTAGACAAAAAGCACAACAACATATACATCACGAAAACGTTCCGTTGCTTTGACGAGCAGCAAAGGGAGAAGGGCAAACCGTGTGTCCTTCCGCTCAGCAAAAGCGAATCGGAACGTTATATAGTGACCCCGTCCATCCGTCCGACCAGTCGGCAGTGGAAAGCCATGCTCAAGTTCAGTATTCCTATATTCACTCACTGTCTCACCTGGCTGCTGTTTATTAGTCTCGACGGCCTGATTTACTGGCTTATTGTGGTTCTGAGCAAGCGGCTCGGGGAACTGGAGCCACTTCATGTTCCTGTGGGGATAAAAATCCAGGTAAGCTAGAATAGTGTTCTACAGATAGGCCTAGATGGATACGTTAGTCCTTTATCCTTACTAAATATTAACAGAATTTAACACTACAAAAACGATTGACAAACGTATTGTGTTTTTGTGCTCGAAGCCACTGTCACGTTGACATTCGCGAGTCACTCTAACTTTCGGTCAAAACTGAATTGAATTTAGCATTTCAAACAGGAATAACCAACATGCTTCTGTTATGTGAACAAATATCACAGATATCGATCATATATTTCTATAAAAGCAAGGTAGTTAGGCTAAAGAATCCTGTTTCAATCGTTTATAACAGAACCGTATTTGTACGGTCATGTTGGTTATACAGATCCTTCTCAAAAAATTAGCATATTGTGATAAAGTTAATTATTTTCCATAATGTAATGATAAAAATTAAACTTTAATATATTTTAGATTCATTGCACACCAACTGAAATATTTCAGGTCTTTTATTGTTTTAATACTGATGATTTTGGCATACAGCTCATGAAAACCCAAAATTCCTGTCTCAAAAAATTAGCATATTTCATCCGACCAATAAAAGAAGTGTTTTTAATACAAAAAAAAAAAGTCAACCTTCAAATAATTATGTTCAGTTATGCACTCAATAGTCAATACTTGGTTGGGAATCCTTTTGCAGAAATGACTGCTTCAATGCGGCGTGGCATGGAGGCAATCAGCCTGTGGCACTGCTGAGGTGTTATGGAGGCCCAGGATGCTTCGACAGCGGCCTTAAGCTCATCCAGAGTGTTGGGTCTTGCGTCTCTCAACTTTCTCTTCACAATATCCCACAGATTCTCTATGGGGTTCAGGTCAGGAGAGCTGGCAGGCCAATTGAGCACAGTAATACCATGGTCAGTAAACCATTTACCAGTGGTTTTGGCACTGTGAGCAGGTGCCAGGTCGTGCTGAAAAATGAAATCTTCATCTCCATAAAGCTTTTCAGCAGATGGAAGCATGAAGTGCTCCAAAATCTCCTGATAGCTATCTGCATTGACCCTGCCCTTGATAAAACACAGTGCACCAACACCAGCAGCTGACATGGCACCCCAGACCATCACTGACTGTGGGTACTTGACACTGGACTTCAGGCATTTTGGCATTTCCTTCTCCCCAGTCTTCCTCCAGACTCTGGCACCTTGATTTCCGAATGACATGGAAAACTGAGCAACAGTCCAGTGCTGCTTCTCTGTAGCCCAGGTCAGGCGCTTCTGCCGCTGTTTCTGGTTCAAAAGTGGCTGGACCTGGGGAATGCGGCACCTGTAGCCCATTTCCTGCACACGCCTGTGCACGGTGGCTCTGGATGTTTCTACTCCAGGCTCAGTCCACTGCTTCCGCAAGGCCCCCAAGGTCTGGAATCGGTCCTTCTCCACAATCTTCCTCAGGGTCCGGTCACCTCTTATCGTTGTGCAGCGTTTTTTGCCACACTTTTTCCTTCCCACAGACTTCCCACTGAGGTGCCTTGATACGGTACTCTGGGAACAGCCTATTTGTTCAGAAATTTCTTTCTGTCTTACCCTCTTGCTTGAGGGTGTCAATGATGGCCTTCTGGACAGCAGTCAGATCGGCAGTCTTACCCATGATTGCGGTTTTGAGTTATGAAACAGGCTGGGAGTTTTTAAAAGCCTCAGGAATCTTTTGCAGGTGTTTAGAGTTAATTAGTTGATTCAGATGATTAGGTTAATAGCTTGTTTAGAGACCCTTTTCATGATATGCTAATTTTTTGAGACAGGAATTTGGGGTTTTCATGAGCAGTATGCCAAAATCATCAGTATTAAAACAATAAAAGACCTGAAATATTTCAGTTGGTGTGCAGTGAATCTAAAATATATGAAAGTTTAATTGTTATCATTACATTATGGAAAATAATGAACTTTATCACAATATGCTAATTTTTTTAGAAGGACCTGGATAATCCAGTTTTATTCATAACTGAATTGTGTGCGCATTAAAGAAAAGACAAATATTTTGCTTGTGTGAATATAGATCCTCATTTCTGTAGGCCATATTCAAAGAAGATAGTTCAAAATTAAAATGTTGTCTTAATTTAACCTTCTTGTCGTTTCTTGACTTTATTTCTTTTGTGGAACCAAAAAGAATATATTATATAATAATAAAAAATATCTCCAGTTAAAGTCAAATAGGTCCAATGATGTTTGTACCACAACATTCTTTGAAATTTCTTCTTTTCTTTTTCACAAAAAAATTAAGTCATACCGTTTTAGAATAACATGAGTGTAATTAAAACCGAAGAAAGAATTTTTCTTTTCGGGTGAACTATCCTTTTCATATTCAAACTGTATGAAAACTGCCACTGGTATTTTTTTATGTCTGAATTTCTTCTCTCCACTTTCTCCTTTTTTGTTTTGAAAGGAAGCGACATTATTTCTAGGTTTACCTGTTAAGGAAAATGCAAAAGGGGCTGATTTTTCCTACACAGTGTCTCTGTTTGAGAAGAAGTGCTTGCCTGAACCAGAACTGTGGCTCTATCAATCTCTGGTTCCTCTGTCTGTGGTCCTGGCCTTGCTGGTTGTTCTGATTCTGCTGTCATCACAGATAGTCCAGCTCAGGGTTGTGCTATCCGAGCAGTTTTTCTCAGATGTCGCAAGGAAAAGAGCTGCTTATCTACATGCAAAGATTTTAAGAAAGCGGTGCAAGTCTAAAGTGGAAGAACATGAAGGAGATCTGAAGACTTTAGCCATGCAGGTTGGTAGTACTGAACATATTCACTTTGGCAACATCAGTGTCTAAATCAGTATTTTTAGAATGTTTAAAAGAGAATCATTTTACTTGAACAGTAAAATTGTGTAAAAAGATAGACTTGTTTTAGGAGAACATATCTGGAATTAAGTTTATTTATTCTTACCCCATTTTTTTCTTGTTTTAAGCAGAAATCACAGTCAATTTGGTTTAGCATTATTTTATAATATTTAAATATAATATTTAAAAGCATAATATTTATGCTTTTAAAGATGTCAGTGGGGTAAGAAAAATGTTTAATTCAAACTATATTATCTTAAAACAAGTCTTCAGTTTTGCTTATCTAATAAATTGTTCTTATTTAGCTTTGCTACCAAGGCCAGAAACATATGGTGTATGTTTATATAGTGTTATGCATTGCAAATTGTGTTGTGACATTTCAGAAAAGTATTATGTGTGAAACTGAACCTATATAGCTGTAAGCATGTGTTTTCAAGTTCTTGCATAGAGTATGTTTTGGCATTAGCTGTAATAATGTGGATTGTATTAACAAAATAATTTAGTTTTTGTTTTTATTGCAGCCCAGTTTTTGGTGCCCCTTACTCTTCCATAAGCACAGAACAAACCCTGACGCTGTTTAAGTATGCTGGAAGTTTGTTACAGTCTGTCAAGCAGCCATAATCGCAGGTTTGAGAGAGTACATGTGGACAACAGAATTTACAGGCATTGTTATCAAAAAGTGCACCTCAACATTGCACTTGGTTCTGTTTGTGGTGACTCAGTGGTCTGAGTATAGAAGGCGATGGGAATGGGATAATAGGCCATGGGCCCTAGTGATCAGTTTGTGTTGAATAGACCCAGGAGCCCTAGTGGTCATCACACATATGTGGTGTATGTGATCAGGACCCTGGTTTTCTTTTTTACTTTGGCAATGTCATGCCACACGGGTTGAAGCATTCCACTAGCCCAACTGACCCGGTCCATAATCAGCCCTGTCTGTACCTTCAGGGGTTAAAGGGGTAGTTCACCCAAAAATGACAATTCTGTCATTAATTACTCAACGTTCCAAACCCGAATGACTTTCTTTTCATCTTCAGAACACAAATGAAGATCATTTTGATTAAATCTGAGAGCTTTCTGTCCCTCCATTGACAGATACGCAATTTGACGCTTCAAAACGTTCATAAAGAGATCGTAAAACTAATCCATATGAATTGAGCTGTTTAGTCCAAATTTTCTGACGAGACTCAATCGCTTTATATGATGAATCAATGTTTATGTGAATAAAAGTCTAAATTCAATCTGTTCATCATATAAAGCAATCGAGTCTCTTCAGAAAATTTGGACTAAACCACTCAATTCATATGGATTAGTTTTATGATCTCTTTATGAACTTTTTGAAGCGTCAGTTGAAAGTGTCAGATTTCAACAAATATATCTTCATTTGTGTTCTGAAGATGAACGAAAGTCTTACGGGTTTGAAACGACATGAGGGTGAGTAATTAGTGACAGAATTTTCATTTTTGGGTGAACTAACCCTTTAACAATCTCAAATTGAGGTGGAAGTCATTGAGCAATGATGAGCATAAAACATGTACATTACTGTTCAAAAAGTTGGGGTTCGGTATGATTTTTAAATAGTTTTGAAAGATGACTCTTATCCTCACAAATACAGTAAAATCAGTAATATTTTGAAACATTATTACAATTTAAAATAAATGTTTTCTATCTGAATATATTTTAAAATAGTTTATTCCTGTGGCGTCAAAGCTGAATTTTCAGCATCATTACTCCAGTCTATCAATGTTTTAAAATAGTTGTGCAATTGCTGTTGAAACTGTGATACTTCTTTGTGTGTCTGTGTCCAAAAACTGACTTGTGTTCTCAGAGTCTGATCAGGACAGACATTTTTTTTATTCAAACACTGTAGCTAAGAAAAGAAAGAAAATAATTCACATTCTGTATTTAACAAAACTGTATGGTGTTATTTTGGGAGTGACTCAAAACACAAAGTAGGAGAATCTCAGTACTGATCAGTTCATAACTAATTAATAAGTGGTTCTTCAATGGTTCTTTGGAGCACCATTTTCACTGTACAATCTGAAAAATAAAGGTTCTTTATTGGCATTGATGGTTCCATGAAGACATTAAACATTTCCATTCCACAAAAGGTTCTTGGGGATAATTGGGGACATTTTTGTTCTGGGTTCTTAACAGCACCATGTTTTCAACAGGACTAGAGAATAAAAAGTTATTTGTGGAACTTTCTTCTGTGGCATTAAACTGCAACGCCCTTTTCTGGTTACAACTGCAATCTTTGTTTTGAAATGAATACTGCACATTCATCTTCCTTAAAACATTTCCTCTGTGACTCAGGGTCTTATAGATACCACTTCTCCAGCGTACGCTTCCCTGCACACAGCACTTGGCTTTCCAACCTAAAAAACAAAGTATGCTCATCTACAGATCATACAGCACAATGGCCACATTTCTTATGAGATTCTAAGGGATGCTGGGCATTCTTAGAGCAAAGCCCAATCCTGACTTACCTTTTCCCGCTGATTAATTCTCTTATACACAAATTCAGCGAAGGGTTTCCGTGGGATGAATTGTCCCTCGCCCGGTTTTGTGAACAGTTGCCCGTTTTCATAAACCACCTTCCCTCTGGAGATCGTGACCACTGGAAGCCCGTGACACAACATTCCCTCAAAGATGTTGTAGTCCACAGCCTGGTGGTGAGTCTTTGCTGAAATTACCCTAAAAACAACAGAATTATGCACAATTAGAGGACATTAATTAATATGTGTTGACTTACTAATTTACATTTATATCATTCATTATATATATATATATATATATATATATATATATATATACAGTATAATACATCAGCATGGGAACATTTAAGCCCATTGACGGTGTGTGAAGTGGCAAACCAAATCTGTTGTTTCCCATATTCAGCTTCTTTTTTGAGTGGCCATCTGTCTCCAGAGCTGAGACAAACCAGCAAAATCAAAGAGTTTTTAAAAATTAAAATGACAGCTATCGACAAAAAAAACCCTAATTTAACCAGACAGTAAAAGTTATGGATTCTATCAACTGCTATTGTGCAATGGATATTAATTTCCTTACTGTGTTCAGCTTTAAGAATTTGTACAGAAGTTTCCATTAATTGATTTATTATGAATAAAAATAAAAACTGCATATGTTGTATGCTATGCTTTTTTTATTGGTGCATCTATTATAATGCTGTGAAAGACAATACATATTCTATCATTTAAAAATTGATGAATGCTAAGTCCTAAAATTGAGGGTAAAGGTTATACTACAGCTTAAAACATATTGCCTACAATATTGCAAACTCATTTATCTTCTGACAGCTCCTCTTTCGTGTTTTTTTAAGTTTGAATGCGGTATTTAAATATTTATGTTGCTTGCAAAAAAAAAAGAAAGCTTTGTAAAATTCTGAGAAATGCACACGTCACACCATACAGTAGATTGTTGTTACGGAACTAAGGTAAAGGTGATGTTACTTTTTGTTTTTAAAATATTTTTTATATATCATTCTCGAAAACTATGAACTGTCTCTGTGGCAATATGAACAATTCCCTTATTTGTTTTGAAAGTCCCATCTACTCCTACAATGATTTGACCGATAGCGTGAGTTGCGGGCGGGACTTGTCTGTTTGTTCAAGCAATGGCTGACTAGGGGTGTGTTCAGAAAGCTGATTTGAAAACAATGCTTATTTTCACAATTTTCAAGTTAGAAATTACATCAGTTTAAAGGGGCATGTGTAGGTTGTGTGTAGGTTTTTACTTCTTTTAAAATCTTTAAGATATAGTCTTCATTTGTACATTTATGAGCCAACCATAATGTAATAGAAGAATGACACCTTGACTGTCCACCACGGTTCAAATAGAGGTCTCTGCAGACGGTAATAGGAGTTACCAGATCAGGGGGCGAGGCCATAAACAGAGGGGCGTTTTCAACCGCGTTACCTGATTTGCCCACGTCACAGTGTGGGTAGGTCTTAGGGGTGGGGTCGGGAGAAGGGCATCATTTTCATTGCATGATTTATATACACCCACAAATTTAGAAACACCCACTTTCGTTCCGCAGAGACCTCCTACTCCCACGGTTGCCTCTATCAGCCTGTAGGCTCAATTGTGTGTGGAGGAGTCGGGTCCGAGTTGGCCCGAAAATTCACAAAATGTGACGTCATGCGCGTTCTCGTCTACTTGGGCTTACATCCGTACGGCAGCCATTAGTAAGCAGCGTCAATCGCTAGCAGTAGTGTTTCAAATGGACTCTGCAGACGGAAAGAAGCGACCAGGCTCCAGCACAATCCAGATACCCACGTAAACTCCTCGTAAGTTTAAAAAAAAGAGCCTTATCTAGTGCGGCCAACGAGCGTGTGCTCCGAGAAAGAGCATGAGATTGGCCGCAGTTTCTCTAACGGCCACTGGTGTCAGTAACGGTAAGAAATTTCAGAACATCCGCAATGCTCCTTTAAACTGGCCAATGAATTTTGTATGCATATTAAAGGTGCAGTGTGTGATTTTTAGCAGTATCAAGTGGTGAGGTTGCGAATTGCAACCAACAAAAGTTACTGTAGCCGACAGCAGGGCTGGACTGGCCATCGGACATACCGGGCATTTGCCCGGTGGGCCGACGTGCTTTGTGGGCCGATACATCTCATACTTATTTTTATTTTATTTATTTTTTTTATTTTTTTGTCTGTCTGAACGGCCCATAAAACTCGCACATCGGCGGCCGATTGCGTTTAGTTTTGTTTAATTGGCGGCTCTGGGATCTTTGTGCCGGTGTAATGCATTGGACAAAAAAGTCAGCGTAGGTTTTTCTTTTTCTCACAGACCGGCGCATGATGAAACGCGTAGATCAGCGGCCCATTGGTTATTTTCTTGATTGACACTGGGCTGGTCCAATCACATCTTTAAACTCCTCCCCCTTTGAGCTCTGAGTGAGCGAGCAGTGCCAGTGTGTATCTGTCAAAATAGTCAGAGCGATGGAGAAGAAACGCAAGGAATGTGCAGTGAAATAGCGTGAAAAAAGAAACTTCAAAGGCCCTTCAAGTGTCTGATGAGGATAGTGAGGAGGATAAGGAGAGAGATGAGTGAGTGCAGAGAACTGTGGTAAGCAGAACTAGGCTACTGTCACAACACTTGGGCTATGTAGGAACCCACTACCCAGTTACGCATTATTTACACATCTGCATATTTGACGATTACGCATTTTATTAGAATTGTGATTAGACAATAATGAGTAATGAGTTTGTAAACCATGTTTTTCTTCAAAATAAAAGCTCGATGCCGTTTCCGTCAAAATAAAAGATCATGTGCTTATCTCTGTATAGAAATTAGTACGAAACTAATTATGAAAGTTGCTTTTATTTTTCAGTGCATTTGTTTTACAATATATGGCTATTACTGCCATGGGATTAATATTATAACTATTATTATGTAGTAGTGTAATGTAGACAGACACTATATCACAACTAAAAGAGTTTTGAGTTTTTCTTTGTTCAATTTGCACACTGAATATGGGTTGGAGCTCTTTATTTTGAACTCTCAAAGTGCACCAGATTGATGAATTTAACATTAAAAAGCACAAAATTTTCTTGCGGGGGAGCATGCCCCCGAACCACCCTAGAGGGACAGAGGTGCACTCACCACAGATTTCACAAAATCCTGTGGGAAAAAACGGTATTGCTATCCCAGCTTATAGCTTTCTTTAGGATGTATCACTGTGGAGTATAGTTCAACTTATTAGTTATTTCATCGGTTAACTCTTACTCACTCCTTTTCACTTATGGCATTAGTGGTTTTAATAGGAGTTGGTATACAAGGGCGTGCAAAGTTCGGTTGTGTTATATAGTGGGCCAGTCTGGGCCAAAATGCCCGGGCCGATTTTTTGTCCCAGTCCAGCCCTGGCCGACAGGAAAAGATGTCATCGTCTGAGACAGCAGAGAGTAGCCAATTAAGCAATGAGGTTTCTTTACAAAGATAAATTAAGAAATGATGTTTACTTTATTATTCAGTAAAACGATAAGTTATTGCAAATATGATTGTTACTTGTTCATCGTTGTGTCAGTGTTTTATTACCGGTAGCTGACTTTAGCTAGCTTCTTTGCACAAAGAACAACTTAGTGATGAAACGCGCTCTCTAGTAGTTTGTCCATTTAGGGATACTGTAGAAACATGTCTATTTCAAAAGGCTATTTCAATGTAAGAAGGACCCGCGGTGTAGGCTATGTAGATAGCCTACACCTACAGAAATGACTCATTCTAAGGAAATAAAAACATAACGTTGATTATGTAATGTCTTTATTCACCACTGAAAACATAGTTATGTATATTATATTGCATTTCTGTCTACAGATCCTCCTAAATATTACACAATGCACCTTTAATAAATGTAAAAATACAAATTTGAACACTGGCTTTTAACAAAGCCCCGCTTCACGTTGTGCCTATGAATAACCATTACCCGCAGTAAAATCATAACGCTTGGCCTCTCTTGGCTTATTGCTTTATCTTGATCATTATCTGAGGGATGGATAATTATGCAATCTCACAGTTGAATTAACTGTCAGTACAATCAATTGTGAGACACAATATGGAAGGCATTTAAATCTAAACATAAAATGCAAATTTTGTGGTTAAATGTCTTGCTTTTCATTATTTTCTGCTTAGAACATACATCCAGTTGACCGTAATTGTCTAATATAGACCAGGACACGTCACCGGTCCCTTGTTAGCGAGTCTTACACAAGCGCTCAGCTCTGATTAATGCAGCGCTGCTGTGCACTAAGTTTCAGCACATTGGTCCTCGCTGCTTAACTCACATCAGCGGTTGGTTATTTGCCTAGAGGGAGCTAGCCTAGATTCACGGGGAAGAGGAGCCTCAACGTGGCCCAATTACATAAGACCCAGGGCCGCCTGCTGTTTCCGTACTCTCCTTCCATGCGTGAACTTTACAAACGTGTTTGAGCAGGAAGAACAATTCATGTTCTTCCATTTATGGGCAAGTCTTAACAGCCAGTCCGCTACTTCTTCATAGCAACATCTGTAGTATGTCAGAAACATGCTCAACCTGCATCACAGGTAGGCTATCTGAACCCACGTACATTCATGAATGTCAAATTAAAGCAAACTTGCCAAAACCATTTTATGATTAATCTCACCAATTACCCTCACAATTACTCTCACGAATGTGACTACCCTCCAAAAACTGTGAGGTATGGATTACATTTCTGAAATAAGGCAAGTACAAGGCTCATTTCAGCTGAATAACAAAAACAGCTATTAAAGTGATGTAGTACAATACAAGGCTCAGCAACATTGCCAACATATTCAATTACAGATACATTTAAGTAATCATGAAATGAGAATCTGTAAAAGCTGAAGCCCATGAAATGAGAAGACCGCATTTTGAATTAGCCTATACGATCAAAACATGCCACATTACTGTGTAACAATGAGGCATTGCTTTTTGGAATTTCCTGTCAAAGTATCATGCAAAATGGTTTTGTTTTCTTTAAAAGTGACGTGTTGATGTGTCAGAATTTCAACAGTAAATTGATAGTTACAGTACATTTTATGAGTGCTGTTTGCCTGTGCAAAATGTAACCTACCACTATGATGATGAGTGATGTTGTGACTGGTTGCCAGGGTGTTGTTATGTGGTTGCTAGGGTGTGAAAGGCAGGGTAGGTGATTTGTTCCAGAAACATTTTTTGTTATGCTGGTTGAAAATCTCTTCACATCCTCATAGCAATCACTAAGTTAAGTTGTTTAAATGTATTTATATATATCATTTAGTCCGAATGTAATGATTCGATTTCCTACCTGCCTGTCATCAGCACATTTCATGCTATGCAAAGTTAGACAGACACCAGTCCCAGAGTGCCGCAAACAAACAGCAGCCACCTTTTACAGTTCCTCCTGAACCAAAACAACAAGCTTATGCTGCATTCACACCATAACTACTGTAATTTGAAAGAGATGGAAACCCGTGACGTTATATTCAGAGCGGTTCGTGACTCAAATTTATGCTTTTCATTGGCAACACTATCAACGCTGAAATGAATTTGCAGCAGTCAGCTGGTACAGGTCAGTGCTCTTTAGGTTGTTTATGTTCATTATTATTGTAATGTTATGTGCTTTGAGACATGAGGTAGTTTAACGCCATCTCTCGTGACACTTATCTTTGCTCTCTGCTGTACACGTTTTGAAGGAGGCGTGGTTTTGTAGAGCACTCTGAAGGGAGGGTGGGATCTCATGCTTTCAAAGCTAGCTTGCTATTGCTAGCCTCTCCGAGAATTGCCTACCCTGCCTTTAAGGGTGGTTTCTAAGGTGTTGCTAAGTGATTGCGTACAGGGAAATAAGCCCACCCCCAACCTTGATAATAATCTGTTCTGTAAATATGGCTCTTTCAATGTAAGTCTATGGAACATTTTCTCCTGGAGGAAAGCAAGTCCGAGCAGTTAGAAAAGGTTAGAAAAGTAAAAGTACACATCTCCCCAAAAAGCTATAGAATTTGAGTTATACTTGAGGTTAGTGGTTTTTTCAAATGCCTAACCCCTAAGTATTTCTGACCTATTTCACTAGTAAATAAAATTTATTTCAAGTACATTTTGTATTCACAGTGGCCAGTGGCTGTTAGGAATGTCTGCAGAATGAAACATGGCTCACTAATCATTAGAGCATATAGATGAGGTCACATGTAGTTTTCTAGGCAGCTGTGAGTTACCTGGTGGCCTTTGGGTCCCATATGACCAGGTCTGCATCAGAGCCTTTAGCAATTCTCCCTTTTCGAGGATAAAGGTTGAAGATTTTTGCTGCGTTAGTACTGGTGACAGCTACAAACCGGTTTTCATCCATTTTTCCGCTGTGCTGGGCAAAATAAAACACACAAATAGTGAGTTATTTTTGTGATCGCTGCACCTCACGTCAAATAATGAGAAAGCCAAAGGTCAGTGCTGCACTGAGACTAGATAGATAGATAGATAGATAGATAGATAGATAGATAGATAGATAGATAGATAGATAGATAGATAGATAGATAGATAGATAGATAGATAGATAGATAGATCTATCAGAGAAATGTGAGAATGAAGGAATCATTGCTAGCAGACGCACTGACCACTCCCTTCTCCCATATAACCGACATCCTGTCTTCAACGCCGTTGACTCCATTTGGGATTTTGGTAAAGTCGTCTTTCCCAAGGGCTTTCTGGCACACCGAAAATGTGCAGTTATCCGTTCCTGTTACGCTTAGATCGTCACTGTAAGATAATGCACATTATCATCTCATCGCTTCATGATTGTTAATGTTCTTTTTTTATTATCTTGTGACTTTTGTATTCCGTGGAAGAAAGAAGGTCATGCAAGTTTGGAAGTAGATGTTAAGTAAATAATGAGATCATGAAAGTTCCCACATACTTGGCCAGCAGGTCCATCAGATATCCAGGGGTGCTGGAGTCTGGTCTCAAAGGTGGGCCCATGACAAAACCAGCAGCATGAGCCCAATTCTTATGCCAATAGTTAGTGCCATCTGTGCCCAGTCCAGCCGCAATGGGCTCTCCAAACACCACTCGACCTGGCGATAAACAATCAGTGTGATAAAGGATCAACTTTGAGTGTTTGATAATCAGGTTTAGAAATGTAAAAATCAAACAACATCAGTTCCAAATGTATCAAAACCAGCTCCAGCAAGTCCAAATGTAAATGTAATAAAATCAACATTAAGTGGTGCTCGCCCACCATTTTAAATCCATAATCTTAGTGAAAGAATATTAATGTAAGATGGGACTTTATTGTATTTTATTATACACTACCATTCAAAAGTTTGGAGTAAAATATTTTTTGGAAAGAAATCAATACTTTTTTTCAGGAATGATCAAATGAGATTAAAAGTGAGAGCAAAAACATTTAAAATATTATTTCAAATAAATGCAGTTCTTGGAAATTTCCATTTATCAAAGAATTCTGAAAAAAAAAAAAGTTTTTCCACAAAAATGTTAAGTGGCACAACTGTTTTCAACATTGATAAATAATAATAAGAAATGCTTCTTGAGCACTAAATCCGCATATTAGAATGTTTTTTAAAGGATCATGTGACATAATGTGAAAGCTTTACCATAATATGAATAAATTACATTTTAAAGGCTTATTTCACCCAAAATTTCTAATTCTGTCATTAATTACTCACCCTCGTGACGCTCTAAACCCGCAAGACTTTCGCTCACAAATGAAGATCTTTTTAAAGGTGGGGTATGTGATTTTCTTTTTTGACCATTTTTTCTAAATCACTTGAAATCCTATTCCTAACCCACTTACAGCCACTGAGTTAGAAGATTATTAATAAGAAAATTAAGCAATTTAATCATCTGTGGAACGGGCAGGACTCGAAAAACTCCAGCCAATCATTTCCAAGACCACCTAGAATCATTGGACAGAAAATGCATCAATCAAACGGGCGTACCATCCCCCCCTCCCCCATCCCATACCTTACCTTTAATGAAATCTGAGAGCTTTCTGTCCAGCTCTGCAACTACTGACAGCTACGCAACTACCACTTTGACGCTTTAAAAAGTTTATAAAGAGATCGTAAAAGTAATCCATATGAATTGAGCGGTTTAGTCCACATTTTCTGAAGAGACGCCATTGCGTTATATGCTGAACAGATTTAATTTAGGCTTTTATTCACATATAAACATTGATCAGCAAACATAAACAGAAGCTCAACCAAACCAGGGCTGCGTTCAGCCCCGACAAAACGTTGCACAACTTTTTTTAAACAGAAACGGTGATGCGTTGAACACACTGTTCTGATGACGCAAGAGTTGCAACTATGGCAGCTGAGAATGGCCATTCTTTGTGTTCTTTGTGAAGAATTTTCGGAGCCTGATGAAGTCGGTATAAATATGTGTTTAATACTACAAAATATGCCCGATGTTACAGTTACTGCACTTGCCGCACAGAACACAGTGAGGTGATTGACAAGGGCTTTTTTGTATGGCCACATTCACTGTGTTTGTATGCCTGAAGAAGGTCGCAAGACCGAAAGCTTGCAATAAATTGATCTTGCACAGTGTTTTGAGTGTGCGGCTGCTGTACTTTTACAATATTTTCCACTATGATTTAATGTAGCAGCACCTCTCTACAAGACTTTTTTTTGACGGATGAGCGGTGGTTCTTTTCTATATTTTCTCACTAATACTAATATCACAATGAACTTGAATAATAATCTTGTCTTATCCCAGCTCACTCACCGTTTCTGCGTGCATTAGCCACCACCTTCGCTGCAGATTTGCTCATGACGTGCACCACGTAGAGCGGGCAGTTAGCGGCATGGGCGATAGTGATGGCGCGCTGTGTGGCCTCAGCCTCCACTTCCTCCGGACGACACATCTCATGCCCCTCAGGACCCGTGATGCCCAGAGACAGCATACGCTTAGCACCCTGTGTGAGCACACACACAAATCAATATTCACAGAAAGGGACTGTTTAAAATAAAATAAAATCTCTACGTACTCTGTGAGACGGGCATCAACTGTGTCTCAGCACAATGCATCAGCAGGAAATTCTTCAGATTAAGCAACTATATCTTCTATTACCAACTACATTAGCATTTCTGAAGGAAACAGTAGTGCTTGCAAAGCAGGAAAAGAATAGTAAAACAGATGTTTATATTTTCCTGAAGAGTGATGCTTGCCTAGCAAAACTCACTGCCACAATCCTAGGTTTTGTAGATGGTTGTCAGGGCTTTTATGTTTATAAGGGCATTCTTGGGGTTGCTATGGTGTTGCAAGTGATTTCTAGGGCATTGCTATGTGTTTGCTATGGTGTTCTGAATGTTTTTGGTAAATTTATATATAGTTGTTTAGGTATTTGCAAGTTTTGTTTAGTGCATTTATATGTGGTTGTTAGGGTGTTGTCGATAGTTACTAGGTTGTTGCTTTCTGGCACACTCCAAGAGAGCCCACTACCATGTAATTTGATATAAGTCCATAGTATTTTTTGCTAATTACTTAAAGTGAAGTAGCACACTTCTTCTTAAAGGGGGAGGGGTTTGTTCTTGTTTGGAGGTTTCTTCTTGTTTTTTAGGGTACGTTTACAGGACAACGATGTACTTAAAGCTGAAAAGTTTTTCCTTCGCATTTTTCACATACAGACGACACCATTGTCAAAACGATCGCCCTTCACATGTATCCGTGCAAATGACTAAAAACGCTGTATTATTCACGGCAGCCCACACTTTGTAAGGAAACGCTACGCGCCTATAGACTGAACATGTAATACGCATGTGCATGACATCACTGTTTTCACAAATTCGTGTTTTTGTAGTTTACATGGAGACAAGAACGATAATGGTATTGCACTTTGAAACCTGTTTTCAAAAGTTTGCGTTTTTAAGTTCCCAAAACGCCATTGTCATGTAAATGAATGGCCAAAATGCATAAAAAGTTTTCCGGTCGTGTAAACTGAATAATTGGGTATTCTGGTGTTGTTTGGAATGTAAAACCTAGGTTAATTAATGTGCATTAATTCATTAAGGTAAGTGTTATAGGTTACTAAGAGACTTTTCTAGGAAAGGGGAAAGAGAAAGGAGAGATTGTCTGCATCCAATATCACACAATTCCCTACTATATTTTAGTATTCATAACAGAGTAGGCAAAAAGTGTCTGGATGACCTATTATTTCTGGTGAGATTCTGAAGTGTGCATATGATGAACACTTAACTATCACATGGATTTTTTAATAGCGGTGACATGACGTAACTGACACTGGTAGTTCACATGATAACATGACGAATGTAGTACGTACAGATTACATGCATACTACACACTCACTCATACTATATAGAACATACTTTTTTTTATCAGTCATTAAGTACTTGTTCTAAATAAGTACCTACTTAAGAGAGTATGTGATTCTGGATGCTGGAAAAGTGTGTGAAATGGTGCTGAATGAGTGAAAAAAAATGAGCGTGACTTTTTATTGAGAGAGCATGATTTATCTTTCTTTTTTTTTCTTTTTTTCAGACAGAGAGAGAGAAAAAGGTGCTCTTTTGTTCTTTTGGGTTTTTTGTTCTTTCAGTTTTCTATTGAGAAACGAGTAATTCAGTACCTGAAGGAGAGTTGTCTTTCTTTAGAGTTATGTTTAAGATATGTGTTTTAGCCTTTGACAAGTCTGGCCTCGACACATTCTATCCTACCTGAGCCTCTAACTGACCAATTTATGATACACTTCCTCTCCCCTACATGAGTTATGCTTTCTTTATGAAAATACATTAAAACTCATTCATGTATTTGGTGCCCTCCAGTGGAATCATATTTCACACATTTCTTGGGATTTATTATAAGAATGTCAGGATGGTAAAATGTATTTCAGCTAACGTAAACATTGTCGTTATAATTTGCCTAAATTTGCCTACTTTTAATGGCATATAATAATAAACTTCTCCATTGAACTCTGACCACTCTAATACTAACATGACACATCTGGTTCTTTCTTAGGCTTTTTGCTGCATTGGGCAATAGACAGTCTAAAAATGAATGTGGTCAGTATTTATGTGACAGAAATTGCAAGTTATTATTAGTGTTTCAACACTATAATCACATGGAAAAACCATTTATAACAGTTCTTAGCAAAATATGCCCCATTTGAACTTTTGACCATATAACTTCCAAAAATGGCACTTCATGTTAAAGGCACAGGCCAGTTCTTACGCAACCTGTTTGTTTAGCTTTACATTTAAAGAATGATTTACAAAAAACACCTGCACACTGGTTAACTCCTGGTGAAGTTTAACTCAGAGAGCATTGTGGTAAAAGAATCCCTTCACAGGCCCATTCTGATGCACAAAGATAATACTCTATATTAGAAGCATATCTAATAGTAAAGAAGATGGTGAATGGCTCTTACATAATGCATCCAGGAATCTCCTTAGAAAAACCATCATCTGCTGTAAAACAACTTGCATCCCTCTATGAATCATCCTCCCCTCAAGTCAAATATACCTTTCTAGAGCGTAATTCCATGATAGATTCCTGAATTTGAATGTTAGCAAACTAGATGCAGAATTGTCATTTTTTTGAAGATCTTGGAATACTTCTCACCTCTGCAATAAGGTCTCCATTCTCCGCGTGGACTTGAGCTATTGCTCCGATGTTCTTACACTGGGAGAATGCAGCATAGAGCTCATGGTCACGCAGCATGAAGACGTCTTTGTATGCCATGAACATCTTAAAAGAGTTGACACCTTTTTCACGAACAAGAGTCTCCATTTCCTTCTTGACCTAAAGAAAGTCACATGTCAATGTTATAGATTAGATAGATAGATAGATAGATAGATAGATAGATAGATAGATAGATAGATTGATAGACTGATAGACAGACGATTTTATCCAAATCGACTTACAAATGAGGAGAGCAATAGAAGCAATCAAATCAACAATAGGGCAACAATATGTAAGTAAAGTCACAAGTCCCAGTTAGTCTAGCACAGTACAAGTAGCAAGTTTTTACTTTACTTTATATATGTGTGTGTGTGGTATATAGTAGCCATACAGTGTCATCCCACCAGGTTACAGCCATATGAAGGGAGTAATCGCAGCAGACTTTGGGGTCCGCTGTTCTTCTCCACCGCTCATAGGCTTCCAGGAGTGAACACTCCTTCTGAGGGATGACGAAGTCCAGGATCATGGTCGTGCCTCCTGCGACTGCGGCCTGTGGACACATGTTACTATGTATGTAGCGATGTAAAACAACATTAACGTGTTTCTGGAACACACCGTTACAAATTAACTCGTAGTATCATCCAAATCATCTTGGGTGATAACCTTTGACCCTTACCCATCATTTTGTATAACTGACCTCTTTATAAGTCATTGTGTTTTTATTTATTTATGACTTACCAGAATGCTAATGCATCAGATTCTTCTGGGATATTTAACACTATTTTATGTTTTACTATTTTAATCCAGCAGCATGTTCGCCAGTGTCTCTTCTCCAGCCACCGAGCGGAGGAGAGGCCACTCATTTGAGGGGACCCGGTTGGTCAAGTTTCGTGGTACACGTGGAGGCCTCAGTAGAGGAGGTGGTCGAGAGGAGCCCCGACACCACTCTCCACGCTGGCCACTCTTCGACCCTGGGTTGGTGATGTCTTGCCCAGGGCCCCATTCGCCGCTGGTTCCGTCCAGTCCAGAGCTTCACGTCAGCCATGTCCAGCCAGAGACTGTTCACGTCACGTCTGCCCAGCCAGAGACTGTTCACGTCACGTCTGCCCAGCCAGAGACTGTTCACGTCACCTCTGCCCAGCCAGAGACTGTTCACGTCACGTCTGCCCAGCCAGAGACTGATCACGCCACGCATGCGCCGCCTGAGCCCTCAGTGACCGCAACACTGGCCATTATGGCTACAGCCATGTGGTGTGTGTGGGCTACGCACACACTTGAGCCGGTGTCCGCCGATCCTGCGCCAGAGCCTGTCGATCCTGCGCCAGAGCCCGCCGATCCTGCGCCAGAGCCCGCCGATCCTGCGCCAGAGCCCGCCGATCCTGCGCCAGAGCCCGCCGATCCTGCGCCAGAGCCCGCCGATCCTGCGCCAGAGCCCGCCGATCCTGCGCCAGAGCCCGCTGATCCTGCGCCAGAGCCCGCTGATCCTGCGCCAGAGCCCGCTGATCCTGCGCCGGTGTCTGTTCCTGTTGATGACCCCATGGCTGCCCCTAAGAAAATTTTGGGGGGGTGCAGTAGGACCCTGGATGGGACCGTGAAGGCCGCACCGCCATGGCCGCCCGAAGGGTCTACTCCGCCGTGGCCGCCCGAAGGGTCTTCACCGCCGTGGCCGCCCGAGGGGTCTTCACCGCCGTGGCCGCCCGAGGGGTCTTCACCGCCGTGGCCGCCCGAGGGGTCTACACCGCCGTGGCCGCCCGAAGGGTCTTCACCGCTCTGGCCGCCCGAAGGGTCTTCTCCACCGTGGCCGCCTGAACTGCCTGCTCCACCCTGGTCGCCTGCACAGCCTGGTCTGCCCACGCTCCATGGCCCAGGTCCACCATGACTATGTCCTGGTCCCGTTCCCCTGTGCGGGCCTGGCCCTCCATCCCTCCCCCGGGACCACCTCCACGTCACCACCCTCCTGAACAATTTTTTTTGTTTTGATGGGCGTCGGGAGCCGCCCATAGGGGGGGGGGGGGGGGCTATGTCACGATGTGGGTTCATGTCTTGTTCCTGTCTGTCTTGTGTTCCCCCCATTATTGTGTATTTGGTTTAGTCCTTTCTAGTTTTCCCGCTCCTCGTTTGTGTTCATGTTTTCCACCTGTGTTCTTAGTTAATTGCCCAGCTGTGTCTTGTTTCACTCACCCGGTCCTCTGTATTTAAGCCCTGTGTTTTAGTTCAGTCCTTGTGAGTTCTTAATGTTGTAATGGTTGCTTTTTTTCTGTGTTCCTGGTCTGAGTTTCTTTTGTTTGTTTGTTTTATTATTAAATGTGCTTGCAATTGGATTCATCTCTCCGCTTCATTCCTGCCTGCTTCGTTACACTTATCACATTGGAAACATGAATTTCTAAGGCCTCTAAATTTTAAACATAATCAAAATTTTACTGAAAAACCTGTTACACACAAATTTCTACATGACTTCTGCACTCTGATTGATGTAGCTCACCGTTTTTAGCAAGTAAAAGGTTTTTTAGTATGTATGTATGTATCAGAGCTTTGATCATAAAACTAAGCATTTAAATATCATCTAACTAAGACATATTATTAGTATTGGGAGATATATGGTGACAACTGATAATTATATGCATTATATGCAAGTAGTCTTCTATACTGTTAGAAGAAAATCTCATTGTTTAAATTACAAGCCATCAGAACGTCGTCATATTTTTTGGCCATTTAAATAATATCTGCACCAAATTGCATATTTTTGCTCAGTTTGAGCATGTTTTTTAATCCATATTTTCAATATATGGGTCATAAAAGCCTGGTGTATCAAATATGATACAAAACATAAAACATATTTTCTTTTACATTTTGTCTAAAGATTCGGAATGAATAATTCATCCATCAGATGACCTTCTATTGGTGGATTGTTCTGTTCTGTAAGACATCTGAGTGACTATATTAGTATAAAGTAGGTGAAATTAAATGTATAGATGCCCTTATGTTCTGTTACAAGAGCACTGAGCTTAATTGCATTGCTGAATGTGCAAGAATACTATACAAATCACAGTGATGAGGGGGAAATCAAAGGAAAGATTTGAGTAGGTAGTTTGGAGTTTTAAATTTACAAAATTCAATAATGGACTTCCACAAATGAGAAACTGAGAAGTAAGCACGTCATCAGTAAGTATCACCAGACTAATATTTGTCATTATTACTTATGTCATCATCATGATTCATAAACAATTTCAGTTTAGTTTATCCAATAAACTCAAAACATTTTATTCTCTGTGATCAGACCCTATCAATAAGTAATGTAATAATATTTTTAAATAATTAAAGTTGGTTCTCACAGACATAACACTAAGTGTATACTACTGCATAATAGTATACACTTAAAAGTGTTAACTAACACTGTAGTATAGACTAACACTTAAATGGAAATACTTTAAAACATTATTACTGATCGAATGATCAAATACATTTAAATGAATAATTCAAAAATTAAGATGACTTATTCAAATGACTCTTTAGGAACAATAATGGATGCACAAAACATATTTCATGGGTTGTAATTACCTTGGTGCCTATATGAAAGTCATCCACAGCTGTGGTGCCCATGAACGACAGCTCCATGTGTGTGTGCGTGTCGATTCCACCCGGCAGCACGAGTCTGTCTGTGGCATCAATGACCCGTGTGCCAGCTGCTACCTGCAGATCCGAGCCAACTGCACTGATCACTCCATCTTCAATATACACGTCTGCCATCACAGAGAAATCCTCATTTACCACCTTCCCTCCTTTAATCAAGGTTGTCATATTTAATATTGAATAACTAACTAATGCACAAACGAGTAAAACGGGTCCTAATTTGTTGTCTTCGGTACACAAGCACGATCTCTAGAAGCATTAATCAGTGTGTCTATCAAAGTTAAATTACATGTGTGGTGCGAAAGACTGAAGGTCTGTCTGTTTTTTGTTTTGTTTTTTGTTTTTTACCTCACGCCCATTTCATTGCGAAACATGCCCGCCCGACCTGTCCAGCCTGTTCCTGACACGATGAGCATGATTTATTTGAGCTCGGGGTTCAAAAATCGATTCATCACTCAAAGTGTTCCCAGAACCCATGTTCTAAATCTCTACCACAAACTTATAGGCCTAATCTTATTCTTCATAATCTCTATGTTGAATAAAAAGTGTCAGACTCAAAATAGCTAATAGGCCAACACTTTAAATGTGATTCAACACGTCTTGTTGTGAAACATGCGGCCGGTTTTAGAACAAGATATGAAAATGAATGATAGGCTTGTCGTTTTTTTATTTATTAAATAAATAAATAGATAGATATTATTGAGTCTTGTCTAATCATAGGCCTATTGGCTAGGCTATCTGTACAAAACAGTTGTCGCAACTCTCACTCTATTTGGCTCTGGTTGTAGGCAGATGTTACAGATGCGGGTCTTAAACTCCTCTCCTGTCATTAATACGCTGTGGTCTAGCCATCAACAAAAAAAAATAACGGATTGAGAGGGGAGAAAAATGGATTTTGGCGTGACATTTCTTGCGTGTGCGTGAGAGCGTGATTGATGATGAAAGCGTGAGTGTCACGCCAGATGCGTGAGAGTTGGCAACCCTGCAATAGATGATGAGATTTAAAGCAAGCAATCCTGCCTGTTGACTTCATTTGTATTTCTGACGATGAACGAAAGTCTTACGGTTTTGGAACAACACGAGGGTGAGTAAACAATGACAGAATTTTCATTTTTGGGTGAACCCTTTAAGTGTTTGATAAAAAACACTTAGGCCTATTGATTTGAAACTATAGGCCTAATGAACAACCATCGACAATAATAATAATAAGTTTACCCGAAAATAAACAGTTGGTGGCAAGTATCTTTTAGCAAAGAAGAACGAACAAGAAACGATGTGTGTTGTAAAATTTCCAAAATGTTTAGTCACGGTTAAACCTTCCCCCGCAAGGTGGCGCCATTTGCCCATTTTTTATGTGTGGTCTAAAATGTATCACTGTAGCCTAGAGTCCTTCAAGTGGGAGGAACTTAAACTTGAATCTCAAAGTAACCTTCTGCCCTGGGTAGACATCTTGATCTTAATATTTGTAAGCTGTAATATCATCACATAAGAAACATTTTTTGAGATGCATTATGCAAAAATTGTAACAATGATCACAGTGAATGTGTTTCTGATACAGTGTTATCGACCTGATCTGCAATGTGCTCATCTTCATAGAAATGATAAAGGATACTTGATCAGACACTCTTACACTCTTACTTTCAGCTGTTTTGAAAGGCAAATTTGTCTCGATATGCTGCAGGTTCAGATCATTATACAACATTGTCCCAAAGCATCCAAATGGGAAATTAATTCAAATTTGAATAGATAAAAGTTTAAAAGCAGAGGTAAGACCCTTATCTAATAGAGTGTCTCTATAGGTGAACTGATGTCGGAGTCATGATAACCTGACATGACCAGTTCCTAAGAGAAATTGACCTATATACCCTATTTGAATATTCATTTTGTGAATATTCAAACGTGAGCTAATTTCAGTTGCAAAAATAAAACTCTTAGATTTGCCTTATTTCAGCCTAATTATTCTGCTGCCTATTGGCTCACTTTGGATATAGATATAGTTCAAAAAGCACACCTCTGTAAATCAGGTGCATATTGATTTATACTGTCATTCTTCAGACGTTCCAGCCATGACTCTGTACATCACTCTGGGTCTCATCGCTGTTTCTTTCTCCACAGGTATGTGTGTTTCTTTCTATGATTCTTATTGATGAAATTTATATCAAACAGTTCACAATGAGATGAAATATACTTCTAAGATTTGTAATGCTGATACATAAAACAAATGCCTTTTTGTTTGTTTTACTATATGACATTCTCTTTATGTTTCAGTATTCGCTCTGAGATGCTACCAGTGCAAATACAATACAATTCATCATGCAAGCAAAATCTAACAAAATGTCCCCTTCAATGCGGCTCCATCACCATAAACAACAGTAAGCATTGCATGATTTGAAAATTATTAAAGAGGTTTATTAGTCAATCTTTTTTTTCTTTTTTCTTTTTTGTAGATGGCAGTACATTAGATAGCAGTGAGAAGAACTGCACAGATCCTGCCCTGTGTGTCACTGACGCCATACATTTGGGACAAAACCAAACGACCTTTAATCCCCAATGTTGTGACACAGACCTCTGCAACACTGAAGAGGCACCAGGTACATGCACATATAGGCAAGGCAAGGCAAGGCAAGTTTATTTATATAGCACATTTCATACACAATGGTAATTCAAGGTGCTTTACATAGAAAAATCAAAAGAAATAGGAATAATTAAAACAGTTAAGAATAAAGAGATTAAAATAATCAAAAGAAATAAGAATAATTAAAACAGTTTAGAATAAAAAATTAAATAAAATACAGTACAAACAGTCGGACACAGTGGCACAGTGCTCATTCAGTAAATGCATAGCTAAACAGATGTGTTTTGAGTCTGGATTTGAATGTGACTACTGTAGGAGCACATCTGATCTCCTCTGGAAGCTGGTTCCAGCTGCGGCTGGCATAGTAGCTAAAAGCAGACTCTCCTTGCTTAGAGTGAACCCTTGGTATTTCTAGCTGATGTGATCCTAATGATCTGAGTGATCTGTTGGGTTTATATTCAGTGAGCATATCTGCAATGTATTTAGGTCCTAGGCCATTAAATGATTTATATACCAGTAATAATACTTTAAAATCAATCCTAAATGTAACTGGGAGCCAGTGTAGAGACCTGAGGACTGGTGTGATGTGTTCATATTTTCTGGTTCTGCTCAGAATCCTGGCAGCAGCGTTCTGTATGAGCTGCAACTGTCTTATGGTCTTTTTAGGAAGCCCAGTGAGGAGTCGATTACAATAATCCACCCTGCTGGTGATGAAAGCATGCACAAGTTTCTCTAAGTCTTGACTGGAAACAAAGCATCTAATTCTTGCAATATTTTTCAGATGATAGTATGCTGATTTAGTTATTGATTTGACATGACTACTGAAACTAAGGTCTGACTCTAGAGACACACCAAGATTCCTGACTTGATTTTTAGTTGTTAGACCCCTAGCGTCAAGGTATGCATTCACCTTGAGAACTTCATCTTTGTTTCCAAACGCAATGACTTCAGTTTTGTCTTTGTTTAACTGAAGAAAGTTTTGGCACATCCAACTGTTTACTTCATCAATGCATTGGCACAGGGAGTCAATGGAGCTGTAATCGTTAGGCGATAGGGATAAGTAGAGCTGTGTGTCGTCTGCATAGCTGTGGTAAGAGATTTTGTTCTTTCTCATTATTTGGCTCATTGGGAGCATATACAGGTTGAATAGGAGTGGTGCAAGAATTGAGCCTTGAGGGACTCCACAAGTCATGGATGTCCACTCAGACTTATGGTCTCCTATACTCACATAATAACCTCTCCCTTCTAAGTATGACCTGAACCATTTTAGGACTATCCCAGAAAGCCCCACCCAGTTTTCCAGCCTGTCAAGAAGTATGTCGTGATCGACAGTGTCAAATGCAGCACTGAGGTCGAGTAGTACCAGCACTGATAATTTGCCTGTATCAGTATTTAAGCGAATATCATTTATTATCTTTATGAGAGCTGTCTCTGTGCTGTGATGCGATCTGAAACCAGATTGAAAATTGTCAAAGTATCCATTCAAGCTTAAGAATTTGTTCAGCTGATTGAAGACAACTTTTTCAATGATCTTGCCTATGAAAGGAAGATTTGAGATCGGTCTATAGTTGCTTAATATGGTCTTATCCAGATTGCTCTTTTTCAGGAGGGGCTTGACAACTGCAGTTTTCAGGGAGTTTGGAAAATTCCCAGAGAGAAGTGAGGCATTTACCACTTCTAGGAGATCTGCTTCTAAACAGTTTAACACACTTTTGAAGAAAGATGTGGGAAGTGCGTCAAGGGCGCAGGTTGATGTTTTAAGGTGCTGTACGGTTTCTTCTAAAATTTTGCCATCAATTTCTCCAAAATCAGACATAGTAGCTACTTTCTGCGGTTGTGGTCTGAACTGTCTGACCCCAGTGCGGCTCAATGATGTGCTGATCACCTTTCTGATATTATTGATTTTCTCAGAGAAGAAAGAAGCAAACTCACTGCACTTGCAGTCTGAAAGCAATTCATTGGGAATCTGGCTTGGGGGGTTTGTCAGTCTCTCTACAGTAGCAAAAAGAGTGCGTGTGTTGTTTAAGTTGCTGTTTATAATATTTGAGAAGAAAGTCTGTCTAGCTTTGCCTAGTTCCATATTAAAAGCATGGATGGTGTCTTTGTAGATGTTATAATGGACTACAAGTTTTGTCTTCCGCCACATGCGCTCTGCTCTTCTGCATTGTCTTTTCATATTTTGCACAGCTGTTGAGTTTCTCCAAGGTGCTTTTTGTCTACCACTCTTCCTGACTTTCACAGGAGCAATATCATCAATTACATATACATATAAGAGAGAGTTTCTTTTTTTAAGATATTTTACAATGGTGAGATTTCATATTTGTTTTATTTTAGTGTATTAATTTAATAGCAGTGATATGTTAGTAAAGTCTCCTTTTAGTTCAATTCAGTTTTGATTATTGCATTGACTACTCTTATTCATTCTTTAATATCATAGCTTTGCTGCGCTATAATGGGCTGATGTGTTACACCTGTGACATACTTAATAAAGACTGCTCAAACATTGTGACTTGTTCAGGTGACCAGAAAAAGTGCTTCAGTACAAAAGGTGATTACAGTCTCCACACACAATCTGCAGTGATTTCCTGCATGAACAGAATTGCTCCTTCTAAATACTCTTTTAGTATTTCCCCCCTTGTGTATTCCCTAACATATTCTTTCCCCCCCCCAGTTGACATTATTGGCATGGATCTGAAAGGATGTGCAAGTGATATAATATGTGAGAACTCTCTATTAAATACCCTGGGCTCTTTATCTGGCACTCGGACGACATGCTGTGAGGGAATCCTGTGTAACAGTGGTCAGGGCTTGAAACAGAGGCTCTTCCTGCCGCTGGTGACTCTTCTCTCCCTCCTTTTCCTCTGAGATGTGTCCTGTTTATGGTTCTCTGGAGTTTTTGTGCTTTATTGACATACAGTAAGACACTGTTGTAATAGATGAAGTATGTCGTATGCATGTTGGTGCCACTTCTCTTTTTACGTTGCGTTATGGTTTTGGTGAAGGAAAGGTTTCTTGGTTGAATGCAGAATATTCTTTTATTTAATTAACTACTTTACTAAAATGTATCCAGCTTTATTTAAAATGAAGATGTCTTTTATTCGGGAGGGGGTAGATGGATTGAACACTAAGGAAAGTAAATAACACTAAATTGCTTTATTTATCTATTGTTTATGTGTGTTTCTAATCACTTTTATTACCAAGTTGTTCATTTGATTAAAACTAAAACCAATTTTTACTTTTTAAAATGGCTCTTTTCTATTTTTTTTTACACTTGTCCCTGAACTTGTCAAACTTAAATATGAAAATACATCATAAAAATATTAATTAAATCATGTTTAAGAAGTTTATGATCAAAACGAAGAGAGAACTAAACCATTCTGAAACCACCATTGAAACAATTCCAATTGTGTCAGTAATTTTTTTTTTCACGTTACAACTGTCTCAGTTTTGGTGCAGTTTTCTAGAACCAACTGTAGCCTACTTCTAATAGGCTATAGACCTTATGCACCAGAGAAACGAGGGCGCCGCCATCTTTAGAATGTTGTCTTTGAACTTCCGTTTTTGCGGTTGCTCTGTATATTTCTATGGCATCGCTGATTTACTTATTGTAAAGTTAACGGAAGTTATCATGAGCATTGTAATGTTTATGATAAGCATTGTAAAGCATATCTTAACAAATGGACCTTGGGAATTTTTTTTAACGAGCCGTTCATTCATAACTAGGCAAGATCGCTGTGTCAAAATACAGACCGGAAGTCAAAAGACAATGAGCTCAGCGCGGAAATGTTAGTGTACTTGGTTCTCAGAAAGTCAGCAGTGTCAGTGAAGGGCATGCTTGAAATGATATATCCTTTGTGATACTTGTGAACAAACTACTTTCATTGTGCGTCATTTTTTAAAATAGCCTATGTAACACGAATTTTCAAGGCGCCAGTGAAGATTACCAACCCGGAAAATCTGAATAAATATTCAAATGATGCAACGTCCTTTGCTTCCTTCTAAAATAAGACACATACCCTGCGTCCTATAATGCACATAGGCTACTATCATCCTAAATAGTATGTGGGATTAGAATAAGTGTGTCCCTGTATGAGTATGCCAAAAGTCCCTGGATGGTTGGTCTGCTATTTCCGCATGAAAGACCCTCGACTGGCCTACTTTTTTTCTTTCCAATAAGAAATTAAATGCGACACAGTTTATATAGCCTAGGCTACCATATTAATAGACAACATGAGCTATCGAAAATAGTGATCTAAGAGCTTTATACAGCGGATGCCATTGAAAACAAGGTAAGTCTATCCCTCACAGACTTTCATACCCGCCATGAAAAAGGTTTATCTAGTTTATGTTTATAGTTAAGTCTGTAGCATATGATGTCCCGTTGATTTACAGTTTTCACAAGTGTTCTTTTTGTGATCGGAGAAATTATAACGCGCCAATATGTTGACTATTTTAAGATATCGAGGGTAGGCCTACATAAAAAATATAGTTTTACAAAAAATATTTTTTTAAAAATCAAACCTGCTATGTTTTTTTAAATGGTTCGATCAACATTAATTATTAGCCTTTCACCAGCCACCACTGTTTTTAAACTCAAATTGAAGCGATATAACAGGCCTACTGAGATATGCTGTGGTCTATTAAAACCATTTTTGTATGACCGCACGGGGGTGCTGTTTATCCTGGTAAATCACTTACTTCAATTCATGTGTTGTTTTCAGCTCTTAGTGATAAGTCATGCTATAGTTGAAGTCTGTAAGTTTTAAAAATGTGATATGCTTCTGGTGTAATTTAATGACCAGACGTGCTCAGACACTTAAACTTTATTAATTCTGACTCGATTATTTATACACAATGAATGGCAAGAAAATTAACAGGATGGGAAAAAGAGCTAAAGCCATTGATCAGTGAAGGATTCGGTTTACATGAGGGTGCCAATGGCTTTTTAAAATGGATTAGGGATATTGATGACATGGGAAAAGCTATACATTTATTACCAGCTTTGTTGACCATATTTAGTGTGAAGCATTTTGATTAAAAGCTAGAGAGAAGTTTATTTACTTAAAATAGAGGTTAGCGCAGCACATGGACCACATCCTCAAACCAAATATCATTTATTAGTATTTCAAATGTTCACGTTTGCATAATTATGATATGACGTTACTAACTAATATGATTTCCATCTTTAAAGTGTCTAGGTTTAATATTCCATCCAATATATTAAGACCTAAATGCATAATAGGGAAGACGCAGGAATTGATCTCATGCTCGGTCAGGGGGAATTCTTCTTAAGGATTTCAGGCCATTTCATGTCATGTGTCTTTAGGCTATAGTTGCACTGAAAAAGTTTCATCCAGTTTTGTTGTTACTGTATGCATTGGTTAATTTGCAATGGCAACATTGTTTTTACTTGCAGTGATTTGACGGAGTGCATGAATAATGACTATAATGATTTATTTCGTTGTTGTCGGTTCCGTTGGGTCTTTTTGTTGTTGCACAGGAATATCCTCAAAGCTGTGAATTGCATCAGCCGGTTCAGGGAAAGTCTTTTCACTGTCACAGCATCTTGTGGAGCTTACTTTGTCTTTGCTGCGTTAAAAAATAGAAAACTGACATGCACGAGAGACACAAAGATGCATGTGCTGGAAAGATAAGCAAGCCTTTAGGGTTTATAAGTACCTAACCTCTCTCTGTCTCTCTCTTTATCTTTATTTTTTCTCTCACTCATTTTCTCCCTCACACACATACACACGCCGAACAATTCTGCATGCCTTAAGAGGATTTACAGGGTGATTTGAAGTGTAATCAGAGTATGAAATATTAAGAAAGCCAGGGCATCTATACACTGCGCCTCTGCAGACAGGGATAAGAATTTACTTTCGCTCAAGTCTAGAAGAGTTCAGAAAGTGTTGTTTGTTTATCGAAGCGGTTGTGTTCATATAACATGATCATCAACTGCCAGATGCGACTGACACCTTTGCTGTTAAGAAAGTATCTTTCATAGTATGACCATTGCATACGATCATATGTTTATATTGCTGGAAATAGTAAGAGTTTGTGAAGTTGCTCTGGATAAAAGCATGTGCTAAATGAATTGCACATTAATATTTTAGCAAATGAATGAATTAATATATATCTAGTTCAATCATGAAACTCTAGAGGGCGCAGGCTGATAGGTCCCAAGCAATCACATTATTACCGCATGGCACAATCTGATTGGCCTCTGCTGATTCATTAGCCAATGAGACTGGTTGCTCAAAATGTAAAAAGTCTGGTTCAATGTTTACTATAAGCTAGTCCTGCAGTGCGCTATCAGGGTTCTTCTGAAACCTCCACCTCCCCCAGCTCCACCTGCCTAGATCTGTTACTGGATTTATGTATATTTATGCAACACAGCATATCTTACATGCTCACTGCAGCATGTCTGTGTATCTATTAGCACTAGCAAGTCCATACTTGCTCTGCAGCAGCAGCGTAGCAGATCTAGTTCGCCAAGACCAAATACATTAACAGTGCCATATTCAATAACATCCTAAAACTATTTAGAGAGTAGTCATGATTGAAATATGTGTATACACTGTCAAGTCAAAAGTTTGAAATAATTTAAGATTTTTAATGTTTCTAAAGAAGTCTCTTATGCCCACCTCAGCTTCATTTATTTGATAAAATATAGTAAAAACAGTAATATTGTGAAATATTATTAGAATTTAAAACAACTATGTTCTATTTGAATATATTTTCAAAATGTAATTTATTCCTATGATGCAAATCTGAATTTTTTTATCCTTCAAAAAATCATTCTTGTATTTTTGATCCAATAAATGCAGCCTTGGTAAGCATAAGAGACTTCTTTCAAAAACATATAAAATCTTAATTATATATTAATATATATATATATATATATATATATTATAGTATGCTATTCCAAATTCAGCCCATGCAAACCTGGAAAATCTGAACTTTACAGCTCAAATAGCACTTTTCCGGAATAATAAAATATGATGAATAAACAAAAATGGACATGCTTGTCCCATAGACTTCCATTATAAGTGTATTACTATACATATTTCCTTTTATTTCCTTTTATCTCTGTCTGTCTAACATGAAATGCTTTTTAAAAACATTAGCTAAAAAGGAAGGTAGAGCAAGTTATTATATTTTGATAAAAGATTATGAATGCATTTTTTTATGCATTTAAAGTAATATGCACAAATGATTCATTCACAGTAAGACCACGAATGTGCATTAATAAAGTAAACAGAGTTTATTTTGATTGACATTATTTTCCATGTTGTCTTCAAATTGTATTTAACCTGGAATATTCCCTCAATGAAGTAGTGTGAATACATGAATGCCAGCAGATGGCAATATTTATCTGTATTACAGAGGATTTAGAGAGAAAGGCTCAATCCTAACCATCCTTACACTTACACAAAAGACTCAAATGGCAAGAAAATATCAGATTTTTGAATGGTCAACTGCAATTTTAGATATAACCCATGCTGCTAATACATGAATGAACTAGTTAAAGCTTCCACAACTAGATGTAGGTCTCTATTTGCAGTTGAAATCATACATTGTTACATACCCTTTTAACAACAATTCTGTTATATTTTCATTGGTTCTTCATTGCTGGGTTTTAATGTGATGTAATGTACACGAGTAAATCAAAACAACACAGCATGTATTCATATTCATACGCCGTGGTAGATTGAAGCATGTTTGTGCTGTATGTGTCTCGAATGTCGCAGGGTTTGAATATGTCACAAAGTGGCATGTCAAGCACCAGTGCAGAGACTCAGAGAATGTAAAGCTTCCAACAATGGGAGGCGGAAAATGTGAAGGGGAACAATTAAATTACGCCTTGCATGAAGTTTGCTTTTCATTTTGTGAGGCAAATTTAGTGCCATGCTTAATCATTATGCTGTCGAACACGATTTGCAAAAATATTCAAGAGCTTTGCGTGCCTCACTGCCCTTTCTGTATTGAAAAATAATGGGGCTCTATCCAATTAAAAACTGCATTTAAATCAAGAAAGTATTACATGCTCTTTAACAGTATCTCTCCGCTGAAGCTTTTCAGATGCTGACTGTATGCACAAGAAGGACTCTAGCGGACCTGTGTTTCTCTCAGGGTTATGTTATTGTGCTGAGTTTTGTCTTATGATTGAGAACGAAGCTATGGATATCTTTAGAAGGAAATATAAGGAAAGGTCACTTGCGCAGGTGAATTGTATAGCAGTGGTTCTCAACTGGTTTTGCTCACAGTGCCTTTTTTATAATCCCTTTAAAAGCAAACATTTAAGATGTATATGTAAAAGGCCCAACACATAGGCAAGATTATTAACAAAGCATGGGCTAAACAGAAAGATGAATACCCTTTCTGTCTAATTATCTTTTAATGATTTCCCATGCACCACACAAACCATGCGGTTGCAATTGAACCTTTTTGAACGTGACACACACACACACACACACACACACACACACACACACACACACACACACGTCACACACAGTTCATTACTTAACTTTCAATAATTTGTAGTCACATGACCTGGTCATATATAGCTTCTACCAAGTGAAAGATGGAATTGCTAAGTACAGTTTGATTGGATGCACAGCTTTTGATGTCAACAACGTCAAATATTATGGGAAGATATGGGAAACATTTTCCTGTTTCTTTTTAAAATGGATCAGCCAGAATTATTTTGCAATGAAAACTATACAACATAATGTATGGTTACTGGATATATACTGCATGTTACATTTTGCATTTTTTTTTTCAGAGAACAGACCTATAAATTATGACCTACCAGTTGAGAACCACTGCTTTAGAGTTTATGTAATAATAATAGTAATAATTGGTTATAAAGCGCTTTTCTCTGCATATGGAAGAGAATATCCTCTACCAACACCAATGTGGCAGATTTAGATTAATGCTATATTGATTATACACAAAAAATATACACACATACAGTACTTGCAGGTTACATTTCAAGACCTATTTGGATTGTCAATTTATATCTCTTGGATATACATAGCAATTTTGTCTGGCATGCATCGATTTTTCATGGTTGCATGCCTGGCAAAATATTATCAAATATTTGTATTCTTCTGTATGAAGAAACATTGTCTATAAATGCACTTAACCAGATTTTACTGCTAGAATTTTTTTTTATTTTTTTTTACAGTGCTCTAAGTTACAGTTCATACATAAATGCATGTTCTTTATTTGATTACTAGCAGGCTCTACCTACTCTTTTTACTGTATAATGATGTAATGACTACTGATATGACATGTTTACTTGTGCAGTAACTATGAATTCTTATTATGTTCCTTCTCAGGAAGGCAGTATTTCGTTTTTTTGTACTGATTTTGTTGCTTGTTTGTTTAGTAGTGACCAACAATTTGCCTAAAATATTTCATCTTATAATCTTTTTGAGGAATGTGGGGGGGGAGCGCATATTGTGAGACACTGTACCTTTAATCAGGCATATATTATTTTCCTAAATAATCAGCATTAAGTTCTTGCAAATCTATGTAGTGTAGGATGACACTGATGTACCCATTTGTATTAACAATGACACATCATCATCACCAGAATGTATCCTGCTTTGCCTGTATATTCAACCTGCATGTAAATCATAAAACCCAAAACACATGCTTTTGGATTCTACCAGTTACAGTACGTCCTGTGAACCTTCTGAATCTGCTGCTCGCCGGTGTAATTAAAAGATTTGCAAACACGCGTCAGCCGATAATCGCACACAAACTGCTTGCTGCCGTCCCCAGCTGCATTACGTTCCAGAAATCATTTACTGCAGCAATCTGATGTTTATTTCGAATGAATAAATCTACTTACCACTGAAGGCATTAATTGATATTTTAATGCTATTCTTATAATTGAAGTTGCAGAAATCCAAGAACAAAAGACACAGTGAATACAAATACTGATCAGTGTAATACACACACACACTTATTTCTATTATCGTCTCTCTGGTAAAATGAGCAATGCATCTCCATTTGCGTCTGGATGCACCAATGTTGAACGGCTAGATGGCATCATTGAGCAACTGTAAGCTCTCTCTCTCTCTCTCTCTCTCTCTCTCTCTCTCTCTCTCTCTCTCTCTCTCTCTCTCTCTCTCTCTCTCTCTCTGTGCAAGCAATTTGAATTGTGCAGTTTTGCTTCAACCCAGATCTGTACATTTTATCCGCAAAGACAGATATTTGCAGGACCCTTGTGACATCCTCGCTTACAGATGCATTTCTGAAATACTTTAAATGGCAACGTTATAAAAGTAGAAGAGGATTGTGGGTCAATGGTCTTCTGAAATCAGAGAGCAGCGCAATAACATCCTGTTTAGAACAGAAAGGCTGATATTTGCTCTTATCAGCCGAGAATCAAAGAGGACATTTTCCGTGTCTCAACTTCTTAGTGATGTTAATATTCTCCTTTCACGGGAGGTAAAACATGACCTGGGCCAGCTCTACCCCAAATGTCACTGAGTTCAAGAAAAAGGATAAAAGCTGGAAGAGCTAATCTACGCTGGGAACTAGAGTTCTCATGCATCTGATTTTTTTTAGATAAAAAAAAAAAAAAAAAAATTCATACTGAGTCAGTTATTTTTCATAGGTAAGCATGTTAATTTTTTTCAACATTAGGATTTAACATTTAAACATTCAAACTCCTGTAGCAACATTGAGAATGGACCAAACACAATTGAAGCTTTCAGAGGCCCTAACAAGGGGCTGCATATTCCAAATTATCCCTGAGGCTATGAGCCAAGAAGACCTTTTGTTGTTTAACTAAAGGAACAACGTCGTCAATGTTTTATAATTTGGCAAGAACAAATCTGTTCAGAAATGGTGAAGCAAGACATCACCTGACCCCTGCGACTAAACAGACTGAACCATTCAGCGTCCCGAGCTAGTTTTCCCCTCATCAATTATATCCTTAAGGCTGAAAAAGTGGACTTGCATACAAAATACCCTTTGTCTTGAAGACAGCCATTTGCGAAACTAAACTCTCACGTGGTACACACCACGGATGTGACAGATGCGGACCATAGGGATGCCCACACACACACACACATAAGGACTTTCTTACATATCAAAATCCATAAAACTCTTCCCAGGACAATTCTCGATGGACTTTGATTATATGTTGTTTCTACAATATATGTGTGTGTCTCTCATATGCTTAAGTGCCATACAATTCATATTTGTTATAAATATTAGGTGTGTGAGTGAAATTGTGCGGTGTTTCCTATCATTATGCTCGTATGTGTTTAATTCAAAAGATGGCTTGATTGAAATCTGCGTAAAAATGTTTATGTTCTTAAAATGGAAATTATGTCTAAACTGAATCCTCTTGTTTCGAGCTGATGAGTAAGCAGACCACAGAGAACACATGATTCGCGATGAGAGAAGGGGGGGGGATAGAATAGACCCCCCTTTCAAATAACCATATAGTATCTTATTGTCCGAATTCCAAATTCCTCCAGGAGGCGGGACAAAACATTGGACTTTAAAACCTTAGACCCGAAAACAGAAACTCTCTCCCTCTCTGAAGTCTCTCTGAACTCGCTCTCTGGTGGCTCTCTGAACTCTCTTGTGATCCTCGCTCTTGTGATGCCCGACGCCGGGTGGAGCCGACGATGGTTATAGTCACCATGTAGACGCAGAGACAAATGACCCAAATCAAGATATGGGTTAAAACAGATTTAATTGAAGCCATCTCGTCTCACTTTTCTTTCTTTTCTTAGTTTCTTTCTTTTCCGTTAAAAGTCTCGGTTCTAAGTTAAGTGTTGCTGCAAAGTTTCGTTTTAACGTTTCAACTGCAAAACCAGCTTTCAACTTCAAAGACTTTCATTCATCCGCGCCAACACACCACGTGACTGGCTGTCCAAAGTCTATCCAGGCACACGAGAAGATCAGCCAAGCAACGGACCGGGAAACCCCCTTTACGACAAAAAGGAGAATCCCCAAAGCAACTCAAAGGACAAGCAAGTAACGCCTCCAGACTCTTAACTGGTGTTTAATATAAAATTGAATCACTCGCCTAAGAAACGATAAAAGGGTGAAATTAATTATTGATGCTTCGTTCAGGTTGTGTCTTATAAGTGCATAGAATCTTGGGAATCTCACCATCTAACTCCTAAAACTCATTCTTCCTCACTCTCTGTCTTTCTTCAACTTGTATGAATGCGTGTGCGTGTGTTTGTGTTAGATATTTGTTTTGTGTGTTAGTCATAGGCTTATAATCAATAAAGTATTGTTTGTATTTGAAAAGAGAAGCATTACTTGTGATATGTGCTTACCGATTTATTGTCTTGAACTTCGATCTAAGTTACCTATGCTTTGACCCTTGATTTATTTCTTAATTTAGCTGTTAGTTGGGAATTAGTCTTTCTTGGCCAAGAAGATATTATATTTCCTAGAATTAATAATTGTTTATGCTTTCCGTTCATTGGATGAACTGATAAACTGATCATACTATTGATTTTGCTACAGTAAATTCTGAAAATAATTCAATTATTAATTATTGATCATAATCCGTTATGAATAATAATTAATTATATTTATACGTGCGTACAATCGCTACATTATTTTATGGTGGAGAAAAATGCGGGAAGTTTAACCTAAATTGTAAGCATATACGAAGTAATTTATCTTTTCATATTGTGCGGATGAGAGATCCGAACCTGCGAAAGTCTGTGTGTGACGGATGGAGAGCGCGCAGCGCGCGCCCTGTTTGAATGAATCTGCTGCTTGAGAGACGCACCCCAGAAAGAGCTGTTAATCTGTCTGCCTCCATATATGTTATTTTTTTCAACTGCAGTAAAATAACCCAAGATATAAAATATCACACAATAAGGTGAGAATTGAGCGTGTTCCTCAATTTCTGAAATACCTTGATTATAGCTTACTGACGTCTGCGTGTTCCAGCGTCTGTCAAAGCTATACATGTGTGTGTATCAGCCAGAGAGCTTAACAAAATTATACTGCAGTAATTAAAATAACTATATAAGAACGAATATTCTCCTCACAGAGCGATGAGCGTGTTCCTCATCTAACGTTATATATTTTTTATCCGATTCACAGTGCGTGTTCCACTGCAGTCCGTGATAAACATAATAGAGGCATTATATTTATCTGATTGTCAATGCGTGTTCCATTGCAATCCGAGTAATAAACAGCTGTTTGTCTATGTTTGCTTTTATGTTTGCGCCTGTTCAATGAATTCTCGGGTAAACACTGCGTGTGTCCGAATGTAATTGAATAAGAGTCATTTTAAAATTGTGTTCAAGTAAAGCTTGACGTGGAACTTAACCAACAGTTAACGTTAAGAACCCTGTTGTTCGTGTGCTCAGATAAACTTGCACAGAGACGATCCGCCGAGGTCGCCATCGTTCCATCTATTATAACGCAAAGCTGTCGCTTGCTTAAAGTTAATATCACTTTTAACAAATTAAGTGAAGCCCCACATCGTAAAACCAGCTAAAGCTACGAGTGGTGTATTTTTGGTACAGTTTGAATATGATCGACTGTTACTGTACATGCATATTCTATGAACATTGTTGAAATGCGCCGACATTTCATGTAACATGCGTAACTGTTTCCTAACTGTTGCAATTCACATGTTTACCCACTAGCGTTCGTTTCGTTGCCATAGTTACGATCGTGACACGGAAGTCTTAACCAACGCTTCCGGGGGAACTTTGACCTCTCGCATGATCAGTGCCACAGTGTAAACAAACCCTTTTGGTGGCTAAGCTAGCTAGCCCTTTGCCAAGCTAACCAAAACAGTTGTTTACAGTGAGGCCTATATGCTAACGCCTTTAGCATTATTTACGGTTATCAGTAGTATTAACCTCAATGGTTAAATAGTGTCTGTTTGAACAACGTTAAAGTGATTTAACCATTTAAACACCTTGACTTTCCACCTGTTGGTCTTTTCTTCTTTCTTATTTACCTTTCCCATGTCTCACTTAACCCATATTTTCCTTGAAAAGGAAGTCGTTTGCAATTATTAATTCCTTTACCTGCATTTTACTTGCAAAAGAAAATACTGGTTTATGATTATTAATTGTCAAATTCGAATTTGATTTTTTTTTAGGGAATTATTACATTTAAATTCTATTTTTCTTAACAGGTAATTTCTAACGATTTCTCGATTTATTTTTAATAAATCTAATTTCATAATTTCTAAATTTCTCTTTTAGATCTAATCACAGGCGAATAAGTCTTAAACTTTGAAAGTTAAGAACTTATTCCACCAACATTTCCCCTATTACAAAATATTGTTAGACTCATACTTGCTTCTTATTGTTATTGCGTTGTATCCTCCTTTTCTCATTTATTTCAGTTGTGGTTATAAACTTAACCATTCTATTCTACTTATTCATTTACCCCTTTATTTAATTTTCCTTTCTTATTTTGTCCACTATCATTATTACTTTCTTTTATCTTCATTACCTCTTCCTTTTTGCTTGGAAGTGACACACCTGAGCCTCAATAGGAGACATTGGTATCTCACTACGAGTTTCAAATAAATCAGAGATAACCCTCTCTTACAAAAGTTTGTTTGTGAATGTTTAGTTGTTTGGCAACTGTCAATTCTATACTCGTAGTTCGACAAAGGCTCCAGCCATTTGTGGATCCAATCTCCTTCCCTCCTTTCCCTTCTCACATCTTTCCGGTGCTGTCCTGCTTTATTCCATCCCATTCTTCGCACTTGTAGGGAACACACCTGGGAGAACCATCAACCGATTCAAAAGAAAGAGAAAGACAATCTTTCCAAAGAAATCATTAGGTATTTGATTTTTAATCAAACCCTCTCTGTTCTCCGTACTCTCCCTGCATCTGTGTACGCAATTTACAATTTGACATCTCATCCAAGATCAATTAACAGAGACAAGTGTTGAGCAACCGTCGCCTTCAAAGCATCCCTGCTGTAAGCGGCCCAACTGATGGTGTGTGGTGTCAATCCTGTCAAACTCAGAAAAGAGGTATCAGCATTATTATTGTATTATTTTTCGTTGTAAATACAAACAATAATATTGTTTACCTTTCTGGAAACAGATTCTCTTTGATAGGAAGCATTTACGAGATAAATAATATTTCCCTTAGTTAAGAATTTTCTTTCTTTTTTTTTTTTTCTCTCATTGAAATTGGTTAACTTTTCTCTCTTTTTCCCATACTCAGTTGAGTGACGACGTCCTCACACCACGAGTTGAAACCGGCGTTTCATTGATAGAAAATATTTATAAAAAATATTTCTCCCATTGAAAAAAAAAGGGTTTCTTTCCACTGAGATTTGTTTTAACTTTTTTTCTCTTTCTTTCCTTTACTCAGTTGAGTGACGAAGTCTTCACATCACTAGACTACCTGTCTACACTTAGACCAACACTTAGTCATTACGACACTTCACTATTGGTGTACCGTCACTGAAACGACACTTAGCTGTTCAACCACATATAGGCTTACATTCCAGACAGGTCTGTGTCAGTCTCTTCACCCCAGCGTACCAACATGTCGTGGACAACGAACCCCAGTGCCCAAAGGGACGACGTGGACGCCTGGCTCAGAGGCATTACAGACTGCCTCACACCAAAGACGATTGAACTGTTATTATTTTTAATAATAATCATAATTCTGAGAAGATTCCTGACACATGATTCAAGCCAGAACCACAATCACATGGAACTAACCAAAATAACCTGTTCCTTAAGCAATGCCTTCACAGCCCAGCTGAAACTAAGCGACAAGCACATCACCCACCTTCAGGAGGAGCTGACACGTGCCCAGACCCGCATAGACAAGCTGGAAGTGAAAGTCCAGGACAACTTCAAGTGTCAGACCACTGAGTTCCTGAGAGAGCGGATGCACACTCAACACTGCACAGACCAGCTCAAAGCGAAAGCTCAAGACAAACTCAAAGTGCCTTACGAAGCGGAGCAAGAAACAAAGAAACAAGTTGACAAGCTCCAAGAAGCCCTTGCAGTCACTGAACGTGACAAACTAGAATTAAAGACTGTCCAAAAGCACCTGGTAAACCAACTCCAGTCTGCTGAACATCAGCTAGAGAAAGCCAAAGCTGACATTAAAGATAAGAACTCTGAAATTAATGCTCTGAAAGACCACCTGGAAAGGTGCAGCGCTGAAATGGACCATCTGACCCAACAGCAAGATGACGCCAACGACGAGCTCTACGCGGTCAGAGATGAACTACAGCACATTTTCCAACAGAAACCAGAGCCAAGAAGGGAGAGACCTCCCTCAGCATCACCCCTGCTGAGCAGAACAGAGTCCTCCATCCAAGAACTGGCATACAGTGAAATAAGTGAATGGCCACAACCAAAAATGTCACCGGCCTTCACCACAGAACTCTTCCCTGCTAACAAACGAAGAGAGCTCACCCAGGCAGACTCCAAAGCTGCACAGGGGATGACCTTTAAAGATCTCAACCAGCTGGTGAAGAATATCACTCAGTTCAACCCGAACTCCACAGAGGGTCCCGACATCCAGACCTACATCAGAGATATCAACTTCCACCTAGAGGTGAGACCACATATGACTGACAGAGACAGATTCTACCTCCTCAGATCCACATCCAGTCCAGAGGTACGAAGCTTCCTAGACAGACAACCTGCTCATGTCAAGTCAAACTACCAGCTGCTATGTGAGACACTGATTAAAGAATTCACAGGCCCAGAGTCGGAACACGGTGTGTTAATCGCTATGGAAACCAAACAAGGTCGACAAGAGACTCCCCAAGCCTACTACCACCGCTTTCGACAAGCCTACTTAGGTGCACATAACAAACCTGAACTTGAAGAGGATGTGAACTTCAAAACCCTCTTCCTGAGAAACCTGCACCCCGGATTGAGTCATCATCTTGGCATCATGGCCTGCCCAGGCACCATGACAATTCAACAGCTACGTGACCTGACACACAAGGCCTACATCAAACAAAAGATGAACTCAAAGAAAGGTTTGAAAACATCCACAGTGTCAAACTCCATCAGCCAAGACACAAGCCTTGCACTGGAAGACACCCAGTGGCATGACAATACCACAGTCCTTCGTAAGGAGCACAGAGAACGTGACTCCCATGCCGAAGACACCTACCACACTAACCGCATGGAAATGCCATGGGACCAGCCACGCTTCTCAAGTAACCCACAAGAAGGAAACCACTGGAAACCTAACTGGACATCCAAAGGCCATCAACCAAGGCATCCAAAAGCACTCCATGTGGGTACTCAACAACGAAACCCACCTTGGCACCACTCAGTTAAACACAGCACTGAGTATGCCCAAGAACCAGACAGTTTACCCTCAGAAGACACGGAGCAACTAATGAGGCAACTGAAGGTTTTCATCGGAAATGAGGTAAACATGGATGACGAACAGGATGGCGATGGAACGGAAGACCACCGATTCATCTGATACACCTTCATAACGAACTTGACGACCACTTGTTCTACAACAACACAGAACAAAGTGGCCTCTCACAGTCAACCACTGACAAACACCCAGAGGTACCAGAAAACACCATCCTGGCTACCCATCACTCATAAAGAAACCACCAAACGAGCTCCAAACTCAAGAACCACGTGTGTGCTACAGCAACAACAGTATGCACAGAAGGTCAGAAAGTCTGTCACAACCAGAAGGCATCATCGGAGGAATGCAACAACGGAGACCAAGTTTCGCACTACATCTTCACACATCCGTGCCAAACTACCTCCCAATGTCTGCCCGAGAACTTCCTGCCTTACTGGATTGACCCCCAGCAGATCACAGAAGATCCCTTTTCCAAGGCAAAGATGCAACAAGCTCATCAAAGCTAAGCCATCAAGCAAAAGGGGGGGAGCAAAACAGACTGAGACAGATCTGACCATACATACATGCATACATGCACTACACGACACCCCTAACATACTCACTTACATACAGAAGTTAACCACCTCTACCGTGCAAAACATTCAACAAATATGTTTTCCCCCACAGGTAGAAACTAACTTCAGAAACTAGCTTAACAACTTAGCTACACTTACCATAGGAAACATGGTAACTACCCATCCAACAAGTACACCTGAGAACACCTCTCACTACATCATGATACCTGACACCTTAGCTGCGCAACCGTAGTTATAAGTCATATCAGGAACACTCAACTGCGTTGTTTTGTTTTACTTCTTCCTTCCTTTCCTTCTTTTATTAGGTAAAATGCCTGTCCACCCCATAAGGGTCAAGGTCACAATAATAGGATTGACACACCACTCCTATATTTGTAAGTCACCTTAAAACGAATGTGAGCCAGAGAACTCCCTGCATCATTCGTATCACAAATTGAAAGGTAAATTGGTCTAAACCTAGAACAATTTAGAAGAGAATAAAACAAACAAATCAAATTTAGTCACAAAGTTGATCAATTACCGTACCAGAACAAACTAGAATAACGGTCCTAAAATTGAACTAAACTTTATTCAACGTGATTGACTATTTTGAGAGAGTGAACCTGCTTAGGCCTAGATAATCTAATGCCCTGCACCAGTAAAGTGACCAGTCATGGAGGTGTTGTCTTGTTGTTTGCTGTGTGTGTTTGCTTCCTCTACCCGTTTCTCCAGCGTTCAATGATGTCTTCTCCTCAACCCATCATCGACCGAAGGGGGGATATGTAGCAACATTGAGAATGGACCAAACACAATTGAAGCTTTCAGAGGCCCTAACAAGGGGCTGCATATTCCAAATTATCCCTGAGGCTATGAGCCAAGAAGACCTTTTGTTGTTTAACTAAAGGAACAACGTCGTCAATGTTTTATAATTTGGCAAGAACAAATCTGTTCAGAAATGGTGAAGCAAGACATCACCTGACCCCTGCGACTAAACAGACTGAACCATTCAGCGTCCCGAGCTAGTTTTCCCCTCATCAATTATATCCTTAAGGCTGAAAAAGTGGACTTGCATACAAAATACCCTTTGTCTTGAAGACAGCCATTTGCGAAACTAAACTCTCACGTGGTACACACCACGGATGTGACAGATGCGGACCATAGGGATGCCCACACACACACACACATAAGGACTTTCTTACATATCAAAATCCATAAAACTCTTCCCAGGACAATTCTCGATGGACTTTGATTATATGTTGTTTCTACAATATATGTGTGTGTCTCTCATATGCTTAAGTGCCATACAATTCATATTTGTTATAAATATTAGGTGTGTGAGTGAAATTGTGCGGTGTTTCCTATCATTATGCTCGTATGTGTTTAATTCAAAAGATGGCTTGATTGAAATCTGCGTAAAAATGTTTATGTTCTTAAAATGGAAATTATGTCTAAACTGAATCCTCTTGTTTCGAGCTGATGAGTAAGCAGACCACAGAGAACACATGATTCGCGATGAGAGAAGGGGGGGGGATAGAATAGACCCCCCTTTCAAATAACCATATAGTATCTTATTGTCCGAATTCCAAATTCCTCCAGGAGGCGGGACAAAACATTGGACTTTAAAACCTTAGACCCGAAAACAGAAACTCTCTCCCTCTCTGAAGTCTCTCTGAACTCGCTCTCTGGTGGCTCTCTGAACTCTCTTGTGATCCTCGCTCTTGTGATGCCCGACGCCGGGTGGAGCCGACGATGGTTATAGTCACCATGTAGACGCAGAGACAAATGACCCAAATCAAGATATGGGTTAAAACAGATTTAATTGAAGCCATCTCGTCTCACTTTTCTTTCTTTTCTTAGTTTCTTTCTTTTCCGTTAAAAGTCTCGGTTCTAAGTTAAGTGTTGCTGCAAAGTTTCGTTTTAACGTTTCAACTGCAAAACCAGCTTTCAACTTCAAAGACTTTCATTCATCCGCGCCAACACACCACGTGACTGGCTGTCCAAAGTCTATCCAGGCACACGAGAAGATCAGCCAAGCAACGGACCGGGAAACCCCCTTTACGACAAAAAGGAGAATCCCCAAAGCAACTCAAAGGACAAGCAAGTAACGCCTCCAGACTCTTAACTGGTGTTTAATATAAAATTGAATCACTCGCCTAAGAAACGATAAAAGGGTGAAATTAATTATTGATGCTTCGTTCAGGTTGTGTCTTATAAGTGCATAGAATCTTGGGAATCTCACCATCTAACTCCTAAAACTCATTCTTCCTCACTCTCTGTCTTTCTTCAACTTGTATGAATGCGTGTGCGTGTGTTTGTGTTAGATATTTGTTTTGTGTGTTAGTCATAGGCTTATAATCAATAAAGTATTGTTTGTATTTGAAAAGAGAAGCATTACTTGTGATATGTGCTTACCGATTTATTGTCTTGAACTTCGATCTAAGTTACCTATGCTTTGACCCTTGATTTATTTCTTAATTTAGCTGTTAGTTGGGAATTAGTCTTTCTTGGCCAAGAAGATATTATATTTCCTAGAATTAATAATTGTTTATGCTTTCCGTTCATTGGATGAACTGATAAACTGATCATACTATTGATTTTGCTACAGTAAATTCTGAAAATAATTCAATTATTAATTATTGATCATAATCCGTTATGAATAATAATTAATTATATTTATACGTGCGTACAATCGCTACACTCCTAACACTTAAACATTAGGAGGATCCAAAAATATGAAACCATAGTGAAAATACTTTTTAGTATTAAAAACTAAACCTAATCAGCATAACAATTATAAGTAGAAGTTGAGTGACCCCAAAATGTATTGGGACTAGTGCTGTCAAATCGATTAATCGCATCTAACATAAAAGTTTGTTAATGTATAACATAAATGTATAAAAACACACCCCCAGACACAACATTTTTTTGTTAGATGCGATTTATCGCGATTAGTTTAAGTAGAAGTTGAGCGAACCCAAAATGTATTTGGACTAGTGCTGTCAAATCGATTAATCGCAATTAATCGCTTCAAACACAAGTTTGTAAATCTATAATGTATATGAGTGTGTGTGTGTGTGTGTATATATATATATATATATATATATATACACACACATAAACACAAACTTTTATGTAAGATGCGATTAATCGATTTGACAGCACTCATTTGGATACTCAAGCTGTAATTTAAAATGTCATTGCATTATATATAAAATGTCAAACCAAGTGGTATTTATTTAAAACATAGTGTAAAAGCTTTTCAGTTAACACATTGATTGCATTTGAAATGCAATACAGTTTGTGCATTTTTAAGTTTGTTTTAGATGTCCACATGATTTGTGGAGCAATTGTACATCCCGTTTTATTTTCTTTCTTTAATGATAGCAGGGCTTGGGTTGGCATGCCATTCGCTCCACAAGTTTATGCAAAACCCAATGATCCATGTTATTCCGTCATGTTGTGCTTCAATGGCAGCAACAAAATCTGACCTTTTACAATGCCACTAATTTGCTGACATTTCATTAGTAACCTAGAAATCTTAAATATTTTACCTTATCTTTGTTTTAAACGTTGTTTGTTTTAAATGTCTGCTTAGGTCCAGGTTTGAATGAAAAAATGAAAGAAAAGAGACATCACAGATTTTCAATGTGATCTCATAAATTTGGACCCCACTGCATGCAATATCTTATATGACACTGAAAACTTAATTTCACTGTCACAATGGTCTGAAATCTCTATTCCCTATAAGCCCTATGGAACTCACAGGCATCATGGCAGCCAGCTCTTATCAGAGAGAACAATTACTGCCTCATCCGCTCTGACTATCAGCCCTGATGATCTGCACAGATTCACTTGACAGCTAAATAAATATGTAAAGGTGCTGTGCTGGAGATCCTGCAGATAGTTACAAGCTCTCTGAGGAAAACTACAGCGCTAGAGGAGATGATAATGATTGTGAGAACGCACACTAAATTAATCTCTCCCTTATCGCTCCATCTTCAAGCTGATAAATGTGTTTCGAGCATGTGATTTTGTATGCCATTGTTTTGATAGCAAAAAAATGGTACCAGGTTAGATGATATCTCTTAATATACATGCTGAAAAAGAGACAAATATTTGCAGTAATCAATTTTGCATTTTGTTTTATTTAGTCTTCTTTTGTGTTTCATGGAGGAAGGAAAGTCAAATGGGTGAGTGTCAAATGTATCATTTTTGGGTGAACTGTTCCTTTGAAACAGAAGTTGCGATAGGCCTTTCTTCCCTATTGTGACGTATATCCGATTGAAACAGCTTCTTGAACAAAAAAAATGTAGGGCGGAACTTGATTTTGTCCATGGGGAATTGATTGGATGGTTGTGGTTTGCTATTGGTTGATCTCATGTGAGTGGTTGTCCCGCCCTCGCACCGTGTGTGTGTGTGTGTGTGTGTGTGTGTGTGTGTGGGGTGGGAGGGGGGGTGGTATTTGATTAAAGATTACAAAGGCTCATTTTTTTTATATAAAAAAAATGATGTGCATGGGTCAATCATTTATAAATACTGAAATATTCCATAATCAGAAACAAGAATCATCAATTTTGATTTCATGGCAGTTTTAAAGAGGCTATTTGTTCTGTAGATTTTAGAAACTGTTGTTATTAGCGACAAAATGGGCCATTTAGTAGAAGAAATGTGAAATTATTTTTGAATTTGGAGCTTTCTAGACTGAGAAAAGCCAGAAAATTTATTTTTGGCTTATGTGGATGAAAGACAACAACTCCCAGAATGCACTTGCTTCGCTGCCCTAGGAGGCCACGCCTACCAGTAACAGAGCGCAGTAGTTAAACAACAAGTCTAGGCTACTAGTGAGTCTCCGTGATGAGTCTGCCCGGGATTTCGAGATCGCCCAAAGTGTCCGGGATTCGGCTTTTGCGTTCTACAGTCGTCATTCATTATGTTTACTGTGGGAAGCAGGACGAGGCCGAGGGGGTGATTACTGATGAGAGACACCTGTGAGACGCACCAGTCTCGTATCTCTCACGGAGGAGCGGGAATTTTCTTAGCAATGTTAAAAACCGACATCAACCGATCACTTGTTTAGCGTTCATGTAAACACTACATTCAGATTCACCAATCGGAATGAATTCAGTTAGATTGAAACAAAAGGTGTGCATGTAAACAGTGAATGGCGACTGCAGAAAGCAAAAGCTGAATCCCGGACATCGACGGCCGGACATGTCCGGGAAAAAGAGGATGGTAACCCCTACTACTCAGCTTTCTCCACAGAACAAGAGCATGCTAGCTTAGCTTAGCTTCCAAAAAGTGGGCGGGTTGAGAACATGCGGGACAGCCCCTACTACTGGCTGTAGTCTTTAGCCTCTGGCCAAAAAATCCTCCGATGACGCAAAATGACAATTTTTGCTTCATCGGAGGATTTTTTCCAGACAAAAAAAATACATAAATCTCTCGTCTCAGGGGGATATGAGGGTGGAAAGCACGGTAATTTAAAAATACAACAGGTTTTCTACTATTACAAATTTTAATGCTAAATCCTGAAGTATCCCTTTAAGTGAACTGCAGCCAGCAACTTATTGGGCCCTATCTTGCACTCGGCGCAAATGACTTTGTACACTGACACATGTATCATTCCTATTTTGCACCCGCGCAAAGCGGACTTTTCCCTCCACAGACACACGTCGGTTAACTAAGAAATGAACTTGCGCTCCCCGGGGCGGTTCAGCGCAAAGAGGAGGCGTGTTCCGGCGCAAACTTTCCCTCATGCTATTTAGCTGTTCTATAAAACAAATGCGCCACTGACCAGAAAAAAACTAGTCTAAAGTCAGTGGCGCTTTGCGCGTTGTTCATTATGGTATTTTAAGGGCGCATGCTTGGCCATAATGTAGCGGGTGCACAACGCGCATACACTTTGATTCTCTCATCTAAGCAGCAGTTTTCATTTTTGCAAATCATACATTATTACGATAGATAGATAGATAGATAGATAGATAGATAGATAGATAGATAGATAGATAGATAGATAGATAGATAGATAGATAGATAGATAGACAATTTATTATAAAAGCATATGTAGCTTACACATTTACCCAAATTATCATACGCCTGTTTAACAGAAGTTAATTTGGCTGGGTTTCTCCATCCCCATGTCACTTCTCTGTTTTTTACGGCCCTGACGAGAACGTTGCTCTCCTCGGCTATGAACCGCTCCTGGCCCGCACCTGGCAAATCCGCCGTTATAATAGGAATCCGCTTTAGAACAAGCGCGCCTGCTCTTAAAGTAACACTATGTAGTTTTTCAACCTTCATAATATATTTCCAAGACCCTTGTGATGGTACATCGACTTAAAATAAGTTAAATGACACGTCTCCCATAGCCTGACGTGGTCTGTATCGCTTTTACTGGCACTATGTAACTTCGGGTTTCGGGTAGGAACCCGTGCACAAAAAGAACTACAAAATTCGACTGCTTTACGGCATACATCACTTCCCCCACCACTTCCTCAAATTGTCTGTGGCCATTGCAGACATCCCAAGTCTCCCGGGAGTCTCCTGCATCTCCCTGATGCCCGCAAATTAGTTCAGGCAGGTTGGGATGTCTGCCATTGTTGATTCCAAAGCCGGTGCTGGATAAACAGCGAGCGTGCGCGTGCGACAGTCGGCTGCAGAAGGCTAAATTATTTACGACAGCAGTAATGGACAATTCTGCTTCCAAACTGTAGGGCGACCGCTGAGGAAAAATCACATGGTGTTGCTTTAAAGGGAATGTGATATGATGCTCTGATTGGTTTATTTCACGTTACGCCCAAACCACACCTATGAATAATGAAGCTACTTCAGACCAACCCCTTTTAGATTTGCGCCAGGCGCAAGAGGCATTTATCCCGCCGGGAAAATAGCAACAGCGCCGGGATCCGCCCACAAAGTTACTTGCGCTTTGCGCTTTGACACTTGCGTTTCAGATCGTTAAAATAGGGCCCATTGTCTTTGGAATCGACTGCAGGGAGGAGTTTGCGCTAAACAGGTTTGGAAAATGGATTTAATGGATTTAATAATTGGATTTAATTATTGGGCTGCAGTGAGGACAGAGGACAGTCTTGCTCGCACCCGTGGACACGTAAAGAACAACAGACTGAACGTGCTTTAAGGCCCCGAAGAAGTTTTTCGTTCTTCGCTTAGAAGTAAAATGTTGGAAACACCTTTGCAGCACATAACCTAAAGAGCACTGACATGTCACTTAAAGTCCCCGTGAACCGGAAGTTGCAAACGACTTTTCTCCAGTTTTGTGACGTATTTCCGAGAGAAATGGAGTACTAAATGAGGCAAACTAGTGGGCGTGGCTTTTTTTCCAACTAGGACCTGATTGGATCTAGAAAAGTAGGTGTTTTCATTCAGCCTGTCTACTGTCGGTTGGAGGGGCGTGGTTACGGATGTTTAAGAAGACACCCAAACCGTCAAACCTACGTCATCAGGGAAGGTCCTCCAATGCAAAGGGGAGGGGAAATTTCAGATTTTGATTAAAGATTACGAAGCAAAAAAAATTTTTTGTGTGGATTGACTTGCATGGATGAATTGTTCACCACAAAACGATCAATTTAGGCAAACAAAGTAAGTATGGTCAATTTTGAATTCATGGGGACTTTAGCACTTACACTTAGTAATGACACTTAACTTAGTGATTGATATCAGGATGTGAAGAGACTTTCAACCAGCATAACAAAAAAATGTTTCCGGAACAAATCACCTACCCTGTCTTTAAGAAAGCATCTGATCATAGTGATGTGGATATTTGCACCAACTCTGCGATTCACAGGCATCATGTTGATAGATGAGGTAATTAAAATAACACCATTATGATAGTTTGATTAAAGTAGTTGTTTGAATTAATCTATTTTCTTTGCATGACACATCGACATTACAGAATAGCTCTTTTGGCATTATGCATTCATTTCATTTGTCATTGAATGGAAGAGAGGTTCTCGTGAGGATGCGTAACCATCACATCCTTTGTGATTTTCCCCGGCAAAACCGACCCGAGTCCTTATCATAAAAATCAGTCTACATGCTTTCATAGACAACCTAGGATGTCGGGGAAGGTCTCGTTTTATTTTATTTTTTTAAGTTTTGTTACAAGCTGTTCATATATTGGTAATACAAACATGAGAATTCTTACATTTAGCCCCTTTAATAATAAAATAATAATAATAAAAATAACGTCATTATGTGCTTCCCTCTTTCAGCTTTACCAAAAGCCAGGACCTCAAAAATCAGAGGTTTCTCTATAAAGGATCATAAAGACATGTCTAGTAAGCTCTAATACTTTGGGTTGGCGCCTGCTCCCCATTTCCCAGCATGCTTTGAATCGTGTAAGATCTTCTCAATCGCTTTTCAGCCCAGCGTTGATATTAGCTGTGCTTTGGCGACACAATGAGTGAGCGAGACGGTCATGAGAGGGATCAGCGTTTTTCCACCCAAATAAAAGCAACGGAAAACAAAGCATCATCGCTATATTTAACCAAATCTGCAGCTTACTGCGACAAGCACATGATAATGATATCCTCTTAACAAGCATCGGCACTGAATGACAGCCAATGGCACTGAGGCAGCCAGCACAAGATGGTGTAAGAAAAACAGCTTCAACCACAGCGATGCTACAGTACCAACTTACAGGAATGTAGAAATTACAGACTATAACGCTTTCTGTGAAGAATTATTCTACTATTTGTATAGTTTACAGTTACATTTACAGATAGACAAGAAGTAATCTTTGTTTTACTTTGAATGAAGGACAAATGTGAGTCTTACAGTCTCAGAAAAATTTGCAAAATTAGCACAAATTGTACCAGTTAGCTATTCTGTATCTCAGTGAAAAACTAAAAATGACTGATGTTTACAGATATGTGAATTATAAATATACAGTAACAGAAATACGTATACTATTAATCTAAAATCAAATCACTGTTGTAGCCAATGTTTGTGTGTGTGGTGCTTTTTAGATCATCACATCATTAGCTTAGCATCTTGCTCATGGAAAGCTATTGAAATCAACTGTAAATCAAATCTCTTGTGCAGTTTTTTTTTATGAATTGTTACTAGAGCAGCAAATCAGCATATTAGAATGATTTCTGAAGGATCGTGTGACACTGAAGACTGGAGTAATGATGCTGAAAATTCAGCTTTACCATCAGAGGAATAAATTGCATATCAAAATATATTCATACAGTATATATAAAAAATATTTAATTTGAAAAACATTAAAAAATCTCACATTTGAACTGTAGTTTATGTACATGAATTCGGGCTTAGACGGGAGTCTTCACTTCTGCGGCTGTCGTAACAAACTTCCAACAAACTTTTACTGAACATTACCTGAGACCATTTTCTCCATCTCTAAAAATAGACTCCTCATAAGTGTCTTTTTGTTGTTCTGCCAAATCTTAATTAGCGATTAGTCAGAATTATTCTCAAACTGCTCGATTCTTGTGCAGAGCCGTAGATAGTGTGGTGTTTTAATTAAGCAGAGGTCAGATGTCTTAAGTCAGCAGGAGACGGGCGGTGTGACGCCATGGTTGGCGGGAACGCGCTCCAGGAAGGGTGTGACTTCACCGTCCCACATCAGTGCCCAGGATCGGTTATTACAAAGAGTGTTTGGGAAGGAAAGGATAAAAGAACTGATGAAGAAAGAGAATGAAAAAGCGTGCTAAAACAACTGGCTTGATTTCCCATGGTGGTTCAGGCCGGATCAAGCTGGTATGGCTGGTGGAAAACAGTGTCAACCAGTTCTCTTTTAGTATTATTTATACTATTGTATTATTTATTACTATTTTAAATTAGCTTTTATTTTTATGTTTTCAGATTTAATTTTATTTCGGTAATTTTTTGTGTTTTTGACATTTTTATTATTCTATATATATTATTTATTTATTTATTTTCAGTTTTTGTAATTTTAGTACTTCAATTTTTTTCAGTTACCTGCCGTGGTGACATTTCTCATTTTTGTTTCAAGTTTTTCATCTAATATTTATGTTTTATTTCATCTTCAGATCAATTACTGAAAACTATTTTTTATAGTTTTGGTTTTAGTTAACAACAGCACTGCTGGAAAAGCATAGTCATGCTGCTTACCTGCTAAAAAAGACCAAGCAAGTCTGCTGGTTAAGCTAGTTGACATGCTAGTGTGCCCATCAGGCTTCTCATGTCATGGACCAGTACCCAGAATATAATCTATAGTGACCAGGGGTGCGTTTCCCAAAGCCAACTATGGTCGCAAGTTCCGTCGTTACCAATAGAGTTCAAAGGAAATTGCGATCATAGTTGGCCAACGATGCTTTTGGGAAACGCACCCCAGGGTAGTTAGAAAGTAAATAAGCCACTACATTTCTTCCAGAATCAATCCACCCATTGGCCAAACTGTCCAGATCTGATCGACCTTAAAGGGATACTCCACTTTTTTTGGAAATAGGCTCATTTTACAACTCCCCCAGAGTTAAACTGTTGAGTTTTACCGTTTTTGAATCCATTCAGCTGACATTTACGGAAAATGTAAAGTTGCGATTTTCTAGGCTGATATGGCTAGGAACTATACTCTCATTCCTGCGTAATAATCAAGAAACTTTACTGCCGTACCATGAGAGCAGCAGGCGTAATGATATGACGCAGCGCCTGAAAATAGTTCCGTTCTGTTGACGGAAGGTAGCCTATTTTCAGGCGCTGCGTCATATCATTACGCCTGCTGCACTCATGGTACGGCAGTAAAGTTTCTTGATTATTACGCAGGAATGAGAGTATAGTTCCTATATCAGCCTAGAAAATCGCAACTTTACATTTTCCGTCGGTCTTAGTGCACGATGTAACTACAGAAGAGTCAAGTTTTAAATAGGAAAAATATCGAAACTCTTTGGTCATTTTTATTTTAGAAATGCTAATGGTCTTGTCCACTTCAATGATGTATGCTAAGCTATGCTAAAAGTGGTACCGCCAGAACCGGAGATCGGCTGAATGGATTCAAAAACAGTAAAACTCAACAGTTTAACTCTGGGGGAGTTGTAAAATAAGCCTATTTCCAAAAAAAGTGGAGTATCCCTTTAAGGGTTAGTTAACCCAAAAAGAATCTTGTTGTTCCAAACGCTTTCGTTCATTTTTGGAACACAAATGAAGATATTTTAATGAAATCTGAAACATTTCGTTCCCTCTTTTGAAAGACTATTCTCCCAAAACTCTTGATGGCTCAAAAGATTGTAAAAGAAATCTATATGAATCGAGCAGTGTACTCAAAAACACTTTGTATGATGAACCAATTTAATTTAGGCATTTATGTACATATAAACATTGATCTGCGAACAAATACAGCACTCAAATTGGGAAAAAGGAAGCTCAAGCATAAAGCATGTCTTGAACCGTCCGAGTTTTGGGTGAATAGACTTTCAATGGAGGGATCGAAATCTCATGGGGTTAAGCAACTGATGACATAATTTTCATTTTTGGGTGAACTATCCATTTATCCATTCGATAATAAAACTGCTTGCTTTTGGTTTCATATCATAGCAGGTCATCGTAACCAACAGGTCTCGAATGACATTTTACTCTGGATTGGATTTACACGCATGATTTGAGTCCATCAGCCAGGCTTCAATCTCTAACTTGGATGAAAAAACTTTTCTTTCTTCAATGTGCAATAACAAGGCTCATACGTCTGTAGCACCTGCTCTCCTCGAACTGTCTCGAAAGAATGCGCTTCAAATTCACGTTCACTTGTATACCATCAATGTCACAGATTCCCTCTCTGCTTTGCACGATCATAATCGCAAAATCTCCTACGAATTTAAACTAGTCCCCCCGGATGCTGAAAGACAAGAGCGGTCTGATATTAAAACAGCTCGTCTGGCAGGCCTCAACGCTGACTGACACCCTCCCAATGATAGCGAAATCTAGCAGGTGCGTTCACGCGCTCTCCTCTGATCTGTACACCGACCCACTTGTCTTCTTAGTGTACTCTGTAATAAGCTGCTTCAAAGATCACTATGTATGCTAGCGACCGATAAGATCTGCAGTATGGAGTTCTCCTGTCGTCTCTCTCAGTGCTCGTGCTCTCCTACTCGATCTCTCTCTCACTCACTCTTTTGGTTTTCTTAAGAAAATGTCAGTCTAATCATATCCTAATGCTTTGATAACAGGCTCTTTTTTACAATGTGAGAAGAACAGATACTCCAGTGTCTTAAAGGCCGAGGGATGGGAATGGAAATGAAAGAAAACACCCTTGAAATTCAATTTTTTCTCCAGCGTGGGTGTAGCCGCGGTGGCTTTTGACCTTATGCGCAATTACTTAATTGTTTCATTTAAAGACGTAGAAAGATCATACAAACTCGCTCTACACGTGATAAACTGAAGAAATGTGTGCTGTGAAGTGTAAATGTGACATTGTAGTGGACTTTTGAAGTCTGCAGACGTGTTAAGGAAAACAAACTAGCATGTCACAACCGCGTGATTCAATTAGTGTGATATTTCATTTATGGACGTTCAAAGGACGTTCATTGTGATTGATGGCTGCTTATCGGCCACAGTGAATAGATACAGTTAAATTGATTGTTTTAGGGAGGAACTGTGTAAAACCGCGTAATAGGTAAAGACAAAGTATAGAAATTGTTCTTCCCTTTATCTTTATAATCCCGAGAGCACAGACACTTCATATACTTTCCACAATGCCTATAGGCTCTTTGTAGTTAAACTTGGTGCAGTGTTGCAAGTTTAAAGTGAACCAGAATGCAATTTCCTTTCCTTTTATTTCTTTTCTTTTTATTTATTTTACATTGCTACGAGGTTAGGCTGCTAAAGGCTAGCCAACACCAAACGATTTTTTAAAAATCTTATCAGATTTAAAAACAGACACCACAAACAGGATGAAAAAAAAAATAGATTTAATGGTTTTGTTCATATACAGTAGAGTGTAGAGTGCTGTGATGTGACCAAGACAGCACCACATATACTTTCAGATTAAATTCACAAACAACCAGATTCCCGACTGGAAACACAGGAAATCTCACAAAATCTGTCGCACTCAAACGTGACTTTAGAGTAAACAAACATGGCGGACGATGGGCAAGAATAAATGGCGTTAATAGGCTGTGTTCCAATTCAAAGGCTGCATCTTTCGAAGGACTGGGACTTCAGAAGGCCGGACTGAGCGCTGTTAAATGGGACGGTCTAGCCTATGGAGGACTGTTCTTGTCACCTAGCAACTGTGACAGCTGCCGTTGGTGAGTGACAATACCGTTTGTACTGGACTTTTTTTGAAAGTTATATTAAACTGTCAGAAGACAAAACAGGCTTAACAACCTGTCTAAATATGTTCACCATGGTCCATTTCTGTATATAATTGTGTATATGTATTTATAATCGCCACTTAGTAAGACACAAGTCAACATTTGAACTGCTTTAAAGTTTTTATTTTTACATTTGTATCATTAGATATTTGAGTAAGTTGAAAATTCGTGAATTCTCGTAAAAAAATCCTGTCATCACTGGTGCGCAATGAATTCTGGGGTACCCAAGGCCGCGAAGGATCCATCTGTTGTATCCTTCATTTCACGGGAAACGAAAGAAGCATGGAGGACGCATTTGAAGGAGCCTTTGAATTGGGACGGCCTACGTCGCGGCACGGTGTTGCAATTGGCCTTCGAAGGATGCAGCCTCTGAATTGGGACACAGCAATAGTGTTTGAACTGATTTTTACAGAAAATTTGGGATGAAGTCATGTTATGCTTCCATCTTCCGTCAGCTCACTTTCTGATTTGGTATCGTTTCATTCCACGTGACAATCTACAGAATGCGTGTGCATTTGTCCCCGGGGTTCGCCCCACACAACAGGATTTCTGGATGTTGAATAGATCGGTGTTACCCCAACGTTCTTCCGAGCAGATTCAATCACTCTTAACACACCTCACAACACACAAGAAAATCTGTAGAACTATCAAGATAATCTGGACTTTTCCTAGGATTGTCAGAAGTGGAGAATTGGGCCTAAAATTGGCCCAATTATCTTGTAATGTGGGTGCCTTAAGGAGTCGGTGTGGTTTTAAGCATTTTGCTATGCAGTTGCTTGGGTGTTCTGGGAGGTTGCTAAAGTATTGCTAGATGGTTCCTTACTGGCCCAATTCAACCTAGATTTAAAATTTTCTAAAGAAATTAGCCTTTGCAAGACTTTGCCACCACTATGCTAGTGTGTTGAAGGCAATTGCCAGAGGCAGAGTATTGCTATGCATTTGATAAGGTGTTCAGAATAATTTTAGCATGCTGCTATGCAGTTGCAAGGTTGTTACTTACTGACCAAAATTAATCTAGATTTTTCCTTTTTTTCTCAATAAAATGTGAGGAGTTCTTGCCTGTGCATCTCAACCATTATGCTAGGGTGCTGTGGGTGGTTGCCAGGGCGTTGCCATGTAGTTGATAATGTGTTCTAAGTCATTTTAAGCATGTTGATTGCTATGCAGGTTCTAGGGCATTCTGGATGGTTTCTACTTTCTAGATGGGTTGCTTACTGGCACAACTCATCTTTTCAAGAAAATATGAGTGGTGATTGCTTGTGCAAATCACAAGAAAATCATTGCTTGTGATTTTGCCGTTAATATGCTAGTGTTGTGGGTGTTGGCCAGGTTGATGCTTTGCAATTTTTAAGGTGTTTGGAAAGGCTAGTACTGTTCACATTTCCTTGAGTTAATTTGGGCCAGTAATTAACCACCAAGCAACTGCATAGCAACATGCTTAAATCATTCAGAACACTATCATCTGAACAGCAACTCCTTGGCAACTACCTACAGCACACTAGCATAGTGGCAAAATGTGTTGCACAGTAAAGCACAACTTGCGTTTTCTTAGGATGTTGCTTTCTGGGCACTAAGGTCTTTATAATGCCATTGCAATTTTGTTTGATGTGGTTGTTGCTTAATGACCCAAATCAAAGAAGCCCACCAGCAAGTCTATAAATATGGCTTCCTTCAATGTAGGTGAGATTTTTGTCACTTCTATGCCATCTTCCCAGCAGAAAACATACTTCAAATCACTTCAACAAGATGAACTATTTAAGTTATGTTGTGAAACTGAATATTTAGGGTTCAAATGCTTAAGATTAAGGAAACGCAGTAAAAATAGCAATACATTCTTTCTGCAATGCTCATATCTGTATAGATGTGGTGCTTTGTTTGGCCCAGTTTAAAGTGAACAAGTGCTTCTGTAGGTACAGGCCTCTGTCTTGAGATTGCAGGTGCACATGCAGCTGCCAGACCTTTGGGAGGAGTTTTATTTTTTTGCCCTCTTCTCAGCTGTCACTCAAAATGATGGGCAGCTGCGGCTGGAGATGCACAGAGGCTGCTGTCATCCGCCATCACCATCACCCTCTTTAACGATGGAGGTGTGTGCGTCTGACACTCACCAGGGAAAGCATACAGCGAGGATTCAGTAAAATGCTATACAGAAACTTTGGGGCAGTAATGAGGAGATTTGACATATCTGTAATATTAACCAATGTGAAGCTCTGTTTCTGGATTGGGACACGGTAAAGCAGTGAGAGAGGTGCAGGCCGGCAGCCTGCGGGGTTTTACTGTAACAACAAGAGCACAATCAGTATCCTGACATGAACTCAAGGCACCGTGAAGCCATATGACAGGGACATGTCTGTCACACCTAATGGAGCATATACTAGAAATATCCACCCCCCTTTATTCATCAGGGTAGGATTGCACCAGCCGTCCATAAATGGGGTTGTAAAGTTTACACTAATAACTGTTGTGCTGCGAATTTTTTTTTTGTGGGTACTTTTTTTCAGGATTCTTTGATAAATAGAAAACAGAAACTTTTTTCCCAGATTTTTGAGGTTCTGCTGCTCAACCAAGACTCTACGGGTCACTAGCATCACTTATAAACAAGCATGTTGCTGTAAGGTTTAAAGGATTAGTTAAAATTTCCTGATAATTTACTCACCCCGACGTCATCCAAGATATTCATGTCAGTTGAAAAGAAATTAAGGTTTTTGAGGACAACATTCCAGGATTTTTCTCCATATAGTGGACTTCAATGGTTATCAACGGGTTGAAGGTCCAAATTGCACTTTCAATGCAGCTTCAAAGGGCTCTTCCGGAATAAGGGTCTTATCTAGCGAAACGATCGGTCATTTTCTTTAAAAAAAAAAAAAAATATATATATATACTTTTTAACCACAAAAATGCTCGTCTTGCACGTTCACGCATTTACGTGATCGCGTTGGACGGTCAGGCGGTAACCTGACGTAAGCAAATATAGGGTAGGGCAAAAAAATAATTTTCTCCCTCAGCTTCAATATCGCCGACATTGTTGTTTTACCTTTTTATTTATTCCAATTTTTTTGTAACGGGCGTCTGCGCATTCGCTTTGAAAACACCCGGTTTTATAATGACCAAGCTAGATAAGACCTTCAAACCGTCCACTATATGGAGAAAAATATATTTCCTAAATTTCCTTTAAAAACATTAATTTCTTTTCGACTGAAGAAAGAAAGACATTCTTATCTTGGATGATCAGGAAATTTTAATTCTGAAGTGAACTTTAATGCCCGGTACACATTGTACAATTTTGGGCTGTCCCAGCCGAAAGATGACCAGTCGTGGCGAGTTCTATGTCGTACGGTGAGAGAGGTTCAAAGACGGCCGTTGTGATAGTCTTGCGACCAAAGATAGCCTGCGATCATTTTCTGACAGTGTTAGAAATTTAGCATGATCGTCTAACAGTGTGTTTGCTGCTATGACCTACGTCGTCTATTGACTAGCCAATAAAAATGCTATACGTGTCAGAAACACAGGGTTAGGAGGACCATTGTGAAAACTTGTACACAGTCAAAAAGGTGAATCCAAATGCAGAAAACCACATTACAGTTCTGGGAAATGTCTTCAAATCTTTTATTGGATGGATTCCTAGGATAAATCCAAAAAATAGTTTGACAACAGTTCCAAAAAGTAAATCCCAAAAGTTCACAAATTAAATCCAGAAGGCATTTGAAAAAAGTCCACAAAGAAGATCTGTGAGTACTCCAAAAATTTCAAAGGGCAAAAGTCAATAAAACAAAACATAGGAACCATACCAGGTACAGGAATTAGAAGAGGCACAGCAAGAGAATGACCTAGACATGTTCATGGCACTGGAAACACTGAGCAAAGTACTCAGGAGAAGGGTGCACAAACAGGGAACAAGGCACAGGTGACAACAATAAGACATAATGATTGACTCTATACTAACTTGCGTCGTATCCCACGATTCAATAGGTGTCATTAACGTACAGTCTACATACATGTCGTACCCAAGTTTATTAGATCCATGTCGTAGTGTAATTTTTAATGATCTTAATGGGCTGCTAAAATCGCAGGCATTATGCATGTGAAAAGAACAGTGCTCTGAGGACTCCAGCTTACGGCTCCTTCCAGTGGCTTGTTTTACACTCTTAATTTCACTTGCATAATGTCAAATTGCTTGGGAGGATGCTGTCGGCTTCATCTTTTAATGAGTTGGTTTGCATGGTCTGTAGAAAGCACAGTACGCAGCGGATTTTGGTCGTCTTTTGTGAGACACAGCTAGCCGTGGTATTGTTTAACTGTGTGTCTGCATCCACTTTGATTTGGGATAATGGAACCCCACCAAGATATACAATTAGAGGGTTGAATGTGTTAGGATCTAATTCCGTCTCATCTCAAAGAGGCATGCACATACTGCGAGAGAAGTGGACATATCATCACTCCAAAGAAGCCTAATGAAACCGTTAGTTGTTGATCACAAACCCGGAGCATATTCAGAATCAATGGTTTTATGGCTCATTGACCATCTTGACAAACTATTTACAAAGCAAAACCTCATACAAAAATTAATTCCTCTGTTTGATTGGGAAATTAGAAAATAGGACTGCTTTCTGCATTTCCTTTGTTCTGCAGTTTGTAAACAGCTTGGATTGAGTTGAGAGGAAAGCAACTATAAACCGCAACAATAGAAACAACAGATGCGTGCTGGCTCGTAAAGAATTTATCATGCCTATTACAGAATCAGGTCAGCTCAGTTTTAATTCATCTATGCATTAATATATACAATTGTAATAAAAAAAAATTGAGAGAGAGAGAGTGGTGCAACAATTTATCTTCATTGCGTGAATATGTATTCTGGCATATATGGAAGTAACAGCTCTATCAATTGTGTGTTTGTTGCTAAAGTCACATATAATGAAGTCGAATTGTCTAGTGACCAATACAAATGGTCACTGGACAGTTTGCCTTCATTATATGGGTATTAAATGTTTACACAAAATGAATTTACTAGGCTAAATATACAAGAAGAACTGCAAGGAATTGTGGGGGAGACGTCACACAGTGAAGAGTTGTAATTCACTAAAAAGTTTTCAGTCCTCTCACACAAATGCATGTTTTGTTTTGGATTGGATGTGTTATAATGGTTTGCAAACCACTTAAATTCTAAGTTTTGTCAATTCAAATTACGATATCATCATATTTTTGTAATGCCTGTGATTCTCAGAACTGTTTTCTCAGGACTGAGATGTCGGGGCAAATTGTGACATGTATATGATGTCAATTTGCAGTTTATTTATTACAACATTTTTGGCCCAAATGAATGAAACTGAATAAAAAGAATAAGCTTTTTTCAGTTAATGAATGTAGAATTTGAATTTGGATTGAATTCAAAAGTATAACTACATCATTCATTTTGACTAATGCATATGTTTCACTGATACAATACGTACTGTACAATATGTAGATTTCGTTTCTTGACTGATAAGATATAATATATATTATAATAATGATCATAGACATCACTTTAATATTTAATATCCACTACTCTCTCTCCTTTATATATATATATATAATGATTATATATGATACTGATTTTGGTGCCATTAAAGTTAAGAAAAAAGTAGTGTTCTTCCACCAAGGTCCATGAGATGAAAGGTCATTTTTTAGACATACCCAATTTTAATATAATATATTTAAAAATTGTATACCTTATTCCATCCATCCATCCATCCATCCGTCCGTCCGTCCAGTTTTAATTCTTCTTGAAGAATTCTACATCCAATTTGCTACTGTTTTCCAAATTAATAAATTCTGAATTCATTTCTGACTAGCAATCAACCCTGCTGTCAGTGCCATCATATGATGGCCGAGGGTCAAAGGAATGCCTGAAATATTTCTGAGATTGGACAGTGTGTTATTTTTAGATTTGTGGAATGAGAGGGGAAAAAGTTGAGAGCTTTACAAGTAGGTCAGCTGCAACATTGCTTCATATCGCTTTCAGTATTATTACCGTCCTGCAGCCCAACTTTTAATCCAGCTTGAGCTGCACCAATTGCACTTTCACGGACATCTTTTATTGTTGTCAAAACTGCTTACAGAACCAAAACTGAGCTTCGCCAAATACCTGAAAGACTTTCAGAAGGGAACGATGGCCAATGATGGTCAGATTTGTTGTGCAGATTTGGTCGTCGGTGTTGGGGGACATTCGTTTTTGGAGTAACGTGTTATATTGTCAGTTGGTTCCCCTCTACAACTGTATAGTAGAATTATATTTGGCTTGCAGATTTTTTTTTTCTCTTTTTTTTTTTTACATTCATTGTGGTATTTGTTCCTCTGTAGTCAAGTGTTTGCCCCCCTTGCATGTGATCACTACACCTCCTTTATTTATTTTGCCTTGTGCTGGTTGCTTGTAGCTCTATGTATAAATAACTACATTTTGGAGAAGTTAATAATAATAATAATAATAATAATTCATTACATGTATATAGCGCTTTTCTAGGCACTCAAAGCGCTTCACATGGAAGGGGGAATCTCCTCAACCACCACCAATGTGCAGCATCCACCTGGATGATGCAACGGCAGCCATATTGCGCCAGAACGCCCACAACACACCAGCTTACTGGTGGAGAGGAGACAGAGTGATGAAGCCAATCAGTGTATATATATATATGGGGATGATTAGGAGGCCATGATGGACGGAGGCCACTGGGCAAATTTGGCCAGGATGCCGGGGTTACACCCCTACTCTTTCGAAAGACATCCTGGGATTTTTAATCACCACAGAGAGTCAGGACCTCGGTTTAACGTCTCATCCGAAGGACGGTGCTCTTTGATAGTATAGTGTCCCCGTCACTATACTGGGGCGTTAGAACCCACACAGACCACAGGGTGAGCACCCCCTGCTGGCCTCACTAACACCTCTTCCAGCAGCAACCTGGGTTTCTCAGAAGGTCTCCCATCCAGGTACTAACCAGGCTCAGCCCTGCTTAGCTTCAGTGGGCAACCAGTCTTGGGCATAAAATGCATACATGTGCGTATATATACCACAATTTACTAAAATGGGGGCACTAATTAATAAGTCATGGGAACGAATCCTTAATTCATGGCCACAATTTAAGTAAAACAAGGGAACGAATTAGTAAATCGTGGCTACGTTTTACTAATATCTCTATATATATATTTGTTCTCATATCATGTGCGGGTCTCCATATAAAATAAAACTGTAACATATTACTTTCTGTAGCCTATTTACTCCCAAATTATTTGAAAAAAGTCACCTGTGTTGGTAAGGACCAAAACAGCTAAATCATTCACAATACGGCATGAGAACGATAATGTTTGGAGTTGTTGATGCTCGAAAAAGTATTGCGTTTATTTATTTTGTTTCAGTTAACGGGGTGAAACTGTCTGGTGCGTTCATTTTGAATCTGATCTTCAGGATGCTTTTGAGCTGCGGTGTCTCTCCGAGCGCAGAAACACGCCAGGTGTCCCAGCAATTAGCTGCCGTGAGATTGATGAGATCTGGCTGGGCTGATGGAATCACTCTTATTACATTACATCTGGACCGATGTCCATTTATTTATGAAGCACTGGAGGAGCAGGTGACTGCGCTGTGATGGAAATGATGAGGTTTATAGTAGCGTGGCCCTCGTTTGAACTGTGACAGGTAAACAAACTAATTGATTTTAGAGGCCCCAAGGAAACAGGAGCTGCCACATTTCCCACTTTTCTGTTTGCCGAACAGACGAAGCTGTCATCCGCAGCGGCGAGAGCACGTCAAACGCGGAGCCGGTAATTTGTGCTGATGAATGACAAGCCGAGACTCTTGTTAGGTAGACGGCTCGCTCATTAGAAAACACATTTTCAGATGTCAGTGTGCTCCCGTCTTCCGTTTTCCTTCGTTCTCTGGATGGAGGAAAGGAAGAAATAAGCGCAGTGTGAATATTGCAATGTCATAGAATCAAGCAGAAGGAACTCAAACCTCAATTGACATGTCTGGTGTATCCGAGCGTGTTTTGAACACTGACAGCCATCTGCGAGGGGTTCCTTTCACTCCTGCTAATGAGCGGCGTGTCACCGCGGCCCGATCTCCTCTGGACCGTCCCGGGAGATGCGTTACAGCTGTCGGGACTCACGGCTCCATCCTGCGGCTCGCAGCGAAGAGCCTCAAACGACATCGACTTCCGCCGTGAGAGGAAACACAAAGGCTCCGCTGACTCGCTTTCATGTGCGCATGAAGGGTTTGTCAGAATGAGTTGAAATGTAAACTAGCGCGTTGAATGCTGCTCCTGAACCTGCCGTTGTGTTTATGTTCTGTGAGCACTAATGCAGTTTAGAAGTCTTCTGGAACACTGGTTGAATTATTAATACACCACCTGTGTGTTGCTAAAGTCGCATATAATGAAGTCAAATTGTCTAGTGACCAATACAAATGGTCACTGGACAGTTTGCTTTCATTATATTTGAAGTTGGGTGTTAAATGTTTACACAAAATGAATTTACTAGGCTAAATATACTAGAAGAACTGCAAGGAATTGTGGGGGAAAACAGGGCCACTTGTCACACAGTGAGGAGTTATATTTCACTAAAATGTTTTGAGTTCTCTCACACGCATGTTTTGTCTAGGATTGGATGTGTTATAATGGTTTGCAAAAAGTTTAGTAAATTCTGTCTTCTTAACTGAAATTATGATATCATCATATTTTTGTAATGCCTGTGATTCTGATGAACTGTTTTCTCAGGACTGAGATGTCGGGGCAAATTGTGACATTATGTGATATTATGTAAATTTGCAGTTTATTTATTATAATATTTTTGGCCAAAATGATAGATTGATGTTTATATGTATTTGGCGGTGTATACAATCTATTGCATGTTTTTGCTGTTTAATGAACCGTTTTGCTTTATAATTAATTTTCCTAAATCAATTACATTAACTAGGAAATCCATCCATCCATCCATCCATCCATCCATCCATCCTTCCATCATCCATCCATCCTTCCATCATCCATCCATCCTTCCATCCATCCATCCATCCTTCCTTCCATCAATCCATCCATCCTTCCTTCCTTCCATCCTTCCATCCATCCATCCTTCCTTCCTTCCTTCCTTCCATCCATCCTTCCTTCCATCCATCCTTCCTTCCATCCTTCCTTCCTTCCATCCATCCTTCCTTCAATCCATCCATCCATCCATCCATCCTTCCATCATCCATCCATCCTTCCATCAATCCATCATCCATCCTTCCATCCTTCCATCCATCCATCCATCCATCCTTCCTTCCATCAATCCATCCATCCTTCCATCCATCCTTCCTTCCTTCCATCCATCCTTCCTTCCTTCCATCCATCCTTCCTTCCTTCCTTCCATCCATCCTTCCTTCCATCCATCCTTCCTTCCTTCCATCCTTCCTTCCTTCCATCCATCCTTCCTTCAATCCATCCATCCATCCATCCTTCCATCAATCCATCCATCCATTCATCCATCCTTCCTTCCTTCCTTCCTTCCTTCCTTCCTTCCTTCCTTCCTTCCTTCCTTCCTTCCTTCCTTCCTTCCATCCATCCATCTGTCCATCCATCCTTCCTTCCATCCATCCATCCTTCCTTCCTTCCATCCTTCCTTCCTTCCATCCTTCCTTCCATCCTTCCTTCCATCCATCCATCCATCCATCCATCCATCCATCCATCCATCCATCCATCCATCCATCCATCCATCCATCCACCCTTCAAAAGTGACAGTAAAGAGTTATTTCCTTACAAAAATAAATTACTGACCATATATATATGCATCCATCCATCCATATATATATATGCAGAGGGTAAATGCAAATGCGTATTGCACAACTTAAGTGGAATGTTAGTTTTAAAAGAACTGAATAACAAGAACAAACAAAAAATGATTTTCAACCTTTAATTCTGGAACAGGAGTATAGGAAGAGGAATAAAAAGAAGTAAAATTATCTATGGAACTAGAAAAAAAAATGGCCAATTGGAAAAAAGTCAAATGTTCTCTGGTTTCACTCCGTAAATCCCAAGACAACAAATTTCATCCATGAGACGGCAAAGTAAACTGAACGAGCTGGATGATAATTTCCCGTAGCTGGGGATCATTTCACTGAAATACAAATTTCTGATGATACCAGAAGAGAAGAAAAACACACATTTGACTCTCTTTAATTATAGCCCATATCGACTGGTTTGCAAGGCTTTTTTATATTAAAAAGGAAAAGATCTTTGTTTCTGCTTCCAATTGAACGCTACTGTCAAGGATTTACTGCGTTTTAATCTAATCACAAAATCGGAATATTCACAAAGCACAGCGATATCTCCCAGAAGCAGCCAGCCGTTCATTTTGAAATTTGTGTAATTTACTATCACATAGCAGGCTGAAAAACCCTTTCCTGTGTGAGAGAAAGAGGCCGAATCAGTAAGAAGCACAGAGAATAATTTATCATGGGATGAGTGTCATTTGAACCTGCGATTCAATTAAACTGTATGTTTAATTTTGCCTCAAGATCAAGAGTTAAAAAGCCTATTAAAGTGGCTCTCTTGATGCCGAATCTATCTGTTATCAGCATGTCGAGGAAATTCGAGAGGCTCTCTGGTGAGCATCTCTATCTATGACACACTGTCAGTATTGTTGAGGGGGTTGTGCCGTCGATGACATTATTCACTGCATCATAGGACAGGTGGGTATGAACAGGGAATATTATAACAATAATAACCACCCTCGTGTTCATAACAATAATAATAACAAGCGTAATGGTCTTTAAAGAAGCCACATGACTCTTTGTAAGCAGCATTATCGTTGTCTTTTCCACACAGAAACACAAGATGTCAACGGTGCTTAACAACCTTCACCTTTGTAAGTATTAAATTGTTAAATGATGATTTAATTATGATCTCATGGGCTTAGACTAACAATGTCCTCAGCCTCTTGTTTTTGCGATGTGTTAAATCTGCTGCAATATCTGTATGGTTTTGCATTCAAGTCACAGACATAAATATATGAATGTCACTGCAAAATATTGAAGAATATAAAGAAATATAGCATAAAGTCAAGCAAAAGAATGTTTATCAATTCCAATGATAATAGTAAATGATGTTTGTGCTGTTGTTTTCTAACCAGAAATGATGTCATTTCTTGAGGATCATGTCATTAAAGGGATTTAGATCAACACATAGGGATATTGTGACTCTTTGTGGATGTCAAACGTTAGTGGAACATGTTCATAGTTAATGTGATGAACTACATTAGTGGTTCCTCTGCTAGGAAACCTACGTGAAATAATCTCCTACAGCCCCTTAAAACTCACTTTAAGAATAGTCAAGGCTTCTCATATTTGCAAAAAAAAAAAAAAATAGTTTGGCCTTTGATTTGAAATTTTGCAATGACATTCAAACACTTCAAAATGTGACTTAATTGTCCAAATGCATTTCGGGGGTGCTGTATTATTATTATCCTAATGATTATAATAAGGACTGCTAGTAAGTTAAATGAATAGTACTTCACTTGCAGTGATCTGTGCGGCTGTCTTCTGAACTTGAGTTGGGTGGACCGTGGCGCTCTGATCGTGGCCTGATAACCAAAACGGATCAATATGTGTGTTGTAAAGGTTAAATGACGCTCTGTAGTGTGTTGTCATGGTGCAGCGTGAGTCAGGATGAATGATAAGAGCAGCTCGAAACTACAAGCCACTAACATGACCAGAAATCAGAGTTTCAGAAGAAAGATGAGTTAATCAGAAGAAAGTTGCAGGTTTTAAAATCTCTGCTTGTTGAAATGAGAAATGTGTGTTGAAATTTCCCCTGTGCGCTATGGGTTTTTGCAGCATTCCCAGGCTGCGTGTTGCTGACGGCGCTCCTGATGCCGCTGTGTTCTTCTCCAGGAGGATTAGACACTTCCTGAATTACGTAAGTGAGCTAATGAGCTGCACACACTCCCACACACACACACACACACACACGCTCATGCACACTCCAGTCCCTGTAGGGACCTCAGACAGACAGTCTATCCTCTCTCCCCCGGGCTTCTCACTGCATGTTACACCTGAGAGAGAGAGAGAGAGAGAGAGAGAGAGGAATACATGAACTGTATCGTGTATTCAAGGACACAGAGACAGTGTAAAAATGTTTGTGACTATCACTGTTTATCTTGAATTATTCTGATTTGAAAAGTTTACTACCATACTATTCGAACTCTTCCTGCAGTATAGTGTGTGTGTGTATTTATATGTATATATACATGTGTGTGTATATATATATGTATGTATATGTGAGTGTGTGTGTGTGTGTGTATAATATATATGTACTGTATATATAGGCTACGGATGTATATAGAACTTAAAAGTCATATTTTCAACAAACCGGGTAATATACATGAACAAATTTTGTAGATTTCTTTCTATTTTTCTTTCTATCTTGTTTTTTCTGTCTAGCTCATGGGATTTGTCCTTTTTATTGCTTTAAAAAAGGAACTGTATAAAAACGCATGTTTTAAAAAAGCACATGTTGATTTTGATTCATATTAATATCTGATAACTTGCAGAAGGTCACCAGTGACCCACCATTTTAGTTTACTATGTTTTCTATGTTATTTACAGAATAGATTATAGCAATGTATACTTATTAAATCTTGACAATATACACATAAATCAAAAGATCTAAAACATATGACAACAAGTCGACTTGTGTAGGCCGTCTGCCGGAAGCTAGTTATTTTAGTCGATAAAGTTTTAAATATGGCTATTTTTCTTACACGAACGCATCGCTTCACTTCGCTTCAGAAGGCCTTTATTAACCCCCGCAGAGCCGTGTGAAGCACTTTAATCAGGGATGGATGCACTTTGATGGACTTCCAAAGACATACATCCATTCACTCCCATTATAAAGCTGGGAAGAGCCAGGACCTTTTTATATATAACTCTGATTGTGTTCGTCTGAGAGGCGAATGTCATACACACCTAGGATGACTTCAGGGTGAGTAACCCAGACAGCAACATAGTGTCGGCCCAGATCCGGCCCACATCTGGTACGCGTTGAATCCACATGTACCAGATGTGGCCCGGATCTGGGCAGACATACAGTATGTTGCAGTCTGGGAAATCATGGGCTAATTTTCATTTTTGGGTAAACTAATCCTTTAAGTGAAGCGGAGTAAAACTGTCTACATCCAAAAGTTTAATTATGACCAATACTGTTAATTATGACCAATACTGTATCAATTTGCTTTTAACATATATATTTTTTTAATTACACACGCCCATATCTGTTATTACAGCATTGTAGTAACGTTCATGTCTGCTCATCTTGTAAATATGATCATTCTGACATGACTTGAAGACAGTAAATGACAGCATTGTGGATATGTGGTGTGTTTTTTCAAGGTCAGCGCTGTTTGTTAATTAATTTGTCTGATTCATTCCACAGATGTTGTCAGTCTTGAGGAGGATTGTTTGCATCTGAATACTCTCATGTTCAGGTCGAACAGTAAGATGGTGAGTATTATTTCCTTTATTCAGATAATGGCACAAAAGGACAAAACAGTCGTCCCTGGATCTGCCCTTTCACAAAAAAAAAAATCAACTATTGTGAGCGTTTCAATTGCAGAAACATGATGTATTGTTTTCATGGCAGCAATGAGCTTAGTAATTGTAATGAGTACGTATTAATTCCCCATTGAATGTCAAATATTTAGATTTACCCATTAATTAAAATGTGTACTTGAATGCTTATCTTTGTTATATTACCTCTATTGTGAACAATTAGGATTTTTTTAAAGACACTCGCTTCCATAAGCTAATTGTTTTCTCTTTTTTTCTCAGGGAGACTTTATCAGAACTGGCCACTAATTAACAGAAATCGCAGTAACTATTGCATAGGTAGCTTGTTAATTAATGGTCTAAGATGCAATTAAATTACAGATGCACGTCCTAATTTACTAACCAACTTCTCTTAATCCTGTGTAATTTCAGAGGGATCTTGTTAAATCGAAAAGCAGAGTGATCAGGGTGGCAAAGTGCTAATTAAGCTCTAAATGGGGGGGCTGCATCAACAGAGCACGGGGATGATCCTTCGCTGTCTGTTTACATCGCTGCAGTGCATTCTGGGAGGTCACCCCACAACCTGGGGCAGGCGTACTGTTCTACTGCTCTGGGAAAAAAAGCGTGTAAGGCAGATAAAAAACAGCACATCTAAATCCCTTCAGCTCTGTGTTTACAGACACAGATGACTTTATCTACTCTAATGTCATCAACATTTAGAGCAGGAAACTTTATTTCCAAGAACTGAAGCATTTCCACACAATACGTGACCGGTGAGTAATTTGTTACTGCAACAGAAGCACACATTTTCTATTAAACGGTGGGAAGGTGCACTTTAAGTGCACTTTATTTTACAGTATGTGCACTTACATGTACTTAGTGTACCTGCCTATAAAGTACTATTTAAGGTAACTACATGAGTTAAGGTTTAGTTATAGGGGTGGTTCAGGGTTAGTACCTACAGTAGTTATTAATTGTATTTACTATAATAAGCACTTAGTATTTACATGGGGAACAGGACTGTAAAATAAAGTGCGACCAGCTCTCTCATTGGTGAGTCATCGCTTTAAAGTCTCATTTGTTTCTTAAAGGCAGAAATGATTAATTAAAGAGAATGCAGACTTGTTTAAGGCTCTAATTTTTTGGATGAGAAAAAAAGTGTTTCAAAGGAGATCTCGATTATGTCTCAAACTGTGCTTAGATTTGACTATATGCCAAAGTCTGCTTCCAAAGCTGAAAAATCTCATTATGAACTCATCATTTATCAACAAATCCTTAGTTAAGCTTCTTTCTCAGAAATTTCTTGAGGAAAAAAAAGCTCCGTAATCTCTTGTGTCATCTCTAGTTTCAGAAAAGATCTCAAAAATGTCTCTAATTTTCCTGAATACCATATTTTACGAGTTACCAAATTCGTATGAATTCGTACGAATGACCTACCCCTGACCCCGCCCCTAAACCTACCCATCACGTGGGTTTAGACAAATCGTACAAATTCGTATGAGTGAGGTCGTATGAATTAGTATGAATTTGCCACCTTTTAATCACTCGTACGAATTCGTACAAATTGGTCGTGCGATAGCGTTGGATATACTGTAAAAGATCTCTGAATGAACTCTTGTAGAATTTCTTGTACTGAACATCAAGTTGTTGTTGTTGAGTTTCAAAAGAGATCTCAATTATGTCTCAGATACCACCGTCTGCTTCCAAAGGTCAGAAAACTAAGGATTTGTTGATAAATATTGAGTTCATAATGAGATTTCTCCCCTTTGAGATCAGACCTTGGTATCTTGTCAATTCTGAGCACATATGAGACATAATTGAGATCTCTTCTGAAAGTCTAGAGGAACGACATGCAAGATGAATAGAGTATTTTTCTTGGGAGAAAACAACAACAACTTGATTGAGTTGAGTTCAAGAAATTGTTGAAATGTTTGAGTCCATTCAGAGATATTTTATATTTAATTGCAGACTTTGGTATTCAGGAAAATTAGAGACATTTTTGAGATCCTTTCTGAAACTAGAGATGACATAAGAGATTACTGAGCTCTTTTTTCTCACAAGAAATTTCTGAGAAAGAAGCTTAACTAAGGATTTGTTAATAAATGATGAGTTCACGGTGAGATTTTTCCCCTTTGGAAGCAGACTTTGGTATCTAGTCAAATCTGAGCACAGTTTGAGACAGAAATCTCATCATCTCTCGAGTTTCAGAAGAGATCTAAAAAAAAATGTCTCAAACTGTGCTCAAACTTTTCAACATACCAAAGTTTGCAATCAGATATCAGTGATCTCTGAATTAACAAAACATTTTGCTCAACAGATTCTTAAGTTGTTGCTTTTCTTCAGAGTTTTCTCCTCAGAAAAAGAAAAAGACCACAGTCATCTTGCATGTGGTTCCTCCAGAGTTTTTGAAGAGATCACAACGTCTCAAATGTGCTTAGATTTGACAAGATACCGAGGTCTGCTCCCATAGGTGAGAAATCTCATTGTGAACTCAATATTTCTCAAATTCTTAGTGAAATCTCTCCATTTCTTTTTCTTTTTTTGGCTTGTGGGAGAAAAAAAGACGTAAGTAATCTTTTTTCATCTCTAGAGTTTCAGAAGAGATCTAAAAAATGTCTCAACCTGTGCTCAAATTTTCCAATATTCCAAGTTTTCAGTCAAATATCAGTGATCTATGAATAAACTCAAAACTTCTTTCAACTGATTGTTAATTTGTTGTTCATTTTTCTAGATTTTTCTCCTGAGAAAAAGACTCCATGTCATTACTTTAGTGTTTTGAAGAGATCCCAAATTCATCAAATGGTTTGACAAGATACCAAAGCGTAAAATGTTTTTGTTTTGTCCCTCGTAATCTCACGTCATCTCTACTTTGTCACAAATCTTTAGTCACAAAACTTTAAGTCACAAATTTTGATATGAACTCAAACATTTCTCATCAATTAATCACTTACAGTATGTCAACAATCGTCTCATTTGTGTCCATTTGTATGTCTCTTTAGGAATTTTAGGAAAAACATCTGAGAGAAAGTTGACACTTAAATACAACATAATGGGGTGAAGCATTAATCAAATTCAGTCGAGACTACAGGCGTTTCTTACCACGGGGTATTAAATGACAAAGTTAAAATCAACTGAAAAATAAGGTATTGCGGTAAAACAACTTTGCAACTCTGTCACTGCGAGTCAGATATTTTACATTTGTCTCATGCTTGTTGACCACAATTTCCATCATTTTTAAGTGTCTCCTGTGAGGAAAACGTATCCCCGTCATATACGGTTAAGATGCCTTCCTCTGGGCTTTAGGGAATCAGACAGACAACATGGCTGCCTCTGATTAAGAGTGTAAGAAATCCTGTTACACACTTGCAGCTGAACGCCTGAGAATATCACCACTCTCATTATTGGGCTGGGATTTAGAGAAGGGCTTGTAGCGTTCCTCATTGGGAAAATGTCTACAAACATCTTTTCATCCTTTTTCCTCTATATTTTACTCCCTCAGTCAATTTAGTTTCATCAGTCTTGTAAAACAATAAGTAGTCATGTTTCTTTTCTGTATGCTGTCTTATGGTCAAGGTGACTCTTTGCTAATGCGTGTAAAAACAGAATCGTGTAGCGGGAAATGCTTACAGCTCTCTGTAGCGCTCTGCTTCCACTGCAAGATCTTTTAGTTTTCTTACATGTTGCATCATAAAGACCAGACAAAAGGAAAGTTGCATGGTCAGTAAAAGATTTCAATGGACTATACACAAAGTTAGTCCATATGGTATAAGAGTTTGTTATATAATTTCTGTATCTTTGTTTTGGAGCCTGAGAGATCAGAGGCTACTTGGAGACAAATTGAATGTAACAAAGAGAAGGCAATGCTGGTAATATTGTGCAGTATACAGAGATGAGAGTTGATTTCTTGTTTATGCTCCCGGCTCATAAACAATTCCATGAGTGATTTAATTGCGTCATTTAATTGCATTTTTTAATTTAAAAAAGAATCAATAAATTATTTTTTAAAAAATATTTTTCAAAACATGTTATTGCTTAAGATAACTTAATTAAAATGTATTAGTTATAGTGTATATAATTTTTTATTACAACATAGCCAAACTGTTTTTGCGTGATGAACAAACAATCAGAAATATTTCGATTTCTGATTTAAATTTCATATTAAAGTCTTAATACACAAATCAATAAATCATAAGTTCGAGACATATGAGAGTTTGTACGGAGCCCCTAAAAGGACATGGTGAAGAAACAAAATATGAGATGGGAGGAAAAATAATTTGGCAATAATTTTGCGTTCTCTCAAAAAAAAAATTGCATTCCCCCAAGAAACTGCGTTCACTCGCAAATGTTTTGTTCTCCCGAGAAACTTTGCGTGTGCTCACAAAATGTTTGCGTTCCCCCGAGAAACTTTGCTTTTACTCGCAAAGAACACAAAACTTTTGCGAGTGAACCCAAACGTTTTTGCAAGGGAATGCAAAGGTTTTGTGAGCAAACCTCGGGGAATGCAAAAAAATTGTGAGAGAACGCAAAATTATTTGCCCTCCCATCTCATATTTTTTTCCACCACCATGTCCCCTTAGAGGCTCTGTAAGTTTGAGAGTTTTAATAAAAAAATTTAAAAAGAGTCACAAGTCGCTATTTTAAAAAGAACTGTTTGCAGTCGTATGGAATGCAACCAAAATGCACACTTTTGACGATAAAGATTCAGTAATGGTGCAGCCGGTGTATACAGACATTTAAGAACCGTTAACCGAACGTCAGGTGAATCATTCAGTTCTAGTATTTTTCTGAATAAGAACCGGCTCTTCATTCGAAACCCATTGGTGTGTTGTGCATTTATTGTGCATTTGACACTCCAGCTTGTGTGGGTTCAAACTTAAAATTTGTACAATTTCATGAAATGCTCTTTAAAGGATTAAAGTCCACCGAGTTTGAGAACGCGTCTGCAACATAGAGACTTTGCTCTGTAATTACAGTCGTGCCTGAACCAGCAATTTGTTCTTTGACACAAAAGCATAAAAGTCTTTCCTAAACGGCGAGCATACACACGCATATCAACTTTTGGAGACTATTTTGATCCCGCTAGAATTCCTATCAATAACACGTCCCCGATCAGCCAGTGAACTGCAAAACACAGTCAAGGCGGCAATTAGCGCAAATTAACAGACATTTTCAAAACCGTCTTTGCTCAGAAAATGGCCGCTTTGTAGTTCAAAAACATCCCAGTCTGGCCCTCGTGTGGGAGTTCTTCCAGCAATTGCTTAAATCCTAAAATAAGTACTGCAATCTCCAGGCACAGACACACTGTAATGCTTTAAAAACAATTTAGAAACTGTCATCGTTGTAATTACAGTAACTAATTACCGTCCTCGGCAAACAAATAGCTTAACATAATACGGCGGCCCAATCAATTTTGAAGAAATGCAAATTCCGAGCGCGAAAGGGGGGCATTTTGGCAAACCTGAAAAGGAATTCCGGAAATAATGCACTTTGTTTTATCCACACATAATTCCCAGGGAATATCATATCATAAATATTTGCATTCAGTTCTTATCAGGACATTTGCATTTGCCTCTTATCAGCCGGCAAACCAGGCACCGGCAGATAGCGAGAGCAGCTTCCACGCCATACACACATTTCTAATGAGACACGTCCCAGGCTGATATCATATTTTGGCTAGAACTTTATCGCCAAAACGAGGAGGTCATTTTCTCCTAGAGTTGGCTCATCTTGGAGCTGTCTTTGAGTTGTTGCTTTTTTCTCTCATTTGATGTGATTCAACTCAGATTCATTTTTTAAAAGCCCACAAAAAAAGGATTATTTCTTTTCTTCTCGCAACCGCAACCGCCTGCTATCAGTGGCACGTATGCTAGCAGTGATTATCACCACGTCACAAAATATTTCAGTTTTATCAGTGTATTATTTTATTTGCCACTGCATCATCCCTTGAAAGATGGTGGGAGGAAGAGAGGGAGGAAGAGAGACGGGCGAAGCTCATCTGCATGAACCGTCGTCCCCGAAGCACAAACAGACAGCACAGCCGTGCCCATCTTCTTCAATTACTACACGTTTGCAACAGTGAGGGGGGGAAAAAAAATGGAAATTATTGTTTGATAACGTTTTCAAAAAGGCATTCCACAATAACAATTTCATGGCGCATTGCAGAGTGTAATTATAAATCAGGCGTTTTTCTCGGACAGCCAGAAAAACACTGGAGGTCAAGTGAAGTGTCCTAGTCAAATGCTGGTCTCATTAGCACAATCTGCTATTATCTGCTAATTATTTCTCTGTTGCTCCAAACCGCTGTGCTGGGCGCTGGGCATCCGTCTACCCACGCGCCTCTCAAATCAGACACCTCTCCAGAACTGGTGCTTGTGCAAATGCGTTCCTTCGCATAAATTACAAAAATGGTTCAACGAAATGTTACGTTTTCTTTTGATGTAACCATAATCAAGAAAAAATAACACACAAATATATGTTGACTCTCACTGTTTTCCTACTTATGTTCTTGATGTCTGTTCTTATCGCTTTTCTACAATTCTACAATTAAACGCATTGCTACGCTGAAATAATAAACAGGCGTAAACAAGAAATGCTGAATTATAAAATCCATATGCAACCCACTAATATGGAAAAGAATCTGGTGCAAAAACACATTTAACTTGGAGTACACTACCTCTCAAAAGTTTGGGCTCAGTCTGTTTTTTTTTGTTGTTTTTTTGTTAAAGAAATTATTTTATTCAGCAAGAATGCATTTATTTGATCAAAAGTGACAATAAAAACATTCATAATGTTTCAAAAGAATTTTATTTCAAATACATTCTTCGTTTATGTTCTTTTGAGCTTTCATCTTGCAATTTCATCAAAGAATTCTGAGCACAAAAAAAGTATCAGTTTCCACATAAATATTAAGCAGCACAACTGTTTTCAACATTGACAATAATAAGAAATGTTTCTTGAGCACCAAATCAGCATATTCAAATGATTTGTAAAGGATCATGTGACACTGAAGACTGGAGTAATGATGCTGAAAATTGAGCTTAGTCATCACAGGAATATATTACATTTTACAATATATTAAAACATTATAAATTGTAATACTTTTTCACAATATTACTGCTTTAACTGTAATTTTTATCAAATAGATGCAGCCTGAGTGAGCAAAGAGACTTCTTTCAAAAATATTAAAAAGAATGACCTAAACTTGTAAACAGTAGGACATTTTCTGTTATTTTATAATTCCTGATTTTGATTCTTAGTGATTTGAATACTTTTAATTGATTTTATTCACTAAAAAGGTTTTTTCATTGATTAGTTATTACATCGTTGCACAGTTAATCTGCATATTTATTATGTGTATTGTGAGTGATCATTGAATAATGCATGAAACTGATTTGTTCAACAAATAGTCATTCATGATTCAAACTTACTTATAGATGTCCCAGCATATTTAACTGGGATGGGACGACATTGTAACATGACACACAAATCAGCTTGAAATCTATGGGAATGTGTAACGTGCAGAAGCAAACATTTAGGTCAATGCTACAACATCAATGCTAACGCAATCTCTGTTTACTGCTATCTCTGCTCTGGGCTCTTTCTGATTCTGAAAGAACACAGATACAGAGGAATGAACTGATATGTGTATCTCGAGCAGACCAATCTCTCATTTTTGGAGCATATTAAACGTTTTGCTCACCATGTCTGCTAACGCTAGTAGTGGTTAAGTTATCTCACCTTTGTTATTGTCTTGAAATCTTATCAACATCTTTGTTTAAACAGAGAGGCCAACACATTCCTGCTCTGTTTCTGCTGTTTTCTCTTCATCCAGAGCTCCTCCAAAATGTTGGTTTGGAATTAGACAAACTTGACTGATCATTGTGATGACAAGTGTTTTAATGAATCATAAAAGTGAGCCATTATGTAGTAGAATTGTACTAAATTCAACAAAAAATATATTTTTTGTGTTTCTCAGAGGAAAGGAAGTCATATGAGTCTGGAACAACATGATGGTGAGTAAATGATTTCAACATTATAACCATTATACTGTATATTTATTTATTCATTAATTCATTCACTTATATCTATAATATATTACTATTATTATTGTTGTCATTATTATTGTTATATTTCACAAGTGACTAAAAAAAATACACACACTGATAAAATCACTGTATTAACTCTGAAATTTTGTAAAGCCAGCTAATCAGATAGTAGCTGTGATTTCAGCCAGCTCTTGACATTTTTTTGTAATATGCATCAGATGGTTTGTAGGCAGCCTGTAAGCGTTCCGTCTGAGAATAGAATAGAGATGGAGATCTGTGAGATAACCCTTCTAACAGAACATCTTCTTTAATGGATTCAGCTGACAATGACTCTATCAAAGCAGCTGATGACATTTAAGTTGTAGTGGATTTTAGGGATAAACGTTCTCTTCTCTCACGTCTCACAGGTGGAGGAGCAAAGGCTCAGACAGACATGAGGAACGTCTTGGTTCCGTATGCAACCCCCTTTCCCTGAAGGAGGGAATGGAGATGTAGTCGACGTCGACTGAATGGGATCACGCAAGGGAGCCAGTCATCTTCGAGTACTACTGAAACGAGCCAATGGAATTGGCATGCGTCATTTGCATCACACACTCCGCCCCTGCGGCGGGGGTATAGATTCAGAAGTGGATTAGCACGCACTAGTTGCTTTTTCGCTGAGGAGCCGAGCGTAACTCGGATTCAGCGGTGGTCCAGCAATAGTGGCGAAGGGACTACGCAACCAAGATGTTCCCTTTCAGTCGTTCACGTTCCACGTAGTCGACGTCGACTGAATGGGATCCCCCATTGAAAACGCCACTAGAGCTGCCACCTTCCAGTGCCTAGACAAAAGCCTCCTGATTCCCCCGCAACTTGAGCGGAGATAGGAGATAGTCACTGCTGTTCCACAGGACCACTGGGAAAGCGTACTCCATCAATGGAAGGAAGGGACGCTGCAGAAGCCACATGCTGCCCGAAGGGAGAAAACATGTGGAGAATACACATATGGACTGGGCGGATGACCAGGCAGTACAACATATGGGATGTCACTGGGGTGGCTCCAGCCTATGACACGGGGGAGACTCAACCGGACTATGGGATCGCCGTAGGGATCACAACATATGGACCCAGCATAACACAGGTTCCACAAGTGCATACTAGTGAAAGCCCTGGCTTTGGACGTTCCTCCACATGCGTTGCCGAAGGGTATGGAGGATCTCGACAGGGTTCGGCTAATAAGGGGAACTCTACTGAAGCAAAAAATTGTGCCCGTATCCAGTCCATAGGAGGGGAAAGGTGCAGCAAGCCGACACCTCGAACCGGGCTTACAATGAAACTGGCTTCATGTGAAGGGAGCCCATGGGAAGCAGTGGTTCGACCCATAGGCTAGTTCTCTAGCGAACGTGATAGGTGTCGCCCAGCCCCCAACTCTATTTAACGAGGCACTCGTGTTCAGCGAGGCACTCTGTGTCAACGTCTAGGAGGGAGCTATACTCTCACTTAGGAGGAGCTCACCACCCAGGTGGGCACGTGCATCTTGGGAAAACTTTCTCATGAAGATGAAGGCAACCACATAGTGGGCCAACCTCTGCTTGGATACAGCCTACCCTTCTGCTGGTCTCCGTAACAGACAAGAGCTTTTCTGAGGTCCAGTCTTTGCATTCTGAGCACGTATAACCGCAATGGAGCGGACGGACAGAGAAAAGCCAGGGCTGGGTCTGCCTCCTCCGGTGCAGCGCTTGCAGGCTCACCACCTGGTCCCATAGGAGAGGTAGGAACCTTGGGCATAGAGGAAGGATAGAGATATGAAGTACATGAAGATATGAAGTATGCCAGCAGCCATATCACCCTGTAGCCGAAGAATGGTTGCCCACTGAAGCTAAGCAGGGCTGAGCCTGGTTAGTACCTGGATGGGAGACCTTCTGAGAAAAGCAGGTTGCTGCTGGAAGAGGTGTTAGTGAGGCCAGCAGGGGGTGCTCACCCTGTGGTCTGTGTGGGTCCTAACGCCCCAGTATAGTAATGGGGACACTATACTGTAAATTGAGCACCGTCCTTCGGATGAGACGTTAAACCGAGGTCCTGACTCTCTGTGGTCACAAAAAATCCCACGATGTCTTTCGAAAGAGTAGGGGTGTAACCCCGGCATCCTGGCCAAATTTGCCCAGTGGCCTCTGTCCATCATGGCCTCCTAATAATCCCCATATACTGATTGGCTTCATCACTCTGTCTCCTCTCCACCAGTAAGCTGGTGTGTGGTGGGCGTTCTGGCGCAATATGGCTGCCGTCGCATCATCCAGGTGGATGCTGCACATTGGTGGTGGTTGAGGAGATTCCCCCTTCTATGTGAAGCGCTTTGAGTGTCCAGAAAAGCGCTATATAAATGTGATGAATTATTATTATTATTATTATTACATGTCTCTCAGGTCGAACGCTGCAGACCAATCTTGGGGACGGAGCATTTGGAAATGCATCTGTGTAACAAATTGAACGGAGGCTTTCGAAAAAAGGGCCCGTCTCAATTAACACAGGACCAAGATGGTCGTGACCCACCTCTCTAGGGTACAATGAAGTACAGGCTTATATAAGCCGGCCTTCATATTGGCTGGAGGGAGCAGCTGCATGGCGTCCTTCGCCACACAAGAGAGGAACACTGCTCGACTAAAGTCACAAATTTTAGGAGCATATTTGCTCAACACCTAGGTGTGATGAATATCACTGAGCTTGGGCGGAAGCCGAGCAAAAATGAATCGCAACCCGAGTCTGATGGTATAGTTTGGGGCCATCTGGACCGGTTGGGAAGCATTTTGGCTTCCACGAACCGGGCCAGGGTCCAACCACAGACGTACCCGAGGTGGAGCAGCAAGGTGGAGGACAGGGACCCGGCTCGGAAGGCCCGAAGGCGGCCCGAAGCAGGGTCTCAGTGTGGTGCCCAACACTTACCTGTCTCCACGAGACGGCCAGGGATGCGTGAGAAGGCGGATAACCGGGTCCTCGAACCACACCCAGCTGCCGTGCTGGCAAACAAGAGGGGGCTGAGGGGTGCAAGGCTTTACAGGGTCGCACACCGCCAGACTTGCCCTCTTGGGACCCAGGAACAGAGGAATTTGCTCTTTCTTTGAAGTGTGGGTACCGCTTGCTCCACTTTTTGGGGAGAGTGGACTGTTGACCAACTCCAAGAGCATCCTCCTCCATCCCTGAGCGGCCCGCTCAGGAATGTTTTCGCTGTCGCTTGCCACCTGGCTTGGCAGCGCCTGGAGCGGGCTGGGCGTCCCTACTGCAGCCGTCTCCATGCTGAGGCCTGGCTGGAGGCTGGTGCGGAGGCCCTGCGGGAGCGGCGGCAGGGGAACTCCCTCGGCGACGAGCAGGTGGAGGAACTGCCACCGGCAGCGGGGTGGAAGCAGCAGCAGGCCGCCGGGGCAGGATGTGCCGGATAGCCTCCGTCTGCACTTGGGCGGCAGAGAACTGTTGGGTGCAGTCGCCGACCTGGGAAATTGGGGAGACCAGGAACCGAACCTTGTCTACCATATCAACCAGGCTGAGCCAACAATGGTGCTCCTGAACCACTAAGGTGGACATCGCCAGACCGATCGCGTACGCCATGACACTCGTGCCCCAGAAACGCAGGGGTGGAATGACATCTTGAAAAAGACGCAAACCCACCCGTGTTGCTCTTTCAGGAAATAGGACCCATCACCAGTGCCGGAGCACACAGGGGAATGACCGCGGCAACACTGAACAGAAACTGAAACAGTGAAGCACTCACCTTTCCGCCCCCTCTAACCAGCCGTCAACAAACAAACATTTACAAATTTGTTGCTGTTAAAACAGCAGTTGAGAGCTCAAAGCTCGCGATCACCGCTACACTTGCACTGTAGAAACCACCAGCACTGGGAGAGTCTTCCAGAAGAACACCGGCTCACTCGCTCGTTGTAAACAACAGCACTCTTCAGAGACATCAAACGATCGCCTCCGAAGCGAAAGGCAACTAGTGTGTGCATCCACTTCCGTATTTATATCCGTGCCGCGGGGGCGGAGTGTGTGATGCAAATCGCGCACGCCAATTCCATTGGCTCGTTTCAATAGTACTCGAAGATGACTGGCTCCCTGGCATGATCCCATTCAGTCGACGTCGACTACGTCGAACGTGAACGACTGAAAGGGAACCAAGACACATACACAGACACAGACATGTGGACAAAAGTCAGGTAGAAACGTCACAGCATGCACAGTTTAACACTTAAAAGTTACTTACAGGTTTTAAATGAATGTTGAATTAGAATGTTATTACGTGTTCAAGTGATGCAAAATGTAAAAGTAAGAACAAAAGTACCATGTTGAAATATTTTTCAGTACTTTCAGTTAAATTGGTTTTCGACTGGTAATAGCACTATTTAATTTATTTATTTTAATTAATGTCAGCCAAAATTTGATATTTAATTGTGGATGCTCATTTGTCCTATATTTCAATTAGATTGCCTTTACTACTAACAAAGTTAATCTTAAAAACACTTATCATTTAATACTGTTACATTTTTTTATGTAATAATGAATATTTTTCATACTGTACATTATAATGTTGTGATGCCTAAATTTACTTGTAGTACTGAACATGGTTGACTTTAGTGTTTTTATTTTAATTTTATATAGACAACGTAGAATTTATTTACTTATTTATTTATTTCTCAGTTATCAGCCACAATCCAAAGTTTGTAATAGTGGTGCATCACTGTAAATGACATAATACAACATAGATTATAACCTGGATCATTATTTGTCATCACAAAAGGCTCACTTTTATTTTGTTCTTTACTTTGACCTGAGAAAAAATTTCTCTCAGTCTCTCTCTCTCTCACACAAACACGCTAAAAATGGCCTGTTTGAGGTTTGGAAATAGCGTACGAGGGAGGACAGGACAGGGTTGGGTGGAGTCGTGCCGATTAAGTGATTGGAAGCATTCGGTCGCTGAAGTGCTTTTCTTCAATCCTCCAGATAACATCGTCCCTGCGCTCTTTATCTCTCTTCTTGAACTTCTTTTAAACATCCCTCCCTCACTCTCTCTTCATTACATACTGTCCGCTTCTTCTGGCGTCCACTTTCATTACCGAGACTTATCTCATTCACCCTTCCGCTGTCACTCCTGTTATTGTGTGGCAGAGATTTTTTAGATTAGCCGTTCCCACAGACTCTTCACACCAAGGAGCTAAATATGTATTTATAAGTGTGGTAAATTAATTAGATTGTCATTGAGAGATAAAGGGCTCATGAGTTTGTGCATGTGGTTGGTCAATGGTGCTCTGATTGGTAGAGAAAAGTGCATTTTAAGTCAAGTGATGCTTTGTGGCCTTATTAGACCTGACTGGCCCCTGATTCATGGGATTTAAAGCGAAAAGCAACTGCAATGGCAGTCAGAAATCAGAAGCATGCTCTCCAATCAGTACTATCGCTTGCTAAATCAAATTCTTTAGGTGAGACAGAGAGAAAGCCTCATCAGACAGGTCTGTAATTTATAATAAGAGTCATTGTGGACGATCATGTGGTGATTATTAATAATATTCATGCCATCAGTTCATTATGTGATTTTAAATTCTAAAAACATATAGGCATACGACTGGTTTTTAATTCTAAAACAATGCCTATTAAAGGAATAGTTTACTTAAAAATTAACATTCTGTCATCATTTATTCACCCTCAAGTTGTTTCAAACCTGTATTAATTTCTTTCTTCGGTTGAACACAAAACAAGATATTTTGAAGAATGTCTGTAACCAAACCCCATTGACTTCCATAGTATTTTTGTTTTCCTACTACTATGGAAGTCAATGGGGTCCATCAACTGTCTGGTTACCGACATTTTTCAAAATATCTTCCTTTGTGCACAAGATTTGAACAAATGCGGCAGAATAATTTCGATCCTATTGCCGATACCAGATGTATTGTTTATATGTACTGATTTAAACATAAATTGTGCAATTTCTGCAACAACCTTCACAAGTTATCAATTGCCACATTTGGGCCAGTTTCTGGAACACTCCCTCCTTCTTCCATTGGTTAGACAAACATATACTTGTCCCACCCCAAACTCAAACCTTTGGTTGATCCAGTGTTGCTACGGTACATTGGGCTGGTCAGGATATTTAGTCAGTATCTGCAGAATCTCTTTCAATCAGATAGAAATTTAATTTGGATCAAGTTTGATTGGATCTGTTTCGAATGATGTATAACACTTGTATGACCTTGTATCTGTATGACCAAAATGGACTTTTTTGTTGTTGTCTTTTTTGCACTGATAAGAAAAAAAAAAGCGACATTTCAGACACTGTGATAAAAAAGGGTGATGCTGCAATGTATATAATGAGAAAATTATATATATATATATATATTTTTTACCTCGGATACATGTAAACGAGATCTCCAAAACAAAAATTAGCATCCTTTAAAATAGTATAACAGATCTTTAAATTACACATGTGCAATTACATATGTGTATTTACACAACATTTTCAGTGCTTATTAACTATATTTTACTTATTTTCCTATAGTAAGGAATTCCAGAAGCTATAAATGCATTTAGTGTGAAGCTGGATCTTATTCATATACTGATCTGTACTGTAATTTAAGTTTGTGCTTAATTTTCTCTCACTTTCTATACAGTACAGTACACTGTGTTGAATTAAAAGTTGCGGTAACACATTGAATTAAATGGGAAAGAAATAGAATTTTCTTGTAAAACATACTCCGGTGCTCCATTTTATTTACAACTTTGAAAAATATATTTTTTTACAATGTAGGGTCCATTAATTAGTGAACAAATCTATTTGTGCCTGGTGTCACAGACAAGGCTTAAGTCTAGTCCCAGACTAAAATGCATATTTGAGCTGTCTTAACTGAAAGTAACTTGCTCCTTCATATCTTAAAATGTCAGTCCCATTGTTTTGTCTCAAGATGCACACCAGTATTGTTTTTTTCTTTCTTCTAAGGCACGTTTACAAAAAGGTACTTAATTGTCCTCATTTAACTAAGGTCTAATCCTGGCTTGATCTAAGCCCTGTCTGTGAAACCGGGCCATAGACTTTTTGGTGAACAGGTTCAAAAGATTCGAGTCACGGGGTTAAATCAAGTTACTCAAATTAACTCTCATTCACACACGCCAAAGAATAAAGTGTTTTTGATCTGATAAAGTCTTTCCCGTGGTCTCTGTGCATGATGTAATTTCATCATTCAGCACACAGGTTAAGAGAGGTAAGAACATTAACACGTTCTTTTTTTTTTTTTTTTTATGTGCACATATTCACACAAAGCACATTTCCCTACTGTTTTAATAACTCATCTAAGACCTGTGATCTAATCGGCATGTACAGCAAGTAATTAAAGTTGAAATTAATTACAGTCTGTGCTGATATTCTAATCAAACAGCTTTGGAGTATTTCGTAGCAGAAAGTTGATATTTTGTCATCCGTGTTTTATCTCCAGTGGCGGCGCGCGATCGTCTGTACTTGCAGATTATTCCTCGCCAGAAAAAGCTCAGGAAACGACAGATAAAGAGGGAGAGAACTTGCACGTTTCTCTTTTTTCTAGTTCCCGCTCTGACCTCTTGACAGTTCTCATCCCTCGTTCCGCTCCTCCGTCTCTCCCTCTTTCTCTTAACATTCCTTTATCATGACAGTGTTTGGAGAGAGATATGGCCAAGGCTTTGTGGCTCTGTTTGATGGAAATTAGACAATCGTTCATTAGTGAGTTAGATAAAGCCTCTCCCTTCCTCCCACCCGGCTGACAGTTGTCTCCTCGGGGAGCTCATTTCACACCGAGAGCTTGCGATGGTGGAAGTGACTCCGACTCGCTCGGGTCCCATCTGAGTTTGTCTCCGCAGACAGTGCCACTGGAAATGTCAGCAGGAGCAGAGAGGAGCCGTGTTGAGGCGCTCACTCTAACAAGCTGAAGGGTTCTTCCCACGGGTCCCGTGTATGCAGAACCGCTCTTATTTCTGCGGATTGTCTCCAGTCAGGCTCGTCAGAGAGCTCGCTGCTCACGCCGAAGTTGCTCTTATAAAGGAGACTTGTGTGAGTTCTGCGCCACTAGCATCAGTTGCAAAAAAATGACTGTTTTCGAACAGGTTTTGCAAACTCTCCACAGATAGTGCCAATCAAACACACACTATACATCGGTCAAAAGTTTGGGGTTGGTAAGATTTTTTAAATATCTTTTGAAAGAAGTCTCTTATGCTCACAAAGGCTGCATTTATGTGATCAAAAAATACAGTAAAAACTGAAATATTATAACAATTTTAAATAACTGTTTTGTGCAAAGCTGAATTTTCAGCATCATTACTCCAGTCTTCAGTGTCACATGATCCTTCAGAAATAATTCTAATATGCTGATTTGCTGCTCAAGAAACATTTCTTATTATTATCAATGTTGAAAACAGTTGTGCTGCTTAATTTTTTTGTAGAAACCGTGATATATTTTTTTCAGGATGATTTGATTAATAGCAATTATTTGAAATATATATATATATATTTAAAACATTTACATTAACATTTTAAATGTCTTTACTTTAACTTTTGCAACTTAATTCATCCTTGTGGAATAAAATAATTAATTAGTTTCTTTTAACAACAAAAAAAGACCCTGGTGAACTGTAATATAATTGTAATATATATATTCCCTATGAGGAAGGGATTTGAAAAAGTATTTACAATTGCAATTAACATTACTTAAGCAAGTATATATTATTCTTACATATATATCTTCCTCATCGCACATGTGCTGAAATGTTTTTATATTATATGTAGTTATTTTATGTTTTATTAAATATTATATGCATATTTAGTGCCATAGTCAAAGTTTTAGGGCAATTGCCAGTATTTTACTGTTTTAAGGTTACCATGCATGGACATTTGGCAAGAGTAAAATAAACACTTTTTTGATGTCACAAAATTCTATTATATATACAGTACATCAACATATATCTACCACTCTGGTCTCTAAATATCGGCTGTTGCTAAACTCATATTGGCTGTAAAATTAATGTAGGTAGCACAGATCAGATAATTTGGTCCTTTTTTAAGTTTGTTGAAATTTCTTAATTTTTAAAATCATACTTGGTGCCATCTTGACAAACAGACATTGTTGAGATTTGTCTCTAAAAGGAGACACATGTGAGATTAGGGGTCTTTTTCTCCTGAGAACAATCTAAAAAGGCGAAGACATTCAGGAGCTGGTCATTTAATCTCATTGTTATCTTTGAGAAACATCTGAGATATAAAAGAGATCTCATTTGTGATTTTTTTTTTTTTGCGCTACACAATTTTGCTGTGCGTCGTTTAAGTGGGATTATGATCGGCTCTGGGCATTATTTAAATCCGTTTATATTAAATGAAATGAGCTTGATTTCAATCAGGTTTATTGACAAAGGAACTGCAAAGAACGAGTTAAGTGGGCTTTGTACCATTAGCAAGGAAAATGCTTACAGGAAGTATTCTTATTGCATGCCATGTATTCATTTACAATTTTCCTAATGATTAAGAGTAGCGACTTTTGAAATGATTAGCCAAAACTCAAGTCGGATCGGATGTAAACAGTGTTTGAGTCGAAAACAAAGGAAAGTTAGAATCTCACTCATCAGACTTCCAAACAAAAGTTTTAGACAAAGAGTTTCTTTCATTATTTTCAAGGCGATTCTCTGATGTGCAGAAGATCAACCGTTTGAGGAAGCGTGTGGAATGTGGTCTACACCAGGGTCAGATGAACACATAATCACAAGCCCTCTCTCTCTCTCTCTCTCACTCCCTCGCTTTTCTCTCTCTGTTAGGCCGTCAGATATGGAGAATTGTCCCTGCGTCTCAGCTCACAGATCAGAGGCTTCTGTTCTGGCCTGCAACATATTTTCCTGCATTAAAACAGGTCTGATAGAACTTTCCAAAGCTTTCTGATGGCGTTCAGCATTCGCCTCGGGGAAAATAACAAGCTGGTTCCTCACTTTGTGACCCACTGGATGAGGTAAATCAATACAGACTTACCAGGAGGGAAAATGATCATTTTAAATAAAAATAAAACGTGTTTTACATTTGTAATATGACATTTCTGAGTCAAACAAGATATTCAACAAGGAAAATTTAGGGTGAAACCTACTTTTATCTAAAGTCGGTGAAAATGTGGGTGTAAGACTAAGAGGGATTGATGACGTCATCCAGAAAGGAAAGTCTTTTCAGGGGAAGAGCCACTTAGAAGATTTTGACAAGATGTATTTCTTTAGAATAATGTGTACCAATTATTTGTGGACAAAAAACCTTGTTGAGTTTAAAACTAGTTGCTTATGGGCTTTGACACTATATAAATGTTAAATATCTATTAAATGTTAAAAGCCTTAAAAGCACGATCAGATAAATGTTTCAGGGGGAAAATATAATGGGGAAGGGTGATTTCTGTGGCACCAAATGAACCCATGAAAAATAATGATTGTTTGCAAACAAATGACCAAAGTTGGAATGGCTTTTCAGGGAACACTAAAGTTAATTTAGTTCAGTTTAATAGTTAAATTTGTGTCTATTCATTTCACAAAACTATTGTATGAAGACTTCATAAGATGTGGAATATATCAAAGGAAAAGTTTCTATTCTTTTTTTAATGTACAAAATATTATTCTTTTTCAATTTTGGGTCCCATCAGCAAGATCACTTTTTTGAAGAAATTAGTGCTTCTATACAGGAAGGATGTATTACATTTATAAAAAGTGATATTAAAGACATTTATAATGTTACAAAATATTTCTTTTTCAAATGATGTTCTTTTTTTCTTTCTATTAATCAAATAATCCTGAAAAAAAAAAAAATGCATTGGCATTTCCACAAAAATAAAACAGCACAATTGTTTTTAACATTGATAATAATAAGAAATGTTTCTTGAGCAGCAAATCAGCATATTAGAATGATTTCTGAAGGATCATGTGACACTGAAGACTGGAGTAATGATGCTGAAAATTCGACTTTGACATCACAGAAATAAATATAAAGTTCTGGCATGAAAGGGCACAGCTGATTGGTTCCTGCTGTATCAGTAGCCAATGAGCTCGCTGCTCAACCTTCAAATACTTGGACAGTATTTGCTAGCAGTTCCAGCACACTTTCAGAAACACCTCCCCCTTCCCCAGCTCCACCTGTATAGATCTGCTACGGGTAATTCATGTATGCTTTATTGTACAGCAGCAGCAGCATATTTGACTTGCTCACAGCAGTGTCATATATATGTACTGGCAGTAGTAAGTCCCATACTTGCTCTGCAGCAGCAGCATCCCAGACAGCAACATGGTGTCGGCCCATATCTGGTAGACCGGATCTGGGCCGACACTATGTTGCTGTCTGGGGTAGCAGATGTATTCCGTCAAGACGAAACACATAAACATTGTCAAATCCATTACCTTGCCAAACACTCCAAGAGATTTCATGAGAGAAATACAAATTTTTTTTTAAATAATTTTTTTAAATTGTAATTTGTAATAATAATTCTCAATATTTCAGTTTTTAGTGGCATTTTTGAATAAATAAATGCAGCCTTGGTGAGCATTAGAGACTTCTTTCAAAAATCTTACTGACCCAAAACTTTTGAAAGGTATACCTCAGTAACAAACATACCTTTTGTTACTGCTACTCAGTAACAGTAACAAAAGGTATACCTCAGTAACACTCCCAAGAGATGCCATGAGAGAAATAAAATAAAAATAAAAATCAATTTTTTAAATTGTAATTTGTAATAATATTTCACAATATTTCAGTTTTTATTGGCATTTTTGAATAAATAAATGCAGCCTTGGTGAGCATTAGAGACTTCTTTCAAAAATCTTACTGACCCAAAACTTTTGAAAGGTATACCTCAGTAACAAAACTTTCTGAACTTATTTGTGGGTTTTCTTCAGACTTCTCATAATGCCTTGATTTTGCTCTTGATGGTTCTAGGTGGGTCCAGGTGTATCAGTCGCCCTCATCCTTCCCCCCAGGCAGGGACCGTTTCCCCCTTGTAGTGCCTGAACCTCAGCTGAGTCGGGTGGCAGCCTCCCATTTGTTAAATGCTACGAGGTGACTGGAGCTTCTCTGCCCGTTGCTGAGAGGACAGATGGAGAGGCCACGGAACATTCTGGAGAGCCGATGGTAATTACGAGCCAGCAGCAGAGCCGGTGGCTTCCGCAGGGAACCGTCCTGAGCGGAGCCGCTCGAGTGGCGTGGGGGTGGTTTGCCCTTTGGCTGCTCAGCATGCTGTTGCTCTACGCGGTGAGCTCGTGTTGGGACCGCCGTTGCTGCACTTTTCTCCGTCTTCACATCAATGAGTGTGTGAGAACATGGTGACAATTGCGTTGAGCTTTTGTCATTCACAGGGAAAGTTGAACTCTTTAGGTGTGTTTCCAGTTCTATTCATTTTTCAATAGAAACTGATGGAAGTTGCAGACACAACTTATATATGTCTAAAAAATCATTTTATGGAATAGTTCACCCAAAAATAAAAATTCTGCCATTTGCTCATGCCATTCCAAACCTGTGTGTCTTTTTTCCTCTTAGAACACAAAAGGAGAATTTTGAAGAATCTTCGGACAGCTTTTGGATCACATCTGAAAAAGTGATAATTACTGTAAGTGTTCTTCATGCAACATGTCTCATATTTCATATTCTCTTCAATGACACTTGTCTCCTTGGCAAAAATGACAAAATTGTTGTTTGTGAACACCACACCTAAGGAACATTTGTGTAGAAATTTATAAATCATAAATATTGAAATGGATTATTTGTATTCCCCACTGTTTAGATCATCATAGCTTAAAATATGTATTTTATATAGTATAAAGTATATGTGTTTTATAATGGATTTTTTTTATAGTTTAAGATTGAAATTCTGGGGCTAAAAAAAATCAAATAGAATAAAATTGTTCCATAATATTTATTGCAATTATTTCGGACTATCTCAAAATTACTAGTATTTTTATTACAAGTATATCTCACAATAATAATTATAATAAAAATATAGAATATAAAAGTCATATGACATGTAGCAGGAAAAATAAATGAAGGCATATGAAGTTTGCTTGCATTGCTAATTTTTATTATGTATTATTGCTCATGTATAGATGTTTATGTATCCATTTTATTTTTACCCTTGTCCCTTACTTTCGCTCTTAAACTATAAATTATCTATTATAAAAATATGAATTAATAAATGTCTAAAACTATGATGATCTGAACGAAGAGTCAATTTTTTATTTCAATATTTATCGTGTAAAAAATATTTATATATATAATTTTTTTGTACCCTAATTGTTGCGTCCCTTAACAAGTTATTTTGTAGTTACTGTTCTTGGTTACCATAGAGACAAACCTATTTTAATGTGACCTTCATGTAACAAAAGGGGGGGGGGGGGGGGGAAATGAAATCTGTTAGTTTCAATAAAAATCAAACCTTGAGACAAAAGGTGCATGAAACACCCTTGTATCTTTTCAGATCTGACCAGTCATCTGCACATGCCGTCTGCAGATGATTAATTACTTTGTCACCCATCAGTCTCACAGAAAATGAGGAGAGAGGAGGAAAAGGGAGGAGTATCCGAGAAAACGAGCGAGCTCAGCTTTGCAGGATGCTGAAATGTAGCTCTGCAATCCCCATAGGGCTCATATTAATGAGGGTGCAGGGAAAGTTAACAACTCGCATTAAGCACTAATGCATTCTTTAATTAATTAAGTGCTCATTTATAAATATCCAACACATCCTGTACACGTTCAATCTGACTTAACAATAACATATTAATGATTCCTGTTCCAGGCATAACATATTTAAATGTCACTGATACTCCAACGGCTAGATAAACATACTGCGAAACTCTATTAACAGCATTAGGTGATGTCTGGAGCAGCACGTATTCCCCTGCAATTCAGTCATAATTACAAATTAATTTCACGTTTAATGTATGAACACAGCCATGGTGAAATTTAGTTATTATAGTTGATTAAAATGCAGTTCAAAGTAAAAACTGAGCAATTTTGGTCCATTTAGTGTAATCATTTTGCAGTTATTGGACAGTTTTAACTCTCTTTCTTTTCATTATTTTTACAGTATGTTCTTAGACCAGGAGGATGCATTTAAGGACTTTAAGGACAGCAAATGTGTGCAACACCACAAAAAGCCTTTATTGTCATTACTGATGGATAAGGTGGAAATCAAGCACTTAAATGGCGATGACACATCCAGCGTTGGCATACTGGAGCTGCCAGTGTAAATGTAAGCAGCCACACACACACACACACACACACACAAACACACAAAAAGCTGGTGTCACAGTGCTTTGAGAAGTGCTTTAATCTCTGATGTGCGTTAGGAAAGTACAGAGGAAGGAGATATCAAATGAAACTCACATAAAAATATTCTGGGGCTTTAGGGGGAAATTATTTGTGAAAACATCCTAGTAGAATATAGAAGAGCAAAAACTCTATAGGATGTCATTACATTTTTAGCCCAATGCGATGGGCTCCATAAGAAGGATAACATGATATAGACATGTTTGAACATATAATCTCTGAGGAAAGATTCATCTGGGTTAAAATTCAAAACAATCACTTTATGCTCATCCGACAATTCTGTTTATCTGAAATTCTGTTTTAAGAAAAGCAGGAATACATCTTTCACACAGCTCTCTTGTAGCTTAATACTGGGACAAAGAAACATATACAAGTAGCTGAAAAGAAATTGGCAGAATGTTGAAAATAAAACCAAAAAAAAAAAAAACCCTCAGGATGTCAACAATTCCGACACTGGAAAATAAAAGCAGCCGTGTTAATAAAACGCTTCGTTTCCAGACAAACTGCTTAACGGGCGTCTCTCAGAGTCGGTTTCTACATGTTTGAAATCAATCAGAATATTTACGCCCGTGGAAGCAGGCAATCTGTGGAGCGCCACACACCTCCTCACTGGAGAGGAACTTCACTTTTGGCACGGTGTGTTTCAGTATTTCATGGAGCCGCACCTCCTTTTTCCCTGCAGGCGTCGTCTCCGTGTTCCAGCCGAAGGTGTGTGCGCTGAACAAAAGCATAAGTTGTTTACGTCAGGGTAATTGGTCATGGACGGGTCATTACCTGCAGCAAGAAAACTGAAGAAAAGAAAAGTGTAAAACAAAAATACGTCAATCTGATTGACTGATCAGGTAATATATGAACAAACAGATATTAATATATATTTATCTGTTTGTTCATAATATCCGTTTCATATATTTCATATATCTGTTTGCTCAATTGATTCACTAAAAAAAAAAAAAAAAAATCTATAACACATACATGTGGGAAGTGATATCCGGCCTAGGAAAAATGACATTTTCACCCACAAATTATTAATCTTTTTGTAAGCATATTGCGTAGTTGTGCTTGGAGTCAATTGTTTTATTTGTGAAAACGCAATGAAACATGCCAAATTGTGCGGACATCGTATTTGGCCAGGCTGTCGTACAAAGAAATTATGAACACGAGAAAAAAACTAAAGAGAACCAGAGAAATATTAATAGTTGATTGTGTTCTAGTCAATGTGTGCTTTTTCCTGTGAGGTTTTTTTTTATGCATAGTAAAATAAAACCTGAAGCTGTAGTTTACCTCCTTTTTTTGCCAAAAGATTTTTCCGGATAAATCCCTTTTTAGTGTTTTGTTCTTCTCTCATAATCAAAATATTTTCCTCATATTTTGATGGTTTAGTTGTAGGAGTCATTAAGAACCGATCACTTAAAAGAAGGACACAAAAAGTAGTTTATCATATGGATTCAGAAGACTTTGAATATATGGATTAGTTTTGTGTGAGGAATAAACCAAAATTTAAGCCATTGATAATCTTCACCTCTCAAATCAAATCTTGTTTGACTTCAGGTCATTTGGTTTCAAGGCGTTACAAGGTGAAAGTGCTTAATGGGGTTATCATTTATTAATTACAAATTTTTAAAGAAGTCTAAAAATCATCATCCCTATTTGATACTGATAGGTATTTCCATGCGTTTGGGTGAGGAAGATGTGGCCTCATTTGCTGAGAGCACTTCCTCAGAAGCAGCACCCTTCGCTGCCTCCTCTTCCTCCACGTGGCTGTCGGGCAGGAGAGGGCGATTGCGTTCCCCTCCCGCGCCGTGCCGCCTGTCCGCCTGTGGGACCTGCTCCGTGGGCTTTTCATCAGCTGCCATTTTCACCAGCATGCAGTAATTTCATGGCTCATTGCAAGCGCTGAAAACCTTTGAAACTGCAAATGTTAACTTTTGCCTGGCCCGGAGCCATTTAGAAAGCGATTAATTCGGCAAACAGACGTGAGCCACTTTCTCCTCCCAAGTTCTCGCATAATTTTCCAACCCTTTCTATCTGGGATTTGCATTGCAGGGAACTCGCAGGACAAGGATAATAACTATTCCTGTTAATTGCGGTTTGGTGAAAAGACAAGGCCTGTCGCTCTACGGTCTGATCTTGGCCGTCTGTCCCGGTCCAGTCCAGAACCGGAAGAACGGACAGAGAATCACACCAAGAATCAGAGAAAATCAAGGTGAATGTGCGCCCTTTTAGATATTAAATCAATAAAACATTTGCAGTCCATTTTACTTCCGTAATGTGACGTATTTCCGAGTGAAACAGAATATTCAACAAAGAAATGTAAAGTGGGACCATGGGACTTTATCCATCGGGAATGGATTGAATTGGGAAAACTTTGAATGTTGCTCATTCACAACTATCCATTTCATAATACAGTTTTACTGTTTTGAGACTTTTAAGTCAAGTGTTTCATAAGTAGATTTTGGTTCACCTTCAAAAGTCAGAATAATCAAAGTACTTTTAATTTGTAAAAAATATTTAATCCATATTATGCACTTTTACAAAGTCTTGGTTTTGTTTTTGGGGTCTACTAGAATAGGTTTTTATGGTTAAGTAAAAAAAAAAACCATTATTTTGCACTTTTTTTTTCATTTTTGCATATGCCATGGGCGGGAATGTTTTAAATGAGGAATATTGTGACGTGTTCGTTCCCAGGAGAAAACTCAAGACTACAATCAAGGTGTTTCAGGGAGTTCAGAAACTCCTTTTGGAGTGACTTTGTTCATTGTAACTTTGCAGACACTTTTCATGCTCTAACAGCAGAACAACAAAAGCATAATAGGTCATCTTTAATCAGAAATATACATTACATGGTTTATTTTTTACATACAGGATAAATAAATGTTGTATAATGTATATATATAGCTCTCCCGTGATAAAATGACTCGTATCATGATGTAATGTTTTGGTCATGCTGCCCACCCCTAATTCAAAAGCATTAAGATTACACTGAAATACTGAAATACAATTATCAAGGCTTCCAAACATCTGGAGTAACAGATTCACATTTTAATCTGTCAACACAATCAATCAGAGCGCTGCGTATGAATGTTAAAGCTGCAGGTACAGCGTATGTTCTGTGTGTGGTGGGAGAGAGAGTCCTGTGCAGTAAAGCGTGAGAGATGCAGACGTCCCCCACAGCTGTCCACCTGCGCTCTGGCACCCACAGACGCTTACCAAACACAAGAACTAATTCTGCCGCCTGAACTCCATTAATTTCCCTTTGCTGGGACACACAACGCTTGACAATAGCTTGTGTCGGAGAAAAGCTGGACTTGGTCAAAATAGTACAACAGCCCGAAGATGGCTGAGGGATTGTCTTTAATGCAAGAAGCTTGTTTCCGCCACTGAATTAAAAAATAAAAAAGGTAATTGCGACTTTTTATTGCACAATTCTGACTTTTTTTCTCGCAATTGCGAGTTTGCATCTCACAATTCTGAATTTTTCTTTTCAGAATTGCGAGATATAAACTCGCAATTGCGTTATAAAGTCAGAATTGCTAAATATAAACTCGGGGAAAAAACACTCACTTGCTAGTTTATATCACACAATTCTGACTTTAAAACTCGAAATTGCGAGTTTATATATTGCAATTCTGACTTTATAACTCGTAATTGATAGTTTATATCTTGCAAATCTGACTTTATAACTTGCAATTCTGACTTTATAACTCAAAATTGCGAGTTTATATCACACAATACTGACTTTATAACTCACAATTACGACTTTATATCACGCAATTCTGACTTAATAACTTCTAATTGTGAGTTTATTCCAATTGTGAGTTTATATCTCACAATTCTGACTTTGCAACTTGCAATTGTGAGTTTATATCTTGCAAATCTGACTTTATAACTGACAATTGCGACTTTATATCACGTAATTCTGACTTCATAATTCGAAATTGGGAGTTTAGTCTCACAATTCGGACTTTACAACTTGAAGTTGTGAGTGTATATCCAGCCCGATCTCACGGCAATTCGTACGAATTTTACGAGGTGGCTAATTCGTACTAATTCATACGACCTCACTCGTACAAATTCGTAAGGTTTTTGCTAATTCGTACATATTTTACGAGTTACCAAATTCATATGAATTCGTACGTATGACCTACCCCTGACCCCGCCCCTAAACCTACCCATCACGTGGGTTTAGACAAATCGTACAAATTCGTACGAGTGAGGTCGTACGAATTAGTATGAATTAGTACGAATTAGCCACCTTTTAATCACTCGTACGAATTCGTACGAATTGGTCGTGAGATAGCGTTGGTATATCTTGCAATTCTGACTTCAAAATTCGAAATTGCGAGTTTAGTCTCACAATTCGGACTTTACAACTTGAAGTTGTGAGTGTATATCGTACAAATTGCCCGATCTCACGGCAATTTGTACGAATTTTACGAGGGGGCTAATTCGTACTAATTCATACGACCTCACTCGTACAAATTCGTAAGTTTTTTGCTAATACGTACATATTTTACGAGTTACCAAATTCGTATGAATTCGTACGTATGACCTACCCCTGACCCCGCCCCCAAACCTACCCATCACGTGGGTTTAGACAAATCGTACAAATTCGTATGAGTGAGGTCGTATGAATTAGTACGAATTAGTACGAATTAGCCACCTTTTAATCACTCGTACGAATTCGTACGAATTGGTCGTGAGATAGCGTTGGTATATCTTGCAATTCTGACTTTATAACTCGCAATTGTGAATTTATATTACGTAATTATAAGGAAAAAGTCTGAAATGCGAGAAAAAAAAGTCTGAATTGTGAGATAAATGTCACAATTTCCTTTTTTATTTTTTATTCTGTGGCGGAAATAAGCTTACATATTTAATTGATCTGATATACAACTAAAATGTTGTTTGGCTGACTCGCATCTTAATATTAATAGGTAAAATCTTTTTAATCGAAACTGTATGGTTTGATTCACTGAAAAGAACCAGTTTAAAAGAATCATTTGTTCGAAAATCTAATTTCACTAATTGCGCTGTATGTTTTGATTCTCTATAAAAAGAAAGGCCTCATTAGAGTCATTCAGATACGAGACCGGTGCGTCTCACAGGTGTCTCTCATCAGTAATCCCCCCCTCGGCCTCGTCCTGCTCGCTACAGTAAACATAATGAATGACGACTGTAGAACGCAAAAGCCGAATCCCGGACATTTTGGGCGATCTCGAAATCCCGGGCAGACTCATCATGGAGACTCACTAGTAGCCTAGACTTGTTGTTTAACTACTGCGCTCTGTTACCGGTAGGCGTGGCCTCCTAGGGCAGCGAAGCAAGTGCATTCTGGGAGTTGTTGTCTTTCATCCACATAAGCCAAAAATACATTTTCTGGCTTTTCTCAGTCTAGAAAGCTCCAAATTCAAAAATAATTTCACATTTCTTCTACATAAATGACCCATTTTAAATACAAATTCATCTTTCCAGAGGTGAAGTATCCCTTTAAGAAGAAACTAAACCGATGCTATTTTACGGGGGTGAAAGAAGAGCCTGGTCATTCAACTAAACTAAACTAAACTAAACTAAACTAAACTAAACTAAAGTTGCATTTTAATTTCGTTTAAAACCCCTTAGTTTAGTTTAAACCCCCTTAAACATAACACCAAAGCATGCAAATATTGTGGAAATTATTAGCCCGTCTATATTATTTTTATTTCTTTTTCTCGAAAGGGAGAGTATTTAAATATAGAATTATAATAAAATAAATAAATAATAATAATAAAGTAAACTAACGAATACAATTAGGGGCCCCTAATTATTGTTAAAATTACTATTATCTTTATTATTATTATTATTATTATTATTAAATAATATGCAACCAGGAGTATTTAGTCTCAATCATTTAAACATAAGTTTCAAACTGTTTTTCACTGTAGCAGTAAACCACTATTACCTTGTTATAGTCCTGTTCCAGTCGGGAGTCCGAGCCTGTTTCCTGTTTATACTTGTTCATCTTCAGTTTCATCTGCCGCGTTCGTTCCTCGACGTCCATGGCACCTACGGATCACAGCAGACGTCAATGAGTTTGCTGGAAAAGTGTCTTGTGATGTTGGTGAGGCTAGATGGAAACAGATCTGTTGACCCGTTCACTAATGAAGCATTTGATATATAATGTAGTATATAATGTGACATATAATGTAGAATGGTTTAAAGAGATAGTTCACCCCAAAATGTAAAGATTCTGTCATCATTTACTCACCCTTATGTTGTTCCAAACCTGTATGAGTTTATTTCTTCTGTTGAACACAAAAGAAGATATTTTGAAGAATGTTGGTAAGCGGACAGTTGACGGGAGCCAGCTATTTTTTTCCCTACTATGTAATGTAAGTCAATGGCTACCATCAACTCTCTGGTTACCAACATTCTTCTTTAGTGTTCAACAGAAGAAAGAAACTCATACAGGTTTGGAACAACATAAGGGTGAGTAAATTATGACACAATTTTCATTTTTGGGTGAACTAACCCTTTAATAAAGAAATCTTTCCCATCAACAACACTACCGTTGAGTGATCACTTTTAACTCTCTGAGCATAAAAGACATCTGTCTGTTTAATACCAAATTGTCCATAAAAATGATGCATTAATCAAAATGCCTGTCACCATTAATAATAAGCTGCTGGGTAAATGTCTTCACACACACATTGGCATACTGTAAATGATGCAGCCCATAGCAGAAAAAGATGATATAAATATTACAGACTTCAGGTCATTTCAACTAAATGAGTTTATTTTTCTTCTCAAAACTGCCGTCCGTCCATTGACAATAATGCAGACGGAAATTCGGAAATACTAATCAGAGCCGCATGTGATGACACGCGGACCATCATAAAGGTATAAATTATCTTTATTGTTATCGTTCTTGGTGTGAACGAGAATAAACAGAACGATATTATCCACTGGTGGTGACACTAAGATAGTTATTGTTATAGTTATCGGTAGCACTTTTTTTACAGTCCTGTTCCTCATGTACATACTATGTACTTATTATAGTAATTACAATAACTGGGTAATAACTAGGTATTAATGAAACACCCCTAAACCTAACCTTAACCCATGTAGTTACCTTATATTACCCAGTACTTTCTTAGGTAAGTACACTTTAAGTAGATGTACTCTAAAGTTATCGTTCTTGGTGTCAACGGGGCTTAAGAGCTGAAAGGATGAAAAAGTGAGAAAATGAAAACGATTAATTTTATGATTTTTAGATCGTGATTAATGCACCTGTGCAAAGTTATCTGGGAAAGTGATACTGTTATACACGGCAAGTTTCATAATGCTATAAAACTTACAATAATGCTGCCGTCTTTACAGGCAATTTGTCAGTCACAGTCACTTTCCTTTTCCACTAAAAATGCATCAGCAAAATCATGCAGTTTCTTGTTAACCGCGAGCAATGGATGGGCTTGGTTCATGAAGCTGTGTGAAGTTTGTTGGAGACCTCCTTTACTCATGCGTACAGATTTTAATGGGAGACAAATTTGCATCTCAACACCGTAACTGCACAGGAGTCTGACAAATAAAAGAGGCCACCTGGGATTTGTGGAAGCTGCCCGAATCGTTCTAATGAGAATGAATTCAGCTGTTGGGATGCAGTCCTGACAAACACAGCCTAGTTTCTGCATGGATGTTTACTTCTAAATATTACTTGTCAATAAATGCCCCTCTGCTCCCTTTATCAGCTGATGTTAAAAGGAGATCTGACAGCATTACTGTGGCATTTTCCCAGATAACAAATCTGCCAAATCTTCTACAAAATTTTCCATCAAGAACAATTAAAAAGAAGGAAAAATAAAAGGCACAAAATAGAATAAATGTTTCATCATGTTTTTTTTGTGTTTTTTTTTTTTGTGTTTTTTTTGGTCATGTGGAATACCATGGCATTTGTTGAAGTACCTCAGATAAAGATTATGGTATATAAATAATGAGTAGATAGATAGATAGATAGATAGACAGACAGACAGACAGATAGATAGATAGATAGATAGATAGATAGATAGATAGATAGATAGATAGATAGATAGATAGATAGATAGATAGATAGATAGATAGATAGATAGATAGATAGATAGATAGATAGATAGATAGATAGATAGATAGATAGATAGATAGATATTAGATAGATAGATAGATAGATGATAGATAGAATGAATGAATGAATGAATGAATGAATGAACGACAGACAGATAGACAGATAGATAGGTAGAATGAACGATAGATAGATAGATAGATAGATAGATAGATAGATAGATAGATAGATAGATAGATAGATAGATAGATAGAATGAATGAACGACAGACAGACAGATAGATAGATAGATAGATAGAATGAATGAACGACAGACAGACAGATAGATAGATAGATAGATAGATAAATAGACAGACAGACAGACAGACAGACAGATAGATAGATAGATAGATATATAGATAGATAGATAGATAGATAGATAGATAGATAGATAGATAGATAGATAGATAGATAGATAGATAGATAGATAGATAGATAGATAGATAGATAGATAGGTAGAATGAACGATAGATAGATAGATAGATAGATAGATAGACAGATAGGTAGGTAGAATGAACGATAGATAGATAGATAGATAGATAGACAGATAGATAGGTAGAATGAACGATAGATAGATAGATAGATAGATAGATAGATAGATAGATAGATAGATAGATAGATAGATAGATAGATAGATAGATAGATAGATAGATAGATAGATAGATAGATAGATAGATAGATAGATAGATAGATAGATAGATAGATAGATAGATACCGGTAGATAGATAGATACCGGTAGATAGATAGATACCGGTAGATAGATAGATACCGGTAGATAGATAGATACCGGTAGATAGATAGATAGATAGATAGATAGATAGATATAATGAACAAACGAACGAACGATAGATAGAATGAACAGTAGATAGATAGAAAGATAGATAGATAAAAAGAACAATAGATAGATAGATCTCCCCCTGAAAAAACAATATAAAGAATTTATATTAAAAAAAATATATATATATATAATACATTTATGCAACTAATGTGTTTTTTAAATGTACCATGGCAACATGTTTATTTATTTTTTTGTACTGGTAATGGTAAAATACCATTATACATGAATATAAGTATTCAATACCATATTTTAAATTGTATATCAAAGTATCATAGGAATACCATTTTTTGGGATGTATACCATGACAATATCATGTCTTTTTTTTAGGCAATGGATGAAATGCTGTTGAGGGATGGACACTGAGAAACATGTAAGTGGAGTATCTAATGCCCTGAGGTTTGTGCTTGTACACGGGGATCATGGTGTTTAGGAAACGGCTGCTTCCTCACCTGGCTCGCCGACAGTCACATCTGCGTCCTGCGTTAACGGGACCGTCCAGCAATCTCCACGCCAATGCACCATTAATTGAGCTGGAAGCCACTGAAGTCACCGTTGCAGATAGTGGCCAGTTTTATTTCACTGCTTATCATAAAGGTTCCACATGTCCCAGCTCCAACACTAAAATAAAAACAGATAATATTGTCTTAATTGCATCCCTTCAACAATGATGTTCGACAGCCAAACACATCAAATTAAATTTTGTTTTTGTCCGGCGAAAGGCTAGTCAAGGTCTTATATTTCCATTGCAGGTACATTGTCTGATAAACAGGGGAACGAAAAGAGTAATTACAGGGAGGAAATTACATCAGAAATGAAGGAAGTCGTGAAAGGATTGGTGCTTAAATGGGATTGAGCGGAGCGTTAAAAAGGCCATTAGCGTGACACCACACAGGTGTTCCTCACTCCTACCAAAACCAACAGAACACAAGAGAAAAATACTCAATAAAACACACTTTTAAGTCAAAATTTATCACATCGTTCAAAATAAGTTCTCATTTCACACTTGTACCGCTTTGCCAAAGAAATAAAAACATTCTCACTAAAGGCCAAATGCAGATATTTAGCAGATATCCAGAAAGTTTATTCTCCGCCGCCGAGTGGATCGAAGTTTATTTTTTCTCCTGCTAATGACCAACGCCTGTCAATGTCCATCGTCTGTCATAAATGTGTCTCTTAACCATGTGTTTTCACAGTCTCTAGAACTACTGTATCTCATGATCCTCTTTTTCAGTGTCAAAACCAAACGTTTAGGTTTCGCTAAGCACTTTCACTTCAGTGAACTGTAGTCCATTGGTTTCTCCAGAGGTTTCCTGAGAGCGTTTGCAGTGTTTTAGTTCTACGGCAGAAACACATAATTGTTCAGTGTTCAGCGTTTCCACAGGTGTCCAGCCGTGATAAGATAAACGCAGAGTTCTCTGTGTTACTCCACTACAGGCCTGCAGGGCTGATCATCTTACAGAGAAACACTGCATGGGGGAAATGCTTCAATTACTTATTACAACAAAACTTTGAGTATTAAACATGGGAAATCATAACTTAACATCTTTTGGTTTTTGACATCAATCAAATAGTGATCTATATCTAGTGATCTGTGTAGTGATGCTCACCAAAACAGCATATGTTAGGGTTATGTTTAGTTTCTTTGTGTTTAGTTTGGTTTTGCTTTTGGAGTTCGCTGTAGTTGTTAATTAGCCACACCTGACAGCATTTATGAGATCAAAAATACTGAAAAAATAGTCATATTTTTTACAAACAGAAAGAATATTATAATTTAATATAACTGGTTTCTATTGTAATATATTTTAAAATGTAATATATTCCTGTGTGGAAAGCTGTATTTTCAGCATCATAACTCCAGTCTTCAGTGTCACATGATCCTTCAGAAATCATTCTAATATGCTGATTATCTCATTTAATTTCTTTCTCACACACACACACACACACACACACACACACACACACACACACACACACACACACACACACTACCAAAAAAAACTACAGACCTTAAACTTTTGAATTGTTTATTTTATTTTATTTATTTGCATTTTATATTTTGACCATATTTAAATAACCATATAAGGTGTCCAAAAATACTTTATTTTTGTAATTCCTAATTTTCTAATTTCTGATTTTCGTTAGATTCTTATTTATTTACTTTTTTATTCTAAAAACTCTAAAATAATGACTCTAATACAATGATTTAAAAAATGTAAATCAACACTGGGTCAGTAAAACAATATCTGCTGTATTATGACATACTTTTTTTTATTTGTACAAGTTAAAATAATATATCAGAATTGATTGTTCAGTTATTCACAGTAATGGGAATTTGGGAGGAAAATCTGCTTGAAAGTTCCTTTTTATTTTGAGGTGAAATATGTTTTCACCTATATATATATGTGTGTGTGTGTGTTTGTGTGTGTGTATATGTATTTATATATATATATATATATATATGTGTGTGTGTGTGTGTATGTATTTGTTTATACTCTTTGGGACCAGAATAATAAGCACATTTTCTTTAAGAGTATCTTAGTCCTGCTGCTCCCTACTATAAAATAGGATTAGAATTACACCCTGTTTACAAATGACACCCCTGCACCTCCTCCCTTTCTCTCTTTTTCTCTAGTTCTGGATGGCGTGAAGGTTGACATGGCTGCGGTCCAAGATCATCGTGCCTGTGACCACACAGATGGGGGTGAGATAAAACTTCTGTGAGTCTCTCTCTCTCACACACACACACACACACACACACACACAATGCATTTCTCACTGAGTACGGCGGAATTGGCTGTAAGAGTGTGATTGGTTATTTGTCGGTTGGGGGGCGGGGTTAGGAAGCCACCTGCGGCAGTGACATCAGCATGGCAGAGATCAGGGCCCCGTGGTCTCCGGCCCCCACCGTCCACCTCGTGTCCTTTTATCTGTGATCATGTAGCTATCACCTGCAGCTACACGTCCAACCAGAGGAGACAGATTTCATCTGTCATCTGCGAGTGGATCTCAATACCCAGAACTAAGTCAGTCCAGGAGTCCATGTCCAGCGGCCGGCCTGCCAGAGCTAATCTCACAGATGAAGCGTCTCCTCTTTTGCTCAGTCATGTCCCTGTGCGGGAGGGGGAGAGAGACGAAGAGGCCCTGCCATCAGATTCAGCTCTTAACGTCCATCTGGGGTTATGGGGATAGTTCACACAAAAATGGAAATTCTGGCGTTATTTACTCACCCTCGTGTCATTTCAAACCCGTATAAAATGCGTTTCTTTCTTAGGCAGAGAAATTACAGTGAATGGTGCAATTTCAAGCTTTAAAAAGGACACAAAAGCACCGTAAAACTATCACAAAAGTGGTCTATTTGTCTTGTGCAATAGCTTTTCGTATTAAACAAACTGAAGTTTCACTGTGAACTGAGTCACTGAGTCGAACTTGTGAATCGAATCAGTCGGATTTGTGAACAAATAATTCTGACCAGTGTGGTGAACTGAATGAACTGATTCATATAAAATCAATTTTTCAAAAGAATAGTCCATTTATCATTCCAGAAAGCTACTTTTCACATAAACTCTCTTAAACACGCCAAGGAAAGCAAAAAAGTCATGATTTATTTATAATATGATCAAATTGACTACACACACACACACACACACACATTTTAATTTATTAAATTTTTCATTGATTTATTTGCATTTTATAATTTGACAATATTTGACAATATTTAAATGACCATAAGTTGTCCAAAAATTCTTTATTTTTTTAACTCCTAGTTTTCTAATCTCCATTTTAGTATATATATTCCTCCCTAATGTTTTCATATAAAAATATGAAAAATAAAATGACGATTTAATAAAAAAAAACTAATTTTTATTCTCCAAAAAACAAATTTAAAAAAATTGTTCGAATATTGCCTGTAAAAATGGGTTAGTTAAGAATTACTGAATTCTTTTTTAATCTCCAAACACTTTTGGAGAAACTTTTGCTTAACCTGTTCAATATGAACTCTTCTCAATATGAACATTTCTCGTCAAATTCATTTAAGAATAACCAAACTGATCTGCATTCATTTTGAAATTCTGTTCTCTTTGTGTCAGAAATTGTCTTTTTTGTCTATTATTATTCAATTAATGGATTTTAGAAGGAAAACCCTTAGTCAAAGATACTTGACCGTTACTTTTCCGGTCAAACTGTGGATAGAGTTTGAGCATCGCCAAACTCCACGTCATCTTATTAATATAGTGCTGCAGTTCAAGATCTTTTATACAAACACACACCCACACGACCGCATGCAAGCCTTGAGTTCATGTATCTGTGGTGTCAAGGGAGCATGCTTTAATTAGAGAGACTAATCAGCGTTAACGTCTTCATATTCCAGACAGGAGAATGACACGTCTAAGACTCAGACTCGCTCTAAACTCATCTACATTCATTGTGTTAACGTGCTTCGATGCAGTGGAAGATGCCCACCCACATATCTGCTAATTGCAGGTCTTTGCCCCTGAGCATCCTCACAGAGACAACAGGAAAATTTGGTAGTTTTAGCTCTGCTGTTAGAATGAAAAATTGATGACACTTTTGCCTCCTCCACTCTCCGGTAGCATTGCAGAAGGGAGAGTCTTTTCTCTTCTCTTTATTTGGATTTTTGTGTTTTGTTAAAATAAATAGTCGTTTCTCCAATGGTTTTTGGGTGAACACACTCCAAAATGTCATTATAACAACTAGTTTTTATTTTTATTTTTATAAAATGCAAAAGTAGCTGCCATGATGCTAGTGTTGTTGGTGGTTGCCATGCTGTAACTTTCAATAGAGTTTGGCATTAGCATATTGCTAAGCTAATGCACAATATAAGCAACTGTTTGGCAAAGGTAGACTGGACTATTTTAAATTACTTATTTTTTATTCAATATTTTGATATTTAAAATAATGCATTATTTTATTTAACTATAATATTGTGAAATATTACAATTTAATGAATGCATTTAAAAGCATAATTTATTTATGTGATGCAAAGCTGAATATGCAGGCAGTCGTCAGTGTCACATGATCCTTCAGAAAAAAAGTATCACCATTTCCATTTCCATAAAAATGTTAAGCAGCACAACTGTTTATAACATTGATAATAAGTATTTCTTGAGCAGCAAATCATTATATTAGAATTATTTACTAATTAAATTAGTATTTCTGAAGGATCACGTGACTGAAGACTGGAGTAATGATGCTGAAAATTCAGCTTTGCATCACAGGAATAAATTACATTTTAAAATACAGTTGTGTTCAGAATTAATGGCACCCCTTAGCCTGGGTTTCCCCATACTGCCTTTGCGCAGCGTGATTTTATTCACGCTGCTAGGCAGTCTTAGCCTGACTTCGTCATACTCATATTCTAGTCAGAATGTGAGTCTGATACTGCTCCATAGGGCTTTGATTATGAGGCGTGTCTTAACCGAACCAGGAAGAAAACAACTCTGCACTCCATTGGATAGACCTACAACCAATCAGAGCAACGCAGTAAATCAGCTGCATAGTTGCATAGCATAGTTGTCAACAGAACTCAACTGCACGCACGCTGCCTGGAAGTAGTAAAATAATGAGTGTTGCCTCTTTTACTTGGTCCTCCATGAGTGCGACCAAAGGAAAAACCACAACTACCACAGGGTTTTCATTGCATCCCGTCTTCTTAGCGACCATCGGAGCCAGCTGATAAAATAAACTTTTGCCGAATCCCGTAGGAAGGACGGCGAACACATCTTTCCGATCGACAAATGCCTTGATTGCAGTTCTCTGTTCGTCTTTTAAAATGAATGCGCTGTCCATTTCTTTTACAACAGATGCGATAGCAGAATCTATACATCTCAATTTTCCAGCTGCAGTCATCTTTGAGGGAAACCAGTTCAACCCAAGCGCTCTTTGATAACGTGATGATTACGTAACTGCAGATCATCTGTCCATCATCGTATAAAGCCCGCCCGGGCAATTTGATTGGCCCAACGATTTCTGAACCGATCATAATTACTCCTCAATGGATCGAGTCCAGACCGAACTTCCCGACCAAAAAATGTTGTGGGCGGGGTTCGGGCTGGATACCATAGACCAAATTTTCGCCTCAGCTAGGGAACCAATCACAGAATGGGGAGGGAGCAGCAAGACGATGACGACGTCTATGTGACACACCGAAGCAGTTTGTTTATACCTATGGATCAAACATGGCAGCAGACGCGAAGTTACCTTTCGATGCAGCCTTAGATATTGTTCTAAGTAGTTTAGAACGCAAATAAATTTCTGACCCATCGTCTTCTTCCTCGTCTAATTTCTTTCGCTCTACATACGTCATCTGGTATAATTGGAACGATTGGCTATGAGCTACGTACAGGCGCATTTGATAGACATTCGTAGCACCCAATAAACGGCTCTGGGCATTCGTAAACCACGCCTCAAATACGAGAAAATGAACATGTGGTTCCCAGACCACGTCTCAATGTCAATGAAAAAATCTAACCTTGCATTGAAGTCAAAGAATTGAAAGTGCGGAGGAAATCACATTATGAAATAAATGTCTTTCTCCACAACACTTTGGCCACAAATATTGGCACCCTTTTATTAAATACTTTTTACAGAACACCTGACAACAGATCAGAGACCATTCCTCCATACAGAATATCTCCAGATCCTTCAGATTCCCAGATCCATGTTCTTCTTCTCTTCAGTTGAACACACTCATTTTCAGGTCAGGGAACTGTGACAGCCATGGCAGAAGCTTCATTTTGTGCTAAGTGACCCATTTTTGTGTTGATTTGGATGTTTGTTTTTGATTGTTGTTCTGATGGAAGATCCAACCACGGCCCATTATAAGATTTCTAGCAGAGGCAGTCAGATTTAGATTTTTTATCTGTTGGTATTTGCTAGAATCCATAATATCATGTATCTGAACAAGATGTCCAGGACCTCCAGCAAAAAAAATAGGTCCACAACATATAAGATCCAGCAGTATATTTAATCATAGGCATGGGGTACTTTTTATCCCTGTTTGCACCAAACACCTCTGGTGGGTTTGCTGCCAAAAAGCTCTTTTTTTTGTTTCATCTGACGACAGAATCCGGTCCCTTTTGAAGTTCCAGTCGTGTATGAGAACTGGATATGCAAGAGTTTATTTTTGGAGGAGCGCGGAGGATTTTTCTTGAAACCCTCCCAAACAACTTGTGGTGATGTAGGGGTTGTTTGATATAGGCTTTCTGACCCCCAAGACTCAAGTAATCTCTGCAATTCTCGATCTGTGATATTTGGAGAGTCTTTGGCCACTCAAACTTTTCTCCGCACCGTGCATTAAGACAATATAGACACACGTCCTCTTCCTGGCAGATCCGTAACATCTTTAGTTGATTGGAACTTCTTAATTAATGCCCTGATGGTCAAAATGGGGATTTTCAATTCTTTCGCTATTTTCGTACAGCCACTTTCTATTTTGTGATGCGCAACAATCTTGTGATGCACATCAGAACTATATTCTTTGGTTTTACTCATTGTGATGATGGATGATTAAGGGAATTTGGCCTTTGTGTTTCCTCCTTTTTAAACTCCTGTGAAACAAGAAGTCATAGCTAGACAATTTCATGTTCCTAGTCACCCTGGTGTGCTAAAAAAAGGGGTAAATATTAATGGGAATATACTTCAGAGATATTTTACAAAAATTCTAGAGGTGCCAATAATTGTGGCCAACGTGTTTGGGAGAAAAACATTTATTTCATAATGTGATTTCCCCCATGTGATTTAATTCTGACACAACTGCATATTCAATGTACACTCACCTAAAGGATTATTAGGAACACCTGTTCAATTTCTCAGTAATGCAATTTTCTAATCAACCAATCACATGGCAGTTGCTTCAATGCATTTAGGAGTGTGGTCCTGTTCAAGACAATCTCCTGAACTCCAAACTGAATGTCAGAATGGGAAAGAAAGGTGATTTAAGCTATTTTGAGCGTGGCATGGTTGTTGGTGCCAGACGGGCCGGTCTGAGTATTTCACAATCTGCTCAGTTACTGGGATTTTCACGCACAACCATTTCTAGGGTTTACAATGGTGTGAAAAGGGAAAAACATCCAGTATGCGGCAGTCCTGGGGGTGAAAATGCCTTGTTGATGCTAGAGGTCAGAGGAGAATGGGCCGACTGATTCAAGCTGATAGAAGAGCAACTTTGACTGAAATAACCACTCGTTACAACCGAGGTATGCAGCAAAGCATTTGTGAAGCCACAACACGCACAACCTTGAGGCGGATGGGCTACAACAGCAGAAGACCCCACCGGGTACCACTCATCTCCACTACAAATAGGAAAAAGAGGCTACAATTTGCAAGAGCTCACCAAAATTGGACAGTTGAAGACTGGAAAAATGTTGCCTGGTCTGATGAGTCTCGATTTCTGTTGAGACATTCAGATGGTAGAGTCAGAATTTGGCGTAAACAGAATGAGAACATGGATCCATCATGCCTTGTTACCACTGTGCAGGCTGGTGGTGGTGGTGTAATGGTGTGGGGGATATTTTCTTGGCACACTTTAGGCCCCTTAGTGCCAATTGGGCATCGTTTAAATGTCACGGCCTACCTGAGCATTGTTTCTGACCATGTCCATCCCTTTATGGCCACCATGTACCCATCCTCTGATGGCTACTTCCAGCAGGATAATGCACCATGTCACAAAGCTCGGATAATTTCAAATTGGTTTCTTGAACATGACAATGAGTTCACTGTACTAAAATGGCCCCCACAGTCACCAGATCTCAACCCAATAGAGCATCTTTGGGATGTGGTGGAACGGGAGCTTCGTGCCCTGGATGTGCATCCCACAAATCTCCATCAACTGCAAGATGCTATCCTATCAATATGGGCCAACATTTCTAAAGAATGCTTTCAGCACCTTGTTGAATCAATGCCACGTAGAATTAAGGCAGTTCTGAAGGCGAAAGGGGGTCAAACACAGTATTAGTATGGTGTTCCTAATAATCCTTTAGGTGAGTGTATATATACAGTATATATATATATGTATATATATATATAAAGAATTTAAATATTTCATACGGAGCCCCTAAAGGAGATATGGTGATGGGAAAGATATGAGATGGGAGGAAAAAATATAAATGTATAAATATAAAATATATTTCGATGCTTTTGCGTTCTCTCGCAAAACCTTTGTATTCTTTTCGAGACAAAGCTGTCACTTATCTCTCTGCAATGTTTTTTTTTTTGCATTGTTTCAGACATCATTCATGTCTATAATTCAAAAGACACATTTTATTTCGAAGTTTTAACTACCGATTATTAATCTTTGTGACACTGATAGGAGTCGTTTCACACCCTCTTAAGTGAGCCATCAAACTTGCAGTCAAGGGGAACCAAGCAAAGCTTCATCACTTCATTATCCTCTCATTTCATCAGACTCTGATGAATATTTTTTAAATTGCTATAAGCCGTGTTCATCGTGAAGCCTAAATGCCATAGGGTTGAAACAATCTCTTGTTTTTCCCTTCTGACTTTCCTGAGGAAGTGGAAAGAGGTCTTCAGATAGTAGACAAGCAGAAAGCCATGAGCTGATGAGTGGAAATCCCTCTGCTTTCTAATTAATGGAGGTACACAGGGCCAGAGGATGAGGCGGATCAGGGAAATGACATCAGGAGGGAGATAGCATCACTCATTTCTCCGGTCCATTGTCGCCCCACGGGATCGGCTGAAATGAACCGCTCAAGCATTCGCCGATACATTTGAATGGTGGAGAAAAATTCATTGTCCAGTGGAGAGTTTTCGATAAGGATCTCATCCACTCTCTCTTTTCTATTCTGCTTCCACTTCTCCTCTTTGTCAGAGAGCGTCCCGATCAAAAAACGGAATCGAGGCATCGGCAACAGGTGCGGTACATCCCTCAAAGCTGCAAGAATCTTGCAAATGAACTGAGGAGATTTGGTCTCGCCTAACCCTGGTTTCTTTCATCCGTCGGTCTGTGTCAAAAGGGGCAGACGTGAGGTGTTTCAGGAAGGTGGAAGATCATTTAGGAGCATCTTAGCAGGAAAGAGAATTCAATGCGGTCAAAAAACTGAGATTTGCTGCTGGTGACTTAAGTGTGTGTGTAGCCATACAGCTCTAAGAGCGAACAGCGGTTAGATGAAGGCAGATGAAAATTAGTTCAAATGTAGTTTGAATGCCCAGGGCTCCGTTTTCCAAAAGCATTGTAAGCATTGCCACCATTGCGTCTCTACGATCAACTTAGCGCACAGTGCTTTTGGGAAACACAGCCCAGTACAGTAGAAAATGGTAAAAAAATATAGTGAAAGGGCTTGGTTTGCATGAGAGTGTGCTATATTCCTAGTGTTCTGAGGTCATACTACAGTTTTGAGTGAGGAACAACCCAAAAATATAATACATTTTTCGTTTATTTAAATGATAACATTTGATACTGACACAAATAAAATGGTTATAGTGTGTGACTGATGGTAACCATGATTTCTTTTGTGTTCCACAGAAAAATAACACCGTGGAAGGGTGAGTAAAAACTGACAGATTTGTCACTTTCTGGGAAACTATTCCTTTAAATGCATTTTCGTTTCGCTTTACAGTATGTCTCCTTTGTTCATTCTCTCATAGTGTTGCACTCACCGTTTTCGGAGAAGAAAGACGAGGAGAAACCACAAAAAAATCAGTTCTCGCATGTATCGCAAAATGCCAGGTTTGAATGTGTGAACGTGGAGTTTTAACCACTGGGTCAAAGTAAGTCACTAAGCATTGTGGGAATGTTTTTTCCCACAATTTCATTTGGTTGATTGGCTAAAACGTAAAAGTTTGGAAGAGTGACGAATAAGACTGTTGAAATGTATTTGCAAGAAGGGAGTCCCTTTTAAAAGCTTCTGGTGTTTACGGTGTGTTGAAGAACAGTGTTGAAACTTCCATGATCCCTGCATTTGTTGTTGTAATAGTCATTCCGGCTCAAATAAAACAACAAATAGAGGTATCTTCAACAGAACGAAAGAAACAGCAGAAATCAGGGTCTGTTTTGGATTAGGCTTTGCCACCTTATTCCTGTTCCTCGCAACACCAAACGGTTTTAGGAACAAAGAGCTTTGCCAACGTTACTGCAAAATCCCAGTTTTCTAAACGCAAAAGTGGAAATGACCCATCATTCGGTATTATTCGCCATATCGCTGTAGCGAAAACACCGCCAAAGGTCCGCGAGCCAGAATCACATACATGCTCTGTTGGGATTTGCGCAGCCCTATCCATTGACGTTCCCTTCAAAGTTCCCAGTGATAAGTGAGAACTGAACTCAGCAGTGCATATATTCCCTCCCTGCTTGCCTGCCGTAAATAAGCGGGCGTCTCTGAGCTCCGCTAGCTTTGTCTTTCCTGGCTTTTAAATGATAATTGAAGTTTTCCTGGCTAAGTAGTTCCGTCCGTCCCTAGAGACCTCCGTCCCTGTGTAAGACGTTTATTTATTTATTTATTTTATTTTTACCCCCACCTCAACCCTTATACCCCGTTCTGATATTTAACACATAACCACTCATAGTCTGCCTATGAGATATGAATATAATTGTATGTTAGTTTTTAATTACAGGAAGAATCTAACTTGTAAGACGATGAGCTGGAAGGTGCCACCGCATTGTTATATTTTTTCATCCTGGTTTTTCTGATTATGTGAGCTCGGCTCCTTTGCTAAGCGTTGATAAGCAGAATTTCCATGTTCCCTGCATAATTAATCCATCTCTGCCTGCCTTCCATGCCAACTCCTCCGTTATCGCCCGCACATGCCTGAATTGCAAAAGAATTCTCTCTTCAATTGGAACTTATTGATATTCCAAAAAACTGGAAATCCTTAAATTTAAAGCCACAGATTGTTAAATGGATTAATTTCGCGGCAATCTCGGGCATCTAACGCGGGAAGACAGGCAAAGCGAATCCAAAGTGTCTCCCGTTTGTGGACTTTTAGTCCCAAATGATAGGGTTTATTGGCATCTTTCCCCCCACCCCCGCTTCTCCTCCATAGTCAAAAATTACCATTCATTTGCATCGTATAAAACACTTTTTATATGGTCTGAAATTCAGAGGAATGTCTTTCAATGCCTGTCGTTTGGCCGCCCGATAACAACTCCGGCCTGGCACATCTGGAGCCTTTTGATACTGTGTGAAAGGGGCGCCTGAATATTTAATATTTTTATCTGTTTTTCATCGAAGGTTTCACCATTAAGGATGGCGGCGCTATTTGCATGGAGGCTGGCAGATGTAGATTCACTTTTCTGAGCCGTCTACACCCAACCTCTCTGTGAAAATACAGATGAGTGTTGTTTTTTTCTGCTTCTCTTTCCTGTTGTGTTGCACTGCTGCTTCTGCGAGCAAAACCATCACGCCACAAAAAAACCGAGAGATAAATAAGATCCAAATGCAAACGTTCTAGTCCAGATGTTTTAAATGAAACGCCATGGATCGGACAATTATATTAGGCGCATTAGAATAAGGGCCTCTGATTAACTGGCAGCTCTGCTCAGAAATGTGATATTATGCTGTTATTGTTACATCTGTCATGGGCGCAAGTGCTCCCTGCAAGCATGTAATTAACCGCAACTGTTGTGGACTGTGCCCGGCCATTTGTAATCTAATAATTATAGATGAATCAACTCGATATTCTGTGTATTTTCCTCCCTTGGCAGCCTTTAATGAAGGTATTGCAGAAATTGCGTGCAGCTGTATTTCAATGCAATTATTCTGTCAGAGCGTTCATATGCCGTTTGTGACTGATACCCACTGAATGTTATCCTTGCAAACCTAAACGGAAGGGAAGACTGCAAATAAATCCCTGAGGGAGGATATTTTGCTCAATACTGGACATAATAGGATTTGGATAAAAATAAAGAGGTTGATCATTTGTTTCGTGGTTGTAATATATACTAGATGCACAATAACACTGATTTGGCCTGCAGTATACAAATGCTCTAAAAGATCTGCTGGTAAAAATAAAAGGATGAATCTCTCTTTTGGTCAGGATGCAAAATAATATTTTGGGGTTTTGCATTTAGGATTGACTTCTTTAAACAAGGGGAACTTCCTCGCCTCTTTCTTGAAAATGTAGTCATGCAGTTTATTAAACTTGATAAGTGGTGATTGATTCTGATTAGAAATGTATTTAAACATGCAGAGCAATTGTTGTTGTCCTCAAAAACGGTCAGTTACGTAACTGTAGAAAATCTGCTCCTCTCTTAATGCGTCTGGTGGCTTTGCATGTTGTTTCACAAGCTGTTAAATGTTTAAGTGTTGCTATATTTCAAAGCTCTTGCTGTCATTTCTTTCAGACTGCACTGGAAAAATAATGTTTTGTCAGGTAACCTAAAATAATCTGCTTCAAACTTCTAAAATAACCAGAAATGTTATTTAATATCAACCTGACAGCAGCAAAAGTCATTTTCATGGGTCAGAGGTGGTATAAGCTCATTAAGGAAACAATAACGTCTTTTTAATTTGTATTGTATGTGTGTGTGTGTGTGTGTGTGTGTTAGAAGAGGTTGTTAGATTGAAACGAATCCACTTTTCATTTTTACTGCTTAGAAGAAAATAAATGATGATGGTCTACAGATCAGCATTGTCTCTCTATTTATTTAAGGAATAATGTTAAAATTGCTTATTTTCTATTTTATTTTAATAGAATTTATTTTACAGTTATGACAGTAACTATGTGAATATGTTTGATGTGAATTTCTAGTGGTTCTTGAAATTAGGGGTAAATATGAACTAAAGTGGAATTGTTTTTATTATGATTCAATATAATTCATACCTTTTATGATTTTTGTTATGATAATAACTATTATTATTAAAATGTATATTAATAGATTATCTTATAAACTTTGATAATCTACTAATGTATCTGTTAAATGCAAATGCAACAGATATTCACAGATGCATAAATTATTTAAAAGACTGTAAAAAAATGATAAAATCAATAAAAACATTCTTGAAGAATCAGTAAAATATGAATCAATTTTACAAAGTGATTTTGTTCAGGGTAAATCTGTCAGTGGCGTATAATCTGTGTTTTTACTGATATTATAAATAATACCAATATTTTTGGGGGAAAGAGGTTAAATAAAAAAGAGGGAAATTGAAAATAGAACACTGTTTACATCTTTGATTTGCATATCTGACACAAACAAACAAACCCCTTCTCCCAGAATAAGTATTTCATTACAAAGGCAATTTTTTGAAACTAATTTATTATAATTATTCTAACAATTTCCTCGTTGCAGAATGTCAAATAATTTCCATCTCTGTGTTTTACTTGTGTTCAGCTCCAAAACACAAACAGAAGAAGAGCTTCAAAATGGAGGGATGGAAATCAGCAGTGAAAGAGAGGAAAGGACGAGTGCAAAGAAAACAAAGAAACGGAAGAACAACACAGAGAAGAAGGGAAGAAAAAAGCAGCCGGGGAGAAGAAGGTGTGTAGCAGCAGAAGTGTGTGAGTGTGTTGCTGGGCAGAGGGTTGGCAGGAGGGGTGGAGAAGCGGGCACGCTCACAGACATCTGTTGGCACGCTGCGGATGCTGGAGGGGGGCACGGTGCCATGACCAGCGGGAACATGGCACACTGATAATGCTGTAGCTATACTGAGATACACACTGCATCTCTATAGAACGCCACACACACAAGCACTAATGATCAAATAATCTCACACTATCGACAAGGGCGACGCGGGACACACATGTTGAGGATCAAAATATTATAATTGGCAGCTTTCAGGTTTTAGTTTAGGCAAAAGAATCAACGATCCTGCTCAATAAAAAGTGAATTTACACACACTCGTAAAAAGAAAGGTTCTCTATTCTTTACATTCTTAAAAATAAAGATTCCAAAAGGGGGTTTTCACATCAGCGACGCCATAGAAGAAACATTTTTCGTTCTCAAACGAACCTTTGAATGAACAGTTGTTAAAAGAACCATTTTTATCTTAATGTGAAGAATATTTTAAGAACCTTTTTTTCAGTTACAGTGAAAAAAGGTTCTTTAGAAAATTTTAATATTCCTCTATGGCATCACTGCGAAACCCCCCTTTGTGGAACCTTTTTTTAAGAGTGTATCCTTACAAATAACTTTCAGTGTGCAATAATATAGTTGCTGGTTTAGTTATTAATATTATTATTAATATATTTTACTTCAAATAGATTAATTGCATATACAATTTAAGTGTGTATATATAATATTCATATTTTAATATATAGTATATATATATTGAATATTATAATTTATATCGCTTTGGATAAAAGCATCTGCTTAATACATAAACGTAAATATAAATAAAACCAGTCAATTTCGATGTTACCACACCATGCACTTTTTTTTAGGTTACCTGACTACACAGTTTTTACACTGAGTCATTTTTCAGCAATATTATTCTCTGTATTTTCTGGTCTTTATTAATTTTATCATTATCAACACTAGACCTTCCATCTCTTTTCAAGCAGATGGACATGAATGCATGGCCTTGATGCTCGTCCACTCCTCCAGCTGTCTAACAGCGCCCACACACACACACACACACACACACACACACTCGTCACCTCCTCTGGATAGCAGCCAGTCCCATAATGCCAGTTGGTGTGGCATCATAGAGCCTTGCGTCTTCAAGAGCCACCGCCGATGCTGATGCTGAAGTTCAGACGGCAGTAAATCATATTTAAATGTGCTGGAGGCCGACGCGGATATAGCTGTGCACACACACACCTCGTTTACAATGATTTCGCAATGTGAAAAGTGAAAATGTGCCGTTTTTTCCTTTAAAGAGCTGTTTCTTTTTGCCCTGATCCATTATTGCATTAGTGTAACCTGTGTAGTCAGATTGATAAAGTAATGCTTTTGACTTGATTTAGATGTTACCAGATTTTATAGGCTCCCAGGCAAAGCATTTTTTTTTTAAAGTGGACAAATATTGGCTTGATCTTCACCACTGAAATACATGTTTTGCTGCAAGTCAATGACTGTGCATTTCTTATCATTACAGCACAATCCCATATGCCTTCTAAATCCCTTCATTTAATGTTACCATTAAACTCCTCACTGTATGTGTGTTAAAGTAGCAGCGGCATGATCTCCATGCCACTGATTTCCCCTGCGATGAGAACAGCATCATGTTAATTATTTCAACCATCTGCTGCAGCCCGTGATGGAGGCGCCCTCCACCTCACACAGATTTGTACCTGTCAGTCAAATTGCACGACCAACACAAGGCGCGGCGGCGGTGAGAATAAGATCCAACGCATGCAAAGGTCCCGAGGGATCGAGCTGTGGTGTGAAATTAATCTGGAGTTCACAATTTTAGCTGGCCTCTCTGAATTTACAATCAAAGAATCCCCAACATCTGCCTATTTATGGAGTGTTTTGGCATGAGAAATGTCAAATGCTGAACTTAAGGGATTTCTTCTGCTCGTTTTGATTAAAAAAGAGAAGTCTGATCAACAGATATGGGTTTTTAATGGTCCATGCTGAGCATTTCTGTTACTTAACATCACAGAATTCTTTAAATTCATTGTTAACTAACCAATGTTTATGCTGTTGCCCCCTCCCCCTCCCCTTCCCCCTCCCACTCCCACTTCCCCTCCCCCTCCCCCTCCCCCTCCCACTCCCGCTCCCACTCCCACTCCCACTCCCACTCCCACTCCCACTCACACTCACACTCCAAATGATATCACTTCCTGGATAATGATGTCATTAAGCAACTTTTTTTCTTCTTTTTTTTTCTTTCTTTTTTTTACTCAGCATGGAAAAGATACAGGAAAAAACTACTAATTCATTATCAATTCAGACAATATTCACAAGAAAAAAAATATTTTGAAACATTTTGCTTAGATTAGTGGTTCAGAGAACAACGGGGGCGTTGGAAGCAAGATTTTTGAAAGGGGGCGTTCAGGTGTTAATGGGGGGCGTTCACGAGTTTAAATAACGCACATTTTTGTTAATTTACTTTTATTCATTTTAAGCATTTAGTAATTTATTTGTAATAAACACTTTAAGTGGGCTATTTAAAAAAAGTGTTAGGACTATTTATATGTTAAATTATATTTTTTAAAACATATGCGGAGAGTGTGACTTGATATTGTGTGCGCGCGTCTACGGTGCGCGTAGAAAGAGTTCGCCCAGTAGCCGCTCAAAAACAAAACAAAACAAAAACAGAATTTGTCCGCTGCCGCTCTACTCCTAACCGCAAGTCCACCGTCAGTGTTGTATAAGGTAGGTAGGCACTAGGCAGGTTTTTTGTGTTAATTTCTATTGGATTGCGATTGAAAGCAGTATCATAATGTCAAAAATATTATGTGCAGTCAAGTTCGGGTGTGTGTCTGCTGTTTAAATGAGTGTTCTTCACGATATGCTTCACGCTTGTTGTGATTCGCGGAGTTTTAACGAGTTGTATAGACTTGATATTATTTCTTATTCAAAAGTGGTGCGACATGTAAACTATGGTTTATTTTGGTATACTATCGTTTCTTTTGCAATGACTCTATTATATTTGCAGTCATAGACCAGCGGTCAAGCACTGACTAGAATCCAGCGCTGACTAGAATCAGCATTCATTCATGTGCTCATAAATGTGTTTCGCGCCGACATAAATCCGGTAACGTTAACGTTAGTGTCTAGAATCCAGCGCTGAATCACGCAGCGGAGGAATGGAAAGTTGACAAGCCATTAAAAAGTAATTACTTAAGAAACACTTCTATATTTTCTAATATTTTCAATAAATCATGAATCCCATTCACTTTATATTATGTTTATAAGGTAAAACTTTTACATTTTTAGGGATTAACTAATGCCAATGCCTTATGCCACAATGTTTTCTTTGTTAATCTTTGGCATTATTGTTAACTCGCAAGGCAGTAAGAAAAAAAATGACAATTTGATGGATAATTTAAATATATTCTGTAATCACATTTTGGTATTAATTCCGCCGTCACATCTGAGCGCGAAACGCTGCTTGGATAGTTTCAAGATGGTTAAAAATAATTAATAATACAATAATAATTTAATTGTTCATATGTGTTAATTCTTTAATTGTTAATTGTTCATATGTGTTAAAACATTTTTTTACTGATTATAAACACAAATTAATCATGGCAACCCAAATTAATTGTTATTGTAATAATTAAACCATCGATGAAAATAAGCTGATACTAAGGTAGCCTAACGTTATTTTAGGCCTAAAATTCTAACATATTTTTTCATGAAAAATCATGATTGTATTTTTTTTTTTTCGAAAGTAAGGTTAATGTAAGCAGCTTCTTGCAATACTAAGTGCAAATATATAAATAAAAATAAATAAATGAAATAAAACCTAAGTGCAAACATTGCCGCTTTAATGACCGTCCTTTATTTTTCAGGGCATTTGTTTTACAATATATGGCTATTACTGTCATGGGATTAATATTATAACTATTATTATGTAGTAGTGTAATGTAGACAGACACAACTAAAAGAGGTTCGAATTTTTCTTTGTTTTTATTTGCACACTGAATATGGGTTGGAGCTTTTAGTTTTAAACTCTCAAAGTGCATCAGATTGATGAATTTAACATTAAAATGCACAAAATCTGCTTAGGGGGGGTGAGGGCCCGAACCCCCTTAGAAGCCCCGTGGTACACCCACGACAATTTTACCAAAAATCCTGAGAAACACTAGTATATTGAATAGGAATATTTTTAAATAAATTGTCTGCTTTTCCATGCTAGATGTAGATGTCAAGGCAAAAAAAAAATTTTTTGTTGTGATATTGTGATAAAAGACTGTATATGATTTCCATGAAATTACTTATAGTATTTTACCCAACACAATAAAAAACATTACGGGAATATGAAATTGTTTTCTAAATTTAAATGAGCATATATTATTTTCTCAAAATTCAGTTAAAAATGAAAACAGAACATTTTCATTACTCATCAACAGGGTCAGTAGTTTTTTGACATTAGTCAAAACTGACATTAGATTGAGCGGCCACTGTAAATCAGCCAATCGAGTTGAATGATAATCTCAAAATAACCAAACATCATCTCATTAAACAGCCTTGAAGGTTTATTGGTTTGAGTAATGCAGTGTTGCCAAATTCAACTATATTTCATTACATGTAGGCCTATGCACTATGCAGCAGTGGATGTCTCTTTGTGGTTTGAATTTGGGATAAACAACACCGTAGCCATCATTATTATACAGTATACAATGTTTTACAGCCATATTTATTATCTGACCTGGTGTGTCTGGATTAATTTAATCTTACCCTGAAACAAAATACGAGGCTAAATTAAGAAAAAGCAGTGTTTTCTGATCGCGGTGACTGATATAGTGTCACATTTACACTGACTGCAGTTATATCTCCTACAGCAAAACACTTTGATTTAATTATTGATTGTGGCCTTTACTTCTTTGCATATGTGTGTTCATTTCTTTTTGTAGAAATGAAACCTGTTTCCAGACGTAATCTAACCTTGAACGATATGAGAAGACAGAAAGGACTGGCTGGCCCTGCACTCGCCCAGGGTCACTTAATTAATTTGGAGGTGCTGGTTAATACAAAGCACACACGCTGCCCCTGACCTGCCACAGGAGCTCAAACAGGGGCAGAGAAGTCATATTCAACCTTATTCATGAGTTACACCAAACAACAGACTGGAACAGCCGTGGCCTTCAAAATGAAATGTTAGTGAACACCACACAAACACACAATAGAAATGAACGTATATGCAACATATTACTCTGTATTACAGGGGTGCAGAGTTCAGGCAGCTGAACGAATTAAGAATATAATGTGTTTTTTAACATGGTAATTAAAAGCTTTTTACAGAAATGTCAGAATGACTGTGTAGGTCCAGACTGTAAACTTTAAGTTTGATAAAGTATAACCTCCTTCACAAACTGTCCGTCGTCTAGTGATTTAGAATTCCATGAGTTTAGAAAAGATGAGATGAGAATATCGATCGATCGAGATTCAGAAATGTTGTTTGCATTTAAAACCAGCTTAAAATTCTCTTCACCTAAAAAAAAAAACATATAAAATGAAGGGAGAAATACAATGTGTGCTAAATGACTCATTTTCAAAACACGAATCTGCACTTGCAACTCGTTTTTCTTCTACTTTTTATGTTTGAATCTGTATTCTGTGAGAAGTTACATGGTATTAAATTTTGATAAAATATTAACCATTTGGAATAATATGCACATGTGACAGATATAAATATGATTCATATAATGAATAATATGAATAATATTAAAATAATTCATTAAGATAATCACTTATGAATAATATTAACACAGTTATTCGGACAAGAATCAACATTCTCTTTTCTTTTCAGAGATGGCGAGAACTAAATGTTGTGAAAGTGATGCAGAGATGGCGTTATTATTCAACAGGTGAGTAAGGTATTTTATTGAACAAATTAATTGCCATATGTAGCTCTCTAACAGAGTTGATTGTAAAGCATTATCTATTGTAAAGGGTCATTTCTTTATGGTTATTGTAGCGCTGTGCGGGAATTTATTTTAAAGGAAGTAGCGTGTCTATATTAAAGATACAGTAACATCTTCAGCTGGTCAGCTTGAGATCCTTTCCATCTAAACTGGTTACATATGCCTATATTAAGCCTAATTGTGAATGTTAGGATAACCAAATTCATCCAGGCAGTCACGCAGAGCCGAAATACAACCAAAACCATGTTCTTCCAAAATGCAAGCAGTTTTTTTTACTGCAAGAGGGCCAAAAGTAACATAGTGTACCTTTAATTTCATGTGTTACTGTTGGCAGGAGCCTCAGTGTGTCATTAATGGCACCACATGCAATTGCAAAAAAGAATGATTGTCTGCCATTGGTTCAGCCGAATGTTTAGTCTCACCCCAAACTCAGACCATTGGTTGAGTGGGAAGTTGACATACCAAACCAGAGCAATGTTTGAATACGTCACAAAAATGACTGCTTTTAATTTGCAGACAGCAGAAATCAAGTTGTAGAAAACACTAATGACCATGAGCTTTAAAACATCACACATAATGAAACGATACAAATTTGATATCGATTTTTCACCACAATTTTATTAACGTCTAGTTCTGAACTAGAACTATAGAACTCAGCTCTGAACAGCTAACGTTATTCTCCTTCATGGCTCAAGCTCACGGCCCGCCAGCACTGGAGCAGAGGATGCTGGGAAGAGCACTCTTCTTGCCAGAGTGTAATGGCTGGTGAAAGCAGAAGCAAACTGCACAGAGGCAGATAAAGGTTTCCTCAAGGTGCAGCTCTGTTGACTAGTTAACCCCTTGAAATTATGCCGTAGTTTCAGACTCCGTTCCAAAGTCCCGGAATTGGGTTACAAGATAATTTCACAGGCGACTTGCTTGTCTTACTTGGCAGTTCAACTGGCTAATTGAAGGTGGTGATTTCCGGGCCCTGAAACTGTTTAGGAAATGATACTTTAAATTTGAGTAAAGAGATTTTCTGTGACGTGGACATTGCAGGATTTTTGAATATATATGAATGTATTTTTTTGGACCAAATGCATGATGAAAGTAGCAAACTGAGTCTTGAGTTAGTTGAAGATAGGTATTGAGGTAAAACGCACTTTTCTCATTTAGCTTTTGTTTTGGCCTCATTTATTTTAAAAAATATATATATTTCTTGACCTGGAAAAGACATTAATAGTGCAATTTCTATTAAATGATTACTAAAAAATCTTATCATTGATCACAAACGACTGGAAAAATCATGGAAAATAATTTGACCTGTTTAACATTTTATAACTTTTGTATTGCTTTATTTTATTTTTATAACTGGTTCTGACACTCTTTTTGAATAAGACAATCATTCTGTAACTAGAGTGATTTGTATTGTGATTTAGAAATAAAACAACTGCATTAAATCAATAACAATTTTAAATTAATTCACAAAATAGTCCTCTAAAACACAAAAATGAGCCATCAAAATTAATTTAGAAGATTCCCCACTAGTTTCATACGGATGGCATGTGTAGGTCAGAGTATTTTATGATGCACAGAAACGCATATGAATCTGAGATAATGTCAAGTTAGTGGCTATGCTTTCCAAATTCATCCAATTAGAGAGAGAGAGAGAGAGAGAGAGAGAGAGAGAGAGAGAGAGAGAGAGAGAGAGAGAGAGAGAGAGAGAACATTTGTAAAGACATTCATAAAAAAGAAAAGCCACTTCATATTTGCCAACAAAACTAATTTCAAGTGAATTTTTTTTTTTAAGTTTATGAAAAACAAATTCTGTCAAGTGTGTCAAAACCTTCGAAGTTCAAGGTAGACACAACAAGTCAGGACGACGTGAACGCGCAGAAAAACACGAGACAGTCAAAACCGCAACACACGAGTCACGACCATAGACAGTATAAGAAAGTTCACGACCAACGTAGAACGTGATCGGTAAAACGGGTTCCCAGCCTTTTTTGTCAGCCGAGCCCATATATAAATGAATTAGTAGGCTATTTAGGCTACTTTAAGAAGGCTTAGTTTGGTTTAAAGTAATGCTAAAACGTGGTGCGTTTCAAATGATGCTCGGTGCAATTTAGAAAGAAATAAGCGATTTAAGCGATAATCAATTTTTCTTTAGGTAGGTGTGGTTCTAACTTCAACCACACCTGTTTCAAACCCCCGCCCTGCAAATAATGGCAGCCAACCCGATTTTAGCAAACCCGGATACGGATGATTGACAGGTAGGCTAACGAACGTTTCTGGCTAAAAACAAAACAACAACAAACGCGCGAGGCACTCCTCACTAGGGTTGTCACAACGACATTTGTAATTCTGATGCACATATCTGTTAGGTAGTAGGAACACTTTATACTCGGTAAATAAATTATTTCATTAATAGCCTAGCCTACTTAAGTTTCTTTTATTCGAGATTTCTATCTATCAACCCATTTAAATAACTTTTTTGAAAATTCAAAAAAGAATGAACACGTTTGGCTTCAGTTTAGTGCTTTTTGGAACAATAATCCGTATGAACAGTGAAGTTTAACAGCCGTACATGTAAGAGATTGTGTGTGTACGGCGCCCGCGGTGGATCAAACTTCATGTTCAAACAAAAGCGCGAAACGCCTTCCCCTCTGCCGTCAGTCCGAGCGGACCGTAGCTCCGCGCGCACACACACACATATACGCTACACGCACGCACTGAGCGAGGGGGACGCGCGTGTGAGAGCAAGAGCCTGTGAATAATCCTCATTCCTTCTGCGACCCGTTCGGTTCTTGGATGATCCATAATAACCTCTAATAACAACAACAACCTATAATAATATTTAATAATCAATAATCATCCGGATCAACATGTCCCGCAGAAAGCAGAGCAACCCCCGGCAAATCAAACGTAAGTTACTCGGTTTGTGATTATTACTGTTATTTGTTTCTAAGCCAGGCGGAGTAAAGTTGGATGAAAGGGAGACAGAGATCGATCAGTTTATTATCACAACTGATAGTAGCAGCAGGTACACATGTCTTTCTTTTAGTCCTTCTTTGAATTATCTTTGTTGTCTCGCTGTTTTTGTATTTAATGAGACTTATTTTTCGCGGGATACAATCAATGTAAGATTTGTATGACTTGTTTGTTATGCTTCCGTTTTGCACATTCTTCGTTAATATTCTTTTATTCTTATTGAGATGTAGAATGTGCTTATTTCATGCTGAAAGTTTCACATGACAATCACAGGAACTGACTAAAGTAGTTGTTTTAGATTTGAAGATGATTCTATCAAAACCGAGAGGGTCTGTTGACAGTCAGTCTATCTTTCAGTGTGTTTTTATTTTATTTGTTGAGGCATGTGGAGATGTTTTTCATAATGATGCAGTTAGTGACTTGCTTATTAAACATCTTATTATGTTTGCATTTTGCATTTATTTAATCTTAATGCATATTCTAATTTTATAGAACCTTTTCAGGCAGAATAAAAAAACAACAGTTTTTAAATGCAATTGTGTTTTTAGAAGTGCATTTATAATAGTAATGCATGTGTTTGTTTATAGAGAAGTTTCATAGAATCTCATGCACTGATTTTTATATGTAATTTTATATGTTCAGCTGATTCTTTAAAAAGGTGTAAAGAGTGTTTTGAGTCAGTTCATCTTTCAGTCTTTTTGTATTTTGGGCATGTGAAGATGTTTTCCACGATTAACAGGTGATGATTTTTTTCAAGGTTTAATTTTTACAATTCTAGTTTTATGGTGGCTTCGAACGCATAATGAATGCTGATAGTTGAGTTCACTGTAGTTCACTGTAGTTTTAAAAAATGTCCAGCTTTTCTTGTAAAGGTCTCAAGGGTCTTTTTAGAATCCGATATCATGAAATAAATATCGCCCAGAATCCCTCATACAGACTGAAATATGTTTTCTATAATGTAAGCAAATTAAATAATTGTATTTTTTTTACTCAATATAGGCTAGTTGTTGTATTCTTCGAATGCATCCTTCCAAAAGTATTTCTGTAGTCTAAAATAAATTTCATATTTAATGAATATGACACATCTCAGCCAGGAATAATCTGCAGAGCTCTACAGAGTTAAATAAATAATGTGTTTCATAAAATATACACCATCAGTAGCTTGAGCATTTCCATTTTTCAGGCCTATTTTTGGACACTGTTATGATGGTACTTGAATATTTTCAGCACTTCGGGAAGTGAAAAGATCAGACAATAAAATTGCAGTTCTGTCTTTTATACAATAATTAAATGAGCTGGCTATTGTGGCATTTGTCTTTTGTGAATGAAAGAGTCGAAAGTGCGATCGCTGGTCTGGGCCCTTAGCAGCCTGTGTGTGTGTGTGTGTGTGTGTGTGTGTGTGTGTGTGTGTGGACCGCAGGGAGGAAGGATGAAGGATCTTCTTTCTCTGTTGTGAAATGTTTTTTTTTTAGAAACAGGTTAAACTGAGCCAAGGGGATGAGAACAAGCGAGATAAACTAGTTGCACAATTCTGAAAGCCATATAATTTTTTTGTCGCTGCTCGATATTTGTGTGTGTGTCATCATGCAGAGTGTGTACTAGTGAAAGAAAATGCTTCTGTTTGAGTGTGTGCGTGCATGAGATGGTGCGTGCTATTTTGAGCTCATGTATTTTAGTATTAAAGTTAAATGTAACTTTAAAAAATATATATTTCTTTGAAAATGTCTCATTTGAATAATCCAGACACTGAAACATTAAGACGTGTTGCAGTGAGAGTGTTTGACTGTACCAGTGTACAGTACAGTAAACACAAATACGATTGAAAGCTTTCCGTCTGTGCAAAGAAATCTTTGCGTATTTTGTTTGATGTGGTACTTTCTGTTATCTCATTCGACAAGCACGACAGCTTTTGAATACCAGAAATGAGCTAGAGTCATTAAACTGTTGACCGAGGCGTTTGCATGCAAATCGATCTGCGGCGATTTCCCCTTTTGATACGTCCAGGAAACTGAGGTCTGAGTTATCTAACAGCTCTCACAGCTCCGTTACTAGAGCATTCATAATATCAGGGTATTGTCTCTGGCTCCGAAAGGTCACGCGAAGCCCATAGTTCCTCTCTCCGGCACTTCAGGAAGAGGAAGAGAGATCCAGTGCACAGAGAGACCGAGTCATTCTAAAGGACAAAAAGGTTGTCGGGCACCGTACGCCACCTCCATACGTTGGACGGTTATCTAAAATTGTGATTTATGCAGTATTTTAATATTTTGCTTATTCTCTCCCCTTGGGTGCTCTCTGAGCAATGATAAAAAGGCCGTGCTGAAAAAGCACCATTAATTTGCACCGATGCCTGTGAGATAGGGCCAGATAATGGGAAAGATAAGGCGGGGAGATATACCATCAGAGCCGCGATTATTACCATTAAAATTCCAACCCAGCAATCTGCAGCCGGCTGATAATTCCCTCTCCGTTTCCACCACTTTGGATGATAAGGCAAAAAATAGTCATCCACCGCTCCTTGATTAGGCTGCCTGGATATCCCGATAATACTGTGATAAATTATGTATTTCCCCTCCTTGTTTTTTTGGCCCTGAAACGTTACATCTGATTCCATTTTTTTATCAATATTTATTTTGCGTTAGTTTTGGTCCCCGCCCCCACCGGCGAAGCGAAGACCCCTCTCGCCCTCTCCTCTTTCAGTTCTTCTCATCGTAATAAGAGTTTGATAGAGAGGTGATGGAGGGTGAGATGTTTTGTATGGGAGCTTATATCGGCGTTATCAGCTCATCTTCACGAGCGGCTGCTCGCCGCTGTTGTTTTTAGCCCTTATCACCTCATGCCAATATGCCAATAAATTGGCCCGATTGTTAACCGGGGCCGAGCCGGGGCCAGCGGAAATTTATGACAGGAAGAGATGAAAATATGGCTGATGTGTTTGGATGGAGCTCGATTAGCTTCGCGGGAGAGTGTGATGTCTCAGTCTGTGTTGAGGAATGCCTGTTGGCGCTGTAATAGGCAGGGCAGATACACAGGTTGGGGAATGGAAAGCATGCCCCGTGGTGTAATTTGTCTGTAAAATAGCCATTCGTGTTGCACATGTGCGGTTGGAGAGCAGGCAGGGTGATGGGTATAGCCTCTCTCCATCTGTTCACGCTCTCTGCTGCATCACTTTGCTTTCGCGAGATGCTACGGTTTCTCTTTCAGCTCTGTTTCCAAAGCCAGGGAGCTGCAGTGTTGTGTACTTCCTACATAGGTATCATAATACATTTGTGCATTTGGCAGACTTGAATTGCATTTAAGGTGTCCTTTTAATCAGTTCATGCATTCCCTGAGAATTGAACCCATGACCTTGGCGATGCTAGCGTCACGGTCGTCACCACCATAGACTTTGAGAGCCAGTATTTGATGTTGTTGACGCTGCTCGTCTGCACTTCATTACACACCGCTCTGAGGGTGGCTAAAAGTTTTAAAAGTTGATATTTTTAGGCTGATTTGCTACAGTGGTCTAACAGCGATTGTCAGTGTTAAGATGATGGACTTGGCCAATCAAATCAAAGAAGGCAGGCTTTACTGCTCACAGACTCTGAACATGAATTTCAGTGTGACACTTCAGTTTTAACGGTTTTGACAATTCTTTTTTGATAGACATGTTAGACGACTAAAACCCAGTGGTGCGAACTATACTCGTCTTTTTTTGTCAAATTTTGTCGCAGTTTTGAATTAAAGGCTACCATTTTTATTTTATGTAATTCATAACAACAAGAAACATTAACAGAGCAGGAATATTTCAGGAATATTAGGGTAACGATACCCTAACCCAAATGTAATTTGCAAAGAGCTCAAATTGAATACTTCATAATATTATACAATAAATGTTAGTTATTTTTGTTTCTTTATTTTCTTTATTCCATTAAATCAATTTAAATCCTATAATTATTTAATACCTTTAAACAAAAAGGAGCATTATCCCTTTTTGTTTTCTCCAATATTTAACCTATAGCAGTGCTACACAAAGCTCTCACAATTGCTTTCAGTAGAGTTTGGCGTTAGCATGGATGTAGTACATATTTAATTAGATTAGACTTTTGGTATTTAATAATCAACATATTGTTTTTCAGTGAGCTTGTCGCAGTGCATTCTAGGATTGCCTTTTCCCTAATGAGAGATCCAAAGGGATGATCACAGTGACAGCAGTTTGTAGCAACCTAAAGTCATTAATTTCAAACAACTGTTGGCGATGTGACTTTATGCAAATGAGCAGCAATGCCTTACAATGCTGTCTAAGTAGGATGTTCACTAGGTTTTGGAGCAAAATTTAATTCTAACCAATTCAACAACATGGTCAGGAACGGACTGTTTCAAACCTCTTTAAACCTTTTTGAGCCGGTTTCTCAGTTTTCAGCTGACAAAGGAGACGTCTGACTGAAATAGCTACAGTATACTTTAAAAGTGTATTCGTGATCCAGTGCCAATCCAAATGATTATTATGCTCGAACTGAAGTATATGGAGGATTTGCCAGCTTTCTGTGTTGGAAAATAATAGTCAGAGATCTCGGGTGGAGGTTTGTTGTTGCTATGTGTCAATTTATGTGTGCAATGGACTGTCAGTATGACTTCATAATGAGTGTGTGATTGTCATCTCGGCTCCGCCCAGCAGATGATGATGTCATACGAGAGCTCCGTCAGGCCTATCAGGTGACACGTCTATCTCTGGATGGGGTTTATCACAGACTCAACTTATAATGGTGCAGTGAGAGTGTTTGCTGACTTGGCTGCCAACATGTCAGTGTGTGTGTGTGCATGGATATGTTTATGTTGGAGATGAAACTGTGTGGTTTGAATTCTGTGGTTTACCAGTCAGTCAGTTTAGTATATTTTGTTCTATTTTTATGCCTTTTTGTTTTATCAAATTATTGAATGTATATGGAGCTTACGTCTTTGTGTCTGCGGTCTGGTCGATGTGCTTCATCATCAGGGAAAATCTGACGCGTGAAGACTGGGTTTGTGTGTGTGTTGTGTTCTATTGAACTGTTGTCCAAACCAGCTCAAGCATTCATTGGTTTTGGAGGAGAATGTCATTGAGGTAATAATACAACTCCTCTGAGATGACTCTCATACTTTAGACTTTTTTTTTTTTTTTGTTAGATTCCACTGATGAAAGTGTGCAGTTTTTGTTTTCCTTATAGATTTGTCTCATGACGAATAGCTGCTGGATGCCAACTTTCTTTTTCGACATCTGTTGGCTGCCAATAACAGCTTGCGTTGTTTTGCCTTGTCTAAGCTGAAGGAGCCATTTGTCTCCTCTCCACAAACTTATAGAAAGCAAATGCTCCAATGTACTGACAATATTTTTCAATCTTCTGCTTTTATCAGTTACTCAAATGCAAATGCTTGGTCGATGTATTGAAATCGCGTGGTTGCGTTCAAAATACTCGCATTCCTGTCTCAATACTTTAGTTCACCCAGTAGGATTAGTTCACCCAAAAATACAAATTCTGCCATTAATTACTCACCCTCATGTCATTCCAAACCCGTAAAACTTTAGTTCATCTTCGGAACACAAGTGAAGAACTTTTTGTAGAAATCTGAGAGCTTTCTGTTCTTCCATTGACAGTTACACAACTACCACTTTGATGCTTCCAAAAAGAGATCGTAAAATCGTAAAAATATGAATTGAGCGGTTTATTTCAAACTTTCTGAAGAGACTTGATTGCTGTATATGATAAACAGATTTAATATAGTCTTTTATTCACATTGATCAGCGAACATAAACAGAAGCTCAACCGAACCTGCTTGACATGCGAGAACAAACCTCATTGGTTCTTGCGAAAGCTCAAACATGCTGCGTAACACGAGACGGATCCTCATTGGTTCTCGCATGTCAAGCAAACTTGATGTGTGAGTTGATGAATGTTACTTTGTGAATAAAACCCTAAATTCAATCAGTTCATCATATAAAGCGATCCAGTCTCTTTAGAAAATTTGGACTAACTAAACCACTCAATTTCTATGGATTAGTTTTATCTCTTTATGAACTTTTGCTAAGCTTAAAAGTTGTAGTTGCATAGCTGGAGGGACAGAAAGCTCTCAGATTTAATCAAAAATATCTTCATTTGTGTTCCGAAGATGGAATATTCATTTTTGGGTGAACTATCCCTTTAAGTGGACAAGTTATGTTCAAATATCTGTGCCATATCTGTGCCATTTAAAATAGAAATGTTACTTCAAAATAATGGCAGGATTGAAAAACAGTAAAGCAAAAGAGTGGGGTTTGTTTTGGTTAAACCCTTGAATATCTTTTTTTATTATTATACACTATGATATTTTGTACATGTGAAATGGATAAAATACCCTTGTTTTGTTAGTTTTTTTTGTCTTGTTTTGTTGACTTTTTTCTTGTTCTCAACTGGACGCTTATGTTGTTTATAAAAAAAAAAATCAGACACAATTACCAGAAAAAAAAGCCTGATGCATTTCTGAACATAGAGCAATCGGAGAAAAAACATGGTTTACCCTAAAGCAAAAACTGGTTGTAAAATGCAACACAACATGGGTTTCGTTATGAATTACAATCTGAATAATTTCCAAATGCAACAATGCATGTAATCGCGAAGCTTTTCGCAGCTTTGCGTTTATGTAAAGTATACATCATAGAGTATGCTTCAGGTCTTATTATTGTCACTGGTTTCATTTGTGAGAGTTCCATTGAGCAAGTGTGTATGTAGAGTGACCATCTGCGTTTCCTGGGAGGAAAATACAGATGTGTGTAAAGAGTTTGCACATCCATCATTAGAGAGGAGGAATGCTGTCTTTTTTGACTCTCTGAACATTCCCCTTTTCCTTTTCTATCTCGCTGTCAGTTTGTCTGTCTGTTTCTCTCGCTGTGTTGGAAAACAGTCTATGATGCATCAGGGTTGGCGGTTTCAAAAGGTGGAGGTCATTTCCTGTCAAAGTTTCCTCTTTATCTTCCTTTTTCCTGAATTCCTCACGAATGATTCCAGAGCTGACAGTTTGCCTTCCTCGGCTGTGATATTTGTACAGAAAAAACGCTTTAAACAATATCTTCATCTTAAGAGAGCAACTCATAAATTTACGATTGTCACTTCAGATTCACATTAGCTTTAATCCCGAATCATTAATTCTCCGAAACCTGTAAGTTGGTAATCATGCAGTATTTTTCCTCACAATTGATGAACTTGATGAAAGGGATAGTTCACCCAAAAATGAAGATTTTGACTCTCCCTTATGTTGTTCAAATCAAAACCTAAAAAAGTTATATAAGTTATATACAAATTATATAAATATATCATGCAAATAAATCTAAATAAATAATTTATTCATGCTATGTTCAAAAGTTTGGGTTAAATATATTTTTTAAAGAAATTTGGACTTTTAATAAACAAGGATGCATTTAATTCTATTTCAAATAAATGCTGTTCTTTTGAACTTTCTATACATAAATAAAATCGCTATAAAAAAGCGCTTCTGGGTTGTATGTCAGAACGTAGGCTCACTATTGGCTAGCATCACACACATAACCAGTGTCGGCCAATAGTGAGCCTACGTTCTGATGTACAACACAGAAGCGCTGCGCTGTTACACTAGGTAAACTCACTCAGAGGCCCACACAGAAGAAAATTAATAGTCGAACAAAGTTATTTTTTTTTATTTTTTGCCCACAAAAAGTATTCTCGTCGCTTGATAAACTTAAGGTTGAGCCACTGTAGTCACTTGGACTATTTTAACAATGTTTTTACTAACTTTTGGGCCGGCAAGTTTCAATTACAATAGAAGCCTATGGAGGAGTGAGACGGCTCTCAGATTTAATCAAAAATATCGTAATTTGTGTTCTGAAGATGAACGAAAGTCTTACTGGGTTGGAACAACATGAGGGTGAGTAATACTGACAGAATTACAATTACAATTACTGGGTAATAACTAGGTACTAACCCTGAACCTACCCCTAACCCATGTACTTACCTTATATTAGCCAGTACTTTCTAGGTAAGGACACTGTAAGTACACGTAAGTACTGTACTGTAAAAGGAAGCGTTACTGACTATATTTATGAGTAATATTAATTGTTTTTATTTATGAGTAATATCAACTTTTTTATTTCCTCAAAACTTTTGTAAAATATTCCATACAACCACCGGTATACATGACATTGGCCTTTATTGTCGATGAGTACAGCAATACAGCATATTTTATACTGTTTTAACGTCATGTATACAATATTGCCTACATTTAAACTCATGTAACAAACAGTTTAGAAGTAAAAATTAAACATTTAAACATTCAAGTTGTATAATCAACCGGTCTGTTATCCCATTTCCACGTATCAGCACTGGTTCTCGTGCCGGAGATGGACTCGGGTGAACTTCTAACTTTAGACCGCCGTCCTGCATTTCACTCATAACCGAAAGATGCTGCGACGCGACTGACTCCATAATCTGCCAATAAACAAACATTGCACAGTTCTGAGGACATTTTATCATTCAAATGTATTATATTCATTATCTTTTTGAATAAAGTAGTGTGTTTTATGCAAGGCGTTTCAATCACGCGAAAAGACTGGCGTGACACATTTTATGTATGTTGTTTTGCATTAAATAAAATTATTTAAAGCACAGTAATGATTTTATAGATACAATGAAACATACACACACCTGAATTTCACAGAGGAAATGCATCAATTCTCACTCAACCGCTGAGTCGTCATCACGTCAGAGGGTGGGGGAGGGGTGCATTGTTTTAATTGAGTAAACTTACTCAATTTTTTAAGAGTGTGTTAAATATATTATTAATATTGATTTGAATTAAGTCGTATTTGTGGTTCTTGAAACAGATCAGTTTAATTCTCCATTCTCAAATATTTTGATAGAAATTTCACAAATATATTAAGTGTATTTTAAATAAATAATTGGTTAGTCAAATACTAAATGCTTTTAGTGAAAAAAAAACTTATTTACAACAGTACATTTTAGACAACATTAACTGTTGGATTTTTAGTCAATTATTTTGGTATGTTCAACTCAAAACCATCAAGTAAGTGATATTCAGAGATTTTATTAAGTTAATAAAGTTCATTATTACTGTGATATTTACTAAGCCACTGAATAATTTTTTAGAGTGTACTTGTTTGAGCTATTTCAACTACTTCAATGGTATTTATTTTCTGCTTGGCATGAGGGTGAGTAAATGATTTTAGGCTGAACTGTCCCTTTAAGTCAACTTTTTCCTTTCACTCTGTCTTGAAGGACCTAACAAGATCAAATCGCAGAAATCGTACTTGACTAATCTGTGTCGTCTGTTGTTTAGTTTATTTAGCTGTGATATCAGTGATCAGTCTATTGAGCTCCAGGTAACAATTGACTTTCAGCCTCAGAGTTAATAGCCTTGTGTCTTGCTTGTACAGATCGATATTGGTATTAATTAATCAGCGCTATCGGCCATGCGATCTGGTTCTATTTGTTGTTACATCAGCATAATATCAATAGGGAAAGTGTACTCCCTGATCGCCATGGCAACTTCATCGCTCAGGTCAAAGAAAGTTTATCTTATCTTGCTGCTGAGAGTGGCAAACTGCTTAGAAATCTAGTTTAGACTCTCAGATCATCGATTGGGCCCTTTCTGTTTCTCTCTCTCTCTCTCTATCTATCCCTGTCCTCGTTTTGATCAAAAAAGAAATGGAAGGTTGGAACATCAGTATTTAAAGTCTGATACTGCATGCCCTCAGGAAGGAAAAATCACAAATGAGATCTCTTTTACATCTCAATTGTTTCTTCAAGGCACCAATGAGATTAAATAACAGAGTTTTATTTCTCCTGAGAAAGGACCCCAGTAATCTAACTTTTGTCTTCCTGAGTTTCAGAAGAGATCTCAAACTGTTTTCAGATTAATCAAGATACCAAGTTTTGTGATTAAAGGCTCAAATTGACACCAAATTATCTGAGATATGCTATCAATGTTAGCTCTATCCTCTTCCTGTATTTCAACAATTCTCTCAATTTGTGTCTATATTTAATTTTTTAATTTAAAGTGCCCCATTATGCTTCTTTTTTTTATTGTACCTTTCATGCAGTGTAATATAGCTTTTTGTAAATGTAAAAGGTCTGCAAAGGTTTAAAGATCAAAGTGACATAAAGTTGTCTCCTTAAGAATTGTCCTAGAATTGATTCTGAACTGAATAAAGCGAGTCATCAGTAATTTCAGAGTCACTTCCTTTTAGCAACGTAACAATGTAACAAATTTGCATAAAGCCAGCCTAATCTTTTCATTGGCTGCCCGCGAACGATGTTTATTTTTACTCGCCCTCAAACACTACTTGTAGCTGAGGCCTGGAAGAGTTTGGTTTGTGTTGTCGACATGTTGAGAAGATGCTGTTTTCAGCGCTGCGAATCCACTTCGCATTCACTTCAAAAGGATGAGGATTCGCTGGAATTGATATAGAAACAAAACTATGCCACCATTACTGTTCGTATCGTATATCAATCGTTATTCGTGACCAATCAGAGCAGAGGAGACCAATCGCAATAGACTGGGCCATCTGACCAATCAAAGCAGAGGAGACCAATCGCAATAGACTGGGCCATCTGACCAATCAAAGCAGAGGAGACCAATCACAATAGACTGGGCTGTCTGACCAATCAGAGCATAGAATACTCTCAGAAAGGCGGTGTTTAAAGAGATTGAATTTTTGAATGTTCCATTTTCAGGCTCTTTGAGAAATGAGGTGATGCAGCAATATTAGTTTGAGAAAATTAAAGCATATTTTTTTTTATCTTTGATGTAATATAAGCCTATTGTAGAAGACTTCCAAAGCAGAATTAGGAACCTTTAAAATAGCACGATAGGGGCACTTTAAGGAGTTTATTAGGTATTTTTTTAACCTTTTTTTGTCCTTTTAGGTGGAGGGTTTTAGAACCGGTTTAGTCTGAAGTGGGGGCTTTTATAAATAAAATTAAGCTGCGATTGTCAGATCGAGTGTGGATTTAGTTGATGTTGTGTGCAGGGGTCTGTCAGTCAAAATTCATGTGTATTAATAATCAAATATGAATAAGGAGAAATGAATGGTGTAATTTGAGAAACATTATAAAACCCAATCCCTTATTAGAAACTTTTCTCTCACTATAAAATATTATATTATACACATATACACATAAATAATATACAAGTTGTTTGCTTTCCTTCAGCAGTTCAATCATATTTGTTGTGTCTGTGTATTATCATTAAAGGTTTTCACGAAGGCTCTATTAAAAACTGTTTCATATTAATCAGAGGCAGTTCTAGGGCTCTCACAGACATGTAAGAGGTGAGCCTGATGTCATTTTATGTTATTTATTTATTTTTATGAAAGTGCCCATCTGATTGTTTAGGCATCAGACGAGGACTAACACGCATGCACGCAACCACACTCTCGCACAAATGAATGACTCTCATCAAATATATAGATCAGAACAAAATATTTGAAGATATTCCCTTTTTTTTTCTCAACATGGCACTCTACACCATACCTGTGTATATAGACCAGTGTTGGGAAAGCTATAGGGTGTAACTATATATATGGCATAATAATTGAATTTACTGAAAATAAAACTAATTACTTATTGAAAGCATAATAATGAAGGATGAAGATTGAGCTATTTTTATGCTAATAAAAGATGTAGGTTAGTAGGGAAGCTACTGTAAGTAGTTACTCCCTAACATTTGTGCAGCCGTCTGCGATGTACGACAACTTCCCTCTTTGTCTTTCCCACTTGTTCTCCCAGAGGTCCCAGTTATGGCCCAGTTTGCGATTTGGTTCCAGCTTGGTTATATACCTCATCAGGCTCAAAATAGCCCCCAGGGATCCCAACACACAGACGCTTGTATCCCCCCCCCCCCCTGCTCTCCTGCCTTGGGGATTCTCTATTTGGCCCATGCCAAAAGGGGAAACAGCCAGAAAGAGAGTGAAGGGGCAACATCATGAATTCACTCATTTCACTCACACGTCCCCGTCACCTTGGCTCCGAACAGCACCGGTGTGGATACGGCTCAATTAAGTGCGTTTCACGGGTTAGACCGCCAATCTGCCCGCCAAAATTTTATCAGCGGAAATCTTAGCATGTAATGAATATGGATATTGACTTGTGTTAAGCTTGTTTATGTGTGTGGGAGGCATGGAGTTGAACACAAACACACACTCCAGTGCTTTTCAGAATGAATGATACTTTAGCCAGTATCAGTATTAGACATAGATTCAGGAGCGGAGGAAGGGAAGTGAGGAAGAGGGAAGAGTGTTTCTTTCTGAGACATAGTTCACAGTTATGTTTTATTTAAATATGAACTCCTTGATGCACTTCTTAATTGAAGTTCCAACCTTGTCACCGGTCCTAACATTTTAGGGGGGATTTTTATGAGAACTGTTTGCATTCATATTGAGGAAATCTGAGCACAGTTTGAGACATTGTTTAGATCTTTTGTTCTTCATTTTACAATCTTCCCGTTCTGCCTTGATTGGAAAATCTCATCTGAACTGTAGAAGAGACATGTGATTTCTCAGTAGAAATGTCTTTGATTTTCATTCAATCATTCTCATTGTCTTTCAATACATTAAAGATACATTTTCTTTATCTTTGCAATGGAGATGTTGATTGGACACAAATTCACTTCTTGAGCTTATGATGATGATGATACTTATTTTTCACTCATATTAAGATTAACAGGGAATATTTCTCATACACTGACCTTAAGCTGGTGACAGAAATATTGAAGTGTGAGTTTCTGGCAGGAATTAGTGGAGCTGGTTTGTATCTGATGGGGGGGGTTTGGGCATTTCTTGGGAAACATCATTAAGGGAAAGGTGCTGGGGAGGATTAAAACATCAGGCCTTTCACTTCAATTTGTACATCAGTATTTCCTTGAGCCCGTAATATAAAGCGGACATCATGTTTCAGACTGGCTGGAAAATCACTGGAGACAAAGCTCCGGGAAATAAACAGATCAACAATTTACGTCAGATATGTAAGAAATGAGAAGTAAACCTCCAGAACATGTTAAGGCTTTAAGGGCAAAGCTGTGCATTGATTTGACAGGACCGCATGTCTGAGGTTTGTCATGATATGGACTTTCTGTAAAACCCTGTTTTATCCTCTGATTCAGGCATATCTGCCCTTCTGCGTTCACTTGATACAGTATACACAGAAAACATGAACCAGGATTAGGCTTTAATGGTATGGTTCATGCAAAAGTTAAAAATCTGTTCTGTTTAGTCACACTCATGTGAAAATTCTGTTCTGTTTACTTACACTCCAAACATGTTTGAATTTCTTTCTTCTGTGAAACAAAACAATATTTGAAAGTAGATGAAAAGAGTCTGTAAAACTCAAAACAAAAAATAAGAAATGTGTAATAAAATTGCATGAGAGAAACAGACCAAATCTGTCTGACTATCGTTCTGTCTGTTTGTCCGTGTGTCTAATATTTTAAGATATATAGAATATATAAACAACGTTGGGGTGGGAGGGGGGGTATGTGATTTGGTGTGTGTTTGGGATTTGCAGAGGCACACATTTGACCATCATCAACTTTCTTAAGCCACTGAAACAGGATAACACATGGGTCAAATGATAAGAGAGGCAAAAAAAATGAAAGTGCTGATTGATTGATGTCTGGCTCTGCGTTTGACAGCGAGTTTCGGATCAGTGTGTTTGATTCCCTCTTTCAGATTGAAGCTCGGCAAATGTGAAGGACAAAAAGGTCGCAGATATTCGTCTCCTTCTCTCTCATCTTCCACTGGTCTCGTGAAACTAGTTGTAGCACAGTGGTCAAGTGGGGCAGCTTCTGCTGTGAGGTGATTTACATTCAACATACATTATTATTATATATTTTTTTACAAAAAAATTTTTTTTTTTGAGTTTTGTCTTTGGCTTTGAGGCTCTGCTACTTTTACAAACGTAAAAATGTTTGTCTTTCTTATTCAGATTTTTTAAACAAACTCTTGCAATTGTAGAGGATCTCTTGTCTGTGATTTTCGTACTAAAGGATTAATGTTGTGTATCAGGTGTGATGTTAAACTACATGTTCGTGTAGCAAAGAAAGAAAAAGCAGTTCAATGGCAACTTGTCTCATGTCTGATTTGATTCATCTTTATGGTTTTAGAACAGACATAAAAATAAAAGGAACCTGTTATGTCTGTAAAGATGACTCATCCTTGAGATTACTTTTCCTTTTTATTCTTCTTGTCAACCTACTTGACCTCTTTCACATCACTGGACTGTGTAAAAACATTCTAGCGTCAATGTCACTCCCCGTTCAAAACCCTTAAAGTAACAGACGTTCATTCTATCTTATTAATGTAACAAACACGTTAATTTAACATTAGATTATTAGTCTAATTGAGAATGCAACACAACTGTAATTGGGGAATCTGAACCAAAATCTACAGGAAACTTGCATAAGTTTCTTTCCTCAGAAATCTTTAGTAAAAGGGAAAAATATCACGTGTCAATGAAGAGAAACTCAAGCTGAATTTAAATTTATAATGCATCATAACCGACATCCATTGAGCATCAAACTTAACGATTGAAACATGGTGTGTTGGTGATACTGGAGGGTTTGTAAGGGCAGTAATGTGTGAATGTAATGCATGATGGATTGTTTGAAAGGCCTGAAATCAAGGACGTGTGCTGCCTGGCTCATAGACGCTTTAATCGTAATGATCTCCCATGTCCATTCATTTCTCAAGCTTTCCTGAAGATTAGCTCCTTGTGGTGGTCAGAAATGTACATTTGAAAGGACTTTAATGAATGTAGTAAAAATGACTTTCATCACATTATCTCCAGTTAGATAGCAGCTCCACTGAGAAGATTGCACACGTTTATCTGAGTTTTAAAAGTTTTTTTTTTAATCCTATACCTCTCTTTGTTTCTTCCTCTCTCTCTGACTTTTTTCTTTATGGCAGTTTAAAAGATATAGAAAGATATAAACATAGTTTTGTATTTCAGGCAATTTTTTTCAGAGGTTCAAAGACCCTTTCATATTTCAGATAATGAATATTTCAGTAATAAAATGACCTGGCTGTTTTTTTTATAAAGTCAAACGCCAGCATTATTAGCTGTTTTAAGCTAATCCACGTGGTCAAGGTTTGGCTGGATATGATGATTGTTAGCCACTGCTGAAAAAAAACAAAAAAAACTCAAGATATTATTTATTATATAATATTTAATTTAGTGATGCACTCAAATTCACATTTCGGCTGATATTGGCTCTCTGAATATTCCATAAATCAAATAAAAAATATATATATATTTTTAAGAAAAAAAGAAAAGAAGCTTTCTTTCATGAACGTAAAAAAAAAATATATAACAGAGTTTTCTTAATGCATTGTTTTATAGGCTCTGAGATTGATTTGTGTTTTCAATATGTAGACCAACTAGAAATATTGTGGGCATTTGGCTACTTTATTGGCTTAAATATATCACTTTTATTGTCCGATATGACCGCTGATATGTCATACCTCCCTAAAAATATTATATAATAATCTGGAATGACCAAGTGACTGTCATGAATGAGAATGTTGACAGATAGCTTTCACCGTGGTTTATAGACATCCTACTGTAGTTGAGGTCATGACAGACTATATGGGAACGACACACCTCAAGCCTTTCACTAGCACTATCCCGATCTGTGACGTCAAAAGCAACAGACTGAGAAAACCAGTCCATATGCTTTTGCATTTGAATGGTAGTGTAGTGTGATCAGGTCAAGTCACCTTCATTTATAAAGCGCTTTTAACAGTATGGATTGTTTCAAAGCAGCTCTACAGTTATAATAGAAAATACCGTAACAGATTGTTTAGGCTTTACAACAGCATTAGGATAAAGTTATAGTCCAGCTAAAGTTAGTTTTGATTGATTCACTTCCGTTGCGAAGATCATTAGTTATTAACGCTAACACGACACCGTTCTAACAGAAAAACTCTTAACGCGCTCCACACAAAACAGTGCCTGGTGTCTCGAGAACGCACTCCCTGAAATAGGTTTGAAGGTGCAAGCGTTTATCCGTTTGCACCGACCATTATCCGACCAGGCCTTTAGCATGATCCGGATCTGAGGTGTGAGCGGGTCAGCGGCCGTGTGGTCCCAGTGAATAGGCCGTGGCGTGTGATTGCGTGTGTCTCTGGTGTTCAGGCGTGTGTGGGTCCATGCGGTTCCCTGTGGACTCTTTGTTCAGCACCTATCGGCATATCAGCAGAGAGTCCTTCAGCCCGGGCCTCTAATGCACCATGTATGGCTTTGTAGAAGCAGCCAGGATTGTGGGCAGTGCTGGGCAGCAGGATAGCTGCAGGCCTTCTCTGCAGTCAGTGGATTAGAGGTGGCCTGCTTTCACACACGCACACACACACACACACACCGGTGTGAAATCGGGCTCTCCTCAAATGCTAAAGCCTCTTCCCGACCATCTGTAAAATCCTCCAACTCTGTGTCTAAGTTGAGTTCAGAGTCCAATCTCCTCTGCCAAAGCCAGAGAGAGAGAGAGAGAGAGAGAGAGAGAAAGATAGTGACAGATTATAAAAAGGAAAAAGAAAGAGTGGTTGTCGAGGTTATGTTTGGAATGACATACTAGCACTTACTACACACAGTATATACTGTAAACTACATAGTTTGAATATCAGAAGTACCTGTAATTTGCAACCAAGTGTGACGACACCACTGTTTCTACGGTATCAGAAAGTAAATTGCAGACTTTATCTCTGTTTACTTAATTGAGAATTACTTAAAGGCTACATGACACTGTGCTAATTTCTTTTGTTAGTATTTATACATTTATGTTTAACTTCTATTTAAATTAATATACATAAACATGAATATGTATGTATTCATTTACATAAACATTTACATTTGTTTACTTTGTTAATGAGTGTGTTCTCTAAGATTTCTCTAAAATTTCAATTGACAAAATTGACATGCAATTGTAAAAAAATATTGTGTGAAACAGTATGCAGTATCACAATTTTCATCATGTGGCCGCAGTATGTTTAATTTTAATGCAGTGATTTAATTCATCACTTAATTTAATTAATCATTCATTGAATTAAAATGTTGTGTTTGTAATCAAGTTTTGTGTTGAAATGTTTTAACTTTTAGAAATCTGAACAAATTGTATGTAGCTATAACAGTTTATTTAACTTCTAGTACGTTTGACACACTGAATATGGTCAACTGGAATGCATTGCATTATGGGAAATAGTGTTTCAATCTTTGTTCTCTGTTGAGCTTCACACTTTGTTAGATACAGAAATTAGTACAACTTTTATATAATATTTCTACAGAAAAAATACAGTAATGCATACTGCAAAAATATAAGTATGTAGTATGCTATTCCAAACAGAGCCATGGAGCATAAATAAGGAAATACAGAATTGTCAAATTAACTTTGTGGGGACATTGTTGATTACAGAGAGACTACTTGAAGCATGCGAAATGAGTTCAGAATATGGGTAACAGGATATGATGTCTCTAGGACTTCTTTTGAATAAATAATTGTATTTTAAAAATAAATGTTTTAATAAATAACAAATAAAATATAGAAGCTATACCCCCAATTTACAGAAACAGTGCAAACCATACATTTTGTGTGTGTGTGTGTGTGTGTGTGTGGGTATGTGTTGAGCCAAAACATCAATCTAATGGTCAAATATCTTTATCGCTATTTGAATTTGCTGGACTTTTCACCTTAAAGTCTATGTGACCCCCATTATATTTTGCCGCAGTGTGATTTTTTTTTTTTTTTTTTTTTTTTTTGGTGTTTGCCATTTTTGTGTAGTTACAAAATGTATTTAAGTAATGGTTTATTGTGTTTGCTGTGTAGTGTGTAGTCGTATGGTTTACAGAATGACAGAGTTTATTTCTCCTTATGCACATGCTGATTTGTTTATAATGTTGTTCGTAATGGTGTTATATTTCATGATCGCCTCAAAACCTAGATCTGTGCTTTGAAACGAGTAGCTAAAACGAGCGTGCCGTCTTTTCAGATTCTCGCATCCATTTCAAGGCACTTTGGCAGTCAGACTTCTTCTGTGGTTAAGCTGGGTGCATTTTTTCCATATTTTGACATTTGTAAGTCAATGGTAACACTCCTCAACGTCAGCTCTCTCCACAGCTGTGTCGAGAAGTGGAATAAAAGAGTCTATCATAATCAGGACACAAATTATGTCCTCTGTTTTTTTTCTCCTTCTGTGGCTTTGGAGTTGAGATGCATGTCTAATCTCTGGTGATTGTGTGGCATTTTGGAGGGGGAGGGGGGGTGTTCGAGGGGGAACATTGGCCTTCGTCTCGGCCAGCACATCAGCTTTCCGTCCTCGATGTGAATCACGCTGTCGCCGGACTCATCAGAGATGGAACGTTGATTGCTTTTTGACACCCCTCCAGCATGGACTCGGTCTTGCATACATCATCCAAATTGAACACACCCAAAGTTTGGTGTGTGCGTGTGTGTTACTTCGCCTTTTTCCCCTTAAAGACTTTGATTCCAAGTGCTCTGACAGTGTGAGTGTGTGTTTTAGGCTGTGAAGTTGATATTGTCGTGTTCGTTTATGATTTTCAGAAAATTGCAAGACATTTGAATGCCACATTTGTCCTTCTTATAAGTGGAAGCAGTCATCTGATCATCTGTCACATATCTGAGGAAAAATATCTGTTTTGAATTTAGTGGAACGTAGAGCTGTTTATGAAAAGCATTTTTAAATCGCATATGAAACCAGTTATGTGATGCTTAGCGCTCTTTCACTGAAAGTGTTGACTTTTTGGCGCTTTATTAGGCTGACATCACATTTCAAATGGTTTTATCTATAAAAATTGTATTTTATAACATTTCATTTACACATTTCAAGACAAAAGGAATGTTTGATAGGCAAATATGATTATTTGCATGATACATTTATAGTTTAATGGGTTAATACTGACATGATAGCTTTAGACCAATTTAAAGAAACGCAAAAATAATAAAAATAGTGAAATACTAAATAGTAAGCATATTGTGCACTGTATACAGATTACGTGTGTACATGGAATATGTGATAGATCTATACAACCAGAGCACTTTATGAGATATTAGTCTATGCAACAATGCAATGCACTTCACTTAACTTGACCTTTCATTTCCAGTGTAAAAAAAACCCCAGAAGTATTTAACACAAGAACCATTTTTTACTCTCTGAATTAAGCATGCAATGCAATGAGTTCATGTGACAAACAATGTAGCATACTACTTTTTGAAGCAAACTGTTGTTCTTGCTTTTTTAGCAGGTAGTACACTAGTTTTTCATTCCGAACAAGCCTAAGTTTGTCACTTACTGCTGAGAGCATGTGTCATGTCCGATTCGGATGGTATTTTTAAGAGAGTTCAATTAGGAGAGGAGCAGAATTAGGTTAATACCACAGGGCTTAACAACAAACATCTGTTTTATTTTAAGCATTGACCAACGGGACATTGAGCTTTGAATGAGTTCGAGAGCTTAATTTGAGTTTCCTCCTACTAATGTCCCCCAGGTATGCAAATGAAGTCTTTGTAATTGGTGGGCGTAACAAAGGGGAGGAGAGTCTCTTAATTAGGCAGCACAAATGAGTGTGTGTTATCCAGCCTGCTTTAATAAAATTACTGGAGATAGACAGTATGTCACGCCTCGCTCGTGCGAAGAACCCGTCAGATACTTAAGCCGGACTTTTTCTAGTTCACACTAGAATATCACTGCAAAAAGCACTCTAAATCTGTGCATTTATATTTGCATTTATTAATTTGCTTTTATATTCATATTTTCATTTATTCAGATTCTTCTAAGCCACTCACAGATGAGGAATGCTACAACAGCAGTGAATTATCACCTTTTGAAATTGCTCGGAGAACCTAAAACAGAGGTCAATGTGATATTTTCTTTTTCATTACATACAACAAAAATTTAACAGAGAAGCAAAATTAATGTCATATAATGTAAATTTCATTGCATCAGATAACGAAATATCAAACAAAGTGGAACTTCGTGGAAAGACCACACTTTAAAAAAAGATTTTCACAATGTAAGTACTGCAGTGACAGCTGATTTTAACCCTGGTTGTCGCCTTGCTTTTGGCTTGCTTAGTTGGGGATATTTAATATTCAACAATATTATTGAACTGTGTTGTACTACTTTCATGTTATCACTGTGAAGCTGCTTTGATGCAATCTGTATTGTGAAAAGCGCTATATAAATAAATGTGACTTGACTTGACTTGACTTGTATCGAAACTCGTTGCGGCCGATGTTGTGACACCTAACCCTGGTTGTAAGCCTAAACTTGACATAAACTGTAAACTTGTCCCTCAAATCTGATTGGTTGAATGATGTTCCAGGATCAACAAATGTGTTGATCCAGGAACATGTTGCACTTGGTGAAATCAGGTTCTGTGTTGGAAAACCATAATTTCTACTGTCAGTGAAACTTAACCCAGCAGTTGTGAAGATAACCCCCCAAAAAATGGTGAAACTCCATCCCAGGCAAGATGCACCGTCCCCGGGCACGAATCGAGCTCAGACACCCCTGGAGGAATATCCTCCTAAAAAAAAAACCTAAATCCAAATGGACAAACTTGGCCTAACATCCACGATGTCTGACCCAGGGAGTGTAGCTCATTCCCAGTCAAGGTCAGATCTGTCCGCCCTCTGGAGGTTATTCTCAAGTATGTACTGGGCGAAAACGGAACACATAGGTGGTGTAGAATAAGGTGTACCGGTGGGCGGAGCCCCGACCTGACCTTCCCTAGCCAAACAGGAGCTTGTCGCGGAAAAAGTGCGCCCGGCGACGGCCAGGTGGCGGTTCCCAACTTGGCGATTCAACTAATATTCAAAGTGAAGACTGTTTTTAGACTTTTTTTTGTTAGTTTGACCTTCCTTTAGGTGGATTGTCAGACAGAACACTTTTTGTTGGGATCGTGGGTCGTTGGGATGTTGAGTTGTCATTGTGGGATATTAAAGTGTGGCAGCACAATTCAGAATCCCAGCAGATGTTGTAGATCATCCAGGTAGTGTTCACCTAGTATATCATGAATACTAAGTATCCTTAGACATTTGACATATTGCGTTTTGCATACTTTGTTGCAGGTACACATATTCAGAGGGCTTGACACCAGTTGGTTAAAAGTCATTGCAAAAATGGCTCAGAAAAGTGAAGTTAGTTCAGAGTTTGTTTTAGGCCACTTGGTTTGATGTTTTTTTTTTATCTAATCCAGTGACATTCACAAATTTGAAAGTGTGGCTTAAGTGTCCAAATACTTTTTTGAGGCCGCTGATCTGCTCATCTCGGGTCTGTTACTAAAAGCTTTTGCAGGTTCTTTCAGGAGCACAGGTGCTGTATCTGAGCTGCAGCCGTGAATCTGTTGCTCCGCGTGTTAGAAACGAGAAAAAAATAATAACACAAAGTGCAATATCGGCTTCAACAGGAATCATACTGCTGTTTCTCCTCTTAATCTCGACACTGATCTTAATTCCAATAAAACGTTTCCTTTTTCCCAGACCAGGAGGCACTCCAGTCATGTTTCTGTGGTCATACTTTATTGAATATCATTTTAGATAAGAATATAATCCTTTCAGCCAGATGATGTATATTGACCAGCTTTTTTTTTATCAATAATAGTGTACAAGGCTAGAGACCTTTAAAGTGGAGTGTGAGTTTGTATCGGTGTGTACCTGTGTCATTTCATACTCTTGACTTCTGATCTATTGCAATAAACCCACATGATCTGGTAAGGAGGGTCTTGTATTACCGTGAAGGGGTTTATTTTACGATAATGACCTGCTAACTTTACATTATACTGGCTTTTTACCACATGAGTGGTTTTAATTTTTTTTTTTAAATACAGCAAGTCTCTGTATGTGCTGTTTTACATCACAGAAAATCCCCATGATGCAATGGGAATCACAGTTATTTACTGTAAAGAGAAATAGCAGTATAATACTGGGTGATTTCATGTAAATAACTGTAGAAATTACAGAAAAGTCTTAACAGTGTATCTCTATCTATCTATCTGTCTATCTATCTATCTATCTATCATATGGTCTGTCTATCTATTTATCTGGTTCATTTTTCCATATTAATTGGTAATTTTTTTATAGAAAATATTTATATTACGCAAAATAAATAATATTTTTGTAACAAAATAATACAAAATAAAAATGGTAGAAAAAGTATGATTGGTAAAAATAGGGTGCTTGTCTTTTTGAGTTACCTTAATTCTGAAAATAATATCAGGCTATTTTCTCATTGTCATCAGCACTCAAGTTTAGTCTAGTTTATTGCCTAGTTTTTAAACCTTTATTTTCAGTGCAGTGAGTAAGAGGTGTAGAAGAACAGGACAGGGCTCTCTTTATCAAAGTGCTAGGGTGCACAGGGAGGACAGAAAGCTTGATTTGTGTGAAAATCATCAGGTTTACTTTGTTTCCCTGAGGGATGGTAACACGTCTGAATTGTTGCTGTTAATGTGACTGCATGAAGTTGAGCATGGTCTTGTTGAATGTGACCACAGGACAGGAGCTTGTTTTACTGTCCAGTGCTTTTCTTTTTGTTGACTCATATATAAAAAAAAAAAAAAAAACATCTCAATTGTTTCTCCTCCACAATAATGAGATGAAATGGAGAGCAAATGGGGAATGTATGTCAGAGTTTGACTGTGTTGATCAGATCTTGTGGTTGGCTTGAGATTGATCCAGATTGGTGAAATTCGTCGTGGCAGATGTCCCTGTGAGAGCCCACACTGAGGTGACATCTCACCCCAAAACTTCACCCAGGAGGAGGTCAGAATGTGTGTTTTCCTCCAATTTACATCAAAATCTGTTCACCAAACCCTCTGTAGTTCTAGTATAACCATGCTTATACCTGCTCATATCCTCTTACTGTTTCCCTCCTGCTGTGTTTTCCTCTTTTATGCCACCATTTGATCCGTGAGACCTGTCTGGCATTAAGGCGTTGGAACCTGAAATTCCCAATATTGGCTTCTATGCAGTGCATCCTTGCAGATTTTGGGCACCGAGAGCTTCTTCTAATGCCGTTATCCTGTGTTTGGAAGCGCTGCCGTTCTCTACCCTCAGACGACTGAGGCTTGTAGACCCGGCATGTTATCGGCACCAGATGAGCGTTGTCTTCAGCCTTTTAATGTACGGTAGAAAGAGAGTGAAAAACTAATGAGAGCCATAAAGCACCTACTGGATAAATAATTAGGCTGCTTCACAAAAATCCTGCCTTAAAGGGGGAAACTGAAGTCAACAGTGTCAGTGATTTCTGAGGTGTTTTTCTTCTTTCATTGCTACTGTAGAGGATTTTCTTCTATGTATTTTTGTCTGAAGACTGTGAAGGTTGACTGCATTGAATAATGAATGTGTATCACTAACAAAAGCACATTTAATCCGAATATCTACAACCCTGAATAATCACGCAGGGAAATGTTTGCCTTTGACAGGCCACTTATGAGCTAATCCTTCAGAAAGATGGTTATTAAACATTTAGATTAAAATGTTTGGAACATGTCTGTATATTCTGTTACAATTTTTTTTGTTCAGATGATTAATATTATATCTTTATTTCTCAAGCTACTGTATATTTGCATGTCCTGAAGGAAATATCTGCGCTTGCAAGGCTGTAAATGAATAATGTTAAAGTTTTAGGTAAGTTTAGGTTTCTTAAGCTTTGGTTTAGAGTTGGTTCCACTTCATCATGACAACGGCACAAGAATGCCATGTGTGCCAGATTTTTCATGCTATTTTGAGTGTCATGACAACTTATGATATACATATATCAAGCAGGCAGATTAATTAGCAGATATCTGGCCATTATAGGAGATTGTTAGCATCGGCCGATAACTGTGTCCTATATTGGTGATTAATAGAAGTGTTCGTTTCACCTAATGTTAGTTCCAAAATATATCAAAAGGATTGTAAGTGATACACATTTTTGTATTTAAAAAAAGATGTATATTTTTAATATTGTGCTTTTATGCATTTGTTTAATGCTGTTATTTTATTAATTGTATTTCTTGTCATTAATAGGGATTAAGTGACAGGAATGTCAGGAATGATTGATCAATCATCAAAGCAATTATGCAAGTTTTTACTGATTCAAAATTCACTAATTACTATAATCAAAGTTTTAAAAAAAGTGTAATTTTTATTTTTGTGATAGAGTTTTACTGGTACCTTGCTGTTTGATTCATCAGATTTTTTTAGATACATTTTTTTTAAACATGATTTTTAAAATAACTACTTTTTAAAAAATGGTGATGCACAGTTAGTAAAGGTAATCTGAAGAAAAACAGAGACATGCTTTCGGAATGTTTTTTTTTTCATTCCAGAAAGTCTTCAAATAATGACAAATCCCGATGCCTTGTTTTGAGTTCACTGTTTAATGGACTTTTAAAAAAACGGGCCTCAATTAGTGAATATGTAAGACGTGCAATTAAAAAAAAGGTTGGTCGATCACAAATGATAAGATTACAGCAAAGTTTCAGGTGTGTTTCATGCTTTATTTCATTTAGAAAGAAAAGACCAATCACAATTCAGCATGTAAATATTACAGTGACGCCATTATTTTTGGTAAGTGTTTATAATTCTGAAAAACGTATCTTAAAAGAATACCTTATAATACCTCAGAAAGAAATGATCTGCAAAACCATGTTTGGAGTCTGTTCAAGCTGAATTAATTGGAAGAAATTGTGGAAAAGAAAAAGAATAAGGTATTTCAATGCAGTCCTGCCTTGCAACCACTTGAACAGAGTTCACAAATACACAATAAAGGATAATTGAGATTGTTTTATCAGATCATTTTGATCAAAAGACATCTAACTGTTAACATGTGATCTGTACAGGCTTAAAATGTTTTTTTCTACATGCGCCGGGTCCCTCAGGATCGCCTGCTATTGTTGTCATGCTCCACAGAGCGTTCGCATTCCCATTGTTCTAATACTCTTCCGACAGCGTCAGAAGAGGGGGATAGAATGGAGTGAAAGAGTGACATTATCCTCGTCGTCTTTGATGGCGACTCGTGTTTCGGCACTAGCTAATCTGCTGCTCTAATCTCCCCGGCAGATAGAAATAAACAAGCAGGTCTGTGAATGAGGAACCGTGCATGGGTGAACCGCAGGAGGATTATGGTAATTTTTAAGGGATAAGTAGAAGTATTTGAAACATGGCTGTTCTAATAGAGAAGTTGCTTTTAGTAGGTGAGAATTGGGCTATTTTTAAAACCTAAATGTTTATCATTCTCTTTTTAGCAGATTGTCAAATGCTTTTCAATATCCTTTGGCCTCCGTGACGCCAGTTGGCCAGTCGAAGGAAAGAGAAACACGTTCAAAATTTTGGAAAGTCGGAAATCAATTACGAGTCGCAGCAAAAAATGAAAGGCAAGGCCCCGTTCGACTTAAAAGTCAGGCTGGCTCCCCTTTCACCGGGTCCATTACAAAGGGAAAAGGAAATCACACCGCATACCTGATCCACCCAAAAAGCCCTTTTGAAATGTGTTGCTGGGTGGCATCCAGCCTGGCAAACGCGGCGGGCATCGATGGCGCAGCCCCTGGCCGCGAGGATGCTTGGCCCCAAACGCGACGGTCCTGGGCACGTATCAATGGGCACTGGCCCATCCGCTGGGAGCTCCTAAGCCATGCTGTCTGAAGGAGAACCGATGGGCTTGGCAGCACATGTGGGCATGCGGCGCCTGCCTGCGTGGGCACCCGATGTTATCGCCTTGAGCCACCGAACGCGCTGCCCACCTCTCTGAGCCCAGCCCAGCTGACCTCCCTGACTGCGGCTCACACAAAACGCCTTCCTCAGAACTTCTCTAACAAGCTTTGCTTTCGCATGCATTTATTTTAGTACACTTTTCCTTTTGGTGCATGAATAAACACGAAATGCAAAACAGTCCAAACGGCCTTTAGATGCAAAACTAAGCGTGTCATGTGTCACGCTAGCTACGCGCTTTCCTCGCATTGGATTCGCTTCGAAGCGACCGTGAATGTTAACTTTAAATGAAAATACATAACCTTTGCTGAGAAGCCAACTGAGTTTTTTTCTGAACCGCACAAAAACCTGGATGGAGAGCGAGGCGATGAAAGCGTCAGGCGGTGGGTGGGTGAAAGCGCGGCCCCGCGTTGGATTTAAAAGAAACTCCGGGCGGAGGTGAGGGGCGCGCTCTCTCTGCTCAACTGTCTCTGGAAGACTGCTGCCAGGACATATCTTTTGTCTTCCATTATCTTTATTTTCTTATTATTTAAAATGGCCGGATTTTTTCCTCTCCTTTGCTCCAGCGGTCTTTTTTGATATCCATTTAGATTGGAGCTTCATTAAAAAAGCTCAGACAATAGAGTGACTTCTAATTAAGAGCAGCAGCATCTGGCCTCTGGCACTGTATCCCAGTGTTCCATCTCTTTTGCTGGGGAGAATTCATTTGTTTCTTAATTAAGAAAAACACCAATAGCGTGAAAAATCTGCTTATGTTACCTGAATCCTAATTAGTTAAATAGTGAGTGGAAAACACATTCCAGTAGCCCTAGAAATGAACTCGGTGCTGATAAAAAAATGAACTAGCCTCGCATAAATCGAAGCCGGATGGAAAGTGTGCCGTCATTACGGCTAAGACAATATGCAAACTATCTTCAAAGAAATCAAATTGCCGGAATGTTTTCATTTGCATGCATTAACCATTAACATAATGAGGGGAAGTGACACCGGACTCGGATCGCGCGTCTGCTCGGATTGATAACTCCTACGTCTGCAAATAGTCTTTTCCGCCGAGCACGAGCAGTCAGATCGGCTCTGAACCGCGAGCGTGCGCGTGCAATCAAATAAAGCCGCGTGCCGTCGCCTCTTCGAGGAAAACGAGGGTCTGCGGACATGTTGCACGGAGCACTTTTCAATCCCATAGCGGGCAGGCGGCCAAAGCTGGCACTGTGTGCACAAAACGCGACTGTTTTAAAATCCAAAAACTGTTGTTTTTTTTCCCCTTTTTGCTACATGCTATTGCGGCCGATCAGCCTCTCAGGTCAAATGATTCAATTAAGTGTCTGTTTATGGCTGATACCAAAGCTGGGTGTCGTATTCACTTATCACCTTTTTTGCAGATCAGTGTTCTCTCAGAATGCCACAGGAGAGATTGCTGGGGCTGTAATTAAAATGGCACGGAGACAAATTTGACGTAGGGGCTAACAAGCGGGAGACGAATCTGAAGCGTGGGGGGTGGGGGGACGAAGAGGAGGGCGGAAGGAAGGAAGGAAGGAAGGAGGAAGCTTTTAGAAATGCTGTTAGCCAATTAGGAAAAAGAGCAGGTTTGAAAGAGCGGGTGCAGTTGAACCATGGACCCGACAGGCTTGTCGGCTCTTTACGATGTCAACATGCGATCGGTCCTTTAGCACTTAGTTTAAATAGTTTAGTACCGATTAAATAAGGTCAGAGACTTTTGATTATCTACTAACTGGGAGTCTAGCTAAAAGTCTTGGGCGGTTGACGCGTGTGGCCCTGTTTGGATGTATCCGAGACCCCTGCTGTGCTACATTTGATGCTCGATTGGCAGGAAACAGACACACGTGTTCCCTGTGTCTCGTGGCAGCCGCACCTTTCACCATGTGACTTCTTTCGGAAGCCAAAAAAAAAAAAAAAGAAATCCAATGCTCCAATAAGTAGCAGAAATGCAAGATGAAAAAGAGACAGAATAACAAGAAAGAGCTGTTAAAAAAAACGACTTTGGATTTTCAGGGCTGAAATCTTCCGAAGGCTTTTGACAATTTGCATTGTTATCGGCGATAAGGCTGATGTTTTTCCTCAGCTGTACATTTCCGTGTGAAATATTTCAAGTGTAAACCAAGCGAGCGTTCCGTTAATGAGCAGGGGATCCGGTCTCTTGCCGGGATGGAGTCTTAAGTAGCGGCTTGCTGCTTTGGATGTCTGATATCTGAATATTTAAAAGAGTTTCAAGCTCATCTGCAAATGTGATTTGCACATATCACACTTCTGCAGTCGTCAGGCTGCCACATCAGCGGGCTTCTGAGCAAAGACGAGAACACAGAGGGAGAGAGAGAGAGAGAGAAAGAGTCGAGGGGGAGATGTTGCACATATGGGTTGCTATTGATGTATTCCAGTCCTGACCTAATTTAACTCTCTGCCAGCGAGCTCATATGCATACTGTACATTTGCTAAATTAGAGAGTGCAAACCTTGCCTTTCTCCTGGAGACAGGTGTAAACAGCATTGTTGTCATAATGCGGCCGCAGTAAATATGATAATTGTGCCACGATGCAACGGAGCACAAAATAATTTGGCCATCATTTTGATGCCCGGGGGCCCAGGGGATCGCCCTCCGGAAGGAAGACGGGCCATTGACATGCGGCACACGCAGCGATATAATTATGGCTGCCCATCTTTGTTCCTCGCTGGCGTCTTCGCACTGCACTAGTAATTTGCTTGTAATATGGAAGCATTTAGTAAAAAAGGAGGCTGTGATATTTAGGTTGGAGCATTCTCAGCATACCGGAGATTGACGGCATTATAATGGAATGGGTCTGTGTCGCAGAGCTCCAAGCTGTTATATAAGAATACAGTTACATGCAAATGTACATTCTGTCATTGTTACAGCAATAATCATTTTAAACAATACCGATTTTTTTTTGTTATCTAATTAGCTCATTATTATCATTTATATTTATAATAATAATTGTATGTAATAATATTTTTAGTAATATAATTTTTTATTTCATGTATATATATATATATATATATATATATATATATATATGATTTAATGGTATAATATACTTTTTTCTTTCTATTATATGAAGAAATTAATTATGAAGCATATAATATTAATACAATAATTTCTCAATAATAATGAAATAATAATAATTATTATTAAAATGCCAATTAAAGAATATAAATAGAATAGAATAGCATAGAATTTAGTACAGTCAAATGAAATTAGAGTGTTTCTAATATGTTGCAATTATATTTAAATGCAAACATGGATCATAGGGCACTATCATACACCTGGCAGTGCCAGGCACGACGCAAGTGTTTTTTGGTAGTTTCAGCCTGACGCAGTTATCATTTACACATCCTGCGCCACGTTGTTTAAATAGCAAATGCATTTGCGATGGGCGTCCTGGCCTGAAAACGAGGTGTGTTTAGGCGCATTGTTGGCGCACTGCTATTTTGAGGCAACTGAAATAGACTGCGCCATTGACCAATTGAAACCTGGTCTAAAGTCAATTTTTTTTTTGTTATTTAAAGAGCGCGTTAGTAATGTGCGCCTATAGGCGGATCCTCAACGCACGTACACTCTGCTTATTAAACACACAGGGACGTGCAGCAGCACACAAATATGCCAAATATTATAAATAAAAGGATTACATTGTAAAAGATTATTATTGTGTACATAAAGATATGGTGGAATCCGGCTTGTCCCATAGATGGTCTGCTCGCGCGCTATAACCTCACGCACGAGCAGATCCATTTGGACTCTGGAGATCCGCCATGGCGCGAGCACAACTGGCATTTAAAGGGAATGGAAAATGAGACTCTGATTGGTTTATTGCACGTAAAGCCCAAAACACACCCATTACTCATTAAGAGAATAGGGACAACCCTTTTAGACCATGCGCCTGGCGCGCCGACCATTTTTCCCGTCGTTAAACTAGCAAAAGTGGATTCGGACACGCCCTAACTCACTTGCGCCATGCGCTTTAGACCATGCGCTTAGATCGTTAAAATAGGGCCCATAGTGTACAGTGCTGTATAGTTATGATAATACTTTAAATGCAAACATACTAGTACTGCACTATATATCGTTTTAGCATCGATATTGCGATGTATGCATTCACGATAGTCACATCGCAGGATGTGTGATGTCAAGTATAGGGATCGTAGTTGATCTGTACGAATCAGGCACCACAGTTCGACCATCTGTTTAACCATCATAGAGTGAAAGTTTAACATTTGCACATGTTTTAATACCTGTCAGTTTAAACATTTCAAGTGATTTTAAATCATTTGAGTGCAAAAAGACACGAAAGAGAACTCAATTTGAGAACTCAATGCCCGCTATGGCTTACTTGAACGTAAACAATTGAGAAAGTAAAACGGATGTGTATCATTATATTGAATCCGTGCATTCGGTCTTAAAGTGACAGCAGCCTAATATTCCTTCTACTGTCTGTGTCATCAAACAAAATACTTAGAGAACATCACTTTTGTAGCTGTACAATGATTCATTATTTTAAATGTTTTAAGTGAACACTATACAGTATTTTACATCTGATTTTTCAATTTCTGTACCTGAATACTTAAACATAAAGCATTGTTTATTTCATTTGGATCTTTGTTCTATTGTATTTACGGTATGTATGCTTGTAATTTGTTTATTATTTTCTATTGAGATAGATTTACTCACCTACAAAATTACCCCACATATTCTAGAATGATTAATTCTTTCCACGTCGTTCTATTAAAGTCATCTGGTGAAAAATGTTTCTGTATCGCAATATATATTGCAATGTCAGTTATTTCCAATATTGCGCAGCCCTAAAGAATACATCAGACACATCCTATGCTGTCTTATGAGTCGGCTGCAGTACAGACCCTTGTTAGTGTGTGTGTGCCCTGTCAGGAGGGGTGTCTCTCATGAAGTCTTTTGACATGAGGTCTCTCTCCCCCCAGTTTTAGCTAAAGGTCAATGTGCTGTCTTCTGTGTGTTACTGTGGGAGTGTCTCTTTCTCCCTCTGGAGGTGACGTCCCTCTCCACACACACATGAAACATTTGCTGCTGCTGCCAGCTGTAAGAAAATGAATAATACAGAGACTGCATTGTGGTCCACATGGGTTTGTGGTTTTACTAAGTAGGATTCTGGATATTGGGAGTGTTGGGAGTTATATATAATGATCAGTTTCATCTGACAGTCTATTAATTTCCCCAAAATATTATTAGCCAATAATACTATAGCCTGGCCATTACAATTCAATCGAATTTTTATTGCTAAATTCAAGTCTTGCCCTATATTATTACAGAAGGTCTTTTCTCCCTGCTGCTGTTAGACTTTATAACCAAAGCTGTTCCCAGTCATCAAAATACACGGTTATTAATTTTTAGCTTATACATTGTATTGTGTATATACAGTTATTATAGTTTTTTTTTTTTTTTTTTTTTTGCTGCTCTAACACAGAAATTTCCCCACTGTGACGAATAAAGGTTTATCTTATCTTATCTTATTGCTCACTGAAGATTCTTGAAAATATTGCGTGACAATAATAGTGTGATATGACGCCCAGATTTATGTTTTTTTTTGTATTATATTACAATTATATTTCTACAGATAATCAGTTATAGATTTCTGCTGAGTCATTTAGAAGAGTGATCTAATTACTCATAGTTAAACAATGACTCCATCGTCTGTGGTTATTAGACATCACACATGTGTTTCAGATTTGTTGCCAGTATTTCATGGCCTTTTTATTGAGCTTTTATGAAGCTGTTCTAATTGTGCTGCCTACATAGACAGCATTTTAAGGCATCATACACTGCAAAAAGGTATTTTTGTCTTGTTTTCCAGTACAAATATCTCAACATTGTTAAATCCAAATTTACTTGAGAAGCAAAGTGCCTTAAGATTTTAAGGGCCAGATTTACTAAACAGGGCAAATTAGCGCAAGGACACAACTCCAAAAAAGCGTCGAATGGGAGTGGAAAGCTCTGCGTGCGCGCAAATGAAAGAAACCGATCATTTCCACAATGAACAACGCAATCTACCAAGAGCAGCGCAAATTAGCGTCTGATGTAAGACAAGCTTTTTGGGGGCGTTAAATAATGGCGCAAATACCAGTAAATTGACTAGCGCAAACCTTAGTAAATCACCTGGCAAGATTCATTTAAATACTCTCCTACTGTAAGTTTTGCGTCTGAAGTGGAAAATGCTTAAGCTTAAAACAAGAAAAACAATCTGCTAATGGAGTCAGAAAAAAAACATACTCATATTTCATTCAGTGCTGAAAAATATTTGTGTATATTTGTATCTGTGAACTTAGAGAATTGCGTTGTTGGTTTAACAACAAGCTAACAATGAAGAGTTCTATCTTTATAGCTGGGTTGCTACCCATTTAGAGTATTTTAAATCAGTCTCTTATGAGGTTTCAGAATGCTGCCTTAGAAGCCAGCACCCTATGGAAGGCAGTAGACAGCCAGGAAGCTCTAGAACTAGAACTAGGTTTTGAAATCAAGCCATGTGCTTTTAAATCTCTGACGACATTAAATGAATAACAGTGTAATGCAGGAAGACTCGACTCCCCGCGAGTCTCACCGTCAGGATCATTAGAAGTGACACTGGTGCTGCTCTATAAAAGCCGAGTGTAAATACCCTCTGGAGACACCGTGGAGACAGTAGGTGAGGCCTCCAAGGGCCCCTGGCTCCGCTGTTTGAGAAACATTATGCTGTGACACTGCAAGGAGCGCCTCCAAGTTCTCTGATACATGATGAAATCAACACGAAACCTGAGACTTCATCTTTGGCGAACAGTCCACATAAGTTTCTACCCATAGGAAAGAAACATCACAGAGGAAATGGCTTTAATTTTTTAAAAACATTTTTTGTCTCCTATACAGCAATGAAATTAAATGGAGACCTCTCCTGCATCCCAGGTTTTTCTCCTGAGCGAAAATGACCCCAGTAATCTCAAAAACCTTCTTTAGAGTTTCAGGATTGACCTCAACGGTGTCTCAAACTGGGCTCTCTAAATGAACTCAACCATTTCTTCTCAAATTCTCAGATTCTCATCTGCAATCATTTTATACCTCATATGCTTTCTGTATGTCTACTTTAATTTTTCCTCAGGGATTTAAAAAGCTGAAATGTGTGTAATTCCAGGTAAAGCTTTCACTGGATGGGAAAAAAAAAACATTTTCCCGCCCCAAAACCATGCGATTGGGCTGTTTGGGAGTGATGTTTTGACTTAGAGTTAAAGGGATAGATCTCTCAAAAATAAAAATGTATGTCTTCATCTATTGTACTGTATGACTTTCTTTCTTCTGTGGAACACAAAAGAAGATATTTTAAAGAACGTTAGGGTCCAAACAATGAATAGGCGATGTCAGATTTTTTTTTATATTTGGGTGAACTATCCCTTAAGTCATACAGTTAATATTGAAAAATGGATACACTCCTTATAATGAAAGTGCAACCTCTGAGCAATATAATTTCTCTCTGGGTTAGAAACAGAGCAGCCCAGATGAATTCACTGCGATGTTCCTCCTGTGTGTTATCATAGAAATAGAAAATGTATTTCACACTTGACCCACGCGTTAAACAGTTAGACCATCACATAATGATCCAGGAGGACTCCACAGATATAGTCGCCCAATAGAGGCCACGTTCCCCAGCATCTTCAGGGGGGAAAACGGGCCCTTCGTATCGGCTTCTGAAGGAATTTTAATCTCTCTCCGTAAGCTTCACACGGCCACATCAAGACTTAAGAGCCGGCAAGAAAAAAAACCCCGCCCTCTGTCTGTTTTAAAGGACAGCACTTTGAATGTCATTTGACAATTTCCTTTTAATTAGAACTAATTTACAGAAAGATGCCCACCAGCTAATCTTTACAGGATAATTAGCTTCTATTTTCTTTACTTTTAATTAAAAAGTGGAAAAGATTTAGCTGATCCATAAATAATTGTTCTTTTGAAATGTTCATCAGACTTCACACTTCTCTTTGGCATGAGTAATATTTAGATCTTATCGTGGGTTCTGTCTCCTTAGAGTTAGAGCAGCGTTTTTTTTTTTATTATTATTATTTTTATCTGGGGTATTAAGAAGTGGAACTATCAATAATAGAAATAGGAACCAGAGGCAAATTAGAATTGAATTAATGAGGAATTTATTACTTTAAAAAACGGTCCCCTCTTTCTTGCTGGAGTGAAATTGGAATCGCGGGTATATCCGTTTCAGAAATTGTTCCTTGATGGAGAAACATTGTTTTATCTGCAAGTATTTAAGACTCCAATCACTTTCCTCTGAAAGCTCCTCATTTATTTCCTTGATATAAAATGGTCTTGATTTAAAACTAAAGCACTGAGAGCTCTATAGTGCTCATTCTCAATTACCTTAGTATAGTCAGATCAATAATAGTGTTGAATATTTATAGATAAAATGAACTAAACTAATAATTGATGTTCTTAACAACGGAACTGAATCAACACTGAACTGACTTAGCCAAAATGCATCATTTTCCTGTTATCACTGTAAAGCTGCTTTGAAACAATCTGTTTTGTATAAAGAGCTATATAAATAAATGTGACTTGACTTGACTTGGCTTGACTTCTGGATGGCAAAAAGTATATCCTAAACATTATCCCTGACAAAAAGTATATCCTAACCAGATGTGAAGTCATTTCTCTTTCCACAATGAAAAAGAAAATGCTGTACATGACGGCCAATCAGAACACTTGTGATGTTTAATTTCCAGTTACATGGAGCAGGATTTTGGACCGAAATATTAGTACAATCTGGTTTCAGATTCATATAGTGAATACATATTTGAGATATTTAGTATACAGTATTGAAAGTCAACATTTAATGCTGATTACATCCAATTTTTCTCGTGTATTTTATTCATAAATTGGTCTATAACAACATTTTTCATCATCTGTTGTATTTTTAAGATATTCTTAAAAAAAAAAACAAATGTGGGACAGGACTTTATACATTGGGAATTGATTGGATTGTGAAAAATGAGCGTTACATATCAGTGGAGCCAGTTGGTTGGAGGGGAGGGGTTGAAAAGTAGGAGTGATTCATGAGGAAATTTGTTTTTAAATGTGAAGCATGTTATTACATTTTGCCTAAAGAATATGGAGACAAACACTTGTTTGACTAAGAATAATGTGCACCGAAAAATAGTTTGCAGTAATACCAGGAATGTTAATCAAATAAAAATGCCATTATTTGTTCCTTTTTTCCTAAAAACAGAAGCCCAAAAGTGTGACATCCTGTTCGCCCATATTGGTTGCAGGGGCCAGAATGATTTTGCATGCTTAAAGTGTAGTGCGACCTCACCTCAGGCTCAGAAATCCAGTGCGGAAGGCAGTTCACTTGCAAATGTCTCTCCCTGGAGCTCAGTGGAGTTGATGTGGAGCAATCGGAGGGAGTGTTTCTGAAAGACGGCCCAGTCCAAATTGGGACAGAGCACAGGAGCTAATGAGAACGCACACCTGAGCTTCAGAGAGCAGGGTCTCTGTGATTGGTGTTGAACATTTGGAGGACGACCCGCAGCCTTTAATAGGCGTGTGGCACTGCCAGTTGGGTGCGAAGAGAGGGAGAGAAAAGTAGAGGCTCTGAGATTCTGGCATCTGTTGAAGCCCATCAGCTTGCTCAGAAATGCCTCCAGCATTTTAATGGCCTTGTCAAATGCCAGTCCTGTTTTTATGCCACTCCAATTCCAGTCTACTAGATGCTGAACACAGGGTGTCTCACTTTCATACGCACAAAATCTAGTAACTGTGCAAACTCAACAGCTCAGAGCTGCTTTGCTGTTGGTTAGCATGTACATGTGTGATTTTTCACAGTGATTATGAAACGCTCTGTTCCGATCTGATCTTTATGGACTTCAGCTGCTATGGTAATTGAATCTTTTAATCATGGATCTATGGGTTTTAAACACATTAAACATGCAACCCAGAAAGCATGACCTAATTAAGATAAAACCAGATGTTTTGCCCTCATTAACGATCAATACATTCAGACGTTTATGTTTGAAAAACACTATAAAATTAATTTATGTTCAAAACTATTTTATACTTAATGAATGGGTTCCCATAGGCACCTAAATCCTGGATTTTAAAATTGGGATTTTTCGGGTCTGGGTTTTTACAATTGTATTAATTTCCATAATGTTTTTTTTAGATAAATTCTGGAACCTAAAATGTTACAAATTAATTTAAGTCATTGAAATGTATTAAAATATGAATATTATATATTCTATATAGCCTATTATAAAAACAATTACGGAATGCTCAGCAGTTATTTTCAGAAAATATTCTCTTTCTTTCGAGCAACTCTAAAATTAATAGAAAATAATTTATAGAATAATAAGGTTTGTGAATCCTGATTCTGTAATTTATTTTGTAATATAAACACACTTAGATGATTTGTACTGCTCAGTGGTTGATCTTTAATGACGTTTCATTCCAGTATCAACATTGTCTCGGATGTTTCTCCCTAAATTTTTGAGGTGAAATACAAATAGACGCAAAAGAGGCAAAAAGCTATACAATTAAGGTGGATATCACAATACACCTAATTTGGTCTTGGAAGAATTTGATGGGATTTTTATTATTTATTTATTTATTTATTTTCATTTTGAGATATCTGACTGTGGTATCTTGATAAATCTGAGCACAGATACATTTGAGATTCTTTTGAATCTCAGGAGAAACATCAGCAAAAGCCTCCATTTGGTGTATCTTATTTTTCTCCTTTAATTCCATTGCTGTCTAGGATGAAGACATTTCGACAAATAAAAAAAAAAATTGTTTATATTAGATCACTTTCTTTTGGTAAAGATATTTTACCAGCTGATTCTCAGTAGTTTGACCAAAATATGACGCAATCCCTGAATGCATGTGTGAATCTAATGGAGGTTAACCGGACGATTTAGCACCTCTAGAAGAGTTGCGCTGTTCTGCACCTGTGTGTGTGTGTGTGTGTGTATATGTCTGTGTGTCTACTTTCAAACCAGAATGTCCCAACACTATAACAGAATCTGTCTTTGGCCCACAAAAGGCAGGTTTCCGTCCAAGTCTGGCAGGGTTTGGGCCGGTCTGGACGTCCCTATAGGCCTTTACGCAGCATTATGTATTCGTGTTGGGTCTCAGGTGCTCGCTGTGTGTTTTATCCTCGGGCCAAGCTCGGTCCCGTTTTCAATGGCGCAGCCAGATGAAAAAACGGCTGCTGTAGGTGCGAGCAGAATGATTTCCACGCTTGTAGAGATCTGCTGCTTTGTTCTATGCGATTCAATTACCTCTACCCTAATTAGGAGCCATAGAGAAGTCCCAGACTGTGATGGGACTCCACACTGTGGCTCCCGCTGATAAAGTGTGCTATCACCATCAGAGGCCCCAGACGAGCCCCAGCCCGCCTCCAAACGCGCGCATGTGGCTACACGGACGGCCAGTCCCCAACACCGACCCCGTTTGTTTTGAAGTTTAGAAATCAATTTCAAAATGATTTAATTTTTCTCCTCTTACTTTGTTAAGGTTCGTCTGGGTTAGCCAGAGTTTAGATTTGAAGTGCGGCGACACGTTATGAATGATCAATTAGCCTTTGGCTAAGCCACACCCTAGAATGTAGATTGACCAATCACAGCGCAGCCAAGAACGAGCTCCCACAGAGGTCCGACACTTTTTCACAGCGCTCCATTGACTTTAACACAGGCGTCTCATATTTTTGGACTCGGCAGGCTATTATTACCGTCGTAGTTTTATCAAAAATATGGTTAAACGTTGTGCCTGGGGCATTTGTAACACAGATACGCGTTTCCCAGAGAGGTTGGACGGGAGTGTCCGTTTTTTTTCCCTTCCCAAAACCGAAGTCAAATCCTGACAAGTGTCGTCTTTGGATTAAACTGTGTGGACGTCCTCACAGTCAGCTAAACCCCTCAAGGATCAACAAGCACACTTTTTGCTAACCAAAACATCACCTTGTCAGCTAACGTTACCTAGCATGATACCGGTTGTTGATACGCTAGCACACGCTGCTAATAAATACAACGTTATACTCGCGTAACGTTAGTCCGTTTGCTTTGTAATAACGATTATAGAAGTGAATAGAGACCTACCCAGCTTTGCATGAACAGTGTTGCTCCTTGATATTGTTAGTCCCAGCCTCCGTCTCGATTAGTAGGATATGCGGTGGTTCATTTTTTGACTGTGACCGGTATGCTTTTGCCTCTATTTGGATGCCTTGTTGTTCCTTGCGTTTCACCTGTATGTCGTGAATATAGCCTTCGAACGTATATTGCAGCCCCTTTTGCCTATACTTCCATCGGACACTTTATTTGCTGCTTTATAAAAGTTTGATAAAATTTTAGCAGGAAGAGCTGTCACAGCATAAGCCATGTTGATACCAGAGCCCAGATGAAGTTTGTTTGTCGGACGTAGCAACAGCAACTAAGGGGGGCGGGGCTTAGCCAAAGGTGAATTGAGCAAAGACGTTTTGATTCTGTCCTTTCCTATAGGCCACTTTTCCAGCATGTGTGTTAGTTAGAGCAAGTGGATGTATGTTCACATCTCTGGGCTGATCCGAATCTCGCAGGGGTCGCTAGGTAAACAGCGAAATTGTGTGAATGCGTCGTAGCCCTGCGCTATATTAGTGCACACTAGTGTTGAGTTGAGGAGTTTTATTACGACAATGATTCCCAAACTTTTTGTTAGCCAAACCTTTGACCTAAAATATTAACTTGAATTCCCCCTTATATTTAACAGCTCGTGGTTTTCTGATGACAGTTAAAGGGATAGTGCACCCAAACATGAAAATTGTGTCATCATTTACTCACCCTCATGTTGTTCCAAACCTGTATGAGGTTCTTTCTTCTGTTGAACACAAAAGAAGATATTTTAAAGAATGCTGGTAACTAGACAGTTGACGGCAGCCATTGACTTCCATATTATTTTTTTCCTCCTATGGAAGTCAATGGCTATCATCAACAGTCTGCAGTCAATTGATTTCACTTGTAGTATTTGTGACGTTATGCATCTATCGGACTTTTCTTTCAACTAATAACTGTGACAAATTTCTGTTAGCTTAACAACAAAGATCAATTTTCCACTTCTAGCTGAATAGCTGCAGTTCGTCAATAGACCATCAAAAAGCGTTTAGTGTAAAATGGATCACGACGCATGCGGTTTTCACATGACTTACATTTTCTCCGATTCTTCATCTAACGAGAGTCTCTCTATCTGGTAAAATACATCTCGTCTCATTGATTTTCTCTCTCGGGTTCAGGGGATGGTGTCAGAGGGTGGCGTCCGGCACATTTGGCCTCTGCCAGCATCTGCAAACCGCAGCCAGCGTTCAGCCGGCAGGAGATTGATTGTGACAGACTTTTAAACAGTACACAACTAAATATAGCGGGCCACGGCACTATCAGAAAATGAGCTAGGAGTGCGGGCCTAGTCGTTTAGAAAGTCATTATTCTTATCATTTGCTGTCTCTGAAATTATTTCAGGTCTCTTCATGCAATGAATGCAGTATAATAAGCCAAACATGTGCAAAGGGCTTGAACTTTGGTAATCGGAGCAGGTCGGTGAAGTAGCCTTTAAAAAACATGACTCCGATGCAAGGATCCACTGGATTTGAAGTGAACGTTCAGATTTTTGTGATACGTTTCATCTCATGAATCTGTTAAATGTGTTTCTGGTATGGTAATCATTCAATACCGTGGGATTATCTTTCTGATTTAAGTAAAAAAGGAGCTTTAGGAGCTATTTCTCACTGATCGGACCCTTAAACATGATTTTGATGTAACCGAATGTAATCAGGTTGATTCAAACATAATCAAATTTTTTTTTATTTGTGTGATGAAACCAGGACATTTAGATATTACTTCTAAGGTTTGGATTGATACCAACATTTTGGGTTTGATACAATTCCAGTCTCTTGTATCCATGCATTAATACTGAATTGATATCTTAGTTTTTAATGTCACTCATTACTGATGAGTCATCATTTTTTTCTCATGAATCCACTAAGGAAACATAAAGTGTGGGTCTGGCATTTCATTTGAATTACAAATGTAGCAAAATATATGCGGAGCTGCTTTAAAATAGACAATTTCATATTTGCTGAGCTTTGATGGCAAATAAACTGACTTTACTATCACGCCACTATCAATTTAGTTAAATATTCCATCTGAATTTGATTAATATCAGTTATAATCCAAAGTTTGTTAGTAATAAACTGTGAACTGTCTTGAAAAGCAGCACATTGTCATCTGCGTCAGGAATAGAAATTTGCTAAATATTGATTATACTTCAGCAAATTTGTGTCACCACTGTACTTTTTATGACCGTTAAACAGCACAACCCTATACATAATAATAGTATAGACTACTGTTAAAAAGTTTGGAGTCAGTAAGATTAAAAAAAATTATAATTTGTTTAGCCAGGATCAAAAGTGACAGTATAGACTTGTATAGTATGAAAGATTTCTATTCAATTTTTTCAACAGTGATAATAATAATAAATGTTTCTTGAGTTAGCAAATCAGCATATTACAATGATTTCTGAAGGATCACGTGACACTGAAGACAGATACTGTAAGTAATGACTGCTGCAAATTCAGCATTACAGGAATACATTACATTTTATAATATTTTAAAATATAAAACCAATATTATGCTCCAAATGATAATATTCTGCTTTCACTGTAATTTGATCAGTTAAATGCAGTCTTGGTGTGCATAAACTTGAAAGAAGGAAAGATTCGAACTTTATCCTGATGATTATCGATATTGACTGATGTTGACAGTAATGTTATCGTGATAATATTTTTGGACATATCATCCATCCCAAGTACTTTAGCATTTTTACAGTGTAGCATCATTTTGTGTGTGTTTCTAAAATCATTTAATGACATTTAAAGCTGTGGGTGATGTTTTTCAGGACATCTTCCCCTCATCTTTTGTTTGAACAGTGTCTTTAGAAACACTTCTCCCAGTCAGTCGTCATCCTCTCGGAGAGACGTGTCAGGCCCCAGCGGTTCTGAGAGGCCGATATCTCTGTGCCCATCTGCTTTTAGCATATTGAGATGTATTGAGAGAACGCGAGGCGCCTCTTCCCTCCGTGAGCCGGTGAAAGGCCCGAACGCGATTAGATCATAAAACTGTAGCCTAATTTAAACGCCGGCTCTTCAGCACTTCACACCGTGTCTATTAGAGATCTGTGCGCTAATTCTTTTCATGTAGCATGAGTCCTGCAGATGAAGCACACTATAAAGGAGTCATTTAACAGTCTTAATGAACAGAGACGGCCGTTTGGGAAGATCAGGCACTGCTCGACGGTTCTCTGTGCAGGAAGAAAGGGCTCCTCACTGAATTTATTGCTTTATTAAAGTGAGCGCCTCGACCGTGTTACAAACGAACGAAGTGACATGTTAAGTGGTGCACTTAGGATGTCAACTTCCTTAATATGAGAATATATGGGAGGTTTGACATGCAAATGTTCATTTGTGCTTATTATGTTTTGATGTAGAAACCAAAGGTCATGAACTAAATTTGACATGTTTTTGAATTTCTGGTGTTTTAGGTGATTGCTTAAAAAATTGTTAGCATGTTGCAATGCAGTTGCTATGTTGTTCTGGGTATTATTATAATCTATTTTGAAAAATCTCTATTCAGTATGATTGATAGTAAAAGTAAATTAGAGATCTGGGAGATAAAATGCCATTCAAAATGTTGGGATTGGTACAATTTATTTGATCAAAAATGCAGTAAATATTGTGAGATTATTGCAATTTAAAATAACTGTTTTCATTTTAATATATTTTAAAATGTAATTTATTCCAGTGATGCAAAGCTGAATTTTCAGCATCCTTACTCCAGTCTTCAGTGTCACATGATCCTTTAGAAATCATTCTAATATGCTGATTTGGAGCTCAAGAAACATTTCTTAGTATTATCAATGTTGAAAACAGTTGTGGTGCTTTATATTTTGTGGAAACAATGATACTTCATTTTCAGGATTCTTTGATGAATAGAACAGCATTTATTTGAAATATAAATCTTTTACACTTTTGATCAAATACTGAAAAAAATGCATTTCTTTCAAAAAAAAGAAAAGAAAAAAAAAGAACTTACTGACCCCAAACGTCTGAAAGGTATACAATAGAGTGGTGCAGTTATGAAATCACTTTGGCGTTAGCATCACACTTGTTCCCTCGAGAAAAACCCAATAGGATTTTCCCAAAGGCTTTTGGATTATCGCTAAAAATAAAGCTCTGTGATCAACAAAAGTTTATGATACTTGCACGTTTTGCCCATCAAGATAATTATCACAGATGAACACAACTTTTATAAATTTTGAAGCCTACATCCAGGTACCAGAAGTAAAAAGCTAAAGGTAGGCTAAAAAAGAACTACACCACGGTCCCACGACTTCAATGTACCATCACTAAGCTTTCCGACAACTCTTTTCCCAGAACGTTTGAGTTAAAATAGTTTATAAGAGCACAATTATAAGCATGCTGTAAAAGCGGACTAAGTTTACCTGTTCGCCGTGATGACGTTTAACCTCCACTTGTTTGCAACCGCCTTTTTCAAGACACATAACAGCTTTATAAATCAGGAGGGGGGTAATACTGATGTATTTTATGTCGTAGGATAAAAAGTGAACGGTGAAAGTGTCTTGAGCTTATGTTCACCACAGACCTTATTTCAGCCATTTAATGAAAACCCCATTCAAAAAAACCATTGACTTTGGGACGATGGAACCGGAAATGCTAAAATGCTATGCTAAATCGCTTCCGTGTTTTGGCCTACAAAGCAATGTCATACTTGCACCACTCTATAAAAATGACTGTATATTAGAGAAATATTTATTTTTTAGATTTCTAGGGTGTAAATGCAGAAAAACTTCTAACTTTTTTCCCCTGTAGATTTTAGGTGGAAGCAGTTCCACCAATGCCCTTGATTACAGCAAAATCGTAATATGCAAATACCCCCTCCCCCAAAAGTACAGCTTCAAGCTAAAGTCAAGAAATCATTTAGATTTAAAGAAATAACATTGCACAGAGCAGAGAAAAAAATTAATCATTCGGAAAAATGTCTCCTTTAAGATTGCACCGGTGTATTACCTGGAGGCATGAAATGTAAATGGAAAATCAACATTGTATCCTGTGATAAGGCGGACAAATTAATAAAGGCATTTTCTGTCCTCCGCTCCTGCTGACGCCGGTGTTAAAAGTCAGTAGGTTGTGCGGGAGGAACTTTTCTCGAGGATGAAGTGGGTTTTACAGGTTTGACATCGGCTGAGATGTGGCTCCACACGTGCAGCAGCGGTCCTGAGGATACTCAGTCAAGTGGGCCACAGGAAACACTTTCCTGAGGAGAGATTATGCTAGGAATACTAGTGTGAAGCGGATACTGTATGCTTACTATTTCACCAAAAAAAAAAAATTCAGTATGCAACATGTGCAATTCAGTGAAGGCCTATATTGTCAACTTGGAAATAGTTGTTTATTTTGCATGGTATTCTAATTTTGTGTAAAAAGTCAAATGATGAGTCTAATGAAATTCAATACAACTTTCTGTTCGGGAAATAACAGGTCACGTTGAGTGCATTGCATTGTGGGATACAGTGTTCCATGCACTATAATCTGGTTGTATGCTGTAAACTTTTCGGCTAATGCACTGAAGGTATTTTATGTGGAAAATTTAGTGTGCATACATAAAGCAAAAGATTTTTATGATAGTATATAGTAGTATTTCGTTTTGAGAAGAAATGGTGCAATTTTTTATAGTGACATTCATTGGCTCTGTTTTAAAGTAAGCTGTCTTTCTAGCTAGCATCTTACTGAAATAGAACCTCATAAGTGACTTGGCATTAAAAAATATGTACCTCAACAGAATAGCACTTCTTTTGGAAAAAAGCACGGGAGACTTGATCCACAATTGATTTAAATAGTTTGATGGAAGTGTGTTGCTAAGTGAACAATGCAATACTGTAATACGTTTAAAAATCCAAAGCACACAAATATTGGGATGAATAGAGTTTTTATTTCATTCAATAATTTGTATAAGTTCTAAATGAATCATAACTTATTGACAATTATTACGCTTTGACCACCATCTTGGATGGGCTTTTTCGTAAGTACATCTAATAACCGAGTACATCTTTGGGAGAAACTGCAACGCGCAATATGGCAGAATAAGTTTCGCCTTCTAAATAAAAGAGCCAATCGCTGATTGGTAATGGTAATGTCATTGTGTCACTGCAGCTGCCGTTAAAAGCTCCGGTTGCTATGAATAGTCAGTGTTCTGAGACGCATGCTTAGGACGGCACATGCCTTTTGGCTGGTCTAGTTCATGTCAGATGTTCTTGCTGATTTGAAATATGTTATTTTAATGTGATTCCAGCTGGCAGTTTTTGACATTTAAGGATTCCCCAATTCAAGTAGGACTGGAGTTGTGTCCTAAATGACGCAATATACACTATGCACTTATATACTATACTACACTATACTATGTACTTATGCGCCATGTACTCAACCGTGTAGTGTATGATTTTTTTTCTTTAAGTTATTATTAGGTCATCATTACGCATCAGTCTTTTAGCCCCTCCACTACGTAATTAAAGTGTCCAAAATTCCGCACCTTTTGTTTCGGATGGCCGAAGTAGCTGCCCAGAGGCGTTGCAAATATGGCCACTTTTTTTCTTTGAAAGGGACTTTGCTTTTTGCAGTGCATTATAGGATTGCCTTCTTCACAAAGGATGCATTCTATTCTATATCTGAGCGTGGCCAAAATGAGGTATCTCCAAAATGTGGCATCATTTTTGAGTGGCTTTCACGTGTACATGTTTCTGACACGTGGCGTTTGAATGTAAGTGTCCCGTCTTGCGCAGCGTCTCACTTGCGACACACAATTGAATTGTGCTGTGTTCTGTGTGTAGGTCCACTAGATGGAGGTCTGGAAGAGGAAGAAGAGGAGTGCATATCAGACGCAAATGAACTCACAGCTAAAGAGGAGTTTTCAGCGGAGGAAAGCTTTCCTGCTGACTTTGAGCCAGACAACCTCACCTGTGAGGACATGGAATACTTCTGCGGCAAAGGTCAGCCATTCCTGACGCTTCTACTTCCATAGTGCTATCTTTCATGTAGGAGGTCTTTAAACTAAACAAGTGTTTAGATATTCATCACAGAGCATATCCTAGTGAAACGAATTGTGGCGTAACATTCGATGAAATTCGGTTTTGCTAATTGATTCCCAGTTGAAGTTTGATTCTGAAGCATCTCTGATTACGGGTTTGATGGCAGTTTCAGACCGAAGCTGGAACACACACACCGTTTTGCTTGTAGAGGTGTGGGAAAATCTCCAGAAACCTCAGTGTCCACTGTCCAGGTTTAGATAGACTTCCTTTGATATCCAATTCCCACTATGTACCTGAAAAGAGGAGTTTGATCTAGGAAATGGCAACCAGTGCGCTGGCTTATCCTTAGTCATATTCCAGCCAGGACTTACCATGGGGAGTGAAACATACTTGAGCTTTTATCACTTAAAGGGTTAGTTCACCCAAAAATAAACATTCTGTCATCATTTACCCACCCTCATGTTGTTCCAAACCTGGATGAATTTATACATGTTTTTTTGGGGGGTGGTGAACTGTCCCTTTAAGAACCATGTAGACATACACTACTCTTCAAAAGTCAGTTTTTAAGAAATGTATAATTTTATTCAGCAAATAAATGCTATTCTTTTGAACTCTGTTTATCAGTGAATCCCATAAAAAATGTATCACGGTTTCCACAAAACAAACAACATTGCAAAAATATTTTAACATTGATAATAATAAGAAATATTTATTGAGCACCAAATCAGCATATTAGAATGATTTCTGAAGGATCGTGTGACCCTAAAGACTGGAGTAATGATGGTGAAAATTCAGGTTTGCCATCATGGCAATAAATGACATTTTAAAATACATTCAAAAAGAAAATACTTATTTAAAACAGTAAATTGTTTTCCCGTTTTTTTTTTTTTTTTTTTTTTTTTTTTTTATCAAATAAATGCAGCCTTGGTGAGCATAAGATGCTTTAGAAACATTCAAATCAAAATTTTAAACAGTAGTGTAAAGTGCCTGGAGTGTCATGGTGAAGGAATATTTTGAGGAGAATCTTGCAGGGTGATTAGGATAACTTTTATTTATGCAGTGTTGAGCCTATATAGGACAACACTTTTGAAATGTGTTGGGTTTTGGCCTAATGTCTGTCATGAGCCAGTTCACTCAGTTTGTGCCAACTCCTTTTTAGTGATCTTTCTATTCCTTTTATGTATTGGCCATACCTGACTAATTTGCACTGTGTGTTTAGTTCAAAGTTAGGAGGCTGTCTGGACCCCCAACACATGTGCAATCTCATCCACCCCTCCAAAAACCCTCCTCAGGATTCCCTACTCTTCCCTCACTGTTCAGTGAGAGGAATCTCACCGAATTTGTGCTTTGAATGTCCCTCCACCTCAAAGAGAAATGTTTTTAAATTACGTTTCGTTTAAAAACCCACTGTGCCCAGGGGGATTCCAAACAAGGAGGAGCAGAATCTTTTTATGTGTTGCACAAGGTGGGCTCAGTTTTAACAATTTTCCTTTTGTTCTTCCCGTAAAGGTGTAACAGGCGTGACATGTGTGAACCTCAGAACTAATGGCAGTTTGGCAATATTTTGTTTCGGGGTCAAATGAAAATCTTCATATGTGCTTTTGTTTCCCGCTGCTTCATTGAATGAGCCCTGCAGATGAATGCAGCTTTACTTTGTTTTGTTTGTGGAGCTTTATTCAGATTCCCCTAGGGATAAAATACAGTATTCAGATGCTCAATTCAATTACTATTTAAAAGATCCCAAGGTCGTTCCTTCCATTTACAAATGAATTGCGAAAAAATTTAGTTCTTTTAAGAGTACTATGGAAATAGCATCAGTCCCATGGTAAATATTAAAGTACCACGGTCACAGTACTATTTTGTAAGGCTTGCACCAAAGATGTCACATTCTCAAGACAGTGTTTGAGTGTGTACTTGTACCAAAGCCATTCGATGGCCTTTTTTGTACCACCAAGTTTTAGCAAATCTCCTCTAATATTCCTTTGAAACTTTTGAAGGCTTTGCTAAAAGGAAGACCAACAGTGGTAAAAAAATTTCAACTCTTCTACTTCCGAGATGCTTTAGTAATCTTCCCTTCGTCTTACGCGAGGGGGTTTGCGTCAGATTTCTCAAGCTCCCTATCTGCTCCAATTTGGCTCTAAGTCTTCCATGTCCTCCAATTCTTCGGACAAGTTCCCATTCTCTTCCCGTTAATGCATAGTACAAGCTCATCAGGTGTATTCATTTCCCCCTGATCCTCTTCTCAATTAGATCTCTTTAAAGCGCATTTAGCCCAGCGTCTGAGTGGCTTAAATTCACTCCACTTATGCAGAAGTGCTGTGAATTGACGGCGAACGCAATCCTGGTGGCATTAAACGGTTTATGTGTGTTATTCCTCGGCTATAGGATGGCAGAGAGGGTTCTCTTGATTAAGTAAACCCTCTCAAATGAGATGGCGGGCTGTAATTAGCCCAAGCGGAGTCAAACGCCAGAGCTTTAAAAAGCAGTCACTCATCCCTGTTCCTTTATCTGTTTTGAAGAATAAGGTCTCCCGTGTGAAGTTCCTAGCTGGCAGGCGGTTGCTCCACGACTGGCTCGTAGTTCAGTGGTCGTGTATCTTTGTCGTCATTCGCTGACAACTAGCTTGTCAGGAGAACCTAAAACCTCCATTAAAAGTTTCATCCCATAATAGGTATTAAAAAGCTGTCTGAACAAAAAGAGGAATCGCCCGTCTTCATTAACTCACCAAGCCCTTATTAACTTTGATCGGACGGCGGTGAAGTAGCAAATCAGCTTAAATTTACAAAGGTCAGGCCGTTGGACACCAGCAAAGTATCACCCATTTGCTTGAGTCTGAGTCTGTTGCACCTTGCAGCTCATGGTTTGAAATGGAACAAACCAATTGTTAAGGGAAATCAGAATTGGTAAATGCCTTACGATTCCCATCCCTATAGTCATTAAGGCTGAAGAGCCAAACATCTGCAGCCCATACAGCTAGGGATGGGAATTATAATGGATTTAATGGTTCTTCTTAACGTTTCAGTTTCCTTAATGATTCCATTAATAGTTAAATTGAGGAAAACATTTTTTCAAACTGAACACCAGTCTATTGCCAATTCGACTGAATCATAAAGCCTTTGAATGCATAGCCTTTCAAAGAATAGCCTACTCCATTTGATAGCTTGCATGAACGCAAGTGGTCGACACATGCGCTCTAGAAAATAAAAAATTTCTCCAAAGTTATGACTGATAAAAATAAAAATGTCTTTGCATTGTTTTAAACTAAAGTTGCGGCTATCTCATAACCCCTTCACACAAGCGCTTGTCTATGCGGGCTTCTGTAGTTGTTGTTGTTCCATCTCTTTAGTTTCGTTTTCAACTGTGAAAAAAGGGGCCGGCCCAGTGTTACCACCTTGTGGAATAACCGATTAGTGCAAAACAAATTCAATGCGCATGTGTAACCTGTGCATACAAAAATCGTACGGTGAAGAAATTTTCGTCATGCACACTGTACGCGAACCCTCGAATCCGTGTACAAAACAAAGTAGACTCTTGGCTTAAGGATTTGATTCACTAAAATAGAACCAGATGATAAAAGTCATTTGCTTGGGCATTGAGAGTCTTAAGAGTCATATGTTCAGAAATCGGATTCACTTGTCGCACGGTATGTTTCTAAAATCTTCCTTCCAAATTAGCAATTTGTTGCACAGTTTAGAACCGTTACCTCATAAAAATGATTTTTTTTATATATATATTGAACCACACAAGAACTAGTTCTTATTTATAAGTATTTGTTTCACTAAAAAGAAAAGGCTCATAAGAATAATTTGTTCAGTAATTGAATTAAACTTGTCCAGCTGTATGTTTCTACATGCATGTTCCTTCTGCATTAGCAGCATATTGCACGTTCAAGCACTATTACTAATTTTTTTTAATTAAACCAAAAGAATTAGTTCTTATTCATAAGTATTTGATTTGCTATAAGGAAGTTGCTCATAAGAATCTTTTGTTTAGTAACTAAAATACACTTGTTATGCTGTACTGTATGTTTCTGTGATGTTCTGTTTGCCCTACTAATTTTAAGTATTATTACAGTAGGTCATGCTTTCCCTAAAACTTTTTTAAATTAACATTTGTCTTTGACTGTTTAAGACTAGCTTGGACGTTCGAAGTCCAACATCGATGTCTGTACTGTATATTGATACTCTCTAATGACGATCATAGAATCAAAAAAACATCTATGTGGTTTATAACAGTAAGAGTTCACAAGAACCATCATGCATTGTGATCAGTGAATCTTTTTGAAGCGTTGACTCTTTGCACATCACTCATTTCAATTCCCAGAAGCCTCTGTGGAACCAAATACCCTGAAACAGCAGAGGGGTTCCTCTCTGCGGCGATCCTAAACTGTTTGGAGAGGGTCTCGGCTTCAGTCGCATCGTCGCGCACTCATGTACCATGAAATGATTGAGACGCTTCCGTCAATGGCTTCATACGTAATGGTTTCGAAACAGCAGAGCGCACTGTGAAATGAAGTCCCTGCCGATGAATAGGGTGAGTCTAGCGCACAAACGTGAATAAACATGAAACCTGAGGCCTGTTGAAAGAGATGGGCCTCCTTATTTGAAAGAGGAGACGGAGAGAAATAAAGAGAAAAAAAGGCACCCCTGATAGTCCAGAGAGACAACCTTGTTGTCTCCTTGACAATTGAAGCGGCCCCCCTCCAAACAACTCCTTTTTCACGGTCAATTTCACATTTATGGGCGCTCCGCTTGTGAACAAGTTTCAAACTGAAATTTACAAGCCGCTGTCACACTCGCTGCTATAATTGTGAGAATGCTGGTGTTATATTTTCAGGGTTTCTCCCCCCCCCCCCCCCAGTTTTACAGAAATTGTGAAATTTGACCTTGCTTCAATGTTTTTCCATTCTTGTAAATGCTTCTTTTGGGAGCAGTTGAGTTGGAGTTACACGGAGCGGTCTGATTTTTTTTTTTGCAGTTGCATGTTTCTGAACCAATGGCGAGTGTTACTCAGTGGCCTTGCTAACGACAATACGTCTCATGAAAGCCACAGCATAAACATGTTCAATATAAATTAATTGATCTAAATGACAGCATTGAGATTCCATTCTGGTCTGATCATATCACAGCGGAGAAAGACTTGAATAATTATGAGTCATTTTAGCCCGTAGCAAGGTGCCACTTACGAACAAATCCTTTGAATCCGGGCGGACTTGCGACGCGAGCCAGTAAACAGTGCGCGGTAGAATTAATTACGCTCTTCTTTGTGCCGTTTCCTCGCTAATCGGGATCTTCGGCAGCAGAAAGATCTTTTCAATACATTTCTCCCGCCGCTGATGGTAAAGCGTGGAGAATATGGAAAAATGCTCATTTGCGCTGCGATAAGATGAAAGACACATCCCTTTAGCCCCGTTTGACTCTGTGCAGGAAATCATTCATTAATGTTTGTTAAGTATGACAATCTAGCCAGGCCAGATCTACATACTCCAGACGGCATCGCACGGAGAGATAACGCAGGCCAGCAGCAGCCAGAAGAGAGCACAGCCAGTTCCTGTAATGATGGGGAATTTATGGGCCTTTAAAGAGATAGTGCCGAGGCCTTCCACTAATCACACACTCCACCGGGGTGCTGGGTGGGATTTTGCTGGGTTATTTTCCTTTTTTCTTGTCCGCACTGGAGGCACTGGAATTTTTTTTTTTTTTTTTTTTTTAATCAGCTTCCGAAAGCTGCATGCCACTGCAGATTATTGGGCGGAAAAGCGAAACTGTGGACTTTGTTTGAACATTTGTTGTACAGCTGTCTCTAGTTTTACAGGGAAATCTGTTTATTTAACAACAGTTCACTTTATAAAGTCCTCAATTACCACTGCTTTAAATGGAGGGGAAATATTGGCTTCCTAAGTGGCCACCCATCACCAAGCATAACAAAATTAGCACTTTATCTTCAAAATACACAGGATACATAATTCAAAAGTCCCCATTATTAGAAAACAATTCAACGAGGCAATTTTGTACATGTAATAGCTAGAGCCGGTTTTCTCACAAGAAATTAAATCTTTCTTATGCTTAAACATCCACACAGAGGGTACAGATATGTGTAAATTACTAACAACAGACATCCCTACTGTAGATTTCTTGGAAAATATATTTTTTTTTTAGTCTTGATAAATGATACCCAAAACCCTTACAAAAAGTTCTGTGGTGGTACAGTGATTGGCATCAGATACGTTGGACTATGCTACTCAAAGTGAGCATGATATGCCATTTATAACCCATTTTACTTCGCGATCTGTTGTTTTCTCAGAATGAAACGGGATATTCAATGATAAAAGTTGGGTGGATTCTTCAGGAATTGATTGTATCGCAATAGAGGAAATTTATTGAAAAATAAGAGGTATCGTGATGGCAGCCAAAAGCAATTGATACTGCCGTTTTGATGGGATGTTTTTTATGATTTCTATATTCATCTGTCAGGGTTTTCCAAAGTATATGAAAAATATTATGGTACTGCCAGTACATTCCCCCCCAAAAAAATTCACATTACCAGGGTACCATATAATACAAAACCTTTTTTTTTTTTTGTATATTAAGGAATATAAACAGTGAAAAGTTTATTTTCAATGAGAGCGATAAGCAATATTTATTATATTTAGTGTATTATTTTAGCCACAGTGTTGTACGGTATGTTAATCATTAGCATACTTAATCTGTTCACCTTTTCTTTCTTTTTTTGCATTTCCTGCACTGATATAGTGAAAATCTGTGTATCATCCTGTGTAGTTCTGTGTGTGGTCATTCAGAATCTAGACAATATATTGGTCTGTTTGATCTCTCTCTCTCTCTCTCTCTCTCTCTCTCTCTCTCTCTCTCTCTCTCTCTCTCTCTCTCTCTCTCTCTCTCTCTCTCTCTCTTTCTCTCTCTCTCTCTCTCTGCTGCTCTCTTCCAGTTTATTGGGATTAGACAGCTCAGATCTCCTTAAAATCACCCTCACCAGATTGACATTTTCAAGGGCTTCCTTGGTAGAACAATGCTGAGAGGAAGAAAAAAGCCAATATGACTTTGTGTCTACCTTGCTGCAGGAGCTGTTTGTGTAAATCGCCTATAAGCTTATTGACCCGCATGCATGTCACTACCATTAGACAGAACCGAGGAGCTGCGATCCGATTGGCAGATTTCTCACTAACTCTATCCCAATGTCTGACATATGCATTCATGGATGAACGCACACATGCAAACAACATCTTGGCGCCCAGATCAATCTCTTAGCATTCTCTTTTTCTTTTTTAGACCAGTGAGCTGAAGGGCCGTAAACCGTCTGTCCATTTCTCTTTTGACACAGTTTTAAGCTCTGTTCTAAACCCTAGTGAGTTGTCCACTGTCTGCAAAGACAGCTACCTTCCTAGGCATCATCCTACTGATTTAAAATGGTTTTCACAGGCAGCAATTCTTTCAAAAGTCATTCACACCCGTCAAACAAATATCGACCCTCCCTATAGGCATTAGCATGTTGCTAAGCTAATGACAGATATATATATTTATTGTAAGTGCTCCCTAAAGATATGTTCAGTTGTGTTTTGAAGAGTTCTCTCTATTTTGTAATCTAATCTACCGGTATACGTTAAACTTGGCATTATCTTGACTATTGAATTTGTTCATCTTATGATTTGATGACTATTTTGTAAATCGCTTTGGATAAAAGCATCTGCTAAATAAATGCATTTTATTTCAAGCCATATAAAAACCCACAGTGTGATGGCCATTTATGTCTAATACTGTACATTAGTTGAATCAGTTAAGTGAAATTGTTTCTCATTCTGAAAATAAATATGACTGTTTTTAAATAAATATAAAATTGTTAAAAAAAACAGCTTTTTTAAAGAAATTAATGCAAATTAATACTTTCATTCAGAAAGGACACTAAAATATTCAAAGTGACTTTAAAGAAGTGTAATGTTACATTAGATTTTCGGCCTTTGTTTTATGCAGGTAATTTCTGTCGCACTTTACCTGCTTGGCACAATGTTTTCCCAGCAGATTCCCTCCATGTTCCTGAAAGAAACTTCATCAAGCTGCCGTGACACTTGTTCCCTGCGAGGTTGCCTTGGCGATTGTGTTTAAAATGCATTGCGAACGGTGTTAGATAGAAGGCAGAAAATCCTTAATCACTGCTTAATTAACGAATCATCTTGTAGCTTCATTTCCTGAGCGGTAATTAAACAGTTCCAAGACGTTTCGTTACAGGGCTTAACATGTTCGCCGGAGATCAAGGTAGAGCCTTTAATGTTATCTCGCTGCCTTCCCAAACTCACTACACTGGAAAGGAACTGTTGATATTGCCTTTTGTTATCCTTATGGTAATGCTCAATGAGTATGCTAAGGAGCTTCTCAAGGCCTGACAATACAAATAGTGAGCGGGAGAGTGAGGAGGACAGAATGAATAAAAAAAGCTGAGCCCTAGCAGGAACTTGCATGCGGGAAAATAGGTCAGAATGACCTCATGTGCAGTAAGTAGGGCAGCGCGGCCCTCTCCTTTCGCCCGGGTGTGCAGAGGCAAGCAAGAAGCTGCGATCCTTTTGGCCATGTTTACTGCCTGCCTTTGAAGTGAACCACGTCTTAACTGGCTTAAACACACCGTGGCGAGAGAATTTGATCTTTAGATTAACCCATCTGGATGGACCAGTGTGTGTTTGAGGACCATGGTGAAGGCCGTTCTGCTGTGTTAGAGAGTCGCTGAGACGCTTTCATGAAGCAGCTAAACCCAGAGTGTGACTCCAATGCACAAAAATCTATCTATCTATCTATCCATCTATCCATCTATCTATCTATCTATCTATCTATCTATCTATCTATCTATCTATCTATCTATCTATCTATCTATCTATCTATCTATCTATCTATCTATCTATCTAGTTTGAAGTGTCAATGTGAAGTGTAGCTGTTGAAAATATAAACTATATGTTTAATGCTTCTACTAAATGTACAAAATATATTTTCTTTATCTGTTGTGTTTTTCAGGGGAGGAGAACGGCAACAGAGAAATAGGAGAGACTGAGATGGAAACAGAAAGTGAGAAGACCAGACACCCCCCTCTGGAGCCGGAGGAATGGGACGGTCCACGTAAGTGCATCATTTGATTGTGTCAGTGTGCATTTGTTTGTTATATGACCATGCATTTTGACTTTGTCTTGTAATTGTGACTTTATATCTCAAATGTTCACCTAACATTCATTATCTATACAGACAATATGCTTATTTTTATTTCCTTTTGGAAGCCCTTTTCAAATCTGCAAAAAAATGTGTTCACAAATTTGTAGACTTTGAGGTCATCTATATGCTAGTTATACTCTCAAATATGGACAAAATTAACTTTTAGCAGGTACACTGTAAAAAAAGTTGCTTTTAATTAATTTAAGTACAATTAACTTGGATGTTTAAGTTATTTCAACTTAAATTACATTAAACTAACTTAAAAAAAGTTGACAATTGCTTAACTTATTTTGATGAGTTAAAGCAATCTAAAACATGTTGTTATAACATGTTGATAAAACTGACCAAATGAATTGATGAATCATCTTGCACTCAGAGGTGTATCCAAATTTTTGTTAAATCAAAACTCTCTAGAATGAGAATGTTCCTCCCCCTAATACAATGTGCTTAGTATTAGTAAGTAGTGAATCGTGGTTCAGGCTCTGATGTCAAATAAAGTCTATTGACTATGTAAAAAGAACACACACTTCTCAGAAGATTTTAAATCATAAATAGGTTGTAAATAGATAAATAAGTTCTCTATTAGGCATTTAAGTAAATTTGCGATATAAAGTCACATGTATGAGATATAAAGACAAAATTAACCAAGAATGTAGCTTGTTTTTGAGTTTTGGGCCTCCATGGGTATCTTGGTTTGAGCACCTATTGGTCCACAGTCCATCGTGGATTGGTGATCATCTCCTGAGCCCTTACTGTACCACAAAAACTTTTCTGATAACAATATCAGAAAGGAATAAAAGTCTGCAGTGGCCCTCTGATATGATACTCATTCTTGAAGGTCCAATCCAACATGCGATCATTCCTGGCCCTCCTATAACCGTTTAGCCCATTAGCCAGCGGCCAGTAATCACTTGTAAGCAGCTCATTATGACACGTTTTAAATGAATCCATCTGGGATCAGGGGATTTCAGACGCTCAATAGCAGGACATCTGAAGATATCCTTGACAAGGCCACCCGACAGAGGTAAAAGTCTCTGCTGTTTCTGAAGACTTAATGAGCTCTTGAATTACGAAGAGTGTTTTTTTTCTAACTTATGTTGAATTGTGACGTGGTCCTGCTTTTGATCACTGATTCAGTGACAGTGTTACTAAAGAAAGAAGGCAAAATGGAGCACAGTAGTATTTTGTTTCTCAAGGTTAATTTAGCATGCTGCCAACTCAGTATACCATGATAGTAAGTTTATAATGCACCTGATAATATATTTTATGAGGTAACACTTTATTTTAAGGTGCTTGTAATAAGCAGTAATTAACAGTTAATAAGACACTTATAAGACCTTATAAGATGCATATAAGATGCATATAAGCATTAACTACTTAATATAAGGGTTAATTAAAGGTCCAGGCCCTGAAGAGATCAGGGAAACTACTCCCTCTTGGGAAGGTCAATTTTTAAGGGACTGGGAGTTTGTGTTACCATTTATGTTTGTTCGGCTGTTCTAAAAGTGCAATGTATTGATACTTGAGAAATGTATTATTTAATTTAATTTATTTATTATCATTAGTTGATACTTATATGCATCTTATATGCATCTTATAAGGTCTTATACGTGTCTTATTAACTATTAATTACTGCTTATTACAAGCACCTTAAAATAAAGTGTTACCTTTTATGAAATTAGATTATTATATATATTTGTTTGATGTTTTTTTTATTATTATGATTTTGCGCGTTGATAATCTGAGTGTTTTGTTGTTCCCCCATGCGACATGTACAATTCCTATGATAGAATTTTTGTCATTTATTCACTCTCTTGTTGCTCCAAACCCATTTGAATGTGTTTCTTTCACAGAAGGAGATGTTATACTGAATGTCTTGATATTTTTCCTTACAATGAAAGCATACAGTGACCAAGCTCCAAAAAGGACATATAAAAACACCATAAAAGCACAGTAAAAGTACAGTAAGTCCATATGACTCATGTGCTATTTTCCAATCTTGATGTTGTGATGTTATTTCCATCAAGAGGTGCATACATTTTTGGTCAAGATCTTGTATTGACAATGCAAGAGTCCAAAACTTAAGTCTCCTCCAGCACATCCCAAAGACTCTCAATGAATTTAAGGTCTGGACTCAGAGGTGCCAATTCCATATGCTAGAAACATAATAATCACTGCAATGATGATACAATCATAGACTCTTAAGCATTTGCCTATTTAAATCCAAAAAGTGACTTTTTTTCCCCGGCTGGGCAGTGTGTATCAAATTAATTTGAGATTTCAGAGCTACATTGGAGGAAAAGACGTTCTGTAAATTATTACTTAAATTTCAATTTGTTCCTCACACAAAGCTATCATATATCTTCAGAAGACATGAAATATATCACATGAGTCGTACTGTATGCACTATATGCAATACATGCCTTCAATATATGGGAAAAGCTGCATGAGTATTCTGCAAATGTTCTCCTTTTATGTTCCACAGACGATAGATAGTCAAACGGGTTTAGAACGACATGATATGATGACGAATTCTATGATCGAATTTTCATTCTTGGATAAACTATCCCTTTAAGCTTCAATGGAAAGCGCACAACAGACGCAAAAACAGATATCTTTTCTTTCCCAAGAATCTCGCCTTACCATGCAGATTTCCCCTCGCCGTCTCTCAGTAGAAAAAAAAATCTGTTTTATCTGTCTTTTTTGCACTTCTTAAAAGTCACTTCATCAAAGTGATGGATAATACATCCAACAAGATAGCAACGGCAGCAATTACTGTTCCGCCGTGGCATCACATCGCAGAATACACAAAATATGATTCCCCTTTTAATGCATATGACCTCCAGAATTTATTGCAGGTACGTACATTTATAAGAAAGTGGATTTTGGCAAGTTGGCACCGGCGAGCCCCCTGGGGTGTGTATTTTATACTGACAGCGAATCAGAGTTATCAGCACCTATCAGATAATGCATTTATCATTAAATTTCACATTTGCATTTCAATCTGGAAAGGAAATGAGCATTGGCAGCGTAAGATAAGAGCGGTAGGGACGACGGTAATAAACGGTCCCTGTGATCAGGCAGCCAGCAGGGCTGAGGGGGTCAGTCACACAACGATGGGGGCAAGCGCATACAAAAAGAGGCATAGACCAGTTAGGGCTTTCCGGAAGAAAATGCTGAGCTTTAAACTCCGGCAGTGTGGTGGGAGCCTAAGCAGTCCGATGTCTCTCTGATCATCCAGCCTGTGATGCTAAGAGAGAGAGAGACCATTCCCTCCCTATTTGTTTTGAATGAATGAATTTAGTTGGTTGTGTATCGCTCATCTGTGAAAGTTTAACACAAAGAAGCATCGGTAACGCTTCCTTTAACAGTACAGTACTTACGTGTACTTACAGTGTACTTACCTAGAAAGTACTGGCTAATATAAGGTAAGTACATGGGTTATGGGTAGGTTCAGGGTTAGTACCTAGTTATTACCCAGTAATTATAATTACTATAATAAGTACATAGTATGTACATGGGTAACAGGACTGTATAAGGAAGCGTTACCGAAGCATCTTCCATAACAACACTAGATTTTTACATTTTCTGAATGAAATGCGAGTGTTGCTTAAGGTCTCCAGATATCAGGTCCCTCCTTAAGTGTAAGTTTGTGATCATCACATATGTGAAAACACACAAAAAGCTGCATGATTTCTGGTGTCTTTCATGTGTGTAGTATAAAAACGGTGCAGGCGAGTCACAAGCTCAAGTTCAATAGTTCAAAAATGTACTAACTAGTCTGAAATCATTTGAAAAGTTGGTGTGATATTTTCAAATCATTTGATTTCACATTGATTTAAGTTTTTTTTTTTTTTACTTTTATTGCCTAATATAGATATTTTATAGTGCAAGCTCATTTTGTTCTCTATTTTTACATTTAGATTACTTTTGTCATCATCTAACTCTCACTTAAATTTCATTTTTAAAACACTGATAATTTCATAACACTTAAATATAATAAAATCATATAAATAATAAATCAATGTTCATACTGTGAGTTATAATATTGTGATATCATGTATTTTGAATTGGTTTTTATTTTTAGATTTTCCTATTTTAATTTAGTTAGTTAAAGTTTTTGTACTGTAGATTGTACTAAAGTAGTAGATGTAAAAGTGACTTTTATTTTTATTTTTATTTCACTTTTAGTTTTAGTTATTTTAGTACATCAAGTTGAACTAAATGAAAATAGGACATTTAGCCGTGGCAATAACATGAAATAAAATAAGTTGTTACATATTTTTTAATTTCGGTTAACGCTAATTTTATTTCAAGTAACGAAAATGTTTTTATGCTGTTGGTTCTAGTTTTAGTTAATAACCCTGCTTTGCAGAAAGGTTACACGAGTAGATTTATACTGAATCCTGACAGTATAAGAAACCTTGATCAGTATAAAAAAACCATGAAAGTAGTCCACATGAATTTTGTGCTATATTCCAAGTATGCTGAAGTCATTTGATATCTTTGTGCGAGGATCAGACAGACATTTAAGACGTTATTCACTGAAAATCTTGCCTCTAGCTCTCCCAAAACCTCATTCAAGCCACATGAGGGTGAGAAGATAATGACAGAATTTTCATTTTTGCCTGAACTATCCCTTTTAATCTAGTTTGTCAGATTCATCTCAATGGTGTTTTCCATATTTACCTCCCACCACGATCTCTCTGATAGCGCTGACGCTTGCTAATGCTGCTGATAATCTTGTTACATTACACAGATAAGATCTATTCTACATGGCCCATTCGCTCCTCACAGAGACATTACTGTCAAACTCCAGGCAGGAATGTGGATTTCTGGGAAAATAGAATGCAAATGAGAAAATCGCCCAACAGGAAACAACCCTCTCAGAATACAGGATATGACATCGCTCACACAGCCGCATCGCTGTCTCTCGGGGAGCAGTACAGTGGACATTAATCTCTGCACGTAATAACCGCATTCACTTTCACGTCATGTCTTCTTCTGAAAGGCCATTTCCCCCCTTTCATTCCTCCCATTGTGTTGGAAAAGTCAGATGGGCATGTTATAATTTTAAATAAAGATGGGAATCGCACCATCAAATATGAACATCTCAAATGACATGACGTCCTGTTCGCAGCGATTAAAAGCAAATTTATTTAGTTTAAGAGACTACCTTGTTATCGCTCTATTTATTTTATTTTTTACTCTTCCTAATCTGGACTCTTTGTTATTGCCCGGCTTAAGTTAAAATGCCTGATTGCGATCAGCAACGGATAATTCTTTAATTGTGCAGTGCGAATGGGATATTTAATAGAGAGTACATCAAAAGAAGGACAGTATCTTAATGAAGAGGCTCAAACAGGTTCCTCTGGCTTTAAGAATCTCTTTAAACCAATTTCAGGATTTGCTTTAGGTGTAAAATGTGCACATGCTTCAATGTTAAAGAGGTCATGTCATGTCAAATCAGAGGCCTTTTACATGGTACCTGTACCTGATTGGCCAAACTTTGCATGTCATTTTCCTTACACATGAGAGGTGGTGTGAAACATGAAACATGCCGCATCTCTGAATGAGGCTGTTGCTGTAATTTTGTGTTGCATAAGTGATTACTAATGAAAATAAAGCTAAGTAATAACACACATTTTTAAGTGTTATTTCTATATTCTGGAAGGAAATCTTTTTCTCTTTTTTTTTAGTATACAAGGTAGTAACTTGGAGTCAGTGTTGTTTTATTGTAGTTTTTGAATTTATTATTTTGAATTACATTTTATTTATAGATTTTTTTTTTCATATTTTATGGTTTAGTTAAAAAAAATTACTTTGGGCTTTTGTCATTTTATTAGTTTAGGCTTAATTTATTTTATTTCAGTTTTAGTTGTACTTTAATTTGAGTTTTTATTTATTTCCAGTTTATAATTTTCGTTCTTAAACTTATTTCAGTTTATTGCCAAGGCAGTTATTGTTTGGAGTGCAGACTTTGCAGTGATCTTTTGTTTTTGAATGAATCTTTTATGTGAACAAATCATTCTTATTCACTGACTGACATTTTTCATCTCTTCTTTTAAAAGCCTGTGACTTTTTTTTCCATTGGTTGGACCTACTGAACAAGTGTTTTGAGTCTGAACCAGACTCAGAACAGCATTAAATGGAACATCACTTTTGTGAATGACTTAGTTGAGTGAGTGATTTGTGGACTCATTCAGAACACACAAAAATACCCCTTTCACCACCTACTAGAGTAATGATACAATCAGCAGAAAGATTCACTGAACTAATCAGTTAACAAATACCAATGCTGTGTTCGAAATCGCCCCATACCCTCATTCACTATTCCCTACATTACTCCTCTAATATAGCCTGGGAAAACCCAGACAACTTCCGGTAAATTTAGATTTGCTCTGAAAGTTAGTCTGGCAAAGAGCTCATTCAAGCCCATTTCCAATCCGACGAAATCGAGGCACCAATCAGAAACGTTGGGGCGGGCTTTACACGATGACGACAGCGCTGGGATTTTGAAGCAGATTTTGTAGCCTACATTACAAAGATGGATGTCGCCGTCGAACATCACTCGTTCGAATCAGCTATCGCGTCTGTTTTAAGCGATTTGAACGTTTCCCTTTTGTTAAAAACCGAGCAAAGAACAACACTCGGAGATGTGTCTCCGCCGCTCTGCATACGTCATCTCCTTCATCGCTCTGATTGGTTTTAGGTCTATCCGCGACGTCCGTTGGTGACGCCCCTCTGGAAATGATTTGTCTATGACGCTTTGCCAGACCATAACTCAGTTACAACTGAGAATTGTCTGGTTTTAACCAGGCTACCACTAATATAGTCCCCTTGAAGGAGTGAATGAAAACAAGTGAGTGAATTCGTACACTGAGTGCGCCGGAAGAGTTGCTGATTTTTCCAAATGGCTGTCCCCTCAAATAGTGCCCTATTGAAGGGTATAGGGGGCGATTTCAGGCGCAGCCCAAGTTCTATCATGAAACTCTAGATGGGGCAGTCTGGTGGGTCGTTAACAACATGCTGACAATTGCATCATTGACTACACGGCACAAGCTGATTGGTTCCTATTGCACCTGCAGCCAATGAGCTTGCTGCTCAACATTTAATTAGTTGGACAGTGTTTGCTGTAGCAGTTTGCAGCATGCTTTCAGAGTGCATCTGAACCCTCCACCTTCCCCAGCTCCACCTGTATAGATCTGTTATGGGTAATTTCATATATGCTTGTGTATGTCTTATATGCTCACAGCAGCGTGTCGCGTATATATTGACCGTAACAAGTCCCGTGCTTGCTCTGCAGCAGCAGCAATAACAGCAGCAGCAGCAGAATTGCAGATCTATTCTGCCAAGACAAATACATTAACACTGTCATATCCACTACCATGCTAAACTCTTCCGAGAGTCGTCATAGAAATTCAAAAGATTCAAGACACTTAGATGAATCAAGATGGTCAGTGAGAGGCTGAAAAATCGTCATATCTATATTAGGACAGATCTTGGCACAAAAAAAAGTATGATTTGACCCCTATAAGCATGTGTTCTACAAAAGTTCTAGTCCATAAGCATGTTCTGTGAAGGCAGGAGACCATCCCTGAGATGAAAAGAACATCCACTCTGAGCTCATAAAGGAAGTGTTCTGTTATCTGCCCCTCCGTCTTCTTCATTCTCGCTCGTCATGGGCTTCTGTATATTAGTGGTAATAGCCTGTACAGCTATTCTGTTAATTATCTTGGACGTCTTTGATGCATATCTTGACACGCTCCTCAAGGCATAAAGAAAGTGCATGTGCAGGAAAAGAAAGGCAAGGAAGCTTTTATGCATTAATGAACTTCTTTTTTTTGTACTTATCACTACGTCTGCCCTCAAAGAGAAGCCTTTAACTTAAACTTAAAGGAGTTATATTGTGGAAAACAGACTTTTGGTCTTTCTTGCTTCGAGGTCTCTTATATATTTTTTATTTAATATGTCTAGACACAATTTAAAAATGCAAATTCAAATTAATATATAATAATACATTTAAAACAGTGTTTATTTATTTTTTCTTTCCTGAAGTCAACTTATAATGTGAGTTTAGCACCAAAAGGATGTAATTTACTTTTAAATTAGCATTTTGTACTATTATTGTGTATATATATATATACAGTAGTAAACATTTGTCTTAGGACAACTTTGATTAACTTTTTTGATCCACTTCAAATGTTGACTATCTGCTTATCAAATATTATATATATTCTGAGAATTAATGAGAAAAATATGATGAATGGAGAATCTTGATCATCCAATAAGCATCGAGTAACCCTCAGCTAGATCCCTTGGTCACCTTGAGGACTGACACACCTCCTCATGGGCGGCTCTCTAAGCTCAGCAGTGCCTGTCGGACACAGTTGGTTCTCTGTGGTCTCTGTGAGCCAACTGGACCCGGGCCACGGTCAGAACACTGGCAGGTTCTGCAGAAGAAGCCCTAAAGTAAGAAAGGAGCAAGTATAGCACACAGACAGGCAGAAAGCACGTATAGATTGCCTGTTCTCCGCTCAGCCCACCTGTACGTGGAGCTGACACTGTCCGCCCTTGACCGGACCCCCGCACCCGCACCAAACAATAGCCGCTTCAGCTTTAATGCACATATGTCATGCTAAGTGAATTTGTGGAGCAGATGGTCAGGATAGCATGGCAGGTGCCTCGACAAATGTTTGCGTTTGCTGTGCTGCTATTTATATCGGCGCAAAACACAGCGGCACAAATATTTGAAAAGGCCATTGGGTGTTTTTTCAACATGCGTCACAATTATCAACGTGTCTTTTTTGTTCTTCCTAGCCCAAAACAAACAGATGGCAGTTATGGGTTCACTGCTGACCTCCTTAGATTTCTGTGCAGATCTGAAAATACACAGCGAAAAGATGGATGAAGGTCTTAAACGAATAGTTCACCCAAAAATAAATATTCTGTCATCATTTTACTCATGTCGTTCCAGGCCAGGATGACTTTTATTTTCTTCTGTGGAACACAAAAGGAGATGTTTATGCTACTTTTCAATCTAATGAAAGCAAATGAGGCTTCAAAAATGCTAAGAAAGCACCCTTTTCACTCGTTTTCCTGTTAAAATATTTAAATCCTTAAAACAAGTTCAATTTGATTGAGAAGCAGCACTTGTGACTTGTTTTCAGAGAATGTGTTTTTTATTATTAATGTAGTTTGAAGAAAGACAGTCAGTCATTCAGGTTTGGAACAACATGAGGGTGAGTAAATGGTGAGATAACATTTATTTTTTGTGCTGACTATCTCTTTAAAAACTAGTGAAAAATAGTTTTGGCAATCTCTGGTCACTATAAAAGTAAGTCATATGGGATTGGTAACATGAGGGTGGTTAAATAATACTGTACCATAATTAAAATTTTTGGGTGCATTATTTAATCCTTAAATTATATCCAGGATGTCATTCGCCACCATCCCTCTCGTTCATTTTTTAAAGTTAGATATCAACCTTCTTAGTATTCCTAAAAATTGTAAAATAATGTCTGTTTTCTAATTCATTTATGTTGTAAAAAGTGTATAGGGTCAACCCAAGGTATGTAATTGTGTAAGTATATATTTTTTCTGCGCAATAGGTGCAGTTCACCTTTATTCCTTAATGTCTCTGATGTCTGATACACAATGATGACTTGATGTTTCACTCATAATTACCACAGGCATTAAAACAAAAAAATACTGTTCGCGATCAAATATTAGTGTCACTGTCACTTGATATTGTGCAGAAGCGATAGTTTGAAAACGAAAATTGAACACAATAGTTTTGAGATCGTGAATATGACCCAACCACTGAATGTTCTGGTAAATAAGCTCTGACGAGGACAGTGATGATGAGGATAAATATGGAATTCTTCCATATTCCAAAAGGTAACAAAATATGCTTTATTTTATTATCTTTTAAAAGAGTTGTATACTATCGCAGCAGTTAGAGATCCATCCGTGTTAGATATTGATCTGGGAATTGTATTAATGATTGGTGAAACATTCATTCATTTAAGGGTTAATGATGCCACAGTTTTAGCTGGTTTTATTATCAAGTAGGAATATTTAACAAAATTATAAATGTCACGGGAATAACACATAGACCATTCTAATCGCTCTAAATGTCTGTGCATCTCAACCTATTTAGCAATGACCTAGAATCCAGGAATTAAACATTCAAATAGCTGCAACCGGCACTCCATTGTCAGGCTTGTTGACAGCTTTTGAATTTCATGCTTTAATGCTGGGCCTTCAGATAAACATCCCACTGTACCCACAAAGAAACGGCACATGCAAATGAATCATCGACGTCCAGCGACTGACACCTGCCCGTGTCCAGCGACTAGTAAAGTTTCTCATCCTCCTTTCCGCATTTGTATCTTTTCCTCTAATTATTCGCCAAAGTCTGTTAAGTCACGGTGCCGTCCGAGGGGAGGGAGGGGGGCCCAGATGCAGATTAGGCTCCTGAAGATGAGGGTCTAAAAGGGATTTAATGGTAGAATGGATTAGAGAAATCCTTGTAACAATGTTAAATAATTATAGTTCCAGCCGAGATCAAAGCAGCATTGATTGAACCCCTCAAGCCTTTAACACAGAGAGAAGAGAGAGAGAGAGAGGAAGAGAGAGTCTTGGAAAGCAAAGATTGGTAAACTCCTGTTCGGGCCACAGCGGCGCTACACATGTGGATTGGCGAGGAAGCGCAAGGATAAAAAGATGTATCCTTTAGGAGAGCTCCGTCTGGCTTTTGTCACTGTAGCTGGAGATCCATTTGAGAGGTCTGATAACGGCGCAGACGAACTCGCGAGGGAACGCTGTCAGAGGCGCTCGCGCTGATACCTAAGCGTTTTAAGACGACTTATAGACAGACCGGAATTTAATGTATGCAAAGCACCAAGTTTGAGCGGAGGCTTTCAGTCGGAGTTGTTTATTTCCCATGTAATCAAGAAATTTTGACATGCCTGGCTGCCGCTCATTTTCCGAGCGAGGGTGTCTTGTTCGCTGCTCTCAGCCATCTTACCGCAGGCTTTCTCTGCTAGTCTCGCGCAGATAAGTGGTATTGTGCAAAATCAGATTGTTGTGACAATGTGGTACAGTAGAATTCGGTACTGAATGAGCCGGGGTTATGTAGACGAGGTGGGTCAAAGAATAGGTGTATTTAAAAGGACCTGTTTGTATATAAATGAGGTGCATGCGATTTCTGGTGGTGTACCCGATGCGTGAATACCCATTTGTGGGCTGGGCTCCATTTTGTGTTTCCTTGAGAAGGAGGGGCTAACATTTGGTACTTCACACACACACATATTGTGTACCACATATACTTATTGTGCTGATGAACTACATAAGCATAGATTAGTCCGAACTCTCTGCTCGTAGTCTTAAAGTGTCCAGATGCAAATTTCTCCACTGATCCGAGATGTTAAGAGGTTTAAGACCAATGACTTCATGCTTGTTATCAAATGGAGTCAATCTGAAAATGAACAAATGTAGTCTCAAGGCCATGAACACATTATAATAATGCTGCACTCTTATTAATAAACTAAGATGTTTCTATTTTACTGTTCAAATATAAATATAGACCTCGGTGGTGTGTAGCGGAGTAATATCGTGTGTGTGTGTATTAAACAGTTGCTGGTCCCCATTGATATCCATAGTAGGAAAAAAAAAACTATGTAAGTCAATGGGGACCGGCAACTTTCATTACCAACATTCTTTAAAATGTCTTCTTTTTTGTTAAGCAGAAGAATGAAAACGGGTTTGAAACAAAATGAGGGTGATTAATTGATGACAGAATTGACATTTTTGGGTGAACTATGCCTTTAAGGCCTGGGTTGATTAGATGGTAAGCACACAATCAGTTCTCTTAATCAATGTTTTGGATGCAGGAGATATGGGCACGAATACAGATCTGAGTCACTTCGACAAAGGCCCAACTGTTATGGCAAAGCGACTGGGTCAGAGAATCTCTCAAACGGCTAGGCTTGTGGGTTGATCCCAGTCAGCAATGGTGAGATTTTACCAACAGGAGGGACAAACCACAAACCGGGCTCAGCGATGCACAAGGGCAACGAAGGATATCCTTCTGGTCCGAGCCAACAGAAGATCTACTGTTGCACAGGTCACGAAACATTTTAATGATGGTAATGGGAGGAATGTGTCACACTGCTGTTTATGGGAGTGTAAAGCTTCTGACCAATTAGAGTGTCTATGATGACCCCTATCCACTGGCGAAAGCACCTGCAAATGGGCACACGAGCATCGACACTGGGACTTGGAGCAGTGAAAGAAGGTTGTCTGGTCTGATGAGTCCTGTTTTCTTTTACATCATGTGGACGGCCCTGTATGTGTGCGCCGTGATCCTGCAAGTGATGGCACCAGGATGCACTGTGGGATGACGATAAGCCAGTGGAGGGAGTGTGATGCTCTGGGCAATGTTCTGCTGGGAAACCATGGGTCTGGGCATTCATGTGGATGTAAATTTGACACACGCCAACTACCTTTACATTGTTGCAGACCAGGTACACCCCTTCATGACAATAGTGTTCCCTAGTGGAAGTAGCTCTTTCAGCAGGATAATGCTCACTGCCACACTGCACACATTGTTCAGGAATGGTTTGAGGAACATGATGAAGAGTTGAAGGTGTTGCCCTGGCCTCCAAATTCCCCAGATCTCTATCCAGTTGAGCATCTGTGGGATGGGTTGGACGAAAAAGTTCAATCCATGGCGGCTCCAGCTCGCAACCTGCAGGACTTGAATGTAATCATTTCTTTAAAAAAGAAAAAAGAAAACCAAACTTTTGAATGGTAGTGTATATATAAATCTAGATTATTCCAGAGATTTGTAATCTTTTTCTAGAAACATTTGTCTATGTTCAATACAATGGTTTCTATATATGTATATATCATTTTTATCCAATTATTTTTGACTCTTATGGTTTTAATTGTAACTCTTATTATGTCATGTGTTATATTGTGTTTTTAGGTGGTATTTTATTAAACAGATATTTCTGACTCTATATGCTGAGGCAAATTTAAATACATTGTAAAATAAACTAATAATAATAATAATAAAAAATGTACATGCAGTCAGAATTTTCCAATCCAAATCTTAGGCAGACCTGATGACAGCTACAGGAATATAAGTGTAATAAAAGAAAGAGAGGGAGGGCAAAAAAGAGGGTGTGCTGTCACTGTGAGAGGTATCCGTATCAAAGCAAAGCCCCTTTTATTTGAGGGAGGAGCAGAACAACCAAACACACACACACACACACACACTATTCTTCCACAAATCTCCTAACCTATACTCCAGTTCTACCAGTTCAGTCGAGCCAGTCATGGAAATCCTTATGACATCATCTCAGCAAAAACAACAACAATTATTACTTTTGTTGTTATTGTTATTGCTATTGTATAATATATATTAAGTCTATATGAAACTCGTACTTTCTTGTGTGTGTGTGTGTGTATTCAATTATGCAATTTTCATTGGCATATTAATCATCTTTTCAACAAACAAGTCTGGGTTAATTAAAGCAAAGCACGGATAAAGACGTGTGACTGGATCATCACTCTGTTTATCACAGAGCCAGAGTCAAATAATTCAGCCTGTGAGAAAAATTTTAATGTCTGTCCTCCTTTCCATTTTGTCTTTGTGTGTGTGTGTTTGGAGGGAGAATGAGAAGTTGAGAAATGAGTGTGTTGTCATGGTAGCTCATCTTTTGTAAAGGTTCTTGACTAGAGATGAATTGATTTGTGGTTCGAGAGAGTCGTCTGATTGTGAAATGGTTTTTGTAAAATTCAGAAAAAAAGAGCTTGGGGGATTTTTAAAGGAGTCCTTAGTTAGGTTTCATTCATGTACAGTATTAACATGTTTTTACCAAAATGCCATTAATTCCTATAGCTGCCATATCAATCTTTTGGGAGATTTTTCTACATCGCTGCATGACGTGTCACTGCTAAGTTGAACAACAGATATCAGCAGCAGGACATGGGTTGTGTCAGAAAACTGCTGACTAGGGCCTCGCTGCCCTAACAGGCAATGATTTTGCAGGCAACGTTTGCACACTAAGGTATCTCACAAAACTATTATTATTATATAATTATTACTACAACAGGATTTTCTCGCTAGAAATGACATCAAAAGTGGAAAATGTTGGTCAAAAACGTAAATTTACACACAAACTGACCACCAACTGCAACTTTCAGACGTCATCTTTATTTTTTAGCTCAACTGTCACAGAATGGAACGCACAGGATTGTGGGATATCAAAGACAGCAAAGACTACATCTATGCTACCTTCAGAAATCGATCAGATGAAGGTTTCTCAGGATACAGGAAATGAAGCTAACGTTGAATTCAGACGTGCCTTATACTTTTCTACCTTGCGATGCATCCTCCAAAGGCCATGATGTCACGCTTTAGGTTTTTTTTTTTATGTCAAAAATATCAACCCCTGCTGGTAGATGGCAGAACTGCACATCTGACAGGAAAAAAAAACCCAGCATATATATATATATATAATATTTATTATTATTATTATTAACCTATATTTAGAGGACTTGAAATGGATATGTTATGACTTAATTGTCATGGCTCAGGTGATTGGCTCAAAACAACCTGCGAGCAGAAGTGAGCGCCCGTGAGCAAAGATAGCAGATTTCTAATGGTGTGTGTCCGCGGGCTCTTGTGCCAGCCGCGCAGCTGCCATTGAGATGAATGGAAATGCTAACTGATAGATTCCTTCAGTTACTACAGAAGCCCGTTGGTTCCGACAGACAGAGCTGTACTGGGACTGCAACTCCAGCTGCGGAGGTTCAGGTGTGTGTGGGCCGGCAGCTCTCTTCCTCTCTGACTTTATCAGCTCACACACTTGTGGGCGAGACGAGGGCGAGTCTCACCCTCTATACCTTAAACACAAGATCTCTGTGGTTTGAAGCACTCGACTGCTCCTCTTTCCTTTCGGCGTCGCTCTCTGCCAATCTGAAAGGCAAACAGACCTACACTGGAGCTGGTGAAATCACACACAAACACACACACTTGGTTTCTGCTGTGTTAGCTTGAATCTAAATGCACTCAAACAGAATGTTGCACAGGAGCGAGATCTGTTCTCCAGGAAGACAGACTGAAGGAAAGAGAGGGAGAAAAAAAAGAGAGAAATAGAAGCAGAGAAAGATGGAGAGAGAGAAACCAGAGTCAAAAACCGCCACATAACAATGCCGGAGAAAAATCAGAACATTTTCCAGCGAAAGATGGGCCATTTCCAAATCCTCGTGCCCTATCAGACAAATTAAAGTAAATCAAGCATGAAATGAAGCAGGAGAGCCCGGAGATAAGACTCCTTTAAGTCCTTTCCAGATTAGGATAGGGGAAGAGAGGTGCATCTGCTCTCTGCCAGCCGAGGAGGCTAGCTTCTCATTTCACAATAGCAGCCTGTGTATAGGATTACTTTCCCCTGTCACCGACACACACACACACTCACACACACACACACTCACACTCAGTCTGAACATGTCCTTAATGCGTCGACTCACTAGCTTGTTTTACACATTTTGACAAGTAATCTATAAATGTACATCAGCTAGTTGATCATAGAAAGGAGTGAAAACGTGCTAAGTGAAGCTTTAGCCTATAGTTACTGTATAGTCGTGTCCCTGTTGCACAGCCGGTAGAGCACGGTGAAAGACAAGGTCGGGGTTCGATTCCCATGCAGGGTATGTGCAGTGCATGCTGATAAAGTATTCCTTGAAAACCTTAAAACAAATGATGGGTAGTTGATGGGAAATACTTTCTAGACAAATGCTGTGACATGTTAAGGTTGCATATACTCCAGGAAAATCCAGTAATTCCAAAAGGATTCTGTGTGAGGGAGTTTTGTGCGAGTTGGTCACATGAATTCACCATACTGACCAACAGAAAGCTGCTTGGTTTCAAAGTGACTTCTGTGTGAGCTGTGTTTTATACATTGCTACGCTAGGGACAATAAATAATGCCCTGTTTTTGCTAAATTTCTGCAAAATAACGCTTTATACCTGATCTTTAATGCATTTTAAAATGGATATTGGTGATTTATGATCCAGTTGTTGCCTCAAAGTAATCGAGAGATACTTATTTGGAATTACTTAATATGGAATACTTATTTGTTACATCACATGACAGAATTTTTTTTTTAATATAATTTCTTATACTGTACATATAGGGACACCAGGGCTAGTTGTCACAGTATCAATAACTATAGGGTTTTGAGTCAAAAGTCCAATTACAAACGCTTTTTTTTTCTCTAGAAGTAGTTTTTTTTATCTTGTATAATATACATTATTTTATAATTTTTTATTTTATTTTATAAATGTCCGGTCAGAGTTTGATATTTTTGTTGTTTTTACTATTTACATGTTTGCCGTTTCATAAAAAATGTTGTGCGCCATAATTGTTATACTGTTCACATTTTATTAAAAAGCCCGTAATATGCTGTTGTTTAAGACCGTTTCCATTGTGACAACTTGCCCCACATAGTGTAAGATGAACAAAAGATGAACTATATTTTTTTTCAAATCAATGTTCAACCGATTGTTTTTCAACCCAAACTTTAAGGTATATACAAAAATTAAACCTACTATAAAAAATATTAACCAGAGTAAAACGTGTGACAACTTGCCCCAGTCTCCCCTTATACATTCTAGCATAAAATCTTGATGAAAGTTCAGTCATGTTATTTGTCAGATGTAAGTTTCTATAATGCCCCATGTTTTCCATGTATTATATTCTCACCATAAAAGTTTTGACCCCAACATTAATTATCTAAGAGTTTGTAGATTGCAGTCTGAAATGTCTCTTTAAGAAACACACACTTTCTTGGTTTCAGTGTCGTGCCTGATGTTTCTCCTCATGACTGATGCTTTTCCCTCATCAGGAGTTTGTTAGTTATTAAACAGCGTGACCGTGACCTTCTACGCCCTGGTGTCAGGTTTAGGCCTTTTATCAGCCTCTATCTCCAGCCATTTAAAAACTCCTCCTGAAAGTGACTGATTTAACCTGCTTTTACGCCGTTTATATCAAAACCGGATGAGAGAGAGAAGGGGAGAGGGAGAAAAAAAAACTTAATCCATCTTATCTGTTGACTGTCAAACTGCTGGAGCTAAGACCTCCTCACAAAAGACAACTGGGTCAGGCAGGCAGGAGCGGCCGGATTTGTGCTGGAGGAAAGTTTGAAATGTGGTAATTGACTGGAGGATCGAGCTAATGACCCGCTCGAGCCACTGGAGAAAAACAGCACCTGTAAATGCAGCGGGAGAGCAAACGTGCGGGAGATACTTGAGCTATTGTGCGACTCGGGAGCTTGGTAGTTGATTATTAACACACCCACCGATGAGTGTGCGTTTATTTGTGTGCGTCTTGTGGAAGGGCAATATATCCGAACGTTCTCCTTCAGATCACCGGGAACGCCTTGAGATTCTTTCAGAGGAGCTGAAAGCAGCATTCGTTCAAAATATTTGTGAGCATTTCCAGTGAATGCAGGCACCATTAGTCAGTCCGTACTGACAGGAGAAAGAGGAATTATATCCCACATGAGCACTGAGATTTGTAACACCTCTCTGACTATCATATTTGTTAGCTGGAAAAAGTCTCCTCTAGATTCAGATAGGGCATCTTCAAGTTTACGTCTAATCTTTTGTGTCCTATCATTCGGAGTGACAGAAGGAAAAGAAGCTGTGGAGATTGTTGTCGGAATGACTTTGCTCAGGTTTTGATTGAAATGAGCTGGAGGAAACGATCAAGGTTTAACTGTTAGCCCCAGCTGCTGGATATCTTAACTACAGCATTTGACTCTAAATGATTCTTTCTACATGGACGATCAGTAGCCATGTATTCGAAGTAAATATATTATTTATATTTAACATAAAAATACAAAAATATATACGTAAAACATTTCAATCTGAAATATTTCATTATATCATAGTAGATGTTTTACTAGTGCACTTTTGTACCATAGTAGTACCATGGTATTCTCCGAAACACACAAGTACTATTTAATACTGGAAAATGATAATTCAGTATCATATTTATCAGGGCCAAATTTTTACTTTTGATCACACTTACTTGGGAACGAAGAAAAAAATAGGGTGAAAATTACAAGCCATGAAATAGTATTTTGCATTATTATTTTTCATATACTTATTTCATTTAGTAATCCAGTTTTTGACATTTTTTATTTGAATGACATTCAGTGAGGTCTGACTACTGTTTCAGCAGTTCCTAAAAACGTGTATGTTTTATGCTGCTGATACAATATGTAGGATTTTTGCAGTAAAATATCCAAAAACCACTAGGCCAATGTTATATATTTTGTTTAGTTGATTACTTACAATATCCCCAATGTTTCCAACTATTTGTAAATAGTGAGAAAATTGCGATTTTAACCAAGGAAACGGGACGTGTCAGCAGGGGTGAGGGAGTCGCCAGTCAATCGCGTCATATCCGCGTTACCCTCGGTTTTTGCTCGTACTGCCATAGTAACCATGGCGACAACTGGGTTATGCCTAGTAGGACGCTCACGCTGTTGTTGTTTTGTTCAAACATTATGGATCATGGCAAGCAGACTTTGAGACAAAAAGAGGACTAAAACGAAGATCAACATCTTTCGAGATGCCGAGAGCTCCACGTCCGCGACTAACTTCGACTTGACAGAGACGCGACTGTTGCATGTACTTTATTAGACAGGTGAGCAAATGTACATAAAACTAATCAATGTTATTTAGTTCAACAACATGATGAAATGATAGAGTATGATCTGTATATTATTCTAATGTTGATCTAGCTTACTGCTAGTCTCATATAGCCAACAAACAACCTAACTAACAACATTCAACACACTCAAATGCCGTTTAGTGTGATAGTGTAAAAGTGAAACAACGCTGCGTTACCTGAAGTTTAATTTGTCTAATAAACTGACCTGTGCGAGTAGTAATTCAGCACTTGCGTGTAGTTCGGTAGAATGAAATGTCCTTTATAACCGCCGGACTCGCGTTGCGTGTGGCGCTGGTATACGTCTCTCATTAGCAATCGCGCCCTGCTTCATACCACAGTCATGTTAAAAACATCAATGTATTCACTCATCCATTAAAGATCCATCAGCTTGACGACAAGATCCATAATTCCGCTTAATGCTTTGCGTCATCGATATACGCCTTTGTTATTGTAAGAGGTTAGCGCCCCCTGGTGGTGAAAAATCCTACATATTGTACCTTTAATGTATTATTGCTGCATCAAAGTTTTTATTTATTTTTTATCTTACAGACCCCAAACTTTTGACAGTTAGTGGAATGATATTACCTTGTCTACGTTTTCATAAGTGTAAGTCTAGGTGTAATAAGTGTTAGACAGACAGTTTCTTCTTCCATAAATAATGCTTGTTCTCAGAATACTCCAAACTCCCAGCCTCTTTTAGTAAGAGGTTAGTTTATTAAGAGAGAGAGAGAGAGAGAGAGAGAGAGAGAGAGAGAGAGAGAGTGTGTGAGAGAGAGAGAGAGAGAGTGAGCAAGGTAAAAAGGTCCTCGTGTGTTTTAAAACAAGTGTCTGCCGAGGAGATAATGGTAAAGCCGTGGGATAAAAATGATGCATTTGCTTCTCTTCGAGCTGATAATGGGGGTTTGGAGGGGGGTGGAGGAAAGTTCATCGCTCTCTTATCGAAGCGCTCTGACATTTCTCCTTCAGCTGTAAAATTTCAGATCACATATCTCCTTCAGAGCTCCTGCACCTTTTATGGAGTGATACTGAGCTCTCCATTTCTCTACACATGCCCCTCACCGTATGTTCATTTGGTTCATAAGCTGCTGTAGATCTTGATATGTGACTCCTGTATTGTCACACGTGGCTGATGGGCATCTGTACCTTCCAACATGACCAATTCATGTGACCTTTTTAAAGCATCCATTTTGATCTGATCCAGACCATTTCTGAAGTGTAAATGTTTAAAGATGACTATTGAAAAAAGATTTGTGTGTTTCCGGATAAAATACTTTTAAAGGTGAATTGTGTCATTTATGCACCATTAGTGGCATTATACGTTTTTTTAACCCTTAACCCTAATTTTTTAAAAGTTAGACATCAACATTCTTAGTATTCCTCAATCTATTCATGCTAAACCATATAACATGGGGAAAAATGAAATAGTCTGTTTTCTTTTTTTCTTTTTGTAAAAAGAGTAGATAGGGTCACTAGCGACCCGAGGTATGTAATAGTGTAAGTATAACAATAATTGAAACTCTGACTCAATAAGTGCAATTCACCTTTATTCCTTAAGGTGGCAATGTCTGATACACAATGATGACGTGATGTTTTACTCATAATTACCGGTCAGGCATAAAACAAAAGAATACACAAGTATCATCAGCAATACTTGAAATGGCTCAGCGATTAATTGCAGATTAATTATTGAATGCAATTAAATATTAGTGTCACTGTCACTTGATTGTGGATCTGGTGAAGAAGCTGCCAGCGATCAAAATATTGATTTTGAAGAAACTGAAAATAGTTTTGAGAATATGTTTGAGATCGTGAATATGAGCCAGACACTGAATGTACTGGGAAAATGAGCTCTTATGATGACAGTGATGATGTTCAAACGCATCTGCTCAAATTGAACACTCTCATATTCCAAAAAGTAATGAAATATGCTTTATTTTATTCTTTTGTAATTATTATTAAAACATCAGTAGGGCCTAGATGCTATTGTAGCAGTTAGAGAGCCATCTGTTTTAGATATAGATCCGGGTCGCAAAAGACCCTTAATTCAAAATATCACTCATATTTGGCCTTTTTGATTGATAAAGATATTATTTAGAGGACATGAAATGAGTAAATTAAATTGAATGTTCGCAAAAGCCACGCCCCCTAGTTATTGTTACTACGCCCGTCAAACACGACCAGCGCGACAGTTTGCCATGACGGGAAGAGGTATACCCGTGCGTGTCAGTGACCTTTTTTGGAGCAATACCTCAGCGATATCCTCCAGATCGAGGCAAAAGTGGAGGGATATATTCAAAATCTAAAAATACGCAATGAAGGAGACACAACTACTATCGAGGCTAATGCTTACCGGTCTCAATAAGCGAAATCTGAGAAACCATGACCTGTACCTCAAATGCAACCAGCACAGCCTTGAAGAAGATTTTATAAGCTGGTTCAGTGGCTAATTGTTTGGAGTTAGAAATATATAACTCGCGCTGCATATTTAGTAATTTTGCCTCAGATATAGGATATTCGCTTTAACAAGCAGGTTGTTCATTACCACGGCAACCGCTTGCGTGTCATGCTGAATGCTATTTTCGTTTTGAAAAAGTAACTAACGTTATACATAAGAGACGGAAAGAGGCAGATAACCCACCCATTAAGATCTAACCCACCTATTTAAAGGGATAGTTTCAAAATTGTGTCACCATTTACTCACCCTCAAGTTGTTCCAAACATGTATGAGTTTCTTTCTTCTGCTGAACACAAAAGAAGATATTTTGAAGAATATGGGTAACCAAACAGTTGATGGGCCCCATTGACTTCCATAGTATGGAAAAACAATACTATGGTATTCCAATAGTACATCAAATATTTATAATTTATATGTAAATATACTATCGAATTTTAATCACTCGTATAAAAAAAAAAAAAGACAGTTGACTAGTGACTATAAGGGTACAAAAGACAGTTTGGGTTGTGCAACATGACAAATATGCCCACAAAATTAAAGAAATTACACTGTATAATTTGCAAAAAAAAAACTTTTTAAGCATCTTCTCACAAATGTATTTGTTTGGTTGGTCTGTGTTTGTTGAAGAAGTATATTTTTCCTCTCAAAAAGTTGTTTCTTTCTCTTGCTGTGCTGTGACATTGTAGCCTTTGTCTTAGTAGGTTCCAAAAAAACGGATGTTCTTGTTTAGTTTTTGTCTGTATTTGAAAGGTGGGAGACGTGATTCCCCCACCCCAATCCCCCATCTTCCCTCCGTCACAGGGGGAAACAAACAGTTGCCGCGTGCAGCATCTTTTTGGGGCTATCAGAGAAAGATCTGTGCACACAAAAGGGACATTCATGGTTCTGCCAGGGATCTGTGGTGAGGGGGAGCCGACCCCGGAGAAGAGCGACAGATGATCTTATCTAGGGAGGAGTGGAGGGACAGGGGGATGGAGTTCTCTTCACTCATATCAACAGCTCCTCCGTGCCAAGATGGTGGCATTTCAGGCCTGGTTGATGAGAGAGCTTTTGGGTGTTACGACCTGTGAGCTCTGCCTGAGGACGCTTCATTACCACTACTAAACTGATCTTGCAACTTCTGTTTCAGTGATACTCACCTAATGGGTTGTGACCCAAAAACGAGCCACGGTTTGTTCTGATAATGACTGCAGTCAACAGGGCTGTACTAAAGACAATACTAAACCCTTCTGAAAAACAGCTGGTTTAATGGTCTTAGCAGTTTTAAACCGTTTTAAACAGGTCTAGCTGGTCTCTCACCCTGGCTAAACATGATGTTCAGCAGGTTTAGTTGGTTGACCAACTGGTATCCAATCCTGACCTTCTGACAAGTGTTCTTAAAACCAAACAACAGACAACCTAGCTAAACTGGGACAACAGGTAAGACCAGCAAACCAGCTTAGGTTATATGTGTGATAGCATTGTTTTCAATAATATGGTCACTGTGATTGTGCATGACATGTTCCTGGATCAACATCTTTTGTTGATCCTTGAACAGCATTCCTGTCCAAAAACATAGTCCTAACCCTTTCTCTGCCCCTAAACCTAACCCTACCAATAACTTATCCCTAAAATCAGAGGGAAATGATAGGTGAATAAGAATGGCGTAGAATCCCTAACCCTTGTTCTAAGCCTAAACTGGAGATTAACTGAAATCGTATCCCTCGTATCGGATTGATTTATTGATTGGACTGTTTTTCCAGGATCAACAAGAATGTTGATCCAGGAAAATGATTTACTTGGTGATATCACGTTCACTAATCTGGTATAGTTAAAGGTATAGTTCACCCAAAAATTTAAATTCTGTTTTCTTCTGTTGAACACAAAAGAAGATATTTTGAAGAATGCTGGTATGGTAACCAGTTGTCGGTAGCCATTGACTTCCATTGTATGGTAACCAGTTGTCGGTAGCCATTGACTTCCATTGTATGGAAAAGTAATAGAGCAGTCAATGGCTATTGTCAACTGTATTCTTCAAAATATCTTCCTTTGTGTTCAACATAAGAAAGAAATGTATACAGTGCAGCTTGAGAGTGAGTAAATGATGACAGGATTTTCATTTTTGCGTGAACTATCCTTTTAAGATTGCAAAGCAAACAACCCTAAAAAAACTAAATATTCCCCTTGAAATTAACAATGATTTTGTTAGTATTTTTCATAATTTTGTAACAATTTTGGTACTAATTTTGCATTGGGTCTTTGTCTAAAATCAAACTAAAATAATCAAATCTGAAATTTGACAACTTATATTCCATGAACAGATTTATTTTTAAAAAATCATTAGCCTTACAATGAGCCAATGAGTGTACGTCAAGCTCAAAACTAAATTTGGTGACACATCTCAAACACATTTGTTAATGATAAAACACTGATTGTTTATCATTGTATATTTGACTCGTGGAAAATCTAGATAAAAAGTACATGCATGTCAGTAATCGACCAGCAAAGCCAGCATTCATCGCCATTCGTGCCAGATCCAAGTGGATAATCTGCAACTGTACATCTTGATCTCATAATCTATGGCGAGTCAACATCTAAACGCTTGTGGCAAACATGGCGATGGTGGCAGGCTGGCTCATTACGCACACAGAGCCGTATGTCGTCGTCTTGCCTCTCGGGCTAGTGTCGTATCAGTAACAGCTGGGACGAGCAAGCTGGGACGTGAGGTTTCGAGACGTGGCTTGGAACGTTCCGCGGACTACTGGCACGTTGGTTCTTACCAGCGTTAGGTCTTCAGATATCCTTGTGCAGCACGCCTTTCTCATTCCCCCCAGCATGGGATCCGCAGAAAACTTCAGCGAAAGTGACAAGGCGGGCTAAAGAGAAACTTGTGCGATCGTGGCGAAAGGCCACGAGGTCTTATCAGAGTAGGAACAGAGCACATCAAGCGGTGGTGGGCTAGCATAGATTTAGCCTGCCTGTGATGTGGACCAGCTGCGCTCCAACGCTTAATTATTTCCCTTTAATGAGGTTCCCCACCTTCCAACAGGCTGGCAGGAACACGACAGGCTTCAGAGAGACCCCCCACCTCCTAAATTCTCCCACTATCTCTGCTGAGCTCCATAACATGGAATGAAGCCATTAGCACTGGAGAAGGGGTTGCAGGAAATAAGAAAAGTAATTCTTTGAACGTATATAAGTATGGTTTCACAAGCAGTGTTTCCAACCCGATCTCAAAGCAATGCGTACGAATTTTACGAGATGGCAAATTCGTACGGAATCATACGACCTCACTCGTACGAATTCGTACGATTTTTGCTAAATATGAATGACATACCCCTGACCCCACCCCTAAACCTACCCATCACTGGGGTTTAGACAAATCGTACGAATTCGTACGAGTGAGGTCGTACGAATTCATACGAATTAGCCACCTTTTACTCACTCGTGGGAATTTGTACGAATTGGTCATGAGATAGCGCTGGTGTTTCATACTATTTCAGTTCTCCAGTAATACCATGGTTTTTGGATATTTACCATAGTACTGAGTGATTGCCAAATTCATTCATCATGGTCTTTACTATCCAAAAATCCTATTTACATGGTTACATGCTTTAAGGCATATGCTGGAGGAAAATGCACTTAACGTCTGGGAATCGATGTACTGTGATGTTTATTCAGTCGCAGGGGAATTTCCATACAAGCAGACTAGCGTGTTTGTATGTCACAGATATGCAGATCATATCTGCAGTGAGAAACACAGCTGAATAGGTCATTTTAAAGTTCAATCAGCGCTTCAGCCAACAAAGAACACGCTGAAGATCATCTACCCAACAGGCTTTTATTTAGCACAGGTCACCAAACATGCTGCACTACAGACACACCTTTATGTTGTGTGCGAGTGTTGCAGACACTGTCTGGCTCCAGTCAAAATCACAAATGATGCCTCTGTTCCTAGATATGAGAGCAAATGCTAAAGTCTACTGTTTCTCAGATGTTTCTTCTGAGAGTTTCAGAAGATATCTCAGCAACATCTCAAACTGTGAGACTCCAATTTCAATCCAAAAGTAAAGAGATCTCAATATGATTTCACACATTTCTGATCAAATTCTCCAAATAATCTGCATCTAACCAAAGGTAACCTTTCATTGAACCGTTTTTTAAAAATCCCTTATTTCTTAGTGTGAAGAACATTTTAATGTTTTTTCCCCCCACTTTTGTACATTGAAAAGGTTTCATGGATGTTTCATGGATTCTTCATGGAACCATCAATGCCAATAATGCCAATAATAAAGATAATTATGAAGATAAAGATATATTTAAGAGTGTTGGCTATGCTGTACGTATAAATTTTGTCTCATTTGTGTATTTTTATTAGAATTTTATGAGAAAGTTCTGACCTTTGCGAACAATTCACGCAAATATTTCCAGTGTGGTTCAGATTCTCAGTCCCCGTCTCACTGTAAAAAGCTGTTGCAATGAGTGCTGTGACACAGCTAGCAGGAAGCTCGCAGGAAGATAAAGCAGATAGCACTCGAGCTCCGAGGGATAAATCTCCCTCCGTCGCAGGTTGGCCCCAAAAAGCTCTCAACATCGCCATGAAAACCAGCCGGAAGTCTGCTCTTGAGATCCTCGTGACAAGAGCCCCCTAGCCCTCAAGAGACGAGAGTCATGACCAGGCAGTCTATTATAATAACTGTTTGATTAATCACTGTCCTAAAAAAGCACACAAAATCTAACTGATTAGATAGCAGCGCTCAGGGAACTCGCAGGGCTAGCTGTGCTATCCCGTGACACGGTTAATTAACTCCGAGCTCAGCGCGGCACTAACAAGAGGCCTCGGCCCCTTCCTGGAAAACAGAAATAGAGCCCACGCTGCCAGTCGGTAAGCCTGTAACATCTCAGCGAGGTTTTATCAGAGAGCGAAAGACGCTCTTTCAAGAGGAGTTAGCATCCCAGCGGTTTGATACGCTCCATCTGATCGCCATCAGCTCTGAGAACAGGTGCTGGAGTCTGTATCAAATACTACAGTCACTCACTGGAGGAGGCAGGAAAACACTCTATGATGCTCAGATAATGGTTTTTAAACAGAAACTTCTAGCAATGAATCTGTGATCGCATACGCAATCCCTTCTGTATTAATGCAGCAGGTTAAATATCAACAGTATTACTTTTAAGGTTATGAGCTACACTACTAAAAGAATTGTTAGTGTGATTATTATTAATAAATGTAGTTAGATTGTTGTACGTTTTATTGAAGAAAATTTGAGTAGTGCAAAATTCCATCCATCCATCCATCCATCCATCCATCCATCCATCCATCCATCCATCCATCCATCCATCCATCCATCCATCCATCCATCCATCCGAATTTTTGTCCTAACCAGCAACGACTAGAGGCGTTTTGTCAGTCACTTGGTTTCTATTTCTGTCACGTTCCCTCACTGAAATCGAATTGTATAAAGGCATAAAAAATGTTGCGTCGTTCACTCATCCTAAATATTTATGATCACCTTGAAGCATTTATTGTGTGACACTGATTGATTGGCCTGTTCTGTCACATAGGAGAACTGGACCTGTTCAACAAAGATGGAGAACGTCGGATTCACAGCCGACAGCAGCTTCCTGTAGGAACCACGTGGGGGCCTTTCGAAGGCAAAATTGACCTAAACACAGATGCTCAGGTACGTTATCTCGAGTTAAACATTGACGAGGGTTAAAGGTGAAGGATGCACCAAATTAAAATAAATTAAACGGTTAGTTCAAACAGAAAGATCTGTTTATTGGTTGAACCAGTGGCATTGGTTTGTGAAAGTTTCCTGTTTTTAAAAAATGAATTGTCTGCTAGCGCAGAAAACACACACTTCACCTTTAACAGAGGTTCAGTATTTGTAAATCAGTCCATGAAGCTGTTCGTTAGTAAGGGTGAGGCTTATTTTCCCTGAAGGCCATCATTTGCATATTGACACACGGGAAAGATTACTGAACATAAACAGATGTTAATTGTGTTGCATATAGATTATAACCCAGTGCTACTTGAATATTCTAGCATCAAACTGACCTCAGAATTACCTCCTATGTGCTTTTAACCATTTAATCTGCTTATTTTATTACTAAACTCCTGGTTAATATAATATCTTCTAGATTTGATGTTGTTCTCAGTTTTGATCTGATTCTTCCAGTTAGGCCCAAGTTGTTGCTACGTTCCTTCATCCGTTAAAGAAAGAACGGAAAGGAAGAAAGTGTTGACCTAACTACACAGGCGGAAAGAGGATTCCTTTAGGATTTAACATTCCATTTTGAATGTGGATTAATTAAGCAATAGTTATTAAAAATTGTAACGAATCTCATATTTATCCTGTTAAAACGTAAGGAAAAGTCTGTGAGGAGTTCGGACTTTGAGGCTCCATTCTAGGGGATTACTCTAACGCATAACTTATAACTTTATTAAATCTTTTTTTTTTTTCATCATGCTTTTGAGTTGATTTTCCTCTGCACCACCCCTAGAAAGGGCACACAAATTGGAATATCTTTTTGCTTAAATTCAGTTGTCTAATATATTTAAAGCAATAGGTCACACAAAAAGGAAAATTCTGTTTTCAAAATTTCTTCTTTCCTCTTACTTCGTAAATACTGTAAAAGTGGGTAAATAATGTCAATTTTGTGTGTATTATTCCTTTAAAATCTTAGAGAAAAACATTGTCAGCACAGTGATTTAAGGAAACCAAACATTGTGTGACGTTCTGCAAGGTTAAAACGTGTAATGTCAGAGAACAGCATGAAAAGTCTTGAAGTTGAAATGAAGTGTGATGTCTTTAGAAAGAAAGCTCCATCTTCATGGATTTTGACCCTTAGAGGTGCACTCTGTTGAATTTCCAATCCACTGTGATAAGCACCTGTGTTACCCTCTTTAGTGCCTGATCTGGGAAAGACAGAACTTGCTGATTTATGAAATATGATGTGGACTGAACCCAAAGTGCTTTCATTTTGCCTGCTGGTTTATGGATCTGAATGCAACTGGCTAAATTGAAAAGTAATGTCTCGAATGTCAAATGTTAGTTACTGAATGTATTCAGCATGCTGAGGCGGGTCAACATTGGTTCAGAGGATCTGATGGGACAGTCACACCAGCTTTTAATCAATGTGCCGCTCATGTCATTTACTATGATTGAATGTTCAGAAAAACTCTGAATCTTTTTTTAAGGACGGTTGGTCAAAAGTAGGGCTGTGTGGAATGCTGATATATATCGTGGTGATGATATAAAGTTTGTATCGATAGAAATGTTGCTACCTGTATATTGTGGTATGTAAATATTTTCATACTTCTAAAGTAAGTTATTTACATGTTAAAGCGATAAATAAACATACATAAATGATAAAATAAAGTTGGATCCGTGCATTAGGTCTTAAAGTAACAGCAGCCTAACATACATATATACAGTCAAATTAAAATTTATTCAGACACCTTCAACATTTCTCACATTATCACAGTTTATTCGCTATAGTTTAGAAATGGTAATACAATATGACAAGAACTCAGAGTTATCAAATCAGTTTATTTCACTGGTTTTGGCCGTCCTTCTGTTAGACTGTCTCACAAATGAATTAGGTTGAATAGCTGTCAGCTGTTAAATTTAAGTGCACAATTAGATAATACCAATTTAGGTCAACCAATTACCAAGCAATGCTTGTTCAGTCTGTGGTGTAAAAAGGTCGCATTAGCAATTAAAGAAAAAACACATTGTCAGACCAAAGTGTCTGAACTTTTTGGTCCCAAATTTTTATAAAATGTACTGGTAGTCCACTGTATGAAGAATTTTTGGGTATAATATGTCACAGTTTACTTTACTTTATCTTAGATAAATTAACTATATTGTCCTGCTAGGAAAAAAAAGATCAAAATGTATATCTGGTGTCTGAATAATCTTTGGTTTGACTGTATATATTATCATGATGAAATAAGATTTTGGTTATATCTCCCAAATTCTCAGATCTAACTTTCATTAGCATGAAGAAAATCCCCAAAACATGAATGAAAGTGAATAGAAAACCAAATCGTGTGTGTCTGCCCTTGTATATGGTGGAGTAGGACATGAGTTTGGGGGCGTCCAGCATCTAGAAGTGAATAATGTAGCCCTCCTGGGGTGAGCGGGTGAGAGAGTGCAGTCAGAAGATCTTGGCATCTGCTGGGCAGAGATAGGGTCACATGATGAGGGCTTATCGGTGCGAAGGGCACATCTGATGTACAGAGAAGTCAGTGGAGACCAGAGGGCTTCTGGGAGTTTACGATGCCACGCTCTGCAGTCTCTACACATGAAACTCAGTCTGGATGCCATCCATCTTCGTTCCATTCAAACGATTCACTCAAATGATTCACGACTCAGTAAGTCGCCTCTCACTACGATCGCAGTTATTGATTTAACACTATGGAGCGGATCTGCAAAAGCTATCTGAACAGTGAATCATACCTAAAAGTGGACACTATTTTTCTATCGTGTTTCCTACGCCAGGTCATAAAATAATCAGGTATTGAAATGATTGAAGATGTGAATAAAATTGCAAGACAGGCTGCTTTAACAGAGTTGTTCTTTGAAATGTGACCGGAATGACTTGCAAATTGATTTAAGATATATTGTGGTGTCAGTGTCCGATGGATGTTTGAACGGCTGTGTCTACAGAGCGCTTTCTCTCTGCGTCTGAGTGATAGTCGCCTGAGCTCTCTCCTCTCCTGCCGATCAATCAGGCCATTAGAGCTCAATTACCCAGCAGCCCCTGTGCAGGTGAGCGACGAGCCCGTCCACCCCACCAAATTAACACAAATTAATAATGACACTCAGACATAAATGTCTGCCATCTGGGGGCCGGGCGGCCGGTCTGGGTCGAAGCTATTGAGTAGCAGGTGTCTTCATCACGGTAATTACCGGGCCTGGACTCAACCCGGACTGCGGCCTATAGCTCTGTGCCTCTCGCTGCCCGGTGTCCATTTTAAGTGTTAATAATTGATTTGGAAACAGCCTAATAATGAACTACAGATTTACAAGCCCCTTTCCAAGATGGCTGTTAGTTAAGTATGGCTTTTAGTTCAGTGTCCATCTAACGAATGATCTTTTCGCTAATTAAAAAGCTTTGTTAAGAAGCAGTGATAACCAGGCAGGATACATATCCTCTACTTTGGGGGACCTAAGCTGTCAATTTTAATTACCTGACAGTCTTGTCAATGGATGACATTTTCTGCTTTAATGTTTGAGTGTGTTTTGAGTGGGTTGTGCATAATTTACATTTGAAGAAACTGTTCCCTGTTGAATTGGCCACACCCCACAGGAAGTCGAATTAGATTTTGTAATGGCAGGAAGCAGAATCTACTAAATTGCAATTCAAAGAAATTCAACATGGAAAATGATGTGTTCTTTCAATGGTTATAATTTATTAAATATAGTCTATGTATATGTTATGTCTGATTAGATATTATACAGATATTATTTGAATTTCTAAGAATTTCCTTTTTATTCTACAAATTGCAGTTCTGTATCCTGTTTATTACCTCAATTTAAATGAAAATTGAAAGACATTATCAATTCAATTCTGATTCTAGCATAACCCTGGTAAATGTTGTATGAAGTGTTTGTTTGATTTCAGTAGATTTGCATTTCATTTGTCATCATAAACTGTATTTAGAGCATTGAAAAAAACATCACTCGAGCATTTATGTTTAGGGACGCAGAGCCTGATTTCACCAAGTGTAACTTGTAACATTCCAATCAACCAATCAGATTTGAGGGACGAGTTTACAGTTTATGTCTAGTTTAGGCTTACAACCAGGGTTAGGTGTTTGTACATCAGTATTATTCACCTGTCATTTCCCTCTGATTTTAGGGATAACTTATGGATAGGGGTAGGGAATGGGATATGGTTAAGATTGAATTTTCAGACAGGAATATTGTTAGGGTCAACAAAATATATTGACCCAGCAACGCTTCTAACTCGGCAAAAATCAGGATGTGCGGTAGGAAAGAATACTCTCAAATAAGGTCTCTTTATTTCAGTTGTTTCTCCCAGAAATGAGACTCAATGGAGTGCAAATGGAGACTTTTGCTTAAGTCTCCTGCTCCTCAGATGTTTCTCCTGAGAAAGACTCCACGATCTCGCATAGGGTTTCAGAAGAGTTCTCAAACTGTGCTCAGATTCGCCAAGAAATCTGCAGTCTAAAGTCAGAGATCTCAATATGAACAATTCTCATCCAACTACTCAATAAGAAACATCGGAAATTAAGAGAGAAAAACTTCTGAGCTATAAAAAGAGCATCTTCTGAGCCTGTGTTTGTATCGGTCGAGTGTCCACGGCTGCAGAAATGTCACGCTATTGTCTTCATTTGCAGCCGTCAAAGGGTGACCAGTGTCTGTTGGGCTCCTGGATTGTTTTTATGCTGTAATTCAGCGTGCACCTGTGTATCGAATGAGCGGGAGGAATAATTCCAGCCATCAATCGGCTTTATCTCCTCCTCTTTGCTGTCCTCTTCCTCCTCCTATAGGTTTATTGTTCATCCAAAACTTGAACAAGTGGCAGTGGATTTTTTTCATGCCGAAATTATATTTTTCTTCTTGTCATTACTTCATTAATCAAGAGCCGGGCCTTTGGAAAAATGTTTTGTTTTGGTGGCTGCAATCTATTTTGTGGGAGTGGGTGCGTGTGTTTGAAAGGGAGAGAAAGTGTGTGTGTGTGTGTGTTGTTAATCTGTGCCTGTGGCAGGTTTCCCCTCCGAAACGCAGCGCTAAGCAGCAGTATCGCATGCCTATTGTTGTAGCCTCTGTCATAGCAAGGAGCGCCTGATGCAGGCCTGCACTGCTCTGATAAGAAAAGAGGATTCAACATGGCTGGAAAGACGAATCAGTGGGACTTGAGAGTGGAGCGCGCACATACGCACACAGACAAACATCATCCGCGTGTTGGCACATGCATAACCAATTATTTACACTTACATCTAATTATATATGCAAGTGGGGTTTATTTGCTCATAAGCAAGAGAACTCGTGCAAGTGTATATTTGGCACGTCGTGTTCATATAGATCTTATTTACATCTGAGGCTATATTTATCAGAGAGGAAAATCTCCCCCGTTTGTAATGTCGCCCGCTCCTGAGCGTTAACGGGATTTTAAATCCTTGTTGGACACCAAAATGATTTTGGCAAGCCGAATGTGGCTTTATCTAATGAAATAATGGGCCCAAAGTTTAGGCGGGGAACCAATTTGTGATTGCACGCATCAATTACTTTGCTAGGCTTTAACCAGTCAAAAATGGCTCAGCTTTTAGCGTCTGGCTGAGGTTGAGGGGGAAAAGCGTCAGGGAACGTAAAATCAACACACAACTACGAATGAAGAGCCTCTCATGTCTCTGTGATACTCTGTTTGTTATATGTAGATTGCTTGGAAAGATATTAATGATCCAGGACAAACCAGACACTGAAGTTTATTAAGAATTAAGTTTGGGGTCAGTAAGATTTTTATTTCTAGACCCACCCCTGTACCGACCTGACTTGAAGACCAAGAAATTCAAACAGCACACTTAAAACTGTGTATACGACCCATCTTGCTTCTATAGTGCAGGACATTTTGTTGATCAGGAATTGATTGGATTGTGAAAATTGGTCTCTATATGACAGATGGTAAATGAAAAATGACATATAAAAAAAGTTTACAAATACAAAGTTTGTTCTCTTCGGAAGTACAGTAAGACTAGATTTGTGTATTAAGAAAGTAAATAGGGCCAATTTTGTCTCTTTTTATAGAGTCGATTATCATCAGTCATAATTATTTGAATGGATCCTGTTAATGAATATAAATCTTGCTAACTAAGCATCAGGGGTTATTATACCCTGGAGTAAAGACACAGGAGGTCCAGCATTCATGTCTTTGATTCAGCAGCTTTACCAATTACGTGCTCTGCTGCTGTGTTTCAAGGTACTAGAATCCGTACATTCTCATATTCAGATCACTGTGTTCATAATGCCACATGAATGAAATGAGTAAAAGCTGCAGTCCAAGATGATGCGCTCTCTGTGTCATCTCTGTGCATTTCTAAATGACTGATGGTCCAGTTGAAAACCCTATGAATTAGGATCAGTAAATGTGTTTTTCATGGGCTAAAGAAATAGGAAATACATAAAGAATGATTTGGTTTTGTGTGAAAGCATGGCTAAATGCAATTGATTAGATATGAATCTGCCACAGGGGCTTTCACTGAGCTTCTGCTTTTGTACTTTTCAGTGATGATAACCTAAAAAGCGTGGAATAAATTCAATCAGGATGGTTCTTTGAAGAATATTTACTTGACTAATTATTATATACGCCAGGTATTTTATCTAAATGTGATTGAAGCTCCTGTGCTAGATGGTGAAGTTACGTTATTTGCTGTAAAATTCAGGATAAACATCAGATTTTTCATGATGTAATGTACATCACTTTAATCACTTAATCATCACACTGCAGAAAACTCCACAAGTAGTCATTTATAAGGTTTAACACATCTCTCGTCACTTAAATATACTTATTTTATAATGCTTTCAGCTTTGATAATACTTTTGATGGTGTTATTAAATATAGACAGGTTGATTCCTAAATAATATTTTTTATTTGAAAGCATATAAATTAGATGAAATATACTTTTAGCATACCAGATGAAATATTTTTGTTGTGAATATCTGAATTTATGCATAATATGAAAATATTTTCTTTTATTTATGATCTGTTAGAAGAATATTGATGAAATGCAACTAAGATATATTTGACTCTTATCATAATTGTGATAAGTTCCATTTAAAAGTTCCAAAGAATTCAAATTATGGTCACTCATAAAGGTTTATACATCCCTCACTGCTTAAATGGTCATTTATGAGATATTTTGACTAATTTGATAATGCTTGGTTTAATCCAATGTAAGAAATGTCCTCAGATCTGGAGAGAATTCAGACGATCGTCATTATCATGATATTGAACTGTAAAATTCTGCAAAAGCTCCATCAGAAGTCAAATGATAGTCATTCATAAAGTTCTACATTCCTCACCATTTATTACATATTTTGGCTAATTTGATAATGCTTTCAGCTTATATAATACTTCTGTATTACATAATATTTTTGGCCTAAAACCATATAATTTAGCATACCTGACGAAACATTTTTGCAGTGTATAACTGAATTCTTTACATATTATTCCACAAATCTCCCTCCAAAATTAAAATAGAAAATGTGATTAAAATGTTATTAAGTTCTACAGAAATCTCCACAGAATTTAGACCATTGCCATTCAAAAAGAAAACAGGCTTCCCGCAACCATGGAAAAATTGGAAATGTCAGTTAATTTTAAAATTGAGGTAATGAATACATTCATGTTGAATATGAGTCATTAGATATAAAATATTTTGTGTCTGTCTGTCTGTGTATAATTCAAACTTATTCAGTATTTTATGAACGACTAGAACGACCGATCTCTCCCTTTAAATGAATCAATTGTAATACACTGATGCTGCCTGAAGGATACAGGGGACCTGAGGTCACGACCTCATGGTGGAGGAGTGTTTGGGATTTATTCTTCCTCTCTCTCTCTCTCTCTGAGGGATCCTCTCAGCCCGTCTCCAGCTCTATGACAGGAAACGGTGTGTGTGTGTGTGAGAGAGAGTGTGTGTTCTCTCCTCACAGCGCCAGCGGCTGCCGGGGCCACAGATGACTAGAGCTGAGATAATACATGCTCGACTTGATCTACAAGTGAACCTGACATTTCCCCCTTCTCCTCTTCATCACTGCATGTCCCAAACAGGCAAACAGATATGGAGGGAAACCGATAAGCGGCCACCGCTTTGTGACTGAAGTGATGGCTACATAGTTTAGCACAATCAGGGCGAAGACACCGTTAAACGCCGTGTCACAATTCATGGTGTCAAGTTTGTGAATGATACATCCACACAGACGTCATTTGACAAGGGCTCTTTCCTTTCAGTCGGTGTGCAACAAACTGGATACCTTATTTTATTTGAGCGTAAGCACCTTGGGCTGCTTTTTGAAGATTTCATAGGCTGCATTAAAATAAATAAAAATAAGCCACAAGAGGCTGTGAATTCTGTGATTTTATCAGGAGGAAGCAACACCACGATGCTTGTAAAAATGGTTTAGCATTAGTCTAATATTAATTGTCTTCTTTTAGTTTTATTTGTGATTTATATTTATTCAGTTATTTTATTTATTTTAATTTGTAATTGTATAAGCCTGAATTTAATCGGAAAATTTGGACTAAACCGCTCAATTCATATGGATTATTTATACGATCTCTTTATGAACTGAAGCGACAAAGTGGTAGTTGCGTAGCTGTCAATGGAGGGATATAAAGCTCTCAGATTTCATCAAAAAGCTCTTCATTTCTGTTACGAAGATGAACGAAAGTCGTAGGTGTTTGGAACAACATGAGGGCGAGTAACTAATGACAGAATTTCCATTTTTGGGTGAACTAACCCTTTAAGAATCCAGTTGGTGACACCATGACAGTCATTTCAGTAAATTGTGGTGTAGTGGTTAAGGCTCAAAGCTTATGACTCAAAAGTTGCTGGTTTGACCCCCGCTAGCAGCGAGCCAAGATTTTAATAGTTTCAAATGCAATTTCTAGAGCTACTGTGTATGAATTGACGTCAGTGGTATGGCTTTTTGAAGTTTTTTTTTTTTTTTGTCTGTTAAAAAGTTAAAACTAACGCCCGCCTGAAGCTCCCTGAAGTTTGATATTTTGCATAACCTCATTCAAATCTGAATTAGCAAGAAACAACATAAGTTTGTCCACAATGTTGTCTCCCTCGGTTTGCGCCACGTCTTGCCAAAGGTGTTGGAATACGCCACGGCAGAATCCACGCCGAACACTGAGGGGGAAAATCTAGCACAAGGGAGAAGAGTTTGAGCGATGCCAGCTGCTTTGCCATCTGTCACTGTCAAGACTCCACTTGTGGGACACTGAAACAACTTCCTTGAAAAGTAGCCGAGATAATCCACAATAGTTTTCACTTGCAATCTCGAATCCCCTGTTGGAATTCAACATTCCACCGTGTGAAGCGGAGATGGTTAATTGGTGGCGAAATCCAGGAGATGTTGGCCGTCCTTTCTCATACATGCACATATTTTGAAGTGCGCGACAAGCCAGTCTTGGCAATCGATTCTGAAATTGCCTTGCAAGTGAATAAACGTGTGATATATTGTCTAGTTAGGAGCTTTGAGCCAAATTAGGCTCTCTTTTAGCAAATGAGTTGTTATATCAGCAGTTTTTGAGTTCTGATACATTAAACTTAATACCCGGTTCTGCTCGATTCTCTTGCCCTAACTTACTCCTACTTCCTCACAGGCCACAGCCGAGTTCCCCGTCGCCTCTCGTCTTTTGTCACACAAACGCTCATCAAACCAGTCCAGATGGAGGAGCAGCATTAAATGAAAGTATTCAGTGTGAAAATCGCAGATTTTTTGCAGCGGTCATCTGGTGCGCTATCACAGAAGCCTTTTGTGAGATAGAAACGCTTGATAGAGGCTGCAGAAGTCTGGACAGCGTCTGGCCGTCTGTCCCGGTGGTCTAGCACATTAGGCGAGGGTGTACGAGCCTGTCAAAACAGGAAAATTAGACCACGGGGGTCGTCAGTAAACTAATTGGGTAACAAAGAGCATACGCAGCCCCGCAAAACCCTCGCTTTAACGGTCGGCGAGCCGAGATAAGAGAGTTCACGCCTAATGCGTTCGGAGGAGTTGAGTTCACTCTTATTTATTTACCTATGACTCAATATCGAGAATAGGTTTTTGCGAAGAAGACCCCATCTCGAATCATGTAGCGCTTTAATGCTGCCCTGGAAGATTATGCAAATGGTTGCTGCCTCATGCTGAGCACTTTTTCACCCACATTCACTCTGGTTGTTTCTAGTTTTCAGAGGTTGTATCACATCTGATCGGGTGGCTTTCATTCTCTGCACAGAATGCATCTAACGATGAGAGGAATCTGGGCAATGCAGTGACATTTCCGTGCGATTGGTTGCCTGGCAGATGCCACCTGCCTCCCCGGGCCTCCAGGCATGCAGATATCTGTACAGGTGTACGGGACGTACAGAGAACCCCTTGTTATTGGCCCAATAGCGAGCTTTTGCTGTAGGAGTCGTAAGCAAGTTGCATGCAGAGATCAAAGAAGCCAGCAATTGGATTCAAAGTGGAAATTCAAATTGAAATAGGGGGGATCTATGGGGAAGGCACACCATTTCACGAGCCGAATTTGAGCACAAGAGCAAGGCATGTTCCTCTGCCTCCTAGACATTATTACAATGCAAAGCAAACATTATGAATTCATCGTTGCCATGTCCTCTTCAAATAATGTGCATGCGAGCTATGCACAAAGTGCATTTAACTTCACACGAGTCAGGCAGTCGAACACTCTACCTTTGTTTGCTTTCGAGTATGCTTGAACTTGTTCAGGTTGTGTTGTGTGGATGATTTGAGTTATTGTAGTTTTATTCTAATTTGTGCACGCCCAGTATTGTTCCATCTACACAATGGCAACTGCTTCCTTGACACTATATTCCTCATTGATCTTCAGTGTTTTCCTCATGCAAAGCTATGTTTGGCTTTGTAAAACTGTAAAATAGTGCATAAATAAAATTAACTCATTCCTTAACTCTTTTAGCAAAAGAGCTTCGTAAAGGTCCTTCAAAAGCTCTCCTTTTAGGTTCCACGTATAAACCAGCCGGTTTAGAACCACGTGAGAGTGACTACATGATGTGACAGCATGTTCATTTATGGGTGAACTGCATTTCTTTTAAATTGTACCATTATAAATCTGGCCCATCACAGTATATGGCCGGGTGCATGTGCTAATGAAGTCCCCAGCAGCCTCTCTGACTGTACCATTCAGCCCTGGAGGAGAGACACGGCGACAGGAACAGCTCCTGTCCTGGAGGCTAATTGCTCATTAAACCAGAAACCTTCAAAACAGGCAGTCCAAGGCCAATACAAGACACTGGCTAGCATCTACCCCTCATTTTTAAATTCATCAGCTCAGTTGTTGCAGGGAAGATAACCAATCAGATGCTCAAGATCAGGAAATGGACGTTTAATGGCAGTAAAATGCAACGCGTCAAAGAAAACGAGAAACGACAACGGCGCATTTATACAAAACACACTGTCCTGTTCATTCGCTTCATTCAGCCATTTTAATCTCTGTCAGCTGTTGTTTAGGAGGTAAACAGGACACATTTCTGTCTTCAGAAAAGATTGAGATGAAATCAGCACTGAACAGTCAAACAATTTTTTAAAGCAAGGTGATTTTGAATAAATATGCATGGTTCCTATAGCAACGACGAACAGTGCAAAACGATAGGCCCGAGCGAACCTCAATGGGTGTTCCTTAAAAGATTGGTAGAGCCGGAGTGATTCTCAATTTAATCGATTTCAAACGAAAAAGTCAATTTAACAAAGTTGAAAAGAGAAAGCTGCAGAGAGGGGAGGAGGAGGAGGGGGGCTGAAAGCATTCTTTTGCACTCAAGCAGTAAACTAACTACGGCACGCGGGCTGAGATTTCTTCCCCATTATCTCCCACCTCACATTTGCTCTTAGGCAAGCAGTTTAAAAGCCAAGCGATTGAGCCAGTGATCCAATTTGAAATGCAGAAATGATTAGAGCAGCTTGCCTCATTTCATATCGAAATTCTCTGATTTATGACAGGGCAGGCGCCAAGATCTATCTCCAAAGGGAATTAGCGTGCAATTTCTCTTTTTGCATATTTCCGTTATTTAGCCTCCCAATAGCAGATGCTCGCTCGAAAAAAAAAAAGAGAAAAGAAGAAGAAGCAAAGACGGCACTAAGGAGGAGGTATCTTTTCATTTTAGGCAATGAAACCACTGCCATTTAAAAAGAGCAGGCTGGAACGGATGACAGACATGGGAATATATTTTCTGGGCTAGATAGTGATTTTGAAAAAAATGGGGGGGCTTTATTTAGTTTATCAAACAGCACATGAAAAGGAGAAACATCAGGGTTTATTTTTAGAGAATCCATAATTTCATGTGGATTTGGACGTTTGCTGCGTGGAAGGGGAAAAAATGTCCCCCGCAACTCACCCGTCCAGCAAGCCTGAGGAAATATTAATACACGGAGATAACGAGAGCTGCGGGAAAATCTGTCTTAATGAAATTTCCAGTTGACCACATGCAATTTGTTTCATCATGGCGAACAACTAATTGAAGTCGCCATATCGAGGGTGCGTTATGTTGTAAACAGAGTCTTAGAGCAGGTCCGGTCCTGTTATCCTCACCTTCAGCCTTCACCTCTGCCTCGAACCCTCGCACATGTCAGTCTGACATATGGCATTCATATATTCATATGGGGGGGATGGGGGGGTGCTCTCAGTGAGAATGTGCTGTGAATACAGTGTGTGTGTGTGTGTTATAGGTTATACATGCAGAAATTAACGTTCTGAATGGGTCGTTTTAAAAAGAAAATCTGTCACTTATGTGTTTGCCAGACACTTTTATCCAAAGCTTTCTTTGGAAATATAACCTGTGACCTTGGCGTTGCCAAGTGACATGTTCGACTGTTCGAGCTACAGGATTTCCTTTCAAACTAAAACAGAATTTAATCAGTTTTAATTCATTTATGTCTTTGAATCTCTGCATTTTAATACATGAAATTTTTTTTTAAATGCAATGATTCAAGGACATTAATCTATCAAATAAAGGCATTTATTTGGATTAAAATGGTCAATCTTAATCTTTAGATATTGTCCTTGTGTCATTGTTTTTTTTCCTACTTGCCAATTATCTTTACTTTTGGTTTCCTTATTTATGTATTTACATACTTTTGTTGTATCTTTGTAACATTGCTGTTAGTCTATTAGTCTTAATTATAGTCTAAATCATAACAAAATCACAACAAATTGAAAATTCCAATGTAAACTCTAATAATTTAAACAAATGTATATTTGTTTAATTTTTTTAAAGACCAGTATACATTTAATTTTCCAGCATTTTCATTGTTATATATCTTATAATTTATTGGTTGGATTAAGAAATCTCCAAAATCAGACATTTAAAATTTATATGATACATATGAATGTAGTACAAATGATCATAATGTATATAAATGCACACCTTCTTGTTTTATAATAATCTACATTAATATTTGAGGTATCCTGAACTTCAGATGTGGAGTGTTTATCATGAGAAAGTGAATCCGACAAATCCATATCTAACCATAGTTCTCATGCTGAATTAGATTTTTCCCCCCCACACTTACCAAAAGAATTAAATGATTTTGGTAGATTTAAAGGCTTAAAATCAAAAGGTATAACATGCTTTTAATCTCGTCCTGTGCGGTTTGATAGCAGAAATGAAGAGTGCGTAGCGTGGACACTGGGATTTCCGGCCGGCGGGAGCGCGCTAGGGACCGTGGCAGCGGTCAGAACCGCTATCATTAGCCCGTTGTTTACACACAGGCCTGGAGTCAGGGTGGCTCGCAGTGTCACCAGCCACTTTCTTCCCTTCACCTCCTTCAGCTGATCAGAGGATCAGGGTATCAAGGCCGGATTAGCGGCGACTTGGGATTTGTGTGATTGGTTAATTTATTGCGGCGATGGCGGGTCTTTCATCTATGGCAACATTTAATCAGCTGCCGCCACACAGGCTATTACAGGTTAGCTCTTTTCTGCGGGCCTCCGCGCCACTGCCATCAGCTCCATCACAATTCCCCCTGAAATTTCCAAATTATCTGGAACAGGCTTTAGCCGCTCCGTAATAAAAATTAGAGCTGATTCCCGATAGAAGCTTTCGTCGTACCGGGCCAATTATAAATAGTAGAGCCGTGGCTCGGAAAGAGGTGAAAGAGAGGAAAAAAAGGGGAGAAAGAGAAGGAAGAGGAAGGGGGAAAATAAGCCAACTCTGAGGGATGTTAGCGAGGAACTTATCGGCAGCCCCTGCTTCCCTCCTCTGATCCAAATCCGACCAGCTGAAAATTTATATTAGATTTTATCACACAGGCCTAAGTCGTGAAAAATCAATGAAGGTTATCTTTTATGTTGCAGCAACTTGTGGAAATATTGATTTTCATTTTATAGCGAATTTGGAGCATCAGTTTGTAATCACTCGCTCGCTGACTACACTGTTTTGGTCACTGTATCTCTTACACATGGAGAGAGAGAGATTGCAAACCAGTGGAGTGAGACTAGAGATCTGTTACTTACACACAGCGCCTCCGGTGAAGGTCTTAAATCAAGCGTCACCTCAGCATCTGTCTGCAAATGAGACACTTTCGCTTCACTTGTACATCGTCGCGAGATTGCAAAACATTGTCTACTGTTTTATTACAGTGTTCATTTGTGTTGGACTTAATTATGTTACACTTGCATTGTTCATTCGAACATATTGCAGCAGATTTAGAGTCTTTGATATTCAGATGTCTACAATCACAGATTACACTGTATATTTTTAAAACATAGTCAGTTTCCATAGATGCATCTCTCTATGAAAAATCAACTCAGAGTACATTCAGAATAGCACAGTACAGATATGTAGATATTCCACAGCAGTACAAATGTTGCAAATATTGTGTATTTCTATAATACCATACATGAGTGAATAACCGCATTTGCCATAACGCAGTGCCTTCAAGCTTCTGTTTCCAGCGTGAATTATGTTAATCACAATTTTCTGACTCTTGAAGATATTTTTATACAAAATATAAAAATTTCATAAATACAAAGTTCTGTCATGAAACTCTAGATGGCGCAGGCTGACCGGTCCCTAACTCAGTTTGCTTGCAATCACATCATTCTCTATAGGGCACAGCTGATTGGTTCCTGCTGTATCAGTAGCCAATGAGCTCGCTGCTCAACCTTCAAATACTTGTTTAGCATTTTCTGTAAGAGTTGCAGCGCACTTTCAGAAACCTCCCACTTCCCCAGTTCCACCTGTATAAATCTGCTACGGGTAATTCATGTATGCTATATTATACAGTAGCAGCATGTCTTACTTACTTATGTCCCATACTTCCTCTGCATTAGCAGCGTAGCAGATCTTTTCCGTCAGGACCAAACAAATCAACAATGTCATATTACCCAACCAAACACAAAACACTGTATAACATTACCATTTGGAACCAGTATAAAGTGTATTGTTTACAGTGAAGTAATTGTATTGCTCACTATGTGTCCTTAATGTTCTTGTAATTTTTGTAAACTTCACTGCACACCAACATTTCATTCCACTGAATACCTCTGTGTGGCTTATCAGAGATGATACGCAAGCCACACTGAATTAATGCAGGTCATGTATTTTGAAATACTACTGTTTGAAACATTTGCCTATCCAATGCATACTGTTTTATGAAAGCATATACTGCACAGTATGCAGTACTGCAGCTATAGTTTATGAAAAATATAGATGAATGGTAGGATTTGAGTCACATGATACACATCTACATTTAAAAATGTACATGTGTGGCCATTTTTTCCATGAATTGCATCATTAGCTGCTTTAGGGAACTTCTGGGCCTTGAGAGAGAGAGCGAGAGAGAGAGACAGGGCGGACCTTTGCTTCTGAATAAGAGATGACTCCAGACGGTGGGGATCAGAGAAAGGGTTAATCTGATTCTCATTTTAGATAGTTGTCGTGGCAACAATCAGACTGTCTGTGGTGCTCTTTGACAGGCCTGTAAAATTCTCAGGTCAGCCTGGATATAAGACGTTATTGTATGGCTAATTTAAGATTTGAAACGGGAGCTGTGTTAAATGGCCAAGGGTTGTCTCGCTGCCAGTGTGGGAAAAGATGCCCACGTAGACGTCCAGGTGAGGGTCAAAACACCCTTTAAGACAAGATTTCACCTGTAGTTTGATAGAATAATGAAGCCATCATATTAAAAAATATATATAACTCAATTGTAAACTAAATTAGATTGAGAGCAAACGGATAAGCATAATAAATAACAAAAAGGAGATCTTTTTAATATCTCATTTATTTCTCGACAAAAAGATCCTTGTTATTTCACAAGTATCCCTTTTGTTCTACACTGTAAAGAAAAAAATATTCAAAGCTGTAAATAAAACATTATTGGAGTATCTTTTCAAGATGTCTATCCTGAAAAGTTCGCATATAATTCACTTTTAATAATTTACTAGCAATTTCTGAGAGAAACCTGTTTTTCAGTGTAGAGATTTTCTGTCTCAGATTGTGTTCACAAGACAGCAAAGTTTGCTATTAAAATTCAGAGATCTCAATTTGAACTCAAATATAAATTCTCTCAAGACCAAATAATCGTATTTGCTACCCACATTATTTTTTAAATCTGTACAATATATGCTGTTTCTTTGTTTCCACTGAAGAATTTAAGGAGAAAAGTGACAAAATTGGCAACATTTCCCATTTGTTTCTGACATCCTATCTGTTGTGAATGCATACCTTGCAACAGCTCAGGGGATGTAGACTCGGGAAAGGAAATGATGTCACGTGAGCTGCTTGAGAGTGACTCCAGCCCATTTTCACTTAGCTAAACTATTTCTGCTGCACTCTAATGAAGGTGTGCCTGGGGCGTCACGTCTAATGGCCCAGAAAGACAGACATTTTGCCTGCCAGTAATGGGCTACTGTAACAGCTGTCCAAGATCTCTACCAATCCTGCCTCGGAGTGAGCTTTCATTGCCCTTTAAAAAAAGCCATTTGAAAAATGAAATGGAAGAAAAAAACTTGCATAGAGAACAGCCGGGCACCAGCAGTGTCTCTTTCTCCACAAAAGGGTGCGAGTTCATTTTAGTAGCTTTTCTCTATCTTACCGCTTTCACCTTATAGATAGAACTTGAAGCTGTGCGCTTCGACCCCGGCCAGAAAAGAAAAATGACGTTACACATTCGGAATAATTTGCCGGAGCATTATAAAACTTAACCTCAATCGGCCTTTGAAATGGATACTGATTCTTTAAATTCTTCTCTGCCCGTTGCAGGAAATAGTGAGATGGTGGCGATAGGGAGGCACAATGTGGCCAAAGTTCAGTCCTGAACGCTCGCCGAAAGCTGCCCGCATTCTTTTTGCAATTCCCAGGCACCTGAGAATCGGGGCCTAATCGGAGAGATCAGAAACTGGATCGCTGGGAAAAATTCAGGCTGATGATTCCACACTCTCTGGAGTTAAATGCGAGGACGCTGGAGAGGTTATTGATACTGAAAACGCCATTAAACTCTCGAAAATGTCTGAAAACACTAGAGTTTCAGTGTCAGTTCTCATCATGTGTACATATATATCAGAGAACCGTCCTCTCCTCATCCACAGGAGAGACCAGTCATATTATTCTTTTGCCTGTCCTTAAAAGGTTCACTTTTGTGTTTTATTCATTTATTTTTTACTGAAGGATGTTAAATCAGGTCTAATAAGCCACGTTGTCACTACAACACTTACTGTTTTTACACTTCGCAGAAATTTAAAACATTAGGATTTCAATAATGTTTTATTGCCAATCGTGATGATTTACATTTATGTCAACAGTTTTGATAGAAGTATCTTATGTACACCAAGGCTGCACTGATTTGATCAAAAATACAGTGAAAACTGTTATATTGTGAAATATTATTACAATTTGAAAAAGCTGTTTGAATATATTTTAAAATGTAATTTATCCCTGTGATGACAAAACTGAATTTCTCCAGTCTTCTGTGTCACATGATCCTTTAGAAATCCTTCTTTGCTGAATAAAAGTATTAATTTCTTAAAATTCCTCAGACCCCATACTTTTGGCAGTGTTTGTCACCAAAATAAAGATATCTCGCTGGTTTATTTATTTATTTATTTTGCTAGATATATTCATATTTTTTATGAAAATGTTTTGTTCATTAAAATGTTTCTTCTTTACAAAAGGAAAATATGCAATAAGCTAGAAATTATACAACTGCAATGTATCTCCAAAAATCAATGAAGCTTCCAGACATTTTTGTAAATTCAACAAAACCTCATCTATGTTAAATAATATTGAATCAATTATGATCTTTGTGACAAATCAGCAGAATTTGCTACAACCATGTAGAATACATCACAGAAAACCAAACATTTAACTTTGTAAAACATAAAGAAGGTAACATAAGGTTTCATTCGTTAACATTAATGAATGACTTTTACTAAGATTAATAAATGCTGTAGAAGTATTGTTCATTTTTAATTCGTGTAAACTAATGTTAATTTCAACATTTACTAATACATTATTAAAATCAAAAGTTGTATTTGCTAATGTTAGTTAATGCACTGTGAACTAACTTAAACAATGAACGACTAGTATTAACAAAGATTAATAAATGCAGTAATACATCTACTGCTCATTGTTAGTTCATGTTAGTTAATACATTGACTAATGTTAACAAATGAAGCCTTGTTGTAAAGTGTTACCAAAAAAAAAAAACATTGTTTAGTGGCAAAGCAAGTGTCAGTTCCATCAACTGACCCAAAACTGTCACACTTCAAGTAAAAATGTGAACGAAAAACACATCTGATCTTTATTGTTGATCCCTGTTGAATATCATAAAGTTCCTTATGATTATGAGCTTGTTGCTAAACTGTCCCCCAAATAAGCAAATGATTGTTGTGTGTATGTGTGTGTGTTATCTCCACCTCTGCAGAAGACGAAGCCTCATGTCCCGCTGGTGTTGAACGCAGGCCCCAGGTGGCTGCTGGATGTGACTTGGCAGGGAACAGACGACAACAAGAACAACTGTGTGGTTTACAGCAAAGGTAAGAGGACGCTTTATCTGCCCCGTACCAAACACACACATGCACCGCACTCTTCTGCTATCTGCATCGCTTTTCTTTCTTTCTTTCTTTTTGACCTGTGTTTGTGTACAGCTCATGCTCAAAGATGTCTAGTGTGGCTTTGGTTCCCGTGTCTCTTACATCTATTAGCGTTGCGATTTGCAATGTAAGGTCGTGGGGTCACAGGTCATTGTGATTTTGCTGTGACAAATGTCATTCGCTGACATTTGCTTTAATGACATCATTTTCCGTGTTTGCAAATGCTTGTCAACAGCGGATGGCCCTAAGACAGACGTGATGGATACACACTTTTCCTCATGCATCAAACTGCACGTGTAGCGAATCATCTGGGCTTCAAACGCAACATTGAGATTTAATAACCCATCCATGCTGTCTAAACTTCACACAGTATGAGTGTGAATTAGGGCTGTCACTTTTGTGAAAAAAACCTGTTCGATTTTTGAGACGTAAGTGTTCATTGAATCGATTGTAAAATCGCTTTTCCCTGTCTAAAGACGTTTCCATTTTCATCACCAAATATAGGCAAATCCACGGACACCTAACAGGCATTAGGACGAGTGTAAAGAGGGCGCTTGAGACGCACAAGTCAGCAATATTTCTGATGATTTATTGGCGTGAAGTTTCGTGCACAATGACAAACAGGAGCGCAACATTCAGGGATTGAAATTAACTCCCTCCAACTCGCCAAATGCGGGTAAAAATTAACTTTGGCGGGTAACGCCGTCAAATCACGAGCCGATCTGGCGTGTTTCTATGTTTACTCACTTTCTTTGCTGTGGAAGTTCGTGTAAGCCAAATCTGCGCGGATTTAGCGCAAATACGCAACTCGTGAGTCCTCTTGATATATTAAATACAGATATTGTGCAGAATCTGGGCATTTCTGGCTTACTTGAACACACACGTCACTACGCAACAAATAACGGCGCGCTTGTTCACTTCCATTGAAGTAATAGCGAATATTAAAAAGCATTTGGTTAACAGAAAAGACATTGTTATTTTCCAACATCCTACATGTTCTGTGTGCTGTATTGATCTGTCCACCTAAAACACATTTTTGGTTAAAAAAAAGAAAAGAAAAAAAGGCCGTTAAAATCGATTCCCTATTTTTGTTTTCGATACTTGTGTTGGTTGGTCCGATCGATTGTCCAATCGATTTTCGAACGTAAAGTGACAGCCCTAGTGTGAATACACAGCTAGCAACACGTTATAACTCTTACAATGCTAACCCTACTGTTGTTTCCACCAGAACACTATAATTTCTATATAATTTCTAATAAATTCCAACCCAGGGTCATTGGAAATGCCTGGGGATACATTTCTTCAAAATCATATTATGTTGCTTCTTGCATGTTTTGCTAGCCTGGGAAAACCCAGACAACTTCTGGCAAATTTAGATTTGCTCTGAAAGTTAGTCTGGCAAAGAGCTCATTCAAGCCCATTTCCAATCCGCCGAAATCGAGGCACCAATCAGAAAAGTTGGGGGCGGGCTTTACACGATGACGACAGCGCTGGGATTTTGAAGCAGATTTTGTAGCCTACATTACAAAGATGGATGCCACCGTCGAACATCACTCGTTCGAATCAGCTATCGCGTCTGTTTTAAGCGATTTGAACGTTTCCTTTTTGTTAAAAACCGAGCAAAGAACAACACTCGGAGATGTTTCTGCCGCTCTGCATACGTCATCTCCTTCATCGCTCTGATTGGTTTTAGGTCTATCCGCGACGTCCGTTGGTGACGCCCCTCTGGAAATGATTTGTCTATGACGCTTTGCCAGACCATAACTCAGTTACAACTGAGAATGGTCTGGTTTTAACCAGGCTAACGTTTCGCAACACTTTTTAGCAAATTTTCAGTGAAAGCATGTTTAGTTTTACAGATGAATCACGTCAGATGAACATGAATCTGGCAACGTTTTTCATTACGTTGGTTCATGTATGTATCGTGGCATTTCGTAAATGAAAATGTCCAGTGAGTGGCGCTAAAAGGTTAATGCTCTATTGCGTAGTGCCTGCACTAAACCTAATCAATAGTGTTAACAAAAGCAAACATGAGATTAACTCTTTCCCTGCCAGCATTGTTGTTGTTTTTTAAAGTTGCCACCCAGCGCCAAAATTTCATGGCCTCCAGAATATTTTGTTGTATGAATATTTTAACAGGCAATGTATCAAAAGAAAGAACAGACCCTCTGCTTTTAAACAAAACAAATGAGTTTTATTCTAGCTTCATGCATTATTTTAATATTGCATGTGGGTTAGGTTCATAAAAAAGCAACATTTTGAGCAAAAAGTTGAGAAAATTGTGTTTTTGTCAAAGACTACATCTGTATGGGATTCAGAACGATGACCAAAACATAGATGGAGTAGGTCGAGTCCATGAACAAAGCTTGCACAGTCCTATACCTCGTCCTGGGTCGACATTTGGTAACATTAGGCCATTTATATGCTGTTTATTGTTGATGATTGTATTATTTTTCACATGCATCTGCTAATGAGATCGCTCGTTTCTGCTTCTTCTTTGCCCGTGTTTTGATCTGGAGATACTGTACTCGTTCAGGAGATGCGTAATAGCGCCCCCTACCTTATAACAGTAAAAACACGAAAAGCCGGGAACATGGAAATAGTAGGGAAAGAGTTCAAATGCATTTGCCGAAGCAACCATGCCATTTTAGTTTGATTCTACAAGTCTTTGAGCTCTTTTAATGAGTGTTGTGAGTCTAACTAACGGGACTTATAACCGATGCTGCACATCGCAAGTGCAATGCTGTATGAGGTGAGCTTCTGAGGAAGATTACAATGCTAGAAAAGCTATACATATGGAGCTGGAAATGTGATATGTATTACTAGTGTTTTGAGGTCATAACAGACATGTTGTGCAAGGAACTGTGAAAATAAGCCTTTATAAATCTATAATTTGCCCTGAACAAGAATACAAGTTGTTCATTTCAGCTAGAACCTGCAGTGAATTATATGTATACGTATAGGCATGTTTTTTGCAGTTTTGCAAAAATGTAGGTAGTGGCACGTATGAGCCTGGGTTGATAAATTCAAATTACTTTCTGTTTTTATCATTTCTTTTTCTGATGTGGGGTATGCCTAATAGCAAGTTAGCACAGTTTTACTGTTGAAACAGCTGGATTTTCAGAGTAAAATATTTGGGTTTTTAACAGAGCATTGCTGCATGATTGCTAGGTTGTTCTGGATGGTTGTCAGGGTGTTGCCGGGTAGTTGCTAGGGTGTTGTGGGTGGTCTCTATAAATGGCTTGACTCCTTCAATATAAGCCAACAGACTTTCTCTTGTCCAATTGCTTAGAAACTTTATAGCAGACCACTTCTCAACAAGGTATTGGCTAATTTAGTAATTTGGCTAATTTGAGTTATTAGGCTAACAAGCAACACTAATAACTGTAGTCACTATTTTTACTGTATTTTTCACTGTATTTTAGCAGAAACTGTGGTTTCCGTGTTACATTTGTGTAAGGGAAGCATGCTGACCTGACAATTTGAAGTGTTGTTCCTTATGAACTTGTTTTTATGGGCATATTACATTGAGATGCATGTATAAATAAGTAAATACGCGAAGTACAAGGATTTCAGAGTGAGAGCCCTCATTTAGCCGAATGTTTTTCAGATGATTATGACTCTCCTCTGCGCTGAAACAGAGTTTCTTCCCCCTCAAAGTGAACACGAGGCAGACGTGGGATTTTTCCTTTCTTAGCTCTCATCTTCTAATCACTGCACTGCACTGGGGGGCTGATCCTCTTTACCAGCGCCTTCATTTGTGCGCTTTATCAGCAAATCATTAAAGTTTTGATAAGCTGTTAAAGAAGATTATGCAGTTCTTTTAAAATCGTCTAATCTTTTTGCCAGGAGACTGAATATGGGAAACAAAAAGGCTAATAACAGGATTTCTGGAGTGTTGTGTTAAGTCTCTATAATTTCTTCTCTGCCTTCCTATTTATTAGCGAGAGAGAACGATTCAACTGCGAGGTCACCGATTCAGCTGTTCGGGATTTTAACAAAAATGTACGGTTCTAGATGTCGATTGCTTTGATTGTTTATTTAATTGTAAATGCATGCTCATTATCTCCTATTTTTAAATGTATCTTTGGTGTCATCTAATGTTTATTTAAAGTTGATCTTTAAAAACAAATAATTTAATAACACTGTTAAAGTGTATTTAGTATTAATTAGCAAATCTCAAAATGAATGGTGAATTTTCATAATATTGTGCATTATGATGCCTCAATTCACTTGTAGCATTTTATTTATTTATTTAGAAATGTAATAAATATACAATTTTAATACCAAAAAGATATATATTTTTAAATTATATGATATTTTAATATCATTTATCATGTTCAGCCGTAACAGGAAAATATTTATTCATTTATTTTGGACATTTTTGTAAAAAAAAATGAGAGGTAAAATCAATAAATATGTACAGAAAAATAAACAAACCTGATGAGACCTAATGAGGAGGGAAATAATGGACATTTTTCCTATTGGCCGACATCCTTGTTTAGGATACAGCACAGATTTATTAAAATTTTATTGCGAATAGTTGCATCAGCGTTCTCTCAAGGCCTTGAATGTTCACAGTCCAGTCTATGTACACAACATCACTGCGCTAAAACAACTTTCTATGAACAGACACACATGGTGAAGACTGTAATTGTGTGTTTGCTCCAGTAATAAATGCATCCCACAATCCTTACAATTTAATCTATTATATTCAGGCCTGTTGGGTGTATTTGATTCCCTGCGGGCGGCTTCGAGCGACCGATGGAGGACTCTCACTGAAAACAGCGCGTCGAGAATAACCAGGGAAACTTGGGACAACAAAACTGTGTAAACAAACACTTGTCTTATTATACTCCATCTTTTTCCTTAATATTTTTCAGTTTTAGCTCAAATGAAATGTTTATTGTCATTTCTGAATATAGATGCTACTAGGATTTCAGGATTGATCTGTGCAAGAACACGCGTGTATGTGTGTACGGATGTGATTATTTGAAAGTTTGTCCTCTTGTGTATTATTAAGGAATTAACTATTTTAGATAAACCTCCCTCTAAACAGCATTCAAAAACAAAATGAACTGTGATTGGTCAATTTGCATGTCATTCAGATGGTCTTTTCCTGTGTAAGTGGTCGTTTCTTGCCCAGATATATAGTGAGAATTGAATGTCTGGCTCTCTGTGACTAAATTGACTGAGAAAGCTTTGAATTGTCGCAAATCTGACACTTATTTTGTCGTAAAACCAATGTTATTATTTCCGAAACTTAAATGTGTTGATGAGAAGTTAATGTGCCTGTCAGACACTGAAATGACACTTAAAATCAAATGTATTCTTTTGAAATTTGGGTACCAGACAGTTGAGCTCTTGTGCGTTTGGACGGCAGATATTCTGCTCCAGTGTGTCTGATTATTTAAAGGTCACCTAAATTTTTCCTCTAAGCCTCTTAGAAGCAGGAACAGTCAGATAGAGCGTGTCAGAGGAGTCGAGGGGGAAATTTGGCCATTGTGCGTGTGGAAATTGACCAGTGTAACGAGAGCGTTTTACATAAGCTCATAGACCGCAGGACTGGACTAATTCACTGTGTCTTTGTGCGGCTCATATTCTGTAATTCCTCTCCATCTGATTCTCCTCCAACACATCTCTATTGTGCATTTGATGTGACAGAGTCAGAGCAGAGACATGTTACCTTGACCTCCATCGTTGCCTCGACCTCCAGCCTTTTCTTTCATAAACTTCTGTTTCTCACATTCTCTCTGTGATGGGAAACACTAACAATGGGAATCATAAAGAGAAAAAATTCTGGTTCAGATCCTGATTCCAGTTTCAGTTCAAGTTCTGCAATGATTTCATTGATTTTTTTTTAAAGGGGTGGTTGATTATGATTTCACTTTTTAACCTTTAGTTGGTGTGTAATGTTGCTGTTCAGCAACATAAATTCATCAACTAACCATTCAGAAATGTCCTGTTGCATTCTACGTTGTCACTTCTTCTTGAGTTTCACCATCTTTGTCCGTGACTCCGGTTTGAACATAAAAGGCTAAACGTTTTTGAAATTTTCAGTGTGCGTCTGTAATCAGAGCTGCTAATACACACAAGCTCTTGAAGCTCCGCCCTCTGTGCCGGGAGAAGCAGCTCATTTGCATTTAAAGGGACACAAAATCGGTGCGTTTTTGCGCATCCTCAAAACGTGGCAATTTTAACATGCTACAAAAAAATATTTAGGGGGGGGGTTGTCCATGATTTGTAATGTGTGTGTGTGCGTGTTCACTACTCCTAATGTGTGTGGACTAACTTGGATGGGCTAAATGCAGGGGACAAATTCTGAGTATGCGTTACCATACTTTCACATCACATGTCTTTTTATTAATTATTGGCACCAATTTCTGCCTCATTACATTCAGTTCAAACTTACAACTAAATATGATTAATTTTGCAGTGGTGCTGCAGATTCGGCATCAATGCCGAAAAAAAGAAGCGTTATCATCATAACCGAATGTCATGCAAATGATTCGGTTGCCATATTTTTCTGGAACCGGTTCTGAATAAGAACCAATTCTCGATTCCCAACCCTAATAGGCAGCGAACTGTTTCATCACTGTACAAACCGAACCTTCAAACATATATTTATCTCCATTTGCGTGCATGTCTTTGTGTAAGCGCAGTGCTGGGTGAGGGGTTTCACGCTGGCAATAAAGCGCTAGAAGACGGACACATGCCAGCTGAGTTTGGAACGACACAAAAGACAAATGCTGTCGTGTTTTAAACTGTTAAGGCCATTAAATTGTTTTCATTTCATCTTCCTCTTTGAAAGGCACGGAGGCAAAGCACACGGAGGTGCCAGGGTTATTATCTCTTATCTTTGAACAGCGGAAAATACTGCAACGCATAATAACCAAACAACTGCACACAATGTAAAATTTCATTATCAGGGTGTTAAAACTGGGTTGTACCCTGAAGGGGTCCCCACCACAGCTCTGAGCGCCAGCGTAATTATGTTTAATTAAAATACAACAGAGATCAACAGAATCATTTTCATTAGGAAATTATTAATGATTCTACCGTAACAATAATTGATTGCAGTGAGCCAGGCAGTAAGAACAGACGGTCAGAGAGAGAGAGAGAGAGAGAGAGAGAGAGAGAGAGAGGTGGGGGGGGGGAGAGTTGCATAATGCTAAGTTGAGCACACACACACACACATAAACATACACATTTATTGGACATAAAGTGTACTAACAAAGGGAATTGTGTTAAACATATACACATTATATTTAACAAACTTAAACATTTTATGACTAGTTAGTCATAGTTAGTATGACAGGAGGATTGAAAGTTAAAATAATGTCATTGCAGCTGCTGTGAGTGAGTACTGTCACAATGATTATGGTACTTTGATATATAAAATGGCATTGTAATTACCATATTCATGCATCATTTGAATTTAACCATATATACCAAATCAACACTTACAAAAAAAAACCCAGAGTAATACTATGGTGCATATAAAATAAAAAAAACATGGTATTATCATGTTGCATATTAAAAGAAAAACATGGTATTATCATTCTGAAAAACATGGTATTCAAATACATAATACTATGGTAATTAAAAATCATGGTATTACATATTCAAAAGAAGCATGATATTACCATGGTACATATTTGGAAAAACATGGTATTATGGTACAATAATAAATAAAAAAAACATATTACTGTGTTTCATGTTTTAAAAAGGATAACCATGCTGCCTGTTCAAGCAAAGTGATATTACCATGGTGCATATTCATAAACATGGTAAAACTATGGTAAATGAAAAAACATGGTACTAGCATGGTGTAGTTTCAAATATGAATGACTGGTTCTTTAAGGAGTTGACTTTTAGTGCTGTTTCACTCTGCATATTTTGCTCACTATGTACAGCTTTAGTAGCTGTGTGTGTGTGTGTGTGTGTGTGTGTGTGTGTGTGTGTGTGTGTGTGTGTGTGTGGATCACAACCTCCTGCTGCTACTATTAATTATGATTCAATTGTGTAGCTCTGGAGCTGCTAAGAGTGATGTTCAACTCCCCCGTGGCATTTCTAATCAGCTCATGAAGTACCTGCACCTGGAGTGAGTGAATGTGTGTTTCAAGAGTGCGCGTGTGTCTTGTGAGAGTGTGTGTGGGCTTGATGATTTAACCTGCATAATTGTATAATCGATGTTGAAAAATGCCCGTGCATCGATTTCCAGAGGGCAGACAGATCTCAGTGTCATTGTGAGAGCTGAGCTTTTTAACACTGTCTGGAGCGGAGCCTTCAAGAGACAGTAAACAATACTTCCTGCATCCCACAATACACCAGCGGATTATTGCACAGCATCTGTTACTCTTCATGGAGGATACCTAAATAATATAGTATATAAACATGCTTTAAGCATGTCCTGGTCATATAAAGAAAATAAAAAAATAAAATAAAAAATTAAGATTTTATATAAAATAAAATAAATATAAAAAATAATAAAATATTAATTAATAAAATAGGGCTAAGTTTTATATAGATTAAAATCTATATAAAATAGATTATAAATTGTGAAATTATTTTAATGACAATTAAGCACAATTTCCCTCAACTTCTCATTACTATAATTTAAAAAAAGTAATTTATTTAAAATCATTAAAAATCTTTAATGATAACTGTTTGCTATAGACAGTAATGCAAAAAAAGTTAGAAAATAATTTTTTTTAAAAACACCTGGATACATTACAGTAATGAGATTTTGTGGGAAAACTTGCTTAAAATATAATTTCACATTGTAATAAACATTAAAAAGTTGCATAATCAGTAATAAAAATCACTAATAATAACAAATTTGGGGTGGGATATGACGTGGACCACACACCCTCCCTCCAGAACGATTGACAGGCCGAGACCGATCTCTTTTTTTTTCTCTTTCCAGAGCCTGTGGCTGTCACAGAGACAGGTGTGATTTTTCAGGACACATATTTCCTTGATATCCAATGCATGTGAGATCAGTAAAATAGATGTCTACCGTGAAAAGAGCAGCTATATGTTCATGTTGATTTCTTCTTTGTGTACAGTGGGGTGACAATTGTTGTTTTTTGTCCTGAGATTCTTCACACCCGATCTATATGTACCGTGATGCTCATTTGCCGTTTCTAAATCGGTAAATTCCACCCACGCAGTAGCTATTTTTCCATCTGCAGACATTTTTCACCATGTTTAAGCACATTATTGTGATTATCTATCTTGCGCCTTTGGACATCAGCATAAGTGGATTTAGAAGCTTTCCTGTGTGTTGATTTTAAGTTTGGTCTCGAGTCGCTTTAAACACGGGCAGAATGGAGCACTTATCACCAAACGATTAAGAAGCGAAAGCTAATGTGATTATGAATATCATCATACGTTCTTACAGCATAATCAACAAGGAGCACTTGAAAAAGAGTCGTTGACATATCTGTGAGTGTTTAACTATAGAATAATTGAATGGAAAATTACTCTCCTGAAAGAGCCTATATATTCGTTTTGCCTTGCAAGCTCTTGAACCCTCTGAAGTCTCAGAAATGAATAGAACAAATTGACCATTTAAAAACCAGGCATAAAAATGGTTTTATTCTTGGAGAAAGGGAAATTTTAGCGTCCAGTTTTATTATATAGGGAAATGTATACTCTTGGGTTCAACGCAAGAAAAAACTCGTAAGGTTTTGGAACGGCATGAGGATACATGTGAATGATAACAGAATCGTCAGAGCCAACGATGATGTACAGTAAATGTGAATGTAAGGTGCGTGTGGCATTAGTGACCTATCGGAGGAGGTAACATGGGGGCTGACAGTAATTTTATTCTGCATAAAGAGTGCAGCCCTGCGGCCGAGGAGACAACATGACTGGACCGCCATCCATCCTCACACAGTGGGTGGCTGGTGACCTGTGTGATGGTTTTATATCCATTTACTCTCTCCTCTCTCTCTCTCTCTTCTCCCAAACCTGAGCACCAGATCACTTTATCCAAGATGTGTTTCGCTCAAATCAAATCTCTCTTTCTTCAGATCTAAACCATCTTCGTGCTTTTATCACACAAGGTATTCGATAATGAAATCTATCAGTTTCTGAGACTGGCTTCAAGAGGTTTTTTAGGTAGAGAATGTATTTCAGAAGACTTTTCTTCATTGGATTTTTCATTACACACGTATACGTATTTAAAGATATGCAAAATGCTTTATGATTTATGTGTGATTTTGAGGTGTTGAAGTATCATTTTGATGTTACTTGTGTATTTGCTCTAACATTGCTTAAATGGGGTGATTTATTTTCAATTAGAGAAATTATCAAATCAAATAATTATTTACATTTTTTTTTTATTAAGACAATGTTGCTAAATAAATCTAAATCTAGTTAAAAAGCATTAACAATCTTTCATTTATATGCAATCTTCATCAATCTGGAATATTTTAGTATTGTGAATGAAATGACAGCGGTAATTTTATTCAGAAACGTCCATAAAAAAAATTCTTTGAGTTTTTGACAAAGGACAGTTTGAACTGATTCACAGAAATGATTGGTAACACTTTACAATAAGGTTCATTAGTTAACATTATTTAACTGCAGTTAACCTGAATTAATAATACAGCATTTAATGTTGATTTCAACATTTATTAATACATTAATTAAAATCAAGAGTTGTATTTGTTAACATTAGTTAATGCATGTGAACAAACTATGAACAGCTGTATTTTTATTAACTAACGTTAATAAAGATGAACAAATACAACAAATGTATTGCTCATGGTTAGTTAATACATTTACTAATGTTAACAAATGAACCTTATTGTAAAGTGTTACCAAATTATTTGAACTTACTTATTTCTGCCACTGAACTCAGAGATGTTATAAAAACAAATCATGTGATTTTTGAACAAATCTTTCAGACTGGTTTAGTGAACCCAATCCATTGATTTATTTAAAGGAGCTGACTCAAAGCAATAATTATCCGAATCAGACATTTTGTTTTGCTCATTTTGTTTCAATAAATCACTCAACCTAAATAATAGTCATAATTATTGTGACCTACTGTATGTTGTGTCAGTATAGTTTGCCTGTCCTTCTCACATTCATCCCTCTGAGCATAAACAAGCCTCCTGACCACCCCATAACTAACGCTCTGGTTAACAAGCCCTTTCTGCTCCATTCCTGTTCTCTGCACTGCAGAGGGAGGGAGAGTTTGGGGATGAGGTGATGGTAGCGCCATCTGTCCAGTCTCTGTGGGTATTGTCATAAAGAGAGCCTAATGTTGTCATCATCCTTACATGGCAGAGGTCATTACCGTTTATAGAGGCACATGAAACTTTATGGCACATGAACTTATGCTGCCATGATGTGAAAAGCAATGAAACGGGATCTGAACAAAATCTGCACAATGAACCTGCATGACCTGCTACGCAAATTAAGTCAAATCTATTCTTTGAGATTTGTGTATATTAATAATAAATAAATAATATATCTTTGTTTTTTTTTACGCAGAAGTAGAAAAATTGACTTTGCATTGGATGTTTTGGAATCACAAATGAATGTTATAGTTGGGTTTATCATTGGAAATCAGATGATTACAAATCATCAGAAATGAGAAACATCAAAGGGTTTAGTGTTTTTTAAGTACAGCAGTCAATTTATGTGATATTTTTAAATGAAACAATTTTATTTCGATGGAAGGAAAAATTAAGAGAATAAAGTGAGGTCTTTGGGAAAGCTGAGGTGAATTCAAGGCTACTGCAAGTCAAGTCATCTTCATTTATATAGCGCAATGTAGATTGTTCCAAAGCGGCTTTACAGTGGTAATAGGAAATTAAAGTAACAGAGATAGTTTTGGCTTTATGGCAGCTCTAGAATAAAGTTATTTTCCAGTTAAAGTTAGTTTTGATTGATTCACTTCCGTCTCAACGATCATTAGTTATTAACTTAGGGGCTAATAACACGACACCGTTTTATCAGAAAACTCTTAAGTTCTCTCTACGCAAACTTTAAAAACGCGAACCTGTGAGAACGCTGATGGCGTGCACATGCGTATAAAGAGTTCATTCTATAGGTATGCTCGTTTGAATATATGTGCGCAGGCATGTAGTCCTTCCCTAAAAAACCAACCCTCAACAAACTACTTGACAGACTTTAAATTTTATAATACAGAATTGTATCGCTTCGGAGTAGCCACGTGAACCGGAATTATCCCGACAGCGATTATCTGTAGAGAGGTAAAGGGAAGGAGGCCTTCACAGGGAGGGACTAGTGACACTTCAGGACTGTGTTGTCGTCGCGTACAGACGCAGGTCCTTCATCAGATCTGGATACGGCCTGGATCCGGCGGACTGCGGTAAACCTCGGGATAAACAAAGAGACTAATATTAGCGTAGATGCCATTCTTCTTATGATGTAACGAGAACATCAGGATTTATGGGAAGTGTTCCCAGTTCCGGGTGACCTAATCTGTGCAGCCTAACATTGAATTATAGAAGTCTATAATGTGTTATGTGTATGCTAGGCCAAAGAGATGTGTTTTTAATCTAGCTTTGAACTGACAGTGTGTCTGCTTCCCGGACAATGTTACTGCAGGAAGGGGGCGCTATTCAAAAGTATTGTTCCAAATAAAAATGACGGTTACAAATCATGTTATAACTCGAGTTTTAAAACCCTCAATTACAATTCAAATTTGACCTTCCATGCAGTGTGTAATATAGCTGTTTGTGAATGTAAAAGGTCTGCAAAGTTTCGAAGATCAAAGTGCACAACAAATAAAGTTATTGTCTCCTAAAAGAAGAATTGATTATGAACTGCGGAAATTAGTTGTCAGCTATTTCAGTCTCACTTCCTGTTACAAACCTATGTAATATTGTAACACATTTACATAATGCCAGCCTGTTGTTTTTATTGTCTGTTTTTATTGCGAAGAGCATCTACTTTGACCTGCACTTTGACTCTGTAGTTGTAGCTGAGGCCTGGAAGAGTTTGGTTTGTGTTGTTGACATGTTGAGAAGATGCTGTTTTCAGCGCTGCGATTCCACTTCGCATTCACTTCAAAAGGGTGAGGACTCGCGCTAGAATTGATACAGGGAAAAAAAACAATGTTACTGTTTGTATCACTGTGTATCAAGCGCCGAGGAAGCCTCCGTTGCCGAAATTCAGATATGGTAATGGATGTTTTGTTTCTGACACAAGCTGTAAGCGGTAAACCAATCACAACAGACTGGGACATCTGACCAATCAGAGCAGAGTAGACCAATCACAACAGACTGGGACATCTGACCAATCAGAGCAGAGTAGACCAATCACAACAGACTGGGACATCTGACCAATCAGAGCAGAGTAGACCAATCACAACAGACTGGGACATCTGACCAATCAGAACAGAGTAGACCAATCAAAACAGACTGGGACATCTGACCAATCAGAGCAGAGTAGACCCATCACAACAGACTAGAACATCTGACCAATCAGAGCAGAGTAGACCAATCACAACAGACTGGGACATCTGACCAATCAGAGCAGAGTAGACCAATCACAACAGACTGGGCCGCCTGACCAATCAGAGCAGAGTAGACCAATCACAACAGACTGGGCCGTCTGACCAATCAGAGCAGAGTAGACCAATCACAACAGACTGGGACATATGACCAATCAGAGCAGAGTAAACCAATCACAACAGACTTGGACATCTGACCAATCAGAGCAGAGTAGACCAATCACAACAGACTTGGACATCTGACCAATCAGAACAGAGTAAACCAATCACAATTGACTGGGCCGTCTGACCAATCAGAGCAGAGTAGACCAATCACAACAGACTGGGCCGCCTGACCAATCAGAGCAGAGTAGACCAATCACAACAGACTGGGCCGTCTGACCAATCAGAGCAGAGTAGACCAATCACAACAGACTGGGACATATGACCAATCAGAGCAGAGTAAACCAATCACAACAGACTTGGACATCTGACCAATCAGAGCAGAGTAGACCAATCACAAAAGACTTGGACATCTGACCAATCAGAACAGAGTAAACCAATCACAATTGACTGGGCCGTCTGACCAATCAGAGCAGAGTAGGCTCAAGGTTTTCAGACTCTTTAAGAAATTAGGTGATGTGCAATCTTTATTATGAGAGAATTAAACTGTTTTATGGCCTGTAAACCTATTGTAGGAGACCTCCAAAACAAAATTAAGAATCTTTAAAATAGTATAATAGGGGAATTTTAAATGACTATATCAACCGTATTTATATGTTTTTGTTTGTTTTTAGTGAATACTACATAGGAGATATTTCTGGGTTTATGTTCCACAGCAATCTTAACAGCCGTACGCATGAATTTTGCTGCCATCATTATTTTTGCAATTCAGTTTTGTGCCACTAGTGGTGCAGAAATGACACATCACACTTTTACATCCGTTTGCGGTGCCACTACACTCGGATTGACGATCAGTTGCAGGTTTTCATCCACTCTCTGTGTGTGCTGCTTACAAGTGAGGGTGATTTCTGAGTTCCGGTCGCCGCGAGGTTGCCTGCTTTTCACTCGAGCCGGGCTTCGGCTTGATTTAAAGACCGTTAGGAATGGCAACAAGAGGGAGAAGACAAAAAAAAAGACGGTCGACAAATCAACTCCCGCCGGTGCCTCTCAAGGTTTCAACTGCAACCTATTCAGCAGGAGAAAAGAGAAAAATATATACACACTCTATCCTGTCAGGAGCTTTTGGCTTATCTTGAGTGACTGTCAAGGCTGGGAATATCAGGGAATGGACAGAAACATATAAAATTAATAAGCTCCTGGATGTTGTCGGAAGTTATGATGCTTCCATAAATCCTGGTTTGATCAGAGAGGACAAGGCTTAAAGCCGGAGCCGCCTAACACACACGGCGAGTGTTTTCTGGCCTGGCTTCTCATTCTGCCGAGGAGATAGACGCCCTTAGCTGGCCAAATAAGATTTATCTTCCTTCCTCCCCCTTTCATGACTGACAAATCGGAGAAAGCTGGAGGCGACTCGGCAGCCATTACTACCTTAAATAAAGGGCACAGGCTCAGCAAGGTGAAACTTGGGCCAAAGGCACAACAAATGTGCAGAAGAGAAAAGAAATTGGCGCTTACTTATCAGTTGTACGTCTCGTGTTGGGTGAAAGGTCCAAGAGCTTTTTGTTTGTTTGTTTGTTTCTTATAGCAAAAGGATGGATGCTATCTGTCCCTGCATCCAAACGGCGAGGCTTTCTGGAGTGGTGCGGGTAATATTTCATGTCAAGAATTAGGCAAGTGAACCTCTGTGGTTTTTTTCAGTGGGTGGCGGAGAGAAACATTGATCATCGTCTCAGCAGCGAACACCGATGCGTTGGCTTTTTCAAGAGGATGTTCTGTGCCGCTAGTACATTCATTGCAGGGTAATTAAATGCTGCGGTTGTGTGTGTGTGTCTTTCATACAGCTTGAGTGTGTAAGAGGTTGCAGTTGTTACTAGGAGAGAAAAAAACTAAACAATAACAATGCTTGCTGGACCAGATTAGAAAAACTGTATTTCAATTTGAGGATTTGTATTGAGAATATGTCATGCTTTCTGGGCATGTCAATGCAAAATGACACACAAATACAATTGTTATGATTGCACAGAAGAAATCACAACAAATAATGCAATTTAAATCATAACTGAATGAGTCAGATATGATGTATATGTGGACACTTTTTTTTTTTTTTTTTTAGTTAGCCCAATGGAATTGGACTTTATATTGATAACTATTTATGGATTCATAAAGTGATTAACAGGCTCTTTTGTTATGTTGTGTCATTATGCACTGATATTAAAATGTAATTCTGATAAGCTGATCAATCTTGTCATGTTTTGGCTGATTACCAATATTCTATACCGTTTTATCAAAAAACACTACTGTTCAAAAAAGGTATGGTATGTTTTTGAGAGAAGATATGTTTATGCTTACCGAATCTGAATTTATTTGATCAAAAATAAAGTAAAAATAATAATACTGTTAAAATTATTACAGGTTAAAATGACTGTTTTCTATTTAAATGTTGTTTTATAAATAATTTTCCCTGGGATGAATTTTCAGCATCATTACTTTAGTCTTCAGTGTCACATGATCCGTCAGAAATCATTCTAATATGATGATTTGCTGCTCAAGAAACATTTCTTCTTATGTCTAATGTTGAAAATGGTTGCGCTGCTTAATATTTTAGTGGAAACCTTGGATCATTTTTTCAGGATTCTTTAGTTCAAAATAAAGCATTTATTTGAAAAATAAATCTTTTGTAACATCACAAATGTTTTACTGCCACTTTTGATAAATTTAATGCATCCTTGCTGAATGAAAGTATTAATTTCAAATCTTACTGACCACAAACTTTTGATTGGTCATGTAAATTAAAAACAAACTGCTATTGTGTTTGTTGTTAATATCATTTGGTTTGCTTACCAGGTAAGTTGTGTAAAAAATACTTAATTATGCTTTATAAAGCCCCTTGAGCACTTGAAAATGATTATTTATTATTTAAAAGCTATTGCTATCATTGGAAAATGGATTGGCAAGATACATCTGGTCATGTGATATCAATGGTGGCGTATGAGGAAGTGACCCATTCGTGTACTGTAGACACTTTTTCTAGACGGCTGATACTTTTCATTTCAACAAAAATACTACTTGGTTTTTTTTTTGGTTTTTTTTGTGCAAAACTTTTTTAATTAGCACTAAAAATGATTATGCACCTTTAACTGTGAGCTAGAGGAGATTTCTACAGCTTTCACAGGTCCTGTAAATGCATTCTGTGAATAAGTGTTTTCTAGGAAATAATTGAATTGAGTGTTTGACGTCTGCGCTCTGGGTGCTTTACTGCTGAACTGGTTCTGAGCTGAAGTCTCTCAGATTATCCTGTGAATTGCTCTACCTGTGAAGTCTCCGGTTCGCCGATGGCTCTTCTGCATGAATTATTCAGATAGGCAGAGTCCTCACAAAATGCTTGTGAAGGAAGTGAATTCTGCTCACTGGTAAACAGATTTTAGCGATTTTCTGCTCCGAATCCCTTCTGAGTTGAGTTGTGCCTCTGTGCCAGTGACGGATAATTACATCACATCTCTTTTTCCTCTCCAGACCCGTTCAAACTTTCCTCTGAACCCACTGCAACCGCTCCACCACCCTGTCTGCATCTAGAATCACCAGTCGGGCACAGGGGCGATCTGAAAAGTGGGGGAGACATATTATAAACCTTATAAACGTGGCTGATGAATATTAAATAGGCCGGTAGTCAGTAGTGACTAGTTTGCTGAAAGACTGGTTAGTGGGTGTGAGTCATGGTATTACCTCTTACATCTAGTCTCCAGCCATATCAGTGGTGTGAGGGGGAAAAGTCCCTTATATGAACAGCTGAATACTTTCTTTCTTTCTTTCTTTCTTTCTTTCTTTCCTTACAATTAATGATTCATAAATATTTATTACAATTATTTAGTCATTAATCAAATAAATACACATTTACACGTCAATATTTACTTATTTATTACAATTTATTAAAAATAAATGAATGCAATTCATTTATAATAAATAATTATTAAATTGATTGATTTATTAATAAAAAATGGAAAGGATATTTTGATAAATATTTACTACACGACAATTTATTCATAGTAAATATTTATCAAATTTCCCATAATATAAATTAAATATATATTTACACATACATATTTATTGATAGATTACAATTATTTATTAAAAATAAATAAATGCAATTAATTTATAATAAATATGTATTTGATTGATTGATTTATTAATAAAAAATGGAAATTGCATTTTGATAAATACTACAATACAATTTATTTATAGTAAATATTTATCAAATTTCCAATAATATAAATTAAATATATTTACACACCAATATTTTTTTTTTAGAATAAAAATTGATTCGATTTATTTATTTATTAATTTCAAATATATTAAATACATATTTACACATCAATATTTATTTATTACAATTATGTATTAAAAATAAATAAATTACAAATAATTTATAATAAATATTTATTAAATTGATTGATTGATTGTTTTCTTATGGAAATGGCATTTTGATAAATATTTACTACAATAAGATTTATTTATAGATTATTGATTTTTTTTATTTATTTCCAAAATATAAATAAAATACATATTTACACCTTTTTGATAAGTAAATGTGTATTTAATTTATATTATTGGACACTGTGGGATGCAAAATAAATATGACACATTTCTGGCATTGGTAACTGAAAACGTTTCCTTTTGCATGATCATGCATCAACTGATAGGTGTCGTTATAAAGTCCAAGATGATGTCCATATCGGCTAGCACAATTAAAAACAACTTTTTGCACCTTTAAACATAAACCATAAACCTGTTGTGAGACGTTGTGGTTCAGTCAGTGCAGCTGATGCATGTGTGTGTGTAGTGTGTTGTGGGCTGCAGTCTGACCTTCACCACGGCAGTATTTGGGAGGGCACATCTGAAACCGCTGACCCGTACTGGGCCGCACTAGAGAGGAAACACAGCAGACATGAAGGAGTGGCGTTTGGCTGGAGCCCAACCGCGGGAGAACACCCGACCCGCTCACAGCATGGGCACGTGTGTGTGTGTGTGTGTTTCAGATATTATGGACAGTGTCATAAAACACCTACTGGTGCAATACAGAGGGTTCAGAGCATCTCCAGCATTCCAGGGCAAATAGGAGGAAAGGACACACACACACACAAAACTGATAAGAATGACATGCACTGGTCTAAACTAAGGCCGGAATGTGTCTCACTTAATGTACATACCTAAGAAAAGTTTATTATTATAAATATCATTAATCTTCATGTCCAGGTGTTTCTCACGAATTTCCTTAGGAGCCGACACTGCATGGGTCTGAGAATCAGTAGAAGCAAACATCTCCATTTTGCTTGCCTCCATTGAGGTATGAATGTGATTTTTCTCTGACTTTGGTGTCTTGGCAAATCAGAACACACTTTGAGACATTGCTGAGCCCACCAGAGGACACTCATGTGAGAATACCGCTGTTTTCTCAGGAGACACATTTGAGATAATGAGATTTGGGATTTATTTTTAGGATTTTGGGATCATGGCCAATACAAGCATAGTTTGAGAAACTGTTGAGATCATTAGAGGAAACATTAAGTCTATGAAAAACAATTGACAGATCTCATTTGGGATTTTTCTTTCACAAAATATACTTTATGATAATTATTTTTGGCAAGATGCAAAGACAGATGGATATTAGAGAGGCAGATGTTATGTAATCAAATAGCAATTAATCATTTTAATCCATTTCTGTTCAATTTCAATTTATTTCTGTCTTCAGTTTGAAAACTACATTTTTATATAATATACTGGTTTCATTCATTCATTCATCAGAAGCTTCATTTCAAAGCAATATAAAAAGCCACTATTGAGTTCAATAATGTTTCAACTGGAGTGCATAGGCTGGTATTATTGTTCTCTCCCTCCAGATTAAAGCTAAAACAAGCATTTCCCACATGTCATAGCATTTGATAATATTTGCTTCCAATCGTCAGAGGACTCGCACTACTCCTATTAGTGAACATTAGCCGTTTAAAGCTGTTTACACACTGCAATCAAGGCCATTGGCCGCCTTTACCACTTCACAGATAAATAAAGCACAAAGTTTGTTTTCCTACTTTGTCTTTGAGCTCCTTCTCAGCAGAGGAGAGGCCAAAACCCCAAAGACGGAGGAAGGAAACACTCCTGTACCGCAGCTTTGTCATCACGCTTGAAGAATTTCTGTTTAATGTACTGTAATGTGGAATTCAGCAGGGACCAGTTTAATTGAGTTTTACACAAACCAGTTGGGAGCGGCGCTGGAAGCTAGGTGATGTTGAGGTTCTTAATCTGTCTCTCCGTAGAGGGTTGTTGACGAAGTGGTTCTTTCTCTTTGTGCAGGAAAAAAAGAGGAAGCCTAGGAAATGATACATCCGTGGATAAAACCAATTGGCAACCCTCAAAGGGAACGAGGTTGATAAGACAAATCCAGCACTTGTAGAGAAATAAAAGAATCCAACTGTTCATTAAAGGCGGAAACAAAACAGGCGATTGAGAAGGCAGGCCGGCTGGTCGAAAGAGGAGAGAGAGAGAGGCAGGCAAAAAGAGATGCCTCCTATCAGAGGAAAGGATTGGAAAATAATCAAGGATTTGTGAGCTGAATAATAACCAGACAAATGCTGATTTTTTTTTTTTTTTGGTTACCGCTTTCGCAAAATTAGGAAGGATGGACCACAATTATCTGACGCAGGACGCCTTTTAGCTGCACTTCCTCCTAATTATGAAAGATAGCTCAAATCTAGCGCTTCAGATGTTTCATAAAAGCACTTGGAGATTCAAACTTGCTGCCAAGACTTCAATGTGCCCATAGGACAGAAAAATCACAAAGGAGATCTCTTCAATATCTCAATTGTTTCTCCTAGAGAGCGAAGAGATTAAATGGAGGGCGAGTGGAGACTTCAGCAACATCACGTCTCCTCCAGAGTTTCAGATGAGATTCACATATGTCTCGTAATCAACACAAGAAACGATGTTTTGTTAACAAAGTTGGGGAGGAGCACGTTCAGATAATTAACCCAATTAACACGGGAGGAGTGCGTTCAGTTAATCAACACCATTATGAGATAAGGGGTATATATACAGAAGACTTAACCTCTGTTCCATGACAGTTTTCCAGCATCCCTCCACCACCCCATCTCATCACTTCTAACTCATTTCTATCCCAACCTCCTCTGGGTTCGGTCCAAATTCTGAGCTCGGCACCCTCCCCTCGGACAGCACGCCAAACATGCATAACCTTTACTGTAGCTGATTGTATGTAAGTGTGAACTCGTGAAACATAATTGAGTGATACATTGATATTTGGTTATGGTCTTTCTCTGCATCTTGCTGTAACTAATTAGCATAAATTATCTTGTAGGGTGGAAAAAATCCTTAAATGAGACAGTGATGAGACTGAATGGAGAGGAGATGGAGACTTCTTCAAAATCCAGATGTTTCCCCTGAGAAAAAGACTCCAGTAATCTCACATCTAGAGTTTCTAATAAGGTCAACAATGTCATTCAAATGATAGTTTGGCATTTGAGTATATCTTGTGAAGAAAAAGACCACATAATATCTTTTCAATATCTAAATAGTTTTCCTAGACCGCGATAAAATTGAATGGAGAGCAGATGGAGACTTCTCTTCAAATGTTTCTCCTGAAAAAAAGACCTCTGTAATCTCAGGTGTCTCATCTAAAGTTTCTAAATAGGTCAACAATATCATTGAAATGATAAATTGGCATTTGAGTATATTGTAGGTAAGAAAAATCCCAAATGAGATCTTTTTAATAAGTTTCTACAATGCAATGAGATTACATGGAGACTTTTTAAGGATTCTGCTTAAGAAAAACCTCCGTTGATCTCACACAAGTCTTTAGGCATCTCAATAATGTCTGATACTAACATCTGCAGTCAAACGTCATAAACCTCGATCATTTCTCATCAAATTCTCAGGAGACCAGATTCAAAATCCATGCTATCCACTTGAATCACATTGCTCTGTACTCTTACTGAATGTCAACTATTTGCATAAATGAGATGATCATCATGTCTCCTCTTCTATGAAAGAGCAACCTTTCAGCAACTTAATTTTCCAATAGCTATTAACATGACACATGTGAATCTAAAAAGCAATTTTAAAACATTTGGAGCGTGTGCAGAGTAAGTAAATGAGCGAGGATGTGTGACCGCGGTACTTCAACTGACCATAGCTGTGTAATGAGAGGCCGTCCGGCTTACGGTGATTATAAACGCACACACACACACACAGATAGAGGGCTCAGGAAAGGCAGGGACCGAGCTTGTGTAATCTGCATGCTTCGACATTCCATGGCTGTTTCGTGTGAAATAAAGCCATTCATCAACACATCAATAAAAATATAGAGCAGATTATTATTGCGTTGGCCGCCCCGTACAGCTTCAGTCGTAAATAATGGCCTGCCCGCCACTGCTTATATTAATTAGAGGTAGAATGCAGATAATGCGAAGGCTCTTTTATTGCGGCGAGCTGAATCAATTTTACAGTGTTATTCAGACTCGCACAAGGTCAGGCAAAGTTGTTGCGACAAGATGTGTCCCTTGTAAAACAGGGTTTTTCTGATCAGCCCCTGCGCTCTGCAGTGAGGACAGATATAGAGATTGAACGCCACCACTTCATGATGCACTCAATACTTTTGCATTGATAGTTGACTGGTGTCATGCATGCTTTCATGATTATGAGTATCTGGTGGGCCATGAGTGAAGGTCCGACAGCAGGGAAAAACACTGCTAATGCAAGTAAGAAAATGCAACTAACCATGTGATCATCCAAGTTAGGAGGACAGAATGAATAGGTTAATCAACTTTTAAAAGGGAGAAGAAAACACTTCCTGAATCTTTTGTTGTGTCAAAGTTTGTGTGTATGTAGTATTTTTTTAATGATTATTTTTATGGTATTTCAAACTGGTATCACTTTCATCCTAAAAAAAAAAACATAAATGTTTGTTAACATGGATAATCATAGATTGTGCATTTTTATGAATTATTAGATTAATAAGCACACTGCATTTCGCAAGGTTTGGGCCGGGGTCAGTTTTTTTTTTTTTTTTTAGAGAAATATATTTTTTTATGCAAGGACACATAACACATTCAATTGATCAAAAGTGACTAAAGATGTTTATGTTACAAAATATTTCCATTTCAGATATATGCTGTTCTTTTCAACTTTCTATATTCATAGAAATTCTATATGAAAAATCAGCACAACTGTTTTCAACTGTGATAATAAGGAATCCTTTCTGAGCATGAATCAGCATATTAGAATGATTTCTGAAGGATCATGTGACACTGAAGACTGGAATAATTGTTTAAAAAAAAATTCAAAGCTGAAAAACTTTAGCTTCGCCATCAAAGGAATAAATTACATTATTTAAAAAAAACTAGTAATAATTTATAATAATATTTTACAGTATAACTTTTTACCGCAATTTAGTGAGCATAAGAAGATACTTATTTCAAAAACATAAAAAATATTGTTTAATGGCAGTGTATGTCATATTTATCATAATTTTTATATTTTATTATATTTTTATTTAAAATATTATACTACAGTAACCTAACATAAATATTATGATAAAATAATGTCATATTTTATGTTTCCTTGTGCCTAATAATTGACAGTACTTCTTCATCTTCTTATAGTCTTTTTAGCAACAGGCCAGAGGTTTAGAGAGCAAACCGATGTGCTGAATCTTAATTTAAGCTGGATTTAACATGCTCAACCATTGCTCACACTGTTCGCTCTCTCTCTCTCTCTCTCTCTCTCTCTCTCTCTCTCTCTCTCTCTCTCTCTCTCTCTCTCTCTCTCTCTCTCTCTCTCTCTCTCTCTAGTAAAGTCATCAGATTAGATGACAATAGCACTATTCTACCACTCTGGAATACCTTCATAACTCCCCAGTTACTTCTGGGAATAGGTTTAACATGGTTTTGAGTGGTTCAGATGACAAATTCCAAAATCCTTTTTTCTTTTGGGGAATTCATTATTGATCAGATCTGCTTTAAGGGGATTCACTCCAGTGTTTCAGTGCAGTTATCATTCACATAACTTTACAGTGTGTCTCTGCAAATCTCTGGTCTAGATGATTTCAGTTTGTTTCAGAAATGACTAAAAGAACTCAAATGCCTATTTAGTTTTGACAAATGACTTTATAATCTGTTTATAATCTTTATAATTGGATAAAATAGTGCAATAGTGCCTGGCCTCTTTTTCAGCAGCGCTGCTTCCGGAGCTATATTTTTTCCATTCATTTTTATTTTTTAAGTCTTCGTTAAAGAGTTATAAATGAACCAAGCCAATGAGCTACACGGTGAATCACAACACTACAAACTTTGATTTGAAGCAAAAAAGGTTTTGAAAATGGGACAAAAAGACAAAGGTACACTTAATGACTTAAAAGACTTAATGGCTTTAGTGCAGGGAAAGAACTAGGCCTACAAACTTTGCGAAAAGCATAATCAAATAAAAAACAATAGAGAAATATAAAACTACTCATTTACAAATGTTGATTATATAAAACAATATATACGTTTATTGCAAAATATGCATATATATATACAAATATGTAAGTATTTCGAGAGAATATGGAGATCGGCTCGATTATGTCATTCGCATAAGTGGGAATCTTGGGAGTGGGCGGAGCTAAAGAGCTATTTTGGCACTTAATGTAGTTTTTCACCAGGAATTCAGTTATTAAACACGATTATTTTAAAAATAGGCTGAAATAATGCGGGCTTAGGGCTTCAACAGAAGCAAATAACACCGTTTAACAACCTCGTAGCTCACAGTAAGGCTGTCTTTAAAGGCTTATAAGTTATTGTTGAAAATCAATTTCCCTATGAAGAAAATGAATGTAGTTTTTACTTCCGGAACCCGAGTGTTTCCTTCTGACGTTCAGCATCATTTTCTTTAGTCCTTTTGAAGGCCACCTGTAGAGCTTCCTCTTTCTGCAGTAACTGGGCTGAAATTATGCCATTCTCTGTCCGTGAATATCACACTGACCTGCTGTTTGCTGTGAATATCTCCATCTCTCTCTCTCTCTCTCTCTCTCTCTCTCTCTCTCTCTCTCTCTCTCTCTCTCACACTTACTCTCTGCCCGCTGATCCGAGCGCTGACTCTTGTTAAATCTTGATTATGGATTCTGTGACATTGTAAATGACGGGTGGATCGGGTGGGATGTCTCGGATTAATCGGCGGGCACGGATGCAGATTCTGTCAGTAGACTCCATCTCGAGCAGAGAGGCTTCATTTCCACTCGGCCGCCCCCGTTGTGCATGCAAAGCAGATTTAGTGATAGGTAATCCATGTAAGGTTTTTAGCACAGCTTTTCAGAGGATTGGAGAAATATTATGTACATGTTTAAAAGGAAGAGTTCACTTAACAATCAAAATTCTGTCATTATTTGCTCATGTTGTTCTAATCCCGTATGCTGGTATTTTTTAAGGTGGATCACAAAAAGGAGAATTTTTTAAGAGTAGCACTATGAACAGCATTATATAGACAGTTATATGGGTTTTACAGACTACTTTCAGGTGCTTATTGTCATTGTAAGTGTAAAAAAAAGTTCTCTTGATGTGTTCCACTGAAAAAATAACATCAAATAACAGGCTTGGAACAACATAAAATAAACTAACTATGAATAACAGTTCCTAGTGACCATCACAGGTTCCAGAAATGACCCCAAAAAAATCCTCTAAAGTATAAAGTACTTATGTGCTGCATTTAGAGTCTTTTGTATGTCATACGATGGCTTTGCATGAGGAAATTGGATGTTATTGACTTTAAAACTATCAGATTTTAAATCTCATTGTCCATTTTACATATTTGAATTGATGGGTTTGCGAGACCAAGCCTATCAATGTTTTTGTGTGTGTGTGTGTGTGTGTGTGTGTGTTCAATGCTATGAATCTTGAAATGCATCAATATGTCATTTGTGAATTTGAACAAAGGTGAATGTGAATAGCATTTAAGAGCTTCAGCTGGGGGAATTAGGCTAACCTTAAACCTAAATGTATTAGGTCTGTTTATCAGATAAACTGATCGAATGGCTTTAGAAATCGTATATAGCAAATGGATTATATGGACTGCTTTTATAGTTCTTTTATGGTGCTGTTTTACCGTTAAGCACAACAAATGCTTGATCTTTTGGCCTATTTATAGCCCTATTCTAAAGCCATGATTGGTTGGTGTTAAGTAAAGCAATGAGTGTTTGCACATGTGAGGAGTTCGTGTGAGGCACTGATGAATTAGTGTGGCATTAAAAAAGATACTTCCTGTTAGATTTTTTTGTATAGAGAATTGTGTGTTGTAATTTGAAAAAAGGCCGAGAATTAGTGTATGGTTTTGCAGATTTGGTGTGTGGTTCTGGTGTTTGAGTGTCAGGTTTCAGAAATTGTGTGACAAGTAAGGATTTTGTGTGTAAGCAGTTGAAAAAACACTGTAAACAAACAGGTTTGGAACAACATGAGAGTGAGAAAATAACGACAGCATTTCATTTTGAGATGAACTATCTCTTTAACATGGCGACTATATGTTTCAAATGGGAGGAAAAGCCATCTTATTCTTTCCTCCACCTTCTCTTTCCGCCTTCAGAAGCGCCTCCAGCAGTCTCCATCTCGATCCCAGAGGACCTGAACTTTGCTAGAATATTCCTGAATATCACATTCTTCCCAGCTCTCTCCCTCCCCCTCTGCCTTGAAAAAGTTTGTAGCACCTGTCACCTGTCAAGCGTCCGGTTATTTTCTGTCGGTTTTATACTGCTCTTTCATATTATGGCTCATTAAAGCGCAGCGCGGTCCACGACCGTATTTACATAGCGCTGGCGGGAGAGTTTTAATTTGCACTGGTACTGAGCATGACCGTAACTGAGGAGTGCAGTGCCACAAAATGACTTTTCTCACTTGACATCCCCCTTAGAAAACACCGAGCCGGGCTTAATTGCTTGAACAGGGCCACAAAAGATGGAGACGGAGCCCCTCGCCGGGGGACCTGGGGGCCGCTGCCCGGCTCCTCATTGGTCCTGGGCGTTCTAGTGAGATATTATTTTACAGCATGTGACCATCCCATTAACCCTTTCAAAATGTCTCACATTCTCTTTGGCTGCGTCTTTATTTTATTTCCCTTGGATTCATGGATTTCTGATCCAGCGGTTTTCTGTATTTCATGATTTTTTTTTTGTTAGATATGAAATACAAGATGTTCTAATATTAATGCGTGTTTTGTGTCTTGGACATAAAAATTACATCATGAAAGATAAACATTTTGGTTTAAGTATCAACTTTGTCTTAGTTGTTTCTCATAAATTTCCATTAAAAAAAAGAACTCAAAAGTAGTTAGGAGAAATTATTGAGATACTAAAGAGATTTCTCTTTTGATTTTTCTTTCCTAAGGAATTACATTGTGCAAAAAACAATTGTTAAGAAGATGCTGTGTCATTTCATTTTTAAGTATCAACTTGGTCTCAGATTATTTATTTTTCTCCTATTCCTTAGGAGGAATAAAATAAACACACATGATACATTTGTTGGCATACAGTACAGTAAGAATCGAATGAATTTGATGAGAAATGTTTGAGTTCACTTTGAGATCTCTGACTTTTGATTGCAGACTTTGGCATCTTGGCAAATATGAGCCAAGTTTGACATTAAGATCTCTTCTGAAACTCCAGAGAAGTGATATGAATCTTTTTTAAGAGAAACATCTAAGAAGCAGGAGACTTCAAGTCTCATTTAATACATTTTCATCAGACTGCTGTATAGGACAAACAATTGTTTATTTTGAGTATTTTTCTTTACAATGGGATTACATCTTGACTAAACTATTCTATGGAGACCTCAGTTATGTTTCGTTTAAGTCTTTCTCTTTGTCCTTTTCTCTCCTTTGTTCACTGAGGTAGTCAGTTCCTAGATCAGCAGTAGTTTGAGGTGCTGAGCCAAAATATTATACATACACACACACACAGAGAGAGAGAGCTCTGAAATCAATCACCAGCAATGGGGTTTGGCTCTGATCTTGCTCATCAGCCACAGACACACCAAACCACTCAGTACCATCAGCACCATCACTGCCGCGCTCAGAATGCGCTGTGGTTTCTTGGAAAGCATATTGTATCATTTCACCATCTGTCCTGGTGGAGGAGATGGCCGAGCCTGTTTACCGTCTGCTGCTTTCAGCGCACGCAAATCTGAAGTGTTCTTTCTGGACGCCGGGATCAGTGTGGATTGGATCGCGGTGGAACCTACAGGGGTCGACAAATATCAGCGCTGGTGGAATAAATGTCTTCACAGGCGATAGTGATCATTTTATATTATATTATTGGTCTTATTGTGCATTGGTGCATGTCATTTCAAATCAAATCTGCAAATGTGTCATGTTTGCGAACTGCATTTCATTTTGACTTTAATATTATTAGTCATCATTTTTCTTGCCTTTCAAATTTAGTGAGTTCCAACTCTTCAAAAGTGATGGTTTCACATGGAAAATCCAAGGTATTGACACTTATTACAATGCCATGGTATTTAGATTGTGGCGACGTCTGGTTCCTCCGTGTGGCCGCTGGCTGCGTGCTCGGATGCTCTTTGGCTGATGGAATAATACGGAGCAGATTGGTGGAGATCTGCAAGCCGTGTTGTTTGATCTTTCCTCTTCACGCCACGTTTGCTGGCACTCACCGTCTCAGCCTCACCGCATGGCGCAAGCGGCACTGGCGTGGCCTCAACCTGCCTGCCAGCTTTCTTCCCCCTCTCTCTCTCTCCATGCCAAACTTATTCCCTCATGGCTGTTCCTTACACACTCTGCACCCCTTTTTACAAGAGCTAAACTAGTGCAATCACAGGACGAATAGTTCAATATACATATGAATGGCCCATACACTCATTTTTCTGATGGACACAAAAGAATTTCAGTAGCGTTACATTCAATTCATCTGCTCGAGGCCAAACCAGACCTCTCACATTCAATGCAGAAAGGCTGTCGTTCATGAATCGTGATGGCCGGACTAGAGATTCTCCAGAGGGTTCAGACGGTGTGGCAATCTGAGAAACCTCAAATGGTGTCTTAAGTATCTTTTATATTTTTCATTTTTAGTTTATTCTCTCTTATTCTAGAGCATCATCCTGTCATTATTTAGTGCACAATTAAAAGTTTTAAAGGAATAGTTCACTAAAAAAAATCAAATGACCTTCTTTCTTCTGTGGAACATGCAATGAGAAATTTTAAATAATGTATTAGTTGTTTTTACCATGCAATTGCAATGAATTGAGACTGGATCTTTCAGGCTTTAAAAAGGATTCAACTGCACCAGAAGCATCATTAAATGGACCTTATGACTTGTGCGCTATATTATAGTCTATATTATACTCATATTATACATAAGTCACATAAAAGCTTTGTGTGACAAACAGACCATATTTAAGTCTTTATTTATTCTTCACTTATAATCAGTGAGCTGTTAACCGTTGTGAGTCAGTGAGTTAAACTCATGAACTGGACCGGTCTGATTCTTGAATGAATCTCTCAGGTTTTGTGAATTTAATCATATCATTTATTGAAAGGGTCCAACTCATTCTGAATTATTCGTTCACAAAGCAGACATTTCTAACTGTCCCATAAATTTGCTAGGATGGAAGACATGAGTTTTAATGAACAACCCGCAATATTGTTTGGACTAGTTTTATAATGCTTCTTTTTGTCATTTTGGAGATTTGCCGCTAAAGACCTCATTCACTCTCTTTATATTAAAAAGAATTGATATGTTCTTAAAAATATTCTTAAAACTTCACATTTTGTGTTTCACAGAAGCAAGAAAGTCATATGTGTTTGGAACAACATGAGGGTGAGTAAATGATGACCGAATTTTCATTATGTGAACTATCCCTTTAACAAAACTAAGCTCCAACGTCTCATGGGCCTGTGTTCGATTGCTCCAAAAAACTGTCCTTTCACTGTTACTCTTTGTTTTTTTCTTTCCTTTTTGTCACGATGGGTGGGAAAACCTGCGGCTAATTTAGTAATAATAGCGTTTCATGATGTGTAAGCCCAATTTGCACACTTTCTTTGCCATTTCCCCACTCTGCCGCGCTATCTCGCCACATCTGCCTCTTATCTCCTCAGCGTGAAGCACTTCATTTGAGGCTAATGGCATATGCCTGATCCTAATCTCTCCCTTTCATTCCACCACTGTGAGATGGAGATCTTCATTGGCAGGATAAGACAATACGTTGAAAAAAGGGTTTCGTTAATGAGCCGTGCCGACTTCTTCTTCTGTGCTTTTGAGGGTCAAAGGCAGACGGAGCTCGAGATTGTGTCGAGGAAGCAGAAGAGATGGCAGCTTTGCGTGAGGGTGCGTAACAGTTTTTATTAAAGGGACAGAGGACATGGCTCATTTAGAGGAGATATTTAAAGATTTTGAACCTCAGAAACATTGTTCTGCTTCTGTGACCGAAGTATAGGATTTGTCCGTAGTATTCTTTATTCCACATCACATGATCTTTGTTCCTCCAAATCTGTTTTTATATGTAATGATTTTGAGGTCATTAATGTGTTAAAAAATGTGTTTGCATGTGGGTGTATTCCTCCATTTTTCTGGGCTTCCTCGACCACCAGCACTCTTGATAACTGCGAATGGATTGTACTGTAAGTTCGCATTGGCCTTTCAACACTCACAACCAGATGAGATGTTGCAGCAAACACCCAAAGGGGCGTAAATAAAGTTGCACTCGACTCTTGATGTTCCATCACCTTCTTCACGGCGTGTCTGAGCTCAGAGAGTGGGTTCAGTTGTACTGTCTGAAACACTGGGTTAGTTTCTCAGCCTCCTGGGCAACATATGGAGGCCTCGGAGTTGTTGCTGTACGTCTCAACTGCTGCGGTACAAAGTGGCGCTCTAACTGCAGCCCTTGAGATCTCATTAGAGGCCTGATTCAGCGGCGTGGCTTTGGGAAGTTGCCGTGGGCTGCACAGTCTCGACCAAGACAGGATCTGTACCGCCTGCCAGATCATAAACAACATTTGCATATAATGTCAACGTTTGGCAATATCCTTTAGCAAAGGCACTATCTACCCTTTGACAGTTCCTCAACAACAACAACAACAACAACAAAAACATAAAGCTGAAAGGTAAACGATAGTGTTTAGTATTCAGGTGAGCGTCAACAACAGTACAAAGATATTTGGGATGTTCATCTTCCGGGGTTTTTTTCGTGTTATAGAGAGAGAAAAACTCATTTCTATAGTCTTTTGATGCAATATGATAGCTTTGTGTAAGGAAAATCTTTATTTCCTGAAAATCATCCCTTTTGCTCCAGTCTCATTCAGTTCAAATATGTTGCAGTGAGAACATCAAGGGCCAGGCCAGACTTATTAAACAGGGCAAATTAGCGTGAGAGCCCAATTCCAAAAAAAAAGCACAGATGGGAGTGGAGCGTTTTGTGCGTGATCTACTGAAGAAGCGTACAATTAGGAACACAATCGCAATCTTCCAAAAGCAGTGCAAATTAGCATCTGGTTAAACCCTGGTTTTACGTCCCTTTTGGTGTTTGCTGCAACATCTCACCTGGCAAAAATAACCCTGTCCATGCCTTTTAATTTTTCACTGTTTGTCTTTTAGCCTGGGAGGGAAAACCCAGACAACTTCCGGCAAATTTAGATTTGCTCTGAAAGTTAGTCTGGCAAAGAGCTCATTCAAGCCCATTTCCAATCCGCCGAAATCGAGGCACCAATCAGAAACGTTGGGGCGGGCTTTACACGATGACGACAGCGCTGGGATTTTGAAGCAGATTTTGTAGCCTACATTACAAAGATGGATGCCGCCGTCGAACATCACTCAATCGAATCAGCTATCGCGTCTGTTTTAAGCGATTTGAACGTTTCCTTTTTGTTAAAAACTGAGCAACACTCAGAGATGTTTCTCCGCCGCTCTGCATACGTCATCTCCTTCATCGCTCTGATTGGGTTTAGGTCTATCCGCGACGTCCGTTGGTGACGGCCCTCTGGAAATGATTTGTCTACGACGCTTTGCCAGACCATAACTCAGTTACAACTGAGAATGGTCTGGTTTTAACCAGGCTATGTGTCTTTAGTAAATCCTGACCTTTTTAAAATCCTTTTAAAAGTCAAAACATGGGGTTTGTGCTGGCAGAAATCTGCCCCCAAGACTTAAACCTTAGTGCAACTCGTTTTGACTCTCCATATTTGAATTCCGCTTTCAATACTTTGCAACAATGCGCAGGTATTTGGTTTGTTTATCTTCAGCAATTGTTTCTCTTTCTCCCCTCAAAAAAATGAAAGCAAAAATCTCTTTACTCAGTTAATTATCATGCTCACCCTTGGGTGACTCAAAGGCGCACGATTTCTCTCCAGATACTGCCTTTGCTTTAGAGGCGTCACTGTTGCGGAGCGCACCGCATATTAGCGCTGGAGTAATTAGGTGGCATTAGGTATTATTCACACCTATCCAACTGTATTAGAGCGTCGAGCTCTGCGTTAATGAGAGCGTCTAAGCCGCTGCGCCATCGAGGACGCTCCGCCGTCCCCCCACCCTCGCCGCTGTATTTGTCATGCGGCGTAGTCTCACACAATCAGCCTTCGGTTCCTCTATAATTGCGGCATGGAGCTCCACACAATGATAGGAGCTGAGAGAATACAGTCGCCTTGACAGATGTTGTAGGTCTTTGGGGATAAATAAAGAAAAAACAGGCGTAACCTTTTTTTACTTGAACTGTAAATCACTTTGTGCTGCTCGCTCTCTCTCCACCCTCCCTCTCGCACTCCGTTATAGATGGAAAATAAATAATGTGTGAAGGTGCGATGATTTGGGTGATTTAGGGCGAGCTTTGAGAAGCGTATTACGGGGGTCTGACAGGCGAGGGGAGATAGGCTGGTGGTGTTAAGAGGCTGGGATAAGAGGCTGTGACATTATGTCTACGGGGTTAAGGTGTCGGGCGTCAAAGCATCAGCTGCTATTACTGGATCAATACCTCTCAGTTTTGCACTTATCTCTGGGCTGATGGTGAGCAGCTTTACTGGATGCACACCAGGGACTGAGCGCCGACTTCCCTTCTGTATCTCTTTCTCGTTAGATAATGTCGGTGAGACCTTGAGAAATTAGTATCAGTGTAGAGTTCAGAGTGAAGCATTTCTTGCCGTCGTCGTTTTTTCCGCTCATGCTGTGGTTTCGTCGTAGACTTCTGTTTTCATGCTAGGAGAGTAGTGAAATGACAGTATTGTCCAAATAAAACAAAATACTTAGATTTGCATTTCTTAAATTAAAATACTAGTGCAAAGGGGTGATTGGCTCTTTTAACTGAAAGGCGAGACTTTCATTCCTACAGTCGCAATTTTGAGAATTGCTATTTCTCCCATTCATAGTTCTCACTATACTCACTATTCTCATTATACAAAATATTATTATATATTTCACATATCCTTCCCAAACTTTCCCTCCAATGATCCTTCAGGTCAAATTTAACCCGAAATAAAATGTACAAAATAATAATTAATTATTATCTATATATATATATATACTATAGTGGCGTGTAACTCCAAAACAGGCAACTTTTTCAACTGCGGGTTGAATTTTATATATAATATATACATTTTTCAATTGTAGTTTTTTAAAAAGGCATCGGAAATAACAAACTAAGTGCAATGTAGTGTTGTCAAAAATATAAATTTTTCGACACATATTGATACTGAAATATCTGAAACGCTTCCAATACTCATTTTCCACAGAAGAGATACATGATAACAGCTGCACTTTCTCATTCTCTCATCTCTCTGACAGCGCCGCCACATACCCGCCTCCACTCACTCGTTTCATTTGCTCTGTATGAATATTGTTGGTGTTACAGGGCTTGAATTTCGGTGTTGGATTGTGTGTATTGCGCATAACTTTATTCATTCCTGCAGATTTTGTACTCACACTCAAAGTACGCGCACAGAAAGCCGCATCTCAGTACTAAACTTTTTCGCTGCTTATACAGTCAAATACACAAAAAATACTATCAAAATGCCGGTCTAGGCAAGTATTCACATAAACACAGTCAGTTATGTTTTAAATGAACGTAAACAGTTGAGAAAGCAACAGAATAATGGATCCGAGTCAGGTCTTTAAGTGACAGCAGCCTAATATACCTGCTGCCAAATTATGATATAGTATTAAAAATATCTATATGGTAGTTTTTCCCCATGGTATTGATGTCAAAATTGTGTCTAGTGAAAATGCTGAGTGGCTTGTAACTTTTGAAAACCACTAACCACAGTGGCTGGTGAGAAAAAAAGTGAATGTCAAGCTCTGTAAAATACTAAATATTTCTATCATTTATTTTAAAAACCAGCTATGGTGTAAATTGGAAGTTATGCAATACTTCCAAAAAAGTTATCTGATTATGTAACATATTACCCTCATCTGTGGTTATGGTGTGTGACATTAGCAATGGCATCTTATAGGTAAACCAATGTCCTCCTGAAGTGTCCTGGTTCATCAGCACAGGAGAGAGGGATTTATTGTATTAGCATGAGGCCACAGAGAGAGCGTCCCGGTCACGGCTGTCCTTTGATTTTCTTATGTGGAGAAAAGCGTCAGGAGTGGAAAAGAGGCAAAAGTGAGTGAGTTCCCCAATGGGGCGTTTGCCTACTTTCAAGTCTTTCATTAAACTTCAGAAGCCAGAGTTAATCCTTGCTACAGCATACAACAAAAACTGCATTCAACAATTGAAAAGGAGGGAGAAAAAAAGAAAATACGATGGGGGAGGGTGGAAAAAGAGAAAAGAACAGGCCCGATCGCTCCATATTCATATTCCTATGCAGCCGTTATCACTTAAAAGGCTTTCTAATTACAACAACAAGACAAAAACTCCTTGGATTCATTCCAGACCCGCTAAATGATAAAATAAGCTCTCACTCTCTCTGCCGCTTAATCTCCGTAAAGCACCTTGGAGCGTCATCTCCCAAATACATGCCACTGAATGTGGAAATGCCATTTGGAGATGCAGGTGTGACATTTGATAAGAAACTTCTGGATTAAATATGTTCAGCTAATGAGGAACCCAGCTACCATCAGGGCAAACTATTGGTCGGATTGTGTGCGGGCTGATAACATTCCACAACTCGATTATTAATAAACAGCCCTAGTCTCTCTCTCTCTCTCTCCCTTTCTCTCCTTCAGCTAGAGATGTTGTTTAAAAGTGCATGTTAATGCTGCACTGAAACAAAAAGTTGAAAGCAGAAATGAGTTCGGATCAGGGGCTCGGAGGGGTTTTTCCAGTGGTGGTGGTGGCGGCAAGGCTTCGGGGCGAGCGTGTCGTCCGCTAAGCGCTTGGTGCATTGAGCCAGAAGTCCCCTGCCCAAGCTTGACATTTAGAGTGATTTGGAGCAGATTAAGGCCGCATTAGTGCCGTGGCCTGTCAAAGGGCCGTTAATGAGGTGTGGGGGGCGTCCGGACTCAAACCATGGTCCCGGATTCGGGGTTGACGCACTGATGCTCTGTAGTCGGTGGAACCGATCGATAATTCCAGGCCGCACGCATCACAGCGGGCCCGGAGAGTTTCTCGGAGGATAACTGGACTGCTGTGACGCTCCTGCCAAAGTCTCCGGCTCGTCTCATTGGAGAGTGTCCTTCTAAACCTGCTTAGCTCAGCCAGCCAGAGAAAGAGTCTGCGAATGACGGCAGTGTGTTACCCGCACCAGTGGCTGTCCACAAATATCCATATTTAAATTAAAATTAGAAGAACTAAATGTATTCCGAGCGCCGGATTTGGCAGGAGTTGGGGCGTCTTATGAGGCCAAGCGAACTACAAGACAAAAGCAGGCCACCATTTGCATATTTCAAAACTTCAAATTTGAACGGTTTTGTTTTGTTTTATACATTGTACCCAAATAATTGCAGACTAGATCATTCTGGGAACACCTGATTGACTGGTCAACCAGATTTTGTACAAGTCTGAATTTTTTTGTTGCATTGGTGACTGTTCTGTGTGATTTGAAGTTTTTCTTGCAGACTAGTTTCACAAAATGACCGTAAATTTATTAACAGCTCAAAGTCTTTTTTTAAAATTATTATTATAATTGTGATTGATGCCACTTTTTTAACTTTTGATTTTAGGTTCAAATTTGTGTATATTTGAATAGTTTAGCAATCTTTTAGAATATATTTTTTGTAAGTGTATTTTATTAAAAGTAGCTTGGGCGCCATTTCCTTAAAGTTGATATTAAATATTATAAACAAATATATAAACAAATTATAGAAACCAATCATCATCACTAGTTCATTGCAGATACTTCTGCAGTCTAAAAAAAAATATTTTTAAAAGTGCAAATACTCCAATGCATAGCAATTCTATATTAGGGTTGTAACGGTATGATATTTTCACGGTTTGATAACCGTCTCAGAAAATATCATGGTTTCACGGTATACAGTATTAAACAATCAACCATTATTATTATTATTATTATCATCAGTTAAAATGACCATTAAATGAATGAAAACCATTTTTTTAGTTGTACAAATGCTTTATTACAAACTTGAAACCATTTGTTTGTTTTGTTTATTCTATTTCTAAAAATCCAAAACTTGTCTAATCAATTACATTTAATTAATTATTGATTAGATTAACAACTTTTTTTTTTTGTCATTAACAGTTTATTAAAAATTTTAAGAATAAAAGTCCTATGAAAAATAAAATTTTCTTTTTATGATTTAATACAAATATATGATCAAAAACGGTGATAATCAAATGAATGCATAAAACTAACAATTTAATTAATGTTTTAAAATGCAATCAAATGAAAATGTAACAACTTAACTTTTTGTTTGTTGGTAAAGTGCTGCACAACAGAGATTTACTCATGTAAAAAAAATGTACTCCATAAATAATGTTTAAATTAATTGTATTGTTGTTGCTGTTGTTGTTGTTGTGGATGGAGCAAGTTGAGAGTCTAGGCAGTCAAGTGGAAAGAAGTTGCTTATGCGCAGGTGAGATTCTCCATCGGATATATATATTTATACTGTAGATAAGCAAATGTGCACAATATGATAATCGTACATGTTAATACCATGATATACCGTTACAATCCTATTCTATATTAATAAATATTATGTTTATGAAAACTTTGTATAAAAGTTGTTATTAAACAATAATAAAAAAACTTTTTTTTAAATTGTCCACAAAAACCACAGCAGAAAAAAATGGCAAAATGTTGTTGGTTTTAGTTATAGTATGGCATGACATATTGCAGGACATGTCAGCTTCTAAGAGTGTAATATGACTACTACCCATAAGTTTAGCAGTCAAATCCCAGACATGGGTTCGATGCTCAAAAATGAATATTCTGTATGAAATGCATACATTAGCTGCAAAAATAAAAACACTGGCCATTTTGCATTGTTTTAGCATGTGCAAATGAAGGTTGCAGGTGTCATGCTGTCACTGAAGAAATGCTTTATGATGATAATGAGAAGTTGGGTTCATTTTCAGTCTCTGCCATCAAGCGTGAGAAGTTCACAGACCCGCTGTTCAACGCCGCCCGAACGGGGCCACCGCGCAGATAACGTACGGGTGACGATGTCACGTGCCAGTGCCGGCGGTCAATTACAGAGACAATTGAAACCGTGAGCTAAATGAATCATTCAGACAGCATATCAAACGCAACCGCCACAGACTGGCACGTTGCACGTGTGTGTGTGTGTGTGTGTGTGTGTGTGTGTGTGTGTGTTTGTGTTCGTTTAAAAGATAAACAAAAGAGCAATCTACAATCCACTGTCATTAAAGAGCCTGGGAGATTTATGTATTTGACCCTAGTCATATTTAAATGGCAGTATAAATAAAGTTCTTTTGAATTTGAGTTTGGATGATGGCAGTGTATCTGGAAGACTTCACTACATGCTGGTGTTGCGTTTACCAAAGCTTGCCAAGGTATAAGCTACTCCTGATTTTAAGTATGCAACTATACAAGCTGCTAACCAAAAGCTAACAATGTTGAAGCTACTGTTGCATGGTGTACAGTGTATGTAGGCTACTCTTCCCCAAAAGTGTAGTAGAAGAAGAAATAAGCTGATTGTTTGTGTAGCAAAAAAAAATGTATGACTGTACGGTAGTTAATTACTTTATATATTAGTATTAGTAATACATGTTTCATTATATAAATATTATTATTATTATAACTATATAGAAGTGTCACAGGCTGTCTGATTTTATTACAAAATACATAATGAATATGTAAAATATTTAACCCTCTACCGCATGGTGTTGCCATATGGCAACATACTCTTTGTGTTCATTTCATTGCCAATGTTTCTTTAAGAAAACATTCTCGTGTTTTTTGTTGGAATGAGAAGACCTTAGTTTAGCCAATGATGTGCTTTGGTTAAGTCACATGACATGCAATTTTTTTCTGTGGCGCGATTTTTGACAGACTGTCGTCTCTTGTCGGTAGTTGCTGAAAGCAATCTAAAATGTCAGTAACAAACAAAGACCATCCCATATCACATACACAAAAAAAATCAAAACATCACCTCAGTTAAGGTATGATGACATATTCACCCAAAAAAAAAAAGTTTTTATGAAATCAGTTTTTGGTAAATCGATCAAATGTCTGTGTTGCCAAGCGGCAACACTGTGCAATAGTGGAATGACATTATTGCAAAAGTTTAGCTAGCTAGACAGGTCAGCTGCAATCTGTTAAGCTGTAGCAATAACAACATTAATGCTAGTGATATAATGTTGATTAGTCATAGGTTAAGGACTGCCAATATGGAAAGCTGTTAGAACTTTTATTCATTTCCAGGATATGAATTCTTGATATCTATAATTGTATTTTCACTAGTAAAATGTCACCATAGGCTGCCATTCAAAATCAATTGTTGATATCAAGAATTGATTTCTTACTAGTAGAAATATAATTTTGATATCAATCATTTCTTTGTTAGTAAATATGTGAATCCCTGATATCAATAATTCAAATGTCACTAGTTGAAATGTCTATTCTTGATATCAACAATTGAATTGCTACCAGTAAAAAAATCATTTTTGATATCTGAAAATCTGATATCAATATTATTTTAGATATCTAAAATGTCTAAAAATTTTTACTAGTAACAATCACATTCATGATATCAGAAATTAACATTGTCACTAGTGAAAATTAAATTATTGATATCAAAAATTGCCATTGTTATAGTAGAAATCTAATTCCTGATATCAATAACTATAATTTTAACTAGTAAAAATGTAATTGTTGATATTAAGAATTAGTATCCTGGAAATGAATAAAAGTTCAAACGGCTTGTCATACTGCCAATGCATTTGTAGGCTATTATGGAAAAAAAATCTAATTTAAATGGCTTTTTTTTATTTTTTTTTATTCCACTGTTGTATGTTGTTGCTGTATGGCAACATATCATAAAGGACCTTAAAATAAAAATAAAATAAAATTTTCTTTTTACAGCACTTCAAGTTAAGCCATTCTAAGAAAATAAAAAGAGTCAAATATTTTTTTATATAGGTCTATCATAATGCGTGCGGTAGAGGGTGTAAATTGAAAATAATTTGTCAGCACCAGATTTCATGGTGAAAATGAATAAACAAATAAATAAATATAAAGTTTTTTGTGCAAAATATTATTATTACAGTTATTAGTATTATTTATTTTATAGCAAACTATACAATACTATTATAACATTACAATAGCCATATATAAATAATGTTATATGATAAATAATGGGGAAAAAAAGAATTATAGGCTATTTTATTTTGTGGTATTTAGGTGAGTTAATTTCAATAAATCATCTGAACAAACGGATTCACTATGAATCAGACAAGAACAAAATTGCAAATGAATCTTAATACAATGTGAAGAATTTAGCAATGTCATGACAAGCTCTTTGTCTCTGTTTTAAAAACAGTCAAGCTAATGTCACTCTACTTAAACATGTATTTAAATTATAGTAGTATCACTATTTTAAGGCCCGTTCACACCAAGAACGATAACTAAAGATAACGATAACTATATTAGCATCCACACCAGCGGATTGTTTAGTTCTGTTTATGCAGGATTCTGATTGACTGTCAATGTTTTTATCGCTCATCTGCTAATCGTTCTAAAAGTGATTCCAAAAAAAATAGTTTTTCTGTGATATTATCGTTATTGTGGTGTGGACTCTGCTATTCTTTTATAATTACAACGATTTTATGAACTATATATTTACCATTTTAGTTATTATCCTCAGTGTGAACGGGCCATAACTCCCCAACACTGAGAGAAAATCCAGCTCACGATCAGTGACGTTTGTGCAGGCAGCGTGATGCTGGAAGTGAGGTAATGGACATCATAAAACTGAGTTGTAGAAGGTGTGCTGCACATTTCATCAGGTTGTTTTTTTTTTTCGCCCCCGTTTTCTCTCCCCCTTTATGTGGAGGGAATAAAAGCCATGGGAAGAGACTTTCATCTCCGTAGGCCCAATGCGACAGCTAATCTTTCCCTCCTCTGCAACAACATTTCCACTCCAGTTCCTATCCACTCCAGATGTATTTGCTCTCCGCACCTGCTCGTGTCCCGTTAAGATTTAAACGGCAAACACAGAATGCCCAAGATAACCTGCACGCAGGGGCTTTTGGAGACACTTTACTCCCTCGACATTATTTTAAAAGAGCAGATCTGAGCTCTCCGCCGCTCGAGAGAGACGCGATTATCTGTTGCGATCCCTCTGCAACGCACCACGGCCATTCATCTCTCTCTCTCTCACACACACATGCAAAGGCCTGATCTGAATTTAAGGATTTTGGCAGGTGTGACTGTAGCGTCTGCGTTGTGACACTCTCATTCTGTCCTTCCTCTGATGAATTGCTCTCTGCCGTATGAAATCCTGCAAATCCTGCTCTTCGTCAAAGGCATTAGTGTATATCACTGCAACCTTTTCAACGCATGTCTGCTTTCTGCATAATGACGTCTGTAAACATACTTAGGGTCTATGATTATTGGCCCATCACTGATATTTAGTTTTTCTTATTTTCCTCAGCTCTTTCATAACTCGGGGGATATAAATGAATTCTCAGTTATGTGTGTCAGCCTTTATATCACTTTTTCTCCTAAAATTCCTTTGGAGAAACATTAATAGATACTAAAGAAATAGTTGTTGGCATACAGTATAAGAAAAGTGTAGAACTGTAAGATTAATGTAGGTAGCAGGATTCATTTTAAGATGACATTGGGATAAATAATAATGTTTGAATATATTTTAAAATGTTATTTATTCTTGTGACGGCAAAGCTAAATTTTCAGCATCATTACTCCAGTCTTCAGTGTCACATGATCCTTCAGAAATCATTCTAATATGCTGATTTGCTGCTCAAGAAACATTTCTTCATTATAATCAATGTTGAAAATAGTTGTGCTGCTTCATATTTTTTGATGAAACCATGACTTTTTTTTTCAGTATTCTTTGATTAATATATAGAGTTCAAAAGAACATCGTTTATTTGAAACATTACAAATGTCTTTACTGTCACTTTTGATCAAATCTATGCAAGAGATCTCTTTTAGAAATCTGAGTGCCATTAGTGGCACTAAATGATATTGCAAAAATAGTCATTGTTTTTAAGCAGATTTCCTGTGTGTCATTGGTCAAACAAACTCATAGTCCCGCCCTAAACTCACCCTATTGGTTGAGCCATGTTGCTAGTCATGATGCTCAAACAAAAACAGCAATGTTTTGACAGTGTCACAGTGTTTACACTTTTCTCGAGGAATCAGTCTACAAATTGCCTACGTATAGTTATTAAGCTGGCACAGGAGAAGTATTTTAACATCTTGTTAGTCTGGTATTGTATACAAATATATTTCATTTGACCTCTCTATGTAATGACCCTATTTCGGTCCCTCTTGGGCCAGTAAATCTGGGCCCTCAGGACGGGACAGGGTCATGCGACGGGCTGATGTACCTGTATATTAAACACAGTAACGCTTTGCATTCTGCCTGTCAGGATTCTATTATAGAGCATGTGGCGCTCCTTGTTTTGATATAGTGGTAATTTAAAGAGCGTCTTAATTGACTTGATTTCTCCTGCATGCACCGCAGTGAGCCTTGTTGCTTTATTAGGCCACACACAATGCGCCAAGTTCAATTTTACCATTCATAATGAATGCAGTCGTGCCATTCAAATGCAGCCATAAGCACACAGCAGATAAGAATTTAATTAAATGTAGATTAAAACCAAACAGGAAAACACACTCGCTGATAATTTTTTATCACATCCCCTGGTCATATTTTTTTTCTCCTCCTTCGCACTTTCAACTTGTTCTTCCTTGGGCTACAGGACTCTCTCTCTCTCTCTCTCTCTCTCTCTCTCTCTCTCTCTCTCTCTCTCTCTCTCTCTCTCTCTCTCTCTCTCTCTCTCTCTTCTCTCTCTCTCTCTCTCTGCGAAGCTGCAAAAGTGAAGCACCTTGTGCATCTGGCTTTCGGTGCCCTGAGATTGAATGGAAATGCGAGACGGGGGACGGTCGCAGGTTTAATCAGCGGTGGGAAGGAGAAATGAGGGGCAGGAAGAGGAGGGGTGAATCACAAACTTAACATGAACCGAATTACATGCACAAACAAAATGTCCTAGTGACACGACTGCGATTGGCTGGGGGAAATGCGACCTCAGCACATGTACTGTATAAAGTGTGTTTTATAACCATATATAATATGAGGTATTATATGATTTACACTGAAGCACTGCTACAAATTTTTGCACCATACATATTTTCGTCACTTTGGCATGAATTCATCGCTCATGTTTTTACATTTACAGTGCCTGTAAAATTTTAAAGTTTTGTTTTCATTTTGATCAACAATAATCAATCAGTTAAAACCTGACTAACTTTTTTTGCAAAGTGTTTTGCTTAATGTCTTCTTCCTCTATAATAAATAATGCTGTAGCATTTAATTTTACAGTCCTGTTCCACATGTAAATACTATGTACTTATTATAGCAATTACAAAAACTGGGTTATAACTATGGTACTAACCCTGAACATATCCCTAAACCTAACCTTAACCCATGTAGTTACCTTATATTACCCATTACTTTCTTAGGTAACTACACTGTAAGTACACATACTGTAAAATAAAGTGTAACCAATAACGTTTGGTTTGATGTTTCGTTATAGAATGCAATGATTCAGTTGTTTTAAGCATGTCCAAATACGTTTGGAGCCACTGTATATAAAGCAAATAATGACAATTCATAAGAAATGATTTTTTTTCTAATAACATAATAATCGTTGTGTTTTGTGCTGCTAAAAAGATGAAATCAGTAAAAATATAATGAAATGTTGAGTCTTGTGCAGAAGTGGTTCACTGGACTAGCACGAGGAGTTTAGCAGATGTTTTGCGCTCATTAAAATGTTCCTGTATTCAGCATATATCCTGAACCGCAGAGTATGTTTGCTTCTGAAAAAAAAAAAGCAGAGCAGTCCCCATCTGCCACATTTATCCCTGTAAATATTTTTGGGATATATTTGGGTTTGTTTTTGACACCTTTCCAAACTCTTTTGCCATTTTTGTGTCATTTTCCAAAAGTGTGCTGCGAAGTGAAAGCCTTTCAACGCACGTCGAGAAGTTTTAATGATGCCGTAGACATCAGCGGGAAGGATTTTCATTTTAAAACAGTCCCTTTACCGCTTTATTTCTTCTCCTGGGATCACCGTCTTGTCGCAAACACACACACACACACCAGCTGAAGTGGGCACGTCCTGGCACAGCGTTCCCACCAGTGCCCGTTCCACGTTTGCTGTGGATGCCAGGGCTGGTGTGTGCTGCGGTGAGACCCAGCGAATCTGTTCCACTCTATTACCCTCGTGCCTGCCGCCCACCTTTACTGTGGGGAAAAGAGCAATTTCCTGTCGCAGTCTGTTTGATCAAGTGCTAAACCCTTATGATCAATAGAGAGACAGATGTCAGCTCCAGATGGCCGTATGGCAGTACCTGGGGCAGTGGACAGGCCGTGCCAGGACGACAGCATGGCACTGTGCAAGGGCAGCAGTGTCCTCCCTCCGCACCAGCCGACAAACGCAATTAGATCCTTTAGCCGCTGAATGTTTATTTCAGATGCTCGAAGCGACGGAGGACGTAATTAGCTTGCGCTTTGCACAATATGTGGAATTACGGAAGGGTTACGGTCCAAGCAGTTTGGGTTTCTCAGGTACACTGAAAACAATTTGGTGTACAAGCAATTTTCTGTCAGAAAATTCTTGTAAATTTTACAAACAATTACAAAGAAACGGCAAGTAACACTAAAAAGTAAAAAAGAATGAAATTGTGTTTTCTTGTAAAAGGAATTTCAATAATACAGCCCTCCATCTTGAAAAAAAAAAATTATTTGCAAAAAATGCCTAATGTTATCTAATTTGATGATGTTGAGTTAAAAAAAAAAATACAACAACAAAAAAAACTGTCCAAAACTGTCTTTGTTTTTCAAATGATATGTACACTACCAGTCAAAGGTTTTGGATCGGTAAGATTTTTAATGTTTTTATAAGTCTCTTCTGCTCACCAAGGCTCCATTTTATTGAATAAAAATGCAAAAAAAAAAACAGTAATATTGTTAAATATTATGACAAGTTAAAATAACTGTTTTCTGTTTGTTTTTGTATTTTGATTCAAATAAATGCAGCCTTGGTGACCAAAAGAGACTTCTTTTAAAAACATTAAAAATCTTACCGATCCAAAACTTTTCAGTATTCAAAATATATCTTTTAACTTACAATCTGCAAAGGATTGAAATCCATTTAATTTACATGAACGCAAGTTTATAAATAACCGTTTTCACACAAAATCTGTCATTTTCTGTCGCTGTTTGGATGTAGTAATGTTTGCATTTTCTTCTGTCACTGGCCATAATTCTTACCTTGCAATTAGGATTAGGCATAAAATAATGCCATGCATGTGAAAATTGTCTGAGAATTGAACAAATACTTGTGAATTGGCTCAGAGGAAGAGAGGAATGATATGTTTGTGGCAGTTTTTCTTGTGATTAAGGGATAATACAAGATTTCTTAAACCTCACAGATGGTCGTCGAAAGCAAAAATGCTACAAAAGCCGCATAATATTTTGAGAGAAAGTATGACGTGGTTGAGCAAAACAGGCACTATTTTTGGAATCGGCACTCCGAAATTAGTAAGCAACAAGTGCTGGATTACATTCAGCAAATATGATGCGGTGCGGTGTAATCTTTTGTTTATGTTGCAGGTCCCGCCTTCGGAGACCCAGCAGTCAGATTACTGAAAATACAGGGAAGAAAGAAGAGAGTCGGGAATCACGTCTGTTCTCTGCCAGCTCCTCTGTATGATATATTTATTGACAACAAATAAATCTTCAACATTCACCAGTTTCTTAAACCACAAAAATAAACTCCTATAATCTCTTTTCATTGTTTGTCCTTTTCTCATTTAACTGTTTTAATATATAACAACCCTTCTTCTCTACTTTCTCATGGGTCAACAGTCAAATCTAGCAAGTTATTACTTTGAATATTCACATAAGTGCAGATTTTAGGTCTGTTTCAACTCTTAAAGCATCTGTGACATTTGTTTCACCGTTAGTTTGTCAAAAATCAACATTTCAAAGCATGAACAGTTATTCAGGCCGCCATTACACACTTCTGCATGAGCTGATCACGTGACCATCAAGCGCGCCAAGCGCGAGTTCAGAGTGAGCTTTGCACACAACATATAACCAAACCAATTAACTTCTACACATAACCCAATGGAACATTTTGATCTGACACACTGAATGAACATGTTAGACTCAAATATTGCATTCACAGAAGTATTTACAGCAGTTTTACCACAGTATAACCCACACAACACTATTAGAAATCACACTTGTAACTTATCAAATTGTCACAACCAGCCCTCCCCGTACATTGCAATTAAGTGGATGTTTCCCTATGTGATCAAGTTTTCCCCGAACCTTTGTACTATATACCTGAAAATACAGGGAAGAAAGAAGAGAGTCGGGAATCACGTCTGTTCTCTGCCAGCTCCTCTGTATGATATGAGCGGAGGCTGCAGAGATAGCCCGTAAGCGCGATCCCGTGTCAAAATAAAAGTCTCTTTTCTAAGTGTCCGTGCAAAATGTAAAAAAAAAAAAGAAAAGAGGTCCTTCATGGATGTCCATATAAAAGGGTATAGAAGAGAAATATTATGATATATTTATATATAATTATATTCATTCAACCATATTGTGTACTCATTTTTCATGGGTACCACACTCTCCCTGACAAAAGGAAATGCAAAATCCCTTAACTACTTTTAATAAACAGCCGTAGCAACCCCATAAGGTGTGTGTACTGGAGGTAAGTATAAGTAAGGGTAGTTGATAGGTGTGGTGTAATTAGGTGAACCCCAAACAGTCATGTGTGGAATGGGGTAGGCAGTTACTGAGTTCAGTGTGGGGTAGGGGTGGATTGCAGGTTGGCCCAACATGTCATATGTATAAATCTGTTTTGGTCTCCGCTCCCTGGCTGACCTTCTCACACTGGTTTCTCCTCCCATCCTCAGATCCTCGGCTCCATTTATGTCCTCAGACTCACTTTCTGGATTCGTAGAGTTTCCTTCCTCAGCATTGTCTGGACATGTAGCGTCATCAAGGTATGTATCTGTAGCTACTAACCAAATGTTTTCCCTTACAGGTGTCCGTTCTGGGAGTTGGTTGTTCCCCACTATTGGCCAGCTGACTGGAGCTCTCAACCAGTATCCTCCTACTCTACTCTCGGCATCCGAGTCTGTCAGATCACAGTCTCCGACGTTCTCTTTGTTGACTGTTTGTCTAACTGTCTTTCTCTGTCTTTCAGGCCTCGTGGACCTAGGTGTCGTTGCTGGAGCTTCCACAGGTAAGTCATTCACCAGTAACAACAGGTTTCGATGCAGTGTCCTGGTTTTTCTGCAATCACCATTCTCAGGGTATACCACGTATATGGGGTTGTCGGTCAATTGTTCCTTTACCACATATACTGCTTTTTCCCAGTAGGACCGCAACTTTCCTGGACCTCCTCGCTCCCTGAGGTTCCTGACAAGAACTCGATCCCCTGCCTTCAGCACAACTCCTCTCACTTTCCGGTCATACTGTTCTTTCCCTCTCGCGCTTGCCTGACGGCTGTGACTTTCCGCGATTTTGTATGCTTCAGTCATTCTGTGTGCCCACTGCTCCGCATACCCGTTTGGTGTCGTTTCTTCCTCTTGCTCCACCAGGCCAAAGATCAGATCCACTGGAAGGTGAGGATGCCGTCCATATAACAGGTAAAAGGGGGAATACCCTGTGGACTCGTGCCGTGTGCAGTTGTAAGCGTGCACCACTTGAGGCAAGTGGTCCTTCCATCTCTCCTTTTCCCTGTCTGTTAGTGTCCTCAGCATCTGCAACAGGGTCCGGTTGAGCCTTTCCACTGGGTTCCCTTGGGGGTGGTATGGGGTAGTGCGGGAATGACCGATGCCAGCAAGTTGTCTGAGGTTCCGGAATAGTTCATTTTCAAATTCACGGCCTTGATCGTGATGTAATTTGGCCGGGTATCCAAAACGTGGAATGTAGTCTTGGAACAAGCGTTCTGCTGCAGTTCGCCCTGACTTGTTTTTTGTAGGGTAGGCTTGGGCGAACCTGGTGAAATGGTCCATGACCACTAGGATATACTCATATCCTCCTCGGCTCGGCTCCAAGTGGAGGTAGTCTATACACACCAGCTCCATAGGTGAGTGTGTTGCGATACTGCCCATAGGCGCTCGGACGTGTGCAGTGGGTTTCTTCTGCTTTATGCATGGGCACCTCCTGGTCACGTACCCCTCTATCTCATTCTTCATGTACGGCCAGTAGAATCGATCCCTTGCCAAGCTGAGTACTCTCTCCGTACCCACATGTCCCATCCGGTCGTGGAGGTGCTCGAGGGCCAACTTCTTATACATGTTTGGTAGAACTAGTTGCGTTCTTTCCCTTGCCCTTCGGCAGAGAAGTCCCCGTTCTAGATACAGATTTTTCCACTCGTACATGAGCTTTCTGCTGGTTCCTGTCATGCTTCGTCTCATTTCCTCAGTTGGTATGACCCCATCGACTTTCCACTGTCTTACTTGTGAAATCACTGGGTCCTCTTTTTGGGCGGTAATCAGCTCTTCCAGTCCAATTGTCGGCAACCAAGTGGTAAATGGCTGTAGTTCCTCTCCCCCCGTAGACAGGTTCAATGCAGCGATCCAGGCCACATCCTTTTCTTCTGATGCGCGACTACCCTCCCAGGCTGCTCGTACTACACTAGTAGGCAACTGTTTTGTGCACTCTGACTCAAATGCTTCAATGTCCAGGGGGAGACGGGACAGCGTGTCTGCATCGATGTTAACCCTGCCTGGCCGGTATTTGATGTCAAACCGGAAGTCGGATAGCTCCCCGACCCAGCGATAGCCCACCGCATTCAGTTTCGCTGTGCCCATCACGTACGTCAGTGGGTTGTTGTCAGTATACACTGTGAAGTGTGAGGCGTAGAATAGATAGTCCCGGAATTTCTCACATACCGCCCACTTCAATGCCAGGAACTCAAGTTTTCCGCTGTGTAATCGATAGTTCTTCTCAGCTATCGTCAGTGTCCTGGATCCATACCCAATGACTCTCAACTTTCCCTCCTGTCGCTGGTACAGGATAGCCCCCAAACCCTCTTCCGATGCGTCGGTATGGAGTGTAAAAGGTTGATTGAAGTCTGGATATGCCAGAACTGGTGGTTCCTCAAGCATTTTAATTAGTCTCTCTAGAGTCTGCTGATGGTCTCGGTTCCATTCCACTGGAGTCTTTGAGGGAACTTGTGGCCCTTTAGTTTTCCTTCGGCTGTATACATCCTGCTCAGTCCCTGGCTTCTTCTGTAGCAATTCATACAGGGGTCTTGCGACTCTGGAGAAATCCTGGATGAATGTTCGATAGTAGCTGAGAAACCCCAATAACCTTCGTATATCCCCCACCGTCTGAGGAATCCTGCGTGTGAGAGACCGGACAGCTTCCAGGTCCTTTGGATCTACCCGCACCCCTTCAGCCGATACCAGACGCCCCACGTACCTGACCTCTTTACGGAACAGCTCACATTTTTCAGGTTTTAGCTTGACCCCATGGCGCTGAAGGGCTTTTAGCACTCTCCTTAGGCTCTCGACATGTTCCTCAAAGGACTTTGCGTAACACAGGACATCATCTAGGTATGGTATGCAGCACTCATCCCTTAATGAGTCAAGCATCTCCTCCATGCTACGTTGAAAAGCAGCAGGTGCATTTGACAGGCCGAAAGGGATACGGACCCACTCATACAGCCCCCAAGGTGTAATGAATGCTGTCATATGTCTGCAACCCTCAGCGATGAAACCCTGGTGGTACGCCTTACCCTGGTCTAAGATGCTAAACCAGGAATATCCCCCCAGTGTGTCAATTAACTCCTGTATCCTGGGCAACGGATGTCGATCAGGTATAGTCTTCTTATTCAGGAGACGGTAGTCCACGCAAAGCCGGAGTTTGCCGTCCTTTTTCCTAACACAAACCACCGGAGCGGCGTATGGCGACTTGGACTTGACAATCCATCCTTTAGCCAGGAGATCTTGTATATAGCTTTTTACTTCACTGAACAGGGGTTTTGGTACTGCCGAATACGCGCTCTGAACAGGGATGTCATCCTGAAGGATTATTGGCATCTGCAGACTGGGGATACGTCCGATGTCGTCGTCGCCCCTACTGAAGGCGCCGGACTCCTCGTATAACATCTTCTGTACGACTTCACGTTGGCCCTCACTCAGATGTCTTAAGTCAACAGGAGGGTACCATACGGCGGTGTCCATCCCTCCCTCTTGTGTCGCTGCCGTCTGGACCCTTGCCATCTGCCTTGCTCCACTTGTTTGTCCAGAATCAACTATTCCCTCTACCCGCTGCAGTGTTCCGAGGAGCGTACCCTGCTCTAAAGTTATGTCACATCCTGTGTTATTCCCTATGGGTATGGAGACGCCTGAATTACATTGTTTTGGTATCTCCAAGAGTCCCTCCCCAATATCCAAATGTCTTAAGCGGGCATTATCCTCTTGTGGTTCAAACAAGACTACAGAGTCCATCTGCGCTAACTTTGGTGAAACTCGACATTGAACCCAGGCGACCTGTCCTGCTGGAATGATGACTCCTCTTTGGCCGACCTTTAAACGGCCACCTTCCTCATATTCATCCGCTGTCCGTATCACCTCAACTAGGGTCTGTGCCTTCTCGCTAGGAACATTAATGGCTCCAGCTAGTAGCGTGGTAAGTGTTGGCATGAGTCGCTCAGGCTGTCCCTGAATAAGTTCCTCTACTACGTTGAAGCCCAGAAGTGGTCTCTCAATCGGCATCTTGCTCACTAAGAATGGGACATTGATGGACAGGTTAGGGTCCTCATTACCTAGCAAGTTAACTGTAATGATTGTCCATCCGTCGAATGGAATTGGATTCCCATTCACAGCATAGACCTCCAGGTCATTTTCACATCCCAGTAAGTCTCGCAGTGGCCTCACCTCAATATTGGGTAAGTATTTATCCTTCCACATGCGATCCACTATGCTGACCTGTGCACCTGTATCAAGTAGTGCCCTCACAGTGAGTCCATTTAGGTTGCACTGGGTTAATGCTTTGCTTCCAATTAGCTTAATTATTGTGTCATTCTTTTTCTGGCAGGGATCCAAAACATTGGCTCCTGGGCTCCCATGCACCCCTTTTGGGTTTGTTGATTTGTCTTTTTGTATCTGATTGTTGTGTCCGGGCCTGCCCAGCTCTGAGCAGGTTGCATAAGTATGGGACATTCGCTCCGCGGTCACTGGTTGCCCCTCTACAGTGGCCGGTTCTCGTTTCCCTGCCGCTGAGGTCGTCTCAAACACCCAGCTGCCCGGTGCCCTTCCTCTCCACAGATGAAGCAGTGTGGACAGTCCTGTCGCCCTTCTCTTGTACACTGTGAACAGCAACGCAACCGGTTCACTCTGTGGGAGACTGGATGACTGGTGCAGCAGTGACAGCCCCTCTCGACCTGTGCTGCCATGGAGTGTTGTAGTGCATCGACCATGTTGGTTAGAGCGTCGATCCTTGCAGTCAGTTGTTTGATTGGGTCGTTCTGGGTTTTCTTTACAGCGGCCTCTGTCCTTCCTCCCCCATCACTGCCAGGTTCACTATGGACTTGGGCACTACTCGCTGTGGACTGTTTCGTTCTGGTTGGTGGCCCCAACCGTCGCAGTCTCTCATTTTCGTCGCTTGTGACTTTCATTACATGTCGGAGGATGGCATCATCAGTCACGTTACTGTCAGCAAGCAGCGGCTTCAGTTCGCTGCGAATGTCCTTACATCTGTGACTCAGGCCCTGGTACACTGTATGTAAAAACACGTCCTGCACGGTGGCTGCACTATACTTTCTCTCTGAATCAGCTTGTCTTGCTGCGAAAAGTATCTTCTGTTTCAGCCCCATTATTCGGTACAGGAATTGCTGAGGGGTTTCATGCTCACTCTGTTTGGTGCACATTAGTTCCTGGAACAGTTCTGTGCTATTTCGGTCCCCCAAGTGTGATTGTAAGAAACCTTTTAACTCAGTTACAGTCATATCATCCTTGTTCATCAGCATATCTTTAAAAATGCCTGGCTTGATAATTCGCAGCACCCCTCTGACAATGTCGGCATTGCTGAAGTTCTCTTTCAGACCGCTGTCTATTTGCCTGCACACGTTGTTGTACGTGATGTCCGACGAGTGGTCCCCAATCTGACCTCCGTGTATTTTAAACTCACGGGGCTGAATATACTGTAACCCCGTAGGAAAAACTAAATCATGAGCTACCTGTTTGGGTCGCTCAGTATGATTTATGCGTGCTGAAGTGGTGTTCCCCTGCGCTACAGTGTGAGTCGAGTCAGTGTTCTGGGTAAGTGTCATGTACTGGCGGATTTTTCTACTCATATCTTCATATTCTGCAAGCATCTTATGTATGTTTGTGTTTGTTTCAGATTCAGCCTGCTTAACACCCCCTGAATCGGATGCCACATGGGGTGGAGTCATATAAGTGTCATCAGTGGTGGATGGATGTAACACATGTGCAAAGTGAGTGTTCATATCAACATCAGATGTAGATACATCAGCACCAATCTGTTTGGCTAGTTTTACAGTATCTTGCAATGTCAACAGTTCGCTCATACCTTGGTCCTCAGCCTCAAGCAAAGGTTCACTGGACATGTAGTCCTCAATATACTTGAAACAAACCTCACTATCCTCCAGATCCAGTTCACTTGTGTGGTGTCCAGGTACTGGCCCGATACCCTTGGCAATGCGGAACAGTTCGTCAGCAGGTAAAGTGATTAAATCTCTCTTTACGTCCCACACCAGCTGTTTCCTTGCACGACCCGCCATTATGTCGCTTTGTCAGCAATCCCGTTGTAGCCTCAGCCTCAGGATGAAGACAGCCACCAGCAGATCGCCTGGTACACGCCTTGTTGCCTCGTTGTCCGTGGATGTAGCAGCCGCCGGCCTCTAGCCCCAACGCCGCCTGGTCCCACGGTCCTGGAAATCTTTGGATCCGCCTCCTAGCGTCACATGGAGCGGATCCCGGACGAGCCCCCAAGAATCTGTTGCAGGTCCCACCTTCGGAGACCCAGCAGTCAGATTACTGAAAATACAGAGAAGAAAGAAGAGAGTCGGGAATCACGTCTGTTCTCTGCCAGCTCCTCTGTATGATATGAGCGGAGGCTGCAGAGATAGCCCGTAAGCGCGATCCCGTGTCAAAATAAAAGTCTCTTTTCTAAGTGTCCGTGCAAAATGTAAAAAAAAAAAAGAAAAGAGGTCCTTCATGGATGTCCATATAAAAGGGTATAGAAGAGAAATATTATGATATATTTATATATAATTATATTCATTCAACCATATTGTGTACTCATTTTTCATGGGTACCACATTTACAACTTTGAAACATGTTTTTTTACACTGTAGGACTGTAGATGATGTTGTTCTGCACCATTAGAAAACAAAACAAAAATAATTCGCCTTCAAACAGGTTCCCAAACCCTCTCCCGTCCACCATTGTTCATAAACACTATCTCAAATGATTACTGTATTCATATCATAAAAAATGACACGCCTCATCCTTAAACGCCCCTTTTTCCCAGAATGCATTTCCACTGTGAGACATCTTTGTCAGGCTATCTTCCTGCGATCTGTCCATGTCACAGCGATCCTTCATCTTCCAAAATGGTTGACAGGTGCATCAATCTGGCTCAATCTCCCACGAAAAAAACGTCATTGCCAGTCGAGGTTTCCAAAGAGGAGAAGGAGCCATTTTCTGCAGGCCGTGCATTTGCATGAGGGCAAGCGTCCACGGGCCCATGTGGCACGGGGACGGAGCCATGTTGGAAGAGAACGGTCCCGCTGGATCCCGGTCGTTCACCTGCTCCCCAGCGTGGAGCATGCTGGGAAAGGGGAAGCGGGCCACCGACCACAGCTGGGGGTCTGCCGCTCAACTCAACACTACCGCTCCCCGCTGCCACGAAGCCGTGACGTCCCATTAACGCTGATGGTCAAGACGGGTGGCGTGTGTGTGTCCCTCCCAGCGGGGGCCGCAGTAAACACATGTCGACTAGCCGCAACCATTACGCAGAAACCTGACGAAGTGAGCGCTGATCTCGGTGAGAATGTTTGCTCAACACTCTCATTTACCCTCGAGTATTTCAAATCTGAGAATTTTCACGTCGAGTGAGCTGATGATGAAAAGTAGATCAAATTCTATTTTTATTTTTCATAATTAAAAGCACGCACAAAACAAATGTGTAATTTCAAGCCAAATATATATTCATTTTCCACTGCGGGATGCTTGCTTTTCATCCATAAATGCTTTTTTAACATTCATGTGAGTTTGGGTTTGGCGTTAAACTGATGAGCGGATGTGTTTTTATAATGCTAATTCACATCACAGCTGTTGCTCTAAACACTAAATTAAAGCTTTTCGAATCTGCGAATGAAAAGTACTTCTAAAGGGATTTGTCAAAATCAGCTTTTAATCATTAAATAAACATCAAATTTTGACTTGTAAATCATTCAGTATTATGAACACGCATTTCTGCATCTGATCGGAAACCTGAAGTGTTTCGAGTATGAATATTGTACTGTAATATTGAGAACATGTTTTACTTTTCTGACTGATACTGAGGAATTACTAAACTGTACCATATAGTCTACTATATGACCCTACTAATCCCAACATGTTTTATAATTTTATATGATGACAACTGTGATTGTATATTCTTCGACTCTTCCACAAATGTATCATGCGCAAAGAATGTGAGCATGTGTTGAATCATTTTCCTGATGCAAGTAATTTATGCTTCTGAAAATAATGCGAGACAGTGAAATAGTTGAAATGCTTACAAAATGAGCGAACTCACTTTTAAGAGGAACAAGGAAGGGACAAGTAGCTGTGTGTCTGTGTTTGGTCTCGTGTGGTTCTGGGATGAGCAGAGAGAGTTCTGATACTGTAGGTCAGATCTGTACAGTATGTGAACAGTGCCCCCTCATGGCCATACACTGTGATTGTTGACATTGAGACAGAATCATATCAGTAAGTAACAGACTTGCTGTATTGGTTTGTTGTGTTTTTGGTCTTATGATTACTGAGGTTCAAACTGTAAGTGTGCATTCACATGTAGTTCAAAACTAGTGTTAGCAAACACTGCCTAGGCTATATGATCATTTCTCTCTCTACTTAGTTCAGTCTGAACCCAGTCAGCATGAAATGCAACCCATTTTACTTCCATTATCCATTTGGGAATTTATTGGATTGTAAAATAACTGCATATGGTGAATCACTGACATTAAGACCAAGAACATGCATTAAGAAATTTTGTGGGTCACTTTAGCATCTCTTTTTTTTTTTTTTACCACATTTATTTCTGAGGCAATATGAGAAACTATATGTCGGTATTGGATTATTATAATTTGTTTACTTCACACTTTACTATTTGCAACTTAGTGCATTCTGCCTGCTAGTATAGCGTTGTGAGAAGCATTTTTGAGAAGCATTTCATCTCCTTTTAATAGCCTATGCACAATTATTTTTTTGGCATTTAACATTGTTCCGTTTTCTTTTTCTTTTTTCTCCCTGCTGTCTAATCAGGTTACAACCCTCCATTTAAGAACTGCTCTCTTACTTGTTTTTTATTAGCCTGCAGTTCTAATGGAAAGAAACAGAGGAACAGAAAGTCATAATTACATGTTGTTCCTTATGCAGAGATACTAACAGAAAGGAGCTAGTGGAATATTTTGTTATTTGCTCAGGCTTTGCATGTAGTGAATGAATTATTAAATACTGAAGGTAAAAGCCGCCTGATCTTTCTGGAACGAAGACACAATTTACACATCAAATACACCATTATTGACACAAAATATAAAGGATGCATTTGCCTTCCTTTGCCCCAGATTTGTTTTTTGGCAGTGTCATTTTTGGCGTAGCGTTGAGGTTTGTGCTCCGCGCTTCCGTCACGGCCTCCGATGCAGCCTTTTGTCTGGACAGATGGGAGAAACAAACACAGATATGTTTAACTATGCATTTTACAGCAAACTATTAAAGTCTTCTACTGTTTACACACGCAAACATTTGAGTAGCTGTCCTCCGGCCAGTTCATTAGCAAACCCTTCTGTCGGCTTTTGCCACAAAAAGACGGAAAGAGACAGCAAACGAGCGCTAGAAAGACTTGTTTTGTGCTTTTACAACATGGTCGATCTTTTAAAGTGATCATTCAAAGTGCTCGTGCCCTGCATTAGGTGCCTTTGAGGCTTTCAGACGACGGCTCATCCTGGTGTGTTTGATTAGAGCGGCATGGACTTACACGTGTAATTGCATAATTCTGAACCCCCCTGTAATTCCTTTATGTGAGCATCTTTAAGTAAGTGTTTAAAAGCATCATTAGTGCGAACGAGGGGGGAGTTTGGGCCGCGAGGACGAGTCTGCGCTAGAGGATTCTATACTGCGAGATTGTGTGAAAAGAGCCTTTTTTTTAAGTTATCTGGACTATGTACAGGATACCGGGTTTTGATTGTTTTAATGAAGCAGCTGGCGTATTGTGTGTCCTTAATTCCTCCATTGTTTTTGGAATATGTCATAGTTCTTTATTCTTTTATCAGGTGCGCTGCAGGAGGATGGAGACAATAGGCTTCATTGCGACTGCGTTGGCCGCGGCACAAAGGCCTTCTGCTGCCTTCAGACAGCTCACAGGCGAAAGCAGCAGCGCACCGGCTACGCTTTTCACCAAGGGTCCCGTGTCTCTCACTTTAGGGCTGCCCATCGACCTGTGCATTTCAGTGTGTGAACTTACAATGGCACGGACAGGAAGTCTCCATCGGAACTGCGGTTGTTCTTTAAGTTTGACTTTTTGACCCTGCGAGCACCTTGAGTTGAGGGCGAGAATCAGTTGGGAACGCTGGCCTGATCTCTCATACTGTTCCTGCGAAGGGTTCGAGCACACACTGCGTGATGGAGTTAGGTTTTGTTTGACATGGAATACTAGAATACTACTCTTACTGTTTCTGCTTTATTAAGTAGGCATTGTGCAATTTTCTACTGCATTTGCCAAAAATATGAAGTACAACAGAATAGCTGTATCAAAGCTTAGTGCTCAATTTGAGTGTGATGGAAGAACTGGAAGTAACATAATCTGCCATTTGTGTGTGTGTGCATGTGTTGCCAAATCATTTTTCATAAAATTGGATTAAAAATGCAAAGCTTTTATTTCTAAGATAATAACGGGCAGAAGTGTGTGGTTTTTTTTAACAGGTTGCAGGTATATTCTTCTGGTAGGGTCACAGTTGGGGGGAAAAAATGTTAAATGCTAATAATTGATTGTATAATCATGTACCATTTAATCATGTATTAATAGCAGAATAAATAGGCATAATAGCTTTTAATAGGGAGGAGAAAACATTTCCCCATATCTTTTGTTGTTGAAGTCAAAGGTCTTCCATCCAGTGTAAAGTATTTTGAATCAAATGATATCTTTAGAATTTAGAGATATTTAGGAACTAGATTTTGATTTATTTATTTTTGCCATTATGATAATTTAGCATTTGTTGTGTCTGCAATGATACAGTATTTTTATTAACTAAAACTAAAAATGATTAAAACTCATTTTCATTCATTCAAAAATGCTGAAATAAATTATATATATATATATATATATATATATATATATATATATATATATATATATATATATATATGGAAAAACTTAAGCAAAAATTTGAATTTTTGGCAACTTGAAATCAAATAAGTTTCAGTTGGAGAACTAAAAATAAAATAAAGCTTAATTAAAAAGAAAAATGCAAAAAAAATACAAAAGCACTAAATTACTTAAATACATAAACTAAAATAAATAAATAAAACGTAAAATTACTTGAACTAAAATTAAAACTGAATATATAAAAATGAAAAATATTGTTATTTTAAAATGTTTTAAATCTTTTTCATTAAAACAAATACAACTTAACATTATTTAAGCTAAAATAAATGGAATACATAAAAATAAAAGCTCATTCAAAATATTAATAAATACTATAATTTTGTTTTAAAAAATACTAAAATAACACTTTTATGATATGGTTTTTGGCACTCAGAGTTGTTCTAGAACCTGAAGCAGAATCAGTTGAAAACCTGTAAATCATAAACCATAAACTTACAGCCTCAAAAACATCTTCATCGGAGAAGGACATGACTGTAACACTTACCGTATATCTTTCTAATTCTTACACCTTATTTCTGGGCAGTCGAAGTTTGTCAGTGATTCGCTTTGAGATGTTGAAACTGGCCATCCCACAATGCCGCAGCGTTGTGGCACCCTGCATCACATTCTGGCTTCTTTTCTAGAGCAAGTAATGAGTTCTTCATGCAACTTCCAGCAGTATTGAGCAGGCAGAGGTGACCTGCGCCCTCCTGCTGTTGCAGGTGACAGTTTTGATCTGCGCTGATGGCGACGGTAGTTTTTGTTATTTTAATTAGGAGATAAGGAACGAGAGAGCCTCTCCAGGCAGTGTGTGGTGTGTGACAGGATCCCGCTGATGAAGAGGACCCGTCTGAAGAGCGTGTCTCCCCGCTGCAGATCCACACGTTGATAAGCTGCTCTCTCTGGCAGCAGTCGCGCATTTTTTTAACACACTGACGCTTTCGCAGTCAGCGCCTGTGTTAGAAAGACATTTTAGTCTCTAACTTTATTTCTTTTTATATATCTGATCTGATTGTATGATATCTTTCATTTTTGAGCACCCCTGAAAAATAGAACATTACAGTGATTATTCAATGGTTTGACTGTCAACAGTCTGACATAAGATTCCAACTTGTGAAAATTTGTACGGATTAGCGTTGGGGAAAGTTACTTTTAAAAGTAATGCATTACAATAAAAAAGTAACTAACTGCTTTAGTTGAAAATGTCTCATCGAAGGTCGGCAGCAAAGACATTGCTTAATAAAGTGAGATAAAGTATATTTGAGTCATTTAACATATTTAATTACTGCAGGTTTGCATCATATTATGAGTTTGCATTTATTCATTTTGAGGAATACTAAATCTGTTTTTGTGCTGGTGAGATGTGCCTGCTCACATTTAGTGTAGAACTACAATAACCATGTTTACACAGCACACACAACGCCTCTGCACTTACTCACGATTTCTCTCAACATGAGGACAGGATTGCTGTCAGTCAATAAATAGGAAAACAAGGTAACTTGCGTTGCATATTTGAAAAGTAATCTGATTACGTAAACACTGCTGATTAGCTTTTGCACGACTACTTGTTTTTATTAGTCAACCAGTTGACCAGCAAAGTAGGTAGTCAGTTTCTCAATGTTAATGTTTGCCTTTTGTAAATTTTCTCTCATTACCTTTCCTACCAACAGCTGGTCTGAAAGCGCAGCTCATCTTCCCCTCTGAAGCTCCGTCAGTCAGTGTGTTTGAGAGCTAACAGAGAGCTTTAATTAATTGTCCAGCTTCCCCACTGAAACAATGTCCTAATTCTGCCATTTAGCATCTGCGTATCATAGTTTGTTGTTATCTCGGAAGCCAGATTTTTTGTAAATAGTCATTTTTAAAACTTTAATCTCTTGAATGGCAAATGAAGTGTGGCTGAAATCCTTCCGTGTGTGAAGATAAATGCTATCTGAGCTTAAACTGACTTCCATCTATCCCTCCCTGCTTTTCTTTTCCTGTCTACACTGAGTAAATTTAAAATGATCAAGCAGAATGTTTGATCTGAACTCCAAATGTTAGATGTGCAGTAGACCTTAAAGATATACCATCCCTTTAAAGCAACATGATTAATTAATGCTTAAGTGTGTAACATCACCACCCAAAAAGAGTGATTTTTTTAAAACCCAATCCCCGTCTTCCATTAATTGGACAGATTGTACCTCCCCAAACTCTCACCATTTTTACCCAGTGTTGCTGTGTCTGGCTGTCAGTAATGTTTTACTGCAAAAGTGTTTATGAATTTATGGCTATCTTGGAGTTTCCTGTATAATTTCCAGATAAAGTAAAATTAGCATTTGATGGGGGAAAAAATACAATTCATATTCACATTCAGTTTTCTATTTTAAGCTAATTTAAAATGGAATTTATTTCTGTGAATGCAAAGCTGAATTGTCCGCAGTGTCGCATGATCTTCCATATGCTGATTTGCTGCTCATGAAACATTTCTTATTATCAATGTTAAAACCTGGAAACCATGAAAGTTCAAAAGAGTAGCGTTTATTTTGTTAAATTTTGTTGAACCAACTTAATTAATTTAAGTTCCTATGTCATACTAACTAGCAAAAGTTATCTATGACATAGGAAACTAGTATGTTAATATGCTATAGACATTTTTGTTTATAATTATATACAACAAAGTATGAGCAAGTAAGAAGAGGCTGATCTCTCAGAACTGGCATTTGCAGTTATTGCTCATTTGAGGATATGAACAGTAAACTCTAACAAGTCTTTCTCTTTCCTGAAAAACCTTCAAAATAACACTAAATTTCAAAATGTACTCTCCTAATTCAGTCCCATGCAAAGCATGCTGGGAACTACAGATCCACTGCCCGGGTAGTTATATCAACAAAAATGATGAATGTAGTCCCAACACAAAATGATTGAGTTATCTTCCATTTTACAAATCTAAGTGGATTTAACAATGAATTTTGTGACAAAATGTTTAAGAATTATGTTGCAAATTTGAACAAGCAGCAAAAATCTTAATATAAATGCATCATAACAATGATCAAACTACTTTTACATGAAAAGCATTTGCATACATTTTAAACTGAAGTGGCTAAATGCGGCAGTAATGATGCGTCTATTATTCTCTGTCACACAGGTGGTCAGTTGTGGTGCACCACTACCAAGAACATGATGGAAGGCGAGGAGCTGGTGGCATTCGCAGTGGACTTTGACTCTCGATTGCAGGCGGTCAATCACATGTCTCTCGGTGAGGGCATGTACCCAGCACGCCTCCTGGACACCATCCAGCTCCTGCCCCAGCAAGCTGCCATGGCCTCCATATTACCTACAGCTATAGTCAACAGTAAGTACAGTCAACTCTTTCTGTTTACACGCAAAGTCAATAACTGTCCACAGGCATCATAAACATGTATGCGGCGAATCAAGACTAATAACTGTCAATGTACTTGTACAATAAAGCTGTAGGGTTTGGTCTTGCCGTAAAACTTGGCCTCAATATTGCTGCATATGGGGTTTCACCTGTTCCGGCAGCTGCACCGTTAAGCACTCCAACCAATCATTTGAGCCAGTTCAGAACGTGTTACACATGCACATACTACACTGAAAACAGAGCATGTGGTAGTTATTCAGAGATTAACCTCTACTGGAGGAACAAGATGTTCTGCCCTTCCTTTTAGGGGTACAGTAAACATGTCTGGACTCTGACCAACCTTGTAATTGCAAAATTCAAGCCATTTGCAAATACTTTGTTTGTTGACTTTATCAGTGAGGTCTAGAGTTCAGCTTGACACAGAAGATGCTGCTAGCAGATGGTGCAGTGTTTTCATTTGCCCTTGAGGAAAGGGCACAAGCCTACTGGAATCATCTCTGTTGCCATGCAACATCACAGCAGAATTGTTATTTAAAACCATTTTATTAGACTATTTGAGAAACTTCTCCATCTTCTTCCATCAGCCGTAAACATGAACTGACATTCAGCCATCCCAAACACTCCTAATGCCCCTTCTGATATATCCCCTATAGGGATGGGATTAAGGAATTGCACAATTCCACCATTCCAGTTCCACTTCCCGAAGAACAAATGAAAAGGAAAAAGAAATATAATTCCATAGCCAAATGATGAGAATTTCGTTAATAAATACAATTGGCAATAATTATATATTGAATGACATTAAACAAACAATAAAAACATAATATTATATAATAATAAACAAATTAATATAGTTGACATGCTTGTATCTGTGTTTCAGAGGACATCTTCCCCTGTAAAGCATGTGGGATATGGTACAGGAGTGAGAGGAACCTTCAGGCCCACCTGATGTATTACTGCAGCGGGCGACAGAGGGAACCAGATAATGTCCCAGAAGAGACAGATGCCAATTCCCACCAAACTCCCAGTATCTGCCCTTTCCCACAATGCAACAAGAGCTTCAGCAACCCTCGTGCTCTGGAGATGCACTTGAGCTCACATAGTGAGTACAGGGTATTCTGTTATCATAATTACAGTACATTTCGACCGTTAAAAAAACGTTATTTCTCACAATCAATGTACTTAAAGATTGCATTGGTAACTTTTTAATTGTTCATTTAGCTTACTCATCACCCATTCCTATTTTGTACTCATTTAGCAGTCACTAAAAGAGCAAATCAGCAGCCGAACCCAGCCAACCTGAACATTAATGAGAAAGATGATTAATTATATAAACAATTTCATATTGTATTAATATTATACTATTAGGCAATATGTAAAGCGCTTTGGTGGCCATTGGGTCTGTGAAAGCGCTATATAAATGCAGTCCATTTACCATTTACCATATTAGTTTCACAGGATGTTTAGTAAATAGACACAAACAGATCTATCGCAGAGACAATGTAAAATTAGTGGAAATGCTAGACTGACAAAAAAACAACTGTCTTTTTTCTTTCTCATAGGTGTCAAAATGGAGGAGTCTCTTCCCCCTGGCACCAGCTTGAAATGCACAATCTGCAACTTCACAGCAGATTCACTCCTTACATTCCAGCACCACATTCTTTCACACCTGTCACAGGCAGCCTTCAGATGCAATCACTGCCACATCAGCTTCCAGAACCATAGGGAACTGCTGCAGCATCAAGACTTACATGGACACTCTGGGAAGATTCACAGGGAGAGTGACAGCGAAAACTCCCCAAGAGGAGGAGAGGAAAGTCTGCAGGCGGCAAGAGCAGAAGTGTCAGGCAGGAAGGATGTAGTCATGCAAAGTCCCAAAAGCACACCCAACAAGGCCAACAGTCCTGATGGAGAACTTGAAAGACCTGAGAAAAAACCTACCCTCGGATTGCAGAAGGGGGAAAGTCACCCAGGCAGCAAGGCTAGTTTCTCTTACACCAGAATCAAATCGGAACCCTCTAGTCCACGGCTTGCCTCCTCTCCTGTCCAGCACAACATGGGCCCAACCTTCCCCATGGGTCCGTTTTTGTCGCAGTTTGCATTCTCCCAGGACATTTCTGTGGTACCACAAGCATCTGAGATTCTAGCAAAAATGTCCGAGCTTGTGCATCGCAGGCTACGCCATGGAGGAAACAGCTACCCTCCTGTCATCTACAGTCCTCTGATGCCCAAAGGAGCGACCTGCTTTGAATGCAACATCACCTTCAATAATCTAGATAATTACTTAGTTCATAAGAAGCACTACTGCAATAGTCGCTGGCAGCACATGGCAAAGTCCCCAGATTTCTCTAGTGTTCCGGACAAGGTTTCCGATGCCATAAGTCCGAACAGTGGCCACGCTTCAGTCGGTATGCTCCCCGGATGCCTTCCATCAGAGACCGACAGTCATCTCGTGACAACAGCTTGCTTGAATTCGTCTGTTTTGGATATTATGAACGCTAGTGGGAAAGTGCCTGAAAAAGACCTCACTGGGCAAGTAAAGAAGGTGACTACACCCACAGGAGTTGAGGAAAGGCTCGGTGGAAAACAGCCTGAGGTGAAGAGTCCCAGCACATCTTTGGTGGAAAGTGACAATGACCCAAACAAGACCACCTGTGAAGCATGCAACATCACCTTCAGCCGGCATGAAACATTCATGGTTCACAAGCAGTACTATTGCGCCACTCGCCACGACCCACCCATGAAACGCATGTCCGCGAAGGTGCCTGCCATGCAGCGGACCATGAGAACGCGCAAGCGGAGAAAGATGTATGAGATGTGTCTACCTGACCAAGAGCAACGGCAGCCCATGGGGCAGCCGGGATTCATGGGTTTGCCTAATCTAGGAAATCCCTGTACATCCCAAGAGACGGTAGAAAGTCTGGCCGACCGCTTCCATCCACGGTGTGACATTTTTCCAGGCCTTGTCCCGAAACACTTGGATGCTTCTCTAACTGTTTCCAAGCCCATCCTTGCCCCCAAAGGTAACACTATTGCAGACCCACAGGAACTAGATGCTCCAATAGATCTCAGCAAAAAGTGCTCACCTCTTCCTGACAAGTCGTGCAACTCCCCTAAAAGACTGCTGGACTATCACGAATGTACCGTCTGCAAGATAAGTTTTAACAAAGTGGAGAATTACCTAGCACATAAACAGAACTTTTGCCCTGTCACAGCTGCTCAGCATGGTGAGATCTGCAATCTGGAGCAGGCGATGTTCCAGGGCATTAAGAGCGAAGGCAATAATTCAGATGACATCTATGACAAGAGTTCTGTGAAATGCGAGAAAAATGGTGGCAACAAGTTAATGGTGCAAAACGGAGGCATGTTCCCACCACACCTCGGCCCGGCACCGGATCTGAAAGCTTTCGGTGATGCACAGCTCGTGGCCTCGAAAGATGAGAACAAGAACATGTTTTTGCCTCACTGTCTCTATCCTGGAGCAATAAAGAAGGTGAAGGGTACAGAGCAAATTTCGCCATATTTCGGGATAAAGAGCGGCGACTACATGGCAGGGAGTCTCGCAATGCAGGGTGAGGCAGCCGAACAGGAGCAAAGCAGCAATGGCGCAGGAGAGACTGGAACAGAACCACCTGCGGCCAATGGCTGTGCCCATCCCAGCAAGGAGCCACTGCCCCTGCTGCCCAAAAACAGGGGCATGGTGATTGTCAACGGTGGTCATAAAGAGGATCGCCAGGCACCAGCAACTCCCCAGCAAGAGAATCAGCCTCACAACGTCTCATCGCCAGAGGAACAAACATCTCCCACGTGGGGAGCCGAGAACCCTCCCGACCCAAACGAGAATGTATCACCCACTTCCAAATCCCCCATGGAAGAATCCGCACCTGCCGGAAAAGGCATAAATGGTTCAGCGCCGGCAGCAGGCAGTGGGAAGTACTGCCGCCTCTGTGACATCCAGTTCAATAACTTGTCAAACTTTATCACTCACAAGAAGTTTTACTGCTCGTCACATGCCGCTGAGCACGTGAAATGAAATTATGCTCTTCTTCCCTTGTTCTCCCCTCTTATTTTGGGTACACGGTCGTGTCTGAATTAGTGCATCATGCAGTTTTATATACTGCTTGTGGACAATCAAGAGAAGCTTCTTTTTTCGTTATTTGAAGACTTAATGCAAAATGATGAAAAAAAAATCCAAGTGTAATATCGGTGCCACTTTCACATTTTATTTATTTTACAATCAGTATTAATAGGAGTAGTGCTCTTAATTTAAATTCAAAGAAAGTTTATATCAGAGTTGTTTGTAATGTTAATGTATAGTCATTCTTGTGTAGCAGACATATTGTTTACAATGTATGTTAGGTTCAAGGAGACAATAGGCACGGGATACAAAACTGAAATGCGTTTTAGACCCAACAATAGCAACTGGAGCACTTGTGTATTCTTATTTGCTGGTACAGTTTTTTGTATTATGTCAAAATGTCACTTGCAGTATGATTCTCTTGACTACAGCCTTAAAACTGTTTGGAGGGTTAACCAGGCAAAACGCTGCAGCTCATGTTTTGGCATATACTGTACACATGGCTTTGCATATACATGTTGCTGTTTGTCTGTGTCTTTTCTTCGACTCAGAAGTGGATGTTTAAATGAGGAGGGCAGCATTATTGTATAGTACTTGTATTTCTGTTTGCTGAAACACCTTGTTCTCCCTTTTTAAAAATTTGCTCTCGGCGCAATACTTTGTAAAAAAAAAACAAGAAAAAAGGAGGGCGGGAACATTACGGAAAGCAGTATTATAAAGGGAGAAAAGCAGCTATTTCTTACTCCTGGGGAAAAAAAAGGAAATTGTACAAAAAGCAGGTTTATCAATGGTGATTATTGATGGGTGGGACGAGACAAGGGAATACTGTAAAAATGATCATTCCAATGTCCTTATGTAAGAAAAATATTTCTTAAAAATGTTGTTGCTATGCATGTATATGGATGGAATAAAATTCCAGATCTGTTGGAAATTTTTATTTTGATGTGGTGTCAATTAAACTTCAATCCTCAGGATAAACACACCATTTTATTGTCGTCTTTCGGGATGTCTAACAGAAACATGTTTCATAAAAATAGGGGGGGGGGGGGGGGGTGGGGGGGGGGGATTGTGTGACATTTTCACACAAAAAATTTGTCATTCACCATGGTGATTCTCATAAATGAATAATAAATCACACTACAATAATGTGAAATTTAGTTGCTAAAAATTTAATTTCCAACATCTTTTAAGGTGAAATATGACATTCTCGACAGGTTTCGTTAAATTCAACTTTAATTCAACTGCATTCATAATAAAAAGGCATTTTGACCAAAAAAAAAAAAAAAAAGTACAGAGGCAGTTTGTCTTCAGCAGTTCAACAAAAAAAAAAACGTACAATCCCTCGGCAAACAAATTACACAGATTTGGGTTTCCTTTGTAAGCTGAAATATGATGCTGTTATTTGGCTTCTTGCATCACAGAAGAGAGTGCACAGCTGCATGGATGTAACTGTTAGTGTTATTGAACTGTTGTTATTAGAGACGCGGCATTTTCTGAAGCATCTCACTGCCTCTGTTGGTTGGACTGTCTTTGTGACACAAGCTTATGCAAATGTTTGATAACCGAGGATGGATTTTTGTAGATCATATGACGATCCGCCCCACGAATTTGAATGTGATTGGCACTGGGATAAGAGCGCTCCAAAAACTTGCTCTGAAGTTCAGCAACCACCTGACGTGGAGAGATGACAGTTAATGAGACGTTCAGCAAAGGATTTGCCTCTGATTAAAACTAACTAAAGTTCAGAAGTGAAGGAAGAAAGTGGGACTGACACTCACTTGGTTGAGATCTGAAGGAAGCTGATCATCAAACGATTCCCCAGTGATCACATGCACAGATGTCTTGCTAGAGAGAGGCTTATATCTGGAGATCTCCCTAAAAAGTCAAGGACATGCAAACACAGCGTAAATTATGCCACTGCACGCCTAGACTAGAAATCACTATTAAGATGGTTCTTTCTTTTTCTTTCTTTCTTTTTTTACCTATGTTATACCTATACTGAATGTTTACATTTGACTTGAGTTATTGTTAATAATAACAATGCACATTATGAATTTATTGTTGATCTTGTTAATAATAATTCATAATGATATAATGGTAAAAATCCACCCACTCTTTGTTTCATATACCCCTTAAATCATAAATAGTGATCAATTCGCATTTTCTATACATTGTGACATCACAATGTCGGATCTTCTATCGCCCTATAATCCATCGCGCTCCTTAAGATCACTAAATTCGAGGCTTCTGGTCATTCCTAGGATATCCAGATCCACCAAAGGAGGGAGAGCATTTTCACATTTAGCTCCGAAGCTCTGGAATAGCCTTCCTGATATTGTTCGTTGCTCAGACTCGTTCTCCCAGTTTAAAACTAGACTAAAGACGCATCTATTTAGCCAGGCATTCATATACATTTTTTATCTTACAGTTACTGTAAATTCGGCCTCTACTTCATAAACGCCAGAGGAGAACTGGCCCCGACTGAGCCTGGGTTCTCCCAAGGTTTTTTTTTTCTCCATTGGGTCATCTGATGGAGTTTTAGGACACCATCGGGTCACTTGATAAAAGTTTTTCGGTTCCTTGCCACTGTTGCCTTTGGCTTGCTCAGTTGGGGATATTCAAATTAAATGACCCATCATACCACTGATCAGCTCTACCAAACTTGGATGTCTTTTTCCAGTAATAAACAAACACTGTTAAGTTGTTTTGATTGATGCTGTGAAGCAGCTTTGATACAATCTCTATTGTGAAAAGCGCTATGTAAATATATTTGACTTAACTTGACTTGACAATGTAACAGTCCCCTCCCACAACTGGTGCTGGAATCTGTCCTATTAGCTTAGCTCCTCTCCATACAGTGAGCTGTATGTTCATCTCCTCGACCAGAGCAGCTAGTGGAGACACAAGACTGTCTGTTCTGTTCTGTTCTGTTGTTGGCTGTATCTATAAACACAGAATGCGTTTTTTCATTTCATAGCGCTACTTTTCCATCGCTTTTCTACAGACTAGAAAGACTTGTTTGACCGTTACGCAGACGTCTCGCATCTTTTGCAGTTTCTCGGGCAGGGAACAGCGTTCTATAAACGCAGCCTCAAGTTAAAAGATGTTTAACCTTTAAAAATCATGTCTCGACACATTGCATTTTCCACTGCCCCTGTCTCGCGTTTTTAGACGTGTTGTGTGTGGATGGCCTCGAATGGGAGAAAAAAAAACCTAAAGCGCTTACAGTACATAGAAAATAATGTAAAGCAGCGCAGTGGAATCCAAAAACGCATTCTGTGGAAACTGTTTTTCCTGTTTTGTTGTTGTCTGAGTATCCAAGGCACGAGCTGTAAAGGCACAGCCCTCTTCTGGAAAGGAGGGCGGGAAGCAGAAGCTCATTTGCATCACATGAGAAAACGGGTTTGCTTCCACACAAAAATTTTGGCATGCTATAATAAATCACCTGTGAGGTATTTTGAGCTGAAACTTCTCAGACACGGACACCTCAGACTTATATTACATCTTGTAAAATGGGGGCATAATAGGTCCCCTTTAAAGTCTTACCGGACTTGAGATGCGCTCTCGTTGAGAAAGAAATGCTCATCTACTGCAGCGCTCTGGTGGGCAGGGTTACACAAGAGATATTTCTGACAGGAGAAAAAACGATTTTTTCAAACATTCTCTATGCAAAACACACAAGTCAGCCAAAATAAACATTCAGATCTCACTTAATAGCTAAGACAAATGCATTTACGTAGACGCATATTATGCCAGGGATGTTTGAGATGGTTCGAGTTGTTCAAATATTTCATTGTTACTCTTTGATCATTATAATAGGCATGCAGATGTAAAACCCTCTTGGTGACCTCGGACAGACTCACTTGAAAGCGTCAAGTCAACACTTGAGTCAATAGCACGAGGGGAGCAGACCCTCTCATGAAGAACAATCCTCCATTCTGAGAGGCAGAGCAGTCAAATTAAATGTCGACAAGCATTTCAAGGGCCACAATTCCTCTACGTTAAACATGAAACCACCATGTAACCACTAATTGCTATTTGATTGGTCTTGTGTAAAGAAGTCTTATGTGAATGCAGTGTAAGCATTGACAAAACCTTTTCCTTTATTTCTCGAAATAATGTGATTTGTAGTTGTCACATCCGTTGACGAGTCACTGTGGGCAACAGCAAGACCTGATACTGGCCTGGCATGAAATATTTTGAACACATGGACCTGAAGTTGACATTACCTGCCGTGTGACATATTACACTGGATTTTGCCATTTTTATAATTATTATGCATGCTATTTTATTAGTTAAGATAATTTGTCACACCGTAGCATCATTTAAATTGATCTAGTAAAAGAGAAAAGAGGTGTTTAAAATAGAAATAAAAAAAAATGGAAAGTTTTTGAAAGAAAATGGGGAAAAAAATGAATCAGCAAGGACATATTAAATTGACCAGTGTTAGTAAAGAGATTAATAATTTTGCAAAAGATTTCAATTTCAAATAAATGCCGTTCTTTTAAACATTCTATTCATGAAAGAATCATAAAAAAAAAAAAAAAGTTTCTTGAGCAGCGAATCAAAATGATTCCTGAAGGATCATGTTACACTATTCTGATCACAGGAATAGATCACATTTTAGATTTTTTTATTATTTTTTTATAAAAAAAAATAAGAAAACAGTTTTAAAAATATTTCACAATATTAGTGTTGCTGAGCATAAGAGACAGACCCAACTGTTGAACAGTACTGTAAAATGTATGGCTGACATATAAACATTTCTTTTAATAAATGCAAACTATGAATTGAACATTTATTAATAAGATTATTATAAAGATATTAAATAAATAAAGCGCAGTCTGGTTATTTATGAGCTTTCAGAAATTTACGACAGTCAGAAACTGTCGAAAACTAATATAGAAATAGTGGGATGTGCTGTGAAATAAATCCTAACACACACACAATTACAGTGACCTCTCGTATAAAACTGCAAGTTTTCGTAACAAACAAGTTGTAAAAAATGAATGTCATGGCAAATGTGCATTCAATTTATTATGTCATGAAGTTTTACGACACAAAAGCACTTTAGGCAATGCAAACTTCCATGCAAACGGGTCTCCATAATGCTTCAACCAGCCAACTGCATTTAAGCCAACAACATAAGCAAAGTTGTTGTTGTCTCTAGCAAACATGCAGATATATAAAGCTTGTTTATTTTGTTTTGTTGAAATCTACCGTTACAAAGAAACATATTGCTTTCGTTTTATGCTTCTAATCTTTCCCGGACAAATGAGACGGAGGTCTTAAAAACACTGTGTCTGTTTTTATGCAGATAGAGAGGAAGGATGGGCATGTATGAAATAAAGGGGGGAAAAATGTACCTAGTCCTCACCACCGTCCCGTTGTGCATTAATTATTTCAACCTCCTTATAAAGGCAAAACATTCCTCTAAATCACCTCTTCCGTTCCTCAGGTCAACCTTCGATTCATGTCGTAAATGGGAATCTGTAGCTTTTTGAGGGGAAGAGGGGCCATTCAAAATTCTAATAAATGTTTTGCATATTCGTGGCCGCATGTTAACGTGCATGAAATTGGGTGGAACTGGAGCGATGAAAGCGGCGTCGTACATTGACGGTTTTGCCTCGTGGCCTGAGAAACCCTGTCTAAAGGCGTTTCACAAAGCATCCGCGCCAGTCTCTGTCTGCAGACTCTCACATTCACACAGTCAGTCCGGGAAAGTTGTTCATCTTAGAAGACAACTGATCATTACTGATTCTCTTGTTCTCCAGAAATCCTGCCCTGCGTGTCAACTAGCTCATAGATACGACTGTAATTTAAGCAACAGCACCACCAAGTGGCCATCTTGATGAATGATGTTTTTGGTCTCAGCCCCGTCAGTAAGAATCAACTACGTTCATTATCAACAGCAACAAAAAGTTTGTTGAACAATTAAGTTGGAATTTTCTTTTTATAGTTTCAACCAGTTAAAACAAGAATTCGAAAACCATGAATTTTATCAATTAATTACGTTAATATTTTGACAACTAATTTGTATATTATATTTTATAGGTTTAACATAAAACCAAAAGTAGTTATTTAAGAACTAATAATTAATTATTTTAATCTTTTGACATTTAATATGTATTTGCATTTTAAGTTGTAATTTCTTTTCATTGTTATTTCAGAACTTCTAAGAAAAAAAATCATGAAATGAATCATAATTATTAATTATTTTAATGTATTGACAGCATATATGTAGATTTTTTTAAAGGTTTAACAAGTAAAACCAAAAGTAGTTATTTCAGAACTTTTGGGGGGAGGAAATCCAGAAATTTGCTTGTTGACTTTAGCTCTCTTTTTACTGTTTATTTGGTGTACATCGCTTTGGCAATCTGCTTTTAAAGGCGCTTTAATAATACAGTTTTTTATTATTGTTATTAGTATTTTTATTTTTTAAGCCGAAATGTCTTTTTATAGGTTTAACAATTAAACAAAAAGTAGTTATTTCAGAACTTTGAAAACAAAATCATGAAATGAATCAATTATTTGAATCTATTGGCAGCTATTGTGTATTTTTTTAAGTTGTAATTTCGCTTTATATGTGTAACAAGTAAAAGCAAAAAGAAAACAACAAACAAATCAATGAATCTACTGACAGCTACTATTGTATTTCTTACCGGCTAGTTCATTTCTTTTAATAGGTTATTTGGTTGGGAATCAGTGGCAGTGTCATCATAACCTTTAGTTGTTTGTTTACTCACTGGTCTGCTTAAGAGACCCAAACTAAATGATCCCGCAGGCTCAGATGGACCCTGTGGACTGACCTGTAGCTGAAGGATTTCCTCTGAGACACCGTCTCCCTGAATGAGCGGCTTCAACATGCCCAGAATTATGAGCAGACGACTCAAACCTGCGGCTGCGGAGAACTGCATCATCTGCAGGGATGGGACCAGGTGAGAGTACCTGTCAACATACACAAACAGAAGATTTGATCTGATTACAATTCACTTACTGTGACCTTCAGAACTTTGACCCATCCCAAAAAGACCAAATATTGAAATTAAGCAACAAAGATAGTTTGTTTACTTCTGGGTCACAGTGAGGATGATAAAGCGCAGAACATTGGACCCCGAGCCGCAGCGGTGGCGTGTGAATCAGTGACAGGAGTCTCCTGTGATGAACTGCATTAATTGAGCGGTCATTACCAGCGCATGAAGGACTAAATGACTCCTCGCTGTGCAGTCGAATGCTTCACAATGACAGCTCATTTATGAAGAATAAATCAATGACACAGAAACACTGATCAACACTCTCGTGAAGAATATTTAGACACATCACACACACACACATGCTAGAGTATTGCTGGATGGTTTGCTAGGGAGCTGCTATAGTATTCTGGGTGGTTTCTGACTCGGTCAAGTCAAAATGAGTCTCTATTCTGGTCCCTTGACATGGCTCAGGTTCCTCCTCTTATATGTCTATGAAATATTGTTGTATGTTTTATCGCCCGCCGCCAGGAGTAAATCTAGTTAGTCTGATTGCTTAGAAAAATAATAGAACGCTTTTCCTCAAGAAGACCCACATGGTATCATTCATGTTCAAGAGCAAGACTGTGGCTAAAAATAACAAAATTCGACAAAAATAAAATCTACTAAAGTTTTAGGGAAAGTTTTGCGCTTGTCCATATGCTGTTTCATTGGATATCTTCTCATTTGAACAATGAGCAAGGAACAGTGCAAGTAGAGCTTCCAATTGTAGCCATTGTTGGCATGATTAGCACGTTGCTAGCATAAATTAGCACGTTGTTAGCATGTCCTAAGCTATTTGCTATGGGCTTTGTTAGTAATAGATAGCCTACTGTACGTAGTGGATGAAGCTAAAAAAATACTCTATTAGAGTTATTATTTTGACCGTCTCAATGAAAGTGTATGGGACTTTTCATAGTTTTGATCGTCCGTTTAGTAAAAAGCGTAAGTGTAAAAATATAATATATAAAATAAAATGTACAATTTACTAAAGCTTTAGGGAAAGTTTTGTGCGTGTCCATATGCCTTTTTTTTAGATATCATCTCATTTAAACAACGAGCAAGGAACAAAATGCAAGTGGTGGTTCCAATTCACAAAAACTGACTTTTATGAATCGTTTATTTTCAACGAGTCAGTCAAAATGATTCACAAAACAGACTCAAACTCGCTCCTGAGTTTTTTGTATTTTATGACACCCTTATTAATAAACCTCTTCAAATAATAGGCATTGTCATCATTAAACAAAATAAAAAAATCTATATATAAAAGCAAATTATAACAAATTAAATGAAACTTAATCATACATACTGTAGCCTAAGTCATTGCTTTAAGGATCGAAATAACATTTTCAAATAATTTTTAAATGCCACAAAACTTGGGAGCAAAAGGGCATTTGTGTAGATAAAACTTATACCTATAATCAAAATATTAGTTATTACACAAAAATTCAACCTACTCGCTCCTGATTTAGCGGTAAAGTCATTGAATCATTCAGAACGGTTACTGAGTTCCCAACTGAATCCCAGACTGAACCATTCGGTTATGTCTAACTTGTACAATTATTTTTTCTGACTATTTGTGCATGTTATCCAACCAAAAGTCATGTGGTAGGCTATGAAGGATTGCAGTATGATAATGCACCTCAGTTTAATACTAAGCGTTAGGGGTTTGTTTATGGAAGTAAAATAATCCCAAATGTTTTTGAAACAAAAAGCCTGTTGAATTGTACTACTTGAAAAAAATATGCATTGCATTAACCCTGCTTGTATTTTATTGCATTGTATTTTCAGAGCTTGCGTTTTTATAGGCTGAAATTTAGCATGGTTGAATATTTAAGCTGTGAATATTTCAAATCAAATCATTTCAAACACATTTTCATTAGTAAAATTTCAATAATCCATATTCACCTTTCATATTTCATATCCCAAATATTCAAACTGATTAAAAATACAACCTATAATATTCAACAGGCGGTTTTCGGTCCATTTTATCTCGCTTTGCAAATTCGCTTCCACAAATTCAGTGGTTCAAATTCGACAGTAAATTCAACATTGACATCCAGGAGCTGCAGGAAAAGTAGTAGATTACCGAGCATAATCTCCATCTGCTGTTAGTCGACCACACCAGCAGGGGGTGCAAGCGCGTGTTGTTGACGAAGACCAGAGCAACAGAAGTGCAAGCCATTCATTCATAAAAACTTATTTACAAAAATGTAAGTGTATTTTGTGATTATTATGACGTCTGTTTTATGTGAAATTCAGTGTGTTCACGATTACTTTTCCTGTGTAGCCTACATGCATCTTTCTCTACCATGAACGATAATGTTATTCCCCCGATGCGGATGTACAGATCCAGTGTTACATTTGACATATTTCTCTTGGTTGTTTAGTTGCCTTAACCTTATATTGCAGCGATGTGCTGCATGCAGTACTAGGGTTTGGTTTCCCTCAATATGTCAGGATTCCCCTGCTGGACATATAAAACGCTTAACGTAGCTTAATGGACATAAAAGACCAAACTCGCAGGCTAGCAGATGGACTCAGAATATGAATTTAACGCGCAAAGTTTAATGCTGAGCGTTTCCCAGTGATATACTGGCATAAATTTGGTTTGACATTGGACATTCGCACATTTAGGGACCGTCTCTAAAGTTACATACGAAATTGGTATACACGTTTCTAACTTAAATACCATTTGAAAAGAACGACTTACAGTCATAAAACCAACTGTAAAGTGTTCATGTAGGTGTCAGGCTCAGGCATAATGCGCAATTTATTCAAATAGATTGAAGTTTGCTATTGAAGTTAGAAACGTTTAGGCCTATAGGACTTGTTACTTTAGAGACGGTCCCTAAATGTGCGAATTCAACCCAATTTTACATTTAGTCTTTTAGCTGGCACTTTTATCCAAAGCGACTAGTTAAACTAACAATATAGAACAACAATATGAAAGTGCTACTTCCCAGTTTAATCTAATGCAGTACATGTACAATACATACTTTCCAAATAAGGTGCGAGTTTGGTCTTTTATATCACTGTAGTCCATTAAGCTACGTTAAGCGCTTTGTCCTGACGGAATTCGGGGAATCTTTGAGTATGATGTATTGAGGGAAACAGATTATAATCCCGTTCAGTGTAGAAAAGGCTGATAACATAAGGCTACACAGGGAAAGTAACAATGAATGAAACATAAAAACAGCTTTTGTGCCTTTATCATCTTTTCCGCATATATACTGACCCAGATAATCGTCACAAAAAACATAATGCATGCTGAGTTTTTATGAATGAATGGCTTGCGCTAACTGTTGCTCTGGTCTTCGTCAACAACACGCGCTTGCACCCCCTGCTGGTGTGGTCGACTAACAGCAGATGGAGATTATGCTCGGTAATCTACTGCTTTTCCTGCAGCTCCTGGATGTCAACGTTGAATTTACTGTCGAATTTGAACCACTGAATTTGTGGAAGCGAATTTGCAAAGCGAAATAAAATGGACCGAAAACCGCCTGTTGAATATTATAGGTTGTATTTTTAATCAGTTTGAATATTTGGGAAATGAAATATGAAAGGTGAATATGGATTATTGAAATTTTACTAATGAAAATGTGTTTGAAATGTTTTGATTTGAAATATTCACAGCTTAAATATTCAACCATGCTAAATTTCAGCCTATAAAAATACAAGCCCTAAAAATACAATGCATTAAAATACAAGCAGGGTTAACGCAATGCATATTTTTTTCAAGTAGTACAATTCAACAGGCTTTTTGTTTCAAAAACATTTGGGATTATTTTACTTCCATATTTGTTCAAATAGTAGGCTAATAATGATGTAATAAAAACAGTGCAGAGCTCAGAAAAGTCATACTGAAATTATCCAGAAAGAAAAAAACACACATCCAACCGCTCGACCTTCCATCAAAAGTTTAGCATCGAAAGTTAAAGACTGGGAGTTTGAGCTCATCTATTTAAATATTCTTTCCCATGTCATTTTACCCCTTTTTCTTCAAACCGTTCTTCCCTGACACTTTTCATGTCAGCATTCCCCCAACACGGCCCGTATCGAGCCTGACAATTTGATTCGGAGTCAAATCAGTCCGTTCGCTCTGACATTTTATTTTCACCTGTCCTATTCTCTCCATTTCGTCATTCTATCAATTCCTCCAGTGCTAATTCTGCCCGGTAGGTCTGGATTATGCGCGGGAAGGCATGCGTGTCAAAGGGAAATTTTGCGAGGGTAAAGACAGCCAGATAGGAGGATGAATTAAACAGATAACGGCAGGCAGACGGAGTGAGGAAGTCGTGTCAAGCAAAACGCCTCACCAATGTTGGTCATTTTCCGTTCCGTTCTCTCTCTCTCTCTCTCTCTCTCTCTCTCTCTCTCTCTCTCTCTCTCTCTCTCTCTCTCTCTCTCTCTCTCTCTCTCCTTCCCCCCTCCTTAAGCATGACAGAAAACTATCTAAATGAATAAAAAAAGTGATGAAATGACTTTGGTGCCGTGGACTTTCTGCTCTTTGACTTCCCATCTGGATTAGTGCAGGCTGAATGGAGTCTGTTTCTTTTGTAAGAACCAACACATGAGTCTGTATGAATGTTTCTCTCTCTTTGACACACACACACACACTCTGTGCTTGATAAGAGCCATCTGAATTTGCATGGCAAATTATGTCCTGTACGACCACTTGAGCTGCCCAGATGGACGGCCCAACACCAAGGAGAGAAGGTTATGACAAATCAATTTCAACTGATTATTTATCAGTTGAATAACTGATAAATAGTTATTGCTTGATTCAAACCGATATGACAGGATGGACTGTTGGCCTAATACAAAATATTTCCTTCTGTTCATATATTGAATTTCACAGTTTGATTTGTCTGAAATAGATATTTTTACATTGCAAAAGCAGTGAAATTTAACAACCAAAAAAGATTCATATCTAAGATATGAATGTTAAAATTAAAATGTGTTATTATAAATCACTACCATCACCAAATAAATTTGCAAAGACAATCCTGAACATTTGACATTGGTTTGATGAATGGATTTGAAAAAAACATTAACAAAATAAAAAAACAAAAACACCATCCTTAAAAGTTTATGTGTGAAAATACAATCTGCATTTTCTTTAAACTAAGTTTGGGGTGTATTTCCTCTGCTTAAAAATAAAAATATCTTAAACCAGGCGAATCTCATTTGCTGGGCTGTGGCTTGGAAACCAGCTGAAGACCATTGGCCAGTTTCACAGACCACATTAAACTAGCTTAAAGATCAAAAATAAACTTGGGCTGGTTTCATTTTTTCAGCTGATTCTTTCAGTGATTTTTATATTATTTTATTGTGTTCGAAGTATCTAGTGTCAGTATAGAAAGAGAAGATGGAGAAAACACAAAAACGTTGTCCCAGGCCGAAAAGTTTGTCAGTTCAAACTGTCCATTTCAATAAATCAACTCATGACTCAATTCAATTAGGCTGTTGTCTTCTTCACTCAAAAATTGCTCGCATGAGGCCTTTTTCTTGTATTAAAAAGTTAGTCAAAAATATGTGATGGTAATTATTGCTGTTTAATACTCTGTATTGTTATCATCATCTATAATGATTTGTCCTAAAAACATGTACTGATTTTAACTAGAATTTTACTTTTAATTACTGAATTAAATATTTCGAATCTCCTTGATAACATTATAGCTGTTTGGTTGAAATGTTTCCTCTGACAAAAAATAAATATACATAAAATAATTATACATATATATATACAATAAGCTGTTTCAGAGAAAATGCACAAAACATCTGGATAACAACTACAGTTGAGCCTTAATGCCAGCTAACGCGGTGTATAAAGCCATATAGTGGTGAGGTCATTCTGAGTGCGGTCAGTAGGGGGCAGTCGTGTCTCACTGTGACTGTGAGTGAACAAGAATGGCTGGAAACACAGCACTATAATGTGTCCTTACTTCATTACTGATGATTGACAGCATTTGCTCCAGCACAAGAAACTCGAATCGAAGCCAGACCCATGAGATTCCAGAGGATCTCTCTCCTACTACAGAAAGGCTTGTTACAGACAAGGCCAGCAATTTACCCAATATGACTTGTATACACATAAGACGACTTGATTGACTGCCTTTAATTTTCCATCGACTTTTGTCTTTTAGAGGTGTCTGTGACGTAGGAGTCTGACTGTGAAGTCTTCATCAATCATCTTGCACCTCAGTCCTGTCACGGCCTGCTCAGCTTTGCAGGCTCTCGTACAGCTGCCCTTCTAAAAGTGTGTTCACACCAACAATGGTTTAATCACTGGATGTTGGCAAGCTGTTGTGCTGGTGGTTGCAAGTAGGCATTGCCACTAGATTACACTGTCCAACACAACCAGGAGATGAATAACATGAGATTCACGGTCTTCATTTCCATCCTGTGAATGTTTTCCAGTCACTTTGTCTCTGCAAACGCCCTTGATTCACTCAGTCCACTGTTTTAAAGTGATTAAACACTATAAGAGCTGCTTTTTCCTGACAGGAAGCTCCAAGTACAGCCAATAAACAAGAGCTTTGAATATTAAAACATCCACAGATGCACCTTTTCCAACGAAATCGTGCCATTGATCACCCAGTCTTGTTTACTAGTCTTATATAATATTTATTTCTTAATATATATATTCCTGGAGTAAACCCTACGTTATGGGGACAAAGGATGGCAATACCAGAACCTTGTATTTTTTTAAAATGTAAAAATGCAGAATGTTTTCTGTGATGGGCAGGTTTAGGGTTAGGGGATAGAATATACAGTTTGTACAGAATAAAAAGCATTATGTCTATGGAAAGTCCCCATTAAACATGGAGACCCAATGTGTGTGTGTGGGTGTAGAAAAATGAACATTTTCCAGATTGTTCTACGCATCAGCCACAGAAATTTTGATGAGCTTTATTTTGCAGTTTGATAGATGGGATGCACAAACAGAGAAGACTATCTTGGGGGAAATCCGAGAGAGAGAGACTTTAAAAGTTGACAATTCTGACATGTTTACGTGTAAATGCCAGCGTGGGGTTTTCTGACAGCTGCTTCTGTTCCTTCAAAAGCAAAAACACAGTCTGTACTGTGTAAACCTCACAGGAACTTAATTCAGCTGTTTTTTGTCACCACAGCAACAACAACAAAAAAATCTAAAGAAAAAGACCATCTGTTCCCAATCAAACATATTCTGATATGACTAGCAAACCCAGCTAAAACCAGTGTTTTGCAATGGTAGCTGGTTTGTTGCTGGTTCAAGATGGTCTACTAGCTGGTAGCCCAGTTAGTTGACCACCTAAACTGTTGCCAAATTCATTTTAAACTGATTTTAGCTGGATTTTCCAGTGTGGCTAGATTCAACTTGTGTGACTCTGATGTGCCAGATGATTTTCATGATCTGACAATTTCTGAGCATTTACACAAGTCCCTGACCACACATCGGAGTTCAGACTAGATGAGAGCGGGGACACTCTTGTTCTCCAGCGATGGGGAGTGACTCATTTTTTTCAGATATAACAGAACTCATTTCAGAGTGAGGCCGTGTTAATGAGACGCCCTTTTGATGTGGAAATCCTGCTGGCACGGGGAAGACGCTGATACCGTCTCCGCTGTCATCCTCAGGTGCAGCGGGTCTCCCTATTGGACACCGGCAGTTTATCTATTATTCGCCACACGAGGCTTCTTGAAAGGACCAAGACGGCAATTACGTAGACTTGTGACCCAATTAAAAAGATTCAAAAGAATACGGAGCCACTCCAGTCAGCAAAACAAAGAGTCTATTTAGTTTGAGTTTACACCTCATGAAATGGCCTCTCATCGCTCAAAGAATTAATGGCTGATTTGACACACCCTGGAGACACTAAGTAACATAAAACGAATCTGTAAGCAGGAAATGGAGCTAGAAATGAATGCTTGTCAAAAAGTCCTGTAGGAAAATGTACAGAATTTGAATCATAATATGCAACCAATAATATTATTTGCTTTCCAAATGGAAGCAAAAATAAAACACATATATAGTATCTATTTATCTTCACTGTAAAAAAGTTGAGTTAGCGTAAAATGTTGAATGCGATAGGTTGCCTTATTTTTTAAGTTAACTCAACTAATTTGTTCCAATTAAAGTCAACTTAAATACTTTTGTTCATCTAATGAGTAACAGGTAGTCTTTTGAACTTAAAATGTCTTGTCAAGGGCAACTAAAAATAAATTAAGCCAACTTGAAAAAATAAGGCAACCTCATCATCATCTTCTTCCGCTTATCCGGGCCGGGTCGCGGGGGCAGCAGTCTAAGCAGAGATGCCTAGACTTCCCTCTCCCTAGACACTTCCTCCAGCTCTTCCGGAGGGACACCGAGGCATTCCCAGGCCAGCCGGGAGACATAGTCCCTACAGCATGTCCTAGGTCTTCCCTGGGGTCTCCTCCCAGTGGGATGCGCCCGGAACACCTTCCCGGGAAGGCATCCAGGAGGCATCCAGAACAGATGCCCGAGCCACCTCAGCTGACCCCTCTCGATGTGGAGGAGCAGCGGCTCTACTCTAAGCTAGAGTTTAGTCCTCCCGAGTGACATGTGGATTGGTTGGGCAAACTCCCATGAACCCTCCAGCACCCTGTAGAAGGTATAGAGCTGGTCCAGTGTTCCACGGCCTGGACGAAAACCGCACTGTTCCTCCTGAATCCGAGGTTCTACTATCGGCCGTATTCTCCTCTCCAGTACCCTGGCATAGACTTTCCCAGGGAGGCTGAGAAGTGTGCCTCATCCACCCCCGGTGCCTTGCAACCGAGGAATTTCTTGACTACCTTGGTGACTTCACCCTGGGTGATGGACGAGTCCACCTTTGAGCCCTCAGCCTCTGCTTCCTCAATGGAAGAGGTGACGGCGGGATTGAGGAGATCTTCGAAATATTCCTTCCACCGTCCAACGACATCCCCAGTTGAGGTCAACAGCTGCCCACCTCCACTGTAAACAGCGTTGGTAGGGCACTGCTTCCCTCTCCTGAGGCGCCGGACGGTTTTCCAGAATCTCTACGAGGCCAGGCGATAGTCCTTCTCCATGGCCTCACCGAACTCCTCCCAGGCCAAAGTTTTTGCCTCCTCAACCACCCGGGCTGCAGTCCGCTTGGCCTGTCGGTACCTGTCAGCTGCCTCAGGAGTCCCCCAAGCCAACCAGGCCCAATAGGACTTCTTCTTCAGCTTGACGGCATCCTTTACTTCCGGTGTCCACCACGGGTTCGGGGATTGCCGCCTCGACAGGCACCGGAGACCTTACGGGCACAGCTTCGACAATGGAGGTGGATAACATGGTCCACTCGGACTCAATATCTCCAGCCTCCCTCGGGATCCAGTCGAGGTTCCGCCGGAGGTGGAAGTTGAAAATCTCTCTGACAGGAGACTCGGCCAAACGTTCCCAGCAGACCCTTACAGTACGCTTGGGTCTGCCGAGTCTGTCCAGCTTCCTCCCCCGCCATCGGATCCAACTCACCACTAGGTGGTGATCAGTTGACAGCCCCTCTCTTCACCTGAGTGCCCAAGATCATCGACCTGAGGTTCTGACTAGAGATAGTCGGGATCACCTCTACGCACGGCTTGGGCTCTGGAACCACACTCCTTGAGAGAGGATGGAATAAGGCAACCTATCACACTCAACTTTCAAAGTTAACTCAACTAATTCATTCTAGTTAGTCAACTTAAAAACTTGTGTTAACAGGTAGTGTTTTGAACTTAAAAAAATCGTGTCAAGGCAACTACAGAATGTTTAGAATTTAGCAATGGAAGCAGAAACAATTCTTGTTTTTCAAAGATACTTGAACATTATTGGCCTCTTAAAACTAGAGACAAACATTTAACTGTATAATATCTTTAATCTACTAATCTAGGCAGTTTATCCTATTGGGAAACTAATCTTCCTATTGGGAGCTACATTACTGTTCAAAAGTTTGGGGTTGGTAAGGTTTTTAAATTTCTAATGCTCAGCAAGGTTGCATTTATTTGATAAAAATACGGTAAAAAAGAAGAAAAAACTGAGTAATATTGTGAAATATTATTACAAATTAAAATAGCGCTTTTCTATTTGAATATTTTGTTTAATGTAATTTATTCCTTAGATAGCAAAGCAAAATTTTCAGCAGAAATATTTCAGTCTTCAGAGTCACATGATCAGAAATCATTCTAATATGCTGATTTGCTGCTTAAAGGGATACTTCACCTCTGGGAAGATGAATGTGTATTTAATATTGGTCATTTATATAGTAGAAATTTGAAATTATTTTTTAAATTGAAGCATTCTAGACTGAGAAAAGGCAGAAAATTAATTTTTTACTCATGTGGCTGAAAGACAACAACTCCCAGAATGCACTTGCTTTGCTGCCCTTACGAGGCCACTCCCAAACCACGCCTACCGGTTACAGGCGGAAGAATCCGAAAAAATTAATACAACTAGGCTTGCTTTGATACATTTCCATCAAAATGGTGCTAAATTGCGTTTTACCGGGATCTACTAGCCTAATGTATATAACACAACTTTCACATTAAAAATATGATGCAAGGCAGAACCATGTCAACAGAGTAGCTTAGTAGCTCTGCATATGAACTGTTTTATACGTTTATTTTTTACGTTTATGAATTATACATTTATTACAATGTAATTATACGTTTATTACAATGTAATTATAATTACAGTGTTATTATACATTTATTACAATGTAATTTTACGTTTATTACAATGTAATTATACATTTATTACATGTAATTATACATTACGGTGTTATTATACATTTATTACAATGTAAATTTACGTTAATTACAATGTAATTTTACGTTAATTACAATGTAATTATACATTTATTACAGTGTTATAATACATTTATAACAATGTAATTATACACTTATTACAATGTAATTATACATTTATTACAATGTAATTATACATTTATTACAATGTAATTATACATTACAGTGTTATAATTACTGCTGTCAAACGATTAAAATATTTAATCGCGATTAATCGCATTAATGTCATAGTTAACTCGCGATTAATCGCAATTAATCACACATTTTTAGATAGCGCAGCCCCGCGCATGCCGCGTCCTGTTGCAAAAGCATGTTTGCTAGGCCAAAAAGACCGTTAATCGCGCGATAAAAAAATTGACGCCGTTAAAATGGGTTTGCGTTAACGCCGTTAATAACGCGTTTAACTGACAGCCCTAGTTATAATACATTTATAACAATGTAATTATACATTTATTAGTGTTATTATACATTTGTTACATTATTATTATACATTTGTTACATTATTATTTTATTACATTATTCTTTTTGAAAAAAAGTAGCAATTCTTTTTGAAAAAAGTAGCGATTCTTTTTGAAAAATTGAACGAGTTTAGGCTCCTGTGTAATAGTAGCCTAGGCTATTCAGTAACTCAAACATACCAAACCAACAATTACTAAAAACACACAAAAAAATGATATTGCACTAGTTACTATTAAATGCTGAAAACAGTTGTGCTGCTTTATATTTGTGGAAAACGTGATACATTTTTTCAGGATTTGCAGAACAACATTGAAATAAAAATCTTTTGTAACAATGTAAAAGTCTTTACTGTCACTTGTGATCTATTGGATGTGTCCTTGCTGAATAAAAGTATTAATTTCTTCTTTTTTAACTCCTTACCCCCAACTTTTGAACGGTAGTGTACTTAAATATGTCAAAATGTCATTAAATATCTAGCTTTCTTGTGTTCTGATGGAATAACATAAGAAAATTCCCATTATGATCAGTTCCAAATTACAATACAAGGTCCAATAGGAAATTTTATTATGCCAGTAACTGCAGATAATAAAAGTACATTGTAGAAAATTCCAAAGATTACTCCAGCCTGCAAAGCTGTTCTAAAAAAAAGTATGCAGTATTTATATTGCACAGATATTACATAATCTCAAGCAGAAGTGTTTAATACATCTTCAGCATCTTTAATTTAAACCAGCAGCACTTATGATTTAAGATCAGTAATAAAACGTGTGTGATACGGATATTAACTTAAGCCCTGACTTAATATCCACAACATTTAATTCACTGTGTCCTAAGTAATTGGATTGCATGTACACCGTATTGCACTCAATAGGTTGAGCATCTATTAATCAAAGCGTAATTGCGCACATTTCCCAGATAAATGGCGCTGCTTCACGTCCAGTCATGTACAAATGAGTCAATCCAGACATATTCATTTCTTATCTAGCTGAACTCATTTGAGTCACATAATGGCGATAAATAATAGAGGTAGGAGTTTATGAAATGGGATATTCTGAGAAGGAAGGAGAGCCGTGCTGAAGGGATCTCTGGGGAACTGCGATCATGTCCCTGCTAAATGACTCCAATAGCAGGTAGAACAAGGCCAGGAAATGTGACTATTTCTTACTGACTTCCACTGAAATTCAATAGCTTCACCGTGCTTAACTACGGACATAAACTGCAACTAGCTTAAATACCCATGTAATTGGAGCTGTACGTGGCTGTGTAAATATTTAATGGTGCTTATGTGGGCTGTATATTATGAGCAGCTCAGATTTTTCAGGACTAAACAGAGAAAGTGTAGTCAAGACTTGCTCCTTTCAGCTCTGACAAAAGACACAGTAAATTTGCTCTTACAATGATTCAATTAAAATCTTTTTGGTTTCATTTGGTTCAATATAACTGGGAGAATTTAGTATTTACAGAAACAAATTGATGAAGACACAAAAATAGCTGCACAAATAACATGGGTTTTAGGTTAAAGTTCAGATGTACAATATAGAAAAAACTTAGAATGTACAAAGAAAAAAATATTTTGAAAAGAAAAAATATTCCAATTATGCAGCAATAACATGAATTTTCAGGTTTTGCACAAATTTATGGAGTTTATGTCAGCTCAGGACTAAATGGTAAGAAATTCTGAATTATTAATATTATTAATTCTGGAATATTAGTATTTTCCATATATATTGAAAAAAAATCATATGAAAAATGTGAGTTGATAAATTAGTTAAAATATAAATATATTAATAATTAAGATTGTATATTTTTATTGGAATGCAAATGTGATTACATAATATTCATCATATATATACACTGAAATACAATGACATTTAGAAATATTATATTTTCATATATTTATTTTTTGAATTTTTTCTCTATTTTTATGAAATATTAATAATATATAAATATCAAATATGCGGTCTGATAGTATAATTTTAGACAATCATATCAGATATTATTTGTGTATCAATGAATACAAATTTAGGGCCCTTTCACACCTACCTTGTTTGGTCCCGATTTTCGGACTTTACAGTTTGATCCGAATCAAAATTACAGGTGTGAAACCTCCCCCGGACCAAGGTCCAGACCAAACAGACGAAATTTGGTCAGACGAAAAGAGGTAGTCTCGGTCCGGATCAAACTGAACAAAGGTTTGGTTTGTTTCTAGTGTGAAAGTATTTTCTGTATGGTTCGGACTTTCAGACCATTTACAGGGGGTTACGGTGGTTCTCGCAGGATTGCTTGCAGTCTTCTCCTCCTTTCCTGCCGGCAAAGATAAAATTTTCGCACAACGAGGACGTTCATTTGGCGAATTTGAACTTGCCTCGAGTATAGTTGGTGCTGCAGGTAGTAATGCCGTAATAATAACAGTATAGTGGCAACGATATGCGTCTGTTCATTCATTCTTGTCAAAGGTTGTTTTTTTTTTAATTCTTGTCAAAGTTACCCGCTGAATTGACAACACGCTGACGTCAGACGCACGTCCGTTTACAAACCAATCAATGTCAAGATGCAGCCCACATAGATGATGACGACAGGACGCAAGTATGTCATGTAAAGTTCTTTAGTGCGCTCACATAATTACAATGTGAAACCAAACCAAAACTTACCGAATGTTTAAAATGTATCAAAACATGACCTTTGGTTCGGACCTTGGTGTGGACTTTCAGGTGTGAAAACGCCCTTAGTATGGTACAGGTATGACTTGATCCATTCATTACTGTCCCGTAAAAAGCAAATCAAAGGTGAAGTGTGTCACTAGCATAGCCAAACTTAATTGCTAAAATAATGATTGTTTTCATTGTGTATTGCTTATCGGGATGATAAAACAAACAGAGTCATGTGTTGATACAGCTACAGTCTGTATGCTTTTCAGGAAAATCAACCTCTGAATCACTTAAAGTAAGAGAAAGTATTTTAACACCCAAAAAAAAACACTTCACATTTATATCTGCCTCTGGCTCTCATCATTAGGATGGAGCTGGTATATGTGCCTCACACACAGTCTCTCTCTCTCTCTCTCTCTCTCTCTCTCTCTCTCTCTCGGCTGATGACTCACCAGAACTGCTTCCACTTCTCTTCTTCAAAGACATCCTCTGGGATCGGATCGATCAGCACCAGGTCAGACACTTGCCTGAAGAGACAGAGAGATAGCAAAAAGACCACACAGAAGATGTTTCAAGAGCTCAGATGAGACCTCACACACACCGTGAGGAGAAATGAACAGTGTCTATCGAGTGAGATGAATGGGCTCAGAGCCGCAGCAGGGACACTATTTTCAGTCCTTTGGCGCTACAGGGCTGACACAGCTGAATCTATGGGTTTTAAAGCTGAACATCCGACCAGATGAAACGTTAAATCAGTCAGATGGGTGGAGGGTCGGGTGAGTGTGTGCCGAAAGGTCGGCCCCATTCTGCTCTAATGGACCTTTTGGTCATGGTAGGTATAAATGCCTGGAAGAAAAACCCTAAACAACAAATGTATTCTACATGCTGAACATGCATTCTGTAGTGGTAACAAACTTCCTAACATGTTCAGATATAACTGACTGATTGTTTCCAAACAGAATGATGTGACTTACGTGTCATGGATGTGGCTGTAGAACCTGCCATTGAGTGTGCCCAGCTCAGAGCCAATCAGAATGAAGGGTGTGGCTATATCTGCAGCCTTGACCAATCGATGAAGGTCATCCACCATCCTGAGGGATAAACAAGGAGAGATGCAGGTCAGGAATGAGCACAGGTTTGTCTAGACATGACTCATCTGACAGTTCATTAATCACCAGGACACATTATGACACACATGTCCGTTCACCTCCAGACGGGACGCCCACTGTCCCAGACTCCTGCTCAGATTTTAAAGCGGTCAGTGATGTTACGTCAAGGACAAACTGACCTCAAACCAGAGGCTGACACACTAAACTAATAAGCACTGTGTACCATGAGACACTAATGGGTTTTATTTCTGACATCCTCATTAACTAAAAGGCCATGAAGATTCACTGAGCGCTGAATGACTTACTACCGTGTGTCTTTGGTATGAAATTGGACAAGAAAAACTAGAGACTGACCGACATTTTCAGATTGCAATCAGTACAGATTCCTTTTATGTTTAATTGTCTGATAAACAATATACAGATCTAATATTTAATATTTGTTTTATTTCTGTTTTCGGATAATGATAATAGTAATAATAATAATTATTATTATTATTAATCATTCTGATTATAGCAATAATAACTCTAAAAACAATTATTATTTATTTATTTGTTGTTATTATCATTATTATAACAATTATAATTATTATATCAATTATAACCATAGCAATTATTATTTATTAGTTGTTATTACTGTATTATTGCTGGGGTTTTTTGCAATTTTGTTTATGCAAAGATTGTTTTTCAATCAAATGATCACAAATTTATTTCATGTTTGTTTTGGGCTACATCTAATCATTAAGTACACATTTTTGGTGTTAAGTTCAAATTAATTTGAAAAGTGTTATTCATTAACACTTAATGATAAGTAGGGTAGTATGCATAGTCAATAAGTCCAAGAACAAAACAACACATATCCTTCTCAAAAAAGGAAACTTAGTATTTACTATTGGCTGTCCTTCAACAGCCAATCAAATCAGGTTCCAAATGAAAAAGTTTCAATAAAGAACAAAATGAACGATCATCAAAACATTTTTGCTCCCAGCTTATTGAACTTTAGTCAAATTGATATCTTGCCTTAAAGCTTGCCGTCCGCCTGCTTCTGGAGGCCAAACAGAAGAGAAAAAAGACCACTTATAACCAACTCCCCTGTCCTCTCTCTACACATTACTTTAATGCATGAAGAATTGCTACATGTTACAATGTCAACAACAACACAATAAGAGTGATTCCAATTGTAAGATGAAAAAAAACCTAAAGGCAGGACGTCTTGTTGCCAGAGGACAAGAGCAAAGACATCTCTCTCCTACAGCGTTGATTGAATAGTATAGCAGGTCATTGTCAAGGACAAGAGACGCACAGATACCCGCTTGTGGATTAAAACTGTTCATGTGTTTCAGGGATGTTTCTTTGTTTTCAGATTTACAGCACAATATAACCATACAATATTTATATATTGTGGATAGGTACATTACCGTTCTTTTTTTAAAAGAAATGTATACTTTTGATCTATTTAATGCATCATTGCTGAATAAAAGTGAGAGTAAAGACATTTATAATGTTACAAAAGATTTATACTTCAAATAAATGCTGTTCTTTTCGACTTTCTACTCAGCAAAACTGTTTTCAACATTGATAATAATAAATAATGTTTCTTGAGCAGCAAATCAGCATATTAGAATGATTTCTGAAGGATCATGTGACACTGAAGACTGGAGTAATGATGCTGAAAATTCAGCTTTGACATCACATCACAGGAACATTTTAAAAATGTATTAAAATTGTAATAATATTTCACAATATTTTTTGTTCAAATACATGAGAGCTGATGATCTTAAGAGACGTCTTTCAAAACATTCACAAAAAAAATTCTGACCCCAAACATTTGAACAGTAGTGTGTGTGTGTGTGTGTGTGTGTATATATATATATATGTATATAATTAGAAAAGTATAGGGCTCAAGTATAAGGCTCAGATGTCAATATTTGACCACTGTTACAGAATAAACATTTTATAGTGGTCAATTTCTTGAATTGTGTCATCTTATGAATTTTATGAACCATGGTGGAGGAACAAATAGTCTCCCATGAGCTATAATTCATCGTATTAAATTTCAATGCCAATGAAGTTATTTGAAAACAATACAGTGCTGTTACACCAACAATGTTGAAAACCTTCAGACTAAGACACTTTCATACCTTCCAGTGGTTGATATTCCCCACACTTTCTCGGTGCCCGTAGTTTCATTCTGCAGAGTTCTTCGGCTAAAACCCAGACCGACTCTGTCATAGGTGCACACCTGAGAAACAACAGATCACAGATCATCAAGTGTCATAAAAACGAGAGCAGGAGAAACCTCAACTGTCACTCAAAAAAAAAAAAACATCATTCATAAATTCTTTAGGAAATCTACAAATAAAGTGTGCATTAAAATCACTGCAAATTTTACAAAGTCACATAATTTCGCCATCAAAATCATCAGTTCATCTTCATCATCAAGCATTGCAAATGTTTGTAATGCAGTCACTGTAATGCAGGCTATCAGCAGGAATCTCCAGCACTCCACAACTGTAGTTTTGTGATGAGAAATGACAGCACGTCACCTCACTGCCTTACCTTACTAGAGTAATACAGGAGCACATGCATTGAAAGCTGAAATTGTTTAACTTTGCGGGAGATGAAGAAAAATCAATAATGTCTTTATGGCCTTTATGGTCTCTTTGGACTCAAATCAATGAAAACTCTGGTCCTGCCTTGTTTATTTAATGTTGTGCATGAGAGCAGTGAAAGGCTTTCTCTTATCATCTTGTTAATGAAAGAGATTGTATATGATTTCCATTACACGAGAGTAGATGTTAAAACTTCATGCTGATTTGTACTCGGCTTTCGCCAAGATAAGCAACACTAAGATATAGCTTTACAGTAAACTATGCTTCTCCATCCATTTACGCTTCTTTCCATAAGGTAGTGTGACTCCCCTTCTGTCCGGCGTTAACGGCAGCAGTGTACTTGGCACGTTAGCGCACGCGACGGCTGCAACTACAGGACCAGCACGACAACCGTCTGGATTGAACCGAGTAGGGGACATCTCTAGGGTCTTCAAGTGGGCACCTTCCGTCCTCAGTGTTTCGTCGACTAGCCCACGACACCTCAAGAGGGCTCGACAGTGACTCTGGCGTCCCAGAGTCACCCCCCTCCGTCCCCCACTCAACTCAGCCCAGCTTACTGACCTCTACATCCCTCCTGCTGCTGAGACCTAACCACAATATCACAATCTCTCCGCGACCCAACCATACGCGCCAACCCGTTGACTAAGGCTGTCGAGCCCCACTGGTGCGTTAATATGCAGTTTCAGTGGACAACGGTTCCGTATGGCATACCACCTACCGCAAAACACAATATCTACCCAACCACCCCTCATTCACGCAATATCCACAGGAACGTATACAAACAAACCAACAGACTCTTCAAGTTTTCAAGAACTCTACGAAACCGTAGCGTGGCGGCCTGTACACAGCCAGCTAGAATCTTTCCGTCTCAACCACAGCCAGTTGCTGCTCCTTTCTGCTGCTTCAGATAAGTTCTTTACTGTGCGACGCAACTCTTGGCCACTGAATCCGACGTCTCTGAGGAACCGGGTTGTAGAGTGTGCCACAAAACCTCGACAACCCACTTCCACTGGATAAACCTGGACTCTCCATCCTCGCTGTTCTGCTTCAGTGGCCAGATGAGCATACCGCAGTTTCTTCCTCTCATATGCCTCATCTACCGCATCCTCCCATGGCACTGTTAACTCTATCAGTTGAACAATGCGTGCTGATCCAGACCACAAAACAATATCTGGTCGTAGGTTAGTGGTGGCAATCTCAGGTGGAAAAATAAGCCGTTGGTCAAGATCAGCCAGCATCTTCCAGTCCCTAGCAGCTTCCAGTTGTCCTGGGCGAGAATTGGTGTTAACACCTTTTCTTGGTGGTTGCTCGCCTGGGCGGAGGAATATTGTCTTCTGCGTGTAATGTTTTGCTAGAACAGGTGGCAACTTATTGGTCATGTTACGCTTGCCTTCTAATGCTAAAGCCAAACATCGTAGTACTTGGTCATGGCGCCAAGTAAACCGACCTTGGCTAAGAGCCACCTTACATCCTGTCAAAATGTGCCTTAATGTGGCAGGTGATGAACACAAAGGACAAGAGGGATCCTCTCCTACCCAGAGGTTTAGGTTCTGCGGTGATGGGAGAACATCATATGTTGACCTAATAAGGAAACTGATCCTACTCTCTTCCATTGACCAAAGGTCTTGCCAGCCCATCTTACGTTGTTCCACACTCTCCCATCTCATCCACTCTCCCTGCTTGGCCTGTGAAATGGCCTTTATACACCTCATCCTCTCCTCCTGCTGTCGCACCTCGTTGACTACCAGCTTCCTCCTTTGAGCTGGGCCTGCCTTGTGCCATTTAGGAGGAGCTAAACTGAGCCCAAAACCCCCTCTTCCATGCTGTACCTGTCCCACGATATCCCTAATTTGAAGGGCAGCCTTTGCCTCTACTACAGATTTCTTTGCTGACCACTTTCTACCAGTTTTTAACACAGGGGCTGCCTCCCTTACACATTTGTCGCGTGACTCTACTAAGGTCATTTCCAGTCTGACCTTGGCACACTTGAACTCCTCGGTTAAAGCAGAGACTGGCAGCTGCAATATTCCTTTACTATAAAGTCCTACTCTGCTGAGGCAGCGTGGAACTCCCAACCATTTCCTGATGTATGAACTTACCAACGCTTCCAGCTTCTCCACTGTTGTCAAAGAAACCTCGTACACGGTCAGTGGCCACAGCAACCTCGGCAGTAGACCAAACTGAAAGCACCAGAGTTTTAGTTTGCCAGGTAGAGCACAGCTGTTTATGCTCTTCAACCCTTCCACTGCTTGTCGTCTAACTTCTCCCACCCGAACTGTGTCCTTTAGATCCCCATCGTACCATCTCCCAAGACTCTTCACTGGCTTCTCAGAAACTGTTGGTATTGCCTCACCATTAATGAAGAATGTTTTATCTACTACCTTTCCTTTAACTATCGAGATGCTCCTTGATTTAGAGGGCTTAAATTTCATTCGTGCCCATTCAATATTATCTGTTAACTTCCCCAATAACCGATTAGTGCAGGCTACTGTTGTAGTCATGGTTGTCATGTCATCCATGTATGCTCTGATTGGTGGTAGTCGCATCCCAGAAGCCAAGCGCTCTCCTCCTACTACCCATCTTGATGCCCTCATGATTACTTCCATCGCCATGGTAAAAGCCAGTGGAGAAATGGTGCATCCTGCCATTATTCCAACCTCTAGGCATTGCCATGCAGTGCTGAATTTTGGAGTTGAGAAACTGAATTGCAAATCTCCAAAATAGGCTTTCACTAACTTTGTTATTGACATTGGTACTCTGAAAAAATCAAATGCTGCCCAAAGAAGCTCATGTGGCACTGAACCATATGCATTAGCCAAATCCAGGAATGTCACATGGAGCTCCTTCCTCTCCTTTTTAGCTGACTGAATTCGTTGCCAGATAACATTGATGTGTTCTAAGCATCCTGAGAACCCTGGAATACCCGCTTTTTGAACTGAGGTGTCAATAAAGCCATTCTTTAACAGGTAGGTGGACAATCTCTGGGCAATAATGCTGAAGAAAATCTTACCCTCAACGTTTAATAGTGAAATAGGACGAAACTGACTGATGCTTGTAGCATCTTTTTCTTTAGGTATAAAGACTCCACCTGCTCTGCGCCATGCTCTAGGTACAACCTGTTTTTCCCATGCCACTTTCATCAATTTCCACAGAATTCGCAGAACTCCTGAAGCACTCTTGTACACTCTGTACGGAACTCCATTAGGCCCTGGAGCTGATGAAGCCCTTGCCTTTCTCACAGCCTGCTCTACCTCTTTCCACTTAGGTGCACAGACCTCCATTTGGTATTCTGGTGGGTTGATAGGTGGTATGTCTGATGGAATTGACATAGGCTCATGCCTTTTTGCATCTGTATGCGTGTCCTCCAAATATCTCTCTAGCTCAATCCTAGATGTTTTTAAAGTGCCATTTTTCTCACTGGTGAATAACTTCTTTACGAATTTGAATGGGTCTTTATAGAAATTAGCCCTCGCACGTTCCTTCTTTTTGTAGCGTTTCCGTAGGCGCTCAGCTCTGCGTAATGTTGCCAGCTTATCTTTTATGGCCCTTTGTAAGAGATTGAGTCCCTCCTTCTGACTTTGTTCTGCTCTTTTCCATTGCTTCCTCAGCTGTCTCCTTTCTCTAACTAACCCTTCAATTTTCTGCTGCCGTCTAGACATTCCAGGAGTAGTTTGTACTTTTTCCTTCCTTTTTTCCACACCAAACCTCTCACTTCCATATGCGTAAATGATGTCCCCAAATTTATCCAGCTTCTTTTCAACTGTACCAGTTAATCTTTCCAATGCAAAGCATAGATCTGTGTTTACCGTGTCCCATGCAGTTTTCTCACAAGCTCTTGGCCATCTTACTCCAGGCCTATGCCCGTTGAGGTTCTTTTCTCTCTTATGCTGGTTAGCCTGACCGGGTTCACAAGTATGAATATGTTCATCACTAACTGTGCAAGCCCTCCTTTCGTCAATGACAGGGGTGCTGATATCCTGCGAGCTGTGGTTTGCTTCCTGTCGCTGGATTTCATTCGACTGACTTGACTGACTTCGTAAGAAGTACTGATCAATGCGAGGCCCTTGTCCCTTCTCCCTCAAGCATTTCATTTTCCCTTGATGAACCTTCAAACCCCTGACCGTTGTCACCTTGCTCCAGCCACAGACACAAACTTGGAGTTCAATGACTTTACTTACTGCAGATCTTGAACTAGTCTTACTCTCCATACTCATATCCGTTTCCATTCCTAAGTCGTTAACCATGTTGTCCAACATTGAGTCATCTTCCGCCCCCGCTCTCGCAGACTCTAGGGGTATTTTTCTCTTTAATTTCTCAGAAGCCTTGGGCGGGTGTCTCCAGCATCCTGTAAACACGGAGCTGGATACTGCCGACAAGGGTAGCTAACCCTTACCAGCCCCATTGGGGTCTCTTTCCTCCTGTCAGCTGTCTCTCCAGGCTGTCACAAGGTCTTTCCCTGGTTGCCAGCAGCACTATTCACCGCAGTCACTGGATGTATCCAGATCTTCATGATTTCCATTACACGAGAGTAGATGTTAAAACTTCATGCTGATTTGTACTCGGCTTTCGCCAAGATAAGCAACACTAAGATATAGCTTTACAGTAAACTATGCTTCTCCATCCATTTACGCTTCTTTCCATAAGGTAGTGTGACTCCCCTTCTGTCCGGCGTTAACGGCAGCAGTGTACTTGGCACGTTAGCGCACGCGACGGCTGCAACTACAGGACCAGCACGACAACCGTCTGGATTGAACCGAGTAGGGGACATCTCTAGGGTCTTCAAGTGGGCACCTTCCGTCCTCAGTGTTTCGTCGACTAGCCCACGACACCTCAAGAGGGCTCGACAGTGACTCTGGCGTCCCAGAGTCACCCCCCTCCGTCCCCCACTCAACTCAGCCCAGCTTACTGACCTCTACATCCCTCCTGCTGCTGAGACCTAACCACAATATCACAATCTCTCCGCGACCCAACCATACGCGCCAACCCGTTGACTAAGGCTGTCGAGCCCCACTGGTGCGTTAATATGCAGTTTCAGTGGACAACGGTTCCGTATGGCATACCACCTACCGCAAAACACAATATCTACCCAACCACCCCTCATTCACGCAATATCCACAGGAACGTATACAAACAAACCAACAGACTCTTCAAGTTTTCAAGAACTCTACGAAACCGTAGCGTGGCGGCCTGTACACAGCCAGCTAGAATCTTTCCGTCTCAACCACAGCCAGTTGCTGCTCCTTTCTGCTGCTTCAGATAAGTTCTTTACTGTGCGACGCAACTCTTGGCCACTGAATCCGACGTCTCTGAGGAACCGGGTTGTAGAGTGTGCCACAAAAAAAATTACTTAATTATTGAATCAGTCGATCAAATCGATTGGCAAATCATACACAAGAGTCATTGTCATTCACATAAGAATTTGAAAACTGTATGAACATTCTCACAAACAAAAAATCATGATACTCCAATAACTTTCGTACTAAAATTTATTTAAAAAAATTCGAAACAACTGAAATAATAAATACTTGTGTTACTTGTGTCAATATAATTGTGTTAAGATTAAATTTTATACAAGCTGCCGTCCGTAGTTTTTCCACTTTGACGCCATCTCTGTTCGAAATCTGCAATTGCAGTTATTGCATTTTTAACCCCAAAAAAGTGACGGACTAGAGCTTTAAATATCTGTTATCATATACAATGATAGAGTAAGAAAAGCTGCATTATAGCTTGAGCTGCGAGTTTCTCTGTATATATGCATATGTAAGCCAGTCAGGGGCGTCACTAGACTATTTTTACTGGGGCACAAACCCCAGTGAAATACTGTTGTGCCCCAGTAAAATATTACTGATAAATCCTTGTCTGACGATCATGGAGATTAACGTATACCAACCTGAAAATCATTTTGACAATATCTCTGTCATGATAACTCTCTGAGTGTTTGGCATGGTAATGGATATGACAATGTTGATATGTTTGGTGGTGGCGGAATAGATCTGCTACGCTACTGCTGCTGCTGAGCAAGTACGGGACTTGCTATTGCCAAAGCATACACTATTTGCTGTGAGCAAATAAGACATGCTGCTGCACAATATAGCATACATGAATTACCCATAGCAAATTTATACAGGTGGAGTTGGGGAATGGGAAGGTTTCTGAAAGTGCGCTGCAACTGCTACAGCAAATGCTAACCAAGTATTTGAAGGTTGAGCAGCGAGCTCATTGGCTACTGATACAGCAGGAACCAATCAGCTGTGCCCTATAGAGCCTGATGTGATTGCAAGCAGACTGAGTTAAGGACTGGTCAGCCTGTGCCATTTCAGTAATCATGTTGTACAGTATGTTTGCCGTCAGATGTTTAGATTCAGAACTAGCAATGCCAGATTCGTCAATTAATCACTCTTTTGATTCATCGGATTACAAGAATGTTTCATTTCACAAATCACTGAATCGTTTGCAGTGATTTTTCACACTGAAACACAGTAGGTGTGAGACACTTTATAAGACAAAAAAACAAAAAGAGCACTGGGCGAGGTGAATATTTATGCGGTATTTACCTAAAGTCTACCATTGTAGGAAACAAACTTGCAAATGTCTCCTATCATTTGTCAGCAAAGCAGTTCTTTTGTATGCAGATTGTAAACGACTCTCTGCAAAAAGCCATATTTTGGAAAAGGTTTGGGCGTGTTTTAGCAAATGACAGGCTTGCTCATTTAGAATTGTCCAAATTCAAAACATTAGAAGAAAAATTCATGCGTGTATGCACACTTTGTGAATTTTAAGATTTTTGTTTTTGTCATAAATTCTCCTGTGCGTACAAATACGAAATAATCCAAGCAATTATTATTGAATGAGACCCAATGTCTGATTCATGGACTGAATAGTGGTGAAAAGTGACTAGTGGTGAAGGATTCGATGGAATTGAAAATAGGTATCTTAAATTAACTTCACATATTCTTATGTATCCACTAGCTGATTTATTTAATCTTTCTTTGTCCACATGTGAGTTGCCGGTGATCTGGAAATGTGCACGTATTACTCCACTTTATAAGGGAGGTGATGTACTTGATATCAATAATTATAGACCAATATCTATTATATGTTCTATATCCAAAGTTTTTGAAAAATTAATTTATAAACAACTTTCAAATTATTTATGTATTAATAATATTCTATCACCATCTCAATCTGGTTTTAGGACTAACCATTCCACAACTACTGCACTAAAGTTTACAAATGATGTGTTTTCAGCTTCAGATAATGGCAAGCTCACAGGTGCTATTTTTCTTGATTTGACTAAAGCTTTTGATTTGGTTGATCATTATTTGCTTTTAGACAAACTTCATGGTATTGGTTTTTCAAAAAATTGTATTTTGTGGTTTAATTCATATCTGCATAACAGGAAACAATGTGTTGTCTTAAATGGAAACAAATCAGATTTTTTGATTCAACATAGTGGTGTGCCTCAAGGTTCAGTTTTGGGACCACTTCTCTTTTCTATTTATGTAAATAATCTACCATTACTTCTAAAAAATTGTCAGGTTCAACTTTATGCGGATGATACTGTCATATATACTTCTAATTCTGACCCTATACAAATTCAATTATCTCTTCAATCGGATTTTAACAGTTTACAAGACTGGCTTTTGGCTAATAAATTAGTGCTTAATAAAACCAAGTCATATACTATGATCTTTGGTTCTAGACATAAACTTAACTCTAAAACCAGTTCTTGTGCTATATTATGTAAAGACGGTACTCCTCTGCATAGAGTTGACACTATTAAATACCTTGGTGTATGGCTTGACTCTAAACTTTCCTTTAAACCTCACATTAATCATGTCTTACGAAAAGTCAATGTTGGAATGAGTATCTTGCATCGATCTCGAAATTGCTTTACTTATAGTGTTCGTAAGAAACTAGCTGCTCAATTAATATTTCCGTTTTTTGATTACTGTGATGTGGTTTATCAGACGGCATTAAAATCTGATCTTGTCTTACTTAATTCGGCATATAATACAATTTGCAGATTTGTTTTAGGATGTTCTTTTTCCACTCACCACTGCATAATGTATGATGCACTTCAGTGGCCACCTTTGAATGTGAGAAGGCAGATGCACTGGCTCCAATTTATATTTAAATGTATTTACTTTGATTATCCTGGTTATCTACAACAATATTTTGTACTCTTTTCCTCAAACTATCAAGTTAGGCATTCTGTCCAGACTTACTTTCTTGTTCCTCGTGTTAAAAAAACAATTGGTAAGAGAGCATTTATGTTTAAAGCCCCATTAGATTGGAATAATTTACCTATAGATATTAGATCCATTACTTCACTTTGGTTGTTTAAACAATCTTTATTATTTTATTTGAAAGTAAATTGCACATGCTATCATTGAAACTGGTGTTGTAGTTTTGTGTATTGTTGCTTATATATATTTTTGTATTTATTTTATTTTACTTTTTTATTTTTGGTGTCTTGTTGTTTGATGTATTGTTAATTGTAATTTTGTTATGTTTTTTTTGTAAGGATCATTGTAATTTCATTGTAAGGATCCCCTCGAAAACGAGATGATACATCTCAAGGGGTTAATCCTAATAAATTCTAATAATAATAGATCAGACAACTCACTTCCTCAGTGAATAGTTCCGTTTACTCTGAAATAGCCAAGACCAGTTATGCTACTATTTGTACTTTTTGAAAGAATGGTTAAACAGGAAAATTTGTAGTTATTGAAACTGAAATAAACAGAAAATTCTAAATTACTGACACTGTGTTGCTAAAAAAAACATATTCATACATGAACATGAATTTTTATTTTACGTTTTCAAACGTCCAGTACTCATGTTGGCAGTTAGAAAACTGACCTTTGTTGATAATGAAAGACTCTCTTGCACATGGTACCAAATATCTGAAGACATTCCTGCTGGAGCATCAAGAACAACTGAAACACAAATGAAACATCAATTTCACTGTGCTCAACTGACAATATAAATATTAAATCTTTCATTTTTAGATTAACTATTTATTTAACCTACCAACTGGTCTTCCATACCCTTTGCAAAACAGATGGATCTTTTGGCCGAGCCCGATATCAATCAGCTGGGCACCTGCAAATACAAAGAAATATAAAAACAATGAGCTTAAAACATAAGTTACCAAACTGCACATGATCCTAAAGTCTTCCTGAAGAGACGAGGAGGTCTCACCTGTGGGTGACAGTGCCTGTCCCTCTCTCTGTAGTGAGGCATAGTTCAGGAAAGCTGGAATGAAGATGATGAAGAGCAGAACCTTCGTCCAGAAGAACACAACAGCCCAGCAGCTCCTCTGAGAGACAGTCACATCAGGAACTCCAGAGTCCTCTGATGTCTGTGGGTGGGCAGTTCACATTACATGAAGTGGTGGCAGAGTTACTCCATCTAAAACTACTTTTTTAAAAATCCCAAATGCGTTTTTATGTGGATAAGTTACCAATATACTGAAAAATCATACAGAGCAGCGTTTTTACGAAACAAATGGTACAATAAGATGGTAATACCATGATTTTTGATTTGCACCACTGCGATAGTATTCACAGGGTACTTCAAAAACATGGCGTTACTATGGCACCCTGTTCATGGTGATTCATCACCTTCTTTCTATCAGGTTTGACACTGTCCGCATCTTCTCGTCCGTTTGTCTTTCTGCGCAACATATTCTGATAGTTTTTCACTCATATGAAAGATAACAGACGATATAATATTTGTATGAATGAGCGTCAAATACAGCAGGAAGACACTTCCGCATCGACGGGGACCCACGAGGAGCCAAACGCGTTTCGTTAAAGCTTATACCGTATGTTTTGTGTATAACATATTATTATACACTGAGCGTTTTGGTTATTAATTTATCAAAATGTATAAATAAAACATTTAAAAACCGGTTCACTTATTGGTTATTATTAGACACTTAAAAAATTGCATTTATAATTTAACAGACGTTTGATTCACAAATTAGGAACGTCAAAAGCAATCATTTAAAATGGATTGAATATTCAATAACAACATTCATACAATAAAAATATTTGTAGTAGGCTGCATAATGCCAACAAGCTAGAGCAAAAGTGATATACAAAAAAAGTTGACAGAATTTAAATTTTTGGGTGAACTAACCCTTTAATACTAAAAATCTTGCAATGAAACATCTGTCCTGTAAGAGGTGCTGTGTGACATTATCTGACTTTATCCATTTACACAATAACCATCTTAAACCACATTTTATGTCACACTTGCAGAAGGACACACAAGATCAGTTGTGGCAGAGCTGCACTATAAGAGAATATTTAATGTGGCAGCAGAAATAAAGGTCATTATAAAGGTCAGTTCCAGCTCTGCAACATGAGTGTGAGTGCATTTAACATACGCCACAGGATACTGACCCTTTTCAGGCCCTGTATAGGTTCAGAGTTTAATTATGTATACAGTGCTGGTAGTCATTCTAAGGGCAATGCTTCTGTCGCAGATGTAATGTATGTAAATTATGATTTTATGCATGCTCTCACTGCAGGTTTATGCCAGAGTCCAGCATCCATATTGAACAGACTCTGAAGCCTGTGAGCAACCTCATTTGTGTCAGAGTTTGTTTCCTTAGATGAGGTAGGCCATGCTAAACTCTGCAGGAACCCAGAGAAAAATAAAACAAAAACGGCATCAAGTGCCACTGCCAGTAAATGTAAGACTTCATCACGCTGTGCCTCAGACAGCAGGTGGACTGTCATGTGATCGCAAGCGTGGCTCTCTGTCTGTCATTCACAGCAATCACTGAACGATACCACTGCCGCCAAACACAGCAGAAGGAGTGTCAATCATCACGATCTGTTCAAACATGTCTCAAATCGACAGTCATGCCAGAAGCATCATGCACGTTCAATCAGCACATGATTTTAAAGGCAATAAATGCATGCGAGTCATTCTATAATTTAGGGTACATTTCACAACAGCAAAATGTAAAAACAATATTCTTTCTGAAAAAAACAACTATTGGTTTCAGTTTATATATTTTATCAGTGTGACTTTTCTGTTAGTTGCCAAACTTAATCATTAAACACCATTTTGATATTACAGATAAAAAGATGTTTCCCTGGTGAGTTTGTCGACTATGCCACGGATTACACACACTGATTAAGTGCTACACTAGTTACTCAAATATTCAATGTCTGTCATATGTACAATGATTATTTTAAAAGTCTTCTGAGAATTATTTTTTTTGCAAATGCAGTATTTGTGTACAATTCTCAGCACGGTCACTGAGGACAAGAATGTTTTGTTTTTTTTAATCAGAAATCTAAAGATTATTTTGATAGTTTTACGAGATGTTATGCAAAACTCCAGTCCATGTGGATGTAAACTTTACCCTAAAATAATATTGGAAGCATCATTCTAGATATTTAAAATGTTAAAAAATGAGACAAACTAGTTGACCATGAGAGTAGCATTCTGTAGTTGACCCAAGTAACATAGTTGACTGGACACATTGTTACAATGACACACATGTCATTTACATGTGAAGATCTCTTATGTTCCCACTTGCAAGTAAAAAAGAGAAAAAAAAAGAAAGAATGATCCCTTAACTTATAAACATTGATCAGCAAACATGCAGAAGGTCAACCGAAACTGCTAAATGCGTAAGAACAAACCTCAATTTGGTTCTTGCTGAAGCTCAAACGTGCAGCGTAACACGAGAATGAACCTCATTGGTTCTTGCTAAAACTCAAACGTGCTGCGTAACACGAGAATGAACCTCATTGGTTCTTGCTAAAGCTCAAACGTGCTGCGTAACACGAGAATGAACCTCATTGGTTCTTGCTGAAGCTCAAACGTCCTGCATAACACGAGAATGAACCTCATTGGTTCTTGCTAAAGCTCAAACGTGCTGCGTAACACGAGAATGAACCTCATTGGTTCTTGCTGAAGCTCAAACGTGCTGCGTAACACGAGAATAAACCTCATTGATTCTCCAATGTCAAGCAACACAACTTATGAGTGAGTTGATGAATGTTTATATGGGGAAAAAAGCCTAAATTCAATCTGTTCATTATATAAAGCGATCATGTCTCTTCAGAACATTTGGACTAAACTGTTCAATTCATTTGGATTAGTTTTACATTCTCTTTATTAACTTTTTGAAGCATCAAAGTGTCAGTTGTGTAGTTTTCAATGAAGGGACAGATCGCTCTCCCAGATTTTATTAAAATATCTTCATTTGTGTTTCAAAAATGAATGAGTCTTACGGGTTTGGAATGACATGAAGGTGAGTAAATGATGACAGAACTTTGATTTTTGAGTGAACCATCCCTTTAATCCTTCACCATCTTGATTCACACTCATGCAAGTACATAATCATGTTCACACAAACACTCAGTCTCCTCTGGCACATAGGGTTAAATTATGAACAAAACTAATCTATGGCAAATAATTCATTATCATCAGAGGCCATGATAATGAATTATTTGGCATAAAGGCAATTTCAAGCAAACTGATGTTTTCGGTAGCACTTTAGGTAACACTTTATTTTACAGTGTTCTTGCATGTTATGTACTTACCATAGTAACAGTAAATTATGCATAATTACATGCAACTAACCCTCAACCAAATCCTAATCATACCCTAACCCTATAGTAAGTACATGTATAGTTGCTTAATATTACTCAGTACTTAAATATATAATTACACTGTAACAATGACACCTTAAAATAAGGTGTAACAGCACTTTATACAATCCTGTTATGGTGATTACAATAACTGGGTTATAGAGACTGGACCACCCCTAAACCTAACATTAACCCATGTAGTTACCTTATATTAACCAGTACTTTCTTAGTACCCGTAAGTTCATGTACTGTAATGATGATGATGATTTATTTGTCCTCGAGAGGAAATTTGTTTCCACCATAGATGCGTAATACAAACACACATGTTTAACATATTAAGAACATGCACATACAGGTCCTTCTAAAAAAATTAGCATATTGTGATAAAGTTCATTATTTTCCATAATGTAATGATAAAAATTAAACTTTCATATATTTTAGATTCATTGCACACCAACTGAAATATTTCAGGTCTTTTATTGTTTTAATACTGATGATTTTGGCATACAGCTCATGAAAACCCCAAATTCCTGTCTAAAAAAATTAGCATATTTCATCCGACCAATAAAAGAAGTGTTTTTAATACAAAAAAAAAGTCAACCTTCAAATGATTATGTTCAGTTATGCACTCAATAGTCAATACTTGGTCGGGAATCCTTTTGCAGAAATGACTGCTTCAATGCGGCGTGGCATGGAGGCAATCAGCCTGTGGCACTGCTGAGGTGTTATGGAGGCCCATGATGCTTCGATAGCGGCCTTAAAAGGGTACCCCCAGGATCCTCCAACTTAAATTCAAGGCTTTTTAAGACCTTTTTAATACCATTTCAAATGAAATTCAATGCCAACTTCGTACCCATTCCGACAGAAGTATGAGGGGAAAATGTCAAATCTGTGTACATTTTAAACCCTAGAAAATAATTATGTACAAGGAGGCTACTTGACTGATAATTTAAGTAAAATTTTTTATTTAATTCATTTAATACATTCGCAACAGCATTGTAGCGCGCACGTGTATGTAGGCCAGTGTAATTTTGGCAGCCATTTTTTATTTAGTCTTAAGACGAAAATGTTTATTGGTCTTAATCACATTTGAGTCATCCAGTTTTTTATAGTTGTAGTTGACGAAAAGTCTTTGCATTTTTTGTCCACTTTTAGTCAAACTGCAGTTACTTTACTTTTGGTAGTTATTTTATATGTAGTCTTTAGACAGAAAATGTCATAATAATTATTCTCTCTAGGCCAATTCAATTAGGCTTATGAGAAAGTATTGACATTGCACGACTTTAGCAGTAGCACTTGTGCAGTTCTACATAATTATCCCTTTTTTACCTTTGTAATACCTTAAAAAAAGACAGAAATAATGCTTTAAATAAAACGATGTTCATTAAATTTGCAATGTTAAAAAACATTAAAATCGCCAGTAGGTGGCGGTAACTCCCTATCTTTATGAGTGAGTCTTTGAGTCAATCATTCATTGGATCTCACGATTCGTTCAAAGCCACATATTTCGTTGCAAAACAGAGCAATAAGCCTGACAATGCTGTTTTAAATGTAGTACATCACTTAATGTTACCCTTTTTTCTTTTCTTTTTTACTGTTGTATAAAATCAATGTCACATTTGAAATCGTGTGGATATTCGGGAAACATTGCATTCTTGCTCGTATGAACACTGGTGGATATCAGCCTGCATTTTGATCGCAGATTTAGTCGCACAAACAGCGCAAGAGGCTCGTGACAGAACACAGACCGACTGGATGACACTTTAATTCAAGTACAACATTTTAAATAAAGATCGCTGAATGCCAACTGTTGCCAACCAGCTTGTCTGTGTTTTCAGATCATCCGTGCTTCTTCAGAAGTGTAGAGAGAGAGCGTGCGCATGGTTGCCAGATACTATTGAAAAGACCGGGTAGAAAATATGTTCTTTTAACAGAAAAGCTCGTATTTGGGGTTTAAATTCTGTCATTTGTGGCCACAGCGGATTAAACTAGGCTAGGTACTATCTTGTTCTGTACCTCACTTGCCTAGTAACCATAGTAACGGGTGCGCACGCGATCGCTTTTTCTGCTATGACGTGGAGCGCGAGGTGCACTCAACCAAAATTGTCTCTGACTCAACGTTGCATACATTTTGAATTAGCCTACATTAGTAACAGTTAATTTAGTTACGGTATGAACTTAATCCTAGCAAAGGCAAAAACATAAATAAGACCTTTGAAACGAAATCCAAGACTTGGTATACAAAATTCAAGGCTTTTAAGGCCTTAATTTGAGATGATCAAATTCAAGACTTTTTCAAGGCTTTTAAGACCCGCGGGTACCCTGTCATCCAGAGTGTTGGGTCTTGCGTATCTCGACTTTCTCTTCACAATATCCCACAGATTCTCTGGGGTTCAGGTCAGGAGAGCTGGCAGGCCAATTGAGCACAGTAATACCATGGTCAGTAAACCATTTACCAGTGGTTTTGGCACTGTGAGCAGGTGCCAGGTCGTGCTGAAAAATGAAATCTTCATCTCCATAAAGCTTTTCAGCAGATGGAAGCATGAAGTGCTCCAAAATCTCCTGATAGCTAGCTGCATTGACCCTGCCCTTGATAAAACACAGTGCACCAACACCAGCAGCTGACATGGCACCCCAGACCATCACTGACTGTGAGTACTTGACACTGGACTTCAGGCATTTTGGCATTTCTTTCTCCCCAGTCTTCCTCCAGACTCTGGCACCTTGATTTCCGAATGACATGCAAAACTGAACGACAGTCCAGTGCTGCTTCTCTGTAGCCCAGGTCAGGCGCTTCTGCCGCTGTTTCTGGTTCAAAAGTGGCTTGACCTGGGGAATGCGTCACCTGTAGCCCATTTTCTGCACACGCCTGTGCACGGTGGCTCTGGATGTTTCTACTCCAGACTCAGTCCACTGCTTCCGCAGGTCCCCCAAGGTCTGGAATCGGTCCTTCTCCACAATCTTCCTCAGGGTCCGGTCACCTCTTCTCGTTGTACAGCGTTTTTTGCCACACTTTTTCCTTCCCACAGACTTCCCACTGAGGTGCCTTGATACAGCACTCTGGGAACAGCCTATTTGTTCAGAAATGTCTTTCTGTCTTACCCTCTTGCTTGAGGGTGTCAATGATGGCCTTCTGGACAGCAGTCAGGTCGGCAGTCTTACCCATGATTGCGGTTTTGAATAATGAAACAGGCTGGGAGTTTTTAAAAGCCTCAGGAATCTTTTGCAGGTGTTTAGAGTTAATTAGTTGATTCAGATGATTAGGTTAATAGCTCGTTTAGAGACCCTTTTCATGATATGCAAATTTTTTGAGACAGGAATTTTGGGTTTTCATGAGCTGTATGCCAAAATCATCAGTATTAAAACAATAAAAGACCTGAAATATTTCAGTTGGTGTCCAATGAATCTAAAATATATGAAAGTTTAATTTGTATCATTACATTATGGAAAATAATGAACTTTATCACAATATACAATTTTTTTTAGAAGGACCTGTATAATATAAACATCTACAAAAAACAACGCAGAAAAAACAAAGGCCGTATCAAAGGCCGATTTATGTATTTAGAGCTCGTATAGATACAGGAACAAAACTCTTACTAAACTTTGCCTTCCATCGGTAACCTATACCTCTACCTATACCAAAATACTTGTAAAGTGAGTGTTATGAGTCATTTAAGATTTGTTGTCCCTTTCGCAACGTGAATGTCGAGACACTATCCGATAAATTGGGGGTAGGGATACCAATGATTTTACTTGCTAAATGAGTTATCTTTAAGAATTTGTTCTTGTTGGTAACTGTAAGCATATGAAAAAAACAAATGGCCCCATAAGTAAGGACCGGCTCAATAATACTGCGATACAGAAGCAGAAGAAGACGTGGCTGAACAGACAAGTTCCTAAGTTTACGAATAGCTGTCAGTCTTTGTTGACAGCGTTTGTAAACCCCTAGAGTGTGCTGGTTGAAGTTGAGATTTTGATCCAAAATAATGCCAAGATATTTGAAATGCTCTACTCTCTCAACTATCTCACCATCAATGATAATGCTAGAAGCATGGATCTGTGTTTTTGAGGTGCTAAAGACCAGTTCCTCAGTCTTTAAAATATTGAGGTGCAGAAAGTTATCCTGACACCACTTTCTAAAATGTGCTGTAGAACGTTGATAGTCCAAAAAAGAGTCATTGTCCTCATTAAGCAGAGCAAGAATGGCTGTATCATCTGCATATTTAAAATAATGAGTCGTTGTAAATGGACTCTGACAGTCATTTGTGTAAAGAATAAACAGGAATGGGCTCAGTACACACCCCTGAGGGGCGCCACCGCGCCAGTATTAAGGACAATGGTTGGTGATAATGCACTGCCCACCTTAACCACTTGGGGGTTTATTAGAAAGAAAATTATGGATCCAATATATTAGATATGATGGGACTTGCATTCTCTGTAGTTTCTTAATCAACTGGTGACGCTGAATCGAATTAAAAGCGGAACTCAATAAAGAGAAGTCTGGCATAATTCCCAGAAATGTCCAGGTGTTGAAGTAGACATTGTAAGAGACAGGCCACTGCATCATCTGTGCCTCTCTTCTGCTTATATGCATATTTGTCTACAATTTGAATAGAGAGATGGTAACATATGGAAGCATAACCTCTTTGATGATTTTCTCAAAACATTTCATTATAATAGAGGTTAATGATACAGGCCTGTAGTGATTCAACTCAGATGGGTGCGTGTTTTTTGGAACAGGAATAACAATTGATGATTTCCATTTGACAGGTATTGTTGAAGTACAGAGTGAACGGAGGAAGAGTGAATGGAGAATAGGGGTTAATTCCAGGGCACAGCTTTTCAAGACCCGGTTAGAATACCAGCCTTATTCGGTTTGCACTTCATGAGCTGGGAATAGACATCCTGCTAATGTAAAGTGCAATGTTTTCTTTAACACTGTTTGTAATTGACATTCATTTACGAGGGTAAATAGTAGAATTTGTTGCAGATCATCAAAGTTTGAGGCACAAACACAAATTGAAATTACAGCTTGATTGGAAATGATACACTAAAAATATGAACCACAAAACAAAAAAATCTACACACAAAAGGTGAAAAGTAGCATATATAAAAGATGAAGGCGTTATAATATAATATAATATCATTTTTCAAATTGAGTTGCATGATTATTTAAAAAACGATGCAAAAAACATGTTACCACAAAACTATTCTAACGTACAGACAGACCTCAAAGGAAAAATTTAATATCTCCAAGGCTGCTTTTGTATAATAATTTCAATTTATTTTGACATTTTATTGGCTTTTTACATACAATTTGGAAAGTTATATTGATGATTTTTGTGTGCATTTTGCTTTAAATTATTAATTAATTTGGATTATGCGGATATGTGTCACGTGAACCATGATCATAGATTAAGAGATATGTTTATCCAGATTAACATTTACATGTATGCATTTGGCAGATACGTTTGACCTTGACCTTGACCTTGGCATTATAGGCCCCGTCTGTCACCTGCTGCTGCTTCCAGAACCAACCCCTTAAACACAAACCGAAGCTGTGGAGAAGCTCACAGTAGATGGATGAAGGAGGTCCGAGCCTGCAGCCCTGCATTAGATTCATTGCAGTAATGAAAGCAGGCAGATATGAATGATAAACGGCAGTTATTGACGGGACTGTCAGGTAGCGTGGGTGTAGTATTTTTGAACAGGGGCGTTGAGAGGCCTGCGTTTCCAGAGGCTGTCGTGAGCTCAACCTCCTTCAGCTGTTTCTGTCTGGCCTAATTAAACTTCGGGACGACTGATCTCATTAAATTCAAACCGTACAGAAGACAGAACAGAATCTGACCATTAATATCCAGAGGCTAAAGCCATTATGTAATCAGCTGGAAAATTTTATTGTTTGTATTGTGGAAGTATAGAGAATTGTGTAGAACTCTAATTAATGTAATCAGCATTTGCCATGTTGTCAGCACAGACAGATATATATTTATATACATAATCATGATTTTACCAGCATAAAATCTGAATGTTAATGGAATAATGTAGCCTATATAGGCATTTTTTTATTTATATCCTTTATTTATATCCTATTTGTCCTGTGCATTGCATGAGTATGTTCCCAAATCACAAGACTTTTGCTAATTCGCATTTTTATTTCTTTTTCTGGAATGATGTTTTCACATATAACATTTTTTATAGGTTTATGTTAACACCTGATGTTATTAATTCCAGAAGCAGTAAATCGATTGAAATCACATCATGTCTTGTCTGCAATTAAGGAAAAGGTTTTTGAACAGGTTCAGTGAGTAATCATCATTGATTTTAAATAATTAGCCAAGAAAATAGGAACACGTGGGAGGAACTAAGAGACATTAAAGGAATAGTTACCACAAAGATTTCAGTTTTGCCATTCAGTCTTGAAGTCATAAATTTGTGCAATCATCTTTGAGTGAACTATTAGATATTGCTTTCTACTAGATTTAACCTTATAGGTTAAATAGATATTAGATTGTGCTGGATAATAAATTTCTCCTCACCTGAACTCACAAGAGTTCACAAACACTGCATAGTGTGATGCAACATAAAACAGAGAGAAGCAGGTGTCAGGCGACCTGTCAATCATCCTAAAGCCAACAACTGTCTACAGAAATCTAACTGGCTCTCTGAGGAAGCATAATGCATTTTTAATGAACCATTTAAAAGGCATAAACTCTGGCAGACTAGACACACAGCACGTGGGAAGAGTCAGTCTGCATACTGACACAGCTGGAATATTAGCCTACATATTTGCAATACTCAGAAATAAGATATCTATGTAGGTCTTGACTTATGTTTAGTTGAATTTGCATTAGCGTGAGCTTGCAAGTAAATACTTTTTTCTTTCTTTTTTTACTATCCACACAGAATCACTGATTTCTTCATACCCAGAATAATCTGTCCATTCAGGCTGATAAAAAAGTGATTTACCAGTGCGAAGTGTGATTCATTTAAGGAATCTGTTCCTTCAGACTGTTCAAAAAACGATTCACACGAAGGAAGTGTGATTCATTTGAGTGAATCTGTTCCTCAGACTATCCAAAAAGCGATTTATCTGAGGGAAGTGTGGTTCATTTCAGGGAATCGGTTCCTTCAGACTGTTCAAAAGCGATTCACCTGAGGGAAGTGTGGTTCATTTCAGGGAAGCGGTTCCTTCAGACTATCTAAAAAGCGATTCATCTGAGGGAAGTGTGGTTCATTTCAGGGAATCGGTTCCTTCAGACTGTTCAAAAAGCGATTCACCTGAGGGAAGTGTGGTTCATTTCAGGGAATCGGTTCCTTTAGACTGTTCAAATAGCAAGGCTTTTTCTTTTGAAATATCTGTTCATCGCTGTTTTCATCTCCAGTAATATAAATTTGATTGTTTTATTAGGTGTATTTACTATCGAATTATCAGCTATATTAAAGTATAATGTTATGTTATGAAGATCTTCGTCTTTGTGCCAGATAAACACTGCTCTGATTGATAAAATACATTTTTGAAATATATTCAGATTTGTGTATTCATTTCTGAACTGATAGTCCATATAAAGATAGGAATTTAGGGCTCCCTAATGCCAATTGCACATTGGGGCTCTTGGATGTCCTTGGCTGCTGGTGTTCAAGTTAGTCATTTGTTGTTGGGTTGCCTGAGTGGGGATCAAAAATTGCCACAGATTGTGGATCAGACTCTGAAGAATAAGTCGGAGTGCCAAATCCTATGCTTTCAGCAGCAAGCAGGACTGATCCCTGGCTTCAGATACAGCATTCAATGAATGTGATTGCTTTTTCCTATTGATTAAATAGAGATATGGTGTAATAACACATTACCTTTTCACCTCTCTGTCTGGTTATGTGTAGCATTACACCAAATGTTGAGACACCACTCCCAGGCCCAGCTAACATGAATGTTCTCTGAAAGTTCAAAACGTCCAGTTTTTTAAATATTTAAAAAACTTTTGTTATGTGAACATTGAGGGAACATTCCATTTGATCATTTTGCAAACATTATGGGAACATAATATTTGACTCTTCTTTTCTGAAACATTTTTAAACATTAGACCGCCATATAACTAAGACGTTTCATGAACGATGTAAATAATGTTTTTGAGCTAAAGTTTTGAGAACATTATTATAGAGCAGATAACTTTAATCAAACAGTCCATAAATGTTACTGAACATTTGTTCATAACTTTAGGAGAACCTTGTCAGAATGTAAGCCAAAGTTCTGAGAATGTTTCCTGTTGGCTGGGATGGAGAGAAATTTGTTGTTGTTGTTGTGTTTGTTGTTGCATTTTTAGCATGCGGTTATTCTTCACATTCTGTTTTGTTTAAGAAATAACTGAGTTTGTTAAAACGAGAAGCCTCATATTGATACTCTTTATCATTTCTTGTGGTTGTTATTAAAAAAAAAACACATTTATGCACCTTGTACACTCCCAGACAAAAGTTTGTAATAATTAAGATATTTTTTATGTTTTTGAAAGAAGTCACCAAGGCTGCATTTATTTAATCCTAAATACAGTATAAACAAAATATAATATTGAAAAATGTAACCTGATATGAACAAAATATAAACTGAAAATAAACTGTTTTCTATTTTATTTGAAATGCTACATTTTCAGCTTCATTACTCCAGTCTCCAGTGTCATAATGATCCTTCAGAAATCATTCTAATATGCTTCGGTGCTTAATTTGATCAATATTGGTGCTAATGCAACAATGACTGTTATTATTATCAATGTTGAAATGTTGTTGGCTTAATATTTTTGTGGTAAACTTGATACTTTTTTTCAGAACTCGTTGCTGAATAGAAAGTTCAAAAGAATAGCATTTTGAAATAAAAATCTTTTGTAACATTATAATGATTTCTGAAGGATCATGTGACACTGAAGACTGGAGTAATGATGCTGAGAATTTAGCTTTGACATTGCAGGAATAAATTCCATTTAAATATTTTAATATAATAAAGTTATTTTAAATTGTAAAAAATATTTAGATTTTTGATTAACAAAATGTAGCCTTGGTGAGCATAAAAACTTGTCTCGGAAATATTTTAAAAACATGAATTATTCCAAATGTGTATGTGGTGCTTATTCTTAAATCATTTTCTATGCAAATGCTTGTTTCATTCATGCAGTCTGTGACCTTCTGACAGCAAAACAGAAGAGTTCCTCTGTAAAACTTTTAAGACATCTTTCTTGACATTTCCACTGTGTCTTCAACCATCATCAGCCATTTTTCTGTGATGTTTCTTCCCTACTTTTCCCAGAGACACACTGTTTCTCCCAGCAGGAAGCTCTGCTGTGATGAATAGATTTTGCTCTCAACAAACTCGCATGCAAAATTATGTAGCCTAGAATAATTACTTATTCAGACAAGCATGGCCTTATTTTCCACATCTCTTGACTCCATTTTCCCCAAAAACATTCTTATTCTTAAACTTTGCACAATCCAGCACCGCATATATATCCTGCAAGAAAGACCCGAAGAAAGACATGCAGAAGAGATAGATTTATTCTCAGTAACAGCCTAATCTGAAGCCAGAACTGAATTTCAGCACACGGTTTCCAGCAGCCGTGTGAGATGTAGCTGTAATTGAGATAACAAAAGCGTTCATGAAAACCCATTTCCCATTTGTGGTATCTGTTGATCAGATATGCCGGGTTCACAGGAAACGGTATCTGCGGTGTGGGAGTCGTATCTCTGATGGGCATCGTTGGCCTGGAAGCAAACGGCCGGTGCTCGTATCTCCTCCACCTGATTTCCTGCCAATATTCATTTTGCCCTCAACATGTCCATCCAACGGCTCGGGGGCTTTTCAGCTCAATATAGACTCAAATATTCTCTTCAAATGTAATGAAAAACTTCAAAGCCCTCCATCATTTCTCTTTTAAATCGTTTATCAGATGTGATTTGAATCGTTCACTGCTTGAATTTCACAAATGCGGAATAAGAATTTATTCATTTATTCATGCAAGAGTTATTGTTAAATGATGTTTTCCAGGTTAATCAAAAAAAAAAAAAAAAGAGTTAGGATTCATTCATACTGGTCATAGATTCTTTCAAAAACATTTTTGTGTGAAAAAGATGTGTTAATTTGCAATAAATTATTTAATATATATATATATATATATATATAAAAGGTTGTTAACAAGAAAAATATCTATAATAAATATATAAGGTATGCCCCCTTAAAATGGGGATTTTACACCTCAGATCTTCAGAATAGTGTGGAAATGTATATTTGATTTGTTGCAGTAAGAATTTTTTTTATTTATTTTTTTAAAATTTAAATTTTAATTGCCAAAAAAACACTTTGTTTTGAATGCAGTTTTTCCAGATGTAGCATTACCTAAAAATGTGACACTCAGGACAGGAAGTGACATCATTTGGACCCTTTCTGAAAGGTATGAGGAGGTGAGGGCTAGGCCCCCTCATTTACATATCTGGCCCGCTCATATTCCTGATTGTTTAAATTCAAAATGCTGTCTTTTGAAAGGGAACGGGTGGATTCTCTGGACCATGCTGCTGACATCTTAGACATTTTTTATAGTAACTCTCAAAGACTCCGCCTTGTCATGTAAATGGTAAGCCCATGATTTGAATTATAGCTTCAAAATTCACATCTAAACAAACCTTTAGTTTCCCAGACTCATTTTGATAATAGATGTAACACGTATAGGTGAGAATAGCTTATCAAAATTCACCTCAGGGACTAAAGTGTTGTTTCTGCTTCAGAAAACAAAGTCAGCAATGTGATAAATGGAGGAAAAAATCTCTTGTGTGCTTCATGACAATAAGCAAGGACTAGGAAATGTAAATTTTCTCTTAGCAAGCCATTATTACATTCATGAGAATCCTGACATGTATGTTGCCCTTTCTCATGCAAATAGCACATTTTCTTGCTTTCTTCCCAAATATGTGGATATGAGGATCATGACTGTCTCAGTATCTGACAGACATGTGAAAAGGGGCACTATAGCATCTAAGATGGTCTCTGCTGAAGGTCATCGGTTCCTGTTGCTGCCATCTCAACCCTGTTGTTCTGCTGTCGGTCTTACAGATCATGACGACCTCGCACAGGCAACAGTGCATGTATAGATAAAACGGGACACGAACTGTAGAGCTTTATTACAAAACCTATGGTTCCATGAAGAACCTTTAACTTTCCACTGCACAAAAGGTTCTCTATAGTGGAAAAAGAGTAGTGGAAAAATTTTCATCACACACAAAAAAAAATGGTTCTTTGAAAGGGATACTCCACTTTTTTTGGGAAATAGGCTCATTTTACAACTCCCCCAGAGTTAAACTGTTGAGTTTTACCGTTTTTGAATCCATTCAGCCGATCTCCGGTTCTGGCGGTACCACTTTTAGCATAGCTTAGCATACATCATTGAAGTGGACAAGACCATTAGCATTTCTAAAAAAAAAATGACCAAAGAGTTTCGATATTTTTCCTATTTAAAACTTGACTCTTCTGTAGTTACATCTTGCACTAAGACCGACGGAAAATGTAAAGTTGCAATTTTCTAGGCTGATATGGCTAGGAACTATACTCTCATTCCTGCGTAATAATCAAGAAACTTTACTGCCGTACCATGAGTGCAGCAGGCGTAATGATATGACGCAGCGCCTGAAAATAGTTCGTTGTGTTGACGGAAGGTAGCCTATTTTCAGGCGCTGCGTCATATCATTACGCCTGCTGCTTATAGTAGAAAATGAAGTTGTAGTTCTGATGAAATGAGACACTGACACTGTTTTTCATGTTTAATATGGTAAAGCTGCTTGATTTTTATCAATCTATTGTAAAAAAAAAGAAAAAAAGTGCTATATAAATAAACGTGACTTACTAGAGTGCCGAATTGCAGAGCTCATGCAAACATATCCAAGTTGCTTATGCTTTTCTTACGCTTTATTTAAAAAATGCTTGCTGTTTTCTCATTTTTTTGTGTGTGTTTATTTTGTTATAGAGAGGAAAGCGCGCATGCACTTATTTACATATTCATCTAAACGCTGCTCTCAGCAGAGTGGGCGGGGTCAGATGTTCGCTAACAGTATATCGCTGCTCGTGTATTTCGAACTATGTTTTACCCTTAAGAGAAGAACGAAAAAGAACTTCGCCGTGAGTATTTCGGGGCATTAAAAGTTGTAACTTCTTCCTGAGTCTCTCCATTAGTGTCCGACTCCGGTTCTAACATGTAGGGCTGAACACCGCTGACAATTTCTGACGTTTTGGCTGCGTGACATCCTCCAGTTTTGTTGTTGCCGGTGTATCCAAAGCAGGAGCTGTAAAGGCTCCGCCCTCTTCTGGAAAAGGGAGCAGCAGCTCATTTGCATTTAAAGGGACACACAAAAATGGCGTGTTTTTGCACACACTTAAATAGGGGCAAATTTGACAAGCTATAATAAATGATCTGTGGAGTATTTTGAGCTGAAACTTCACAGACATATTCTGGGGACACCAGAGACTTATATTACATCTTGTGAAAAGGGGGATAATAGGTCCCCGTTATATCGTAAATCCATAAAAAGAACCCCTAAAAGGTTAAAGGTTATATAGAACCTTCTCTTCTAAGAGTGTATAGTGCCCAAAATTATACTGTAGTGTTTACAAGCAGCTATCTGTTCAAATATCTTCCCATGTATAGAGTGTGTGTGGAGGACGCTAAGACAATTCATTGCTGGTTCAAATCTCTCTCTCTGGCTACCCACTGACTCTTTGACTTATTTATGAGAGCCCACCAGGGTGTTCATGGGAAGGCATCAGAGGCATCAATCCGTCACAGCTCTCTTGCTATCCACGCAGCGCCCATCGATTTCCACCTCTTGTGGCGGGACCGTGCCATCAATCAGTATGGTAACAAGTCTTATTTCTGCTGGGAAAACCCGGTCTTTGACTTCAACGGCTGAGGACAACAGAGAAAGGAAGACATTTAAAAATGAGAAGAGCTAACTTGAATTTAATCTCATATTGCAGTTGATATCAGACTCATGATTTGTGTTTTAATTACAGCAATTAAACTTGTATTTGATTTTGCTTAAATTAAAAAAACAAACAATTATCTGTCGCTTTCATTTGATTCAAAAACTTAAATGTCTCAGCATGTAAACACTCATTCATTTATGATACTTCTCTCAGAACCAACATATGAATGCAACCAATTTTGACCTTAAAAAAACAGAGATAATCTTAAGATCTGAAATTCAATTGTAGACACTTATCAGTTTAACGTGTTTTCATCTTCTCTTCAATTCCAGATCTGAACAGCGACTGGATCGAACAAGGCCAATAGGGCCAGAACAGATTATATTACTGCATTAAAACACATTATATAACGCGTCTAACTGCCATATTCATGTCAGGAAAGGTGAAAAACCTTGAAACTAATCGTGTTGATAAGCAGCTCCATTCATCTACTTGAAAGCTGCAGTTTTTCAGTGTACATAAATAGATAACTATATAGAGCCATATGAGTGGATCACTGTAAGAAATCAAGGGGTTTTCAAGAACATTTCAATGTACTTTACACACACACACACACACACACACACACACACGCAGAGACAGACTGTTAGGTTTTCATGTTTTATGGGAATATTCCATATACATAATGGTTTTTATACTGTACAAACTGTATATTCTATCCCCTAAACTTTCTGCATTTTTAGATTTTCAAAAAACATTACGTAGTATGATTTACAAGCTCTTATCCTGATGGGGACCAAACAAATTTAGGATATATATATATATATATATATATATATATATATAAAGAAATAATATAGGCCTATATAAACAAACAAATATAAAATTATATATATATATATATATATATATATATATATATATATATATATATATATATATAGCCTATATAATTTTATATTTGTTTGTTTATATAGGCCTATATTATTTCTTTATATATATATAGAATGCAATAATATATATATATATTATAGAATGCAATAATATTTGTACTTATTTTTTTTTTTATTTTTTTTTTTTTTCTTATACAGGAAACTTGCTGGTTGTAATTTTTTTTAATTCCCTGTGTGACATAACTGATTTGGTATGATCCATTACTCCCCCTTCCTCAGTGGTTCGGTCTGTATTTAGAAGGTCGGATTACTCTGCGAGTGTGTCTCATCCTGCGGACAGATGCACGTGTGACTGGCTGCATAAACTCATCTCAAACATCCGTGCACGAGAGACCTGAGTCCTGGACAGAGCTTCAGTTTAAAGAGTGAGTCCCATCATTTTTCTCTTCCATGTTCAGGGAAAGACACTGCATCACCTGCATGCTGTGACATGGGAAGTCTTTGAACACCTGGATGATACGAGAGTCCATGCTTGCTGATATTTATATAAAGTGGTTAGACGGGCATTTACAGAGAGAGACTGATGAGTTTTACATGATGTTCAGATACTGAACACACACAGGAGTCGCTGTCTAATGTTTGGGATTGTGTTTTATCTTTTTCTAAGTTTTACTTGTGTTGCAACTTAGTGTCAAATGACATGCAAACATAATTTAAGTTTACTTAGATATTTAGATTTAGTAAAAGTAAAAAAATAATAATAATAGTAATAAGTAAATAAAAATGCCTTGACTTTCCGGAGTTAGTAAATCAACCAAGGCTATTGTTAAAAGCTTTTTTCTCTTTAATTACTTTAATAATGTATGTTTAACTGATTAATACATTTGAAACGGTGATATTACTGTTTTTAGCTATTCATTCAATCTCTTTTACCCCTTTTGTAAAGGTATTCTCCTTTAAAGGTATGTTAGATGTGACAATAATTTCCCTGTATATATTCTTTTTCTTGCTGTGCTGTTTTGAATGATTCTACTCTTGATTTATGCTACAAAACAATGAATATCCTTCTCACAGAAGCAGAACATCTTCATAAGCAATAAAAAAAAAAAAAAAAAGACTGTAGTTCACTTCAAATATTAATGTCTTCATTCTAGGAATGATTTTCCCTGAGAGCGGCTCTGTGATCAGAGATGAGCACTGACTCAACCCTTGTTGTTGAGAATAGAATTGCTCTTTTTTTTTTATGGATCTTTTTTTTAAGTTCATTTTTATGAACTTCTTTAAACATTAAAAATGATGTTCAAAAGTACAAATATTTCAAAATGACTTTAAATACTATTGTAATGCACACGTCATTGCTGAATGTTTTGCCTGCTGAGATCGGATAGAAATATTTTTAATATGAAATATGAGAAACCGTTTTTTTTATTCAGTTAAAGGACTTGTATGTAATTCATCTCATACTCTAGGGGGAGCTCTCTATCATAGATTTGCTTCCAGAAAACTTTTGAGTTTCTGAGAGAATCAAAAAGCAGCCTGAGACCTTCAATCTGTTTTTTTTTTCATCATAGACTAAATATTGAATAAGCTGTCCTGAGTAGGGTGTTTAAATTTGTCTTATATGTATAAAACATTAAGTGCAGCGAAAACTCTGAAATAGAAAATGCATTATGTTCTGAACCAGACTTTGAAGAAAAAAAAAATCTTAAAATTTGGAATAAATCTTTTCAGTACAGACTCATATAAACATGCTGACTTTAACTAATTTGCCCAATTAGCCAATTATGCACTGTGTCCTAGCGTTGGATTATGAAATTAAACCAGACACATTGTTCATTGTTGAGCGAGCACTCTTTACACATAGTAAAATCAATGCAAAGTGTATCCTGTGAATATTAAGCGGTACCGTTTAATATTCTTTGACATACGAGTTCAAATTAAATATTCAGAGAAGCGCAAGCCCACCAGAGGATTTGATTTATCTACAATGAATTTATACTTGGCTTTATTCCTCAGTTCCTGCTACAGAACACTCTGACAGTCTTTTTTCAGATAATATATTTCACTCTTAATAAGAGGCCTTGGAGTAGAACCGCAATCTAAGGTGCTCTTTTTACAGCAAAATTTAAAGGTATAAATCTTGACAATTGTTTCCTTTACCCGTGACACTAAAATGACAGTTGCTACAATGGTTCAAGGCATTTGCTCTGTCTGGAAGATCATTTTTGAGATTTCCTAGAAAACACTGTTTCCCTTCTTTATTTGACATAAGACGTTTATCCGATTTAGCTATAGGCCATTTATGTTCTTCCACAATATTAGTAACAAAAATAATTATGGTAGCACTTTAAATTAGGGTCCAATTATCTAGTTGCTTATTTGTGCATGCATATTAGATATTGGCTGTTTATTAGTACTTATAAAGCACATATTAATGCCTTATTTTGCGTGACCATATTCTACATCCCTTAATCCTACCAACTACCTTACTAACTATTAATAAGCAGTAAGTTGAGGATTTCTTTGAGGATTTTTTGTAAGGTTTTTGAAAGGCATTGCTTTTCAATTACTATTTTCTATTTTAATTTATTTTAAAATGTAATTTACACATGATATTATTATTATTATTAATAAACAATGTCGACTAACAAATCCACATACTTTTGTTCTGGTCAGATGCTCAAAGCTTAAAAAGCTTGAAATTCATATTCATTTGTGATAATTGTCATCTCATCATGTCCTTGCGCGCCATTTATTTTCTATTTCTCTAATTGCGGAGTGGACCTTTTCACATCTCTTAGTGAAATTAAAATTCAGCTCCATTCTCTCTGTCAAGACTGAACATGACAGCTTGTCTCTCTCAGATTCATTCACAATAAGGGTTTCACTTCAGTTTTGACAAATCACTATTTTACAGCACTTAAATAAATAATATAAACATTCATACATGCATAGATAAAAAGAAAAGATTTTTAATTCTAACTAAGGCTGTGTTCCAACAAGAACAAATTCTCTCACTCCGCCCTCTTGGATACATTGGCTGCGTCCGAAAGCTTAAAAATGCTGCCTTGTGAGGATGCATTCCAAGGTATGAAGGCATCAAGGCACATCCGAATCCAACGTTAGCTTCACTTCCTGTATCCTGAGAAACCTTCATCTTATCGATTTTAGGAGGTAGCATAGATGTATCCTTCGCTGCCTTTGATATCCCACAATCCTGTGCGTTCCATTCTGTGACAGTTGAGCTAAGAAATAAAGATGGCGTCTGAAAGTTAGTGGTCAGTTTGTGTGTAAATGTACGTTTTTGACCAACGTTTTCCACTTCTGATTTCATTTCTAGTGAGCAATTACTACTGTAGTAATTTAATATTTGCTTAGTTTACCAAAGCTCGATCTATTTTGCTGTAAATCATTAAACCGTTTCCTCAGAAGTCTGTGCTAAATCAGCTGCCTAAGTTTTCAGACGCAACTCTTATTTCAAAGAGCTTGCTGCAATGCACTCTGATTGTCAATCTTATGAAAGATGCATAAAATGCTGCCTTTTACAATTTGGCTAAAATAAAGTATCATAATCAATCATGCTAGCTACCTTTCGGAACTGACTTAAAATGCTGCCTGCATGCAGTCAGCTCACTAGGTTTTGGAACAGAATCAATGTGTTTGTGTTGTTTTTGTTTTGAATGCTGCAACAACAGTTTTTTTTTTTTTTCTGTGTCTGAGGCATTATAGTCGGCTCATGCTCTTGCGTAACAGTGTAAATCCTAAATCCTAAGAAGACGGTCGGAGTCCTCCAGGTCGGAGCTTTTCAGTCTATTGTGATATATCATAGAGCCACACTTCGTTTATGAATTTACCGGTAATAGTGCACTTACGCAAAGTAGTCAATGATTTATGGGAAAGACGGAAAAAGCTGATATATCAAGACATTAAAGATGGTTGTTGTGTGGGACTGCTTGCAAATGTATTAGGTATGCTTCTTTTTCACGAGGGTAAAATGTCTAAGCTCTAATCCCAATCAGTTTGTTAGTGATAGCACTGCTAACATTTCCAGTAAACATTTGTGTTGTGTCACTGTACTCGTTTGTTTGCATTGTGTATTTTTGTGCAGGTTTGATGTCTTTCTAAAACCTAAAGCAATAAGCCATCAGACAGCATGCATTCATTGCAATTATTAGTTATTGAGCATGATGTGAAGCCTTAACTGTGTTCAAATCAAACATATGGCATTGAATTGGCATGTCGCTTTTATGTAACATCTGCAACAATATTCAATAAATAAATTTATTAATAATTGAAATAAATTACTTTGACATCAAGTAATGTTCACTGGCCTGTAATGATGTTTTAAAATGGATTTTGTGTCATAAGAGTGGCCTTGGAAATGAGAGGATCTCTTGAATACTAAGAGCACTCTGGTCATTAGCTTACAATTTGAACAGCTATTAAAACAGTTTTCACATTGCATAATATTTAATAGTTATGATGATCAGTTAATGGTGCTGGAGGTCCAGTGAAAGCTTTGAATCCACATTGTAAACAGAAGTGAAGTGTCGGCTGTAGATTAGAGAGGGATTTTCTCTTAAGCCCTAGTAACACAGTGACTGACCCCTGCAGCCTGGGCTGTCATGTGTTACTCATACGTTGCACGCTTTACGTGTAAAACAGTCCACATCATGACAGCGTTTGAGAGATGAGTGACTCATTTTGACCAGTTTCCTTCCCCGTTGTAGAGGCATTTAGTTTGCTCATCTGCTGTTTTTGATGTTTCCCTGCAAAACCCAACAAGTTAAGCTAACTGAAACCATTCAATGAAATCAATTGCCTTAAACCAATTAAGATTCCACAAAAAGAGAATATTTTAATCCACTCAAATACTTTGTGTAGCTAAAACCTAAGTTGCATAAAACAACTAAAATCATAACATTTAACTAAAAGCTTTTGCAGTTAGCAAAACTAGCTAACTAGCACAAGCACTCATGCATGTCTTAATGTTTTTTGGCCCGTCCACAACCCAACCACAGGCTCATACTTCACCACAATGGTAACCCCCCAAAACAAAACAGAAACCAGTTTAAATCTCAACATAACAGAATATTAAACACGAACATATCTATCCAAGGTACACTACTTTTGGCTCTCTAGCTTTTAAAAAACTAAACTACTTGCATTTTGCGGAAGAACATGGTTTTGGTTGTGCTTCAGCTCTGCGTGACTGTACGGATGCATTTGATTATCCTACTGCTCATAAAACATTCACTACTATGCTTAAGAGATAACCAGTTTAGATGGAAAGGATCTCAAGCTGACCAGCTGAAGACATTACTGTAGCTTTACCCATTAATAGACACGCTACTTCCTTTAAAATAAATTCTAGCACAACGCTACAACAACCATAATGAAATGACTCTTCACAATAGATAATGCTTTACAATCAACTCTGTTAGAGAGCTACATGTCAAATAATCGGAGCAACTTTTCTCACTTTTTGGATATGACGAGATGTGCACGGGCGAGTGACTTATGTATGGAATTTCCTATGAAAACCATCTCACTGGGTTTAATATATAGATGCTTAACAAACTTATAGTAATTTGGACAAAAACATGTTTTGGAAGAAGGATTGATGATCTATTGACTCAAGTACAGTTACATTTACAGTAGCCTAACTTTAATTTTGTGCAAAAATACACAAAAGAACACTTCATTTTAGGGCTGTTGGAACGAATTCCGAAATTCGAATATAATTCGAATATTAAAAAAATCAATACTATTCGAATGCTGAAGTTACTATTCGAATATTGTTTTTTTTATGTATATTTTTTTAAAATTGTATACCGTAAAACTTCAAATAATAGAGTCCCAAATAGACGCCGTCTCTTTTACGCCTGGTGTGGCTGCAGGTTTGGGTAAATAAAGGCCGGTCTCAAATAGAGGCCGGGTCTGTTTTTTAGTTTCAGGTTGTATTTAATCCTCTAAAACCCGTGCGATCGTCAATGTTTGTCCTGCGAAAGCCTTATTTGATCGATGTATATGGGATTAGATTTCGGTCACAATTCTGCGCGCGCAAGATCACATTTTGAGCGCGTAAAAGGGCATTTCGCACGCGCGTGAACTGGGTTTTGCAGAGAAATGTTCGTCTCGCAGATAAGAAAATATTTCGAGCGAACGAAAATCAATTTTGCATTTAAAATAAGTATTTGGATGTGCGCAGACGTTCTCTTTCGCATGTGCAAAGTTTCACTTTCTTGCTCCTCTCATACCAGCCATAAGCGCTCTCGAAGCGCAGACGGCTCGCGTGCTCAACACAACCCAGCGTTACAATATGCCATAATTCCAGCCAATCAGAGATGAGGCTGCTAAATTCGGATTGGCTGGATTGAAAACCAATCACAAGACTCCCTACATCACCGACTGTGGACGAGGAAAAATACATGGTGGAAGATGTTTATGTTTAATTTGTTTAATGGCTTGAACACTTCTATTTAAGTTCAATTGTCTACCACTCGACGATCACAGTTTATTTTTTAGCTTATTTTAAGCTAATTTTATTTAGCTTATTTTTAATCAAAATTAAATTGTACTATTACTGTACATAATGGCATATCCCAGTGTTTGCTACACCTCAAGAGGTAGTTCTAACTTCTAATGTAATTAACATTAGTGAAATATGAATGTGACCGAGCTGGGGTCTCAAATGTTACACATTTTCAGAAATGAAGATGGACAGACTTTTCCCCTTTTAATGAAATAAGTGTGTAAAAACGGTACATCACTCACATCAGAATAATAAATAAATAAAAGCCATCAAATAAACGTAGAAATGCAATGTAATAACGTTAAAATAATAATCAATCTACTTCATATCCTTGGAATTATTTAAACAAAAACATTCACAGCAGATGTCATGTAAAAACAACTATCATACTAAAAAATATATACTGTATTTTCTTATATACAATTTTAAGATGGATAGTGTGCACATTGGGATGCAGGCTTGTTCCCCTCACTGCAAAAAAAAAAAAAAAAATCTAATTATGCGAGTAATTATATAGAAGTCTTGTGGGTCACACATCCAAGATTTTCACTTACAGTTATATTTTCATATATGTTTGCATTTTTACCCACGTCTTTCTTTTCTTTTTCTTTTTTTTTTTTGCAGTGAGGGGAACAAGCCTGCATCCCAATGTGCACACTATCCATCCTAAAATAATATATAAGAAAATACAGTATATTTTTTTAGTAAGATAGTTCTTTTTCCAGAACATCTATGGTGTTATTGTTTTTGTTTACTTGAACTTTGAAGTGTTCAAGCCATTAAACAAATTAAACATAAACATCTTCCACCATGTATTTTTCCTCGTCCACAGTCGGTGATGCAGGGAGTCTTGTGATTGGTTTTCAATCCAGCCATTCCGAATTTAGCAGCCTCATCTCTGATTGGCTGGAATTATGGCATATTGTAACGTTGGGTTGTGTTGAGCACGCGAGCCGTCTGCGCTTCGAGAGCGCTTATGGCTGGTATGAGAGGAGCAAGAAAGTGAAACTTTGCACATGCGAAAGAGAACGTCTGCGCACATCCAAATACTTATTTTAAATGCAAAATTGATTTTCGTTCGCTCGAAATATTTTCTTATCTGCGAGACGAACATTTCTCCTCAAAACTCAGTTCACGCGCGTGCGAAATGTCATTTTGCGCGCTCAAAATGTGATCTTGCGTGCGCAGAATTGTGAATGAATTCTTACCCCATAGATGTAGACTAGAATGACTGCTGCGCCTGACAGGGCGCATAACGAGCAGAGAGAGAGAGAGCCCCGGCCGCGCGCGCGCACTCTCACGTCTTCAAACACGAGCGCTGTCTTGGCCTCTCTCCCTCGCGCATATTAATCAAAATCAATTGACACGATACTAGTAAAATGTCGGAAGTTTCACGTGGAGCATTTGGATATTTTTAGAGATTAGAGACTCTAGGCCTCAATGAACAACATCTCAACACTAAATTATAAAGGCCTGTCTCATATAGACGCCTGTCTCAAATACAAGCCGGTGCAGTTCGACGATTTGGTAAAATAAAAGCCCGGGCTACTATTTGAAGTTTTACGGTATGCAATCTTGCCTTTCTCGCCACCTTGGCTTACACACATGTGAAAATGAAATGCTTTTGTTTCGTCTGATGAACAATAAAGTTTTTGAATCGTAACACAATTGTGCACGTTATCCACGCTGTATCATCATAACAATACTGTCAAAAATGGTAAATGTTCAACAACGTAAAAAAGCGCCCGTGAAGCGCAAATATCTCGGTGAAAACTCAACGGATTTGGCGAGCACCGAACTTGTTGGAACCGCCTAGTCAAACTGAAAAGAACGATATAAGTTTCAGAATTTTTGGTGGTGTTTTAGCAGAGATATTAGCCGAAAACCATCGGTAGCGCTTCAACCATATTCAGCACGAATAAAATGTTAATTGTAATGTTAGATGTCCCTCTAGTGGACAGAACGTGTAACAACAACCACATGCTATAGTGGCATTGGCGATCCATAAGCCTGAGTAATGTCGTAAATATTAATAATAGGATGAATTTGAGCATTTAATATTCGAATATTAAATAAAATAAGGAATGGAATTCGAATAGTATTATAGAGGAAGATTGACAGCCCTACTTCATTTCAACATTTACTTAATTTTAACAGTCCGACGCAAAGCATTCTGAAAATTAAATTTGCTTTAAATTATGCTGCACTCACGCCAGGCCGTAATTACGAGATGACAACACGTGACGTTCTACTCTGAGCTTTCGGACTTGGAATTCGCCTTTGGCTAAGCCACACCCTAGAATGTAGATTGACCAATCACAGCGCAGCCAAGAACGAGCTCCCACAGAGGTCCGACACTTTTTCACAGCGCTCCATTGACTTTAACACAGGCGTCTCATATATTTGATCTCGGCAGGCTATTATCGTCGTAGTTTTATCAAAAATATGGTTAAACGTTGTTCCTGGGGCATTTGTAACACAGATACACGTTTCCCAGAGAGGTTGAAGGGGGTGTGGGTTTTTTTCCCTTCCCAAAACCGAAGTCAAATCCTGACAAGTGTCGTCTAGCTAGCACACGCTGCTAATAAATACAACGTTATACTCGCGTAGTCCGTTTGCTTTGTAATAACGATTATAGAAGTGAATAGAGACCTACCCAGCTTTGCATGAACAGTGTTGCTCCTTGATATTGTTAGTCCCAGCCTCCGTCTCGATTAGTAGGATATGCGGTGGTTCATTTTTTTTGACTGTGACCGGTATGCTTTTGCCTCTATTTGGATGCCTTGTTGTTCCTTGCGTTTCACCTGTATGTCGTGAATATAGCCTTCGAACGTATATTGCAGCCGCTTTTGCCTACTTCTATCGGACACTTTATTTGCTGCTTTATAAAAGTTTGATAAAATGTCAGCAGGAAGAGCTGTCACAGCATAAGCCGTGTTGATACCAGAGCCCAGATGAAGTTTGTTTGTCGGACGTAGCAACAGTAACTAAGGGGGGGCGGGGCTTAGCCAAAGGCGAATTGTATGCTTCTATGGCAACACTATCAACACCAATATGAATCTGCCATGGTCAAGGTGGTACAGCGGTCACGTGTTACAAGTTGGAGCTTTCAGAAAAGTACAAGTTTACAAGCTCTAATTACGATTTCTACGAGGACATGAATGCTTTTTACAAGTTGGAATTCAGTAGCAGTAGGTATCCCGCTTAAATTTGAGATGGAACTAGCCATTGTTTGAACAATGGTAGTTTATTTTGGATGTTTTTTTACCTTGCAGATGATTGAATGTCGGAATGAAACGGAGGTTGCGATCATAGACGTAATAAATACATAGACGCCCTATTGGCCGCTGGAGCGTACGTCAACGGCGCCGCCATGTTGGGAATGGCAACTTTCCTATACCTTTCATACCGGGAATTGAGAAAAATGCCTGTTTTTTGCGCTGTTTGGGGCTGTACACATCGCCACACAATTGAAAACAGCTTTCGAGGAATTACCTTTCACAAGCAAGACTGAACGTTTGTTTTTGGTTGTATTTGGTCATGATTTAATTAGTAATAGTAACGTTCAGAGGATACATTTAAAAATACTACTGTTATTGTGTCACGAAATGTAGTTTAAATAGTTTTTCAGTCGACAATGTAGTTGTTTAAAGCTCAAATATGTGGTTTGTTTATAAAGATAGCGCCTATTTAAAAATTTGATCTGACGTTTTCGGAGTTGTAAGATGCGCTCAGCGCTCGTCTACCCCGCCTGGAACAGCCGTACCTCGGCCAGTGCTTCTGAAGTTTTGCCGCTGACTCGGATGTCTGTAGTCTAGTGGTTAAACATGAGATATAATTCGTCTTGTGTATATCTAACGGGCGATCTTTGGTCTCATTAATCTATAAATGGGTCCCTGGTAAATCGTTTTGGCTGAGGGCAAAGTGAAGTTTCATAACTTTATAATTAGGCTATTTTAACGTTGTATCCTGCTGTATGTTTGACTGAAGCTACTTCTGTTATACTGATCAATAAAACTGAAATTTAACAAAAAGAATTAAATATTAAAGTCACTATTTAACTTGTTTTTTTATTGTGTATATTCTGTAATTGATATTTCTTATTCTATTGCTATTATTATAGTATTATTAATAAAATACTATTATCAATATTTTTCTGATTGTATTATTGTACTTATGATATTATATAATTATACTAATCATTACTATTTTATTTGCTGTATACTATTTGTTTATTTTATTGACTAAACTATTTACTATTACTTCTCACTTTATGTTATATTTACTATTTGCATTGCACTGTTGTTGAACCATAACGTATTATTATAAAGGATCCATCAGTTATCTTTGTTATTGCTAAAATCTGGTCAATCACAGAAAATGCTTTTTCCACAATAAGAAAACTTAAATTATATCTCAGTATGGGGGTCTTCACCATTCTTATCCAAGAATAAAAAGCCAGATACATGACAAGCCTGAGCTTAATTGACCTTCTTTATTAAAAAAAATATTTTACAAGTCTAACTATCGAGATTTTAAATAACTAGAGATGGAACTTTTTGTACACCACATACAAACCACTGAAATCGGTTGATAAATGTAAAAACAGTTTGTTTTTATCCAGAAAAAACGCAGCTCCCCCGTTTACTTGCATATGATTACAGTGCAGTCTTGCCCTCCGCAAAATGGCGGACCCGTTGACGTATCGCAGCAACGTTCCAAAGCGGCCAATAGGGCGTCTATGTATTTATTATATCTATGGTTGCGATAGTCTTTTTTTCCCTATTGTGACGGATATCCGAGTGAAAAAGCTTCTCAAACAAGAAAAAATATAGGGTGGGACTTGATATCATTGTTGTTTGCTTAAAGGTGACCTATTATGCCCATTTTTACATGATTTTATATAAATATCTGATGTCCTCAGAATGTGTCTGTGAAGTTTCAGCTCAAATTACCACCCATATTTTTTATTATAGCTTGTCAAAGTTGACCTTTTTTGGGTGTGAGGGAAAACGCTCTGTTTATTTGCGTGTCCCTTTAAATGCAAATGAGCTGCGGCGCCCCGCCCTCTTTCAGACGACGGCTGATTCTTTACACGAGCTTCGGTTACAGGAACAACATGACAGCCGAATTTCTCTCAGGCAAAATGTCAATAATGCCCAGTGGCGAGTGCAGCCTTACAGAGAGTCTCTGGAAGAGGCTGCAACTGTTAGACTGTACATGGATGTTTCTGAATGGTTAGTGGATACATTTATGTAGCTAGTTGTTGAGTTACGTTGATTCATCTGATCGACTAGCCTGTACCGTCATGTTAATCTATAAACTGTTGTATAGGTGCTTGTGTGTGAACTGTATTAGGATGCCCACAGAGCCAGAAAATATATTCTGCATGGAGATGGAGCAATCGTTTAGTTTACGGTTATAATGTCGGACTGCTGCTTCTCACTCAGGGCGGGATCTAGTGCAGATCGTCACCAGTCATTGGCGGGGTTTCCCTACTCTTACGAAGGAGAAGGGGGACATTTGAAACCGCTTGTTGTGAGAGATTGATAATGATAGATTATAAAAAGGTATTGGGTGGATTTTTACCATTATAGGCTGGTTGTTTACACACACTGTGGACACACATCTATGTTCAAACCTTATAAAAGTGAATTTTCCATAATAGGTCCCCTTTGGATTTTGAACAAAATGTGCACAGATAAATCATTTAGAGTAAATACTGCAATAAGCCATAAAAAACAAGAATTGTCCATTTTGATTCCATGGTGAGTTTAATTGTGTAAAAAAAATGTGCCGTAATGGTGCATAAATGGCACACTTCCCCTTTAAATAGGCATTACAGCCAGCTCTTGATAGTCATTGTGATAAACATGACAAACAACTGGCAAATTCCACATGCACATGATAGATCCCAAAGCGGGAATGAATTGCTCTTATAGGACTGAACCGGTGCTCTGTTGTACTGAAATGCGTCCAGCTCTCGAGATTAAATTTACCTTGGAACAAAGTCATTTTAGAGCACTGCCTCCTGAGGCATTTGTCTCTGTCAACATAATATCATTTTGTGTAATGACTCAGCAGTATAAATCTAGAGTTGGACTGACAAGTCCCACCTTGCCAGGAGCTCAAACAATCAGGTCTGTGTTCGGCATGTAAATTGTAGGGAATGAAGCACATCACATTTCTGCAAGGTTAAAGCACTGTTAATGTTATATGGATCTGATAATATATTTACTGGAGCTGATATTACGAAAAGTTGTGGATCAATCCCAAATGCATTGCAGTTCAAGAGGCTTTAATATTCTTTTTTTCAGCATCCGTGGCATGAGAAAATTTTACTCATCCATCAGTTTGTAAAAAAGATTGGGAAATGCATTTACAGTGATGCATCAAACACCTGCCTAGCAGGTGATTTAGCATCTTAGTGAATAAAAATGTAACATTTGTAACGATCACATACCGTATTAAATAAGATTAAGCGATCATTGGGGTGAAGGTACATTTGAACGGGAAGATGCTTTCTGATGCTATACAGTAACTGACAAAAAAAATATTTTTTCCTAAAAAGCCACCTTTTAATACAGACTATATTCCTCAAATGCAGAATTATTGCCTGTGTTAATCCTGTGATAATTAGTCATACAGAGACTGTAAATAACCTGGAATATTCCAGGAAAACAACAACCGAACTCAACCACGTATAAGGGAACTGCATCATGGGAAATCCCACAGCTCTGTGTCTAGTTAGTTTAATAATTAATTAAAACAAGTGTGTCTGCTCAAGGGTGGCAGGGTCTTGTAATGAATATTCTGAGCAGATATCAATCCCAGCGTGTCTCGGATATCACGACCCACACGACTTTCACTTCAACTCTTCACTTACTGAATAACCATGCGGACGTGCAACTGATTTAAAGAATAGAGCATTTGCATTCTGACCTCAAACTGAAAAATAATGTGATTTTTACAATGTCTTTTTTCCTGTGATGTCGACCTTTATATTTTTTGTATTCCTCAAGCCAAGCACAAACTACAAGACTGAAGCTAGTTACACTGTTTTTAATAAGTTTTCTTGAAAAATCAAACTGCTGCCCACGTCTCCCCAACCACTGTCTCGTCCATATTTTTTCAGCTTTTTATCATGTTCTGTATAAATTCTTAAAAGCTTTTCTTTTAAGTTGTAGGTTTACATATCAAGAATACATTTTAGCGTATAGCTGTGCGTGTGAGAACGAATTTGGGCATCATAAGTTCAGTTGGGGAGGAGAATTATCTCTAGTCCAGGGGTGTCCAGTCCTGCTCCTGGAGGGCCACTGTCCTGCAAAGTTTAGCTCCAACCTCAATTAAACACACCTGAACCAGCTATTTAAGGTCTTAATAGGCATACTAGAAATTTCTAGGCAGGTGTATTGAGGCAAGTTGGAGCTAAACTCTGCAGGACAGTGGCCCTCCAGGACCAAGTTTGGACGCGCCTGCTCTGTGTTAGTTATATAAAGTAACATACCAACATGACACAAAACAATAAACAAAATTTTAAGTCACCATGGGATCAAAGTTGACAATTCTTATATTTATGGAATATTGCAGTATTTGTTTTTTTCCGAGAAGCCATTTCGCTTAGATATACATCACAATAGGGAAGTTCTGTTTGAATGCCAACTTTTAATGTGCAGAAGGAAACAAGCTTAAATGTCTTCACTGGAGCTCGAATCTCAGAAAAACTTTACTGATAAATCCTTGTCTGGCATTAGAAATTACCATTTACCAACCAGATTATCGTTTTGCCCACATATTTTACCAAACATATCGTGTGTCCCGTTTTTGTAATGATCTTAGAATTTCAGAAATTGCACAGTCTGTATGCAACTGTCATAGGCCAGTAAGAGCTGTGCGTGTAAACCTCACTCCCCTGATCTCAAGAGGCGCTCTAGCAACTGACGCAGTCTTTAGCCTCCTTGTTTGGAATCCCGCTCGGAGCGGGTCGAGTAGGACCGGTTACATGTAGCAGGCAATAGGCATTAAAAGATTCTGAATCACTTCGCGAATTAGTCTGAATCATTCAGGCAGTTCAGTCACATGCTGATTAATTACACGAATTTCACTTGCTTCCTATCGTTTATTATGCGACTTGTGTGCAGCAGTTGTTAATACATAAATGGATATTGTTCAGGATATTGAGGTTCCTCTGTCATATAGTAGCTCAGGAGATACTGTATCTCTGAACTCTCAGTTGTGTTTCAATTAGATATCAACTTTGTCAGATGTTTCTCCTAAAAATAAGACCGTTGTTGATAGTGAGAATATAGAGTGGATTGTGTAGCTCAGATAGTATCGGAAGATACATTTTTGAGTGCATGTGGAGAACTGACTTGTTTGGCAAATCTGAGAACACATTGAGACATTGTTTAACTTGAGATCTTTTCTGAAACTGGAGATGTGAGATCACTGGAGTCTGTTTCTCAGGGGAAATGTCTAAGAAGAGTTCTTCATTTGATTTCCATTTTTTTTCTTTATTGGTATGTAATTATCAATTAAATTCACATGCTTGAATATTTGTTAATAAACGTTTGCATGTAAAAAAAACTAAATTGCTCCAAAAAGGCCCAAAATGAGACGACGAACAGACATCAAAGATTCAGTGTAATTTCTGTGCCATCTAGTGCATCTATGCGAAAGGAAAATGCAATAAATACACATTTTGTATTGAAATCAATTATTGATCTCTTAGAAGGTCTGAATTTATCATAATTTTATGAAATGTTAATCAAAAAAAGATGCCCTTTTCATTTTTAGTATTGTGTATTGATTTTGCAGGGCATAGTGGCACCAAACCCCAAACAGAATTACATTGTACAATGTACATATACGTACATTGGTCCAATCTTCCATACAAACTGGCACCGTGGTTGCATCCAAATCTCACACCATGGGTTGACCAGAGTTATGTTCAGCACTCAATGCTGTTAAGAGTAAAAAAAAAAAATACACATGTAGATCATACTGTACGCTGTTAAATGTCAAACAAAACATCATTTTTAAGCTTCGCCATTATTTAGTTCAAGGCATGATTGCATTTTCTGGCAAAACTACCAGGTCATGAGTAAAGAGTCTTGTATGATGTCATTAGGTGATGAACAGAAGAACACACTCCAAATGTTTGTAGAATCAGCAGTGTTTATGAAGGTCTTTTTGTTAATCTGCATGAGCAAATCATCCCCCTGTGGTTTGATTTATTGATTAGATGGCACTGGCAGGCAGTGAAAACAGCGACCTGTGATGAGAACTGAACCTCTGGAATGAATTTAGGGCTGTTTACACGTCTGCAGCAATTGCGAGGGGAATTTCCATAATTACGGCATGTTTTCTGCAGGCTTCATTTGACCCCTGATTGTCCCTGGAGATGCTGTCAGCTTTACAGAGTTTCTGTAGGAATCAGGTATGACGAGAATCAGAATCAGGATGACGCGAGCGCGGTGGAGGATGAGTCACCACCACTGATCTACATTTATATAGATCACCTCGCTGAAGCCACACAGTGATTAAGACCGGAGAAAGCCAAACCAACACGGATGATTTGTTTGTTTTTGTGCGGGTGATTTGTGAGAACACAATGAGGATGAGTCAGAATTTGCTTTGTAATATTCTACATCTTTGTTCCATTTAAGCACACGTTTTAGGATGGCAAACAGCTCTAATGAAACAGCTCCATGGTTTTAGACAGACAGAGGACCTGTAAATACCATGGTGGGCTGTATTACCAACATCTTGAAATTAATTAATTTTGTATCACTTTACACAATAGAGGGTATGCGCATGACGTCACCGTCGGCCGGAGTGAATGTGGTCACACCCACAAGTGGCAAAAGACTGAGCGGCAGCATTTGTTTTCAGCCTGAATGCCGTGAAAAACACACAAAACACATCTAAAACGGGAAAGAGCTTTGCGATTGACTGTACAACTAGATTTGACCAGAAATCTGAGGTACTGTATATTTTTACAGACTGCAAAAAGCTACAGAACAGACTATATTCTGCATAATTGGATGTTTTTAAATAAACACAAACTATACAAGTTTTAGGGCTGGACGATATGATGATATACAGTATAACATTAATGTAAGTGATCACTCGGATTTAGACCTATCTATATTGTATTTATATAAAACCTTTACAGGCAAATTTTCTTAATTTATTTCCCCGGCGTCGAAATCAGGCACATATAAATGTCAGGAAACACGATTCCTGGCTGCATGTCAATATCCATGGATCACTGGATCTTTGATAAGTTGTAAGGAAGACTATATCGAGTCCAACCTTTAGTTTAAACTGATAATAGTTTTTTTTACTCGCGTTTTCGCAGTTTCCCCTATTAACTCCAGTCACGCAGCAGCTCTTCTGCCACTCAGTCCCGCTGAGAGGGGCGTGTTCCGGCGGGAAAGTGACGTTAATGCATTCCCTCTATAGTTATTGTATCAAAACTACTATAGAACTATCATCTCATTTCATGACAAGATAAATAAGATTTTCTATGATATTTTTCAGATAATAGTTTAAACATACAGGAACTCTAAACTTCCTCCCCAGTCTAAAACCTGAAACTAATATGCAAATATGACTTCTTTTTGTTCTTCATGCAGATGAATGACCAGAGTATGTGTGCAAAGTTGATCGACAGCAATTTCCCAAAAGCATTCAAATTTGCTCGAAGTTCACTCCGGATTTTCCGGCATTTCAGTCTCGCCTGTTCACTGTTCGCTTCATTGCGTAGTTTCTGTTTGGTTGCACCGTAATGTTCTTTTAATTTTTTTATATACACTACCATTCAGAAGTTTGGGGTCCGTAAGATTTTTGAAAGAAATTAATGGTTTAATTAAGCAAGATGCATTAAATTGATCAAAAGTGACCGTAAAGACGGTAAATAAATGCTGATCTTTTGAATTTTCTATTTATCAAAGATTCCTGAACAAAATGTATCACGGTTTCCACAAAACGTTTTTAGCAGCACAACTGTTTTTAACATTGATAATAATAAGAAATGTTTCTTGAGTAGCAATTTAGCTTATTAATGATTTCTGAAGGATCGTGTGACACTGAAGATACTGGAGTAATGATGCTGAAAATTCCGCTTTGCCATCAATAACATTTTAAAAATATTAAAAAAGAAAGTTGTAATACTATTTCACAATATTTTAGTTTTTACTGTATTTTTGATCAAATACCGTAAATGCAGCCTTGGTGAGCATAAGAGACTTTTTAAAAACAAAAAAATGACGCCAACATTAAGTGTTTTATTTATTTATTTATTTATTTTCATGTGAAAGGAAGACTTCACACACATGTTTTTTGTTTTTAATACACAATGAATCTTTGGTCATACCACGGTTTGAGAAGTGTAGTCTTGAGGGGAGGGGGGGAAATCACATAAAATATTTTTACTCTTAATACGGAGGACCACAATTCCCAACAGGAAGCAGGACTGTTCCTGCAAGACAAGCCATCAAAGTGCCAACGAGCGTCTGCCCACGTCTCCCCAGTGGCCGTCTCATCCATATTGTTTTTCTTGTTCTGTACGAGAAAATGACCATAAGCCATCCTTCATTGTGTTTGTTGATGTTGTCAAGAACTCTTGTTGCTTTGTGTGTCAGTTTGTATAAGAACAGAGGGACGTTTAAACTGATGTTTAAGGTCAGGGAGGAGTAATTAATGCACCTAGTCTGTGATTAGTTGTGTAAACTAGGAGTCTTTACAAATCAGAAGTTGTTTGCCCTGAGTATATTTAGTGTTCACTGCGCCTTATATTTCAATGTCAACAGTGTTTAGTGTCCTCAACAAGCTTGCCGCTGCCCTTTTGAAACCACACACAGTCCGTGCCACTTTATTTCGGAGCGATAAAAGGCTTTTGATGAAATCACTCTAAATCTGTAGAACGCTTAGACCAGAGGGATGACTCACTACTGAGAAGAGGAAATACAGTAAAATGAAATAACCTTCTGAAGATGCCATGTTTCCCTCAGCACAGACCTCTGCTTCCGTTGCTACTGTGTGCTCTGGGTTTATGACATGAAACGCTGAACGCAGAGATGATTTTTTTTTAAAATACCTGCTGCAGGTACCACAGCTTTCATGATTACGTTTCTTCTGTCTTAAACATGCCCTGTCTGTTCTTTTCACATCTCCTCCCACACGTGTCTCAGATGTGTTAGGTTAAAAATAGACTTGATTAAACCGGCAAGTGAAGATCAGAGTGTGAAAGTCGGAGTGGAATACCGAACAGGAGAAAATCCCATGATTCACTGCTATTCATCAGTGACATTTCTTTGTGTATTCTCAGCACACCACAACACACGGATCTTAAAATAGACTGTTTTGTGTGACTGTGGACTTAGACATTAGAAGGAATAAATCAACAAAGCACGGACACAACTGCACACACATAAAAAAAAGTACTATTAAATTTAAAGGTAGGGTAGGCAATTTTCGGAGAGGCTAGGAATAGCAAGCTAGCTTTGAACAAATGAACGCGTACCGCAGGGAGCAAAAAAAAAGCGCCACGAGACGATGTTAAAATACCTCATGGCTTAAAGCATGAACATAAACAACTTAAAGAGCACTGACCTGTACCGCCTGACAGCTGCAGATTCATTTCGGCGTTGATAGTGGTAGATGGTAAGCAAACAATCAGTTCTCCAAATAAATGTGTTGGATGCAGGAGAAATGGGCAGGAATAAAGATCTGAGTGACTTTTGACAAGTGCCAAATTGTAATGGCAAGGCGACTGGGTCAGAGAATCTCTGAAACGGCAAGGTTTACATACTAATGAATTTATGAACCGTTTACATTTTTTTTGCATTTTTGCATTTTACCGTTGCTGAATTGGTCTCTGTTAGTCTGTCTTCGTGAACCCTCTGAGATGATTTTCAGGTCATCTTTAGAAATATACTGGTATGAAATGTCATGACACATGACCTTGAGGACTGTACATTCAATGCTTTCTAGAAGGAGAATGTGCACTTGCTCTCATAACTCGTGAAAACTTGCTTCAAGTCGAGTAGTTGGAGATGAGCAGGTCTCCAGAAGCCAAAGAGCAAATTCATGTACTTTTTCTCTGTCTGCTCCCAGAACATTAACTTCTGCACTTACCAACTCTTCCAAGTGAATATTTCTTATGGTAGGTTTATTTTTGTAAAGGCACATATACCTTGAAATCTTAGCTACAAAAAAGGTGAACTGAACTTTTCCACCATTGGCCAGAAAGATCTTTGAATGGTTTGACTTCATGTAATAACTTGATTTAGGGTTTTTTTTAATGTCTTCCTCATTTTCTTTCTTTCTTCCTCTGTCACAGCCACAAATGTGTTTTTAAAAGCTGTTTTTATCATGCTGAAGCAGAGCAGTCAACTCCCCCTCATTATGACACATTTCCGTGTTTAAGGTCTTGCGCATATAAGATGACCTTTACCGTCAGAGCCGTAACCTTTGTGTTAAAGAGTACCTATAGCCTGCAGGAGACATCACTTATGCATGTACTCCTGTGTAGCATCTTTTCAGGTGTATAGTTTAGAAGATGGTGCTTTTCCTGCTCTGTAGATGTGCAAGCCTAGCCTGGGAAAACCCAGACAACTTCCGGCAAATTTAGATTTGCTCTGAAAATTAGTCTAGCAAAGAGCTCATTCAAGCTCATTTCCAATCCGCCGAAATCGAGGCACCAATCAGAAACGTTGGGGCGGGCTTTACACGATGACGACAGCGCTGGGATTTTGAAGCAGATTTTGTAGCCTACATTACAAAGATGGATGCCGCCGTCGAACATCACTCGTTCGAATCAGCTATCGCGTCTGTTTTAAGCGGTTTGAACGTTTCCTTTTTGTTAAAAACCGAGCAAAGAACAACACTCAGAGATGTTTCTCCGCCTCTCTGCATACGTCATCTCCTTCATCGCTCTGATTGGTTTTAGGTCTATCCGCGACATCCGTTGGTGACGCCCCTCTGGAAATGATTTGTCTATGATGCTTTGCCAGACCATAACTCAGTTACAACTGAGAATGGTCTGGTTTTAACCAGGCTAGTGCAAGCCACTTTTATCCACATAAATCCATATGAAAACCTTTTAAAATGAAAGTTTGGAACTTTTATTTTATTTTATTAAGTCTAGAGATAATGGAAAACATGGAGGAAGCACGTCTTTTTGTTTGCATTTTTCTAGAGTAATAGACTTTAGCTTCCTTTTCCATTATACGAAATTCAAATATTTAAATACGCATTCGATCTGAAATCTATCCAGCTCCCGTACTACTCCCCATTGAAAATGAATGACTTCTGGTCTTTCATTTGTCAGAGATAAAAAGGTGGTTTAGGCAATGTTTAGAATAGCATAGCATACTACTCATACTGTTTCTGTTGTATATAATGTGTCCCACAATGCACCGCTCTCAAATTGACCTTTCATTTCCAGTGTCCCGAAGAACAAGAAGTAATATCAGTGGTTGAATTCAGAAAAGTGTACTAGCAAACTATTTTTTTTGTCATATAAATATATGGCAGAAGAAGAAAAACGAATCTTCTGAATTCAGCCAGCATCACTTGTAGAATCAAACATGCTATATCATCATTTGACAATAATGTGGCATACTACTTTTTCTAATATGTATATTTAAATACTGCATACTGTTCCACATACTGTTTAAAACATTAGGCAGTAGACAGTATATACTGCACAGTATTCTGCTAGTATTACATCTGTAACGGCTTTCAGTGTTGACAACACGCTTAATTTACCCCAATTGAGAGATGAAGATGACTGCAAACTTTGTCTTTGTACATCATTGAACTCAACTAACTTCAGTCAGACATTAATCAACCAGTTTGTTCTTTATCCTTATCCTATTTTTCTGTTGCAAGGTGAAAAAATTGTGGGAATTAAGACTTTTTCTATTTTAGCAGATGTAAAGCTTGTAACTGTGTTTGCGTTTGTCCTGAATAAGGTTTTTGGGGATATTTTCAGTGTTTTGGAATGTTTTGGGCTCAGGTCACCTTCACATTTCTGCTCTTAATATACTTTCTGTCTCTGGTTGCTTTCTTAGGTTTGTCCCAGAAGGAAACCTCTGAGTCAGAAACATCGTCCTGCCAACATGTTCAGCACCAAAAGGTCAGAGCGACACAGTGGTTTGTTGTTTGTTTTTGTGATCTTTTATAAAAATTGACAGTGACTTTGAGGGCTAGACTTTATTCGCATCATTTAATTTAAAGGAGAACTCTGGTGCAAAATGAACCTCGGGTGTAATAACACATTGGTACAGACTAAATCGTTCCCTGAGATTTGTTTTCATGATAATCGAATGTAAAGAGTTTTATCTCTAAAAACAGTTTAGCTTATAACGCTAGTATATTGGCATAGAGTAAGCAAAAAGAGATCGCTAGTTAATACCACTAACAAGGCTCAAATTAGCCCCACACTTACACGGCAGCATAATGAGTGTCCTTACATGCAAACCGAAGCATTGAGAACTTTGTAAGTGTATAGACAGTTTAATAAGAAGATACTTTACACAGACAGTACAGTTAGCGCATACAGACAGGAGCCATCTTGGAAAACAGTCTCGACCAATCGAACCACGAGGGTGAGCGAACAGTACGTGTAGATATTGAAGATAAGATAAATTATATTTATTTTTTTATTTTCTCTGTTGCGTTAAGTGCTTCTCTTATGCGCTCAGTGCTTTCTTCCGGAAACAACGGACCATATGAGATTCTAAGTCACAGTTCAGCTCACGTATCACCGTGTTCGTGGTTTGACCAAGGGGGTAATCCATCGACCGGAAGTTGAAGCCGGCCGGGTGCCGCCATGTTGTAGCAGAACTTCACTTGCGTTAGCATTTCCATTGACTCCCATTCATTTTGGCGTCACTTTGACAGCGAATAACTTTACATCTGAGGCGTTTAAAGACTCCATGTGTCCATTATTTATTTCTAAAGAAACACGACAATGTATAAAGGGCTCCATTACCTTCTATGTTACATTATGACCCCGTAGAAACCGATTTAGTAAAAATAGGCTAACGATTGCGTCATAACCACTCGACTCTCTGTCGCGCTGTACAGAAATTACTGTACAGACAGGAGGAGAAGCTCGCAGGCAATCGGGGGACGTCCCGTCAAGGGAGAAGCCCATAGATAATGAGTCCATAAAAGCAACGGAATACTTACTCCTGCTCACTCACGCCAAAGAACTCTTTGCTCAAGTTCCCCGTCTCTGCAAGATTAACGTTGGCAATTTTCACGCACAGCTACTAGAAGATTAACGTCTGTCAGACAGGTTGCTCACGTCATCAAGCTTAGTTTGAGTCGGTTTGAGTCTGCGCGTCAGGAACGGAAGTGCTCAAAAATCGCTAAAAATGGGCTTCAACTGTCTCAACTGAGTTCCAATGAGATGGCTCTGTCCATTTCTTATACTGTCTATGGGTTTGACTGATCGAGACTGTTTTCCAAGATGGCTCCTGTCTGTATGTGCTAACTGTACTGTCTGTGTAAAGTATCTTCTTATTAAACTGTCTATACACTTACAAAGTTCTCAATGCTTCGGTTTGCATGTAAGGACCCTCATTATGCTGCCGTGTAAGTGTGGGGCTAATTTGAGCCTTGTTGGTGGTATTAACTAGCGATCTCTTTTTGCTTACGCTATGCCCAATATACTAGCGTTATAAGCTAAACTGTTTTTAGAGATAAAACTCTTTACATTCGATTATCATGAAAACAAATCTCAGGGAACGATTTAGTCTGTACCAATGTGTTATTACACCCGAGGTTAATTTTGCGCCGGAGTTCTCCTTTAAATGATAAATCACTCGCAGGTTAATGAAAATGCACTAACTTGAGATTGTTACATTTTTGCTGCCACTTTCTGAATGTAGGATTGTAGGGTTTACCCATAAATTTATGTCACAATTTCTTTGTCTTTTTTCACCATTTTGATAGATCTTGTGAAGCCATAGGCCTTTGTGCTAAAATATATTGTAGGATTCAAAACTCAAATTTTCCTGTCTAGTCTGAGACTATCCTTCATTGAATTTAAGCAGCAAAACGTCTTATTCTTTGAAATGTTATATGATCGCCCACTTTTTTCCCCGCCTGAACGATATACTAAACACATTGTATACTGAGATTTTACCATTGCAATTTATTTTATTCAGGCTGTATTACTTATTACTAATTAACACTGATCATGTTTGTCATAAGAGCCATTTTAACCTAATATATTTATTGTGAGATGTTCGTTTGACATTCTAGATGGTGACATTTTTTGTTGGTCAGCCCTGTAACCCATTCTGACTGATTGATGACTTTTGGCAGCATTAATCCAAGAGAAAGAGCAAAGAAAGATCCATATACAGTGGTGGTCAGAATTATTTGCCCCCTTGGTAAATATGATCAAAGATGGCTGTAAAAAATAAATCTGCATTGTTTATCCTTTTTTTTTTTTTAAAGCAAAAATCTAACCTTTTATTGAAGTAAAATAATTGAAAGTGGGGGAAAATCACACTATGCAATGAATGTTTTTCTCAAACACATTGGGAACAATTATTTGCCCCCTTTTATTAAATACTTTTTGCAACCTCATTTTTCCAAGATAACAGCTCTGAGTCTTCTCCTATAATGCCTGATGAGTTTGGAGAACACCTGACAAGAGATCAGAGACCATTCCTCCATACAGAATCTCTCCAGATCCTTCAGATTCACAGATCCATGTTCTTCTTCTCTTCAGTTCAACACACTCATTTTCTATAGGGTTCAGGTCAGGGACTGGGATGGCCATTGCAGATGCTTGGTTTTGTGCTCAGTGACCCATTTTTGTTTTGATTTTGATGATTGTTTTTGGATCACTGTCCTGTTGGAAGATCCAAACATGGCCCATTATAAGATTTCTAGCACAGGCTGTCAGGTTTCAATTTTTTATCTGTTGGTAGTTGATCTTGTTCAGATACATGGCATCAAGGATTCAATGTCCAGGACCTCTGGCAGAAAATTAGGCCCACAGCATTAAAGATACAGCTGAGTATTTCATTTTACACATGGGGTACTTTTTTATCCCTGTGTGTACCAAACCCATCTCAAGTGTTTGCTGCCAAAAGAATCAAAAGAATTTTTTTTTATCTGACCATAGAATGTTTGAAAAGTAACTGACACTGCTGGAACTTCAAACGGGACGGGTTCTAAGGTCAAAAACAAAAAAAAAAGCTTTTTTGGCAGAAAACACTTAAGATGGGTTTGGTGCACACAGGTATAAAAAGTACCCCATGTGTAAAATGTTTTGGAGAGTTTTTTTTTTCCACTTTCAATTATTTTACTTCAATAAAAGGTTAGATTTTTGCTAATGTTTTAAATAAAATATCAAAAGGATAAACAATGCAGATTAATTTTTTACAGCCATCTTTGATCATATTTACCAAGGGGGCAAATAATTCTGACCAGCACTGTAAACTTATTTTGGGTGCATATTGTGCATAATTAAAAGGGAAAATCTATCTTTTACCTAGACATTTCCTTTGATACATAGTGGAAGCCTGTTGCCATTTTCTGGTCAGAATGTTTTCACATTCCCATTGCTTTATATTCCAATATTCAATAGTAGTTTTGTTGTTTTTGTTGAAATTTGCATAAATGTAATTTGCATAAAAAGTGACTGTTGAAGCATGAAACATGCATGGTTGAATTGTTCGCAATAAGATCAACAACATGCAATTAGAAAATAGATAGGGTGAGTTTTCATTTCATGCCAACTTTAAATAAGAGAAAATTTGCATTTTTAACAGCTCACAAGTTTTAGCTTGTAACTAAATGGTGCGTCTTTGGTTTTTAAAGCTTATTTTCTTTCTGCCTCCTTCGACGGGGCAAAATTGCATAAATTATTTTCCATCGCATTCCTTGTTCTCTTGGTATTTCCATCCAGCATTTTTTATGCAGTATGTATCCCATCATTTTCATTAAAAGAATATGTTGATGGAAACCTGGCTAATGACCCTAATACTGAAATGACAACCCGACACTATTAAGGGTACAGCGCATGAGCACATTGCTTTGAACCAATCTAGCTCCAGTATAGAGCTCTTTTATTGTTTGGGTTCGGATTCTCATCAGAAATTTAATGGCTCATGTTTACATGCGCTTGTTAAACTGTAACGGGAACACGTCTAAATTGAATCCTTCATCGCTGGGATTGTTTATTAAATGCATTACAGTCGGAGCAGCTCATTAAATGTTGCCCTGCCATCAGTCTTCTCATGAAAAACGAGCTGTAGCTTTCTTTGATGTTGCAGTAATGCGTATGCGCTCTGGGCGGCAGATAAGGCTTCCTCTAATTAGACTTACCAATGTTTGCGTTTCAAAATAGGCTCGGGCAGTAAGAGCTAAACCCTTCCGCCGATGATGCCCCGGGCACTGGACTCATTAACCAGTCGTCACATTGCAGTCACCGGAATCATCTTGACCTCCCGTAGCTACAGTGTCCCTTAAAATCCAGCAAATATACAGCTGACCTTGCGTAATGGAAAGAAGGTTCACTCTTTAGGTCTGTTTTGAGACAAATCACATTATAGCTTAATCTAGTTTTGCATCTGTGTGATTCCTGCGCACAAAATGAAGTAGACTCCAATGAGCCGCCGCCTTAGGATGCAGAGACTGAGCTGTCACATACAAGGTTTTAATTGCTGTCGGTGAGAACTCTCTTGATATTAAAGTATCAATGAGTTGGACTCGAGCTACAGCGAACGGTGTGATGCTGTCTAAAACAGGAGGATGTCGTATTGTCAGGCTGAATGACATCATAAGAATGGAAATAGATAGTAGTGTCACAGAGAGCTTGTTACTCGTGGTGAGAACTTTGGATATGATGTCAGAAAGATGTCAGCTGGAGACTTGCTCCATCATTTACTTTGGTTGTGTGAGGAAAACAGAGACGTATGGATATTGGACGCAATTTAAAAGAATGTAAGTCTCGGAAACACAAATTTATATTGTAATAATGATATGATTGTCGGGAGTGTGCTTTGTGTTTGTTTCTGTTTCCTGCGACCTAGTTTTCTAGTCTGTCATCCTCGTTCAGTTTACCTGTTCTTAGGCCGTGTGTCCACCAAAGCGTTTTTAGCCAGCTGAAAACGCTAGACGCTCTGCTGAAAACGCCTAGCTGTGGGCGCTTGAGAGCGTTTTGGCAGCACAGCGTTTTTTCTGTTTAGACGTTTCGTTGCTATGATACAGAATATCCGCAGCACAGTTTACTTGTAACTGATTTCGCAGGTAATTTGTTTCATACTAAAAAAATATTTTTCATCCATTTTGTTCAGTTTGCTCTGCTGGTTGATGTCGTTGTACAGAAAGAATGTTGTGACAGTTGGTCGGTGTGGTATTAGTCCCGCCCCTCCTCCACTGTGATTGGACGGCTGGGTAAAAAGTGACAGTGATGAGCGCTGCGTTTTATCCAAAGTTGAACATTTTTCAACTCTCGGCGACCAGTAAAAACGCCGGGCGCTCGGCGCTTCAGCGTGTAAAAAACGCCGAACGCTCAGTGCTTCAGCGTTAAATACACGCTCAGCGCCTCGTTGCGCTCATGGCGTTTAAAAAACGCGGCGCTCCCATTAAAAACAATTGAAAACGTACGCCAGGCGCGAGTAAAAACGCTTTGGTGGACACACGGCCTTAGTCAATTAGCTCATTAGTTCCCTCATTAGTCCTAGTATTTATACTCCCTTTTTTGGTTCAATCCTTTGTCTTGCCTCATCTACGATTTAAATGTGGTTGTGTAATAAGTTGGATTTATTATTAAAAACTGTTTCCTTGAGCTATTCCTGTTGTGCGCTTTATTAAGCACAGCCACCTGCGACAATGTTATTATTTGGGATATTGGATAACATGCCAATTTTTCCTATATTTATATTTGCATTACTTTTTGGCATCATCTAATACTCAGTTAATCTTTAAAAAAGATTATATAATAAAATATTATATTATACTAATTTACTTATTATAATTATATTAATACTTTTTAAAAAAACAATAATTATGAATATCTTTCGTTCTTTACATTTATACTGTTGTGACAGCTACTGTAAACTGACTTGTGTTTAATCCAAAAGCAGGTGCAAAGACGTAACAGTGTGTCCAACAGAAACGCATACAACAACCGACAACCAAAGACTGAAAACAGAGGAACTATACACAGAGATAATGAAATAATAACGAACAGGTGTGATGATTAGATGAGTGTCCATGACAACCGATGACTGGCGGGAAACTAAGAAAAATAAACACATGTGACTGATGAAAACAAACTGAAAGTTCATGAAAACAGAAACTAAGAACAAACAAAACTGAGTGCGTGTGACGGTAACATGGGGGGAATGCAAAAACGAAGGAGAACTTGATCCAAACGGAGTGAATTTTATAAACGGAATAAATAAAACAAAGCAAACACCAAGAACATTACATCTAAGAAGGACAAGACTCGAAAAGGAAAACTTTTCATAGTGTTTAAATACACAAGAGGTACGGTAATACTAGGCAAACAAGACACACCTGGGAATAATCACAGAACTAATAAGCAGGAAGAACTACAAAGGACTACAAAACATGGCGCAGAACAGGAAATAACATAAAAGCCTGGATCATGACAACGTGTAGCATTTAAACAATTTTGCTTTCGTTAAGTTTCAATCTTAACATAACAAAAATAAATGTCAGCTTACCGGTATCAGCCAGAATTTTAATATCAGTCCATTCCTAAACTTTACCTTTGGAATATCTTCTTCAATTCTTGATTATTGCTTCTGCTCCTTCCAGACCTGCTCGACCGCTGTTGTCAAAAGCAAAATTGATTTAAGACAAATCACAGATGTGACGTTGACCGCAGCAATCAACACCACGCTGTTCCCATGTCTAATGTGGGCCCAGATCAAACTCCCTAACCTTGCCAAAGAGGGCACTGACTTCAACGGCCCACACTTGATTAGTTGCATATGCAGAAGACGTTCTTCTCTTGGAGAACATAAGCCATAAAGTGATATTCAGTCCTCATCAAAGGCACAATGATCTAATCAAGTCAGAATGACCTACAGATATGCTGACTGACATTGGGAATGCTTTGGAGTTCTAAGATGAAATCACAGAGATGTGTGGAGAGCTCAACCGATTCCTGTTTGATCCCCTGGAGTTCCCTTTCCTGAGGGTGTTTTTGATTCCGCATTAGCATAAAGGGGAGGGGTCTGTGAGTTATTCAGAGTATGTTTTTCAGATTACAGGAGGCACGTGCAATCCTCGGGAGCTGATTTCGGACTTGTGCTCTCAGGGTCCACAATTCACACCCTGCAAGAGACGCATGCAAGTACAAATTGCCTTTGACAAGTAAATAAAATAAAGGCCTATAACTTTATTTGGAATTGCCGCATTAGATTGTTTTAAGTTGAATTGTGAGAACTGTAGTCTACCCCTGAGACGTGTGTGATTCGATCTTTTTTTCTTTTCTTTTTTTTCTCCAGAACTTCCTGTGGTGGTGGCACTCATTACTTACATAAAGCCACCAAAATAAAAATATGAAAAGAATCACAATGTCTCTTCACATTTTTGTGACGCATGTAGGTTCCTTTGTGTTCATCACCTGCCACATTAAGGCACATTTTGACAGGATGTAAGGTGGCTCTTAGCCAAGGTCGGTTTACTTGGCGCCATGACCAAGTACTGCGATGTTTGGCTTTAGCATTAGAAGGCAAGCGTAACATGACCAATAAGTTGCCACCTGTTCTAGCAAAACATTGCACGCAGAAGACAATATTCCTCCGCCCAGGCGAGCAACCACCAAGAAAAGGTGTTAACACCAATTCTCGCCCAGGACAACTGGAAGCTGCTAGGGACTGGAAGATGCTGGCTGATCTTGATCAACGGCTTATTTTTCCACCTGAGATTGCCACCACTAACCTACGACCAGATATTGTTTTGTGGTCTGGATCAGCACGCATTGTTCAACTGATAGAGTTAACAGTGCCATGGGAGGACGCGGTAGATGAGGCATATGAGAGGAAGAAACTGCGGTATGCTCATCTGGCCACTGAAGCAGAACAGCGAGGATGGAGAGTCCAGGTTTATCCAGTGGAAGTGGGTTGTCGAGGTTTTGTGGCACACTCTACAACCCGGTTCCTCAGAGACGTTGGATTCAGTGGCCAAGAGTTGCGTCGCACAGTAAAGAACTTATCTGAAGCAGCAGAAAGGAGCAGCAACTGGCTGTGGTTGAGACGGAAAGATTCTAGCTGGCTGTGTACAGGCCGCCACACTACGGTTTCGTAGAATTCTTGAAAACTTGAAGAGTCTGTTGGTTTGTTTGTATACGTTCCTGTGGATATTGTGTGAATGACGGGTGGTTGGGCAGATATTGTGTTTTGCGGTAGGTGGTATGCCATACGGAACCATTGTCCACTGAAACTGCATATTAACGCACCAGTGGGGCTCGACAGCCTTAGTCAAACGGGTTGGCGCGTATGGTCGGGTTGCGGAGAGATTGTGAGATTGTGGTTGGGTCTCAGCAGCAGGAGGGATGTAGAGGTCAGTAAGCTGGGCTGAGTTGAGTGGGGGACGGAGGGGGGTGACTCTGGGACGCCAGAGTCACTGTCGAGCCCTCTTGAGGTGTCGTGGGCTAGTCGACGAAACACTGAGGACGGAAGGTGCCCACTTGAAGACCCTAGAGATGTCCCCTAGTCGGTTCAATCCAGACGGTTGTCGTGCTGGTCCTGTAGTTGCAGCCGTCGCGTGCGCTAACGCGCCAAGTACACTGCTGCCGTTAACGCCGGACAGAAGGGGAGTCACACCTTATGGAAAGAAGCGTAAATGGATGGAGAAGCGTAGTTTACTGTAAAGCTACATCTTAGTTTTGCTTATCTTGGCGAAAGCCGAGTACAAATCAGCATGAAGTTTTAACATCTACTCTCGTGTAATGGAAATCTGCATTGCACTGCGAGCAACTCAGAGAGTGATCTTTGCTCTTTCTCATGTAAAAAGGGATTCAAAATTCGGAATTTTGTCATAGAAACCAAAAAATAATTATTAATTAAAATAATGTCAAATACACATTCATGGCCGATAAGTAGTCAGGTGACATTTGCAGTCGGATCAAATCCAAAATAACAAAGATTGGCAGGTTTTAGTCTATTTTAATTAGTATTATAGAACATGCATACATTATACGCACGAATGCATAAATCAGAGGAAAAGGAGTCAAATTCTGTTTTTATTTGATTTGACTGACAGCTGCATTCACTTTCCCGACAATGAATAATATGCACAGAATCAGACAGCTCAGAGATGACACATCAGACATGATGGCCAACGATGGATGTTTTTGTCTTGTTTATCGAAGCAGCCTAACATGAACCTACATCCTTCAGCTCTTGATATTATGTGACTGACGACACCACTGGCAGCTGAAAGTGTTTGTCTGATCTGTTTGTTTAAGATGTTTACTTCTGTCGTGTGTGTTCAGTGTGTCTTCTCAACATAGGGTCCTTGCTGACGCACATTGAATCATCGGCTGTTTCTAGTTGCTGTGGCGATAGATACATGCGCTAATGATTTTTTTTTTTTTTTACTCTTAAAACACACTTTTATACTCTTACTAGTTTATTTAAATTGTCTACTAACGGTGTCCAACAGTGTATATATGTGCATCACAGAAGTCATTTTTGAAAATGAACATTTTCACAACAATGAAAATGAAAAAACAATTTCCACATCTCAAATTATGTGTTTGCTTTTATAGCATTCTTTAGTGGCAATAACAGTGATGGAATTTACTTTTCTTTTCTTTTTTTTGAATAATATGGCAGACTCTTTTGTCTTGCAATTTCAGCCATAAATAAATTACATTTCATTTAATATTTTCATTAAAGGTAGGGTAAGCAATTTTTTTGTTATACTGGTTGAAACTATCTTCACATCCTGATAGCAATCAATAATAGAATTGGTCTAAATATAAAAACATGTAAATATATCTTCTGTGGAAGTTTTAGGACCAAAAAATGTTCGGCCAATCATTACATTCGGTCCGAATGCAACGATAGGATGTCCTACCTGCCTGTCAACATATGTATTTCCATACCTCTAGCAGACCCTACTCACGCAGACATCACACTTTTTGCCTAATTTAACAATTTTAGCTTGATTGCAAATGACGCACAATGAAAATATTCAGTGCACAAGTGATATTTACCTTGATTTTTGTTTCATCTTTACAAATCATGAATATCAAATCAAGCACGCTCTTCACTGACACACTTGAGCCCTTTTTGCATTACCTTTCGTACACCAACTTTTAATAAAACCGTTGTTGGTGATGGAAAAGAAGCCTGAACTGAAAATAAGAATCAGACAGTCATCATTTGTGTAAAAAAATTACTACCGTTTTCATCCAATAAATGGTTTATGATTTCAAACTCTTTATTTAGGACATGACTGTTTTTTGTGTTGTTGTTGTTCATTCAGATTTTTTCATAGTTTTTATCAGTAGTAGCAGAAGTGCTTTTTACATACTACCACGAGCATTTACATCTTTAGGGCAGAGCGGTGGATTTTTAAACACTGTAGAATGAACGCAGCTCCCCCTGCAATTCCCTGACCTATATTAAAGTCTCTTAGACCACAGTGCATTTATTTAAAGCTCTGGAGATATTAGACGAGGGAGGGCTGCTATAATTTCAAAGTCATCATGGGTTGAGCAGAAATAGGGAAATTCTGATTGGCTGATTTATTTGTAAAGTGGCTACTTTGAAAAATTTAAATAAAAATGCATTTTCATGAGTGACTCATTGCCACTCGTGGCACGAACACTGTCCCAAAAGTTAGACTTAATTATGCCTCCTTCTAAGATGCATTATTTTCTCCAACTTTCAAGGCGGGATAGCATCTGTATTCTTGCATGGATTGCAACAAATTCTGTGAAATAGATGAATTAATTAATATAATCAATACAATATTGTTTAAAAATAGTTTGGTCTACAATTTTGCTCAATATTTGTGCTGTGTGTTTTTATGCTGCTGTCAATGCCCAACACTATTGAAATGAATTGTGAGTCAAGTCTAATGTGTGCTTCGCATGAGCAGCGCTGTTTGTTGTGATTTCGGTTAAGATGCCTCTGTAGGCAGTAGACAGCAAGAAAGCCCACTAGGTTTTGTACCAGAGCTGTTGACTCAAGAAAACTCTTTATATGGTGAGTTGAATTCATTTAGGAGGACCGTTTTATATGGCCATTTGCATTATACCATCTCCATATTTACCAAGATGCTCTTCACAGTCTATTAAGGACTCCAGCTTCCCTCCATCTCTGTTTCAGTGCTGGGATACGGTTGTTGTTTTTTTCCATAGCCAAAAACTGAAGCGGTTTTTATGCCCCAGTATATGAAGCTCCATTTTTATGGGATTACTTTTTTAGTCTGCGACTTCAAAGAGACTCTGATCATTGCCGGAGGTTATTACAAAACAGTATTTTCCCTTTCTGACTGTAATTTATCACTATTCCATATCTCCGTGACGTGTTAATGTTTGGGTATTTTATTGCAATATTTGCATATTCAAGTGTTTTTAATACACAGTTGTCACTAAGTCTTGATTGTGTATGCAGCTTGTGTTTCAGATTGACCTCATGCGATTGTCAAATCTGAGAACTTTAGATGGTACTTTAAAGAAAACTACAATATTACCATGGCCAAAAACATAGTAAGTGCACAATTTGTGATTTTGACAGCAAATTTGTATTTAGTTTTAATCGTAGTCTTTTGACTAAAATGCCATTTAGTCATTTTTAAGTCATCTGAATTGTTTTAGTCGATTAAATATCATAAGATTTTAGTCAACTAAAATCTAATGGGTTTATTTAAATTGTAATGCATCAATTAAGCATTTCTCTAAAATGTCAAATCTCATCATATAGGGTACTCCTAGAGAAAGCATCTGTTAATATGAATGATATGAGGTTTGAACATGCAATACAGACAGATTTAACTACTGTGACATAACCACTTCTCATAAAGAACAAGAACATGGTCATTCTATTAATTAATGATATATGCATTCTTTATAACAACTTGCATACAACATTATTTGTTTGTATATTACAACATTATTATTTTTAGCAGACATATTTATTTGTATAAATTAAATATAGGTTAACCCTTATGAAAGCTATTAATATTATTCAGTAAAGAACATTGAGTGATTTCTCTTTTTCTTTTGTTGATTACATAAATGATGGAAAGCAGCAGGTTTATTAGGCTACTGTCACTTTAAGGCTGAATGTACGGTTACTTAAAGACATAATCAACTGTGTTTAAGTGAATACTCGCCAAAATTGAAAATTTGACATCATTTTGTGTGTATTTGTCTGTTCAAGTGCGAAAAGACGTGAAAGAGAGCAGTTCATGGGCTGTCTGAGAGGCAGCTTTCTGTGTGCGCATAGAAAACCAGACCGAACCGGACTCTTTCCTGTCGTTACGATCTTTCAGATTTATCAATATGCCTGGTCTCCTCTTTCTCCCACAAGTTTACATTTTTGAATGTTTTAGGAGTCATGCAGCAAATGTATGCCAACTTATATGCTGCCAGGTAGATCAGCGCATTACAATTCAAATGTACATCAACCAGACAGGACATCATTCTGACTCGAACTCTTCTCGAATCACCCCTCCCTTAAATTTTTGTCTTGTTTTTATTCATTGACGAACATGTCAGTAGATCTTTGTCATAGTTTTTGTCATTCAAAATGGGTTTTTATTTAGTGGTCTCATTTTTATCAGTGAAAAAAATATTGTTAGTGAAAATTATTCGTCAACGAAATGAACACTGCTTTTCTGTATGTAGTTATATAACTTAGTAACTTTTTTACAACAAAAATGAAACATTACTGAACTTACATTGCTGGACTGTGATGCTATTTTCTTCTGGAAAACAAACTTTGTTGCATTATTTTCATGTTATCTTTGTAAAGCTGCTTTGAAACAATCTGTATTGTAAAAAGCGCCATATAAATAAAGGTGACTTGACTATTATCTTTTAGATATTATCAAAATACGATCCTTTTGTTGTCTCTGGCGGGATTTTTTTAACACAATTCATCATCCTTCAAGTCAAGTAAAGTCACCTTTATTTATATAGCGCTTTTTACAATACTGATTGTATCAAAGCAGCTTCACAGTGATAACATGAAAATAATACAACAAAGTTTGTTTCTAGAAAAAAATTGCGTCATCGTCCACCAGCTTCAGCTTTTTATTGATGTTTTGCAAGGACAGAATGTTGTAGTTGAATTCTGGCAGCTGATTGGACAGTATGGCAGCGGGTGTTGTGGCAGGCGGTGCTACTAAGCTGCCATGATCATGCACTGAGTATTGAAATGGGTTGCCAAGGAGCCCTGCGTCCTCACATTAACACTTCATATGAGCCGATTTATTGTCTAATTTAATTTCCTACTCGAACCAGCAGGTCATTTATTCTGTCTTTATTTACTTACCCTCATGTTGTTCCTTTGCGTTTTTTTTGTTTGTTTGTTTTTTCATTCTGTGGAAGCACTATCTTCCAAGGGTGAGTAAATAATGACAAAACATTTATTTCTGAGTGAACTATTCCTATAATAAGAAAGAGTTGTAGAATTGTGCCGGGTTTTTTGTGTGTGTGTGTGTGTGTTTTCAGCCACAGTTTCAGCAGAATACATCAGTCATGTGAGGCGTATTATTATTTTATATATATATAGGCCTATATATTTTCGTCAGACATGTCAGGCCATTTTAAAATGTGTCTCTTCAGAGCTTGCGTCAGCAGTTTTTTTTCCCCCTTTATACTTTTATTATCAAATCATGTCAGATTTTACACTAGACTCTTGATTAGAAGTCTTTAAATGACCCAACCCTGCCACAGGCCTAAACTCCCACTGCATTTCTCTCACACACAAACATTTGCTGACGAGGAAAGAATGTGAAGATGGAATGTTCTGCCGCTGCCACTTCCCATCGGAGCAAGGCAGTGATCCTCCACTGCGCATTTATTTGAATAAGTGACGTGATTTCTGTTTTGCGGGTCTCTGATGCAGCCGTTTTAGGACAGACAAAAATGAAATTAGATCAGAACCTAGTAATATACTGGATACCTTGAAATAAAGTGAAAAAATATACAAATAAAAATGTACACTTATAAAAAAAACTTGTGTGTGTAGCAGCCTATATATATATATATATATATATATATATATATATATATATTTTTATCTTTACTTCGAACTTGGAAAAGAAAGTATGTAAAGTATTTAAAAACATAGGAGAAAACAACCACAACAAATTAGCAGCAAATAAAGTACACTTCTTTCCTGTTAACATACTTCCATTACATGTGCGAAAAGGAGTAGGAAGAAGTTAAACTTATATACCCCTACCCCCTTATATACACAGTATATATTTGTGCATGTATATTTATTATGGTCTTGGTAATAAAAACCTTATAATAAGAATATAAAATATATAAAATTAAATATATAGATATTTCATTTAATATATTTTATATTTTTATTATAAGGCTTTTATTACCAAGACCATAATAAAAATATATATATAAACACTTGTTGCGGATCATTATGGGATTGCATCATTTGCAACGGATACATATAGTGCTGTCTTATATGAATTTGTCCATAACAAGGTATATAGAGAGTATCATACCTTTTGGAACAAGGTTCACATCGTGAGCGGCTGAGCGCACCTATAATGCTTGGCACTAATGTCTACATACTAGGTTTTGGAACAGAGCATCTGATGCGTGGGAAAAGGGATGTGGAGGTCAGGGACTGGGATTCACGACTTGCCTTTTTAGCAGATGCTTCTTCAAAGCAGCTTAAAGCACTTCTCGACCCATTTGACCCCAGAGAGTCATGACCGATTTTGCTATCGTCATCAGTTTGGAACTAAAGTTAGTTGTAGAGCATGATAGCATTAGTGATGTTCTTAGTGCACTTTGTCTACCATATATAATTACAGGAATCCTATCACAAAATCCTATCACTCGTTTCACATGTGATAGAGGGTGTTTATATAGGTTTTTTGTTTGTGCTGTGAATTTAAGACTATTTCATTTAAATGTATGGCTTAGAGGGAAGGATGGAAAAGTGTTATGAAAATGTAATTATATTTATGTTTTTGGTGGAAAAGTTTGGGGTCGTAACAGTTTTTAAAATTTAGTCTCTTATGCTTTGAATATATTTTAAAATGTAATTTATTCCTGTGATGCAAAGCTGAATTTTCAGCATCATTACTTAAGAATCATTACTTATTCTAATATGCCAATTTGTCGCTCAAGAAACATTTCTTATTATTATCAATGTTGAAAACCGTCGTGCTGCTTCATATTTTTGTGGAAGCCTTGAAACATAATTTTATCAGGATCCTTTGAATAGAAAGTTATTAAAGCAGCGACGTGTTTCTCTGAGCATCCCTCCAGCTGTGGATAGAGGATGAGGAGTATCTGTCAGACGTGTGTGTGTGTGTGTGTGTGTGTGTGTGTGAGAGCAGCAGAGACGGCAGGCTGGTTCCTGTTACCCCAGGAGCCTCTGCATGAGACCAGAGCGCCTGCTTCGTTTTCCTGTGTCTGAACCCACACCTCTGGTCCTGTGAACAAACACACTGTTTTCACAACTTCTAATAAGCCTTGGTAAATGCACAGCCTTTCACTTGCATATAGATTGGGAAGCATGATTTACAGTTATATGCTAAAAAGGCCACAAGTAATTGTATCTTAAAAGTGCTGTATTTGGAGTTTAAATGGGTCATACCCTGGGGTCCACTTATAAAGTGTTTTATATTTTTCCATTATTGAGTCATAATTTATTTTTCACCCTCTTTCTCACTCTTAAAATTAAATGGGATTTTTTTTTTTGCTGCTGTGCCTTTCAACAGGCTGAGCCTGTTCTTTATAAACACAATTGAGTTAAAGCATTTTTTTGCACTCACACACAGGCTGCAGGTTTAATCTCAAGTTCAGTATAGTTCAGAATAATTGCCCTATCCATTATAACCAGCTTCTTTGCAAGCTTTATTAAAGCTGCAGTCCGTAGTTTTTCCTCTTTGTCGCCATCTCTGTTCGAAATCTGTAATTGCATTTATTCACGGAATTATCAACTTTACGTGGGTTGTGCCACGACGCGGCACTGCGCGGATGAATCCAATGTTTTGAGGAGAATGTGCGGCTGTCAGTCGCCGCGCCGGTGTGGATACTGGCATTCAGAATCACAGATTCTACTTTTTGGAAGTATGACCAACATAAGAATTTTCACTGGAGAATGTCATCTGAACAAGTAAGTAACATCCACTTTTGTTCTGACCAACTAAGGGGAAAAAAGCATTGCAGTAAATCACGCTGATTAAATCTAACAATCGCTTATCATATCACATCAAACCGTGCAAATTATACTTTGTTCTCAAATTGTTAATGTTAACAACATCAGCATTGCGTGACTACATTTAATGCCCTTCCGATACTTATCCTTGTTTTCGCATGGGCCCGGTTGCAGTCTCTTTTTCTGTGGCCACTCCGAAGTCTTTTACATTTTACAGCTGGTGAATATCTAGTTGTCACTGGTGATTTGTCGTTTTAACCTTTCTGGATCCGCCATCAAATTAATAAGTTTAATTATATCAAGTGCTGTGAGAAAAGGCTATAAATCTCCACCTCCAACATCCTCACACGCAATATAGCCTACTAGCCGAGACTCCTCCTTTATGTGTACAGATGTGACGTAATGACGCAAAGACATGCTCGAATCTCCCGCGGAAATCCACCAGTACCACTGGAGTTAAAAACATTATTACAATCTTACTGTTTAGAATCGAGCTAAGGCAAGCAGAGAGTTTTGAACACTGGTTATGTACTTGCTCAAATTTATTTTGGATCATTTTTAACCCAAAAAAGTTACGGACTGCAGCTTTAAATTCTGACAGATTAACAAAAAAAAGAAAGTTGTGGAAATACTGGAATCTGTTTTGCAGTTCACATTCAGTATGGGCTCTTCTTGGATTGGAGAGGAAGTTTTCAGTTCTGAAAGTTAATGTTTTCAGTACAATTACCTTTTTTTATTTATAGTTGTCATGAAACAGAAGTTGCAATAGTCTTGTCATCCCTATGGTGACGCATATCCAAGTGAAGCTGCTTCTCGAACAAGAAAAAATTTAATGTGGGACTTGATTTTGTCCATTGGGAATTGATTGGATGGTTGTGGTTTGCTATTGGTGAAAGGTTGTCCCGCCCTCACGGCATTAAACGCGTCATCAGAGAAGAGAAGAGATACCACTGAAAGTGGGTTACAAGATTACGAGGCACATGAATAAAATAAAATAAAAAGATGCGTACAGATAAATCATTTATAATAAATACTCCAATATTCCATAAAAAACAAGAATTTTCTATTTTGATTTCATGGTGATATTAAACAGATTAAGGAAAATGTGATCCTCATGATATGACCTCTTTAATAAGTCAGATCGTGATCATGTCACGTATTGTAATTTTTATGCACTTGGAATGTCCTCGTGTCCGACCGCTTCACGTGTCTACGGCACATGTCACGTCAGGAACAATTCATCCTCATGAAACCCCACGATGTCCTCCTGCTGCACTGAAGCAGCTCTCAATGATTCCTGACAGAGATGCCCACTGCTATGACTGTAAAATATTTATATTTGTTATTTTCTGTCTGGTACAACACAGCTGCACCATCTTATGAATGCAGGTAAATCAACCTCATTGAGCTCGTTTGAAGAATACAGTGGCTGAATTAAACGGGTCCTATTATGTTTTTTTCTTTTTCTTACATTTTCAACTTTCTTTGGTGTGTAATTTTGCTTTTTGAGCATGAAAAATGTAGTTACATCAAAGGGAGTTATTTATATCGGCAAGCACTGTTTCTGAACTCCATGAAATGCCTTGATTGTTCCTTCCGGGAACAAACAAGTCAAATTATTTCTCATTTAAATAATTTCCACCCATGGAATACATATGCAAAAAAAAAAGGACGAGGCTTGTTGAATTGTTACTTGCGGTTATAGTAAAGGGCCTAAAATTTCCAAAACACACTCGAAGTGATTGACCAATCACAACTCAGAATATTCTCTTAATGTGACTGTGTAAGGGACAGGGCTTGACATTAACCTTTTTGCTCACCAGTCACTGTGGCTAGTGCATGGTTTCCCAAAGTTATTATTTTCACTGCCCACAATTTTGACAGAGACCATGGGGAAAACTGCCATTTAGATATTTTTTTATTTTATCTCATAATTTGTCAGCAGGGAATGGTATATTAGGCTGCTGTCACTTTAAGTCTGTTACACTGCGTTTTCTTTCTCAACGGTTTACGTTCACTTAAAACATAACTGACTGTTTATGTGAATTCTCTCCAAGACCGGCATTTTGACAGTATTTTGTGTGTATTTGACTATAAGCAGTGAAAAAGAACTCCGTTTAGTACTACTAATAATAATTCGTTACATTAATATAGCGTTTTTCTGGGTACTCAAAGCGCTTTACATAGAAGGGGGAATCTCCTCAACCACCACCAATGTGCAGCATCCACCTGGACGCCCACACACTAGCTTACTGGTGAAGAGGACACCGTGATAAAGCCAATCAGTCAGTATGGGGATGATTAGGAGGCCATGATGGACGGAGGCCAATGGGCAAATTTGGCCTGGATGCCGGGGTTACATCCCTACTCTTTTTCGAAGGATATCCTGGGATTTTTAATGACCACAGAGAGTCAGGACCTCGGTTTAACGTCTCATCCGAAGGACGGTGCTTTTTGACTGTATAGTGTCCCCATCACTACACTGGGGCGTTAGGACCCACACAGACCACAGGGTGAGCGCCCCCTGCTGGCCTCACTAACACCTCTTCCAGCAGCAACCTGGTTTTCCCAGGAGGTCTCCCATCCAGGTACTAACCAGGCTCAGCTCTGCTTAGCCTCAGTGGGCAACCAGTCTTGGGCTACAGGGTGATATGGGATACTAAGGTACGGCTTTCTGTGCGCGCACTTTGGGTGTAAGCACAAAATCTGCAGCAATGAGTACAATTATGTGCAATACGCGCAATCCCACAGCGAAATTCAAGCCCTGTAACACCAACAATATTCATTATTGTTGCATTATTGGATATCGATATTCATTATTGGAGCAAATGAAACGAGTGAGTGAGGGGAGGGGGGTTTGTGTGTCAACTCGCTGTCGGAGAGATGGGAGCGTGAGAAAGTGCAGCTGATCATGTATATGTTCTGAGGAAAATGAGTATTTAAAGCGTTTCAGATATTTCAGTATCGATATGTATCAAACTTTATTTTGGACAACACTACATTGCACTATTATTTCAGATGCCTTTTTAAAAGACTACAATTGAAAATTTTATTTATTGTAAACGCAATTCAACCTGCCAACTTACTAGTAGGACTGACTGGGTTACACGCCACTCCTGAAATCAAGCTCTGGTTAATGTCAAGCTCTGGGAGGGGAATAAATGTCTTTATTCTCATAACATTATATAAATCATTATATACAATTAGACCTGTATGTACAGCAATCATACAGGTCTGAAATTGTAATGTTTGGCATCTGCGCTCAGAGATTGTTTTAATCAGAAAGTCTCAGTTATAGATAGCACTTATCACCTGCACTAAATGCTCGTGCTGCCCTTTTAATGCGCTCTGAGTTTTTTTCATTCTTTAATGTCACTGATAATATTGATCTTAACCAGCGGTGGTTTAATAACAGCCCACAGACAGTCCGCTTCTCTTGGATGTATTATAAACCAAGGTCAGCACTGACTGCTATAAAAAGATGAGAAAATGACTCATAGATTAGGGAAGAATGAAATGCCAAGAGATGACTTGAAAATCGAACCGCTTCATTTCTTAACTCACCGGTACTTCTTCAGGGACGCGGCTGGTAGTTAATTGTCTCTTATGTAATACGTTGGACCACGTGTTCTCTGGCATTTAGATTTGAGAATATGTGGTGAATGTTTAATGCATCCTATAAATTTGATATAAAGGGAACTGTTATATGTGTGTGTGTGTGTGTGTGTGTGTGTATATATATATATATATATATACACTCACCGGCCACTTTATTAGGTACACCTGTCCAACTGCTCGTTAACACTTAATTTCTAAGCAGCCAATCACATGGTGGCAACTCAGTGCATTTAGGCATGTAGACATGGTCAAGACAATCTCCTGCAGTTCAAACCGAGCATCAGTATGGGGAAGAAAGGTGATTTGAGTGACTTTGAACGTGGCATGATTGTTGGTGCCAGAAGGGCTGGTCTGAGTATTTCAGAAACTGCTAATCTACTGGGATTTTCACGCACAACCATCTCTAGGGTTTACAGAGAATGGTCCGAAAAAGAAAAAACATCCAGTGAGCGGCAGTTCTGTGGGCGAAAATGCCTTGTTGATGCCAGAGGTCAGAGGAGAATGGCCAGACTGGTTCGAGCTGATAGAAGGTCAACAGTGACTGAAATAACCACTCGTTACAACCGAGGTATGCAGCAAAGCATTTGTGAAGCCACAACACGCACAACCTTGAGGCGGATGGGCTACAACAGCAGAAGACTCCACCGGGTACCACTCATCTCCACTACAAATAGGAAAAAGAGTGAGCGGCAGTTCTGTGGGCGAAAATGCCTTGTTGATGCCAGAGGTCAGAGGAGAATGGCCAGACTGGTTCGAGCTGATAGAAGGTCAACAGTGACTGAAATAACCACTCGTTACAACCGAGGTATGCAGCAAAGCATTTGTGAAGCCACAACACGCACAACCTTGAGGCGGATGGGCTACAACAGCAGAAGACTCCACCGGGTACCACTCATCTCCACTACAAATAGGAAAAAGAGGCTACAATTTGCAAGAGCTCACCAAAATTGAACAGTTGAAGACTGGAAAAATGTTGCCTGGTCTGATGAGTCTCGATTTCTGTTGAGACATTCAGATGTTAGAGTCAGAATTTGGCGTAAACAGAATGAGAACATGGAACCATCATGCCTTGTTACCACTGTGCAGGCTGGTGGTGGTGGTGTAATGGTGTGGGGGATGTTTTCCTGGCACACTTTAGGCCCCTTAGTGCCAATTGGGCATCGTTTAAATGCCACGGCCTACCTGAGCATTGTTTCTGACCATGTCCATCCCTTTATGGCCACCATGTACCCATCCTCTGATGGCTACTTCCACCATGTCACAAAGCTCTAATCATTTCAAATTGGTTTCTTGAACATGACAATGAGTTCACTGTACTAAAATGGCCTCCACAGTCACCAGATCTCAACCCAATAGAGCATCTTTGGGATGTGGTGGAACGGGAGATTCGCATCATGGATGTGCAGCCGACAAATCTGCGGCAACTGTGTGATGCCATCATGTCAATATGGACCAAAGTCCCTGAGGAATGCTTCCAGCACCTTGTTGAATCTATGCCACGAAGAATTGAGGCAGTTCTGAAGGCAAAAGGGGGTCCAACCCGTTACTAGCATGGGGTACCTAATAAAGTGGCCGGTGAGTGTATATAAACTCAGCAAAAAAAGAAACGTCCCTTTTTCAGGACTGTGTATTTCAACAATAATGTTGTACAAATCCAAATAACTTTACAGATCTTAATTTTAAAGGGTTTAAACAATGTTTTTCATGCATGTTCAATTAACCATAATCAATTAATTAACATGCACCTGTGGAATGGTCGTGAAGACCTTAACAGCTTACAGAGAGTAGGCATTTAAGGTCAAAGTTCTAAAAACGCAGGACACTAAAGAGACTTGTCTCCCGACTGTGAAAAACACCCAAAGAAAGATGCCCAAGGTCCCTGCTCATCTGCGTGAACGTGCATTAGGCATGTTGCACGGAGGCATGAGGGACACTGATGTGGCCAGGGCAATAAATTGCCATGTCCGCACTGTGAGACGCCTAAGACAGCACTACAGGGAGACAGGAAGGACATCTGATCATCCTCGCAGTGGAAGACCACGTGTAACAACACCTGCACAGGATCGGTACACCCGAATATCACACCTGCGTGACAGGTACAGGATGGCCACAACAACTGCCCGAGTCACACCAGGAACACACAATCCCTCCATCAGTGCTCAGACTGTCTGCAATAGGCTGAGAAAGGCTGGACTGAGGGTTTGTAGGCCTGTTGTAAGGCAGGTCCTTACCAGACATCACCAGCAACAACGCCGCCTATGGGCACAAACCCACCTTCGCTGGACCAGACAGGAGTGGCAAAAAACGCTCTTCACTGATGAGTCACGGTTTTGTCTCACCAGGGGTGATGGACGGATTCGTGTTTATCGTCGAAGGAATGAGCATTACACCGTGGCCTGTACCCTGGAGCGGGATCGATTTGGAGGTGGGGGGTCCGTCATGGTCTGGGGCGGTATATCACATCACCATCGGACTGAGCTTGTTGTCATTGCAGGCAATCTCAATGCCTTGCGGTACAGGGAAGACATCCTCCTCCCTCATGTGGTACCCTTTATGCATGCTCATCCGGACATGATCCTCCAGCAGGACAATGCCACCAGCCATTCTGCTCGTTCTGTGCGTGAGTTTCTGCATGGCAGCAATGTCAGTGTTCTGGCATGGCCAGCGAAGAGCCCGGATCTCATTCCCATTGAGCACGTCTGGGACCTGTTGGATCACAGGGTGAGGGCTAGAGCCATTCCCCCCAGAAATGTCCAGGAACTTGCGAGTGCCTTGGTGGAAGAGTGGGGTAACATCTCACAGCAAGAACTGACAAATCTGGTCCAGTCCATGAGGAGGAGATGCCCTGCAGTACTTCAAGCAGCTGGTGGCCACAGCAGATACTGACTGATACTTTTGATTTTGAGCCTCCCTTCATTCAGGGACATATTATTCCATTTCTGTTAGTCACATGTCTGTGAAACATTTTTAGTTTATGTCTTATGGTGTTGACTCTTTTAGTGTTCATACAGATATTTAAACACATTAAGTTTACTGAAAGTAAAAACAGTTGAAAGTCAGAGGATGTTTCTTTTTTTGCTGAGTTTATATATATATATATATATATATATATATATATATATATATATATATATATATATAATGCGCTATCCTGAAAACATACTGTTGCTGGAACAACGGCCCTGTAACACTGTACAATAAGATTCATTAGTTAACTACTTTAGTTAACATGAACTAAGAATAAACAATACTTCGACAATACTTCTACAGCATTTATTAATCTTAGTTAATGCTAATTTCAACACTTACTAATACATTATTAAAATCATAAGTTGTATTTGATAATATTAGTCAATGCACTGTGAACTAACATGAACAAACAATGAAAAATCTGTATTTTTATTAACTAACATTAACAAAGATTAATAAATACTGGCTCATTGTTAGTTCATGTTAGTTAATACATTGACTAATGTTAACAAATGAAACCTTATTGTAAAGTGTTACCAATGGCTCTTTCTGACACTTCAACAGACGAATACTTACAGTATGAGCACACGGCCACATTACTTTATTGACCCTTTTTTTCATGTTTTTCATGTGCATTAATATTTTCTCTGGAACAGAGAAAATATAATGTTTTTGCCCATTCAACAGAAATCAATGGGCTCCAATGTTGTTTGGTTCTCAGTGTTCTTATTTTATGTTCCACAAAGCAAAGTGCACGCAGGCTTGGAGCTACATGAGGGTGAATAAAGGAGGACATCATTTTTGTTTTTGGGTGGACTATCCTTTTAAAGGCAAAGTCCATAAAATAATGATCAAATAAAAAGAACCCTGTTGCAGGCTGTAGCATCCAAACACAACATCGGCTCTAGAATTGTAAGCACTGCTTGCATAAGCGTTATATAAGTGAAGATTGATGCAGACAACCATTAGAAATGATGAGGAGAATGATTCGCACAGCTTGATACGATTACATCGATTATTCCGCAGTCTTTTAGGCTCAAGGTAGATGTCTGTGCATCCGCCGAAGCTTAATAAATGCTGTTCTGTTTCACCTTCAGCTCAGTAAGGCTTTCAGGCCTTGAGGCGGACCGAGGAATCAGTGAACCCAGAATAGGCGGGAGATGGCGGAGCTGTCCTGACTTTCTGGTGGTTCACTGAAGCTCTCAGTGGCTGCTGTGGCGAATGGAAAGTGACATGAGACAACCACAGGCGCTGTTGTGCCATGCTGATGTGACAGAGCTCATTATAGGGACTCGCCGAGACTTCCCCGCCAGCTGCGCCATGTATTTTTAGTCTATAACTGCTGTGTGCCTCGGTAGATGGGCACAATAATGTCGCGTTGTTGATTCAGAGATCTTTCAAGTTGTTGTTTCAATATCGTAAGTCCCGCCCCAAACTCTCACCATTGGTTGAGTTAGAAGCCAGGTCGCTGGGGTGTGTGATATTGAGAAAGATTTGCATCTGGATATTTTCTAGGATTTTGTCGTTGACGATAATTAGACAAATGTTTTCTGAGTGTGTTTTTGTGCAGGTGCCTTGACTGGTTTAGGCCCGTCATTCATTCATTCGGATTTGTTCAGGAATTAAGCAATTGAATCATTGATTTGACCAAAAACAATGATTCATTTAGGAACAAAACACCACTGTGTTTCTCAGAGATGCACAACTTTTCTGTTGCGGCTTTGTTTGAAACTATTTTCGTTGGTGAAATAGAGCAAATATTGACAATATTGTTTCTATAATGTAACACAGTATTAACTTGTTTATTGAACTGTTGTTTAAATGAATATCACATTTGAAATAGTGCTGATATTAGGGGAAAACAGCATGTTTGCTTGTGTGATATTGCTTAACTGTAACACAAAATACATTTTTCTTCCTACATATTGAATTTGGGGGCATTCGGACTCATTCTACAAGGATACATCATGCAGTGAAAGAGTGAAGTCTCAACACCCGTTTTTGTAAAGTGAGTGACATATTCGATGTCAGCTTCTACATCGTTAAAACGAAAATTACGATATTATCATAGACTAAACATATGATATAGTTATTATAAGTTATACATGACTTTTGAACAATACCCATTCTTGTCTTAGGGCAACTTCGATTAACTTTTTTGATCCACTTCAAATGTTGACTTCTGTATTTTGGCTGGTTTGGCTACATTGCTACACAATCTCAACCTAAAAAGAGCATCTTCCTCCATTTTTGGCCTATAGTTATGTACAGTATTTGAGCCATGCTAACAATTCATCCCGTTTGTGATCAGATTTACGACATCCAGCTTACTATGACCAACAATACAGGCATTTGGCAGATGATCAGTGTGTGTGATCTGGACGTTGTCCATGTTTATAAAAATCTCACAGCCAACTGCTTATCCTTGTCAGAGGACATGTCTGATGCTTTAAATCAAACATGTGCCTTTGCCATCGCTGGGTTACATAATACATAACAGCTACTTTTAGGTTGAGGAGCCTGAGGACAGCGGAGTTGCTGTAATTATCATGAAAGGTCATTCAGTGCTGTAGAGCATCCTCTGGACCGCAGAATTGGCCAAGAACTGCCCAAAGGAAGAATAAGTTAAGGGCCTTTCACACTGACTGTGAATTAAAAAATAAAAAAAATTTATCACTGGAGTTTGTCAGGATACTGTATTGTTGGTCGTAGTAAACATTTCGGCCACAATGTTATTGGTGGGCTTCACAAATAACCAACGCATTTGGCCATCTGACCTTTGGAAAGAGGATTGACCACACCTGCAGTGTATTGTTGGTGCAAGATTTTTGTTGCGTCTGAATTCACCTACTTATACTATACTCTAAAAGTATATATTGTTTTTGTGAGGAAAAAGTACATACTTTTGAGTGTGTAGCAGAAGAGTAGGCAAGCTTTGGGACAAGCTAAGTCATAATTGTGTCTTTAACGGACAGCTCTGTCGTATAGTTACGTGCATCCTGTCACCGTTTAAACTGCCCTGTCAATCATCTTGTCAGAGTTAAAATTCTCCACATTCAATCTAATTTAATTTCCTACCGTTTCGGAGAGAAATGTAGAAGCACGTTGTTGATCTGCCTGTCGTTGGTCTTTCATGCGGAGAACTGTCCTTGTGTGTGCAATTTGCTTAATGATGCATTTAAATTTAATGACCAAACGTATCTTTACAAAAGTTCACAATGCTGTTGCAGATTAAATATAGTGTGGATAAAATTGAATAAACTTTTCGTCAGGTTAGATTGATTATTAACCACACAAACTTTTATCTAAACCTCTATCTAGTCTATACTACACAACATTTTTTATTTGTGTTTGTAGTTCTAATCGAAACCTCGTCCAACTCGCAATGGGTTGTGGGAAATATTAGCCGTTAGAGTGTGCACGGATCTGCACTTCGGATTCTAACCGGAAAAAGACATCTGGGTATCTTTGGAATACTCATTTCAACACACTACGATTTGGGACAAACTAATTCTAGTTTCGAATACTATTTAGGACGGATAGTATGCGAATTGGGACACAGCGTTATCTCCCTTCTGTTCTGTTGGCTGGAAGAACTTTTAATGAGTTGGACTTGGTGCCTGATTATAAATCCTACAATCATTTCCTCCTGTCATAAATCATAAATCCTGTCATTTTAGTATTATTTATATACCATTGTAGTAGTTCTTGATATTTTAACTTGTCTTTTATTTTTATATTTGCAGTTTAATTTTTGTTTGTTTTAGTACATTTGTAATGTTATTTGTGACATTTTTATTAGTTTTTTATTTATTTTTATTTTTATTTTTTTATTAAATATTTCCATTTAGCAAGTTGCTCAATTTGAATGATTTCAGTACTTTAACCTAGACTAATGTCAGTTAGTTACCAAGGCAAGATTTCTCATTTTCGTTTGTTTAAAGGCACACTGCGGAACTTTTGGCCACTAGTGGCGCTCGACCTGTAACTTTCACGTCTAGCGTCCCTAGAGGCCACAAGCTCCGCAGCACTGTCGCAAAAGTCAACAAACAGTCAACCGGTCCGCCCATAGACAGTGGGTCAGCTTCCCGTGTCTTTAGATTGTGTGTGCTTGCAGTGTTTGAGGCGGGCAGCCTGGCCGCGCTCGATTCCCTTATAGCAGTCCGCTGAGAGAGAGCGAGCGGCTGAGAGAGAGCGGGCGCGGGACGGCGGGCCGGGCACATTTACTGCACTAAAAACACCGTCGGCCTGAGCTGACTGTAACTTATGTGTGTTGGTTTCGTTTTACAGAAACCGTGGGACATGTTGTGTGTAGTGTTTGTGGGCACTGAGTCGTGGGAACGTTCACTACATTTAATGTACATTTGACATGAGTCGATTTTATTTGTTCGAGCCCTGCACTGTGGCGGGCTGTGTTTGTGTGTAGAAATGAACAATGGGCTGTGGGCATTTTATTACACTCATATCACCATCGGCTGTGGCCGGAATACCAGAAAATACTACACTGCTTATATGATTTATCTGTGTCACCTTGGAAACGGCATTTGTGTGCAGGCAAGCGTTAGCATCGGTCGGGCACCCATCCTCCTCCTGTAGCTCACGCCAGCGAGCGAACGCTGGACCAATGGTGATCCTCGTCCTGGCTTTTCATTTGTCACTATGCCTTTTTCTTTTTTTTAGTGTCCTCTGACAAAACCTTTGCCTTCTTCCTTGTAGCTGTTGGTTCGGCCATGACGAAAACATACAGACGGCAATCAAACTCGAGTTGAGCTCTCACGTCAGAATCTGAGGAAGTGGTGGGGGAAGTGACGTATGCCGTAAAGCGGTCGAATTTTGTAGTTCTTTTTGTGCTCGGGTTCCTACCCGAACCCCGAAGTTGCATAGTGCTAGGAAAAGCGATACAGACACCTTCAGGCTACGGCAGACGTGTCATTCAACCTATTGTAAGTCGATGTACCATCTCAATGGGTTTTGGTAATATATTATAAAGGTTGAAAAGTTCCACAGTGTGCCTTTAAGTTTCTCATCTAATATTTATATATTTACTTCAGCTTTATTTCAAGTAACGAAAATGATTTTTAATAGTTTATTTACAGATAACTTCAAAGAATCTCTTTATATGTGTAGTAATATATCAAATAATATGCCAATTAAGAATTAGCCGGCTTTACATACCTCGAGCTGATTAGTCTGAAAGCTGAACGCAAACACTATATATGTATACCACTGTTTATTCACAATTTGTAGCTATACCACTGTTACAAAAGTAAAAACCAGAACGGCTGTTTTAACTATTTACAAGAAGATATCCCAAGAACACATTTAGCTATATGTTTTGGGTTGGCTGATATTAAGTTGTGGTAGTGTATGGCTGACATTAGTCAAATGGCTGAAGTCAAGAATTTATACTTAATTCATTAGCCTCATTGAAGATGTTTTTAGTAATGATGGAACTCATATGTTCTCCCAAAAACAAGCTCCTGCTTTCAGCTCCCTAAAATGCTTTTCTAACCCCTGATGCAAGCTGTATAATAACCCATTGGCGTCCTCAGACTATTATTTAGCTGTTGACAGTTCAGTGATTCCCGCTAATGAAGATCCACGGCTTTGTCTCCGTGAATGTGATGTCTTCATGAGAGCTTCACGTGATTGTGGTGTATAGTATCATGGGAGTCTGCTACACCTCTCCTCACAGGCTCTGTCATCACTGATATATGCAGATGCACGTTTCTTATAGATGTCTCGAGGATGTGAACCATGTCCCTTGTATTGCCCCTGGGCATGAGCTGTCTTTAATGTCAGCTGTGTGAAGAGATTTCTGAGCCAGATTCTTGCTGAGCTGCATCTTAGCATGCTGTTGTTCAGAAAGGGAGAGACGGAGATTGAAAGTGAACGGAGAAAGGGAGATCGGTCTTTTTTTAAATCTAGCTCACTGTCCCCACCCGCCTTAAGGCTAAAAGCCTCCAAACCCTCCATCTGGGTCAGTTGCAGTGGCCGAGATGGTTTTTGATGTGTGAGAAATAATTTAGCACCTACAGCGCACAGGTTTTTCTCTAGCCTCATATATGAAACATTCAAAACGACGTGAAAACAAGGTGTGATTATTACTACTGATTGCTAATGATGCATATCGGAAGTCTGGTTCAATAGAAACATCGTGTCAGCCTTCTCCTTTCTGTCTAGAGTGATTTGTTTACTTATTACATTAATATATCTCAAGCTCATACATGGCTTATACTTTTTTTTTCTCTTTTTTTTTCTCCTTTTTCTCAGAACTTTCTCATGTCTTTCTCAAAAAATTTTAGGAGAAACATCTGAGACACTGTTGATACTAAAATGAGAGATATTTGAGAATCTCAAGTAGGTCTCATGAGCTTATAAAGAGCAACCACTTGGTAATAAAATATTCATATAATGGAGTCTTGAAAGAGATTGCAGCAAGACAATGAAGAGATATTCTCTGTTTTTCCTACCACTTTCTCAGTTTTGACTCTTTAGCTCTCAAATATTTCTCATATCTCATTTGTGTCTTTTTATGTCTCCTAAGAAATTTTAGGAGAAACATCTGAAATGCTACTGATACAACAATGAGAGATCACAACTAAGTCTCCTGAGCTTAGGAAAAGCAACCACTGAGCAATACATTTTTCCTCTGGTATACAAACGTGAAGGCAACAGAATGCGGAAAAATGCGTTCAAGAACCACTGATCTTAATGCCATGAAAATGCAATCATTTACAAATCACTTCTTATCTGGGTTTTTGGAGCATTTGTACACTTTCACCTTGTTTCGTCTTTAATGATAAGACCCGGTCAGCTTTAGCTCCAGCCGATACGTCACCTGGACACGGGATAGGAGAGGACAGCAATACACAGCTATCAGCCTCATGGTGAGGGCAAGAAAAGACCAAATTTCCATTTACCGCCTGTGAAAATGTAATCTACTCATACTGGGAGCTTGAAAGAGGTTGGTGGACTTTCTGCCGGAGGACAACGACAGACACTTTGTCACTAACACATGGTGTAAAACAAAAAATCAAGTCTATTCATGTAAGGTTTTTTACTCTTTACATCAGTGTGCCTTATTTATGCTTTTAAAATATCTCTTTTATATCTGTTATATATATTTTTTCAGCCTTTTTTTGACGATATTCAATATATATTTTGATACTAATATGTGAAATTACGTTGCTTTTTATGTTGCTCTGATTTTTTATTTATTTTGAGTAATTATTAACATTTAATCATTTTCTTTTATACTACCATTTAAAAGTTTGGTGTCTATAATTTAAAAAAAAATCATGTTTTTTTTTAAAAACTCTCATACTGTATGCTCACCAAGACTGCACTTATTTCATCAAAATACAGTAAAAACACTGTAATGTTGTGATTTTTTTTTTTTTACAATTTAAAAGAACTGTTTTCTATCTGAAAATATTTTAAAATGTAATTTATTTCTGTTATGCAAAGCTGAATTTTCAGCATCATTACTCCAGTCATCAGTGTCACATGATCATTCTAATTGGCTGATTTACTGCTCAAGAAACATTTTCTTATTGCTAATGTTGAAAATGGTTGTGTTGCTTAATTTTTGTGGAAACCATACTATCTTTTTTCATGATTTTTTGATAAATAGAACGTTTAAAATCTTCATTATAAACATCTTTATTGCCACTTTTGATTTAATGCATCCTTGCTGAATACAATTTTTAATAAACAAAATTAAGAAAACATTGACCAAACTCTAACTAACCAATAAAAAAAATATTTTTGTCTTTATTGTTTTATTAAAATGTTGTAATATATGTTCACATGGACACATCCAGGCATATGTTTTAGTGATTTAGTAAACAAACAATTGAATCAGTTTTGAATCGATTAATTGAAACAAACAGTTTGAACTCATTTACATTAACGAATCGAACTCTTATCATGTTTACATACTAAACTTTAAATTCCATTAAAGCATTTCTGTCTTAACACTCACGATTCGTGAGACCGTTATTAAATGCCAGTCGATAATTCATAATACAAGTATGTGTTGTCATCAGCTTGGCCATGGCTCTATATTGCGTTACCACTGTATTTTTACAGTCAGTTTTCTCTTTTAGGTAAAAAATGTAGCTATGCCCTGCCCCTGTGTCGTTTTCATTATTGTAATTGGCTTGACACTATTAGTTGTGAGTCCCAGTTGAATTGTGTTGTGGTTTTTTATTATCACTGCTTCACTCTGGTGTGGTTTATTTTTGGCTCCAGACCACAGACAGCACCCTGCCATAAATATAAGTCTACATTATTAGTATTCTGCACCACGGTTGGTAAGCCATCTCAGAGTCTATTTTTCAACCTCAGTCTAGAAATATCATCCCGCGCCACCCACTGCAAACAGGAAAGAATACAGATGTGCCCGAACGGCACATTTATTATTCAGATATATCTGTAGAGCTTCATATAGGCCACTTTCCATGAATATGGCACACTTTTTTAAGCTTTAGAGTCACTTTTTTTGTAAATGAAAACTGAGATGATAAATTAGAAAATTTGCCAAACATGACAAGTTTTAAACACATAATGTCTGTATACCCATTAAAATGGGGATTTTGGCCTGCACAACATCACAAGTTCTTCTTTCCCTTTCTAGCTTTAACTACACCATAAACTGCAATCTACTGTAGGAAAAACACTGATTTGTTTTTCATTCTTATAGGTTTTTAGCTCCATTGTATGTTTCAAAATGGTCTAGCTCTAATGTGTAGATGGTTGTATGCTGTCAGGATTATTTGTGAGTACCTGAAGTGATTATTTTTCTGGGTCACTGTTAACCCCAGGTGTTTAGCCATCAGCGGCAAGAATGTGTGTATTGTGCGGTGGCATTTATATATGTGTGTATATACAGTATGTGTCTTCCTCTTTCACAATCTATATCTGTGTTGACCGTCACATAGTAAGCAAGCAATAATTTTCATGGAAGAAATCCAGTCGTTTCTGTAGGATTCCAATTTCACATGAGCGGAAAAGATCCACACAGATTTTGCAACATGTTTAAGGTCATGCAGATTTGATATGTTGACCAACAGAAAGCTGCTTGGTTTAAAAGACTTCTGTGTGAGATGTTCTTTATACATCACTACATTATATTGTCAATAAACGGACCTTTTTTTTGTCCGTTAAATTTTGCAAATGCGGCCACACCTAAAGATATTAAATCGTAGGCTCTGTCGTAAAACCTTATGAGCTGCCCAGTAGACAGCATTTGATAGAATTTGGTCCAGATGCGGCAACCGTTTCAAAACATAGGCAGCATAATTCTGCTCATTTTTAAGGCATGCATATTTCACGAAGAAAGTATTACCTTATATTCCCAGAAAATTGCCATAGAATTGCTAGAGTGCCTTCTGAACGCAAACATGTCCCGGGATTGATCCCGAAATGGGGACCTTGTAACATTGCCAGGATCAGCCCCGGAATGCGCCCTGTGTGAACTAAAGGCAGGACCAATGCTGGTAGGGGTGTGTGATGACGCATGTGTCGTCGCAATGACGTAGTTATCGTGCGACTCTTTGACCGGGGGTTTAAATGCAGATCAACGTTCATGTTCCACATTAGCAAAGAAGAACGTTTGTGTTCGTCAAGGAACAATGTGTTGCAAACAAAAAATGTCTGCAAACAAGTCATATCCTGATGTCACGTGTCTTTACGGTATCTTTACAGGAGCTGTGTGAACGCAGGTACAGATTCCAGAAAATCACTGGCAGTGTGAATTAACCAAAATCAAACGATTTCGGGACACATTATTGGTGTATTTTCTGGAATCTCTGTGTGAAAGGGGCTTTATATAGCGGTGTGTGCATGTAAAAGGTCTGCAAAGTTTCAAAGATCAAAGTGCCTGATAAATGGAGTTATTGTCTCCCAAAAGAGAGAACCGATTCTGAACTGCCTGAAACCAGTCATCAGTAATTCCAGTCTTGCTTTATATAGCTGGTTTGTCACATATATGCATAATGCATCTTCATTAGCTGCCCACAAACAATATTTGACTTCAACCGGCCTCAAACTCTGTGGTTGTAGCTGAGGCCTGGAAGATTTGCCGCTGTTTTCTATGCTGCGAAAGCAATTCCACTTTTCTGCATGCATTTCCAAAGGATGAAGACACAGACTTGATACTGTAAAACCAACGCCCTCGTTTCTGTATATATAAGCGTTTTGTTTCTGACACACACTGTAAGCGGTAGACCAATCACAACCGACTGGGCCATTTGACCAATCAGAGCAGAGTAGGCCCTTGGAAAGGAAGGGTTTAGAAAGACCGAACCATTTCAGAGTGACACTGCATAATATACAGGTGCATTCTTTTTACACAATGTATATTATGAGAAACTTAAAGTTAGTTGTTGTTTTTTTTGCCTTCGATGTAAACAGCCTTCCAAAAATATATCACTTCTGAGATTCCATTTCAGGTTTTGGAACAAAGCAATAGTTTCAGAGATCAAACAGTGACGGGGGAAAATGCTGCAGCTATATAGATTAAAAACTTGAACTTGCTGAAGAACAGAGAGCAATTGTTAGTGTAAGTCCTCATTGGCTAGGTAATATTTCACTCGTTCATTCCAATTGCCTCTTCATGTTGTCAATATCTCTTACCCCTGTTTTGTTTAGCCTTGCTTCGCAGTGCCAGACAAGCAGCTTCTAATCATCTTGTGTGGCTCAAGCTTTTCATCTGGCACTTGCTCTTTCTGCATCATCGGTCATTTGGATCTATTCGTTAAATACATTAGCCCGGTGGCCTACTCTCTTTAAGGTCGGTCACATGATCTCGGTTCTGCCTTAGCTTAACCTCAGCAGCGCGTCAGTCTTCAGATCAGCTCTGGAAGCACACCATCAATGGAGCCCGTGCTACACACACCACGGTATGTACACAACCTCCAAATTATCATGCTCAAGTGCTCGTGAAAGTAGATGTCGTGAAAGTTGCACGCCAATAACAAAAATCTGTGTCTAACACTACAAACACCTATTATTGGAAAACACATTTCTGAATGGAGGCTATTGAATTTAATTAATGTGGGATTTTGGTGATTAAAGAGCAGTGTTTTTCCCTAAATCTTTTAGTAAACAAGAATTGGCTTGCAGCTTTTTGATTGTTTGCTTTTATCTGCGTTTCTCCCTTTCTCTGGAAATCGTCCTTAAATGGTGAGTTTGCCTTCAATCAATAGGCATTTAATTCAAGTCAATCAGGCTTTCAATCAATAGCAGGAAAATAAGGCGACACGAAGGTGCGAGTGAAGAGATTTGAAAGGATTGAGAAGTCTCTCTTTGGAAAACCGTATGTCTGCTGAATGGGATTTACCTGCGAGTTCTTCAAAACACAGAGCTACTTTATTTGTCATCACTTTCCAAGTTTAATATACACTGTACCAAGAATTGATCTGTTTTGTCAGATATTTGATACTCAAATCTCTTTAATCTGTCAGGTGAAATTTAATAGATTTTTTTAGACTATTGTTATGCATTGTAATGTATCTTTTTTTTTCTGTGTATAAATTGTCAAGACATCGAACATTGCATTTTTTTAAAGTGCAATCAAACAATGATTTTTGCTGCTTGCTTCCTGAACATGCTGTCATCTTAATTTCAATGGGTTCAGTCTGCTTGAAATTTGTTAAATGGAAGTTTGCTTAATGCATTAATGTTGGAAGTTTTTGTTGCATAAACTTAAACCGGGCAGTGGATTTCTAATTCCCAGCATGCATGGCATAACTTGGAGAGTAAATGTCAATGTTACTTTACCGTTCAAAAGTTTGAGGTCAGCAAGTTTTTTAAGGTTTTTGAAAAAAAAAAGTCTCTATTGCTGACCAAGGCTGCGTTTATTTAATCAAAAATACAGTCAAAATATAGCCTGGTTAAAATCAGACCATTCTCAGTTGTAACTGAGTTATGGTCTGGCAAAGCGTCATAGACAAATCATTTCCAGAGGGGCGTCACCAACGGACGTCGCGGATAGACCTAAAAACCAATCAGAGCGATGAAAGGAGATGGCGTATGCAGAGCGGAGGAGAAACATCTCCGAGTGTTGTTCTTAGCTCGGTTTTTAACAAAAAGGAAACGTTCAAATCGCTTAAAACAGACGCGATAGCTGATTCGAACGAGTGATGTTCGACGGCGGCATCCATCTTTGTAATGTAGGCTACAAAATCTGCTTCAAAATCCCAGCACTGTCGTCATCGTGTAAAGCCCGCCCCAACGTTTCTGATTGGTGCCTCGATTTCGGCGGATTGGAAATGGGCTTGAATGAGCTCTTTGCCAGACTAACTTTCAGAGCAAATCTAAATTTGCCGGAAGTTGTCTGGGTTTTCCCAGGCTAGTCAAAATAGACATATTTTGAAAAATTATTACAATGTAAAAAAAATTCTAATTTAATTTACAATGTAATTTATTCATGCTGGCAAAGCTGTCTAGGATGATCATCGGTAGATGCATGTTGCTTTAATTTTTAATTATTGTGCCTTTAATTATTAAAGCCAGTATATTGACCAGTCTCTTGTCTTGCTCATCAAATAATGTAAACAAGTCCTGCTGCTAGATATGTTTTCCCTGTCTATTTCTAGGGAAACATGGGGGTGAATTTTTGATGTGGGTCTGTAAACAATGTGCTAGCAACAACATCGGGGGCCAGTTGCAAAAAGTTGATGACTAACTTGTAAGACTAGTCTTAGCAGTTTATGCAACTGACCCGAGAACACCATGGCAACGCCCTGGCAACCACCGTAGCATGTGTACGTGCTAGCAGATGCTATGAGGACAGGTTAAAGTGAGGCATGGCAGAAAAGAGCAACATTTACATGAGATGTTTGCAAGCAGATGCTCTTATTAGGTTGTGTTTCCAGGCTCTGTGATTGTTTGGAGTGAAGTGAGCACTCCAGGACACACTTTAAGCCGAGCGATGGCCACGATAATCCCACTTGATCAGAAAAAGTGGATTTAGAGAGTTTTAACCGCAGTGTCCCAGTTATCCAGGCTGATGAAAGCCAACCCCTTGTCCTCCGCCAGCTTTTATCTTTCAATTCATTCATCCATCCATCCGTTTATCCCAGCGTCTCTCCCTTTCAGTGCATCTAAAGCTCATCAGAACTATTTAGCCTCTGGCCTAGGCTAAATTTGCAATGATATATTTGGTTTCAGACACACACTTACATCATGGAGTTCATAGCATGCAGACTTCTAAAAAAACACACACAAAAACACAAATAATAATTGTGTGCAGTGGAGAAGCACTAAATATTTGCAAATCAGAGATGTTTAAATTAAATGAATCTATAAGCTCATCAGTATGGCAAACCGCTCCTAATAAGTTAGATTAATGTTGCCTAATGCATGTTTTAAGTTTCTCTTTTGTTCATGGGAGCATAAAATTACTGAATAAACATCACTAAGCCTTAGGCCCAATACAAAATGCATCAGCGGTAATTTGGAAATATTTTGGATTCACTATGTCATGCACTGTGCACAGTTCAACACCTATGCACACCGCAAGCGGGTGATGTAACAAAACTAGAACACTCATTATAATCAACAAGGCGTATACATGGTGTAAATAAGAGATTTATTGTGCAGTATAGCCGGGTTCGTTGATTATAATGGGAGCATTTGTAAGAGAACTGCAGGAATCAAACCATAATATGAGTGACGGCTTCAGTGATTATAATAGGACAGGTCTAATACTGCTGTTGCTTGCTATCTGTGTAATTTATTTTGAATTTGAATAACATCGTTTTTCATTTTCTCCCAATTCAAACATCACTGTATGAGTTCATATACAGTTTGTGTGTGTGTATATATATATATAGGCCTATATATATATATATATATATATATATATATATATATATATATATTAGGGGTGTAACGGTACCTACATGTATTCGTATTGAACCGTTTCGGTTCGAGGCTTCCGGTTCGGTACGCATACAAACCGAACGATTCCTTGGACCATTTTTTCCTGCCGACAAAATTCGCGCTGGCGCGATCAACACAACGTTACGCAACATCAAATGGCAAACATAATGAAAGCGGAACGAAACTGCGCTTCTCATTATGTGCTTCACGGGTCGTTTATCAGTTCAGACCAGCAACATCAGTGCAGCGCGAGCCGATCTCGATCAAGCGACACTGTTACAACACAGCGCTAAGAGATCCAGTAAAGAAAACATTTGAATTCGCCACTGAAGTAATAACATCGCTGCGAGATCTACTGAGAAGGATTCACATTTCTCCGTTATTACCGTATATCTTTATTAGATCAAACAGCGCTGACGTGGAAACCAGGAGAAACATTGTGCCGTGAATGAACTATAGTAATACTTTACGTCCACAGACCAGCAACATTCACCATGGATTTAATATAGTAACACTAACTGTAACCTTGCCTGGAATAGTGAAATACTTTCAAGTACTTCACACATCTTTATCCAGCACTTCAAAACTCAAATAATATATAAATAAATATATATTTAAATGTTATTTTTAATGTGATGACCAAAACATTATTTGTTCATCCTTCAAAGATGACCCCCATTAATAAACCTGAAAGTTTCAAGATGTAGGAAAACACAGTTATTAAAAAATATTTTTTCTTTTAACAAATGGTAAATTTTTCTGGCATTTCTTTCTTTTTTTTTGCTGTATCGAAAACGTACCGAACCGTGACTTTAAAACCGAGGTACGTACCGAACCGTGATTTTTGTGTACCGTTACACCCCTAATATATATATATATATATATATATATATATATATATATATATAATGTATATATATAAAATCAAAATAGCACACAAACTAAATTTCCTTTAACACTTGATTGTTAATCACAACAGACTGGGCTATTTGGCCAATCAGAGCAGAGTAGGCTAGAGTAGACACTATGCATGGGGAAAATTATGTTTGTTAATTGGATATTAGAATTTAAGTTTTAAATTCAATTTGTAACTTTATTAACAACTTATTAGTATCAAAAGGCCAGCAAACAAGGCTTGACAACCAGCATTTATAATTTGCACAGTTAGTTAATACTGGCTTTAAACATTTATTTTAGCATTTACAATCTAAAGTAAAAATACATTTGTTAATTTAGTTTTGTTCGGTAAATTCGTAGTAGTGATTTATTTGATTTGCTGGAAGTTTATCTCATTTGCCATCTAATTAATTAACTCCACTAAACTGAATGCATGTTTATCTGTGAATTTATTACCTGTGTGTGTGTGTGTGTGTGTGTGTGTGGTACTCACTGCAGAAAAGGTCGAGAGTGTAACAGCTGTGCTGCCCTGTCAACTGTCTGCACGGAAGCGGTGTGTTTCATAAAGGTGCAATGCAGCATGCATAAACAGTGGGAAATTGTTTCATTGAAGAATCTGTGTGCAGTGTGATCATGTTGCAGGCTCAGTGTCTGTCAAATTTAAAAATGTTGTTCAGCATTTCATTTGTGGTTCACTTAGGAGATTGCTTTCTCTCTGGAGAGAACCTCTCATAAAGTATTTTAAAGCCATTGTAATTTTCACAGGCTTGCGCTTGTATTTATGTAATGAGGTGGGATCTGTTTATTAGTATGAAACTAAAGCAGGGGAACCGAAGATTATACTCGGCATTCAGACATTTTGTAGACACCTACAGTATAATGTTTGTGTGTTCATAAAACACTTAAAGATGAACAACTTTTCTTCAGAGAAACTATTGTTCTTCTCTTTTATACACCCCTTCAGCCTTTAATATGGCTCAGACAGATCTTTAAAATTAAACTTGAGAAATGCAGATTGTGCTTTGCATTGACTATTTTGAAATGAATTGGCATTTAAAGTACCAAAGTATATTGCGTTAACTTAAAGGAATATTTCACTTAAAAATTAAAATTATGCCATCATTTACTCATCGTCATGTTGCCTTAAACCTGAATGAATGTATTTCGTCTGCTGAACACAAAAGAAGATATCTTGCAGAATGTCGGAAGCCAGACAGTTGATGGACCATTGACTTCCGTAGTAGGGAAAAAAAGTCAATGGGGTCCATCAACTGTCTGGTTTCCGACATTCTGCAAAACATCTTTTGTGTTCAGCAGAAGAAATATATTCATTTAGGTTTTGAAACAACTTGAGGGTGAGTAAATGATGGCAGAATTTTCATTTTTCAGTGAACTATCCGATTTAAGGATCACTTCAATCACCTGATGTTTGAGATTTGCTGTAATTGAGACAAAAATGTGTAAAAAAAATAACCAAATTAAATGCTTTGTGATTAGACGTTCATGTTTTTTCAGTGTTTCTTCCAATACTTTGATTGTGTGTATAGATTGGAGGCTCGTTGTATTGAATAATGTCGCTTTATATCAGGGTTTGTGTCGTGATTTTGTGATTGACAGTCCTGCGAATGTACAATGGCAGACCACTAGGCATCTGTCAGACCAACAGCATGATATACAATTAGACACGCAATGACTTTGAGGACACACAGCAAGACTAAAAAAATGTATTACGCACTTTAAAAGTCATCACCTTGACAAACAGTCCAAGTGTTGTGGCTAATACTGCTACTGTATTTACTGCCGTAATCTCTGACCCTTGCAGGCCAGTATAGACACCCACAATAAATCGAAGATAAACCCAGAGATGTCGCATTAGTTTGTAAATCAAAAATAACGGCAGCTATGTAATCCTTTCTCTGTGCTGCTCGCCCAGCCACACGGGTGTTGCTACTGGATTCATCTTGCACGTCGACTGATGATATAAACCTCTTACTGCTTTGGCTGGTCAGCCATGTGGTCGTATGTTTACCAGTGGCTTAAGAAAGACAGGACAGGGCTGTTATATGATAGAAAAAAGCCCCTTAGAGCTGCTGTCTGGAACGTTTCAGCACACCAAAACACATCTATAGCCATTATCCAACATAACTGGTTGGTTGGATGGTTGGTTGGATGGTTGGTTGGATGGTTGGTTGGTTGGTTGGTTGGTTGGTTGGTTGGTTGGTTGGTTGGTTGGTTGGTTGGTTGGTTGGTTGGTTGGTTGGTTGGTTGGTTGGTTGGTTGGTTGGTTGGTTCGTTGGTTCGTTCGTTGGTTCGTTCGTTGGTTCGTTGGGTGGATGGGTGGATGGATTGATTGATTTTGGTTTGAAAAGTGAAATGGACTTTGAATAATGACAGAGCTTTGGACTTCACCTTAGACAGTAATATCGAGAAGATGGCCGCTTGTTAACGGCCCCATCTTGTGTTCATCCACCATCTGTTGTGTCCAGATGGAGAAAGACAGTGATGGTGAAAGGGTAAAGACCAACTCAGAACTCCTAGGATAGAGATGGTTGGATGGATAGATTTACACAACACAACATACTATGTGTATTATATGTATTGCACTGAGCGGTTGTATGTTTTGCACACAATATATAGGATCAGATTAGTTGAGGACTGTGAACGTGACGTTAAGAGTTTGGGCCTATGACACTTCTGCACCTATAGTGGTTGAGATGATCAGACTGCAGGCAGGAGGATGGAAATAAAAGACTAATTCAGAAAGTCATTCTTTCTACCTGAGTGCTGCTCACTCTCTCTCATTCAGTGGCCTGTTCTTTCTGATAATCATAAGCTTTCAAAGCAGAACAATGTTCATCATTTCTTCTTTCTTCGGCAGCAGTACATGATTGCAACTGTCACACAACGTGACGTGTTCAAATAGGGAGTAATTTAAAGGAGTAGACAATGGACCGCACTACCATGAAAGTCCAGAACCATCAGCAACAATTCCATCAAATGAATCTTCCACAGTTCCTTTGTCACCTCATCGAAATAAACACTCAAGCCTGTTTCTCAGGACTGACGGCTGTTCTTAGAAAGTTTCGTAGAGATGAGCGATTATGCTCAGAGTGATGAATGCTAGTATGATCAGGACTGGAATAGAGATGTGCCCCTCCAGAATGAGAGGTTTTAAATCAAGCTCACTGTGGCAATGTACATAATACCATACTATCACAATTACCTCCTTAAATAATCACAGACATTTCAATACAAACAATTCAGGGTAAAATAACCTGATTGCAGCTGAAACTAATTAATATGAGGCAGTCATCTGCAGCACTTTCCTCTCCGGTACCGTATGCTTGGATGGTTTTATCCTGGCTCACTTTCTGGAAGCAAACAGATGTCCCACCTGAGCCCGAACATGACGGGAATTTCAAATGGATGTGTGGATCACGGCTCAGGTCAAACATCGGTCTTCTCTGCAGTTGTGAAGGAATGAACTATTGAACTGAATCTTAATGCTGCTTCTGCTGAGCTGCACCGTTCTGATTCTGCAAATAATCAGGTCTCCGTTCAATAAATCCATGGTGAACAAGATTGTTTTAAATCCTTTTTTTCTTTTTACAAGAACAACTAGTCCAGTTTTCCTTTCCATCTCTCGCAATCTTGATTGCTCCCAGTCCAGATTGTGCATAGTCATGCCAGCATGATGCCTGCTGACTCTATGTGGCGGCTGATGGGATGTGAGGGTGACGTTTTCATGGCAGCTGCCCTGTGCCAGCGCAGACTGACTGGTAGATGGGAGGTGTTGGAGTGGAACGTGTGAAAATCCACGGGTCGACCCAGGAAAAAGCGCCAGGAGCCCAGACCACCATCTGAACCAAGAGTCCACCCATATGAGCCATTAAAGGCCATGCTGTCAATCTGTTTTGAACTCCTCATGTTGCCCGTGGCTCACAGCTTTTTAAGCAGCAAATGTTTCATAAACACGTGCTCCCCGGTGACCTCGTCGCCCAGTGCCGGTGGTGTAAGTCTGCACAGATGTGCCCTGTTTCTGTCCACTGGTCCCTGCCAGCAGCAGCAGATGTCTTGTGAGGGTAGAACTGGCCACTGCACAGTAGATGACCCCTATCAACACATAAACTAGTGCTAAATATAGGGTGGTGTCCAAAAGTTTGCTTTTGGAGATTATAGTGAAAATGCTTTTTAATAAAAAAATAAAAAATGTATTACACAGTATCAGCATGGCATCAGCGTTTACACTAATACACTTTTAATTGATTCTATGGGTTAAAAAAACTGCTAAATTATTTGCTCAAGCACTTTTAATTAAATTATATAAATTTTTACTTTAATTGCTTTGTACAAAAATTCCTGCGATTGAAAGAGGTTTGGGATCTCTTATGTTTCGCAAGGCTGCATTTATTTGATCAAAAATACAGTAGAAATAGTAATATTATGAAATATTATTCCAATTTAAAATAGCTGTATTCTATTTGAATACATTCTAAAATGTAATTTATTCTTGTGATGGCAAAACTAAATTTTCAGCATCATTACTCCAGTCTTCTGTGTCACGTGATCCTTCAGAAATCATTCTAATGTGCTGGTTTTCTTATTATTACCAATGTTGAAACCGTTTTTGCTGTTTAATATTTTTGTGGTAACTGTGATGCTTTTTTTTTCAGGATTCTTTGATGAATAGAAAGTTCAGCATTTAATTGAAATAGAAATCTTTTGTATCATTATAAATGTATCAATTTTGATCAAATTGAATGCATTCTTGCTGAATGAAGAAATTAATTTTAACTTTATAGTCAAACAATAACATAACTTTTTGGTTTTCATTCAGTTAATCAAAAAATATATTTTTACAAATTGTGATTTTTATAGATAAGTGCTTGATTGATTTTTATTTATTCTGTTGAAATGTATTTCTCATGATTGTCACATAACAGGGCTAAATATATCCCTTGTTCTTTGCGTGTGTGTGTGTGTGTGTGTGTGTTGTTAATGAGATCTCAAGGTCAGTGGTCTGAAGTGAGAGTTGTTCCGCTGACCTCCGACTCATTACAGTGTGTCTTAAAACAAATGAATCTGACCTGATTCTGCTGTGGCTCGACAGAATCACAGCGCTCTCACTTCACAACAACACATGGGACACAGTCCAACCACTTCTTCTTTCCTCTCATTCTCTCTCCTCCGTGTTGTAATTCAGTTCAATTTCTTGCTGAAATCATCAATGTTCTCCTCCAATCATATTTGATCTCGGCTCACCGTCTCCACCAATGAGAGAGCAGGAGAGCATGAGTGTGGCTAGCAACTGGAGAGTTATTGAGAGACTGCGGTTTACTCAAGGCCTCAGGAACAGTGTGTGTGTGTGTGTGTGTGTGTGTGTGTGTGTGTGTGTGTGTGTGTGTGTGTGTGTGTGTGTGTGTGTGTGTGTGTGTGTGTGTGTGTGTGTGTGTGTGACACGCAGCTTGAGAGATGTGCTCTGATTCAGCGAGGGAGAGGTCTGTTTCGGCATCACATTTAGCTCAGTAATGAAACAGACATATTCCTTCGGGGTCTTCATAACTCCTCTGAGTTATCAGTTCTTGTCTGCCGGCCACGTTTCAGTAATATTGATGTATGTCGTGAAATGAATAGCAGCACTCTGCTTGTTGTTGCTTTACAGAGGTGCTCTGATAACAGCTCAACTGTCCCGCTCCACCCGCACATGGTAAACGCCTTACGAATCGTTAAATCCCAGCGAGAATCATAACGTTTTTGCGTCTACTGTGTGCATCATTTTCTCTGTTTTATAGTCAATTTTATTAGAAACATAAAGGCAGTGTCAAGAGAGATGTAGCCGTATGACAGTAACTGACACTTTGACGCTTCAAAACGTTCATAAAGGGATCATAAAACTAATCCATATGAATTGAGCGGTTTAGTCCAAATTTTCTGAAGAGACACGATCACTTTATATGATGAACAGATTGAATTTAGATTGAAATTCAGATTGAAATTATAAGGTCTTTCTTTTCTTTAGATTGAAATTCAGATTGAAATTATAAGGTCTTTCTTTTCTTTAGATTGAAATTCAGATTGAAATTATAAGGTCTTTCTTTTCTCTACTTTTTTTTCATCTTCTATCCTTATATTATTGGTTTTTTGTTTAGTCTTTTTGTCAATATGTGTATTTTGTTACATTTCTGTATGTATTCCTGCAAAAAAACAAAAAAACATATATATATATATATATATATAGACACTCACCTAAAGGATTATTAGGAACACCATACTAATACTGTGTTTGACCCCCTTTCGCCTTCAGAACTGCCTTAATTCTACGTGGCATTGATTCAACAAGGTGCTGAAACCATTCTTTAGAAATGTTGGCCCATATTGATAGGATAGCATCTTGCAGTTGATGGAGATTTGTGGGATGCACATCCAGGGCACGAAGCTCCCGTTCCACCACATCCCAAAGATGCTCTATTGGGTTGAGATCTGGTGACTGTGGGGGCAATTTTAGTACAGTGAACTCATTGTCATGTTGAAGAAACCAATTTGAAGTGATTCGAGCTTTGTGACATGGTGCATTATCCTGCTGGAAGTAGCCATCAGAGGATGGGTACATGGTGGCCATAAAGGGATGGACATGGTCAGAAACAATGCTCAGGTAGGCCGTGGCATTTAAACGATGCCCAATTGGCACTAAGGGGCCTAAAGTGTGCCAAGAAAACATCCCCCACACCATTACACCACCACCACCAGCCTGCACAGTGGTAACAAGGCATGATGGATCCATGTTCTCATTCTGTTTACGCCAAATTCTGACTCTACCATCTGAATGTCTCAACAGAAATCGAGACTCATCAGACCAGGCAACATTTTTCCAGTCTTCAACTGTCCAATTTTGGTGAGCTCTTGCAAATTGTAGCCTCTTTTTCCTATTTGTAGTGGAGATGAGTGGTACCCGGTGGGGTCTTCTGCTGTTGTAGCCCATCCGCCTCAAGGTTGTGCGTGTTGTGGCTTCACAAATGCTTTGCTGCATACCTCGGTTGTAACGAGTGGTTATTTCAGTCAAAGTTGCTCTTCTATCAGCTTGAATCAGTCGGCCCATTCTCCTCTGACCTCTAGCATCAACAAGGCATTTTCGCCCACAGGACTGCCGCATACTGGATGTTTTTCCCTTTTCACACCATTCTTTGTAAACCCTAGAAATGGTTGTGCGTGAAAATCCCAGTAACTGAGCAGATTGTGAAATACTCAGACCGGCCCGTCTGGCACCAACAACCATGCCACGCTCAAAATTGCTTAAATCACCTTTCTTTCCCATTCTGACATTCAGTTCAGACATCCTATGGATAAGAAGCCAATTTGCTACCATCACTGCAATATTCTCCAGAAGCATAGATTGCTTAGCTTTGAAAGCTTTAGTGATTTATGTTTTCTCAAACTAACTTTCAAATGTCTCAATAATATAGCACCTGAGCCACTCAGTTCACTTATGCAGAGACAAAGCATCAATAGAGTCACCAGAGGCTCTATCAATAACAACTGTATAGTTCCATTCCGTAAGACTTCATTTGGTCAGTCTGCTTTTTCATATAAAAGTGCAAAGTTGTGGAATTCATTACCCGCTGAATTTAAAACCATGACTGAGCTTAGAATGTTTACTTCTCGAGTTAAGTCTTGGATGAAATCGAAACAGGAATGTACCCATTTGTAGATAGCTGGTTTGTGTATGTAAGTTATTTATATAGTGTGTTTATAGATATGTTTTTAAGATGAAATAGTAATTGTTGTAGTGTAAAGGTCCAACCATGGACTGGAGTTGAAAATAAGCAATAGCTATAAACTCTTTTTGCATAGCATCAGTCACAGACTTGTTTTGTACTATGTTTAATTGGAATGTCCATGTCAAATAAATGAATAAATAAAATAAATAAATAAGTTTGGAGTTCAGGAGATTGTCTTGACCAGGACCACACCCCTAAATGCATTGAAGCAACTGCCATGTGATTGGTTGATTAGATAATTGCATTAATGAGAAATTGAACAGGTGTTCATAATAATCCTTTAGGTGAGTGTATATATAAAAGAACCAATGAGTTTCATTCCTGTGTCACACAGCACGTTTGAGCTTCTGCAAGAACCAATGAGGTTCATTCTCTTTTTTGATTGTTTGTTTGCTTGCTTTTACACAGCTGTTTCTAAGACTCTGTGTCCTAAGATGTCACAGTTCTCTCTCTCATGAGCTGATGCTGAGAAATCGGAGAGAAAAGAAGCCATGGAGGATAAGAAAATGATGTCTCATCAGAAAATGTTGGCAGAAATGAAGCCTGCAAGCAAAGTGCTGTACAGAATGACAGTGAGTTTATAGAAAGATGACAGTTCTGCATCAGTATGTTTTGTAACAGAGGGATTGTTAGGTGAAGTAACCTTATTTGATCTGGTCTCACATGAACTCCAGTTTTTCTGTTTACACTGAAGGTGATCAAACAGATCAATATGATGATTATTGAACGTGATCATCACATGCATATGCTATGTGATGCTTTACTAGAAAGAGCAGTGATGCTTTCAGTAAGTTTAGGAATCGTTATCAGGTCACTTCCTGTTTAAAATGCTGTTTAGAGCATTTGTGTTTTCCTGAGGTTGAACATAGTGACTTATGAACCAAATAAAAACCGGCAGTAGCCTCTGGTAATAAACCTCAGCACGTTGAATTTTAATGCAACTCTGGCCAAACATTTGTTCAAGCCTGGAGATATTTACTCCAGTGGAGACGCAGTTTATTTCACAGCACTGTTGGGAAGCTGCTTTATCACTTTACCTGCTTTATGCAACACAATTTCCACAGTATGATTCAGAAATGTTTATTTTGATTCTTAAACGCTGTGTGTGTGCTTTTACAATCTTTGTGAGTTTTAGACTGTCTGAGTGAGGACATTTTGGCCGGTTCTCACTTTCTGAGACCCCTATAAAGGCCTATTTGAGGGTCAGAACTTGTTTTAGGGAGAAGGTTATAATTAGGTTAGGGTTAGGTTAGTTGTGATGGGTAAGGTTAGGGTGTGTGTGTGCGTGTGTGTCCTTGCATTTGTCTCAATTCCCACTAGTTTGTTTAATATCTTGTCATATTTAAACAGCTTCATGCATTTCTGAAGTACAGTAGCTCGGCTACTAACTTATTTTTCAGTAGCCTAATAAGTTTTATAGAATTTTCTGCTGAGTAGCGGTCTAGTGAGTCAAAATGTTGAATAACAGCAAACTATTATATACTACCGGTACATGCAGTCTTCGTCTTTTTTCTTTTTGAAAAATAGCATGTTAAGATGCATTATTCAGTGATAAACATTTCAAATGGAACAATTGTCACATGTCTCACTATTTTACATAATCTTTTTCAGTGAGCGGCATCCAATGTTTCTTGTCAATTGTATGGCTCATGCTTTACAGCTAACCTTTAAAAATATTCAGACGCACTTTTCTAAACTCTCCCCTTTTGTATATGTACGTAGAAATGAAAACTCTGATTCATTTTAAGTTCGTTTGGATCGGATCAAAAATAATTCAATTTTAATCTCCGTCTAAGCATTGTGAATATTTTTTATAGTTAAATATTTAGCTGTACACTTCTGTTAATCAGTGTTTTAAACTTTGTTATTTAGTTTTATTTGTAAAATTATCATGTAATTTGAATGCTGTCAAAATTACTTAATTTTGAAATTTATATTATATTTTAATAATCACATCTTTAAAATAATTGAAGTTTTTGTTACTAGCTACCTTTTTACTACATTTTTACGTTACTACCTTTTAAAAAGGCTAGCTTCACTCTAATGTAATGACTTTAAATGATGAGTTGCGTGAAACATGACAAATTCTTGCTTTTCACAACGTTATTCACCTCACTGTTTTCTATTAATGTTCTCTTTCTATTAATATAAAATGAGTATGATTTTCTTCAGATGTGGCGTTGTCTCGTTCTGTATTACATCCCTGTCCTTCGCTGACTCGATTAAGCTGTCAGCTGTTTGAAAAGCAGAGGACTGTCAAGGCCATTGTCCCATAACTCTCTCTCATAAGAGCCATGTGTAAACGGCCAAGAGTACCCACAGGAGCTGCTTGTCTCCTGTAAATGACATGTCTTTCTCATGTCCTCATTGAGTTTCATTGCATGAAGTCCGGTCATGGTAATGGCACCCGAGAGTCGTATTTGCAATTGAGGAGTGTTGCAGCGAGCGGCCACATCGCTGACGTCAACCCTTCACGCTGAGATGTTTGGTTCCCTGTGCACACCAGATCGGAGTTTCGCCCGGGCTCAAATCCATCTTTCTGAGTGAGATAAGCGTGTGCTGGCTTTGCCCAAATTCCCTGTTGTTTATGCATCCTTTGCCAAAGCATGTGACTACTACGCTTAGGCCTAATCTCCAAAAGTCTGGCAATGCAACTCTCTCTGCGTGGAGCCTGAGGAAGAGGAGAACAACATGCCAGCTCTTCCTCTCTCTCTTTCCTTTACTCTTTAGCTGTAAGACAAGTATTGGCGGCACTGTAACACACACACACACACACACACACACACACACAGATCTCCTTCTGCTCCCCTCCCACCATGTCCCTGTCGTACTCTGTTGGCCACGATAAAGAGCAGCCACACTCACGGTCTCCATCATCCGTCTGCCAAAGCGTTTAATCTCTCTGCAATTTCCCACTCTGTTTTCCGGCTGATCCGCACTGCGTCCTGTGAGTGGGGGGATTTGGGACAGTTCTAGGGGTTCGACAAAACGGTCCAAGAGAAAAAGGTGTGGGTGAATCTCATGAAGCCTGACCACAGATCATATATCACCCCAAACAAAAAGAAAGATAGCTTCTTCTTTTTTTTTTTTTTTATAGTTCAAATATAATCTGTTTTTTGAAACATTAAGATTGAGTGCATTGTGACATTGTGTTCATGACAATTAAGCATTTTTATCTGCAGTTCTTAGTACTGTAGTGCAAAAAACTCATTAAAGCAGAAAAATATTTTAATTACCTTATTAGTTATTACAGAATTTGCGAAGGGGTCGAGGGACAGGATCATTTAAAAAAATGTTAATCAAGTTTTTTTTTTATATCACACTAAATGAAATGTTTAAGTTGTTAGTTATGAAATATATGAAATATATCATATATGAAAACTACTTTAATGAGAGTTTGGTGAGTTTGGTTACACAGTGCAAAATCCATAATGCTCCTAAAAAAGACTTGATTTTAAAGTGAAATATTCATGGAGCCCCTTAAGGGACATGAAGGGGGAAAAATATGAATATGAAGAAAAAAATATGCAATGCTTTTGCGCTCTCTCACAAACGTTTTGCGTTCCCCCAAGAAACTTTGCCTTCCCTCTGAAAAACGTTTTGCGAGCGAACGCAAGGTTTCTCAGGGGAATGCAAAACATTTGCGAGAGAGCGCAAAAGCATCTCTGACTTATTTTGCCTCTCGTCTCGTATTTTTTTCCCGCCACCACCATGTCCCTTTAGGCGCTCTGTAAATATGAAGCGTGTTTCCACTGAGATCAGATAACATTGTAGGATACAAAGTCATATTGTGAGATTTAAAGTTAGGCCTATATAATGAGATTTACAGTCTGCTGTGTATGTTTTGCAACTAGACCCAGACATGTTTTCGTGATATTCACCCTTATACCATGGCGTCCGATGACCTTGCTTAAAGGCACAATGTCGTTTTTTTCACCACAAGAGGGCGCAGTTTACAACAATAACAAAGGCGTAGGTTGATAACGCAGTTATGAGCTGAATGATGGGACTTGCTGTCAAGCTGTATAATGTTTATGGATGAGTGCAAACATTCATGTTTTTTAACATTACAGTGGTATGAAGCAGGTCGCGATTGCTAAAGAGACAGATATCACACGCGAGTCCCGCGGATATAAAGGAATAAGGACATTTAATTCTACCGAACTACCCGCAAGTGCTGGATTACTCGCACAGGTCAGTTTATTAGACGAATTAAACTTGTGAGGTAACGCAGCGCTGCTTCACTTGGTCTAACGTTACATTATCACACTAAACGGCATTTAAATGTGTGTTGAAAGTTATAATGTTATACTACGTGTTAGTTCGTTTGTTATACGAAACTAGCAGTAAGCTAGATCAACATTAGAATAACATACTGACCATATTCTAACATTTCATCATGTTGAGCTAACGTTATATAACATTGATTTGTTGTATGTACATTTTCTCACCTGTCTAATAAAGCTGTCAAGTCGTGATTCGTGAAGCTCTGTCGAGTCCAAGTTAGTCGCGGACGTGGAGCTCTCGGCATCTCAAAAACGCCACGCTGATATTGATCCTCATTTTAGTTCTCCTTGTTTGTCCCAAAGTCTGCTTGCCATGGTCTATGAAACAAGAACTGCGTGCCGCTAAACATTACGCACTGCGCAGTTGTCCACATCTGTCGCCATGGTTACGTCATGGCTATGGCAGTATGGCCCTGTCCCAAATGGCGCACTTCATGCGGATTTTCGGTCTCGTGGACTTAAATTGCGCGTGCTCGTCGAGTCTAAGAGTCCGTAGACCATCCCATTTAGCATTTTAACGCTCTGTGCTCAGCAGCGCCCTCTTTGTATCCTTAAAGCGGTCTTCCGCGAAGCCCGCATAGATGCAGGCTCCACGCACTTTAACTACCCAGGAATCCTTGCGAAAGGCCAATCACACAACGGATGGAAGGAGATTTCACTCACGGACAATTGTTAACATGGCTGAGAAGAAAATATTTAAGTGTAATTATCATTACGGTTTTTATGACAAGTTTATACAAACATTATGATCATCGACTTAACTTAAAAAAAAAAAAAAATCCTTTCCTCTAAATCCTCGCTTGCCTGCCTTATGCTACTCCGAGCTATGTCTGAACTTTGTATTTTGAGCACTTCTTGCGTTGCTTTTGCCTCTTCACGATGACTCGCTTGGTTTAGTCCTCAGTTGTAAGTCGCTTTGGATAAAAGCGTCTGCTAAATGACTAAATGTAAATGTAAATGTAAATCGACCAGTGGTTGATGTCTCAAACATAGGCTAATAATAGGGAGCTGAATAATACGATGGCATTATGCTTCATTAAATAAATAGAACAGAATGTCAGGGCTTTACTGAGTCATATGTAAACACAACAACAATAGGCAGCATATTTCCCCGAACCTGTAGCTCCTGTCCATAACAACAATCAGACCGTCTTCCTGTTTCCGGCGTGACGATCGAGTCTGTCCCAAAAATACCTCTCAATGCGCCCTCGCGGACTCGCGCTAAGGGCCCTATAGGTCTGCACTACATGACGTCACCGATGTGTGGACTCTGAGGAAGTCCACAAGTCCGGAGTGTGCCATTTGGGACAGGGCCTATGAACGGAAACCGAGGATAGCGCGGATATTGCGTCATTCACAGGCGACATTTTTTTCCGGGACGGCCACTTATTTAATATTGGAATTTCTCTGAAATAAAAAATCTTTGGAGACTTTTGGGATATTTCAAGTACACAACTGCAGGAAATATATCAAACCGTGCAAGTGATTTTTGGATATTTTATTATACAAAATTCTTACATATTGTACCTTTAACCTACCATCTTTATCTTGGCAGCTTAGGAGGGTTTCCCAGTTCTGATTAATCTGACTTAGAAAACTGATTTTCTAATGATACCTTGAGGAGTAAGCAGTGGTTTACGGCAGATGTTCTGTACCGATTCAGTGCAGCCTCTGCGTCTGTGAATCACATAATAATCTTCCCTTTAATTGAAGGAGAATGTTGTTTACATAAACACTCGAGCAGCGGTGCTGACGGTTAAAATACAGCTTCGGCATGAATACGTTCTCCTAATCAGAGCAGAAGTCATGTGGCGAGGCGGCTGTGGTTGCTGTTGTTTGAAAGGGGGCTGGTGCTTTGTTTACATCTGGTGTTTGCGAAGGCTGAAAGCTGGCCAGACTCTCCTCTCCCCCTCACTGTCTTTCTGAGCTGTGAATAATAGATAAAGGCTCGGTGATGATTGGCACCGCTTCTCATCTGTGTGGAGGAATGAAAGGGCGCCATGCCAGCTAGTTAATACGCACCCCGCATCACAGCGAGAGCAGGACCTCTGCGACTGCTCGCCATTCGGCCTTCATTTTCAATTCAAAAACGCCTGTTTTGCATTTACAATAACAACACAAGCATCTAAATGGAGGAATGAAGAATGTCTCATTACAGGTGCATAAGCAGTATGTCTGACTGAACAAATCACAAACTGAACTAGTGTCGTTAATTCTTTATTGATCTATTGAATAGTTGATTCATTGATCTACACTGTCCGGCCAAAAAAAGTCGCTTTTTGGATTTAAATAGGCAAATGCTTAATAGTCTATGATTGGATCATCATTGCAGTGATTATTATGTTTCTAGCATGTTATATGTTTGGCAACAGTTCTTCTAACCCTTATTGATGGAGTGTGTAGCTTTTTATTTCTTAAACAACCATGTAGGAAGACACATCATGGCCATATTCCAGGATGACAATGTCAAGATTCATCAGGCTCAAATTGTGAAATAATGGTTGGGAGGAGCATGAAGAATCATTTTCACACATGAATTGGTCCAGACTTTAAATTTATTGAAAGTCTTTGGGATGTGCTGGAGGAGACTTTATTGAGTGCTGGACTCTTGCATTGTCAATACAAGATCTTGACACAAAATGTGTGCACCTCTTGATGGGAATAACATCACAACATCAAGAGCTTGTATATAAAGGACTTTGTTGCTTTAATGGGTTGTTAATGAGGTGAATTATATATTTATATATATATTATTATGTAATTTATTATCATTCTCTCTGTATGTAAATGTATAAATAGTAGCTAATTATAGTAATTAACTATAATAGTAATAGTGTTGCTGATAAATGTTGACAATTGGTTGCTAAGCTATCAATGCAATACAAATAAATAACACTGTAACAGAGCTACCCTCAGTTCTTTGTGACCCCTTGTTAGCCCTTCCACAAAACACATGAACACATACTTGGTTTTTAAAAGACTCTTATTTACCTTAGTGTACCAGCGACATGAGAGATGGATTAACCACCCAAATATATCTACAACTATACTGTTGTGTCTCAGACTGGCCACCTGAGCACTAACCCAGAGGACATTTAAAGTTTGTTACAGACTGTTGATTGTCACCTGGAACAGCATACAGGGTGGTGGCCATCTTGATTTGGGTAAAAGACTGGAATGGACTTTCCTCATGCTTTTTATACCTGTGCTGTGTTGCATCATGGGAAGTGGGAGATACCAAGTATGATGGGAAAGGAAGGGGAATTGGTTGATGTTAATGTGTACTTCCTCTAATTATTGCTGAAGTTTACTTATTGAAGTTTGTACTGTTATTTAAATTTGTGTGGTGAAGGAAATGAAGTTACTTGATCACCTAATATTTTTACTTGATATTTATTACATGTTCATGGTCTTTATTACTTCCTCATGTGATTTATTGTTGAGAAATGGTTGTACCCAGGGGTATAAATTCTCACATAATGAAGTGATCAGGAGAGTTAAGACTGGTGGTAGTGAATGCTGTATCAACTGAGTACTCTGATTGAAGTATTAGACCTGATGCAAGGTTATTGTTTTTGGTATATTGAAGTTGTTGTTTTCTTTTCTTTTCTTTTGTTAATTTTTCATGCTGTGGCACCTGTGAGCACCTTGCACTTTACTGGCTTGGGAGAACGTAAATAAATATAAAAATGGCATTCAACGTCCTCCATGTGTTATTTTGAAGAACTCTGGATGTCTCTGTGACAAACACTTAGTTTTTATCAATGCTTATTGGTACAAAATTATATTTATTGTCAACATCCTTCTCACTTTTAAATGTTAAAGTTAATCGCTATACATTCAGACGGTAATTTTGACATTAAGAGAGACCCTTGGTTAAAGTCTTGCCAACTGGCTTCAGTTGTCTGGTTGACTTGCTGCTCTGGTGTCTAACCAACTAGTTCTTGTTTTTGTTGGACTTCCTTAACCGTGTAATCTTGCCGGCCGGTGTTTGTCCTCTGGCTGATTGTATTATGTAATGGTGAGTTGTTTTGAGAGAGAGGGAGGGAATCGCACCTGGAGTCTGCCATCAACAGAGGTGCTGTCGGCTCTGTTGTGAGCTGTGTATGTAGACGGGTGTCTAAATGACATGCCCACACACATCTCTGTTGAGAGAGAGAATCATTTCATGTTGTCTATATGCAAGGTTTTTAACTGATTATTAAACAGTTTTGAATGCATGATACTAGTCCATGATAATCATTTGTGGCATATGGGATCAATATCTCGCTCATATGCTCTGCAAAACTGTTTTCTCACGTATTCTCATACAAGCAGATACTATATGCTTATGAAATTATCACATTGAGCTTTGGTGCTTCAGCAGGAAACAGCTTTAAATCTAAATTTAGATCAAATTTGGTCTTGATCCTATTTTTTCTAATAACTTCTTCAATGGGATCTGTCAATAAAAATGGACTTAAATAAATAAATGATGTTTTTTTTAAACATATTCTTGTTTTTTTTCTATTATTTCTATTATTTGTTTTATATTTTTAGCTAAGCAGTTCAAAGGTTATATATTGGTCATGATTATTATTATTATTACAATTTATTACCAGTAGGTGGCACAATTTTAAAGCTTTAGGGACAAGTCACCTGCCAAACTGTAATTTTAATGAACATCTAAACTTTCAGCACCCTGCTTTTTTTTCAGCAAATTTGATTATGCTTACATTTATCAATATAAATTTAGTATTCTCATTTTTTAATCTATTCCACAGAAACATGATAAATGCAGAGAAAAGTAATGCATTAATGTGAAAAAGTCAACTGTTTATCTGGCCAGGCCCTCTGAGTCTTCATGCTGGCAGCATTTCAGGATTGACCAGAAGATGATGTGCAGGATTCCTGGGAATGTTGTTTTGCTTTTTCATTTGTCCAAGTTATAGTTTGAGATAAAAGGTGAAGATGATTGTGAGATCAAAAAATAAACTGATCTTGACTACAGTGATAGGCCTCTCCCTCTTTATATTCACTACCTGTTTTAAAGCAAATCAATTTAAAGATTCAACATTTGCCCTGAGCTGAGGAATCAAACTCTTTTTGTTCAGTAGTGTTTGAATCCAAAATGCCTCTTTTGAATAATGCCGCATTTTAACAGCTGCTGTTAAATTTGAGGACCTGAAAGCAAATACTGCACCATGTTGCATTTCTCTTTTTAAGCTGCACAAAATATTAGAATCATAACGTGAATTAGAAGAAGCCGTGTTGCCGAAGAACAGACATTTACAGTCTAATAACCCATTAGAAAGAAACAGTGTCACCCGTTGCCTCCATATGTTGGCTTTTTTACGGATACATGATAATACAATAATAGACCATTTTGTTTAGTTGGAATCAATCATGACAGGCCTTTAGCGGCACAAAAACATTTGCAGTCGCACACATTCTCCAACGGTCCATAAAGGCCAATTCACACCGCACCAACAGACGGCAACACACACTCCGTCGGGTTTGTCGGATCAGCTTGTTTTCGGCGATTTAACAGTGATTCAGAATTAGAAAGTCTGAGAAGTGCTGTAAGTGTCTGTGTGAATTGGACTTAAGTGTTCAAATACTGCGTGAAGTATCAGTTCTTCACGTCTCATGTGTTGTTTCCTCTCAGACTGAAGAAGAAGTCCCAGTCGGTGGATATCGCCTCTCAAAGTTTTCCAGCACGGCTCATCCCGAGTCTGTCCTTAAACAGATCTTCACCACCTGTTGCCAAGACAACCCCATCCGAGGTGCAGGAAAACAACACCACCAATACCCAGTTCCGTAGTCCGCGGTGCAGTGACCTGAAGCGAGGATACACCATAGGTAAATGAGCATCTCTTCAGTATTCACGTGTGTGTGTGTGTGTGTGTGTGTGTCACTCCATCTCAAGTTTCATTTTGCGCTTCATCTCTGTGTAGATGTTCACTTTAGACGAGTGAAAGTTAGTTCTGATAACCTCTTCTCTGCCTCCTCTTGTTCTCTTCTAGTTCTCGGCTCGTTCACCTCATTCTCAACTCTTTCTCACTTCCTCCTCTTTTTCTCCTAATACTCTCATTCTCCTCTCTCTCTCCTTGCTCTAATCTCTCTCTCCTCTCATTCTCCTCTCTCGTTGCTCTAATCTCTCTATCCTCTGTTTCTCCTTGTCTATTTTTCCTCTCCTTCTCATCTTTTTCTGCTTGATCTCATGTATATCTCCATTCTATCTCCTCTCATTCTCCACTTTCTCTCCTTGCTCTCATTTCTCTCTTCTTTTTCTCCCGTTTCCTATTTTCCTCACTTTCTCGTCTATCTCAACTCTTTTTCATCTCAATTTTTTCCTCTCATTCCCCCTCTTTTTGTTCTATTGTCTAATCTCTTTCTCCCCATCTCATCTCTTTCTCCTCTTTCTCCAGATCTCCTCTTAATTCTAGATCTCACCTCTTTTTTATGCCACCATAAGTCCATATTTTCTTGTCTCCATCTCTTTTGGCTCTCATCAATCTAATCTCTTTCTCTTCTTATTCTACACTCTCTCTCATTGCTCTCATCTGTCTCGTCTCTTTCTCCTCTCATTCTCCCCTCTCTGTCATTGCTCTCATCTCTGTCTCTTCTCTTTCTCCCCTGTCTCCTATTTTTTCTCTCTTTCTTATCTATCTCATCTCTTTCTCCTATATCTCCCCTCTTTTTTCATGCCTCCATAGTTTCTCATCTCCATCTCTTTTTGCTCTCATCGATCTAATCTCTTTCTCCTCTCATTCTCCACTCTCTCTCTCGGTGCTCTCATCTCTGTCTCTTATTTTTCTGCACTCTTCTTTCTCCTCTTTTTCTCATATATCTCACATCTTTTCCGTATGTCTCCATAGTTTCTCCTCTCATTCTCCACCATCTCTTTTTGCTCTCATCTCGCCTCTGTTTCATGTCTGTCTCCATAGTTTCTCTTCAAGTTCTCCACCTTCTCTATCTGCTTTCTCTTATCCATCTCATCTCATAAGTCCAAGATGGTAGTGCGTTTTGGTTGGTTTTGAAGGGATTGTGAAGAGAGGTCAGAGGCTTTGGAGAGAACAGGAGACTGCTCTCCTTTCATCTCGGCCTGTTTGATTGTGCTGGTGATTTGACGGCACAGTTTAGGAGACGATTGAAAGAGACATTTCCCCAAATCAAGAAGGTACTTCAGTGCCTCTCACAGAACACGGGTTAGCAAATAGACCTGCTTTGTGTTCACTTCATTTGCCCGTTCTTGTAAAGCTGCTTTGCTGAATGCATAAAACAGATAATAAACATATGCACATTAAACCTACAAAACCATAAGTTGTGCTATAGCTACTATTATCTTTATTAGTATAGCTATATTTAATGGTAGGGATTTGAGCAAACTCTTGTGGTAAAAACTTAACCCCACAATAACCAGTGTTATTTTAGTATTATTTATACTATTTATTTATTCATATTTTGAATTAGCTTTTATTTTCAATTTTACGTCAAGGTTTAGTCATTTAGTTTTTTGCTTTTGTCATTTGTAGTCTTTTTAGTTCTTCAGCTTAAACTTATTTATTATCATTTATTTCAGTTTCAATGCAACATTTCTAATTATCATTTGAGGTTTTTTAAGTTTACATTTTTCATCTAATATTTTTTTTTATTTTTTATTTCAGATTAATTTCAAGCAACAAAGTGATTTTTCTGAGCAATTAGATGTGTAATTTTAGCCTATCGTGGATGATAAACCAAGAGAAATCCCACTGATGCCATTGCAGAAGTGAAGAGAACGGGTCTTGTATTACCCTGAAAGGGTTTATTTTGCTATAATGATCGGTTGACTATCCGCTGCTGCTTAAATAAATGAGCATGGAATATTGATCTGAGTTGAAATTTGATTTCATTAAGTGAGAAGAAAGAGACCTTGGAGCCATAAAAGAGACATTGAACTGGCACAGCTAGTAGAAAATTTGTCGCCTGGAATAGTATCCAATTATAGTTTAAAGTCCCCCTGTGCATGGTGAAAATCGAGCTTTTAATGTTGTTTATAAGTCTATGTGGTGTTTGCGTTAAGACATGATGTCAACATCATTGCTGAGTATTTTTTCCTTAAAACGGCAGTGAACCAAAGACAATATCAAAAACGCGCTTTGAAATCTCTGGTGTTTCTGACGTCACAAACTACCTTGTAACCAATCACGTCAACGTGTGATCCTCAACAAGTGGATCTCTGAGCTGGTGTGAGTGAGTGGAGGCGGGGCTATATTCATAGATCCGCGTATACTAAATGAGGCATCTAGAGTTACATTCAAGCTATTTTAAGGCAGGAAGATTTTTTTTTTTCAAGGGAAAAACTTTTAAATATGTCATATTGGTGATCAAATAGGAGTTTTAAAGGCTAAAATTATCAACTACAGGGTGACTTTAAAGGTGCAATGTGTAACATTTTTGAGTATCTATTAACAGAAATGCAATATGACATCCATAACTATGTGTTCAGTGGTGTATAAAGAACTTACTTAATAAACCGTAATGTTTTTATTACCTTAGAATGAGGCATTTATATCTACATAGGCGTGGGAATCCCCTTCTATGAAGGTCGCCATATTGTGACGTCATGTTTCTACCGTAGCCGAACGCGAACACACAGCGTTACAGAGCGCGTTTCGTCACTACCTTGAAAGAGAAGCCGCAGGAAGCTAGAAGAAGCTAGTCATAAACACCGTGAGTAGTGACTTTTCCTTTGTCAGTGGTGTAAATATGTAGTTGGATTGTTTCATGTAACTTAATTCTTCTCCCTCGCTGTGTTATGGCTTTGCTATGTGGGGATAAATGTGCTGGTTAAGTTCGTGAGACAGCTGATTAGTAGGCTACTATTGTCATTGACCGTAAAACAGTTACAGGAATCACCAACCCGTCGATCTTGAAAGCATTTTAAGTCGATCGAGTTTCCAAAATCAGAGAAAAAAAGCCTATTGTGTGTAGTAAGTGGTGTCTAGGGAATGCGGAGGCGCGCGCGCTGTTACAATCACGTCATTTTTGCCGCACGCACCTTTGGGCTCATGCGGACACGTCGAGTTTAAACAAGGCTTTACGCTTTAACCAGCTCAGCCACAGTAACAGCTCATATTAGCCAGCTAAACTTTTACTACCCTGTTAGAAAAATATATAGTTGCATAGTTTCATGTGGTTCTTCTCCCTCGCTGTATTATGGGTTTGCTATGTGGGGAGAATGTGCTGGTTACGTTCGTGAGACAATCAGCTGATTACTATTATTATATTATGTATTAAGACCCTTGATCCTCACCTGAAACTTTATCCATGATGTGGTTTATAATGGACTGTGGTACAGAAATTTGGGTTACGCTGGCTATTCTCTGCTGTCTCAGACGACGATGTTTGTCCCGTTTTAGCCACCGTAGCTTCTTCGAAAGGGAGGGGTGAGCGGTGGGCTGAGCCCTTAGTGTAAACTCGCAACCGAACTGCTAGATGTCGCTAAAAGTCACACACTGCACCTTTAACAGTCATTATTATCACAATTCCTGAGAGTCTTATCATAATGAACGATATTTTACTATCATTTCCCACTCTTTAAGGTTATCGGTGATGTTGCTGTTCTCATTGTTTGACTTTCTCCTGTCTTTTAGAGGCCGTGCCCTCTGGCAATCACTGCAAATCACGGCACAGTTTGCCTCCTCATAGTGCCTCTAATTGGTGGAGACGACCGCGGGAGAGAGAAGTGTTATTGACGGCCGCACGCTGGGCATCTTTTCATCCAGTGTCAGAACCGCCATTAAAACCACACCACATATCCCGCTACATTTTAATAACCTGCCCTCATGTATCCCACCAAATTATACTGTCATTTCCAGCTCGATGTGAGCGATGGTTAAGAGTGTTTTAATGTTTTTAAATGAAAATGACCCTGACAGACCATTCGGTCTCCTTAAATGAGAGTGGTTTTATAGCAGGCAAGCATACATCCCGCAATAAGTGCTTTTGGTTAGCTGCAAATGGATCAGGGTGAGCGGGGTATAAATTCGTCCATGTGGACATAAGCCTGCAATAATGAAATAAGTGCAGATCTTGGGGTGATGTGGGAAATGTGCTTCAGGTAATCAGCAGAGGAGGAGTCTGGTCCACAACGGTCCCATAGGGTCCTGTTCTAGCCTTAATACCGAACTCACCTAATTCTGTTAACAAGATACTGGATAGTCTCTTATATAAGCTTCCTTTATCTGATCTTTATCCTGTAGGTCCTTAGGATGACATTATCTAGCCACAGCCTTTGGTGCTGGTTATGGTGGTATACGTGCAAAGTTTAGAGGAGATCAAGGAGGAATTATACATGGTTGCAAAAACTACATGGCTTGGTTTTCACCAAAACAAAATTTGCCTAAAACATAAAGATAACCAGCAGTTGGATTTAACTGTACATTTAAAGTGGTTACATATACTGTTCAAAAGTTTGCCATTTTTTTGTAAGAAAATTTGTATTTTTATTCCGCAAGGATGCATTCAAATTGATCAGAAGATACAGTGAAGATTTATAATGTTACATAAGATTTCTTTTTCATATAAATGCTGTTCTATCTACAAGGAATCCATTTGTTTCCACAAAAATACACAACTGTTTTCAACATTGATAATAATAAGAAATGTTTTGGAGCACCAAATCAGAAAATTCAGCTTTGCCATCACAAAAATAATTTACATTTTAAAATATATTCAAATAGAAAACCATTATTTTAAATTGTAATAATATTTTTTGATCAAATAAATGCAGGCTTGATGAGCATAAGAAACTTCAAAACCATTATAAAATTATACCAACCCCAACCTTTTGAATGGTAGTGTATTTAACCAAGAATTTCTTCAGTATATTATACCATTTAAGAAGGATGAAGAGTTGCAGTTAAACTTCAAGCGATTGATTTTAGACACTTGGATTTGATAAAGCCTCTCCTTTGAGTTTTTCTAAGTTCCCTTCAGTCGATGTTTCATGTCATCCTCCAGCCGTTAAATGTAAGCATCTCCCTCCACATGCGAGCTAACACACCGTCATGCTTAATGCCTCTGTGTTTCCGTTCTCATTAGGAGGCTGAGTATGATTTGCTGTCTGTGCGATAGGGTGAACTGTCAGACCGCTCAAGACTGATAACAGCATTAATGGTTGTGGAAAGGTAGAATGTTTGTCCTGTTCCTCAGTCTCCTGTCTTCTCAGAACCACTGCCTTGTTATGCTGAAATGTATTCTGAAGGTGTCGACCTGTGGGGTCAGGAGAGATTCTGACCGGGATGAAGATCTGTTTTACAGGGAAGCAACAGATGAGGGTGCAGCAAGCTAACAAACAAATGTCATCCTGATGAAGAACGGTCAGGCTGTTGGGAACTGGAGCTGGGTTTCTAATTACCCACTGTCTGCTGCCCTTACAGACCTCGTACTGTCGTCTGCTGGCTCTATGTGCATTCACATATTCCAGAACTATCTGAAAATGGCTATCTGAATAATAGTGAAAATAACTCAACTTTTTGAAAGGTAATGCCAGCTGATATTAAGATCTGAAAAGTGTATTTTGTTTTTCACTTGTTGCAAGCATAACCCAAACCCAAACCACCCTTTTGTTATTATTTGAAAATATAATTATTTATTTTTATATAATTTTTTTAATAATAATAAATATAAATATATAAACATTTGATATATAAATATAATAATAATATTATAATTTAAATAATATATATATATATATATATATATATATATATCTCAAATAAGCATTTTAAAATATTTGTATTTAATAAAATATATGTAATGACCATCCGTCATTCGCAAGTGCATGGGATGAAAGTACAAAAAAAGAAAAAAAATCCCACACACTGCTCAAACTTTTTTATTTCCCCCCTAGTCCATATTAAGTATTCAAAATAAATAGAAATACAAATATTTTAAATGTTTTCATTGTCATAATGTTTCATAAATTATATATTTTTTATTTTAATGCATATGCAAAATATTTTTCAAATATATTTCTAATATATTTAAATTTTAGATTTATATATGTATTATATTTAATTCATTTTAACACAAAATATCTATATCTGACTGGCATCTTTCACTGTATGGAAGCATGAAAATCACAAAAACGCTCATATATCATGTTTGTTTGCACACAGCAGTGTCCTGCTATTACCCAGGTTATTTACACACTGAAATAGATTGGTTTGGGTGTTAGGTGGAATGATGGCGGCGCAGAGATGGTTACTGTAACCAGCCTTCAGCCTCCACCTGCACGCTCCATCAGCGCCCGACCTGCTGACTCCAATTCAATTAGCAGCAGTTCAATAGACTGAGCAAGTGTTGAGCTCAAGCGTGGCTTCCGCAGGCTTCTCTCTGGCTGCAAATGAGCCGCATATATTATCCAGGAGAAAACGTCTGTGACATTTACTCTCCTTTACTATAAAATGCAGAAGGCCACAATGGCAGACCTATTTAGAGTTTATGACTGGTCTGTTAGGCCTAGAGGAGAACTTGACAGTTTCTAGCACTCCGTATTGTAAAGTCCTAATGTTTATTTGCTCAGATTGATGCTGTCTCGCATGTACCTGATCTCCAGCAGTGCCTGTGCATCCTTCTGTTTACACAGCCACAGCAAATGAAGACGCCACTTTTGAGCAGAAAAATAGCCCCACGTCTGTAGCAGACAGGATTGACAGACACCCCCGGAGGCTTCAGTGTGGGTAACACACATTATCGACAAGCCTGTGACTGTTAAACGGCAGAAATATGTGAACCATGTTGCATTCGGATCAATCACGTTCCATTCAGGTCAGCTTTAGCTGTGGTGCAGTGGCCCTTCATGATGTCATTACTATCTCCGCCCTAGTTCAACGCTGACCTTTTGTGTTTTAACTGATTGACCTGTCTTGAACCTAGTTATAGTTAATGCTGCTCACGGCCACAGCCATGCAGAGATCAGATATAAAGAGAAGGATCCAGGACCACTTGCTGAAAAGGTCATGATGGTGGATTACTGAGGCGAGTCCTGCAGCTAATATGAGGCTGTTTGTCACATTTCATAGTTTTATGTTAGGGGTTGTTTACTATTTAAAGGGATACTCCACTTTTTTTGGAAATAGGCTCATTTTACAACTCCCCCAGAGTTAAACTGTTGAGTTTTACCGTTTTTGAATCCATTCAGCCGATCTCTGGTTCTGGCAGTACCACTTTTCAGCATAGCTTAGCATACATCATTGAAGTGGACAAGACCATTAGCATTTCTCAACAAAAAAAAATGACCGAAGAGTTTAGATATTTTTCCTATTTAAAACTTGACTCTTCTGTAGTTACATCGTGCACTAAGACCGACGGAAAATGTAAAGTTGCGATTTTCTAGACTGATATGGCTAGGAACTATACTCTCATTCCTGCGTAATAATCAAGAAACTTTACTGCCGTACCATGAGTGCAGCAGGCGTAATGATATGACGCAGCGCCTGAAAATAGTTCCGTTGTGTTGACGGAAGGCATAGACAGTATAAGAAATGGACAGAGCCATCTCATTGGAACTCAGTTGAGACAGTTGAAGCCCATTTTTAGTAATTTTTGAGCACTTCCGTTCCTGACGCGCAGACTCAAACCGACTCAAACTAAGCTTGATGACGTGAGCAACCTCTCTGACAGACGTTAATCTTCTAGTAGCTGTGCGTGAAAATTGCCAACGTTAATCTTGCAGAGACGGGGAACTTGAGCAAAGAGTTCTTTGGCGTGAGTGAGCAGGAGTAAGTATTCCGTTGCTTTTATGGACTCATTATCTATGGGCTTCTTCCTTGACGGGACGTCCCCCGATTGCCTGCGAGCTTCTCCTCCTGTCTGTACGGTAATTTCTGTACAGCGCGACAGAGAGTCGAGTGGTTATGACGCAATAGTTAGCCTATTTTTACTAAATCTGTTTCTACGGGGCCATAATGTAACATAGAAGGTAATGGAGCCCTTTATACATTGTCGTGTTTCTTTAGAAATAAATAATGGACAAATGGAGTCTTTAAACGCCTCAGATGTAAAGTTATTCGCTGTCAAAGTGACGCCAAAATGAATGGGAGTCAATGTAAAATGCTAACGCAAGTGAAGTTCTGCTACAACATGGCGGCACCCGGCCGGCTTCAACTTCCGGTCGATGGATTACCCCCTTGACGGAAGGTGGCCTATTTTCAGGCGCTGCGTCATATCATTACTCCTGCTGCACTCATGGTACGGCAGTAAAGTTTCTTGATTATTACGCAGGAATGAGAGTATAGTTCCTAGCCATATCAGCCTAGAAAATCGCAACTTTACATTTTCCGTCGGTCTTAGTGCACGATGTAACTACAGAAGAGTCAAGTTTTAAATAGGAAAAATATCGAAACTCTTTGGTCATTTTTTTTTTTTAGAAATGCTAATGGTCTTGTCCACTTCAGCATACATCACGTGTATGCTAAGCTATGCTAAAAGTGGTACCGCCAGAACCGGAGATCGGCTGAATGGATTCAAAAACGGTAAAACTCAACAGTTTAACTCTGGGGGAGTTGTAAAATGAGCCTATTTCCAAAAAAAAGTGGAGTATCCCTTTAATGTAGTCAATTTCCAGGAGTCAGTGTCCACAGGTTTTTATCCGTCCTCTGTGAAACAAAAACAAGCTGATTTTTGCATTTTGTGCTCTTTTCACTTTTATGCAAATCAGGTAATGATGTAAATGTTCCTCGCAAAATTGTGGCTTTTAGCATCCCTTTTAAATAAACTTTGTTTGTGCTGAACATGGATGACAATGCTCACGGCACTGTGCTATTCCACTGCATTTAGCACCTGCATAAAATCGGTTACGAGTGCCTCTGTGAAAAAGATTTCACGCAAAATACTGCATGCTAATGTGGTGCAACTATTTAGTAAATCTGAACCTCTGAGTTTGGTTTGAGGCAACTTTGGCATGTAAAATGATACATCCATGGGTAGAATTGTATATTCAGCTTTGTTTTATGAGTTATGTCTCATAACTTCACTATTGAAACAAAAACTAGATACTTGAGCAAAAAAGAAAACTTTCTGTTCAATGATTTTCAATAGCTGTTACTACATTTTTGAATGAAAAATAATAATTCTAATTCTAATCATACTTTTTATTTATATAGCGCCTTTCCAAAGCACAAGAACACTTTACAATCAATCAAACCAAAACGCATCTTAATACCAGGTGTAAACAGGATAAGATATCAAGCAAGAAGTCATTGCAGAAAATTAGCATGCAAACATGTCTGATGCACCATATGTTACATTAGATCAGCACAGGCAGTGTGAAATATAGCAACCAACAATCTAATCAGAAACCATAAGCCGTGAGTGTTATAATAGGTCAAATAGAAAATAGAATAGCATTCTTTACTCACTTTAAAAACAATAGAAGTCAATGACAAGATTATACAGAATCAAACTCTGAATCTACATTTTCTATGTGTTGTAATCATTGTTCACAACTTGTAATTATTACTTCAATGAGCTCGTAGTTTCTGCTCTAAATTAACACATTGTTAGCTAACTGTGTGATTTGTACTATATATGTACATTTCTGAAATACATTACTTGGACAGTCACCTCTGATAACAGATCTCTAAATTGTAATGTAGACACACGCATTTTCTGTAAAGCTGCTTTGAAACGATATAGTAAAAAGCACTATACAAATAAATGTGAATGTGTGAATTGAATGAGAGAGATGCTGCGTCCTTTTTGTTGATGAATACAGATTGAAATATATGTCTAGTCAGTGTGCATTAACTGGTTCCCAGAAACAGCGTAGGAAAAACACAGCATCTCGGTTAAAGGTTAATTGTTTGCTTTAACCTTCCCTTCACAACAGATTTGCTGTGTTTATTATTGTCAAAATATATATTTATATATATATATATTTTTTTTTGTCAGGGTTCTGACTTTTCTGTGCATGTTATTGTCATGCTGCAGTGTTACCGGCATCTCTTCCACAGATTTACCCTTCTGGAACCAAATGATTTGTTTGAGTTGGTCTGTGAAAAGTGAGAGCCGAAAGATTCTGTGACTTAAAGCGGAGTTACAGTACAAAGTGGCGACAAATGCTTGACATATGGTCAATAACTGACACAGAATGAGCAGAATCATGTGACGGTGTCCTTTTAATGTCATGTGGAGGAGGATATGAGCTACATCACAGTAGCTCTAGAAAGGTTAAGTCAAGCATTAAAGCAAAAGGGTGGAACTGATTGTAAATCAACATCCTAACAGCTCGACACGCATTAATGGTCAAACAGAGGAAATCTAGAGGACGTTATCATTCCTGTGGATGTCAATTTTTTTTTAGAAATTAATAATTTAGTTCGGCAGTGACACATTAATTTGATCAAAAGTGACAGTAAAAACATGTATAATGTTGCAAAAGATTTCTATTATAAATAAATGTTGTTCTTTTGAACTATCTTTGGTATTCATCAAAGAATCCTGGGGGAAAACTATCACAGTTTCCACAAAAATATTGAGAAGCACAACAGTTTTCAACATTGATAATAATAAGAAATGTTTCTTGAGGAGGAAATCACCACATTAGAATGATTTCTGAAGGATTATGTGACACTGAAGACCGGAGTTATGGAAATTCAGCTTTGCCATCACAGGAATAAATTACATTTTAAAATATATTAAAATAGAAAACAGTTCTTTTAATATTATACAATATAACGTTTGAACGATAGTGTGCTTGCTGTATAAGGACTTGGTGAAAAGTTGTATTGAGCTAGTTCACTCAAATAAATCACCTGAATGAACTGAATCACTAAAATGAATCAAACTTTCCCAGTGCTTCGTTTGAAAGATAGAGTGGATACTTTAGTATAGCATGTTTGATTATTCCCTCAGTTTGCTTAACTGCTCGGTTTGGAAAACTCTAGTTAAGTTAATAGCTAGCACCATACTTTTTGTTAGTTGCTGCCCTGCTCTCAATGCTCTCCATGTCTAACTAGATTGGCAGTCACAGCACCTCTCAGACGAAGGCACAGAGATTCATGGATTAGGCCGTGGGGTGGAATGAAAACTGTTTGCTTTCCTGGAGGTGGTTCTGCATCCAGGGCTGAATTTACTGCTGCATTCCCCTCGGAAAGATTGGTGCCGCTGGATTTATAACCAGTGCTGTATAATTACGCCTCTCTCTCTCTCTCTCTCGCTCTCTCTCTCTCTCTCGCTCTCTCTCTCTCTCTCTCTCTCTCTCTCTCTCTCTCTCTTCTCTCTCTCTCTCCCCACAGGGCCCTCCCCCTCTTGATTTGAGCAATTTATCTATCAGAGTCTGAGTTCTCCTTCTGTTGCTCCTCAAAACTCGGCTCATGTGTATTGTGCTAGCCAGGGATGGATTTTTATTGATTATTATTGATTAAGGGGATTTTTAATTGAGGGGCAAGCAGTTTTCCCTGTGGTTTTCCCTTCCTATCGATTGAACCCCTCGCTGTGTAAAATAAGTTCTTCCAGTCCTCATAAAGGCTGATATTTGTTTTAGTTTCCTTGGGCGTTTACTAGGGTCACGTCAGACAGATTTCTGTGCTTGTATACTGAAACTTGAGTTCCTAGATTATTGTTTTCCTTATCTTTTCATCATTATTGCCAAAAGTAAATGTAAATCAAGCTTAAAGCCTGAAATTCGCTCCTTGTCGGCACCCCAAGACTCTGCTCAAATACATCATAAGTTATGTTTGGTTTCAGTGTTGAGTGCATTTGTGGCTCGAGTTATAATGTTATTCAAGGCACTAAGTTGTATGACCATTTTCCACTGTTACACTAAATAATATCTAACACTCTTTGCTTGTTATAGTCTTTGGCTGGTTAGAAAAAAAAATCTTGTCTGCATATTTACATTGGATAATAGTGATCTATGAATTCATTTTATGTACGTGAACATTATTAATTTATTTAAAGGTGTGTGGTAGCTTTTATTGTTTTATTTTGAGGTGAAAAGTTAGACCATTGGGTTTACATGCCCCTGTTAGAAAGTTTTTTAATAAGAATTTATGGTAACACAACACTTTAGTTTAGGGTCCAATTCTCCCTATTAACTAGTTGCTGCTTAGCATGCATATTACTAGGATATTGGCTGTTTATTAGTGCCTATAAAGCACATATTAATGCCTTATTCTGCATGACCATATTCAACATCCCTTGATCCTACCCAATACCTAAACTTAACAGCTACCCTATAACTATTAATAAGCAGTAATTAGGAGTTTGAGGCAAAAGTCGTAGTTAATAGTGAGAATTGGACCTTAATCTAAAGTGTGACAGAATTTATTATTTCATTATTCATCAGTGGAACAATTTAACCTGCATTCTTTCTGCATGTTTTTTGCAATTATGCTACATCAGTTAAAAATATAGACCTACTGTATGTGTTACATTGAATTATATTATTATTATTCAGATGCGTTTCCTTGACTGCGCTTCTGTTATTTGATTTGTCTGTCATTATTCAATTATTAAAGCAAATGCCAAAATAAACTGTCAAAAATGCAGTCATTTATATAGACTTTACATAAATGTTTTGATTACTATAATATTTTATCATATGATGATTGGGATAAGTTTACATCATCTATCATAGGGAGGCAATGGCACCCTTTCATGCTTTTCTAATTTAGCATTTTTATACATTAAATGTATTTCATTTAATAATATATTGGATGATGCATCATTATGCTAAAGTAATCTCTAAATATGTTGCTTGTATTTCAAAAGAGAACAATATTTTTCATAATATGAGCATTTTAAAGCAGTGGAAAAACTTCTAGACCAAATCAGCTGAAGGGTCATTATATGGTGTCTTTCCGGTCCTGAAATGAGAGATATCTTCAGATGTTTCTCTGCTCACATGCCAATCACACTGGCACACATCTTTGTGATTGTAGCCTCATAGTCTTGATTACCCTCTGCCACCCTGAGCCTCTCACCAGCAACATCCACCTCCATCCTCTTTATCACAAGCACTTGTCCGTTTCTTTTCTCTTAATCAGCGCAGGAATGAAAGGAGACAGGCGTTAGGCTATTATAATTCATGCACCAGCGCTTAACATAATGATGAAAAATATGAGCATGTCCTTCTGAAAGGGAAAGCAATTAATTCCCCCTGCAGAGTTCAGGAGAAGATATTGACACAGCGGTTAGCATAAGATTGAACGTGTTTTGTTTACATCAGCCTGATCTCTGTGTTTCTCCCACAACATCCTGCTGGGTTATTACTTGACCACACAACTGAGTGTGAAGCTTAGGCTTTATTGTTTTAATAAATTGGCCAGATAGTGCATTTCCGACGGTTCTTTCTTTCTGTTCCACTACTGAGCTCACATTTTCAAACAGATTATTTTAGCTATATTTTTTACATATGGTATATTTCAAAATATAGCCAAAACTATTCCAAATTTGGATTTTAAAATATATTAACATGAATACTTTCGATAAGTTTTTAGTTACTTATTTCTCTTAATATATTTTTGGATATTTTTTGTTTCCAGTATTGTCCTATATATTTTATTTATATATATATATATATATATATAAACAGTTGGCAATACTGTTGCAAATATAGATTTTAAAATATTTTCAATACATTTTAGTTACTTATATTTCCTAATATATTTTTGTACTTTTCATTGAAATTTGAAATTTCATTATTGTACAAAATATATTTCAAAATATAAAAAAAATGGCCCAAACTATGTTATATCTTATATATGCTATATGTTATGTATAATAATCTTTTTTTATATATATATATATATATATATATATATATATATATTTAGCATTTATCTAAAATGTATTTTATGATTGGAAATGTATTTTCTTGCCCCTTGTAGTACATTTTGTATAGGCTATTATACATTTTGCCATTAAAGCATATGTCTGTGGAGGCCGTAGTCCTCTAGCTGCACACTAAAGCAGACCCCATGCAGTGGGCTGTTAAGGTGGGTGTACACTGTGTGAGTTAGGACACTCGAGAGGTTGTGAGCCATTGCACACGTTACGAGTCGGTTAACATAACCGCATCAAAGAAGCTAGTACACGGCAATCATTTCTGTGAAAAACCCCGAGACTGGAGCTTTCAATGGTGCTGGTGTTGCTATGTGATGTGGTTGTGTATGATTTGCCAATAGGGGACTCTGGTCAAAATCAGGCCGACTCCCAGAATTTTGTATCTCAGGAAAAATCGCATGGAAATTGTTGATGCTCGTATGGTCACGGCTCGCATTGTGTGAGAGGAATTACGAACCGAGACGAGTGCCTTACGAGCACCTCCCGGGCGTGGAGTCGGCCCAATTTTGACCAGTATATACCGTAGGCTGTCCCCTATTGCCAAATCATACACAGCCAAGTCATATATTACAGAATATTATTATTGCCAAGTGGCTACAACCCTACAGCGTGTGCATACACAAACACACACACACTCTCTAGTTGTTTTGTTGAAGGGAATGGCTGTGCTGTTATCTGCTTTTCACCAAATCATTTGCAAACTAGTCTTTTTTATGTTCTTTCTTTTTTCTATCTGAAGCTATCGAAGCAACACTGAAAGCTCCAGTGTCCATGTTTAGCACAAAAGCTCATGCGATTGCCGCCGGCTCGCCGTGCAGTCGTGCGGTGCCGTGTACCAGCTGCTTTGACACGATTATCAGGTTAACTGACTCGTAACGTGAGCAATGGCTCACAGCCTCCCGAGTGTCCGAACTCGCACACCCATACATGTTTAAAAATTATCGGGACGGGAGGTGCTCGTAACGTTCCCAGCTCGGCTCCTAATTCCTCTCCCACAGTGCGAGCCTCGACCATACGAACATCAACGATTTCCACATGATTTTCCAGAGAGACACAAAAAAATCGCCTGCAAGCCCCTACAACAGCAACAATCCTAAAGTGTACGCCCGGCTTTAGGCTGTGATGTGGATCAGATCAGTGCAGTCGTGTGTTATAAGTAAAGGTCTCGACTATCCTGTATATCTTCAGGAAGAGCAAGTAAGAGATGGAGACAGTTTTCAAATCAAGATTTCCTGTATTACCATGATAACTGCGTATTCTGTTTCCAGGTTGATGAACCAAGAATCCCACTTTTCAGAATCCAGTGCTTTTCCCAGGGGGTCGGTTGTTTGTTCAGGTGTCCCACAATTCTAATGCCTCCTTTGGATTTTGAAGCTAAACCCTTTGTGCTCTGTAACCAGGACAGATATGACATAACCATATCAGCTACAAAAAAAAAACAGAGCAGGATGGAAAAAAATGCTGATGCCAAAATGATCACAATTCAGTATGACGGGAGGCTTATCCGCTAAAAATAGCTTTGTCTTCCTGATGCGATTTTCTTTCTTTGTACAGGGATTTTTCCTTCACAAATGCCATCAGGAAATGCCTGCCGTTAAAGCTGCCTGCCGTCCCCTTGTGTACAGGACTGAATGCATGGGAACTGCCAGTGATGCCTTCATTTTGAAGAGTCTATAGTGAATGATACGTTCACATGAGGTTCTCATCCTTGGGTCACAACCCCACGTGGGGTCACCAGAGATACAGTGGGAGATTTCTGTGAACTGAATCTGATTTTAATATATCTTTTGTTTTCACAGTGTGATTTAAATCATGTGTTGCAGAACTGCAGTCAACCTTTTTGGAAACCGCAATACATTTTTTTGCCTTATTCTTTGAGGAATAAGAATAGATGAATAGAAAGTTCAAAAGAACAGCATTTATTTGAAATAGATTTTTTTTTGTAACAATCTAAAAGTCTTTACTGAAACATTTGATCAATTTTATGCATCCTTGTCAAATAAAAGTATTAATTTATTTCAAAAAACACATCACCCAACCAAACAGAACTGCAAAAATAATGATAGTTTGCAAAGTTTCCTGCATGATGTTTTGCAACATGCCTAAAAATAGTCCAAAAAACGTTGAGAATCTAGCAGATAATTGGCTGAGTCCAGCAATTGGTTGCTGTAATGACAGTTTACCAGATGATTGGTTGCTGTGACAAGTTTAGCAGTTGATTGGTTGCTGTGTATGCAGTCACCCGTGTTTGATGAATGCAGTGTGTAATTGCAGTCCCTGATTCTCACTGCAATGGCTAAGCAACTGCTGAGGTCAATTGAGCAGAAAAGTTCAAATAGCCTCATTAAAAATACTTCTGACAAAAGATCTGACTGATGCCTCTCATGACTGCACATATTCAAAATGCCTTTAATGCCTCAGTTGAGGGACCGGTATGCATTTGTGTCTTTATTGAAATGATTGATTCTCTTGATATTCTACTGATGGCATTCAAGGCCAGACTGAGTCATTTGCATTTGTCTTGTGAATATTCACTTGTTTCTGTGCAGTTTGGACAGCATAATCATCTGTTAGAAGGTGCTGTCGTCTGAGAGAGGTCTTTGAGGCAATGGTACACCTGACCAGCAGCACACTATCCACCGGCATCAAAGCCTTCCACCTTTATGCTGTGCCTCAGCTGAAAAGTGGGATTTCTGCTCCATTTGCAGCAACAAACTGTAGGCCATGGCATTATTACTAAAACAATTTTTTTTTAAAGCTATTTTTTTTTTTAGATTTATAGTAATATTCAATATGTATCTCAATATGTATGCATTTGCGGTTAAATAAACAAAGGGATTTTTTTTCATCCTCTCAATCAGAGGAAACAATTTTCAGCCAAATGGATATTCTTGAAAGTAAAATGCAATTAAATCTTGTTAAAAATAGTCAAGGCATGTTTTCCACACTTTTTCTACAAAATCAACACAATATAGATTGATATTTAATCATTTTCATTTTCTGTATGTGCACCAATTTTTATTTTATATATATATGTGTGTGTGAGTGAGTGATTTGGGATTTAAAACATTTTGATTTTGATGTCAAATTTAAAAGAAATATAATATTCTGGACTATTTTTGTGTGACTAATTAAGTAATGTATTCATTTGAACAACTTTGTACAATGTCAAAAAAGTTTAAAACTGAGACCTATTATAATAATATCTATTATAGTGCTCTCATATTCCCCAAGGAGCTGCACTGGGAAAGGAGAAAGCAAATTACCATCCAAAAAATTCCCACAGAAGGAAATGAGAAATGTTTCAGGCAGTGAATGTCATACATCCATATGCTGTATTTCATCTCCACATTCACTATCTCTATACAATTCCTTCCTCTGCTCCACATGTTGTGTCATAAATAACATTTCACTTTATCTTTTATCACAAATACAGCTGTTGTACGGGAGACAGTCTGTCTGCCGTAATCTGATTGTATTTAGTGCTCATTCATTACAGCAGCAGAGCTTCACTGCCTTCTCTATTAACTGCATCTGCCCAGCCGGACTGAGTTTTTGCTCCATTTGTGTCTGTCTAATTGGGCCTGTAAACTGTGAGGCTAAGGGTAATGTGCAGATGTTCATCCGTGTGTGTGTGTGTGTGTGTGTGTGTGTGTGTACACATTCAATGTTGAGATGGCAGTTCTTGTAGTGGTTTAGTAATGAGATCCATCTTGACTACATGGGAAAAAAAAGATTTTCAGGTACTTTTCATCTATATCATCTCTTCCAACCTGATCTCACAGGAAATCCTAACTATGTTACGAGGTAGAAATTTGGTATGAACAACTTTACGTTTTGTGCTTCAAATTTCTATTTTGATGGGTTTATGTGGAAAATATTCCACATGTGGCAGCGAAAGCGGTTTCAATTCACAGGGCTCGGAACAAATTGTTGTTGTTGGTTCCTGTTCCCATAGGCCTAAATGAGTAGGATGTACCATAGAGGACCATAAGGCTCCCTGACAAAAGCAGTTTGAAGATGTTTGAGTCTTAAATGTTTGTATGTCTTTGCACGTCTCTTACATCAGTGAGGATCAGACTGTTCTTACAATTTAATTTAAGCCTTACAGTTCCTTATGAATTCACTGGCAGATTGGCGAGGATCTCTATTTAATTTACTCAAAGGCCATTTTTCTTGCATTTGGTGCTGGGTGGGTGTTAATTTTAGACCCTTGTTGACTGCATTCAATAATTAGGGACCTATAAAGTGTTATTGGTTACAGTGATGATGTGTGTGTGTGTGTGTGTGTGTGTACACTCACACTTTAAGCACACCTTGCTACCGGGTTGGACCCTCTTTTGCCTTCAGAACTGCCTTAATTCTTTGTGGCATAAGTTCAACGAGGTGCTGGAAACATTCCTCAGAGATTCTGGTCCATATTGACATGATAGCATCACACAGTTGCTGCAGATTTGTCGGCTGCTCATCCACGATGCGAATCTCCCATTCCTCCACATCCCATAGCTGCTCTATTGCAGAGATCTGGTGACTGGAGGCCATTTGAGGATAATGAACTCATTGTTCAAGAAATTAGTTTGAGATTATTTAAGCATTGTGACATGGTGCTTTATTCTGCTGGAAGTAGCCATGATCAGAAGCAGTATTCAGGTAGGCTTTGGTGTTTAAACGATGCTCAATTGGTACTACTAAGGGGCCTAAAGTGTGCCAAGAATATATTTCCCACAACACCACCAGCAGCCTGAGCCGTTGAAACAGGGCGGGATGGATCCATGCATAAGGAAAAATCCTGCCTTATTCTCTTTGGAACGTTTGATGAATCACTATAAATATCTAATGGAGAACAACTGAACTAATTCAGTGTGCTCCTTATTATTTCCCCAGACTCTCTTCCATTCTGGAAATTGAAATAGAAGGCGTCCAATGAACACTGTGTGCAATGAGAGTAGAGAGGAATATTGGATGGGAGGGAAGCCCTGCTTTAATCTCCCTCAACTAATAGGGCTTATTTTATTTCTCGTCTGTGAAATGAGAACGATAGATCTTTCATAAGGCCGATCAAATTAAACCGTTCTTTAATTACAGCTGAGCTTGCGGAGAACATCGAATCAATAGGATGTTTCTGTATCTGAGTTGAGTCCAGCAGAACCTCTTATTATATAAGAAATAATTTAATGACATGCTGGTTTTTGAACTGCCATGCAATTACAGCATAACAAGGGCTCTTTTTTTTAGCTTCTGTGTGCCCTTAAAGGGATAGTTCACCAACAAATGAAACATCCTGTTTTCAGTGGAATATAAATAGAATTATTTGGGATAAAAAAAAATTTCTCCAAAAAAAAAAAGACCAAAGCAAACTATAAGAGTAGCCCATACAAATTGAGCACGTGTTCTGAAGCCATACAACAGCTTTGTGTGAGAAACAGAAAGAAATTTAGATTCTTACTCATGGAATAACATTCTAAATTTCTCTTTTTGAGATCCACAGGAGAAAAAGTAACCGCTTGGAATGACATGAGGTTGAGTAAATAGAGAATTTTCATTTCGGGCAGTGTTGTTGTTCACTAAAACTGCTAACAAACTGTTTTCAGTAATTGAAATAAAATAGCCTATATTACATGAAAAAATTAGTTTTTTTATGAAAATGAGAAATTTTGCTTTGGCAACTAACTAAGTTGAAGTACTAAAATTACTAAAAATAAAATTTAAATGAAATAAAAATAAAAACATATACATATACATAAAAATAAATACATATACAAAACACATAAAAACTAATAAAAATGACACGAGCACATTCCTAAAAACTTAAATGAAAATATAAAAAATAAAAGCTATAGTTCAAAATATTAACACATAGTACTAAAATAACACTGATATTTTCACTGAAATTACTCCACAGTTCCTGCACTAAACTGACCAATTAGAGGAATGATAAAATACCAGGTCAGGATGATGAGGAAGTTTCGGTCGTTTTCCTCTAATCACAGTTGTTTTGGCTTGGTGTCAGAACTTTCTGGCTTCAGTGTTACTCAGATGATGTCTTTTATCAGCAGTGGTTTTTATGCATGTTATCTTTGTTGCTAACTCAGCTGGGCTAAACGTGGCACAAATCTTGCAGTGTGCAACATTATGGCTGACCAGCAGATGGAGTTTCACTCATGTCCTTTTTTGGGATTTTGGGATCTGTGTAAATTTGGCCTGAGAGGCACATTTCATTTGTCACCCTTTGGGATGTAATTAACTTGATGAATTAAAAAGACACTGAACAATCTTTGCAATTAGCAGTGGCTCTCATATCATCAGATGAGCTCTATAGATGTTGTTGGGGAGGTGGAGATACGAACCCGTTTCCCTGCAAGCTGTTTTCATCAAGTTAAAATATAATTGTGACTCTCTGCATAATTACAGCATGTTTGCCTAATTTACCCCCTCTGAATTCAAGATTTACTTTTATTTTGGCATGCTGAGATATAGGTATGCATGTGATAGCAGTGTGTCATGCTATGTAACAGGTCAAAAGTGTGCCTGAGGCATGGTAAAATCATACAGCATGTCATGATCATCTGGGACTGGGATTTTTTTTTTTTAAGTATAGGGCTAAGGCACAACATTTTTCACAATTTACTGCTTCAAAACAGCATTTAAATTCATTTAAATAAATACACATTTAAACCTCACAAAAATATATTAGTTTTGTATATTAGTTTGAAGTAGTTTGATACTCAATTATTTCTATATTCAAATAAGATTTATTTTACAGTTTATTTTACAAGGTACTCAAAGTAACTTCAAAGACAATATTATTAGTGTCCACTGTATTAAAATATTACCAAATCATGCACAACTGAGTAGGCTATGTGTTTTTGTACCGTAGGCCTACAGGCTACTGTATGTTCTAGGTTATATGTCGTGTTTGTTGTTTAAGACCAATTTACCAACACAAAATTTTTCGCAAAACTAGCCAATAAACAAAACACTCTAAAAAAAATGCTGGGTTATTTCATCTCACGTTTGGGTAAAATATGGACAACCCCAGCCGGTGGGTTTAAAAATAGGCTATAATTTAAAAAAATTTTAACCAAGATTTTTTTGTTGTTGTTTTTTTTTTTTTAGAGTGGGACGTTAACTCAAAACACGAATTTGGTATTACCTTGAAACTGTGCGATATTTTTTTCAAATAAATGTTGTTTCGGTCATTTTTCCCCCCCTCATGTGTTTCACTGTATACACATACAGTACTGCTACCAACGCGACGCGTCTATCGCGCTTAAAACCCTGACGTCGCAGCCAGTCGACCAATCAAAGTCTTTGTTTACGTCAGCATTCCATCACTCGCAGTGTAGAGGATGCGTTCTGGTAGCGTCGCGTCACGTTGCTCGCGCTAATAACGGCGAAAAGTTGAGCAGTCGCGCCGCAGGCAGCTGCTGTCAGTTTCAGTTCCTGATTCTACTCTCATGTTTTCACTGTCAGCTCTGGGCAGATAGCTCGGCGTTATTACGTTGTTTTTTTATTGCTTTTTAAATGTTTTAAATGTTTTGGGTAAGATCTGAAAATGGATTATATTCAGTCGTTCAGAGACGCGATCGCTGGTAAAATCTGGCCTGTTACCGAAGCTCTGAGAGAAGTTCAGTTTAAAGACTATTCTGATGCCGAAACGCCAATGGAGAACGCGTCTGAAACACACTCTGCAGGTATTAGTTTTGTGTTCCTCTCAAAAGTGTTACAAACTGTTTGCAACGCAGTTGGTGTGCGCCTGTAAACATTGACAGCGCAACATGGCTGCAGTAACTTACAGTGAGTTATTTATTAAGGCAGGTTTTACATGTCAGCTGTATTTTGCATTGGATTTGACTGTTGAACTTTTGCGAGGAAGAGTTAAGAGTTTATGTCCCCGACCTTGCAATATGCATTTACTATTGTAATTTAAAGTTTATTGCTACATTGTTGTCCAGGTCTTGTTTGCTCAGACTCTGACATATTCAGGGCTCCTGTGGTCATATAAAACCAATTTTAAAATTGTCTAATGAATATGCTTGTCTTAGTTAACATGAACTAACAATTAACAATACAACATTTTTTAATCTTGTTGTTAATCTCAAAATTTACTAATACATTTTTTAACTTCAAAAGTTGTAGTTAACATTAGTTAATGCACTGTGAACTTGGATGAACATATATATATATTTAAGTTGCATTAACAGGTTAATACATGCTGTAAAAATATATTGCTCATCTAACCATGTTAGGTCAGGTTAGTTATGTGTTAACTAATGTTAACAAATGAGACCTTATTGTAAAGTGTTGCCGGAATTCATTTGTAATGTTTCACGGATAAAAGAAAGTCAAAGGTATTTGGAATAACGTAAAGATTGATTAATTTTCATTGATTTAAAAAAAAATTATAATCATGATACAATTGGTAAATCAATGGAAATCCATTAGTCAAAAACTGTGGGAACTCCTCATATTGTGTCAGCACTGCTAGGTTCAGATGTCTCAACCCTAAAAATAGTTTGTTTGTGTTCTGTGAAGTGTGAACCCTACCTGTACATCAACAGATCACTCAGTGTTCAGTATTCGTGTCACAGTGTTGTTGTGAGTTAGGTTAATTGCAGGGACTAATTAGGCCTGATGGCATGTGCTGTATGGTACCAATATTTTATTTATTTTTTACAATTTTTAGAAGTCTCTTGTGCTCACCAATGCTAGCCTGGTCCCACCAGACTCTCGTACATTTCATCTCGTACAACCCAGAAGCACTGCGCTGTTACACTACGTCAACTCACTCAGAGGCCCTCACAGAAGGAAATTAATAGTGGAATAAAGTCGCTATTTTTGTTTGTTTTGCGCACAAAAAGTATTCTCGTCGCTTGATAAACTTAAAGGTATAGCGGAGGATTTTCTTTTTCAGGGTGGGTAGCCTATACTATTGGTCCACCTAAGTGTCAATCATTCTGGTGATATGTTTACGTAATACGTAAGGCCGTCGTACGTGCTCGTCCCTAATGTAGTTTTCGCTTTCTGCGCATGCGCACTTTCAGGTGTATTATGTGTGATGAGTTACGGTTTCAGCCATTCCTTTGAAAATGGCTGAGGGTCGAAAGAGAAAAAATGTATACGAAGTGTATGATAAGAAGAGAAAGGCCGCATATTATAGAAACAAGACCAGAGTGATTTTGGGTGAATATTTCACACGCTGGCGTGTGCTAAAAGCACAGGTTGGGCTTCCCACTGATGCCGCTGTCGCGAATATTCTACTAGACAGGTAAAGTTTGTCATGCTATTTGGAGAAATCCATTTAAAATCACTGCTAGTAAAAGTTTAATAGGCGTTCCCTCTCGGGAGCAAATAGAGTGTTGCGCATGTGCATTTTTTAAAAAATTGGAGAGGACGGGTATTCTCTAAAATTCGGAAAGATCCTCCGCTATACCTTTAAGATTGATCCACTGTAGTCACTTGGACTATTTTAACAATGTCTTTACTAATTTTTCTGGGCCGGCAAGGAGGAGAGATCTAACTCTCAGATTTAATAAAAAATATCTTAATTTTTGTTCCGAAGATTAACGAAAGTCTTACGGGGGTTGGAACAACATGAGGGTGAGTAATTACTGACAGAATTTTCATTTTTGGGTGAACTAACCCTTTAATGTAAAAACTTGTGCTGTCAAACGATTAAAATATTTAATCGCGATTAATCGCATTAATGTCATAGTTAGCTCGCGATTAATCGCACATTTTTATCTATTCTAAATGTCTCTTGATTTCTTGCTTTGTGCAAATGTTTTTTATTGAAAACAACATTGGCATATACTGTGTTCAACTTCACACTAACATTCTCACTTGGAGCAAATAATCTCTCACACAATGTAACACTGTCCATCAATAAAAGGGTGAAAGAAATACTGACGAGGTCCTGATATTGACGAGGGGGCGGAGAATTCGCATCAGCTGTGTGTGTGTGTGCTTGGCCATCATCAAGTGATATTTCAGACTGGACGTGCTGCGGCTGCGAAGATGATAGCTCAGTTCACAACGACAAAACACACAGATCACTTTGGTCTAGTCATTTGGCAACTTTTTAAAAGTAAACTTTACATTCAGAATCTTATTGGCATCCATTTCGGCGTCTCGCGCTCGTCATCCACTCAAAACGTAACGTTAACCAACTATTTGTCCGGCTCGCAAGCCCAAACGATTGTGTGCGGCGTGCCTGTTGTTTTGTTTCCGGTCTAGCTAGATCCGCTTGCGCTTTGGTCGACGAAGCAACAAAACGTCCTCGCATGGCGCAAGCCATTGAAATGAATGGGTTTCATAGCGCAGCGGCGCCCATGCCGCGTCCTGTTGCAAAAGCATGTAAAAAAAAACGACAAAGTTTGCTAGGCCAAAAAGACCGTTAATCGCGCGATAAAAAAATTGACGCCGTTAAAATGGGCTTGCGTTAACGCAGTTAATAACGCGTTTAACTGACAGCCCTAGTAAAAACATTTGACTATTTCTGCCACAATACCATGGTTACAGTTAGTGTTCCTACATTAAATCCATGGTGAATGTTGGTGATTTGTGGACTGAAAAGCCTTCTATAATTTGCTCATTCATGGCATGTTTCTTTCTCCTGGTTTCCATATCAGTGTTGTTTGAGAATTCTGCGCCAAATTTAAATGCTTCTCACTAGATCTCACAGCAATGTTATGAATTCAAACGCTTTCTCACTGGATCTCCCAGCACTGTGTAGTAACGTGTCGCGTGATCAAAGATTGGCCCGTGAGTACCTGTTCTGAGCTCACGCTGCCATGTCTGTCATTGGTCCGAGCTAATAAGCGGTCCGCATTGCGCAGCTCAAGTGAGTAGTGCGGTTTCGTTCCACTTTCATTCCGTTTGATGTTTCTCATATGCAATAAAAATGGCACCTCTTATCAGTTGGGCAACGTGGTGGGCGCTCATCTCATCTCTAGAAAAAAGAAGAGTATAAAATGCAAGGATTTGACTGCTGTGACAGACTGATCTCATGAAATGGCGTATGTATGACACGCCAATTCGTATTTCCATTTTTGGCGTGCTATCAACACGCATAATCGCTTTTCAGCTTGTTTATCAACGCCTTTGACTTAACGGTTATATTACTGTATTATGTATATATAAATATATGACCTACCCCAACCCCGTCCCTAAACCTACCCCTCACTGGGGTTAATACCATTTATGAGTCTTCTCCTACCATCCTAGGAAAAGAAATATCGCTCCACAGATGTAGATATAGATTTTGCTTCGTTTCGCTGGGACATTTAACGGCGTACACATACACGCGGAATCACTCGGACATTTAATGGCGTAGACATACACGCAAAAGAGATAGCTCAAGATGCGTATAGATAACACGCCACTTGACTTGAAAAGTGGCGTGTATGTTTACGCAAAGTCATGATGTCATGTTGCAGATTGGCTGTGAAATTGACAAAGTCCAGGAAACAGCATTGCACCATAGGTTGGCCTCAAACTTCAGTTGTTAGACACAGCAAACAATATTGCTGTTCGACTTATTGCTTCCTATTTGACTCTTATCAAAGCAGTGCAACATTAAGCCTTGGATAAATGAATTTAAAAAAAGAGGTGGTACCTTGTCCTCGTGTAAAGAACATCTGACTGTAGGAAATTACATTTCTGCATTGCTTAACACTTAAAAATGAAGCACTGCTCAAGGTACAATGGGGTTAAACAAATAACAACAAAACAAAAATTAAACACATTTTTTTGTATGCGTATATTTTCATTATTAATTAGATAAGTATTTATCAACCCCAAATGCTCAGTGTTGGAATTTCAGTCTGCATGCAGTTCCAAAACAATGAAATAATGGCACCGTTTTCTGATGCGCCTCTGGCCCCTCATTACGAGAGAGGAACCGGTCTAAAGGATGAGTGGGACGCACTGATGCCGTGCTGGAAGCACAGGGAGTCCATTAGCATACATCTGCACTGGCTTTTAGAAGGACGTGGGAGGCACAAGACTCGTCCTGCTTTTCTCTAGATCACCCCCAAAGATGAATGGGGTGCGTGGGTGTGTTTTCATTACTGAGTTAAGACTAATTCCTTGGTGGATTAGGCAGTATAGGCCTATGCTGCCTGTGCCAACCCAAGAGGTCATAATTGGATGCCAAAGCAGGTAGAACTGAAACAGACCATATTTATATATATATATATATATATATATATATATATACACTACCGTTCAAAAGTTTGGGGTCAGTGAGAATTTTATTTTTATTTTTTGGAGGAAAGAAATCAATACTTTTATTTATCAAGGACAGGAAAGGCATTTATAATGTTACAAAAGATTCTATTTCAAACAAATGCTGTTCTTTTGAACTTCCTATTCATCAAAGAATCCTAAAAAAAAACAAAAAAACTGTACAACTGACAGACCAACAACTGTTTCAACATTGATAATAATAATAAATGTTTCTTGAGCATCAAATCCTCATATTATACTGATATGTGAAGGATCATTTGACACTGAAGACACTGACACTGGTGATGCTGAAAATCCCTGTTTTTGCACCAAACACCTCTGGTGGGTTTGCTGCCAAAAAGCCCTTTTTAATTTCATCTGACCACAGAATCCGGTCCCTTTTGAAGTTCCAGTCATGTCTGACAACTGGATATGCTGGAGTTTATTTTGGAGGAGCGCGGAGGATTTTTCTTGAAACCCTCCCAAACAACTTGTGGTGATGTAGGGGTTGTTTGATATAGGCTTTCTGACCCCCAAGACTCAAGTAATCTCTGCAATTCTCCATCTGTGATCCTTGGAGAGTCTTTGGCCACTCAAAATTCTTAATTAATGCCCTGATGGTCAAAATGGGGATTTTCAATTCTTTAGCTATTTTCGTACAGCCACTTGCTATTTTGTGAGGGTCAACAATCTTGTGATGCACATCAGAACTATATTCTTTGGTTTTACTCTTTGTGATGGATGATTAAGGGAATTTGGCCTTTGTGTTTCCTCATATTTAAACTCCTGTGAAACAAGAAGTCATAGTTAGACAATTTCATGTTCCTACCCTGGTGTGCTAAAAAAGGTAATTAATGGGATATACTTCAGAGATATTTTACTCGTATAAACAGATATTTACTGTTTGTTGTTGTATTGTTAATAATCCAGTGCATTAAATACTTCAATGAATCAGTAACAAAAGAAAGTTACATCATCTCATTTGATTATTTTTTCTTTTATTTGGATCTTGGATGCAAACCAAAAGGAAAATGAAGCATTAGCATTAACTCATGGACGTTACCTTTGAACTTCATTGATTGCTCGAAAGTGTTGCGGCCCCAGTGGTGTTTATTTTGCTCTTGTCTAGACTAAAGGTTTCTAAAGTAGCAGGGATGGTTGACGCTCAACGTATCAAACTTTGCCCTCTATTCAATAACCTTTTAAATTCTGACTAAGCATCCAGGCCCAGTGTGTGTCAAAGGCAGAGGGAGCCGTTTTCCTGCAGCACAGCGGCTGATCTTTCAACGCCAGCCTGCGTCTGGGTCTTTTTTTTTCCTTGACCTGCATTATCGGTCCTGCTTTCCCGATGGTGGATATGAATTTAGCACTAAGGCTTCCACATGCCGTAAGATGAAGAATGGTTAAAGCATCTCTGCTGAAGGGAAGTGTTGAGCTAGACGTCACATCTCATCCCAATGCGCTCTTTAGTCATGCCGATAAATCTGAGACTCTAGACTCATTCTTTATTTGTGCCTCGTGTGTCATATAGGTCATGTCTTAGAAATCATGCATCATACCTCCCACAAGAAAATCTGGAACACAATGAGTGTTTCAAATAATGTACTACTATCATACTACCATTTTATAGTGTGCTGAAGAATATATATATATATATGTGTGTGTGTATACAGTATATATATATATATATATATATATATATATATAGCTATGCAGAGCTATACATTGCAACATATGTGCTAAAAAAAAATTGGTCTGAATGAAAATTTTGTTTACCACAGTCGCACACGTGTGTTATAGGTTGCATGTGCATGAGACCGAACTGCTTGTTTGTGTGAAGTGAGCATTTGTTGTGTGCTTGTTTGTGTGTGAGGTTATTCTAGGGCTGCACGATTAACCGAAATGAAACCATTTGGCTTAGTGACTCAAATAGCATTAAAAAAAAAATTTTTTTTTATTCTAGACCAGCCAATTCTATGGGAACGGAAGCTTCCAAAGGCAACTGCATTGACACATTGACTCTACCAATCAGCGATTGACACTTTTATTTAGAAGGCGAGACATAATCCGCCACATTTCGCGTTTCAGTTTCTCCCATTCATTAGTAATAGAAGTGCGCCGTCTTTGTATATCTGTAGTCTTTGATGCCTTTGTCCAGGGATTTCCTGGAACGTCATAAGTTTTATGACTTCTTTGAGTCTCACTTGAGGACTTTCAGCATGAGAGCGCCCTCCTGCTACAATTATGAACAAAACAGACATTACATTATGCTCATAACACCCTATTTGGGTAAAAATAATACTTCTCTCTAAAGAAATTTGAAGTGACCATATTTGAATCCATAAGTGTTTCTCCAGTGTAGAGAAGTGTACTGGAGTTTTTTTCTCTCCCAGTGGATGAAAGACTTTCTGACACAAGTTAGGAAATTAGCCACATATTAAATGTTACACAAGAGTTGTTACGTTCCTGCAGTCTGCCATTTTTGGCAAATAAAAACAATGTTTGTGTGAAAACATGTCCTATTAAGGTTAGGTTATAACTAAGTAAGGTTATAGGTTATAAGGTTTTTCTGCAAAGGAACTGATGGTGAAATTTGCCTTTTGGCTTTGGTACATTTACATACATTTAAATGTTGATTAAACCTGCAGTAGGGAGTTTTGAGAAAACGTTGACTTAGCCTGAAAATTTGAACAAGTACAACTTCCAGGTCCCTCCCCCTTGCTCTCTGCTGCGCTACAGCCCTCCCTCCACAGCTCGTCCTCCACAGCGGAGCCCGTCGTGAACGCGCTGGCTAGTAAACAGGGCCACCGATGACGGCGGACAAAAAGTTATATGGCACATTCACTAATAGGGACTAAACGTCAATAATATGCTTTACATTGACTATGGCCTGCCCATACTTTGACTACAAACTTGGTCCTCAAATCATTATGTATTTTCCAATAGCCTAATGTAACTTTATAACGTTGCAATCTTTCTATAAGTTATAAATAGCTAGTAAGATAACGTTAATATAACGGTAACTAACGTTACAGTATGTAAGTATTTATTCTAGCGATATATAATGCTAGATAAGGTGTGCTAGTACGTTATTTCAACAACATGACAAGCCGGTGAATTAGCAGGTTTCAATTGTTGCTTAGCAGAGTGCGAGTCAATGGGCTCTGTGTAATTCTTTCTTTTTCGCTTGTTTATCGTCATCAGTCTTTTCCCTTTACCTCTTTGTTTTATGAGCAGGTGTCACTCGAGAATTGGCAGTTTAGGTTGTTTCTCCGTCATAAGCACAGCTGCAGCACGCCGGCAATCTTGAGTTTGAACGACGGCTCGCGCTGTGCAAGAGAGGGGTGTGATCAGCGCGTACACGAGCGTGATTGACACTGCTAAGACAATCCTCCTGGCTCTGATTGGTTGTTTCTGACCGGGAGCGTGTATTTCTTGCAAATGGCAATAGGACCACTGGGAGGAGCCAGAGGAGCTTGATTTTTACACAGATTATCTGTCTCATATTCTACTGTCAGGACATAATGACAGTTTTAACAAATACATGTTTTCAAAAGTTACCTACAGGAGCTTTAATGTGAAAATAAGATAAATAAACAAATAAGAAATCAATTTACAAATATTATTTAAAAAGCACATGAAAAGATTACTTTTTTTCATGTTACACAAACTTATCATTAAAAACAAGATAACTTGATGCCATTAGCTAAACTGAAGCCGAGCAATGAAGAACATCATTGTATGCTGTTTTATGTACTATTTTTTAAATACTTGATACTGTATTATACTGTGCTAACTTAAGTGCTTCGAACAAAGCCATTGCCTGTTTCCTGAAGTTGTAGTATTATCTTCCTTGACAGAATACTTTAAATATTAATTATTCTTTCAGCAAATCTCGTTGTTCAATTCATTATTCGACCTACCAAACCGGGGTATCTTCAGCATTTCTCAGACGCTCATATTAAGAGCAGAGTTGAACTTGCGACAACAGAGTAGAGGCAGACTTTAGCCACTGCTTTATTTGATTTGCAAACTAAATAGTGCTCACTAAAGCAATAACCGAGTGGATGGAAGGATCTTGCTGCGATTAGTCACCCTGGAGTGAGTGCTAATGAGAGGCTCTGGTGCGGGTGACACACACAGAGCCACTGACAGTATCGGGGTTTGATTAGTTGACCTGGAGTGTGTGTTAATGAGGGAAAGGAACAGGCCATGCGGAGTTCAGCATCTCCCCTGACACAGCATTCAAACTGCAGATCTAGCAAACACACACACACACCAGCTAGCTACTGTGACAGTCTGGGCCGTGACTGCCGGGGTGTTTAAGCTGTTCGGTTCAGTGAGCAACTTTGCCATGTTTTTCCCATGGCTGTTATTTCTCCCTGTGCTAAAGGGGTCATATGATGAAACAGGATTTGAATTGTACTTTTGAACTAAAACAGTCTGATGTACCGTACAGACATAGACTAACTTATTCTAGCATTAAAATTAATCTGCAATAAGAGCTGATTCAGGGATCATCTTATGACATCACAACTAACAGTAACACATGACCGGCTACGTTTAGTCATTACACCCATATTCTGTACTTTTTGCTGTAGGTTAAAAAAGAGGGAAATTGTCTAATTAGACAGTGTTTATTTAGCATGTAAGGGGAGGTTCCAATCAAATATAAATATTTATATTTAAAATGTGTGTGTGTGTGTGTGTATATATATTTTAGGGCTGTCAAATGATTAATCGTGATTAATCACATCCAAAATAAAAGTTTTTTTTACCTAATATATGTGGGTGCACTGTGTATAATTATTTTATATATATAAATACACACACATGCTTGTATATATTTAAGAAATATTTTCATGTATATACTGTATATAGATTTATATATAATTTATATTATATATAAATATTTTATATAAATAATATTTTTTTCTTAAATATACATGTGTGTGTATTTATATATATATATATATATATATATATATATATATATATATATACAAAATAATTATACACAGTGCACCCACATATATTATGTAAAAAAAAACTTTTATTTTGGATGTGATTAATCACGATTAATCATTTGACAGCCCTAATATATATATATATATATATATATATAAACAGAGCAATTCCAAGAGGGTCCTCACACCATCGGTGCTCGGGTCCTAATTAGTAAACATAATTAAATAATTAAAGCTCCAGTCCATAACTTTTTTGGGTTAAAAATGATCCAAAATAATTTTTTGAGTAAGTACATAACCAGCCAGTGTGCAAAACTATCTGCTTGTCTTAGCTTGATTCTTAACGGTAAGCTTGTAATAATGTTTTTAACTCCAGTTAGGTTTGGGTATCGAGTATCGATTGGAACCGGGAGTAGCTTTTCGATTTTCCCGGAATCGTTCAAATGTTTAAATTTCGATTCCTAGTTTCAATTCACAGTCCGCCGACCGGACACGCCCGCGGTAGCAGAAGCGCGGCTGTCTGCTTTGCGAGTGGCAAAACGCATTTTCCAGCTGCACAGCTAGCACTGTGAGTGTCTGGCTCACTCATTGGCTGTGCTGCGGCAACTGCACATCCAATGGTGCGGGCGCCTCCAACGTGTGCGCCAATGAGCTAGCATTACATCATACACGTCAGAGCCCGCCAAGGGGGCGTGGCCAGACGCCCCCGAAAAAATAGCCATTATAGCAGCAGTTTACCACAGCTCGCTCGGAGCGATCAATGTCGGTTATACTGTAAAACTTCAATTAATCTTAATAATATTTGTTTCAATCACTGAATGAAGCCTGCTATATTTAGGACAAGAGTCGTGACCTTGAATTGCTTGCACAAAACTCTTGATCCAGCACTCAACATTTGTTTGACAATTTTGACAGCCCTAGGGTTAGCCCTTCAGTGGGAGCACGGTAACATGTTCAAGTATCTGCAGCATCATACACAGTGTAAATGTGTTTTCATGAGGTTTTCAAAAATAAAGCTCTCTTGAGGAAAGTGTACCCCTGTGATAATATATTCATAATTTATAATATTTATATTCAAGTTCATAGATTTGATATTTATATTGTAGTTGAAAACAGCCCTGTGAGAAATTCATAGTAAAGTTCATAAAAAGTAAAAAGTTCATAGAATTAAAATTGATTGAGAAGGTCAGACTATTTCCTTTAGAAAGACTGTTGGTTAGCTATCTCATTTAAAATATCTTTAACTTTTTTGACCCCGCCTCTTAAAAGAATCGGAATCGAGAATCGTTAGGAACCGGAATCAAAACAAGGAATCGGAATTGGAATCGTTCAAATTCAAACGATACCCAACCCTAGTGGTACTGGTGGATTCAGTGGCGTAACGAGCCAACACCACGGGCCCTTATGCAGGATTATCAAGGCGGGCCCCCCTACTACAGCACGTGAGGACGCAATATCCATGAGTAGACTAACATGAATAGGACAGGATAGGATCATAGAGACACAGGCAGCATATAAGAGATGAGATGATCTGACAAAATCAGGAGTAGCCTACGCGCACCAAAAAAAAACCAACAACTGGTGACTGCAACATAAAAAAAAAAAACACTGCTGGTGACGGCGCACCATGACACATTGTTACTCACTGCTATGACTACACACACATAGGCCTAGGTCCAAATACATAAAAACAGATGCTCACTTACATTATAGCGGCATTTTCCGGGCTTTCCTCTGTGCGAAGTTGTCGATTAAATCCTTAAGATTCAGATGGCGCGCACGGGCATTCTCAATTGACAGTATAGCAAGTCGCTTCACTCTCTTGCTCCATCTCAATCTCCATCTCCCCCTCCTGTGTCATCTTTTTAATAAAGCTTCCTATTTATGGTAATTTATTAATTACTTTGTCAAATTCCTCTTTTCGTTTGCGCTTTTGAAAGCCACTTTTGTGTTTGTAATCTGCCGACTCCATATCTGTCTCAAGTTCAACGTTTTTTACTGTTTTGAACACAAGGCATGTTGACCCGGGGATTCCCCAGGCCCAATTCGAAACAAATTACATCAAAATCCATCATTGTTCGTTTCAAACATGTATTTAATGATCAGTAAAATATGTTGTTGTCATTATTTATTCAAATAAATTCGTGAAAAATTAAAATGTGATCAGACTAAAAGTAGTAAAATGCGATAGGGGGCCCCGCCCCCGGCTGTCAATCAATATCTTACAGTCACGCGGGCCCCTGATTGGTCCGGGCCTGTAAGCAACCGCGTACCCTGCTTACCGATAGTTACGCCTCTGGGTGGATTACAGCAGGAGATTCGAGCATGTCTTTGCGTCATTACGTCACATCTGTACACATAAAGAAGGAGTCTCGGCTAGTAGTATTGTGTGTGAGGATGTTGGAGGTGGAGATTTATAGCCTTTTCTCACAGCACTTGATATAATTAAACTTATTAATTGATGGCAGATCCAGAAAGGTTCAAACGACAATCACCAGTGACAACTAGAGATTCACCCGCTGTAAAATGCAAAAGAGTTTGGACTGAGAGTTTGGAAAAAGACTGCAACCGGGCCCATGCGAAAACAAGGATAAATATCTGAAGGGCATTAAATGTTGTCATGCAATGCTGATGTTGTTAACATTAACAATTTGACAAAGTATAATTTGCACGGTTTGATGTGATATGATAATCGATCGTTAGATTTAATTAGTGCAATTTACTGCAATGTTTTTTTTTTTTTTTTTAGTTAGTTAGTTAGTAGTTAGTTAGTTGGTCAGAACAAAAGTGGATGTTACTTACTTGTTCAGATGACATTTTAGGGTGAAAATTCTCATGTTGGTCATACTTCCAAAAAGAATAATCTGTGATTCTGAATGCCAGTATCCACACCGGTGCTGTGACTGACAGCCTCTCCTCAAACGTTGGATTCATCCGCTGTGCCGTGCCGAGGTACAACTCACGTAAAGTTGATAATTCTGCGAATGACTGCAATTGCAGATTTCGAACAGAGATGGCGACAAAGAGGACCAGCTACGGACTGCAGCTTTAAATTTATGTATCTACCTTTATACAGGCCTATAAATGTATCAACTTTTTAATTTTAGAATAATTTGTTTTTAAGATTAATTCAAAATGAATAGGGCTTACAAATAATGCACCCACAGTCTGAATGTTAACAGTAATGGTGGTTATTTATATACTGTAGAAGTCTTAAAATAAATAAAAAATGGTCATTCAAAACCAAATTATTACCTTTTCCTGCAAAAAAAACTCTGAAAGTACCGAATAAATCATTTAAAGTAAAGAAAATAAAAATCAATTTGTTCAATGAAGACAGCGATGAAATGAAAAGCATTTCAACTTTTCCTCACAGTCATGAGAAAGTATCGTCCCTGTACATAGTGATTGCACAAAAGTTTTTTTCCTGCTTAACGCTGGACCAGATGTTTTCATTAGCATTAGTCAGAAATCAGATTAGACTAATCCTGTGATTATATTACATAGTGTTTAGATGGAAATACACGACACAGCCACTGTTATGGACACTCATATTAATAAGATGCATGAGCTTCGTGGGGCTTCATGGAGACTGACAGTTACATACAGTCATATGAGCAAAAGCATTAAACATCAAGCAAATTTATTACATGGACGTATACTTTACAGTCAGAAAGCGTGTCATATAGTTTATAATAGGCTGGACAGTGTGACGGTTGCCAGTAGCTATTCACAAAAGAGCTCTTTTATGCCTAGAGTCGTCAGTTTCTAGAATCTGTGTTCGTTCTGTATCTGGATGTCATGTTGAGTCATCCTCTGCAGTGAACGCTGTCACACCATTGTATTTATTTATATGTTTATGTTTGTTTGTCTCTTTATCGGTAAGGATGCTTTGTTTGGTACAGATCTCTGTCGACGCTTAAGGAATATCACTCAAAAATAAAAATACTGCCATTATTTACTCGCATCCTCATGTCCTTCCAAAGTGCTGTTTTATTTTTTTGTGTTTGGAAAAAGTAACTGCATAGATTTGGAATGACATGACAGTGAGTAAATAATAGAATGCAGAATGCTCATTTTTGGGTGAACTATTATTTTAAGACTGATGTTGGAATAGTGAATCAGATTGTTTGTTCATTGTCTCCCCACCACAACCATAGTCATCACATTCCAGCACATTGTGTGTGTGTGTGTGTGTGTGTGTGTGTGTGTGTGTGTGTCTGTGTGTGTGTGTGTGTGTGTGTGTGTGTGTGTGTGTGTGCCACCTGCTTATTATGATGGGGCACTTGTTTCCAGCACCATTCTGAGCAGTAAATGAGAGCGGTCTAAGAATAACATCCGCCGGGCTGCAGCTGCCCCTAACACAAGCCTGGTTGTTTTCTCTGTCACGCTGAAGTTGGTCGCATGCGTTCTGCGTCCTTGTGTGACAACAACACTCAAATAAAGAACACACAACAAATGCATAAAAAGGACATTTTATTTAACTGTGATTGCAGTGTCGGTTTTATAGCAGCTTTATTCGTTTTTAGCGCTGTTTGCTAGCCATTATTATTTTTGCTCATATGTAGGGTTACTAACTTACTATCCATAACTCTATATAATATGTTAAATGTTGGTACGTAACTCAGCATGCACCGTTTAATACCTCACAGACATGAATTCATATTTTCATGTAAACCGTAATACATTTTTTTCAGGATTCTTTGATTAATAAAAAGTTCAAAAGAACAGCAATTATTTGAAATGGAATTGTTGTGTAACACTAAGTCTTTGTCACTTTTTAGCATATTAATGATTCCTTTAATACAAGTATTAACATCTTTTAATTTTTTTTAATCTAATTTAAATAATATTTTAATTTGCATTATGTTCTGTTAAACATTGTTAAATAAATTTTAAAAATTGTTTAAAAGTAAAGGTAAGGATACAATTCTCACTATTAACTAACTTTGCTTATTAGCATGCATAATACTAGGATATTGGCTGTTTATTAGTACTTATAAAGCACATATTAATGCTTTATTCTGCATGATCATATTCAATATCCCTTAATCCTACCCAATATCTACTCGATACCTAAACTTAACAACTACCTTACTAACTAGTAATAAGCAGTAATAAGGGGCAAAAGTCATAGTTAATAGTTAGTTAATAGTGAGAATTGGACCCTAATCTAAAGTGTGACCAAAATAAAATTAAAAATAAATAAATGTACTATTATAATTAGATCATTATGAGCCATATTGTGATTAGGCCTTCTGTGCATGTACAAACATCAGTCGTAGGTATAAGCCATTGTGTTTTATCACATCTCCATGGTTAAAATCCACAATTGTACACGCGTCAATAACTGATCATCAACATTGGGTTAATGCTCATTGTATAACAGCTGCAGACCATTAGAGCTTTGTTTGAGAGCTTTTAGTGCTTAAAATCACAAGACTGATTTATGTGTGTGTGTGTGTGTTTTGTGCATGTACATTCAGTATTACATTTAGAGACAAAATAAGGAAAATGTTACAAATGGATCTGATGAATAATATTATTTTCTTTTTCCACTGAAAGGAAAAAAGAGAACTGCATGTGGCCTTGTCACATATTTCACTTTATATTTAGAGCACAAAACGCTAGATAATAAGTGAGCCACTGTACAAGGGCTGTGTTCCAAAATATAGTAAGCTGCCTACATATGCAACATTACAAGACAACATCGATGCAAAGGCTGTTCCAAAAGTGCTATTTAATTCCAAATTAGTGACTAATAAGGTTTCATTTGAGCTAGGATGCTGCAGCTTACTAGGTTTTAGAACAGACCCAATGTGTCATAAGCACTGAGAACAAATTAATATTTATTAAAGAGTTGATGGTGGATGGACACTGGCTGCACACAGAATGTTCCAGAACCGCAGAGATGATGGATTTGGTGTCTTTCAGACACACATTGGGCTCTTTGTTTTGTTTCGATGTGGCAGCTCTTATCTCAGCGTGTGAAAAGCCTGTTTCAGGCGATACACACATGTGAGGGTTCAATTCCATACAATTTTGCTGCTTTTCATGGAACTTATCTCTGCTGTGGGTTTGCTCACTGAGTCTCTGACTCATGCCTTGGTCAATGCTGTTGTACTGGAATACATAGACATTAGCATGTTTTTGCTATTTATTATTGGGAGGTATAGTAAATATTCTGATATTAATTAAACCCCAAATCCTCCATTTACTAAAGGTCCTCAAATCTAGAATGAATTCATGTAAATATTTTAGATTTAAATGAACATAGATTTTGTTTTGTTTTTATACATGGGAATCAGAGCATTATCCTTTGAAACGGCTTGGATATTTCTGTTAAAGGAGTTGTTCACTTTCAAATAAAAATTTCCTGATAATTTACTCACCCCTCAAGGTTTTTGAGGGAAACATTCCAGGATTTTTTCTCCATATAATGGACTTCAATGGCAACCAACGGTTTGAAGGTTCAAATGTCAGTCTCAATGCAGCTTCAAAGGCTCGACACGATCCCAGTCGAGAAATAAGGGTCTTATCTACCATTCTCTAAAATTTTTTTTTAATAATTATATACTTTTTAACCACAAATGCCCGTCTTGTACTATCTCTGAGATGGGCCACGCATTACGTTGGAAAGGTCAGCACGACGTTGTCGGAAGTACCAACCCAGTGTTTACAAGTTTAGAGTAGGAGGACCAACGTTTTTGAATGTTGAATGACACATATTTATATGTATTTGTGTCAGTTTATTGTTTAAAGGGGTCATATAATGCCATTTTTGTACAAGCTAGTATGATTCTTTAGGGTCTAAATTAAAAGTTTGTAATATACTTTAATTAAAAATTCTCATTAGTATTGTAAGAAAACACTTATTTTACCTGGTCAAAAACAGCTCTGTTTTCAGCACGCCGTTTCAGTGCATATGACTTTAAATGATAATGAGCTTTGCTCACCCCGCCTCTCTGTTCTGTGCGTACACAGTGTGTAACACAATAACCATAACACGTTCAGTATAAACGTGGGATTATGAATTATATTGAGAACATCATACATAGAAAACATGCCGTAATGTACCCTGGGTGTAAACCTTAGACGCATTCATTGTGAAGCGTGCAGCTAGCGATTTGCAAAGATTAATATAAATATTAATATAAAGTTTAATAAAATGTTACACTCACTTCAGTTGTTCTAGAGGTTCAGCAGGAACACGAATAGCTGGTACCGATCCTTTTTTCATGAGCAGCTTCTTAGCAAAACTAGCTTTAAACTGATCCTCGTTTATAAAGCAGTCTGATGAGAAATGATTCGCGCAAACATGAGAGCATTGACGTTGCTCGTGGGGAATATTCCCTTCGAAAACAAACTCAGGCACTGCGTCTTCAGCGGTTCGGATTTATAGGAACATTAAAATGACTGCTGTGTTCGTTATTGCACCCAAAAACAGAACACCACAATCGCTTAGACGCCATTCTGCTCATAGGCTGCGTTTACACTTGGCATTAACATCCGATCACCGTGATCCGATCAAGCAGATCGGATCATTAGCCAATCAGGACATGGTGCGTTTATGTTTGTTCACATTAAGCAGCCTCTGTATCTGGATAACCGATCGGATTTCTGTTTCCCGCATAATATTTAAATCAGGTCTGTGGCACAACACCAGATTAAGAGTAAAGATGATACAAATTAAACGACATCCCATTTGCTTTCACTCACTCACTTTACTTTCATATGCAATCTCCATTAATTAGATCAAATTATATTTTTTGAAAGAAGGAATACTTCCAGAGTTGATCTTACAAAAATAACTGGGTTGATCATGTTAAACAAGTCACATCATCGATCATCTGGGTTTAAGGTTGCGTGCAATGACTAGGCCTATATTGACAGAAATGGGAGATTGATAAACATGCTGAAACAATAAAAACATTCAACATTTAAAACATTTAAAAGTTCCGATTATTCCTCTGGCAAGTGCAGCTCTTCATTAAGATCTCATGACTGACTGTGAGTGTACAGGCGATCGCCTCGTTCAGATAATGTTGCACAATTAAAATGAAAAATGACACACATAAATAAACTGTTTTAAAGATTGACGTTTATTGTTCAAATAAGTTTAATTTCATGTCTAAACTGCGTCTGGCCATTACTTTCTGACAGTCACGCGGGGAGACTGGGCGGGACCTGTGAATGCAGACACGATGGCTGGATTGCGTTTACATTACACTGAGATCCGATCCCAATGCGTCCTCGACTACCTCCGAACCGGGACACGCTGATCGGATAACATTCCGATCAGATGTGCGTTTACACTTGTCTTTTCAATGTGTATGTGGACAACATCCGGATACAGGTCGCATGTTAATGCCAAGTGTAAACGCAGCCATAGACAGTGCTCCAGCATATCAACAATGACTGCGCCGGTCCGCGCGGACTATGATTGGCAGCTCGCTCACGAGCGAGGGCGGGTCTGTGTTGAAACGCTGTCAATCAACAATCGTGGGAGGGGCGTGCGACCTTGTGACGTCACACGCTCGAACGGCTTGATTTGAGACGGGAAAACATATAAGGAGATTAAAACAAAAACACTGGATGGATTTTTATCATTTTATGATGGTTGTGTACAGGCACTGCCAACACACATTTCGGTACAATCAACTTGTAAAAGTGCATGTACCATTATATGACCCCTTTAAAATGGTCCTTACTTGTGCATATCCTGGATGTTTAACGATGTCCGGTGTCCGCGTGACCTTTCCAACGTGATGACATAATGCGTGGCACATCTCAGAGATAGTACAAGATGGGCATTTGCGGTTAAAGTATATAATATTTTTTTATTTTTTGAAAATGACCGATCGCTTCGGTAGATAAGACCCTTATTTCCCAGCTGGGATCGTGTCGAGCCTTTGAAGTTGCATGGAGACTGACATTTGAACCTTCAAACCATTGGTTGGTTGCCATTGAAGTCCATTATATGGAGAAAAATCCTGGAATGTTTTCCTCAAATAAAAAACTTAGTTTCTTTTCCACTGAAGAAAGAAAGACATGGACATCTTGGATGACATGGGGGTGAGTAAATTATCAGGACATTTTTATTTGAAAGTTAACTACTTATTTTCTTGCCCATGCAAAGCTCGTCACCATGATTTACAGTTTTGAGGATGGTTGGCAGGGCGTTGCTAAATGGTTGCTATTATATATCAATTTTATTTTATTTATTTTATTAAAAGGAAGAACTCTTCAGTTATGCTCTGCCCGGACTTTCTGATTCATTTAAAATGTCAACACAGGAAAGAAAATAGCTGAATTCCTTTCAGTTCCCATCTCATCCCAAATTCCTAAGCCTAATAAAGGGCAATAGTAATAGTAGTGTTTGCTATATAGTAGTTTGTCTTTGCATGTGGAAATCTCAAAATAATCATTTGAATCAATTTAGAGCAGCTTTATAAATATCATGAGTTCATGACAATGTGTTTCTGAGTAATAAAACTCTATCTATGAGGCGACATACTGTAAATAAAGAGAGATCAGCCACTGTAACTGTTTGTCAGGTTATAGTCTCAAACAGTGGCGTGAAAGCGCTGGATAAAAGATCAGCGTTCGTGTCGGTGATTGCGCTGGCCTGGTTTCTTTCGCTGCCGTCTCTTTGGTGTGAGCACAGAAATAGCAGGAAGACTATGATTCATGGCTGCACAGCCGAGAGTCTCTCTGTCACACTGTCACAAGTGCGGAACCTGTTAGTCGACTGATTCTGGAGACGGACCGACCGCCTTAAGCAAAGTGAACATGTGGGGGACTTGCCAACACTGCTGTGATAACTTTGAAAACTACACATACACACAGAGACACACACACCCATGAGACTGCATACTAACACATTAGCTTTTAGTACTGGATATACAGTTTTGTTTCAGATTAAACACAATCTTAATTTGAATGCTCTTTATCAATCCTTTTCAGTTGAGGAGGGAAATTTGTCATTAGCCGAAACATTAGCTCGTTTTTATTTATTTATTTATATATTTATTTTTTTAATTACTTTTTTATATATTTATATAGTTTGTAGTGGGGAAACTTATAATTCCCATACATCAAAAAAAAAATTGGCTATTTTTTTTGGTTACACTTTATTTTAAGGTTGTTAGTGCATGTCACCTTAAAATAAAGTGTTACCATTATTTCTTAAAGTAACATGGGTACTACCAGGGATGACAGTTGGATGAATGCAAACAGCTGCAATTTGGTGTAAATGCTGTGCGATTATTTTCTTGTCACCCATCATGCTGTTGAAAAGCTCCAGATGATGTTGTTTATTAGAAGTCGCAATTTGAGGAATGCTACGTGTTTTACTATGAGGGAAAATCATGCTGTAACATTGCCGCAAACAAAATGTGGAATACAACCATGTATACGTTTTGGTGAATACAATTATTTACTAATTAATAATAGATTTTTATTACATAAATGTTGTATTTTTAATTGTTGCTTTAGATCAAGGAGGTCAAGACCTCTGAATCCTCATTTTAAGGAAGGAATAGTATGTTAATCTATGCTAACGTGATCTTAGGTTTGGGGTCAGTAAGATTTGTTTTAAAGAAATGAGTTATTTTATTTAGTAAGGCTGCATTAAATTGATCACCAGAAAAGATTTCTAAATTGAAATCTATTTCAAATAAATCCTGTTCTTTATATTGAGCAAAGAATCATGAAAAATGTATCAGTTTACAAAAATCAATATTGGTAATAATAATAAATGTTTCTTGAGCAGCATATTAGAATGATTTCTGAAGGATCATGTGACACTGAAGACTGAAGGAGTAATGATTGCCATCACAGCAATTAATTACATTTTAGAAAACAGGTATTTTAAATTGTAATAACATTTCAGAATATTACTGTGGTTTTGTTTACTGTGTTTGTGATCAAATAAACGCAGCCTTAGTGAGCAGAAGAAACATTACATCTTACCAATCCCAAACAATTGAATAGTAGCCTAGGTTAACGTATGTTAGGTAGTTTCCCAACATATCTAATAATTCTCACAACTATTCCTCTAATAGTTTCTCCATATTTGTAAAGTGTGCCATTTGAAATCCCTGCTTAACTAATGTCAGTATTGAATTGAATTCAATCAGTGCCATACGTAACATATCTCTATTAGCTTTACATAAGCATTCAAATTCGCTTCAAAGACACAGAGAATCACAGCACAACACAAATGTGATAGTGTCGGGTGGCATCACTACATCTCTGTCTCTTTCTCTCTCTCAGAGGTCAGGGTGGTCTCTGTCTGTTACGGTGTTTGCAGCAGCAGGAGGCATTGCAAGGTGAAGACACATCGGCTGTCATTGTGCTGAGCGAGAAAGAGAGAGATAGAGACAGCGGGGAAAGGAGGGGTAGACAGAGAGAGAGAGAGAGAGAGAGAAACGCTGTGTTCTCTGGCTCACCAGAATCGCTCGATCACACTCGCTGTTGACGGATGAGCCGTCGGTCGAGGCTGAGAGCTCGGCAGCTTGTGTCAAGCTGAGGGGAGAGCGGAACATGAACATAATGAGAACCTTCCCTCGCTTGCTTTCAGATACCGGGCAGAAGAAGACGCCGGAGAAGAAGGATGGAAGGCGGATGTCGTTCCAGAGACCGAAGGGCACCATCGAGTATTCCGTAAGTGAGAACATCAACCCCTTTCCTTGTTATTTCTGTGCATGTGCTTTTGTGTTTTGTAGGGTCTTATCTCGCGGAGCTCGTCCCAGCTCTGTTTACTCTGAGGATTTTTTTTCCACATGTTCCAGTGAGATTTCTGTGAGAGTTTGCTCGAGGACTGTGTGCGTGTCCACAGGGATGATTTGAGACCGAGCGCGTTTTCATCAGCGTTTAGTATGGAGAGGGTGCATGAAGCCGTGCGAATGTTTACATCAGCCTGTTTATTTTCACCGGTCTGCATGAGAATGTCCTCAACATGCATTCCAGCAGAGTATTGGTGAATGACCTTCCTTTCTACGTTTGCATTTCTATTGATTTAGCGTGTGTGTGTGTGTGTGCGCGCGCTGTGTGAGCTTCGATTGTCTATCTTAACAGATTGTTGTGTTCTTGAAATGACCCTCAAATTCCAGCTGCGGGCAGAGCGCTTCTCGTCTCTCTCCCTGGTAACAGAGGAGCGTGTGGGTTGAGCCGAGCTCTGGAGTTCTGCCTGGAAGTGGAGAGACAGAGGAGAGGAAACTGCTGGCAGCTACAGCTGTCATTTAGCCAGAAGATCGGAATCATACCCCTTTTCCACCAAAAATGGTGCTCGGCCGGGGAATCTGATAACGTCTATCAGAAACAGCCCACGTTTCCACTGACTTAGACGAACTGACTAGATTACTGTCTTTGTTTACAAGTTTTGAGAACATATTTTAACATCCAAAGTAAGGACGTGTAAAGGCAACTAGTCAGGGTTACCTGAATGACCATTCAATTAACTAATCGATACATTTAAGTAAATTAACCTTGATATTCGATTAGTTGGTAGTTGGACGATCAGTAGAATAGTGAAGCAGTGTGACCCATCCCTAATCCAAAATAATTTAATTAAGCGTATTTTTGATAGCACAAGTTGCTTTTGTATATTTATTTTAATATGTATTATCAACTATATTTAAATATATAATTATGTATTATTACATATCATTTGATATTATTTAAATATACACTACCATTGAAAAAGGCTCAGTAAGTATATATATATTTATTTTATTCCTATGATGGCAAAGCTGAATTTTCAGCATCATTACTCCAGTCTTCAGTGTCACATGATCCTTCGGAAATCATTCTAAAATGCTTATTTGCTGCTCAAGAAACATTTATTATTATTATCAATGATAAAAACATTTGTGCTGCCTAATATTTTATTTTAGACTAGACTAGTGACCCATCTTTTTAATATGGTGGTGAGTTGCTTTTGACGCAGCAAGCATTGTTTAAACAAATTACAATAAACAATAATTCTGAGCAATTCATTCACATGTATGAAATTTGAATATTATTAATTAGTTTTAGACTGACTGCTCGGGCACCGGCACCCTATGAGTGGAAAATGGGCATCAGATTTAGTTGGGCATCAACTGGCATCAGGCAGCCGTGGAATCAGATGCTGGTGTAGTTGACGTGCCCTGCTCATCGGTGACGGGGTTTCTGCTGCTGCTGCTGCTGTCACGGTTCTGTTTCCAGACGGTTCTTTTCTCCCCTTGGATCTGGGCAGGTGTCTGACACCCGTCTCCCCCCACACACACTGAAGATCTGTCTTTGTCGGCCGAGAAGTGATTGACAGGGCCTTTGTTTTCCTCCACAGAGCATGAAAAGTGTGCAAGATGACTGCGGGGATTGGGGAATTTGTCACTGTTGATAAACAGCGTGTCATGAGGCTGTTTGTGGTTGTTGGTGGGGGTTAACATGCCCATGCTATAAAATTTATTGGGGTCTAGTGGTGTTTTGAACCCACTTGACTTTCATTGTATGGAGAAAAAAAAAAAAAACATATTTTTAAATGGTGACATTTACAACTTTCATTTTTGGGTGAACTCTCCCTGTAAGATCTTCAGTGAAACTGTCTCCATAATTGTGAAAGTCTTGCCTCCTGCTACAGGTGAATGTCTGCATTGCTGTTTTCTCAAGAAGCAGTTTTGACCTCAAGAGGGTTTGAAGGAGAGCTAAACTATTGTAGCCCATCTGCTCAGTCACTAATAACACACCGCAGGTCAGTGAGCCCTGACCATTGGCTGGTCTGTGGCCAATTAAATCAGTTGGACAGGAAAGGGGCGAGAGACATTGAGATCTCATCGGAGAGAAACACTGAGGATTCAGCATCTGCTTTGATTCTCCTAAATCTGTTGATTCCTACAATAGTCTGATTCGGCTGGAGTAGTTGTAACTGCACTGAAGTCGTGTAGCTAGTGATTAAAGCTTATAGTCTCATTATGCATGATGCATACTGTGCACAAAATCAATAGATATTCTGTGCATATTTATAATTGCATTGATTTGTATTTAACATCAGCGGATCACAACAATCACTCTTAAAAATACACTTCCGACTATACATGAAGCTCCTTTGGAATTTTATCAAAGGTCTGAACTGTTTTAAATAGTTTTAGGGTGAATGTGAAGAGCTTCATGCAGTGAGTGTGTGTAACCAGGCTCACCAGTTGCCCCTTGACCTCCTGCTGACCTTTTCCAGAACAGGCTGTTGGAGTATTAAATATAGCATGAGCTGGTACAAAAGTACTGTGGAGGTACAATGGTTTCAGATATGTTTTTGATATTTACTGTGGTACTGAATGATCATTGATTATCGTATCATGTACCATGGTTTTTACAAAGTTCTCCCAAGTTTTTAAGGAATACCATGGGTTTACCGTGCCCAATGCATTGATGATATTTCTGTGGTGTTTTTGTAAGCGCTGTCTCTTGTACGTCCTGTAAAATGGCGAACGTCAACATCTTGCCAAGACTGCTGAGATAAAAATGAGTTCTTTAAGTGATCATCGACGCAGTTAGCCAGCGCGTGCCATGAGGGTAGCAATGACAGCGTCACTATGGCAACTCTCATGCCACGGCAGCCGTGATGTCCCACGCAGTATGGGGCTCGTCTGATTTGACATTCTGCCTGATTGCACCGTTTGCTGGAACGTCATTTCCAGTTTGATGAGCTGTGTGTTCTGTGAATCTCACAAAATCAGTCAAGAACATGTATGGGTTGTTGTTTTTTTAAATCCCAAAAATAAATAAAGTTGTATTTTCCAGAATGAAAACAAAGCTTATTTTAGGACCAATACAAATGTTTTACATTGTAACTATTTTTATCATTATTATTAACAAAATGCAACAAGAAAAAAGATTAACGTATGATTTAAATTGTATTGAATTTATACATCATATTTATTTGTTTGTTTTTAAATTCGATGACCTGGAAATATGTCCTTAATTGTCATTCAATTAATGCCCAAAGCAAAAAAAAAAAATCACTGTATAAAGAAACCTATATATATAAATTATATTATAATATAAAAAATTGTCTATTTAGTTATTTATTATTACTTATTGTTTTATGCGTCTTTTTTTGGAGCTAATAACTCCATTTTGTTGATGTGTACTACTGTGTGCATACAATAACAATAAAGATTCTTATTCTTATTCAAAATAAATTAATATTATTGTTTTTCTTGTTAATAATATATATATATATATATATATATATATATATGACCTGGAAATGCTGTCACATGTAGCCTGTTTTGGTTTTGTTCTGTTCCCGTTTTTCCTGCCTGATTTCCTAGTTAGTTTCCTCGTTTGTTAAGTCTTTCACTCCTGTCCTGTATCAAGTAATTTATGTTCCTCTGGTATTTAAGCCTGTGTTTTCTCAGTTCCTTTGTTTGGTGTCGTCAATGTTTAGTGGTTATACTAAGTATAATCTCCAGTGATCACCTGTGTTTTAGTCTGGGAATTAGAATAAAGATTTTTTTATAAACTTTTTTATAAACCTCCTGACAGATGTGACCTTAATTGTCATGAAAATAATTCATAATGCAAATTCTTTTTACTTTAGATTCTTTTTACTTTAAAGAAAAACATATAAAAACACACACACACACACACACACACACATACATATATATATATATATGAAACTGTTATCTATTGTTATAAAGCCATTCGTGGCATTTTAAACAGTTGTAAACCGAGCTACCATAGAAGATATACAAATCAGTGAAATTAGGAGAGAAATAATGCCGTAAAAATAAATTACTATAATAATTAAATAATACACACAAATGATGTGTTTTGAGTTTGGGCTTGAATATGACTGCTGATGAGACGCGTGTGAGAACTTGTGGGAGCTGCTCCCAGCTGTAGGGTGGTGTGTGTAGTAGCTAAACACTGTCTCATGGGGTTTGGAACCAACCCTAGACATAACTAGTCTTGATCCTAATGACCTAAGAGGTCTTTGACTCTAAATTCAGAATGCATGAGTCGCTTTTGAAGACATTGTAAAATGTGCCTCTGCTTGCAGATTCTATTAAAGTGCCAAGTGGCTAAACAACAGCGTATAGTTATGGTAAAGAATTCTACTTGTCAGAAGAATTATTAACCTTGATAATCGTATGTGTCAGTAACCTGGAAGACTGATGCGTTCTGGTATTTTAAATAGCTGTACATCTTCTCTCTTAGCAGATATTTTCTTTACATTTTTAATAGTTTTATTGTTGATTCTGCTGTAGAGATACAGAATACAAACTTTAATGCATCCTAATTTTTTAAACAAGAATGCATTTGACTTTCATTTGATCCATTCACAGTTCCTGCCTCTCAGAAGGAAACTTGTCGCCCATGTCTGGGAAATGTTGAGTTTGTCTAGACCGTTTTGATGACTTTTACTGCTGCATGTGTCTTTTTTCCAAATAGAAGCGACTGGCAATGGTTGACATCTCCGCTGGCACTGCTTGTGTTGGATATTAAGTGATATTTTTATCCACGGCTGCCTTTAGAAAGAGGACGACAGACCTCAGCGGGACTCCCTGCTATTGAATTAGGAGAAGAGAAAACACGAAGGATAGAGCACGTCTAGACTGCAGAGCAAATCATAAATTCGCCATCTAACAGAGGCATTAGTGTCCGGTGAAGGCAGGTTGTGTTTGCTCTGAAACAGCTACAAATAAATAGCCCACGGAAGAGCCGGTCTCAAATGCCTCTCGCAGGGAATCAATGTTCTGTGCCAGACAGACGGGATGAAAGGACGCCGCTAGCGCTGGGGCATTGGGAATATCGACTACTGACGTTCCCATCTGGAGACGACCAGAAAACTTTTGGGGTGGGGGGGGTTCTTTATCGTTCTCTAAGAAAAATAACTCACAGAAGTCTGATTCAGAGTAGAAATGGCATTGGATATGCTGACGCTTTTTGTCGTGTTTGATGTTGGGGGACCAGTTCAGTTATAAAAATGCAAGTTTATTTATTTATGTTTTGTTTTTGTTTGCTTTTTTGGATTGTCCTCTTACGGCCTGTGCACACAGAACACGTTCAAAGGATCTTGAGGCATGTTTTTCAAAGTTGGAACTACTGTTAACTTAATGGGGTTTCGCAAAAAGCTATGGAGCAGTATCAGATTCAGACTCACATTCTGACTAGAATATGAGTATGACGAAGTCAGGCTAGTGTTTAGAATAAAGTTGGTTAAAATGATCTTTCATCAAATCTCTCACTCATAGTTGATGGTTGGACATGTGCATAATGTGGAGTAGCACAAACTGGATCAGAATCGGATCAAATTGGACTAGAAATTAATAACAGTTTTACACTACCCTTCAAAGGTTTGGGGTTAGTATGGTTTTTTTGTGTTTTGAAGGAAAGAAATTAATACTTTAATTCAGCAAGGACACATTTAAAGGATTAGTTCACTTTAAAAATGAAAATTAGCTCATGATTTACTCACCCTCAAGCCATTAGGTGTATATGACTTTCTTCTTTCAGACGAATACAGTTATATAATCGGAGTTATATAAAAAATATCCTGGCGTCCCATGCTTTATACTGGCAGTGGATTGCAACCAACAGATTAAAGCTCAAAAACGTGCATCATCCATCATAAACGTACTCCAAACGGCTCCAGGGGGTTAATAAAGGCCTTCTGAAGCAAAACGATGAGTTTGTGTAAGAAAAATATTCATATTTAAAGGAGCTGTATGTAAGAAATTTATTTCAATTAATCATAAAATGGCCATGATATGTCACTAGGCATTAAGAAATCATGTTCATTTCAAATACTTATATCACTGACAATAGTAGTCCAGCCAGGATATTGTCCTTTAAAAAGTGAAGTTGCAGCCCTCAACTGATGTTGATGTTGTCATGTTGTGTTTTGGTCTGATGCTCCACCCTCCACCTATCTACCAATCACGAAGTCAGTAGTGTTGCGGCATCGGGTTGCCAGCTCTGCTCTAGTTACCACAGCTGCAGCTCATCACGTTCCTGCTGGATCCTGCAGCCGATCTGGCAACCTCGAGTCAGGGGGAAGGGGGAGGGGATACACCGCTCTACAGTAATTTGAAAGTGATTGCAGTACCAGTTTTGGCCACAATCTTACATACAGCTCCTTTAAAACGTTTACAAAGTAAAATTCTAGCTTCCGGCCATACGCAGTCTACTTGCCCCTAATGCGCAACTTACAAAACTTGTGACATCAGAAGTAGCGTAGTGCGTCATGGCGTAGCATAAATATCAGCAGTACGTCGCATTACTTTACTTTACACTTAAGTGGAATCCTGGAATCCATATGTTCGTTAGGCCGGAAGCTAGTTATTTTACTTTAGAAAGTTTTAATTATGAATTCTTACACAAACTCATTGTTTTGCTTCAGAATGCCTTTATTAACCCCCTGGAGCCGTTTGGAGTTCGTTTATGATGGATGATGCACATTTTTTTAGATTTAATCTGTTGGTTGCAATCCACTGCCATTATAAAACTTGGAAGAGCCAGGATATTTTTAAATATAACTCCGATTGTATTCGTCTGAAAGAAGAATGTCATATACACCATGGCTTGAGGGTAAGTAAATCATGGGCTAATTCTCATTTGAAAATGAACTACTCCTTTAATTGATCAAAAGTGAGAGTAAAAACTTTTAAAGCTTTTTATCTCAAATAATCGTTGTACTTTTAAGCTTTCTATTTATCAAAAAAATCCTGAATTTTTTTTGAAACAAAAATAATAAGCAGCACAAGTGTTTATAACTTATATTAATAAATGCAGTAAATCAGCATTTTAGAATGATTTCTGAAGGATCATGTGACACTGAAGACTGGAGTAATGATGCTGAAAATTTAGCTTTGCATCACAGGAATTGTTAAATATATTCAAATAGAAAATAATTTTTAACATAAGAGACTATACCAACCCCTAACGTTTGAATGGTAGCGTAGGACATCCACCTTATGTAGACCTAAAGGAACCCAAAGAAATGGTTTTCTTTTCTCCTTTTTCCTTGTTTTTACGTGTTTTTGTACATTTGTTGTGCAGGTGGAGTCGCGGGACACTCTAAACAGCATTTCGCTGAAGTTTGACACCACTCCCAATGAACTTGTTCAGCTCAACAAACTCTTCTCCAGAAATGTGGTCCCCGGTCAGGTATGTATTTTAATATGTTTAATATCCTATTTCACTCGTAAATATGTAAATACCTGCATTTCTGCAGTAAAATGGGTTTTTATATTATTTTTAGGAATTGTTTTAAGCTGATGTAATGCCTATAACCCAACTTTTAGCTTTTACTCATTGAATATCTTGTTTTGCTCTGAAATGTCACATTACAAAAGTAAAAAAGGTTGTAAATCCCATTACATACAGGCTATAAAGTCACAAAAATCACACACTCTTAACTGAATTCATGGCGGGTTTCATCTGCAGACACTCATTACAACGCTTCACTCGCTTACCATTAGATCTCTGCCAAGTGCTAGACAAAGAATCAATCTCTCACTGTTTAATATAGCGCAACAGCATATCGTGAATTATTGGCCGATTTGACATTTAACCAGATAATATCTCAGATAGATGCAGTGATTAATGACTTCTCTCTTCCAGTCAGTGCATGAGCGGTTATGAAAGATCTCTTGCTAAACAGCACTAGTATTGCTTCATCATCTCCTCACAAGTACATGTTAAGCAGAGCTGAAGCTCAAACTCTGATGGTTGATATTCACATCGTGGTGCTGGGCACAGTAATGAGAGGGTAATAGAAAGAGTCAGGCGCTGGAGATGGCGACCGCCGCCTGACACAGTACAGCTGGAGGGCTCTCAGCATGGATCACGTGACCAAACTCTGCGGCTCCTTCCATTAGTGTAATCCTCCCCAGTGTTTCGGACTGCTGAACAGCCCCTCCAATCGGACTCTACTGCCCCAAACTAACTCGAGTGGAGTCCTGTTCAGTGTTCAGAAATCTGAGGGGCACCTGGAGAGAAACCACATAAGATAGGATGAACTTAAAGAACTTAATAATATAAAATGTAATTATATTTTATATCATTTATAATTATATTTATATTCTAAATATTCTATAATTTATATATTAAATAATTTTTTCATATTTTGGAAAATGTTTTAAAAAAAAAAATGTATTTCAAAATGTACACTGTTTGTGATGTACAGTATGGAAGCTTGTTTCCGCCATGCAACATGCAATTCTGACTTTATATCACGCAATTGAGACTTTATATCTCACAATTCTGACATATTTTCTCCGAATTCTGAGATATAAACTCACAATTGCGAGTTATAAAGTCCAATTCTAAAAAAAGCACAAAAAAAAGACTGACGTTTTTCCTCAGAATTGCACGTTTATATCTTACAATTCTGACTTTATATCTCCCAATTGCGTGTTATAAAGTCAGAATTGTGAGATAAAAAGTCGTAATTACCTTTTTATTTTTTGTTCTGTGGTGGAAACAAGCTTCCATAGTGATGCCATTAATGCATTTATTTAATATGACAGATTCAGAACAGATTTGTTATTTTTCAACTTCAAATTTTACAAACGTAGCAATATTTAGCATCCATCCATAAAATTATTCTGATGTAACCGTAATACATTTTAAAAAATAAAGTATAAAAATTCAAACGGTTTTATTTTCAGGTTAGTTGTACATTAGTCATTATTATCTTCTTACAAAACACTAGAGGTCTATGATACAGTATGTCCTCATTTACATAAGTTGACCAGCCTGTATGTGAGTATTGATTTGTTCGTCCATGCATGCAGTTGCTGGCTGGTGTTTATAAAGCGTTACGCTGCGGTTGTCTTTGCAGGTTCTGTATGTTCCTGATCCGGAGTACGCGTCCAGTGCCGGCAGCTCTCCCTCCTTCAGTCCCAGCAGCCCACTCTCTCCCACCTCCTCTGAAGCTGACCTGGAGAAAGTGACCACGGTATGTGACATTTCCTTCTTCACACCACACAAGCCTCATCATTTAACCTGTGCTGTTGAAGGACTCTCACACAATCTGACATACCCTGAGCATGGCATGCATTCATACTGAAGGCTCTCTGGGAATTTTTTGAACAATTTTCCAGAATTGAAGCTCTGTGTGCTTTTGTTATCTTAAGCTTTCTGGTTTACAGGAATCATGTGAGAGGGCCTTAATGGGACAGTGAAATCATGAGGTGACAGCAGGAAATGCTGCTGTTTATTGTTAGTCGGGGAAACGCTGTGCTTTGTTTTTCATCAGCTGATAGGAAGAATGCCAGTCTTGCAGAAAAGTTCTTTATTAGGTAGTCGAGGTATCCATGTGTTTGTCAAGACGAATAGGAGCTGGAATTATTGACTTTAGATTATTAACTCAATGTCAACAACATGTTCATCTTTAAAGCTGAATGTAATTGTTAAAAAACTTCCTTGTGTCCCAGTTTAATATGCAGACAACTAGAAGACATTCATAGGATGAATCCTTTAAAAATGTATCAAAACACTCAATCTGACTAATGTCAGATGGAAGAAGTGTTCGGGAAAACTATTTGAAAACAGTCATTGTGTTTGCAATTCTGTTTGGTAATTACCTGGCAAATTACATGCGTCAACTTTAAATATTGGCAAATATGCCAATGTCGACTAGTTACCAACGAAGGACAGATTGATACATAAAATATTTATGCGACACAAATAGATTTACTTTTGTATATTTGCTTTTGAATAGGTTTTGAGGTCACGTGGCTCAAGGCTGTGGTTTTTCACTGTCAGACGTGATATTTACACACCCTCTGTAATCAAATACCTGCCATGAGCTGTGTTGACTTGCCCTCATTCTTAGAAGCACTTCATCTAAATCCCTGAGAAATAAGCCATTTCTGCTTTGATGAATAGAACTGGGTGATAGAGCTTATCAATTTTATGATTATGATACAAATATATGGGATGAACAAGTCACTAAACAAGTTTGAAGTATTTATGAGACAAAATTATTTGGCAAAAAAGGCAAAAGGTTTTATTTTACGGTGCAAAAAACACACCATAGAAAAACAAAACTCACAGGAAAAAGCATACATTGACTACAACATAATCATTTATTAATATTTCGTTGGTTCTCTCTTGTTTTTGCATGTGTTCATATTTATTTTTATGACAGCCTTGCCCAAATTAAATCAGCAAAATTTGGCATGTTTCATTGCATTTCCACAAATAAAATAATTGACTCCCAAGTACAACTATACAATATGCTTACAAAATCTTTAACAAATTTTGATTTAATATTTGAATAAGTAAAGATGTTAATTTTCCTAGGCCGGGGACATCACTTTTAAGCCACTAATGTATACAGTTGTGGTCAAAAGTTTACATACTGCTTGCAGAATCTGCAAAATGCGAATTATTTTAATAAAATAAGAGGGATCGTAAAAAATGCATGTTATTTGTTATTTAGTACTGTCCTGAATAAGATATTTTACATAAAAAGATGTTTACATATAGTCCACAAGACAAAAAATAGCAGAATTTATAAAAAAAAAATACCAGGTTCAAAAGTTTACATACCGGTACTCTTGATTCTTAATACTGTGTCATAACCTAGATGATCCATGACTGTTTTTGTTTGTTTGTTTAGTGATAGTCCCTTGTTTGCCCTGAGCAGTAAATCTGCCCACTGTTCTTCAGAAAAATTCTCCAGGTCCCGCAACTAACTGTATCATTTTGAGATCTAACTTTTCACATTGAGGACAATTGAGGGCCTCAAATCCTCAATTGCAATTTACTCATATCAAGTAATCAGCAAAATACCGGAAGTGGCGCATTCCACGGAAGAGAATCCATGAACCGTATTATTAGACCATTTTGTAAGGCTGCACGATATATCAAAACCATTTAAAAAACATAGTGCTATTGTCAATTCACAAAAAGCTGTGATTCAATTAGATAAATATATGCAATGTATATGTATGCAGTGGTTAAAGTGGGATTTGGCAGGTGGGGGAACCCTCAAATTCTGTAGGTGCAACAGGGAAAAATGGCTCACGTTGGACAACCTATTGAGTATCGTGGTATAGCAATACTTTTTGGTATAATTATCATCCACAGCTCCACCCACAGACATGTGCATTAAGGCCATCCTTAAAAATATTCTTGTTTGCCGTAACCCGACCGACCCTGTCAAATTAGGACCGACCCAATTTTTTTTTTTTTTCCCTTTTAGTCAGACCGACTTGCCGGTTGTAAACTTGCATTAAGACCGACCGATTTTTTTTTAACAACTAATACAAATGCAATAAAATAATATACATTTATTATAGTAAGTATTGTGAATATAAATTGCGTAGGCTACGTTCTTTCTTTTCAATAAAAACCCGTGGCGTCATCTATTATGATTATGTTTACACCATTGGTTTACGCATGTCACACTATGGCCTGTGCGTTCGCTTCGTTTCATTCACTGTCAATGGTTTGCGCTCGGTGATGATGGCTGCGGCGCGGCTGCTTGTGAAATACATCTGTATAAGGCTGCGTTCACATATCGCGCCTAAAAACGCGTAGAAAACGCTGGGCGCGCCGCATTCTTTTTTTTCAAAAACCTAGGGCGGTTGCGCTCCGGTTGGTTCTTGTCACGTGACCTACTGTGCGCTTATGGTGCGCTTGCGGCATTCTGAAAAGTTGAGATGTTTTTATCTCGATGCGGCGCGGACGCGCCTGGAAAAAACGAGCGCGTCGCACCGCGACCGCGTCGCTTCCATTATGAGCGCGCAAACCGCGCGCCTCCATTTGAAATAATGAACTTGAGCGCGCAAAAGACGCGATATGTGAACGGGCCCTAAGCCTACATTTAGTCGCTCATTATTCGCAATTCAAATAGGGAATCGATGTTAACGGCCTTTTCTCGGAGCGCATCCAGCTCGTCACGATAAGCCCACCGCGAACGCGCGTCACACAGCAACTGCAGGCTCTGACAAACAAACACACATAAGTGTGGGAAGCCAAACACACCGAAAGGGGGACGAAACGGCGCGGTGTGTTACAGAGTTCGCGCTGCGCTGACTTGTAATCTGCGTGGCTCAATGGACCGAGACGCGCGAGCGCGACAGACTCGACAGCGCAGGGAGAAGTGTTTGCTTGCGCCAGCCAATGGTCAGAGCGGCGGGAACTAATCTCACCAGCGCCGCGCTGACCAATAAAACAGCACATCCCATACCGAAATGTACTAAATTGCACAAAAGAAAATCGACCATTCCATAATATGTCAGGACTACTTAATCGGCCTATAGTTTCCTACAATGCGCCTAGCTATTTGACCACACTGATTTCCGTTAATAATAGCAGATGTTTATGGGTCAAATCTCTCACTCTCTCCCTGCAACTTTTTGTTACCCTCCTTTCCTGCCCCTAGACCAGAAAGTGGGCTTGTAACAGTATGGGTCAAATGTAAACGAATGGTGCCAAACGCGCTGTTTTATTGGTCGGCGCGGCGCTGGTGAGATTAGTCACTTTAATTTATTTGTTTCCCTCTGAAAATCCACTTTCATTGAAATCTAGTGGCTCCTTTTTTTTTTTTTTGATTCTGCCTATTTTTTCCAAATGAATGCAGCTGGAATTAATGCAATAAATATGTTTTTTTTTTTTTTACAAAGATTTCAAATTGTTTGTGGTCTATAACCTGTATCAAAATGAGGTTCGCAATGGTGCGCCCGAAGGCATGGGGGTTGAAGACCCAGTCAGTGACGTCACGATATGCAAATTTGTTTAAATTCATACCGACCTAATCACCATGACCAAAATTATCCTTTTTTTTTTACATTGAATCTTGAAAAAAAAAAATATAGACCCACCTACCGACCCTTTTTTTTTTTTTTTTTGCTGTTACTGCAAACCAAAATATTTTTAAGGATGGCCTAAAATGTGTGGTATTTAGGGGGGTTTGGGGCATGCTCCCCCGAGAATTTTTTTCATTTCTCTGACCTACAAATGTGCAGTTTAAGACTTTTGAAGGCCCAAAAAAATGGATAATAAATAGCTTTAAAACCATGTCATTAGATTATTTTGTCAATACCTTCTCTCTCCTCATCTTTCTTTTTCTCTCAGTCTCCTTATCCTGGCCTATTTCTTCCCCTCCTAAAGCTGAACTTTGACTGATAGTCTTTTCATTTGCGTCTGTGTCAAGAAAGTAAAAATAGGCTTAACTGCTATTTATATGTTTTATGAATCATTTTCTTAAACAAGTTAATTTACTCAAGGCTGCCAGGTCAGTGTTGCCAATAGGAACCTTCTACACGCTTTGGAATTTGAAAATTAATTTTAAATAATACAAATTATAGGCTACGTTTAACGCAGTTGGTGGAATTGGCAGACGTTCCCTCATCATGCGCTGTGCAAACACGTCAAAGCATTCTCAGGTATAGCTAAATATGCAGCACGTAGGTGATTTTGAACGAATATTTCATATTTCATCGATATACAATGGTTACATAATGTTAAAACTAATCCTGCTATTGATATCTTTGTAAGACCCGAACAGTGGCTAGGGAAAACAAATGTCAGGCGAAATATATCGAACCTAAAACTAACTTTACCGCGCTCAACCACCGTGAGTGCATTTCACACATTTGTAATCGCTTGCGTTCAGCGGGGAGGAAGAGAGGTTGGTCGGTCGGTCGGCCCAGCTCGGGACCAGCGAGATTCGTTGAGATTAATGAATCTATTTATTTATTTATTTGTTAATTTATCTGAGGTGCCGGAACGCAGTTCCGGACCGTTCCGGCCCACTTTAACCCCTGTATGTATGTATATAATACTGTATATACAGTGGTGAAAATAATTATTTGATCCCCTGCTGATTTCGTAAGTTTGCCCACTTACAACGAAATTAAGGGTCTATCATTTTTATGGTAGGTTTATTTTAACGGATAGAGACAGAATAATATTTAATCGAGTGAAATCTCAAGTATTTGATCCCCTACCAACCAACAAGAATTCTGTGTCCCACAGATTGCTTATTTGTCCATGTGGAACACAGATTAGTCCTGTCACTTTAAGAAAGTACTCCTAATGTCCTAATGTCAGTGGACACCTGTCCACAGAATCTGTATCTTCCATTCCAATTTCTCCACCACCATGGGCAATACCAAAGAGCTGACAAACGTCAGGGACCAAATTGTAGACCTTCACAGTGCTGGAATGGGCTACAAGACCATCTGCAAGAAGCTTGGTCAGAAGGAGACTTTTGTTGGTGTGATTATTCGGAAATGGAAGAAATACAAAATGAAAATGAATCGCCCTCGATCTATAGCTCCATGCAAGATCTCGATTCATGGGGTAAGGATGTAACCTGACTCCGCCAGATGGATTTGCTCCGCATATCCATCTGGAAACCTTCCGTTGAAGTAGTTTTGGTAAGGGGCGAAAATACTGGTTAGCTGATTGGCCTATGTTGGTGATAGATGGGCCAAATCAACCAATCAGATAAACGAAGCATATGACGTACTAACAGAGCGTATCTTTTCCTCTGAGAAAAGCCTCCAGAGCAGTGTTTTGCTCTTCTTTCAGTGAAGAAATACTCTGTAATTCCGATAAAACTTGCTCGATAGCCACGCTGATGCTAGTTTCATCCGCTGAAGCCGACATGTTCCTTAGACTGAACTGTCGCGCTTCTCGTTGCGTCACACCTCAACCCGCCTCAAAGCCAACACTGATTGGACGTTCGTTTGGTGAACTGCTACCAAATTTTCCTTAACGGAAAGTATCCAGACTGATCTGCGAGTGAAACCTTGAAAGCTCGCGAGATCAGGATGGTCTCACAAGGCTAGTAGGGATGATCATGAGAAAGGTGAGGGATCAGCCCAGAACTACACGGGAGGAGCTTGTTAATGAGCTCAAGGCAGTTGGGACCACAATCACCAAGCAAACCATTGGTAACACACTACGCCGCAATGGATTGAAATCCTGCAGCGCCTGCAAGGTCCCCCTTCTCAAGAAGGCACATGTTCAAGCCCATCTGAAGTTTGCCAATAAACATCTAATAATTCAGAAAAGGCTTGGGAGAAACGGATGTGGTCAGATGAGACCAAAATTGAGCTCTTTGGCATCAACTCAACTCGCCGTGTTTGGAGGGAGAGAAATGCTGACTATGACCCCAAAAACACCATCCCTACAGTCAAGCACAGAGGTGGAAACATCATCCTTTTGGACTGTTTCTCTGATAAGGGTATAGGACGACTTCACTGTATTTAGGGGGCTATGGACAGGGCCATGTACCATCAAATTTTGGACGAGAACCTCCTTCCCTCAGCCAGAACACTGAAGATGGGTCTGTATCATCCCATCTTTGTGCTATGAAGTAACTGTCTGAAGTGCCAACAGAAGTTTTGATGTTGAACTTCTATTTTGGAGTAAAAGGCTTTACCTTTAGCATCTTTAAAAGAGGCCGCTGTATAACTCACTGCCTCCTGGTCTCCATAGTGACAGCCTTAGACGCTCCTTTGCCTTTCGTTTTTCACACATACCTATTTAGACCGTTCCTCTGGGAAAAGAAAGCTGTGATCTGTCTAGCAGTCTGAGACGGGTGCTGTACTGGGAATGAAATGACCTGTTCCAAAATCCAGCTGCCTACCTAGACACATTGTAGGCGTGCTTCTGACCTTGTTTTATCCAGAATTTAAGACTCTTCTCTCTTCAGGGAGAAGGCGATCCCAGAATGCATTTCAAGAAGCTCTGTAACAAAATTCATTCAAGAAGGCAAGCAATATTTCGTTAATGGGAGCCTATGCTTACAATTTATTCAATTTTGAAAAGTATTGAAAAAAATGATTTAGTACAAGTAAAATGGACCATACTGTATGTGTGTTTGCTGTTTATTTTTATGCTTATTAGAGTATCACATTGTAGGCTTTGTGAGATGCTAATTTAATGAATCAATGTTATGAATATAATGTTAGAATCGATTGTGAGTCACTGAACATACTTGATATTAGGAATGCACTGAAATGTATAGTTATTTTATGTCTGATAATTGATAACTAAACTATCAATTAAATTATATACCAATATGATATACCATAATATTTCACCATAAAGAAATGAAATAAACATAAACAATTAAAGGCATGACAACATTATAATACAGTATACAAAATATAGTACAGTATAAAAAATGAATATTTTGAGATTTGATTTAGATTACAAATAAATTTAAGTGATTATGGCAAAGAAAATTTGGAGGTAAAAAATAGTACAATTTAATTTTATAAAATTAAATATCCTATAATGATAGAAATATATCAAATACCAGCTGGTATTTGTACATTTAAAAAATCTCTAATATGAGCTAATAACCGATAGCAGGGTAGGTGATTTGTTCCAGAAACATTTTTTGTTATGCTTAATTATTGTTATTTAGCTTGTACTAGCCACTCCGAAAATTGCCTACCCTACCTTTAATATTTGTTCTTGTGTTGCTAACAAGCCTCAGTACTCAATGGGGCAAAAGATTTACCTTCAAATGTCAAATGGATTTGTTATTATTAATAATTAACCAGGTAGCTAACTATAAACATATTGACTTCAGCTAACTTCCTCAGAGTGATTGTCTTCAAACTGGTGCTTAGCCCTGACAGTAGGTGACCTGATAGAGAAAACTGACTGTAGAAGAAGACAGTTTATGCTAATGTTCGCTAGAACGCCCATTGTGGCAATGCTGAAAATTGCAACACCTACTTGCATGTGAGTTAAATTAGGCAGCAGTGCTCATTGTCCTCCTCAGCCAGAGAGTCTTTTCCCTGCACACTACAGAGTCCTCCAGAGACACAGCAGGGTCAGCCAGGTGCGGTTTGATTCAGTAGTGTAAAGAAAGCACTTCAGTAAAGCAAACAGCTCTTTTCCCAGGCTGTAGCAATATTTTCATTACAAAGCCATTATTGCAGTGCTACAGACTGAGCTTGTATTAATTAATAAAGCGGATGCCCTGGCATGTTTGTGTGTAATTAAAAGCAATAGTGAATGCTGACTACAGGGTGCAGTTTATTTGCTTGGGGAAGTAGATGGATTCTCTCACCTCTACTGCTGCTGTAATGTGTCCTTAATCAATAGTTATATTAGCCAGTAAATAAATACCAGGTACTACCCATGGTAGTTTGAGGAATATGTGAATACTAAATATATTTATATTTTAATTATTGTAATTAATGTATGAATATGTAAAACTGTGGTCACATTTGTTTATTTATTTATTTATTTATTCATGCCTAGTTCTGGCATGAAACTCTATATGGCGGAAGCTGATAGGTCCTTAACTCATTTGATAGCAATCACATCATTATCTACATAGTGCAGCTGATTGGCTGCTGTTCCACCAGCGGCCAATAAGCTGCGGCTCAACATTTAAATACTGGTAGTGTTGCTGTTAGCAGTCTACAACATGCTTCCAGAAACCCTCCACCTTCCCCAGCTCCACCTGTATAGATCTGCTATGGGGGGTTAACTCATGGATGTTACATGTGCAGCAGCAGCATCATGTCTGTGAATGTATTGGCAGTAGCAAGTCTCAGTACTTGCTCTGAAGCAGCAGCAGCGGCGTAGCAGATCTATTCCACCTAGAATAGACTATTAGACCAAATGCATCAACATTGCCATATTCATTACCATGCCAATTTCTATTACCATGCCAATCTCTCAGAGAGTTGTCATGACAGAATTACTTTCATTTAAAAAAAATGTTTTAATTCTAATTTAAATTAAGCAACATTGCTGTTTATAAGCATTTTATTTTGTCCATAGCCAGCACATTAACAAAACATTTTAATGACACTAATAACAATACAATTACAAATTATTATTATTAATGCTCTGCAATATGGAGCGTATCGCCCAACACTACTGTGTACCGATAATCAAAAGTCTGTATACATGCAGCGCTGACTCGTCTATTAAATCTGGTGACTTTGAATTGAGGCTTCTGAGGAGTTTTTGTCTCGTATCATCCTGATCTCACCCTCCCTTCCTGCTGTATGCTAAATTTAGTCTGTGTCACAAGAAAACGTGTGTGTGTGTGTGTGTGTGTGCGTGCGTGTGCGCGCGCGGGTGTGTGTGTGTGCGCGGGTGTGTGTGTGTGTGTGTGAGAGAGAGAGATGGCCAGTGTTAATTACCAGTGGCTGCTGGTGTTGGCTGACACTTGGTAAGGTGACTTTGTCTCAGTGTTACTGGTCTGATTTTATGCCCAGAAACTCCTGTGATGCTTTTCCTCAGTCAATAACAGCATGAAACTCTGCAGATCAACAGAGATTACAAGGTTATGTTAAGTTAGCACTGCGTGTTATCTTGGAGTTACAAGAAAACTTTATCATTAGAAACTCTTATTTGACCTTTGTGACATCATGTATACAATTCTAAACTTTGGAATCAGTGTATATATATATATATATAGTTTTAATGAATATTTTTATTCAGTGAGACTCATTAAATTCCACAAAAACATTATAATAATAATAACAAAGCAGCATATTAGAATTTTATTTTAAAGGGGTGGTATAATGCCCCTTTTTACAAGATGTAAAAGTCTCTGATGTCCCCAGAGTATATAGCATGTTAACATTGTCCCTTTTTGAGGGTGAGCACGCGTGTTTTGTGTGTGTCCCTTTAAATGCAAATGAGCTGCTGCTCCTGGCACAGAAGGCGGAGCTTCAAGAGCTTGTGTGTGTGTGTGTGTGTTAGCGGCTCCGATTACCTCACGCAGACACGCACTAAAATGTCAGAAACTGTTCTGCCTTTTATGTTTAAACTGGAGTCGGACAATGATGGAGAGACTCAAGAAGAAGTGACAACATGTAGAATGCAACAGGACGTTTCTGAATGGTTAGTTGATGAATTTATGTTGCTAATGTGGAGTTAACTATCTTCTAGTCATTGATTAGCCTATTCTTTCATGATAATCTATAAATCGCTAATGTGGGAATTGAACTGTTGTAAGATGCCTACAGAGTGACATGCTATTGCATTTGTGTTATGTACTGTATTGCATGTGAAAAGACGGATGCGAGAGCTTGAGCAGACTCACAAATGTGTTCTACTACAACACATCTTCCTCTTCTCAACACTGCTTGCTGTTTCCGGGTGCGGGGTTTATGTAAATTTTCGGGTTTGTGATGTCACTGACCCGTGAAGAAGCTCAATGTAGTCCCTACCAGCCGTTTGTTGTAGTCCTTAAGAAGCGATTTCTGTAAAAGAAAATATCTCCCTTTGCTTTGAACTTTGAGCGTCGTAAGTTTGCAGATGTTGTGTATGCTCAAACAGCAACATTACACACTAACTAAAGTTAGAAAAGTGAAATCATAATCAACCACCCCTTTAAAATATATTCAAATAGAAAACAGATATTTGAAGTCGTAATAATATTTCAAAAATTTTCACATAATTTATTTACTGTATTTTTGATCAAATACATACAGCCTTGGTGAGCATAAGAGACTTCTTTCAAAAACATTTTAAAAATCTTTCCATCCCCAAACTTTTGAATGGTAGTGTACCTCTACATTTTACTGAATGCCGTTTCACTGTATCCAGTGTTACTTGGTGCACTTTCTTTGTTCAGATCAAATTAAGGTAGTGATGAAATATTTGGCTTTCAATAACAACAAAGCCACATATGGATCCATTTTGGGATCTTGAGCGTTGCCATAGAAACTAATAGTTTCTGAATCTAAGAATGTGAACGGCTCCAAGTGAAATGGAGATACCTTTTTTAAGTGATATCTGTCAGGTGCTTTTGACTTTTACCCTGCAGAACCTGTTTCTGGTCACCAGATGGAGCTGCAGGTTGTTGTCCTAATATTTCATGTCAAACCTCTGCATATAAACAAATCCACAGATGACAATTAATTCAAAGTGCTGTTGTTGATCTCAGTTAATATTAGAGTCACCTGACAGCATCCTTCTGTGGTGTGGTGCATTCTCAGTGTTCGCCTTAATAAAATGACAACAGAGCTGTGGAGATTTTGAGTGCTCATCTACTGCTTCAGACTAATAGCGCATGAGTCCTTAACATGAGCTGGTGAAATGTTGCGTGTAAAGTTTAACAAGGGTGTGTGTGAAGTTGAGATCAGTCCAGCGGTGATCTAATGATCACATGGATGTCAACCACCCACATGCGGAGCCCTGCAAACAGAGTTAGTGCCCTTTTTCCAGGCTTAGGCTCTAAATCAAGCCACTGGTCTCCCTCAGGCTGGATTCACTGAGGCCGTGTGAAACCAGCCCAGCGTAGGTAAGCTCCAGATGGCCTAGAGGACATGAAGGCATAGACTTTTTTCCTACTCCATGTCGGATAGTAACGTCAGCCAGCCAGAGGACACTGTTGGTCTCTCTCCCACGGTGTCTTTGATGTGCTTTGGTAAAAGTCATTAGATGTTCTTTAAGAAGCACTGAATGCATGTTCCTTAACCCATAGACTAGATTTTATCTTTGCGGAAAGTCACTGTGCGCGTGAACCCGTCTGTGTTGGCCTGTATGTCGTCAGTCCTTGTGCCAGAGTAATTAAGTTGCATTGTTTGCTGAGATCTGGTGCAGTAATGTTGTTTATGAATTGACTACCTGAGTCAATCAGTTTAGACTGAATGACATTATTGGCCGATACTGGGACAAATAAGTGCAATAAATGTCTTCTATTTTAATAAGGGACTAAGTGAGAAACATTTTTGGTTGCCCTGCAATTGATCTCAATCTCCGAATCATTTTAAAGTCAGTTTGGTTTAGTCTGATTTCACACTGAATTTTGTGTGAGCCACTTTCTCCACTTTTTTATTTATTTATATAGAATATTTTTCGTTTGTAAAAATGACTTGTGTAAAAGAGTCTTGTCATTTTTTTTAATTTGTATATCATTTTATTTGTATTTATCTGTTTATATATATATATATATATATATATATATATATAAATGTTTGTAAAAAAAAAATCTTTTTATTTATATTTTATTATTTTTATTAATTTTTATTTGTAAACTTGTCATTTCTTAAAGGGGGACATACTTTTTTTTTTTTATTAAGTGAAAATGACGTTGCACTATGCATATTCTTCCAAAGTACCTTGACAATGTTTTGCTAAAAGTGAATTTCGTCAACTTTTAGGACGGACTAGTCAATTTTGAAAATATGTAGATTTGCAGATCCCTAGCACAGATACACTGATCTTTTTATCCTTCCCTAAATCCTGAGTAAAGCTCTACACAGCATGCAGGAAGGCGTTGTTTGTTCTTTTAAACTTTTACTAAGTTCCTAATCAACATCTTCCCGGGAACACTAGATGCCCCTTTGTATTCCGGTGGTTAGGCCTAATAATGGCTTTGATAATGAACCGATCTATAAACAGCAAGCAGGCGTCAGAGCTCTGGAAATATACACAAAGCTATTTGTGTTTCGGTGCACGTTACACCGGTGGATCCTTCCTTCCGGCGCTGAGCGAGACAAACGCCTTCTTCCTGGGCTGCCAGAAGAGGAGAGACTGTGTTTGGAAAAGGCGGAGAGTGTTAACTGAACAGGGTTTCATGAAGGCATGTTTTGACTCTCTGGTTGCTTATTGTGGGATCTGATGGGTGGGCCGGGCTGTCACGGCACGCGGGATGTGTGATGTTGAGGCCAGAGGGCGGGAACAGCGGCCGCTGTGCTTGTCAGGGAAGATTGTGTTAGAAAGAGAGGTTTGGATTATAAATAATAATTGCAAATGTGTTGAATGTGTGAATAAAATGTTGTCTTTATTATTCATAGCGTTCTGACGCAGACATTGTGCTTGATTATGAGCAGTGACGGCAGCAGACAAGGATGAATTTAAGCCCATTTCCATTCAAAAGTTTGGGGTCGGTACAATAAAACAGCAGTATTGTGAAATATTACAATTTAAAATTAATTTTCAGCATCATTACTCCAGTCTTCTTCAATCACATGAGCCTTCAGAAATCATGTATCAATGTAATAAAGAACAGGTGCTACGGTGCCATTAGCCCTGTGGGCAGCACGCCGACAGTTGCGCAGTTGCGCTTCGGGCGTCCCGAGTTCGATCCCATCCCCCCCCCTCTCTCTCTCTCTCTCTCTCTCTCTCTCTCTCTCTCTCCAACTTTGCTTCCTGTCAAGTAACTGTCCTCTCATAATAAAGGCAAAACACTGCAAAAAAAAAAAAAATCTATGTAAAAAACAGTTGTGTTGTTTTTTAGGATTCTTTGATGCATGGAATTTTCAAATGATGTTTGATAAATAAACATCAAATTACTATACCATTAAATTCTTATTCGTATAATTCGTACTATACCATTAAATTGGGGCAGCAGTGGCTCAGTGGTTCATGTAGGTTGTCTACAAACCGGAAGGTTGGTGGTTCAATCCCCGGTTCCACCTGGCCAAGTGTCGAGGTGTCCATGAGCAAGACACCTAACCCCGGCTGCTCCCGACGAGCTGGATGGCGCCTTGCATGGCAGACACCGCCGTCGGTGTATGAATGAATGAGTGAGTGAATGGGTGAATGTGAGGCAAAATGTAAAGCGCTTTGGTGGCCATTGGGTCTGTGAAAGCGCTATATAAAATGCAGTCCATGTACCATTTTACCATTTATAGTTGATGTCTTCACTGTCAGTTTTGATCAATTTAATGCAACCTTGCTGAATAAAAGTATTTCTTTAAAAAACTCTTACTGACCCCAAACTTTTGAATGGTGTGTGTGTGTATATATATATACTACTCATTTACTCACCATCATGCCATTCCAAATTTGTTATGACTTTCTTTCTTCTGCTGAACACGAAATAAGATATTTTGAAGAATGTTTCTGTGAAGTCTTTTTCTCCACACAATGAAAATCAATGGGGTCCAAAAATACCACCGTGCCCCATTGACTTTCATTGCTGACAAAATCACAATTTTTGGGTGAACTATCCCTTTTATACTTGTTAAAGCGTGGATAAAGGATGTCTTTGAAAATGTTGCTTATTATAGTGTTAAAATATCGGTATTCTACTCAAGTATCCTCTGCCTTTAATTACTATAATTGAGATGCACATCAATGGTGAGCGTCTAATTGTGTCTGTGATTTTAGTGAGATTTTCACAGAAGATTTATAATGTGCTGTGACAGAATCTATTGTAAACACATTCACTGCCTTATAGAGAGTGAGAGCAGGAGAGATGAAGAGTCAGTGTGGTCTCTACCCCAACATTGCTTCAGTCGGCTCAGAGATGTGTGTGTGTGTGTGTGTGTGTGTGTGTCCGAGGAAAGCAGACAGCTGTGGGCAGGAGGTTGTGTTTGCAGGAGACCCAGCGCCCACTCTCTGCTCCCGCTGTCGGCTCTGACTATTCATGCCTATTTACACACACACACACACACACACACACACACACACACACGCATCCGGTTTTAGGTTAAATCCAGGATGAGACCACTAAGAGCGCAGAATGAGACCAGTTTGAGATCAGAATGATTTAATGCATTGCAGTTCTTAATTCATTCTCTCATACACTAGCATTCAAAAGTTTGGTCTCGGTAAGATGTTTTTGAAGTCTCTTAAACGCTCACCCAGACTGCATTTATTTGATCAAAAATATAGAAGTAACAGTTCGATTGTAAAATATTATTACAATTTAAAACAACCATTTTCTATATATATCGTAATGTATTTCTGTGATGCAAAGATGAGTTTTCAGCATCATCACTCGTCTTCAGTGTCACATGATCCTTCAGAAATTCTAATATGCTGATTTGATGCTCAAGAAACATTTCTTATTATTATCAATATTGAAAATAGTTGTGCTGCTTAATATTTTTGTGGAAACAGTGATACTTTTTTTCATGATTCTTTGATGAATAAAAAATATAAAAAAGGTTGTTGACAAAGTAAGAGTACAGACATAGGGTTATATCTACTGACATACTGAAATTCTAAAGAGATTTCATTTGCGATTTTTCTTTCCTACAGTCATAGTTTCCACCAAATTACCATATTTACTGTAGATATTTTTACACAATAAAAGTGTGGTATAAACCAGCACTATTGTCAAAAGATTTGGTTTTTGGCGATGTTATTTTGATTTGACTGCAGTAACAATAGCTGTTGTGATTGGTATTTTAGCATATATATATATATATATATATACAGTACATACATCTCTCAGAGTTTTTGGCATGGTAATGGATATGACAATGTTGATATGTTTGGTCTTCGCGGGATAGATCTGCTACACTGCTGCTGCTGTTATTCCTGCTTCGTACGGACTTGCTATTGCCAATACATACACGACATGCTGCTGTGAGCAAATAAGACATGCTGCACAATATAGCATACATGAATTACCCATAGCAGATCTTTACAGGTGGAGCTGGGGAAGTGGGAGGTTTCTGAAAGCACACTGCAACTCTTACAGAAAATGCAGACCAGTATTTGAAGGTTGAGCAGCGAGCTCATTGGCTACTGATACAGCAGGAACCAATCAGCTGTGCCCTATAGAGCCTGATGTGATTGCAAGCAGACTGAGTTAAGAACCGGTCAGCCTGCACCATCTATAGTTTTATGAGTCATGACAGACATTTGTAACTATTTCCGGTCATTTTTTTGTTATGCGAGTGAGTGGCTGCTGTTTTTTTTATTTCTCGCTGTAATCTGTCTCGTCTCTGTCTCTCAGGACTCCAATTGTCCACCTCGCTCTGATGCTCCTGCCCCTCCAGCCTTCTCTGCACTGCGGTCCTCCCGTGTGGTTTCCTCCACCTCGGAGGAAGAAGAGGCGCTGACAGAGAAGTTCCTCAAAATCAACTGCAAGTACATCACGGATGGCAAGGTGAGTCAGTGTTCGACTTTTCTAATTGGCAATGTCTCCAAAGTTGCACAAAGTTAACTTTTTGAGGAGTCCTCAGGTTATTCATTAATAAGACCACTGCTTTTCTTCTGTCCTCTGGGAAACAAAAAACTGCAAGGAGCTCCAAGTTTTGCTTATAGAGTAGGAGTTGAGCTACTGTCTCCAGCACTGATCTGTTCTCCTTAGCAAATCTTTATGCCTGACGAGTGTAATGATGTTAGTGCCGAGATGATTTTCTCTCACACTGTCAAAAATGTCCTGCCCTCACATTCACCCCAGCACTTATAGACTGAATTCACTAAACAGTTGTGCTGCAGTGTGATCAGTGTGGTCTGGTTCACAAACAAGCGACTCTTATGATCCAATTCTTTTAATGAATCATTTAAAAAGAGCAATTCAGGCCCGCATTTCCCAAAAGCATCGTGAGCCTACATTGATCGTAAACCAGCTGCACCAAAGGACTCTACGATCTACTCAGGCTTACAATGCATTTGGGAAACACAGCCCAGATCTGTTAAATCAGTCTGATGGATCCGTTACTGAATGAACTCACTTACTCTGACTTATCAAAACCGTTAGTGATGAAGATACAGTATTTGTAATTGTTATATAATTTATATTGTGTATTTAATCAAATGTGTGTGTATGTATATATTATATATATATATATATATATAACTTTTATTAAACAAGCACACATTAAATTGATGTGACCGTAACAACATTTATAATGTTACAAGAGATTTTTATTTCAAATAAATTCATTTGAACTTTCTTTTTATCCCCCAAAAAATATATTGTGGGTTCCATAAATGTATTATGCACCACAACTGTTTTCAACATTGATAATAAGAAATGTTTCTTTAGCACCAAATCAGCATATTAGAATGATTTCTGATGGATCATTTGACAATAAATTACATTTTCAAATATATTAAAATAAAAATATTATTTGAAATCATAATAATATTTCAAAATATTGCTGTTTTTAATCTTTTTGCTCAGATAAATGCAGCCTTGGTGAGCATAAGAAACCTCTTTCAAAAACATTTGTTTTACAAAAAACAAAAACAAATTTTTTTTTATCAAATATATTTACGTTTTATTATTTATAATTATATGTTATAGTTATAATGTTTTATGAAAAAAAAAATGTGTAACTGCCTCTGTCACAGGGAGTTGTTAGTGGGGTGTTGCTGGTGACGCCCAACAACATCATGTTTGACCCTCACCGGACGGACCCTCTGGTTCTGGAGAGAGGCTGTGAGGAGTACGGGATCATGTGTCCACTTGACGAGGTTCAGTCTGCAGCCGTCTACAGAGAGATCACCGACAGCAAGATCCGTGACTCCGTACCCCCGTAAGACCTCTTACTTCAAACTGTCACAGCACGGCACACACCTCAGCAGATTAAAGGGGTTGTAGAGTCTTTCTGGTCAATTTGGGGAATATGTATTCAATAATTAATAATGAATAATTATTCATACGGGTTTGAACCAGATAAACTTTACATTATTAAATCTCCCAAAAAGGGATAATATGTTCCCTGCATCTGCATTCATATATGTACCTAGACAATTAACCACAAAGGATTATAATTAATTGCATATGTAGACTATATTTTACAGACAGGTTAAAATTAGCTCAATTGTATATCAATACTTAATCAAAACGGTTTATAATTAAATATTAATATATCAATTATGTCTATCATATGTCAACTCTAAGGATAGTCCTGTGGAATTAATTTGTGATCTGATAATCCGTTTGTCCAGCAACCTGATCATGCGATCTTTATCAATTCTCGCACAGAAATCACCTTAGAGACTCGCAGGAAAGGCGATCTCTCTGGCCATGAAGATAACCTTCCTGTTTTACACAGATAGCCTGCTACTTAAAGTAATTTTATACTTTTAAAGCTCGTAGCTTTGGATCGTACATTAAAGGGACTTGTATATGAGCAAGAGACAGTCAATCAAATGAATATAATGTATTTTAATAAATGGAAACTAAGTTACAGTTACTAACGTTACGAGGAATAAAATGTATTTACAGACAATAACACAGCGACAATGAAAGGAGAATGCATAAACCACCTGGACAGTTAAACCTTTGAGAGACAACACGGAAAAACACAATCTTAATGCTCTGAAAGCTCGATAAACGAATACTTGCATAATGGTTCTTTGTGGTGCTGAGTCGAAAGGGCGCGTGTGTGTCGCGTTCCATGGGAGTGTCACGTGGTCTGCGGATGGGTCTGGAGCGCGCACTTTCAAACGAAGGTTTAAAGGTCTCGGACGTAAAGTTACCAAAGAAACAATTCAGGCTAAGTTCATTTACTCGTCTGTGGAAATGAACTGTAGTAGAATACGAAAAAGGAAAAACAAAACTTAAAGCAGCACTAAGTAGGAATTCCGTTTTTGTCAAACAGCGACCCCTAGAGTCGCTGTGGAGTACTTTTACTGTCGTGAATAGCACTCACGCAGAGATGGCTCGCACTCACGGCCGGATCCCCTCCCCCTGTACACCTGTACCTGTTCAGTAGGATGGACGCTGTAACGAGTGGAAATAAGGTATGGCCCCTTTAAGAGCTGCGCGCGCCCAACACCACATGTATACGGCGCTGGGTTATTTCTGTTTGATGCTCATTTTATCAGAATTTTATCAGATCTGTTTTTTGCCGTAAAGCAATTCGTTACCTCGCGAGACCTGATATCACGACTCGCCGGCCCAAAGTTGCAATGGTGGTTTTGCGGCTCACAGGCACCAGGGGGGTGCGAGACGACCACCATTCAACACGAAATCAGTAATGTAAACATCACAATGACTCCAAAGCTGTTCGGTTAAGGTAAAAAAGTTACTTAGTTCACCTTTAAACAAACAAACAAAACATCCCCGGAGAGGAGATCACGAAGAAGAGGAGTTACATGATGAAGCGCCACCCGACGAACAAGGAAGAGAGAACTAAGAGAGATTGCAAACACGAGATCCTGACTTTTAAAAGTAAAGAGTTCACGCCTCCTTTGGGAGGAACCAACCAATGAGACTCCTCAGTTTTTGGCGCAAGTCAGTTTTCTTTGTCTTGTCAAGGCTCGTTCATTTGCATGTTTTATGACAAGGGTGGTCAGAGTCATGACGCGCATCATTTCTACTCTCAAGACTGGAAAGTATAGTGTAATACATTGTATCATAACCTAAGATGCATTTTTGACTGGAGGAGGCCGCGAGGATTCCAATGAGCATTTTCACATGTTGGACTGCATGAGTCACGCTGACACGGTCCAGATACCCTACAGGGTCATGAACTGGATTATTCTATTATTTTACAATGTTTCCTGGGCTGCCCTTATAGACCTTATGCACCAGAGAAATGAGGGCGCCGCCATCTTTAGAATATTGTCTTTGAACTTCCGTTTTTGCGGTTGCTCTGTATATTTCTATGGCATCGCTGTCCAGGAGTAATTCGCTGGTGAAGTTGATTTACTTATTGTAGAGTTAACGAAAGTTATCATGAGCATTGTAATGTTTATGATAAGCATTGTAAAGCATATGTCTTAACAAATGGACCTTGGGAATTTTTTTAACGAGCCGTTCATTCATAACTACGCAAGATCGCTGTGAAAATACAGACCGGAAGTCAAAAGACAATGACCTCAGCGCGGAAAAGAGGCGTGGCTACATAAGGTCTATAATGTTAGTATGATTTTTACATCAAAAATTGTCATAATTTAGAAATAAAAGGGATTTTGATTTTAGCCTCTGATTTAAACGCTCTGTTTGAAGAGGTGTGTCTGCTGTGTGACTTCAGTGTAAACGCCCACTGCTGTGATTGGGTGACATTTTTGCATATGAAATACCTAGCATTACATGTGGAAATCTCTTGAATACTTTTACTACGTTTTTACTGTTACAGCTATCGCGATTAACGGATCGTGAGAAATTTAAGTATTTAGATCTATTCCATCACATGAAAGTTTGCAGTGATGAGCATAGTCTTGATCGCGTGAATGAAGAGATCTTGTCATTGCAACACAATTTCTGCACTCTCACGAATGCTTTCACCAAATAACAAGGCAAACACGATGTAAATACAGTAAGAGCTTCGTTGTGCAGTGTAACAGCATCACTGATTTCATAACGAGTTTTGGCAAATTCCCAGATAAACTCGCGCTGTGTGATTGACAGCTTGGCCAATTGGAAAAGTATCGTTCTTTGATCACTTTCTGTATATATTTTAATCACAGTTTAAATAAGATTTAAGATATTATTTTTATTTTTAAGTTGATCTCGTCACTAGCTTGATTTACTGATGCATAAACATTATTGAACGATTTTGAGAGAAAGATTATCAGTCTGAACTTGATTACACATCAGAAATCACTGATCACAGATCAGGCATTGGAATAAACATGGTTACTTACATGTTTGTGGCATTGCTGGCAGATCCATATCGTAAAAGTTTCTTTGCAAAGCCTGCTCTGAAACCATGACTGAATTACCAAATAATCCACAGTGAAAATTAGTACTGAATACCCACAATGTACTGCTGGGACATTCACATTGTTTAAAAAAAAAAAAAAACTTTCCTAGCATTAGGATCCTTTGGACAGTTCTCATGTAACTATTCACTAACGCGCCAGTGGGCGGCGCTAAAGACGCGGTGAGACGTAGGCGTTGATATTCTTCTGCAAAGACGGTCTTTCGCTGCCCTGTGACGTCACAAGTCTCCACTTTTGAGATCCTGTCGTTTTTTGGCCTTGGTTTCAATAAAAGCAGTTTTTGGAATAACAAGGAAGTTTTGAAACTTACATGGTATTTTTATAGTATAACGAACTCTCAACTGTCAAAAGATCAAGGAAAATTGACCCCTTTAAGCCAGTTATTTGTTTGTCAATAGACCTTATTCACATCTTTTCCATCTTTGGGAATGAAAGCGAGGCTGTGAGGGATAGACATGTATCTCTTCAGTGGGTTGTACTGTTATTTAATGTGTTTTTGGATTGCACTGCAAAACTAGCTTTTTCAAGAAATGTCAGTTGACAAAGAACTCCAGAGAACACGAGTTGTGGAAAATGATTACTTAAGCCCCTTTCACACAGAGATTCCGGAAAATACACGGATAAAGCGACCCGGGATTTGACCCGGGTTCGTTTGATTTTGCTTCATTCACACTGCCAGAGATTTGCCGGAATAAGAGAGCGCGTTCACACACAACCCGTGTATGTTCCGGAAAGACACGTGACATCGATGTGACATGTAATGTCTCAGCAACGTGTATAGTTTGCTTATGAGCTGCGATTTCTCTCTGGAGAAACCACGCTTGTGCATTTTTTTCTCTGATTCGATCATAAACTAGCGCATTACGTACCGTTTCACTAGCCTGCTTTCACTTCACTTCAGCGTCATCATTACGACACGGCATTGGTTACGGCTTTTGTTCACACAGCGGGCGTTCCGGGTCTGAACACGGCAATGTTACTAGGTCCCCAACCCGGCATCGATCCCGGCATCAGTCCCGGGTCATGTTTGTGTTCACACAGAAGGCACTCTGGCAATTTGCCGGCAATTTGCCGGGTTCAAAGCGCTGTGTGAAAGGGGCTTTAGTGATCTAGGAGCTTTTTATAGCGGATGCCATTAAAAACATGGTTAATATCTCACAGCCTCGGTTTCATATCTGTCATGGCGCTGCTCTGAATAAGGTCCATTACTTGCCTACGGTCGTTTTCAGACCTGTAGATGTTTTGTCTCGAAACAGGGACTTAATTTGTTACAATGTTGCATTTTCTTCTTGGTTCGGTTTGCATTCACAAGGTAACATTTCAAAGCGTACCAAATTGTGTTTATTTAAGTCACATGCGAGTACAACTGTCCTCTTATTGGTCAGAGTTTCCTCTGCATCATCAATCAAGATGACAAACAAGTTCGCTCCACAAGCTTATTGTGACTTTTTATGAATGCAAACTAAGTTCTTGTCCTTGCTCTTCTATAAGTAGCACAAAGGCCAAAAAAAATAACATTATAAAAATGACTTGAGCCACCAGACTAATGGTTTTGATTAAGGAAGATTATGAAAAGAGAAAATTGCAGTGGCATTACTCGTTATTAATTGGATTCATCTTCAGATGTCTTATCTAGATTAAAGATCTCTCATGTGACAAATCAGTATTTTGTCTGCAGTGAGCACGAGGAACCACGCTGCTGTACGATTATTTTAGACATCCAGCGTTCAGCTTTATTATACAGGAAATGGATTTTTACTCTAAGGTTAATGAAGCGTGAATTCAGCCGCCTACATCTGAATTACTCACCCATTTTGATTTGTAATAAGAAGTTAATGGTTTTAGCAGCGTTTCCACCCCCAGATATTTATATCCTCTGTTGGTTTATGAATGATGTGTTTTATTCAGCTCAGAGCGGTGTTTGTTGGTTCATCAGTCAGGTTCACTGCAGGGTTTCAGTAGTGGATCTGAAGCCCAGGCGTCTTTGATCGTGCAGATGTACAGACAGAGAGACCTACTTTTCATTTGTGCACTTTTATGCTGGCTTGCACGTGTATTAATTGCTCCAAATGATTTTGATTATGTAGTACCATCCACCTCCCATGTGCTTTTTACTAAAGCACCATCCAGACAGACACACGTCACATCTTTCAGATGTTTCAGGCTGTTGCTTTACTGCAGTACAGAAGCCGCATCTAAAATGACATTTTAGACTTAAGATAGAAGCATCAGAGTGGTAGGAAACAGTGAATAAGAGAATCAAAAGTTTCTCATGCACAGCCCGCTAACGGTTACCTTAGTCACATATTATAATGTAGTACAAAAATCAACTGAAGATCATAATCCCACGCGTGTTGTTCAGAAGTAGAGTTTTGTATTATGTTATCAAGTTTTTCACAGTTGACAGTTTTTATAGTATCATTTTTTTTATTCAAATTCTTGAAGATTCTAAATAATAATGATATAAAGAAAATTAAGAAAAACATAAATTCCTACTACTACTGTTTTATTCGAATACTAGTTTTAGAAGGTGCATCTCATTGTTTCTGTTTGTACCACAGGGATCTTGAAGCCATGTTCTCTGGAAGTTGTCATCAAATGGATCAGCGTCTGCGGGAGGGTTACGACAGCGCCAGCACTGCCCCCCGCAGCACCGAGGGCTCCTTCTCAGAGGACGTCTTCACCGAGTCAGAGCTCTCACCCATCCGAGAGGAGCGGCAGTCCACAGAGGAGCTCCAGCAGGAGGACAAGTCATCGGGAGCCTCGTCTCAATCCGTGCAGACCCTCCTCCGGGAGCCTCCAACAGCTGACCGCAGTCATACAGAGGAGGGAGAACCAGCCAGCAACACTGCCCAGCCCAACACCTCAATGAGCTCCAAACAGCCAAGCACACCCACCAGCAAGGACCACCAGCAACCACCCCACTGCCAGACCTCCTCAGGTTCTCAGAGCTTGGCCCCTGGAGCAGACGAGGCCACGGGACAGGAAAGCAGCCCCGATGGGGCTAAACTGACCAGAGATGGTACTCGAGATTCAGATACGGACGTTGAGGAGCTAAGGAAGATGTGGAAGAGCCACACTATGCAACAAGCCAAGGAACAGCGAGAGAACGTCCAGCAGGCCCAGAAAGAGAATGTGCAGCAACCTATGGGCAGCCAGAGACTGAGCTCTGCTGAGGGTATGAGAACATGTCCTCCAATCTCTGTCTTTCTGCCAACAATCTGTGATGAAATCTGTGATAGAATTTGTTTTTATGTTGTTGTTGTTGTTTTTTTACTTAATTAATCATTAATTTAAAAATATGTTATAAAAATATATATTAATAAAATGTGTGTATATATATATATGAGAGAGAGTGTGTAATATTAAATACATTAAATATAAAGTAATTTTTATCTTAAATATATAAATATAAATATATCAATTTTGGTTAATGCATTTTTAGTTTTTATTTTATTTTTAAATAAATGAAATTAATTAAAATATACAATATATTTAAATTATATATTTTTTCTAAATTTATATATTTTATTTATTGTATCTTGGCATTTTCTTTATTTTAATACAATTATTTTTATATATATATATATATAATTCTAATATATTTTATATATATAAAATTGCCTAAAATTTTCTAAACAATATAAAGTTATTTCTCTTGAGCCAGCATGCACATTTAGTGTCATTGTAACCTGCATTGACATTATAGTACAGCGTTCTTACATTTTACTATCAAAGTAAGCTTCTGTCTTGGTGTCTGGGATGGGGCATGCTGGGAAGTGCTGATAACCTTGTGTTGTGTGGCTTTGTTGATGGCAAGACGAGAGAGTGCTGGGAAATGAAAAGTGGCTCACCTGTTATCACCTGAGGGAGCGCGGGGACAATTTACCGCGGCTTTTACACGCTGCTTTGATCTCTTGACACGACTGAGCCAGCAGCCCTCTGTCTGACGGCGAGATAAGCTAAAGCCCATCAAAACCGACAACTGCACATGCACACTAGCATCAGAAACGACAGGCAGTTCTTTCCTTAAAAAGATAGCTGGAAATATTAATGTATTATCTACAAATAATGTGATTAATCACAAGTTGTTGATGTCCATTATTGAATGTGTTGGCAGAACTAGTTTTTTGTTTATTTATTGCCTGAGGTGTTGATTTTGTATTAATACTCTGCAAAAAGCATGTCTTGCTTTTCAGTAAATATATCTAAACAAAATACACAACCAATCAAAAGTTTGTGGTCGGTATGATTTTTTAAAATATTTATATACTTTTATACTTTTTTTAATATACTTTTTTAATTTAATGCATTCGTCTCTTAGGCTCACCAAAGCTGCATTTATTTGATCAAAAATACTGAAAATCTGTAATATTTTGAAATATTATTACAATTTAAAATAATCGTTTTCTTTTTGAATATATTTTAAAATGTAATTTATTCCTGTAATCCAAAGCTGGATTTAATCAGTCTTCAGTGTCACATGATCCTTCAGAAATCATTTTTATTATGCTGATTTGATGCTCAAGGTACCATTTCTTATTATTATTATCAATTTTGAAAACAGTTGTACTGCTTAATATTTTTGTGGAAACTGTGATACTTATTTCACTTTTCTTTAATTAATAGAAAGTTCAAAAGTACCGCATTTTTTTAAATTAATTTCTTTCTAAAAAATCTTACTGACTTTTGAAAGGTAGTAGTGTACAATAAATGATAAATGAAAGCTTAGAACAAGATGCGTTCACAGCAAAAGCAAAATAACAAAATGTTACGACTTGTTTTCGATAAGTTTTATGCTTAAAATTAAAATAATTATAAATCAACAATGCAGTAAGAAAAATCAACTTAATTCAAAGACAAAATGAGGGAAAACTCCCCTCTAAACTAAAAATACAAGAAATTTTGTTTAATGTAAACTATATCTTGTTTTAAGAGGTTTAGATGTTTGTTTTTAATAGGAAAACAAAACAATTTGCATTGTGTTGTACTGAACTTATTATAACCCTAAGGTTCTGAATGGTTATCATATTCATATTCAGTGGTATTTAGAGGGTAGAGTGGTACAGGTGCAAATAATACAATGGGATGATATACACATGAGATGCCAGAGCGCTATTATTCAGGGCTGAGCAGTATGTCCACTAGGCTCCTTAGTCTTATAATGGAAAGCAGATAATGAAATGTTCATTTTTAGACTCCCACTTGTATATTTTTATCATTATTCCTCCATGCTTTTCAGCTCTAGACGTGCTGAGCTCTTTGTATACCCCAAGATGCTTTCCATCCCAGCGTATGACTCATCTACTGATAGTTATTCTACTCTAACGGCTGATCCGGCTTTTAGAATGAGCTCAGGAGTGTTAAAAGGTGTGATGTGATATGAGAAATCAAATCAAGCAGTTTCCTATATCTTGTGGGATAGAAAAAGTTGAAAACATATGTCTTGTTTCTGAACATCTGCAGCTTACTGACATCAGATGAACATGTGACTAACAATAAGAAGATGAACATGTGACTACCTACATGTCAACAATGCATATTCGTTGTTAAGAAAGTCCAGTCACGATGAGGTAGTTCGGATGAAGCAGTATACACCATTAAAGATACAGCAGAGTATTTCATTTTACACATGGGGTACTTTTTTATTAGCCTGGTCCCACCTGACCCACCAGACTCTCGTACATTTCATTTGTACAGAGAGTCTGGCCTCGCTCCATTGACAAGCGTTAACTTCCTTGTAGGCGGGTCCTCTGTTGAAGTTTAAAACTATTGGATCTGCCGTAACCAATCACTAACGTTTGGTCGTGATGTATGACGACTCAAACTAGCGCACGACATCAACGTCATCGTTCTCAGCCACTCCCTCAGTTCACTGATTGGACCGGTAAAAAATTGACCGGACAAAACCAAAGAATACACCACAAGCCCAGACGTAGTACTGAAGGAAAATGAAAATTGAGCGGAAGTGGGTAGGAGGGCGGAGCCAGGCTACTTTTTTATCCCTGTGTGAACCAAACCCATATTAAGTGTTTGCTGCCAAAAAAGCTTTTTTTTGTTTTGTTTTATCTGACCATAGAACGTTTGAAAAGTAACTGACATTACTGGATCTTTAAACGGGACGGGTTTCAAAATTATTATGACCTCTTTAACTTACTAAAAAGACTAAAATATACTTTTTAAACAATATTACGTTTTTTTCGTTGCTTTTTCAACAGCAATACTAATCAGCCTAATGGCAAGGGATTGAACTTTGACTCCTGTCCCAGCGAATGTCCCTTTGTGAGTCATCGAACCATTCTGACAAATCACAAGGGGTTATTGCTCAGGTCCGACTTTAAAAAGTCATCTGAATTACACACCAAATGAGCCCATTGAAAATGAATGCCCTCCCACTGTGTGCTGCAGTGTAAGTAGATTAATGTTGCATTGGCTGTGTAAATGGCTTTGGCTCTTACAGCACTGGTGTAAGGTGTTCCTTTCTACATCTCCCGCTGTGTTGACCTTCTAATCAGTTATTAACAAAAGATTTGATTCAGCATTGGATCTGATCTCCCAGCAGGGTTTAGTTCATTTGAGGCAGTGTTTTTATTTCAGTGACTATTGAATACTGTGCTTCATGTCCTTGATGATTGATGTATTACTGTGAATTTTTATAGACTGCCATTCAAACTAAGTCTTGTATCAGTCGTTTTTGCAAGCAACACCTCAGTTGCAGTTATTTCTTTATATTATAGTAGATGTTTTAGCTGTGCTTTTAAGATGGTCTTTTGTTTCTGTGTTTCAGGCCCCATGTTGTCCAAGGAGAGGCAGAAGTCTCACAAGTTTCTGTGTCTGCGAGTGGGCAAGGCCATGAAGAAGACGTTTGTGTCCAACGCCAGCGCCTCAATGCAGCAGTACGCACAGCGCGACCGCAAGCATGAGTACTGGTTTGCCGTTCCCCAAGAGAGGTGAGTCGGACATGTGGACTCAAACTTTAGTCCTGCATAGCTTGTGTCCTTTATTGTATATAAAATCTGGTCCATATTACACCCACTTAGACAAGAAGGAGCCATTTGACTGACATGTAAAGTGACCAACAATTTTTTTTTTTTTTTTTTTCTTTTTTTGGGATGTTTATGGGTGAGTTTAATATGAAATATGTTGAAGGATATCTATTTTACTTGCTGAGACTGCAATTACCCTGTCAACAAATTCTTATTTATTTATTTTCATATTAGATCTTACAGCAAAAAAAAAAGAAATAATTCCATTTAAATATTTCTTTCTGTGGGTAACACTTTACAATAACGTCTCATTCATTAACATTAGTTAATGCATTAACTAACATGACCTAACGATGAGAAATGTGTTTTTACAGCATTTGTTAAGCTTTGTTCATGTTAGTTCACAGAGCATTAACTAATATTTACAGATACAACTGAGATTATTAACATTATCAAAGATTAGTAAATGCTGTATAAGTGTTGTTCATTGTTAGTTCATGTTAACTAACCAAACAAAACCTTATTATGAGTTGAAATGTGAATATTTATGTTTCTCTGTGAAATTACTGCATAATTCAGTTGAAGTCTTTTTGCAAGAATTCGCTATTATTTTACATGAGAAATTATGTAAATTTGACTGTCTTTTTATACGATTAGCTCTCTAGTACTGAAACAGCACTGTCTTTGTCTCATTTCTTCTACCCTGTGATTTCAGCACAAGCGCTCAGTGTTCTTCATCCCACTGGAACTTGTTCTGTCTGTTATCACTGATGAGTCACAGATATTTTTTAGGAAACACTTTCTGGGCTAAATCCGAATGAGAGAGTCAGAATAGATTAGCGTTGACAGTCTGCATGTTGTGTGGTGTAGTATTGAACAGGGTCTGTACTCCTGAAGCACTGCAAAGCTCTGTGGCCAAACTGCTGTCTGTTGTTGTCACTGAGACATGGCCGGGCTCGGCTACATGACCTAGTTGGGTGGCGACCCGGATGATCAGTGTAAAGTATCATGACAATAGTGTGAGAGCAGGGGCCGAGAGACGAGGCTTTGAAGCTCACGCCACTTGTCAGCCGCCTGCCGCATCCTGATGCCAGTCACACTGAGTTTTCCACGGCTTTGCCTATTAAAAAAAACAAAAGCAAACATGCACTACCATTCAAACTTTTTCCTTAAAAGAAAGCAGTACTTTTATTCAGCAAAGAAATATAAAAAAAATATGAATCACTGGAGTGCCAGTAAAGATGTTACAAAAGATTTCTTATTCAAATAAATGTTGTTCTTTTAGACTTTCTATTCATAAAAGAACACTGGAAATAAGAAATGTTCCTTGAGCAGCAAATCATCATTAGAATGATTTCTGAAGGATCATGTGACAGGGAAGACTGGAGTAATGATGCTGAAAATTCAGCTTTGCATCACAAGGATGCATTCCATTTTCAAAAAATATATTAAAATATATTAAAGTAGAAAAGTTATTTTAAATTGTAATAATATTTTACATTGTTACTGTTTACTTTTTACTGTATTTTTGGTTAAACGGTAAAGCATAAGAGACTTTTTTTTTTAAATGTATCTTACCGACCCCAAACTTTTGAATGGTAGTGTATATTATAGATACCTGATTTTTTAGCAAAATATATTAATGCAATAAATAAAGAAAAAGGTGAAATAAAGATTCACAGTATGTCCACTATTTTCTACCCATCCAGAATATCTTGTAAAAACTTATTTTTGTCCCAAAACTCCCTAATAAATAAAAGTGGAACACATTTCAATATTTGGATTATTCTGTATCCTACCAGTAAGAATGTAGTTTAAAAGTGCACCAAGTTATTTCCGAGAAATCCGCTGTTGAAAATGTAAATCAGCACCTAAACAATTAATTTTGTGAATATTTTTTAGATCAGTGTTTTCCAACCACTGTACCTGTGCCGCGACAGGTTGTCAGGTGTGCCAACCTATAATTGGAAATATAATTGGAAGAAGGGTTATGATCAGGCAATAGGACACTTGTCAATATTGGAAAAGCTTTCCAGTGCTGGAGAGACATGAAAACAGACACAGAACTTGCTTTGTTTCTGCTCGATACATGAGTAACGTTGGTTTCTGCTGTTTTTCACAGAACCAAGATATGCAAGGTATGTTGTTGAATCACAGCTGATTTATCCATACCTGCCCGTTGCCTGTGTTGCATAGCGTGTTGTTATTTTGGGAGCGGTGTGTTTGTTTGGGTGCCGATTTCAAATATCAACAGCGTTTCTCAGTAATCACTTACTGCACCTTTAACATGTTTAATAACGTCTAAATCCATTCCACAGAATTCAGGGCAGAAAAAATTCATCAGATTTATGACTCGTATACAATTAATAGATGACATGTAGGATCATTTTTAACAATGTATTTGCTGTTGTTTCTCTAGGTCAGACCACCTGTACGTTTTCTTCATCCAGTGGAGCCCTGATGTTTTTGGGGATGGGCTAGGAATCATCAGCCGTGATCCTGGCTTCATCGTGGTAAAGAAAATCGAGGAGTCCGAGGCAAACGAGGAGCAGCAAACTGTAGAAAGTTCAACCAAGGAGTGGGAGGTATGGCCCGTCCAGCTCCAATGTTTGGATTGATATTATATCTGTGATTTATGCCCATGTCTGTATTCTCTATGTTGATATGCACTATATTTGATTCAGATATTTTCTCTTTATTGTATTTGCACCTGTCTTTGTGCCTTTATTGTTTGTTTCTATGTTCCAGGTGTCTGGAAGTGTCTTTATTGTGTTCCCCGCACTTAATACACCTTCATGCACCAGTCATACTTTGTTGTCAGAGCTCCTGTTTTCAATCTTGCTGAATGTTTCACAGACTGGGTTGTTTTGCCCTTGGTCGATAAGTTTCTTGTGAAACCAAGATGCATTGTTCACTGTGAGCTTGCAGCTAGTGTTTTGCATGAGTGTGCAATTGTTTTATTATTATTGTTTTATTTTATTTTTCAAGAAAGAGGAACATGTATGCAGTTTATGCATGCATGAATCCCTCAGTCATGATTAAAAGGCATGGTTTAACCCAACTAGAATGAGATACAAGAAAATCATGCCTACAGTTGCAAGTGTTGTTTCCTCGTGTATAATGCGTGGTGTGGTGGTCCAGCTCAGTTTGGATGTTTTACTGATTGAAACATTACCGCCTGAGATTTCCCTGCATGTTATTGTGTTCCGGTTGCCGTATTGAAACTAATCTGTGGCACTGAGAAACCGATACTATGACCACGGCAGCATTTAAATTTGACTTTAAATTAATGATGTAGGGAACAAAATAGACTGATTTGTTATTCTAGAACTGGAGGATCTTTGCAAAGCCACATGATCTTTTGATATGAATAAATAAAATTAACTTTCTCTGATCATGGCCACAGGGGTGGCGTGGCGTGAGTCATGAACTCAACCGTATATTGTGACGGGATACTCAGGGGTCAGTTGTAACATTTAACTACCTAGAGTAATGACACTTAAGTGCAGTTGTTTTTTTGTGAGAAATTTTGGATGGCCCGTATTTTCCTCTGCAGTCTAAAATTGTGATGTCTGTTCATTTAAACATTGTTCAGCAGTTAAACGTTAGCAAGTTGGGGGCATTCAAATATATAATGTACATTGTTTCCAGAGGATGCACTTAGATCAATCTGGGATAACATGGATCATCAGGTTTTGCTAGTACTTGTGGAATCTATGTCTGCTCATTACTTTGAGGTACACTCTGATTTGATAAATAGCGAGTGGATTAGTATAATTTTTAATCAATCAATCAATCAATTTATTTCTAAAGCACATTTAAAAACAACATGAGTTGACCAAAGTGCTTTACAAACTCACATTTCAACACAAATTTACACAAACATCAAAGAGCACAACAAAACACTCAACACCACAAATGCCTAAGAACAGTTAAAAGCAGTGGAGAATAGATAAGTCTTCAACATAGATTTAAAACACTCAGTGGAATCAAATGGTTTAATATAAACAGGAAGACTGTTCCACAGCTTCGGTGCCGCCACCGCAAAGGATCGATCTCCCTTGGTTTTCAACCGAGATTTTGGAACCATCAAAAGCAAACTTTGAGAAGACCTTAATATGGTCTAGCGGCACAATGCTGCTGTAAAAGACCCGAAATGTACACGGGGGCAAGCCCATGAAGGCCTTTAAAAACCATTAAAAGGACCTTATATTGCACCCTAAAGTGCACCCTAAGTGTTAAATTTGCTGCGGGCGGTTGTAATACTCTGAGAAATAGTACATATGACATGAGAAGTCAGTGTAAATAAATATTATAATCTTTGGCACACGTGCATGTTTCTTATGCATGTTAAGTAGTAAAACAGTTTACATTTTACAATTTCCTCGGTTACTCTCGGTTAAGATTTAGGTTAAAGCATGTAGGCCTACTAAATAAATGTATTTACTATGAGTATTAAACAATATCAGACATCTTGTATTATATTGCCTCCATTTTGCTGCTTTGTTGTTAGTCAAAACATAGTGAACAGTCCATCATTGTGGGCATCGTGCTCAAAAAATGCTTTCTATGTTGGTGGCAACTCATTAGGTTATTTAGTGTTCATGGTGAGTGACATTTGAAACATGGCCAGAATGTTGCAGTTATTCTGCTCAAAAAGCAGTTTATTGGTTTAACGATAAGGGGACTAAATACAGGCATGTTTAGTCTAGATACAGAACGTGTGTATTTAACTCTGAACGAGTCCTCATCGACAGCCTAAATGTTTTCCATAGTGTCCGTTTGGATCCCTCCGTGTTATAACATTAATCATTTTACTCTTCTCAAGCATTTTTTTTTTTTTTTAAATAGAGGTCACGTTTAGGGAGGTGCGATCGTTCCTTTAAAAAAGCACTAAAGTCTTCCGTACACGAGGCGGAACGTATTTTACCAGAGCCAATCAGAGAGCGAGTTGGGTCGTTTCGTGCGATATCATTGGCTCCCAGAGGTGTCCGTCATTATCTTGTCGTTGTGTTTATGTCTGAATATGGCAAGTTGTCCGTCGGCCGAAGGAAGGCTGAATGTGACAGATAGTGATACCGTGTTCGCTAAGCGGGTGATGGAAGGAAAACCACTGACTCCGAAGTACACTTATGTATGTAAACACAAGTGTGTTGTGTGAATGCGTTTACTGAAGAGTAATGTGTGAGCGGTCTGTTGAATTATTAGCGTAACGTTATATGTTAATGTATGGCTGAGTTGATTGACGCGGGCTGTCTTCATTGGTTTGTGTTGCTGCTTTTAAAGTCAAACAGTATACAAGTGAGATGTGATAGTCTGCTGCTGTTACCGCTCTTTCATCTGTGATGCTGGAGCTTGTGTGTGTGTGAGAGAGAGAGAGAATCAGTGGATGTCTCACCTGAGACGAGATGCATTTTTTATGAATGCTCTAGTTTACCTTCCTCCTTGTACATTATTGAGGGTTGTAAAGTGGCAACTTATCGGCTAAAACTTTTATTTACCGTCTTGGAGTAGAATGACTGCTGGCTTGATCATTTCTCTTTTACTGTCGATTATCACTGCAAGTCAGCGTGTTGCAGGACTTTAAAGGGATAGTTCACCAAAAAAAAAAAACTGTCATTTACTCTCCGTCAAGACATTCCACATTCCAAACCAGTATGACGACGTCCTTGAAACACGAAAGAGGAATTTAAAGTGAACGACCTCGTTGCTCTTTTCTATATAAGGAAGGTGAATAGGGACTGGACTTTAAAGGGATAGTTCACCCAAAAATAAAAAATGCTGTCATTAATTACTCACCCTCATGTTGTTCCAAACCCGTATAACTTTCGTTCATCTTCGGAACACAAATGAAGATCTTTTTGATAAAATCTGAGAGCTTTCTGTCCATATGAATTGAGTGATTTAGGCCCCATCCACACTACTGCGTTTTAGTTTAGAAACGGAGAATTAAAACGAATACGATCTCCATCCACACCAGCGTTTTAGCTGCGTATTAGAATTGATCTCCGTCCACATTAAAACGACTGAAAACGCGGATCACGTGACCATTCACCAACACTGGGCATGCGCGTGCCGGTGTAAACACAACTTCAATGATAAAATTATCCCACCATGCTCTGGGTTAACCCCAAACCGACGCTCCATGTACGGTCAACGCCGCCGCTGCACACGGGAATTGTCACAGATCGCTCGAATAATAGCTCGACTCCGGCGCATGTAGGCAGTTATAGCGTTGTAAAATGCAGAATTTACTTGTACAACAGCTGCTAGCAAAGATATACGCCATGACTGATGACACCCAATCATAGAGCCGAGCGCGAGCCTCTACTACGTCATCGTTTCTAAAGTCCTCCGTTTTGACCCGTCTACACTAAAACGCCCTCCGGAGATTCAAAACGAAAAACGGGTCGGCAGCGTTTCTAAACTTCTCCGTTTTGGGTCTCCGTTTTTGCCGTTTTAGTGTGGACGGGAGGTGCAAACGTAGCAAAAGATCTCCGTTTTTAAACGAAAACGCAGTAGTGTGGACGGGGCCTTAGTCAAAATTTTCTGAAGAGACTCGATTGATTGAAGATCAAACGTACTGCGTAACAGCTATGTAACACAAAAGAATGAACCTCGTTGGTTACGCAGCACATTTGAGCTAACGGAAGAGGTTTGTTCTTGCGCGTCATTCATGTTCGGTTGAGCTTCTGTATGCGTTAGCAATACTTAATAATTAAAAGTGTAATTCGTCAATTTCTCTCAAATAAATCCTGTCGTCACTGGCGTGCAATGAATTCTGGGGTAGGCAAGGCAGCAAAGGATCCATCTGTTGTATCCTTCATTTCACGGGAAACGGAGGACGCATTTGAAGGAGCCTTTGAATTGGGACAGCCTTCGTCGCGCAGCTGTGTGCCCTTCGAAGGATGTAGCATTTGTTTGCTTTATTTTGCAACAAAATAATAGTTCCAACGAAAGCCTCAGAGAAACTTGGGTCTTCAAGCAGCACACAACGGTGTTTCGTTAGTGAACGAATCTGCAGCTTTGAACAAATCTGGAGAGTCAATGATTCAATGACCCATTCATAAATACAGCCACCTTCTTAGTTACTGAATGAACGATTGACTCAATGACTTAATCATTAAGACGGGGACTTGCCGCCACCTCCTGGCGATTTTAGTTTAATATTTAAAAGCATCACTTAATTTTTACCATCATTTCATATTTCTCTATTGAACATTTTTTATTTAAAACATTATCTCATAACATTATTTATGCCATTGTAATTACATTCAATCCACCTCTGAGCAGGATTAAACAGTGTTAATACATCTAGATTCAGCTTGTGCCACAGTGCAGTGCAAAGATGACTTTTGTTGATGGTTTAATTTGAATGAAATTATTAATTTAGTTTAATTTATTGCTTTATTTATTATATTAATAATTAAGTTAGTCGAAGAGAGGGGGTACGCAAAAGGATGTTAAATGCCCCAAGGGGTACACCGCTCTATAAAGTTTGGGAACCACTGGTCTAGTGAATCGTTCCTGTGAGTCGGATCTTTTCAATGAATCGATTGTTCCAGTTGAGTTCACAAAACAAAAACCTGATTAGTCTGATTTGTGCACTATTTCAACTCAATAATTTGATGTTCCAGTTAACTACTACAATTAATTACGTAAAAGTATGGCTTCAGAAGACTTTTGTATTGTTTTCTATTTAATTCATGGACTACTTTTATAAAACATGTATTGCCTTTTTTTTTTTGGAGCTTGACAGACCCAGTCTCCATTCACTTTCATAATACTGAATTAGGGTATTCCTCAGAAATAACCTTTCTGGTTTGGCATGACCTGGGCAGTGGTAAATGACAAAGGTTTAACCTTGCTTCTGGTGAACTATTCTTTGATGTTGTATGTGTTATTGAATGTGTCACATAGTTAATAGGTGTGGCAACCAACAAGCTGTTAAATTATGTGACAGGTCAGATTTGACATTTACTGAAAATAACACATGCCGTAAAATTTCAAGGTCAGCATTCTTGCTTAGAGGTGCAAGTCTTTATTCAAGTGGTATGGTCTATAGAACAAGCTGTGTAATTTTAGAGCTTTCTAATCAAGTAGGCAACATTTGAGTTTAAGAATGAGGCTGAGTAAAATAATGACAGAATATTTAGTTTCAGTGGGGACATTGGGTGTTTGTTATTTCTATGTGGCTCTGCTATGGCTTATGTTAGCTGTTATGAATATGATTTTCATATCTGTCTGCACCGCAGAGCTTCTTGCAAAACAGTTCACACAATCATGCAAAACACTCTCTGTGTTGTCTGCTCACATTTGTGCTGTAGTTTAACGTATAGACATGATCTAGACTTTCAATCTTACACTCATCTCTTCCATATACCATAAAGACGATCATTCCTGACCGCAGTTTTCAAACTTTAGTAGTTAACATCTTGTATTAAAAGAGTTCCAATCTGCACATTCTTGTCCATATTTTGGCCTCATCCTGTTGTCCTGCTCAGCGGTGTGGTTGTGTCCCCGTCTCTGGAGCAGGTAGTCTCATGGACTGAGTACCACTGCCGGATCGATGCGTTAAACAGTGAAGATCTGCGCTCCCTATGCAAACGCCTCCAGGTGCACAAAATCAGTAGAACCCTGCAGATGTAGTTCTAGGTTTTGTAGATTGTACTTGTCTTGCTGTGGATGGCCAGTTTGAGCCTGTGACCAAAACAATGTTTGTGCAGAAAAGTCCATAATTTCCTGAAATGTTTTTTTCTATCCCAAAGTACTTTAAGTGATTTTTTTCAATGCACAAATTAGAACTTCATGTCCCTGCAAAATTTCAAAAATTTCAAAAATATTTTTAGTGGAAGTTGTCTCCTTTAGAACCCACAAATTAAATACAAATTTGAATTATTTGGAATTATCTAGGCTAATTATTAGAAGTGTAAATTAGCAGCTTTATGTCATTGCTGATCTGCTACATTCCATTTTTGGAGATACCAAGCAGTTGCATCCCCTTAGAACACACAAACTGATTGAAATGAGGAATTTTCTGGAAGCTGTGCTAGGGAAAGTGGATTGTATGTCCATGTTCTGAGGTTCAGACAGGTGTTTGGGTCGAGACCTGCACTGACTGCTGCTCGATCATTTGTTGTAAACAATTGATGTAATTGAAGCACGGTTGGCGTAACGTGAGTGTGTTCAGGCCACTAGAGGGAATGTTAACTGTCTGTGACACTATTGTAAAATAACACCACTAGTCGCAGACTTTAGAGCAGTGCTTTTCACCTGGTTATTCTTCAGGAACCAGATTTTATATTGAATATCAAGTGGTGATCCAACACAGTACACACATTTCTTATAAAAGTGAAGTAAATTGTACTTGTATTTAAAGTATACATTTATCAGTTGATGTGTTTCCTGGGAATCGAACCCATGACCTCTGCATTGCTAGCACCATCCATACTGTTTGAGCTTCAGGAATCCTTATGCTCAGCTGCATAGGCACAACAGTATGCCTAATTATTATAATAAGAGGCTGAATAAAGAAATTGACAATTTCCACTGGTTGAGAACCACTGACTTTGAGGAAATAATGCACAACAAATCTTTTATATGAAAACCAGATCCCATATTGCCTCGCCAAAACCTTTCCAGTGAAATTAGATTTGTTGTCTCAGGTTAGTGTGTCCCCTTAGGTTAATTCCACCATAGATAGTCAACTCAACTCCTGCTCAGGTTGAATTTGCATGTTAATTCTATGCAGCTTTACTTCCACAAATGTTTTGAATACCAAATCCCTACTGCGAGGGTAAATTTAAGGGAAGATCTAGAGTCATGCCTTATTATAGTCTCAGATTTATGTGGCATAAAGCACTAGACGGTTTGCTAATGGTGTCTTCTGTCTTTAGATCACCACAAAAGAGGACGTGAACGTGAACACACATGGCACGTCGTCCATCTCCGCCAGTCTGGAGCCGGAGACTTTCAAGCCCAACCTGAACGAACCCAGTGACCTTCTGGATGCTGAGCAGATTGAGAAGGTAAGCGCACAGTGGGGCTGCAGTGAAAGAGCTGCTTTACAGTTTTTTATCGATCCACCGGTCCAAAAATAGACGTCCCTCCCTGTTGTTCACCGGTTATTGATCCTCGAGCGGAGGATGGTCTCAGACAGGTTAACAGACAGATTTATTCACTTGTCATGTTATGGCCAAGGGCATAAGAACGATTGGTTAAATGAAGGAGATGGTTCTTAAACCAAAAATTATTACTCACCCTCTTGTCATTAAAACCTATATGATTTTCTTTCTTTCATGGAATAGGAAAAAAAAATTAGCAGAATGTTGCTTACTCTTTTCCATTTAAGAAAAACTACTAATACTAATATTAGACCAATGCATACAGTCACCAGATTACAGCATGCCATGATGTCACTTCTCAGACATTCTAATTCTGATTCACCATGTTCAATCGGTGAAAACAAGCTCCAACAGACTCCGACAGGGGTAACCCACTTATCCGATAAATCCGACAAAGTATCTGTTGCCGTATGTTGGTGCGCTGTAAATTGGACTTAAGGGGGTCGCACACCGGACGAGAAGCGCAGTGCAGCGCCGCGCCACGTCTAGGACAACTTCAGGTATCGCACACCGGACGCGCACATTCTAATGGCGCGAGCACAATTTTGAATCAACGAAGAGAAGAGCTGCACGATGTGTGTTTTATCTTGATTAATTATTTATTTTTTTATGTTCATTGAATAATAGCTGATGTTTGAACGTTAATCAAGTAAAAGTGTCTATCACGTTGAGTCTGTTATTTTTTTGTAACGTTATCCGTTGTCTAGGCAACTATGTCACATAATACAATAGTATTTATTTAGCTAGCGTTTAGCTAACCCGAGTGAAAACAGCACGGGGTGAAGCCATGTACATTAACGACGATTTGAGACAAATAAATGTAAATTTAATATAAAACTATGCAAATGGCGCTCTGTGGCGCGGCAGGGTTTTGAACAAGGTCCTGAACCGTAGCTGGGCACCGCGGACAGACGCCGAATGGCGCCGCCGGTGTGTGTACACTCATAGAGAATAATGTGTTCGAATTTTAAAGACCTGGCGCTGCGCGACCGGTGTGCGACCCCCTTTAAGGGGTAGATGAGGTACAAAGTGGGTATCTTTACAGCGTATCTAAGCTGTAATACCCCTAAAGATTAAAAAAAATTCTGACTGAATGAAAATAAAAACACCATAAAAATAAGTCCATAATACTGGTTCACCATAAAATGGTCTTTTTTAAAAACATACTAGGACAGAATAATCTGTATTCTTCCACGGATGTGGACAAAATTCTGGTTTAAAATATTATTTAAGATTAATGCCGCTACAGTGCCAAAAGAAATATTTTTTTCTTGCTTGCTGTCAAAATTGAATGTGATGAGATAGAACGGCTGGCACAACATAATGTCTGTCTGCATGTGTTTCTATTGCTTTGCTTTTGCTGGATGCATGCAAAGAAGCATACAGTGTAGTCTGATTCATAAACAAATTATTTGAGTTGGTTCTTTTTAAATGAATCATTCAACAAGGAATTGTTGAGTGAGTTCAGAAAATGATCCCATCCTTATACATATGACTTGTTTTCTGAAGTCATACGTATGAGATATTCCTTTGGCAACTTACTAAAATAAGAGTTTAATTTTAAATAAATTAAAGGTATATAGAAATATTTATAAAAATAAAATAAAATGACAGTAGCACATAACAAATTTACTAAACTTTAAACAAAAATTCAAATATAAAAATAAAAGCTGTTTCAAAATATGAATAAATACTTTAATAGTATAAATTACTACTTTTAATAGTTAAAAAATAACACTGAAACAGAACAAAATTTAAGTCATTTTTTATTCCTGTTACAACAATCATGTTTTGTTCAACTTTCTTCCAGAAATAAAGCATGATTGTGTTCAGACACTTTTTGACTGTTGTTTAATAAATGTTGAAGTTGTCAGGGACATTTGGGTAATATTCGTACATGACGGCCTGATCTTTTGATCCGATCTCACTGTGCCATTTACAATGTGTTTTGTTGTGTGAAGCTTCAGCGGTTTTGTGCTGTTATGAGGTTTAAGTCATTGCGCCCTGCGGCTGCCCGACTTTCAAATGCATCAGCGCTCTGTGAATGGATCACCTGAGGTGGCCTCTCACAGACCCCATTATTCAGACGTAGACCATTTTGTTGGTAAATCAAATAAACTTGTGTCATTACGCAGAGTAATTCAATGCTCTCCAAGCGCTGGGAAAGCCTGGAGCCGCCGGAGGACACAGAGACCGCTGGACACAAACATGTGTTGAGGAAACACCTGCCACCCAGGCGCCCACCATATATGTGTGTCTATATATACTGTATATACAGTGCTGGTCAGAATTATTTGCCCCCTTGGTAAATATGATCAAAGATGGCTGTAAAAAATAAATCTGCATTGTTTATCCTTTTGATATTTAATTTTTTAAAAATGCAAAAATCTAACCTTTTATTGAAGTAAAAGAATTGAAAGTGGGGGGAGAAATCACATGAAATAAATGTTTTTCTCCAAAACACATTGGGAACAATTATTTGCCCCCTTTTATTAAATACTTTTTGCAACCTCATTTTTCCAAGATAACAGCTCTGAGTCTTCTCCTATAATGCCTGGTGAGTTTGGAGAACACCTGACAAGAGATCAGAGACCATTCCTCCATACAGAATCTCTCCAGATCCTTCAAATTCCCAGATCCATGTTCTTCTCTTCAGTTCAACACACTCATTTTCTATAGGGTTCAGGTCAGGGACTGGGATGGCCATTGCAGATGCTTGGTTTTGTGCTCAGTGACCCATTTTTGCTTTGATTTTGAGGTTTGTTTTCGGATCACTGTCCTGTTGGAAGATCCAAACATGGCCCATTATAAGATTTCTAGCAGAGGTTGTCAGGTTTAGATTTTTTATCTGTTGGTATTTGATCGAATTCTTGATGCCATGTATCTGAACAAGATGTCCAGGACCTCTGGCAGAAAATTAGGCCCACAGCATTAAAGATACAGCAGAGTATTTCATTTTACACATGGGGTACTTTTTATTCCAGTATAAACCAAACCCATATTAAGTGTTTGCTGCCAAAAAGCTCTTTTTGTTTCATCTGACTCTATATGTTTTTTATATAATATGGTGTTCAGCTTCTCTGTGTCTACTGGTGTGAAAAGGTCAGTGCTACTGTAATTGGGCTGGTAATGTTTCACAGGTTCTGCTTTGATCCTGCACGTTTCTTTTTTTTTTTTTCGTTCTACACCTTTTCTTTTTTCATCATTTTATTTTTACATACAGATTACAGAAGAAACTATTTAAAAAAGAACAGGAACATTCAGGAGCACAGAAACATGTTGTCAGTGCTGCCCCGTGACTTTTATCAGTAAAATAGCTTCGCTATTGAAACGCAAAAAAAGTGGGTGGTGTTGCTGTTTTTGAAGTAACTAAACTCATTATTTATTCAAATAAATATAATCTTACCATGGTACTTTATTTTACTCTTCTAGATCCAATTACCTGTAGAAACAAACTTTACTAAACAAAAAATAAATCAGTATTTCTATCCATTGTCAAATTCTGCAAACATCAATGCTTTCACTTGTCCGTGTTGGCAAGTGACCACGTGTAAACGGAATCATTCACAGCTTGGTGTCCAGTATTATTTTATTATTATTTATAAACTCTTATTGTTTTTATTAATGTTTGGAATTGGCTTTGTATTTTACATTTTAAATCAAATTTGGTCATTTTTATTAGTATTTTTATATTACTTATTTAGGTTTAATTTATTTTTATTTTAGTGTTAGTTTTTTTTTTTTTTTTTTTTTTTTTTGTAAATTTAGTCCTTCATCTTATCAAATATCAATTAGTTGCCTAAGCAACATTTAAAAAATTTCATTTAGCTGAAGTTTTTCCATCTTGTATTTATTTTTTACTTTATTTCAGCTTTATTTCAATTAACAAAAAAGTTTGAAATAGTTTTAGTTAACAAAAATAACCCTGGTCAGCAGTGGTTCTTTGCCTCCATGTCATGTATTAAACTAGTTTAATGCACACCTAACCATACATTATCTTATTTCCTGTTTTTCATGCAGTTGGCGAAACATCTCCCACCCAGAACCATCGGTTACCACTGGAATCTGACCTTCAGCACATCTAAACATGGCATGAGCATTAAAACGCTGTACCGGACGATGCAGGATCAGGAATCGCCCATGCTAATGGTTATCAGAGACAGTGACGGACAGGTCAGACTCTTCTCTCTTAACTCTCACAAGTGGCAGTCTCAGACCTTTGCACGATATTACAAAAACTCCAAAGCCATTGGTTCTCGTATGTCATGTGACCAGAAGCAACGTAAAGATTTTGGTTCAGTGGTTTCCTAATCTAATCTAGCCTCTGTGCTCTTGTTAGATGTTTGGGGCTTTGGCCTCTCAACCCTTCAAAGTCAGCGAGGGTTTCTACGGCACAGGAGAGACTTTCCTGTTCACCTTCTATCCAGAGTTTGAGGTTTGTGTGCTCAGTTTATTCATTCATTTTCATCAGAATAAGCTGTCAGTTTGAAATTAATTCTGATTAATTTTGGCATTGTCATTTGGCATTTTTATAATCAAAGACTTCATTGCAGGATTTAAACACTGACTAAACTGAACAAGAGGGACCAATTGTGTTTTCTTGTTCTAAATGCTGTTTCTCTCACTGGCAGGCGTACAAATGGACTGGTGATAATCTGTTCTTCATTAAAGGAGACATGGACTCTTTAGCCTTTGGTGGAGGAAGGTCAGCAACTCATGGCACTTTTAATATTTTGAATACTGATTTTCGTTAGAGATGTTTGTGTAAGACCAAAAAAATGTGTATGCAAATGTAAACATGAACGTTTGGCCACCACATTGCAAGCTTATTGTCTCGTTGCACAAACTAAACATGCCAGTTTTAACTACAAATCTCAGTAAGGGTTAGATAGTTTGTTTCAAATGTCTGTGCAGATCGGTTATTTTTCAGATAGCTAACTGTGAGTTGCTAACTTGCTAATTCATTTGAAACTGGTCGTAGTAGGTGATAGTTTATGCTAATGCGCACTTAGAAACTTTTGAGAATGCAATTCATCCTAACATTACCGTTTACATTATTGATAAGATTTTTTATGTTTTTGAAAGAAGTATCTTATTTTTATGAATAGAGCGTTAATAAACAGCATTTATTTGAATTAAAAAAAATCTTTCAGTGTAAATTTCATTTTATTTTACTCTTACTTTTGTTCACTTTAATGGATCCTTGCTGTTTAAAGTGTTAAAAAGAAACAAAAATCTTACTGACCTTAAACTTTTCAGCAGTGGTTATCATTTGCATAATGACATTTCGAAAGGCAACGACAGATGAAAATGAGTTTGCGTAGCTAGAAGGACTTGTCCATGTACTCGTGTAGAGTATGTTTTTGTACAGTCCTTTATTTTTATTTTTAAAATGATTCCCTCCATGTCCATTTACATGAAGGTTTTATTTGAGAATGTTTTCTTCTCTTTCAGTGGTGAGTTCGGGCTTTGGTTGGACGGGGATCTTTATCACGGCAGGAGTCATTCATGCAAAACCTTCGGGAATCCCATGCTCTCCATGAAGGAGGATTTCTTCGTGCAGGATATTGAGATCTGGTCGTTCGAGTAGCAGCATACAGGGAGGTACCTTTGTGTTGTTAGTTGGAAAGAGGAATTGGACACCAGGCAGATCCCAAACCTTACTGCACATCACCGCGGCTCCCAGGAAGCCCGTAACGGACGCTACTGTTACCGCGCTTGTCGTATGTTACTCCTGCATTTAATACAGAGCTCTTCTTTGTGCTGTTTAGTATATGTGTTTTGTTCAAGCAGTGTGCAGCGTCAATAACGAACGGGAGGATGTAACAAGGGACCCCCGTGAGCACCTTTAACATCGAGTGGAGATGACGATGAAAACGATGGTGGTGGCGGCACGGGTTTGGGCTGCCCGAGAACTGCCACAGTCCAATTTACCTGAGCTGAAGCGGCAGGAGAACGTTCAAAAGATGATGTTAGCCGATAGGATGTCACTACTGCAACACGGGGATCGATGGGGGGGGGGGGGACAACTACGGAAAAAGAAAAGCAAACAACTGAAAACACATTCTCTTGCTCTCAGAGGAAGAATATGCATTTTTTTGGATCGCGGTGGCGTCCATGAGAAGACGAGAACACATCCGTAGTTTCTTTTGAGGCGAAATATTCAAGTGTCGTGAAACTCGTAGTCTTTCTGTCGTTCACTATCATAGCACACTATGTCGAAGCACATAATCGGAAACCCCATAGTCGTAATGTTCTGTTCAGTGGGTTTTAGTAGGTGATAGTTTATGCTATCACCTACTAAAGAAAAAGAAAAGCAAACAACTGAAAACACATTCTCTTGCTCTCAGAGGAAGAATATGCATTTTTTTGGATCGCGGTGGCGTCCATGAGAAGACGAGAACACATCCGTAGTTTCTTTTGAGGCGAAATATTCAAGTGTCGTGAAACTCGTAGTCTTTCTGTCGTTCACTATCATAGCACACTATGTCGAAGCACATAATCGGAAACCCCATAGTCGTAATGTTCTGTTCAGTGGGTTTTACGTGTGAGTGTGGCTAACACCGACCCCTCCGCTTCGGAAGGGCCGACTTTTACTGTTCGTAGGCAGAAATGTGTCGCAATAGATTTGTGGAATATGCAAATTCCTGTCCTGTGACCTCAAATAATCCAAACGGGGCACTTTTGTTTTCCCTGTTTCTCTTTCTAAGAGACCTTTTACGTCTTGACGGATTAATTGCTTTTCTGGGTATCATTTGAAAAGCCTGAGACGTGGTTTAATTGTTTTTCATGAATATAATGACAATTCTATATTTATGTATATGATTATATATATATATACATAAATTAATATATATATATATATAATATAAATATATATATATATATATACTGATATATATATATTGCTGTTAAGTGTGACAGTGATCTTTTTTGTGCTGATATCTCAGCTGTTACTAATATAATGTATATTACCCTGTAAATTAATGTTAAAATAGTAGATTTGTTCCTATATATAAATATATATATATATATATAAAAATTAATATACAGTGTGTGGATTGGTGGGTTGCTTCTCGCACTTTATTAATCTAGTTTCAAGCCAGGTTCTTCAGGCCTCATTAGCAGTAGCAGTACAGTATATATTTTTGTTTGTCTTTTAGATCATAGAGTAAATGAATCGTTTATAAAGAGCTTGCTGCTACTGTGGAGAGGAAAAGCCCCGGACGGGCGTCTCAGCGGTCGAGCACAGGGTCGAATCTGACGGACTCTCTTCTTCTCACGTGTCCTGTCCCGGAGTTTTTTGGTTTGGTTTTTGTCAGGTTTTTTTTCTTTTTTTTTCGGTGTCTAGATTGACTGTGCACACAACGAGAGGAGCACAAACGTCCTTTCAAAGTGCAAAGAAGTGCAAACAAATCCTTCATCTACTTCACCGGAATATAATGTTACAGTGATGTATAAAGAACAATGAATACTAATAAATTGTTGTAACCTGGGACAGAATCAGGTCTTTTATGGTTTTTATTTTCTTTGGTCTTTCTTTGAGCTCCTTCAACACTGAATAAGCAATTACATGATTTTTTTTTTTAATGCTGATTCGAATTCCATAGTGTTTTGGAAAGTAATTCCGTGCTAATGCCATGTTATATGAATATGCTAATCATTCAGGTCTGTGGTGTATGTCAAAGCACCATGATATTATCATCCAAAACTATATCTTTACAATAGTATCACCACAGCATTTTTGTGTAATGGGGAAAATTCATGGTTCATACAGCCATAAATCTGCTTAATTTGGTTCAGAAGGGAAGTCTGTCAACATGAAATACTATTTCACTTGTAATCTGTCGTATTTCTTCGTGAAACAGGGAGAAAAAACACAATTTCATCCATTAGTAATGTGTGGATGGTGGTTTAAGGGGAGGGGCAGAAAAAAGTATGCGGATGACGTCAGCAAAAAAAAAAATATTTCTTCGTAGATTATTTAAATTTGTTTATTTATGTTTAAAAAAAATACTGAGACTTGTAAGACCAAGAATATATTATAATGTGCTAATTATAATAAGGATGATGATTACGTGTGACCGCCACAACACGGTTGTTGATTTTTGTTTGCTCTTGTTGCTGTTTTTATTACCACTTTTAAACTTTGACAGCAGTTCCATAAAGCTTTCAGATGGTAATAGCGAAATTAATTGCCACATTTTGAACCGCACAAACTAAATGCGACGAGAATTCAAATCAAACGACGTCACAAAACTTGATATAAGTAGCGTTTTGATTATGAGGTACAATGACAGGGTGATTGACAGGCGTCAAAAAGGTGTCAGTGCTTGTAGGAAAGGAGAATTTTTGAAGCTGCTGAGGTGGGAGTTCTGGCTGTGCTTTGTTTATATCTAGTCTGCTGCTGTTTCAGTAAATATATTCATCTTCGTTCACACTAATGACAAACTCGTGATGTTGAGCAGGTGTCCTGACTACTATGACAGCAGGGCCTGTGATGCTGTGTGATGAAAGTGTAAATGCTTCTGCCTGGGGCTTATTGACAACTCTGAATATATACTGTATGTACGGCTGTAGTCTGTATGTTTTTTTTTTTAATATTTTATTTTGTTTACAGGGTCAGAGTGACGTTATTTTCATCCTGCTGGTGCAAGAGCGCCACCTGGTGGATATATTGTAAATTGCACAAAATGTTGCTATGGTAATTTATACCACAAACCTCCAATTATAAACGAATGAGAGATATTAAAAATGCAAAGCCTTTAAAACAGGTTCACAAATGTCTCTGGGTATTCCAGTCTTATAATATTTCAAACTATATTTGACTCCAAATATAACAACAACAACAAAAAAATACAAAGAGGGTAAATTATATTGAAGAACGGTTGAGTGGCTACATACACAAAGCCAGAAATATAATGAACACAAATGTGAAACCATCATAACCACACACTCGTGATTGAATTAGTTCACATTAGAAACTAATTCAATCTTCACATTAAAGCTCTTGTCCTCTTCAGAAAATATACACATGATTTTACTTTGAATAGAATGCCATATTCATTGCAAATTAAAAGAGATTGACAGCACTAAATGTTGACCTGACAACTTTTTAAACAACAGAGAAAGGCAAAAATGATAATGAAAGTCCCATGTGAAAATCAAGACGTGCACAATTTAGAAAAAATCTGAAACTGCAAAAAAGCACCGAAGCGTGGAAAACAGGTGCTTTAACTACAAATGAGATGCAGTCCCATTGATTGTCTTTAGTATTTTGAAAACAATTAAAACATTTACACAGTTTTAAAAGTCAAGTAGCCTAGTGGTTTAATCATTATTTTGCACTCGGCAATATTGACTTTAAAATAAAGCACAGGATTTTTCCTCATTTAATTGCAGGGGTCAAGGCAAATTTCACGACATCATTATGAAAATATAAGTCTATTAATATCAGACACCATGTGAATACAGGCAAAGTATTTCCTCATCTGAGGCTTGTTCCTTTTGCAGTCTTCTGACACGAATCCCTTTTTTTTCCCCAAAGAAAATGAGGCACTTGGATGTAGCGACCAGTGGCAGATGTGTCGCATTCAATGGCAGGAGAAATTAAAACTCAGTTTCTTTTTCAGTTTGAAAGTTCCTTCCTAGTAAACCAGGTACTGTAACTCTGAGTAAATGAGAGGAAACATCACGGTACAGGCTCTGTACAGGATGGCTCCACTATTGACCAGCGCTCGTGGAATTGTGAGCCAGGATTCAGATCTGAAGCTGAAGTAAATGGCGTACAGGGCCACCGCGAAAAAGTGACCGATTAGAGTCAAGGGTCTCGGTGACAATCTAAGGGAGGAAGGGAGGGGGGAGGGGGGGGACAGATTAGTGGTGTGACAACAATGTATATGCAAGAACCAGTGAAAGAGATCTGATTTGAGGACCGCACTGATGTTTTCAGTTTAGTGGTCAAGATTGGTTTTCAGGGGCAGATTGTTTGTAAAAACTTACACTGACAGAAGGCCGATCGGTCCGTTGAGACATTCTCCGCCAAGTTTGAAATAGTGGAAACAGGCTTTTCTCAACTGATACAGTGAATCTGAAAATAAACAAGTTTTACATGTATTACAAGTAACTTGGATTACGTAATCAGATTACTTTTTTGATGTAACAATGGATTACTTTATAAATTTACACATGATTATTTTAGTTACCTTTTTTTCCAAAGTAATGCACATCACTTTTTAGTTTAAACTTAAAAAAAAATTTAACTGCTGCATTAAAATTCTCTCTCTTCTCCATAATATAATCACATGTGAGCCAGAATTGACCAAAAGTACACAATAAGCTGTAATGTTGAGAGATCTTTTGTATGTCATACATAGCTCTAGAGGTCAGGAAATATTCTAAATGCTTAAAATATTATAATATTCTAAATGTGTTTTTAATAAATAAATAAGGTGTATAGTACAGTATGCCATGTTGCTTTTGAATGAAAAAAAAAACGCCTGAAAGGCTTGGAAGAGAGCGAGTCTAAGTCAGGTGAGAAAAGGTACACGCAACACATTACTTTCCACAAAAACATAAGTTACTTTTGTAGGGAGTAACGCGATGGTTTCGTCACTTACTGTCAGTCGCAGCAAACAGCTCATACAGTGCTTGAGCCAAGACGTTCACTACAAACGAGTGAGATGATTTCCGCTCCCAGTGGAATTTCTTCTTTGCCTGACAACAAAAACAGTCTCATTTCTCAGTTCCACCATGATCTCAACTGCATTTAAGCATTTATCCAATACCATCTGTTCTAAAACCTGCTGAGGTGCCTTACCATTTACTGCCAACAAAGGCATTACACTTACTTATTGCTGTGCCTACACTGTAAAAAAAATTGTTGGTTTAACTTAAAAAAGTAAGTTACCTGGTTGCCTTAAAAATTTGAGTCAATACAATGAGATTTAATCAACAGACACTCAAAATATATTATGTTATCTGAACCACATCAATTATCTAAGTTGATTTAACAAAAGAAAAAAAAGCTGTGATAAATCATGAAAATAGTTTTTTTTTTTTTTTTACAGTGTAATCTAATTAGCATCAATACATAAAAGCCACACATATCAGGTCAAATTGTAAATTTGGTTAATCAATAAGAAGTTATCTTAGAGCACACCTAATGCTACCTACAGTATGTAGTCAACTCGCTAAGTTTTGCAACAAAGCTGATGTTAAACGTTCTTGTCTTGATATGATTTGCAGTGAGAAGCAGCAATGACTGGCACCAGAAAGGGATCTGATGTTAGCGGTTACCTGGAGCACAGCTGTATTGTCATAGAGATCAGGGATGTTCTTTAGCATGTCTCTCCAGATGCGGACGTCATTCAGCACAACGCTCATCCCGCCACCGGTCAGAGGATGACGCATGTTATACGCGTCTCCTAAGAGCAGAACCCCTAATGGAGGACAGGTGGGTCATCACTCGCAACAACACACAGTTTTACACATTAAACTGCAAAATTTCACTATATGCACTTGGTCATAAATTTTAGGGATGCAAAAATAATGCTGAATTGAATTAAAGATTATTTTAAATGTGTGATGTAGGTGTGTGTAGTTTTTTTGACGGGCCTATCGCAGTTTAATGTAACATCTACATTTTAGGGTTTTCATGAAACACACTACCAGTTTAATGCTCACCAAAGCTGCATTTTTATATTTTTGTGGAAACCGTTTTTTAGCAAATCAGCATTTCAGTATGACACGTGTGACACTGAAGACTGGAGTAATTGCTGCTGAAAATTCAACTTTGCATCACAGGTATAAATTACATTTGATAATATTTTCAAGTGAAAATTTTAAATTGTAATAACATTTCACGATATTACTGTATTTTTGATCATATAAAATGCATCCTTGGTGAGCATAATAGACTTCTTTAAAAAAAAAAGAAGTAATTATTCCAAACTTTTGAAGTGTGTGTGTGTTGATATACAATATAGATAGAGTCATTCATTATGGCTTACCTGGTTTATTGACTGGTGAGGGTGGCAGGAAGCTGGCTGGCATCGTTCTCAAGCGATCATTCTGCAATGCCACCATGAACGGCTCCTTTAAATGCTCTGTGTAAGCAAAATATACAAATCTGTTAGCATTTTGTTGTGTAAATGTTTCAATTGTGTTGTTGTGCTCTATATAGAAATACAACTGAAATAAGAAGTATTTTAGAAATCCATGAGTGTAAAAAGTACCCATTTTAGCAATGAGGGTTTTTTAAAGACTACATCCGATACCTGGTAGTTGTGGGTAGATTTTTTCTGACATGTACTGCTTAAGGTCTCGGGGCATCTCTCCTCTGACATCCACCAGAACCCGAGTCTCATTGGAGGAGATCTGGTAGATCAACACCGGACTGGGATCAGCTAGAACCAGCTCTGCATGATTGGGCTTGAACTGAGGTGAGTCCTGGAAGAGAACATAACCGCACACTGAATCATTGTGTTGCTTGGGAATTTTTAACAGAAGAATGCAACCGTCACCCTTACTGTATGTTTACCTTCATTATGCATCCAACAAAATGAGACGAGACTTTAACTTTGCCAGATACCAGATTCTTACGGAACTTGGAGAAACAGCCGTCAGCGACTACAGTCAGAGGAGCACGGATCTCCTGAGAGGGAAAGAGTCAAATTGCAGTGAGCAAAAAGCTAAAATAACACTTTAAAAGAGTGTATTTCATCATAAACTGAAATAACTGAAAGTTACTTTTAAAAGTAACGCGTTACTTTTTGTGGAAAGTAATGTTACATTACTTTTGCCTTACTTTTCTCACCTGGGCTGGGCTTGCTTGTTTGTTTTTAATTACAAAAATGTTATATTTATGGCAAATGTAAAGGCTCTTTCTCAGCAAAAGTGAAGAGAATAAGCTTCAGGCTGAAGGAAATGCAAATTCACGGCATAAGTATAGTTGTTTGAAAATATTAAATATTTTGCTGTAAATTTAAAACTAATGCATTACTTTGCTCGTTACTTGGAAAAAAAGTAATCTGATTATTGCGTTACCCTCAACACTGGCCATGTGAATAACAATGTGGCTTACAGAAGTATTTGACCTCCTGTGGATGATTGCCGGAGCAATTCTAAATATCTGTGATCCATTTATCAATATTACATACAAATATTTCAACCGAGTATGTATCAGTGCGCCATTACCTTGATTATCCCAGAGTCTTTCTCCCTGTACTGAATTCCTGTCACACACTCATCTTCTTCCTCCAGGCTTGTCACCGTTCCCTCCACGAACTTCACACTATGCAAATATGACATGATATTAAACCCATCAGTCTCTAAATCCTTGGGTGAAGAGAAACAAAAGCCCTTACAAAATTCAACACCTAAAGAACATCTACACTCTTAAAAATAAATGTTCCAAAAAGAGGTTTTTTGCCGTGATGCGCCAAAGAATCTTTCAGTGAACACTGAACAGTTCTTAAAATAAACATTTTTTTTCTTAGAGTAAAGAACATTTAAATCATCTAAAGAACCTTTTTCCACTATAAAGCACCTTTTGTGGAATATGGTATATGGATGTTAAAGGTTCTTAATAGATCCAAAGATGCTAATAGAGTTCAACTATCGGGTTCCGGAAGTAAAACTCCATTCAATTTCTCCATAGGGAAATTGATTTTCAATGATAACTTGTAAACCTTTAAAGACAGCTACGTCGTTATTTGCTTCTGTTGAAGCCGTTGTCCCGCATTATTTCAGCTTATCTTTAAAATAATCGCGTTTAACAGCATCATTTGTAGTGAAAAACTACATTACTCATGAAGCTGTACAGAAAATTCCACCAATCAGATCTCATTAGCTCCACCTACTCCCATGAAGCACTGCAAATGATGTAATCGAGTCAGTCCCCCTAAATACTTAAATGTTTGAATATATATGCATAATTTGTAATAAACTTAATATATATATATACAGAGTGTGTGTATACATATATATATATATATATACACACACACACACACTGTATATAAGTATGAAAATACTAATTTAAAACTATTGATTTTATATATATATATATATATATATATATATATAAAATCAATAGTTTTAAATTAGTATTTTCATACTTCATCGTTTTTAAATCGATTATGCTGTTCGCAATGCTTCATGGGATTGTAGTTCTTTCCCTCACTAAAGCCGTTAAGTACACAGTCTTGTACCTTTGTATTTTTGTCTGATTTTGAAATACTTTTTTGCTTCAAAACAAGTTTGTAATGTTGTGATTCACCTCATTGCTGATTGGCTTGGTTCATGGCTTATAATGCTTTAACAGAGATTTTTTGAAATCCCTATGGGATAAATGAATGGAAAAACACTTTCATAGCCAACGCCACGAGTGGGAGCTGTTGCACTATATAAAGAACATTGACTGACAGACAAGTACTGTATAATCTCACCATATATGAGGTCTACAGTCAAAAATCACATTATGCAAATGTGTGTTTTCCCTTACAGTGGTTTTGTATGTTGGTTTCAAACACCTCTTTAAAACGTTTTCAAATTAGAATAATTCTTCGAAATAAGACAAGTAATGATAAGCATGATATGCACCATCAGTCATCAGGTGTCATTATAGTCATAAATGGAAAGTACAAACGGCATCAGGTATTTACTTAGGCTCAGCGAGGGCAGCTCGACGCAGTCCCATGATAAAGCGTCCATGGTGGAAGGCCCGTCCACCCTGAATGCTGTTCTCCTGCTGTGGATACGGGATCTCCACCTCCGTCCTGCTCTCAAGGTCATGGATTACATATCCATTCACCACATGTGCGTCCAGACCCTCGACAGTACCTGAGAGAAGACAAACACAAAGTAACAAACTGTGAGTTTATGAAAATAATTATTCATTAAATACAAAGCTACAAATGTGAATTACATATCTATCCAATAAAAACACAATAATTTCTATTTATTCTCTACTATTTATTAGAGATTTAAAAACCAACAAAAATATAAAGAGAGATTTGAACAAGCATGCTTTTTGATAGAAAGACTGTAACAGGGGTGCTGTACCCTCCAGGTCGAGTTCTTTGAGTGCCCGATATCCTCCCGGCTGCAGAAGTTCTCCCACTATCCGATCTGGTTCTTTCATGTCCCTCTCCACCACTGTGACCCTCCGGCCGTCTCGGGCCAGGACGGCGGCCATGGCTGATCCCAGAACACCAGCACCCACTATGATGACCTCGGGATCCTCTGCCTGATCACACTGACTGTCAGTCGCTCTCCTTCGCTTTACATCTCTCTAGTTAAGAAGAGTGTCAGATAGAAAGCAACAGCTGTATTTATTATAAGAATATCAATATTTATTTGTTTTATTTAAATATTATATTTATTAATATATATATATATATATATATATATATATATATATATATATATATATAATTTTAAAATATAATAAATAAATATAATAATGTATGTATTTATTTCATGGTAGCATTCCCAGTGTTCTCAAATTAACTTACATTTATAGTATAAAATATATATATATTATAAAAATACTTAATAGTTAGAAATGTCTTTAAAATAAAAGGGAAAAAATATATGTTTTAAATATCTTCTTTGTGGACCCCTTGAAGTACCTTATAATGTAATAAATGAATAAGGGGATAGTCGCCCCAATATTTTGTCATGCTTTACTCGCCCTCAAGTTGTTCCAAACCTGTATGAGTTTCTTTCTTCTTCTGAACACAAAAGAAGATATTTCGAAGAATATTGGTAACCAAACAGTTGCTGGACTGGACTCCATTAACTTGCATAGTATGGAAAATAAAATACTATGGAAGTCAATGGGGTCCATCAATTATTTGGTTACCGACATTCATCAGAATATCTTATTTTGTGTTTGGATTGGAACTTGAGGGTGAGGAAATTATGACAGAATTTTCATTTTTGGGTGAACTAACCCTGAATGAATAAACTATTTAAATTATTATCGCACAATTCGATAAAAATTATTTGTAACAATCTCTTATACGTGGTAAATTATTTCCAGTGATTATATTAGCTAATTGCTTGAAATTGACAGCAATAAAAACTAAATACTCGAATATGAAAACAGACACAAAGTAGCAATGATCAAAAACACAATATCTCACCTTCTTAGAAGTTCGACTACAGCTGTCTGTACTAGACCTGGAGAAGAGTTTTCTGGTCGGAGAGAATGTAGTCAAGAGTTTGAAAGGCATCTGGAGAAATTGAGGCGCTTTGAGTGTCTGTCCGCGGAACCAGAGACACGTGAATATCAGACCCACGGACACGCACAGCACCGCGGCCACCATCAGCTCTCTGGGCGCGTAACTCACCAGGGCGTCGCATTTCTTATAGATATAAGTAAAACTTGCAATCCCAAGAAAGGTCCACATGTTGAAAATCACTTCAAATAAATGAAACAAAAATAATAAGACTGCTTAATGGCGTTCAAAAATGTCAATGAAGTCTTAAAAGAACAGCACAGGTGATCAGAAAATGATTATTCCATGCAAAAAATGTGGGGGGGGGAAACTATCTATTTTTCAGAATAAGTTATGGCATTAATTTAAGCAAATGCCTCTTCTTATAAATAATCATAAATAACAATTTAAGTGTAATGTCCAGGTGCGCTCGAGCTGGTGCGAAGCTTCTAGGTGATGCTGAATAATTTATGATAATGAGGGTGCGGATTCTCTTGCAGTTTGTAGACTGCAGCGTCCCGCCTCCTCTGTTTATAATGAGCCAATCAGCTGCGAGTCTTGGTGAGCAGAGCTCACGCTATCTGGCCATTGGCCAATCCAAGGCTGCTGGTTGGCGAATGGACTGAAGTATGATGTGATGTCACAGAGAGGTTGTGTTTGGCAGATGTTACGAGAAAAGAGCGTCATTTAATGTAGTTCTAAATATGCCCGTTGTATAAAAAAATCACTGTAGTAAAGGACTAAAAATACATGTATGTATATAAATTGGGGAGAATAAATAATCGAGAGAGCCCTCTTAATAACTGCAATGCCTTATACATAGGCCTATAGGCTTCATTTTCTTTAGGCAAATATAATTCTTCATGAAATGTTCTCCCAAAAACTTAAAGGAGTAGCTCAACCTAAATAAAAATTCTGTTTTCATTCTGAAATTTAATTACTCACTTTAATTACTTACTCAACCCCCAAAATTCTGAAATTTAACTCGCCCTCATGTCGCAGACTTTCGTTGATCTTCGAAACACAAATCTTTTTGATGAAATCTGAGAGCTTTCTGTCCCTCCATTGACAACCATGACAACCAACTGACACTTTGACGCTTCAAAAAGTTCATAAAGAGATCGTAAAACTACTCCATATGAATTGAGCGGTTTAGTCCAAATTTTCTGAAGAGACTCGATCGCTTTATGATGAACAGATTGAATTTAGGCATTTATTCACATTTAAACATTTATCCACTCACACATCAGTTGTGGTAAACAGAAGCTCAAGCATGTTCGCTTGACGTACGTGTGAGAACCAACGAGGTTCATTCTCGTGTTATGCAGGACGTTCGAGCTTCTGCAAGAAGAACCAAAAAAGAACGTTAGGGGAACGTTACCTAAAGGTTGCAACGTTAGGGGAACGTTCCCTAAAGGTTGCCTAAACTTTAAGGTTGCAATGTAACTAAAAACTAACGTTCCCTGAACGTTAAGAAAACTTTCCATGGGAACCAAAACCATAACCTTTAGGGAACGTTCCCGCAACCAAAAACTAACGTTCCCAGAACGTTCTGGGAACCATAAATTGTTAGCTGGGAATGAGGTTTGTTCTCACACGTCAAGCAGGTTCGGTTGAGCTTCTTTTTATGTTCGCTGATCAATATTTATACCTATGTATAATTTTAGGGTGAACTATCCCTTTAAATAAACAGTATTTATATGAAAATCCTTCCAAATGACAGTTCCACCCCACGTCTAATCACTGCAATTATGTGAGATGCTGAACAGCTGTGTTGTCTGTGTGTTTGAATAGGTTTGGCCTCTTCACAGTCGAATGTGTCAAAAAGATACTCTCACAATCACGATTCACTGACACACTGAATGTTCTCTGAGGATGATTGGAAGCCAGCAGCTGCTCAAAAGAATCTGCACACATTAAGTCAATGCGAAATCAGAAATTATTTGTATTTCTCACACAAACAGACACACAACCAGCCTTACATTTTCGGCATTTGATTATTTGGATAATAAGTGTGCATTAAAACAGTTTTAGGGATGCATTTCATTGTGTAGCCTATCTATTTTGCTTTTGACAGTAAAAATAATGATTTTTTACAACATTAAAAATAGCTATGTCAATTATTTGACAGTTTTTGGATGACTGCATCTTTATTTATTTTTATAATGCCCACGTGGCTTCATTAAAAGTGTAGTTAGGTACCTTTTAGTTTAACCCGTTTTTGTTTTTTGTTTTTTAATGCTCTTCTTCAAAGCCTGTGGTTCTCTAACTCACATACTTTAAATAATTGTTGTTTTGCAGACATTGATTTGTTTCTAATTTGCAATAACGCAATTCCGGCTTTAACCACACAGTGTCGCTCTCTCTTAACTCTGCACAGATGTCCCACCCAAACCTGTGGTAGCATTTCTGACTCATGATTTGTTGACTTCGTTGCAATTTCTCGACTATTCCTGTTTTAATCTAACGCAGAGCAAAATTAAACAAGATTTCGAGACCTTTAAAGAGAAGTACTGTGGCGGTATACCATGGTACAGTCATGATAATTACATAGAATACTTTGTAGTTTGAATGACTTCCATTTCACTTAGGTCTATAAGGGATTTGTAACTACCATTGGATTGTCTATAAATTTCCATGGTACTTTTTTTGTTTCCATCTTGTTTTGTGTTTCCTTATTTACCGGTAAATACGTTTGGTAAACAGGTAGGCCTACTGGTTTTTAACAACCAGGAACATTGACTATGACTCACTTTCAAGCAGGAACTGTATAGTAAATTTCCCCAGCTAATGAAATACAGTATATTACAACAACTTGTGTGAGAGAAACGCTTCCTTTTTCATGATGTTCAGTGAATAGTTTCATTACAACAGACACACAAACCTGATGTCACTACTGTTAGTATCATGAGCCCCTGAAACTACTGATTTTGAATCTAAAAAGCATTGAACTGTACTGAAATAAATGTAAAAATACAGAAAAGTAGCCTCTATTGTTTAATATGACTGTGTGTAACATGTGAAATGTTGTTTTCTCTAACCCCAATGAACAAAAAGATACAGGTCACTTTCACTGCTCAGTTAAGGTGTTTAGTTTATTGTAATTAAGTTATAAAATATCTGATGCAGAAAAATCAAATATAAAAAGAACACAGAACAGTACCCAGACTCATAAATACAGTATTTACATATTATAGTACAGAAGAAAAACAGCAGGGCCTGGAACACTACATGGAAACAAAGAGTTTAACCCAATGCTACAATCCATTACTTTTTTAATGTAACCTCATAGCAAACATGAACAAATATTTTGGCTTAGTGGAGAAAGGGCCATTCCTTTGCGGATGTTGTTCACTCAATAAACATGTTTATGTTTCCCATAATGCACCTGAAGGCATAATAAATCCACTGAATTTACCAGGCACTGAGAATGAGGCACTTGTGCACCTGGTTAGAAAGACTGGGGATTGGCACGTTGGAAGATGCTACACATGTTAATTGGTAACGAAGAGTTCTCCTATGCAGTGGAATCTGATGGCTTCTTATCTTTTCTCTTCTTCTTTTTGGTGTTCTTCTTGGCCTGGCAGGGTTTGCACACACAGCACAGGATGCAGGGAGAGGCCAGCAGCAGCAGCGGCGACGTCACTACCACGATGATGCTGACGCCCACCAGTATGCCGACCACCTGAATACATCACAGCCACATGAAGTCTAAAGGGAAACTCAGTCAGGCTTGTGAGTAGTTCTCATCTAATTACATGATAGTAACAGTCTGACCTTGCTGATAAAAACGTGTCAACCGAAAAAGCAGCAAAAAGAAAAAAAGAGTGCTTTCTAAAAGTAGTAATCAAAGTCATTTGGAAATTGGTTAACGTCTGACATAATGAAAAAACATCAATGCTAATGGCATTCCAGCTCACCTGTGTCCTGTTCCACATGACGGAAGCTCTGGAGTGTCCCAGCTTGTTTCGGCACGGTCCTTTATCATAATGTCTCAGGAATATATCGCCCTATAACCATAGAGACTTTATATTAATTCATTCAGCAGATGCTTTTATCCAAACGTGCTTACAAATGACAAATGACAGAACAAAAAAAGAAGAAAATAAACAAATAAATATTTATTATTATTGTTACTGAAATTATTATATTAAACTGTAATTTAAATAATTTATTATTATTATTATTATATTCAAAGGGATTTATTAAATCTTTTATAAAAAATATTTGATGTATAATTCAAATAATAAAATTATTATTATTATTATTATTAACAACAGATCATTTTATTTAATCATCTATCTATTTTCTATATTCACCTTTAATAATAGTAATAATAATTATTAATAATATTAATTTAAAAGGAATACTATAATTATTGAAATTGTAAATTATTATAATTAACTATAGATCGTTTTATGATATATATATATATATATAATGTCGTTTTTTAATAATACAAAGTGTATTATATTTTTTTAATAATAACCATTATCATTATTACTATTATATTAAATTTGATTTTTTAAATAAAATATTTCATAAAAAATATTTGATCTATAATTAAAATTAAAATAATACAATTATTATTATTATTATTATTTCATACACCATCTTAGTGTCCAACAAAACAAGGTACCATAGTAACATGAGCAAAAAAAAGCTTTTACAATAGTAACAGTTTCTAATTAATCAAAGTATAATCATGGTACCATTTTCAATATATATATATTGTATATATATATACACAACACACACATTAATGTGGTACTGTTATAGATAAACCATGGTAAAAAATCATGGTACTTTTGGAATACCATGGTATCTCTTTTGTCATGGCGGCAGAAGATTAGTAAACCTACGTCCAGATTCTGTAGGCAGTACCAGCAGAAGGTGTGTTTGCAGCTCTTGCAGAGCATCTGAGCACAGCCTTGATTGCGCTCTATGTAGACGCCACACACAGGACACTGTTTAATCATCGCATCAGTATCAGCGCTGCTCACTCCACTGCAGAGACCACAGACAGAGCATGTTTATGTCAAACTCAAGGCCGTGTTATGAATGATAAGCACTTGTTTGTTGGTGTGGAAATGGGTCCCACTGACCTGTCTGCTGAGGATGTCATCAGTGGCTGGTGCTGGGAGCAGGAATGAGCGTCTGTCCAGGGGCTTCTGCAGCCGCAGCAGAAGACGGCATGGCACACGGGACAGGGCACAGGAACCGGTTTGCCTTCGCTACCGGGCGTCACACTGCACACGGCCTGGCAGTCCAGCACGGGGCACCAAGCCTTACTGGGGTCCAACTGAACTCCTGAAAGAGACCGAAAGAAAGAGTGAGGAAAAACCGTCCCATTCTGGCAGTAACATTGTACTTGCATGCAAAATTCACTTCCTCATTGACAATTTTTACTTTGAGGTTTACTTTTTTGCCGTCTCAGGAAGACTTCTGCGAATACTAATGTCACAGTTTACTTTCACACATTCGGTCCGACATGACGGACTGTCTAGACGATGGCTAGCATGTTGGAAGCGGTTCAGATGAAGAAACTGCTGTCTGAATAAGCTCATTGTTTACGGATCTTCTATAAACGCTGAGCTGGAGCCTGGCAGACACAAACCAGCAACATGAACCGAGACTCAGAAAAGCAGTGGCATTCTCTTACTAGAACTTTATAATAAAACAGAAAATCATGCATGTATATATTTAAGAAATATTTGCATGTATATATTTTATATATATTTATACATAATTAATATTATATATAAATATTTTATATATTAATAACACATTTTTCTTAAATATATACATGCATGTGTGTGTATTTATATATACAAAATAATTATACACACTACACACACATATATTGTGTAAACACAAACTTTTATTTTGGATGCGATTAATCGCTATTAATCGTTTGACAGCCCTCTGTTTTTGTCTGAATCTGAGCAAAGGCCGGCTGTCACAGGACAGCTCATTGTCTAAAGATCTGATTTTGGTCATAACTCAATTTTGGTCCATTTTCATTTGTTATATTTTAAAGTAGAAACAGAAACAACAAAATAAAAATAAAACCAGCAATAACCACTCACTGACATAAATACGGTCTACTATGCCTTTCTTACTCTCTAACGCTTATCTAGAACAGCTTGTTCCTGCCAGTGATGGTTACAGTAACACTACCCTTCAAGAGGGATTATGGGAAGAGGCACACACTGTACATGCATACATACATACAGAAGCACGTACCTCTTTCAAATTGGAGCCGCCGATAGAGCTCGACCTGATCGCTGGGGGCAAAAGAGGTGAGCTGTACAAAGAAAGGTATGAATTTATATTCAGGTGATGTTGGAACATGTCATGTTTGAGCTACAGCTAACTGCATGTGAATAGCACATAGAATGATGTTTGCAAATCAGGTCTTATGTAAGGGATAATATACAGTAAAACCAGACATAGATACATGATCCTGCTTATCACACCTCTGCATACTAAATAATTAAAGGAAATACTAATTTCAGTAAAAAAAAAAATATATATATATATATATATATATATATTCATACACACAACATGAAAGAGACTGTAAAGTCAAACAAAAAAGTGTGACGCAGGAGTTTTAGCATGTATATGAATATATCAACATTATAAATCATAATTAATAAAGTTTTCCAGAGGCCAGTTTAATGATAGACCACTGCTGATTCACTGTACTTTGATTTATGATGCATAAGTTCACAGAGCAGATTGGTTAAGGTCATGAGGAGAAAATAATACTGGGATTTGTGGAAACATTCATGATAAATAAAGCCATTGTGTTCTTGAGACTAATGCTGTGGTTACCGAAAGCAAAAAGAAAATGTAGGCTAAACAAGCCCAGACAGATTTTTTTCCTTCATTTTTGATCTATTTTAATTTAATAGATACGTTGTTGGTGGTTGTAATGTCATTGTTATGCAGTTGCTAAAGTCTTCCCGATCATTGTTAACAGATTGCTATATGGTCGCTAGGGTGTTCTGGGTGGTTGCTAGGGCATAGTCAAATGAGGCAACTCCCTAGTCTCAGGTAATTTACATTTCCTTTATGTTTTTTTGGGTCTAAGATATTTTATTTGGTGTAAAAGAAATTACTCTTATACGGCAAGGTTGCATTAAATTGATCAAAAGTGATAGTAAACATACTCATGTTATATTCAATTTCAAATAATGCTGTTCGTTCTATGTAACTTTCTATTCATTTAAAAATACTGAGGAAAAATGAATCAAGTAAATAAATGTTTCTTGAGCAGCACTCAAAAAATTTAGCAAAAAAACTGAAAACAGGAATTAATTACATTTTAAAATATATTAAACCAGAAATCAATTTTAATAAAATTATAATTATAATTTCACAATATTATTGTTTTACTGTATTTTTGAAAAAAGAAATAATAAGAGACTTTCAAACACATAAAAAAAAAATCTTAAACTTTTGAATGGTAGTGTAATTCCTAGATATAGGATCTTCCTTCAATGTAAGCGAAGGTTTGTCAGGTAAATTGTAAGACTAATTGCTTCAGAAAAGTAACAGAACACCTTCTCAATATATGAGTTGAGGAATCATTCATACCTGTGGCGAAAATATGTTATACCCTGAAGTTTAGTACTTGGGGTTTTGATTTGAACAGACCCCTCACCCGAAGTATGAACAATAGTTATTGTGATGCTTGCTTGCTTCTGTAAGCCCTACTGATTAAAATAGATGCTAGGTAGAGGAAGGATTTCTGTTGTCAGTGTAAACAGCAGCATTTGCGCAGTCAATATTTGTAGCGTGATCTGCAGAACTGGAAACTGTTGTTGACTGAGAGTGAGACAGACAGAAGTACCTCAGAGTCCAGCAGAGATCCAGTCTTCTTGCAGGCCGGATCAGGGCAGGTGATGGCACTACCTGCGCCTCCCCGAATAGCCAGCTGGACATACTGTCTTAAACACTGCAAAGACATGAGAGCCGTGACTTCTCTATGGTTGCTAAGAGGTCATTATCATACATTATATACATCACATACATTATTATAAGTGGCACCAAATATTATTTAACAAATAAAAAAAAAATATATATATATATATATTATACACACAGATTGTTTTTCAAAAACTCCCTCTGTCATCCTTTGTTTGGACAGATAGTCTTGTTCTGCAACATTTTAGCAATTTGTCTGTGCCAGGATCAGTGATTTCTGGGATCATAATAGTATATTTTGGTTGATATACTATCAAAGTTTTTATTAATATTAAGATTAATATTAATATTAAGACTTTTATTAAGATAATAGGTGCGTAGGAAAAACGACCAAAAACTCTTTAATCTTTAAAATGAAAATAAAAATATTAAAACTCATTATAGTTATTTTCTTGTGCATTTTTTGCCATTTGTATTAGTTTTTGTGTGGTTTTTTATATATATATATATAGTTTTTCTAAATATACAGTCTACATAGTTTTCTTGTAAATTATTTCCATTTCAGTTATTTTAGTATATGAAGTTAAAGGCAGGGTAGGCAATTTGTTCCTGAAACATTTTTTGCTATGCTGGCTGAAAGTCTCATCACATCCTGATAGCAAGCACAAAGTTAAGTGGTCTAAATGTATAATTTATATGTATATGTTGTCTGTGTCCAATCATTGCATTCGGTCCGGCTCTCGCAGACATCACATCACACGTCATCAGTGCTTTTTAGCGGGATAAAGCATATCATTAACAGCGAACAAGCAGGGTAGTCTCAAGAGAAGCCAGGTTATCTCGGTATATTTTCTGTTGATATGAAAATCGGGTAGATTTAGCAATATAGCAGGTGTATGATATATATTACGATGTTATGATGAACTATATGCCTTTCTCCACTGACGTTCTGAGTTGTTCAAAGTGTTTCTGATAATTGTTAGAAGGCAGCTGTCTGACTCTGAGATGGCAAACGGGAACATGGTTTGTGTAACATTAGCAACACATTATTAGCTGTTTGATATAGTCAAGCAAAAGACTAATCATATTAATTACCGTTGTGTGTTCGACGTTGTAAAGAGCGATACCGTTCTGTAGCGTTCGTTTACCTCAGTAAGTTGGCCGAGTGAATCTCTGAGCTGACGTACGTGAGTGAGTGGAGGCGGGAATAAATTAGCATATTCATGGATCCGCATATACTAAATGAACCAAGGGTGTAGAGTTGCATTCAAGCTATTCTTCAAGACATAAAGACATTTTTCACAGGAAAAAACATTTGTCATTTTGGTTTAAAGATTATTGACTACGGGGGGACTTTAAAATAGGTTATTTTACTTTATTTCAACTTTAAGTATATATATTTTTTTAAAGGTTTTAGTTAACTATAATAAACATGGTCAGAATGATCTATGTTCAGGATGAAACAATATTTTGATAGAGTATTAACGGTATTTGCGCTTTTTTTTAGGGGAATCAATCATTGAATGGAAAGTTAGGAGAAAACACTGAAAAAATGCACACTTCAGCTTTAAACCACAAAAAAAGTCAAAGGATATGTAAATCGGACCCACAAGATTTGTTTCAGAGGAACAGGCTAGTCTTGGCTAATCTTAAACGGCATGTGAAAGAAAACATCCCCCACTCTGCGAGACTGAACACTATTGTGCTTTGTTTATTGTATTTCTGCCTTTCACGACCACCTTGTGCTAATAACCCAGAACACAGAGAGAACCTCCTGCTTATGGCGAGATGTATGTACACATCATTTCCTTATAGAACTAGTACTTGCGTAATTTATGTAAAAACAACTAGCTATTCTGTAGCATGAAACTAAACCTCAGCTTTAAAGCTAAAGATAGATTTATTCAGCAATGCTCTTACCTGCACACAGAACACACAGTTACAGGACTGCAGTGTGCTGGTCTCCAGTTCAGGGCAGTCGGTCAGGCAGAGTTTGCAGTGGATCATGGTGCTTTCTGCCTCCATGCCTGCCTTCTGTTGTTGTTTAGCCCTTAAACTTTAGAAATAGAGAAGTGGCATCCTCCATGCTTCTGAAGAAAACAAGAGAGGAACAAACACAGCTGAGGCAGATAGTTTGCAACGTCAGAACGGTTTCCGCTGCACGCAGAATACGTACTGCAATTGAGCAACAATGGAAAGAAAAATGTAAAATCATCATTCCGAAGTCAATTTGCAATACAATTAGACGCAAGACAGAAGCATTTAAAACCCACTGTTAGTCAAAGACTATTTAGCCGACTGCCTAATCTCATTTGTGTTGTGTACACCAACTCAAAACCTGCTCGACCTGCCCTGTTGGTGTGACGCCAAACAAGTTGGTCCGGAAGAAGCAGGAGAGATCTAGATTCCACCCAGTATGATCTCACTGCTTTATGGATTCTTCTAGTCAATATTCCCGTCCCGCATGGGCGACCACATCTCAAACGGGAAAAAGTCATAACAACATAATCCAGGATCAAGCTAGATTAGAGGGCCCCGCCTGCCTAGACAGGTCAGAAAAATAGAGAACAGTAGGAAAGCGTGAGGTGGAAAGAATGGTGACGTTTATCCACAGCACATTTGTGCTCTTTACATTTATGTCTCCTCTGTCACACAATCAATGAGGATAACATCACTGCCCTAAATGTCCACTGTCTCTGCAGTCAGTATTGATCGGCGGGACACGTGTGACGTGCGCTGACACTTGCAGTATTTATTTTCCTGCCATGTCAGTTTCTTTTCACCAGTGAGTTTGCACTGTTTTTCACCGTTTAAACTTTTACCCCCCATGTGACAGAACAAGAATTTTTAGAAATGATTAGGAAATGTTCTGAATCAATGTCTGGCAAGAATATGATTATGACAACGTCCTGGATCACTATTGATCAGCCCAAAAACACACTTGGTCACACCTCATAAAGTGGGTCACTGAGTAAATCCCTAGCATTACCACAGCGCTGAAAATTATTTACATATCCTTTGGTTTTGAGTACAGGGAAGTGAATCACATGGCTGTTCCCATCAATGATTAAAATCATGATGAAGTCAAATCTTGCCAGTTGAGGAACAGAAAATCATTTCAGTAAATAACTATTTAATGCTTATTTTGTTGTTTGTCTTCTTTCTAGACTTTACTGATTAGTCAAAGTAATACAGAACAGGTGATTTAAATTCTCTTATTTAATTATCTTTTCTCATAGTTTCATAGTTAAGAAACTTTTATCATAGTTGCATCATTTTTGCAGAATAACGAGACCAGAATAATGCATGCAAGTCTGTAAGCATTGAAACACTCAGGCCAAACATTCCAGCAATAAACTTGAAATGTTGTATACTGCATTTGTATTGTACACTGCACAATATGCACCTTTTCTGTATCCATAAACTGGCATTTATACAACCAGAAAACAATGATAAGTACTATAGCTGTGTACTGAGTAGGTACTACATTTAAAGAGGAACTTAATTAGGAAGTATGTTCTATATAGTATGCATGTGTGTGTACTATGAATGCAATTTGGACGTACTACATCCATGTTGTCATTGTCATGTGATCTATGGCATCAGTTACACTGCATCACTGTCATTCACGGGTGCGATGCCCGAATTCAATGTTAGCTTCACTTCCTGTCTCCTGAGATACCTTCATCTGATTGATTTTTGTAGGCAGCATGGATGTATCCTTCACTGCCTTTGATATCCCACAATCCTGTGCGTTCCATTCTGTGACAGTTGAGCTTGAAAAATAAAGATGGCATCTGAAAGTTGTGGTTGGAGGTCAGTTTGTGTGTAAATGTATGTTTTTGACCAACGGTTTCCACTTTGATGTCATCTCTAGTGCGAAATTACTATTGATTGAAGTAATTAATTATTCGCTTAGTTATCACTAAAGCTCTCTCTTTTTTTGTTGTTGTAGATCATTAAACCATTACGCTGCCTCCAAAGTCTGTCCGAAATTAGTTTTGTGAGGTACTTTCCTGTGCAAGCGAAGTCAGCTGCCTAAGCGACGCATACTTCTCTACCTTGGCCTTATGGGATAGTACTGTAAGTGTGTATTGGATACAACAGAAGTTGTAATCTAGGTACATTTCACCTACAGTATTACAAGTACTGCATATTCAACATACTCCTCATTATTTTTTTTACTACTATTTAGTAGAGAAGTAGGCGTATTCGAAGGTGGGGTATGTTAGACATCCTACAATGCGTTCTTTACGATGGGACAAACCAGAATAAATTATGCAAACTTTATAACAATATCGGACTGTCGCAAATTAATTTCTAAACGTGCGAATTAAAACTTTATCGTAGCATATTGTGTGTAGGCCTACTGTTGATGTTTTTTAAAAAAAATAATAAGCTGCATAAACTGCGCAGTAGGCTATGCAGTACACTATTCACTTCTGTTGTGACGTCAGCACAGCAGCTTCCGCGTTAATAATAAACACAACTATGTCAATAAATTCAGTGTTATTGTAGCTCTAGTGCGGTTACTGTCAAGCATAAGACACCTTTAACATTCTTAACTTTCACGCAAACGCACTGCGAGACAAACCAGCTCAAAACTTACATATAGCCTACAGACCAGTCCAGGTAGTGCCTCAAAGCCTAGTGTGCTGCCTACAGACCCCTTGTTTGGGCATAACAGACACCTCACAATAGGAACGCGACTACAGTAGGTGGGTGGGGAACAATAGGTTTTGAGACTCGGTAAACTCACCTCACTGTTTACTGTACTCATGTCTGGAGTCTGTGTGCTGCGGTTCCTCCACCGCAGTGATTATAACACGCGCATCTAATGATGAAAATGCTGAAGATGCCTGGGTGATGGACAGTCGTCAGTCTGGTTTACATCCCAGCTCATTCACATCGATTATGAAGCGGTGTCATGCTCCACAAGGGTGCGTGTGTGTTTGTGTTTAGTTACTGGACGGGTTTAAAGGGTTTGGGGCCACTTCCTGTTTTCTCCTCCCACTGGCAAACGTTAACTCTTTCAATCACAGATGAGTCTTGGACTATCCTTAAATTGTGCTTGGACTATAAAAAGTAAAATAATATATATTTTTATTTACAATTTGATTACAACTGCAAGTTATTTATAAATATTATCATTATTTAATAAGTATGATAATTAATATATACATAATTGGAGAAATTCATTAATATAAACAATATATAGTATCATTTATAATCATATTTAATTCGCAATAGTTGTAACAATAAAATATATTGTAGCCTATATAAATGAATAGAAAATATCGTCTATGACAGCAGTATAGCTGCTGGGGTTTCATTTCCATCATCTTTCTTTACTCTTGTCAAACTGAATTTGAAACATAACAGGGATGTAATAATTCACTTCAATCATCTTTACAATAGTCTGGGCATAGATTCATGTAGAATGCATCTTTGCAGTTTTGGTACCATGTCTTGCTGTATTTTATTGTTGTGTATATTATGGCACTTGGTATCATGTCTTGCTGTCTTTTATTATTGTGTATATTATGACTTGTATGGTTAGTTACGTGTCCAGCTGGTTTATGTTGGTTCAAGCTGGTTGATGATGTCCCCATGTTCCCATTCATGCATTTGCAATAGAACCTAAATATGATGTCAGTAGGAGAGTCTCACACATTCACTGCTTTCATTTTGTGTTCTTTTAGCAGACGTGAGTGTATATACCTTATATATTGCTATTGTTTTTCTTTTATCTCTATTAAATAACCCAAAATTAAACTTTAAAAAGTTTTATCAGTTAATATTCTGTTAATTTAATGTAGAAATGTTACTGTCATAATAAACAACCATGTGCAGCAGCATCCTCTTGGGTCAAAATCAAATGACTACCCAGGGGACAAACTGTTCTGGTGTCAATTACCTAAATATTACAACCTCAACATGTTCAAACTCTGATATAAGAAAGCTGTTTCCTCCTCGTACGCTTTCAGTGAAGTAAACGGATGACTAATAACAAGAAACATGCTCTCATATGACATATGTGACATAATGTAGTGGGTCATGGGGCTTGGCATTCATATATCAATAATGTTCCATTACAACCAATTCAATTTCCAATACTTACCCTCAGATCCCACTTAAAGTTCTAAAAGATAAAATGAGGTCACAAAATTATGAGCCATCATGCGAGAAGCTGGACTTTTCTCTGCTCTTTTATATGCTCAATGCAGTGTTTGTATACTGTTGCTCAATTATAAACCTATATGATCTGTGTGAGTGTCTTTGTGTTTGAGGGGCATTTCTCATCCATCATGCTGTGCAGGTATTGCAGCTGCAGTTTCCACAGGGTCCCGTTACAGGGGAAACTGACTGTCGCTGCAGCAAGCGTTCAGGGCAGGCGATTGCTTTGGTTGGCTCAGGCCACAGAAATCTGATGCTGCACCTTGCGCTCAATGCATCGCTGGCATTTCTCGGCAAACTGTCAACATTCCACTCCAGGCTTTAAAAGGATGTTGGCATCATTGCAGTCCTCTAAACCTGCATGTAATTGCCTAATGCCTCTGTCAAGGCAGGGAGGAACCAGCAGAAATGTGGTCTAGATGCGGTGCGGTGCCTTAGTAATCATTATTCTATACCAGTCATTTTAATGAATAGAGAGATTTAAACACATTCAAACTCTCTTCTTTGTCCTGTGGGCTGTGGTATGTCAGCAGCTAAACCACCTGAACACTATACAGCTCTGGGGAAAAAATAAGAGACCACTGCAGTGGCAAGCTGTTTCTTCTAGATGTATGATTTACTATTCTCGATGGTTTACATCAAGTAATACACAAGTAAATGTATGAGATTACATCTCATGGTTCCATCACAATGAGGTATAGTCAAAAGGCACTTAATATTAAACAATTCTATTAAAATACTTACTGTTTATCGATTTGTACTTACCTGCATAAGTTTCTTTGGGTTAAAGAGTCTCCAAAATTATGAAATGTAAACAATTTCATATATATATTTTATTTCAGATTTGCTTTTACTGGCTGGATGGACACCCAGAATAAACTAAATGGATCTCGACACTAGGGTGGATGAAATGGGGTGCTCTGATACCCGGACAGCTGTGGCTGGAACATCTGGGGCAGCCATGACATGAACCCCTGCCACTGGGGCAGACGAGATATGGCATTTGAACAGCTTCTGAACCAGCTGTGACAAGAACTTCTAGGACCAGGCAGTCATGACAGGAACCATAACAGGAAGCTTGGAGACTAGGGTGGCTGAGACAAGTATATCTGGGATTGAGATAATCTTGAGACAACAGGAGCCTTTGGAGTGTCTGTGGCAGGAATCACTGGGGCAACCAAAACTGGGCATACTGGCATTGGGGCGGTTGAGACATAGAGACCTGAAGCAGCCATGACAAGGAACCTTGGCTGGCAGTGGCCGGAACCTCTGAGTGACTGGAGTGCTGCCCATCGCAGATTTTGAGTAGGCCGCAGCACTAGCAGGGATCTCTGAGGTTGGACAGACACAGCAGGGAGCTCTGGGACCGAGGTGACATTGCAGAGAGCTTGAAGATTGGGGCACCCATGAAGGCACCTTTTGTTGCAGCCATAACAGGAACCACTGGCACTTCCTGAGACAGATGGGTTCTGGCTTTCGAATGACCACGGAGGTCATGACAGATGACTGGGAGCTTGGAGACGGGAGATTTTGAACTAAGACAGCTTAGATGGCTGATGACTGAGACAATTACAGGAACCTCTGAGGTTACAGTAATGACTGGAATATAAGGGACCAGTAGGCCATGACAGAAACCTCTGGTGCTTGCTCTGGCTGGGGCCTTTTCAGGAACATCTGTGGAGGCAACAACACTGTTGGGGTGCTTGTGGAAAAACTTGCTGGGTAACTATGACTGGGAGCTCTGGCATTGAGGAGGCAGAGACAGACAGGACTGGATCAGCCATAGTGGAAACCTCTAGCTGTGGCATCAAGGTGGTCGAGAAGGGAGCTCTGACATTGTGGAGGTGGAGACAGACAACTCAGGAACCTCAGGAATGGAGTGGCCATGATGGGAAAACAAAAAGGGGCAACCAAAAGAAGTATGTACAAATCTCTCCAGGAGCAGGACCTCTAAACGCAAATACTGCTCCCTCAAGCCAAAGGCGCAGGATGCTACACGTGGCTTGCTCGCACCGCAAGACGCAAAGGTGAGAGGAGGGATGGAAGAGTCTCCCACTCCAGTCCGCCAGACATCAAGCTGCATGAGTGGTCTTATGCATCGACCTGAAACAAAACAGAAAAAGAGCAGATTTGAATTGGCAATTTCTTCCCATGAGAAAATTAATAATTTTATTTTTTTTAGCCGTTTTTTTTTTTAGCCGATCTTAGGTTCACTACCTTAAACCAGTTGTGGGACAGGATTAGCCCCAGACCAAGTCGCCGGCTTGGCTTGTCCTGCAGGAGAGCACTGAGCAGTTGACAGCATTCTGTACAAGAAGACGGATTATAACCTTAAACTTTACATCTGCTCTATTTGATCATGTTACGATGTTTTGTATGATTGCGAATGGTTTCATTCTTAGATCTCACCTTTTGACAGGTTGTGTTTGGACCAGCGCTTCCGTTTCAGCAGCAACAGATCACAACCACTAGGGAAATGTCCACACAGCATCACGAACATCAGAACCCCTAGTGACCATGCTGTCGCCTGCCTCCCGTTGTACATCCCCCTGACACGGAACTCTGGAGGGGAGTACACCGCTGTTCCTGGAGGAAAAGAGGTTTTGTCTGATGTGTAAGTTTGCATTAACGCAACATGATTTTTTTTCTGTATCCATTAGCTCAGGATAAACTAATTATATAATACATACCAGAGTATGACCTGTACGGCAAACTCTTCATCATGTCCCCACATCCGAAGTCAATCAGCTTGACTTCAGATGTCTCCCGGTTAATCAGTAGGTTATGTAGTTTTATGTCACGGTGGAGTACTCCGCGAAGGCACCACACGTTCGCAGCGTGAGCCGCCTGCCTCATGATATGCCGTGCCTTCTCTTCTTTGAGTCTTCCACCGTGACGCCTCATGAACTGTACAAGATTCTCACAAGGAGAGGGACATTCCAGGACCATTACAAAGTGGTCAGGGCGGTCCTGCCAGTCCAGCAGGCTGATGACCTCTGGCACGCTGGGACCTTTATTTGCCACGATGGTAAGAGCAATCTCTTTTGGAAGGGGTTTTGGATGATCAGGCTAGAATACAAACATTTTTATCATCATTCAATAGAGGTTGTTTCCCAAATAGGGATTTGTTATTAATTTTGTCTGTGATTGAAGTTAATATGAGATGTTTTATTTTGTTTATGTAGTGTAATGTACTTACAATTAATAAACATTTCATGTTCCGGGTCTTCGTGACATATTTCAAAGCCACCTAATGAAAAAACAAATTAAAAGACATTGGACTCTGAGGACTCAGAGTAAAAGATGACGATAACACAGGGCAAACATTTGCTGGCTTGATAATGTGTTGTTTATTTTTACTTCATTCAAACGTCTCCCTTCATACACCACACCAAAACCACCTTTCCCCAGCTGATCACCAACACTGTAGTGGCTGAAGATGTAGTCTAATAAAAGATAAAATAACATGAAATTTCACAGAAGTGAGAGGAGTGTCTTGACATGCCAAGTTTAATGCATACAATTGTTCATTTTAATGTGTTTTAATTAATTAATAGAGACTATATTGAATATTTAAAGTTTTAACATTAGTACATATAGACATATAGTGGTATACTATAATGGAATGTATTTAACATGTTATTATGGAATAAAGATCATAGCATCGATGTGGATTTTGGTATACTACTTATGTGTATTTGATATTGTTTGATAGTAGTATGAGTTTTTACGTGCTTAAAGTAGAGATCTAGTCAATAACATTCTCATTAGATGGTCATGCCATTTACCATCACTACTTCTTCCTGCCCATGCTATCTTCCACTTCTTTCCCTCATCCTGCTGCTGCTTCACCTCTCCCTGACCTGAACTGCTCTTTGGGGGTTTTTTTTAAGGTTTTTTTTTTGAAGGGAGGTCTGAAGAAAGAGGACAGCCTCCTCCACCACTTCTTTCTCTTTCTCTTCTCCTGCACTCTCCCTGACTACTTCCTATCCTCCTCCTCACCTCCTCCACCTCCTCTCTCCATCACCCTCCTTTCCTCCTCCTCTCCTCTTCCCTCTCCTCCTCCTCTCTCCATCACCCTCCTCTCTTGGCTGTTTTCCTCACCAACACCAACACCAACAGGGGTCTCATCTCGAGGATGAGGATGTTGAACCGCCGTTGGTGCTGGGTTTTGGGGCTGTACTTTGATGTTGATCCGTACAACTCGCCAATCATCGGACTCACTTTACACACTCGCTGTCCCATCACTGTGAAAAATCACCCTCGACCACTACAACAAACCCACAAAGTGTGAAAGAATGTCACACGCTTATAAACCCCGCGCGTTCTATTTGAATGCGCACTATGACATCATGGACACAAACACACACACACACACACACAGCGATTTTGATCGTCTCAATAGGCTACTGTATTAATGGTTAGTTATTGTTCACTCCCATCAATAAACTATAATATTAAAAATGTATGTTTTAAAAATAAAACATGGAATAAAACTAAAATATAAGAACAGTGAGATTAGGCAAATATTAGGCTAGTATATTATATAGGCCCTATTATATTATAAATTAATATAGGCTAATAGGCTAATTGTTGCTGTTCATATTTTTTTCTGGTTTAAAATCAAAACGATAAATATATTTTATATAAAAGTCTAACGAAGGCATGACGCGTTTTGGTAACTTGTCATCTAATGCAGTGATATTCCTATTCCTACATGTGGCCAAACTTCTGTATTGGAGTGTATCAAGGACGTTTTTAGTTTCTCCAGTAGAGGGCATCTATTAATTGTTTTAATTTGTTACAGGAGAACGCATAAAACATTTCTATGGAATGTAGGTGTCACCCCCCGGTGTCTATTTTTGGAATTTTGCTTAAACAAGATTTCATAGCTTCTGTAAAAACTAGTTGAGGAACGACCACTCCTCGAGTGGACAAAGGACCCTGCTGCAAATTAACATTCCCAAAGAAGTAAACCAAAAGGCAATAAAGTTCTTAAGAGTTTAGAAATATCTTGCACAGAGAGGGGTGTGAAGGGTTCAGGCAAATGGTCCTCTGCTCTTAAAAGGTGTAACCTCTGAATGCAAATTTCCATTGTTAGCACATGTTTCCATGTGAAAGAAGTTTCTGTCTATAAAGAAATGCAAAAAAGGGTTCGTGGCCCTTTTCTGTAGGCTACTTCAGATCAGATGAGCCCGTGAGGCTGGGAGTCTCTCAGCTTCACGTATTTCCTAATGTCGGGTTTCGTCAGAACATTCCAGAACATTCTATGTTTTGTATTGATTATCTTTGAACTGATGATACATTTACCTGACATAATAAATTGTTACTGTTAAGAAGGTTTCAGCCAATCAGAGAGTCGTTTAATGAATGACGTGAGTCAGTGCCTAGTCAGTAAGAGACGAACGAAATATGAATGCTCCGATGCTGAAGACTAATATCTCATCTTTCCTTCAGTAGTGGTCTTATGTGAGCGAGTTAATGACAAGAATGTACGTTGTTTATTTCCTTTTACCTTGTGATGTTATACATCCGTTTAAAGCAGATTTGTGTACTTTATTGAGTTATCACAAGCTCGTTTCCTCAACATCGCGGCAGCTCGCGCTAGCGCCTAAGCGCCTAAGTTCAGCCTTTACGTTTAATATAAGTAATGCATGAGTACTTTCATAGTGTGAGAGATATCTCTGGATGGTGATTTATATGGTTATTTGGCATATTTGCCTATATTCATGTAAATATTGTGCTATGTGCTGTTTTCTATATCGGGTGTATATGTTACTGCCTGTAATGACACTATAATGGCGTCCCACATAACAACTAACTCCATGTGCGTCCCTTGAACGCCACCTTGTGGATTATCTAGGAACTGCAATAACTTTAATAATGTAACCAGTTCTATTGTCTTGGTGAATGTTATTGATTTAGTTGTATCTCTAATATTATTGTTGTTCTTTATTATTTTCAGACCACTTACTGTTACCACTCACTGTTACTATTCAACTTGAATCAAGAGTAAACTACAAACTCTGCTTCAAACTCTGAGTCGTACATGTGTTCTTGCCGACACACCAGTGCAGATACAAATCCACCTTTTCCAGCACAAATACAGTCCTTGCATAAATCTTCAAAACAATTTGGTCCTTCGAGCCGGATATTGTGTCTACACTGGATTAATGATGTCAGAGGACCAGAATGCAGAGTATCAAGTTGAAGGAGCACGCCCTAGACTTATAGTTCGTCAACCAGCCTACTTACAAGATTTCGAATTACAGTATGCTGGACTGCCTAGAGCTAATGTCCTTCTGCCTCAGTCAACACCGCAACCACATGGGTCAGATGACTTTCAACAGGATGATGAAGACAGAGATATTCCTATGGTCCATCCACAAGAATCTATTTCTTATCATGATCAAAAAGAAGGGGCTGTTGGATCACCTGATTCGTTAGAAACACCACGCTTGGCTTCAGAGCCCTGGTACCTTACCACGGATCGTTGGAGTGAGAGAGATGAACGCAGCCTTCACCGGTACGGATGTTCTTTACCTCTTGATATCCAAAGCACAGTGCATGATCTGGAACAAGAGAATAGACATCTCCGTGCTACTCAGCTATCCATGAGGGAAGAGATCAGCCAACTTATAGAGATCCAGAAAAGTATGCAGGAGATGCTGATAAACCAGTCGCAAAGCCAGAGGTCAACTCCTAAGCCTAAGTCACTGTTCCAAGTATTAAACCCTCCAGTTCCTTTGCCTAGAGTTGGCAGCAGACAGCCTACACCGGCTCCTAGAGCCTTTCCAGTTCCGGCACCACGCCACCTTTCTACATCTAAGAATACAGATCCTTATCTTATGCAGACACAGTTAGCTATGCACAGAATGCTCCTCCAGTGCAGCCTTATACAAATGCCTTTGTTCCAGATAATGTGGGTGCTCAGATTTCCTCAGGCACTGTTGACACTCACAGAGATACGCGGGACACAAGACAGCCAATAACAGTAAGAAGAGCTTGTAAGTCAGCCACATGTAGCACCAGCTAACTTTCCACGGATCCAGACTAACACTGCAAGACAGGAGATAATTTATAGAGGTCCGCAGTCAACCATTCCAGATTTTACCCGTCCAGAGCCTGGTGAATTTGCCCGTCTCAAACTTGCCTTGAATAACCTACTACCTGATGAAGCTACAGAGCTATTCAAGTACCAAATTTTGGTAGATCACCTAAAGTTAACAGATTCTCGCCTCATCGCTGATTCCTTTTTAAATTCATCCACTCCCTACTCAGATACCATGACAGCCCTCACTGAACGGTTCGATCGACCTCATCAGCTTGCCCTGAGCAAAATTGCTGCCATTATGGATGCATCAGATATTCAGCCTGGCGACACTGTAGGCTTTGAACGCTTCGCTCTTCAGATACAAGCCTTAGTAGGATTCCTTAAGACATTAGGAACAGAAGTAGACATTGAATTGCATTGTGGATCCCATGTGGCTCGACTGTTATCCAAGCTCCCTCCAGAACAAAGAGCATCCTTCTGCAGGCACATGAGTTATGAACCTGGCTCAGTGTACACGCTTCTTGATCTAGCTAAATGGCTTAATTTCGAATCCTGGTGCCAAGATCCAGAGAGCTTTGGTGGATATAAGCCCCAGAAAGATAGAGCCCGTTCCTGAGTGGATCAACAGAAGGAAACTAAAGCCAAGGTCAGACAGACTACAATTCTTCATGGCTCAAACGAATTATCTTCCTCAATACCATCAGTGCCAACCAAGAGTCAAGGCAAAAGCATTGCCTTCTGTCCATACTGTGACAGTAAAGAACATTACCTGAGTCAATGTGCCGCATTCCAGTCCTTAACCAAAGACCAAGTGATCGACTGGATTAAGACTAATAACAGATGCTGGAAGTGTGGACGCAACCGTAGAGCTGCACAGTGTACTCTAAAGAAACTCTGCCATTTGTGTAATGGAAAGCACCTCCAAATCCTCCACGAGGTCAACTTTAAGCCAGTGAAAGAAGGGACATGTTTAGTCAGTTCAACTAGCAAAATGCTATACCTTGACCGCCCTCAAGGATTCAACAGCGTCCTTTTGAAAGTGGTCAGAGTCATTCTGAAGTATAAGGGACAGAGCCTAGATACTTACACTGTGCTTGATGATGGTTCTGAACGGACTATGCTGTTACCAGCGGCAGCCCGTAGACTGGGACTTACAGGCCAGGCAGAGGATTTAGCCTTAAGAACTATAAGGCAAGACATCACTAAGCTTTGCGGTACCTCAGTGTCCTTTCAGATTTCAACTCCATCACAGCCTGGCAGGAGTTACAAAATAACGGGAGCTTTCACAGCAGAACTACTTAGCTTAGCTGAACATTCCTACCCTGTTGCAGACCTTCAGCGACGATACCGGCATTTGAAAGGCTTACCATTACAGCCTATTCACAAAGCTTGTCCCCTGTTACTGATTGGAGCAGATCATCCTCATCTTATCACTCCGATTGAACCAGTCCGTCTTGGTCCACCTGGAGGTCCGGCAGCTGTCAAGACAAGACTGGGTTGGTCTTTACAAGGCCCAGCAAGAGTATTTGGAGATAATGTGAAATCTCAACAGTGTCTGCACATTGCCATTAATCCCTCAATGACAGAGTTGTTCCAGAATGTTGAGAGACTCTGGCAAGCAGACGTGATTCCAAATCAAAATGAGAAATCTGTCACGCGGTCTAAGCAGGACCAAGAAGCTCTTGACTTGCTCCAGTCACAGACTGTCAGAGTACTGATCGATGGCGTAAGTCGCTATGCAACTCCACTCCTGCGTAAGAAGGATATGCCCGTACTTCATGCTCCTATGGAGGCAGTGCTTCCTAACCTTAGGAACACAGAGAAACACCTGGAGAAAGACCCCAGTAAAGCAGCCGCCTACCAACAAGAAATAAAGAAATTAGAGACCTCGGGCTATGTTGTCAAACTCCCACCTGAAACAGTTAATTCACAAAGTGAGTCATGGTTCATCCCTCACTATCTTGTGCAGCACAACGGTAAGAACCGTGTGGTTTTTAAATGTTCATTTGACTTTGAAGGCCATAACCTGAATAACTATCTGCTGCCAGTACCAGCCTTGGGCCCATCATTGCTAGGTGTATTCATGCGCTTTCGTGAACATCCAGTGGCAATAAGCGGGGATATAAAAGGGATGTTCCACCAAGTTCGTCTCCTCCCAGAAGATAGGCATCTTCTCTGTTTTTTATGGCGAGACATGGACAGATCTAAACCACCAGACATTTATGAATGGCAAGTGCTACCTTTTGGCACTACTTGTAGTCCGTGTTGTGCCATTTATGCTGTCCAGCGACATGTTACAGATCATAGCACTCCTGATGACAATATCAGAACCACGGTAGAAAGAAATTTCTACGTGGACAATTGCTTGAAGAGCCTACCATCACCTCAAGAGGCGAGGCAGCTTGTAGACAGACTTCCCACCCTCTTTGCCGGTGGTGGGTTTGAACTTCGCCAGTGTGCAAGCAATGTTCCCAGTGTGGTGGCCCACCTACCAACAGAAGCAAGATCCAGCAGTACCTAATTGTGGCTATCTCAAGATCGTACCGATGCTCAAGAATCTGCATTAGGCTTAAGGTGGCACTGCAAATCAGACCTCCTTGGATATAAAACTCGATCTGTCAAGCCTGGACCATGCACCCTTCGAACACGTTTACAAGGTACTTGCAACCCAGTACGACCCCCTAGGCTTCATACTCCCATTTACCACACGGGCCAAAGTTTTAGTTCAGAGATTGTCCCATTATGGGACAAGCAACGAGAATGGGATGACCCAAATTTACCTGATGACCTTTTGAGATCCTGGAAGGAATGGGAGGGAGAACTCTCTACGTTAGCAAGTATTTCACTTCCCCGCTGTGTCACATCCTCAGACATTGACCAGACTCACGCCACCAGACAGATTCACATCTTTTGTGACGCTTCTGAGCAAGCTTATGGATCTGCCGCCTACCTACGTACTGAGGATGACAGTGTTCATATTCAATTAGCCTTTGTACTAGCAAGGTCCAAGGTTGCCCCAAAACGACGCCTGACAATTCCTCGACTAGAGCTGTGTGCTGCCCTGAGTGGTGCCCAATTAGCCAAACTTTTGAAAACTGAGCTCACCCTCAAGATAAATACAGTGACACTATGGACCGATTCCACCACTGTTCTAGCCTGGCTCAAATCCGAATCATACCGATTCAAGGTGTTTGTTGGAACCAGGACAGCCGAAATTCAAGAGCTGACAACAGAATGTTCCTGGCGATATGTGGATTCCAGCAGTAATCCAGCAGATGACCTCACCCGAGGTAAAACTCTTTCTCAGCTGTCGGTGCCCAACAGATGGAGCCAAGGACCATCGTTCCTGCTTGAGTCAGTATGGCCTGTCTGTCCTCCTATACAACCACCAGAAATCAAAACAGAGTAGCGCAAAGGAATCTTCTGTGGACTTATGACGGAAGTAGTTGTTCCTGACATTCCCGACCCTACCACACACAACACCTGGAGCGAGTTAGTGGAGGCCAAAGTTCAGGGGCTAAAAGATACAGGACCACCATCAGCAGTGGACTACCAAAATGCAGAATGGCATATCCTGCAGAAATCTCAAATTGATAGTTTTCCAGATGAATACAAACTGCTAAAAGCTGGTAAATCTGTACCTTCCACTAGTCGACTACTTGCTCTTGCCCCAGAATTTGACGACTCTTGTCAGCTTATAAGAGTTGGTGGTCGTTTACGTCGAGCTGAAGGACTAGAGCTGTCAGTTATACACCCTGTAGTCCTTGACCCACATCACTGGGTGACCAAGTTACTGATCCGAGACTACGATAGTAAACTTCGCCATCCAGGACCTGAAAGAGTCTTCGAAGAGATAAGGAAAAGCTTTTGGATACTGAGAGGACGAGAAGCTATACGCAAACAACAACATTTGTGCAAAGACTGTCAAAAATGGAAGAACAAACCAGTTATTCCCCGAATGGTAGATCTACCTCCAGCTCGACTCAGACTGCTCAAACCCCCATTCTACAGTACAGGCATGGACTGTTTTGGACCATTCCAAATTAAGATTGGCAGACGATGTGAGAAAAGGTGGGGAATCATTTTTAAGTGTCTCACTACACGAAGCGTTCATCTAGACCTCCTTACAGTCATTGATACTGATTCCTTTCTGATGGCCTTGAGGAGGTTTATAGCTCGCTGTGGCACACCTCGCGAGTTATATTCAGACAATGGCACTAACTTTCACGGAGGACAGAGAGAGTTGCAAGAAGCCTTTGCATCGCTTACTCCACAGATCCAGCTACATTTAGCTAAACAAAAGATTTCTTTCCACTTTAACCCACCTGGAGCCCCACACTTTGGAGGTGTGTGGGAAAGAGAAATTAGGTCGGTCAAGACTGCTCTTCGGACTGTTCTCCAAACAGTCCTCATTGAGGTGGAGGGAATGCTTAATAGCAAGCCCCTGGGTTACACTTCCAGCAATGTAGCTGACCTTGACCCTGTTACACCAAATTATTTGCTGATGGAGTGGCCAGATAGCTCACTACCACTCGTAGTTTATCCTGCTTACAGAGCTCATGGGTCGAAGAAGGTGGAGGCAGAGTCAGGTTCTGGCCGATCAGTTCTGGTCAAGTTTCATCCAGCACTACCTGCCTACGCTACAGACCCGCAACAAGTGGTACACAGATGCCGGTGACATTTCTACCGGAACAGTGGTAATGCTCATCGATCCACAACTACCACGAGCATTGTGGTTGGTAGGCAAAGTGGTGAAGACCTTCCCAGGTTCTGATGGCCATATCAGATCTGCTGAGATTCAAGTTAAGGATAAGACCTACATCCGGCCTGTTTCTCGCTTGATCCCCCTTCCTGCATTCACAGATCAAAGGGAACTTGTCTTAGCCCCTCATACTGATTAATTTATAGAGTTAAAATATGCTTGGCATATTTGGGGGCGGCAATGTTAGGGTTTCAGCCAATCAGAGAGTCGTTTAATGAATGACGTGAGTCAGTGCCTAGTCAGTAAGAGACGAACGAAATATGAATGCTCCGATGCAGAAGACTAATATCTCATCTTTCCTTCAGTAGTGGTCTTATGTGAGCAAGTTAATGACAAGAATGTTAGTTGTTTATTTCCTTTTACCTTGTGATGTTATACATCCGTTTAAAGCAGATTTGTGTACTTTATTGAGTTATCACAAGCTCGTTTCCTTATCATTGCGGCAGCTCGCGCTAGCGCCTAAGCGCCAAAGTTCAGCCTTTACGTTTAATATAAGTAATGCATGAGTACTTTCATAGTGTGAGAGATATCTCTGGATGGTGATTTATATGGTTATTTGCCTATATTCGTGTAAATATTGTGCTATGTGCTGTTTTCTATATCGGGTGTATATGTTACTGCCTGTAATGACACTATAATGGCGTCCCACATAACAACTAACTCCATGTGCGTCCCTTGAACGCCACCTTGTGGATTATCTACGAACTGCAATAACTTTAATAATGTAACCAGTTATTTTGTCTTGGTGAATGTTATTGATTTAGTTGTATCTCTAATATTATTGTTATTCTTTATTATTTTCAGACCACTTACTGTTACCACTCACTGTTACTATTCAACTTGAATCAAGAGTAAACTACAAACTCTGCTTCAAACTCTGAGTCGTATGTGTTCTTGCCGACACACCAGTGCGGATACAAATCCACCTTTTCCAGCACAAATACAGTCCTTGCATAAATCTTCAAAAGAGTTACATTTGATGATTCTAACTGACTTTGATATTATTTAATTTGAGTTAAAAAGGAATTAGTCAAACTTTCGCTTATATTTAATGATGCACTGATAACATTAAAAACCTTTTCATTTATGGAGTCAGATGAAATAACGAGAGAATACATATGAAAAATGTATTGCATTTAATCAAACATAACATACTTTGCCACGACCACGAGAAAAGACGCAGAGATTCACCCGCTGACCGGATGCCTCCATTGGACCGAGCCGGGCTTTACACTTCAATAGAACTTCAATTTAAGTGATATCAACTTAACACAATATGGCGTTGATTTTAGGCTTAAAATTATTTAGTAAAATATTAATTTGTTAGCAATATAAAAAAAGGTTAGTATAGTAGGCCTAGCCTGCAGCTAGTTCTGCACTGTAAATGTGTTCAAATCTAACCACTTCATAATATCTGTGAGCAGTCTGCATTGACTGATTGGTTTTATTTTAAAAAATGAAGAAGAAAAAACATTGCCCCCATTATAGCTTTACAGTAGTAACAAGTATGGTCCAATATGGTGATTATCTCTGTGGACTTAATATGATATTTACCATCTGAATCTAATCGTGTCATGTCAACAAATGGAAAAGTCAGCCGGCTGTTTATTAAAGGTCCAGTGTGTGATTTTTAGCGATATCTAGCGGTTCAGTTGCGAGTTTACACTAATGGTGTGTTCACACCGAACGCGAATTTAATAATTTGGGCGAGTAGATTACATACAAAGTCAATGCAAAGACGCGAATAGACGCATCATTCGCGCCAGGCGTTGCGAATGACGCGAAATGGGCGACGCGTTTGCCGCAAATGTCTTCCGCGCAAGTTGAAAAATTTGAACTCGAGCGAATGTTCAAGCGTCTAACTAAACACGATAGACGCGTATTTGACGCTCTATTCGCGTTCGGTGTGAACACACCATAAGGGCTCAGCCCACCGCTCACCCCTCCCTTTCGAAGAAGCTACGGTGGCTAAAACGGGACAAACATCGTCGTCTGAGACAGCAGAGAATAGCCAGCGTAAACCAAGTTTCTGTACCACAGTCCATTATAAACCACATCATGGATAAAGTTTCAGGTGAGGATCAAGGGTCTTAATACATAATATAATACTAGTAATCAGCTGATTGTCTCACGAACGTCACCAGCACTTTCTCCCCACATAGCAAACCCATAACACAGCGAGGGAGAAGAACCACATGAAACTATGCAACTATATATTTTTTCTAACAGGGTAGTAAAGGTTTAGCTGGCTAATATGAGCTGTAACTGTGGCTGAGCTGGTTAAAGCAAAGCCTTGTTTAAACCTAAACTCGACGCGTCCGCATGAGCCCAAAGGTGCGTGCGGCAAAAATGACGTGATTGTATAGCGCGCGCGCCTCCGCATCCCCTAGACACACTTACTACACACACAATAGGCTTTTTTCTCTGATTTTGGAAACTCGATCGACTTAAAATGCTTCCCAAAATCGACGGGTTGGTGATTCCTGTAACTGTTTTACGGTCAATGACAAGAGTAGCCTACTAATCAGCTGTCTCACGAACTTAACCAGCACATTTATTCCCACACATAGCAAAGCCATAACACAGCGAGGGAGAAGAATTAAGTTGCATGAAACAATCCAACTACATATTTACACCACTGACAAGGGAAAAGTCACTACTCACGGTGTTTATGACTAGCTTCTTCTAGTTTCCTGCGGCTTCACTTTCAAGTGACGACAGTGTTGCCAGATTGGGACGGTGATTTCCAGCCCAAAAGCTCACCCAAACCCGCCCACTACAAGAAAAAACCGCCCAAAATTTTACTGCCAAAATAATGTGATATAAAAAATAAAAAAAAATTCCAGCAAAACAGATCAAAACAGTGCAATAATTATGGAGAATTAGCCAATATGACTAAAATGTCCAGTTCAATTCAAGTCATTCAACTGTGCTCTCCTCTTCCACGTGTGCGTTTTTTAGAGTTGCTCACTATTGCTGCGTTCCAGGCAGGTTTTTGAGCAGGTAAACCACGACTTAGGGGGTTAACAACAACCATAAATTTGTTGTTTTGTATGGTTCCGCGGGCTATGTGACGTCAGAACTCGTCAGAACTCGTAACTGGGAGTACATCGATGTAGTACGAGTTCACGGGTGGGGAGTCACGGGTTTGACTGCCGTTCCAGTGCACTTTCACGGGTAAAGGTTGGAAAAACACGGGTTACAGGTTGCCTGGAACGTGGCATAAGTCACTTTGCGAACTTCTCGCGCTCAATCGCGTCTGCCTGCGGATCGCTGATTGGCTAAAAGTGCGTGCTCGTCGGTGATGTCAACACTAATGCCAGCTTTTCTTTTACTGTCTATGACGCCAGCTGACTCTGCATGAGCGTGTGTGTACAGTAATGTCATGATGACTGATTTTATGGACTACGTCTACATGCACTTTAGTTTTGTTTTTTTAACCAATTAGACTTTAAAATGTAGATGTTTGAAAACCGCCGAAATGAAAACCAGCCCAAATTTTGACCACCCGCCCAAACCCTTTTTTACCCGCACAATCAAATTCAAAACCGCCCAATTGGACGGGAACCCGCCCAATCTGGCAACACTGGTGACGAAACGCGCTCTGTAACGCTGTTTGTTCGCGTTCGGCTACTGTAGAAATATGACGTCACAATATGGCGACCTTCATAGAAGGGGATTCCCGCGCCTATGTAGATATAAATGCCTCATTCTAAGGTAATAAAAACATTACGGTTTAATAAGTAAGTTCTTTATACACCACTGAACACATAGTTATGGATGTCATATTGCATTTCTGTTAATAAATACTCAAAAATGTTACACACTGCACCTTTAACATGTTAATTATTGTGCAGCAGGGGCGCCTTTTAACCCAAATATCATACTTTTACATTTTCCCCGTTATTGAAAAACGATTGCTTTAATTACCTTGAATATAACTGAAAATCATAATCAAGACATTTGTCTCAAAATATAGTCAATGATTTTTATCGATTCTCATTTGCTACATAAATCTACATTTAAAAAAAAAAATATTAGATCAAATTAGCGCAGAAACAAATTCGCGTAGCTGTCAGTGATCGTGTCAAGGATCAACCGAACTTGGAATTTCCACGTGTATCGGTTATTAAAAAGTGTTGAGCTGATTTTTTTGTGCCATCTAGTGGTTTATAAGAGAATAAAGTCAAATGCGCCTTTTACCCCCGATGCGCCTTTTGCCCCGTTGTACCCACTGAACATTCGAATCGCATCGCTGTGATCATACACAGACAAAGGGTTAAAACCGATCTCATTTCGGGGGTGGAGAGGGGGGACAAATTGAAATTGAGGGGGCACAAATCAGATCTGCCCCCTCATGGCGGCGCCCCTGAACATCACTTATAACAGGTTGATGCACGTTGAGGCCAGATTTAACATCGTCCCGCAGGAATCCTCAACTCCTCTTTCATCAGTAACTCAAGAAAGGATTGTTCACACTGCTGAGTGATGGACTACACGTCTCACCTACAATACAAGAATCTAGCAGATGGGTGTGTGAGGATGACATGTTGCTGTGAATGCCACAGTGTGACATAATAATGCCTTGCGGCTTTGGCACAGGTGCTGACAACCGAGACAGACAACAAGGACGCTCTGACATCTGATGAGTGTCAGAAATATCTGCACCTTATTCTATTTTTACTTTTTCAGAATATCAGGGATTCTTTCTTTGGACTTCTATATATATATATATATTGTACTGTATATTGCATACAACTGCATTTAACTTTTAAAAATCACCATTGGCACAAACATGCAATTGTTTTTAGGTACCATGCAGCCACCATAGTTTTGTTGCTATCAGCAATAACCATGTATTGACGCACGCATTTATAAGACAGGAAATCTGAGCTCAGATGGGACGTTTGGCACTGTTGACCTCCTGGTCAAGATATGAGTCTTGCATTTCAGTTAAATGGTCGTGGGATTAGTCATTTTCCCACCTCGTCAAACTACACCAATCTGAGGAGACTACCGTGGCCATGATGGCAGGGTGTAAAAATAGTAACCAACTCTATTCATAAGACACAGAAACACTCAGGAGGGAAGTAGCAGCCTTTATCAGAAGATTTGACTGATAACGTTCTTATCTTAGCTTGTTTGTTTTGACCGCTCACTGAATAAGATGCATTGCCTGAGCCGGACGCCCAGGTCATATCTGCTGAACTCCTACAGTGATTTCCAGGAGACTGATGAGATTGCCAGAGAATCGTATGAGGCCACCTGGTTAGACCTACTGATGGAGACCAGACCAGAATATAAGTATGCGTTTCTGTCTCTGACTTTGTTTTGTCTTTGCAGATTTTAGAATGTGTTTTAAGGAATGCTTCACCCAAAAATTCAAAATCAGTTTATATTGCCCTTGTTGTTCCAACCCTGCATGCTGTTATCAGCAGTTAATAGTAGTCAGGACTGTCATTCAGAACAAAAAAAATCATCATAAAAGTCCTTATCACTCATGCTATATATTCAAAGATTTCTGTGAGAAACAAACTAAAATTTAGTTGTTATTCATTTAATATTTTCTCTCTGGTGCAACTCTCATAGCTTGCATTTTTCCCTCACAGAATGTTATTGCATAGCTTAGAAAGACTTGGAATATAGCACACAAGTTCTATGGACTTTTTTTCTTTCTCATTACTCCAGTCTTCAGTGTCACATGATCCTTCAGAAATCATTCTAATATGCTGATTTGATGCTCAAGAAACATTTCTTCTTATTATCAATGTTGAAAACAGTTGTGCTGCTTAATATTTTTACATAAACCCATTAAACCGTGATACATTTTTTCAAGATTCATTGACGTATAGAAAGTTTAAAAGAACTGTTTAAAAAAATACATTTGTAACATTATACATGTCTTTACTGTCACTTTTGATCAATTGTATGCATCCTGCTGAATAATTAAATTTATTTCTATCCATAAAAATAATAGTATCCCCAATCCTTTTAACAGAAGTGAACGTTGAAAGGAACTTTGTAACCCTTTAAGTTGGTCATTACTCAGAATTTACTTATTAACTTTCACAAGTCCTCCTTCACAGGATGACACTTGTTGAGAAGGACTCGAAAAGAAAAGAGAGCTACGAAAGTAAGCAGGTGGTTCATTTCACGGTGCGACGATACCCAAACCAGAGGATTCGCATGGGGAGAGAAGGGGAGCCAATGCTGGAATATCGTTTACCTTATAGAAACATTCTCCCAATACCACTATTTGTGCCCAGAGATGCCAGACAGCCTGACGTGACCCGCGAGCCGTCGCCCGCCATGGACACTGAGAGTAGTTTAAATGGAGTTTGCCTTGAGAAGAGAGAGGTCTCGTCCATTACCGAACATAAACCACTGGTAATCCAACCCAGGAGTCCAGACTTCAGAGCGTCCAGCCTCATCTCTCCACCACGAGACGCTCTTCGCTTCCAGCGACGAGAGTGATGAGCTGATGACAGCTGTCTGACATCATGGACACAGATACGATGACAAGTATGGTGGGTGTCCTCAATCACACTTTAACTCCAAAGCCTTCTAACCCCATATGCTCACAAATATTATTTACTTGAGAAACCTTAAGGAAGGAAGATACAGAGGCCACAAAAAGTCATTTTCACAGACACGGCTTAAGATAGCCCAAGACTAAAATGCATGTTTGAGCTGTTTGAACTGAAAGCAACTATTTAAATGTCAGTGCCATTGTTTTGTCTCAAGATACACACCAGTAATGTTTTTTTTTCTAGGGCATGTTTATAAAAGCTACTTAAATGCCCTACCTGAACTAAGTCCTAATCCTGGCTTAGTCTAAGCCCTGTCTGTGAAACCACACCAAAATGTATGAATATTATGCCATTGAATCATATCCGTTTTATCATTTGAAACTTTTTATTGTGAAATTATTTGCTTCAAGTGTTTATTTATTTACAATAAATGTGTGATATATAATGCAGTAACATTTGTACATTTTCTAAATGTGGCTTAAGCATCTAAATTTGTTTAATTGATTATGCTAAATAGTTTTGCAAAAAAGGATAAAATGTCAACACTGCACAAGTCTGAATGAAATGTAATTTAATTTGTATATGTCTGATTATAAATGAATGAGCTGTTGCTCTTTCTCAGCAGGTTTACAATGAACTGCAGGACAGACATCTCTGATGGACGATCAACATCTGTTCAAAACAGTTAGTAGTTCTTGGAAATAAATTCAATGAATAAATGCTTTCTTGACTATACATTTCGTTCATGTGTGTTTATGAAATCATGGCTCCCAATAAAAAAAGAAACCTGAGTCGATAAACTGTAATATATTTCTTTTCAGAAAACATATATTGTCAGTATTTTTATTTTTGTGGTACATATTAGTTATGAACCATCTTTAGATTGAGAATGAATTCATTCTCTGAAGTTCATAAGTAATGCTATTTGATTCTTCTGCATTCTACTTGATCAAAAAAGGAGAAAGAAAACAAAAACGATTCATGTTATGATATGATTGTCAAGGACTCAATGGGTTTCCTGAAAAATTTGGCATAAATAGCTGATAAATAAATCATGACGATAACGTTGGGAAAACATTTATGGAAACAAAATCGTACTTGTTTCTTTTCATAAAGATCAACTGTCCTGCATCAAGGTCTGCTGGAGGATGGCGAGGCTCCTTTGAGCGTCTCCTCTGCCCTCTTGTGTTTCTGCAGGGTGACCTGCAGCTGCCAGTACCTGAGATACAGCCACATCAAATTCCCATTCCTGCGCTTATCCATGTTCAGTAAATCTGCACAGTGTCTGTCGTTCTTAAAAATGTCCCTGAGATCGTCCTCTAGGTTCAGCTCAGCACCCGCCGGGTTTTTAGCCACCTTCAGCAGCAGGTTCTTCTCCATCTCCAGACGATGTTCCCGTGGCGTGAGGATGCTGCAGAAAGCATCCTGCCTCTCCACTAGCTGAACCTCCAGTTCCTGTAGCAGAGCCTGAGCCCTGCTCTGCCAGTTCTCCTCTCGCTGCAGGGCTGTCCGCAGCGCCACCCCGGCCACGCCAGACTCTAGCAGGTGCTTCTTCTCCACATCCAGATCCCGCCGTTCCTGCTGAAGCTGCTTCCGTTCCTCCATGAGCTGCTGAGACTGAGAGATCAGGGCTTTCTTGAAGCCCTGCACACGCTGGCGTTCCTTCTCAAGCTCCACCTCCAGGTGTGCTGCCGTCCGCTGGTTTTCCCTCAGTGTCTCCCTGTACTTCAGCTCCAGGTCTCTGCTGATGGCTGCCATGTCGCAATCGTACTTGTTCTTCACATCTCGGATCTGGCTCTGTGATTCTCGAGTCCATATCCAACCTAGAGGAAAATACACCCACAAAGATTTTAATATATTTTAAAAAACTCTTTCGTAAGAGTGACCAATACCTTTAAAGAAAGCACCATATGATAAAATGCTCTAAATCTATAATCTACATAAAATTACATATATCAGTATACATCATTTTTATTATAAACTGAAACTATTAAAAAGGGTTAAATTGTAAACCAGAAATGTTTAGCTATTTATCATACAGTGGATCAATATGTCCTTTTGTTTATCAATCAAAAAGATTACATATATTTTGAAAGGTAAACTGTCTTTTTTGAGAATATTTGGAAACCCTATATATCCTTTATTTCAAACTTTGATTTAGTAATATAATGAATGATGTAGAAAGAGATAAAATAGCTTGATTCTCAACTTATTTTCACCCACATGGCCACATTTATTACAACTAAACCATTAGTCGCAAGGCAAGGCAATTTTATTTATATAGGACATTTCATACACAATGGTAATTCAAAGTGCTTTACATAGAAGAAATTAAAATAATCTAAAGAAATAAGAATAATTAAAACAGGAAATTATTTCTAAAACAGAAAATGATTCTTTAATTTAATAATTTACTATTTTTCCTAACTTACCCCTTTTTATAATATGATTTGCTTCTCTTGTATCCAAGACTATTTCCAACTCTTCTTATAGCTATCTGAACTGACCTTTTCTTTAAAAAAAAAAAAGAAATGTTGCCTTGGCAGCTAACTAAAATAAGTTTTAAGTACAAAAATAGCTCAAACTAACACTTATGTATTATAATATCACACAGTATAGTATACATATATATATATATATATATATATATATATTTCTGTTTAGCCTTATACGTTTTAGTTTGAGCTATTTTTGTACTTAAACTTATTTTATTATAATAAAAAACACATGACAAAATGATTAAAACCGAAAATAAATAAATGCTATTGTATACTATAATATAGTAGTTTGTAAATAAGATGTATTCAAAATGAATGTGAAAATGAAAATTCTGATATGCCATTAAGTGAAAGATGAGTCATCAATGTTTGGTATGTTTCCAAAAAGAGAAAGACTGTGAATTTTAAATTGTTAATTAAAAACCTGATTCAATATATTTATTACATATAGGAGATACACTAAAGAGGTAATACTGGGTGAAAAGCTGTAGAATTTACTTAATGGATTGCTTTTACAACCCTCTCATAAAACTAGATTTCATTACAGATACAACCTATAAAGTGGATTATCCAGTATAATGTAGCACACAAACATTCAAGACATTTGTGAGGGTGAATGACTTTAAAAAGTGTGTAAAGACCCCTTACGAAATGCTGCCAGCCCGATCATGGGCACCAGCAGGGCATAATTCCATCTGCCCCCGTCATTTCCGGCTGGCTCTGGTCTAATATTCCATCTAGGAGGATCATTCAGGTCGTTCATGGAGAAACTCTGATCAGAAAGTGAAGTAGGTGCTTTGTCACAGTTTCGTGTATCTGCCACACATCAAACAAACCACTACACTGCATACATCAAACTATATTACTAATAAAGAGTACACAATACAACACTGCTAAAGCTGCAACCCTGAAAAAAAGATTATAAATGCATTTCTCCGGCAGTTAACAATAGATTGCCTTGCACAATAGATATGTTCACATTTTACTCTTGTGAACATGTTTCCTTTGCTTACCTTGAACAATCTAAAGTTTTTTGCATAAAGTGCTTCCAGATCCAGACAGCCTGGACGATTATGTAATATTCCGTTAAAAACATCCAACATCCATGTATTATTTCATAAGGGAGTTGAATACGTTTATTATTAAAATATACATATTAAACGCATAGTATACAAGTATAAGTAGTCTTTAAAAGAACTGATTATGTATATACGTATTATTAAATGTTCTTAGATCCATCTTTATTTACAAAAAATACAGAAATAGAACTGAATTGGATTTTGAACACCCCTAAAATATAGCAACATATTGGTATAGTCCGGAGAGGTAGGTATTTGAGATTCTAGATGTTCGCAACTGCGCAGGGGATGCGCAGAAAAGTTTCGTCTAACAAAAACCTCCTTTATCACACTGAGATCTCTTAACTGTACCTTTGTTATGCGTAATATATAGCTTTTTATTTATTTATTTAAGAAATACTTCGATTTTTGTGATAGTAACATAGTTGATTGGACATGTACAAAACATTTTTTTGTGGAAATGTACAATGGTGTAGGCTACTATATAAACGATGGTCAGTTAAAATCTGGTTAAAATAAGAATGGTGTTTTGATATTAAACGTGATAATGATAACATTGTTTTTTTCATGTCATGTACATTTTATTACCATTTATGTCATGACAACTTTCTGAGTGTTTAATGGATATGACAATGTTATGTTTGGTCTTGGTGGAATAGAGTTGCTATACACTGCTCTTATTGCTGCTGCTACAGAGCAAGTATAGGACTTTCTACTGCCAATACACACACAGACACGCTGCTGTGAGCAAATAAGAGTAGCCTATGACATGCTACTGCTGTACAATATAGAATTACCTGTAGCAGATCTATACAGGTGGAGCTGGGGAGAGTGAAGGGGGTCTGAAAGTGCGCTGCGACTACAGAAACTGCTGACAAAATATTTGAAGGTTGAGCAGCGAGCTCATTGGCTACTGATACAGCAGGAACCAATCAGCTGTGCCCTATAGAGCATGATGTGATTGCAAGCAGACTGAGTTAAGGACCGGTCAGCCTGTGACATCTAGAGTTTCATGACAGAACTTTGTATTTATCAGCTTCCAGTGTCTGCCTCACATGGCATTTTTCATTTTTTTAATGTTAATAATTATTGTATTTATTTATCCTGTATCATTTTCTATAGTATTATGGACAATATCCTCTTTAGCTGTGTACTATTTGAATGACATATTTAAATAGTACACAGCTTTAAACTAAAATGTTTCATGAATTGAGCTAAGGACTGTTATCAAACATAAACTAACAAAGGTATAAGGTATAACCAAAATTCAAAGAGAAGATAGCCAGTACTCTTGCTCCATTAGAAATGACGGTGAAAGATAGTGTGAGAAATCTTGGTGTAATAATTGACTCATCCCTATAAGCTTTGATTAACAGATAAATTCTGTTCTGTATCAGCTCAGATTGATTTCTAAGATAAAACCCTTTCTTAGTTTTAAAGATTTTGGAGGTCGTCGTCCATGCTTTTATTACGTCAAGACCTTTTTTTTTACAGTCTATGGTCAAGACTGGACCACTGCAACTCTCTCTATGCAGGGATCTGTCAACGTCAACTATGCCGTCTGCAGCTGGTGCAGAATGCCACAGCCAGGCTTCTGACTGGCACTAACAAAAGGGACCACGTTACTCCATTATTATCCTCTCTTCATTGGCTGCCGGTTCAGTACAGAATCGATTATAAGATTTTATTAATTGTTTTAAAACCACTGCATAACATGTCCCCAAATTACATTGCTGACCTTTTAGGATCTTACATATCAGGCAGGATATTAAGATCAACAAACCAATTTTTGCTGACTGTCCCTTATTCTAAAAAGAAGTCAAAGGGTGACTGAGCTTTTTCAGTTGTGACTCCCAAGCTGTGGAGCAGTCTTTCCCTTCATATCCAGCAAGCTCCAACAATAGAAATTTTTAAGGCTCAGTTGAAAACGTATCTTTTAGTTAAGGATATTTTGCATTGTAGTAATAACTTATTTTTATTTAGTTTTCCTTCTCTTTACACTGATCTCACAATACAGTTGTGTGAGGGGTATATCTAAAGAGTGTGTAGTGATGCCTTCATTTGCTAGGCTCGGTAAATGTTTTTATACATGTGTGTTTCATTGTTTTTGTTGTAACTATGAAGCACTTTGGGGAACAACATTGCTATTAAATGTGCTATATAAATAAATAAAAGTTGAAGTATAAAAATTGATTATTGAACTATTAAAATATGAACTGAAGCATAATCACAAAATCATTCACAAATCTGAAATTGTGATCTTTATTTAAGAAAAGTATTTATTTCATTTACATGTTAAACCAATATGGACGTTTCCTGTTGCGTTCTACTATTCTCTTGTCTTTATCTGCATCAGAGGGCGTTTCATTTTCATACAAAACAACAGACTCTACAGCAGGAGTGTTGAGAGGTCCGCCTTCCATGATGGACATTTGCTTCCGTATCACTGCCGTCTCCTTCCTGATCTTTTCATAGCAGAATCCACACAGAGTATGCTTCAGTTTCATGTTGCCACACTCTGAACACGGCTCAATGTTGTACTGGGAGAGAAGGAAACAAATAGGATAAGTTGCTCTTCATCTAAACAGACATCTGTTTACTACAACACAGGTTTACGTTGATAGCTCTTTTAATTTGTATTTTGTACCATGCTCTATTCTAGTGGGAATCAATGAATTCTTACCTGGACTTTTATTAGTTTATTTGGGTCTCGTCTTCTGCAGCGATTTACTTCAATGGTTCGTCTCTTTTTAGGGACGGCCATCCAAAAGATACTGTCCAAGAAACTGGGCTGAGCGTTTTCATCATCACTGCTGTGATGGGATTGAGGAAGAATCCCGGGACCATTTACTGCCAGAGCTGGACCTGAAGAGAAGGTTTATGTGATTGATAGATTAATAAAATAATCAAACTGAGTTACTCAAATTATTTTTAACACATGCTCACACTACCATTTAAAATATACCTTACCCCAAATCTCTGTCCATTTATTATTTATAAAAGGAAGATATGGGCTTATATTTGACTTAAGGTGATATAAATATAAAAAAAATATATATGTAAAAAAGAAAGAAAAAAGACCTATACCCACATTTCACATGAACAGAAATACATATATTCTTTAATAAAGATGAGGCATAATTTGCTATATAATTTTAATAAATACGATATATATTAAGACACAAATTTGTATATTTTAAACACAGTAATGTTCTGATTAATGTAGTATCCTTCCCTTAAAAACACAAAAGATGTGCCATGTGTCTCCTTGAGACCTTGAGATTACAACACCAGAGATAATGACATTAAAAACAAACTCTATATTTGATGTTACAATACACAGGTAAATAAAAGAAAAACAAACTGCTAAATGGTCTTAAGTTAAGCTTCAGTATATAAATGTATGTACAGTGATATGAGTGGAGCAGAGTGTCACACATGACACGTTCATTACAGTAACGTTAAATGCACTCACCGAAGCGGTCAAATCCCGCCGCTTGCGATAAACTAAGTTCCAGACGCTGCAGAGAACGACCGACAAACCGAAGTAAACCGGTTAATGACATTGTGTTCGGTATTTTATTTCAGTTTAACCCAACATGTAGGTACAGACTAAACATCCTCACGGTCACAGCTCAAAAAGACCCACTGCGCCTGCGCGTTGTTCTACACCCGTGCATTCTGGGATTTGTAGTACAACGATATAAAAACTCTGCTTCATTCTGAGCGGGTGAGAGCGGAAATTCTTCTAAATAAAAAAAAACACGAATATATATTTTAATTATTACTCAGTGGCAAACAAAATGTGACGCCTGGCTCTGTGATTCTCGAGTCCATATCCAACCTAGAGGAAAATACACCCACAAAGATTTTAATATATTTTAAAAAACTCTTTCGTAAGAGTGACCAATACCTTTAAAGAAAGCACCATATGATAAAATGCTCTAAATCTATAATCTACATAAAATTACATATATCAGTATACATCATTTTTATTATAAACTGAAACTATTAAAAAGGGTTAAATTGTAAACCAGAAATGTTTAGCTATTTATCATACAGTGGATCAATATGTCCTTTTGTTTATCAATCAAAAAGATTACATATATTTTGAAAGGTAAACTGTCTTTTTTGAGAATATTTGGAAACCCTATATATCCTTTATTTCAAACTTTGATTTAGTAATATAATGAATGATGTAGAAAGAGATAAAATAGCTTGATTCTCAACTTATTTTCACCCACATGGCCACATTTATTACAACTAAACCATTAGTCGCAAGGCAAGGCAATTTTATTTATATAGGACATTTCATACACAATGGTAATTCAAAGTGCTTTACATAGAAGAAATTAAAATAATCTAAAGAAATAAGAATAATTAAAACAGGAAATTATTTCTAAAACAGAAAATGATTCTTTAATTTAATAATTTACTATTTTTCCTAACTTACCCCTTTTTATAATATGATTTGCTTCTCTTGTATCCAAGACTATTTCCAACTCTTCTTATAGCTATCTGAACTGACCTTTTCTTTAAAAAAAAAAAAGAAATGTTGCCTTGGCAGCTAACTAAAATAAGTTTTAAGTACAAAAATAGCTCAAACTAACACTTATGTATTATAATATCACACAGTATAGTATACATATATATATATATATATATATATTTCTGTTTAGCCTTATACGTTTTAGTTTGAGCTATTTTTGTACTTAAACTTATTTTATTATAATAAAAAACACATGACAAAATGATTAAAACCGAAAATAAATAAATGCTATTGTATACTATAATATAGTAGTTTGTAAATAAGATGTATTCAAAATGAATGTGAAAATGAAAATTCTGATATGCCATTAAGTGAAAGATGAGTCATCAATGTTTGGTATGTTTCCAAAAAGAGAAAGACTGTGAATTTTAAATTGTTAATTAAAAACCTGATTCAATATATTTATTACATATAGGAGATACACTAAAGAGGTAATACTGGGTGAAAAGCTGTAGAATTTACTTAATGGATTGCTTTTACAACCCTCTCATAAAACTAGATTTCATTACAGATACAACCTATAAAGTGGATTATCCAGTATAATGTAGCACACAAACATTCAAGACATTTGTGAGGGTGAATGACTTTAAAAAGTGTGTAAAGACCCCTTACGAAATGCTGCCAGCCCGATCATATTGGTATAGTCCGGAGAGGTAGGTATTTGAGATTCTAGATGTTCGCAACTGCGCAGGGGATGCGCAGAAAAGTTTCGTCTAACAAAAACCTCCTTTATCACACTGAGATCTCTTAACTGTACCTTTGTTATGCGTAATATATAGCTTTTTATTTATTTATTTAAGAAATACTTCGATTTTTGTGATAGTAACATAGTTGATTGGACATGTACAAAACATTTTTTTGTGGAAATGTACAATGGTGTAGGCTACTATATAAACGATGGTCAGTTAAAATCTGGTTAAAATAAGAATGGTGTTTTGATATTAAACGTGATAATGATAACATTGTTTTTTTCATGTCATGTACATTTTATTACCATTTATGTCATGACAACTTTCTGAGTGTTTAATGGATATGACAATGTTATGTTTGGTCTTGGTGGAATAGAGTTGCTATACACTGCTCTTATTGCTGCTGCTACAGAGCAAGTATAGGACTTTCTACTGCCAATACACACACAGACACGCTGCTGTGAGCAAATAAGAGTAGCCTATGACATGCTACTGCTGTACAATATAGAATTACCTGTAGCAGATCTATACAGGTGGAGCTGGGGAGAGTGAAGGGGGTCTGAAAGTGCGCTGCGACTACAGAAACTGCTGACAAAATATTTGAAGGTTGAGCAGCGAGCTCATTGGCTACTGATACAGCAGGAACCAATCAGCTGTGCCCTATAGAGCATGATGTGATTGCAAGCAGACTGAGTTAAGGACCGGTCAGCCTGTGACATCTAGAGTTTCATGACAGAACTTTGTATTTATCAGCTTCCAGTGTCTGCCTCACATGGCATTTTTCATTTTTTTAATGTTAATAATTATTGTATTTATTTATCCTGTATCATTTTCTATAGTATTATGGACAATATCCTCTTTAGCTGTGTACTATTTGAATGACATATTTAAATAGTACACAGCTTTAAACTAAAATGTTTCATGAATTGAGCTAAGGACTGTTATCAAACATAAACTAACAAAGGTATAAGGTATAACCAAAATTCAAAGAGAAGATAGCCAGTACTCTTGCTCCATTAGAAATGACGGTGAAAGATAGTGTGAGAAATCTTGGTGTAATAATTGACTCATCCCTATAAGCTTTGATTAACAGATAAATTCTGTTCTGTATCAGCTCAGATTGATTTCTAAGATAAAACCCTTTCTTAGTTTTAAAGATTTTGGAGGTCGTCGTCCATGCTTTTATTACGTCAAGACCTTTTTTTTTACAGTCTATGGTCAAGACTGGACCACTGCAACTCTCTCTATGCAGGGATCTGTCAACGTCAACTATGCCGTCTGCAGCTGGTGCAGAATGCCACAGCCAGGCTTCTGACTGGCACTAACAAAAGGGACCACGTTACTCCATTATTATCCTCTCTTCATTGGCTGCCGGTTCAGTACAGAATCGATTATAAGATTTTATTAATTGTTTTAAAACCACTGCATAACATGTCCCCAAATTACATTGCTGACCTTTTAGGATCTTACATATCAGGCAGGATATTAAGATCAACAAACCAATTTTTGCTGACTGTCCCTTATTCTAAAAAGAAGTCAAAGGGTGACTGAGCTTTTTCAGTTGTGACTCCCAAGCTGTGGAGCAGTCTTTCCCTTCATATCCAGCAAGCTCCAACAATAGAAATTTTTAAGGCTCAGTTGAAAACGTATCTTTTAGTTAAGGATATTTTGCATTGTAGTAATAACTTATTTTTATTTAGTTTTCCTTCTCTTTACACTGATCTCACAATACAGTTGTGTGAGGGGTATATCTAAAGAGTGTGTAGTGATGCCTTCATTTGCTAGGCTCGGTAAATGTTTTTATACATGTGTGTTTCATTGTTTTTGTTGTAACTATGAAGCACTTTGGGGAACAACATTGCTATTAAATGTGCTATATAAATAAATAAAAGTTGAAGTATAAAAATTGATTATTGAACTATTAAAATATGAACTGAAGCATAATCACAAAATCATTCACAAATCTGAAATTGTGATCTTTATTTAAGAAAAGTATTTATTTCATTTACATGTTAAACCAATATGGACGTTTCCTGTTGCGTTCTACTATTCTCTTGTCTTTATCTGCATCAGAGGGCGTTTCATTTTCATACAAAACAACAGACTCTACAGCAGGAGTGTTGAGAGGTCCGCCTTCCATGATGGACATTTGCTTCCGTATCACTGCCGTCTCCTTCCTGATCTTTTCATAGCAGAATCCACACAGAGTATGCTTCAGTTTCATGTTGCCACACTCTGAACACGGCTCAATGTTGTACTGGGAGAGAAGGAAACAAATAGGATAAGTTGCTCTTCATCTAAACAGACATCTGTTTACTACAACACAGGTTTACGTTGATAGCTCTTTTAATTTGTATTTTGTACCATGCTCTATTCTAGTGGGAATCAATGAATTCTTACCTGGACTTTTATTAGTTTATTTGGGTCTCGTCTTCTGCAGCGATTTACTTCAATGGTTCGTCTCTTTTTAGGGACGGCCATCCAAAAGATACTGTCCAAGAAACTGGGCTGAGCGTTTTCATCATCACTGCTGTGATGGGATTGAGGAAGAATCCCGGGACCATTTACTGCCAGAGCTGGACCTGAAGAGAAGGTTTATGTGATTGATAGATTAATAAAATAATCAAACTGAGTTACTCAAATTATTTTTAACACATGCTCACACTACCATTTAAAATATACCTTACCCCAAATCTCTGTCCATTTATTATTTATAAAAGGAAGATATGGGCTTATATTTGACTTAAGGTGATATAAATATAAAAAAAATATATATGTAAAAAAGAAAGAAAAAAGACCTATACCCACATTTCACATGAACAGAAATACATATATTCTTTAATAAAGATGAGGCATAATTTGCTATATAATTTTAATAAATACGATATATATTAAGACACAAATTTGTATATTTTAAACACAGTAATGTTCTGATTAATGTAGTATCCTTCCCTTAAAAACACAAAAGATGTGCCATGTGTCTCCTTGAGACCTTGAGATTACAACACCAGAGATAATGACATTAAAAACAAACTCTATATTTGATGTTACAATACACAGGTAAATAAAAGAAAAACAAACTGCTAAATGGTCTTAAGTTAAGCTTCAGTATATAAATGTATGTACAGTGATATGAGTGGAGCAGAGTGTCACACATGACACGTTCATTACAGTAACGTTAAATGCACTCACCGAAGCGGTCAAATCCCGCCGCTTGCGATAAACTAAGTTCCAGACGCTGCAGAGAACGACCGACAAACCGAAGTAAACCGGTTAATGACATTGTGTTCGGTATTTTATTTCAGTTTAACCCAACATGTAGGTACAGACTAAACATCCTCACGGTCACAGCTCAAAAAGACCCACTGCGCCTGCGCGTTGTTCTACACCCGTGCATTCTGGGATTTGTAGTACAACGATATAAAAACTCTGCTTCATTCTGAGCGGGTGAGAGCGGAAATTCTTCTAAATAAAAAAAAACACGAATATATATTTTAATTATTACTCAGTGGCAAACAAAATGTGACGCCTGGCTCTGTGATTCTCGAGTCCATATCCAACCTAGAGGAAAATACACCCACAAAGATTTTAATATATTTTAAAAAACTCTTTCGTAAGAGTGACCAATACCTTTAAAGAAAGCACCATATGATAAAATGCTCTAAATCTATAATCTACATAAAATTACATATATCAGTATACATCATTTTTATTATAAACTGAAACTATTAAAAAGGGTTAAATTGTAAACCAGAAATGTTTAGCTATTTATCATACAGTGGATCAATATGTCCTTTTGTTTATCAATCAAAAAGATTACATATATTTTGAAAGGTAAACTGTCTTTTTTGAGAATATTTGGAAACCCTATATATCCTTTATTTCAAACTTTGATTTAGTAATATAATGAATGATGTAGAAAGAGATAAAATAGCTTGATTCTCAACTTATTTTCACCCACATGGCCACATTTATTACAACTAAACCATTAGTCGCAAGGCAAGGCAATTTTATTTATATAGGACATTTCATACACAATGGTAATTCAAAGTGCTTTACATAGAAGAAATTAAAATAATCTAAAGAAATAAGAATAATTAAAACAGGAAATTATTTCTAAAACAGAAAATGATTCTTTAATTTAATAATTTACTATTTTTCCTAACTTACCCCTTTTTATAATATGATTTGCTTCTCTTGTATCCAAGACTATTTCCAACTCTTCTTATAGCTATCTGAACTGACCTTTTCTTTAAAAAAAAAAAAGAAATGTTGCCTTGGCAGCTAACTAAAATAAGTTTTAAGTACAAAAATAGCTCAAACTAACACTTATGTATTATAATATCACACAGTATAGTATACATATATATATATATATATATATATTTCTGTTTAGCCTTATACGTTTTAGTTTGAGCTATTTTTGTACTTAAACTTATTTTATTATAATAAAAAACACATGACAAAATGATTAAAACCGAAAATAAATAAATGCTATTGTATACTATAATATAGTAGTTTGTAAATAAGATGTATTCAAAATGAATGTGAAAATGAAAATTCTGATATGCCATTAAGTGAAAGATGAGTCATCAATGTTTGGTATGTTTCCAAAAAGAGAAAGACTGTGAATTTTAAATTGTTAATTAAAAACCTGATTCAATATATTTATTACATATAGGAGATACACTAAAGAGGTAATACTGGGTGAAAAGCTGTAGAATTTACTTAATGGATTGCTTTTACAACCCTCTCATAAAACTAGATTTCATTACAGATACAACCTATAAAGTGGATTATCCAGTATAATGTAGCACACAAACATTCAAGACATTTGTGAGGGTGAATGACTTTAAAAAGTGTGTAAAGACCCCTTACGAAATGCTGCCAGCCCGATCATATTGGTATAGTCCGGAGAGGTAGGTATTTGAGATTCTAGATGTTCGCAACTGCGCAGGGGATGCGCAGAAAAGTTTCGTCTAACAAAAACCTCCTTTATCACACTGAGATCTCTTAACTGTACCTTTGTTATGCGTAATATATAGCTTTTTATTTATTTATTTAAGAAATACTTCGATTTTTGTGATAGTAACATAGTTGATTGGACATGTACAAAACATTTTTTTGTGGAAATGTACAATGGTGTAGGCTACTATATAAACGATGGTCAGTTAAAATCTGGTTAAAATAAGAATGGTGTTTTGATATTAAACGTGATAATGATAACATTGTTTTTTTCATGTCATGTACATTTTATTACCATTTATGTCATGACAACTTTCTGAGTGTTTAATGGATATGACAATGTTATGTTTGGTCTTGGTGGAATAGAGTTGCTATACACTGCTCTTATTGCTGCTGCTACAGAGCAAGTATAGGACTTTCTACTGCCAATACACACACAGACACGCTGCTGTGAGCAAATAAGAGTAGCCTATGACATGCTACTGCTGTACAATATAGAATTACCTGTAGCAGATCTATACAGGTGGAGCTGGGGAGAGTGAAGGGGGTCTGAAAGTGCGCTGCGACTACAGAAACTGCTGACAAAATATTTGAAGGTTGAGCAGCGAGCTCATTGGCTACTGATACAGCAGGAACCAATCAGCTGTGCCCTATAGAGCATGATGTGATTGCAAGCAGACTGAGTTAAGGACCGGTCAGCCTGTGACATCTAGAGTTTCATGACAGAACTTTGTATTTATCAGCTTCCAGTGTCTGCCTCACATGGCATTTTTCATTTTTTTAATGTTAATAATTATTGTATTTATTTATCCTGTATCATTTTCTATAGTATTATGGACAATATCCTCTTTAGCTGTGTACTATTTGAATGACATATTTAAATAGTACACAGCTTTAAACTAAAATGTTTCATGAATTGAGCTAAGGACTGTTATCAAACATAAACTAACAAAGGTATAAGGTATAACCAAAATTCAAAGAGAAGATAGCCAGTACTCTTGCTCCATTAGAAATGACGGTGAAAGATAGTGTGAGAAATCTTGGTGTAATAATTGACTCATCCCTATAAGCTTTGATTAACAGATAAATTCTGTTCTGTATCAGCTCAGATTGATTTCTAAGATAAAACCCTTTCTTAGTTTTAAAGATTTTGGAGGTCGTCGTCCATGCTTTTATTACGTCAAGACCTTTTTTTTTACAGTCTATGGTCAAGACTGGACCACTGCAACTCTCTCTATGCAGGGATCTGTCAACGTCAACTATGCCGTCTGCAGCTGGTGCAGAATGCCACAGCCAGGCTTCTGACTGGCACTAACAAAAGGGACCACGTTACTCCATTATTATCCTCTCTTCATTGGCTGCCGGTTCAGTACAGAATCGATTATAAGATTTTATTAATTGTTTTAAAACCACTGCATAACATGTCCCCAAATTACATTGCTGACCTTTTAGGATCTTACATATCAGGCAGGATATTAAGATCAACAAACCAATTTTTGCTGACTGTCCCTTATTCTAAAAAGAAGTCAAAGGGTGACTGAGCTTTTTCAGTTGTGACTCCCAAGCTGTGGAGCAGTCTTTCCCTTCATATCCAGCAAGCTCCAACAATAGAAATTTTTAAGGCTCAGTTGAAAACGTATCTTTTAGTTAAGGATATTTTGCATTGTAGTAATAACTTATTTTTATTTAGTTTTCCTTCTCTTTACACTGATCTCACAATACAGTTGTGTGAGGGGTATATCTAAAGAGTGTGTAGTGATGCCTTCATTTGCTAGGCTCGGTAAATGTTTTTATACATGTGTGTTTCATTGTTTTTGTTGTAACTATGAAGCACTTTGGGGAACAACATTGCTATTAAATGTGCTATATAAATAAATAAAAGTTGAAGTATAAAAATTGATTATTGAACTATTAAAATATGAACTGAAGCATAATCACAAAATCATTCACAAATCTGAAATTGTGATCTTTATTTAAGAAAAGTATTTATTTCATTTACATGTTAAACCAATATGGACGTTTCCTGTTGCGTTCTACTATTCTCTTGTCTTTATCTGCATCAGAGGGCGTTTCATTTTCATACAAAACAACAGACTCTACAGCAGGAGTGTTGAGAGGTCCGCCTTCCATGATGGACATTTGCTTCCGTATCACTGCCGTCTCCTTCCTGATCTTTTCATAGCAGAATCCACACAGAGTATGCTTCAGTTTCATGTTGCCACACTCTGAACACGGCTCAATGTTGTACTGGGAGAGAAGGAAACAAATAGGATAAGTTGCTCTTCATCTAAACAGACATCTGTTTACTACAACACAGGTTTACGTTGATAGCTCTTTTAATTTGTATTTTGTACCATGCTCTATTCTAGTGGGAATCAATGAATTCTTACCTGGACTTTTATTAGTTTATTTGGGTCTCGTCTTCTGCAGCGATTTACTTCAATGGTTCGTCTCTTTTTAGGGACGGCCATCCAAAAGATACTGTCCAAGAAACTGGGCTGAGCGTTTTCATCATCACTGCTGTGATGGGATTGAGGAAGAATCCCGGGACCATTTACTGCCAGAGCTGGACCTGAAGAGAAGGTTTATGTGATTGATAGATTAATAAAATAATCAAACTGAGTTACTCAAATTATTTTTAACACATGCTCACACTACCATTTAAAATATACCTTACCCCAAATCTCTGTCCATTTATTATTTATAAAAGGAAGATATGGGCTTATATTTGACTTAAGGTGATATAAATATAAAAAAAATATATATGTAAAAAAGAAAGAAAAAAGACCTATACCCACATTTCACATGAACAGAAATACATATATTCTTTAATAAAGATGAGGCATAATTTGCTATATAATTTTAATAAATACGATATATATTAAGACACAAATTTGTATATTTTAAACACAGTAATGTTCTGATTAATGTAGTATCCTTCCCTTAAAAACACAAAAGATGTGCCATGTGTCTCCTTGAGACCTTGAGATTACAACACCAGAGATAATGACATTAAAAACAAACTCTATATTTGATGTTACAATACACAGGTAAATAAAAGAAAAACAAACTGCTAAATGGTCTTAAGTTAAGCTTCAGTATATAAATGTATGTACAGTGATATGAGTGGAGCAGAGTGTCACACATGACACGTTCATTACAGTAACGTTAAATGCACTCACCGAAGCGGTCAAATCCCGCCGCTTGCGATAAACTAAGTTCCAGACGCTGCAGAGAACGACCGACAAACCGAAGTAAACCGGTTAATGACATTGTGTTCGGTATTTTATTTCAGTTTAACCCAACATGTAGGTACAGACTAAACATCCTCACGGTCACAGCTCAAAAAGACCCACTGCGCCTGCGCGTTGTTCTACACCCGTGCATTCTGGGATTTGTAGTACAACGATATAAAAACTCTGCTTCATTCTGAGCGGGTGAGAGCGGAAATTCTTCTAAATAAAAAAAAACACGAATATATATTTTAATTATTACTCAGTGGCAAACAAAATGTGACGCCCAAAATTATTTTAAACTCATATTTAAGCTGCCTACAATACCCACAATTCACTAACTTACCCTAGTAGCTTTTTCAACCAATCATATCAAGTAAGCGTGTGTCGTCACTTCCCCAACAGTCACACAGCCATGGCAGACAGAGGCTACAGTTTCTCCCTCACCACTTTCAGGTAATTAATATCATGATTTTATCATATTCAATGCATTTATCATATTAAACGAGTGTGTGTTTTTAGCGAATCGCAAATCTCGAGGTTTATGGAGAGCGTTTTGTCAGTTAAGGCGTTAATGCATTATCTAAGCGCTGATGCAGAGTCACTGTGTTTGTAAAGGGTGCTTTTTTCATTCATGAGCATCAACGTTCATTCATAGAGTGAATTAAACACAATAATGCTTCCCAGATCAACAAATACAACACTCTCAGGAGGATTTAAAAGACAGACTAGGGCTCATTTTTGTCTTTGTGATAGAACAAGCTGATTTTACTTTCACTTTCAGTGTATCACTGGAAACTGTCCCTGTTATACATTTATATGACCTTTTTAATGCACATGAGTAAGCTTGCAGTTTACAAAAATCAGTTAATGGTTTTCTTAGTTATTATAATATAGTATAGCTGAAAACAGAGCACTCATCATCTGTGACATTTAGTATGACATTTCTATGGGGACTGCAGCATTTTTATGTAATATGCAAATCTGCATAATTAAAATAATTTTTGACAAATACCATATTTTGTTAAAGTAACAATACAAAAAACAACTTATTTGTCTACATTACAAGTTTAGTTTTTTGAAAAAGTGTATCCTAGTCAATCAGCCTCATCTTTATCATTGCATGTTTTACCTAAAGTCCAGTGTAGTTCTCATTTTGCAGTCCATTTTATAATCTTGTTTTTGTGTTTTCAGCCCTTCGGGGAAGTTGGTCCAGATTGAGTATGCTCTGGCAGCTGTAGCAGCTGGTGCTCCTTCGGTTGGAATAAAAGGTAAAAAAAAATATATAAATATTTTTATTTAAATTTGCATTGTTTATAAAACTTTATGGTTTCATTATGTGCTTATTATCAATTGTCTTCTTGACAGAAAAACACTTTCACTGAATTTTCACCTTCATTTCATCCTCATTTCTCTTTAACAGCCTCAAACGGTGTTGTTCTGGCTACAGAAAAGAAGCAGAAATCTATACTGTACGATGAGCAAAGTGTTCACAAAGTAGAGCCCATAACCAAACACATCGGTATGGTCTACAGTGGCATGGGTCCAGACTACAGGTATGGATTTGGAGCCTGCATGACCTAACACTATATAATAATGATTCCTAACAGGTAGCACATGAAGCTTAATGAGATTTTTGTTGTAAAAAAAGTTTATAAAGTTGGCATGAAACGGAAGTTGCGATAGTCTTTTCATCCCTATTGTGACATACATTCGAGGGAAACAGCTTCTCAAACAAGAAAAAAAGTAGGGCGGGACTTGATTATGTCCATGTGGAATTGATTGGATTGTTGTGGTTTTTGCTATTGCTGTGTTTTCATGTGTCCCACCCTGGCTCCAGTAAACATGACATCAGAGAAGAGATGTTGCTGCAAGAGGAAGGGAAATTTATTTTGATTAAATATTATGAGGTCACAAGAATTTATTAAAAATGATGTTGTGCACTGATTAATCACTTATAAAAAATGCTGCAATATTCCATATTAAAACAAGAATTGTTCATTTTGATTTTATGGTGACTTTAATTATATCTGCAGGGTTATGGTGCGAAGGGCACGAAAGCTGGCTCAGCAGTACTTCCTGGTCTATCAGGAGCCGATTCCTACAGGCCAGCTTGTTCAGAGGGTGGCCTCTGTTATGCAGGAGTACACACAATCAGGGTATGCGTGATACATCTCCACTGTTACAATTATTCTGGAAGTCGCTCTTCAAACAGTTGTTTTGCAGTGTTGTAAAACAATATTTTGAGAAGATGCTTGACGTGCATGTACCAAAGTGACAATGGCATAACATGCAGCTTTTTTGTTTCGACACAGAGGGGTTCGGCCTTTTGGGGTGTCACTCCTGATTGCTGGCTGGGATGAAGACCGCCCATACCTTTTCCAGTCTGACCCCTCAGTATGCTATTCACTTTGGTGTTATAATTATACTTATTGTATAGATGGGTTTCAGTCACGTGATTATGATGACGCGCGAAATTTAGATGGAGGGCAGGGAGTGAAGAGCGCAATGGACTAGATGGAGGAAAGTCCGTACTGTACTACTTTACATTACACGCTATTACAAGAGAAAGATATAAACAAAAAATCAAACATATGTTGGACGTGATCCTTACGTTATGAAGAGGAGCGATTTTTCAACTGAATTGAAAGATTTTCCTGCCATCGAGGTGGTAGATATCAGCAACTACCTCGTCTTACAGACATACTTTGACTTTACAAAGTTCGGAAACATTACACGTTACACAAACATAGCCACTTAAGTTGTATTAACTCACCATTGACGAAGTGATCACTGACACACGGGCATTTTCCCATTCGGCTCCTCCCGACCGCAGACGTAGGTTTGCAAGCCGTTTTTCCGGAGTTTTTCGGTCAATTGCTTGCATTTTCCTCCCTTATGAACAACAACTTTTGATACACGATAAAAACTCCTCGTGGTTTGATCGATTTAAGTAACCATAAACAACGCAAAACATAGGCATTTTGAGTTTGTTATAGTGCTTTCTAAATACAGCAAATCACTTCCTGCCCTCCATTTGCATTTCGTGCCATGGCAACGCAGTGGTGTGACGTCATATGAAAACAAGCTATTACTGTAATTTAGTTTAAACTGAAATAAATGATCTGTTAAAAATGTAAGCTCTTTATGTACTGTATATTAGCAAAATAAGATGGACTTTGATCTGTTTTAAGGGAGCATACTTTGCATGGAAAGCCACAGCGATGGGGAAGAACTATGTGAATGGGAAAACATTCCTTGAAAAAAGGTACAAAATGTACACGCATGGTCCAAGTCTAAGAGCTTTTTAGTCTTTCTAAACATACAGCCTCTCATTTGCTTCATTTTCCTATTTCAGATACAACGAGGATCTGGAACTGGAAGATGCGATTCACACTGCTATTCTGACTCTTAAGGTAATAATTGACAACCCAGCTATGTCTATTCACGTTGTGTCCGGCAAAGTCCTTTTAGGCAAGTCATGCCACTCGGCCGCCATCTTGGCAACGCCTCCGGGCAGCTTTTTCGGACTAACAAGACCAGGCTCCTATCTAAATGAATGGGCAGAGACCCAGAACTGCACTTTCACTGGTCACCGGGACATAAAAAACTGCATGTATACAAACACTAATAAAATACGATAAAAATCGCTGAAAAAGTGTGATGACTTTGCCCCAAAATAAGGTTTAAAACGCCTTTTCCCCCACAGGTTATACTTTTACTGCGCATGCGCAAGGGTTCTCTCGCTCTCTGTCGTGCGCGCGCTACTGCTCGCTCGCTCTAGATTCCGGGAGATTTGAACTAATTTGCGGTCATCAGGGAGCCGCTATCAATCTGCGGGAGACTCCCGGAACTTCCGGGAGACTTGGGATGTCTGATATTTACACAACTAACACATCAAATCTGCCGCCTTTTCAAACAGTAACATATTTTCCGCTGTCGCAAACCTCAACTGTGCGCATGCGTCGGTGGAACCAGACGATAGGCTTAAATGTTTTCCGGCTTGACTGTTAAAAGCAGACGATTGGCTTTCCAGCGGGAGGGGCGGGGCATGTGCATACAACCGCCATCTTTGGCGTTACGGGTTTTACCTATATAGTTGTATTAAGGATTGGGGAAGTGGCATGTCTCTATATAAATAGTCTCTGGTTTATATATATCTCTAAAATGCTAGTTAATGTTCTGGCATTAGACTAAAAGTTACTGACTTTGCTCACAGAGGGCATAACTCCCTCCAAAAGATCATTTTTGTGCATTGTTTTGTATGTTATTTCCACCTTTTTTAGTTTTTAACCATCTTTTTACAGAAAAAAATACTTATAATTCCCTTGTTATGCTATTATTGCCAAATAATGGATTCAATCTTTTTTTGGAACTGATGAACTGTATTCCTCATTTATTTGAGCTATGCAGCTCTCTTTTCACTTTAATGTTTTTTTTGTATTTTTTATTATTACCAGTAACACCATATTAGGTAAAGAATTTTAAAGGACCTGTTTAAATTTTACCAGAAAATGTTTTAGAATTTTTATCATATGCTAATGTTAAAAATCTTGTAATGTTAAAAATGTAATATTAATTGCTGTATTTTTTCTGTTTGCTTGTTTTTTGTTTTTTATTGTGTATATGTCACTCTTGTACTTTTGTAATTCAGTTTTTGTCATGAAGAAAAAGCCACAGATGCTGACATGGCATTAAATAAAACTATACTGACTGAAACTGCACGTCACAAAGCATGACGTTTTACTTGCCAATGCCCCAAATTGAATGTCCTAAAATGTCAAACATCAAAGTTATCTATGACTACTTTTGTTACAGGAAAGCTTTGAAGGTCAAATGACAGAAGACAACATTGAGGTGGGAATCTGCAATGAAGCAGGATTTAGGCGACTGACCCCAGCGGAGGTGAAAGACTATCTGGCTGCCATTGTTTAAAATCACTTTTACAAGTTGTTGTAGATTGAGCACTGATTATCTTGTCTTCATCAGTCCAACTTCATTAGTACTTACGTGTTAGTTTGAGCAATCTAAAGCATTGAAATAAGTGAAAGTTGTATTGTTTATATTTTGCTTTCTTTGTCACAGAAGGAAAAAAATAAACAAGTCTTTTGAAATCCTGTTGTCTGTTTCCATTTTGTACTACTGTGGAATGTTTTAGATTTGTGCAAAAGGCAACAAAAAAACCCCAACTAAATCTAAATGTAACCGAAGATATTATTTGGTTTATATCATAACTTTACTCTGAAATAAAAGTTAGAATATATATGGCGCCAAATGTCTGATTTCTGTCCTCGACTGTCCCTAGTAAACAAGCTTACGACGGGGTTTGGCTTGCGTCAGCCAATCAGAATCTTGAGCCCCGCGTCACTTATGGCGCGCCAAAAACGAGTCGGTACACCTTCCTAACAGTATTCCTACGCAAAATCGTATTACTTGCACAGATAAATCCCTCAAAGGTTTTGTCATCGAAAGCTGCAGCAATTTCTCTCCTATAATTTATTCATATCCATTTGAATAACACGTTATATTTGAAACAAGGGATTTGCTTGGGCGGTCATTCTTATAAACAGCCCTAGTTTCTGTCTCGCTAGCACATTCGTATTTGCGTTGTGTCATTCGACTGTAAGTGACGTTTGTGGCGCCAGAAATCAAGGAGGACTAGTGCTTTTTCAAAACGATGTGTTCTAGTTCAAAGCACTCGGCGTATTAAAATCTTGACGAACACAGCTTAAAGTGAGCTGACAGTGAATGGCCTGGGGGTCTTTTAAGGCTCGTTAAAGATGGTGATGTTACGCAGTAACGGTGAAATGGACTCGAGCTCGGAGTTTCTGTCGCTGAACCCGCCTCAGAGAAAGTCCGCGCGGCTAAAAAAGGCCCATGATGACAGTTTAACGAGCGCAGAGGACAGTCCGGCCAATGTGAGTTAATAACTCTTCTTTACTAGTACAAATATGTCAGTATTTTTTTTGTTTACCTACAGTAAATCTCTTGCTCTATTAAAACAAAGTTGGCGCTTAAATTGAGCGCGAGACGCTTGAATGAACTGCAGAGCGCGCGACTTGTTAACAGTTCCAAAACAAAAACAGATGAGTTGATTATCAATGTTACCTCAAATATACACAGGTAATAATTTACATGGTGCAGGAGGATGGGTGATAAATGTAAAGGGGTAGTTGACAAGTCAAAATCAGAATTCCGTTTTATTGGGCAATGAAGTTTTGCCGCAATGAAAAATATCCATCCATAGCTTAACGTTACACAGTGCACATATTATCACCTGTAAATAGTTAAGTTATATGTGGTGTGACACTTTTGATAATTACAAATATATAATTTAATCATGATATATGAGCTCCTGTCAGTACGTAGTTGACATAAATGCTTTTAAAAATAGTTCTATATAGAGTATAGCATGTAATTCTGCTGGACACTGCTATGATACATTGAAAATATTTATTTTAGGGGTTTTTGTCTGTAAAGGAGGAAAACGGCATGAGGGGCAGAACTCAAAGAGGAAGACATGTAGTCACCTTTGCTGATATGAATGGACAAAACAGCACATCTCCTCCAAAATCCCCTCCAAAAGATGAGAAAAGTGTGAAGAATTTAAGGTGTGTGTGTGTCTGTGTGATGGTTTAATTTCTGATTCTCCAATTGTTTGATAAAATAATTTTCTTACATACTGAATGTACTTGATACACTACACTATGTTTTATTTATTCATTAATTCATAGGAAATCTCCAAGATTTCAGGCAGATGGGGAGCGATCGGCAGATGAGCACACAGGTGGGAACGTCAGAGTATTTGAAAATGTCAGACAGCAGTTCTGTTGATTTGCTGCTTGCTAAATATGAATCCATTACTTTCTTCAGATGAGGTGGAATCAACTCCTACTTCTCGAAGCCTGCCTGCTCGAAATCAAAGGCGAGAAGAAGACAGTGCTGTGAGGCGTAGCTCAAGAATCACAAGATATAAGCTTGACGCCAGGAACCAGTCGGTCCTCTATGACAGACTCATCACAAAGTATGCACTTATATAGAAAACACAGTTATATTTCTGTTTATAAGGACAGTGACTAATTTAAATCACATTTTATGATTTTCCCATTTTGATGATCAGAAGTCTAACATGTGGTAGATTCACACAAACCAGTTTCACATTGGACCTTTATATTCAGACTCGGATGTGCAATTGGCTTTGTGTGTGGATATTTCTGTGGTTCTTGGGTCTCAGTGGCTGTTTTCGGCTGTTTTAGCACTGCAGAGGCTGTGCTTCAGAAGATGGATGACATGCAGAAGATGCGTCGGAGATTGAGGAGCAGAGACAGTGAGGAGGAGGTGCGTCCTCATGATCTTCATCACTGATTCCTCTTGTACTTCTGTGATCAGCCAGGACTTAACTCACTGTTTTTGTGTTCCTTTTTAGAATTTGATAATTTTCTCTGGAACAAAGAGGAAGAGGGTCACAAAACCTTCAGTCAGAGGACAGGAGGAGAGTTCAGACAACCAGGAGAATGGTGATGATTGTAGATCAGGAATTCATTAATCCTGTGCACCTTTATCTAGCAGTTTGCGTCAATGGTGAATCTATAGCCCCACAACTAAAACATTTGCGTTAGCTCCAACATTTATTTGGACACTCATTACTAGGGGTGTAACGATTCATTCGTTTTCTCGATGCATCGATTACAAATCCTGACGATGCATATGCATCGATCTTGAAACATGTATTTCGAATTGTGAATCGTTTATTTCGGTCAATATTCGATTTAAAATGCTAAGAATCGAATAATTTGCGATTCTATATCGATTCAGTGCTTTAAAACATATAAACATTAAATGACTACATGCGCGAATTAATGAGGCGTTGTGCGGCACTGGATTTTGCTCGCGCTCGGTCCCATATAGCTCTCATCTACAGATTTTTGAGCAGTCCGTGTTTGAGCTCTCCTCAGGACAGCCACTGGTGTTCACATGAGCAGATAACAGCTCTCTATCGAGAAAGCAAGCCATTGATAAAGCTGCCATATATTGCGCGGTCACTGCTATGAAACAACGCGTTCGTTGCGTGGAAATGTCACCGTTATTTTCTTTAAGATAAGATACTGAAGTTTTACGGAAATGGGTCATACCCGTCCTGAGCAGTTAAAGTAAAACCCCACTTATTCAAGGGTGCACATTTATTACATGGAAAGAGAAAACGTACAATAGGTGTCTAAAATGTACACCGATTAATCATGAATGATGAATGAAATGTAACTTAATGTCGTTAAACTGAACTGATGAAATAACTACAACATTAATTACACTGAAATAAGAGCGCGTGGTTTATCCATCAATCAGATGCGCATTAAAGTTGCATTCATAATCGTTAATAGCACAAGTAGACAGCCGGCGCGTTTTCTTTCAGAATCACAAGGAAAATGTTCAGTCGGATAAAGCGAAAACAAAGAGTATAGCTATTCCATGAGGAAACGTTAGTTAAGGTTTTAGTTGGGAAAGTTCATGGTATTTTTAGTCTCACAATGGAAGGATGTTTAATGTAGGAACACTTTAAGGTTGTGTATCCATTCCTACAAAATAGTTAGCATGATGAACTATACTTTTAAAGCCTTTTTAAATCTTGGTTTATATTTTTACAAATGCTAATTTATAGGCTTTGGAAATATTTTTTATAAGAATAGATTCATTAAAAACTAACATGAACTAACGTTAACAATAGACAAAATGTCGTTGTTTTTCTTTCTTTCTTTTTGTTCCCACTCTCTGACCCCCGAAGCCAGCTGTATAATTCACACCCTGACTAAGACCCATTGGGGGAAGCATTTAAATAATCCTATGAATGCATATAAAAAATTAAGAATCGAATCGAATTAATCGAATCGCATCGAATTTTAATGTGAATCGCATCGAATCGAATCTTTCTGAATTTGCAAAAATCGTTCTTGAATCGAATCGAAAACCTATGAATCGTGAATCGAATCGATTCGCTGCCTACCCAAAGATTCACAGCCCTACTCATTACCATACATTTTTATAAAATGAGGATGGAAAGATAAGAAAAATGTTATACACAGGTTTATTAGGTTTTAAATTATAAAACAATATATATATTGCTCTAGTCTAAATGAAGATGCGTACAACAACAATTTGTTTTTGTTTTTAACAAATGATGAAGCTGGTTCTAACACTGGTGTAACAGGTTTATGAGACTTGAATAAGTCTAATCACTGCCCTGTTTATTTGGCATGTGATCAAGGTACAAATGTTTGGTGTAGTATAATTAACAGCATATGTACCACAAAATATTATTGTTTTTTGTTTAGCATGTTGGTTGGCCTGAACCTGTATTTATTTCCCAGAATACAGTGATCAAGAGGAGGATGGAGAAGGTGAGGAAGAGGAAGAAGAAAATGATGAGGGAGATGATGATGAAGATGAAGAAGAGAACGGAAAGCGCTATGAGTTCCGACAAAGAAAAGCTATTGTGCGTTACCAGGCGCCTCTTGAAGGTTTGTGTAATAGTTCATTAAAAAGACCATGCACTGACTATACAGATCAGATATACACATCCCTGATTTAAATGTGCTTATGTCATCTTTTTCTCTGCCTTTCATGCCTTAGAATTATCCTTTTTACTATATATTTGTTTTATTGCAGAGCCAAAAAAGCAGAGCATCTTTTTTAAACGTCACTCCACGCCAGTTAGACGAAGATATCCATTTAGTTCCTCAAGTCCCAGGAGCTTGTACAACAACAGGAGGAGCACCAGGTCAGTACTAGTCCTCAATTTCTTTTCAAATTCTTTTTCAACATTATCAGTTTGTCTTGGCTTGACAGGGTCTTGATTCGTATTTGAAAGTGCGCTATGTTTGAAACCCTGTCTTAAAAAAACGAGACAGATGTGAGCAAGATGCTGAAGGAACAGCAAGCCACGGTGCAATTGCCAAAGACATTGTGTTAATAAAACATCAATGGAAAAATAGTGCAGACGGAACTTGCTTCATCACCCGACATCCCATCTCAAGTAGTGGAGTATTAAAGTCTTATCAAAATGCACACCCCTTTGCGCTGTTCATGTTGTAATTTCAGTGCCACTCATCTTTGTGTTTCTCGTGCTGTAGTCCAGGCAGGAGTGAGGGTGATGGGTAAGCCAAGCATTCATACAGCCTCACTAGATCTGCATGTGGAAAATTAAAGGGCTTTCAAAGTGAAGACAACAAATGGCACTTTACAATACGTCACGCTAATATAATAATTACAAATATGTTCTGTGCACATTTAAATGAGTTCGTTTTGGAAAGAGGTGTTAGGGTATAGGAGGTGGTGGAGTATTTTATTAAAGTTTAGACTTTTCATTGGTGTGAATGTTTATGATAGTCTAAAATACAATCTTTCTGTTCTCTTGTCTTCATCTTAGGAGAAGACATGCCATCCACAGTAGTGACTCCACATCATCGTCATCATCATCTGATGAAGAGAAATTTGAGAGACGGAGAAGTAAGAGTCGTAGCAGGTCAATAAACAGGTAAAGAGCTCTCGCTGAAAGCTTTTATTTTAGAGGTGCTATGCTTAAAACATATCTGGGTTCAAATTCTTGCAGAGCAGACATGACCAATCAAACGGCTCTGAAATACAACACCTGTACTTGTGCACACAATAAAGAAGCTATATTTGTTGTTGCTCTGTAAGAGTTGTTTCTTAGATATTATTATTATTATCTAGATTTTGTAGTCTTAAAATATTTTGAAGCAATTATTAAACTAAACGTTTAATCACATTTTGCTTGTAGATGCCTCCCTATGAATCTACGGAAGGAGGATTTGTTGGGAATCCATAAGGACAGGATTAAAATTGGAGCAAGTCTCGCAGATGTTGACCCAATGCAAATTGATAAAACGGTATGTGCTTGCCGTTTGAATTGAACTACAAAAATTGTAAAGACCTTTTATATGACTTTGGGGTTTCCATGTGCAGGTGCGCTTTGACAGCATTGGGGGTTTGGGCAAACACATCTCCGCATTGAAGGAGATGGTTGTGTTTCCTTTACTCTACCCTGAAGTCTTTGAGAGGTTCAAGATTCAGCCTCCAAGGTTTGAAAAGTGACATTGACAAATATTCACATTAAATGCCTATTTGCAAAAATGAGAGGCCTATTTGGATGACTAACCAACAGATTGCAAAAATGAGAGGTAATGTTGAATATCACCTTTGGCAGAACGCATGTTGAATGACTGATATTTTTCCAGAGGCTGTCTGTTCTACGGCCCTCCTGGCACAGGAAAGACTCTGGTTGCTCGAGCCCTGGCAAATGAGTGCAGTCAAGGCGAGAAGAAGGTGTCGTTCTTCATGAGGAAAGGGGCAGACTGCCTCAGCAAATGGGTGGGCGAGTCTGAGAGACAGCTCCGCCTCCTGTTTGACCAGGTTTCCCACATTTCATTTAAAAAATGGTCATTCATTGATGCCTAATTTTTTCTCTGCGTGATTTAAAGGAACTTTGCTATTTATTTGCCAGGCATACCAGATGCGTCCATCAATTATTTTTTTTGATGAAATTGATGGCATCGCACCTGTTAGGTCAAGCCGGCAAGACCAGATACACAGGTGTGTTAGTCTGCGTTTCTGTGTGTATATATATATATATAATGTGTGTGTGTGTATATGTATGTATGTATATTTCTTGTTTAAAGGTGCTTTTTGCTGTTCTTTTTTAAATGTTGAATCGTTTGTTTGTGTTTATGTTGGCTAAAGCTCCATCGTGTCCACCCTGTTGGCTCTCATGGACGGGCTGGACAGCCGTGGTGAGGTGGTTGTTATTGGAGCCACTAACCGTCTGGACTCTATCGATCCAGCGCTCAGACGGCCCGGGCGATTCGACAGAGAGTTTCTTTTCAGCCTACCAGACAGAGAGGTGAGAGTTTGGAGCTCTATTTTAGAACGACTTATTCAGTGTTTATTTTCGACTGCAGTGAGTGTTTTGTTTAGGGTAACCCACAAGACGTTGTTGCTTCTTTGTAGGCTCGCAAAGATATTTTAAAGATCCATACCAGGCAGTGGGACCCGCAGCTGTCTGATGTGTTTCTTGAAGAGTTGGCTGACAAGTGTGTTGGTAAGAGCATCTCATGTTCTACAATGTTAAACCTCCTGATGAGCGCATCTCAAATAATAGCTTACCTTTGTCTCAGCTTGCTCAGTGCTAAAACAGATGCTGGAGCTTTCCAACACCCCCAGGACCTGGGTATTGCTGTGTTTGGGTTTTGGGTAGCAGTGTTATGTAACGTTCTGCTGTTCTAGTACTCTCACTCTATAATTCTGGCATTTAGCGAGACCTCAGACTGTCTCGTCCTGTCCAAGTGGGCAGTGCTTTATTAGAATGAACTGCACTATCATCCTTGATTTTTATACCAGTAGTCAAAAATATGGCTCCCTGTGCTCCTAGGTTACTGTGGTGCAGACATCAAAGCCGTGTGCGCAGAAGCAGCTCTGTGCGCTCTGCGCAGGTGCTACCCCCAAATATATGCTTCCTCCCAGAAGCTCCTGCTCGATGTGGAGTCCATCAGTGTGAGTGGCCGGGACTTCCTCTCAGCCATGAGGAAGATCGTTCCGGCTTCACAGAGGGCGGTGGCATCTCCAGCTAAAGCACTCACCCCTGTAGTGGAACCCCTGCTGAGCTCTGCCCTCAATAACGCCATGGAGATGCTGCAGAAACTCTTTCCTCATGTAGAGCAAGGCCTCAAGAAGAAAAGAGATGCTGGTAAAGATAGCTTGCTATTTTTATCTCCCTTCTAAATAGCAATAAGAACACATTAGTATTTGCATAACATTGTAGAACTCAAACCATAAAACACATTATATCATGTCACATTTGCACGGGCAGACGCCACTCACCCTTTTTTTTTCCTTTTTTTTTTCTTTTTTTCAGAAATTGTAAATGTATTTTGCAATTCTTGATCATGCCATCAATGCAAGTGAATATTTTTTATTTTAGGGGGTGTGTCTGACATCTTAGAGGATCTACTGCAGAGTGAAGATGAGGGGTCCTCTGTGTGCTGTAGTAATAAAGGCCAGAAGAACACTGGGCCTGTTCCATCTGCTCTTCATCTGAACAGGTTAGAAATGCAGAAAAATGTTTCTTGTGCTTCCCCATATAAAAAAAAAAAAAATCAAGCCTGAGGTTTTATAGTAGTAAATAATTTCCTGATATCAAGTTTACGGGATAAATATGAGTCAAATGAGGTCTGTCATGTACACATTTCCCTTTCCTTGACTGAACTGTTTATATGTAGTTTCATCCACTGTATACAGATAAAAGTTCACAGGAAAGCCTTATGAAATAAAATATATTGCCATAAAGTTTTGTGTAGTTACAGATTTGTTTAAAAACAGGATCCAACTTTTCTAAAAAACTAAAAAAACTAAAAAGAAACAATAAATACTTATTATGCTGTCTTGGGAGGTCACTCACTAAGTATTTTGAACAGAGCTGGAGACTCGAAAACATGTTCAGTAACTAGATTTTAACTTGTCATCAGTGAAATTCTATAGTATTCAGCCTATGGTATAAATTATAATTTAATGGTATAAGTAATTTTGACCTGCTTTTATTTCTTTCATTACCTGTATTACAGGAATGCCCTGCAGCAGCCCACCTCATTCAGACCTAGACTGCTACTCTGTGGGACATCAGGTTCTGGTCAGACTTCACACTTGGCTCCCGCTATTCTTCACGCCCTGGAGAAGTTCACCGTTTATACACTCGATATTGCTGTGTTGTATGGGGTCAGTTCAGCCACCGCAGAGGAGGCTTGTGCCCAGGTGAACACACTGAATTTATACAAAAGCTCAAGATACCCCGATAAACTTGTTTTCTTAAATGACTATCAACCTTGTATTATACATCAGGTTTTCTGTGAGGCGAGGAGAACCACTCCCAGTATTCTGTATATTCCACACATCCAGCGCTGGTGGGACACCGTGAGCTCCACTTTGAAGGCCACATTCATCAGTCTCCTGCAGGACATCCCTTCATTCTGCCCCTGCCTCCTTCTCGCCACATGCAGCTTTCCTCACCAAACGCTCTATCCTGAGGTACCACATGAACTGTATAAACCAGTATCGGGGCTTGTTTGGCATAAAGACTAAATTAAATATAATTTGTGATGCATTTTATCTTCTGTAATGCTATTGTATGACAGTCTTTTGTTTTTGGTGTTAACCTGTTTAAAGGTGCAGGACCTTTTTCATGTTGAGTATGGTGAGGTGTTCAATGTTCCGCTTCCTTCTTGGGAGGAGAGGCACACATTTTTTGAGGATCTTATTTTAAATCAAGCTGCTAAAGCCCCAGCATCTAAGAGAGAAGCAGGTGAGGTTTTTTTTGTGGTGTTTTTCATATTCTTAGTGAAGTGTTTTCATGCACACCTGTGATAACTCTCTCCTTCTCAGTCCTCCAGGCTCTAGAGGTGTTACCAGTGGCCCCTCCGCCACCTCCCCGCCAGCTGTCTGAGCAGGAGATGCAGAAGTTAGAGGAGCAGGAAGAGAACACGCTCAGGGAACTCCGCCTCTTCCTGCGAGATGTCACCAACCGACTGGCTCAGGACAAACGCTTCAAGGCTTTTACAAAGCCTGTGGACATCGAGGAGGTAAGATAGTTTTCAGTCCCACAGTTCTTCTTAATCAACTCTCTAGCTGTTGATATATTGCTGAACCAGCGGTGTCCTCACTGAAGTCATGTGGTTTTCATTGGGAAAGGTTCCTGATTACACTACAGTCATCAAACAGCCCATGGACTTGTCCACAGTTCTCTCCCAAATTGATCTGCACAAGTATGAAACCGTGGCGGCTTACCTGCATGATGTGGATCTGATTTGGCAGAACGCCCTTGAGTACAATCCAGACAGAGACCCCTCAGGTAGGCTGGGAATTGTAATGGTAATATATTTTGTATGTATATATGTGTGTGGTTTATCTACTGGACATTGGTGATAACCACTGCATAGTATGTAGGTTGAACACCGTTTCCATTCAGCTTGGCTCAATGAATGAATGTGTGGTCAAGGGATTGTCAGCTTTGGCTTTTACTTCAAAAGCATATCTAATTAAATTTTATAGTTGGAACTATCCTTTATGACTTGTGTGATTTCTGTAATTTCTATGATGTTTGTGTTTGTAATAGATCGGCTCATCAGACACCGTGCCTGTGCTCTCAAGGACACGGTACATGTCATAATCAGAGATGAATTAGACGAGGACTTTGAGAAGACCTGTCTTGAGATCAGGGAGTCTCGCATCAAACGAGGTTTCAGTGACGCTCCATTGATTCTCAGTGTGGGATCATATTTGGATTGGAGTGAGACTAGCATCACTTACATTTTATAATATTTTATTTTTAGGCTCCACCTCATCACGGTTCACTCCTGCCTACTATCACGTGCTGCCAAAGATGTCCGCTACAGTCGAGCAGAAGATGAGTGATCCAGCACCCAGTAAAGATGCTACACCTGTGCCAGCACCAGCCGTGATTGCATCACGTCAAACAGGATTTAATACAGGTGACTGACAGTGCTGCAATTCCTGACATCAGTGCTGTAGAGTCTCTTATTACTCCCATCTAGAGCTGCACAATTGATCTGGTTAAATACTTTTTTTTTTTTTGTTAATTAGAGATCACTATTCTCCCACTATTATGAATGAAAGCAGGTGTCTATTAGCAGATTCCAAATATATCCACTGATAGCCGCCTGCTTTTAAATGCTCCCATGTGTATCTGTGTAAGCGCTCTGTGAATCAGAGGTGTTTAAGAATCCGTTCAACAGCGCTCAAAATGCCAGGGGGAAATGCTGGTATCGTCACTTTTGACAACACGAACCATGATAGAGACAATAGTCCAAAATCTCTACCGACAAATTTCTACCGGTTAATCGTGTCTACCGGTAAATAGCCCACCCCTATGACAACTGCTCTCTCTGGGTCAGCAGAATGTTCACTGTGAATGTACTTGTTAAAAGTTTAATAGACATAGCAGAATCATTGTATGATTCAACAGCATACTTGAATGCTAAATGCTTTATTGTAATACATTTTAAAGTGAAATATTTACATTAAAATAATGACATGCAGCCTTCTAGTATGTTTAGAAATAAAAAATAAAAACATGGCCTAGTAATTCATTTAAAGAGCCCCTAATAAAGACCAAGAAAGTGGTTTTGTCTTTGTCAATATTGTTTGATTTATTAATAACATTTTTAGCAGTGACTTATGTTTAAAATATTTTACCACTACTTTTGACATCAAGTTAGATTGGTAGGCTTTCTTCTATGCAGGCTACAGGTGAAATATTTTGTGTATCCACAGCTTCACAGATGAAAAAGAAGAGGAAAAGCCGATGGAAAAACGGCTTCATCCGCAGAAAGAAGTCTTGCTCACATTTGAACTCTAAAGACAACCCTACCACAGCAGAATCAGGGGATGGAGAGGAGGATGAAGAAGAGTATGATGTAAAACTGGCTGAGAGTGAAGATCCAGAGAAGATGAAAGATGTTGAATGTGAGTCAATGGAGGCTGATGAGTGTGCTCGTGCAGAGGGACTCGCAGAATCCACTGAGGTAGTGCAGAATAACATCTCTGAGAGATGGGACATTGACAATACAACCTCTACAGTGGATGAGGTTGTGAGTGTTGAGACCGTCCAGAATAATGTCACAGATGTGCAAAATGATGTCCAAGCATCAGAGGACACTGAACCTAAGAGGACAGAACCAATTGCAGAGGACAGCAGTGGAATGGGTTAGTAAATCACAAAACCATTCAGCATATTCATAATAACAGTTGTGGTGTTCGTATGAACGTGAAGCATTAATTGAGTTTGCATGGGTTTTTCAGAGTTCAGACTGAGGCGGATGACAAGAGGTTTTAAGAACCAGGCCGAACAGCAGAGTCTCATCAGTGTGGATGCTGCCATGAAGATCCTGGAGCAGAAGACCCTGCCTCTTATCGTGGACCACAACAAACTGAAAGTACGCCACATATCTTTATCTAACTGCAGAAACAGTTACAATAAGTGTAATCGATGACCTTGTAGTGTGCATGTTACCTCGACTTTTACATTGGAAGGGTGTTTTTAGACTGTTTTGTTTTCGTTCCCGATTCAGGAACTTTTACAGAGAGTCGTGGACATGACAGAGGGATATGAGGTCAATCAACTGGAGAAACTTTATGCTCTGTTGTGCCAGAGCATTTATAGACACAGGAAAGATTATGACAAGACTGCACTTATACAGGTATGTTTTGATAATGCAGAAACGCATCCTGCAGCCTTATTAATTTACTATTCTGTTGATTGTGCAGTAGATTAAAACTATAATTGAGTCATAACATTTTTCAAATGTAAAAGGCTTATTACTTTACAGGGAACTACACTGCGACCAAAATGGTCGCATTTGCGACCTTTTGAAATGCCATTGCGACCCTAATTTTTAATGGGTCGCAAATGTATCACCGTTTGATTATTTTTGTACCTATATGTTTTAGGCAATATGCTATGATCTACTATGAGCATTTATTAAAACAGAAATGTGTATTTTAAGAATACGTTTTTTAACGTGCTCTGAGCATTCAACACATCAAGTTGGCTTCGCGCTTGTTTAACTGAGAGAACGAGAGAGAGTGAAAGCCGCGCGCGCGCACTCTCTCGCCGTCTTCACACTGTCTTGCTCTCTCTCCCGCCCTCGCTCATATTAATGAATTGAGTTGACTGGATATCTTTGAGAATACACGATGGTAAAAAGTCGGAAGACCGAAGTTTTTTTTTTCCTGAACTACCACTGGTTGTGAATTGTGCTAAAATAGCGTTGCCTCATCTTCTCTGAAAAGCTTTCCACACAGTCAGATGACAAACCGCACTTTCAATAAACAAAACAAAAAAGTCTATCTAGTGATGAAATGTTTTCTGTGTTGAGACCAATCTTGTGCGATGTCCTAAACTGCCTGGATAATCACACAACGTGTGCCGTGGTCCGTTAATGACACGTCCGATTCGCGAACTAATATGACTCCTTTGAACCGATTCACTTTAATGAATGGTTAAAACAACTGATCTGTCCAGAAACTGAACTCAAGAGACATAAATCAGAAACACTTTACAATAAGGTTCCATGTATTAAAGTCTAGTTAACTACATTAAAACATTCTATTAATATTAGTTTCTATGTGGATTTCATGACAAAACCACCCCAGTCATTCTAGAATGATTCATTCTTTCCAAGTAGAGCTTTTTGTTTGAAATTGTTTTTATATCACAATATATATCACAGAAAAATCAAATATCGCAATGTCATTTTTTACCAATATCGTGCAGCCCTACTGTAAATTCTGTGGGCCTTCAGGACTGTCCAAATTTGTAACTGCGTCAAAAAAATTCAAACAAAAATCATTGAAGCTTCACAATGACAGTATGAAGCACGCGAAGTGGATTATATTTATTTTATTTTTCCTTAAGAGTTCAGAAGTCTGCCCATCTGTGCCAGTCATAGCATGTTGAAATCCAAAAGAAATTCATTTAGCACTTTATTGTGTAGGCCTACTGTATTTTCTATTGCAGTAAATCTATCCCAATCAATTTTAAAGAAAACAAGAAGGCATTTGGTTTAAAAGATGGCAAGTAAAATAAAAAGCACATCTGTATGCAATACAGTTTCATTATTGGTCATTATTATCCAGAGTAGCTTACTATAAATAATTTGTGCGACCAAATCATGTTTTGCGCTAGTAACTGAAAAAGTAAGTAGCGCAAGTGCCACCAGTGGAAAATGTTAGTGTAGTTCCCTGCTTTATATGCCTACTTAATGTGTATTTTCTTTTCTTTTCCAGGAGATGTCAAAAGAAGTTGAGGAGTTTTCCTAGTTTTCTTAATAAACAAACTACAATATATTTCTTACAAGAAGTTACTGGTCTATAAATTATATTTTGTTAATTCTTTAGTCCTGACTTTGTTGTTGTGCATTTTTAGTGCATATTAAAGCCTTTATCACAAGTCTCACTGTCTCACTTTAGTTTTTATACCAAACATGACTTTATAATGGTACAAGTATATGATCTACTATTTTCCTAAAGTACTGCAAGTAGTTGGGTGTTGTAATTACTTGTGGTTTCTGCTCTTCTGGTTCTGATGAAATCTAAATCGTGCTAATAGGAAACATGGGGAAAATTCCATTTGAATCTACGAAGAGATGTATTAGGGCCACGTGACCGCACGTTTACTCTGATTGGACGGTTTGGAGATTGTACGTTTCTATAGTCAGTACTCGGGTTTCCTAGTTTATAGAGAGGTTTAAATTCTACAAGAATGTGCAATTGGATCCTATTAAGTCCTTTGTGGGTGTCTTGACTGAATTACCGTGCAAACGTGTTGTTTTATTTACGATTTTACGTGACGGCGAGCAGTCGCCTGGCGATGATGTCACGACGTATAACACTGACAGCGGTGACGCCTGATGATCATTGAAAACTGCCATTAAAATGAGCGCAGATGATTTTTGTGTTTACTGAGAGAGCAATAAAACACCCGCGCAGCGTGCCCGGCAAAATAATAGAGGGGCTGAAACATCAGGGAGAGAAGCATCCGATCAGCGTAGCATCTGTCCGGTCCATCCAGGGTTTTCCCCCTCTACCCGCGGCGGGTCTCGGTCCGCCTCGTCTTCCTGCAGCCGAACCGAAGAATACTCGCACACAGAGCCGCGATCTCACGCTAAAACCCGCGGCCGGTGAGTTCCAGTACATCCCTGAAGCTCCCTCACTAACAAAGTATCATGGTATTATCTTGTTTTTATACACTTTGTAATATGGTAATACCATAGTAATTTTAATAACCTTGGGGTACCAGGCACATACAATGAATCATGGTACAGTTCTGATATTTGGAAACACCATAGTACTTTGATATATACTATGGTGCTGATTGCTGAAATTATTTTAACATTGTACATAAAGGCAATTTGGTAAACATGCTACCATGGAAATTTGGACTTGTACCTTGATATGGTACTGCCACAGTGTTTGCAAGGGAACACTCTAAACACGCAATTTTGTGTCATACTGGTGAGTGGTGACTCTAAAGGTTGTATAGATTTTAACAATGGTTATTCAACTTAGTAAATTTTTTGAATACTCTGTTCATTTTTAGTTAATGCTAGTTATTAATGCATTGACTAATGTTAATATATATATATATATATATATATATATATATATATATATATATATATATATATACATACATACAATGTATTGTAATATAAATTAACCAAAATACCTGTCATAATCTAAGCCCTGTCTGTGAAACCAGGCCTTAATGTAAGCTACATATTTAGCCCCCAAAAAAGAAAGAAAGATATCTGACAGCTGTAGGTTACTACATTGTCTGCAGTGGCACTAAATCTAAAGGGCTATATATAGATATATCAAATGTTAGATAACAGATAAAACGGTTCACAACTTCACATTTACAGATGTTTTATCTAGTGTTAACATACTTATTGTAAAGTGCTACCTAGATTATGCAGTGTTGGATTAGCATTTAAAAAAGTGTATATTTATCTTATCTACATTTATTTTTTTGCATTTGTAATACAATTGTCAATATCTACGTAAAGTCATACAGATGTAAATGGCTCTAATAGTGGGATGCAGCAGAAGCTTGTGCAGTAATTTGATCTAGTGTGCAAATGAATGCATCATTGAATGTTGATCATGCTGTCAACTGTCCTGTGTTTACATTATAACCAGTGTCTTGTGTATGTTTTTGTTTCTCTGTATCTTTCAGGATGCTGAGCTCAAATCTTGTAATGGGACTAACATTTAGCATATAAATTCAACCTCCTGGAGGTTCTGTCTAGCTTATATTTTTCACACTCACAAGCACAATGTCGAGCAGAAGGAAGTCCACGACCCCCTGCATGGTGCTTCCGTCAGATGTTGTAGAGCAAGATCCAGATATGGAGGCCCTGGAAGGGAACGAAGGAGCCGAGAGTATGGCAGACGGTCCTACAGAGGGAGCAGTGGTTCCCATGGAAACAGAGACAGGTGAAGTTCACTTCTCAAGGCAGTTTTTTTTATGTCCTTTCAGAAAAGCGCTCTGTCGTGTCCATACCAAGTGCAAGTAATTTTTCTGTTCATATTGAAAGCTCAAATGCTGAAAAATCAAAACCTTAATGATGGTTAATATACAACTATGTTGAGTGTGATTTTGGACCAATGAGATTTACACTGTGGGCGGGGCTACCTATCACAATGCAAAAAATATATATAAAGCAACCTCCTGTCGCACATCACTGTTGACAGTCACTGCTGGTTAGGACAAAAAAACAAAACATTTTAACAATTCAAAAGTGCTGTTCTACTTATGTTAAGCATCTGTTCCTTCCTGTCATGCACTTATACTGACTCTAATCAAAATGATCCTTTCACTTTGCTTACAGAATATGAGGGGAGCCATTTCTCGAGCGAGGACTGTCATTCTTCAGGAAAACGCTCAGGTCAAACGTCACTAGAGCAGCCCATTTCTGATCTGACCACTGAAGGTGGTTTTGTGCAGACAGAGATGGAGGATAGTGATGACCCCTCAGTTACTGGAATCCCAATCAGCAAGACTCCCATAATGAAAATGAAAAGCAAGTCTGAACCCAAGAGAATAGCTATGTCTCTAAAAGGCACAAGTGAAAGCGAGACAATGGCCGAAAGTGAGATGGAACTGGAGCCATTGGAAGCATCAGTGATGGGCTCTTCCATGGCAGCAGAACACATGAGCCCATTGCTCACGGAGTCCATAAAGCCCAGCGTTCTCGTCAATATTTCAAACCCTGTGGTAGCAGATCAGAAGAAGCTGGTTATGAACTCTGCGACGGTTCTTCCGGCCGGCTTGGCCCAGGTGCTTTCTGCCTTGCAGGCCCAGCAGAACGCTCAAGCTCAACTTCTAATTCCAGTAAGCAGTATTCCCACATATAATGCTGCCATGGACTCCAATGCAGTCCTGATCAATATTTACAAGAAGTTCCCCTACCCGTCGGTGTCTGAGATCATGGGACTTGCAGCCCAGACCAAGTTCAGCGAGGAGCAGATAAAGATCTGGTTTTCAGCTCAGCGTTTGAAGCATGGTGTTAGCTGGACCCCAGAAGAGGTTGAGGAGGCCAGGAGGAAGCAATTTAATGGCACAGTCCACACAGTTCCCCAGACCATCACAGTCATCCCAGCCCATCATCTTTCTGCTACTAATGGCCTGCAGTCTATTCTTCAAACCTGCCAGATTGTGGGGCAACCAGGTCTGGTTCTGACACAGGTTGGAACAGCCAACAGCCTCCCAGTGACCAGCCCGATAACGCTGACAGTAGCCGGAATGCCCAATCAAAGCCAGACTCCCAAGATCGCAACCAATCAAATAAGCCCAGGTCTCAGTGAAACTAAGAGAGCTACTACGGTTCAGCCCCCATCACTGACCCCTCAGGAGAACTCTGCACTCAGTGCCGATCACTTTGGCATGCGCCCCAAGAAATCCAAGGAGCAGCTGGCTGAATTGAAAGCAAGCTATCTGAAGAATCAGTTTGCTACTGATGCTGAGATAGCTAGGCTAATGAAGTTGACCAACCTCACTAAAGGTGAGATTAAAAAGTGGTTCAGTGACACCCGATACAACCAGCGCAATTCTAAGAACAGCCACACCATCCTCCCGAACGACAATCCCAGGGGTAGTAGTAGTGCCACCATTGTTATCGACTCCAGTGACGAAACGCCACAGTCTCCAACACCATCACCCGTCAAAGAGAAGGAGACGCGCGCCAAGACCTGGAACCCCTTCCCAGACTTTACCCTACAGAAGTTTAAAGAAAAGACACCGGAGCAGTTGGTGGTTCTAGAGGAAAGCTTTCAGAAATGTGACACACCAACCGATGAAGAGCTCAGCCGACTAAGAGCCGAGACAAAGCTTACCAGACGAGAGATTGACGCCTGGTTCACAGAAAAGAGGAAAGCCCCTGTGCCCGATTCCTCTGAGTCAAAAGCAGATGGTGAATCTTCCCAGAAGAAGGGGAGCCAAACTCCACCTGGTGGGAAGAGGGTAAGCAAAGAGAAGGTTACTAAAAAAACTCCGGAGCAGCTTCATGTTCTAAAAACTGCGTTCGTTCGGACCCAGTGGCCCTCGGCAGAAGAATACGACCAGCTGGCTGAGGAGAGCAGACTACCTCGCTCCTACATCGTCAATTGGTTTGGCGATACACGCTACGCCTGGAAGAACGGCAACTTGAAGTGGTATTTTTACTATCAAAGTGGAAATGTGGGAGGAACAAATGGCAACAAAAACAGAAAACGGAGGATTCGGAACCGCGGTTGGGGGAGAACCCGTAATAGAAAAGTGAAGAAGCCCACAGAATCGGAGAAGAATTTACCTATCAGGTTTAAGTCTGGACGAGATATTCTGAAGGAATATTATTTGAAGCACAAGTTTCTGAACGAACAGGACTTGGATGAGCTTGTCGCCAAGTCTAACATGAGCTACGAGCAGGTGAGAGAGTGGTTTGCTGAGATTCGTCGAAAGGAGGAAATGGGTACCAACCCATTTGAAGATAAAACGGGAAATGAGGAACAAGATGAGGAAGAGGACGAGTCACTGGGTGAAAATGAGACGGCAATTGAGGAGCAGGGACCTTCTGCCTTGGGAGATGAAGAAGGTGACGATGATGACGACACTGATGACAGCGATTCCTGGGAGCCTCCACAGAGCGTTCGAAAAACATTATCCATGTCTGAGGGTCAGTGATCTGTCTGAATTGGCTTTATTCTGAGCAATGGCCCTTGGTGGAAAACCATGACTGTGTTGGGTTTCGACTACATGCCCTCTACCACTGCACCAATTCTGCTTATATTGTACATAGTTTCAATTAAGGTTTGAAAAGTTCTTTCTAGCATAAACATTGAGGAGAATGTTGTTGTTTTTTTAGTCAGAATGTTTGGTTTCACTCAAAACTTGAGAAATCATGCACATGAACAGGTTTTTTTTTTCTCTGTGGCTCTGAAATGCAGCGATAACTCAAGAGCCCTTGAATAATCTTGACAATGCCATGCATACAATCTGAACTTATGCCTACCAGAATTGGTTATGCACCTTATCCCTTGTACATGCAAAGACATCCTAGGCCTCTCAGTAGGGGCTTTTAAAGGGGCTTTTCTCACTTGCAGTTATTTGGAGAATTCTTAGTGCCAAAGGTATAGTATTGAATGTTAATGTTCCCTTTACAATGAACACAATAGCTTATTGAGGGAATATGCATGAATACTTTGTGTCAGATGGACACACGAGGCACTTTGTCAACCACCGTGATGTACGGTGTTTAAAACGCAACCAGCCACCTTATTTATGTTGGGCAAGACCAAACATTTCAAATTGAATTTCAAAATTCAGTGACACACAAGTGTTTTATGTCTCATTCCCAGTGTTTTATCATCCATATACTGGCAGTGGATATCTGATATTCAGCAGCACACTACATCCCAACAGGACGTTGTAGATTTTAGTCCATCTGACTTTAAAATATAACAGCTAATACTTATCTTGTGGGGGAAAAAACATTTTATGAAAATGTCAGTGGTTGTAATAAACAGGAGATGTGACTGTTTTGCAGCTTTTCAACTGGACAGTTTAAAAGTATTTTCTTAAATTCAATGGGAACATGGGGAATTCCTGTTTTTGGCTGTTAATTAATTTTAAAGTGAAACCTCCCTCAGATTTCTCCTCTGTTGGGCTGTCAGATATGTTCATAAGCCTGCAGGCAAAGGGGACTTTCATTTGCTTGACTAATTTTAAATGATCATGTTAAGAATTTAATGTGTATTTGCCCTAATCATGAAGTGTTATGTTTTCCATTTGACTTTGCAGAATTTCTTGCTTTTTTGAGGAAAATGTTTTTGTTTTCTATTAATATCTCGCTTTTATAGGACTAAATGAAACATGAACTGTTGATGAATAATTACCATGTGGGTGTAATTTGAGTTTGCTTTTTTAATATTTCTGCACGAAAGCGGCACTATTACTGGTACTTTTAAAATTGCACCCCCGCGCAAGACATTCAACATTTTCTTTATATCTGCATGTATCTGACATTTAGGATGGGGAAAAAAAGTGTTCAGTTTGTACATATACCTTTATGCTCAACTAGTAGTTTTAAAGCCTTTTTTTTTAAAGTTTGTATTTATAGTGATAAATTACGAGTGGGTTGCTTGTATGGTGATCATTCAAATAATTCTTTTGATTTGAGATATTTCTCAGATTTTAAGGTTACTATGTTGTATTTTTTATTTTATTTTTTTTTACTTCCTGGATTTCTTTCTTTTTCTGGTGAACATTTACTTGATTTGCTTGCAACCTTCATTTTCCTGTGAATACTGTAGTGTATTATAGACAAGAGGTCAAATGTGCCTCTGTGTACATGGTAAGTACTGTTTGAACAAAATAGCACATTTAAACTTAGAAAAATGTGTCCTCTTCACTGTTAACAACTGATCCTTTCATGTTTTTTAGAGTTTGAGAAGCTTACTGGGATCTTGCTTTGAATGCGTATTAGTGCAGAATCAAACCACAGTTGTATGTTGTGCTTCCTTTCAGCGGCCGGTCACTAATAATGTTTAATAACGACAGTGTTTCTTAAATGGTTATCAGATTAGTCTGTTTCTAGGCTCTGTAAAACACTGATTTTTACACTAATAATACAGATCTGGAACCATCATGGATTGAGATTTGAAACTCATGACGAGCCTTAAAATCTGTAGATGCCGCTGTGGTGGCAAAAAGCTTTATTTCCAAGAGCCATAGGCCTTGTGCAATGCTTTTAATTTAATTGAACTGTTTTAATAGGCTTTTGCTTGATTTAGACTAAATATATATTTTCTACTTGTTTGAGGACAACACAATAAATTTGGATGAAAAAATGCTCTGTTTTTCATTTTCTCCTCAAAGTTGATCTTTTCCATAAGTTGCTCTAATAGCATCACATTCTGGGAGAACAACATGAAACATATTTTAGCCTAATCGTTGTATTTTATATAGTAAGTAATTACACTGCAGCAATAATGCGTTATTTTATATATTTATAGTATTATAGGAATGACATTTTTGGAAATGGACTTAAGTTGTTTTGGAAATGGACTTGTTAAGCTGCATGAAACATATTTTAGCCTAATCGTTGTATTTTATATAGTAAGTAATTACACTGCAGCAATAATGCGTTATTTTATATATTTATAGTATTATAGGAATGACATTTTTGGAAATGGACTTGTTAAAACAAGTTAGTATTCGATTTGAATTTATATATGAAAACAAAATTATTAGTATTTTCTTAATTAAAATACTTTTAATCTGGTAATGGCACCTAATACTACTACTCCAGTCTAAATATCTGAAAAGTTAGGTCTTCATTCACCCACTCTAACCAAAACCTTTTTCTTGTAAAGAAAATCAGTAAAATGCTTTGAGTGATATAATGACAGCAGTAAATGGGAAGTGATTCTTTAAAATTACAATGAAATTACAAATTAATTGAAATTTGTTTTAATTATTATTATTGCGTACGTTCTTTGGGGGACAATGAAATGTACAATTATTGTAATTTTAACATTTTATAAATGTATAGATAGAGAAATTCACACAAATCTAATCATTAAAAATGTGTAAAACGTGATTAAAGAGACGCAAATAGGATGTCTTAGGGCACACAAATGTTTACCTATTTGAAGAATCACTAAAATAAACATGTTCAAACGTCAACTGTGAGACTTTTATTTTGAAGCAGTTGACCAGTACGCAGCCATTTAGCCTTCAGCGCTGGGCGGAGCGACCAATGAGCTCCCCTCGTGACACCCACGTGATTTGTAAACAGGAAGTGTCTGATCTGTACTGCAAAGGGTGAGTGACCAGAATCTAAAATCAAAAAACATAATTCAAACATATAAACGTATAAATGTGGATTCGGCTATTATAGTGCATCACTTTATAGTTAACTATATTTAGTGCGTTCATGCCGTTTTAGCGCAGATTGAGCAATAAACAGTAGATTGTTATTGAAATATATTATGAGGAAAAAATAATTTGAGGTTAGAGTTATGTAAAATCCCCGTAATCTGTAATGAAGGCAGTCAATTAAGTGGTTAGTATTGAAAAGTAATGCTTTTTTTATTGAATGTCATCAGATCTGGCCATCACTGAGGAGAGACTGAATGATCAGAGAACAGATCTGCTGTTTTCTTCCTCATCATGGTGGATTTCCTGGCAGAGAACAACCTGTGTGGTCAGGCCATCTTGAGGATTGTGTCCAGAGGAAACGCCATCATAGCAGAATTACTGAGACTGTCAGACTTCATTCCTGCAGTTTTCAGACTCAAAGACAAGAGTGACCAGCAGAAATATGGAGACATAATCTGTGATTTCAGCTACTTTAAGGTACTCTCATTGTCATCTGTAATTACGTCATCTTAAATGAATGGGATCTGATCTTTCTAAGATGATCAGAAAGATTTGCAGTAAGCAACTGGTTCTGATGTGAATCTGTGTGTTCTAGGGTCCGGAGTATTATGAGGGTAAACTGGAAGCAAAGCCGGAGCTGCAGGATTTGGATGAGGAGTTTCGGGAAAACAACATAGAAATATTGACGCGGTTCTACCTGGCCTTTGAGAGTGTCCATAAATATGTTGTCGACTTGATAAGGTGTGTTGTTTTCAAACGCAACGTATCTGAAATGATCCTAGTGATTAAAACATTTTTAGCAAACAGAGGGGAACATTCAACACAAGCAAATCAGCACCATTACCGTAGTTTTTCTGGAGCAAATATACATTTATTTATTTGACATAATTTAGTTGATTTTCTCACTAAATCAAATCTTCTTATTGTTATTTATTCAATTTAAAGAAATGTATTGCTTCCTCTGAAGGTACTTGGATGATCTCAATGAAGGGGTTTACATTCAACAAACACTGGAAACTGTTTTACTGAATGAAGATGGGAAACAGCTCCTGGTAAATTTCTGACTCACTAAATATAAAACAAATAGGAGTAAATCAGTTTGTAAATGCATGTGATTTCTGTCAGTGTGAGGCTCTGTACCTGTATGGAGTCATGTTACTGGTCATTGATCAGAAGATGGAGGGGGAGGTGAGAGAAAGGATGCTGGTGTCCTACTACAGATACAGGTAAGACAATATCTTGCCTTACTCTCTTGCATTTTTTGGAGATGTTTTTTTTTTTTTTTACTCAACTCATCTGAAAGTAGCTCGGATTAGATGATTTATCTCATCAAATGGACAAACACGTCCAGGTGCTACTGAATTTACACATTAAACACTATTTCTCATCTCCCCAGCGCTGCTCGCTCCTCGGGCGACTCCAACCTGGACGACATCTGCAAGCTCTTGCGCAGCACGGGATACTCCAGTCACCCGGGAGCCAAACGGCCACCCAACTACCCCGAGAGCTACTTCCAGAGAGTTCCCATAAGCACCACCTTCATCAGTATGGTGATCGGCCGCCTCCGCTCTGATGACATTTACAACCAGGCAAGAAAGTAGCGTGATTTAAACTGGGGGAGCTAGGGGCTCCTCGGGAAAGTTCAGAGAAAATGGTGTAAAAAAAACAACAACAAAAAAAACCAGTAAAGTAAAATAGCACTAATAAATAGTGAAATAAATTATATTATGTTAAAAAAAATATTCTATTGACATACAAACAAAAAATGAATCAGTAAGGTTCAGATACAATTTTTTTCTAAAAACATAAAAATGAATGATAAAATAAGTTTGATAATGTAAAATAATTTTATTCTTTTGATGGATACAATTCAATAAAGTTTCTTAATCTAAAAGTTCAAAGAAAAAAAGTGCAAAAAAACTATTATTAATAACAAAACAAGTTTGAAAATGATAATTATTTAATTTTATTGACAGATAAATGTTCCGAGAAAAGGTGTAAAAACATTTATATATTTATATACTGTAAAAGTTTGATACATTTTTTTTTTATTCTATTTAAAAATAGTTAAGAGAAAAACTGTACAAATCCACACACACACACACACACTTGTATATAAAGTATATAATATATACAATTAAATGCATATATAAAATAATTATTATACAAGACAAAGTATTTCATTCTGTTGACAGATAAAATGCAGAAACTTTATAGAAAGTATATTTTCTAGTTAATAAATTTTTCATATTTTTCTACATTTGTCTTCTTTATACATTAAAATGCTGGCTTATATTTATATTTTTGGAAGGAGGTTCCTCACATATTCGGGGTGTTTGGGATCTGTACGTTTGAAAACCCCTCATTTAGGCAGATAACTCATGTTTAATAATGCTTCATGTTCAATGTTTCATCTGTTCTAGGTCTCTGCGTATCCTCTGCCGGAGCACCGTAGTACAGCGCTGGCCACACAGGCCGCTATGCTGTGTGTCTGCTTATATTTCACCCCCTCCATCCTGCAAACGCAACAGGCCAAGATGAGAGAGATCGTGGACAAATACTTCCCTGACAACTGGGTGAGAAGACTTTATGAAAGGGATAGTTCATAATTACTCGCCCTCATGTCGTTCCAAACCTGTAAGACTTTCGTTCATCTTCGGAACACAAATGAAGAACTTTTTGATGAAATATGTCTGTCCCTCCATTGACAGCTATGTAACTACCACTTTGACGCTTCAAAAAGATATGATGAACAGATTGAATTTAGGCTTTTATCCACATATAAACATTGATAAGCGAACATAAACAGAAGCTCTACGCAAGAACAAACCTCATTGGTTCTTGCGGAAGCTCAAACGTGCTCCGTAACACGAGAATGAACATCATTGGTTCTCACACATCAAGCGAGGATGCTTGAGCTTCAGTTTACCACAACTGATGTTATGAAAATGTTATATGCATGATATGTTTGTAATGCAATATCGACCTTAAATCTTCAGGTTATAAGCATATACATGGGGATCACTGTGAACTTGGTGGAAGCGTGGGAACCATATAAAGCTGCTAAAATAGCCCTGAACTACACGCTGGAGACAGCCAACATCAGAGAACAGGTACAGTCACACTGTTGTTCCCGTTCACACACACGTTCGATCTAAACCAGAGTCACTCTGGGCTCACACACAGTTCTCTCGTCTCAGGCCGGTCGATATGCTGCCAGTGTGGAGAGTTTGCGGCCGCAGGTGCAGCAGTTGTTGAAGGAGGGATTCCTGAGAGAAGAAATCGTCCTGGACAACATTCCCAAACTGCTCAACTGCCTCCGTGACTGTAACGTTGCCATCCGCTGGCTGATGCTGCACACTGCAGAGTCCGGTGAGGCCAATAACCCAGCACTTCTCAACCTTTTTGACTTAGACACCCACATTTTCAAAGACCATATATCAGATATTTTTGGTGCTTCTGCTGTAATGACAAAATATTTTTAACCTCATTTATTTACTGAAACTAGTAGTGTCAATATATTTAAAGAAATACATAATTATATAATAATATATTGTTATTAAACACTGCCTGGGCAAACCATTTCACTGTTTGGATTTAAATTGGCAAATGTCTATTATTGGATCATCATTGCAGTGATTTTTATGTTTCTAGCATGTTATATATGTGGCAACAGTTCTTCTAACCCTAATTGATGGAGTGTGTAGGAAGACTTATCATGGCCATATTCCAGGATGACAATGTCATAATTCATCTGGCTCAAACTATGAAAGAATGGTTGGGAGGAGCATGAAGAATAATTTTCACACATGAATTGGCACCTCTGAGTCCAGACCTTAAATTTATTGAGAGTCTTTGGGATGTGCTGGAGGAGACTTTACAGAGTGCTGGACTCTTGCATTGTCAATACAAGATCTTGACCAAAAATTGATGCACCTCTTGATTGAAGTAACTGGCCGACTTTTTTGGGCCGGGCAGTGTATTTAATAATTGTAGATAATTAAAAGAAGTATATTCCATAATTCTGGAAGTTTCATTGACATGTACATTCAAGTACATTGGACATGACATTTCCAGGTTTAGAAATTACAGTTGTAATAATAGGCTTGCTTAACTCTTTCACCACCAGCACTTTAAAAAAAAAGTAGATTTTTGATAATTTTGACAAAAATTGCATAGCCCCCAGAAAGCATATGTATGAATATCTGAAAATGCAATATATAGAAAAAAAAAGAACAGGGCCTCTGCTTTTAAAAACAAACAAACAAACAAACAAAAACTTTTATTCTAGCTTCATGCATTATTTTTTTTATCTACACTTCAATGTGGGTAAGTTTCGTAAAAAAAGTATTTTTCCAAAGACTATAATGTACATAAGCAATTCTTTTATCGCTGGTTTCTACTTCTTTTTTGCCTGTTTTGATCTGGATATTCTCTACTCCTTCAGAAGATGCATAACAGCGCCCCCTACCGTTCACGTAAAGCCGGAAAATTCCGTCAATGGCGGGGAATCGTTGTCTCATAAATGTCGGAACATTTCGTCAGCGGCGGGGAAAGAGTTAAATATCCAGGCCTTTCAAGACCATAGGAATTCTGGTGCTTAAAATAAAAATGACAGTTGTTGAGGGAGTGAATTAAAATTTGACGTCATCTTGAAGCTACCTTGTGGGTCCTAGACCCCTGGATAAGAACCATTGGTTTAAATGTTTTGAGCTTTGATTACTGAATCCATTTGAAAGAAATGATACCTTTGTAGAGTTTGCTGTTCGATATAATGCATCAAAATGCTTTTCTAAGTAATTGTTGTTGTTTTTTTTGTTTTGTTTTTAAAGCTTATGATCCAAACAACAAGAGACTGCGTCAGATCAAAGAGCAAATTATCAATGACTCCAAATACAATCCCAAAATTCTGTTTCAGCTGCTGCTGGACACGGCCCAGTTTGAGTTCATACTCAAAGAGGTAAATCGAAATAATCTTAAAGTTGTGCCTCAGCTCAAATGCCACTTATTTTGTTCATTTTTTTTATCTGTAACCAAAATGTAAAAATGTAATTCATCCTAGGGCATATCTACCAATCTCAGCTCAGACCTTCATCCTGTTCTGACTTATTACAATGTATTTTTGTCTAGTGGACTTACAAATTTTGTGTATTTATCTGTCTTTGAGGCCAATATAGCCTTCCATAGTTAAGGTTTTTATTAACTTTCATGCAAGATAACATTTTTGTTGTTCACTACTGTTCAAAAGTTTGGGGTCAGTAAAAATGTGTTGTCTTTCTTTAGAGAAATTAATGCTTTTATTTAGCAAGGACACATTAAATTGATCGAAAGTGACACTAAAGACATAATGGTAAAAGAGATTTCTATTTCAAATAAATGCTGTTCCTTTTAACACTATTCATTAAAGAATCCTGTAAAAATCACAGCTTCCACAAAAATATTAAGCAAAACTGTTCTCAACATTGATAATAATAATACATGTTTCTTGAGCAGTAAATCAGCATATTAGAATGATTTCTGAAGGATCATGTGACACTGAAGACTGGAGTATTGATGCTGAAAATTCAGCTTTGCATCACAGGAATAAATTACTTTTTAAAATATATTAAATTAGAAAAGAGTTATTTTAAATTGTAATAATATTTCACAATATTACAGTTTTACTGTATTTTTGATTAAATAAATGCAGCCTTGGTGAGCATAAGAGACTTCTTTCAAAAACATGAAACAATCTTACCGACCCCAGACTTGAATGGTACTGTGTTTTGATATGGGATCTCACAAAGAAGCCTCTCATTATTAATTTCTCTCGGTTTGTGTGATTTTCAGATGTTCAAGCAGATGTTGGCAGAGAAGCAGCTCAAGTGGGAGAGCTATAAGAAGGAAGGATCAGAGAGAATGATGGAGCTGGCCGAGGTGTTTTCTGGGGTCAAACCTCTCACCAGGGTGGAGAAAAATGGTAAACATGCAGAACCACAACATGCAGAAGGCACTGTAGACATTATTGCTCATGAATTGATTTGTTTATCAGAGAATCTCCAGGCCTGGTTCAGAGAGATCTCCAAACAGATCGAGTCCCTGAACTATGAGGACTCGACCGCTGCTGGCAGGAAGACTGTGCAGCTCATTCAGGCTCTTGTGGAGGTACAAACACATCTGAACATGTGCTGTGATGTGATTCTCTTCAGTGATTTCACATGAAATTGTTTCTCTGGGAAGGTCCAAGAGTTTCACCAGCTGGAGTCGAACCTGCAGGTGTGTCAGTTCCTGGCGGACACACGCAGGTTCCTCCATCAGATGATCCGCACCATCAATATTAAAGAAGAGGTGCTAATCACAATGCAGATTGTGGGGGATTTGTCCTACGCCTGGCAGATCATTGACAGGTATTGGCGTTACATTGGCCTCTTTTTGCCTCTCACACATTTAAGGTTGAAGTTCCCTTATTATGCTATTTAAAAATTCTTCATTTTGTTTTGGAGGTTTCTTGCAATAGCCGTTTTTCAGTGTCGATCGGCTTCGGGCTTTTTTTGGTGTGTTCCGCACTTTTGTGCTGATTTATCATGTTGAATCGGTGTCTGGCCGTCGGTGAGAGAGAGAACTCTGATTGGCTGTTCAGCTTAGTTTGGTGAGTCAGTGCACGTGAATAAAAGCAAAAGTGGTGAAAGCGAGCAAAGAAGTCAAGACGGTACAGACAGAAGGCGGTTAAAATTTTACGTAATCTTACCTGAGTATTTGAATGCACACAATTTTCATAATAACATTAGCTGACTGTAATGAAGAAATTGATCCGCGTGATTGGTATTCAAAATAGTAAGCAATCACTGCTTTGTTTACGGTTTGTATTTCTGTAGTCCCAGTTTCGGTTTCTCTTTTTGAATTACGAAAATAGACTATTGACACCTGCTGATATAGACAGATCGCGGGCGCTGAAAGCATGTGCTAGTTGACAGTTGCCTTTTTAGTCCTTTTGGCAGAGATGCAGATGACGAGAAGCCACAAAACAGTCAGCTTTTGTCATCGCTAGTTCTTTGACGTTGGCTTGGTGTGTGCCGGGCTTTACGTGCATCCAAGGTTAAAAACACATTCATTTTCTCATAAATATACATGATTGTAGTATCATCTCTTTTCTCTGAGTGAAACGGCACAATAAAGGATCAGGTTTCACTAAACACCTCCTTTCTGAGATCCGACTCTGCTCTGATTGGTCAGATAGCCCAGTCTGCTGTGATTGGTCCACCTCTTACAGCGCTTGTCGGAAACGAAAGGCTCATTACGATATCTGAAGTTCAGTGTCTACGGCTTCATAAGCACTTGTATACACAGTGATACTGACAGTAACACTTCTGTCAAAATTTTCTATATTAATTTCAGCGCAAGCCCTCATCCTTTGTAGATAGATGAACAAAATTATAAGCGCAACACTTTTGTTTTTGCCCCCATTTTTCTTGAGCTGAACTCAAAGATTTAAGACTTTTTCTATGTACACAAAAGTCCTATTTCTCTCAAATATTGTGCACAAATCTGTCTAATAATCAATCAATACAGTTTTACCCCCCAATACAGTAAAACTGCACATTTTAGAGTGGCCTTTTATTGTGGCCAGCCTAAGGCACACCTGTGCAATAATCATACTGTCTAATCAGCATCTTGATATGCCACACCTGTGAGGTGGATGGATTCACCGGCAAAGGAGAAGTGCTCACTAACACAGATTTAGACAGATTTGTGAACAATATTTGAGAGAAATAGGCCTTTTGTGTACGTAGAAAAAGTCTTAGAACTTTGAGTTCAGCTCATGAAAAATGGGGTGCGTTTATAATTTTGTTCAGTGTAAATAAATAGATAAGTAGATTCGCAGCGCAGAAAACAGCATCTTCTCGACATGTCGACAACACGAACCAAACTCTTCAAGGCCTCAGCTACAACTATAGTGTTTGAGGGCGGGTCAAAGTAGATGTTGTGTGCAGGCAGCCAATGAAGACCATGGGCTACCATTATGCAAATTTGTTACAAATCAACATTGGTTCTTGCAGAAAGTTAGACTGGAATCGCTGACGACTCATTTCAGGCGGTTCAGAATCGGTTTCGAACTCCATTTATCAGGCACTATGATCTTTGAAACTTTACAGACCTTTCACATGCACAAACAACTATATCACACACTACATGAAAGTTAATATCTGAAAAAGCACAATGGTGGCACTTTAAAGTTCCTTTTCCCAATGTGTTTCTCACAGCTTCACCTCAATAATGCAAGAGAGCATCAGAGCAAACCCCTCGATGGTGACCAAACTCAGAGCCACTTTTCTAAAGGTGAGTCAGACTGGCCTGGTAATGTGTGACACCAGAAACAAATCCACTTCTAACTGAATCTGCTCTGAATTGTGAACACGAACAGCTGGCGTCTGCGCTGGATCTGCCTCTTCTACGGATCAACCAGGTCAACAGTCCAGATCTGCTCAGCGTGTCTCAGTTTTACTCCGGGGAGCTGGTGGCTTATGTTAGAAAGGTTTGGAGAAGACATGACTTTATTAATGTCTCTGTATTTGTTCCATATCTCTGTACACGTGTTTCATGCAAACATGCTTCCTACCAGGTACTGCAGATCATTCCAGAGAGTATGTTCACCTCGCTGGCCAAAATCATCAAACTGCAGATCCATGACATTATGGAGGTGCCCACACGTCTGGACAAAGACAAACTGAAGGACTACTCTCAACTCAGTGCCCGTTATGAGGTACGACAGATACATTTGAATTCTTGAATGTGGCGGTAATATGCGATAGTGTTATCAAACCAGATGTGATATTATCTAGGAAGCTTACTATAAACATGCCGCCTTTAACTAAAATGTCATGTCAATATTTCATAACTTTCAAGCCAGTCAATTTGAATATTTTATTCATTTTTTTAGTTTTTCAAGTTTTTCAAGTTTTTTTTTTTTTTTTTTTCACAAAACCTGTAGATTTTCAGTGGTATCGTTTAATTGACCAGTCGAATAGTCTCACACATCCCTAATTTATTCATCAACGTAGTATAGTATTTTTTTGTGCTGCCTTTGATTTATGATTTATTTGATCTATTATATTATAAATGTAGTATCTATTGTATTATTTATTTGTATTTATTTTACACTCCATATATTTATAATATTTTGCATTATTTTACTCTGTATATACATATATATTGTGTAATTATTTATAAATGATAATAAATAAAGTAACTCGCTGCCGGTCTTCATTTGACAGGTAGCTAAACTCACTCATGCCATCTCAGTCTTCACTGAAGGTATTTTGATGATGAAGACCACACTTGTCGGCATTATCAAGGTACTCTAAAGATTCTCTGAATGTTTCACTTTGATCATTTTTCATAGATCACAGCATTTTCCTTTTGCACTGATGCAGACCATAATTTTGCATTAAGAATTACAAGTAATAGGGTGGATTCTTTTTTATTTCTTGTTGAGAATAATGTAGTTGAGAACATGGTTTAACTAACCTTATTACTATGTTTACGGATTATTACACATTTTTATACGTTTATACCACGAGAGCTCGGAAGCCATGAAAACACGTCTGTTTCAGGTGGATCCGAAGCAGCTTCTGGAGGACGGGATCAGGAAAGAGCTTGTCAAACGTGTCGCTTACGCTCTGCACAAAGGCCTCATCTTCAACCCCAAAGCCAAAGTGAGCAAACCTTCATCTTGCCCTGCTAAATAATTATATTTCTGTCCTTTGTGTTTTAGAACATCATATTGTTTCTCTTTCAGCCCAGTGAGCTGATGCCAAAGCTGAAGGAAATGGCTGCCACCATGGATGGGTTTTATCGCTCATTTGAATATATTCAGGATTACGTGAGCATCTACGGACTGAAGATCTGGCAGGAGGAAGTGTCTCGTATCATCAACTACAACGTAGAGCAGGAGTGTAACAGTTTCCTCAGGACGAAGGTCTTGTCTTTGTAGCGTCTTATTCATATTGAGCTTCTTTTAAACCTCAGATTTTGTTGTTCGTTGATAGTTTATACTGCTAGTGTTCATTTAAAGATGTTCTTTTCAGATCCAAGACTGGCAAAGCGTCTACCAGTCCACCCACATTCCCATTCCTAAGTATCCGTCTGTCGATGAATCCGCCACGTTTATTGGACGCCTTTGCAGGGAAATCCTGAGGATCACGGATCCAAAGTAAGTCAGCGCAAAACTGATTGTTTCAAACTTTTGATGCTTTGACGGCCAGATGCCAAAAGTCTGGAGCGATGTCATGTTCCTCGTCTTTATTCCTCTCAGAATGACGTGTTACATTGACCAGCTGAACACTTGGTACGATTTGAGGACGCATCAGGAAGTGACCAACAACCGACTCTTCTCTGAGATTCAAGACACGCTGGGAACCTTCGGGCTGAACGGACTCGACCGACTCTTGTGTTTCATGATCGTGAAGGAGCTGCAGGTCAAACTTGTGTTCAATTTCTATTGAAATGCAATGATTTTGAAATTGATGATTTGAACGAATCAAATCAAGTCAAATTGCAATGAAATGTACGATTTCAAGGTGTATTGTTTAATTTAGTAAAGGCCCCTATATACTCACAGTGACATTCTTTTTCATTCTTTGCTTAGGGGTAAAACAAAAAGTTCAAAATATGTGACTAGCTGTTAGTGAACGTCCCACACTGTTGCAGCGCCGTTTAGAGGAATATGTAAATATGTGCTGCGCGCTTTCCTCTCAATGACAAAATAAACACAACAAAAATGACAACGGTGAGAAAACTGCACTTAAGAAAGCGTCTGATTGTAATGATGTGGACAGGCTCTGCAATTCACATCAGTCACATCACATTTATTAATACAGTATTTTATACAATAGATTGTTTAAAAGTAGCAAAACATGAAAAAATTGTGAATTATAACCTCAGTGTTTACTATAAAGCAGCTCTCCAGTGTGTTCAATGGTAGTTCAAAGGGTTTTCTGGAAAGTTTGCTTTGGCAAGCTATTTCGAACTCCTGAGACGAACACTAAACGAACTTCATTTTGTAAATGACATCACACAAGTTTGTTCGTTCGTTCTTCAATTTCGCTTGAAGTATATCAGGGCTTTAAAGGGTTAGTTCACCCTAAAATGAAAATGATCTCATAATCTCATAAAACTCTCAAGCCATCCTAGATGTATATGACTTTCTTCTTTCAGCCAAACACAATTGGAGTTATATTAAAAAATATCCTGGCTCTTCCAAGCTTTATAATGGGAGTGAATGGTTACTGAGTTTTTGAAGCTCCCTTTCAGGAACTGAATCAAAAAGTCAATTGAATCAGTCAATAAATGTCTGTACAAATAATTACATAAATATTTAGTGAATACCATGAAATCCCCTCATCACAATAAATTTAATCTAAATAATAATAATATAAACAATAATAATAATTTAAAAAAATCTGTCTTTGTTTCTCCTTTGCAGAACTTCCTGACAGTCCTCCAGAGGAACATCCTGAAAGACAAAGCGGTGGTTGACGTGTTTAAAGCTCTGCTGACAGCTGTCAATCCTGTCAAAGGGATTGTGGGTATGTGTGTTTGATGCACTTCCAAAATGCCCAAAGTATACTTCGGCCATCTGCTCTCCGTGTAATTTTGAGGCTCCGCGCACACTATCTGCGTGCAGCCCAATTTTTTGGATGGTGCACTTGAAAACAAAGTCTACTAGATAGTGTGCACGTGCCGAACGCATCTTCCCGTGCTCACAGCCAAAGGAGTATACTTTAAAATGCCCGTGTGCTCAACTGTGCGCAAGACGGAGCGGAACGTGGAAAATGAAGTATACCCGGGCCTTAAGCCCGACACTTATTCCCACAGTCATGTTCTTAATATATTTATCTTTCTGCATCAATATTCAGCAAATGCAAGCAAAGTTTACGCCAACGCTGTGGCCAAAACCCAGAAGATTTGGGCGTCTTATCTGGAAGCCATCATGAAGGTGTCGCTTTCTTTTTATTTCTGAGACTTCATTTTGAACATTTGTTTTTCCATCCATTATTTCTATTTGATTTTGCATATTCATGCTGAAAAAGACCGTGATCCTTTCACAGGTGGGTCAGATGCAGATCTTGAGGCAGCAGATCGCCAACGAATTGAATTACTCCTGTAAATTTGACTCGAAACACCTCGCTGCGGCACTGGATAATCTGAACAAGTGGGTTGGGAAGGATGTTTCTTTCTTCCTTTTGTACTTGGATTAGTTTTGACAACTTACAATGGAAGTGTGATCATTTTCAGGTCTCTGCTGTCCGATATTGAAGCACATTACCAGGACCCATCGCTGCCGTATCCCAAAGACGACAACACCCTGCTCTACGACATCACCGCCTATCTGGAGGCGGCCGGAATCCACAACCCACTAAACAAAGTGAGTCATGTATATGAGAAATATTCATTTCTCCATGTCAGTGATTATTTTATCAGATAGGCCCAAATTTCAGTGCTTCACTGCCTGACATGATGTGACCTGTGAACATCAATTTTGTTGTATTTATCAATTTGAAACTTTCAGATCTACATCACGACGAAGCGTCTGCCTTATTTTCCCATTGTGAACTTCCTGTTCCTCATCGCACAGTTGCCAAAAATGCAGTACAATAAAACCCAAGGTCTGTAACATTTCTTTTTTTTTGCATCTGTTCAAAAGTTTGGGGTTGGTACGCTTTTTTGAATGTTTTTGGTTCCACAGGGATGACGTGCAGGAAGGCTGCAGATCCAGTGGATTGGGCTCCTCTGGTCCTGGGTCTCCTGACGCTGCTCAAACAGTTTCACTCCAGATACACAGAACAGTTCCTGGCTCTGATTGGACAGTTTATTCGCTCCATAATGGAGCAGTGCACCAGGTACCTCACTTCACTATGTGGTGATAGAAGGGTGAATCTCACCAGACAATGTCCAGAAAAATATGAAATTATATTTTGTATTGAATAAAATAAAGACTATTTTAGCACTATTAAGATTTTGGTAACACTTAAGTTTAGGGTCCAATTCTCACTATTAACTAGTTGCTTATTAGGATGCATATTACTAGGATATTGGCTGTTTATTAGTACTTATAAAGCACATATTAATTCTTTATTCTGTATGACCATATTCAACATCCCTTAATTCTACCCAATTAAGAAGAAGCTTTTTAAATAAATGCTGTACTTTTCGGCATCATAGCAACAGAAGTGTCTAACAGCGTCTGTTCCCTACAGTCAGAAGATTCCAGACATGCCTTCAGATGTAGTCGGAGCATTAATGTTTCTGGAGGACTATGTGCGTTACACTAAACTGCCCAGAAAGGTAGGAAATATTGCCATGAGATGTTGTATTAATTTTCTTTAAAGACACAAATATTGCGGATCAAAAATCATGAGTAATAGTTATTTTGGTTTTCTCTCCTTTTCAGGTGGCAGAGGCTCATGTGCCGAGTTTCATTTTCGATGAATTCAGGACTGTGCTGTAAACATGCCTGTCATAATGTCAAATCATATTTGATATCATTCATCTTTCTCTTAAAGCACTAATGAAATTGAGCAATTAGCATTTTTAACATTTAAATTTTTAAACATGTTGATCTTTTGTAGCTGTTACTGACCGGATGTCTGTCTGCTGGTGTAATAAATGCCATATGTGTATGTTTTGATAACTTTGATGAACTTTTTAGCACACTTTCGAGGAATGAATCACTTTAACTCACAACCTCTCATGATTTATTGCTTTTATAAAATGATGGCAACAATCAACCTCATATAATTTTCCTTTTTTGCGAATATCGTTGGTTTAACTGTACGCTGTGGCTCATCCTATCAGAATTTAGACTGCGAATTATTATTTTGAGGTACTAAAACTATTAAACTGTACCTTTTTTTTGTACACAACACAGGAGACATGATTTGAATGAAAGTTTTACTTTTATCTTAAATATATTACAATACTGAATGGATACTGTATGAAAAAAAGAGCTTTTATCGTTTTAATTATCAGTCTATGTACAGCACACAATGAAAGAAAATTATAGCCATGAAGAATCTATGAATACCAACACTGTGTACACGGTCAGATGAACAGAAGAGAAACAACAGGGTGTGACAGCGGCTGACTTGATAAAGACCTTACAGCTGAAAAACAAAAAGGGTTAATGCGGTCCTGGATTCCATTATGTGTGTGGGTGTTCTGTTTGTGTTGAATATGATTTGCCTTAAATACATTCATTGATATTTTGGTTGTGTCCTTCAATCAGGGATCAATGCGCTGAGATGCCTGATGCATTGATTATGACATTGGCATCAGACTCCGGTTCGACTGATGTTTAATTCCAGTACGAATGTGCATTTGTTTCTGACAGGTCAGGGTCACAGTGAGCCGAGTATTGCTTCAGATGGTTATTACAAACGAAAAGAAACTACATTAAATTATTGTCAACTGAATGTTCTTTGTGTGAGTTCAGTCCTGGTGGTTACATATAATTTTGCACGTAAACTGCAAATACAATCACACGGAAACAGGACAAGCGTCCCACGGTGTGTACAAAGGCGACCTGAAATGAAATAAAAACTTTAATTTGCACAAAAACCTATCGCGGCATTAATCATTCTAAAGCACTTAATCGTTGTTAGGGTTAAATATGTACATACTAATACTGGGGAGGAGGGAAAGACTTTACAAATTTACCTTAAAAATACTTCATATGCATCATGGCGGTGTTACGGGACGTTATTCGTGGATTACAGGCAGAGTGCAAAAATCAGTGCCGACAGGTCGACCGCACAGCAGACTATGTACAGATGAAAACTGCCATTAATAATACAATACTGACCAGAAGTAGGCAATCGATCAAGACCGAGTGGTCACGTGACCAGAGAGAGAGTGTAGAAGAGTGTCATGCTGTAAACAAACATCTACCAAAGAATCTGAAAACTGATTATGGGTTCACAACAGCTAGTCTACATAAATGCTATTTAGGGAGAATGTTTAAAACAAATCTCAACATTGATTACTCCCTAAATCTCATTAATTCATCAAAGGAAATATGTTTAGTCTTACATTCACACATCTCCAGGTTTTTTGTTGTTGATAATATTAGTTTCAGTCACTTGTGTAACCCGTGACAGCCATTTATTTCATCTGTGATTCTGAATTAGACATTAATTCTGACGTTCGTTCTAACCACCAATTTTTTTAATTTTAAAAGAAAAGATTTAATTAAAAAGAAAATATTTTTTTTTTGTGAATGTGCGAGACGGCCGAATCATCATCGGGTAAACAAGAATAACTAAGTGTGTAGTTAACTGTAAAACTATTTGCACTGCAAACCAGAGTTTACGAGAATGAATTAAAAATAAAATGAGAACAAATACCAGTTTGCCATATGAAGCAGCATAACGGATTACCAGAGAACAGGGAATGTTCTCTGTAAATGATTTTGAAAACTTGACATTTTGAACATTCAGAAATAATGTTTTCATAGCTTAATGGGAACATAAGCTAAACATTCTTAGAAACTTTTTTGTTAGCTGTGCTGTCTTTGTTGACAGTTGACACCGGATTGCTTGCACCAAGGCCATTTCTGCTTGCAAATTCAAGTTTTCATTTTTCCTATTACCTATTACATAAAAAATAAGGTGGATAGGTGATACGCAAATCGTTTTTATGAATGCAGCATGTATCACAAAAAAGCCAAGTTCCCAAAACAATCAGCTAAAATCACATTCCTTACGCTTACGAGAGAATTAATATATAACATGGGAGGATGACAATGAGTAAATGAAAGAATTGGATTCGGTTGTGAATATGAGGGAAAATAAACGCATTTGAAACACCAACAGGGACAAACTAAGGCCTCTTGCGCGTTACAAAACAGAAGCTCATGGTCCTTTGCACATTTAATTGTCTCTTGTGTTGTTATGCTAGCACTTGTACAACTACATAAACTCACATAGACAGCAACACTAGCGCTGATTTTAAGTTATCATCTATTTTCTAAATGTATGTTGTTGATCTTATTGTGAATGATTCTTCCATGCATGTTTCATTTTTAAATAATTTTTGACTATGTAATGTTTAAAATGTCATAACTCGATCTTTGACAGACTTCTCTCTGGTGACGTAAGCCAGACTTTCCCAATCATTTAGTCTGCTTAAACCCCGCCCCTTTCTTATAAAATTGAGTGAAAGCTCACATTCAGATCTGCCTCCATCCAATCAACAACCGATCGATAGAACCAAGTTCTCGCCCAACAGTTTTCTTTTTATGTAATCTATTACGCTCGGATATATGTCAAAATGTGGAACAAAAGATCTGTCGCTATTTCTGTTTCATCACGACTTAAAAAAATTTCATAGCACCTTCAACAACCCCATCTGAAGTAGAAGTGCTCACTTTACAAGAGCGTTAGTGATTGCCACGTGCTGCTATGATCTGGGACGGATGCAGAAAACATGAAACACCGCTTCTGTCTTGTAGCGTGCACTAGGCTTGGGATGGATTCTGTAAATTTAGCAAGACGATCACAGGACAGACACTCTAAAGCAGAAGAAAAGTTCTGCCACGCTCTCCACAATCAAACATTAAAACCGAAAAATACTACAATCTCACATTTCACTCTGAATTATATGACATATGTACAAAATTCTCTGAGAAAAGGTGACCATATGAACGAGGCCGGATGATGTTCTGGTGATGCGGACATGGGGGGGGGGGGGACGTTTCAAACGTGATTGAATCTTACCAGCCTACGGAGCTGTCCTTCGATACATGCGGCACCCTTGAGTGAAAGATCTAAAATCATTTGTACATCGTTACACTACAAGGAATCGATAAACATGTTTTCTCATGCATACAGCAGTAGGTTCTACAGTGGCAGCGTGCGTTCAAAACAATAGTTAACTTCCTGCTCCTGCATGAGCTTCTTGCACCCGGGCAACAAGGGCACCAATCACAAGACAGCATGTGTTTGGAGGCGGGCCAGGCTGTGTGTGGGCGGGGTCACGAGAGGGGGCGGGGTTTAATGAGGGCACGAGTGGCTGCTGTTGTCTCTGTTGTTTGCCATTCTGGGTTTGTATCGTGATGAAATCATGTTCCTGAGTCCTGTTTGCGAATGACAGCAGGAATATGATCCTGATGCCGCACTCCTCAACATCCAGGGTAAGACGGCTCCATGCCACAAATACTGAACAGACATCGGAGGAGACCACGCCCAATTCTTCCATTCACTAGTCCCTTGTTTCTCCTTTTGAATTCCTTATTTTCTGACTGGTTTCATTTTCTCATTCATACAAAAGCAGAGGAAAATCCTTACGGAGTTTTGCAGACCAGTTTCGAGGAGTTCTTTTATATTGACGTTTCCCACAGCTGAAACAAACAGACAAAAGACACAATGAACACATGCTAGTAAATATGACTCATGTCATTTAACAAAACAACTATTCATATACTTTTCAGAACGAATTCAATTTGTTATACACACAATTGAAGTATTATGGCTTTTAGCTATTAGGTCAACTATATTCTAGTGTACATGTGTCAAACTCCTTGAGGGCCACTGTCCTGCAGTGTGTAGCTCCAACCAGCTCCAAAACACCTGCCTGGAAGTTTCTAGTAAACCTGAAGACCATGGCTGCGTCTGAAATCGCATACTCTCTTGAGTAGGTACTTATTTTGAATAAGTAATTACTTCACGACCGCTAAAAAATGTATGTTCTATATAGTATGAGTGTGTGTAGTATGAATGTAATCTGAACGTACTACATTCGCCATGTTGTCATTATCATGTGGCCTACCATCAGCGTCAGTTACGTCGCTTCCCTGCCATTCATAAATCCTCTCCCGTGGCGTCATGGGATAGTAAAGTGTCCATCTTCAGAACACTTCAGAATCTCGCTGGAAGTAGTAGGTCATCCGGGAACTTTTTGCCTATTCTTTTGTGAGTACTACTATATAGTAGGGAAGTATGCAATTTCGGATGCAGCCCCTTATTAGCTGGTTCAGGTGTATTTATTTAGGGTTGAAGCTAATTGTGGCCCTCAAGGAACTGAGGGTACGTTTACACGACAACGATGTACTAAAAACGGAAAAGTTTTTTCTGTGTACAGATGCCGACTTCAGCAAAAGGATCCACGAAAACTACTAAAAACGCTATTATACATGCCAGACAAGTAGTTGGTGATGTCACTTTGCAAAGAAAGACTATGCTGCGCTTATAAGCATTCTTTTACTACAGTGCACTTGAGCCGAACGCACATGCCCATAGACACAAATTAAATAATCTATCATTTTTTTGTCTGATTTTCATTCTAAGGATGTTAATCTTGATAATACTGTATTATTACTTTGTCTGCAGGGTGAATTTCCTATAACCACTTGTGATGATGTCCGTATGCCCCCCCCCCCCCCCCCCCCCCCCCCCCCCCCACACACACACACCCACACTTATTTCTTACTGGTAATATCTGAATTCTTTCATTTGCAAAGCCTGTAGAGTGTAGACTAAACAAGTAATAGGCTACGCATGTGGATGACAACACCTTTTTCACAGATTAGTGTTTGTAGTTTACATGATAAGTGGGGTGTCGTTTTCAAAAACTTGGACTTTGAAACCTGTTTTCAAAAGTTTGTGTTTTCATGCCACCAAAACATCATTGTCGTGTAAATGAACGGCCAAAACGCATAAAAAGTCTTCTGTTTTTAGTTGAAAACGGTGTCGTGTAAATGGCCCCTGAGTTTGACATCTCTGTGCTAGTGTTGCTGAAATTACTTATAGCAGATATACACATTAAATATATAGGCACATTAAAAATAACTGTTTACCTGTTAAGCATTAAAAAAAACGCAACTCCGACTGCTGAACTCCAGTCAAGCCAGTAGAGATGAAAATAGTGAGCATGCTTATTATGATTATTCTAGTAAAGTGCTAAAAGACGTCTTTTCGAGTGTTTTCATTGAGTTGATCAGTCTTCGGCAAGAACCGCTATACAATTAGATAACACCAAAGCCAGTCATTTTCTTCTTAAGAAAAAAAGACGTTCTTACATTCATTTTCATAACTTCTTTCTTAAGAAGATTTTCGTAAATCCGGCCTCTGAAGTCCTGTCAAGCCAGTCACTATGAAAAAAGTGTGCTCGCTTATTATGATTATTACGGTAAGACGGCCTTTGAGGTGTTTTTGATCAGCTAGTCTTCCGCTATAACCACTATACAATCAGATAACACCAAAACCATTTTTGGCCAAAGAAAAAATAAGATGATCTTAGGAAAATATTTGAGAACTTTTCAAAGAATTGCACTTAAGATGAATTCTTAGAAGTTCGTAAGAATGTTTCTAAAAAATGTCTTAAAGTGCCCCTATTATGGATTTCTGAAAATGACCTTTCATGTAGTGTGTAACATAGCTCTAAGTGAATGAAAAAAGTTTTAAATCTGAAAGTGCATCGTATATAAAATTATTGTCTTTCAAAAAAGTAAGAGTCGACTCTGAGTCAATGAAATGAATTGTTTTTCAAACGAGTTGTTTCGTTGTGACGTCAAGACAAAACATTAGCATATTGCCCGCCCACTTATTGCGCGCGCAGACACCAGGGAAAACTTGAACCTCAAACCAGCAGCTGATTCCTGTGGATACTGGATAGCATCATGTCCAGAAGACACTGTGCTCTACAATATGACAGTAAAGCCAGTTTTTTTTCACTGCCCAAGGACGAGCATGTGAAGAATCAGTGGTTAAATTCATCTTTACCACAATACCACAGCGTACAATCCAAAAATGTTGCTGTGTTCCCTTTATTTTACCGACGACTGCTTCTCAAATCTCAGAGTTCAATGTAGGATTCGCAAAACCGCTTGCTCTTGAAAGATGGTGTTCAAAATACTTAGTTTTGAGTTTTAGATTGTGTAGGTCTCCTGCTAACTGGTTAACTCACATTATTACTGTCTTACTGAAATACTTCTGCTAATCAGTTGTGGGCCACTATTACCTGAAACTGTCTATTAATGCAGATTGTCTGTCGTTCTCACTACTTTGAGAAAAGATTAAGCATGGAGCAAGATTTGTTTTACCAACGTTTATGTTACATCAGTCATTCACGTTAGAGTTTGGCTAATGTATCATGCACTGTTATTGATACAGTTCCCACATGTTCACCGCAATAAATTAGAAAAATACTCGGTAAATAAATAAGTACAAGTAAAGTAATCTGTTTGTTGATGGACATGCACTTGTTAATGCTGATGTTGAGGAATTACAGTTGCAACATCTCATAATGTTCCTCAATCTGAGTAGCTTATCACTGAGAAACGTCCTGCTCGAATCGTACTTGCGCTGGAGGTTCGGGTTGAATGACTAGTTCTTCCAATGTTTCATCATCGGACTCGCGCTCGGATTGATATGGTAAAATCGACGTCATTGTTCGTTACTGTGTTTAGTTTACGGTGTAGGAAGCCTCAGGACAGCTGACGTTGTTATGGCAATGGGTGTTTTTGTTTTCGAAGCGCGCTGTACACGGTAGACCAATCACAACAGACTGAGCTGTCTGGCCAATCAGAGCAGAGTAGCTCGTGGAAAGGAGGGATTTAGAGAGATTGATTTATCTGACGAGTCGTTTGAGAATCGTTGAAAATGTGGTGATGTGCAAATGTATATTATGAGAAAATGAAACAGTTTTTTGAGCTTTGATGCATGTAAACCTGTTGTAGGAGACTCCAAAACAACATTAGGAAACTTTAAAATAGCACAATAGGGGCACTTTAACTTCTTTCTTACAACGTTTTTGTGAATTTAGTTTACTTGTTACTAAGTGCTTCTGTGGACAGACCATCGTAAAACCTCTAAATTTCACGCCTTGTGCTTCTGTAGCTTCTCTACCACATTATAGTGTAGAACTTGTAGTGTGATAGACCACAGAGAAATAAAAGAGCTAAATCATAATTCTGGGAATTGTCTAAATATTTTGATCCTGAATACCTGCAATGCGCTGAATGACGATAAAAAGAGGCTTACGTATGGTGAGTCTTACCCTGGCACTCTGTCTGTTGGCCTTCCTCTCTTCATCTGGAAGGGGAGGCATGGGGTAGGGGTATCTCCGGCTGGAGGCGATGGAGCCCGTTGAAGAGGTGGGCGATTTGGCCGGTGACAGAGTCCTGTGGGATCAGAGAGATGTGACATTAGTACTGAAGTGTGTGAACCGGATAACAGCGTCAAGATCCAGAACAAACATGGACCTGTCACCTTTGACCTCTTGAAGAGGTCAGAGGGAGTGTTCCCACGGCAAGCCATCATCCAAAATCACTAACTTCATCAGTCCTTGCCACAATAATACCCACTGGCTCTTACTGGAGAGTGAAACTGGGCAGATAATGCAAGCACAATGCAGTGCTTTTGGGATGTTGAACAAACATACCCGGCGTCATGTGGGCTTACAAACATGGCGGACATGATGAGGTGATCAGGACAGACACAAGTGATCATCATCACAGAGAACATGGCAGCCATACGTTGATGACATCATAGAGTGAACAAGCGACAAGTTAAGCAGCAGCCGGCATGCAGAGAGTGACAGAACCGTGAAGGAGGAATACAATACAAATATCATACAAACACAAGAGCTTTAACTACAATCAATTAGTCTGGTTTGGTCTTTTGATGTACACATACAGATGAACAAATACAAGAACCTAAACAGAGCACCTGAGTGAATCTCATATTTCAGTCCAAAATCAAAAGAAAATATTATGTTGAGTAAAATTAATTTTACATTTACATTTAGCTGACGCTTTTATCCAAAGCGACTTACAATTGCTATATATGTCAGAGGTCGCACGCCTCTGGAGCAACTAGGGGTTAAGTGTCTTGCTCAAGTGTCTTGCTCATTGGTGTCTCACAGTGGATTCGAACCCGGGTCTCTCACACCAAAGGCATGTGTCTTATCCACTGCGCCATCAACAAAATCACAATGCAACAAAAGACTTAATGGGCCATTTCTTATTTCTGTTGATTTTGGGGTGAAATCTGATCTTGGTTTTGTGATATGATCATATGAAAGGCATGGATACTTGCATCTCATGGTTATTAATGTTTACATCAAATGATTTACTGAATGCCTTTCGTCTCCTTTAAAGACAAGTGGTCAGTTATACGACTATATTGGGATGTATCATAGGAAGATTTCTAATGACAAACAATTAAGATTCATGATTACAAAACTCTGGATGTAAATCTTTGAAATTGTAGAAATGTTCATGCACTACTTTGCACATGACATTGTGCAAAGTGACATTGCAGTTAAATTTCTACTGTAGCTGTTCATGACACATTGGAATGGAATAATACACGTTTAGAAGATCAAAAAGAAACAAATACATCGAAACGAATGGTTTTGAGAGGATCTGCCAGCGAGTGCTCTTCAAACCCTAACGCTCAGCTCTCATCTCTGAAAAATGATATTTGGTCAGGGAAAAAAAAAAACTGAGGAGGGAAACTGATGGATAGGGGACAGATATAATGCAGTCTGGTGTTTTTGTACCTAATAAAAGGTCCTTCAGTGTTTTTATTCACATCTTCTACCCATTTAGTAACATAATACTCTGATTTGACGCAAGGGGTTAAATACCTGCAGGAGGAGGATGGGGAAGGAGCGATGGTGAACAGAGAGAGAGAGAGATAGAGAGAAAGGGAAGGGAGGGGGAGAAGAGAAAGAACAGGAGAGATAGGAGAAAGAGGAGAAAGAAGGAAGTTGGTAAAAGACAGCAGCAGCACTGACATTCTTTTTGGTCCAAGATGCAGGTGAGAGATCAGACAGCAGCTCAGACTACAGCACCTACACAGATATCATATCAAGTTTTTTCGCTTTGTGGCTGGTGCAGGACAAAACAAAACGAAGACTCTACAAAACACAGCTGCTGTAACATCAGCATCCAATTGACCTTAGTTTACAGTATTGTTTTTAATTTGTCATCATTTACATATCCTCATGTTGTTGCAATCCTGTATGACTTTATTTCTTCAGTGGAACACAAAGCAAAATGTTCCTTTACATACAATTCAAGTGAACAGGGAAAGGGTTTTTGAACTTTCTGTTCAAAAACGAATCTTGACAAAAATGAATCACTGTTTCCACAAAATATATTAACTGTTTACAATATTGATAATAAAAAGAAATGTTTCTTGAACACCAAATACGCATATTAGAATGCTATCTGAAAGATCATGTCTTGATCAAATAAATGCAGCCTTCGTGAGCATAAGACTTTAAACAGTAGTGTATATATTCAAATACATACAACATGTATATAATATATGTATATATATTGTTGTTTGGTGACACTGACATCAACCTGGCACAATTCTTCAAGCACTTAGGTTGAATATGTGTATGTGCGCATTAGATTTAAGAGCTATGGTAGAGGTGAAGGTTGTCAGTCAATAAAGCACTTCGATCTCTTCCTAATTTCATATGGCCTTAGATGTCTTGAAATATAATGCATTTTGGGCTACTTTTATTATTCTTATTTGGCTTAACAGCCCTTGGTCACTGAATAGTTAAGTAAAAGCGTCGGAATTCTGTTGACAGAAAGTCATTCAGGTTTGGATTGGAATGGCATGAAGATGAGTAAAGGTGAAAGAATGTTTACTTTTTGAGTGAACTATTCCTTTAAATTTAGCAGAAGAACTTTTCCACAACCATCAAGCTATTCAACGTTAAAGCACATCACAGAAGTGTGACGCCACTTCCTAATGCATTTTTGAATGTCTTGCTTGAGATTTGAACAAATATTACAAAATAAAGTAGTAGTATTTGTGTAGGTCAGCTGAATGTTGTTCTTTGGTCAGTTTGTCACATGCGTTTGAAAAAGGAGAGTTCAAGTGCAGAAACAAGCGTCAAGCTGAAATCAGAATGTAAGTGTATATTGTGTTCATACAGATGAAGACGTGCAGGTCAGTTTCGGCGTGCTGTTCGTTCCAGAGATTAAACCAATGCACACATCAATGCACACCAAAAACAAACCAGGATTTACACCAAACACAGAACAAATTCATCTTGGACACACTGCAGTACTGATACATGGCATAGAGTTTAAGACTCCATGCAAAGTCCAATATACACCCTGTGTTTCCAAATCACTCATTGTACGGTAAAGAAAACATGTCTCTATTTCAATACAAAATCTCTTACTCTGTGGAGTTGGAGCGAGGACGGAACTTCTTCCCCCTGAGCTTCTTACGGGTACCTGTGATGTTTCCTGCAGTGACAGAGGAGACAAACGTGATATGAATGCTGAGATTAATCTGATGCAAGCTCTGTCATTTAGAGCTGATGCATTTATGGATGTGTTACCTTGCCATGAGTTGCTCCTAGGTCGTCCGTTTTCACAGACGTCAGAGATGTGCTTGGCATCTGGGATTCTTTCACTCCAAGAGTGAGACAGACCGTTAGATCTTCAGACCAAAGAAGAGAGAAATTATCTTTTAAATTCCTTAAATGCAGTTACAGAGATAAAAAGGGTTCTGTATGAGGAAAACAAATGCCTGAGAAGTCACATGGGTCATTCCTACTTAGCAGTACATTTTAATGTTCCTATCGTGTATGTCTTAATATATTGGATGACATTAAACTCACGTTAAACATTAAATCGTTAAACTCACTGTTATTAATGATATCACAATATCACAATTAAGTGAACATGGGATCATTTTTCTCATGTCTCTGGGTGCTGCAATAACTTCTAATATGGAAAACTTGGCAATATATTTTCAAATAAAAGTCAAATTCCTTAATGACATCACCATCATCCAAGTGACATCATGTACTTCTTTAAAGTTCTCTCTTAAATTATAACTACAGTATATTCATTTCAAAACGTTGCAGAACTATACTGTGAAGCAGGAATGATTCGCAACACTGTGATGAGCAGAACAAACACACTGAGATGAGTGAGATGAGCATGAGATCATGGAGATGGGACACCAAAGACACTGACTTACTTAATGCCTCAGTATTAGTGGTACTAGAGCCTGATAAGACTTTGACAATAACCAAGAGAGGGACAAACAGACAGTTACAGCATTTTTGAGCCAATAGCACAAACCTGCAATGGAGAACTCATCAATGAAGTAATAAAAACCTGCAAGTCTTCAGTAAAAATTACATCCTGTAGAAGGAACTGCACACTTTGTCTTAAACAAGTCTGTGCCAAATAAAACAGGAATTATTTCATACTTTAAATAATAGAGCTCAGTCAAAAGCATGAATTGGCCCTTAAAAATAAAAAAATTCTCTCTTTAGGAGATCTCTTTAATCTTTCAGTTGTATCTCCTAGACAGTAATGAGACTAACTCCAGAACAAATGGTGACTTTGGCTCTGAGAAGTTTTATGTCTTATGCCTAGAAAGTATTTTCATAGAAACATCTGAGACAAAGTTGATACTTAAAGGGTTAGTTCACCCAAAAATAAACATTCTGTCAGTAATTTCTCACCCTCATGTTGTTCCAACCCCGTAAGACTTTCGTTCATCTTCGGAACAAAAAGTACGATATTTTTTATCAAATCTGAGAGCTGGATCACTCCTTCATAGGCTGCTAGGTAGTTGATATCTGCCGGCCCAGAAAAGTTAGTAAAGACATCGTGAAAATAGTCCAAGTGACTTCAGTGGCTTAACCTTAAGTTTATCAAGCGACAAGAGTACTTTTTGTGCGCAAAAACAAACAAAAATAACGACTTTATTCAACCATCTCTTCTCTTCCATGTCATTCTCCTAAGCTGTTGACGTAGTGTAACAGCGCAAGCGCTTCTGGGTTGTCCGTCAGAACGTAGGCTCACTATTGGCCGACGCTGGTCATGTGTGTGATGCAGGCCAATAGTGAGCCTATGTTCTGATGTACAACCCAGAAGCGCTGCGCTGTTACACTACGTGTTGTGAACTCACTCAGAGGCCCACACAGAAGAAAATGAAAATAGTTGAATAACGTCGTTATTTTTGTTTTTTTTTGCGCACAAAAAGTATTCTCGTCGCCTGATAAACTTAAGGTTGAGCCACTGTAGTCACTCAGACTATTTTAACGATGTCTTTACTAACTTTACTGGGCTGGCAGATATCAATTACCTAGCAGCCTATGAAGGAGTGAGCCAGCTCTCAGATTTAATAAAAAATATCTTAATTTGTGTTCCGAAGATGAACAAAAGTCTTACGGTGGGTGAGGGTAAGTAAATACTGTCAGAATTTTCATTTTTGGGTGAACTAACCCTTTAAATTTAACATAATTGAAAACTCCAACTTCAAGTCTTTTGAGCTCTCAAAGTAAACTTTCCTATTTGTTTTTAAAATAAACGTTCCACTATTTGTTAGCAAAGCAGGCAAAGCGATGAAGATGAAAATGGAGATGAAGCACACCTGAAGCCGAACAGAGAGATGTTTTGGCTGATGGAGGGGATAGAGGGGGTGAAAGAGCAGGTGTTGATCTGGAAGTGAGACAGGTAAGCAGACCTCTTCTTGGAGCTGCTTCCAGAGTTCGAGCTAACGCCCTGCGGCATGTCACTATAGAGAGAATCCGCGTCTCCTGGCTTCTTCACGTAATCACCCGGAGGCATTTGACTGACAAACAGAAAAAAGTTTGCTCTGAAAACTGGGCTGGGAATATCGTCCACCAGCAAAAATATTATCACTTAGGGAAAATATAAACACCACCGGTCAAATGTTTGGGGTCAGTAAGTTAAAAAAATAAAAATAAAAATTAATACTTTTATTCAGGAAGGATGCATTAAATTGATCAAAAGAGACAGTAAAAACATTTATATTGTAATAAAAGTTCCTACTGTTTATATTTCAAATAAATCCTGTTGTTGTTTTTTTTACTTTATATTCATCAAAGAATCCTGAAAAACAATGCATCAGTTTCCACAAAAATAGTAAGCACAGCACAACATTGATAATTATAAGAAATGTTTCTTGAGCAGCAAATCAGCATATTAAAATGATTTCTGAAGAATCATGTGACACTGAAGACTGGAGTAATGATGCTGAAAATTCAGCTTTGCCATCACAGAACCAGTTAAAAAATATATATATTTCACAATATTACTGTTTTAACTGTATTTCTGATCAAATAAATGCAGCCTTGGTGAACATAAGAGACTTCTTTCAAAAACATAAAAAAATCATACCTAGCCAAACTTTTGAATGGTAGTCTGCATGCCAAAATGTAAGGTAAAGTGCTTGTTCAAATTCTTAATCCAAAAGTATGAGCATTAATAATAGCCTTAGAAATAATTCAAAACTTTCCACTCCTTCACACAACACATAAAAGAACACTCATAAAATGAAGAGAAAGCTGGACAAACCGACAGAATCTTCGATGTACATCAGATTCAACATACTGACGCTGCCTGTAGCTCCTTCATGAGGAGAGCGGAAAAAAAAACACAATTAACAAAATAAACATCAAGAGAAAAATCATAATAAAATAACAAATATATGTATGTACAATTCCAGTTTAAAGGGACATTTCACTAAAAAATGACAGTGTCTTCGTTTACTTACCCTCATATTGTTCCAAAACTGTATGTTATGATTGTTTTCCTTCCATGGAGCACAAAAGGAATAGTTTGCAATATCTCTTAATTTTATTGAAAAACAGCTGTTTTGACGATTCTGCTGATCTTATTTTGTGTTCAGTGAAAGAAAGTCAAGTTTGGAACAACATGAGGGTGAGTAAATGATAATTGAATTTTCATTATTGGATGGACTATTCCTTTAGGGAAAGTTTAATAATGTTTTCAGCTAGAGAGACGTCTGTAGTCATGTGACTCACTTATATCCCCACGCAGAAATGCCTAGAATCAGTGCAAGGACCAGGATGGAGCCAGCAATGGCCCCGATGATGATGTTAGTAGTTACGATGCCTGTCAGAGGAACAGAATGGTTAATCTGTAGCCATGGCAACTAGCAGACAACACTGACCTGCAATCATCTGGACAAAGCAAAACTAATCTGGATGTAAACATGATTCATATTTATGTTTGATTTAGCATTTTGTTTGTTTTGTCCTGTTGACCGCATGACCAAATCAATCTGAAATAAAGACAGATAGAGACAGGAACTAGAAAAAAGATTAAGATAAAAATGTATGACTTTCTCTTTACGGAGGCTGTATGTTAAAGCCATCCATACAAATCAAATCCATGAAACAGGGTATATGACGAGGTTTATAACAACACAGCACAGCAGATACACACTGTTAGCTTTCATTCAGAAAGAAACACGGAGGAATAATGGGGTGAGTGAACGACAAAACGACAGAGAAGAAACAACAAGAAACAACAACTCAAATCTAAACTCACTGTCACTCCAGCAAAAGACATGAGCCTGTCCACAAAGAACGAGTGCGTATAAACAAAAGCCATGAAACAGAAAAATAAAAAGAGAAATTAAAAGCGTGTGAAATGTGTGAGTGGTGAATGAACTGTTGAACATGAATATGATAGAACAGAAGAATAACAGACTAATAAAAAAAAGAAATTATTATATCTTATTATCCTTTTTTTCTTTTTTTACACATTTAATAACAGGAACCATCAAATTTAGCCTAACACCCCTAACCTAATTAGATTCAAAATATTTAATGTAAGAAATAATCTGATGTAAAATGTCTAGTAAATAATCAAGAAATTCTATGCTGTTGACAAAATAAATTAAAATGATAAAATCCTTCAGTGCGTTAATATTGCTGGTGCCACGGTTTCATGTTGTGCTTAAGAAAGCATCTTATCAGTGGTAAAATCGCTGTAATGCACTGCATCACATTGCTTATTACTTACATTTTGACATATGTTATTTGTTTTATAGAAATGACCTATGAAATATGTTCAGAAGTGGCACCTCTTCTGATTCTTGCAACTTTGGTAATGAAGAGTTCACACTTGCTGGAGCCTTTACACATAACCACCATGTCTTCTGTCATCAGCTTTTTTGTAATGCGTGCTGGTAAAGGATCTCTGAGTAGTGGAACTGTGACTGGTTCTGTGCATCATCCTTTTGTGAAGTCTAAGGGAAAGTGGAAGTTTGGCCTACCTGATGTTTTGGCTGTGGGGCGCACCAGCAGGTAACTCAAAGGAGAGGTGGAGTTACAGTCCTCACCTGCCCAGCCCAGGTCACACACACACCTGAGCTCATTACTGCACACCTACAACACACACACACACACACACACACACACACACACACACACACACACACACACACACACACACACACACACACACACAAAGATACCACAGTATTGTTTAGCAGCATTTCAACTAAATATTTTGCTTGCAGAATATGCAGGGACTTAAATCAGTGAATTGTTTATTTACATATTAGGGGCATTAAACACATATAACACATAAACACATATAAACAAAAAAATGGCCTTTAGAGGACTTCAATCCGACCCACACCATGATTTGAGAAGAAAATAAAAATTGATTTATAAGTAGATAAGTAACTATTTAAAAGTTACTTTAAATGTTTATTTTTAATTGAATTTGGATAAATTATTATTCTCTTCTTCTTATTATTCATATATCCATAATAAAATATATTGAACTATACACATTTTATGTATTTTTTTAGTCAAAATGTTTTTTTTAGCTTTGTTCTATTGCATGTTTCAGGTCATATCATCATTCATTTCAATTGAAGCTCAGTGGGTGACACAACTGTCCCCGTTCACACCACACATAATCTCTCACCCCATGTCCGGAGCAGATCACCCTTTCATTGGTGCCAGGGCACGTGCTGAAGTTGAACTCCTGCACTGGGAGGCATTTGTGGTTAAAGCAGATGCGATCCGTCCCACATGCAGTTCCGTCCTCTACGTATCCCAGATCAGTGTCGCCGTCAATCAGCACATGCCCTCCACTGAAACATTCACACTTACTTTAGGAAAATTAATCAACACATAGAAACCTGAAGTGAGTGTCTCTGACTGTACCTGCAGTCCAGTGAGGCGCTGTGCTGGGCCACAGAGAAAGAAGTCAAACCTCCCTGTAACTCTCCTAGTCTGGGTGCTGGAGAAATGTTGGAGCAGAGCAGGTATCCACAGTTTACATCCCTGAAAACACACATGTGCACACTTTTTAAGTTAAATGATCTCACACATCCCGGACATGCTTTAATGACTTTAATGACTCAAATGTGATCACTACTAGTAATTAAAATTAAAATAATCTTACTTAAAACCATCTCACTTGTACCACCTGACTGCTGCAGATTCATTTCGGCATTGATAGGGTTGCCATCTCGTAATTACGGTTACGACATGGCATGAACGCAGCATAAGCTTGTTGTTTAGGCTCAGGAGGAACTGTAAAAGGTGGCTGCTGTTTGTTTGTGGCGCTCTGTGACTGTCTGTCTACAAGTCTGCACAGCCTCATGAAACACGCTGATGATGTGTGATGTCTGCGCAAACAGGGTGCGGAAATACATATGTTGACAGGCAGATAGGACATCCTATCATTGCATTCGGATCGAATGCAATGATTGGACCAACATTTTTTTGGTCCTGATACTTCCACAGAACAGAAGATATATGTACATGTTTTATTATTTAGACCACTTCTATTATTGATTGCTATCAGGATGTGAAGAGAGTTTTAACCAGTTTTTTTTTATTAAAACATATTTTACCCTTCCTCTAAGTGTAATTTTATATACATGAACCTGTCATGGAAATTCATTACCCATTACTTTCATGTAGTAACCTCTTATGCCGGTCAAACTCACTGTTTTTTACACTGAATCCAGGTGTCTTTGTCACGTCCACAGTTGCCCTTCTCTGTGCCCTCAATGTTGAGCTTCTCATAGCAAAACTTATCAGCCGATGTTGCTTCTTTTAAAACAAAAACATCAGATCATAATCACACCAGGACCACACACCAACAACAAAAAACATATTTCAAACAGCAGGAAGTGATGTCACACCCACCAGTTTTATTATCATTAACTAAAACTATTTAAAAAAAATGTTTTTAGTGATTGAATATATATATTAGATGAAAGACTTAGATAAAAAATACTAAATGTTGCATTGGTGGCAGCTAACTTCAACATCAAACTGAAACTGAAAGCTAAATGGAAATATAAAAAAAACTAACAAAAATGACAAAAGGACATAAATGACTAAAACTAAAAATATAAATAAATACTGTAATAGTATATAAATAATACTAAAATAACTGTCACTCACTCTCTCCCCAGAGGTACTTGCACTGCCTGTCCTTGGTTTTGCATCTGCCATTGAAACATCTTCCCTGAAATTAGATAAAATGAACAAAAATAGGTCACATAATATAAATTGTAACTATATTTCATATATATTTCATATTTAAAAACGCACTTGGTCTTTCTCACATGTGTACCCATCCATCTTGTGCAGGTTTGGAGGACACTGTAAAAAAATATATTGAGTTATTTACACTATAAATATAACATATACCATAAAAAACTCTTCACTACAGGAAAGAAAAAGAACATGTTTATATTGTCACACTATCTGCTATTTTTTTTAAACGTATGTAGTATGCACTATATAGTTCATATGTCATATGCTGTGCTGGTCACCGTGATTTTGCCAAGTAAGACATGTTTCTGAATCAACATATTTTGTTGACCCTGGAACAACATTTCTGTCTGAAAATTTTGTCATAACCCTACCCCTACCCATAACTTCTCCCTAAAATCAGAGGGAAATGAGATGTAACATTTGTAACACTGATGTTTAAGCACCTAACCCTGGTTGTAAACCTAAACTTCACATAAACTGGTAAATTTGTCCCTCAAATCTGATTGGTTGATTGGAATGTTGTTCCAGTATAGACTCTGTTGTATTAGTCCATTAATTATACTGCTGTAGGATGTGTTGTGCCCCTCACCTGGCTGGAGTTCCCAGAGCACATTTCCGGTATGTCACAATCATTGACAGCCTCGCGACAAAGTACACCCATAAACTCCAGCTACAGACACAGCACAAAGAGCATTAAAAATCACACAAACAGAAGGCTGCAGATTTTTCTTGTACGACTCAGCGCCTACCTGGCAGTTTTTACAACAGAGGCCATCACTGCATTTGGCTCCTTGTGTCAACATACATTTCTTGCAGCAGTTTTCCCCTTCTCTAGCACACTCCTGCATAAAGACAGAAGAAAAAAACAGATTACATAAGCAGTGTCAGATTATTGTGATTATGATGTTGATGTAAGATCACTCACGGCTGGGCTTCCACAGTCACACTCCTCTCCTGCCTCCACAAAACCATTTCCACACTCTGGAGGATCCAAGAGCTATAAATAAAAATAAAAAAAGAGAGAGAAAAAAGAACTCTGTTATTTTGCAGCATTTATTGCACTAATATTATTTCACATATATTACTTATTTTCATATACTAGTGCTGGACAACGATTAATCGCGAATAATCGCATCCAAAATGTGTGTGTACTGGTTATAATCATTTTGTATATATAAATATACACATATGCATGTATATATATTTAAGAAATATTTGCATGTATATATATTTATACATAATTTATATTATATATAAATATTTTATATATAAATAACACATTTTTCTTAAATATATACATGCATGTGTGTGTGTATTTATATATTAAAAATAATTATACACAGTACACATTTTAATATATTTTTAAATGTAATTTATTGCTGTGATGACACTGCTGAACTACTCCAGTCTTCATTGTCACATGATTCTTTAGAAATCATTCTAATATGCTGATTTGGTGCTCAAGAAATATTCCTTATTATTATCATCAATGTTGAAAACCGTTGTGCTGTTTAATATTTTTGTGGAAACCATGACACATTTTTCTCCACATATTCTTCAAACATGAAGTTCCCAATAACAGCATTTTTGGAATATAAGCATTTACAGTCACTTTTGATCAATATAATGCAAATTTCTTTTTAAAAAACTTGAATGAAACCTGAATGAAAGTGTACGTATAAAACTTTGTGAAAGAGCATTCCAATTTTGTGGAAATCTGTGGCACTTTGTTTGAAGTTCTGTGGGTGCAGATTCTATGTGGGCTTAGTGGTGTGCTAAGGAAAGTAAATGCTATGAACTCAGACAGAACTGAAGTGGGTTTACCTTTGAAGGTTTGTTGAAGAGACACGCACCACCTCCACTGTTCAGAAAATCATGAAACTCTTCCACGTTACAGTCAGAAAATCTCTCGGGTAAGTAGAAGCTGTTACAGAGAACCACAAAGCACAAAAGTCATAATGCCTAATTTTCTTCGATTCATACAGCAGCTGAAACTATATTTTATAGGCTATAAAAATTAGTGTTTGTAACACTATCAAACTCACATTAAGCTTATACTGAAAAGCAACTATTCTTACCTCAGTAACCACGTTTACATGCACATAATTCACATTTACTGCACAAAAAAAACTGACAAGCAGATTCTTTTCCCACTACTCACGTATGGAAATACTGCTTACCAGTAGAGGATTATTATTGTTTTTTACCCATGTGTAGATGTAAATGAATATGGATATTCCAATCCCATATAAAAATAATAGGATTTCTGATTATTACAGGGAAATGCCTTATGCAGATTGGTTTATAGCAATCAAGTTAAATCACGTTTACATGACACAAAATCAATATGTTTATGTAAACGTGGTCACTGTTGTGGAAAAGTTTTAACGGAGCATATTACTGTTAAAAATGATGGTCTCGGGTTAGAAAATAGGTTTAACATGAACTGGTCATGCTGAATGTAAACATCAGTCTGGCTGGCAGTGGCTATTGACTCGGTTTCATTCAGACCAGCAGAGGGCAGGACTCAGACTAACAAACAAAACACACCATACAAACACAAGGACCACAGCAACCAAATTGGGTGAAAATGGAAGAATCCGTCAATTCCCTGTCATTTGTTTACAGGCAGATCTCGACCTTTTAAATATGATGGATGTGCTAATTGTAGAATCTGTGTATTTATATCTATGCTCTAAAACCAGGATTCCCAAATTTATTTTACCAGCCGAACCACTTTAAATTAAATATTTACTTGAAGTCCCCCTGAGATTTAAATCAATATTTCAAGAATTTAACACGTTTGCATGTTTTCTAATGTCAGTGGTCACAGTACATGCAGGGTAAATAAAATATTTCATCCTTTAATTTAGATTGATTTTATTAAAAAAAAAAATATTTATTTATAATGACTTATTTTTATGATTTAATTATTTTGTAATATTTTAATCAACTCACAAACCCCCTGCAGTTCCTTCATAGTTTGCGAACCCTAGTTTGGGAAACCCTGGTCCAAATAAATGACCCAAATCACTCTCTTTTTAGGCGAATCCTCTCTGATTCTGATGACACTTTCATAGCTTTTGCTATCCATCCACTAGACCCTCCCTTTGATGTAAATCACAATTTTCCCACTTGTAAACAGAGGTGTGGCAGTACGGTTAAATCGTACAGTATCAGGAGAACGCTGAATACTGCTTAGCCTGTATCAGCCGGGTCGCTGCCCTCAATATCCTGCAGAGATCATTCCGAACCAGTAAGCACTATTCCAATCTGTAACAATCTGCAACAATGCAGTTTCAGGAAGCCTTAACCGCAGGCTGCAAATCAATAAGTGCATATCTCACATTATGCCTTGTACAAACGGTTTCTCTTCATTTACCAGACGCTGAGTGTGTTCCTGGAATATCAGGGCACCTTTTCTTACCTGCTCGAGCATTGGTAATTAATTTTAATGTGTTGCAGACATTTTCACAGGATTGTTAACAGCAGGAAGACAAACTTAAAGGGGGAAAACAGAGAACACAACATATCCTGCCACATTAACACTGGAGTTAGTGGATCAGATCGGACATGCAGGCTGCACGGAAAATAAAACTCATCAAAACATCTATCAATGGAGAGACAGATCAACATGAGCGTGTCTGTCTGAAAGGCCATTGATACTGGTGTTAATAACATGAGCCGTGAGAGTGTGCTGTAGCTTTCAGGAAATGATGGATATTTATATATCAAAAACAACCCAACTACAACATATATATGTGCATATTGGAACCACAGGACTTTCTCATACTCAGAAGTTTGGACTTTTTGTCCCAATAGTCCCATATTCTCCTGATGGTGAGAAAGAGCTTAGCTTTGTGTGGTGATTACAACACTTTTTCTCTCAGTTTATGAACTTCTACAAATCATATTCAAGTTTGAAGGAGTTGTGGAAATGTTTGCATTGATTAAAAAAAAAGTGAATGACTAATAAATGTGTTCTGAAACATGACTTGTGAAGAGAAGAAGTCTTTTTTGAGAAGCTAAGCACACAGCAAGACGGAGGGTGAACACATACTGAGAGTGCTGGTGTGAATTTCAGCTAACGTCCTGTCAGTAAGCCATTACATATATCAGATGACAGGTGTCAATCACTTTTGTCATCATAATTCTGATTATCTAATTGTATTATAAAAGAGTTTTGTGTTTGAAGGTAGACTGTGTGTGTCTCACGCAGGCTTTATGACATTTGGCATTAGCGTGAAATCATGATTGTTCTGTTCTGAGTGTGAATGACTGCAGACAGTTTTAAACTGTTTAAAGGGGTTATATCACGGAAAATGAGTTACATACTATATATGTTTCGGAACTCAAAAAGATTGGAACTCATTCCAAAAATATTTTTTTTTTAAACTATGCTGCAAAAACAGCTAGTTATGAAATTTTCATGGTTATTATAACCACACAAGGATGCCAAGGTGTTCATCTACTTTATTTTGGCACATATTGTATTTATTTATTTATTTTTGCAAAAAGGCTTTTATTTAATTCAAACTATATTGGACCAAAAAATTGAATGATCAATTTTTTTCAAAACTATATTGGACCCCCCAAAAATGTTTAAGGGACAGAGAGAAGGTGCAAAATACTGAAAGCTACTATTATAAGGAACAAAATAAAAGATTAAAAATGCATGATATGACCCCTTTAAAATGAGAGGATCCCAAAAATCCCCTCTTAATGAAACATGTCCCACTATGAGCTGTCGGCCGAATTAAAAACCAGTGAAAAAATTTAAGAGAGCACACAGGAAACTGCAGAATGTTCCAACATAATGCACTTCCGCCATATTGCACTCTTGACTGAATAAAATTAAGGCCATAATGCTATTAGATGGAGTGAGGGGGGCGAGGCTGAAGTGACTCAGCAGCTGACTGGTCGACAGGACACGAGCGAGTAGCATGACACAGCCAAGCGTCTGCTCACCTGCTGTCCCATTCGGGAACAAGGGGAAACGCAAAAGGTATTAAAACACATGGATAAAGACAAACCAACACACACAGACGCACACTGTGACATGAACAAACACCTATGACATCACACGTATCTGATCACCTCACATCACGGCATTTCTTGCATGACCACTGTGAATTTTTTTTTACCGTTTTAGGCATAAATACTAATTATCAGTTGTGCTTTGCTACGTCTGATCATTCAATTTTTCACTTTGACACTGACAAACACGGTTTGTGAATATTAAGATTACTGAATTTGAATCATGAACAGTGAAATGTCAATGTCCACATGTGAAATGTCAACAGTGGAGAGCCAAAAATAGAAAATTGGACTAATATGATCAATAACACTTTCTTATTAAATGTTGAGGATATTGTGTTCTAATTTTACACAGGAGATCATTGGTCAGTCTCACAAAAACGTCTTAATTTACCCCAATATCAAAAAACAAAACAAAAAAACAACAACAATGATATACATATATATATATATATATATATATATATATATACAAACAAACAGGAATAAGAATTGGGTTATTTTTGGCATTACATAAGAATTGATTATAGGGTGAAATGTGATTCTGAAATGTGCATATTTTGTAGAAGGTTTTGTGAGATTCACCCTCGCAGACTGTACTGTTAATCTGCCCACCCATCAACAGTCTGTGAGGTTCCCATGAAAATAAAAACAGGACACAGATATGACTAAGCACCGAGACAGATGAATTGAGATGCCAAATTATTTACTGCCACCTAGTGGACTTTCATGAGAAATAGCATTTAAATCAGTCTCAGTTTCTTACTAGCTGCCAGTTAACAACATCTGATGTGAAAGAAAGCGTTATGGATCAGCGAGTGGCACAAATTTCAAACACTGTTAATTTGACTACATTTAATGTAACGTTATTAAAGCAACAAAACACAGGAACACAGACTCAGCACAAAGCATGACAGGCTGTTTTAGTAAGACTAATATGCATTTCCAATAGGGTCTCAAAACTTAAGTGAGTTATGCGTGTTAGGAGATCTGGGAAATCAGCTTTATTAGAAACTTACCCAACATCATCCATTATGCAGCCAGACCATTTATCTTCACACTTGCACTCCCCTGTGTGGGAAAGACGGATTACAGTGGAAAAACTATTAGAGTCTGTATGTGTGAGTACTCCTGTGTTTACTGCCAAAGTACACGCATGAAAAATATAAAGGTTAGAATAAGAAATGAGAACACTCACCGTTTAAAATGCGTTTCTTATCAGAAAAGATGCCGATATTTTGTCCCAGTGACTGAGCGAGAGTTATGGCCATTTCCTTTCCATACTAACAAATCAGAAAAAAAACACCCAAATAAAATACCTTTGATACTGACAAACAAACAGATTAATTTTCATTACAAAAACCCTCTGGGGTTGTTCGGCCCAAATGGACCCGAATCATTCAAATAAAAAAATGTTAAAAATCACAGCTTCTTCGGAATGGTCTGAAATTTGGTGACTTTGTTGGTTTTGGTATGTGAACACCCAAAAAAATTGGGGACAGGATGTGAACAGTCTAAGTGGTTGTAAAAAAAATAGTCACACTCAGGACCTTCGGGTCCAAATGGACCCCCATAGGAAATGAATGGGAAATTGGCAAAAATGTGAAAAAAACAGAGTTTTTTGGGGCGTACAATCTAAAAATCAGCCACAATCCATAAAAAAAGCACACAACAGTGAAGGGGAGAATCTATAAAACATCAAGAGTGCAAAACAGACACATCCACACACACACACACACTTTTATACACATACACACTCATAAATTCAGATTACTGTACATAAATCTGTTTTGAATTTTTAAAAATCACAGCTTAATCGGAATGTTACGAAACTAGGTGACTTTTATGGTATTAGGTATGTGAACACACAAAACAAATGAGGACAGGATCTGAATAGTCTAAGTGGTTGTAAAAAAAATAGTCAAACTCAGGACCTTCGGGTTCAAATGGACCCCCATAGGAAATGAATGTGAAATTTTCAAAAATATGAAAACACAGATTATTCAATATGAAAACACAGACTATTCAAATAGAATAGTCTATTTGAATAGTCTAAGTGGTTGTAAAAAAAAAAAAAAAAAATACTCACACTTAGGACCTTCGGGTCCAAATGACCCCCATTGGAAATGAATGGGAAATTGTCAAAAATATGAAAACAGTTTTTTTGTGCATACAATATACAAATCAGCCAGAATGCAGAAAAAATGACTCAACGGTGAAGGGGTGAATCTCTAAAACATCAAGAGTGCAAAACAGACACACACACACACACACACACACACACACACACTGTATTATATATTTATAATAATCTGTATTATAAAGTAAAACGGGCACTTCAAATTACCATTTAAACCAACCAAACAAACAAAAAACAAGACAAAAATAGTCTTTGAGAATCTGTTATTATATTTTAAAAATCAACAACCTGAAAAAAAATTGGTATATATTTGCAAAAATCACTAGAATCCCCAAGCCTTTCTACAGAGAGCTGTAAATCCACTAGTGGTAAAAATGTGCTATTGCGTGATAAAAAATGCTCAGTGTGTCCACCAGATGGCATCTATATTTTTTTTTAAATTGCTTTCATGAGGCCTAGGCTTCACTCTAAAATGTAATACAGCTTTGATAAAAAAAAAAAATATATAAAAAAAAATTTCTATTATGTTCAATAGGAAAAAATGGGTCATAATTATTGCATAAATATTAATTATAAATCATAAAATATCTCAAAACACCAAAAAAGAAAAGAAAAAAAATTATAGAAAACAAGTTTAAATTTTTTTTTATGATTTTCTTTTTTAAAATATGAATTCTGCCCTTTGGGTCCATTTGGACCCGAACACCCCAAGTGTGACTGTTAAGGCGAGACACGGCAGGCAAAAACATAGCTTTTTTTTCACTGGTCAATTTTGAGATTTCGGGATATTTGTCTTCAAAAACATGTCTTCTTTCAGACTTGTGGTGAAAAAAAGTCAGAAATACACATTTAGGTCTTTATTTTACTACACTTTGTCTGTAGATTTCTCATAAATTCATCAAAATTTGGCGTTGTAAATCATCCGTTGCTCCGCGATCGCTGTCTGCACCCTGTCATCACACACACCGTTAGAAAGCTCTCTCTCTCTCTCGTACAATGTTGTCGGATCCAAATATGGTTATTTCCTTTTTATCAGCAACCAATCGTGAAAGTAAAAGGGCGCAAATGCCCAATCTCATTGGCTGATGCTAAATCTTAAAGCCCGTTTTCTCAAAATGACTTTTCTCTCATTCTCAAAGTCCGAAATCTCCACTTCGGTAGCACCTATATACACCAAACTTTCCAGTCTTGTACCTAGTTATATTATGAAGACATTTACAGAGGGATTTGTAAATATATTATTCCTAGCCTGATTTATATAACATTTTATTCCAAAAGACATGGCAAAAATCATTTTTTTAAGGCTATTGACAGTATATTCTGATTTATAGGATAACAAAAGTAGATATCCATAAATCCCTCTGTAATTTTTTTCCCATCTAATATGTGAACACAATGAAAAAATAATTTTGAACCTGGCTTTATCCAATACTCAGATTTCATTTTTTGAAATATATGCAAATTAGCGCATATTTAATTAGATAATGCCTAATTTGCATATTTAAACATTAAATTACAGAAAACTTGTAATACATTTTTTTCTCATCTTAATGTAGGTAATCAACTGGGAAAGTTTCATGGTGATATCTGCTAGTTAAAAAAAATACCCTATTCACCTGTAGTGTCTCGCCTTAAACGAACAACCCCAGAGGGTTAAAAGCATCTTCCATAACCACAACCACAAACCTCATTGACTCCGCCTCCTTTAGTGAGCGAGCAGACTCCGCCCATGTATGAAGCTCCTCCCCAGTTGCTATGGAAACGGTTGCCCCTGGAGGCAGACAGAAAGCTCATTAGAAATGTCCTTTCACTTGATCATAAAAATAATGTCTGCTATGTGTATGTGTGTGTTTTCTTCATAACTCACGAGAAAAGGTGAACGGAGTCACACTTTTCTTTAATAAAGTCTCTTCGGTACTTCATAAACTCTCGTAATGTCACCATGGGGTCATCGTTGATGTTAAACCTGTTGTCTGCCGCCCACGTTTCCATTGCAACCAAGACAATTCTAGTGTTGAGTTGCTCTTTGAAATACTGAAGATACAAAAAGATGATGTCTTTATTAACAACAGGGGAATAAAGAATTGCATCTCTTCCATGTAATTCTGAATCCAAACGACACATGTGACGACTGCAGAATGATGGATCTTTTTTTTGTTGTTCTTTCTTGAGCTCATTTGACATAATGAACAACAGGCTGAAGCAACCAAATGCCAGCTGCCTCTCACGAGAGAGAGAGAGAGATGGAGGAATGTTTATGGGACTGTCAAGGGGAGACAGACTGACAAACAAGCAGATAAAGCAGCTCATGACAAGAGTGTCAGCCTGCTCTATTTGTCTTGAGAAACTGATGAGGATCAGCCTTCTGCAGTTATAATATTATCTGTTTAATACATTTACAATGTAAGTTATTCTGGGTTCAGGCCACAATATCAGCCTGATTTTGGCATGATCCATTTGACGTAGGGTGTCGCATGTAGACGCAAGAATCGATAGTTTTATCTCATTCCGATCGTTTTATCATACTTTATCATAATGGACGACAACTAATGCCGCATCTGTAATGCTGCACAACATCCCGACAGCATGGATATTCTGTCCTCCACAACAGGTTTAGTCATATCTGTGACGACGTTGACCAATAGGTGCACAGAAGCTCTTGAGTACATAGCTTTCAAACATGGCGAAATGAAAGAAAGATAATGGCATTGGTGCTGCTAGGTGGAATTATGCAATGGCAACAATAATCCTGCCTTTATGATGTTTCCTCGACGTACTACCATGACAGAGTGAAAATAGATAAATACGCTTCGGTAGCCATTGTTTGTTTATACTCTTGTTTCTGGAAGTCACTCGCTAGTTCCACCTTCTCGATGACATCACGCAAGTTGTTAAAGATGGCAAGCGATCACTGGTCGTTATATCTGGTCGTGATATGTTTCTTGTCCATGACACAAAAAGGATTTAGGAGTCAAAATTGCATGATCTGACACAGTGACTATCGTAACAGACATTTTGATTGTGTAGTAGTCTGAACCCGGCATAAAAACATACATAATTAAAATAAATAAAAAAAGACTGTTAAATGTATATAATATGAGCAACTTACCAGATCAGCCATATTTACAACAGACTTGGCATAGTTGTTTGTTTGTCCAACGGAAAGGCGATGCTTCTTGTACTGGGGGAAAATGAACGTGAATGCATAGAACACTGGACTTGATCATTTAGATTGGTTAATAATTAGGTCGATCATGGACTGTCACATATCTTACCATTAAATGATCATTTATGACCATCAGCTCTACATATTTGGTCTCATCTGCAACACTCCGTGGATTTCGCGATACCTGTATGAGAAATTTGACATTGTGCATTATTTTCCAGTAGTTTAAGGCTCTGATGAGTTCTGAGATAGTGACAAGGGATGAGGATTTCTGGTTCCCTTATGATTCTTTGAGTAGTTTTGAAGAAAAAATAAACAATTAAAAAGTGTGGAAAGTAATCTTAATGCATTCAATACTATCAGCAGCCTGTTATGAAATCTTAACAAAGCATTAATTTTAATTCCAAAAAACAATGTATCACACGTTCAGTCTGACATGCACCAACACATTTTCACGACAACAGCAAAGTTTAAAGCAGCACAGATGCGCATACTGCAATTTTATTCCATCAACATAATTAGAAGAATGCAGAATAAACATCACGTCCTTCTATTCGAATATTTTTTTTAAAAGGAACCTGTTTTGAATTGGAACTGTTCTCGACTCCCAAACCTAGTGACAAACATGTTTCATATGATCACCCTGCAGCACGCAAAACATGCTTACTGCAGAGGAACAGCTGATCTATACATTAGTGCCATAGAGAGTCCACAGCCCTGCTCTAAATATTTCATGAGAGGAGCAGAGATGGTGAGAAAAAGATAGACAGACGAAACAGAGAGAGAGAGAGAGAGAGAGAGAGAGAGAGAGAGAGAGAGAGAGAGAGAGAGAGCAGAACTTACAACAGCATTGAAATCACATCAGAATGAATACTCAGACACACACAATGTCCCACAAGTGTTTTGAACACAGTACACACACCTGTCTCTTTTTCCTCCTGTGGGCGGCACTGAACAGTGGAGGGTTCTGGAATGGTGACTCTGCCAGATGAACTTAAACAAACATTAACTATCAGTATGGACAGTTGAACACAGAGTGTATGCAAACTAAACTAACTAATTTTGCTTTATTAATGATCCCCCATGGACCCTGATTTATAGTGTATAGTATACATGCTATATATATATATATATATACTGTATATGGTTGAAACCTGAACAGGAGAATGGTCCATACCTGCAGAAATGAAGTCCTCTGGGCCGTCCAAACTATGAGACTGATAAATCATGTGCACACGAATCTCCTCCTACAGAGAGGAAATACAGTATGATTATGTGTCAAATACTCCCACATAACACTTAGTGAATTTGATGAGGCACAGTGCTCAATCTGTATAAGAAAGAGACAGAGAGCATATTTAATAAAGCAACAGTCAGATTTCCAAATTAATTAATTACAATGTTACAATGGCCTAAACAAATGTTTAATATGTATAATATATTATCTGAAACATTTTTGCTGTTTAATTAATTATTTTACCCAAAAGATCTTTTGTATCCAAAATTGTACCCAAATTTATATAGAAATATAACCAAATATACGGTATAACCACCCTGAGAAGTATTCACAAGTCTGACAGCAAGTTGATTGGGCAAGACCATTTAAAATAAGGTGCAAATAATAAAAATGAAGTGGAAGATAAACCTTTTGACAACTGTTTTTTGCAGGCACCAAAATACAATTTGATTTAAGCGAGAGGAAACTCCAGACTGCGTCGTTGAAAATAACAACACAATTGGCTTTTTAAATGCCACCAATGTGTTTATGATTCGCACACAGTTATTTTGTGAGCGCGCACATGACGTCATGCAGCACCGCACCCGCACAGTGAGTTCTGCGCGCTCCTGAGAGTCCTTATAAACACACACAACAAGACACGACGGTACGGGGCCGCTGAGGATCACCGATTGTGTGAGAAAATGACGATTGTATCACCAAAATAGTAATTTAAAATTCACTGTTAATCAGGTATGTGTGAGATATATTGGTCCTGACAGCGTCACTAAGATGAAATTAATGCGCAACAGGTTGTATCGTAAAGTTAGCAGTTAGCTGAAATTAGCTAGTTAGCGCTCGAATATACTCTTGAATAAATCATAACCAAACCACATCTGGAATCAAAACAAACCGTAAACACCAATGTTGAGCCAGTGAAATACAGAAAAAAATAGCTTCAATGTAAGTAATATATCGCTTGTGATAAACTGATACATTCAGTAAGAAACTCCTGACAGAGATGCGATTGTCTCACAACTATTGTTGTAATGACATTTACACAGAGACATACATTTACTCTCCATAAACGGAGTAACGTTACACGTCTATTGTACATAAACTCAGAGACATTTATTGTAGTCTACATACACTCTACTCTTAGGTACATAACTTACATTAACACTTACACACTCGTACTTTTAACACGACATGTTTAAGCAATGCAATCATCACTTAACCCTTTTTTGACTCATCTTTACTGTATGTCTGTGAGGGAGGGTATATTACAGTAAGATTTCCAGTAGTCAAATCAAGTCACCTTTATTTATATAGGGCTTTATAAAATACAGATTGTTTCAAAGCAACTTTACAGTGATAACAGTAAAATGATGGATTTTGAATACAAGTCAGTTCAGTGTTGATTCAGTTCCGTTGTAAAGATCATTAAATTAGTTAATTTCATCTATGAAGCAGTTTTGCAAAAAATGGCGTCATCGTCCAGCTCAGTTCAGTTCTCATACAACAGTACAGTACACCTTTCGTATTTACATGCACTGGTAGTCTAATTCAATTTTCAGTTTGTAAGCAAACTTTTGCAAATGACTCAAAACATGTTACCCTTTCTCTCTTCATTGTTCTTGATTAACAATTTCCTTTCTTATCTCATCCCCACAAGGTTTCCAGTTTTTCCTGACCCCAGCCATGTCTTGCCGTGACATTCACGCCACCAATGCCTTCGCCTTCATCGTCGCGATGCTGTCGGTGGGTGGGTTGACCGTCGCTACGCTCATTCCTCAGTGGAGAACCACACGCCTGCTTACCTTCAACCGCAATGCCAAAAACGTGACCGTGTACGACGGCCTGTGGACCAAGTGTGTGCAGCGAGATGGTTCTACGGGTTGCTATTACTTCGATGCGGACTGGTACTCTAAAATAGATCAGTTGGACCTCAGACTGCTACAGTTCTGTTTACCTGCTGGTAGGTGCTCATGATGTGTTCAGTGACTTTGCTCGTCAGTTTATAGGGCCATATGTGTGTGTTATCGCTTTTAATTTTTCTGGATTCCAATGGTTTAATATCATTTTTTAAATCTTAATGTCTAATCTTTTTAATTCATAAAACGTATCAATATATAAAATAATAATTTATTAACATTTTAACAATAATACTTTCCTATGAAATGTTTTTTTTTCTTTCTGTTGTCTGCATTTTTCTGGATTCTGTTTATGATCTTATACACATTTATTATCAAAAATGGTGGCAGTCATATGATTGCATAATTAATCTTTTAAAATAAAGATCAAATAAAATGTTAACAAATAAAAATGGGTACTGCACGACAGGTTTACTGTTTAAATAAAAAAAAAAAAAAAAATTAATTGTGATATTCCTTAAATGTTTTTTTACTGTATAAATATTATTGTAATTATTTTGAGAAGTACATTCTACTGTACAACAGTAATATATTATTGTCATAATTTTCTTTACTTTTCTCAGTTAAACAACTTATTTTGGTGGATTGCAGTTAAGACCTTTGAGTGTCAGTGTGTGACGGTAGTTTGATCAAATGAAATGGTGAAATGCAGGTGTGCAGTGACTCGAGAGTAGTTCATGTCCTCGTATAGTGAAATGCCAGACACTGAAAACACCACAAGAATCACGCATGCTTCAAAGTGTGTAGTAGACGAAACTACAGTCTGTGTGAATGAGCGGCGCAGTTTCGCACATTCACATGCAGACCTCATTTTTAAATAGCAGTCTTTTTGTGATTTTAATATTCACAGACACAAGTCCATATCATAATTTGATTAAGTGTACAGCTCGACAAATTTTGCCACTTTTGTGACTGGATTCCACATTTTCTGTATTGTGGAAATCATAGTTTATTCTTAAATGTTGACGTCAACCTCTTCTCTGCACAGGTCTGCTGTTTTCCAGCTTGGCTCTTCTGCTCTGTCTCACTGGCATGTGTAAAACCGCTTGCTGCTCCAAAACTCCTGATGACATCAAGAACTCGCGCTGCTTGGTCAACAGTTCAGGCTGCCACCTAGTTGCTGCGATGCTTCTGTTTCTAGGTGGGGCCATCGCCATGCCACCCTCCGTCTGGTTCCTGTTCCACACGCGCAACCTTAACGAGCGCTACGAAAATCTGTTTGCCGTTGAGTTTGGGGTGTATGTGGCCATCGGCAGTGCTGGTGGTTTGATCTTAGCTGCTCTTCTGATGTTCATGTGGTATTGCATGTGTAAAAAACTGCCTTCACCCTTCTGGCTACCTCTCCCAGAAATGAACTTAATGGCCAACAGCCCCTCCGCGCAGCCCCTCATGACCAACGGCTTGCCTTCTCCCATGACATACGCCCCCCAGAACTTCCCTCCAGCTGTTCTGGATGCCCCCGCTTTTGTCCCGGCACATGGGTACCAACCTGTACCGACACAGCCTATGCCGCCCCACATCTATATGCAACAGATGTCTGTGCCTGACGGTTATGGCTCAGAAGTTGGAGTTTCACATGCATATAGCTACGCCCCCTCTCAAAGCTACGCACCTTCTCAGGGATACGCCCCCTCGCAGAGGTATGCTGGGCACCGCTATTCCACACGCTCCCATATGTCAGGCATTGAGATTGACATTCCTGTCCTTACAGACTGACACTGAGTTGGGGTGTTGTTCACAGTTGTTTTAAATCAAAGAGGTCAATCTGTTATTGTTTTTCTATACATTAGAAATTAGAAAATAGCTGTGATGGTCAGTTTGAAGTGAACAAAATGGTAATTTTGAAAGAAACGCCTTTATTCACTTGATGTAGCAGGTGCCTCTTAGTTATAGCACTGAAAATAGCCAAAAAGGGAAAAATGGTCATAAAAGCAACAACACAAGTGGAATTAGGAAGTTGAGCATCACTTTCTTAATGTGCTTTATTCTTAAAACACAAGCAAAACACATTTCTGTGTAAACCGTTCATATAACTCCACTGAGTATGTTGCATTCAATTTAGTGTGACTGGTTTATGTTTGATTTACACAGAAAATAATTTTGCTCATGTTTTATAACCCTGATGTCTTTATTATGCTTTTAAACCTCAATACTAACACTGAACTTATTGTTGATGTTAAGCACTGTATTAACTTGTTGGTGAATACGTCTACTAATATTTAAATATGATTATTAATTATTAGAAAGAGATGCAACCTACATTGACTGCTTACACTCATTTCTGTGGCTTGTATTAATGTCAGTGCCATGAAGTTCCACATTTGTGGTTTAGAGAATGTTGCTCTATTGTTCTAAATTCTAATACCTGAACATGTTTTTTTTTTTTGCTTTGTGTGGTTGTTACATGACAATATGTGAAGGATAAATAATTTTTACTGCTGTGTTTATTATGATGTTTGAAATTGATAGAAACTTTTCTTTTAATTTCTGTTCTGTTTTCAGTTTAAAAATGGTCAAAATGCTAAATGAACACTGACATTATAGGGTCTCTGTTTTTGTCTTTTTATACATTGAAGAAGAGCTTGCAGGTTTTAGAACCTGACCTTGTAGTTTAACTCTTGTTACTCGTCTCTGCTTGATGCCTTTGAAAAGTTGAACTACTCTTATCAAGACTGTACTTCCACTTTTTGATTTATGCGTAGTAATGAGCCTTACATGAGCAACATACCTTTAATGAAACGCGTTACATTCCAGTCTCCTCTTTTTACTGCAAATGTTTTTGTTGTTGCTTTTTAAAGGTCCCACACCAGAGAAGTCACTGCAATGTAACTCATAGTAATGTTTGTTTACTGTTATGTAGTCACATGTTCCATTAATGAAATAAGAGAAAAACACTAATGTCTTACAAACAAATAGTTTGTCTTACATTGCCTATGAAATATTGCACAGATTTATTTCATTTGGCCTTTTTCTGCAAAGCTTTGTTGCAAAATGTTAATTTTAATTCATGTTTTTTTACATAGTATATTGACTACTAATGTCTTGAATTCTCTTTTTATTCAAATTAAATTTATTGAATGACATGTTCTGCTTCGATTTGCTGAAATGCAAGACACAATTGCTTTGCTTGGGTAAACATACTTGTAGACAGTGCTGGGCAGATTACTTACAAAACTTAGTCTGTTACTGATTACATGATAATTGTAATCTAGATATTTTAGGTAATGTATATTCTGACTAGCCTACTTTAAAATTACTTTTATATTACTTTTGATCTAACTTGTTTAAAATATTTCTCAAACTTGGGTTAATGAAAGAACTATAGGGGGATTGTGAGTAATGATTAATTAAATAAATGAAGAAAAAAATGAAAGTGAAAGTTTTTATTTTAAAATAATTTAATCAAAATAAAATGATTGATATTTTAGGTTTTGTCAAGTTTGGGAATTCCTGCATTACATAAGCAAACAATAATAAACATGAAAACATTACACATTCAAAGTTTTCTAGGTTTGAAATATTTTTGTCCAAATTAGCGAAGGTCACTGAATATGATTTAGACATAGTGTTTACAACTTGCTGATTTATTAATATCATACGTGGTGTAATTTTGTCCCCAAATTCAGAAGCATCACAAATTTATTTACATGGCCATGAATGAAGCTAAATGATGACACACAATTGGATTTGTTTTAAAGGAAATTTTAAAAGAGTAAAAAGAATAATTAGTGAGAATCAATAGATTACAAATAATTTATTACTATTGTGTGAATAATATGTAGTCCATAAAAGATAACTAATCTGATTATGAGAATTTTATAATGTAATAATTATAAATACAAAATTTTTGGAATCTGATTACACAATCCAGATTAAATATAATCAGTTACTACCCAGCAGCACTGAATTATGTATTGACTATTCATGATATGTGCTTAAATGTTATATTTCTATTAATGAGGTGAGGTTCTAACCTCACCTATTAGATGAGGTTAGAATGTTTGTCAAAATAACATGAAAAACATTAAGATAAAAATTACATTGGAAGCAAAGCAAGAAAAAAATATTGATTATAATTCAATAAAAGTTTTATGAATAAATATTGGTTAAACCAATTGGGTATCCAATATTTGATTAATATTTTACCCAATATTTGTGTGTTCTATGTATTTTATGCTTGATAGAGTACAATGTCGAAAGCATAGAGATACACTAAATTCATGCAAATTCTACTGAAATCAAATGAAAGTTAGTTCTCTCGAGCACTATTTTTTTATATGCAGGGTTGCTGCCTATGTAGAGTATTTTAAATGTGCAGTCACATTTACCATTGTTTGGCAAATTCTTGTGGGAAAAATCCAGTCATTTTAACGGGAATTCATGCAATAGGGATTTTCAGAGGAGGGTGGAAAATTTAGCCACACAAAATTTGAATTTGCCAAGTGCAACAGAAAGCTGCTCAATTTGAAAGTGACTTCTGTGTGAGCATTGCTAAACTATTAATAAAAGACATTGGACATTTTTTTTAAGAAGTTTGGTAATTTAAAGAATGTTGGTAACCAGCAGTTGGCAGAACCCATTGACTTCAATAGTAGGACAAAAAAAAAAAATACTATGGCAATCAATGAAAGTTGTGCCATCAACTGTTTCCAACATTCTTTAAAATATCTTCTTTTGTATTCAAGAAGAAAGAAACTCATACAGATTTGGAACAACATGAGGGTGAGTAAATAATGTCCAACTTTTCATTTTTGCGTAAACCATCCCTTTAAATCAGTCACTTATGAGGATCCATTTCATTCAGGATGCTGCTTCGGAAAGTTAGCAAGGCTCACTAGGTTTTGGAACAGAGCCAGTCCGTCTCAAGACATTAAACAAAAGTTGCCATGAAATATCCAACAACTCAACAATTAAATCACTGCATTTGGCAGAAACTTCTATCCACAGTGACTTACAGTGCATTGGAGGCACGTTTATCAGGCATTTCAAAGTCCCTGACCTTGCCGTTGCAAGCACCATGCTCTAGCAGCTGAGCTACAGGAACACCACACTCCTGCACGCTTCCACATGCTGCCAGTGGGGAATATCAGTGCGCTAGATAAGAAAGACGAGCGAGACACAGACCTCGTTTCTGTGGAGGCTGTTCCGCTCCACCCCCCATATACTCGCGTATGAGAAGCAGCATTTTGTGAAGGATTAGCCGTATAACGCAGATGGCCTATCAGATGTATTGGCTTAAAATAAGATGGGGTTTTCTGTATTGGATCAGAGGAGGGTGTGTGTGTGTGTTCTCTTGGGGACTAGATCATGAATAGAAAGCAGGTTGGGGGTTGGCACACTTTCTCTTTTTTTTGGAAAGCGTGTTAAGGATGTTGAGGGGGTGGGGTGCCTGAGACAATCTCCCACCCCCAACACTATCAGCCTGACTGTCCGGCAAGCGTAAGATTGAATTAATTGTATATATCAATATTAGATTTTTATTTCATAATTACAAATTAAATTTGTGTATATCCAGAGAATAAGTTTGGCATCACAAACAACTACAATAAATTTGGAAGCACCTCAATGTATCTCAAAAGTGCTTCTTTTTTTTAATATATCTGTATTTGCTATTTAGAACTTAACATTAACCAGAATTAAATTCCTGTTAAATTTGTATTAATAAATGTAACCAATAATAATATTATTATATTATAATAAAATACACTACTGTTCAAAATCTGGGGTCAGTTGGGTTTTTTTTAAATAATTTTTAAAGAACTCTTAACAAGGCTGAATTTATTTGATCAAAAATACAGTAAAACAGAAGTGTACAAAATATCATTATTAAAAAACATTTATTGTTAAATATACAATTTATTAAATAAATTAGCAGTTGTTTTTTTTACTGTGAAAGATTTTTCGAAAAGCTACACTGTAATAAGCTATCTGTAAATATACTGTATATTCTTAGCTATTTGGCTTAGAGTTCAAATTATTTGCAGCCGAGCTGACATCAATTGAAAAAATGTAGTTACTATATTTTGATGAATGATTGCAAGGATTAACATTTTTACTTTGGAAACTTATGAATCGTGCATAAAATCACAAACGTGATTAAGAAAGCAAACAGCGTCCACTTTCGTGTTGACTCTAGGTGGGTTGTTAGGCAGTGACCCTGGATGTACTGTGAGCTTTGAGCAGCATATAGAACTGAGAGACGCTACAGAGGCCAAAGAGGGACACATTTTCATGTCCCCTGCTGCAGTGTGAGGCGGATGACAGATGCATGTGCCATATGGTGAACAGGACGATACTGCCCCTCTAGTTTGTGTCTGAATGAATCAGATAAGAGGACTGCCCTGTTGCTGAGGTCACCAACACGCAAGGTCATGATATATAAAACATGACCAAACCATCAGGATAAAGATGATAAATAAAAGGGTGAGATGCTCATGAGACAAGCTGACAAAGCATTACTCAACAACCGGAAGACGACAACCATTCCTCACATTACCACAGAGGAAAAGGCAGTTGTGTTGTGGAAAAAACGAATAACTAGGAGGTGAACTAGGAATCAGTAACATCAGATACAAAAGTCTTGAGATTCATATACAAAAAAACTATCAAAAACTATTGCTCCCCATTATAATCAACTAATCTGTCTACTTCAAGCGGCGATTTTTTATGTAGCACTTTATTTTCGGAAATAATATATATAAAATTAAGAAAATAATTAAATATAATACATTTATTAATTACACACACACACACACACACACACACACACACACACACATATATATATATATATATATAATTTAATAAATGTATAGTATATATACATTATATTGTGTGTGTGTGTGATGCTGAAGTGAATGTATTATATATTTAAATAACTTCTTACTATTACCTTAAAGACATTTCTGATAGCATAAATAAAGATTTATAATACGTCTGTGACAGATAAAACAAAGCACTGACAGATAAAAGCAAACTGTAGATGGATCATAAACTCCCTTCTGTGTCACTAAGCAGGTTTAATTCTCCTATTCTCTTATTAATAGGAGAATGAAACCTGCTTAGCTTTAACATTCCAGCCTTTCACCTTTGCTCTAAATGACACAAATCTCTTCATTAGCATTTCCCTCTGTGAATCACTTAATGAATCAGATCACCATTCTGAGGTTAAGAAATGATATTTTCCTCTCTAAAACCTTAGTGTCTCGGTGACACAGCATTAGCTCGTCTTTCACAGATATGCCCTCCTCGTTCTCTGGGAGTGTTCATGTGGGATTCTGCCATTAGCAGATAATAGCTGTGCTTTTGCAGAGTCAGGTGTCTCTATCGACTGTGTGATGGGCTTATCGGTCAACTTATACCCTGTCTGCACAGGAAAAACCCTGTTAAACTGCTCTGGGTCATTTCCTTAGGAGATTTCACGTAGTGAAACTACGCAAAGCTTCTAGGTTGTACGTCACACGCATCACACACGTGACCAGTGTCAACCAATAGTGAGCCTACGTGTGACGTGCAACCTAGAAGCTTTGCGTAGTTTCACTACGTGAAATCTCGAGGCCCACAGAGAAGGAAATGAATAGTTGAATAAAGTCGCTATTTTTGTTTGTTTTTTGCGCACAAAAAGTATTCTCGTCGCTTGATAAACTTAAGATTGAGCCACTGTAGTCACTCAGACTATTTTAACGATGTCTTTCATAACTTTTGGGTCGGCCAGTTTCGATCCCTTAAGAAGCCTATGGAGGAGTGATCCAGCTCTCAGATTTAATCAAAAATATCTTAATTTGTGTTCCGAAGTTGAACGAAAGTCTTACGGAGTTGGAACAACATGAGGGTGAGTAATAACTGACAGAATTTTCATTTTTGGGTGAACTAACCCTTTAAAACAAAAGTAGAGATGCAGTAGTACAGAAATAGTGGCCAATACAATAATTATTTTTACTTTATAGCTGATAAAGATATGGCGCACATTATAAATATATATAAAAAAAATACAAATACTGATATAATGGCGATATAACTGGGCGATATAATGTATATAGAAGAACATTCTCTTTGTTTAATGCAGTAATCAACTACTTACACTCGTAGTATTCTCTCCTCCCGGTTCGATCATGTATGTGTGATTCCCATCAAAAAACATCCCACTAGAGAGAGAGGAAAAGAGAGAGATGGTGAACTGGTAAGTTATACAGTTTAGTGGTTTTTATAGAAAAACATTTGATCCCAAATAGAAAAGAGAACACATGCTAAGCATCAGATTTATGAGCTGAATTGAGCTTGAATTGATTTTAAATCGAGTTTGTTAGCAGAATTGCAAAATTTAAATTGCAGAATTTAAATCTGAACGTAAGTAAAATAAGTAGTATAATTAAAATTAACAGAAATTCACAGAAATGGTCATTTTAGTCATTTTTAACTATAAAAGTGAATGCTGGCTTGACAAAATGTTAAAAAAATTAAAAAGCCTTGAAGTTTGGAGGTTTATACACCTTATGGACGTTAAAACTTTTGCACAACCCTTGCTCAATACTGCACAGTATATATTGTAAACTGCATACTAACATAAAAAAACTTCTCAGGGTGAGATGCTCAAAAGACAAGCTGGCGAAGCATTACACAACAACAGGGAGAAGAAGGTAACCCCATATTTCACACATTACCACAGAAGAAAAGGTAGTTGTGGAGTGCAAATTTTTTTTTATCATCATAACCTCATCATGTTGCATGATTAATTCAATGAATAATTTGGTTATCATCTTGAACATAAAAGTGGTGCACAAATAATTAGCATATGGTAATGAGATTCATCCATCTAGAAGATGTTTCAGTGCTGACTCTCCAAATGCAGGTCATTCTTACACTTGTATACCAGGATAATACCCGAGGAATAATGAAGCATATGAAGACTGCGTGTGTGTGTGCGTGTGTGTGTGTGTGTGTGTGTGTCCAGACGTCTCTTTTAGCCTTGAGACATGCAGAGAGGATATCATTCTCTGCTCTGATGAAGTCTATCTCTTGGATCAATCAGTCGGTGACTCTCAGAGAGCCTCCAGACAGTGCCGAGACACTCAAGGTGACTTCTAAAAGCACAGCATGCATTAGGAGGACAATACAATGCCCTTTAGCCTGACTACATACATAAATACTGAGTGCTGCCTCTCTGGTACCTACTGCACAAATGAAACGTAAAAGATTTTTCTAGATAGATAGATAGATAGATAGATAGATAGATAGATAGATAGATAGATAGATAGATAGATAGATAGATAGATAGATAGATAGATAGATAGATAGATAGATAGATAGATAGATAGATAGATAGATAGATAGATAGATGGATGCTGGGTTGTTTTTTCTACCCAAACGCTGGGTTGAGCCTGTTGGGATCATTTTGTTGGGTTATTTTGTCCATGGTTGGGTAGTTTTTGTATTACCCAGCCATTGGGTTAGTGGATGGCTCAATGTTAATAACAATTGAAACAATACACCCCTCCGACGCAACAACCCAGTGGTGGCTTAATCTACAACAACCCAGCAGATGGGTTATACAGGCTTTTTGCAACCTCAAAGGTGCATTTCATCTGTAAAAGGGTTTGCATATTTTTTTGGTGTATATAGTATTTACTGTGCTGTTAATCATTTTATTTAATGCAACGCAACATACAGGGATGAGATGTCAGTCAGCTGAATGTGTCAGTCAGCATCGGTCGACTAGCATGATGGAAACGCCTTTTTCTTGAATAAATAAATGTGATTTTTATTCATCATAATACTGAATCTAATTCATTTGGATGTTAAAATATGTTCTCAGATTTCGGCCACACAATGCTACGCTTACGACAGGAATATATGTGGGAAAATAGAAGAAAATTAATCAAAGTGGAGAGGAGAGAGAACTTTGAAAACTGGCTGCAGCGAGTTTTGGCCATAGTACTTTTAGTCTGTTCGTTGGAGTGAGAAAAAAATAAGCGGAATATTTGCTTTTAAACGCAAGTTATTACATATTTAACATTTAAAAAGCAATTTCATTTAACTGTATAAGCTGTATAATTGTTGAGTAGTCATTCTTTTCGGCACTTTTTCCCTCACATACACATGTACAGGTTGTTTTAACTCTTGCCTATATTTTTGTGCATTCCTGGGTGTTCTTGCTTATTAATAAATGTTTACCATTTGATTATTATTCTTGCCTGTGTCGTTACACTAGTAATTATGTATGTGTGATTTTAATTTAAATGTATTTTGGGTTCCGATCCACTATGTTATTTCTCCTATTTACACAGCAGGACTATGTACAAACACAATATTTTATTTCAGCATGCAGAAACACAGAACAGAAATCTAGCAAATATTGACTAAATTGTTTGTTTGGGTGTTGATTTCAATTTTCAACAGCGTTTCTCAGTCTGCAGTAAGCAATACTTACTGATTTGCTGGCACGTACACAGATAGACCCCAAGTGGTGCTCAAGCACCTGCCCTTTTGGTTTCTTTATGGTCTCTGACTAGTGCACTTTTTATTTTGTTTTTAATTTAAATTTAGCTCATGGCATCGATTCTCAATTAAGTGTGTGCCTGAAAACTGCATTAAGATCTAATTCTACGAGACCGCACAAGCCCCTGCCCCACCCCAGCTTCTACATCCTTCTTTATAGCCATCATGCGAGTGGAGCAGCACTTGTGACAGCCAGGTAACGATAGTGTTTACTCAAGCTTTGCATTGTTTGTCTCTATTGTCAAATTAAAACACTTATTACAAAATCTACATAGAGCGAGCCTAGCTATGCAATAGCCCGACATTAAGTTTAACAACAAAAAACGAGTTTGGTGATGGCGTAAAATAGCGTTGTGCTGGGTCAAAAATGCCAACCAAATTAATAAAAATGCCTGCAAAATTCAAGATATGAATTTTTCCTGTGTGAGATTTTGTCTTAAAATATATATGTTTATATCATATATAGTTGAGCAATATTACACACGCAAAAGTGCTGTTTTCCCGAATATCAGCACGGTTGCAAATTTTTATATTTACATTTTTATACAACAGTTCAATAAACAATAAGTTGATATTAATTTCACAATTTTAAAAACAGAGTAAATTTTGACTGTTTTTGCACTATTTCACAAAGGAAAATAGTTTTGAATGAAACAAAACACTTGTGTCTCCCTGCAATACAGAGAGGTGTTTCGTTCATGAATGAATCAGCCAGTTTAAATGAATCAGTGAATGAATGATTCTTTAACTCACATATTAAGACTTGCCGCCACCTACTGGCAGTTTGTATCTAACTTCATTTTTACGTCTTTATTATAGTAATTATGAGAGGGGTGGCCTTTTTTCTCATTTGAGCCCCTTCCTGCTTTAAATGTCTGTCCATGGCCATGCTGATTTGCATAAATCCTTTAGTACTAAACCAATCAGATATCATGCACATTTGAAGAGAAGCTATTTAGGCAGTAAACATTCGAGTGTGATGAGTGTGAATGTAAAGAGCGCTGCTGCTCTATTTCTGAGCTACATCTGACCTGACTCAGTACATTCACATACAGAGAGAGAGAGAGAGAGACAGAGAGAGAGATGGATCTGACCTGACTCCTTCTCACACTAAAAATACAGACGGAAGGAACTGAGCAATCCCAGAGGGCCACACAGAGAGGTGGTGCGTGTGTGTGTGTGTATGTGTGTGTGTGTGCGTGCGCGTGTGTGTGTAAAGCTCTATAGAGACTAACTCAACTCTCCTCAGGCACACGGGCAGCTCAGGAACACAGCTAGGTTTACTTCAGCTATGCAGAGAACACAGCAGGTTGCCAATAATACAAACATAAATCTTACAAACACAACAAATATTACATTTTCCCCATGCAATAGTGGAGCACAAGGCCAGATGTAATGCAACAAGCATTAAAGCATCAATACAGGAGATAACAACAAAAGCACACACACAAAGAGTGCTGGGAGCATCAGTGTGTTATGAGAGGAGGATAATAGCATGCTGTAATTGTACAGCTCTAATTGTTGAATGGGATAATCACAGCTTTGGCCTGCTAACATGTGTTTATTTATGAATGTGCCTTAGACAGAGACAGACAGTTCTGTGGGCAACAGCTGCTTTTTGTAAACCCGTGTGTTTGCGTGTTCATACAGACATGATGCACAATGACAGAGTGACTTACTGTAATCCATGGCAAGTTGAAAGCGCCACATATGATTTCAGAATATCACGTACTTTCCCATGGTAGTAACAGTGTTCTCCACCCTGCAGGGAGAAACAAACAATAATCAAAAACAGCACATACTGTTAACATGAGCTTTGAATGTGGCTCATCCAATCAGAATTTATTGAGTCAGAAGAACCATCCCTTTTATAATACTAGATTTTTAGAGGTTTTTAACTGAAGCGCTGCCTATTGTGATGCAGCAGTTGAGTAATCAATATATATATATATGCAATAGTGGTGGAGATATTTTTTGGTTACGCTAGTAGGTGGCGACAAGTGACAAGTTTTTATGAGGGAATCACGGACTCATTTTTTGAACCAATAAAGTCATTGGCTGAATCCGAAATCACCCCCTATACCCTCAAATAGGCCGTTATTTGAGGGGAGAGCCATTTATAGTGGTGTGGTATCCGAAACCATAGTGGACGTTATGGAGTGCACTTAATCAATCCCACATTGCACTGCAATAACGAGTGTACAACCGATGTACGGATTCGGTGATTTCAGATTCAGCCACTGAATCACTCATTAAACTGATATGTCCAGAATTGCTGATTCATTTAAGAAGGAAATGCCACTTTTGCATGTTGCTTGGAGATGTGCAATAGTTCAGCTGTGGGTTTGTTTGGCACTTATTTCATTGGCAGATCATAAACAGACTAAAGTAATTGGCAAAATTGTGTCTAAAATGTAGGTTACTAAATATTAATGTAATGTATTTTGAACTGAACTGTTGTATGAAAGCAATAACAAAAATAAGGCCAAGAGCATGGATTAAAAAAGGTAAAAATGGTCCATCTTGATTTCATGTTGACATTAAATGTTTAAATTCTGAGTGTGTGGCTCAACATTTATACTGGCTACTTTTGTTTGTACTGAAGCGATCACAAGATTCGTAAGATTATTCCTGAGTGTGTGCGTGTTATTTATGAAATGTTTTTAGTGTAAGTGCTCGACTGCCATTAGGGCTGCAGGTTTTCTCTTCCTGCTTTTTCTCAGAGGACTAAAGCTGCAGCATTTACCAGCAGATCAATTTCATTTCATCCCTTTCTCTTTCTTTCTCTCTGCACTGGACAAGAAGCTTCATACATCTAGGTTTACCCATTCCTCATGCTTCCCTCTTTCCTCCAGCTTATTCTGGAGCATTTCTGCCTCTTTTTTCCCCACATGTAGCACTTTCTGTCCTCAAGAGTTCTCAGCTAATCAAGAGCCGAGGGCAGTCTCTACCACACACACACACACACACACACACACACACTGAAACATTCCTGAAGAGTGCAGTTGTTGTTGAGGAAGCCCCTTTCAGACTAATGACCCAGCATGCATCGGTGGCTAGAAGCACAGAGAGATGGGCTGTGTCCAAAATCTGAAAAATACTGCCTTCTTGTGCAGGATACAGAGGTAGGAAAGGGATCGGGATCTTCTTTTACATGAGAAGATGCCTGAAATTGATTTTTTTTTTTAAAAACACTGGTGTTCAAATTCAAGGTCAGTAAGATTTTATTTAATTTTTTTAGAAAGAAATGAATACTTCTATTCTATTCAGCAAGGACACATTAAATCGATCCAAAGTCACAGTAAAGACTAAATACTTCAAATAAATGCTGTTCATTAAAGAATCCTGAATAAAATGTATTACATTTTCCACAAAAGTATTAAGACGCAAACTGTTCAGCATATTACAATGATTTCTGAAAGATCATGTGACACCGAAGACTGGAGTAATGATACTGAAAATACAGCTTTTCCATCACAGGAATAAATTACATTTTAAAATGTATTGAAATAGAAAATGTTAAATTGCAAATTTATTTCACAATATTACTGTTTGTACTGTATTTTTTTTTTTTATCAAACAAATGCAGCCATGGTGAGGATAAGATACTTCTTTCAAAAACATTTAAAAAGTCTTAGCATCTCCAAACTTTTGAATGTTAGTGTGTTTATTACTTATATTATATTTATTACACACTATTATATATATAAATTATAAGTGCTATTTTCAGGTCAAAGCAATTTTCTCAAGATTGTTGTTTTTCATCTCAGCTTTTACAAAACATACAGTAAATAAACTTTGCACATAGTTTCTCAACTCATTTTATAGACTATCTACTTCCTAATTTATATAGCTACTAAATATATTTCACAATTGTGTAAACATTATCAAAATGCATTTCCTCAAACTTATACATAAAGTCATAGACAAAAATGTTGCAATAGTGAGAGTATTAACTTGTTTAATAATACATAATATCTAATTTAATAAATAAATATATGAATAATAATAAATAATATATGGTCACACTTTAGATTAAGGTTCAATTCTCACTATTAACTAACTAATAACTACAAATTTTGCTTCAATAAGTTCCTAATTACTGCTTATTAATAGTTAGTAAGGTAGTTAAGTTTAGGTATAGGGTAAGTATTTGGGTAGGATTAAGGGATGTAGAATGTGATCATGCAGAATAAGAATTAATATGTGCTTTATAAGTACTAATAAACAGCCAATATCCTAGTAATATGGATGCTAATAAGCAACTAGTTAATAGTGATAATTTGACCATAAACCAAAGTGTTACTAATATGTGTGTGTGTGATAGCATTTTGTATTGTTTGTATAGTGCTAAATCTGTAGTTAAACAAATAGGTTATTCACCATTGCAGTGGGGAGATGAAGCTAAATATATCTGTGCTTCTGCTCTAGAATTCGTTCACTGGCTCTCTTTTTCTCTCTTCATCCTCTGCCTCTTCATCCATCCCTCGGTTATTCCCTCCTTCCTCACAGAACCCTCCGCTCTATTTTTCATTCATCCTAGAAACAGCCCTTTTACCCTTACATGCACACTGTGTCCTCGGGCTCTACAGCTGGGTTGTGAGCTATGCGGATTTGAATCTCTTCACTGAAGGCTTCTAAACTCAGATCAGTAACTAAAAAAATACATAAAACATGTTGAAGGGGCCATATCGAAGTTCAATCATAGAATATGGGCCTTTTAAGAGTTTCTAAAAAAAAATAACTGAGAAACCAGACACATCCACTATGCATAATCTGTCTTAAACACACACACCTTCAGACGATGATGTCCAACATGCAGTACAAGACCAGGACGCTGAACGTGATTTCACCGTAGTACAAATACAAGAACAAGTACAACATGTTCCTGGATCAACATCTTTGTTGATCCTGGAACAACATATCAATTAACCAATATGTTAAGTTTAGGCTTACAAGCAGGGTTATGTGCATCTATATCAGTGTTATTCACCTGTCATTTCCCTCTGATTTAAGGAGATTTAGGGGTAGGGATAGGGTTAGGACTACATTTTCAGACAGGAATGTTGTTCCAGGATCATCAAAATATGTTGACCTAGGAACATGTCTTGGCAAAATCACGGTGACCCAAACAGGACACATATCCCTACCCCAATCTGCCGCTGGGCTAAAACAAGCAAACACCTTCTGCTCTGGTTGTGATGTGTCCCATTTGAACACGCACGTCTCAGTACGCTGACAGAATGAAGCTGAGAGTCCCAGTGTGGCACAAAGAGAGACCTGATCAGACTATATTCACTGTCCCAAAGCGAAACACACAGTCATAGAGGGAAAAAAGAGGGTCATGGCATTTGCATGAATTGTTCAGTAAAATGTTAATTGTAAGTTGAATAAACTGGAAAAGGAAGTGGAAGAACCTCTTGTTTTGTGTTATGAATCTAATTTCCGTGGGAATTTTCCACCAAACATCCACCAATCTTTGCGTTTGAATACCTTTTATTTTGTATAAACCCTTTTAAATATATATAGTAACCCTTTATTTTAAGGTGATGTAATTACACGTTACTACATGTACTTACAATAGTAATAACAGTAAATAAAAATTATGCATAATTACAAGTAACTAACCCTAAACCAAACCCTGACCCTAACCATAACTCTATAGTAAGTAGTAGTACATTAACATAGTTAATTAACATCACTCAGTACTTATTTAAGTACAATGTAACAACGTCACCTTCAAATAAAGTTTACCATACATGCTTGTGTGAGCATGCTTTTAAAAACAAAATTGATTTTATACTCACTTTGTTGACAACTGACTTCCCCTCCTCTGATATGTGCCTCTCAATGTAATTTGATGATAGAAGATCACTGAAGAAAAAGAGCAGAAGTACACAGTTGGTAAAAAGTGAAATGTTGTCTGGTTTATTATTAATGGATCCACTGGATTCTGAATTCTAAATATTTTCTGAAATCTTCACAGAAATCATAAAAGAGAAAAGGTTTGATTGCATTTACCAATCAAAATACCAGTGCTTGCAAAGCAGTTTGCAAAAGCTTGACATAAGTTTAGATTTTAGGCTTTGGTTCAGAAACCATCTGCAATGTAAAGGAAGTTATATGGTTAAATAGATGCAAAAGAGAAAAGAGTAATCAGATTTAAGTATGCAAATACTATAATGATGTATTATAAATGGAACATTAAATTAATATAAGAGATACCTTAAATTTCTTAAAGAGGTAGAAAGTTTACAAAAGCCAAAAATTTATATGATGGATGGATGGATGATTTAAATGTATAAACTTTTAAACTTAAAAACTTTTTTTTTAAATTGCAGATTTTGTGGAGAAGAAAAATAGACTGTCTGAGGAATATCAGCACTGTAAATATGATTCATCATCATCCTCCCAAACACATCACTTCTGGTGATCCTGGCATCACACATTTAATGATCCGATCAAATCAACACTCATGTCACTCATATATGCTGCTTATCTAACAGAGAACAGAAATGGAACCGAATCTGGAATGGGATCTGCGTTCCAACACAGAGAGTCATGAACACAGTTAACCTGAGGAGAGATCCACGGCTGATTTCATACATCACAACTCACACCAAGTTGTGTTCAAGGACACTTCAGTGTGTGTGGCAAAGCCATGATCAAGAATGAGTTCATAAACTAGGGTTAGAGTTTCACTGGATGTGCACACTTTAGTTTTTTGCAAGCCAAATGATCCAATTGCAATGATCAACAAAAAAAAAAAAAAAACATCAAGGTACCAAAAAAACAAACAGATCGAGCGCAGGAGGAGAGAAGGGTCAAAGTGTCTCCCAGCAGGAGTTCTGACTGATCAGTAACCATGAGCTCATCAACAGGACAGTCACAGCATGACATCAAACCAGCCTTTAAAGACAGAAACACACATCTTCAACGGCTGTTCACTAAACCAGGTGATTAGCAGGATATTTATGGAGCTGCAGCGCTGTAACATGCGAAACACTAACGACAACAAAAGAAATGTTTGTGTTTACAGACTCATTCTGTGGTAAATGCATAAGAGGGGCAAGACAGAAATCAAAACATGGATACAAGGACTAATAGAGGACAGGATGAAACCAGGGGCTAGAGAGAAAAAGACTGAGCATTGAGAGAGGATCAGAACAGGAGAAGATAAAGAGAGCGTGATAAAGTGGGATGTCAGAGAAAATAAACATTGTTGTGATTGATGATAAGAGCTGCCGTTGCACACACACAAACGCACACCCTCATTTACACATGCACCATCTCAGCCTCCAGTTGCTACAATCTCCAACCCATCACCTCCCCTTATTTGACAATAGTGGGTGAAAATTTGCTGAAAATTATTTTAAACTGTATTTTGCATTTAAATAAAATAAAGTCAAATAAATCATTAAAAACTCCTATTTAAATGACATTATTTCGCTTTATTATTTATTATTTCACCTTTTCCTTGCATATTTGAGACAAACAGAATGGGACTTTATGTCACTCACAACATTATGTACAAGATGAATCTCTGTCTCTTTGCTAAACTGCCTCTGTCACTGTGATTTTGTTTCTTATATTTTAATTTCGTCGGCTTTATGCAATTAGTACCGTTTGTCATCACATCAAGTGCAAGATAATAAATAATATAGAAAAATGATTATACAAATTTATTTAACATCCTAAAATGTCTGATAATAAATGTAATACAAAAAATTATATTTATATAATTTCAAAGCCCTCCATGTTCCCCAGCTCCACCTATATAGATCTGCTACGGGTAATTAATGTATGCTTTTTACAGCAGCAACATGTCTTCTCACAGCAGCGTGTCTGTATTGTATGTATGTATCTGTATGTATTGGTCCCATAGTTCTGCAGCAGCAACAGCACATATACATACACACACGCATATATAGTCCTAAGCTTTCTATAATATTGTTTATTAAATTTATTCAAGTTTTTTTTTTCTTTATAATATGAAAAAGACAAGAATGACCAAAGAAAATAAAAACACTTTTTCTTTAGTATTGTCTGAGCATGCAGGGGACCTTAGTGGTGATCTTAGTCTCAATCCAAAACCCATCATGTGTCTGTATACTGTACCAGGTGTAGATGCAGTGGTGGAAAGCTGCAGTATATAGTACTTTGTGAAATGCAAAGGTAAAGGCTGATAACAGATTTCAGTTTTAATTGCTTTGGGATTTGAATAATTTATAAGGAAAGCCCCACAATTCCCCATCCCACCCCATCCCATTCCATCTTCACACACACACACACACACACACACACACACACACACACCCTGCCCTACAAACATTTTAATATGGCACTGTCACATGACTAGAAAATGGCTCTCATTTCTCATGTAAAGCTTAATGGACTGATTCATTGTATGAGACAGACACCGAGAGGGCGAGACATGCTAATTAAAGAGGGAAACCAGAGGAATAGAAATGAAGGGTTTACAGAATAAAGAACAGATTGTGTGTCAAGTAGCACTGTATTATCTGTGTGTGAGGTGAAAAGGTTCTGTTCCAAAAACCGAATGAGCTGCTTATCTGAACTGCATTTTAAGACATCATGCCATAATTATGCTGCCATATAATACCTTTAGCCAAATTTTAAGGTAGCATTGCATGTGTTCTTTGGAAAGAAAACAACAGTATGCCAGGATGCAGGAGTCCCATATAAATCTGATATTTCAGAGAAAGGCATTATTTTAGGTTTCTCCCTCAGCAAGGAAACATCAAATTGATCAGAAGTGACAGTATATATATTTATGTTACACATTTTTTTTATTTTTATATAAATGCAGTTCTTTTGAAATTTCGATTCATCAGAGAATCAAGGGGGAAAATCAAGCAGCTTAACTGATTTCAATATTAATATTAATTTAAAAAAAAATGTTCCTTGAGCAGAAAATCAGCACATTAGAATGATTTCTGAAAATGTGCTAAAATAGAAAACAGTTATTTTAAGTTGTAATAATATTTCACTGGTTTTACTGTATGAAAAATGCAGCCTTGGTGAGCATACTTCTTTCCAAAACATTAAAAGTCCACATGAAACGGAAGTTGTGATTGTTTTTCCCTAATGTGACGTAAATCCGAGTGAAACTTGAGCTTCTCGGACAACAAAAAATTTAGGACGGACTTGATTTTGTCCATTGGTCAATAATAATTGATGGTTGTAGTTTGCTATTGCTGTGATCTCATGTGAGATCAAACTTGTGAACAGTAGGGTTTTCTTTATAAATATACAGGTATATATTTGCACACAATAAATATGCAAATTTATAAGACAAGTTCATATTTTTTCTTCTGTCTCATGCATTTGCACATATGCAGCATCTTTAGAGATTATGGAGTGTGTAAGTCTGGTTCTAGACCCTGGAGACCAGCAGAAGAACATCTCCCCTGAGGACAGGACACCATCTAGCACAGCAAACCCTAATCTCTGATCTAATTAGCACTCAAACGCTGCAGTTCACTTTTCATATGGCTCACTTAAAACAAGTGTAATCAAATGTTTTGTAGACTGCAGTTTCCACCATTTAGATTCCATTAAAATTTGGAGACTTGATCTGATTCATGCTGTGATTTATGTGTTTGAGATTAAGATAGTGACTCGAAATCCCTTTTGAGAAAACACATTCATTAGAGACTCATGCCTGTTCATGTTCACAGACAAAAACAACTACAGTACATCAGACAGAAGTGAATGATATAAGGCATCTGTTTAATAGAAATAAACATCATGTTAAAGTTTGAGAGCATTTGTTAACGTGTGTGTGTGTGTGTGTGTGTGTGTGTGTGTGTGTGTGTGTGTGTGTGTGTGTGTGTGTGTGTGTGTGTGTGTGTGTGTGTGTTCGGAAAAGCTGAAGTCAGTAGGCCTATTATAAAATGTGTGCTGAGCTCTTTTAAACTTGCAGCACTGCTCGTGTTCCCAAAGAGACAAAACTGCAGCCTAAGCAAACAAGAGACCTGCGAACATCCAGCCTTATCCACACACACATTTACAGTTAGAACAAATGATCACTACAATTAAATGAAATTTGCTCTGGAAGAATCAGCTAAATGTAACCATATAACATGGACGAACTCGTGGACACAGAAAAGGTCTTTGCAATGTAAAAAAGATTTGGTGTATTTCAAAGAGAGACCCTTCCCCCCATAACAATTCTGAGGGGAGCAGGTGCAGTCGTTCTCATTGTTAACGCGTGTGTGTTTCACCAGCCTCTCCCACTGAGCTTGTTAATATCAAATATGTTCATTATTTACACTGGTTTTCCTTCACAAACAAATAAAAAAAGATTTCTAGCAGATTAAATATTTTAGCATAAACTGAACTGTTTGTTCTTGAGAAGTTTTTTTTTTTTTGGGGGGGGGGGGGGGATTCTTTGATGAATAGAAAGACCAAAAAAACAACATTCATTTGAAATTATTATTTGTAACAATGTAAATGTCTTTGCTGTCAATATCATTTAATTTATTGCATCCTTGCTACATAAAAGTATTCATTTATTTTAAAAAAGTTACACTGACCCCAAACTTTTGAACGGTAGTATATACACTCACCAGCCACTTGTTTAATTGCTCGTTAATGCAAATGTCTAATCAGTAGGGGTGCAAATCAGACAGTTCATCACGATACGATATGATATTGATTCTCTCAGCCAACGATACGATATTTGCAGATACTTAAAAAAAATTCAGCGATACGATTCGATTCAGGGCTATATTGATTGATTTATCGATATTTAGATATTATGTGCCAAGTTTACGCAACCAGTTACATTTTTATTAATTCACAAATGCAACCAAAATATATAACATTAACTTTTTATTAAACTCTTTTAAAATTACACACCCTCTCCAAATTAGGACATTTACAACAGAAGAGTCCATTTTGCAAAAACAGATAACTTCGTTCTTGTTCATTTTCAATTTCATGAATCACGTTTTTTTTTTTTTTTTTTTGTAAAAAATCAAACAGCAGCTGGGTTGTTTTAAATAAGTAAAAATTACTTTTAAAAAATACAGGTAACTCACAAAAGAAAAGTTCATCGAAAGTATGTTTTTTATATATATATTAAAAGTTCGTTTTTTGGCAAAAGCAGATTTCATGTTTCAGAGTTAAACAAAACCAACTAATTGCTATGATATATAATAAAACACTCGGTTTATCTTTGTAACTTTAATCTCCTCAGCTGACATAGACGCCTGAAAAACTTTGTTGTTGTGATTAACGTACACGTAATACAGGGAGGTTTTCCCTCACCACTAACGTGCTGCTTTAGCAAGGTTGCGTGAAAAAGTTTCAGCTTTTAGATATCACGAGGTTCATCAAGTTCGTTGAAATGATCCATCCTCGATCACTTTTAGTCAGCTTTGACGCTTCTGCTGTAAAACATGAACTTGCGATGCCTTGACAGTGGACTATACCGGCTTTTGTGACAAAACGTGTTTAGGGTTCAGTCAATCTTGTCAGGCGTTTATTTTAGATGAGGAGATTAATGTAACAAAGACACACCGGCAGACAGTATGATGAGTAAACAAAAATGTGCGCTTTGGCAAAAATGCGTAGACGGACGTTACGTGAGGATGTGGAGAGTGTCAAAATAAAGGTACCGATATTTTACGTGTGGCATCCATGTATCGTATCATTAGACGTTTTATCGATGCATTTATCCATATTGATGTTGTTACACCCCTACTACTCAGTCAATCTCATGGCAGCAACTCAATGCATTTAGGTACAATTGTGGCATGGTTGTTGGTGCCAGACGGGCTGGTCTGAGTATTTCAGAAACTGCTGATCTACTGGGATTTTCACGCATAACCATCTTTATGGTTTACAGAGAATGGTACTTACAAAAAGAAAAACAGTGAGCGCCAGTTCTGTGGGTGAAATGCCTTGTTGATGCCAGAGGTCAGAGGTGAATGCCAGACTGGTTCAGCTGATCACTCGTTACAACCGAGGTCTGCAGAAGTGCATCTCTGAACACACAACATGTTGAACCTTGAAGCAGAAGAGCATCTCTGAACACACAACATGTTGAACCTTGAAGCAGAAGAGCATCTCTGAACACACAACATGTCGAACCTTGAAGCAGAAGAGCATCTCTGAACACACAACATGTCGAACCTTGAAGCAGAAGAGCATCTCTGAACACACAACATGTCGAACCTTGAAGCAGAAGAGCATCTCTGAACACACAACATGTCGAACCTTGAAGCAGAAGAGCATCTCTGAACACACAACATGTCGAACCTTGAAGCAGAAGAGCATCTCTGAACACACAACATGTCGAACCTTGAAGCAGAAGAGCATCTCTGAACACACAACATGTCTAACCTTGAAGCAGAAGAGCATCTCTGAACACACAACATGTCGAACCTTAAAGCAGAAGAGCATCTCTGAACACACAACATGTCGAACCTTGAAGCAGAAAAGCATCTCTGAACACACAATATGTTGAACCTTGAAGCAGAAGAGCATCTCTGAACACACAACATGTCGAACCTTGAAGCAGAAAAGCATCTCTGAAGAGCTACAGCAGCAGAAGACACACACCGGTGCCACTCCTGTCAGCTAAGAACAGGAAAGTGAAGCAATTCACACAGGCTCATCAAAATCAGACAATAGAAGATTGGAAAAAACATTGTCTGGTCTGATAAGTCTTGATTCATGCAGCAAAATTCAGATGGTAGAGTCAGAATTTGGTATATACAACATGAAAGCATGGATCTATCCTGCTTTTATCAACAGTTCAGGCTGCTATGTGTAATGGTGTCTGGGATACTTTCTGGGCCTCTTGTACCAACTGAGCATCGTTTAAACACCACAGCCTACCTGAGTATTGTTGCTGACCATGTCCATCGCTTTATGACCACAGTGGACCCGTCTTCTGATGACTACTTCCAGAAGGATAACACGCCATGTCACAAAGCTTAAATCATCTCAAACTGGTTTCTTGAACATGACAATTAGTTCTCTAAACTAAAATGGCCTCCACAGTCACCAGATCTCAATTCAATAGAGCAGCTTTGGGATGTGGTGGTGATAAATTACAGACATAACTTCTCAGACAGGGTTTAACACATTGACAGTTCAACAGATACTGTTAGCACATTAAAAACCCTTTCTGAAAAGTTGCATCTCTAAATTCATCCCCTTAACTTTTATCTTGAAAAATATTAAAGCTAAAAAATAAACTGAAACGGCACCAAAAAGATCACCAAAAACAAACATGCCACAACATGTTACAGCAGAACAAACCAGTTTAGCCTCATTAAATTATCAAATGATGCATCTCCACCATTTAGAGAAAAGGGGAAAGAGAGATAGGCTATGTAATGTGAGTGAGTATGTTTTATGATGGACAGGTAAAGTCCAACATCTCAAACATGCTTCTGAAAATGTCTTGTGCCACTATATGTGTGAAATATATAAGCACGAGCCGTTCTAAGACTCAGACGCCAGCTGTTTTTCTCTCTGATCTCTCTCCTCCATCACACACCCACACAGACTCAAGGGTGCTTGAAAAATGCTGGTTGGTCGGACTTTCACTCTCTTTCCATCCAACAACTTATTCACTTTCTCTCTCTCTTTCTGCCTCTTTCTCATGTTCTGTCTATCTTTCTTCTACTACGCAGTTTCCTGAAAAGATGGTAAAATGGAGCTATAAAAATGATATAATATATAAAATCAAGCCTAATGATAACATACCAGATCAGGACAGTGCAAGCATTTGCGAGTGAACCTCAGATGAGGATAATTCAAAGACATTACATCATTGTGGCAGAAGATATTAGAAAAAGTGGCTTTATAAGTCAATATATTGTTTGTTTTATTTACATCTTTCTTTTGTAAATCTAATTCAGCTTTCAGTGCTTACATGTGCATTTATTAAACTGTGACACATTAACGTTACAGTTTTTTAGGTTCCAACTGCTCCTAAACAAAAATATAAGTGTAGAGCCTTGTCATCAATATCTATTTTTGTTATAAAGCAAATTATTTTCACTACAAACTAAACCAGCCCTTATAAGGTTGGGAAACAAGAACCGGTTCTATTTTAGATAATGTGTAAAAGACTAAGCACACCAAAATAAAACAAAGACAATAAAGAGACATCTCACACATGCACACACACACACACACACATCACAAAACCCTCAGGTGCAACTGTCATCTGAAATTAAACCAATGAGAGTGTCTGGATGTGTGTCTTTGGACTCTTTTTATGTATGCTGGACAAAGTTGACATGATGATGAATAATGGCAATGCATGGCACACCTTGAAGTGTTCCTTCGCGGTGTGTGTGTATCTCTAAAAGAAACCACTGTGTTTGAACTTGATTTATAATTGCAAGCACATGGAAATACACTTCCTGGCCCAAAAAAACCCCGTCACTGTTTGGATTTAAACAGGCAAATGCTTAAGAGTCTATTATTTGATCATCATTGCAGTGATTATTATGTTTCTAGCATGTTATATGTTTAGCAACAGTTCTTCTAACCCTAATTGATGTGTGTAGGAAGACGTATCATGGCCATATTCCACGATGAAAATGTCAAGATTCATCAGGCTCAAATTGTGAAAGAATGGTTGGGAGGAGCATGAAGAATAATTTTCACACATGAATTGGCACCTCTGAGTCCAGACCTTAAATTCATAGAGAGTCTTTGGGATGTGCTGGAGGAGACTTTACAGAGTGCTGGACTCTTGCATTGTCAATACAAGATCTTGACCAAAAATGTATGCACCTCTTGATGGAAATAAATGCTGTGATGTTATTTCCATCAAGAGGTGCATCAATATATGGTCAAGATCTTTGCATTTGCCTATTTCAATCCAAACAGCAACCTTTTTTTTTTTTTTTTGGCTGGGCAGTGTATATTCACACAAAACAACAGTGACATTACTATAAACTGCACAACAAAACAAACAATCCATATACAGCGCACTCAACAGGAATCAGACTGATACAGGATAGGTTTGACACACACGCACCAGTGTCTCAGCAGACGTGTCCTGTCACAGGTTTGATCTGATGAGACGTCACGTGTGTGCTGACTGGGTCAAACACAAGCTCATAGTAGCAGATGGCAGATGACACAGGGATTCTTATACAGTGTTTTGCTGAATCAGACCCTGCCTGGAGACTGCGGGTGTCATTCACAGAAGATTTTTGATTTGACCAGATTCATGCAAAAAAATTAAATGTAGCCTGCATTATACATTATTCTTTATATAATGAGTCTCACATAAGAGACAATCAAGAATTTTTGCATTTGAGAGTGTGAGAAAGATAAGATGTGTCTTGGATTTAAATGGGTACGGTTAGTAACTAGTTAGTTACTTTTATATATTAATTAATATGTATATACTCACATATGCACCTCTATGTATATCCCCCCCCCCCCCCCCCCCCAAATATTATAATAATTTAAAATAACTGTTTTCATTTTAACGTCATTTATTCATGTGATCTCAAAGCTGAATTTTCAGCATCATTACTTCAGTCACATGATCCTTCAGAAATCATTCTAATATGCTGATTTGCTGCTCAAGAAACATTTCTTATTATTATAAATGTTGAAAACAGGAAACTGTAATCAATTTTTTTAAAGTAAAAAGCTCCAACAAAGTTAAAAAAATAACATGGAACAGAAATATTTTTGTAACATTATAAATGTCTTTACTATCACTTTAGAATAGTTTAATATGTAAATCATTTAATTAATAATACACATTCAAGACACATTCTTTGACAACAAGAGCTAATGTTTCATGGAAATTTTGCTTTGGTAAATTAAATTTATTTTGTTTTAAGGAGGTTTAGATGAGGGTACTGGAAAACTAGACAATTATGGGATTTACCATACATTTATCAGAGATCTGATATAATATGCATGATTTATCTGCAGTGATTCAAAGTTTGATTCAAAGGTGAGCTTGTGATTGTTTGTTATCTGTTCAGAGTTGCAGCTGTCTGTTCCCACCCCCAGCATCAACCATATCTGACTGATTTTAATGTTTCCTTTCTGCCACATGGTCCGTTGTCACGACGACACAGCGTGATTGAAAAGCAGAAAACCCATTTGCTCCAACGGCTTTAATCAAACACACTCATTCATTATTCAGAGTGTGTGAGAGGGTGCAGGGGGCAAGCCAGTTTGTGTTGTTGGATGGGGGGGGGTTACGCAATAAGTACCCAATAAAACAATACAAGCAAAACAAGCCTTTTTGTTGTGAAACATGATACAAATATGTCACTCAGATGAGTTGAGATTGCTAACTAAAGTTGATGAACAATGATCACATAGCAAAGAAAAACTTTTAGGAAAGTAGGTCTCAGCTGGAGGCCGGAGAAAAGCCAAATGCACACAAGCACACACACAAGCAAGTTAAGAAAATCCCAAACCTTTAGAAATTCACACGGAGAGGTGAGAGAATGAGAATGAAAGAATGAATTGGTTTCCTTGGTGGAAACTGAGAAAGTAATCTGGACGCAAGTCAGTCAGGATGGATCCAACTGCCAGCTCTCCATGGGTGTAGAAGAGCAAACGGAACAACACAACACACACTTTTGTGTTTCTCTCAGCTATATCACAGCACTTTTTCAGAGGGACAGAGGCGATCAAATCAATCCAGTCAGAACATATATTGTACTGAACAAGACCAGCCACATGCTGACAGAGAGAGAGAGAGAGAGAGAGAGAGAGAGAGAGAGAGAGAGAGAGAGAGAGAGAGAGAGAGAGAGAGAGAGAGCATTGACTGATATAATAACCTGAATCAATGGCTCTAATCCAACACCTAGTGAGTAGCCTACGCAGACAAGATTTTAAGGTATCAGAGGTGCACTCCTGACGCGACGGCTGTTCAGAAGAGTAGGCAGCGCAATTATGCTGCCTTCTTAGAAAACTTCTGGCCCAAATTCTGAACAGGCAATGCATGTAGACTTTGTGGCAATCCCATAATGTACTGCGACCACTTGTGAAAAGATGGAGGACGAAGTTTAAATTATTATTACATATTCAATCAATCTAAAAATTGTTTACCCCTTATTTTTGTGTGTTCTGTGTATTTTTAATTTAGTGTTAACTTTGCAATTTGTGACACAAAGAGTTGTTGCCCATGTAGAGCGCTCGAAAAGACTTATGCATTTGCAAAATCATCAGTGTTAGATTTGGGTGATTGAGGAGGTAGAAACATGGTTAGAATAATCTGTCGGGTCTTCACTTAAGCTGGACATAATATAAATGGGAAAGAGTGCCCTAAAGGCCTAAACGTCCTTTAATATTTAAAAGCAGCAGTATTGCATCATACTCAAATACAGTGACTCTTTACAGAGGTAGAACCTGTGTTATTTTAGTATCATTGATATATATTTTTAAAGTCAACATGAAATCAAAATTGACTATTGTTATTTTTTATGAAATAGCCTATTGCATTTATTATGAATGATTTATCAATGATCCTGATTCTTTTTTTAATTCATGTGCCCTCGTAATCTTGAATCAAAATAACTTGCAGTGACATCTCTTCTCTGATGATGTGTTAACTGGCGTGAGGGCGGGGCAACCTGTCACTCAAATGAGATCACAGTAATAGCAAACCACAACCATCCAATCAATTACCGATGGACAAAATCAAGTCCCACCCTACATTTTTTCTTGTTCGACAAGCAGTTTTACTCAGATATCCGTTACAATAGGAAAGACAAGAATCACAACTTCCATCTCATGCCGACCTTAAACAGGTCTATATATTTATTAAGTTTTATTTTATTTAATTTATTTTAGTCCTTTAACACTAAACAAAAATGAGAAATGTTGCCTTGGCTACTGGCTAAAATAAAATGTGTTTTTAATATTTTATTTTCAGCTAATGTTTATTTTATTTCAAGTAATGTTTTTATTGTTTTAGTATTAGATAACGATAATAACCCTGGGTAGAAATCAAGGGGGTAATCCATCAGCCGGAAGTTGAAGCCTCGCGTGAGCCGCCATTGTAGCAGAACTTCACCTGCTATTAGCATTCCATTGACTCTCATTCATTTTGGCGTCACTTGGACAGCGAATAACTTTACATCTGAGGCGTCCAAAGACTCCATTTGTCCATTATTTATTTCTAAAGAAACACGACAATGTATAAAAGGCTCCATTACCTTGTATCTTACGTTATGGCCCCGTAGAAGCAGTTTTTGTAAAAAATAGGCTAACGATTGCGTCATAACGAATCGACTCTCCGTCGCACAGTAGAGAAATTACCGTATAGACAGGAGGAGAAGCTTGCAGGCAATCGGGGGGACGTGGAGGCATAAAGTCCGATAAAGTCGAGGGAGAAGCCCATAGAGAGTCATAAAGTTGATCCTGCTGCTAGCTCATGGAGAGCTAATACTCACGCTCTCTGTCTCTTGGGAGATTCGGAAGGGAATTATTCAGATTTCACTCGGCACAGCTACTAGAAGACATACAGGTTGCTCACGTGACAGGCTCAGTTTGAGCCTGCGCAGTACGCCTGGCTATCAGCTTTTAACAGGCTTCAATTTTCTCCGTTGAAATCAATGGGGTCGCTGTGTCCATTTCTTTTACTGTCTATGGTAGAACTACATTCGAATTCCAACAGCACAACACAAACACACTCCATTGACAAAGGGCTTGACAGAAACACATAGGGAGTCCCATCTTAAAGCCAGATTTTCTCTTCACCAAGATGTTTTAGGAGAAAAACACAGACACTGAGGGAGAACACTGAAATATTCATGATGCATTATTATAATGAGATCAAATCTGCTGACTGTTGACTGTCTGGCACAAGTTTAAAGTACAACGGCCGTTGTGGTTGTAACAGTAAGAGTTAATGGATTGAATATGATGAATATGAAAGAAATTAGGTTATGACTGTGATTTTGGTGCAGACTCATAGGAGTTATTTACACAATGAGCATCTGTACAAGACAATAAGAAACTTAAAAATAAAGCAATTGAAGGTCAGTTTTGTAAATGAGCACTCCATAGTAAAAGATTAAATACTGATTACAGAAACAGGGTGAATCTCACAACACTCATTAAGAACACGCCAGGTCATATTTCAGCCCAAAATCGGCAAAAAGAAATAAGAAATAGTTTTAGGACGATAAATATTTTTGCACTGTGACATTTTTATAACTTAGATTTCATAATTCAAAATGTATTATTTATGATTTATAATGAATTCCCACATAATTCGTATTACCATAACAAAAAAAGAAAAATAATAATAAAATATATATATATATATATATAAATATAGCTGCGAGCAGCGATTACGGGCCCAAGCCGGTGGCACCGCAACCCCGGTGCCTTTAGTTACCTAAAGGCACCGGAGTGGCGGTGCCGCCGGCTTTGGCCCTTCATCGCTGCTCGCAGCTATATTTATATATATATATATATATATATATAAACAAGCCGGTGGCACCGCCACCCCGGTGCCTTTAGGGTTACTGTGCATGACGGGCAATATCGTAACTCCGCTTTGACCTTTGAGAAGATGTGTGCTGTAGAGCTTGCATTGGTGTGGGCTCTGCAAAAGTGTGCATTGAGGGCACATATCAACCACAAAGTATGCGTGAGCAACCTTCTGAAACCTAAAATGAAAAATGAGACACCCTACGGTCTCATGGACTTAATGCACACATGAAATAAGTACACAAGTTTGAAAGTTATATGAAGTGTGCCAAGACAGAATATTACTTGCCTGATCTGATTAGAAAAATAGTTGGTGTGTGTGTGTGTGTGTGTGTGTGTGTGTGTGTGTGTGTGTGTGTGTGTGTGTGTGTGTGTGTGTGTGTGTGTGTGTGTGTGTGTGTGTGTGTGTGTGAGGCGTGATTGAACAATGTAGACATAAAAACATACCCCGTCCTTTTGTTCATACAGGACATTATTCAAACTGCAAAGTGTTTACTTATATTTGTGTACAATCACAATAAAACACAACATTGTGCTTTTGTCAAACTGTAAACTACAACTGTCACCCAACCGAAATCTCTTACACACACACACACACACACACACACAGTTTAAAAGCAAAAAAAATCTTTTGGACATTCATCATATTGCATTGGTTTTCATTTATTGTCCTCGATCAGAGCCCTAATCTGTTTATTTTTTCAGTTACACATTCTACATTGATTAAAAAAGAAAAATCAAATGTGTTTTTATTTTATACATAAATAAATAATCTATCATTCAGATGAGAATAAAGTTAGTGTTAGTTCAAATTTTAAGGAAAACAAATATATGATCTGAAATATAGCACATTCATTTATAATTCATTCAGGTTCAATTACCAAACATACAAATCTCAATGTAATTTAAAGCAAACAATACATTTAAAATACATGGGTTGTATGCTATTTTTTTTATATAAAAAGATATATATCCAAAAAGACAAGGCCTAAACTTTAACAAGGGTTAAACAATCACTGTAACAGACACAATCACACACACACACACACACACACACACACACACACACGTCAAATCACTTACATTTTAGATGCAATATTGACTTTTTTTTCTGTTTCAGCAGCGAAAATAGTTAAACAAAGATCACAGCAGAACCATCGAGCATCTCACAGCAACGCGTTCTCATTACTGAATGATTCAGCATTTTGAACGAATCGGTTGACTCAAAGATTCAACGACCAATCCATAATCTGTCTCATTCATGAATGACTCAGCCGTTCGAACGAATCGTTTGAACGAATGAATCAATGACTCGCTCATTAAGACGGTCGCCTGGCGGCACCTAATGACGGTTTAGTGATATTAAAAGTATCATTCTTTCCAACGATTGTTAATTAACTCATATTTGAAACATAAGCTATATATATATATATATATATATATATATATATATATATATATATATATATATATATATATACACACATATATATACACACACATATATATATATACACAAAAATAAAATAAAAACACATTTGAAGCGTGTTTGCTTACTAAATTGTGAGCGGAACGAAAGTTGCAGCAAATATCAGCAACAGGAGTCAAATTTCATTAATCACGAGAGTGAAGAGCTGACTGAAAAGATGATGACGGAATAGGCTATTTTATGTAAAAGCCCCTATTTAAGCGAATCTATCATTGTACTCTTTTGTTGTTGTGTTTTCCGTGAAAAATAATAGACTATTGAACTCACAATTCAAGCAATCGGCCCCGTTATTGCACTAATTTTAAAGTGACACTAAAAAGTATGCGGCTGCACTGGCATTCATAACGGTGCGCGTCCATGGCGACGAGCGAGCAGAACAGAGCGAACGTTTTTTAGTTCATTCCTACTTCCATAGGAATTCCCTCAAGCGCTCTGCAAGCGCAACCCTTATCAATGTCCGTGTGGACGTCCGTATTTAAAAGCTCTCGGTCCTCAGTCACATGCTTGCCAAATATATGTATAAATATCATTTTGGACACAAGAGGGCAGTATGGCCCTATGTATAATTTTGTATAATAACTATCACTCGAAGAGCCCCTCCCCACACAGACACACACACACACACACAGTTCGCCCGCGCCTCTCTCTCACACGCACGCACACACACACACACACACACACACACACACTCCAGCATTGCAATCTTGAGATCGCAGCTTGTTCATTATGCTGCGTTCACACCAAACTTTTATACTCTTTTGTTGTTGTGGTTTCCATGAAGAATAATAGGCTATTGAACTCACAATTCAAGCAATCGGCCCCAGAAAAGGCGCTAATTTTAAAATGAAACTAACGGCTGCACGGGCATTCATAACGGTGCGCGTCCACGGCGATGAGCGAGCAGAACTTCCATAGGAATTCCCTCGAGCGCTCTGCACGTGGCCATTATCAATGTCCCGTATTTAAAAGCTCTCGGTCCTCAGTCACATACCAAATATATGTATAATGTATATATAAATATAATTTTGGACACAAGAGGGCAGTATGGCCCTATGTATGATTTTGTGTTTAAACTAAAAGAGCCCCTCCCCCCCTCCCCACACAGACACAGACACACACGAATGGCAGGGTGCATTCTCTCTGTCAGAGGGAGAGGGAGAGAAAATTCTCAGAAACATCCACATTCAAACCAAAATATCTAACTTCCTCTTGGTCTGAGCTAATGACAGTTAATTAGAAAGTTGTCCGGCTTGATCTGAACCATATGCATACCTGTGTCTGTCGAGTTTCATGCAATTTCAAGCATGCTAAGAGTCTCAAAAGCATCAAACAAGAATATTAAAGTTTGATGTGTTGCCACGGCAACAGTATCTAAGATATCAATAATCCTTTCACAGGTCTACATCTGCCGTGTGTTTACATTATACACATAAAGTTTGAAGCAAATCGGGTAAAAATAAGAGGGTGATTTCAAAGCATTTAGGAAGTGACACACTTCCTGCTGCCAGTTGGTGGCGCTATAACTTTGACTCACAATAGTCACATCCATGTGATCGGGCTCTTACAACGAACACACTGTTGAAGTTTCATCAAGATCAGTTAATGTATGGAGTAGTTATGACACACTTCCTGTTTCACGTTTCTCGCCATAATTTTGTTTCCTCGCCACGGCCAAACCGTTCGAGATATCAAAAATCCCCTCGCAAACTTTCATCCTCAATGTCTTGACTTCATGCTGACCGAGTTTCGTGCCGTTTGTTTGAATTCTCTAGGAGGAGTATTTCACATTCCATTGCGTGTGTTTTACCAACAACCCTAAATAGCCGACTTCCTGTTGGGCTGGGGTAAAAAGTAAGAGTGTGAAGTATATATGAAACGAGGAGATCTACATGTGTACCGAGTTTCATATTATTACATGCAAGCGTGTTTGATTTATGGACCATGTTTTCGGACCCCGTTCCAGGGGGCGCTGTCGAGCCCCCCTGCCACGCCCGGGTACCATCTTCAGCCCGGCCCTGATGGCCGCGGGTTCTGACATGTGTGCAAAGTTTCAGGAGTTTTTGAGCATGTTAAGGCCTCCAAAAGTGTCCAAAAGGTAGTAAAAAAATAATAATAATAATAAATATAGCTGCGAGCAGCGATTACGGGCCCAAGCCGGTGGCACCGCAACCCCGGTGCCTTTAGTTACCTAAAGGCACCGGAGTGGCGGTGCCGCCGGCTTTGGCCCTTCATCGCTGCTCGCAGCTATATTTATATATATATATATATATATATATATATATATATATATAAACAAGCCGGTGGCACCGCCACCCCGGTGCCTTTAGGGTTACTGTGCATGACGGGCAATATCGTAACTCCGCTTTGACCTTTGAGAAGATGTGTGCTGTAGAGCTTGCATTGGTGTGGGCTCTGCAAAAGTGTGCATTGAGGGCACATATCAACCACAAAGTATGCGTGAGCAACCTTCTGAAACCTAAAATGAAAAATGAGACACCCTACGGTCTCATGGACTTAATGCACACATGAAATAAGTACACAAGTTTGAAAGTTATATGAAGTGTGCCAAGACAGAATATTACTTGCCTGATCTGATTAGAAAAATAGTTGGTGTGTGTGTGTGTGTGTGTGTGTGTGTGTGTGTGTGTGTGTGTGTGTGTGTGTGAGGCGTGATTGAACAATGTAGACATAAAAACATACCCCGTCCTTTTGTTCATACAGGACATTATTCAAACTGCAAAGTGTTTACTTATATTTGTGTACAATCACAATAAAACACAACATTGTGCTTTTGTCAAACTGTAAACTACAACTGTCACCCAACCGAAATCTCTTACACACACACACACACACACACACACACACACACACACACACACACACACACACACACACATAGTTTAAAAGCAAAAAAAATCTTTTGGACATTCATCATATTGCATTGGTTTTCATTTATTGTCCTCGATCAGAGCCCTAATCTGTTTATTTTTTCAGTTACACATTCTACATTGATTAAAAAAGAAAAATCAAATGTGTTTTTATTTTATACATAAATAAATAATCTATCATTCAGATGAGAATAAAGTTAGTGTTAGTTCAAATTTTAAGGAAAACAAATATATGATCTGAAATATAGCACATTCATTTATAATTCATTCAGGTTCAATTACCAAACATACAAATCTCAATGTAATTTAAAGCAAACAATACATTTAAAATACATGGGTTGTATGCTATTTTTTTTTATATAAAAAGATATATATCCAAAAAGACAAGGCCTAAACTTTAACAAGGGTTAAACAATCACTGTAACAGACACAATCACACACACACACACACACACACACACACACACACACACACACACACGTCAAATCACTTACATTTTAGATGCAATATTGACTTTTTTTTCTGTTTCAGCAGCGAAAATAGTTAAACAAAGATCACAGCAGAACCATCGAGCATCTCACAGCAACGCGTTCTCATTACTGAATGATTCAGCATTTTGAACGAATCGGTTGACTCAAAGATTCAACGACCAATCCATAATCTGTCTCATTCATGAATGACTCAGCCGTTCGAACGAATCGTTTGAACGAATGAATCAATGACTCGCTCATTAAGACGGTCGCCTGGCGGCACCTAATGACGGTTTAGTGATATTAAAAGTATCATTCTTTCCAACGATTGTTAATTAACTCATATTTGAAACATAAGCTATATATATATATATATATATATATATATATATACACACACATATATATACACACACATATATATATATACACAAAAATAAAATAAAAACACATTTGAAGCGTGTTTGCTTACTAAATTGTGAGCGGAACGAAAGTTGCAGCAAATATCAGCAACAGGAGTCAAATTTCATTAATCACGAGAGTGAAGAGCTGACTGAAAAGATGATGACGGAATAGGCTATTTTATGTAAAAGCCCCTATTTAAGCGAATCTATCATTGTACTCTTTTGTTGTTGTGTTTTCCGTGAAAAATAATAGACTATTGAACTCACAATTCAAGCAATCGGCCCCGTTATTGCACTAATTTTAAAGTGACACTAAAAAGTATGCGGCTGCACTGGCATTCATAACGGTGCGCGTCCATGGCGACGAGCGAGCAGAACAGAGCGAACGTTTTTTAGTTCATTCCTACTTCCATAGGAATTCCCTCAAGCGCTCTGCAAGCGCAACCCTTATCAATGTCCGTGTGGACGTCCGTATTTAAAAGCTCTCGGTCCTCAGTCACATGCTTGCAAAGTATGCCTATTTTTTTTTATATAAAAATATATATATCCAAAAAGTAACAGACACAATCATACACACACACACACACACACACACACACACACACACAGACACAGACACACACATAAGTCAAATCACTTACATTTTATATGCAATATTGACTTTTTTCTGTTTCAGCAGTGAAACTAGTTAAACAAAGATCACAGCAGAACCATCGAGCATCTCACAGCAACGTGTTTTCTCATTACTGAATGATTCAGCATTTTGACCGAATCGGTTGACTCAAAGATTCAATGACCAATCCATAATCTGTCTCATTCATGAATGACTCAGCCGTTCGAACGAATCGTTCGAACAAATGAATCAATGACTCGCTCATTAAGACGGTCGCCTGGCGACACCTAATGACGGCTTAGTGATATGTTTAAAAGTATCATTCTTTCCAACGATTGTTAATTAACTCATATTTGAAACATAAGCTATATATATATATATATATATATATATATATATATATATATACACACACATATATACACAAAAATAAAATAAAAACACATTTGAAGCGTGTTTGCTTACTAAATTGTG